>OX421887.1:5000000-10000000 GCA_949128085.1 Cetonia aurata
CTACTCTATCCCAATGTACAGATGAGTTCAGTGCCAAATTTTTGATTAACTGAACGAATGGAATTGTGGATACTCCATCCTCGTATTTCAGGTTGGCTCGGTCGTGTCTCGATATAACGCCCGATCCCCAGATACTTTTCTGGTTCCTCGAGCACGAACAAACGTTCTTTTTAAGGCACCCCTAACCCACATGTGCAGAAATGCAAATTCCCGTGACTCTGATCCCTTTCGGTTCGCTTAAGTCTTGCTTCTTTTACTATTTTAGACATAAATTTCGAATGTATTTTAATGTATCTTCTTTTCATATTATTAATTTTATATTGACTTTTATTATGTCCTGTAATTAGACTACTAAGATCTGTTGGACATTGAATATTTTATTATTATTAAAGGTGCATATAGGACAAGGTGTGAAGTTCTATATATGGCACAAATAAGCATTGCTTTGTTTTCAAATTTAACTTCTACTGCAGCGCACTCGCATTGATACATAACACTGAGATCTTTAATGTCACCTCTTTTTGTAGTTACACATGCTTTATTGCAGTATATTGCTACCACACTTCGCAGAGCCAATGTTCTGTAAGACAAAGGAAGTTGCAACCACCAATGTCATCCAAAAACATTTCCAGTCGCTCCAAACTTGTTGTTAAACATTGTATGTTTTTAATGAATTACTTTTAGTCTAGGATAATTATTTTGGCCTAAGTTATTATTTAGTGTTGCATTTATGTATTGTTAGCGTTCAAAAATATTTCTGTTCTTCTCTTTCTTTCGCATAAGCTCTTATAATTACGTAATGCTGTGTACTGAATGTACCAACAAAAATGCCAAATGAAATTAAAAATGAAAAATTAAATTAGCTAGCTCAAATGATAACAATTTTTATAAGGCGCAAAAGAACAATTAAACTCAGGGTTACTATCATGAAAAGTAAAATGTGGGTGAAAGAAATCTGACTTTCTTTTATACTCAAAAAAAAATTTTTTTAAAAGGTTTAATTAAAAATAAAAGAACAGTATTTTTGAATGACATAAAAATTCAATAATTTTTATTTAAAAAAAAAAAAAAAATGAATTACAAACTTTGCAGAAAAAAAAAACCTTGGACAAAAAGGTCCTGATCTAAATCAAAACTGCATTTGACTTTACATTACAAAAGGACAATTCAAAATCCTTTTACAAAGCAACAGAAAACAAAAAGTTCAGGAAGATAATAATTTTTTTTCAATTTAATCCACGTGGTCTCAATATTAAAACAACTAAATTAAACGTGGAAAATTCAAGTAATTTATATAAATGAAAAATAAAAGCAAGCACAATGCTTTTATTCACCCAACCCGAGGTGATTAATAAATAATTACAAATCAGAAAAATTAACAACGAACAAAAAAATTAACTCTTTAAACTTAAAATATCTTCCTGCACGTAAAAATAATAACAGATCTTATATCTAAATTGTGTACACAAAAATACAATATCAATTATTATTAAATGAGTTCCGTGATGAACGAAATAAAATCAGAAACGTGAATTCAAAACTTGAAATCAATGATCACAAAATGTCAGCAATGAAATACAACTTTATATATCTACTTACTTTCGTATCGATCAAGGAACTGCACTCACAAGGTTAAACAATCGTATAAGTATAAAAATCTCAGATGCGTGCGATGCAACGCACACAGATCTGTCCGCAAACGGACGAACTCGCAAAACAAAACAATATATATACACTACCAGTGAACGCAAAATGTACACCTGACTGAAATTAATATAAACAACTGAACAATAAAATAAACAAATTAAACAATCCAAAACATTAACTAAATCTTATTTGAAAATAAAACAATTTGAAATTTCTCGCAACATTGACAAACGCTTAACGGAATGAACAAAAAAAAAACTGAATTTACAAAAACTCCGGGGTGCCAGACCACACCAGTAAGTTTCTTAAATGTTTTGCCTGGTCGGCTAGGACCAGGCCTATGCATAAGTATCAGATTTCTTTATTATTTATTTACATTGAGAAAAGGGAATCCGAAGGGAGATTAGAATCATCCGTTGTCGCAACGATCAGACACATTACGGTCTTGACTAGCGCGCCTGCGGTAGAACGATTCAAAGTGGTGTGTTTAAAAAGGGTGTATGTATTTTCAATAAAGTAGTTTAAAGTATGTACATTTTTAAATACATTTTTTACGTGACTTATTTCTAACAGTATATATTATTTTCTTCCCATTTTTTTAATTACATATATTATTTTCTGTTATAGTTATGGGCAGCATAAAAACCATTTAAGTGCTATACCTCTGATACTCAATAACCTAACTTTTTTATTAATAAATTGTGATAAACACAATCAAAAGCTCAGTGGCGGTCACAGAAAATATCAACGGCAATTTGTTTTTTCTATAAGTATTATTACTGTTTGAGTTTACGTATTTGAAGCTGCTAATACTGTAGGTTTACCTGATTTAAATTCGTGCTGGTCTTTATAAATTAAGTTGTGTTTCTCCAAATATTAATTGAAAACGTATTAACAACGCACGTCCAAGAATTTTACCTACAGAAAACGTGAGAGAAATCGGTCTATAGTTTTCAATATCAGTAAGATTATTTTTTTTATTGTAAAATGAATTAATTCTGTTGAAGAGAACACAATTTTACATTATCCTATTACTTTACGACATTGTTTAGAAGCATATAAACCTCTGTTACATTTTTTACTCTATCTTCTCTATTTTAGCAATCGCTTCAGAATTATGACACTTGATTTCCATTTGCACCATGAGCGTTTATACCTGTACCACTTTCTCACGGTATTACATTCGATAAGAAGTCATCCAAGAGATTAAACATCGATGGTAGTGCTGTGCGCAAGGGTCTTTCTAATAGTTTGCAAACAGAACGAAGAAATAACATTAAACCCATCAATCCGGCGACGTTAGTGAACTCATCTATTTATAGTGCACACCTGCGACCCTATCATTCATATCACGAATTCGATTAACAGCCTTGTTATTTGATAAAGAAATGTTGGAGATTGGAACTTTTTCACACAGTTCTTTCTTCAAGCAAACATTTGACAGTATTGGCTGCATGAAATTTAATAAAGCTTCTGCTATGACATGAGTTTCCTAGATCGAATTTGTAATTTAGCTCGCATATGGGATGACTAATCTCACCAGTCACAATAAATAAGTGGCAGTTGCAATACCAGCCGATGAAACGATATTTAAAGGTAACTTTAAAAGTTCATATCTCAGTTACCATAACTTTTCTCACTTGGAAATAATTCAATTAAGTTCATGAAATAAAAGTAATTGAAAATGAAATGATACTTGATTGGCTTAGTGAAATATGTTGTTGCGAGGAACACCAGTTTTGTTTTAACAACTTCATTTAGTTCACTGAATAAGTTTACTGAGTTATCAATTTTATGTACGATCATGCAGGATAGAATGAACAAGGGCATCAATATAATGAACATTATTTCTTGATGTGCTGACTGCAAATGGTCGCTTCACTGTATATTGTTAATAATCCTAACGGATTTTAGTAATTGTTATAAAATAAACTTAATTCATTGATGCAATAATTGCATTTCATTTCCTCAATTCACTATTCATGAGCGAATTGAAGCAACTTTAATTAGCACTTCATTTGGATGGCAGTAAAACTAGTGCTCAAATTTCTGCAACATATTTTTTATATTTAGCATTTGCAACATAATTAAAAAAAAATGCCTGGCGAAAGTGAAATCGTCTACCCATCTTTGTAGCTTCTCGTGTCTCGGCTATTCGGGTGGCGACAGATCTTCCTGTTTCTTCTATGAAGACTTTTTTGCACTCACAACTCATTCCACAGACACATAGTGGGACCAAACTGCGAAAACGCGGAAAAACTTAATATCTTTTTAACTAGTGGTCATATAGACTTGCCATTAGTCTCATTCGATTAAGAGTGAAAGAACACATTGGAAATTGTCCAGATTTAAGCTTATTCGTACGAAACTAACACATTTCATCACTAAGAAAATATAGATATCGAGGGAATTATTAGTTCTAGTTGGTGCAAACGAGGCAAAGTAGATACAGTTATAACTTCGCAATGTGCAGATGAAAAGTGACTTTAGCTTATGCTAACTCCAGCAATTTCTTTAATCAATAACTGGTATTTCCGTACTTTAAGCTTTTGTACTGTTCCCTGCAAAATCAAAGTATACATAACTTCATGCCGGAGAACTGTAGTAACAATAGTTAAAGATTAGATCGAAGCTTGCAAGCAACTACAAAAATGTTTGAAGTTTTTGCATGTTACAAGTACTTTTTTCAGTGTAATAGTTTGTTCTAAATAATCCATGAAAATTTCCGTCATTAAAAGGTTGAAGTGATTTCCTATAACTAAATCTGTGGTCTGTTTATAATATTCGTAATTAAACTGAAAATAATTATAGTCGTTCTCTTGGTAGCCGTTTAATTATTTAAAATAATGACTCTAACAGATTAATGAATATTATAGGCTTTTTTACGTATGTAGTATGTAGTTTCTAAAGCTAATTTGGAAATTAATAAGCCTATAATTTGCATTAATCTGTTGGAGTTATTATTTTGAACTGAAAATAATTTTGTGTTAGACATAGGTTTAGGAGTTGTAAAGTTTCGCCTTTTATTAGGTAAATTCTAGCCAGGGACCTGCCGCCCTACTTCGTCAAGAATACCAAAAGAACTATGATAATAATAATAATAATATATTATGTTTTATTAAAATATCAATAACAGCTTATTATGTTTTTTTTTTTGTGAGAGTTGTCTCACATAAGGTCTTCGGAAACACTGTAGCCTTGGCTTTTTGCATTATATCTCCCATTTCCTGTACCCATTAAATTATGCCAGCTAGTCCAATATCCTGTGTCCTGTACTAATCCGTACAGGTAGGTTCTTAGCTGGTCTATGGAAATAATCCTCTCGGTTCATGTTTGGCTTGCAAAAAATTGCCTTTTTGCATTCAGAACCACATAGAATGTGGTATGCTGTCATTTAATTTCACAGTCTGCGGTGTTGATCCCCTTTTTATGTAGGTGTCGTTTCAGTACACAATGTCGCATTAGGAGAGTCCTACTAAGCTTTAGTAGTTCTTCACTCTTCTGACTTGATGGTCCCTTGAGAAAGGACTTACCATAGGTTTGCCAGGTTGGAAACCAATGATCCCTTTCTTGTCAACTCGTCGGCTTTTTCGTTTTCTTCGATTCCCGAATGTCCGGGTACCCACAGTAACGTAACTTTATTGTAGTCTGCCAGGCTATTCAGTTCTCGAATGCATTCCCAAACTAGTCTTGATTGTATCTTGTTCACTAATGCCCTCAGTATCGCCGGCTGTTTGTTTCAATAAAGAAAGACAGGGATATCTAGGAGGCATTCCATTGCCGCTGTGGGAGTAGTCCTTAATACCAAAGATAGTGCGTAGTGATCATGAGTTTGACTACCGTGTTGTGTGTCTGATACATCATATTTGGTCTTAATCCCCAAAGTTTTTTTTTCCATGGGCTCTTTTAGGCAACATAAATGTTGTATCCGCCCTGGTACTAATTCTCTGAAACTGGCGATTCCAAATAAGCTTGGAGTCAAGAGTGACACCAATATATTTCACTTTTTCAGACAGATTTATTTCTTCACTCCGGAGCTTTAGCGGTGATAGACCATCGACCATCTAATTTATTCCTTCTTGTGAATGCTATTATGGTCGTTTTAGAGCGACTAATATTTAGGTCCCTCTCCTCGGTCCATTTTTGTATAACATGTAGAGCGTTCTGCGTTTTATCCGGCACTACGTTACTGAATTTATCCGGGGTCAGAATGACAATATTATCTGCGTACCCCAAAGTTTTATGCCCTTCATTTGCCAGTCTCACTAGTAGCTCGCCCACGACCAGCCCCCCTGCGGACATCCTATTTCGAGCCGAGCCAGCCAATGATGATGTTTCATCATCATCGTTTCATCGATCTATTTATTCCTCGATCCTTTAGAGATTGATATTCCAAAAGTATTATCAAATGCTCGAAGAATGTGCACAAATTCAAGGCCTTGCTTAGCAGAGCCTGCTCCGCCTTCTGTACGAGCTGATGTAACGTGATTTCAGTGGATTTTCCTGCTTGATACGCATACTGCTCTTGATGTAGTGGCCGATTACATCACCCCTTATGTGCCTGTGTAGCAGTTTTTCTAGAGTGTACAGCATAAATGAGATCAGACTTATTGATTTCAGAGACTTTACTCCATCCTGTCTCGTTTTGCCAAGTTTTTAAATAAAAGTAACTGTGATCAGCCAGTTGATATGCAACCCGGTGCAAGACTTCCCCTGAGTAACAAACTAAGTTTTTCCAACAGAAGTTCCGGATCCTTTTGTAAGATGATTGTATAAATGCCGTCTGTTCCTGGCGATTTATATCGTTTGAACAAGTTTGCCCATTTTCACATTAATCGCATTCACATTCTTTGCTACCTGCCAGTGCTCCCTGGACGCCTACCTCGCGGGTTCCAGCAGTGCTTTATTGCAATGTAGCAGTGATTATAGATTCTGAGATATGAACCCGAAAGAGTTCTCTTAAGGTCTTATCTCCCGTCTTTGTGCAGCCTCCGCCTTGTGTTTTCAGAGTATATATTGAGCTTTGAGATACTTTGGGTAATATCCTAGTGAGCCTGGTACATTCTGGAGCTTACTCTATGTCCTCACAGTGCCTCTTTGAATTTCTCAAAGGTTTGTTGTAGTCAGTAAGGGCCTTTCTATGTATATTTATTCCAGACTGATGTTTTCTTAGCTCTATTGAACTTTTTCCTGACATCCTCTCTCATGTTTTCAAGGTCGCTGTTCCACCAGGGAACCTTCCTGGAAACTCCCTTGTTTACTATGGCGCAGTTATTGAAATGCCGCCCCAAAATTTAAAATACACTCCGCCAAAAAAGTATCGCATAAACTAAAAAAGGGCATTTATGAACCAAGATATTTTTATACGTTCACAAAAAGTTTGCCTCGTGTATGTGAACTATAAAAACACTAACAAAATAATGGAACTTAGCGTTTTTACTTTATTTTTTTCCTAAAAGAACACATTTAGAAAAATGCATATGTGTAAGGTTTGCTCAGTTGTTTATTGAAAGTCTTCCTATACGGACAAATTTTAAAGTGCGAAGTCAGAGTTCTGTACCAACGCTTTTAAAACTAAAATGAGCAATTTAACTTCAGAACAAGTGGCTGCTATAGTTGCTTTAATCGAAGATGGACGATCTCAAGCATACGTTGCTAATTTGATGAACATCAATCAGTCAAGTGTTTCTAGAGCCGTAGCCAGATATAGGGAAACAGGCATTTACAGTAGAAGACCTGTACCAGGTCGTCCAAGATGTTCTACTCGTCAAGATGACCGCTATTTACTACTACAAGCATACGTCGAAGACATGTAAGTGCGAGACAATTGCAGAACGACTTGGCTAGAGTCAGAAATACTCGTGTGAGTACTCAAAGTATTCGGAATAGGTTACGACAGAGTGGATTAAGAGCTAGAGTAGCTGTAACAGCCCCTCGTCTCACTAGGAACCACCGAGTGGCTCGCTTAAGGTTTGCCAGAGAACATGTAAATTGGAACATTAATGACTGGGCCAATATACTCTTCACAGATGAGTCAAGATTTGGTCTTTACACCTCAGATAGGCGTATCTCAGTGTACAGACGAGACGGTGAGCGCTATTCGCAGTGTAATATCAGACCTAGACCTAATTTCGCTGGTGGCTCTATTATGGTTTGGGGAGGCATCTGTTTAACAGGTCGTACAGAGTTAGTACCAGTAGACAGAGGTACACTGACTGCCCACAGGTATATAACGGAAATTTTAGAAGAACATGTAGTACCATATGCGCCAATTATAGGAAACGAATTCATGTTAATGCACGATAATGCACGACCGCATGTTGCAATAATCGTCCAGGAATACCTTAACGATGTTGGTATTCCAGTTTTAGATTGGCCTGCGGTAAGTCCGGACATGAACCCTATCGAGCACGTGTGGGACCTCCTTCACAGACGGATACGAACCCAAAATGTTGCCCCAGCGGACCTGCATGGACTAGCAAATGCTCTCCGTGACGAGTGGGAGAATTTGGATCAGGCTTATATACGGAGGTTAATCGAATCTCTGCCAAACCGTATGCGAGCGGTCATAAGAGCCAGAGGTGGCAATACTCAGTATTAAAAGCTACTGTTATGACATTTTTCTTTCCAAAATTATAATTTCTTGTTTTAATAAAAATCTCAAGTATGAGTTCTTGTTTTTATTTGGCCTGTATTTTATTTAAACAATCATAGAAATTATATCTTAGAGCGCAATAAAGTATATTTACAACTTTATGCTACAAACAAAGATTATGCGATACTTTTATGATTCAAAACTAAATTATGCGATACTTTTTTGGCGGAGTGTATTAGGCGACTACTTCGCCGCCTAATACCAACGCAGGGCCCTGATTCTAGTACCTTGTATATCAGCAATCAAGCGAGTTAAAAATTGCTGTATATGTATGTGTTAAAGGGCGTAATGTTGAATATACAGTAATTGCAAGTATAATACCATATCTTTATTAATAAACCGATAAAAGATAATCCCGGAAGGGTGATCGCTCAGCTGCTTCCAACCTTGTATGATGTATGTACAGGAATGATCAAAACTGTATGTGGAATTTCTTAAAACAAAAAATAAGAATGATTTGGATATTTTACCATGGCCAGGTTCTCTTAACAAAGGTTTTGGTATACTACACATACGGTTAATTTCTTATTTATCTCGCTAGCTGTTCAAACATTTTATTTTATTGTTTGTTTTCTAGAAGTACTGCTATCATATCTACGTAAGTAAATTGTTTCTAATGACGTATACTTTGCTCGGCCCACCTGTATCAAAACCGCTGTGGATCCTATTATATAGGTACTATCGTTTTAAAATATTTTAGTGTCGCTAATTCAAAGATATTTCTCTTACCATTCATTCTCTCTATGCAATGTTGCGGGGTTAATTCTTTAGATAATTACTGCCATTTCTAAATCGCTCCTTAGAAATTCTTACCTCAGTCTAATACTTGGAATCTTGCACGTCACTATAGGCATCGCTTAATCCCACTTCTACCTGTGTTTAAGTGCCTATTAGGTGTAGCGCGCCCGTTCTTGTTTACCTGTGCGTCGACGTTTTCCGAACGACTAATACAGGACACATCCATTGCCGGTATTACAACTCCGGTGTGTTTCTGCGACCTCTGTGTCCCTTGTCTGTTGTGTGCGTTTTCTGTGTGCCCGCGTGTGTGGGGATTTCAACTTTAACCGTCATCGCATCGCTATGGTGTAGTTTCGGGTCCATGTCCGGTCTGTAACGGTCACAGCAAGCGCGTGCTACCAGTCTCTATTCGTTCCGTCGTACGCGTAGGGTATCAATTTTCCGCGTTTCTTTCGCTTATATTTCCTACAGTTTCGCGTATTCTTCAGCGGTGAATTTCTACGTGATAAGTGCAAAAAAGGATTACATTATTATAAGTTCAACCATTTTCTTGTTCGGCGGTTTCCAAGTTATTCTTGTCGTTGGTTCGCTCTAAGCATCTTCTAATCGTAAATACATGAAATTAAATTAAAGTGCGTTGTGTCAAAGCGAAGGAATCCGTTCACTGTTCTAAATAGTTGCATAGGTGCTGTAGCACGAGACTACATCCTGTGTGCTTCTCGTACATACGTAGATATCGTCTTTTTTTCACTACAAGAACATGTGCCGCCGCCCCGTCATCAACGTGAACATTTGCTTGGTCCGCTATACGCCCTAAACGCAGAGCATCTGCTCTGGCTGCTGCCTTTTTGGATTCAACACGACATCTGCTCGATTTTCGAAGTTCTGGTAGACAAATAGCAGTTTATATCTACTGTATAAGTGTAGCTATTTGTTAAGGCCAAGCGTTGGAGACTCAGTTTGTTTTTCTACGCCATCGAATATTTTAATATTCCTTGTGTCGTGGTAATTACGTGCAAAGTAAAAGAAAAGACGTTATAACTGTGATATTAAAATTAAGGGATTCGTAAACGATAGATAAAGATGGGAAATCATCCTTCTAATCACCAACCTTTGGAACGCGGCGTTAGCAAATTTGGAGATGTTAACACGGTAGGTCCTGACAAGTTTTTATAAAATAATGTAAAAAATATATAATAACTTCTAAAATATCCTAAATTGTGTGTTTTATGTGAAGTAATTTTAATTATTAAAACCAACCAACGAGATATACATAGCTACATATAAAACTGGAATGAGGAGTGTTAAAAATATTGTTGAGTGTATAGCTATCTCACTGTAACACGTGCGCGGTTATGCAGCTATTGCAGTTTTATGCTTGCGTGCTTGTGTGAACAAGGTAACTGTCACTAGCTCTCAAGAATAAAACGACCTTCATAAACTGTCAGTCGGAATACTCATAACGAACGCCTTTATGCAAGGTCTAAACTGTCAAACTTGTCAATGTCATGTTACCAAATTTATTTCGTTAAAGTGGATATTGTAATGGGACAAGGCAGTGTTTTTTTAGTGTTCATTCGACTTTTAACTACGAGTTACTCACATCGAATGGTAGAAACTAGCCAGCTAACTGAGTTACTTATGTATAGTTACTAACTTAACTCATAAAAGTAAAATGAATTGAGCCACGTGGTAAAAAAGAATGTTAATAGTAGCATGGTAAATGTTATTAATAAATACAATAAAAAAAATAGTTGTCTAAATAATTAAATTTTGAAGAAAGTATATATGTATGTGTGGATAAAATCTCTTATTTTTGATTTAATTAAATTGCCCAATTTTCTGCCCAAACATGATTATTTATGACTACATCAAATCTTCTATGTAATGAATGATTATTACTTTGCTAATCGTATGATTCATAGCCTCTCATTGAGTGACACAATCTTTTATTTACATTTTGTTCATAGATTTGCTTTACGATAAATTTAATAGTGTTGAGATTTGACAGGTGTATAGGATTAAATGCGTTTACTTTCGCTTAAAAGGTATCTAACTCGAAAATTTCGGCATTCCAACTAATTTGGAAAAAGCTACAACATTGATTTCTTCGTGAAATGTGAATACGCGATTACGCATAGATAATTTTATACAAATATTCGTGCAAATAAACAATATTAGTTCTAAAATTAGTCTTCTTCATTCTGTAAAAATAGTTTGTTGGTGTTACGCGGTTTATATCTTTTGTATCATCGATTTTTTCTGTACTCTGTAAGGCAGATCATCTAACAAACTCTCGTTCATGGAACTCAACTTTCAAATTCAACGTCTTTGGTGGTAAATTCAAATAATTGTTTAAAGTTTATAAATGGAGTGTTATTCCACTAGTGATTTGGTGAAGAGCATATCTTCCAAGGTTTACCTTAGCCGAAAACACTACGTTTAACACAGCTCTTCACTTGTTTTCTACTGAAGATGGCAACTTATTTGCCGAAATACGTATTTAGATTTGTATCTTTTAATTTTTGTGGTAAGGGATTTTTTCACTTGTTCTTTTGGATTTTTATAAAGGTGTTTAAAACCTTAAAAAATGAAAAGATAGTTATTATATTAATTAACTGTGTATTCATGTAGTAACACTAATAGTGACAAATATGAATTTTGGATTTTATGTTATATATTTTTATTTTTCAGTCTATCACTATCTGATGTGTCACTATTGTTAGTGGAATTCTTACTTGCTGTAGATATGGAACAGTTCTACAAGATATCAAAAAATAAATCAATTAAATCACCTAAAAGATACACACAGTACCTGTTTGTACGTGTTTTCGGATTATTATGTTTTCTGTTTTGTTCGTAATTCTCCGTGAAAAGCTCAAATCAAAAGGAACTTTGGATAGTTGTCGTATTAGGACACCACTCCATCTGAAGTTGCCTGAACCTATTTGCTGTCTTTCTCATATCGTCTTATGATAGCAAGATATGACAATAGTTTTGAGAAAAATTCTGCTTCTTAATATAATATGACTTAATGTAGGCCAGATCCCCTACATATGTTTACCCATTACTTTTACCACATCTTCCGTGTTATTACCACTTATTTTAAGTATTTTGTCATCCGGAAACATGCACATATCACACTGTATACACGGAAGCATGTCATTCACATATACATAAATATGTTGAATAGAATAGGGCCGAAAATGTTTACCAGACGTGTACCTACTTAGTTTCTGATTTACTTACTAGCATTATATTTCACTCTTTGTATTCTGTCACCTAAAAAACTATTACTAATTGCTGTTAATGTAATATGGAATCTGAGTCAAGCAGTTAGTTATTCCTTATTAATTGACACCAATAACAGAATTCATTGAACTTAATTTCTGATATTAGTTTAGTATTGCTACCCTTTTGGCGTAGTATGTATTTTAAAAATAACCGTTCATAGGTAGAAATAAGAACTTACTTGAAGATCTATTATTATGTATGCATATAATTGCTTAGATTCAAACAGATGCAATAAATAATAAAACAATTAAATAAAATTGTGCAGAATATCCTTCGCTCGAAAAGGAACTATACTTAAACACGAGGTTTAGCAATGAAAATAAAACGTGTGAATGCATCTGTGATGTTTTAAAAGAATTAACGCGTACATATATAAATAAAGCCTTCGAAATTAACACAAATTAAATAAATTTACGAAGTTAGTAATGGCTTATGATATGTATGTCCGAGTAGATAAATGAAGATAACATAGCTATCTTCTTAATTAATGACATGTTTTTATTTATTTCTTTAATACATATATATTTTTTTAATTTCTGTAGTAGATTTTTTTTAAAATTAATTAAGCATATGATGTAACGATTTTTTCATTTTATACGACAAGATATTTTGAAATCTTCTTAATTGCCGAAAAATCCTTCGTTTATTCATACAGAATATTTTCATTTGATTCACCTATGATTAACTACTAAGGTGCAAAGCACAAGGGATTTTCCTTGTTCGCACAGTCCGCCGAATCTAACTGCACTTTACTCAGCAAAAAACTAGTCGTACGCTAATTGAACGAACAAGTAATAACGCTAAATGAACCGATTTTTACGACTGGATCGAATTCTTTTCCCACAACGAATGCAAAATCGTTTTTAATTGACTGAATCGGATTTGTCAATTAAATCCTAAAGCAAGAAAATGTGATGGGGAGATAAGAAAGTTTTGGTAGATATTTCGTTGGATCGGAATTATAAGGTTCTATGTTATAATTTTAACACTTTTTAAAACACAGTGCCTCTGCGCTCTTTGTAATTTTTTGGCTTTCCGGTCGGTAACGAACTGAGAAAATGCATGGTGATTCCAGATTGGGTTTAGTTAGATATGATTACTAATACACCGAAATGATGGAGCTATTTTCTCAAAACTGTTGCAATGGCGTAGTTAAGGTGGGGGGCAGGGGGGGAGGCGCACCGGGTGCCACCTGTTTGACACCTGACCGTGAAAAAATAAAAACTTACAGAAATTGCAGTAGGTAGAGTATTTCCACAAAAAATATTTACACACTGTCTGTTGTTCTTATTTTACGTTTATTGGTTTTAACAGTTTTCATTCTTGAGGTGATGCCGTCGATATTCATCCCGGGCGATAGCTATTGCTACGCCACTGCAGCGAAGTCCCCTTTTATGCAAACTTGATTTACGCAAATTCGAAGTTATGCGAGTAAAGCATTTAAGGTTATAAACTTTTGTACGCTTCTTGCGACTAACGCACCAATACTATATGTATGTGCAGTCGAGGACTTTAGGAACAACCATCTAAATTACAGCGAGCTGTGTCTAGCGCGTACAGCGAGCGTAGCGCTATTTCGCTCACTGCAACCTAGGCAGCCATTACTAAATCTCCGACTGCACATACGTTGTACCTACAAACTTTATTATAAAAAATTGCTGCAGTATGAAATGTTGCGTTATCGTGGGCGTTGCAGATAAGTGTGAAAGTAAATACACACACCTTATTTTTAATTACGACGTAAATGAATGATTATAAAATGAAGCTTTTAGGCTTCTAATTTTATAATTATTGTATATTTCATTCAGTCATTTTAATTCAATGACGGATTTTTTTGAACAACCTGAAGCATTCATTTTTTCTGATTTGTCATGAATTTGGGGCAACGGTAGTAGATTTTGAGTAATGTAAATAAGTATTAACTGAATAATACGTGATTGTTAATCGCACGGGTGTTTCATTTCATAGATTATATTTGCTTCATGGAGAATTAATTCACCGCCGAAACCAAAATATACGTTTCTGTGTGATTGATGCAATTAGATAGATATAAATAAGAACGAAGAAATTTGTGTCCGATATTTTGAAACAAAGATGTTGATTTGACCAGCTTTTTAACAAACTTCGTTACTAGGTTACAATTATGCGTTGCTAATACACCAAACTTATGTATTTTAGTAAAGTCAGTACACAAACTGACCGTAAATAGGCATTTTCTGATTACATTAAATATTAAATATATCCGTATTTGATAATGAATTAATTTTGGATAGACTGAGATAGATATTTCATATTTTAATATTATTTTGTATTTAGATAATTTTTAGTTATCTGTAATATATTTTTCGTAATTAATGAAGGTATACATAGCTAATATTAGTATCTAGCGGTGTCTAACTGCATACTACTCGTGTATTCTATTAGTACTTACATAAAATATAGTAATTTTTTTTACTTACAAACGTTTAGCCACGCTAAAAGATCAAAATCATAAATTCTTAATATTCTATACAGTACTGGCCAAAACTAAAGCACCCTCTCACTTTTTATTAAGACCAACACCTCTGTCGGAGCGAATGTATGAAATTAGTAAAGTGCACGCTTAATGCGAAGAGTCAGAAATTGAAGTTTTCGGAATCTTTAAATTATATTTAGATTCATCAGAAAACAATACAGTTTTCCATTTTCGGACTGGTGCCTGCCTTGTATATTTAAGCTAGATATTTTAAATTGCATTTATTTTTTAAACGAAGCACTAGACTTGACAATAAAATTAAAATGATACTTTAAATGAAACATCCTGCATTTATTATTTAGATTTCAATTTTAACGTCTTTAAGATTCTTGTTTTCTATGCCTATCGCTTATAGTTTCTTATTTCATAGTAATCTAGAATCTTCTATTTCAAACATCAATGCCTAACCATTTATTTTTCAAAAGTAGGATTGAACGAAACTACCGTTATCATTCATCGCGAATAGACGATATTTATCAGTATAACCAACTGTTTTTTGCTACATGCTAATTAAAAGGCCATAACTATGTAAACAACAAAATATAAATACTTTATTAAAAGGGATGAACTGAAATAAATCTTTTTGTTGAATTAAAATATTTGGTGTTATAGTTCGAAACGACATTCTTATTCGTTCTTTCATATTGTCGGGCGTCGTTAGTGATATATTATCAACAATAGTTTGGTATATCAAGACTTGTTAAGTCTGGGGATCTTGCTGCTCAATCATATGGACCTAGGTGCCCTATCCACCTGTTGGGATACCGTCTATACAATTGATTCCGAACGTTTATTTGGAAATGCAAGGGAGCACCGTCTAATTGTAACCAAATTCTTTGTGGAATATTAAGAGTTATATACACTCCGCCAAAAAAGTATCGCATAATTTAGTTTTGAATCATAAAAGTATCGCATAATCTTTGTTTGTAGCATAAAGTTGTAAATATACTTTAATGCGCTCTAAGATATAATTTCTATGATTGTTTAAATAAAATACAGGCCAAATAAAAACAAGAACTCATACTTGAGATTTTTATTAAAACAAGAAATTATAATTTTGGAAAGAAAAATGTCATAACAGTAGCTTTTAATACTGAGTATTGCCACATCTGGCTCTTATGACCGCTCGCATACGGTTTGGCAGAGATTCGATTAACCTCCGTATATAAGCCTGATCCAAATTCTCCCACTCGTCACGGAGAGCATTTGCTAGTCCATGCAGGTCCGCTGGGGCAACATTTTGGGTTCGTATCCGCCTGTGAAGGAGGTCCCACACGTGCTCGATAGGGTTCATGTCCGGACTTACCGCAGGCCAATCTAAAACTGGAATACCAACATCGTTAAGGTATTCCTGGACGATTATTGCAATATGCGGTCGTGCATTATCGTGCATTAACATGAATTCGTTTCCTATAATTGGCGCATATGGTACTACATGTTCTTCTAAACTGTCCGTTATATACCTGTGGGCAGCCAGTGTACCTCTGTCTACTGGTACTAACTCTGTACGACCTGCTAAACAGATGCCTCCCCAAACCATAATAGAGCCACCAGCGAAATTAGGTCTAGGTCTGATATTACACTGCGAATAGCGCTCACCGTCTCGTCTGTACACTGAGATACGCCTATCTGAGGTGTAAAGACCAAATCTTGACTCATCTGTGAAGAGTATATTGGCCCAGTCATTAATGTTCCAATTTACATGTTCTCTGGCAAACCTTAAGCGAGCCACTCGGTGGTTCCTAGTGAGACGAGGGGCTGTTACAGCTACTCTAGCTCTTAATCCACTCTGTCGTAACCTATTCCGAATAGTTTGAGTACTCACACGAGTATTTCTGACTCTAGCCAAGTCGTTCTGCAATTGTCTCGCAGTTACATGTCTTCGACGTAATGCTTGTAGTAGTAAATAGCGGTCATCTTGGCGAGTAGAACATCTTGGACGACCTGGTACAGGTCTTCTACTGTAAATGCCTGTTTCCCTATATCTGGCTACGGCTCTAGAAACACTTGACTGATTGATGTTCATCAAATTAGCAACGTATGCTTGAGATCGTCCATCTTCGATTAAAGCAACTATAGCAGCCACTTGTTCTGAAGTTACATTGCTCATTTTAGTTTTAAAAGCGTTGGTACAGAACTCTGACTTCGCACTTTAAAATTTGTCCGTATAGGAAGACTTTCAATAAACAACTGAGCAAACCTTACACATATGCATTTTTCTAAATGTGTTCTTTTAGGAAAAAAAATAAAGTAAAAACGCTAGTGTTTTTATAGTTCACATACACGAGGCAAACTTTTTGTGAACGTATAAAAATATCTTGGTTCATAAATGCCCTTTTTTAGTTTATGCGATACTTTTTTGGCGGAGTGTATCTTTCAAAAGTACTGGTAAATTGCTCCTTATAAATTCCGCCGTTTAGTAGCCATTAAAATTTAATTTTTAATTGGGTTTACATTTTGAAAAATAGTTAATTTTCTCAGAAGCGGATTGAGTTAGGTACACTCTAACGAAGATTTTCGAATTTCATTTTACTTAGTAATTTTCATACACTAGTAGTAAATTTCCTTGGTGTATTTTTGCATCAAAGTAGTTTTACTCGCAAAAATAAAATACCTGTACGGTTTCGGGGTAATATAATTGCCCCGAAACCGTACAGGAAGTTTACCAAATCTTCGTTAGAGTGTATACGAAACTTGCCGTTATTTAGTCCGTACTATTAAAATATGACATATTATGTAGGATATTTCATTTAAATTTTCATAACATTTGTATATTTCTTTTGGATCACGCTATATATTTCGAAACAATTTTAAAACGTTCTCAGTATACGAATCTGTATAAGCCTATGCGAATATGGTGTGCCACCTGTATATCAATCTTCAGAGACAATAAATTCTATTACAATATGTTTACTAAAAAATGTTTTAGGTACATATTATATTTTTCTCTATGTAGATGTATTATGTGTGCTTTAAAATTTCATTCATTTGGTGCATTTGGCAGTTTATGAGTTACGAGAGTAAAAATATAATGCGTTTATGGCTGATGAAAAATTATAACGAAAAATAACATGACGTAATACATTTAATAACCGTTGATGCTGCAGATAGAATTAAGAAACGGATCAAAACAAGGACGGGATTGATAATATTCCATAGCTTTGTTTTTGTATTAAACGGTCTATTTGCTGTTTACGTCAAAATATTTTCGATATAGGGGCTGGAAACAGTAAACAGTTGAGAAGAACTGTATTTGTTTTGCTATTATCAATTAATTAATGTTATCTGAAGTATTTGTTTCTCTTTTTTTAAATTGTAAACAGCACACACTCAAAAAAAAAAGTGGGGAAAATTACCCGAAAAATGGGAGGCAACTTTTCTACCTCCCATTATTGGGGTAATTTTACACCTGCAGTAAATATTACCCTCGCAAGGAAAATTTCCCCACAAGTAAAAAAAAATACCCGCTTGCAGGGTAAATATACACCTACTGTATTCCACCCCTGCTGTTAAATTTACTTGGTAGTATTAAACCAACGGGTTAATATATCAAGGGAACATTACCCCTGTGGTGTAATTCCTCCATGGAAAATTCCCGTATGTGGTAGAATTTACTAGGTACCTTTACATATCAAGGAAGTACTTTTCCCGTTGGAATGGAAAATTCCTTAAGAAGTGGAATACATGGGGAGTACACTTACCCTATAATTAGGTTAAGTTCGTCGCTACTAGATCAACTCATGATGGTAACATTTAACCGCAGGTATAAAATTGTCTCACTTATAAGAGGAAGATAGAAAACTTGCCTTCCATTTTTGGGAATATTTGGTCGTTTCATTTTCTAGTATATGGTATACCCGATGAATACTTTAAAGGCGAGGAAAAAGCTGGACAATATATGTATATACTATACTTAATGTTTTAAGACTGGTTATCATAGCTTCTGTCCTACTTTTCGGTATATACGTATATCTCTGTAAGTAGTATCTCCAATTACTTCTGTATTACAGATCATATGCTCTAAACTGTCGCCTCTGTCATCACTACCTTCACCATCAACAGTACCACCTTCCTCAATACCTTCTTCGTTTGTATTCGTACTACTTTCATTATTGGTGCAATTTTTTTTATTTCTAAAATGCCATCTATAAAAGTGAGATTTTAGGCTAAATGGTTTTATAAAGATGCTCAGAAATTGAACAAAAAGGGATTGGGCATCTAACTGTTTTTCCGTTATTAATATGTTCGTACATATGGGCAAGAATTTTTGAATTAGAAGTAGTTTTATAATCACAGGCGGAAACCTTACAGAAACGTATTGGCAACATTTCTTTAAATTTGGTGATGTGAGTTCTATATAGATGCATTTTAAAAGTCTTATATCGTCTAAATTCCCGTTTACAGTGTAGATATTTGCAATAGAATCTAGCGTTATACTCATTGCGGTGGTAATATTGATGATTATTATAGTGGCCAAGTTCCATAAATTTCCTTTTGCATATTGCACAATTGTACTCCATTGTAATTTACAAATCAAGCTTGAACCTTTGCTTTCCTAAAATATACGTACATATTTTAGTATCGCGATTTTATTGGAAGGGAATTAAAATAATAAATCAATTAGGTCCTCATTGGTTGATTAAATTCTCAGCAATACTGGTGAAACATCAGACTAAAATAATTCTAAGTTATATGATATTAAAAAACTACAAAATTTAAAATCTACCAAACTGTGCCATAAAAGCATTCTGTCAATGTTCAATATAGTTAATAGTTTAATTCCTGCCAAATGCTCCAAATACAAATACACCTTTCAATAATTTTAAGTGCATAATTCAAAATTAGTACCTATTATTAGTAATAGACGTGAAAATAAAATACAAATATTTTGTACAAACGGACCATTCAATACACACACAACAGTCTTTAGATATTTCAGTATAAAAAGATAACAAGTTTTCTATTAATACAAATCACCTCTAGATATGTGCCGAAATTGAGGTTAAGTAACTTCAACAAAATATTTTATGCTACTAGATTAGACAAAATGCACATGCTTGCCCATTCGGGTAAGCTGAACCCCTCGCACTCCTTATGCACGACAAATTCTTGAACACATATGTATATGCAAAACATGTTCTAACCCGTTATATACAGGTACTTATTATGATATATAGTTAAAGTGTATATGTATATGTGTACCTATGCTTTTCTTTGAAAACTGTAACTACTCTGCAATCCAGTTAAATTAACGCAATTTTTAGTGTAAACTATTCCGATTGCACAGGAGTAGTACGTTAGGATGTATCTAAATAATAATGTATTGTACATAATAGGTTAGACACGATAATATGGAGATATGTTGATATAATGATGTGCTATTGTTTTACTTGCATACATATACATATGTATTTATATGATTTTCACTTACCTTTTTAATATTACACATAAACCGTCATACACGGAATCAACGTACGCAGTCCCCAACGCGCTCTGTCGACATTTCGAAACAACACGGGGAATAACCGAAAAAGACACTGCGCGATCTAGATATTCTAAAAAATAGATGACTTTATACAAAAAAAGAAGCGCTTTAAAAATATTCCTTCCCTACATAATATTAATTAGAAATGAAGAAATATTATAAATATTTAATTTAAAACATCTAGGAAAGCCGAGCGCCATCTTGAATATAAAGCGCCAGAAATGTTAACTAAACTGTCACTATCCCATTCTAACCTTACATTAAGTTTTATTTTATTTATAATTTATTCATTATGTTTATAAGTTATAAATTATAAAACATATTTAATGCATCCGCGCAATGAAGACATTCGCTCGCTCATGCTTTAAACAAGCCCTTATGCGCGAAAAATATTTCGCATACATGTTTTATAAATAACTATCAATGCATCTACATATGCGTAATGTAGCGATGGCTTCCGTACTTACTCATATTGTGCCCCGACAAAATTTAATTTACATTAAATAGTTATTAAATTTTTGGAAAATTCAACTGCATTATTAGTTGCATTTGGAAACCTTATACTTATAGTAAGTAGAATGATAGGTAGGTGCGTACACAGTGAAAAGTACCCTCTTTGGGGGTAAGTTTTCTCTAGAAAATAAAAATTCCCCTCCGTGAGGGTAAGTTTTCCCTAGAAAATAAAAATTCCCTGAGTTTCATTACTTTTACCTCATATTTTGATGTATTTTTACCCAAAAACGCGTTTACCTTGCAAAATTACTCGCAGTTATAGGGTAGATACCAATTTCCCCCAAATAACGTGGAATGTACCCCGAGTTTTATGTACACATTTACACTTTTAAATGGGTAAAATTCTCTACTTTTTTTAGAGTGCAGTTAAATAAAATTTATGGTAACCTTTTTTTGATAAATTATCTATTGGTATGATGAGGTTAGGTGAGCGTTTGTAATACTTATTTTCCACTTCCATGTACTTCATGGATTAAAATTTCAATTTAGTTAATTGTAGTTTTAATCCTACTCTTAATTACATTTCGGAGTAACCCTAAAATTTTGTACAAAAGACAATTTTATGAGGGAATTTTGCTGGCTTTTCTCTTATTAAAGCGTCTTTAAATTGCATTTGTATCAGCTGGATGTTCTCCTTACGTAATCAAATTCTCTTTCAATATATATTTAAATTACTTTGCATCTATAATCCGAGAGCAACAAAGCTACGCTTCTAGAATTCCATCGATACGTTGCATAGCCATGATTACCGATTCATCAAATTAATTTGCATAAATATCGATTCTAGCTGTCGCTTCTTCTGGATTGCGAAAACTTTACGGGGAATTATAAATATGTTAATTTCGATTCGTTCAAAAGTTCTTTGTATATTTCGTTCCGAGAAAACCTGCGTTTTACACATTGTGGATTGTCTTTTTGAAATCGATTATTATTAATTGTTAAAAGTCACTGTTTGTTTGTGTGTAGGTAGATAGAAAGTTTTGGAAATTATTATGTAGGAAAAGCTTCCTAAATTACTTGATTAAAAAGTCGCTTTTGTCAATTATTATTTTCGTTACAGTTTGTTTGTTGTTTATCTTGTTATTCTGTTACTCAGTTCAGGTTTACCTAACTTATACTTATAGCTGATGTTATAACTAGATCAAAGTTTGGAGAATAATAGGAGAAATAGCATCGAGATTACTATCACACTTTGTAATCCAAAAATCTTTATATATGCAGAACATATAGATAACTTTGTATATTTGAATTTAACTTGTCTAACTTAATAATAATTATCATAATTTATTGCTTCGTTCCTTTGATTTCTTTCTCAGGTGAAAATCTTATTTCTACAACTTAACTGGTATTGTTTTTTTCTTTGGTAGAATCTTTTTTAAGTTTTTATTTGCTATTTATGTATCGCCGTATTTCTGTAACTAACTGGGAACTCTCTAAAGATATTTCAATTTTAATATACAGGATAAGGCAAATGTGTGTGAACACCTGATTTATGACCTGACGTATGACGGCATCGGTAGTTCTTTAATGGATCACCCTGTATCTTTTGACATTTTGAAAATGATTAGTAATAACAAAATATTCAAAACAAGACAAGTCATAATAAATGTTCAAACTGAACACCTTCAGCAGCCTGACAATAACCTAATCCATCAACGAACGACTTTAATGAATTCTGAATGGCATCTTGTGCTATCTCTTGGAACACCATTCTAATTCGATCTTAGTCTTCCAGACATTAGATTTCAAATGCTTCCAAAACGAAAAAGTCTAATGGACTTAAATCCTCTAGATATCCTCTTCAATATATCCAACGCTGTGGAAATACTTCATTTAGGTATCCACGCACGTCAACTCCGTAATGCGGCGGTGCTCCATCTTGCTGATACCATCTGAGAATAGTGCAGGACTTGCGGGGTTTGTGAAATAAATGAAGTAATTCTGGAACATATTCCTCGCGCAAAAATTGTAAATAACGATAAGCATTCAAATTTTCCCTAAGAAAGAACGGTCCGATTATGTGTCTTCTGATCATACCTGCCTATACATTTAATTTCTGACGATACTGTGTATGCTTTTCTTCCATCTAGTCGGGATCTGATCACTCCAGTAGCGACAGTTATGTGGATTTATACATGACCATTTATGCAAAATATACCTTCGTCGGAGAACAAAATATTATTGACAATGTTACCATTGCGATCACTATTTCCTGACAAAACTGCATCCTCTATCGGGATTATTTTCATTTAATTCTTGCACTAAATGCTTCCAAAACGAAAAAGTCTAATGGACTTAAATCCTCTAGATATCCTCTTCAATATATCCAACGCTGTGGAAATACTTCATTTAGGTATCCACGCACGTCAACTCCGTAATGCGGCGGTGCTCCATCTTGCTGATACCATCTGAGAATAGTGCAGGACTTGCGGGGTTTGTGAAATAAATGAAGTAATTCTGGAACATATTCCTCGCGCAAAAATTGTAAATAACGATAAGCATTCAAATTTTCCCTAAGAAAGAACGGTCCGATTATGTGTCTTCTGATCATACCTGCCTATACATTTAATTTCTGACGATACTGTGTATGCTTTTCTTCCATCTAGTCGGGATCTGATCACTCCAGTAGCGACAGTTATGTGGATTTATACATGTCCATTTAGGCAAAATATACCTTCGTCGAAGAACAAAATATTATTGACAATGTTACCATTGCGATCACTATTTCCTGACAAAACTACATCCTCTATCGGGATTATCTTCATTTAATTCTTGCACTAAATGTACTTTGTACGGATGAAACTTGGTTTTCGACAATATCCTCTTCACCGATCTCTCGCTAATATTGTGATATAGGTTCAGTTTTGTTAGTGACGTTTTTGGTTTTTCTTGAAGATTAATAAGAACATCCAATGAATTATCTTCATTTGTAGCAGTTTTGGTCGACCGTATTTTGTCCGATTTTTAATACTTCCCGTTTCATTAAACTTTCGCAACAACCTGGAAACTGTTGATTTTGAAATACTTTTATCAGGTATTAAAAATATTACATGCATCTTGTCTCCAAAACCAACTACCCTTAACCAAACTAATTCTTTCACGTTCTGTCAGTCCACCCATAATTAACAACTATTTTAGTATACGGTCTGGTCTGGTATACGAAAACTATCTGTCGATATTGACTTTTCCATGACAACATAAAAAAGCTAGTATTCTTTATCAGATGTATCTGACAAAAAGGTGTTGATAGCCAACGCTTTATTTTAATATCTCAAGTCGCACACCCATCAAGCCGTACATCATTTTAATTCTTGAAAAAGGTTATCCGAAAATGTCAAAAGATACAGGGCGGTCCATTAAAAAAACTACCGATGACGTCATATCTGCAAACATGATGGTTGTTGAGAATCAAAGTATGTGACAGCTTAGAATAAAAATACTACAAGAACTTTTCTTAAGGTTACTTTTTAATAGAACCCGCCAGAAATCAGGTGTTCCCACACATTTCCGTTGCGTACTAGTAGACCACTTTTGTGATTAGTGGAGTTTTCTTTAGCAATATATTGTGCTTTCATTGCGATCGTAATTGAATGGACGATGTTCTTTTGTCTATAGAGTATATTATCTTCAAGATTTTGTTTTGCTGTATTTGTAGTTTGTTCAGGTTTTCTGTAGTTTCTCTCCAAATATTAATCAAGTAACTCATATGCGAAGTAAAGACACTGTGATAAATAAATCTTCTCATATGTTTGGGTATGATGGTTTTTATTTTGCATAATGCTACTACTAATTTTGTGTTTTGGTTTGATAGAACATCAATGTGTTCATCCCATAACAAAATAGTTCACTTTCTCTACTTTTGTTATTTTTTGATTATTAATGGTTACAGTGAAATTTGGTGGTATAATTTTCCTTCTGAATACCGTATATTCTGTTTTTGCTTCGTGAATTGTAATTAAGTTGTTACAGCACCATTGTTCAATTTTCAAAATATCTTTGTTTATATTTCTCTAGATCTGTTGGTTATTGTGATCTGTGTATATGATACAAGTATCCGCGTATACATATATATTTCCATGCATTTTTAATTTTAACATATCGTTAGTGTCCATAATGTATAATGTTGGAGGTAGATTTCTACCTTGTGGTACTCCATATTCAGTTATTGATTTTTCGTTTTCAGTATTATTTACAATCGTCGTTTGTGTTCTATTTAATAAATATGTTTTTATTATATTTAATTCTTTTCCTGTTACACCGAAGTTGTGTAGTTTTTCTACTACTTTGATCTTTGATATCGTATTAAATGCTTTTTTCAAATCTATGAAGATCGCCACTACTGTATTTTTACCTTCTGCTTCTGGAATGCATATTGTCTTTTGCTTAATAAGTTTTCTTCTTTCAGATGTTGTATTGTTTATGTGTATATTTTTCAAGAACTTTATTCAGTGTTGATAATTGTGCTATGGGTCTGTAATTTTCTGGGAGTAATTTATTACCTTTCTTGTATATAGAAATTATGAGATGTTGTGGGTATTGAGCTTCCCTTATAGTGTTATTAATTAATTTAGTAATAATTGGTAAGCGTTTTTCTTTGTTGTTTTTGATGTTTGTGGTGAGTTTATCAAATCCAGGCGCTTTGTTATTTTGATGTTTACCAATTATTTTGTCTACTTTGCTCATTTTGTTTGTATATAATTTGGATTTTTTAATTGTATCTCTGCTAAAATCTTGCCGATGTTTGTAAAATATGTGTTTATTTCATTGCTTATTTTTTCTAAATCTGTGTTGTCGTTTCGTCTGGCTTTTGAGTTTCTTGAAGTGTGTTATTTTTTGTTTTCGAATGAGGTTTTGTGCTCATGATATTTTGTACTTATATACTCAATGTTCGGATTGATTAAATGTTTCTTATACAGATTATTTTTCTTTTATTTGCTTCAAGTTATTGTTATCTTTCCATTGACACTTTTCCCTTCTTTTTATCTTTATTGTTTTTTTTGTGTCTTTAGATCGAATCTTGGAAACCAAAGCAACCCTTATAAAACTAAGAGAAAGAATAGATAAAGCAGTAAATTATTCTTGAATTCGCGTTCAAACAATAAACTAATTCAGTTTTATTTCCATGCAATTGATTGGAAACAGAATTTGAGCACTAATTACAAATTTGCCAACTGCTTGTAGGAGAAAATCTAACAGTTACAACGTATGAATAAAATACCTACTTTTTCTTTCAATACTTGTATTTTAAATGACGCAGGCAACGTATTTTAATAAGCGTTTCTAATTCATCGGTTATCTACTGGACAGCATAAAATGAAGTACTTTTTTACTGATTCTTGGTAAAATAATTTGTTAATCTTCTATTATACCAGTGACTCCTTTTGCAACCATATTGTAACTGCATAAATATAGTTTTTCTATAGTGGTGCTACTTCAAGCCTAGCGGACATTTGAGTTGTCGCTAGGCGAAGAAATTTCTTCGTCCTCTTTGCCCTTCCCGAATATACATTCCGAAGCGGATTCCATACAACGAAGTCGACAGTTGAGAGTCGAGAATCGATTCCTGCTACTTCTTCAAGGTCACGCGAACCTCTCGTCCGATGCCATGTTAATAAACTTGTTGTGTATAGGTATAATAACAATCTGACGGGGTATACGTAGTGCAGGTATGAATAAAATTGCTCGCGTACGTAAGTACAATTCTAGCAGTGTCTGTCAGTGGGGAAGCATTATGCTGTTTTACAACGAGCTTGCAAGGATATTGCCCATTTAAATAACATCGGCTGACGTTATTGGACGCTTTCCGTGATATTGCTGAGAGAAGCAATTTAGGAGGTTTCAGAAAATAAAATTGCCGTTCCCTGTGGCAATTTTATTTCGCAAAGTAATGTCTCTCTGGATAATATTGGGTGTTGCGCGTTTTAGAGTTAATATGCAATATACATATGATGCAACAAAAATCATAAACATAAAGTATAAACACCTACTGCTGAAAGTATAAATACGCAGGCTTTCACAATCCTTTTAATTATCCAAGAGAAGGGGTGTTTATTTTTTGTTACAAGCAGTTAAATACTATTCATGAGTTATGGTGGGTTTGCGTACTATGATACAAAGTTAAACGTAAGCGACGAGTAGTATAGGCGGACACGTTGCAAGCGATATTTAACCTTACGCGCATTTATCGTTTTTCCTTTAATGTAAAAGCCGACAGGAAGCATAAAACAGTACCTACATATGTTTATTTCTGAACGATTTTTATAAGAGAAACCTTACTTTTAGCAATAACAAATTTCATATTTCATTTTAATCAAAATATGAATCATTTCCCAATAAGAATTTGAAATATTTATTATTCCCCAACGCTAGTCCTACTTGACCGATACTATTAAGAAAAACTTCGAATGTTGAAATAGCTTTGCAGCATCTGACGCTTATGTAGAATATTAACACAAATACAGCAAAACTTTTCCGGGTAGTATAAATTAAATCTACAGTTACATACAAACGTTTGGTTGTACACTGAGAAAAATAGATAGTAACAATAGGGACAACTAACTTTATAGTTGGTTGTATTATAATTATATTAGAGCGTACCATCTTCCTAATAAACAGTAATACATGGATGAATACTGGGTACTAGATAACGTATTGTTGTCCTTGAGTTAATGTCATTCATTATATTTATAATACGTGGTAACATCTTTTTTTCTCCGTGTATGTATTACTGAACTATTTTGTCGAAATTTAAAGGATTTCACCCAAGAAAATTGAGGCTTTTGGTAAAAATTTTTTATCTACGTAATAGATTATTACATATTATATTTACATTTTAAGGTATTTATAAATATTTTTTTTTTTTTTTTTTTTTTTTTTTTGTGAGGCTCCCAGTCGGGGTGTGCAAGACTGGTATACCCACTAAAACCACCTCAAAAACACCCAGACTCCCCGGAACCATCCTGTTGGATATCAACTTCGCGAGAGCACCGTATCACATCCTCGGGTAAATAAATTACTCCATCTCGGTCCTACTGGCCAACCTCTGCCTATCGCGTTCTTCCGCCTCTTTGCTCTTCATAATTGTTTTCACCATATCGTGTATCTTACGCCACTTCACCTTGCACGAAATCATAGAGGGCACGATGTTGTCTGGGGTTAACACACCGGTCTCCTCCTCAGCTTTTTGCCTAGGCTCATTCCACCTGGGGCACTCAAAGACCGTATGCTCCGCCGTGTCAGCCTTCCCGCAATACATACACTCGTCCGTTACGTCGTTACCAAAGCGCTCCGCATAGTGTCGAAAAACACCGTGTGCCGTTAGCACCTGCGTTAGATAATAACTCCCCTCACGATGTTTGCAATCGACCCATGTCCGAATGTTTTTGATGAGCCTTTTAGTCCATTGGGCCTTGTCCTTTTCATCGTCCCAGCGTTGCTGCCACCTTTCCAGGAACCTATCGCGTGCTTCCATGCGCAGCAGAGCCCTCTCGCCCTCGCCAAACATCACGACTGCTCTCTCCTCCACCATGAGATCCACCGGTAACGTGCAAACGTTATAAATATTAGCAAAAGTTTTTATAGGTAATTAATAATATTAATAACCCTTGTCTCGATAAACTACCTACCGTATACAAATGAATGTGCGGTTAATGTTCTTTTACAGATCGTTCAAGTCCAGTTTACAGTGCAGAACATATGACGCACATACGTATACATTATTTGCACTGCCAATTGGAACCTGAATAATCTACAGTAAGTTGTGATGCATTATAAAGAATATTGTCAGATAATGGTTCCATCATGAGTAATATTTACCACGTCTAGAACACAATTCACCACCAATGATATTAGAATTTTTTGCAAATAATTTTTGAGTAATCTTCTCGGCCTGTTTTGTAAATATTTGATTGACGATTGATTGTTTACATTAAAAAAAAAATTTATTTATAATTCGTGTCTTATTTAATTTAAAGTTGCTATCTGAATAACAATAAGTACAACATAAAAAATAATATTGTGTATTGGTTATAAAGACAATAAAAATTGGTATATCGTTCGCAAACAGATATTTATTTTCCCAATAGAAACATGAGGCATAAATTAATCATACACTAAAATAATAATAATGGTAATAACAATAATTATAATAGTAACTATAATAATAGTGTTCTGGATTCTGGATTTTAGGTCGGGGAAGGTGGTGAACACATGCACTTAGGCCACTCTTACCGGACCCATTGTGCTACCTCCCCTAGGTGGCGTCGCTCGCCCACAGCCTACTCGAGCCAGCCCAAACTGAGCGTGAGCTCGAGCAGAGCAGCAGACAAGGCGCCACCAAAATCGGCCATAGTGGGCCAGTACTCCCCCAGTATGGAACCTCTAAGTTGGACAAGCGCTGGGCAATCACATAAAATGTGTTGCGGCGTCTCGTCTTCTTGGTAGCATGCCCGACACAGTGGGCTGGTAGCCAAACCCATGCAGTGCATGTGTTTGTTTAGCTTGCAGTGGCCGGTCAATAATAATAGTGTTAAGATTATTACAGTAATTGGGTTTTGGAACCTTTGGTGTAACAATAACTATCACACTGACAAAAGTCAATGCTAGGTACTGTTAATCATCTCCTGATGATGCTAACTTGGTTAGCGAAACGCGCGTCGAGAGATTGTGCATTGTTGTTTGGTGATAGTGGAAAACCTAGCATTGACTTTTGTCAGTGTGATAGTTAAGATTATTAATTTAAACGGCAAGATATGAAAATAAAACTTCTATTGATCAAGATTCCATTTAACGATTTCTGTAAATGTAGAGTAAAATGGAAAAAAAAACATGGAGATCTTTAATTAATGATCTTAATTAAAGTCAAAGAAGGAATTCGGAGTGAATTAAAAAGAGATCAATTTATAGATTAAAAACATATTAGGTAAAGCTACAACGATATGTAAGGAAAATAAATATCTATTGTGGGGTTCATATACAATATTATATTTACGTTAATTGAAAAGCTGTTTGGAGCTGTCTATTTTATAAAATCAATGTTTTTCTGTTTGCTAAATGTGGGCGTTTTTCCTTTTAGAAACCGCATTTGTGCATACGGGCGAAGTATCCTTTGTAAACAACGCCACTTTGCTGTAAACTTATTGTGAATCGTCCAGGTTTCGCTTTGTATGATTGTACAAACGATTTGAAAGGAGGTACAAACGGGTACAAACGATATTCTTTAAAATTACGTTTCTGGTTTTAGAATATCTTATAAGTATATGATACTGCTTACTGAACATGTTTTTAATCCCTTAATTTTTTTTATTCTTTGAGTTACAAACGAAACGAAAGGCGCTAGGTAAAATGGATCAAGTTGCTTGCCAAGTTCACAGAGGTCGACTTTTGTGTAATCGTTTATAGTGAAAAAGAGAAAAAAAAACTTTATTGCTAATAAGGAATACATACATATGTATTTATGTAAATTTAGATAACTTCTAAATTCGTTTAATTGTTATTCTTTCTAGTAATACAAAAATGCAGTCCGGAAATGGTTTATAATCGCAGTATGGAAAATTCTGGATCGTTCGTGCAGGAAACTTACCATAGTTCCTTTTAATTTGCGGAATTTCCATAGCTTTGTAATTTTTCGGATCCCGAACTTATCTTATTTATTAGCTGACTTATCTTGATTTTTTTTTGCTTGAGATTCTATTTTACAAAATATCATAAATTTTGTAGGCCAACATTTTACACTTTATTTTCGTGTATTAATCTATTAAGGTTGTAGTAGTGCATTACATTCTTTCTTTCTTTAAGAAGATCACATGATTCGAACATCAGTATTAGCTCGGTAGCTTATTGTATGCATTATACCGGGAGGAAAGTTGCGAGCTGTGGATTGCATTCTGGGCGACTGGAAATGGCAGGGACTTCGGCTGTGGGCGTACCTAAGCGCAAGGTCGTAACACAAATTTGTTAACGTTGGGCGATTCATCATAGCTAAGTGGAAGTAAAATGAGCAAGATATTCTTTTTCTCGTTTGAGTTCACTCTTATATCGCTATTGATGGTATGAACAACAAATTAAGAACCAAATATCTAACTGAGCTATTGTGATTTACGATGTTTGTGAAACTAATATTAAAACCAATATTACATTCGCATTAGTGAAAAGGGAAATAATAAGACAATACTCATTTGATAACTAAAAAGCGCAATAAACTGTCATGAATAGATAACATTGATTTATTTTTATTCAGTAATTAAGCACTAAGCATCAGATAATGTAAACTATAAATTTCAGTGAAAGAGCTCATAAACAATACAAAAAAAAAAAAAAAAAACGAATGAAAAGGTGTTTTAAAAGTTAAAAATCAAATAAAATAACAAACATTCTAACAATAGTAAATGAAGTATCTAATGGTCGATAAATAGCATATTATTGAAAAAATATTTATGTAGGTGATTAATCATTAATTCACAAAATTCCATCCGACGGTAAATAAAAAACATAGACAACCATTGAATAACTAAAAACACACAACGGTGTGTAGTAATAATTTGTTTTTTTTTACATAATTATTTTTGTGTTGAAGCATCAGATAATGTAACTGATAACAGATTTCAGTCACAAAATTCATCGTTCTCGAATACCTTCGGTCTTCGGTTGAAAATGGTAATCTACGAATTTCCGAAGCAATTGTCCCTAACTAATTAAATCGTGTTGCTTGGAGTGATCGGATATCATGTGTGTCTATTGCTACCGTCCTTGCACGTCTTGTGTCCTATTACTACGCTACAGTCCTTGCATATCTAAGTTTACTCAAAGTTAGCGGTTTATTTGGAATTCGCCAAAGAATATGAATGTTGATTACTAACGAAAATAAGAACCTGATCATGGACACTATGGAAGGAACCAAGAAACATTATGAAGAAAAGAAAAAGAAATACGAAACAAAGATGCTTGTACAAAATAACGCCTGATTATGCTTTGTCGTTGAGATAATAAGACAATATTTCCTGGTCTCCAAAAATTGCTCTGGCGGGCTTGTTCATTATTTCTTTGATTTGTTGCGTTTAGATTTGAGGGTTACTATCATAGAGATGATAGAGTGCTGATATTGAACTCAAAACTGCCATCAAATGCGCCATATTGGAATACAGGCGTCGGTACCATGGCGGATATTCAAATAAATAAAGTTAAGGATATCAATAAATTTAAATAGCACTTGCAATTTGTAATTATAATTAGTAGCATAATATGTTAAATTTTATTCTATGTATTTTATGTGGCATTGTTTTTTTTTATTAAAGTTGTGGACAACTAGACCTATGAACAGTTTCTAAACTTACGATGAACTGGTAACTTATACTTCATTCGTTCTCAGGTTTAATAAGAGAGAAAAGAAAAGATTTCTTTCAACACCATATAAAAATACGTAGGAAAAATCTAATAGAAGTTTCATGAGATCTTCACGACTTGTCATAACAATCCAACATTGTATGTTGTCTTTAGGAGTAAATAATATACTGCAGTAGTTGTTGTATAATTTATTGATGATTAAATAATATTAGTTCACTTAATTCCTTCCTTATTGATTTACCTTGTATTTTTGCTGTAAACTTCTTTGCTGAATTATGAAATGTAATTTTGCTATAAGACGAAATTATGGTTTTACTTAAAATTGAAACATGAGTTTCTTCCAGAGGTGACATATCTAACAAATGATGGGATAAACTAGAAAAAATGTTTTAGGGCACATGACTTGATAGTAAATAAACAAAAGTCGTTAGGAAGTTTTCTTCTTGTGAAATCTTGTTTCCTGTCAAGACCATTACTTTCCGAATTTGTTTTTCAGTGAACTGGGAAATATATCGTACCTTCTTTGATGCGCAGATTAATTTACCTAAGAAATAGTAAAGAAAATTTAAAGAAATATATATGTTATACATCATTTATTTACCTCTACCCTTTGCTTTCAGGAATGTCAAGTCATTCTAAATAAAAATTACTTTTTTAGATTTTCTTTGTCCGAATTCAATGTTGGAATAACTCCCTCTTTAATTCGCACCATCTGTCCCGTTCTATGAAAATCCTTTTCGAGGAAATGTAGTGAACAAACATATGCACGCTTACTTTTGCAGGGATTTATGGTACCCCCTGTACCAGTAATCCATACAACAATGTTTGGGCATTCTACAAAAAATTATTTCACATAGAAACACTAAGTATTATCATAATTTCAGAATATTTTTAAGCTATGGCATTATTCTGCCACTTACATATGAAAAGTTAGTTCTCCGTCATCTTTGTAACTATTGCTTTTGCAGGATTTTACACAACACGATGGCATCACCTTTTTTTTTTAGGAAAAACTATCTGGATTAATTATCACATAAGCCCAATTATTAATGCTATAATATGCATACTTACACGTAAAACAAAAATATTCGGTGAATAATTTATAATATTAAGAAATAGTCCGGGAAATAATAACACAAAGAGAGTAAATAAAACAATCAATCTGCAAGGTTAGGTAATACCAGTAACATTTGTCAACTTGGAAACAACTTAACGTGGCTTAACACAAAAACTTCCTATAGAAAACTAACGTAAGCATGACGCTACATGAATCGTGACGCAAGTACTGACGCCTGTATTCCAAGATGTCCTTTCGACTTTTGATGGTGCGCGGTAGCGATGCGCATACGGTTCATTGGCAGTCTATCAGGTCTGTGGTTACTATTTATTGAATATTGGTACATATTTGGCTTCCGGTTTTTATTGTATACAACCTTTTATAAAAAAGGAATTAAGGAATAAATATACGCCTATAACAAAATATTTATGGCTGATATGAATTTTTAGTGGCATTTTAGGCACTAAGCTTAAACTACTCAGGCGTAGAAACATTTTTGAAATAAACAGAATGAATATAGATATACTACAGATGATTCACACACATACATGTGCCATGATTAAAAATACTTACTTACGCATATTGCTTATTAATACACCCTACAGCTATCAAAGGATTTTCGATTTCCATTATCATTTCGACCAGAAGAACACTGGACGGGATGAATCACAAAGAGAATTGCTTTTAATGTTTTCATTCTGCTGCAGAACAACAGTTTTCGTTACCCACAATTAACCCGAAGTTGGTGAGTCATTTTTGTTGATACAGAACAAAAATTACAGTTAATGTATACATATAATATTATAATCATACGTGAGACTAGTTTGTAAACACTGTTATTAATCAACTAATCATATCTGGTGCATATCATATTTTACACGACAAAATATGTAAACAATTTACCGCTGTACTTTTTAGATTTTGTTTTGTTGATCTTTTTATTTGACCCTCGCCGACTAGTTTGTGTCTTATAACAATTTGTTGCGGGTAGCTTATTGACTTGCTGTGAGTGAAAGTTGCCTTTATATATTTCCAGGAACAATATACTGCAGTCGTGTAGTCACTTCAGAAGAGAAGATCGACAAGCGACAAAGAAATGTAGTTAACGTAAATGTAACTTTCTAATCTGACAGTAGAAGTAACATAAATTGCATCACTACAAGGTTTATACATCATTTTTAATTTAAAAGCTAAATGTTATCCGCTCCTAACTCCAATATCAAGTATGGGTTTTAAAAGTGCAATGCGCCCCTGAATTTACAATATCAAATAAGTAGTATTTATGCAGTAAACTAATTTTGTGTCTAATTAAAATAACATACAAAATACAAACTGTTAATCTGTAATTTCCTTCGGTTACTGTAATCTTAGGTCAATATGCCAGTTAAAAATTGCTGCGTGCGATTACTCGTTTATCTCGTTTTAATTAGCAATTGCGGCAATCAAATAAAACATACGGGTTGATAATATAATTTTATGTATTTACATACACGATATTAATATGACTTGATAAGTTCTACAAATAGGACTAAAATTTATAAAATTAAATATGAACGCATATACTAGAAACATGTCTCTTGATTTTCCTATAATTTTGTATTAATCCACAGGGTTAAATTTGTAACTATTATGCAGTGAAACCTCTTTATGTTAATTGCAGAGGGGTTTACAAAAATGATTATTTAAAAATTTAAGATATAGATGTGTGTGTCCATAAAAACCGTGAAAATAAAAAATGGGTATTTGATCTATGTTCATTACTAGATGTAAACAAAAATTTATTCAGAGGATGTCAGCTGAACAAATAAGCTAGCATGAGGGAAATGTCCAAGGCCATACTTCTCTCCCAAACAACAAAACTTTCAATTTTTCGCAATTGTTTTTACTCACTTGTATATACAGGATGTCCCTGAAATAAGAGTACAACGTATTAAAAATGGGAAGCCCTAATTTTATTACACCTTTTATCTAAATTAATTTTTCCAAAATTCCCACGCATACGTGAGGAAAAAAATGGCAAAGATATTTATTAAATATCCGTCACGCCACTGGTATTTGAGACACTACACTTCTAACCAACGAAGGTAGGGCAGGCAACACGCGACGTATAACTACGCTCTGAGTCTCAGTCTGTCTGGATCCTTACGCATGAACACATCGGATATGGCTTTTACCACACGCGAGTTGTTCGATATGATTTATGTCTACGGCGAAGCAGGAGGAAGTTGTCGAAGAACTCTACGTATCTACCGGCAGCGATACCCCAATCGTAGAACCCCGTCTTACACGTGTATAAAGGATACCGTGTTTAGATTAAGAGAAACTGGTCGATTGCTACCAACAATTGATTATGAAAGAGAAAAAAAGAAATAATTACGCACATTACCTTCGTCACATCAAATATCAACTTTTAACAATGATGTTTATTTCAGACAGCTGTCATTGATCAGATTACGCACAAGTGAATAGAGTTATTCATTAATAGATTCCACATTTTACTTTCAATATCTTCTTTGAAATTTGCTTTAAATTTCGCGTACGTAATAATATTGGAGTCGTTGACTCGTATCAGCTGCATACAATGATTATCTGTATATCACAGCTGTATTTACAAATGACCTTAAGATATAGTATAAACACAGACAGTGGATCCATGGGCGGCACATTCGTGACGTTTCAATGAGTTTTTAATTGTATATTCGATATTGCAATTGGCGTACGAATTTTTGGATACTTATTCAGTATAATTTAGGTTTCCCATTTTTAATATTTTGTACTCTTATTTCAGAGACACCCTGTATAGTAGGGCCTGGGTTAACAAACTGGAAATACACAGAATAACAAAAGTAATTTAAGAATATATTGTAATATAATCAATAAAAAAAACATGACAGCGTTGTTTCTTCATTTTCAACGTTTTAATATGTCGGGCGTGGGAAATTGATAACCATTCATCCATTAGAGGGCTATCTATTGTGAAAGGCTTCTAAAAACATTGGTTGTTATACTTCCAGGTTGGCACAGTTTACTGTGCCAATTAATACGTTCGCAGTAACCAATATTGCTTCTTAGGTAATCCATTAGCAGAATTTAAACAAGAGAAAACATCTTTATTGCAATATTTTTTTATTAAAATTACTGAAGCCCCAATAATTCTACCTACTAATATAGTAACTACACATAAATTTAACACGATAAGCGTTTATTAACACTTAATACAATTCTTCCTTTACACTTTCGACTTCGCAGATCATGAATCATCTTCAGTTAATGATATTTCGAATAAGTTTAAATTACTTTTCACGGAACATGAGTATGAATCATATGTCACTTTGGGGTGTTTGAAACGTGAGTAGTAACTTCTATAGTTATTGTGATTATGTGTTGTATGTGATATATGCTGATTCACATGGTGTTTGCAAAATCCGAACGTTTATTTTGTGTATAGAGAAACGTGTTGGACGTTTTTCAACTGTTGTGAAATTAGTCAGATATGCAAATTGCAAATTAAAGGTTTTTCAACACTTGAGTGTTATTCCACTAGTGATTTGGTGAAGAGCATATCTTCCAAGGTTTACCTTAGCCGAAAACACTATGTTTAACACTGCTTTTCACTTGTTTCTACTGAAGATGGCAACTTAGTTGCCGAAATACGTATTTAGATTTGTTATCTAATTTTGTGGTAAGGGATTTTTTCACCTTCCTTTTGGGATTTTTGTTATAGTTTTCAAGCCACAGTCTCCACCCATCACAGGAGATATGATGTTGATAATGTTAAAATATACTTCTAACCAATTCTAACGGTTCAGTCGAATTCATATTACGCCATTCACATTATCACATACATCCAGACCTCAGGCCATATTTGCAATGGAACGTGAATTCTCTGCTACTTTGCTTACCTGAAATTGAAGTTGTATATAATAGTTCCTCAATTTTCTAGGTAAATATTTTCTTGTGGTGTTTAAGTAGGTAAAAATAGCACCGGTGTTATTTGTTTGCCTGATAGTGCGGCATTAATAAGTAATTGATCGGTGGGTGCGGGCCGTAGAAGACTAGTGACGTCAATTTCCGTTATACCGGAAACGTTTCTGATTCGAAATTCGAATACCGGTGAGGTTTAATTTGAACGTTGGTTGGATGATTTGGTTGATGTGTCGCCGTTTGACTTAATTGGAATTGATACTGGAAATTAGTTTTATCTTTTTATTTGCACATCGGCTTTATTATTCCACGTTGATATATCATTTATTTTCATTAATATTTGCAATATTTCCAAAATTCTGGCATAATATTTACTATTAGAATGAGGGTGGCAAAGCTGAAACAAAACTGCATTCATAATGCCTACTTATTTTGTTGGCATAGGCTTTGAAAAAGAAGATACAGGTCAATATTTCATTCTTGAGTAGGTTTATTATCTGGAATTTTGACTTTTTGCACTCTTCAACTTGTATTCCAGATGTCACAAAATGGCATAATGTTGTGTTGATGTCAAAAATCGTGTTACAAAAGTTTGTCAATATTATGTAATATGATACTATTGGCAATGAAAAAAATAAATATACCTATTGGTAGGTATTATAGATCTTTCAGTGAACTTTACTACTTTTTTTTTTATTATTACTCTGTAAACGATTATATTCTTACAAAGACATTCTTGCGACATTAACCAGTAATACTTTGGTTGTAATTTTTTAAAACATTTATTTTGCCATAACTGTCAATATTGGTACCATAAGAGAAAAAATGGGGGAATATAGGTACTTAAAATTGTTGACAGGAAACACATTTCGTTGATATGAAACTTAACTGTCGTAAGATTTTTCGTGCTCAAAATACCAATATGTAATTTCTACATATAAGTATATCTTTATATCTTCAGCGTACGTAAACATAAAACTACTCTTTATTAGAACAGCATTTTGGGTGAGTTGCCAGAAACCTTTTCATTAATACAGAACAATTTTAAATGATACTCATGAAATAAGCTGCATGCCAACGTTTAAGATCTACACAAGTACAGGCTAAGGTTTATTCATCCCATAACCGTCCAATATTTTCAGTGTCTCACGAGGAACTGCATCCATCGATATATGAAAGAGAGAATTACATTAGAAATTCTGAAAATTTCCCAGTATATGAAAGCCGACGTGGGCTATTGAAACAAAATATTTTGAATAATCTGATGCATCCAGTTATACCGGAAGTGACTGTCAAGCTTGTTATTTTATGACATTATTATCAAATTTTTTAATTCCTCGTTCAATATTAAAGTAAGTTTGATAAAACTATGCTGTTATTTTCAACCATTCTGAACTTCTGTAATTCTAAAAATATTTAACTTGGAAAATTGATGAAAACCGAATGAATTTTTTTTAAACCATTATACAGCGTGTCCGAAAATCACGGTTAAACTTTCGAATTGAGAAAGTGTCAAAACTCATTTTTTTTAAAGCGTCAAAATTAACTGATGGCGACAACAAAATGAATGTTTTGCATTCACATCACTATCGATATATTTTAGAGATCCAAAGAGAGTAATGATTTTATAGTACAAGCTCTGGCGCCCAAGTAAGCTTCTAAAGCTACCATATTCTTTATTAAACCACTCTTATCTTGTGTAAATTTAATTGTTTTGTGTTCTCATTAGTATAGTTTCACTGGGTTTTAATAAATCTCATTTTGTTTTTATCAAACGCCCAATTACATATCAAATAGCACCTAATCCGCAATGTGAAGCGTCTGCGGTTACGTTGGGTTTAATATCTGGGTTATATAATTGGATATTAGAAGTACTTCAATACTACAGCGTGTGTCAAAAAGTACGCACCAACCAGTAAGCGTATTTTTATTATGAACTTTTGAAAAATTTTAATAATGCAGAAATTTTGTGCACTTAAAATTAACTCAAACCTGTTGAACACCATTTATCTTCTACAGTATACAGAATGAGCACTTAAAAATGAAATAAGGTTTAAGAATTAATGGCTCAAATATAAAGTCCTACGCTTCCATTTCAAAAACAAAAAATTGCCACCCTCAAGCATTTCATAGTTATAACATCTAATCAGAAGTAGAAAAACGAAAGTTTATAGTACTCTTGGTGTTTTGAGTTTTATCACGAATTATGGAAATTTGCCTGAAATATTTGCTCATTTTTATAGTGCATTTTTTTCATCTATTTGTTGGATTTTGACAGAAATTAAAGCTGACTTAAAAATTACACCTTGAGGTAAGCAATATATCAAATTAAAATCCTTTTTCATTAAAAGATTCAGTTATTTGGTAATATAGGCAATATTGGTCAGCAATTATCAATATAGTCAAATATAATTGAAGAAATAAGTAGATACTTAGCAAACGTAATAAACAAAGTAGCTGTGTGTTATTCTAAACAATTAAATTCTTTTACTGAAAACGGTTTTAATTTCAAATATTACTTAGCCTAAAGTGTATTTCTAGAATAGTTTTAACTAATATCCAAATTCACTAAGCAGATGAGTAAAGTGCACCAAAGATATGCTGATTTTTCACGTCAATTTCAATAATTCTTATTAATAACACAAAACGCCTATGAATTACTGCGTTTTCGTATCTAATTTGAGTATGAAATATGAAGGTGTCCTATCTCAAAACAAACAAAAAATCCTTTTTTATGTAGTATCATCCGTTATGCATACCTCATTTGTAACACCTAATCTGTTTATTAAAGTACTTACTGCTTACTGTTAATTCTGAACAACTTTTCTTAATAACAGTTTCCTCTTTTTTGAAAATGACTCTTATTTTCACTCTTAAGCCCTCTTCATTTTTATATGCTCACTCTGTATATGGAAGATGATAAATTGCGTTCAAGTTGATTTTAAAAGGTGCGCAAACTTCCTACGTTGTTAAAATTTTCCAAAAGTCCATTACAAAAAAGTCCCATATGATGCGTACTTTTTGACACACGCTGTGTAAGAAATTACAACTTGCGTGTATTGAGGGGATCCATTCAAGGCAGGTTTAACATCCCTAAATTGTTTTTTGTAATACTCTTCATTAATCATCAAATTATTTTTATTTTTGGCGATATAAGTTTTTCACGATGTGAAGATGTAATACTAGTAATTTAGTATTAAGCTTTTAAGGTTGTGTAATAACGCAGCTTATAAGCAAAACGCTTCAGCACATTATCACCATACGAGATTCACTGTCAAGCCGGACAAGCACCGTAAATTAGCAATGATAAAGTTTATTTGTTATAATTCTACTTAAAATGATAACTAATAAATCCATAATATGGAAAACTTGTACACAAAGAGTTTCAGCCTTTGCCCAATTTGTTATTGATGCGTTTAAATATCTACCTTATTTAAAAAATCACACGAACGTCTTCAAAGAAGCTTATGCTGACTAGTGAACTACATTTTGCTAGCTCTTCATCTGTACCTTGTACAAGTGGAATTATGCATGAGTATTCGTTTATTGAAGAAAAAACGTCCAGAAACTTGTACAAGGTGTAATCGTATTTTATTTTTAGATTACTGTGAATAAGCATTGTCAAATGTACAAGCAGGTCATTGAACTTCCGCCTCGGTAACAATATTTATCACATAATACATTATGTATACGCAGTGGCTTATTCACAGTCAGTGCCGCCACAACCTGCTTCAATCTGGTTGCCCGCCCCCTCGCTACCCACCACTGTCTAAAGAGATATTTGTCGCCCCTACAATTCTACCGCCCTGGGGTATAGCGCATTCAGCACATACGTAAATATGCCACTGTCTATACGTTAAAAACTTAAGTGTACCTATCTAGGCCTTACACATAATATCTTCTCTATCCCGCCTCGAAATATTTTCATTAACAGCACAGTAAAATAAAAATAGATGGCATGTTTGTAGTTGATATCTTACAAGGGGAGATCGTCAGATGTTAAGCTCAGATTTGATGCCGGCTCTGTCAGTTGGTAGCACGGACCCCTTGAAACCCCCCCTGGTTGTTATGTAATAGGTGTGTTACAAAATAAATCTGGGTAATTAATCCTAATTATATAAATGTATTTAAGTAAATTTATTTACTTAAAACAAACAATAACAGATTATACAACTATATGGTTTAAAATAAATTTAGTTTCTGGCATTTAAATGCATTTTATTAATTGTGAATGGCAATAATCGGATTACAGTTAATTTCTTTTGTTCAAATAAACAATAAGAGATTATACAAATGTTGTGGAGAGCAATCATTGGGACATTCATCTCTCATTTTTTATGGATAGCATACATTATTATTTTGATAATATTAATCCTACTAAAACAACTAACGGAAAGCATTCCAATGTTCGGAATTAATATTTACTACGTACTTTTGCACCTTCATTATGATTTAAATATTTCATTTGAACGATTAAAACAAAAACATAAATAAAAAAATAAGAAAAGCATCGCCTCCGTTCCGGCTCTAACCGTGGTCTTACAGCATATTATGCTGTCGCTTTACCAACTCACTGACTAATATCTTGCTAGAGTCTACTTAAGCGAGACTATCAACTACCGTAAACTTTAAAACATCGTAAAAAACAATCTATGACTAATATTTTACAAAAGTACTCCAATGAGTCCCTACTATCAATTTACAAAGCTAGGATCAAAGCTAAGCTTAACATCTGGCGACCTCCCCTTGTCAGATAAGAAATAAACATGTCGAATTTAAAGTTTAATTTACAGGTGTAAAGACAGTTTCTTTACGTCATGTGTACGTTTTTCAGACAAAACATTGCGACACTTCGGTACTGTTATATTTACCGAGTCGTAAAGACCATGAATGTGCTTAAATAAATATACCCATGCGTATAATATTTAATTCAGATAAGGATGGCACGTTTCTGAACGTAGCTACATAGGTAAATTATGCGGCATTTTACATCGCATATCTATCATCTGGGCATTTTCCTTTGAACTTGCAGATACTTTATGGTCGAGTATCTATTTATACGCAGTGATTTTTGTATATACATTTATTCAAGCGTGTCCTAAATAGCCAAATGCAATGTTTTTGCAGTTTTTTTAGAATTTTTATAGAAATGTGAAATCCAAAAGATTTGCAGTTAAGGATTCTGTTAATATACACAGGAAAGTGTAGAGAACATTTTATAATTCCATTTCATTTTAATTTCCTAATTGTGTCCACCACTGGACGAATATCCACGACTAATACCTTTAGTTCTTGAGATAAAATACTTTACAAGGCCATGCAGAGCAGTCGTCATCTCTACTACTTTCAGTTTGTATGTATTTCAAATTAAAAACGTGGAAAGCGATTTTTTATTGTCATGGTAACATCTGCTTAATAAATATTTTTAGTAACTGTTAATGATTTTTATGTTTCTAAAATATAAGGTTGTATTTAATTTGGTGTGGTTTAACATGCGAATTTTTGAATATTTACAAGTTTCATCCTTCAAATGTCGGTCTAATTGTCGTGTCAAAAGGCAGAGAGAAATCGATTTAATTCTGCATAAAAGATAAATGAATATGGTTGATTATCTACACGCCTAATTTGAGATTTTTTTTAAAAGTTCTTAACATTGATATTTTTGACATCGAGCAACAGTTTATAAATAAATAGTGCTTTTGTTGGTTATGAATACCGCTTCTTTTTTTCCTTTTTTGTCAAAGGTGTTTAACGTCTATCTTTTTTACCTTTATTATTGCCCCTTCGGTGTAGTTTTTTGCGGTCCAAACATCGCACTGGCATGAGATTTGCCGTTTTACATTCTATTCGAGAAAAAGGAATGTTTTGATTTCCATTCACAACTGCGAACCAAACCGTCTTACCCAGGAATCGAATCGTTTGTTCGATTGAAAGTATTTTAAATGCCGTTAAACTTTAACATCTAAATTGTTCAACTACCGACACGACTGGTGTTATCAGGTTTGTTTATTTGTCTACTCCATTCTACTGTGTCTGCTCTAATTGTAATTAAATTTTGGACACATCTTTGTCCCAAATTTGTTCTCTCTTTTCGTATTTGTACTTGAGTAGTGTTAAGGAGGAGTGTGGTGTAGGATCAAGGCGCCTACTTCTACTTCCTACTTTACAATTATAGCAGATAAAGTAGAATGCAGTACAGAAATAAACAAACCTATCATGTTGTAACGTGCCGTTCCATGCCATCCTTTTGATTCATTTTCCTGTGCGGTAGCGTTGCTACCGCATGTGGTTTTATTTCGTTAAGTTTTTATTTGTTAATATTTTTACAACGCCAGTGTCACCCCTGCAGACGGTGCTTGATTTACGCACGCTCAACTCTCACCATCGCAACCGCGCGGGGAAGCGCAAGTGTATTTAAACCGCTCGCTTAGCACAAGTAGACAGAGTACTCCCGAGCACCTCCCAGACCGCTCTGGCTGATGTGTCGGCAAAGCCTCTGATACACGTCGAGCTTTTTATTCCCGGTCTGATTGTAGCACTGGCAAAGCTTACTGGCGTAACACAGGCATTTTTCCCGTCCGCTCTGGCTGATGTGGCGGCAAGGCTTCTGATACACGTTGAGCTTCCTATTCCCGGCCTGATTCCAACACTGGCAAAGCTTTCTGGCGTAACACAGGCATTTCACCGATTTTTTCCCTTCTGGCCGTTGCGCTGGCACAGATTCTGACGCTTCTAGGGTGTTATTTACAAAGTCATTCCCGTACCGCAGAGATTAGCGCCGTCACCGATATCTAACCGTCATAGCTCGTGAAAACCGGCCGCGTGTTTTTCGACGACCCACGTATATAGATTGTCGTTTTATGTTATTAACCGAAAAAAAAAAAAAACCAGTAGATTCCGCGTATAGATTTCAGAAGCGTTAACGAAGCCCCGCGAATGTTTTAATGTTCGTCATTAAACGTATTTATTAATGCTTGCGACTGTACATGTATTTGTTTTGATACTTATGTATTATCATACTGTTGTATGGAAATAAACGTTTGATTTATGATACACTTCCACTATTTCGTTGCGTAATCTTTAGACTGATTATCCTGAATATCCCCCCGTACTTAGACCCATAGTTACCATTTTGGGGTTAAAACTTTATTGTAAAGGCGTTCATAACACCGTTTTTGACAACTGACCATCAGCGCCGCCGAACGTCCTCGGGGCGAACCTCCTCTTTCCACTTACGAGGATCAACGCACAAGTAATAAGCAGTTTAAAAGTAAGTAAGTAATCGAAAGCCCATAAGCAAGGCATTGAAGTGTAAGCGGTAAATATCAGTAGATTGAAACAGGAAAATGTCTTTACAATTGGCGCCCGAGCAGGGACCGCGTTTTTTAAAGTAATACCGGGAACTAGGGACTCTTTCTTAATTTACGTCGAATTTGACGTAGAACCACTGCATCTGACCGAATTCACCGCCTGTAGCAGATCCGTAATCCCACTCTGATTTTAAGATCTTCTAATGTTTCCGGTTTGATACAATACGTAACAACTTATAAATGATCCCATAGATAAAAATCTAAGAGGATTTGAATCTGACAATACAGAGGGCTATTCAATGTTCGCTCATGTACCCATTCGTCCTCTCTGAATAATCACCTAAATAATTTTGGATAAGTAGACTAAAATGAACTGATTTCACATATGGTTGAAATTAAAGAAAAAAACATTGTGTATTAGAAAATCAAAAGTCACTAATATATATGATATTGTCGGTAAACTATATAGAAATACATTAAGAGCAGTAAGTAAAGAAAAAAATAGAAATTAGGTACTACAATTAATAAAAGCATGTGTCTCCGTATTTCAAAGATTGTTTTTGATGTAAAAGGTACTAAATAATCTGTGTTACTTTTATATCAACATTCTATTAAGTTCTCGTTTTAATGTAATAGACGTTTCAAAGGCCACCTCTTATTTAAAAATGATTATTAATTGTAAGTATTTCATACAAATATGTGTCAAGGATTCCGCAACAATGTACATATATTAAAGTAATGAATTCTATGAAAATTGCAAAGTAAATATATATGAACATATTTTCAAATGTATACTAATATTGCAAATATTTCATAAGTTGTTACCATAAAAAGATCAGATTATTATCAAATTATGTCCGTTTCGATGGGGCAGTAATTACGTAAATTATGTTTTAAAAAGAAAACATTTCGTTTTAAGAAGAGTTACAGCCTATAGAATAAAGAAACTCGCAGAGGAGTTAAACTTATGCAAGACTAAAAATAATATTTATTTATTATATTTTAGAACGAGTGCAGTTGCAATATGGCGAGGCAAAACGATTAAGTGAGAAACGTTTTCTCTTGTCAAGAGAAACCCTTGACACGCTAGTTGTATAATACTTCTCTGATTTAATAGATTTCAATTTATATAGAAGTGATTGAAATTACTTTGAAATACTATGCTATGGTCATTGCGCTTGGCGCTTATTCAATGGAGAGAGTACTCGTATCCAGGTCACTGAGATCATCGGAAGCACTTACTGGTTGCTCGAATAAGTTGACGTCACAACCCTTTGTTGGCCAATTTCCGGGAGCCTTATACAGACTACTTGAACGTGAATTATAGAGTACTTACATTAAATACATAACATGTAAATGCCTCATACTTTGATTCTGAATGTTCGTGCAGAAAATTGAGTTCCTCTTGTTAGTGCGTTATATGATTGACTTCATTTCTAGTTAAATTATGTCGGGATAAAATTATGCTGCTGTTCTGGAAGCACATTTAATATGACCTAGTTCCGTCTTCCTGTATTGAAACTTGAATTCAGATATAAACACATATGTATGTAGATATTTCTTACGGATATGGATTCTTTATGAAGTAGTACATACTATATAGAATATAGAGAATGGGAGTTACATGTTGGTTTCGATTTCCGCTCTATTTTGATAGCACTTCGAATAATACCTTCCGCGTGCTTTAACACGCTGTTAACGACTAGGGCGATAACCTTCAACTATATAGTAAACAATTGCTTCCTACTTTTTTGTTGTAATTAGGTATGTTACAACGTTAACAATTTCATTAGTACTATTATTGATGGTAAATTTGCATATTTAGTGCATGCAAACACGGAAGAAATGCATCGATAATTTAAACAAGCCAATTAAAGATTTTGATTAATTTGGCGGCTAAATGAGCTAATGTATTTCTATGATATTGTCATTGATATTGTATTACGCCATTAATCATAGTAGTTATATAATTTCTATGGGGATGGTTGTTGGAAAAAAATCTTCTTTTTTCGATCTTTGATAAGAAAAAGTTGTTATTAAATTAGAGTTAATTGGATTAACTTGAATCTGCTGTACACTATCCCGGTTTCTTGGTTGCTAGTGTCCAACGTTTGATGTCGCAGCTGAATTCATTTGGGAGCCAGGACCGTTAGTGATTTCTACTTGATCGTCTGATTCGTCTAATCAGCAAAACCTTTCCAATTTATGAAATATTTAAATTAAAATACGTAGAGTGTATTTTGAGGTTGGTGGCGAGGGATCGGTCTGTATGGTTTCATATAGGCGAACCCAGCAGCAGGCTAAGCGCAACTCAGTCCTTTTAGGCAAAGCCTCTTCCTGCTGCCGATCGCAGTGCGGGGTATAATTTACCCCATCCTACTCGAGGTACCACTGACAATGGTTCCGTTTACTTGGAGGAAGAAACTTCAAAAACTACAGTGTCCAGCCATCTTCGGCTCGAAGATAGTGGTCTCTAGTGAGGTTAAATACCTAGGTGTTATTTTGGACGCAAAACTGACGTACAAATCTCACCTTGAACAAGTGTCGAACAAAGCCACAAAGGCATTTTGGGCCTGCAGAGGAATGTTTGGTAAAACGTGGGGGCTAAAACCGGCAATGGTGCACTGGCTGTACACGAAGGTCATTGTACCCTCCATAACCTATGCCTCGTTAGTCTGGTGGCATAAGGCTAGTCTGGGCTACGCGGTAAACGCGCTCAGCAAGGTCCAAAGGATTGCCTGTTTAGGCATCACGGGAGCCATGTCCTCGACGCCGACTGCGGCCATGGAGACCATTCTTGGGCTTCCTCCGCTTCAGTTGGTGTTGCGGTCAGAAGCTACCCTGGCAGCTTACAGAGTAAAATGTAGCGGGCGTAAAGGTTTCTCTGGTAAAACTGGAGACCATACCAGCATTTTCAACTACATCGAACAGACAGTACCTCTGTCCACTAGGGCGGACAAGATTCCGCCTGTCTTCAGCTTCACTAGGAAATACTCCGTAGACATTTCCAACAGTGAGGTCTCCAAAGCATACATTCACAGACCGAGGCGATGTTCTCATCGCTGGTTTGTGGATGCCTCGAAGACGCCGAACGGCACAGGCATTGGGATCTGTAGAGATGGAGAACCGAATGGCGAAGCCATCAGCTTAGGGGGCTCCACTTCCATCTTCCATGCTGAAATTATAGCCATCCAGACCTGTGCAGAGAGCATCTTAAACTGTCCGCATGGGAATGGATCGGTCGAAATTTTTTCCGACAGCCAAGCTGCCCTCAGGGCACTACAGGCTGTCAAATTTGCTTCCGAAGTGGTACTGAGGTGCCATAGGAAGCTTGAAGAATTGGCGGAGCATCACAGCATTACGCTGAGATGGGTCACTCTGGGATTAGAGGCAACGAAATTGCTGACAAACTAGCTAGAGGCGCCAGTGGTCTACCGTTCACTGGTCCAGAACCGTTGTGCGGGAGTTCCTATGGCGGTATCAAAGCCTTTGTCAGATCTCAACTCGCTGCTAGTCACCGCTCCTATTGGAATGGACTAGTCGGCGTGAGACACTGTAAAATCCTCGGTTTTTATCCGGGCGACGAAAGACTCCGCAAGGCAGTCTCTATGAGCAGGGCCAGACTGAGACTTCTTAGGTCCTAACCGGCCACTGCTCATTAAATAAGCATTTGCACCGAATGGGGCGAGTGGACTCTCCCCTGTGTAGAAACTGTGGGAGAGCAGAAGAAACTCCTGTGCACCTCCTTGCCGACTGCCCGGCAGTGGACAGGGAGAGACGGAGCTGTCTAGGGGTCGCTCGATTGGACGAACCCAGTATAAGAAAATTAACTCTCCACCAACTTGCGGACCTGTTTGTTCGAGTACAACCAGGCCGAGAGGGTTAAGACATCATGGGGGCACAATAGGTCTTAAGGCCGAGCTGCCTCACGGGGTTAAACCTGCCCATGAAAGCAAAAAAAAAATTTTGAGGTTAATTTCTGTTTACTGTTTGTTCGCTAAATTGTCTAGTGGAATTGGAAACGTAAATATTTATGTCAAGTAAAAGTTGATATTGGTTTCTGGTATAATTCAACTCACTGATTTATGCTTTTTGAATATTTGGCGAATTAAACTTGTATATGTTCACGTACTGAATTATAAAAGGTCGTGAAGATGTTGGTGGGAAGTTTAAATTGAATAATATCAATTTTAAACGATTAAACTAGTACTAGTTGGATATAGATAGAAGAAATGTTTGTAATAAATTAATTTATACAGTTGCACAAAAATATTCGATCACTCGCCACTCGCCACAACGAATTTTATAAATGCTCGACCTTTCGTTGACGGTCGGTTTATCCTTAGCAGTACCTAACAAATTTTGTAATGTATTTTGTGCAGTGAAACATGTGTTCACATTATGCTTTTTAAAAATCTTTGTAATACATTATAATTCTTTGTCGAATCTGATCTTATTAAGTGGAAAAGTTATTAATCAATCAAGAAATTAATGCCGGCCATTTTATGTTGTCCGCAAAGATTTAAATCAGCCATAATAAATCTATTGGTGCTGGTTTCTTTTCTATAGATGTCTATTTCTAATTTGTTATTGTTCCTAATTACTAAAGCTACCGAGGAACGGAAGTTGTTTGTTTACTTCCACGTCCCTCAGCCAAATCCTAGGGAAACAATTAGCTTCTTCTTTCATCTTAGTTTCAAATTTACTCATGAAAAGATTCGCAATGAAAGGAGACAATGGGTTACCCATTGCCGTTTCTTGCGATTGTTCAAAAAGCTTCAAACCGTCAATTTGAAAACGATTTTGATACATGCATAGGGAAGAAGTCAGTATTTTATATTACGCGATTTTACCATCATCCAAGTTATGAAAAAAGGATAAAAAAAAAAGATTTAAATAAAATATTTGTGGAAGGTGTATACATTAAATAATTAATAATAATAATAGGTAATTTGGGTATTATTTTCTTTTCCGTTTTCTTTTCAATCCTTTAATGTATCTTGGTTTTGCGGAATTTGCAATAATAAAATTATTGCAGAATTATTATTAAGAATTCTCCAAAACCAAGATACATTAAAGGAATAATAAGTAATTAATGAAATCTCAAAGGGCATGAAAATTCCAAAAAGAAATTAGATATTGACTCTGAAATAGTATGACGATTTATAGCACTATAGCACTTAAATAGCGTTTATCTGCCAACTGTTACATAATTCCTATAAAATTTCGCAAACAGATTAACAAAAATGACCTTATAGTAGATTAAACGTCAAAGAACTGGTGCTTACAATCTATTAGTCTAGTAGACAATCAAGGAAGCGTGATTTTTTAAATTTGCACGTGACTTTAATGTATCACTTCAATTCTCAATTTACACAATCAAGGTTCATATGTATAGGTTTGCCTGAAAGTTTTGATACATTGCTGTGTGTACTTTGAAATTCTTGTATACCGATATACTAGAAGTCTTTTTGAATACTTTGGCGTAAAACATTTTTGGCTGTAACAAATCCCTTTTGCGCTAGGTCGCAATTTAAAATTTTTGCATTATCTACTAATGCATTCGTAAAGCTTATTTTGTGCTTTTCGCAATAATATGCTTGGATGCAGTTCAAAAATATTTCCAAAAAATTAAAAAGTCATATCTATAGTGTAATACATGTATACGCCTTTACAGCGAAATTTCGATTTGATCGGATACCGGAATTTAAAAATTTATAAAAAAGAACTAGTTTGGGGCAACAAAGTAAATACATACATTAATAGAAATCGACAGACAATATCTAAAACACTGATCATAGACATTAGTAAAGACCTGAAAATATAATAAACTCTAGAATTTATTGAGCAAAAGCAATTAAAATGGTGGAGACATCGATTGAGGATGGGTGGATCTAAACCAGTGAGAAAGATGACTCACTTACGTTGCTTGAAATTTAAATTTAAGAAAAAAAAAGATAATTTTTTTGTTACGTTTTTGAAAAATAATTAAAAAAAAATGGTAAACAGTGCTGTTTCCGATATGCAAAATGTCGACTACTTTATAGGCGAATTACCGACAGTTCCCGAACTGCTTGGGAACAGTTACGCCCTCTAACCGAAGCAAATGAAGATAATAACTTGTGAGAGATGGACTTAAATTGTTTGGTTTTGTGATCCATTTATTTTTATACCAGTAAATGTCAGCACCAACATTAAGTAGCAAATGTGTAAATTTTTTTCTAAAGTCATTAGCGATACATAGTGTTGTGGATCCGCTCGTCCACAACAACCAATTGTTGTTTGATTAAGAAAACATACACACTACTATAATATGACGTGTATTAACAATTAACAAAGATGCGAGGTTTCGATAAAGAGAAGACGACGCACAGGCAAATCCCTAAAACTACAAATAAACACACAATTGTTGTGAGTAATAGCACTCAACCGCCTTCTTGCTAATGTCAAAACAATGGAATTACATTTAAGAATTGGTAAAAAAAATTGCCATGAATTAGTATCAATTTTACTTTGAGTGTAGTATGACGTGGAATACGAAACATGCGTTAATACGTTAATGATTAATTGTTAATATGAAAGATATATTTATGTGTATACGGCAGAAATCACCTTTACTACGAAGAGAAGAGTGCGCTTCGTGCATATCGTTTGATTAAAAGATACTTGCAGAAATCGAAATCATTGTTAAAACACATGTTACTGACCCCCAAGAAGAAGATTGTACTTCATCAGACAGGTTTAAAAAATATACATTGTTTAAAATAGGCTTTTTTTGTTTAAGAACTGCTGAAGTGCAGTCACATCTACTATAGCAATCGAAACACTCACGTCTTAAACGTAAACAAATGATGTGTGTGCCAGCATGCTCGTTAATAAGATACGGTCAAGGGGTTAGCCGTTCGAAAAGGTCGAAGAAATGCTTAGTTTTGTTCGACTAACGAATGCAACAGCCTGATCGGAACTTTACCTATTGCGCTTGTGGTGTTATTTAAGGTGTATCGTAATGGTGTGCGGTACCTTTCTCTTAGTTTCATCTGCTTTTCTTTTATCAAAATGCCACGGTACACAAGTATCGAATCAACTGATGTGATATTCATGTGTTGTGAAGCGAGGAGGAATACTGAGGCAGCTCGTCGGTTGTACCGAGACCGATAACTTTTAACAAAAGTTAATACAGAACTTGGCATCCTCAATGTCTCGCTACAGACGAATCGTTGTTTACCAGAGAAGGTACTTTTAATGTACGTAACTCGCTCTCAATGCTTACTAGCGTCGACGTTTTAGGTCATCGATATCTTTATAGTAAACAAACGAAATGTATCGTGCATGTGGTGCAGTCTATCTGCACAGTCTTTTAAAAATGAGATCATCTTTACAATATTTTCGTTCATAATTATCCACACAATTGCTATTGTCTTTATAATTTCAAGATTTTAGTTTCCACGTGTATTTTAAAATCACTCGGAATAGTGATGTATATGACTTTCTGTAGTTGGGATTGTTCGTGCGGTATATTATATTGTAATATTTAGTAGATTTATTTATTATTTTTCGAAGTTGGGGGCCTCTAGCCTATGAGCCATATAACACGAGCTGCATCTGCTATTCTATGAACTTTCAAAACAAACATTTTTGTCTAAAACATATAAAAAATAGGTAACTCAAGCATATTTCACGTTGTGGTGAAGACAACGATAACTATTTGTATCACTAGGCTAGAAACTATAGTTTTGCTAGTGTGAGCACGGTTTGTGGGCCGAGACGAAGCCGATGGCCCATAAGTGCGAATACTCACAAATGAGTTTCTGGCCGTTTGTTGCACACTATTTTTTGCGCCGACAGATCTTAATTTTGTTGAAAAATAATAAAAAAAATGAGGCTAAGGTGTTAACACTATAGGTTACGCATAAATTTTGTATTTGAAATCATTGGTATTTTCACGTTTTCATTTTTCTCATACTTTTGATGCATAGGTACATACCTATTAATAATTTATTACCAACAAAATCGTCCCATAGATATTGAAAATAATATGAATTAATTAAGAAATTGTGTAACGAAAATTTTGTCATTTGTCATTGAATCTACAATAATTAATATAGCGTTGCACACCTTTTGTAACCTTTTTTCCGGCCTAGGCTGGTAAATGGTATGTTTCCGGGCGATTTAAAGTATAGCAAAAACAGTGTTTCTTGACGGAGGGCAAAAAATAATCTTTATGAATACGTAAATTTACAGATTTCTGTAAAAGAATCTTAGATGGTGAACGACATTTGTCACAGCAAAAATAGATTTATGTCTAATTAGAATAATCTCTAATGTCACTGTATAAAATTTCAAAATTGTGGCATGTAGGAATAGCAGATCAAATCATCTCAGTGTCTAGACTTTCCGTGAACTCTGTATAAGAGAACCGTCAATCTGATCTGCTATTCCAAAACTAAATTTGTGCTGTAGGCTCCAGTTAATTAGACCACTTAAATATCCTTCTAAAAGTGATATATGTATTAAAAAAAAAAAACGAAAAATAAAAGATGAGGAAGCAGACAGTCGCAGTAATAACCATCTGTTTCAATTACTTTGCTAATAGGAATCTCGCCTCTCAAATTAAATTGTGCGCCGTGATTCAGTTCGTAGGTACTTAAGTATAGTCAGACAGGCGCAGACAAATAGTCCACTTACTTTCGATTATCGTAATCGCGGTTGCTTATGAAAATGCGACACGCTGATCTCTCGCTATGTTACCGCGATACATGATGGAATTAATTCGTGACGGGCACGATTCAACAGTGGGCGTTTCGGTATTAATACATACATAGATAGGCTTACGTATGTACTTATATACATATCTTAAGATTGCGCTGGTATATAATCCACACTACACACTCAGTATAAATGATACGTGTGGTATATTGTGCATTAAGTTGGTGTACAAGTGAATATATTTGCAGTGACCGTAGACATGGACGAATGACTGAGCGTTTATATTTAGACCTCCGTTAGTTCTCGTTTTTCATACCTACCTATCTGGTAATCGGATATAATTACTTGTATTGTAACGAATAAGCGGTATGTATATACAATGCTGGTCAGATAAATAAGACACTCCTTATTACTAATATTTTGGCGTTGTGAGTGTTTGAGCCGTCTGTTTTAATTTTATTTAATTGCTTTCTATCTTACGTTTGTCTAAATGATTTAGTGTTCTAAGCAAGATATATGCTTATCACCGAAACAGCATTGGTCTACCCTTTTGGTAGTACCAGTTACAAATATTAAAATTTGTGTCCCCTTGCATCCCAATAATTTGGAAGCAGTTTTACCTTGTTTAAAAAAAAATAGAAACGAATTCCTGAACACACCACTTTGGTAGTGAATGCTGATTGGTCGAAGGCTGCACCAAATAAGATGTACGTAATTCTGTCAAATGTTTTGACAGTTGTTTATTACTGTTACTTATTGTTGTGTTTATTGCATTTTTCTTTGTTTTCTCCGCCTTCTTCGAAGTATAAACATATACCAGTTGTTTTTAGGATTCTAAAGTTGTTATAGTTAATAGTAACTTGTAAGTAATTTGCAAACAATACGTAGATATAAATATAATTAAAAAAGATCTAAAGTTGGTTTCTCTTATGGGTATAGAACCAAGTGTAAGTCGTGGTGAGAGCCGGAGAAGCCTGAAAAGTCGAGTCATTAGTCATTTTCCCACTGATCAAAAGCAAACTATAGCGAATGCTTACAAAAAATGTTGGCCGATATACCTGATATCCAAAAACTTGACATGATAAAGATTGCTGAAATAGTGGGTTAGAGGTCTCACATTCTTGAATATTTATGTGTTACAACATGTTTATGTTTGAAAGAATTTCGAGAGCAAAAGTGTATTGGATAGTTAAGAAATATACGTCTACAGGAAAAAAATACAGTACAAAAAAAATAATAATAACCGGTCGGCATTCCTTTTACAGTCCTTTGGCGAGTCTGTGAAAACTGCTGTTCGTCAAATCAACACGTTCAGGGAAAATGAACCGCCGACACTGAATACAGTTAGAAATAGTAGCGATTTGCCAGTCACGAGGCGAACAACATTATATCGATTAAACAAAAGGGAAGGTTGAAGTGATTGGTGAATGTGTCACGCAAACATGTACAGTACTGTTCCGAACTTACTAGTTCTCATCCGCATGCCACAGACGAGACACAATCAGCAACACTCCACCTGGTAGTTAACCGCATTGCTGACATAATGATGTAAATGAAAAAAGTGCAACGCCATCAGCCCGTGAAGGTATCAAGCAGTAGTGGAGTACAAGCATAGTTGTCTCCCACTAGAGTGCATCATACACATTAAATAATGTGTAAAATAAATAAACAAAAGGGAAGGGGTCTGTGGCATGCTGATGAGAACTAATAAGCTCGAAACAGTACTGCCTATGTCTGGCGTCACACATTCGGCAATCACTCTTATCTCCTTTTTCCTTTATTTAATTTACACATTATTTTATGTATGTGGTGCACTCTGGTGGGCGATGGCTGTGCCTATACTCCACTACTGCTTGATAGCTTTGCTATTTCTTATGTGGAAACTACCAGACATCTTAACGTCACGGGTGGATGGCGTTGCACTTTTTTCATTTATATTATATTGATTAATGAAAGATATGAGTGTCAAGTAAGAAAGTATTCTTTATATACTATATATACACATGTAATGTTGCTGTATTTTGTAGATACATAAAAACGTGTAGAAATGGTATTTTGACAGAGAAGGATGATATTGTAAATTGTAAGCGGCAGTATCTCAAGGATATTTCACAATTCAGACCTCAGAACAGACTATTTTTTTTTATTTAGACGAAACTTGGGTGAATGAAGGTCAATAACTATGGCCAAATTCAAATATTCATAGCGGTAGACAAGCTTTTGCGGAAGGACTTACAAGCGGACTCAAGAATCTCTCTGGTAAAGGACGTCGAAGAGTTCTGATGGTTTCGTGACTCATGGTTTACTATTGTTTAAAGGCAAAAAAAAAACATCAGATTAGCCTGACGGAATGAACGCTACAGTTTTCGAAGTTTGGATTTCCCAAATATTACACTATTTATCAGACGGTGTTGACATTGTCATGGATAATGCATCTTATCATGGCCGGAAATCTGAACTCTGGGGGAGAAGAGTCATCATGAAAGAAGGCGGATATTCAATACTGGCTAACAAGTAAATCAATACACTATAATGAGGATATGGTCATAGTTGAAATGCGAAGTCTATCTTTATGAATTCTAACAAAGATAAATACAATTCGTATGAATTGGCGAACTTACAAAATAAACCTGTCTTACGATTATCTCCCTACCACTGCGAGCTTAACCCTATTGAGCTAGTGTGTGTACAGATAAAAAATGAAGTAGCTGAGAAAAATTAATAGCCAAGTTTTGCTTGATGCTTTAATAAGAGTAAGTACTATATACTACCTGGCAAAACTGCATAAACCATGTTATTAAAGAAGTCCGTATGAAAAATCTGGATGCAATCATTGATGATGCCTTGAAACCATTCATCATAACGATTAGGGAGGATAGTGAGAATGAAGATTCTGAATGTTCGAAATCATCAGGGTAATTTAGAACATGTATGAAGTTACTTTGATTTGTTGGGCAAGTTCGACTTATTGCCAAAGAATTAAAACTTGAAATTAATCTTTAGTCTCATATATTTTGCTAATTGCTCTATTTTTCTGCTTAAATTTCATTTAAGATTTTATAGTGTGTAATTTGGGCTGGGGATTCGTTCAGAAATTCGTCTTTGTTTTTGAAACAAGGTATAGTTTTATGAAAAAGAAAAAAAAGCTTCAAGTGATAGAACGAGGCCCATTCAACGATAACATTATGGGAAATCGCTTGAAGTTCAAGTAAAGTCTTTTTAACATGATACCTCTTTTTATAAACTTTTAAAAAGCACTTAATTTAAAGTAAAAAAGTGCTAACACTCACATACCTTAAAGTTAACATTAAATGAGATATGCTAAATAGAAACAGAACGAAATATTAAATGTTACTTTAAAGAAAATTACATATGCCTTAGTAAACCTTTAATTATTTAGTTATTAAGTTTATGTGAATTGTATAAATAATTATAAAAAATTTAATTTACTGTATATTAAGTGATTATAGGAATAAGAGACTTGTTTCTGAAAACTACTAGTAGTTTAGGAAATTAGTTCAAATGCATTACTATGATACGATTTATTTACAAATAAATGAAAATTCTTAAATGGCATCTAACATCAAAGCTCTGCTGTTTAATAATCGATTAGGTTTCTAGACAACTACCTAACGATGTACTTTAGGATGTTTAAAACAATAACCACAATATTTGTTCAATTAAATTTGTTGAATATGTTCCTCAGCGCACTTTTGAATTCGTTTAATCAACTACTTCGAACGATTAATTTCGAGTTATGCTTGATTATCTTCCGCTAGATATCCTTAGATGTTATTGGGGCATTACCACATATTTTTTCTTTAATTCCCTCAAATAATATAATATCGAATAGCCCAAGGAATAGTTCCTCCACGTTCTATCCAGCGATCCACGTAGTCCTTGCCTACTATTTCTCTAGGCACTCGTGCGTAATGAGCTGAACATCCGTCATGTTGTAATTCGCTGTTTTATAGCTACATGATCTAGGAGTGTCAGTTACACGTTGCTTAAAAAGTTTGTGTACTAATTATCATCCAAGACGCTCTAATGAAGAAGGCTCCAAATATTTCCTTACCTAGAATTGGATCATACATTAATATTCCATACACGTTGGATCCACTTTGGATTCTCCGCTGCCCTGTAAAGGTAGATTCGCCGGCAAATAATACATTGCAAATACGTGAAGTTATTATAATTTAGAATTTATCCTTCAGGCTATTCATAAAACTCTACACGATGTTAATCGTGGTACAATAAATGGACCACCCAATATATTGGGGTGTTTTAAATATTATTTTTAACATATTTTTATATATTGTTTAATAAATTGTTTAAATAATAAGTAAGTAAAAAGATTTGCTGTATTAGCATAAGCATAGCTTTTGAACTGTAGAGTCAATTTTGCAAGAGAAGCCGTATGATAACCTATGTGCCTGATTCTTTTGTATCATCCATAAGCAGATACAACATGCATATACCTATATTACGCAATAGTTAGAGAATCAGAAACCTTGTTGTGTACGTAGGTAATAATAATTAAATAAGAATTCTTTAAGACCAGTCTACAGGATCTTAACAAATCTGTCAATCAAGTACTGTAATTATAATAGTTATTTACGTATCAAGGCTGGAAAGTGACGTATTGTCGAACGAGTGTGGAGATAGCGAGCCGAGACGAGCAACCAAATGAGTTCGATAAGACACTTTCGAGCCGTGGTGCGTACAATTTTTTTTCGGCTACCACATGATTACCACTTACTAAAATCAATTTACTTGCATTTGCAGTGTAAAAAATACATATCTCTCATATTTGAATGACACATTGTTTGACAGCTATTTTAAACTTCAGAATCTTCACAGAAGCCGTAGAAATATGTTTGCAAACTTAACATAATACTGTGTACTGTTCAAATCCGACACGAGGTAAAATTTTTAATATAGAAAATTTCCTCGCATTAAAAATTACAGTTAAAGCAGAAAAGCATTTTTCTGTATGCAGCCAACATTTTGACAAAATTTGCAATGTAGCCTAAATTAATTCTCGGGAGTGCACATAACCATATATCACTGCACATATGTTTTAAAAAAATAACTAAAAAATATAGCAATCCATTTAAAATAAAAAAGTTGAAAGTAGCTCTGGGAATTTGTAACACCCTGTATAAATAATGTAAATAATGCGCATTGATCTACTATATACATAAAGAAAATCTCACTTTCCTATCTTTCGCGGTTTTCGTACTAAATTTCGCCGACACGCTAATGGTGTACCCGGTATAAAGGTGGCAATGGATAATTGAAGTAAATCAATTATACTATTACGAATACAATGACGGAAATTTATGTCCATGTTTTAAACCACAGATATTTAATTAGAATGAAATACTCATGTAATATATTATTGTTTACCTTACTTTAACAGAATTAACCAATAGCCACCTGACTATTTAATTATCTATTGGACAGTGCAATTAATGGAAATACATTTAAATTCATTTCTACTTAGGAATATTTATTTTCACATATGTTACCTTCTTTTTTTTATGGGGGAACGATTTATTGTTTACAGGGTTTGTTGTACACAAAAGCATCTTAGAGAAAAGCTTTTTCGGTAAGTTTTCTGGATCTACCTCGTTTAAAATCATTTACATTGATGATTTTCATGCATTTCTGTTCCCGTGCTTAATTTCTCAGCATGCTGTAGATATGTTGTGTTTAAATCGACTTTTGATTTGATGCCTGGTGCAAGCAAACAGGGTTGTACTGGAATGAGTGATTGAGACGCAACGGACTTAGACTTAAGGGATTTAAGGTTGGTCTTTTCGAATGCTTCTGCACGTATGGGATAATGGAAGATCCATTCCTGGATGTGAATCTGTAGATTTCTGGGTTTGGCAGTGGACTCGCTGACTGTGACCTGAAGTTTCGAAATCATTGTGTTCACTTGAACATAACATTGCCTCTTCGATCGTTTTATTTCTCATACAGTCTTTTAATAATCGGCACCATATGCCGGCAGAATTTTTATCGAGTGTTGATACAAAAATAATCTGCCCTGACTTTTATTGAGATATATTGCGCATCTATCATTCATCGATATAGTAATATTCATTCGAATGAGTTGCTCGCTTATAAACTATGTAGATACTTTTATCGGGAAGCCTAAGTACTACTTATAGTTAAAGGGTACAATTAATAAAATATAATCGGTGAGTTGCGATAAGCTTTATTGAGTTAGAATATAAATATCACTTAATTACACTTGTGCATCATACTGATTCAAATGCTGCATAAGTAAGAAGTTATTAGTTAATAACAGTTTTATAGAGTAGGAAATAAAGGTGATACAGTTTCTTTGATGCAATATTTTAGAGCAACAAATAATTTGTGTGCGACGGTAAAAATTGTTGTTGAAAATGTATTATCTGAAATAAGGTTTTGCAAAACGAAATCGTCCAAGAAAACAGATTTTATATAAGTGTTGCTAAACCAAAGTACTACTCTTTTGTTTTTTTTTTTCATATCTATATGTTCATGCTTTGAATGTTTTTTTTTTTGCAGAGGAGAAGTCTTAGATCGCCTCGAAAAATGGACAGGCTGCGGAGATCCTTCAGAGATTCTTTCCGTCGACGGAAGGAGAGGGTCCCGGAAAGTTCGAAGCCCCACCAGTGGCAAGCCGATGAATCAGCGGTGCGGTCTGGGACGTGTACGTTTGCGGTGAAGTATTTGGGGTGCGTCGAAGTGTACGAATCTAGGGGGATGCAGGTCTGCGAAGAGGCGTTGAAAGTCTTGCGGGTAATTATCGAATCTTTTATGCATGTGGGTAGCATAGGGTACATTGAGAAAGCTTGCGAACTTGTACGTTATAGGACTTACGAAAGAATAAATTTGCGCGCTTGAATTCGCGCCATTATATTCGACCGATTGGGATTCAGAAATCTTGAATTGTTAGATGTTTAATGAAGGAAAAATAAGGAGGGGAAGATTTTGTGTTCGCGATAAAATAGAAGTCATGTGGAGTGTATTAAAGTATGAAATTTAAATTCCGTTGATAGATTCCTCAGATGAGAAATAATGGAACTAAAATATATGGATTTAGATATCTTCCATGGATGGTGAAATTTTGAGTGTAGAAATGTTGCTTTTGCACAAAATGTAAGAAATAAGGGATTGGAATTATTGATATATTTAATAATAATCTAGCTTGGTCGTGCAATAACAAAAAGAAAAGCTGATCAAACTAAGGTGTTACATTAAACTGCAAAAATGCTATTAAATTACAACTTACAGCTGGATAGAATTGAGTCTATAGTTTTGTTTGTTCCTATTTTGTCACCAAAAAGTTACAAGACATACCAATACAGAAAGAAAGTACATAATAAAATAAGTATGAATATAAATCACATAAAACACATTATATACTAAAATGATATTGTATTCATGTAAAAATAATACATTCTAAATAGAAAGTCAATAATAAACATTGCAACAATAATATAATATATAATAATATAATAATAATTTTTGCTTGTTGTTCAAGTAGTGCCTTGAAGGAAAATCTAATGAAAAAATATAATTAATAATGACCTTTATTCGTAGGATGAACGAAAACGATCATTATATTAATAAGGAAAGTATTTACTCTGCCCATGCTATATTTGAAACACAATGCATGTGTTGTTAGCGATAATTGTTTGGTGGCATTTTTCGGTTCCAATTGTATTTAAGCATTTTTTCTTTGATGTTTCTGAATTATTAGAATAATATGTGATTACACACTAAGTTGCGGGCGTCTTGTGGGTTGAAAGTTTGGTTTGTATCCACAAGGGAGCGCGTGTTTAAACTCTTGATTTCCTAACAGGGGACGTAGGATAAAGATTGAGATGCGATAGCGATGAGTTCGCGCTTGGAGTCAGATTGATGCCGCTTGGTAGGCAGAAATTCGAGCACGTTGGTAATACTAGTTTTACTGCCATTCAAATGAAGTGTTAATTAAAGTTGCTTCAATTCGCTCATGTAAGATTCAAGTAGCCCGGGGCGACATTGACTATAAATACGCCACTGGAAATGTACGTACAAATGTAGTACCAGACAATTTGGCTGAAAATTGAACAATCAAAATTGTATTGCATGCCGTCAGTGCCCAAACGAACATACCTGGGTCTTCATGTTGAACTTCATTGTAACGGAAACAAAACATCATACACGTCATAGTTAGAATATTAGATTACGAAAATCTAATCGATAAATTTGCTAAAGCTTAAGTGAAAAATCTTTGAATTTTTTTTTTTTAATATATATTTTATTATAATATATTTTATAAGGCAGTAAAAGCATAAATACTCTTGAATAACAAAAGTTAATAATAATATTTAATAATAAGACATAATAATAATAACACTAGTTAACAAGATTTTAGCCCAAGCACAAAAATGCGATTCCCATATACTTTTAAATTTTTATATTCCAGAATATTCGCTCATTCACCTAAAATATGCATGCGTAGATATGAGAACCATTAGATCATATTACCGATTGCTATTTTTATCTTACAAATATAAGTGGTATGACTTCTAAATCCAAACATACTGTAAAATATCCTAGTCCGGAATTACCTGTACCTAACTCCCCACAAAACATGACACTAAGCGACGATGAAATCTTCTAAGTCAAGAAGACCTCAACGACCTCGTCTGCGATTTAAAATTGTCTAAGAAGCAAGCCGAACTACTAGGTTCCAGATTAAAAGACTGGAATCTTCTTCAGAGTGAAACAAAAGTTGCTCTGTTTCGTAATTGCCATGCAGATTTGAGAATTTCTTTTATATGGAAGGACTTGTAGTTTGTTATGAGGACGCTTGATCATGAATATAATATAGATGAGTGAGTGGTGTTTGTTCATTGACTCTTCCAAATTAAGCTTGAAAGCGGTAGTAGTCCACAATGATAATAAGTTCCCTTCTGTTCCTTTGGCGCATGCAAGCGATTTGAAAGAATCTTATGACAACATGAAGCTTCTTTTGGAAAAAATTAAGTGTAACGAATAATTGTGGCGATTTGAAAGTTGTTTCACTTTTGCTCGGCATGCAACTCGGTTACACAAAGTATTGTTGTTTCCTCTGAATGGGATAGGAAAAAATCATTATAAAAAGGAAGAGTGCACACTAAAAAATATTTGCAATTCCTACGGAAAATTCCAGTAATGTATAGGGTAAATTTACCAAAAATTACAAAATATACCTAAAGTTTTCTAGTAGATTTCCCAATTTTTTTCTTATACGTTACTGGAATTTTCCGTAGGAATTGCATATATTTTTTAGTGTGTCGCCAAAACGAACTTCGCTGCTACCAGGATATAAGAATGTCATTGGTACCCCACTAGTTGATCCTCAATAAGTTATTTGTCTCCTTTGCACATTAAGCTTGAGTTGATGAAAAACTTTGTTAAAGGTATTGATAAAACTAACAGTAGGTTTGCATATGTAAGGCGTAAGTTCCCTATGATCAGTGATGCTAACTTAAAGAAAGATATTTATGTGGGACCCCAGATCAGACAGCTATTTCGAGATGAAAAATTTGTTGAGGCGCTAAATGGAATTGAAAAAGCAGCATGGTTGGCTTTTAAGGAGATTTGCGACGGCTGCTTGGGAAATCGTAAAGGCGAAAACTACGTAGAGATTGTTAACAATCTACTGGTCTCGTATAAAGTCCTGGGGTTGCAACATGAGTCTAAAAATACACTCTCTTGACTCCCACTGATTATTTTTTCCAAAAAACCTTGGAGCAGTCAGTAACGGGCCTGGCGATAGATTTCACCAGAACATTCTACTCATGGAGAAGAGATATCAAGGTAAATGGAGTCCTGCCATCTTGTCAGACTATTGCTGGACGCTAAAGACATATGTTTTTCGATGCAAAGTACAGCCGAAAGTCATATATCAGCACATTTTCCAAGTAAATATATCACATTGTGCGACATTTAACACACATATATTATAATATATATTTTCATAAAATTTCACTGCTTTGTCGCTCTGAAACCCTGCCTGATACCTACAAATTCTGAAAACAGATATGAAATAAGTGTAAAAAGTACCACCGAGTTCACCCACTTTACCTCGTTGGACAAAATAAATCTAAAATTTTGTTGACCAGTGTAATTTAAGAAGAAATTGTTTTTTTCTATAGAGGATCCTCAAAATTGCTTTGCGCTTGTCTGTCTCAAGTGAGCTAAATTCGCTACTGCCGGGAAATGGGAAACATCTGACCTGTTTCGAAAAATATTAAGTACCTTATAAATGTACTGTATTATATTTTATAAGGCGTGTGTTGCAATTTCATTCATTATCATTTATTAATTATTCAATTACTTTTATGTACCTACTACTGCTACACTATTCATATAAGGTGTGCAGGATATAAAAATAAATATACACACACTGCTTAAAGTGGAAAATGGGTTAATTACCATGCACAAACCGCTCTTGCGCAAATGACTTTGTTTTGTACTCATCAGCATATTTCATTAGCGCACTTCTGACCTATTTTGATCTCGTTGAATTTAAATACAATACAGACTGGTAGAATTCCTTTGTTCTTTAAACATATCCCCCTTTTTAAAAGCAATATTTTGTATAAACAAAAAGCACGTATTTCTGATGAAAGAATTTTTTTCTCGAAGGTCTGTATTATTAAATCGAAAAACCTTTGTGTTTGAAACAAATTTTATATTTTTCTTAAACTAAAGTTATTTTCTTATTCTTTGGAAATATTACGCTAGTCGGTCAGGGAATGATTTTTATTTGGCAAAATGAGATTCAAAATATGTACCCACAGCGTCACCCATCATGTCCGGCCGGTCGCCGTATATCCAGAGCCCAGTTACAGTCTATTGTTCCACCCGCGTGAACCTGGCAACGGTTTTTCCCAGCAACGTTTCTGACACCAGTGGCAACGAAACTGTTTCAGCAACGCTTTCGAGCAAGTGCTGTCACATAAATTTGGTTAAGCAGAAATGATGCCTATATGATAGGCTTTCTAAAATATATAACAGATCCAATGTCACCCGGGGTCTAACGACGCGAGGGGGTAGATATCGCGTAATATGTTATATACTCGGGAGAAAAAAATTCGCGCTGGTCAAACCAAGTCTTGTCGCACAAATTTGATTAAGCAGAAATGATCCCTATATGATAGGCTTTATAAAACATATAACAGATCTAATGTCACCCGGGGTCTAACGACGCGAGGGGGTAGAAATCGCATAATATGTTATATACTCGGGAGAAAAAAATTCGGGCTGGTCAAACCAAGTCTTGTCGCACAAATTTGATTAAGCAGAAATGTTCCCTATATGATAGGCTTTCTAAAATATATAACAGATCCAATGTCACCCGGGGTCTAACGACGCGAGGGGGTAGAAATCGCATAATATGCTATGTACTCGGGAGAAAAAAATTCGCGCTGGTCAAACCAAGTCTTGTCGCACAAATTTGATTAAGCAGAAATGATCCCTATATGATAGGCTTTCTAAAATATATAACAGATCCAATGTCACCCGGGGTCTAACGACGCGAGGGGGTAGAAATCGCATAATATGCTATGTACTCGGGAGAAAAAAATTCGCGCTGGTCAAACCAAGTCTTGTCGCACAAATTTGATTAAGCAGAAATGATCCCTATATGATAGGCTTTCTAAAATATATAACAGATCCAATGTCACCCGGGGTCTAACGACGCGAGGGGGTAGAAATCGCATAATATGTTATATACTCGGGAGAAAAAAATTCGGGCTGGTCAAACCAAGTCTTGTCGCACAAATTTGATTAAGCAGAAATGTTCCCTATATGATAGGCTTTCTAAAATATATAACAGATCCAATGTCACCCGGGGTCTAACGACGCGAGGGGGTAGAAATCGCGTAATATGTTATATACTCGGGAGAAAAAAATTCGCGCTGGTCAAACCAAGTCTTTTCGCACAAATTTGATTAAGCAGAAATGTTCCCTATATGATAGGCTTTCTAAAATATATAACAGATCCAATGTCACCCGGGGTCTAACGACGCGAGGGGGTAGAAATCGCATAATATGTTATATACTGTGGAGAAAAAAATTCGCGCTGGTCAAACCAAGGCCTGTCGCATAAATTTTATTAGGCAGAGGTGTTACCAGACCTCTATCTAAACCACCATAGAGCGATACTGAGTTTCTGCCTTCAACAAAACGTACCATCAAAGCAGAAGCTGATCTTCGCAACGGTGACACTCATTGAGAAAAATCTATTGCTACTGCTGATGAAAAATTCCAAATTGATGTATTTACGTATGTATTGCATACTCTACATTCTGCAAGTATCCCTTACCCCTGTCAACACCACCATCGCAAATAGCGTCAGTTCAAACATATTTTTAGTAATGGAAATTTTTAATAATGAAAGTATTTTTGGTAATGGCGAACTTTCGGTTGTACAGGAAGTAAATACCAACTTTGTTATTTTAAATGAAACATACTGTACATTATTGCGTGTTTGGATTGTCTTTCAAATTTAAATGGCACATTGTTAGGCATACGTTGGACCTAAGTTGCATGGCTTGCATCCGGCTATGTAAAAACTGTTATACGGTTCTATAAAATCAAGTTATCCATGCTTTTAAAGCTCGAAAATTACAGATCTCTAATTAATCAGCCTGTATTTTCAACCCAACTTCTTTTAATGAGAAACGTGTGTTCTTTCATGCTTAAGCGAAAACTAAAAAGCACATCTTTCTAACTTTCATAGTTTCGAAGATATTTTGAAATTTCGAAAACCGAGCAACGTCATTTTAAAAAAAAACACGTAATGTATTTCAGACACCATGCTACTTTGATCCAATGTATTTTTAACAAAGTGCTATTTAATTTTAACAAGGAAACCAAAAATGCAATAACCACTATTGCAGCACCCTGCATAACGTTTTAAGAAGTAAAGTAACTATAATGAATTTTATTGGTATGGATATGTGGAATAAATAATAATAATAATAATAATAATAATAATAATAATAATTCATGCCTTTACATCCCCCAACAGCTTTCGCCAATTACAGGGGGCATCGGCCGGCCATGAGTTATTATTACGCCTGCGCCCGTGGAGCGACTTAAGGTATTTGTCTCTCAGCATTTGCCAAGGAGTGAGGAAAACCACGAAAAAACCTCACTCTGAGAGGAGGCCCTGGGATTCGAACCCCGGACCCCGTGACTGATAGCCAAGCGCGCAAGTCACTGGACCATCAGCCACACAAATAAATAAAATAAAAAACCGATAAGAAAAACTATTTGCCCTGGGGAAATACAAGGATAAGGTTTCATTAACCAAAGAAGAAATATAAAATAATAATAGATATAAAAGCACATGTGCCTTAAATTTAAATTAAACTGTAGGTCTGAAGTGGCGACCATCCTGCTCACACATGCACGTAAACTTCGTGTATAGAGTTTGTAAACTTGGACACCATTGCTGATCGTCTCTGTTGCTGAGAAGAAGAAATTAAAATCAGCAAATGCTGTCTTTACGATTTCACTTATTGCCAGATAATAGTAGTTCAAATATAATTTTTTTTTCGGAATTCAATACAATAACAAGCGTAAGAAATAGTTGTAACGCTTTTACTATGTGCTAATATTTCTACACATTCTGGTCATCAAAGCTGACTGGTATTTCTTTTGCTCGTCACCCAGGCAAGCAGTCATGCATTGCCCTGCTATTAAGAAAAATTAGCGACATCCGACTGCAATATCAGAGATACGGAAACATATTTCAATTACTTATAATTAAAAAAGTTTTAGCAGCTTTTACAATTTTATTTCTGATTTTCATAGTGTGTGGTTGTTTGCTGATGGTTGCTTGTCTACTTTCTCGTTGCATTGTCCATTGTTTTAAACTGCTGTCTGTTTCTTTTTCCATTTTCTTCCCCGCCTAATTACGGGATCATAAATTTTTAGATTAATTGTTTTTAGCACTTCCATTTTAAACACAGCTATAACTTGTTATTTTCAATAGCAGAAAAAGATAGTGTGTGTAGTTCTCAGTGTATATAGATACATATACACTGAGAAAAATATATAGTAACAATAGGAACAACTAACTTTATAGTTGGTTGTATTATAATTATATTAGAGCGTACCATCTTCCTAATAAACAGTAATACATGGATGAATATTGCGTACTAGATAACGTATTGTTGTTTATAATACGTGGTAACATCTTTTTTTCTCCGTGTAAGAATTTCTTATATCTATAGTTTTTTATATTTGTAGTTTTATTAAATATAAGTGTATTCCTTATTAAGAAATGCCCTTATATATTTAAAATATTCCTTTATTTTTATATTTTAAACTTTAAAACCTATTGTTATGTTGTCGTCCAAATTTAAAATTCAATTCAATCAATTTTCAGTAGTGCCTTTTTCAATTTGATAATTTCGGTGTTGTCTCTAATTTCAAATTACAAAAAGATAAAACCTTTTTGTAATATAAATTTTACAGGTCATTTCATTGTTGTTGTATTTTCGTGATCAGTACAGCAATAGATATTTCTGAATGCCAGTTCAATCATTTGTATACTTTGCACTCGTTAGGAATTTAAAAAAAAAAAATTTTTGTGACCATCAGCACTAGCAATAGATTTTTCTGAATGCGTGTCACTGTTGCACGTCGAATTTCCGGTCCAATAATTTGTAAAAAATGTTACAGTAGTAGGAGTCGATTTATGCCTGCCCTAAAAATTTTGAATTTTTCGTTCAGTATAGCAATAGATGTTTTCCGAACCGACGTGAGTATTTTCAGGCGACAGGATACTTTCGAAAAATTCGATTAATTTTGAATACCATACGGTTAACTACTAGTGGTTTTTACAGAAAACATGTCGTTTTAATAGAATATGGTATTCAGTTTGGTTTTATTGCTGAAATCTATTCCGTATTCCTAACAATGGTCAAGTAGCTAGGGTGTATGATTCGGTTATCGTAGAGCTCATGGATTGCATTAGAGCTAACAGCAGCACAATTTCAACAAATTTTGTAATAATGCATTTAAATAAGATGACCTTACATTAGTGAATATAAAACTTTCACATCTTGTAGTTCCTTAACCACACGCATTAGATTCAACAAGTAGATGACTTACTGTATAAGTTAAGAAATCAATTAGATAACATGATTTTGCACCGGGATGGAGCAAAACCCCATAATATTTTAGCGGTTCGAAAACATTTAAATATTCATAATCATAATCCCCGTGTAGATTGGTAATGCTGGGACTATTCAATGGCCTCCCAACAGCACCTATTTAATGCCACTAGAATGGTTCTTATAAGGCTTCTTAAAAGAAAAAGTGAATTTCGATTCAAATGCATATACATAAACACTAATTAGAGAGAAAATTCAAGAGGAAATAGATTTTTTACTTTTCCTTTAAAAAGAATTGATGATTACATTTGTAATGCTATATCAAAATTAAGTAGACGATGTAAACATATTGGATGTTTTTGCATGTATTTCCTACTCATTACATTTTTGTCTTTTTCTTTAATCAAATAGCTCGCCAACTATTTAAAATAGTCAGATACAATATTATATATACTGAATTATGAGATAAAGGGCTATGCAAAAATGGAAAAATCTACACGACGTTCCATTCAAAAATTCAAAAATAAATTTCGTCTATACGCAACTCTGATCGTTTTTCACTATTTTCATCAGTAGATGCAAAACACTGCAATTTCTATTTGTAATATTTTTTTGCAGCTGCTATGGTAACGGAAATAAGCGGTGGTCAAAATAAAATGAAAAACCCGGTACATTTTTGGTCGTCTATTATGTTTCACGCAGAAATAAAATCGTAGGTTTGAGCTCTGTTATTTGTTTTTTTTATGGGAATATTCTCTAGTTTGTCCTTTCGAATCCACATCGTGGATACAATGTCAGCACTCGCTTCAGATAGGCAGTGAGAAGTTATTTCCGATTGAGGTGGAGCCGACACTGTCACTTAAAACATATTTCCCAGGGTCTTTCCGTAATGCAGCAACATCTATCATGCAAAAATGGATTGTAATTCAAATATCTATTAGAAAAAAAAAAACAAGAAAATGCATATAATAGAAAACATTTAGGTTGGCCAGCGCGATTTTTTTTCTCACGAGTATATAACAGATTATGCGATTCTCACCCTCTCGCTTCGTTAGACCCCGGGTGACATTGGATCTGTTATATATTTTAGAAAGCCTAGGGAACATTTCTGCTTAATCAAATTTGTGCGACAAGACTTGGTTTGACCAGCGCGAATTATTTTCTCCCGAGTATATAACATATTACGCGATTTCTACCCCCTCGCGTCGTTAGACCCCGGGTGACATTGGATCTGTTATATATTTTAGAAAGCCTATCATATAGGGATCATTTCTGCTTAATCAAATTTGTGCGACAAGACTTGGTTTGACCAGCGCGAATTTTTTTCTCCCGAGTATATAACATATTACGCGATTTCTACCCCCTCGCGTCGTTAGACCCCGGGTGACATTGGATCTGTTATATATTTTAGAAAGCCTATCATATAGGGATCATTTCTGCTTAATCAAATTTGTACGACAAGACTTGGTTTGACCAGCGCGAATTTTTTTCTCCGGAGTATATAACATATTATGCGATTTCTACCCCCTCGCGTCGTTAGACCCCGGGTGACATTGGATCTGTTATATATTTTAGAAAGCCTATCATATAGGGATCATTTCTGCTTAATCAAATTTGTGCGACAAGACTTGGTTTGACCAGCGCGAATTTTTTTCTCCCGAGTATATAACATATTACGCGATTTCTACCCCCTCGCGTCGTTAGACCCCGGGTGACATTGGATCTGTTATATATTTTAGAAAGCCTATCATATAGGGATCATTTCTGCTTAATCAAATTTGTGCGACAAGACTTGGTTTGACCAGCGCGAATTTGTTTCTCCCGAGTATATAACATATTACGCGATTTCTACCCCCTCGCGTCGTTAGACCCCGGGTGACATTGGATCTGTTATATATTTTAGAAAGCCTATCATATAGGGATCATTTCTGCTTAATCAAATTTGTACGACAAGACTTGGTTTGACCAGCGCGAATTTTTTTCTCCGGAGTATATAACATATTACGCGATTTCTACCCCCTCGCGTCGTTAGACCCCGGGTGACATTGGATCTGTTATATATTTTAGAAAGCCTATCATATAGGGATCATTTCTGCTTAATCAAATTTGTGCGACAAGACTTGGTTTGACCAGCGCGAATTTTTTTCTCCCGAGTATATAACATATTACGCGATTTCTACCCCCTCGCGTCGTTAGACCCCGGGTGACATTGGATCTGTTATATATTTTAGAAAGCCTATCATATAGGGATCATTTCTGCTTAATCAAATTTGTGCGACAAGACTTGGTTTGACCAGCGCGAATTTGTTTCTCCCGAGTATATAACATATTACGCGATTTCTACCCCCTCGCGTCGTTAGACCCCGAGTGACATTGGATCTGTTATATATTTTAGAAAGCCTATCATATAGGGATCATTTCTGCTTAATCAAATTTGTGCGACAAGACTTGGTTTGACCAGCGCGAATTTTTTTCTCCCGAGTATATAACATATTATGCGATTTCTACCCCCTCGCGTCGTTAGACCCCGGGTGACATTGGATCTGTTATATATTTTAGAAAGCCTATCATATAGGCATCATTTCTGCTTAACCAAATTTATGTGACAGCACTTGCTCGAAAGCGTTGCTGAAACAGTTTCGTTGCCACTGGTGTCAGAAACGTTGCTGGGAAAAACCGTTGCCAGGTTCACGCGGGTTATTGTTCCGACATTATCGGGTACTTGTGGCCTGTAATCCAATTTTTATCACTGGTAAATGGGATTACAAACTAATATTTTCCGAATTTATTCGATTGGTACCACCTCTTTTCTGCATTAGTAAACACATTCTAACAAATAAATTTAAATTAAACATAACAGTGACGTCTTGTGCTGGTGGCCTCGTGTACTTAAAAATGCTTAAAATATTTTTGTAAGGATTAAAAATCGTTTGAGATTATATCTAAAGGACAAAAAAACAACATATTTTTCATATAGTTGACACATTTCAACTATTTCTTTTTTTACAATTCACCTTATAGAAAATTGCATTTAAGGGTGGGCTAAAGTCGGTATTGCAGATCGCACTTTGTATTTCATGCAGCACTTAAAAAATATAATTGGTTAATTATGTGTTATGGTATCAAGTGAACCTCAGGTGAATGGTGTTTATGATGATAAAATATCTTGACGATTTAAAGTAGTCTTTAGGCTTCACGGCCGTCGGTCCTGACTGCTCTTCGGTTCTCGGGTTCTCTGCCGTGTAGAAAGTTTAAATTACTTGACGTTTCGATCATCTTGTCGTGATCTTCTTCAGAAGAGAAGAAGATCACGACAAGATGTCTACACCGCAGAGAACCCGAGAACCGAAGAGCAGCCATCTCGACGATTTGTAACTGGATAACTGCGTGGGAACAAAAAAATTTATCCAATAAGAAGCTCATCGGAATGGTAACATTGTGTATATCATGTATGTGTAAGAAAATTTCGAGAATATTCACTTATTTATGAGTGATGCATGAACTACGATTACAGAAAATGGACGGCAATTTTTAAAAATTGATGGAGAATAGGTCCTCATAAAAGTGTAGCACTTTCTTCGAAGATGACGCCACTTAATTTTCGTTAATAATGTTTAATTGTAGTGGTAAAATTATTCATTCCATAATGCTTAGTATTCGTTAATAGAGTACAATCAAATTACCGTAACATATCTTTCTAATTTGATGTTGCAATAAAGCTAAAACAAACGACAACGCAGTGCTGATATGAATATTACAGCACACTGTGCTGTAATGAGATATTAACGCACTAGTGGGATGGTCGCCGGAACGTAATATGGGCGATTAATGTACAAATTAGAAAAAATACTGTAAAAAACGTGTGCCACAATAACTTGTAATGCTCGTACATTGTGACACTTGTGTTTTAAAATACTATTTTGTGTGTCAGTAGCGTATATCTGTGGTAGTGCCATTACTAAAAAAGAATTATGTGAGATCATTTTTAAACAAAACGCGTGTTTATTACTACATTATATATTTAATAAATATATATTATATTAACTTATTCGCGTAGTTGCCTCTTCTTTTCGGTAGCGTTTCATTTCTTTTATATCCTTCCTCGCGCATTAGTCTCCCTTGAAGCCTGAACACAGCGTGTTTTGGCATTTCCCATACTTTTTATAGAATGTTTTGGATCTTGTAAGAGATAATAATACGTAGGTATATTACAAAAAATTTGTAGGACAAGAAAATTACTGCAAAGTCAAAAGAAAATCAACAAAATTGTAAAATCGGTGACAATGTTATTGTCACATATCTGGGTTAGTTATGTTCTGATACAAATTACAAAATAAAATAGGAAGTGTAAAAACATTTATTTCGTGTCAGGTACAATACTGTATAAATAAAACTGAATTTTTAGATGCAATATTGTATCAAAACAAAATAAAAAAAGTTGTTTGTTATCCATGTATAATGTCAGGCTTCAGGTAAATCAATGACAATGCAAGTATGACCAAATGAGAACGGTGGTAGATCATGGCCATTCATCACATCTGCCGCCACAGTTTTTGATCTTACAGTGTCTTACTCTTGCGTGTTCTTCTTTTTGTTGATTCCATTCCATATTCCTTTCGGGCAATCAGCGCGATCCATCCGGTCAAAGCTGGCCGTTCCTCTCCAGTATTCTACTTTCTTTCCTCATAGATTTCTAGGGATACCAAGTTATTTTTCTCGGCGTTTCATATCTATCAGAATGTGCCGTATGTGCATAATGTGCTCTATATAAGTGCGTAGCGGTAAACATTTTTAAACATTTTCATCGACGGTATATGTATAAATAACAAGCGATAAGCAAGTCGGAAAACCGAGATCTTATTAAGCAATGTAACTGAATTCACGCTTCTTTTCCGCAGCTAAATTATACAGTTGTAGGAGGAAAAATCTTAAGTGACATAGTACAACGACATAGTAAACCAATCAATCTGGGAATGAATTCAGATAAATACGGAAAATACACTGCTCAAAAAGTGGCGTAAGGGATTTGCAGTATTCATATTCATGAAAAAGTGTGAATATCTCCAAAACCGTTGGAGATAGACACAATGATACTCATATAAAATCGAAAGAAAATTAAATTTTACATCCATTTATGTAAAAATTGCTACACCGTTCAATTTAAAAAAATCAAGTTATCCATGATTTTAGAGTTCGAAAATTACAGATCCGTATTTAATAACGCTGTAATTTAAACGCAACAATTTTAAAATAAAAGACGTGTGCTGTTTCATAGTTGAGCGAAAACCGAAAACCGCATCTTTCTAACTTTCGTATTTTCCGAGATATTTCCAAACACCGAAGACACTGCAAATTTCATTTTTTTCGAAAAACGTCATGTAATTCGAAAACGATACAAGTTAGCCCCAATGTATCCCTAACGTATTGTTATTTAAATTTAACAGGGAATCCAAAAGTGCAATAATATACAGGGTGTTCCATTTAAAATAATAAAGTTAGTAGTTATTTCCGGTACAACCGGAAGTCCTCCATTACTGAAACTAATTTTAGCATATGTAGAATGTGATTCGAGGCAACATTTATTTGAAATTTTTTTTCAAAAAGGCAGTAATAAATTGGCTAGGAACCGTTGCATCTTAGGTTGGACACCCGGTTTCGCTTGAACTGAAAAATCTGCGTTGCGTGATTCACCGAGTTACGTGACGCGCTATTTTACAAGAATTTACTTTTTAATTTATATTTTGTATTTTCTGGTATTTTACAATAGACTGCGCCATCTACCTTTGAAAAGTTTGTTGATTTAAAACTGTTTTGACAGTAACAAATTTTTTTAACTTTAAGCCACTCTTAATATGCTCATTAGTTTGCTTAAACGCAATTTTTACCAGAATTGATGTACCTAGAATCTTAATACCATTTTAATCTAATGTTTTTGTTTCTTTGGAATTGTTACTGTAGTAATATTGTACTATTATGGTAAAATGATTATAATAAGACAATGTTTTTTTTTAAACTGATGACAAATATATATTTTCATTATTACAGGGTTCGCGAAGACGACCAATCCGTGCAGTTCTCCACGTCAGCGGAGACGGCTTACGCGTAGTCGAAGACGAGACTAAAGGGTTGATCGTAGATCAGACTATCGAGAAGGTGTCATTCTGCGCACCCGATCGAAATCACGAGAGGGGCTTCAGTTACATCTGCAGAGACGGAACAACTCGGAGGTGGATGTGTCATGGTTTCCTAGCTCTGAGGGAGTCTGGAGAGAGGTTATCTCATGCTGTAGGATGCGCTTTTGCTGTATGCCTCGAACGGAAACAGAAGAGAGATAAAGAATGCGGGGTGACCATGACGTTCGATGCGAAGAATTCCACTTTTACCAGATCCGGGTCGTTTAGGCAGCAGGGTTTGACTGAAAGATTGGAAAAGACATCTGACACAACGCCCAAGGCACCACCGGTTAATCCTTTTGCAATAGAGAGGCCGCATGCTACGCCTAGTATGCTGCAAAGGCAATGCAGTTTTCGTGGCCTGGGGGCGTTGGGTCAGAGTTCGCCGTTCAAACGGCAGATGTCGTTGCGAGTGAATGATCTACCGAGTAATGCTGAAAGGTTGAACGCATACAAGACAGCTACATCTTCAAAGCCGGTTTCACCGATACCAGAAACACAGACGGATACTGTAACAGCGCTTTGTCAGCAACTCTCGCAAGGATTAAGTCAACTAACGCACAGCGGTTCGGACGATTTTAACTTCAACAGTCAATCCTCGATTAATCAGAATAATCTATCGATGTCTATAACCAGCACAACGACTAGCGTCAATCAGCAATCGCTTACGTCGACGCCAACGTCAGGGATCCACGGCGCCATCACGCCGGTGACCTTGAACTTCAGCAGCTCCAGTACAAACCAATCCGTCACTTCTATCAAGAACATATCAACTCCACCGACGCTGAATGCAGGTTCTAACGCTAGTTTGCCCAAGCCGGAGCAGTGGCTGGGTAAGATTGTGAATTCTGCCACGCCTTCTGGTGGCGGAAGCATGGATGGGGTGGGAATGAGGCGTAGCTTGGTCATGAGTGCGCATTCGCGCGCTATGTCGTTAGATTCCGCGGGAACGTACCCGAAAAGCGATCCGTTTGATGCCGAGTGGGCTGCTATAGCTGCCAGACAGAATACTAACAATACTAATCCTTTTTTGAGCGGTAGCACAACACCGCAAGCGTTTCAAGTTCAATTGTAGTAAGATGATGCTTTCGGGTACGCTGGCCGCAGCGAGAGCGAATCGAAACAAAGAGAGAAACTAGAATTCTAATTATATTGTTATTATTGCGAAAGCGAACGTACGTAAGAGATTAACATTCATTTCATATGACAAGTATTCGAGATTTCCTTTTGCTGAATTGAAGAAAAAAAAAAGTAATCTGTAATTGTTAATGACATAAAATGTAAATGATTTATATTAGGAGGGATATTACATTTAAATCGAAGTTAAGGCCTCGCTAATTTAAAATAATTCCAATGAATTTTTCGTTATTATACAGACTTCCTGGCATTGTTGGTAATCTTACATTTTGACATATAAAATGCATTGAAGTTTGTAGTAGTTCAAATATGTGTTAATAGATGCTATTAATATATTTGTAACAAATGGAATGTATTATAAATTTATAATCAGAATAAATCCACAACATCGTATGCTTAAGTAATTTTCTAACCGTCGAAATAACTCGAGAATCCTGGTATCCGCAATAGAATACTAAAATTGATTACCAATATGTTAGATTTGATGAAGTTTCTAATATAGTTAGCCTGCATAATTAAGGAAAATATCCACAATAGATGATTTATGGTTGGTAACTTTGCTTATGGGCAGGTATAATCATGAAATTCGTTACATAGTAAATCAGCGTAACAGCCAACTATAATTATTTAAATTATTAATTCAGAAAATTATTAATCATTCATATTTTAATGTCATTAATGCTGTAGTGATTATTTTATCAGAAATTCTCAAAATTTGAAAGAAAAAACGCACAAATAGACAGGTTTAATGCAATATGAAAACAGTTCCTAGAAATACTTATATGCTACACTTTTATTAATTTAGGATTCTAACTAGTTTGCTAGCTACCACTATCGAAAGTGTGTATTGATAAAATAGTTGTATGTAATGTGTAAACTTAATTAAATCGCGCTTCGTAGGAAATCTCGAATGATAAAAAAGATTACTTAAATATTACCTTATCTGTGGTATCGATACTTATTTTTGAATTGTTATGTTGTTGTTTAAATTATAATATTACTTAATTTATTTTATATATGAATGTGCTTAATGGAACACTTCGAAAATTTCTACTTATGGATAGGTGTCTGATTATAGTTTAGATTTATCTTGAAAGGAATGAAACTAAAATATGTTTTATATTATAAAAAAGGATTTGTATAAACTTAGGTTAGGTGCTAATGTTTTTTTTTTGAAGAAATCACTCATGTTTCAGTGCTTAAGAGTGCAACTTTAAACGTCCAGTATTACTTAAATAGTTCTGTTCTGACGTAAACTATAATATGAATTATTATGTTCTTTTGAGAAATATCAAGAACTTGGCAATAATTAAAAAAAAAATTAATATTTAAATCTATACGATTTAGGAACGAAAGGAAGGGCGTGTATAAATACGTATCTTAAACATATATGTTTATATTTTAATCTGTGATAAAATAGCAAAATATATCCTTCATGTCGAACTTTCAAAAACTTAACAATAAGCAAGTATACATATGGACATGTCTTTCCTTTCTTCTCAAATTCATTCGAGCATTTACTGTTAAATGTTTGTTTAATCTTCTTTTATGGAATAGCCTGTATGAGTTCTTAACAAAAAACAGCATGTTATTAAATTAAAAATTGTTAAACCTCTTGTTATTATTATTATTTTCATAGCGGTAATATGAATATGAATGTTAATCACAAAAGATTGTAATGTAAATTTGCATTTAACAAAGACAGCGAGAGAAAAATGATCTTATAATCTACGTTTAAGAAATCATTCCAATTTGAAAGAGAAATACATAATATCGTTAAAATGTTTAGAATACGTGCTATTATAATAATATATTACATAGGTACATTTACAAAAAGAGAAACAAATAATAAGTAAAAAGGATGGTGATTTTGTTGGTTATCTAATAATATAAATATATATTTCAAAAGATTGCCTGGACTTACGGTGCAATTCTGTACATATGATTTTGTAGTATTATTGTATCTACGTTATTTAAAAGAGAGATAGATTAAAATGGGTAGTGATAACAGCGAACGAAGGGGCGGATTTCAACTTAATAAAATAAAGACAAAGGATCGATTCAGTCGATATACTGATGAAATGTGATCTACGGTATTGATGATATACGAGTACTTAATTTGTGTAGAAAAAAAGGAACAATTAAAACAGAAGAAGGCTAAAATATCGCTCAAGATATTTTGTATTTATTTTATTTTTTAATAAATAATAACGTTTCTATGTTTCTGTGACTTTTATTTTACTTTTGAACTTTGTTTGCAGTTTATTCGTTGGTACCTTAATTGTCTTATTTTCGCTTAATTTTCCTTCTTCCTTTAGAAAGTTTCGTCTTTAGTTTGGTAGCTAGAAATATCGACCTTCAGATACATATCATAATAATCCTTATAACTAACTAAAGCGTAGATTACTAAGACTGAAAGACATAATATATAGAAATATACTCTTTATAATTTTTCCGTCCACACTATTTCTTTTTTTTGCATTATAGGATTTTCAACAATCTTGACTTATTTTATATCCATTATACCACGCACATAACTGTAGTTACTAAACAAAGAAGCAGTGCTGTAGTATTACTTACTTGAATTACCAACAAATGTGAGTCATATAACCTCAATTTGCATTCGATTATGATTGTATACTGACTGTAGAGAACATAACGGTAACTTGTTTTGCAATAATTTTAAATGAAATTAGTATCTGATGGTTACAATTTTTTCACGCCTTATGCTATACAGTTTTGCCTAAACGTGATTTGCTCTTGTCGCACGTGGGAAAGTGTTCTAAAGTCTTTATTAAATTAGCTTACATTTGATCATTAATAAAAACGGAGGACAAAAATCACCAAATACACATAAATAGTATTTCCTGGGGATTACTTCTGCATATATGTTTCCCTTTTCTGATCAATTCCCACTGCGCAAGCCGTCGAGGGGGTAGTTATAGGGGCGGCAAAAAGTTTGATCCGCGCTAGATTGATAGACCTATAGAGGGACCATTTAGAGATATATAATTTTATTTTTTTTATTTGCCATAACGGTTTTAAATTCCAAAAAGTCGAATCGTCGAAATTTCTGGGGTAGCCTTCGCCAAAATGTATAGCCACAATTTACACACTCGATGGGTACTACAAATGTAGCCATGTTTCAATTCGATCAGTGAGCGTCACTTTGTAATGTTGCCTTGGCAATGAGAGAAAGAATAAGTAACGAACACTCGTTTTATTTACATCTCCATGGTGTACAATATTTTTAAAGACTTTCTGGAAATGGAGCTAATTGCAAGTGTTTTGAACATTCTCGGTTTTTGGACGTTGTTGGATAATCTAATGGCATTCCACAATTACAGTGGCATGCAGCGGCGGCCAGTGCATACGTTACACGGACTGCTCTGATTGTGATCAAAATTTTTCATATGCTCTCGTCAAATATCTTTCTATGTTACAAAGTTATACGAAGAAGCTCGGTCTTTGTTAAAGCCCCAGAGTGACTTGCTGTTGGAAAAAATGGAATCATTAAAAACTACCAAATATTTTAATGGGTCAAGCGGTCGTGGTAAAAGAAGACTTCTTACCTCAAATCTGAACTTTTGCTAAAAAGTTGAAGTTTAAGGTTTAACTTTAAAAAAAATTTCAGCCTTTTACAAGGCAAGACTCCTAACTTATCGATTTGTTGTTATTTTTTTTTTTAAATAAATATGTTTGTTTTCTTGGTGTGGTTATGCTTTCATGTGTTTAGTGGTCGAAATTTCGACCAGTGACCGTTAAAGGGGTTAATAATTTTGTATAATTCCGCTTTTGCGCAATATCATCTCAAAAATAATGTGCTTACTTCATTAATCTTCATGTCATGCTTCGCTTATTTTCATGAAGAATTTTGTAGATTTACTTTTTATGAGAATAACGCAAAATACACTGGTTGCATATCGAGGTTCACCACTCTTCCTCCCAGCTCTTTAAGGCCATACCCCTATTGGAAAGTTTGAAGGTATTGACGTTTGGCTCCAAATTTTGACAACGTATTACTAAAAACGATTCGTGATCATCTAAAGCCATCCCTTGTCGCATAATCCCATGCAGCTACTAATATATATCTATAACTAACTTAACCCAGTGCTTTGTAGCTTGTGAGTGGAAGCTTAGATTAGTAGCTGAAGGTTTTCGTCAGAAATAAATATCGTTAATGCATGGTAATCTAGATATTTATTATTATTTTTTATCGTCTACCTTCGACTCACTTTATTTTTGTGGGCTAAGCTACGAGCTATTTACTGCGAACTGTAAAACAAACAAATCTAAATTAGTCGAGAGTAGGTTTCAGCCTAACTCACATAAAAAAGTTGGCTGAGTCAGATGGTAAAAAGAAAGCTGGTCATATATTAAGTGTTAAAATTTATAAGAACTTTAAATTCTCGAATTTTGAAGTTGTCATGCGTATTTATCTACATTTTAACAACCTTCATAGCTCCAGCTCTCTAATTGGTTTCCTAGGACCAGCTAACATAAAAAAGCAGTTTCTTGATACGGTTTTGACGTGTTAATCATTGATATTGCAGTTTGTGTGACACGCTTTGAAAATTTATTCATGGTCCATTTTAATGATAGAACGTACAAGGGCCCATGATTTTGATAAATATAATATAAATACTGCTAGCACGATTTTCAATACTACCATTCGATTCCACACAAACCAGTGGCGTAGTGCTAAACGTTTTGGCACAATAGTGAAAGTATTTAAAACTAGTAAGAATGCCTAGGTGAAATTGGATATAGACGGCGCAACAGCAAAAGTTATTACAGACGTTGCTGCATTGCAAGCAAGTACGTAATAGTAAAAAAGTCTGTCCAATACAGCAGTTGAAGATGTATTGCAAAATTTTCTCTAATTACATATATACATATATAAAACGAGTGCGTGAACATTCTACCAGCAGTACCTATCCGTCTTTTCATAGAGAGTTGGGATCAGCCTAACCTTTGTTGATACAAATATTATTCGGATATTTCAGAGGCGTCCTAAAGTTTTTTTAAAAAGAAGTCGGGATTTACATATATACCGTTCATCCGACTTGTGATCAAAAATTTAACAAAGTCGTAGCAAACATATTGTTTACAACAATGACTTGCCATGGTTTCGTAAAGTTTTTGGTCATAAGTCGAATGAATAGTATATAAATGCCGACTCCTTTTAAAGAACCTTAGGACGCCTCTGAAATATCCGAATAATATTTGTATGAACAAAGGTTACGCTGATCCCCACTCTCTATGAAAAGACATGTATTGCTGGAAGAACGTTCATGTCCTCGTTGAAAGACAAGCTTATGCGTGGAAAAATGTTCTGCTTGCAGGAACTGACCTGCTGTACAAAAGTACCCCCAGAACCGCTTCCAGCAGAACGACCGCTTGTACGTTCTATCATTAATTTCAGTTATTTTTTGGTACCTAGTTTATTTTTTTAGTGCTCACTTATTAATTGAATGATTGATGTTGAATTTTTTGAAAACCATCATAAAACCTGTACTTGAAAATAATGCAAATAAAATTGTGTGTGGTATAGTGCACTTCTACTATTCCTGAGTTTTAAGAAGCTTTTACTACACACACACACACACACCAGAATTATCTTTTATTTTATACCTTGGGTTACAAAAATACTTGGTAATAGTTATATATTGTAGCGGAACGGAGCATTTACAAATGTACCATGACCAACTGCAGCGACCAATATAAATCAGTAGAAAACCATTCACTAAAAAGATCTGGTAACTTGCAGCATTGACCAAAATATGTACAAGTTTCTGGCACTTCCGGTTATGTAAGCAGTTCACAGTAACTTTCTTTTTTGTTTTTAAGGAATAGGTATGTTTTTCTCTTATGAAACACTTTGCTTAAAATTCAATTATAGAGCAAATAAAACGGTCAATTTGAGCGATAAATATAATTCAATTGTATTCTTCTACTAAAACACGTTTCAGCAGATGCAACTGTCTTTTCCTATCTATAATTGTAGTACCAAACCAGCAAAAATTTGAAATTATTAAAAATGTAAAGCTAAAAACTTTAAATTCACCGTAAGTAAATATATAGAAGGGTCAAAAATTCATTAAAAACAGTTAGTATTTCACAAACACAAACAACATTTTAAAAACTTTAGAATTACGGATCAGAGTTGATACTATATTTTCAATTAAAATATCGTAATATCGAGTAAATGGAGCGTACAAATTATAACAACTTTTTGAGAAAAATTGTTCTTTTAAAGATATTTTTTCCGAAAATTACAATATCAGAAAAAGACACCAAAACAGACGTAACAATTGATAAACTAAGTACGTTTTTTTCAATTAATGTGTGATAACAGGAATTACTAAAAATGAAGCTACGGATAACCCTAAATTTAACTCTAAAAAAGACAAACACTAGGTTGCATTAAGCTTGCTGTAAAATAAAAAGGCACTGTAAACTGTAAGTGTTGATAAAAAAATGAAAACATGCGATATTAGTCTTTTTTGTTATTTTTTACGTTCAAAACAGGACTGCAAAGTTAAATTACTATATCTAAAAATAATATCACGAAAATATTTAGTCATGGTATTCTGAACCAGTGAACAATATTTGTGCTTTTATTTATGCAAATAAAATTAGATATAAAAAAAAAAAAATATATATATATATACAGGCTGCGTTTTTGAAATTGCAAAGTTCATTTAGTAGATAATTGTTAGCTGAGTAAAAATTTTGATATTTGAAATATATATTATAGCTTCACAATTTGAAAATATTTTTACGTACACCGAGTGATCGGTAAGCTTGTCAGGAATAATAAGATTCGTTTTAAATGGAACACGCTGTATATAAGTAGCTTATTATATTTCACTTTAAATTCCGAATATTTTTTGTTAGAAATATATTTCCACAAACGGCTTAGTTTTTCGCGAATTCTCAATTCTCCTTAAAAAATTGCGGAACCGTATCTACGAATTTGTCTGTTTTTTTCTTTGTATAAAAATTATAAGTGGTTATGTCGTATTAAGATGCAGAGATCCTTATATTGTAACAGTACAGAAGCACATTGCCCAAATTTAAATCGTTTGGAAAAAATACACACAAATATGTAGATTGCGGTTCCGCCATTTTTTAAGGAAAATTTTAGGTTACTGGGAAAGCTAAGCCGTTGGTGGAAAAATATTTCTAATAAAAGATATTTGGCATTTAGTATGGAATATAATAAACTATTTATAAACAGGTGTCCCATTTAAAAGAAATTATCTTTTATTCCTGACAAACTTACGGGTCACTCGGTGCACGTAAAAATATTTTCATACTGTGAAGCTATATATTCCAATTATCAAATATTTTATTCAATTAACAGTTATCTAGTTAATGAATTTTACCATTTAGAAAACTCACCCTGTATGTATTTCTAGTTAATTCCCTATTATCTAATGTCACATTTTCTATAAAGTATGCTATACCTTTTAGAAATTTTACTGTAGGTACTTTTCATAAAGTGAATTAAACTTATAGGACATTTAGGAATGAAATTTGAATTGATGGGTCTTTTAATCATAACTTTTCTCACTATCTAATATTATTTTCTAGTTTATTTTCTGTATCAAAGAAATTCAATTTTGGAATAGAAGACAAGGAAAAGGTAATGTGTAACACACTAAGGAAAGTGGTTATATTTAGAATATGTAAGTTGATGCATGACACCCTGTTTAACCGGAAGTGCTATCTATAGAGACTTGTGTTTTATTTTGTTCCATTGGCAAAGTCAACTATATACAGTATGTCCCTGGATCGACTTTAAAAGAGGAATTTTTTTTTAATTTTTGAGTTCTCAGAAAATTGCTCTTCATCATTGTCTAGTGGCTCACTGTACACAATTTGTTTTAAACGACCCCACAGATGAAAGTCCAATATTGTAAGATCAGGACTTTCTGGTGATCATAAAATGGGATCATTTCTTAACCAGTTATCATTGAACTCTGTATTGAGCCACTGGCGAACAATGCCGGCATAATGAGCAGGGCACCCATCGTGCTGGTAAAACATTTCCATTCGGTAGTTTAACGGCAATTCATCCAGTTCATCAGTTAAAACTTTTTGCAAAACATTTCCAAATATGAATTAGGGTTTAAATTTTGATCAAAAAAATATGGGCCAATAATGCCATGGTACGAAACCGCTCACCACACATGAACTTTTTTAAAATATTGTCTGCGACAAGAAATTCTGAAGTTTGGATTCGTCTCACTCCAGTGGCGGCAATGTTGAGATGAAACGACTCCGTTAGTTGTAAAGGTTGATTCATCAGAGAACATAAATCGTTTATGAAAATTTGAATCTTCCAAAACCCTGTAGCCCATTTCTAAACAAAAATCCATACGTTTGGCTTCATCACCATTTTCTAAAGTTTGCCTAAATTTGAAATGGTAATTTCCGGGTATTTTTGGTTGAATTTCCTGATAACAACTAGGGAGCACTCTTCCCCAGTTCCGTAACATTGAATTAGATCAATTCTTTGTTGTAAAGTCAACATTATAGCATAAATACTGTTCAAATTAGCGAAGATTTAATTTACAGTTCTACTAACTTATTAGATTTGTCAACTGCTGACAGTTGTATTTTTCCGCTCGAGTTAGATAAAAAGTAATTTGTGTTTTGGGGTTCTGAAAGCAAGCAGAGTAAATCATCAAGAGTGAAATTTTCTGAGAAATCAAAAATAAAAAAAAATTTCTCTTTTGAAGTCTATCCGGGGACATACTGTATATACTGCAAAATTTTCAGATTTTTCTTTCGGTTAATAGCTTTTGTGTATAGATTGCTGTAGTTCGCTATATGGGACACTGTAAATAGTATTTACATACGCACAGTCGTGGATTTAAGAATGACTGTCTAAATTTCGTCTATCTCGCTCACTGCAACTTAGGCGGTCATTCCTACAGTCCACGACTGTACATATAATGTTCTATATTACATTCATAAAATGTAGTACCTACATTTAACAATCGAAATGAGGAGGATTTCGTATAAAAGGCAGGGTTTAAACAAGGAATTGTAAAAGGTAAAATTGCCTATTGTTAAATAGAAATGAAAATTTAAATTTCTTATGTCTTCTTATATTCTTATCTATTCTTTTTCAAGCATCTTTTCACTTTAAAACTAGTTAGAAATTTGTAGTTAAATTTATTCAACCTACATATCGTTGCCATATAATGACAAGAAAAAAATATTTCTGTAAGAGTAAATGAAGCATTAGAAAAAAGTATTAATTTCTAACGTATTTAGAGCTATGAGAGGTAGGTATTAAACATAAATTACTAATTACTTATAGTTCATTGCTTGCTATACAAATCATAGTTTTTCTAGCAGTATAAATGCGGTGCAAAGTACGATTGCAGTAATTTTATAATATACTTCTCAATTTTGTGTCAGGCAAGTTATACGTACATCAATTTATACCCTTCAAATAAAGTTTAACCAAAACTTTTATCTACTGCAACAAAATCGTCCTCTTAATACCTGATTACAGTTTTAGCTGAAACATAATTAAATATTTTATATGCATATATTTTTATTCCGTATTCTATTTCAAATTTTAAATGAATGTTCCTCATACAGATGCGGCATTTATCTGTGGACTGGCTATTATGGCAAACCTATGGCAAACATGTTTTGGATAAAATAAAAGTGATTTAAGATCAAATACGCTACATCGCAAAATCATTATGTATACAGGCTGTTAGTAGTTGTACTAGCCTGCGCGTTATTCAACTTTGTTATTTTAAATGGAACATTCTATATATTATTGCATTTTTCGATTTCCTAATGCAAAATAGAGCAGATTTAATTTACATACCCTACACCAAAACCTAACGGTTTCGGAGATATTCGACTGACAGTGTATGATTCTGAATCACTTGTATCTAAAACATATTTCAATTAAATGGGTAGGCTAGTCAAAATAGACCGTCCACAGGTAAATGCCATGCTCTATATACATGCAGATTTAATTAATTGTTGTCTAAATGTCTATCGTATCTATACATAATATGAATGTGTATATTACTGTGATAAACAAAATTTTTTAATAGTAATAAATCCAATTACATACTTATTATTTTACTAAGCAAAATAATGCAGAATACCTACATAACATACATATTATATATTACGCTTGCTAGATCTATCTAATTCTAGGAAATTTGCTCTTATTGCTACTTTCGTTTAACTGTTTGAATTTTATATTTCTTATCCATTATGATTTGTGAGTACCTATATATTTAACTTGTTACATTTTTAAAAAGCAAGTCTTTTGAAAGTATAATTCTTGTAAATCTGTTGTTAGTTGTTATAACTTGTATGCAATATACGCAATAACGTAACAGTATACATAATATGTATTTGAGGTAGTAAGGTTACTATATTAATAATACTTACAACTTACAATTAGTATTAAATAAAGCGTTATAAAACGTAATAGAAAATACATCGTTATTAACTATAGGTAAACATAATGTCTAATATCCATCATCGAATGTGGCATTTCTAACAATATAAATACATTATTATAACTGTATTTTAAATAAGATAAGTTCAATATGCATGCTGATCCAAAGCAAGTGCTCACCATTGTTATCTTTGTTATTATTCATTGCACCAAGTAGGTTAATTCCTTGTTAAATTAACATAGATATTGCATTTTGAAGGGTGATAAAGATAACAAGACAATTCCACATTTTTATCTTAAATTCGGTCTGCGTATGTTTTTAGAATTAAGAAAGAGTTAGAACAAAAATAGATAAGTATGTATACCATTTGGAAAACGTAGGAAAAACTTTTTTATTTTTAGCTTTATCAGGAAAAAAAATATTTTTTAAGAAAAGGTTAAAACCTAAGATTAACCATCAGAAACTTATTTTTTGCAATCGTACATGAAGTTTATTTTATTCAACTAGTAAAGTAACGTGAATAAGACGTAGTTTAATGGCCATTTCTGATCTGAGAGGTTGTGCACTTTACGACGTCTTAAGGACGTCATTAGTTGTACCTACATAAAATAAGGTTATAACACTGACGTCATTTGGGAGTAATTTAGACGTAATATTTATCGCAAAGGTAAATAGAAACCCAAGCCGGCAAACTAACATCATAATAACGTCATAAATTGGTCAGATCATACGTCATTTTCATTTTGAAGATAACAAAAAAATTCGTGATAATGGCAAAGCCCACTGATGTCATAATATGACATCATATTGACAAAATTTTAGACCAAATATGGACGAGAATTTAACTTCTTAAGAAGTTGAATTCTGTCCCATAATTTTATTTTTAATTTTTAGATGACATGTTCCAATCTGTAAATCTCCAGATCTATGGTCATCTTTGGCGAAATCAGAATTCCGGCAGAATTACAGTGTTGTTGTCCATCACGGAATTCACAGATATTTGAATTCACGAGTAGGAATTAATATACACTCTAACGAAGATTTGGTAAAATTCCTGTGCGGTTTCGGGGCAATTATATTACCCCGAAACCGTACAGGTATTTTACTTGTGCGAGTAAAACTACTTTGATGTAAAAATATACCAAGGAAATTTACTACTAGTGTATGAAAATTACTAAGTAAAATGAAATTTACTGGGTAAATTTCTTACGATAAAAAAGGTCCCTAGTAAATATCGTTTAGCATGGAAATTTCATATGGAACTTTACTATGTATTTAGGAAAATTCCTAAACATACATAAAGGAATTTTGTATAGGAATTTAGGAATATCCCTAAAATTTGTAATTTACCGATAAAGTTTACTACGTGTAGGTATTTTCCCGATACTACTGAAGTTTATAAGTAGGAAAACTCATACCTAACCAGTAAATTTCATTTTACTTAATAATTTTCATACACTAGTAGTAAATTTCCTTGGTGCATTTTTACATCAAAGTAGTTTTACTCGCACAAGTAAAATACCTCTACGGTTTCGGGGTAATATAATTGCCCCGAAACCGAACAGGAATTTTACCAAATCTTTGTTAGAGTGTATAAATAGACAAGTTGAATAATACATTCATAACCTCTACTTCAGCGTAGCAATATGACTGCAATAAACAATATCTGTAACCAGTTACCTTAACATTACGGTAATACACAAACTACAAATATATTTTATATACCCTGTCGAGGCATATTAATGTGTTTTCTTGGAACACAATTAGGTGTATTGTGTGTTTGTATATGCACAAACCTATATGTTTCAACGTTTATAAATTATGAAAATGCAGCTGCAGGTCACCCTCAGTTGTAAGAATGTATTATTTAACTACTAGATTTATTTTAAATTAGTCACTTACCTAAATATGCCTACAGATAAAACAAAAAGAACGACCACTGCCACTTCCGTGCGTGCTATGTGCTATCTATCTACAAATTGAACCCATAAAATTGAACATGCGGGCATTGTAAGTATGTAAATTTCCTAACTGTGGATAAAATTAAAAAGAATCCCTGGGAAAGCATAAAAATTTTAGTAATATTACGTTTTTATGTAGCACTTTTACCTATAATTGAAAAATACTGGTCGATATGTGGGAAATTTCCAAAAGTATAGGTAATTTTGCTGAAAAACGTAAAATTACCCAGTTTTTGGTGATTTTCCCTCAAATGTTACTGGAATTTTTAGCAGGCATCTTGGTAAATTTACTAAATTCTTTTAGTGTGTAAGCTTGAATGTTGGTTTAAGTTTATAACGTAAGATAGAGGAAAAAAGTTCAATTGCGTTCCACAATTTTATTTCTAATTCTTACATTTCATTCTGTAACCGTTTATTGTACCTAAAATGTAATGTCATACAGGGCTGGTCCTATGCAAAATACAAATATTTGAAATACAAAATAGATTTTGTATTTTATGTTTGAAATAATTTTTCTCATGTACCAATATAGTATTTTGTGTTTGAATTATATTTTCGCAGTATTTTGTGTATTTCAAAATACATAATATAATTACTTTATTTGTTATACATATAAGCGTCATCGTAATTTTGACATACACAGTAATGTTTGGATAATCCGAACAGAAAGTTGCCAGACCCTATTCGGATTAACGAAAAGTTCAGACTATGGAATTCATAAAAACAGTATTTATAATCCGAAATACGGATGGCTTACACGCAATACGCAATGGTTGTAAAAAATATTTATTATAAAACATAAACTCTTTGTACAAAAAATGTAGAAATTAAGAACAACTGTAAAATATATACGTGTATAAAATGTCCCTCTCTCGATATGCCAAAGTGTTTTGTTCCGAGTACATATACCGAGAGTTCGGATTATGAGTACCTTTCCTCACAATTTAGTTGTTGTTGGTTCGGATTATGGGAGGCTCGGATTATCCAGACATTACCGTATTATGCTATTTTCGGGTTATATGGTATATAGGTAACTACGAAATATGATGGCGTTCATGGTTCATGTAGTTACTTAATCTTATTTTTCAACAAATATTAAAGAAGACAAACAGCAGGTAGAGCGTTGATAATCCGAACTAATTATGACTGAGATGGTTCGGATTATGAAATATTGCTATTAAATAGCTGAAAATTCCAGTATTGAATACAAGAAATAAAACACCTGCATATCAAAACTCAAAAGCCGCATATTTCTGTAAATACCACACTAAACGACCTCTAATTTACGTATTAATTTAGGAAAAAGTTTGTAGTTTGGAAACCTTTACTACTAAGCATATTTACAAGTTAGGTACTACTTTTCTTCTTTTACTGTGACTGATCATACTTAAATTGTTTGTGCTTACGAAATTTGTTTTCTGTGCGTTCGGATTAGCGGACGTTCGGATTACCGAGGTTCGGTTTATCGATGCTCTAGTATACATAATATAAAAGTTTTTATTTTGATATACAATATTCAGTAATGTTGTATGAGAATTTCAGGTATTATGCCTTTGTTATGTAGACGTTAGACGGATATACAATTACAATATATTGATTTAAATACAATATACACAATCTATTTTCAAAAATCTATGCTGCAACTATATTTTCATCTTTGGTATTTTCTTGCTGGATTTCAGTAAGATTTAAGAGCAAAATTTTAATAATTACTTATTACTCTTTCAAATAAACAACAGATCAATTGTTAAAGAGTATATTATACGAATATGATATGTTTATTATTAACAGTAACATAAACTAAACATCTAGATCTAAAATATGGGTAGATTATACGTATTTATGCTAACTGAAGTGCTGCTATCTGCTTGATGTGCGAAGTACTTTATATTCTTTAAATATTTTATAGTTTATAGTACTGTTTTTTTAATATTTGCAATGAATGTATTTTGTATTTGGTATCTCAAATATTACTATTACTACTAGTATTTGAAATATATGTATTGTATATTTCAAATACATTTGGGATGTATTTTGCCTAGCTCCTACATCATATACATTTATATTGTTATACTTTAATACCATATACCGCGAATCAAATCGTAGTAACCGCGATTGTTGTGGCATACGGTTTTGCGTTCTGTAGATTAACAGTTGCTGACATTTTTTTAGATAAACCACGGAATTTGGAACGGTGAGTTCGGTTGCAACCGCAGTTACTAAAATTGATTTGTTGCAGTAAGCAACTTTACTACAGCTGTCTACCACATCTACACTGGGAAAAATGTTTCTTTAAAACAAAAAAAATATTTCTTCCCTATTATTTAAAAGAATAGTTTCTTTTAGTTAAATTATATTGCCTTCATTTAAATAATATAATTTTCTCTATAAGTAACATGTATTAACTGAAAGAAATGGTTCTTTTGAATGGTGGCAAATATTTCGTTGTTTTAAACAATTTTTTTCTGAGTGTATGTATGTTATATTTATGATTAATATGAGATTTGCAACAATTTGATATGATCTTCGATACATTTTACAACTTACTAGCGTCAAAAACACCATTTATTCCTATTGCGAGAGAACCATATTTCGTAATATTCCCATTCATGAGAGAATTTAATGGAAATAATTAAAAAAGAGCTTCTTGTTATCTTGGGGGATGGTTATTTTAATACTTATACAAACAATCAGGAGTGAGGTGGGACATTCTGCGATTGTAAATACTAGTGTCAACTAGAATTGGGATTTGCAGAATTAAATATAATTATTTCAAAATGTGAGAAGCATGAAAATATCAAATGATGATCAACAAATTTACGCTTGATTGGTACGATTCAGCTTCAAAGTTTGGTAACCATTAGGTTAATTTAGCCAAAAACATTTGAAACACTTTCCTACTATGGTTGTTTAGTAAAAACTGATGCGTTGATTCTATCCATGAAAGCTCAGATTTATTTAGTTTCCAGATGATCCAAAATTCATATATCCAACATTATTTCTGCATACAATTTTGGTCTAGTTCAAACTAATATTCCTTCTGAAATTATTGTTATAATTCAATAATAATAATTTCAATCAGTACGTTTTCCAAATATGGTTTTCGATTGTTTTAGAAAATATAGAAACTGCTCTAAGGTAGATTTAAGAGATTTACAGAAAGTGAATGTATATTTATGTATGTTACTGGTTACTGCACGAATGATGTTTGTGCTTATATTCTGAACAACAACTTTTTTCTTTTTCTTGTTGTAATTCTTAATTTACAGTTATGTAGATGCAATAAATATTTATATATCAATAAAAATTAAAATTTACATATTCTAATAATCTCATTTAAGAATAAGATATCAAAATTTCTTTATTAGGAATCATTAATACTGAAAGGTACTTATTTAAAACATTAAGTTTCAATTTTTTTCCGAAATAATTTATGGAATATTTTTTCAAAATTTAACTTAAAATTTACCTAAAAGCAACTTCATTTTGCAAATTTAAGAAGCTTTGTATCTAGTTTGATTAATAACAACAAAGGTAACCAGTCTGCGCACTCAATTTGGATAACCTGTATATAGGAAAGTATTCCTTTCGATACGATATGTTCTTTTTACTCTTATTCTGTGAGTATCTATATTTGTTATGAATAATATATAATAAATATAAACTTGAAAACTACATATTTGGTTTTGTTTATGGAAATTTATCTATATAGTTTATTAAATGTCTATGTTATGGGAAAACAAAAGCAACCATATTTGACACAAAAGTCAAAAATTGGGGTTGAAAATTAAAGTCAATAATTTTTTGAAGTGTTTTAACTCTGAGTGGAGGATATAATATAATATACTTACATTATTAATACGTATAATAAAATCTTTAAATACTGTGTGATACAGCGCCATCTGCTGAGCATTTGCTTCACATCCAATACATTATGATAGGAAATCATTCATAGATGTCTCCACTTATACGATTTGAATTTTTATTTTCCTAGAAGCACTTTTATTTCCTATTGTTAATAAATGCCTTTAAATTAATTTACGAAATTAAACGAATTTATAAGAAAAATATGGATTCGATTGCCAATACTAGGTGTATATTTTAAAATGGAAAGATTTCACTAATTGGAACTGTTTTTACGTGGTTATTCTCTTATAGAGCAACGAATTAAATAGCCTGAGTAACCAAAACTGCTATTCATTTTTTGAAATATGTCAAAAAGAAGAAAAAGATTGACAAAATAATGTCTAAAAGTCAGTTATTGGTGATGGACATTTTTTATTATACTTGCGCAAGATATTTTTTGTATCCGGAATCGTATGTCTAATGTTATTATATCAGTAAGTATATGTAATATTCTCCGCAAAAGGCATTGGCTTATCATTGGTTAGGTATGTCGTTAGTAACTAGTAAAAAAAGTAGAGGGCCGTACAAGTCATTAGAGTGAACAATATGAGCTGCCCATCAGATCGGTATCAATCTGTATAGCAGCTACCGAAATTCAGTAGTAGATAATACAGATAGTTAAAGATTTGGCAATCGCGGCCCGTGTCAAAATCGGTGGATTTATTTTTTTACGAAGAAATAGGCAATGGTAAGTTTAATTTTGAGCAAACTTTACTGTGCCGGTCAAGACATTGTTGTAGAAGGCGTGAAAATGTTGAAATTCATATGAAATTTTGCTATTTTTCTATTTTATTTATTATGTTATTAGTAACTAAATTTTAGCGGACTGCATAAATAATTCACTGGAGGTAAAATTAGATATAGGAAAAAAAGTACTACGAGGGAAATAAATATATTTCAATATTTATTAACATTATTACACAAACGTTAACTACATAAATATTTTAATATATATCATATCTATGCAATGAACAGTCAACATTTGCACAATGATGTTTTCACAGTTCAAAATCGCATAAAAATACATTATTCAATTTACCAAAGTAAAAAGGTGCATTGCACGCACTACTTGCGTTAACAGAACAACTTGGAACTGAATTAGTTGCACTATAAATTTTACTCCAATGAGCAATTCTAGAGTTTGGTTCAGATTTTCGAAATTTACTTATAATCAATCGATTAGTCAATATTCAGTATGTACATTAGTTAGATGGTGATAGTAAGTACCTATAATTAATTAATTCATCGATATTTTTAGGAGCTTTCCATTCCTGTTTATATTATAATCTACTAATCTAACTGCTAACTCATAAAATAGAGTTTCGTTTATTGTGCAACGATGGAAAGGAAAGAGAGTTTACAATTTACGTTGTTTGCATTTTGTCATCGTCACCTGAAATCTGATCATTGTTGTATTAACATACCCCTCTTTCAGAGCAAATGCAGTTAGTTACGTTCAGTTCTTGCTTGCTACAAGTTCACGTATACAATACAAACTTCTTCTACTTTTCTTAAAACGAATATGTTTCTTACAGTAGACAAACACACCTAATAACTGCAGTATCCGATAAAGGGTTATGCTGATTGGCCCACCGCTATGGAAACTTTATGCTTGGTTTGGTTCTATTCAGAGCACACAGAAGTTAAAATTCAAGAGAGCAAGATAGCATATTTCTGCGACCACATGTGTGTATATCCATTTATTACACCTTTTGATGAACATGACAACAACCATATGTATTTACGCCGCTACAGGTGATATAGATTTATGGTGGAATTCTGAGTAAAAGGGTCCCGATTATCCGAAGTAATGTGGATCGATCCTTTTTCGGATAACCGAATTTTTCGGATAATCGTCTTTTTGTAGACAGAAAATGGGTGTCTCTTAGATGAGTATGTGTATACCGGGTGTCCAGCCTAAGATGCAACGGTCCCTAGCCGATTTATTATTGTCTTTTCGAAAAAATGTTTCAAATAAATGTTGTCTGGAATCATATTCTACACATGTTAAAATTAGTTGCAGAAATGGCGGACTTCCGGTTGTACCGGAAGTAGATACTAACTTTATTATTTTAAATAGAACACCCTGTATATTATTGCACTTTTGGATTCCTTGTTAAATTTAAATAACAATACGTTAAAGATACATTGGGGCTAAGTTGTACCGTTTCCGAATTACATGACGTTTTTCGACAAAAATGACATTTGCAGTGTCTTCGGTGTTTGGAAATATCTCGGAAAATACGAAAGTTAGAAAGATGCGGTTTTCGGTTTTTGCTTAACCATGAAACAGCACACGTCTTTTATTTTAAAATTGTTGCGTTTAAATTACAGCGTTATTAAATAGGGATCTGTAATTTTCGAACTCTAAAATCATGGCTAACTTGATTTTTTTAAATTGAACGGTATAGCAATTTTTACATAAATGGACGTAAAATTTAATTTTCTTTCGATTTTATATGGGTATCATTGTGTCTATCTCCAACGGTTTTGGAGATATTCGCAATTTTTCAGTTTCTCATAGATACGTATTGCGAAGCGCCGCCGCCGGTCACCTTCTCGCATTTCACCAGGTTTGGGACTGGCAGCAATAATACTGGCATGCTTAGAAAGTGGTCAACAGAACAAAATAGGACCACTAGAAACAAGCAAACATAGCAAAGATAAAAGAAAACATAACATTACTGGAATATCAATAAATCAGCACAACTACATTACTCTATCCAATGTATGGCGTACGTACACTTCGAGCGTCTTGCTCGCAACAGGCTACACTTTAAACGCTAGTGTTGTCATTGTACAGAGAATTTGTACAACACTATTATATTAAATGTTCAAAATGCTGTCCGTTTTCGGCACTACATAATCGAAATCGCTCTTGCAAACACTTTTGAGCATTTCTGAGTATTTTTGGTGTGACTTCTTGAAACGCTCTTAAAATACGATGGCGCATATCATCAGGGTTTGTTGGTGGCGTCTCATAAACCTTATTTTTAATGAAACCTCATGAGAAGAAATCGCAGCTTGCAACTGATTTTCATCCGTAAGTACGTAGTTATTGAGGTTCCGTTTTGTACGTGGTACGGATCCAGTACTTACAAAACTACCCAGTAGCGACTGAAATACCCTCCTATATGGATACTTTCTACATGGGTATAATACTTTGTGTAAACTCTTGACGCTAACAAAGCGCTTCTGTAACATTCACCGAGAACGAAAACCATATCTACTAATTCTTCTCGAGTAAGCGACATCTTTAATTATTATGTTACCAAACAGTACTCTGAATGTCAGTTCTGACACTTGGAACACTAATAACGGCAAGATACCTAGTGCGTTTTCAAGCTTGCGTTGACTTTAAAGATGCCGCTTTAAACATCTCAAGTATCTTTTAGACCATTTTGTTTGTTTCTAGTGGTCCTATTGTGTTCTGTTGGCCACTTTCTAAGCATCCCAGTATTATTGCTACCAGTTCCAAGCCTGGTGAAATGCGAGGGGAAGGTGGCCGGCGGCGGCGCTTCGCAATACGTATCTATCGTGAGAAACTGAAAAATTGCGAATATCTCCAAAACCGTTGGAGATAGACACAATGATACTCATATAAAATCGAAAGAAAATTAAATTTTACATCCATTTATGTAAAAATTGCTACACCGTTCAATTTAAAAAAATCAAGTTATCCATGATTTGAGAGTTCGAAAATTACAGATCCCTATTTAATAACGCTGTAATTTAAACGCAACAATTTTAAAATAAAAACGTGCGCTGTTTCATAGTTGAGCGAAAACCGAAAACCGCATCTTTCTAACTTTCGTATTTCCCGAGATATTTCCAAACACCGAAGACACTGCAAATGTCATTTTTTCGAAAAACGTCATGTAATTCGAAAACGGTACAACTTAGCCCCAATGTATCTCTAACGTATTGTTATTTAAATTTAACAAGGAATCCAAAAGTGCAATAATATACAGGGTGTTCCATTTAAAATAATAAAGTTAGTAGTTACTTCCGGTACAACCGGAAGTCCGTCATTACTGAAACTAATTTTAGCATATGTAGAATGTGATTCGAGGCAACATTTATTTGAAAAATTTTTTCAAAAAGGCAGTAATAAATTGGCTGGGAACCGTTGCATCTTAGGTTGGACACCCGGTATATGAACAAAAATGAAGCAAAAATGACTTTAGAAATACTTTATTTTAAATTAAAATACATAAGGTTATTTTAAAATGCATACATACAGTAAAAATAACTACAATATGTATGGATGTACATATATACAGATGTATGTAAGTAATATATACAGATGTAAGGAAGTTACAGAAATTATGTGCGTACTACATACCCATAGAGACTTTGTTGTTGCAGATTAGAATTGCGTTTTCTTGCTGTATAATCCCTCCATCTTCTCAAAAGTAATACGTCAACTGCTGTGGCATTTGGTTGTTGCTCTACATAAAGCGAAGCGTTTTCTAAAGTTTGCATTCCTTTTTCCTGGGAAATATTTGCTATATCTGCTGGCACAAGAGCCCGAATATCATAGTCCGTTAACTCTTGCTGTTCGTCACTTATCAACTACTGGGTAAAATCCTCTTTTGTAACCTCTTCATAACCGTCTATTTTAGTTATTAATTCAAACATGTCCTCCTTGATTTTATTTGATTCTTCATCTAATATATCTTGTTGGCCAATAATTTTTTTATCTGAACTTTTGTATTGTTGAAGGGTTAACCTTATTACAAGAATTTGCTATCCAATATACAACATCTTTCAGATTTATTTGTTTCACACGGTCAGTTAAATTACCTACATGCATCAATGTTAATTTTTTCTAAAATTGTTTTCAGGAGAATACGCCTGTAATTTTTTCTTAGGTTTCCTAAAACACTTTGATCCATTGATTGAAATAGAGAAGTAACGTTAGGAGATAGAAATATTACCTTGATGTTGCCACTGGTCAGTTGAATCTAATTTGGTGAGACGGTGCATTATCAACTAGCCAGGGGGCATTTCAAGGATGTTCACATTGTTTTAAAAAATTTTTAACCTCCGGCACAAAGTTTTCAAAGAATCACTGTTTGAATATGGACACATCCATCCATCCATCTTTTGATTTTTCTAATACACCGGCAATACACTGACGTGTTTGAAAGCTCTTGGCTTGGTCGACTTTCCTAGGCATAAGAGTGGTTGTTTGTGGCGACCAAAGAGTTACTGCAAGCTAAGACGCGACAACTGCAGAATTTGCGGATAATTTTTACCACAAATTTTCAACTCCCGTACTCCATGGCGTTTTTTCCATCGATGGAGGGATCAAGCCTTTGCTGTAAGAATTGGTGCGAAATTGGTACAACACGCTCACATTGTTCCGTAGGCCGTACAGATAAACTTTTATTTATGTCCTCATATTTAGGCGCTTTCATTGTTTTGCGCGAAGACGCTGGAGCTGCGACAACACCACACCATTTTTCAATTTTATCCTTATTTTTCCTCCACTGCGATACTGTACTTACACCAACACTGTAATCAGCGAAAACTTTCTTTAACAACTCTCCGTTATTTATTCGCTTAATCGCTTTTATTTTGTCTTCTAATGAGACGACAATTTTTCTTCGCTTACTGTCCATTTTCAACTACATATGTATGTGCTGCAGCAGGTTTATTAATTATGTACATATCTTACATTCACAAAATACAGGGGGAAATACAATTCCTTTTTACTTTACATCGAAAACAAAGTGTATAGTATATTGAATGTTACTCAAATATAGCCCACTTGATATCAATTAATAATGGCGATATAGTGCAGGCTAGAGACGACGGCAATTGCAAAACTCTAACTAAATTACACCCCTAATTTTCCTCACCGTAAATTATCCGTATCGGCTTAATATCAATATTCCAGGATGGAGTCGCTTTGAGTAATTGTTTCACAGGCGCTTGCAGAGAACGACCACTTATAAATCATCCCTTTGTGTGTAGGTGGCATCCAGCGCTTATTAATCATTCAAGGCTCCTATTAATAGTCCTAGTACTGTGTGAGTGAGTAGATAGGAACGAAAGTATTTTTTTTTATGGAAGCCATATGACAGGGTATCTCCGGAAGCACTACAACCTCTTAGTTCCTTGTATTTATTCCACTATTCTGTTGCACATTAAAATATAACAGCCATTCTAAATTTTGATACCTTCTTCTAATCTCTACAAGTCTCTGCCTGGTTGATCGAAGTAATCATCTGGGTTCACTTTTAGCTTGCTAAAATGTTGCTGTCCTTTACGCACAGTCACAAAGGATGTGGCACGCAGTCTATGCCATTCTGTTACATTGTCTGTAGTTGATATTTCCACTGCTGATCTATGCACCTAGATGCTAGCACACAAGCAAAACTCTCAATCCAGGAGAGGGCCGCAGCGTAAGCCAGTAATGCAGTCACAGATCTAGCTCGGACAATTCATTAATTGTAGTGGTCTGTTGTTGGAATTACCCGCCTGGTGGCATTTTTCGGTTTTAATTGTGTTAGGCATTTTCTTTTGACATTTTATTCCGTCATGACAAGCCGCTTTGGGAATCACTACATCTCTAGCGGGACTGACAATCCATGAATTGTCCGAGCTAGATCTGTGACTCCATTACCGGGTTACGTTGCGGCCCTCTCCTGGATTGAGAGTTTTGCTGACAATCTAAAACCCTTATTTCCATAGTAGAGAATCGCAGATATAGCTTGAGATGCGATAGTGATGAAACTGGGTTTGCACTCGGAGTGACGCTGGTAGGTAGAAACTCGAGTCCGTCTCTAGTGCTATTCCCCTTTCATTGCGTTTGTTGGTATGATGATTCCAACAATAGACTATGCCACTCTGGTAGCAATTTTTCTTGGACACCATATCAGTTGATTTAATATTTGTGTACCGCGGCATTTTGATAAAAGAAAATATATTCTTGCTGTATTGGAAACCTGGATCAGTCCTCATGAAGAAAATCTATATCAATTGCAAAATTACCAATCCGTCTACAATTCGAGGAAAACTAGAGGAGGAGGAATAGCTTGCTATATAAGAAAAGGCGTCGAGTACAAGATATTGATGAACAAAACAATTGAGACAATTCAAATAATAACTGTACTACTTCAGCAACAAAATTTAGCTTTTACACTAATCTACAAACCACCACAAGTCGATTTTAAAACCCTTAAAAATGTATTGAAAAATAATGTTCTGAACAGAAAAACGGATCAACTGATAATGGGAGACTTTAACATAAATATCATGGAACGTAGCAACAGTATCGAAGAATATTATACCCTATACAAAGAAAGAAACTACAAAATTTTGAATAAGCGATCGACTCATTACTATACGAGAATAAATACTATCGGTAGAAATTCAATTCTAGACCATGTAGCCACAAATACAAAAAGAATAGACAAAATAAAAATAGTTAAAACAGATATATCTGACCACAATGCCATAACAACCAAAATAAAAACAAATATGTTACCAAAACAATATAAATACAATTCTTTCAAATACTTGCGAACTAGTTATAATGACATAAACACCGACATAAGTAAAATAAACATGAGCATAGCATCCTTTCGTGAAGTATCTGAAACAATACAGATTATAACACAGAAACATCAAACAACTATTAAAATTAAAAGAAGAAGGGAATGCCCCTGGATAGAAGACACTATTATAGCGGTGATAAAAAAAAGAATCACTTTGTACAAGAAAATGAGAAAACATCCAACAAATGATAGGTACAAAACTGAGTACACTAACCAAAAAGAGTACACACACACCTTAATAAAAGACACCAAAATGAAATATTTTCAAAAACTGTTCAAAAACCACAAACAAGATCCAGGGAAAATCTGGAAAGGATGAATAAAGAAATTTTAGAAATAACTAAAGAAGATGGAACACTTACTAGAAACTCAGTCGAAATGGCTAACGAATTCAACAAATTCTTTACAACTATAGGAAAAACATTGGCAGAAAAGCAAATTCAAGGAAATAAAAGACCAACAACAACTACTACTACAACGAGAATGCCACCTATTAAGTTTGGAAAAACATCTGAAAACGAGATATTGGCAATAATCGGTAGCATGAAGAATAATAAAGCCCCTGGTTTCGATAATATCACTACGAATGTCATAAAAAATAGCAAAACAAAATTAGCTCCTTTGATATGTAGATTAGTTAATCAAAACCTAGATGAAGGTATATATCCAGACGACCTTAAGGTGGCTTTAGTGATACCGTTACATAAAAAAGGAAGAACATGCGAATTGGAAAACTATAGACCAATTTCCTTATTGAATAAAATTGTGGAAAAAGTTATACAAATGAGAATTATGGAGCATGTACAAAAATATAGCATAATAAGTCCCAATCAGTATGCCTTCCAACAATCATCTTCAACAACATCGGCTGCGTACAACTTAATAAATAACATAAAACACGAACTGGATGCCAATAAAACGGTGGTAACAATTTTTATCGATATGATGAAAGCTTTTGATATCATATCTAAAGATAAATTAATCGAAAAATTGGAAAGGTATGGATTTCAGGAAAAGGAGCTGAACTTGATAAAAACTTATTTATGCGAAAGACCGCAAGTAACAAAAATAAACGCAGAACAAAGTACCGTTATGTATGCTGAATATGGTCTGCCACAAGGAGGTACAATTCCCCCAATCCTGTACATTTTGTATACGAATGATCTTTTAGATCAATCTCTTCACGGTCAAACCTATGCTTACGCTGATGACACATGCATAATGTATAGTGGACATAGCACAAAACAAATAGAAAGCAATATAAATATAGACATGGAACTCTTGGAAAACTGGTGTTATAACAATCTTCTTACTATTAACGAAACCAAAACAGAATTTATGATCTTTACAAATAAGAAACTACAACATGATATACAAATAATTTTAAAGAAACAGAAACTAAAAGAAATTCAAAATACTACATACCTAGGTTTGAAAATATAGAATAACTTAAAATGGGATATACATATACAATCACTAATAGACAAAAATGCAAAATTAATAGCAGCAATTCATAAAATCAAACATATGTTACCAGCAGCGTATAGAAAACCTATCTATCATGCACTGTTCACTTCAAACAACAGTTATCTGATCAATATTTTGGGAAACACAAGTAAACAACATATTTCAAATCTACAACGGCAGCAAAATAAAGTACTAAAAATGCTATACAATATGGATTATAGAACACCGTCAACAGCCATATATAGGGAAACTGAAGAATTAAATATAACTCAGTCAATTGTATTCAATAACATACTATTGCTGTATAAAATTGAAAATAAACAAATAAAAATCAATGTAAAATTAACAACAAACAAAGAGATTCATGACTACAGAACACGAAGGGTATCAGACATAAGAACAGAAAGATATAAACGCTTAAAGTATACGCAAATATTAACAACCGAAACAATTAACATGTACAACACTATACCCAAAAATATAAAACAACTCCGATATGTACAGTTCAAAAAGAAAGTGAAAGACATTATACGAAATAGAACGAAGTAAGAAGACACAACCAGACTAGACGACGGACGAAAACCAGGAGGCCCTCCATACCGGTAGCCCGGGATATCCAATCTCGAGGCGAAGAAGAGGGACGCAGCGGCAGCGATGTGTGTGCGTGTTATATTTTGAATATTTTTTTTTTACATACACAATAAAATTCTAACGACGCTGTCGCATTTGCTAGTCGAATAAAACTAAGCATTTCTTGGACTTTTTCGAACGGCTGACCCTTGACCGTATTCTATTAACGAGCATTCTGACATATAAATCATGTGTTTACATATGCTATAGCTATGTTTTCAAATTCCGTAAGTATTTCTTAATCAAATGATATTGCTAATGATTATGTACTCAAATATTGGTTGTCCTTAAATACTACCAAAGATACAGATTAGGCCGTAAGTAAGCCTACGCGCAAGCACATTTTCTTTAAAAGCGTTGGAGCTCTTAATCGAGAGGAAAACAAGAAAAAAATCTCCATCTGATGATAATAATAATCGTGGAATGACTATTATTCATTATTGCTGGTAATTAAAAATGTTTATTGTTCATAGTTTTAACTTTATCGATATTTGCAAGTAAAACGGTACATATGTCGCTAACTTCGCTCGAATAACAACCATTATATCAGAAATATAACTTTGGTAGATGTCAATATCGGTAGCAAGCACTCTGGCGCTCTCTAGCAAAAGCAATTTCGTTGTTCGTTGTTGTATCAGGTGTGCTACTGTCACGGCCGATGGAAAATTACTTCTCCTCGTAAACCCTCTTTATAGATTATTTATTGCGCATAATTGCTGCAAACTCTCATATTTTGCTGTCACGTCGGGACGTTTTAATTTGGCAGATGAAGGGGTGACGCCGAGTTGGAGTGGCCTGAGGGGTTTTGTTACGGTCGTTCTACCAAAATTTTCAATTTACATTAGCGACGTAACGCGATACGCCATACGACACTTCGGCGACGAAGCGTTACATAATTTATGTATGTACGAGAAGTGTTTTAACGAAATCGAATTTAAAGTTTAAAGCGAGTGGAACAAAAAAACTGTTTAGGAAATTATTGTGGAAAGTTTCGGAGGCCTAAACAATAAAATAAAGTATCCGAAATGACTAATTCTATATTGCAAACTAAACCTTCAGTGGGTGTACACTTTAACATTGATTGTGATACGTGATGATAATGTGTTTACTCCTTCTCATATATCTGTTACCTGGCAATGCGTATAATCCGGCATTCTATAGAATGCTTGAAACCTTTAGGCAATGTATAAAATATCATTTAGGGTAAAGGTGACAGTCGTTGGCACATTTAGGTTGTGGCGATTTTTATATACAGGTCACAAAGTATTCCGTGTAGGAAGATCTATAATAACTAAGCTATTCGAAACAGAAAATACAATACTTTTGACCTACGTCAATTGTTTAGAATCTACCCTGGTTTAACATGAGCTATTCTAAAGAAAAATAAAGATAGTTATATTATAGTAATTGGTATAACTACTTTAAAGAGAGGTTACAATCGCCGGAGTAAACGGCTATGGTAAACTCGGCCGATTATGAAAATTAGCATTAATCCCGTATGTACATGTAAACTCGGCCGGCCAAAAATTTTATATTGCAGTTTCGAAATGTAAGCTGGGCCGGTATATACCTAGTGTTACGTATTATTAACAGTTTTTGGAAATTAATTTCACGCATTGAACGACTTCTCTTTTTGTAATTGCTTTATTGCTCATCGTGCATTACAGGTAATTGTATTAGGTACAAACTACAAACAAATTAATGTCTACATTTTAATATGATATGGTTAGGTTATATACGCTGTGCGCATGATCAAACGCGTTGCTGCTCCTGATTTCATAAACTACCGACAGGTGTCGCTACAATACGGCCAAGAATTCATTTTTTCAGAACGTCGAAGTTTACATGTGCACTTAAACCGTCCTTGTTGCAAGTACGGGTTAAAATGTTGTAATTGGTCGAGTTTACATCTACCAACTGATTATAGGCTATACGCAGGAAACGTCAAATTATTCAAATTTAATCGTCTTGCCAACTTTGGAATTAGTGTTAAAAATCATGAAACAGTTATTGGCATCCATATGCCAATCAATAAAATTTGCGTTTTATAGTAGTAGGTATATGGTGGTTGGCATCAAGATTTTTAAACTATAACTTATACATAAGGCAGTTTTTCTTACATAAGTACATACACTAATAATATAAATCCATAGTGAACACCTACATATCTATATTTACTCTTTCACAAGTATAAAAATAACATAATTTCTCGGACACCAATCTACCGTAAAAACAAGCTTAACTGACAGCATGACTCTGTCATCGACAGTTCGCCACGCACCGGTAAATATCGGATACCAACTCTACAGAGAAGTGTAATGAATTATAACACTAAAAGAGCCAACCTTGGTTTGAATAAAATCAGTTGTGACACATTATAGATAAAAATGTGAGCATGTGCCAATGACTATCTTGGTTTATTTTATTTACTTATTTATTTAGTCGTATATTCAAAAATGAACACAGACTTCGTCAATTTAAAATAATATGTAAAAATACACAAATGTAAAAGACTTACATACAGGTACAGACAAGAATCATAAAGACTGAAAATAAAAATTCACATATCTGTAGATCAGCTGAAAAGACATTCTGCTGCATTATAAAATAAATGTTCCTTCAAATAAACACCGACTTTTCTTTTAAATTATGAAAGCGGCGCGCATATTCTGATATCGTGCGAGAGTTTATTAAAATATTGTACCGTTTACGTTAAAAAAAACTTGTTCTATGGCGTGACACATTCAAATTTCTTGAGTTACGAGTAGTCATCGCACTGTGTTCATGTTTCTTATAGAATAATAGTACTTCTTCAATAAATAAACCACACAATGGCAGTATGTGTAATTCCTTGAAGTAAGTTCTGCATGTTGTGATGTCTTAAGAAATTTTCTTATTTATACAATTTTAATTCGCCTAACGATGTCAAAATTTTATGTAATTTAAAACTTCATACCAACTTATGGCGATGTCTAAATACTGGAACGCAACTAGGCATTAATTAGTATTTAGTCATCCCATTTTTTAGTAAGTTAGGTTGCTATTTTAATGTTATCTTACAATTGTAATTGTAGGTCTGAGGAAGGGATACATTATCATCTTTACGAAACTATTTTTTTGTTGTTATAAAACCCAATTCTTGTTTCTATTATTATTAATAAAACAAGTAACAATTTTTCAAATTTCGTATCTACATATACAGTCAGCGACAGAATTGAGTGGGCATGGGATTATATTTTATTATTAATTATTTCTTTTGTAATGTTAGTATGTTTTTGGATATTATTTATGTTTAACTGTTTGATCTTCTCGAATATCATATGATGTTGTATATCATTAAATAAATATGAGTAAAGTTTATAGTTTAATTAAAAATTGCTTAGTATCCACGCAATTCTGTCGTTGACTGTATATATGTTTTGTACTCACCTGTTTTTGTCATACTTGTACCCACTTGTACATACGTGATGTCTTTCACACCTATTTTGTGGTAATAAACTCTTGATTTGAAACACATTTCCACTGTTAAAATTGTTTCGCGCTCCGATCATAACCCTGGATACCACGCTCGCACACCAACAGCTACCACTTTGGGGTCGAGACATTATTGTAACGACTTAGAAGTCACAACAACGATCAAATCAACACGCGGCATTTCGTTTGACAGCTGGCTTGCAGAGCGCCGCCTCATGGCCGTACATAAGGTAAGGTAGTAATAAGTAAGTAAATGAAAAGCACGTAAGTGAAAGGGAAAGCGGGCAGTAGTAAGTAAACACAACGCTGGGCATTAGAAATATGGCTAAACTTTCAAAACGTATACCTTGTCGTTCTTGCTTGAAGTTACTGAATATACTCAACTTGACTAATTTATATATTACCGAAATTAGCCTGTAAGTTATGAAAAACTTAAGTTCGATTGTAAAGAACAGTGATTTACGTGACTCTAATACCCAACAAAAAACCCTCGGCATGCCTTCGCATAGCTTGACTATATACCTATGAACGTACGTCTATGGGTAATAAAATAATAGTGTATTTATTTACTTTGTTATTATTTCTTGTACCTACTGAACTTTGATTTGTGTCGTGCTATACTATTATCCTATACTTGTTGTCTATTGGATAAATAAATATTATTCTTATTATTAATAATGGTATAAATAAAACAAATTTGCACCATCTAGATTAAAACAATTCAGAACGTTTATAACGTTTTTTTTTAACCTTGCATTTACTAGAGGTATGTTTTACATGATTCAAAGTTGTATAAAAATTCAGACTTTACAAAATCTCTAAATGTTCTGATATCTTTATTTTGATCGTATCTTTGCTGTAAAACTTCATACCGGATAAAAGTCGATACGGTTCGGACGCTACCTTACCTGCCTATATATCTGTCATTATAAATTGCTAAAAACATAACGGGAGGAAATTACGGAACGGAATACGGAAAAATACAATTTCCGAAATACGTGCAGTTAGTCGAAGGACGGCGCTGCAAGCTGCTTGTAGGATATGATTTCCCAAAGGAAAATTCCTATACATAAAGTTCATCCTGAATATCTTCCTCGTCTGGAATGTGCTGGCGCGGGGTCTGCCGCCCTTGGATATTATAAGGATAAGGAGGGTTACATGATACAATTCTTGACAGAAGTTTTGAATATTTGCACTACGTCCGCACGGCGCCCGTTCGGGTGTTTTAGTTTTTTTATTCTAAAGGGCAGATGATATTTTAAAAGATAAGGCGAATTGTAACATCAGCGATAGAGAAATAAATAATAAACATTCAAGTAGTATACGTATGGTATTCAAAACTTCAATTGAACAGTTTTCATTGGGATGATGATTCAAGATACACTGTGCCTCTCCGGATAGGTTAAACGACGGTCACTTACAATTAGTGGAGTTTAGCCCTGCTTGGTTAAAGGTTAACTTGTAACATGTTTTGATTGTTTGATAAACAAATCCGCCGACAGTTGCAAACTATTTTCGCCGCAGGTAAAGCGCCTTTTCCGTTCATACACACAAAGAAATACGGTGTTGGATTCAACACCGATTTCTCACCGTCTGGTAGTTCCCTCGCGACCAAATGCACAAGTAGTTAAACGTGACGGAGTTGTGTAATTTAATAATAATATCCGTGCTTCGGAGTTAAATTACACTTTTACGGAGTTGGTTGATTTCCTAATGGAGTTGGCAGAACTCCGTTACAGAGTTGTATAAATTCCTTTGTGGAGTTGGCAGCACTCCGTTACAGAGTTGCATAAATTCCTTTGTGTAGTTGGCAGAACTCCGTTACAGAGTTGCACAAATTCCTTTGTGGAGTTACAAGCACTCCGTTATGGTGTAACGTGAACTTCGTGTCGGAGTTACATGAACCAAGTTGCGGTGCTGCGTCAACACCTTCATAGTGTTAGGTTACGGCGTTAACTGTACTCGGCTTCGGTGTTAACTAAATTCCGCTACGGAATTCATACTACTGTTTTATGGAGTGAGGATCACTATTTTATGTAATCCAAAAAGATTAATAAAAAATTGATTTTATAAACTGAAAAAAAAAAAATGCTTAAAATGGGAAAGGTAAGGTAGAGCATAAAAAAACAAAGTTTCTACTAAAGACATAATGTATTTTAATATGTACTTAAAATGCAAAACAAATTTTAGTTTATATGCATATAGATGTATGGTAATAGTATTTTAAAACACAAGTGTTACAATGACGTTTATGTAATGCGACTACAAGTATATAATAATATAATAATGAGCTGCGAAGCGGTTAGTGATCCAATGAAGGAGCATTACAAAGTCATTGTGACACGAGTTTTTTACAGTGTTTTTTTCTAATTTGCCCATTAATCGCCCATATAACATTCCGGTAAGCGTCTCACCAGTACGTTAATATCTCATTACAGCACAGCGTGCGGTAATAACCATTTCAGCATTGCGTCGTCGTTTGTTTTAGCTTTATTGTAACATCCGATTAGAAAAAAATAGTTCACGGCATCAAATTGGCAACTTCTTCTCCCTCTAATTTTACAACTAATGTAACGCCACGTTGACTAAACCATATAAAATGGACTAAAAGTAACAAGCTTAAAAAAAATCATTTTATCATCAGGTATGCGAAATTTATTAGCAACTACAAGAAGCATACACTACAAATTACTAAGCTAACTAATAAGCAATTATTAATTCTGAAATTAAACCTTTGCGCTACAAACAATCTCAATTTCTTTGTCCTTTTGGATGTTGCTGCAGATCGAAGGAAAATCCAGCTTAAGAGCAGGTTTTATGCGTTCCGTACAACACAAAACGCTTAGAGTAGTATACTGTCCAGTCAGCCCAACTAAATAGTTGGCGCGCGACACCAACTATTTTGTTGAATTGGGTGAACGGCGCAAAGCACTAGGCGTTTTGCGTTGTATGCGACGCATAAAACCTGCTCCTGGGAAAATCCAACTTTAGGTCACATAATCGTGAGTCTACTGTATAGATAATAACGAAAAAGCGTCTATTGATTCATACTTACATTTAAAAATTGTTATTAAATTTTGCATAAATAGCAAATGTTTTAGAAATATCTAATTATCTTATATTTTATGATATGCAATATACAATGACACTTTCTCTAGTAATTCCTTGAAGGTTATCTTATACTTATTGCCCAACCTTGTGAATTATAAAGGCATGCATATGTGCAGCATATTTGCTAATACCATAAAGATACTATAACACTTACCTATTTTGTTAATAGTATTAACATCTATGTTTACGTCTGTTATCTTCATCCATTTTCTCAAGTTTTGGTATTTCACCCTCACAAATAATGTATTTTTTATTATTACTTAGTACGTCACGTATGTAAATACCTACACTGACTACTGCAGCCAAATATAAGGTGCTTGCGCCAGCTGCGATCCTGCCCCACCTCAAAGCACTGAATCACAACTACCGAACACCCCTCAATTTTACCTTTTTTTTTTTTTTTTTTTTTTTTTTTTTTTGCTTTCATGGGCAGGTTTAACCCCGTGAGGCAGCTCGGCCTTAAGACCTATTGTGCCCCCATGATGTCTTAACCCTCTCGACCTGGTTGTACTCGAACAAACAGGTCCGCAAGTTGGTCGAGAGTTAATTTTCTTATACTGGGTTCGTCCAATCGAGCGACCCCTAGACAGCTCCGTCTCTCCCTGTCCACTGCCGGGCAGTCGGCAAGGAGGTGCACAGGAGTTTCTTCTGCTCTCCCACAGTTTCTACACAGGGGAGAGTCCACTCGCCCCATTCGGTGCAAATGCTTATTTAATGAACAGTGGCCGGTTAGGACTCCCGTAAGAAGTCTCAGTCTGGCCCTGCTCATAGAGACTGCCTTGCGGAGTCTTTCGTCGCCCGGATAAAAACCGAGGATTTTACAGTGTCTCACGCCGACACCTCACCGCCGCCTCACCCTGCGGGCAGCCAGCTGCCACAGTTGCCTTTACATTATAAAGGTTCTGCGAAACATGAACCATTCTGTCTCTTAGCATGGAGCCGATCCACCTCCTTACAGTTGGCTCGACTTTCCATTTTTGAAGCGCCCTTTCCATCGACCGAAAGGACGCCCTGTCGAAGGCGCCCTCGATGTCCAGAAAGGTAGCCAATGCAATTTCTTTATTTCTGAAGGCTATTTCTGCTCGTCGAGCTCGCTCATGAATGGCCTGCTCACACGATCTTCCTGTTTGGTAGGCATACTGGTACTCGTGCAGAGGCAGACTTGCCAGAGCCGAATCCCTAAGATGTCTATCAATTATCTTCTCCAGGGTTTTGAGAAGAAAAAAAAAATTTTACCTTACATAGCATTTTCCGTTTTTAACAACTTTAGGGAATTAACCTTCACTTTTCGGAATTCTTCTAACAACCTTACCAAATTCAAATTTCAATATAATGATTTATTAATTCACATTTTGGTGTTGCGTCAATTCCCTGCCGTTGCTAAACTCTTTATCAACACCACAAGTTGGTAAATTGTTTTCCGATTGGTGTTATTATTATCCGAGTCGGATGTTAAAGAATGAGTAACACCGTCGACGGATATTATAATTCTCCTTTTTGGAGTTGGAAATTTCTAACTACATCAGGTGTTGTTAGAATCATTTCCGAAAAGTGTAAAATATTTCTTTTTAATGTTATTTTAACAAATTTTTAGTGACAATTTAACTGTTTTCGGGAAAGCTACAACTCCGTTTAATTCAACTCCGTAAAATTTTTATGTGTGTAGTACACTCTTACCAAGTAAAGTTGTTCAGAATGCAAACTTTCGGAATAATCGGCTATGTCTAATCATAATTTCTTAAATTTTATTTTTTATTATGAATAAATAAATTTCACACTCAATTGTTAACGGTAATAGCTAGAGAGGATTGGTCTTCTACAGACATCACGAAAATTAATTTATTAAAAATAAGGATATTCCGATACTTTCGATATTATTAATATCGATATAATTGTTTCGATATATTCGATATTCTTATCGATATCGGGGTTTCGATAACATACATATCGAAAGGAACTTTCAAGTCTCGAATCAAAATATCGAATCCCGATGTCCAACTTCTTTCTCATCGGAGGTTATTGTCAAGTGTCATGACTATTATATAGTTTATTTGTCATAAAGTATGATTAGCATTTAATGATTAATGTACAGGATTTATGTATATAGTTATCTGTAAGTATACATAAATAAATAACTTGGTAAATAAATAAATTTATAAATGTATGCCTAAAAGCATGACAGTTGTGTGATTTGAAACTCTATTTTTGTGAAGATTTTTTCTAATTTGACTATTGAAATTTACAAATTTTCTCTAATTCGAACACAAATTTGAAATCGTTTTGATATAAGGCTAAATAAACTACGCATAAAATACATAAATACTGAAAAGTATGAATGAAAATGTGTGCAAATAATACTAAATCTAAACATGTACAGGTTTCTATCTTCCCGTTTGTGCGTTTCGCGATTGCTAACGTTTTTTATAATATAATTCGTGTTCAGTTTCTTTTTTCATTGCTATTTTTAGGAGTTTTTTCCGCTGAAGAGTGGTGTTTATGATAATTTATAACACTGAATATTTATTTTTCATATATAATTCTCATATATAAAAAATTAATATTAAATTTTTCTTTACTAATAAACTTTAAAAAACTGTGAAACGTAAAGTAAATGTATTAAAAAAAAATTATTTAAGAATGAATCACTAAAGGATGGAAAAGCAAACACGCAAATCACGAGAAATTAAGGAAAAAAGGTAATACAATGAAAAATTATAATTAATATAAATAATCGAATGATATTCTCAGTATCGATATTTTCTTTCGATAATGTCGGAGTATCGATAACGGGTTTTCGATATTGATTCGATACCAAATATCGTATCGAAAGGAATATCGGAACATCACTATTTACAGGATCAATCAATTCACAAAATGTCACTATATGAATGCAGCCCATATTATAGATGCGTAACTTGTTTCAATGCACCACTTTAAAGACTACACGCATTAAACGGCATAATAACAACTCTAGGCAGTTTAGTAGATAAGATTTTATATGTGGTATCTATCTTATATCTTTGTGCGCACCGCAAAGCGAAAACTCATTGTTATTATTCTATAATAACGCAAATATTGGCATGCAGTTGACTCTTTTGTATGCATATACAGTTTTCTTATATCCAACAAGCTATACTATAAATTCTCCATCGCGCATGATAGTGACATTTTTTTTCTTTAATACGGATATTTAGTCGACAAACATGAACGCTCGAACACGAACAAAGAGTACAACACAATGCAGACGGGAACCAACCAAAGAGGAAGATATTTAAAGTCTCCCTTTCTATCGAAGCCCTGTACACATTATGTTCTGTGTGCGTAAGTAATAGAATCATAATATTTACCGTGGATTTATGTTTCAGCTTTGTTTTATCGATCTAACCGAAGCGCAGAGAGAATATAAAATGTATGAAGAAGCATATAGCGGCGTATTATATTACTTATATAGTATATATGCACCTCTATAGAATATGAACGTTGAAGGGAAAACTAATTTTCGGAAAAGTTTAAATAAACATTCATGTTAAAGCGGAAATTGAATACTAGGTTATTTGATTTCTTCTTTTATCACAAAACAATGAAAGGTTAATTCATATTATGCACGAATAATAACTGGCTATTCTTTCCGTATTCTTTTTGGAAAGCCTGATATGGTACTAGATTATTTAAAAAGTATATCAGACTGCACATTGATTTTATATACACTAATTTACATTAATTTATTTGTGGTAGATGTATATGAAAATAGCTGTTCTTTTGATTCATTTATGGGTTGATTAGTTAAATTAGGACAATTGAAATACTTTTGAAATCTATCGCATAGATAGCTTTTGCGGGATACTATGCGGGATACATTTTCAGGAGGCCTTTGGAGTTATTCCAAAGGGTTGGAGGAAAATTAGAGTGGCCTTTATATAGAAGCCTGGGAAAATCGAATAGGATACGGCTAAGTCTTTGAGACCAATCAGCGCAATATCTTTTCTGCTGAAGACATTAGAAAAAGTAATCGATAGGCATATTAGAGATGGGGTGCTGTTGGACTATTCCCTACATCCAGACCAGTATGCATATCGCATTGGAACCGCTCACTGAGACAGCTCTTCATCAGCTGGTCAGAACACCTGGAGGAACCACTGGCGAGTAAAGAGGTCATCCTGGGCGCTTTCTTGTACATTGAGGCCGTCTTCGACAACACCTGCTTTGATTCGTTAAGCAGATAACTTAGGGACAGAGGAATTGAGAGAATGTGTTGCAGATGGATGAAATCCATGCTAAAGCAAAGAGTGGGGAGTTCTATCTCCCGTCCTATGGAACCTCGTGGTGGACGGGATGTTCGGAACACTCAAAAGCAATGGGCACTGTATCCTGGGATATGCTGATGATCTTGCTGTCATCACCAGAGGCAAATTTAATACTACAGTCAGAGATCGTATGAAAGAGGCTCTGAATCAGGTATCAAAATGGGTGGAGCAAGAGGGCTTATGTGTTAGCCCAAGTAAAGCAAAGATTACGGTGTTTACACGTCGCAGAAATTTGGCGAGGCTCAGACCTCTAAATAGATAGATAGATAAATTGATAGATAGATAGATATATATACTTCGGTACCGGTGATGTAGGAATTCACAAAATATATAAAAGAAAAAAGAGAAAAAAGAAAAAAACACTAACAACAAAAAATAAACAACATACATACTCCCATTAGGACACATTCTACACTGGATGTACGGAGGCTGCACATCAAAAAACTCCTGAACCGATAGAAACATTAAATAGAAATGGAAATAATGTACACATAACAGATAAGGTGAAGTATCTTGGGATAACCTTTGATTCAAGACTCACTGGAATCAACATTTAGAAAATATTACCAAAAAGGCGGTTCTAAGCTTTATGGCAGTAAGACGCGCACATGGTAAGAACTGGAGGCTCAGCTCAGACATGCTATATTGGATTTATAATGTGCTGGTGAAACCAACCCTTAAATACGTGACTTTGATGTGGTGGCATAAGACACACAGGCAAAAGCAACGTCTCAATTGAGCAAGGTCTAAAGACTAGCATACATAGGTATAACAGGGACCATGCGAACTACTGCGGTCATGGAAGCCTTTTTGGCGTTGCCGCCTCTTCATTTAGTGATCCATTGTGAACCCAGAATGGGCATGCACAGGTTAAAAAATATTCTGACCAGAACTACCTATAGGTTATGCTACATGGCAATCGCTGAACGTGTGCGGGAAAGCATACTATATATGTAAATAGACCGCATAACAAAACGATACTGTTTTAAGAATCCATTCCAAATAATCATCCCAGACAGGAGTAACGGAGAGTAACGGCAGATGTATGCATAGTATACAGACGGGTCAAAGACGACTGAAGGCATTGCCGCGGGAACCCTCTACCAAGCGCCAGTTGTATATATGCACTGCGTAAATATGCTTCTGTTTTCCAGGTGGAGGTATTCGCCATCTTGCAATGGCCTAGGAAATATAATAGAAAGGCTATTACAAATAAGCGGATTCGTATTTATTCTGATACCCAGACAGCACTGAGGGCTCTACCGAGTCATGAAGTGACGTCGGGGCTAGTATAGAAGTGCCTTGAGGAACTATGGGATCAGGTAGAGCCAAACAGGGTACAGCTGATTTGGCTGCCAGGACACCAAGGGATTGAGGGCAATGACACAGCTAATGAACTCGCTCATAGAGGAGCATGCCACTGCAATGACCTGATCTGGCTCTGGGAATAAGTAATAGCATAGTCCGAAACCATATAGGAGACTGGATAGGAGAAGTGCATAGGAGGAAATATACCCAGCCATGAGCATGGCAGGCAATTTATAGAAAAGCCTAAGAAGAGCTGAAGAACTACTGCAGTGTAGTATATCCGCCACTATAAATATATATATATATATATACAGGGATATACTACAACTTTGAAGTAGAAGTCAGCTACGGATAATTGTGGGGTTGGGACATGCACCGACAAAGGAACATCTATACAAGATAGAGGTGTCTAAAAGAGACCTTGAATGCAGCCTATGCAAAAAGGAACCAAAGACAATCCAACACATACTATGCAATTGTGAGGCGCTGGATTATAAGAGGCATCAACTGTTTGGGCAAGACAAAGTTGAACTAAAGAGGTACATAATACTGCATGTGTTATGCATTATTGTATTCTTTCTTTATTAGTTTACAATTACTTTATTAATTTAAATTATTTAACTTTGAATCAACTCTGTATAATATAATATACCATGATGTAATCGTAAAGCAACTTTATCTGTGTTCCCACTTCACGTATTAAGCTGATGCATGCCTTATCACATGCAGTTCCCGGTAAAGTCATATAATATCCGCGTAACTAAGATACCTCTGGATAAGGTTGGTTTATGAAAAAGATGAAAATATGCAGGAGAACGATTTTGTACTTCATATGAGATTGATGTAATTCTTCAACAACAGTTACGGCAAAGGATTAAAAACATTTGTAAATTCCTCTCAACACGTTTTTTTTTCTTTCTTTTCCACCCAACCTACGTGCAAAAGTGGCGCAGTCAGTGCAGATTTTTGAATTGGATAGTGTCCTTTTGGTTCTCGAAAAAGCGAGTATAACCATCCAAAGTGTGGGAAGACCAAAAAAAAGGAGTTTCACGAAACAATTCACATCCAAGAGAGGGAATTTCCAAATCTGGAAGGAAGTACAAGGAACCTTACGTCCGACCAGTGAGTTGCAGCAGCGGAAGACCAAAGCACCAGGGTGTGGCCGACCGGTGACTTCAACCGATTCCGATTCGTAACACCGAGGGAAACGTCGCGGGATAAAACTCTCCAGCTTCGGCATCCCATTGAAGAATTGCAAAAATCACTCAATGAAGCCCCAAATTAGTTTGTAAGTAGGTTTAAGAATTTTTTCTTTTTTCTCATTTTTGTATTGTTATCAAATCCGTCAAAATTTATCACAACAAAAATCGCTACCAACCCTATCCACCATTGGAAAGGATTGAGGAACAACCAGAATCAGATAGCTTTGAATTACCCGAAATAATCGTTCCGGTAAAACTTGTAAAAATGGCTCATCCTTATACGCGCGTATCAATTACTTCTACGGAGGTACAAGCTTTACCTACGTTTGATGGTGATTTACGGGACTTACCGTTATTTATTACTCAGATAGAAAAGTTTATAAATAGATTCGCCGATGCAAACAACGTTGATAACCCAATAAATGAATTAGTATTAAACGTGGTATTAAGTAGACTGTTAGGAGATGCAAAGCATTTAGTATCTAGTAGAGCCGCGAATTCATGGCTAGAAGTGAAAACCATTCTGCAACAAAATTATTCTGACCATAGAACTGAGACCAATTTATTTAACGATTTAATAATGTATAGGAGCAAAACTAAAGATATTAATCAGTTGAGTGAAGAAATACGAAATTTGTTGGTTTTACTTTGCACAAAAACTAGTTTATCTAATGACTTGGCGCAAGTAAAGGCTGTAAAAATTGATCAATACAGGCAAGTAGCTACGCAAACTTATCTTAGAAATCTAACGTTCATAAATCCAGCAATAGGAGACAAAGTTAGGTTCAAAAATCCATGTAATTTAGAAGAGGCCATTAGTCATTCTCTAAACGAATTAAATTGGGAATACAGTTGTCATAATTTTGGTAAAATTGCATATCAAAATCCAACATCGGTTTCAAAGAAGCCTGTACAGGTGCAACACGTACCAAGACCAACTACACAAGCACAAGCATTTCAAATTCCATATAGACCACCTAATTACACACAATTTCATGTGCCACAGCAAAATTTTAGACCAAGTCCTCCAGCACCTCAGCAACAACAGTTTAGACCACTGTCACAAAATTATGCTAGACCCTATAGTAATGTCTTCGCACCACGAAATACTACTAATGTTCAAAATTTTCCACGACCCACACCTATGGACGTAGATAGGTCAACTCGATCACAATTACAAAATCGAACGCAAAATTTACCGCGAATGACGCCAATGGTGTTTGAGAACGGGAAACGTATAAACAATATGATTACTGAAACTAAACCAAACATACCCCTTGAAGCTGAAAATGTTGACGAAATCGAATACAGTCAATTACCTCCAACATATTATGAGGAAGATTCATGGGAAACGGCAGATGATAGTAATCAAAATTTTCAGGTGACCTCGACACCCTCCTACAACACGTAGCAAATAAAGAATATTACCCTAACGTACCCTTAGAAAACATTGAGCTAGACATGGACCTGAATAGTTTCAGTGTGCCGGATAATTTAGAACAACCTTCGGTTTACGAATATTATAATGATATTCACTCGGACAATATAACAGAACTAGAGAATTATAATTTCGAAAATTGTGAAGAAATATGTTTAAATAATCAAAATTTTACTAAGTTGCCTTATATAGAAATTCCAGAGTTAGGAAACGCGAAATTCTTAATCGATAGCGGTGCAACAGATTCATCAATTAACCCCGAATTGGTTTTTAAGTATTTTCCAGATTACATAATTTTTAAACCCTTCAAAATTTCAACTATGCACGGTACTACGTATCATAAATTTATTTGTAGAATACCATCACTCTTTACTTTATGTGACTATGATAACGAGCATACTTGGAATGTCGTTTCTTTTAATAAACGATTTCAAGGTTTAATAGGAGCTAAATTATTACGTCAGTTAGGAGCGCAGTTAGATTTTCAGAATAACATATTACATTTAAATAATGCTTCCATCCCGTTTCTCTATGATAACAGTGATAAAAATTCATGTAATTCTCACATTTACGAAATATCTCAGATTCAAGATGATAATATAAAAAACAAATTGCAAGTAGGGCATTGTAATAAAGAGGAACGACTACAAATTTCGTGTCTGATATACGAATTTAAAGACATCATTCACGATGAAAGAATTGCGCTCAGTTTTACCAGCCAAATACAACACGCTATAAATTTAATTGATCAAGTTCCTATTTATCAAAAACCTTATCGTAAGTCACCTGCACAGAAGGAAGAAATAAATAGACAGGTACAAAATTTATTAGCTCAAGACATAATAACTGAAAGCACCAGTTCATACGGCGCCCCTGTGTCAATTATTCCTAAAAAGTTGGATGCCTCTGGGGTACCAAAATTCAGAATGGTAATTGATTACCGGAAGTTAAATTCCAAAACTATCGATGACAAATATCCCATTCCTAACATCACCGATATCCTTGATAAGCTAGGTAGGGCTAAATATTTCACTACCCTAGATTTGGCTTCCGGGTATCACCAAATCGAGGTTAAACCCGAAGATAGACACAAAACAGCATTTACCGTCGACGGCGGTCATTATGAATTCAAACGCATGCCGTTTGGATTAAAGAATGCGCCTGCTACGTTCCAGCGGTGCATGAATCAAATCTTAGGCGGACTAACCGATGATACTTGTTTAGTTTATCTAGACGATATTATAGTTTATTCCACTTCTCTGGAACAGCATATCCAAAAATTACGATTAGTTTTCGAACGACTGAGACGTGCTAACATGAAAATATCTTTGGATAAATGTAATTTTTGTCAGCGCGAAGTAGTTTATTTAGGGCATGTCATTACCAGTCACGGTGTGAAACCAAATCCAGAAAAGATTAATGCTATTCGAAACATTAAATTACCCGAAACGCAAACGCAAATAAAAAGCTTTTTAGGCGTGATAGGTTATTACCGTAAGTTTATACCGAATTTCGCACACCTTACAAAACCTATGACTAAATATTTAAAAGCAAAATCAAAAATTAATATCAAGGATCCGGAATATCGAGAGTGTTTTATTACTTGTCAAAATATTTTATGTAACGCCCCGATACTACAATATCCTGATTTTAGTCGCCCATTTAATATAACAACGGACGCAAGCAATTATGCATTAGGCGCAGTTTTGTCACAAGGTGACATAGGTAAAGATAAACCTATTTGTTATGCATCCCGAACACTTTCGGATACGGAAACCAGATACAGTACAATCGAAAAAGAATGCTTAGCAATAATTTGGGCATGTAAAATGTTTAGGCCGTACATTTATGGTAATAAATTTAAATTGATAACAGATCATAAACCTCTTCTATGGCTACATAATTTAAAAGAACCAAATTCCAAACTTTTACGTTGGAGAATAAAATTACAAGAATATGATTATGAAATTATTTATAAAAAGGGTAAGAATAATTCAAACGCGGACGGTTTATCTAGACTAGAGACAAATCAAGTAAACATGCAAGAAACGGACGACGTAAGTTCTCAAACACCTAATATTGAACAAAACGAATTGCAAGAAATGATCGAAGGTATCGATAAAGATATTACTGATAGTATGGGTTCAAATCAAATAGATGAACCAGAAAACCCGTTGCCTATTACTGACACACCTATAGACTCACAAAAGAATCAAATCTTTATAACTCAACATAATAAAGAGTTATCAGTTCAACAAGAATCAATTCACGGATATAACATTATTAGAGTTAAAATTTCTTATGAAAATCCGGAAAACGATTTAATTTCCTTTTTGTCACGTTATCTAACAGATAAACGATATTTCCTGTACACAAACGATATTATCTACCGCATGCTATGCCGTATTGTGATCCGAAATTTTACTAACACAGCTCCTAAATTAATCAGAAGTACAACTAGAGTTAAGATAGTTACTAGTAAAGAGGATCAGATTAAAATCATAACGGAAGTTCATTGCAATGAGAACAATCATCGCGGAATAAAAGAATGTTGCAACGAGATAAAACGAAATTATTATTGGAAAAACCTAAACAAGGATGTTCAAGAATTCATAAATAAATGTAAGTTATGTCAAACCTTAAAATATGATAGGCACCCAAACACCACTAAGTTACAATTAACACCTAAAGTGGATGCACCACTGCAAAATGTCCACATTGACGTTTTTAAAATAAAAAATAAAATCTACCTTACAATCGTAGATGCTTTTTCAAAATTTGCGCAAGCGATAGAAATCAAAAGTAAAACACCTGTGGAAGTAGTTCAAGCTTTAATAAAATTCTTTTCAACTTTCGGTACACCTCAAAACTTAATATTTGACAATGGTGCTGAATTCAAAAACGAATGCTTAGACGAACTATTAAGGTTATGCAAAATTAAAACACACGTTATTACTCCCATAAATCCTTCATCTAATGGGATAATTGAAAGATTTCATTCTACGTTAATTGAACATTTTCGATTATTAGATGCTAATAAGAATTCAGTAATACAAAACAATCTAATGAACTTAGTAATATTACACTATAATAATTCTATTAACGATCTCATGAAATTGACTCCATTCGAGGTACTTTTTGGACACCTCAAGAACAAGGAATAGTTATTGTATTGTTGTGTTTCAAACGTGTAATTTGTACTAAAATCAATAAATTCAGAAAGATAAATAATAAAAACAAAGAAGAAATAGAATTAACGCCCAAAGGGACGGATATCATTTAGATTTTTAATGTTCCACATGTAAAAATCTAATTTAAGGAGGGAGGTGTTATGCATTATTGTATTCTTTCTTTATTAGTTTACAATTACTTTATTAATTTAAATTATTTAACTTTGAATCAACTCTGTATAATATAATATACCATGATGTAATCGTAAAGCAACTTTATCTGTGTTCCCACTTCACGTATTAAGCTGATGCATGCCTTATCACATGCAGTTCCCGGTAAAGTCATATAATATCCGCGTAACTAAGATACCTCTGGATAAGGTTGGTTTATGAAAAAGATGAAAATATGCAGGAGAACGATTTTGTACTTCATATGAGATTGATGTAATTCTTCAACAACAGTTACGGCAAAGGATTAAAAACATTTGTAAATTCCTCTCAACACGTTTTTTTTTCTTTCTTTTCCACCCAACCTACGTGCAAAAGTCATGTTCGGGACCTGTACAGTCTGTTACAGGGCACTAGTATACTGGAGTGGTTTCTGTAACAAGAACAGGTAGAGCACAATAAGCCTTTATGCTGCGGTGTTATACGGAGACCATGGTCAGACGTCCCTGTGAATAGGTAAAAAATTTTTTTATCAATTGCTGTGAAGTTCTTGCTTGAATCCATTGCTCCACCAACTAATAGTATGTATGTACCTTGTAGGTTCTGACTTATACAATTTTAGTCCTATTATTATCTTTATAAGAAAACATAAAACTGCGCAACCACAAATATACTTTTATACGATTTTCTTTAAGTTTGACTCAGCTAACGCAGCGACTACTATTCCGCAATCAACCACTTCCTGAAACACAAACTACAAACGACATCCACGAATAAATATCGCAATAAGCGCTTTAAACTACTATATGTATGTAGTAGAGTTTTCCCGAACATAAATATAAATTATAGAAGTCGCTCCCGACAGTGCCGACAAATAATCGTTTAAAAAGGGCGAATGCGAGATTTTCCCCTCCGTTCTGGGACCGCTTTTATGAGAATCGTTAACAAAAGAGTCCGCAATAAATAACAGATACATCGAGGGCAACCCGACTCGAGCGCTCCTACAAAAAGTGTATGGGTATTTTGGTATGTATTAATAAAAAGGGGGGTGCCAGCTAACTGATTGCGAGATGGGGAATCGGTGAAGTTCTTGGAGCGGAGCTTGCTTCGTTCCGAGCGTCTATTAAATTTTCAGTAATGGGCAGGATGGTTGCGCTTGTTAGGTAGATACACAATGAATTATAAATACATATGTGCGTACAATTATTTATTGTACTGCAGAGAAGGTAGGCAGTTAATGTTTTGGAAATTAAACTTTAATTTTAAACATTTACCTTAATTCAGCGGTGTTATTGAATACAATCTTGTAAAGCACGAGGTTGGTGGAAGGTTCGTAATTAAATAATAATAAATTAGCAATAGTATCAATTTCTTTATAAACTTCTTCTCATACAGGTGTTATGGAATTTAATTAATAGCGTTAAAAAAAAAACATACTCATCTCTTTAAAAACTCACTTACTTTGTAGGGCTCTAATTGAATAAGAAAACCTTTAAGTTCAATACCATTTTAAATACCATTTGATTAAAAAATACGAGCGCTTACGGAAATTGAAAACAGTTAAAACACATGTTACTGTGTAAATTTCTTTGGTGTATTTTTACATCAAAGTAGTTTTACCCGCACAAGTAAAATACTTGCACGGTTTCGGGGTAATATAATTGCCCCGAATCCCCGAAACCGTACAAGAATTTTACCAAATCTTCGTTAGAGTGTATAAATAGACAAGTTGAATAATACATTCATAACCTCTACTTCAGCGTAGCAATATGACTGCAATAAACAATATCTATAACCATTTACTTTAACATTACGGTAATACACAAACTACAAATATATTTTATATACCCTGTCGAGACATATTAATGTGTTTCTGTTTTTGGAACACAATTAGGTGTATTGTATGTTTGTATATGCACAAACCTATATGCTTCAACATTTGTAAATTATGAAAATGCAGCTGCAGGTCACCCTCAGTCGTAAGAGTTTATTATTTAACTACTAGATTTATTTTAAATTAGGCACTTACCTAAATATGCCTATAGATAAAACAAACAGAATGACCACTGCCACTTCCGTGCGTGCTATGTGCTATCTATCTACAAATTGAACCCATAAAATTGAACATGCGCGCATTGTAAGTATTTGGTTTCCTAAGTAAATTTCCTAACTGTGGATAAAATCACGAAGTAATTTAATAAGATTCCCTGGGAAAGTATAAAAATTTTAGTAATATTACGTTTTCACGTAGCACTTTTACTTACAATTGAAAAATACTGGTCGATATGTGGGAAATTTCTAAAAGTATACGTAATTTTGCTCAAAAACGTAAAATTACCCAGTTTTTGGTGATTTTCCCTCAAATGTTACTTGAATTTTTAGCAGCAATCTTGGTAAATTTACTAAATTCTTTTAGTGTGTAAGCTTGAAGGTTGGTTTAAGTTTATAACGTAAGATAGAGGAAAAAAGTTCAATTGCGTTCCACAATTTTATTTCTAATTCTTACATTTCATTCTGTAACCGTTTATTGTACCTAAAATGTAATGTCATACACGGCTGGTCCTATGCAAAATACAAATATTTGAAATACGTATTTGATATACAAAATACATTTTGTATTTTATGTTTGAAATAATTTTTCTCATGTACCAATATAGTATTTTGTATTTGAAATATATTTTCGCAGTATTTTGTGTATTTCAAAATACATAATATAATTACTTTATTTGTTATACATATAAGCGTCATCGTAATTTTGACATACACAGTAATGTTTGGATAATCCGAACAGAAAGTTGCCAGACCTTATTCGGATTAACGAAACGTTCAGACTATGGAATTCATAAAAACAGTATTTATAATCCGAAATACGGATGGCTTACACGCAATACGCAATGGTTGTAAAAAAAATATTTATTATAAAACATAAACTCTTTGTACAAAAAATGTAGAAATTAAGAACAACTGTAAAATATATACGTGTATAAAATGTCCCTCTCTCGATATGCCAAAGTTTATTTTTTTATTGTATTACGTTTTCACGTAGCACTTTTACTTACAATTGAAAAATATTGGTCGATATGTGGGAAATTTCCAAAAGTAAGTATAGGTAATTTTGCTAAAAAACGTGAAATTACCCAGTTTTTGGTGTTTTTTCTTCAAATGTTACTGCAATTTTTAGCAGGAATCTTGGTAAATTTACTAAAATTTTTTAGTGTGTACATAGGTCTGATGTACTGATCTAAGCAGTTAGCGAATATAACGGTAAATAAAATAAACGAAGGCTTCCACGGCACGTCGGCAGATGACTACGAGCGGTTAATAAAAACGTATAATAAAAAAATGAAAATTCTAACGTTACAAAGTATTCATTAATAAAACTAAGATAAGCAGTACCTATCTGTTGATTTATTCGAGCTTTAGTCAATGCTATTTTTCATGAAACGATCTAAAGTGTCAAAAATAGTTCATCAAAGTATGAAGTAAATTTTACTGTCATTTCGATTATGTTCACGCAAAGGTTGACGATCATTTCTCTTGCTGATGAATATGAAAACAGTATTTAATTTACTGGAAATGCCAGATTTAAGTGATTAAGTAAACTTTAAAAAGAATCGTATTTCTTGGATATTCGCTATTGCATACGCCTTCCTAGGATAACCTCCCCTGTACCACAAGTACTGTATTCACACAGATTTAAACTCCTGAACACATTCATATTCACATGTGCACATACGCAAGCAATTACGATTTTTTCCAGTTCTGCCCACCGCCCAGCCGCGAGCCACACATGCAACGGTCCGCAGTGAATGCAGTTATTACTTCGACAGCAACTCATTTCGCCGCAGAATGTCACAATTTGTTACGGTAGCGTCGAGTGCGGGTAGCGGCGCGGTTAGCAGTATGTAAAGTACTTCGAACATCGTTCGTTGCAACCGTTGTCTACTGGAATACCAAAATGCATGCAAAAGTGGAGTTCTGTATTTATACTTTGTGCTTGCAATAGTTTCGCACTTATTTATCCTATCTTTGAAGCGAGATGTTCTATCCGAATGGACTTTCTCGATATATGGGTTGCTGATGTATATTTAAATGCTAAGGGAGAAAAGTGAATGAGTAAAAATTTTGTGGATATATGACATAACTAATGACAAACTTGCACAAATGTACTACGAAAAAGTGTAGCTTTTCGTCAAGATAAAGATCAATCAAATGTATTATCATTATTATCATTGTAGAAGCATAAACAATCAGCATAAAAGTAACTAATAGCCCTGTGTAGAAACTGTGGGAGAGCAGAAGAAACTCCTGTGCACCTCCTTGCCGACTGCCCGGCAGTGGACAGGGAGAGACGGAGCTGTCTAGGGGTCGCTCGATTGGACGAACCCAGTATAAGTAAATTAACTCTCGACCAACTTGCGGACCTGTTTGTTCGAGTACAACCAGGTCGAGAGGGTTAAGACATCATGGGGGCACAATAGGTCTTAAGGCCGAGTTGCCTCACGGGGTTAAACCTGCCCATGAAAGCAAAAAAAAAAAAAAAGAAAAACCAATAGCAAGCAATACTTCCCTTGGTATACTCAAGCCCTGATAAATAGGTACATTTATCAGGGCTAACCTGTAACGACGTGTTGTTTTGTTTCTTCTTCCCGGGTTTCTCTGGTTCGGTGTTGATGGTTCAAATGGCTTATGGCTTATTCTTTAAAACCTTGCTTGTCTTTAAAATGCTCATTACTTCTGCGTCGCTCGTGAGTTGAAAGAGGAGGTTCGCCCTAAATTTGTTTGGTGGCGCAGATCGGCAGTTGTCAAACAGTAAATTACAACCTAGTGCTGCGATTTGTTTACGCTGTTGCAATAAATTGTTAACACCGAAATGGTAGCAATGAGTCGAAGAAAGTTTAGGGTTTGGACTACGCAACGAAACAGTGAAAGTGCATCATAAATCAAACGTTTATTTCTATATAACACGTGTAGAAGACATGGAATATATATACAGAAAAAAACGTAAGTAAACAATTGTATGTACAATCGATTCATGTAAAAATATGTACCGTGGTAAACTTTAAAATATTTACGGAGCTTCGGTAACGCTTTTGTAGGCTAAACGTGAAAGCTAATAACTTTGTTTCGGTCGAAAAGTACGCGATCGATTTTCGCGGGCTACGACGGTTGCATATCGGTGACGGTGCTAAATTTGGCGGTACGGTAATGACTGTAAATAACACTCTGGGAGCATCAGAAGCTATGCCGGTGCAACGGCCAGAGCGGAGAAAAATCGGTAAAACGTTACGCCAGTGGGCATTGCCAGCGCTACAATCAGACCGGAAATAAGAAGCTCGACGTGTATCAGAAGCTATGCCGCTAATCGGGGCGGACGGGAAAGATATCTGTGTTACGCCAGTGAGCTTTGCCAACGTCACAATCAGATCGGGATTAAGAAGATCGACGGGTGTCAGAAGCTATGCGGACACGCCAATCGGAGTGGACTGGGAGGGACTCGGAGACTGGAATAGGACTTGACTGCTTGTGTTAAGGGCGCGGTTTATATACGCTTGCTGTTTCCCCCACGCGGTCGCGATGGTGCGAGTCGGGCTTGCGTGAATCGGACACCGTCTGCGGGGACGACATTCGCGTCGTAAACAAATATGAACTAAATAAAAACTCGAAATAAAATAACATGCGGTAGCAACGGTACCCAATGGGAAAATCAACCAAAATGAACGGAATTAACGATTAATTCAAACTAAAATCAAAACTGGATACTGAAATAGATTTTCCTATGGGCCGGCACGTTACAAACTTAAGAGAATAAGCATTGAATGGCTGATTATTGTTGTTGTTATGTTTATCGCCTGTTTACTCTGAATAGGAATGACTCAAGTATAAGGTTTACATATTTGTGGACCTATCAACATAACCTCTTATTGGATGATGCAATCATTAGGTGTCTGTATAGAATATACTCGTTTTTAAAAAATGGATGTTCGCACTGTATACGTGAACTTGTACCAATAAAGAGCCGAACCTAACTTATTCAGGTGTGTAACGATAACAAAATGCAACACACATATTATTTCTCTTTTATTCTCATCATTTCACAAAAAAAGGAACTTAATTTCATTGATTTGTAGCAGTTAAATTAGTAGATTATGATTATGACATGAACAGGAATGGGATAGTTCCTAAAATCATAAATTAATCTACTGATTATTCTTTATCACCATTTAACTAAAGTGTATACATTGACTAATCGATTAATTTGTCAATGTTAGGAACACTTCTGAACTAAACTTTAGAATTATTCATTGGGCTAAAATTTCTTATTGCACTGATGACTTATGAAGACATATATTTCAGGGCATTTCATTGTGGAGATATTCCCCCTACAACCTCAAGTAATCTCAACACCTCAGAATGGTTTTACAAATTGTTGGATGCGCCGGGTAAAGAGTATTAGTAAAAATATAGTACTATAACTGAGATGGCTAGCTTCGGCTATAAATTTAACACAGTACACTTCTGCTTACTCAAGGTGCAGTGTCGGAAATGGTACGCTTGTTGCACTACACGAAAAGTTAAAATGTAAAGCTATTTCTCAGTTTTATTCATTGACTATTACAATTAGATTCTTAATCACCTAAGGAAGATTAAATTAAATAGCCGAAACCGGTTGTGAAACTTGTTGCAGCATAGATTAAATAGCGTTTATCACTATATAGAATCTGATTTCCTTTGCTTTCAGAAGATAAACAGTCTTGTAGCTTGATGGAATGTTTGCGTCTGTTTTTTTATATTTATGGAGATATCTACATATATACATAGCATTTTCTTGATTATTGTTTGTTTGGGTACATATGCTGATTTTTGTTACTATCTGTTTGCATTTCTGTCTCATTCGGGATATTATTATTTTCCATAGATGTATTTACATTTTTAACTTCTTCAAACTAAATAAAGCAATATACAACAAATCAAATCAAAGACTTATCTCAACTTGAAGATAGAAACACGAGACCGTCTCTCACAACAATCACGCACATATGACATATGAAGTGAAGCAAACATTCAAAAAGCATTTTTTTGTTAGGTCGTGTATGGTTTGTACTTTTTACGGTATTTTGATTAAACCCTTGAAGGCAATATAAAGCCAAATTTTCTTTTAGAAATTTTATACTCTCATAACATCTTCGCTTGTTAATTTATTGATTTGGCTGGGACACGTTTCAAGAGCAGCATTTCCGGATTTATTGCGACAATAACCGCTCCACCGGCCACGGTGTCCGAAACGCTGTTATCTCACTTAATTGGTGTACACATTAATCGTATGCAACGCGGTGCGCGCGTGACCGGAAACGGGAAGTCCAGAGAGCGCCGGAACGAGCCTTGGAATCAGAGATTCCGGTGTTGCGTTTGCGAAGGTTTTGCTGGCGCACGGCGATTTCGGTGTTTCATCGTTGCGGTAATTAAATCCGAACGACTACGCCCGGAGGGAGAAAAACGGAAGAGCTCTTTGCCGACAAAGAAATTCAATTAAGGAATTATATAACGACCTCTGTGTCGGTTCTAAATAGAGATCCATCTCTTTGCACCGACTGAAAACTTTTGACTCGTTTACAATTGTATTCGGAAAAATATCTTGCTATTGTGCTGGTTTTTTTGCTTTTACTTATCGTGAGTGTATACCTATACAGTAATACAAACTTTTCTCGATATTTTCTCTTCAAAACAAAAACATGTCATTTACAATGGAAAAATGCCGGGTAATTTAAACATTTGTTCTAATTAATAATTCATCTATGGCGATATTTCGATTAATTGCGTAATCTCCTTCTAAACTAATTTTAAAAACATTAGTCAAAAATAATAAAAAAACCAAAGAACTATTTACTATAGCACAGGTCGGAGAACTAGATTTATTTCTTTTATACATAATTAAAGCGTTAGATTGTACATATTTAAATACAGTGGAATTGAATTTGAAACTCAGAAGGACTAAAAAGCAATGACACAAAATGAGAGACCAATATATTTGTGTTATCTTTAGTTCGCATAAAGAGAGTTTAAATTACAAATACACATGTTCAGAAGAACAAGATTAATTGAAAGTGAAAAAAAAATGTGATATCTCGATTTGTTCTTGCATGTTAGATATACCAAGCCATAGAAGCGAAATTATATAGAAAAGTAGAAGTACAACAGCTGTGTTCATATAATAAATCAAGTTAAGAGTTGTAGCTAAAATGGTATCAAAATGACAGACAAATATATATCCCCGCAAGAGTGAATGATTGTTTCATATTCCTTCCCAAAATGTTGTCACTAGCTGTTCTGTTTCAAATGTAGTCGAAGAAAGATATTTTCAACTAAAATATCTCCCAAATAATAGTAGCCTCAGATTTCATTGGGGGTAATGAAATCTGAGGCTACTATTATTCTGTTTAAATTCAACCGTTCATACTATATAAATCGACAGGATCTGATGGCAGTTATCCAATTATATTACAAAAGAGTCCGGAACTTTCGTGGAAAAAACTTAGCATGTAAGTTAGGATAAGTCTCGCAATGGGTTACAACTGCCTGGAGGCTGATCAGAATAACTTTTACTCCAAAACCTGGAAAAACGGAACAAGGCGAAGTAAAGTCTCTGAGATCAATAAGTCTGATGTCATTTATGCCAAAGGCTTTAGAAAAACTGCTAGACAAGCACATAAGCAAACTAAGATTATGTATTACCATATCTGCATTAAGACCAGTATGCGACCAGTGGATGGCTCGGGTAGAAAGAGGATGTCCGCAGGATGGAGTCTTGTGCCCTCTGTTGTGGAATCTGGCCGTGGGGCTCGACCACGGCCAGACTAGTAAGACTGGACAATGAAGGGCATACAAGTTTGGGATATGCAGATGATATTGTCATTCTAAGCCATGGTAAATTCAGCAACATAGCGCAGGACAAAATGCAGAGCGCTTTACAAGTTGTACAAGAATGGATCGATGAAGAGGTTATAAACATTAGTCCCTCCAAAGCGACCACAGCAGCAGAGTGAAGAAATAAAGCTCCCTGGGGAAGTGAAATATCTTGGTATCATTCTTGCTGCCAAGCTTATCTAGGATCGGCTGCTTTAGAGAATTAACAGGGAAAGCGGGGCTAAAATTAACAGGGGCTAGTTTTAACTAGGGGTAACTATTAACATGTTAAAACTTGTACCAACCTAACTCACCTGGTTTTTTTTTATTGTTAGTGTTTTTGGTCTTATCAGTGATAAAACCCATTACCCGCTTCAGTATATATGTAATACTGAAGCGGGTAAGTTAGTTTTGGAAGAAAGAAAATCTATTAGAAGTGTTGTTAAAGATCTTGATTTATGCTATATGATAAATTAATATTGTCACGAGGGTAAATATAACCTCCGTAACTGGGGGTAGCTGGGGGTGACTCGCTTATTACTAGTAAAATAATTGAAATATTAATAAATTTAGAGGGTACCTACCTTTATCGACCCTGATTGGATGGGAACAACTAACTGATATATAACTATTTTTCTATTCTGTAAACTCTTTATTTCTAATTACTTGCTCCCGCACTCTCGCTACTACTCTTACTTCTATTCTACTGATTTACGTCCAGTCCTCCCCACTTTTAACATAGCGTCTTTGCTGAGTGGACGTAAATCGGCGAGCTCACACAATTCCTTACAATAATACATATTACTTAAAACTACTTAAAATATTAAAAATAATAATTTCGTGGCATTTCCCCCCCCGTCCGACAAAATATGTCTCCGACATATTGCACTACTTAATGTGATTTAACTTTACCCAATTACGCTGCTGAGGCGTTTGTTAATTAAAAGAAAGAGAAAATCCCACAAATTATTTACTTAAAACTTAACCTAGCTAAATGAATTTAAAGTTTTTGTTTTAATTTCATCTTATACACAAACACATAATTGAACTGAAGAAATAAATTTGAAATAAAATAAAATTTGATTCAAATAACAAAAATGAATATGGTTAATTTAACAAATTAATGCACAAAAACATTGCACGAAACGGTGGATTGCTTGGAATGGTGACAGTCTGCTTTTCCCTTAGATTGTTGTATAGGTAGATGCCATTCATCGACGCAGTGCCCGATTGCTTCGGTTTGGAGTGACCAAGTTGTTGGATAGGCCGCTTCAAGATATTTTTCACTCTTGAGCCGATTTATTGCTCCAAGTTTGTATAGCGAGGTGTAGTTCGCAGCGGAGACTTGTATCGACGGATTTTTATACCAAAGATGCGAAGATGGTTGATGGTTGGTTGGTAATTTTGGCTGGTGTAATTGTTGCTCGCTTTTTTATTTCAAACCCTCAGATAGCTTGAAGTGGGCTGCATATTTCAGGGTTGTGGCATCATGGTTTTCCATTCATAATTGACTCCCATTGGGATGGTAATTGGGCCAATGTTTGGTACTCGGCTAGCTGTCCAAGCGTTCGCTTCGTCTCGACATGTTTATCATGTTTTGGTTTTTGAACATGAAACAGATACAGAGCGGCAATTACGGTGAAAAGAAAAATACCTTAATTATATAACTAACATGAAAACAGTACAACAAAATAATTTTAATAACATTTAAAAATTCAAGTAAATTTAAAAAGAACATCTAATCTAAAATTACAAATAAACATTTCCTATTTTTCTACGGATTTTTCGGTCGTGGAGCTCAGTCTCACTCGACAACTACGACCATCAGGGAGAACGAACGTGCCTTCCTCGTGCACTCTTCCTTTAAAGAGTTTTTCACGGGAACGTCGTTTCCATACAATGCACACTTTTACGCACCCCAGAACTAAAAGAGTTGTTAAGATTACGGCAAAAAGGGTATACTGTACTGAATAATGAATATTTTGAGTTTTAAAATCTTCCCCTTCTTGACGCAATTCACTTATGTCCTGGAGTACCTCGTCTATATGCTTTTCTTCATTAGGATGAAAATGTAATTGATCAAGATGTCGTTTTGGTAAGGTAGCCGCTTGGGGAAAATGGAAAGAGAAATTTTGTACTAGGTCGTAAATTTTGTCACTCGTAACTCGATATATCTTTGATATATGTGTCATTGTTTGCAAGGTTCTGCCCCTACTTTTAGCCACACAACCACTAGATAAACTTATTAAACCTGAGCCGTTAATAATTACTTTATCAACCGTTGTCGAACCGTTAATTGAGCACATAATTGTGAATATTTCTTTGATGTTTGCCGGCACTATATACACCCATGTATTCAATTTTTCAGTTGGCAGATACGTTGACTGTACCACATTTATAATTGCTTTAGAACAATTGGGGGCAATGTTTGGTAGTGGTCTTATTAGCTCCAATTCGCAGGTGGTACCGTCAACAATTGGTTGAGTAGGTTTCCCTACAAAATACTTAGCGGCTGCTTTCTTAATTCTACTGAGCTCATCGTTGCTTACAGGTATATACTGACCTGATTTTTCATTTATAGCTACGATTGGGTAGCTTAAAGTAATTTTAACAAATTTCGTGTTATGAAGTGGTAATGGCACTGTGGTTAATTTAAATATTTCGTAAGGGTCCCTTTCCACTAAAGGAATTGAGATACTACAAATTATATAAGGATAGTGCAACATAACTTTAACAGAAGATATATCGAGCAACATTGGAGTGCTTACATTACTCATGACGTCAATAGGGAAGGATGTTCCAGAGGGCAATCGTCCGACTACAGTCCGCAATTCTTTAATAATTTCGTCCGCTGTTATAAGGTATGGATGTATTAGTCCGTGCTTAGCGGCTACCACTGCATTGATTAAATAATTTATCTCTGACTGATATAATTGCAGTAAAAGGGAAATAGTGTCTGCGTGGCTTTCAAACATTGTATGTTTGGTTAACTCGGTTTGTTCTTTAAGTAAATCGTATTCTAGTCTTTTCAAACCTTTAGTTAATAGTTGTTCGTTATATTGTACGTGTCCTAAAGTGTCGTTTAAGGTGTGTATAGTGTTCTGAATAATTGACGTCTGTCGCGCAACAATGTCAGTCAGTTTATTTTGTTTATTATTTAATTGGTTAAGTAGTGTATCGTAATGTTCAGCATCTTCGGCACTTAAAGTACCAAATAGAACCTTGGCTCCCTGACCGATGATATTGAAAAATCCGCGTTTAACGCGTCCGGTTGATAACAGGCCTTGTAGTAAGGATTTTTTGGTTTCAACTTTCTTAAGAAATTCCCTAAGAGAGAGAGTGTATCGGTCGCAGCTCGGAACATGTTCACATAATTTTTCTACATCGTGTACTGCTAAATCTAAACGTTGAAATTTTTGTTCAAATTCTTTTAAATTAATGAAGGTGAGAACTTCCCATGCATCGTTTTGTACATGGAGTTCTCCTAACTTATCAATTAGTACACCTGAAGTGTTACTTAGGTTTTGAATAACATAAGGCTTAGGAGCGGAATATGTCCCAACGGTCCCCACTGTGATCAAAATAAACACTGCGGCGATCATGTCCGAATTCTGTAACAAACTTAATCTTGTACCTTTAATTCTGATTATGGGAAATGGGCTGATAAGGTTCATAATATGGAGCCAATCGTGATATATGTACAGTATCACATTTAGATTTTGAACCGTGTAAGGGCTTAATAACATAATTTAAGTCATTTCTTTTTTCTATAATAATATATGGGCCGAAATATTTTGGTTGCAGCTTATCACTTTTTCCTACTTGTCTCAAAGGCGTCCGTACTTTTACCACGGAACCAACATCATAGCTTACAAATCGGTGTTTTTCATCATACCGCACTTTGTCGCGTTGTTGTTGACGCGTAACGTTTTCTCGCGCTTTTTCTCGAATATTTAATATATGATCCCTATTTTGTATTGCATATCCCGTGTTAAGGTTTGTCAATAATTCTGCATCAGTTGGCAATACTGGTTCGCGACCGTAGACTAATTGAAATGGAGAGAATTTAGTACTTTCCTGTTGGCTCGTATTATAAGCAAATATGACATGGGGTAAACATAGGTCCCAATCCTTTTGTGACGTACTAACATATTTGCTTAGCATATCGACAATTGTTTTATTTAACCGTTCTGTTAAACCGTTAGTAGATGGTTTATAACTGGTAGTGAACAGACTGTTAGTACCCATTAGGCGTAACAATTCTGTCACTAATTGTGATTGGAACACAGCGCCTCTATCACTTAAAATTTGTTTCGGGGAACCGTGTCTACATATGATATTTTCTAACAAAAACCTCGCTACGGCTTCGGCTTTGCCATTAGGAAGAGCTTTTGCCTCTGCCCACCGCGTAGCATAGTCGGTAGCTACTACTATCATAGTTTTCCCGGAACTCGACCTCCTGAATGGACCCAAAAGATCTATTCCCACCATTTCGAACGGGACTCCGACAGGGATAGGGTGTAGTAAACCCGCCGGTTTAACATTTGTAGGACCTTTACGTATTTGGCAGTCCTGGCAACCTCGAATATATTTTCTTACATCCTTAGCTAAACCATACCAAAAGTAGCGCTTTTGAATTTTGTCAAGAGTTTTTGTGTAACCTAAATGACCTGCAATAGGTTCGTTGTGATATGAAAATAATATTGCTGCGCGAAGATTTAGTGGTACAACTAAAAGATCGGTATCATTCTTTATGTTCTTTTTATACAAAACGTTATCAACTAATTTAAAATTCTTTGCCGCTCTCTGTAGAGCAGGGGTGCCAAATAGGGGATCATTAATTGCTGTAATAATTTGTTGTATTTCCGGGTCAGATTGTTGCAATTGAGCGATGTTTACCGGTGTAGCGATAAAACTAGGAACGGTAAGAGCGTTTATTTCATCAGAGGTGGTTGCCAATTGACACGGGTAACGAGAGAGTGCGTCGGCATCTTTATTATATGCGCCTCTTTTGTGTGCTACCGAATAATTGTATTCCATTAATTTAAGAGACCACCTTGCCAGACGGCTAGTGTGATCTTTTATAGATCTTAGCCAACACAAGGAGTGATGGTCAGTTACAATTGTAAAATGTTGCAATCCCCATAAATGCGAGCGCCACGTTTGAATCGCCCATACTGCACTTAAACATTCTAATTCTGTTATGGTGTACCTTTTTTCGTTTTGGGTAAGAGTGCGTGAGACAAATGAAACGGGATGAAATTGTTCAGAGTCTTGTTGTTTTTGCAACAATACAGCGCCTATGCCGTTACCACTAGCGTCAATGTGTAATTTCGTTTCTAGATCAGGATTGAAATGAGCTAATACTGGAGGATTTGTTAAACAGTAAATTAAATTTTGAAATGATTGTTCCTCAAGTTCGGTCCATTTAAATTTAACATTATTTCTTAACAGATCGTAAAGCGGTTTTGCGATACCTGCGAAATTATAAATGAAACGTCTATAATAATTACAGAGACCCAAAAATTTTTGGATATCTTTCGGTTTTTTAGGTTGTGGAAATTTTGATAAAGCGTTAATTTTTTCTGAATTCGGTAGAATTCCTGCACTAGAAATTTGGAACCCTAAAATGGTAGCATTTTCTAAGCCAAACTTACACTTTGCAGGTTGCAAAGTTAAGCCTGCTTCCCTGACTCTATCAAAAACTTTTTGTAGGCGTAAGATATGTTCTTCGAACGTTTCACTCATTACTATTACATCATCTAAATAAATCACTACCTCCTTCCATTTGAGATCTTTAAATACCGTATCGGTAAGACGTTGGAAGGTGGCTGGAGCATTACAAAGACCAAAACTCATACGATTAAATTCATATAGACCGTCACTAATAACAAAGGCTGATTTGTGTTTGTGCTCTTCCTTTATACCGCATTGAAAATATCCGGAATTTAAATCTAAGGTTGAAAAATATTTGTTTCCGCCTAAATACGTTAAAATGTCATCAATTAACGGAAGAGGATATGAGGATTTTCGGGTTACAGAATTTAATTTTCTGTAATCCACACAAAAACGATATGAACCGTTTGGCTTTTTAACTAACACAACTGGCGAACTCCATTCGCTATCAGATGGTCGTATAATACCGAGTTCAAGCATTTCTGTTACTTGTTCCTTAATAATATCACGTTCCTTTTTTGAAACTCTATAAGGCTTTGATTTGATCGGGCTAGCATTCCCTGTATCGATTTCATGCTCTGCAAGATTTGTCTTCCCTAAAGTTTTATTATCCCATGCCATTATGGTAGAATTGGCTTGTAATAACTGAAGCAACTGTTCTTTTTTATTGCTCTCTAATGAATTATTGATATTAAAATTTTCAGTTGTAGTGTTTGTGAAGCAACTTTCAACAATATACTCCGAGTCATGATCCTTGTCTTCGTCCTCCAAATAGCAAAGTTTGAGATAACCGATGACTGTGTTTTCGAAAAGTTTTCTTGAGTGTTGGGAGAAATTGTGTAGTGCTATGGTATTACTAGTCAAGTTATCAAAGTCATCAACTATATCAAGAGATTTATCAACTAATAAATTGGTTTTGGGAAAAATTGTCAAAATTTGTTCTGCGCTATTGCTTATTTTAACGTCTGGGTCTAAAATTATCTTGCAAAGAGTTGTTGAACGGCCTTCTAAGGTCGTGTCTGCTAATAATCTAATTTTTGTTACCGTGTTACGTTCACTTACCATTTCACTTGATGGTAGCACGTTCCAGAGATTATTGTTATCAGCGGCGTTAATAGTTGTAGTAGTGTTACTATCGTACGCTGTATAAGAATCCTGCAAGTCGACAAGGTCGGTCTCTATCGTATCAGCTGATGGTATGTGCTCGTTACAAGGTCTTTTATACACAGTTACATTAACTTTTGAATCACGGAAGATATAATATAGCAAATTAAGCATTGTGTTGATGTCAACGCCATCATTTCTTTTCGTGACCCATGGTACAGCAATATTATATACATTATGTTCTAACATTTTCGTTTTAAGAGTACTTACGCAATTAAACATATGTTTTAAACTGGGAATGTGGTAACTGCGTTTCTTAATGACTAAGTAATAAATGAGCTTTTTCTTAAAACGATCGCAAAATACATCGCCTGGTAATAACTTACATTTGTGTTTTAAATTTTTAGTTTTAAATGTACGAAAGACGCTTCTTAGAAAGTTGGAACTAGTTCGTAAGTCACTACTAATTAAAATCGCTGTAGCACTATCAGATGCAGTTTTAAAGATATTACCCGTTACGATATTTACATTCGACGCCGGTGTAATGCTTTTTGCTCTAAATAATTTTAAGAAATCTCCAAAACTTTGATCTTTTTCTAAGTAAACGGTCTTACTTGCAGTGGGATTAATTATAATACCATTACTTTTTATAAATTCGTAACCTAAAATAAGATCTACACCTAGGTGTTCTACTATAATTACTTCTACACAAAACGTTTTACTATTAAACTTAACGTTTACTTTGGTGACTCCTAAGGGGTGAACTACATTATTCCCTACTCCTAGTATCTTAATATTAGTTCCACCTAACGAATTTATTTTTATAAGTGATTTATCTATGAGGTTACTTGCAGATGCAGTATCTAAAACTGCTAGTGTTGATCTACCGTTAACACTACATTCTATTTGTAAAATATTCTTCTTCGTGGAGACCAAATTTGTGCTTAAATTAAATGCAAGGGCAGGGTTTAGGATCTCCTCTGCTCCTGCCCGACATTGTTTTCCGAAATTTGACTGCGGCACGCAGCGGCGATATGGCCACGTTTATTACATCGAAAACAGATAGGTCTACCGTCGGTGGTTCTAAAGTTTTGACCCTGAAATCTAGGCGTTTGATTTTGTCTGAAAGGAGGTCTGTAAGATGATTGAATTTCTTGCTTTCACTCCATTCGTAAATTACCTACCATGTCTGTTAAAGCGGTTTTAAGAGACTGTTCTAAATCATTTATTTGTGGAGTGGAAGTTTTTAAAACTGACTGGGGATGTATATTTTTATCTTGTTCTGTCTCTGAAATTGAATCAATTAAATTTTCGTAGTCTTTTAGACATCGTGGTTGACTGATATTTATCATGTGGCGATAATATGGAAGTAAACCATTTGTAACTCGGCGCATTACTACCGATTCTTGCATATTTTTATTTACTTCGTCGCAAAGAGATAAGGTATTATAGAAGTAATCTCTGATGGATTCATCTGGTTTTTGGCGATTAGTGACAAGACGTACTTCTAGATTATCAGCGTATGTGGGACCGATAAATTTTATTTTAAATTCGTTTATTGTGGTTGACCAGTCAGCAGTGGGATTTCTTTTAGCAAAAGCCCTAAACCATGCTTCTGCACTGCCCATTAAGTAATTTGGGAAGTAACATAATTTTAAATTGTTATCCCATGCATTGTACTCTGCGGCAGATGAATAAGCCTTTAGAAATTCTATAGCGTCATGTTGACTAGGATTAAAAGTAGGTGGACCAACAAATTTGGGTAGAATTGGGTTACGCAGCGCGCTCATGTTCGAAATAGTAAAATTTTGTGGAGTATTGGTGTTATAAATTTGAAATGTTTGATGTGAATTTGATTTATGAGGCGCAGTATTGGTCTGTACAGTTAAATTTGTATTTCTTCTTTCCGGTAGCGTTTGTTTTAGTTGGCTGGGGATGGGAAAAATGGGGGGTTCTGGTACACCACGATCACTAGTTGTATCAAAAATTCGAGAACCATCATCATTATTAAAAGGAATGTCTGTTGGTAAAAACTTTTCTGCCGAAAATGTCACCATTGGTGTACAAATAGGATTTGTTATGCTAGATGTTGTGTACGTACTTACGGTAGAGGTAACACATGAAGTGATACATGAAGTGATTGGCTGCATTTTCTTTTTTAAAATGGTTTTAGGGATTGCGCCAGTACTAAAGGGAGTTGATGTATAGGGACTGGTATGTGGAGGGGTAGGGGGCCTTTCCGATGGTCTAGTAGTAGTTATTTTTATATCATCTAATGCCGGCGGCAGAGCATCCGCAGACGCGCCACTATCTAGTGGAGGGGTTCGGGGAGTTGTCGAACTCCTTTCAAAAACATCCTTGTCTAACACAATATCCACATCGTATTTGTTAGATCTTAAATGATATGTCATTTCCTTCTTTTGCAACGCAAACTATAATACGAAGTGCATATGTTGGTGTTAGATGGACAGAAAGTCGTCGCGAGAATGACTGACTTGCAAAAATCAAGGATGATCGTATCAGATATCGGCGCCACGTGTGTTAATGGAAAATTTATATAATACAAAAATGTAGATAGTTATTGAATTAAATAATTTAAAATAATTATAATGGCATAAAAGTAACAAAATTTTGCGCCTCCACCACTATGTCACGAGGGTAAATATAACCTCCGTAACTGGGGGTAGCTGGGGGTGACTCGCTTATTACTAGTAAAATAATTGAAATATTAATAAATTTAGAGGGTACCTACCTTTATCGACCCTGATTGGATGGGAACAACTAACTGATATATAACTATTTTTCTATTCTGTAAACTCTTTATTTCTAATTACTTGCTCCCGCACTCTCGCTACTACTCTTACTTCTATTCTACTGATTTACGTCCAGTCCTCCCCACTTTTAACATAGCGTCTTTGCTGAGTGGACGTAAATCGGCGAGCTCACACAATTCCTTACAATAATACATATTACTTAAAACTACTTAAAATATTAAAAATAATAATTTCGTGGCAATATTATTAAAAAGCACAAAGGTCTCGAAGTCCAAGTCGGCTTTGGACAACCGAGAAAAGTATTTGATTCTAAACAAGAAAAAAATTGATTGAGTATTTAGTGAACTGCTCTAGAATTTATTTCGGACTATTGCCAAGTGAGGTTAAGGAGCTGGCATATTACTCTGCTATCAAGTTTGATGTTAAAAATATAGCTCGTGGCATGAGAATGAATGTGCTGGACCTGACTGATTGACTAGTTTCTTAAAAAGAAACTCTACGCTCTCAACACGCACAGTGTCCAAGGCTTTTTTTTACAAAGTTAGGCGAAATAATGCTCAAATATAATCTTCCATCATCCCGCACATGGAATTTATATGAGACAGGTGTGACACCAGTTTAAAGATAAAAAAAAGTGACTGAAAAAGGTGTTAAGCAAGTGGGGGCCGTAACATCGAGAAAAGAGGCACTCTACTAACTGTTGAAATACCTGCTTGACAGCAGGAAATTCTATACCACTCATGTTTGTGTTTCCCCGTATAAAATTCAAAAACCTTTTTTTTAAACAATGGGCCACCAGAATCTATCGGAGTGGGTAATAGTTCTGGATGGATGACTGTGACGGAATTTTTGGCATATATGGATCATTTTATCAAATATGTGAAGCCAAATGCGAATGAGCTAGTCCTCTTGCTTCTGGATAATCATTCATCCCCTATCAACTTGCAGGTTATAAACAAAGCGACGGCAAATGGGATAATTACACTGTCGCTTCCGCCTCACTGCATCCATCACCTTCGGCCATTAGATGTCGGAGTTTATGGTCCATTTAAACCTTATTGTGATTCTGCACAAGGTATTTGGTTGCGCAATAATCCTGGAAAATCGGCGACCATTTATAACCTCCTTGGAATAGTAAACAACATGCCTTAGCCATTGATGATTCTAACCCAACTGCAGGCCTTTAAAATCTTAATGACATCACTAGTTCTAGTATGCCTTGTGAAGCGACATATTTTTCGGAGCCGGATAACACAGAGAATATTGCGACTCGTTCTCTAGAACTAATGAGATCATTACCCAAAGCTCCACCCAGAAAAAGGGTTACATCTAAACGGAAAACCAGGAAAGCAGCTATCCTAATTGATACATCTGAAAAAAATACCTTGGCTGAAGAACAAGCTACCAGAAAGGGAAAAAACTAAAGATAATAGATAGAAAAAGGAAATAGGTAGATAGAAAAAGGAAAAAGAAAGGGAAAAGGGAAGCGGATAGTCAAAAGTTCTGTCAAAAGGAAGGTGTTGCAGGATGAATATCAAGAAGCAAGTAGTAATGGCGGAAAATCTGTCTCAACTGCTGTGAGCCCTTCAGCCAAAGCAAACCTGGTGAAGCTTGGATCCAGTGTCTGAAGCGTCTCAAGTGTTCACATGAGCGATGCATAAAGGGAGGCAATCAAACAATGTTAATAAAAATTTTATATAATCTACGGCTAATACTTAATAATAATGTTTTTTTTTTATTATTTTGGTGACATATATACAACCATAAAAATGACTGTTAATATATACCCCATAGCTGTAATTCTTGCCTCACAGCGGGGTAAATATTAACATGGTGATATTTTTAAAAAATTGGTATTGATTCATTACTTTGCCTTCCTAAAATTCTTATTTTTTTAATTCATAGATATTCCTAAGTTCAATTAATGATAATTATAATATAAATATATTTGCAATAAGACCATTACAGAAAATAAATGTTATCATAATATGTATTGTAAAATATATTTGTCGGTGTAAAAATAAAATAAGATATATGTATAGGGAACGGCAACTTAATTAACCTTCGGGAGCTAACATACGGTCTCAGAGACCGACAGCCTATAATTTTCATGAAAACTCACGAATGTGTCACGATATCGCCCGATGGCTTTTAGTACCTTCCTAACCCAAACACCTCTCTTCACAGCTAAATTGTAAATTTCAAGTGTCTAACGTGTCACGCGTTCTAAGTGAATTCGGTCTCAGCGACCGGTGTTAGTTTTGGCGTAACACGTAGTCGGTGCTACAACAGACGTTAGCTTCAGTCTAACAAAAAAATACGGAAAATAGGGTAAGTTCAAAATCCATTCATAAACATATTTACCTATGTATTTATGTATCCCTTTACTTATTTATCTTTAATTAGATTTGATTGAAGAAAATGGCTTCATGGAATTATGAAAAAGAACAGGAAAGACTTCAGCGTCTTTGGGATGAAGCTGAATCTGATGGAATTGAAGAAGAAACTTATGACAGCGACAGCAGTCTTGAAGAAGATCATGTGGAAATTCAAGACGAAAATTCGGACACAGAACAAGAATTGTCTGATGGGGAGACAGAAGTTGTTGAACGCGTCCTAGGAAGAGAACTAGAACCTTGTTTTATATCAAAAGATGGGACTAAATGGAAGAAACATTGCGGAACCTACAAAAACGTCAGAACTCGTGCTGAGAACATTATAAAGCAACTGCCGGGAGTGAAAGCAGAAGGCAAGAAAAAAACAGTAGCAGCTGAAATATGGTCTTTGTTTATCACAGATGACATGGTAGGAAATATTGTTATATACACTAATATGGAAATTGAAAGAAAGCAATATTCAGTAACGAACAGAACTGCGAGACCAACGGACAAAGATGAGATAAAGGCTCTGCTTGGACTGCTTTATATTGCAGGTAAACTAAAAAGCAATCATCAAAATATTATCGATCTCTTTCGAACAGATGGCATGGGATGCGAAATATTCAGACTGACAATGTCATTACAAAGATTTAAATTCTTACTCCAGAATTTTCGCCTAGACGACAAAGCAACAAGGCCAGAACGGCAAAAAATTGACAAACTAGCGCCAGTGAGGGTATTCTTTGATGAATTTAATGCCAATCTACCGAAATATTTCTCACTTTCACAGTATGCAACTGTTGACGAAATGCTGTGGACATTTAGAGGGCGTTGTGGTTTTAGAGTATATATGCCGTCTAAACCAAATAAATACGGACTTAAAACATATTCTCTGGTCGATGCAAAAGTGTTTTACACTGTCAAAATGGAGATATGTGTGGACCAACAACCTGCAGGTCCGTACAAGCTTGACACATCAAATATCTCTTTAGTTCCCAGGCTGTGTGAACCAGTGTGGGGGTCCAGACGCAATATAACAATGGATAATTTTTTCACTAGCACTGCTTTAGCCTATACACTTTTGAAAGACCACAAATTAACACTCACCGGTACCTTGAGAAAGAATAAGCCACAGATTCCAGAAGAGATGAAATTAAAAAGACCTGTTGAAACTTCTATGTTTGCTTTTCAAGAGACATGTACTATGGTGTCGTATATTCCTCGAAAAAATAAGAATGTATTTCTTCTCTCAACAATGCATAAAGATGATGCCATAGATATAGCCACGGGTAAACCTGATATGATTATTGATTATAATGGAACTAAAGGTGGTGTACACACCGTAGATAAATTATGTGCGGCGTATAACTGTGCGCGAATTACGCGACGTTGGCCGATGGTTATTTTCTATGGTGCACTCAATATAGCAGGCATTAACTCCTATGTAATATATAAGCACAATAACGTACAGACAAATCTCCCAAGGAGAGTATTTTTGGAAAATCTGGGCAACCAGCTTGTTGAACCACATGTAAAGAAGCGCTGTTATGCCAAAAGTCTTCCGAGAACTATAAGGTTAAGAATTGAGGAAATTTACAACATTTCTAATACAGAAAATGAGCCTCCCAAAAATTCTGTATATGGCCGATGTTATTATTGTTCGAGTAAGAAAAACAGGAAGACCAAATATAAGTGTTTCAAATGTACAAAATTCATATGTTTGGAACATGTGACTCCAGCGTGCAAAGAGTGCATTGAGACCATGGACTTACAGACATAAAATTTCAAGTTAGAAAGTGGCATTTTCTGTTTTTCTCATGAAAAATTTAAATTAAGGAATGCCTATTTTGTTTTACATTATATCAAGTATGAATCTGTTTTATTTTATTTTAATTTGCGTTTCTTATCGTAAGTGCATTATTTTAGTTTTCTTAAAATTTAATTAATTGCGTTGTATTAATGTAATATTGTTTATAAGCGTTGAATAAGGAAATTATTGTTAAGCAAAAGTCTTTTACTCTCCTGTATTCACATATATGTGATCAACTGTCCTATCTATGTGCCATTTTCTATCGTCGGTCTCAGAAACCGACGTTAGCTTGTATGTCTCAAAACAACATGTTAGCTGCGGAAGGTTAATATCAGGTAATTCGATCTGTTAATGACAAACTTAATTGTTCATATGAACCTTAATATTTCGTCAATTTATTTTTGACTTCATCAGGAGGTACAGCTAAAAATATTACAAACAATGAAACAATGAATATGAAAAACAATGCAAAATTGCAGTTACAGTAATTTTTTGTTTTTTCTTTTTTTTTTTTCTTGAGTTAGCAGCTTAATTTTAATATAATGAATTAATCAATAAAACTCTTCATTTAACGTTTCGAAAATCTAATTTTATTGTTGTCTTCTTCAGAACAAATTTATATAATTCAAAAAATTTTTTTATAAATTTAAGGACAATCACAAAACATTTTAAAAATATTTTTACATTTTCTTCTTAAAAATATAAAAAATGTTAATAGTCATTTAAAATTAACTATGCATGGCGAAATTTAATGCAAACTGCCGAAGAATTACATTTAAAATAACCCGAAAGGCAAGCTCAGCGATGGGCTTTTTTTATGTTATAAAAAAATGTATGTATTAAAATAAATTGTCGACAAATTGTAGTTTTTAGGGTGGTTATATAGTTTTGTACCCCAATATCCAATTGATTTTTGTGAACATGCTAATCGGTGGTATGGTATTCTTATGTTGTTCTTACTACGTGTATGGTACTGGTGGTTGCAACTGTTTAGGAGATATAAATATTGGTTGTTGTGTACGTATACGACGACATTGAGGATGCAGATTGTAGATTAAAATAACCTCTGTACGATTGATTGTATTCTAAGCTGAATTCTGTGTGCCTCACATTTACCTTTCTCTCCTTTTTTATGTACAAGAGAAACTTTTCCTTTCTTTAATGAACGGGGAAACACTCCTTGTTCTAGGCATTTGTTAAAAACATGCAAGTGGAATAATTAATTCTGTTCTTAGCTGCTGTAATAAGTTTGTGGATATTTCATAAACATGTCTAGAGTCTTTACCCTGTAGATGTAATAATATATTCCCCACTTCATTTGGTGTAATAGACACTAGGAAAAACGAGTTTCTGTTATTTAGTTTTATATTTGGCAGAAATTCCTTGTGTTTGAACATCTTTTGCTATTTTTTCCCCGATGCTACAAAAGTACTTATTTAATTCATCTGTTGTCAGTATTATTAAGGTAAGCATTAAAAATTGATTTTATTGATGGCAGGGATATAATTTTTTTTTCTAGTTTTTGTCAAGAGTGTTAATTTAGCTCGGCTTTCCCCTATACAATTCATTACATATTTTGTTTTGTTTTGTGGTACTTAAAATATGAATGATGGTGGATAATTTTATTCTTTTTGCTTTAGTTGCGCGGTTGGGTCATCTTTTCTTACATTTCAGTTGCAATTTTAATTTATTCCCTTGGCTCAGATAAAACAAGTTGTTTTCACCGTAACGGGATTTATTAATAATTAATAGCCGTTCGGAATGAATTACTGTAACGAGGTAAAATCTCCATTCATCCGCCATGTCTGTGCGTGCCCGCCATCAAATAGCGTTTAGTGTTCGAAAGCGGTCCTCTCGACCCTTATAAATATTTAAAGATTATGCGCTCGAATTATAATTGACCCTTCGTTTAACTTCATTGTAAATTTTAATTCGGAACGCTTGTAAGCCGGCATTAGGACGCGAGGGCGCCCTTACACCCCTTCAGACGAGGTTATTTGGAGATAACGTAAATTAAATTCTGGGAGTTTTTGGGATGGGCGTATCTTAACGATATTAAAATCGCCAAACGATAAAGGGATTACTGTATACACAGGTACCTATTCAAAATTTGAAATAGCTGATGGGAATATACATTTTGTTACGTCGAAAAGGGCTTCCTCTTAAAATGCGATATTAAAGATAATATGCTACACATAAATCGAAATAAGCTGTCATTGAAATATCTAAAAGCTCTTGCTTTGGTTGAATAGAAATATTTTGAAATTATAAAGCAAATAAAAGTAATAAATAGAAATAGTTTTATTGCCGATCCTTGTGTGACACCGGAGAACCTTGGATACCATGGCGTAGCGTGCGTATCAACCGCGCTGGGTTGTCCAAATTGCTCCTCAGAATAGGGCATTTCAATTAACGTAAGGGATTGGAAAAATGATTGGCCAGTTCTCGATCTCTTTTTTCGAGATATTGTCAACGACGAAAATGAAAATTAGTTATATTCGTTTGTTTTTGAGTTATAGCAAAAAGTTGAGTTTTTCGAGAGCACCTAATAACTCGCTTGTCTTTAACGATACAAAAAAAAAACGTTTTAATATTAGTAAAGCATTTTTATGAGTAGAATCGATTAGTTAAATCATATTGATAATTAATGCACACGTTACTGCCTGCAGCATAAAGTTAATTTTTTTTTATGTAAATCGTAGTAAGCAATGGCATAGTTATAAAGTGTTTTTTTTTAAATATATAGTTTATGGTTATTTCTACCACTTATCTAATAAAATATAAAAGAACTAATTATTTAAAGTTTTAATTTAAAAACTATCATCTAGTAGCCCATGACAAACCCAAGCGTGTATTTCTGAAATAAATAAAACCTATCTGATTACTGTTAAATGCTTGAATTGCACCCAGTTATTGTCCAAACACAACTGATATCTTCTCCTTGCACTTCTAATTGCATTACAAGTATGTTAAGAAATAGCATTTAAACATTGTTCAAAATTTTGAATTACTTCCTGAACCTTATTGTGCGGTATTTTATATAAACGGTCATTAACGTACTCCCACAGGAATATATCAAGGGGCGTCAGGTCGGGGGATCTTGGCGCGCTATCTTGCAGGCCCGTTTGTTCCAAAACAATTGTTTCCAAAATTATTGTTTAACAAATATGTTATAATTCGAGCATTGTGTGCTGGTGCGCCGTCGTGTTGAAAAAAATAGAACCTATCTTTCTTGTAATGGCATGTTGTCGAGGAGTTTTCAATATTTCCTTGTAAAATCTGCAGATATCGTTCTGCTTTTAAATTTTCTGGGTATGATATGCGATGAAACGATTGTCCACATATTAAAACCTTATCTCCCTTGTTCAATTTAATGGTTGGCAACCTGGTGTGGGTTAATGTCTGACCACCAGTGCACTCATTTCTATGGAAAATGCCTGCACTACTAATGTGGATTTCGTCGGTCCTTATAATTTTCCTAAGGAAAAATTGTTGTTTCTCTAAATACCACCGACAAAATTCCAAACGGCGGTTATAGTCACCTGGAAATAGATGATGCACCTTTTTGATGATATATGGTTTATATTTTTTTCCTTTTAGAATTCTAAGTGAACGAACCTCGAGATACACCAACTTCACGGTCTATTTGCTTGTTATTTTTGGATTTTTCACAACAGTTCCTAAAACGTTAATAGAATCATCTTCTTCTCTTTCTTTAGAATATTCTTTTGGTCGTGGTTTGCTGAAGGATCTATAATTAAGTTTTCCTTCAGTCTATTATATATACCATTGACATAATAAAATGAAATTGTGAAATTGTCTTTTTCTCTGTTATAGGCTACTAGATGATAGTTTTTAAATTAAAAATGCAAATAATTCGTTCTTTTATATTTTATTAGACAAATCGACCCCACCTGATCCTGTAATAATAACTTATTATAAAAATACTGATGTGTATTGAAAAACATAATACAATTAACAAAGAGTATGACAATTCGCAAAACGATAAGTGAACCGTAGTAACAACGTTATTAAAGCCACTTGGAAAGTAATTAAAGAGGAGACTCAACAGTATGTGCGATTTAAAATTTTTGAAATATACAACAGTTCAAATGAACTGGTATCGAACCCGGATGATCTGAATAGCATATTTAATCAGTATTTTGAAAATATAGCTAATGAGTTACACAAACAGTTTCCGGTACTCAAAAAACGCTCTTTCGTTTCACCAATGTCTGTTGGCTCAATGTTTGTTACACCTGTCACAGAAAACGAGGTAGCTCAACTTATTTCTAAAATGAACAATACTCATGCTACTGGAGTTGATGATATACCAGTTCCAATTATCAAGTGTATCTCCTATTTAAGAAGTTTACCAAATCAAAATATTATTAATAGTTTTACTGAAAGCGACACCTTCCCATATATTTTCAAAATTTCAAAAATCATACCATTATGTCAAAAGAGTGAAATTGCCATTTTGCCAGCCTTATCAAAAATATTTGAAAATGCATTACAGTCTCGGTTAATAAGTGAGTTAAAAACAATTTAATTTCAAAAAATCAACATGGTTTTATATAAAAAAAAGATCTACTAGTACGAGATTGGCTGATGTAATGGATTACACTCTAAATAACATGAATGCTTTTGACTTAGTTAACCATAAAATATTCTTAGAGAAATTATCTGCTTATGGTATACGAGACACTGCACTTGGTATTTGTAAATCTTACTTGTATCAGCGCAAACAATTTACTGAAATTAAACATAGAAATAATAATGGTAATGTGGAACGATATAGATCTGAAAGAATAGACAATTCTATTGGAGTCCAACAAGGATCAAGGATCAAGGTCCACTACTATTTGTTTTTTTTATAAACGACTTGCCGCATTTCTTGTCTGGTAGTGTTATGATGTACGCGGATGATACTGTAATTTTAATCTCTGCGGAAACCAGGGAGGAGTTGTTAGAAAACGCGCGTCTCGTATTGGATGAAATGATGGTGTGATGTAGAGAAAATAAACTAATTCTAAACATTGAAAAAACCAAATTAATTCTTTCTGGGAAAAACAGTTCACAGCTCGAGTTAAAGATTCAAAAAATGTATTCCATTTACAATGCTCTACCTGATGCTCTGAAACTCTGCTCTCATGCAAGGTTTAATAAACAATTGAGATTATACTTAAAACCAAAAACTATTACTCATTCGAAGAATATTGCGCACAAGAATGATGGATTTGGCTCTGGATGTTGATTTTGTAGGTATTCTATTCATAAATTTATTTAAATTATTTTATGTATATTTATTATTATTATTATCTTAATTTTATCATTTTTCTAATTTTTTTATTTATTTTTCTTCCAAACGGGTCTCACTTCAGGAAAGACTCGACACTACGCATCTCGCTGTTCTGAATACTCGTTTATATTCCAAACAACTGGTATTTTGTCTTTTATACTATAAAAGCGAGCCGTACCAGCAACGCTAATATATCTATTGCAACTGTTAGATTAGATTAGATTAGATCTAATTAGGGTAACCTTGCACTGCGACCTATTGATCTATTGTGCACCCTTACGTCAGCTGTAAGCTGCTAGGGTTTGCCCACACTTATAGCTCCCCATCCAGTCTGAGAACTTTAATAAATTGCAATAGCTGTGATGGTTTCAGAGAGGGTATTTCTCCCTCGTCTATGACATCTTTGCCAAGATGGTTGGCACGAGTTTCTGTGATAGCAGTGCAGTTGGATATTAGGTGTTCCGGACTTTTGCCTTCCGCCCCACAAAACCTACAATCGCTATTCTGTTTCAGACCTATCCTTGTCATGTGTTCCCCAAGTTGACAATGCCCTGTGAGAAAACCTGTAAGGATGCGTAGTCTGTTTTTGCTTAGCTCTAGCATGGTCTTTTCTCTTTTCTTACTGTAATTTTCAAGGAATATCTTGGAATGTCTCAGATTCTCCCAGAGAGAAGCTCTGAACTTCTCTTCCCTGTCTTTAAGTTCTTTTTTGTAGGTGCTCATCCCTATGCCGCAGAAGTTTTTTATTTTTTTTTTCAAACGGGTCTTCCTTGAGGAAAAACTCGGCATTACGCGTCTCGCTGTTCTCAAAACTCGTTTATACTCCAAGCAACGGGTATTTTGTCTTTTATACTCTAAAAGCGAGCCATACTAGCAACGCAATAATAAGTATATTGGATCGCGTTCTATAGCATCGGGTGACTATAGAATAAGAACCTGTATATTAACATAATGTAGCCTTTCTCCCAAGTAGTTAAAAAAGCATTCCCTTGTCGTACCTCTTAGTCCGTAAGGTGCAACTATCTAAGCAAAACACTTCAAATTACAAAGAATGAAATCAAGCTCGAAACAATCATCGACTATATTTCCGCCAATGTACGAAACTTCCAGCACCTCCAGAGCTATTCAAATTTATTTCTTTCATTTACTGGCAACTCCATTTACTTTTCAAGATATAAGGATAAACCTCATCGCACGCTCTTTTTAATATGGATAGGTTAGGGGTGGAGAAAACGCGCTTTGAAACCCAGTAAGACCGCTATCCTAAGACAAAATATAGTAATTTTTGTGCTTTTACATAATTCTCATATTAGCATTGCAATTAGAACGTATTTTATTTCGTAAACTTCTTTGATCATTTTCCGAAGAATTTAAAATTCTACTAAAACGTTGTCATATATGTAATTTTCCTCGAAGGAAGTTTAAATTACTAATAAAATTACTGGTAAAACTTTGCGTCTACTTTCTTAATTTAACTTCGACGGATAGGAAAACGTTCTTCGAGATTTTTTAATAAACCTTAACATCGAAGTAGCGGCGATATCTTTAATGTAAATAGTTATATAGCCATGATGAAAATTTTCCAAGTTTTACTCCGTAATAAAACTCAAACCTCTCGACGTCCAATTTAATTATATTTCCCAGAGTAATTCTCTCGATGCGCATTAGTTATTTTTCTCTCAGAACCGAATTACTTTTTTTGCGTTGTATTTTAGTACGCGACGATATTCTTGTTAGAAATTATACAATAAATTCGTCTGGGATATAAAATAATCGACAACGGTAGTGTTATAATTAGCGGTAATCCTGCCGCAGTAAAGTTACAAATTACTGGGTGTTCTCGGGCACTGCAGTTTTTCTCGACAATCGTCTCTACTAACGGTTCCATGTTATCTATGGTTCGAGTCGAGAGCGTTTTGCATTAAACTAACGACCTTAATAATTTAGTCGCTGCTATTCCCAGTTTCCGTGCGAAATAGAGGATTATGCCGTGCTCAAAGTTGAAGAAGGTACAAGGGACTTTTGTTATTCAGAATTCAATTTGGTTCGTCTGCGCTTAGCGGAAGGGAAAAGTTTTCTTTCGAAGGTGAAACACCTCTTGAAAGTAAAAAACTTTCGCATTAGCGCGTCGACCCGAATTCCGGCTTTGATTTTTTAATGTTGTGTTAAATTTTTTGTTGTCATTGATGTTTAGTCTTTGCTGCTTTTGATATTGTGCACTACAAACGCTGCTCAATGAAGGATCATCTAGCTTCAAGTCAGACCTAACATGGTTATGAAATAGTGGTACAAATTACTATTCACTATTCATACAGTAACAGTAAGTGTTGTGGTAGGTCGAATACTACTTGCATTGCTATATTTTTATTTTTTTCTTAAGATGAACACTTCAGTACTATGAGTGCGCGCATGTTGCCCCGGTGTAGGATGTGATTCATAGGCATCAAGCCGGCCGTACTGCGGTGTGGGATAACTTCGTTCTGTGAGCGCCGTTTACAGTAGTACTTACACATTACTTCCTAGACATATACACCAGATGTAGATATATGATTTAGTCGTATCTCCTGTGATGCGTAGGTTGTAGCAAGGTTATGATAAAGTAAAACAACTGTTCTCTTTGGGAGATAACGTGCAAGAGGTTTATTCAACGGTTCGTACTTAACATGTGTATAATCGCGCTAGCGCGCCTTACTAACAATACAATATGCAACATCCGGTATATTATTTACAATGAATATAAATTCCAACAGTTGTGAAATAAGCCGCAGCGCCATATTTACGACAATTTCTATAATACACTATGTTTAGGTAGCTACTTTCTATTTTATAAGTAAGAAACTATAACACGATTTAAGAAAAGGTCTCCTGTCTCAACAACAGGCCAATTTTCCATGTTTTTGAGAGAAATGAAATAAATACGACTTCAAATTAGAAGCACTATAACACTATTGATGGCATCGAAGAAGTAAAACTACAATATAGTATAATTTATTAATTGTGTTGTGGCTTACTACAATATATTTATTAACTGCAAATATATAGCTGTTTTTTTTACAATTGTGTGTTCTCATGTTAACTAACAACACTCACATGATCACAACATGTTTACTACAAGAACCAAGATGCAATATACGCAGTGATAATTTCTTAATATTAACATATACGAATTGCTAAATGTGCGACCTATTATTGTATTCTATTCTATCCTATTATTTTTATTTATATTTATTTATATATATTTATTGTACCCACAGTCGTCTTAAGTTAGACATAAAACTAAAACTAAATAAAATTTGTGATCTGTAAAATATCGGCATCCAACTTGTTTTGTTTTACTCTTTATACGAACAAATATATAACTTTAAACAACATATATTTTTTTATATTGTAACGAGGTTGACCAATTACATTTGTATGTTTAACTGTTGATTGTGGTGTTGATTACTACGATATACTAACCATAAATATATAGGTTATTTTACGACTGTGTGTTGTTACAATAACTAGTAATACTCATACAATTTACCCCAATAGTAAACCACAAAAAATAGTACTCACTTCGTTTTCGTTAGTAAAATTAAAACTTGACATTACCAGACTGACTACGATTGGGGTAAATACTACCACAATATGCTTACTACAAAATGAAGTTCTGTGTGCAAAAATATTTTTCTCTGTGTATTGAGTTTTCAATTTTATGGTTTACGTATTGTTATTATATTTTTCCGTCACTGCACGTCCTTCACATGATACACATATACACACATTACTTATTCTTTACTACAGGCAATTCCGTTTTTGATTTGGATATAACGGTATTCACATTTTACATACACATACTGCTATGTTATATCATGCTAAACAGAACCCACAGAATCATAATATCAACTATAAAATTATTTAGGTAAATGTATTTTAGTCTATTTATTTATTTTGTCAACGTATGTTATAATTTAAACTAAAAAGTTACTTATTTCGTATCTAAATCAAAAAAGGCATGTAACCATAGATTTTAGGGCATTTGTTTTCTTTCGATAAATATTCTTATGCTGTCGTATCGTTGGAAACGATATCTATCATCGTTGCCGGGGTGCTTTTTGTTTAAGAGATATTAAATTGTTGAAAACAAATGTGAGGGACTTCTTTTTCGGTTTTTCCTGAGTGTGGTTGCTTTTCGTAGAAGTATCTAGAATTTTGAAATTTTTATCACAATATAAGTCCATAAATTTTTCAAATTTACTTACAAGAATGATAGTATTACGTGCATAGTGCCAAGATGATGGGAATCCAGTGATTTCGAGATTTTGGGTGGCGTTCATCTAATCTGGGGCTTGTTGGAGTTGGTATATTCGAGCCAGTTTGCTATGAGACCATTGGAACACCATTTGGAAGTTGAAATGATTGTTTTGAAATTGGAATTATTATTTGGATTATACTAGAGCAGTTTTCGTACTTGAAGTAAGCGATTTTATATCTACATGAAAATGTTATACGTTTCGAACAACATTAAATTCAATGCTATTTTATCTTCTCTAAATTGAACTTTTAAACAATTTTTCAAATTTGCTTTAACATTTAATTAACTGTCAATTGCTTTTGTTTGTTTGAACTCACAAGCAATGTATTTAGTATTAAACTTAATCATCAGGTGTGATTGAAACGTAATTTTAATTATAAATATTTCAATAGCCTGAAAAACACGTCGGTCCAATCGTTGAGCTGGAACATAATAATATATGTAATATAATACATAATCTGCAAACAACCCAGCTGCCCGTTGTTTATCAAAGTTAATTTAAAAAAGGTAACGCCTAAAATCAATAAATTAAGAGCGTTGAAGTAACATAGTGCACTCTGGAAAGGCTTGTTGAAAATTTGAAAAAATATTATGCGTGAAGTGCTTAGTACCTAGTATTAATTTTTTCAGTTTCTCTAAGCAGACTTCCTATTTTATAATTAACGAATTCTCATTAACGTATTCGCTTTGCCAAAAAAACGCGCTCGAAAGCAAGAAGTAATTTACTATCTATCAGATTTAATTAAGAGAAATACAGGTAAAACGGGTGAAGATTCAGGGAGGTGTAAACTAAGGCGTTATTTATGAATTTTATTCCCACTTATACACATATATGGCTTGTACATATGGACCATACGTGCGTAGGGTATCACAGAACAACGCAATGTAACGTAACTGTTTGGCAGTTCAACAAACAAAAGCCGCCCGAAAGTGAACAAGAGAACGGGAAAGACGGAGAAAGGTGGAAAGGTCGCTTTATCAGTGGGTACAATACCAGGCCGCCAGATAAGTTCATTAATTCGGATTCTATTAGCACGGCGTCGAGAACCGCCAGATAAGCACTAATCTACCCTCCTGTTGTGGACTGGGAGCCGGTTGGCGGAAGGTTCAATGGATAGAGCGGAAACCAAAACTTCTGTCGCATCTCTTCGATATCGGCACTGTGCTTTGCTGATAGGTTCTGATCAATGAACGAACTTTTTCCTTCTGAATGAAAATCTTATTGTGATTTACAGAACGTAGAATAACATAACTATAAAAATTAAAGTTTCTGTTCTCTTAATAACGGACTTTCTCGGTTCGGGATAGTAACAGTAATTGCCTCTTAAGGCTAAACGGTTTACGATGGAAATTACCATTTGTTTTACCTGTTTATCTGACGCTATAGGTATATGTTAGAACAAAGCTCATCGAAGCGTCTAACCAATAGGTTGCGATTTCTGCTTGACGTTATGTCGGATCGGTGTCAGGTAAACCGTCAGATGACTGAGCGTGCGCTGAAAACTTTTCGTGCTTTTGCTAATTTAGGCAAATAATACCGTTAATTTTAATAATGGAAGTAATCCATAAATCTCGTAGGTAGCGTGATGATTAATTCCAGGGTGTTCGGAATAGCGTATGGCGTGATGGTGATAGAATCACGGTGATCGCGCGGCGTGGCTTACGGCGAAGTTTGGGTTATGTAGTGTGCGGTGAAGAACTGATGAACATGAAGTCGTGGCAAGTAAAATTAAATTTATTTATATTTAAATGAACAAAAGAGGCGAGACAATACGAAAATACATTAACGTTGGATTATTAGCGTGCCAAAATGACCTGGTCCACTCAATTAACAATTTAATCTCTAATTGACGTGCCAGAGCAGCAGGCTCCGTTCAATTAGTGGTTAGTTCAGGAGGCCGCTAATCGAGGGGAGCCGGATTTTTGGCCGACCAGATAAATTGGTCGGCCAAAAATCCGGCTTCCCTCGATTAGCGGTTCGGAGTTTTGACCAGCGTGCCAGGAATTAACACCGGCGCCGCTCGGTGAACGGAACACTTAGCGAGCTAGAGGCCTCCTGAACTTAGTCTCTCCGACTTCTGTCTCTATTTACAACAACGGCTTATGGGGGAACACATGGCACAAAATATGCACACGGATTACATAAAACTACATACAATGCCTTGTAATTTATTTTAAAATTAAATGCTTGAAAATAAAGCTTAATTTTTAAACCTAATGGTTCATACAGTACATAAAATTAGGCACACAAACCAGTATAAATAATACCGCAAAAGTTATTACCCATTGCGAAGTGTAATTTCTAGAATAGTTTAAATTCGTGCTCTAATGGGACATAGGAATAAAAACATCAAAAATGTTCAATAATTCTCGATGATAATTTAAGTTTATTCACGTTTTTTTTTTTTAGCTATATTAATTCCGAATACTTTAAACAGGTTAGATATCGTAAATGTTGAGTATATGAAGTGTTATTTATTAATAAATTTGAAATACATTGTACACATATAAAAGTAATGTATCTACCTATTTAACAAGTTAATAACTTTAAATTTCCCGCGACTACACAACTAAATGTTCTCTTTCTTCAAATTAATTAAATCAATATATGAGAAAAGAAACACCTAGCTATTCAAAATTCTTAAGTTAAACAAACTCTTCAGGAAATCAACCGTAAAGAGTAGACACCATTTAATTGTAGGTAGGGAGACTTGAGTAATTAAAATGAAATGAAAGTATAAAATGTCATAGATAAATTGGTCAGTAGCTATATAACCTCAATAATATTATCGAGCTTAGAAATGCTAATATTCCAGAGTACTCGTAAACAGGACCTTCCTTTCACAAAACTCGACAACGAGGATAGCAGTTTTTCAAATTCAATCATTATGGTCAGGGTACTTCAGCCCGAACAGCCAATGCAATTATTATACGAAATGAATAAAGGATTTGTTCCCGAATATGTCAGCTATGGGAACTAAATTGGGAGCAATACATCAGCAAATATAAATGGCAAGAAAATACTGGCGTAACCTAAGGAACGATATCTACGGTTGTGCTCAAAAGATATTTTAATACAAGTACATAAAATGCATTTTTTAGTATTAATTTGATTTGGTATGGTTTAAAATAATTCTTTAGTCGTTAATAAAAACACTATTTATATTAATTCTCCTTAAATTTGTTATTTTTGTTTTAAATTAATGAAAACATTTCATTAATTTTAGTTTTCTACTTTTATATTTTAAATTAGCACATTTTCTGTGAATAAAAGGATTTCATGTTTCTGGAATGTTATTTTATCCAATTCACCGTCTTTTTGCAGCAGAAACAAACTAAAGCTGACATCCCATATCTACCCAAACCCTCTTGTCAAGTCAAGATTCTTCCCCATTACATGGTTGCTGGGGGCAAGGGGGAGTGTGTGGGGAGGGGGGCAACTTTAGGGCTCCTTCTATTTATAATTTCTACTAATGTTCACTCCGCGCTACAACAATTTAAATTAATTCGGGACAATTGTTTCGGAAATTCGTAGATTGCCATTTTCAACCGAAGACCGAATGAAGAAACGATAAATTACCTAAACATGCTTCGTTATCCCTACCTTAAATTTATATTTACAAGTGCTTTTTCCCTTACCGGCTACTTTGACCTGCTAGAATTCTGTGAATTCTGAAGTTATAGAAAATGTAACTACGAAAGAAATGTGTTTTTACCCTAATAAATTAATCAACACTGAATGATAGAGCGGAGCCTGTTCACGATCTAATAAATTATTATTTTTAGATTTTCTATTAATATAAACTCCTATACTTTTTCGCAACGTGTGATGACGATGTCACTCTATACTCCTATGCTTCTAGTACACAGCATTAACAATTCGTCACATTACAAAGAAATACTGCCCCCGTTCAGAAATAAGTGTCTGATTTCTTTTAAAGTTGTAACCTCTAGGAATAATTTGAGTTATTTAAACTTAATTAGTAATATCTTGTATATATTGATAAAGCTCGAAATCGAAATTTATAGAAACTGGTAGCCTACCACATTTTTGTAAATGGTCTTTTCTCATATGAGGCACTTTATAGTTGTTACTACCACTTATTTAATTTCTACCATACACTGCTGGTGAGTAAGAAAAATCTTATGTAAAATATCAGGATTTAATGCAGAAAAGTTTTCCAAGCCAAATCAATGTCATCAGGAAGAATGTGTGGTTTAGCGTTATCTTGTTGAATCCAAATTGTTTTGCGTGAAGCGCTTCTTGGCCGTAGCGGGTAATAATTTTTCAATAATCATACTCCTGCACTCTTCTCTAGTAATATTAGTAATCACTTTCGTTTCAATCGTTCCAGCTACGCGTTCTTTACTGCTCCGTTTAGCAGGTTCTGAAAAAATAAATGGCCAAATACCCAGGTTTCCAAAGAAATTCTTATTTTCGGTATGATTCCAACGTGGATGAGCAACAGCGGCTAAAAACATAACCTTTGTGAGGAAACGTTTACTTTTAGGGTCCTGAACGGTTCTTCTACAAGGTAGCATGTGTTAGTAGTTTTGCTAATGTAAAACAATTTTTCGTCCACATGAATCCGACCATATATGTCGATGAATTCGGATGCTTGAACATTTAAACTTTCAGGTTTCAGGGTTGACAAACCATATTTGAGTCTTTCAATTTTATTGGCGTCTGTGAGATAAGGTTTAACTGCATTTGAGTGTTGCCGTAATTTTCCTGACTTGAGTCTATTATGAACTGTAGATTTTGATAAGTTAATAGTAGTAGTTAGCCAACGAACGAATTGTACGACGATTATTGAGTGATAGTGACTTTATTAGCTCTGGGTCGCAGCTTTTTGGTTTTCGACCAACGCCTCCATTCTTACGTGACTTGACATCTGCTACCATCGGCTAATGATTTTCGTCCTCGATGCCAAATTCGGCTTACAGTTTTCACAGAAATTTTGAATTTACTGGCTGTTGTCTTGATTGAGCCTTGCTTCAGTTTGTTGTAGCTCAATTCAAGTAATGCATGATAAACCGCTTGCCTTGTGTTTAGAGTCAAATTAGGTAACTTACCATGGTTTCTCACCAAAATGTTACCGTAAACCGGAGATTTATATCAAGTCTTGATGAAATCTTGTTTTTTGATTAAAAACATAGATTCTTGAAAATCTACAAAACTTTCAAACTGCTGTCAACAACTTGAGATATAAAAATTGTATGCAAAGTGGCAGTTAATTTTTGAAAGCAACGCCACCTTTCCTTAATTTTTAAAAACAATGAAAATCGGACACTTATCTCCTGACAGAGGGAGCAGATAACACTAGCAACTCTGCACTAAATCAATATTAATGCTTAAACTTATTGGCTATATACAAGAGTTATATAAAAATGAAGCTACGTAAATATAAAAGAAATGAAACCAATTCTCAAACCTATAATAATAAATTATGTAGGTTTCTTGTTCTATTCCAAATATTACTAAAAAAAAAAAAAGCGTGGAACATAATAATTGTGGGGCCACTCATAACGGTGGAATTGTGTTTATGTTGTAATAATGTTGAAATGAATTATACATATTGCTGTGGTCTGGCAACCCGGTTTGCGTAAATTCAGTTTCTTTTTCTTGTTTATTCCGTTAAGCGGTTGTCAATGTTGCGAGAAATTTCAAATTGTTTTATTTTTAAATAAGAGAGTTAATGTTTTGGATTGTTTAATTTGTTTATTTTATTGTTCAGTTGTTTGTATTAATTTCATTTTGTTGTACATTTTGCTTTCACTGGTATTGTATATATTGTTTTGTTTTTGCGAGTTCGCCTGTTTGCGGACAGATCTTGGTGCGTTGTTTCGCACGCAGCCGTAGAATTTGATACTTATACGATTGTATTAACCGTGTAAGGTCAGTTCCCTGATAACACGTGTAAGTAGATATATAAAATTTGTATTTCATTTCTGCCATTTTGAGATTTTTGCTTTCAAGCATTGAATTCACGTTTTTGAATTTATTTCGTTCATCAAGGAACTCATTTGATAATTTGATAATAGATATAAGTTCTGTTATTATTTTTACGTGCAGGAAGATATTTTTAAGTTTAAAGAGTTAATTTTTTGTTCGTTGTAAAATTTTCTGATTTGTAATTATTTATTAATCACCTCGGGTTGGGTGAATAAAAGCATTGTGCTTGCTTTTATTTTTCATTTATATAAATTACTTGAATCTTTCACGTTTAATTTAGTTGTTTTAATATTGAGACCACGTGGATTGAATTGAAAAAAAATTATTATCTTCCTGAACTTTTTGTTTTCGGTTGCTTTGTAAAAGGATTTTGAATTGTCCTTTTGTAATTTAAAGTCAAATGCAGTTTTGATTTCGACCAGGATCTTATGTCCAAGGTTTTTTTTTCTGCAAAGTTTGTAATTAATATTTTTCTTCGTTTTTTTATATATAATAAAATTATTGTATTTACGTCATTCAAAATTCTGTTCTTTTATTTTTTGATCAATCCTTTTAAATTTCTGGAAAATTAATGAAAGTCAGTTTTCTTTTCACCCACAATTTTCTTTTTTTTTTAGAAACCCTGAGTTTAATTGTTCTTTTGCGTTATAATAAGTGACAGCGTCACTTGAGCTAGCTAATTTAATTTTTCATTTTAAATTTCATTTGACATTTTTGTTGGTACATTCAGTACACAGCAATAGGTATATACTCTCAAGTTGAGTATTTGGAATATTTGCTAATTTTGAGTGGATATACGGGAACAGGTGTTATTCACATTCCGTTGAGCATTTGCTTGCCTGTATTAGCCTACGTTTACATTTTGGTAACATGACATCTGTTATTGTTCCCAGAGCATCATGCATTGGTAATTCTGCAACGTTAAAGAAACCGTACCAATGTACTAACAAATTATGATCTTGAAGCGTGTTAAAGTAAGCTATCGAAATTTCTAATTCATCCCGACTACGTTCTCGGCTATAGTAAATTATAACGTGGGAGCGTTTGCCGGATGAATACTCGCTCCAGATTAAAGTCGTACATACAAAATTAATGAACGAAACTCATTTACACCTGAGATTTCGCTAAAAGAGGGTGCCGCCTTCGTTTCCGCCAGGCGTGCGTGGGTAGATTTCAGAAAGGGAACACAATGTTTGAACAATGAACGTCCCCTACCTCGCAACTTTGCTTCTTTGGAGTTGTCGCGGTGTCTACACTTGCAAACAAAGGAAAGTATAGCAATGATTGATTTTTCGAAGAACTTAAGGATTTAACTGTATGTGTCCCAAATTCATGCAAAGCGTTGTTTGTTCAGTCATAATAAAATTGTTATAAATGGTGTAGGACACCATCAAATAGATTTTGAAATATTTATGGTGATTATCCAAACATTACTTACTAAAGTTCTTTAAATTATGAATAGGAATATCGTGATTTGAAGTACAGAGATGTTATTAGTGCACTAAGACCAGGTTGTCTATTTCATTCATTAAACAATGTGTAGGGAGTCCCAGTCAATACTGGGTCTTTAATTGCAAATCTATTTTCCATTAAAAAAACACCTTTTTGACAAAATTCCATAGAATTAAATGTTGTATAAGGTAAAAATATATTTGAGTACATCGAATGCTACAAAACTAGACAAAGCCGTATTTACTCCATTATTTTAACGGAACATTCATTTTTAAATTCTACGGAGAAAAATAATATGACTTTGTTATTACCCTTTTGTCAAAAATGGCCCCGATGCAAGCCTTTCGCTAAGACGACATAATTTGTACTTGCATAAATTTTAATTTTCTTTTATTGATTTTAACGCCATTTTTTTTATTTTCATTGTTTCCCCATGGGCTGTATATGTATGCTCGATCCAGGCACGCTATTGTGAGGAAATATCACAAACCTATTTAAAGCGTGCATTTGCCGCAGTCGAGATAGACACCACCTTCCGTCCGCTGCATGACAAATTCTCAAGACACCGTTCCCGTTAAATTATAGGTCACTGCCGGTCTTAGATTGGCACGACGTAGTTATGAGATCTCTCTTCAACTACAGGTCATTGCATACCTATAGTTCGTAGGGTGTAGATTTCCGGTATTCGTTCAACTACAGATAGTAGCGGGCCATGGGTTGGCACGATATAGTTTCCGATCGCTGTTTAGTTGCAGACCTTCGCCGGCCTATTGTTGGTATGGTATAGTGCTCGGCTGTCCGTTCATCTACAGACCATCGTCGACCTACAGTATGTTTGTTTCTATGCTGGAATATCTGTGTTTCAATGCAGCAACTAAATTGAGTTTTGCAAATTTACAAATTTTTGCGATTTAATATACGTTACATTTACTTTTGGGTTCCGGATATACACTGTGTAAAAAAATAGTGCAGTTTGTTAATAGCTTATTAAATACAAATTGCATGGAAAACTGTTCTTAATAAAAGATGTTTAGTAGAGAGTAGATGGTAGAATTGTGAAAATTAATCAAATCGTAAAAAATATTGGTTCTCCTTCTAGATATTTTAATAAACATTTATACACGAGCAAAAATTACTTTCTGTGATTTATTTTTATTAACGTTTGTGAATGAAAACTGAGATGAGGAGTTTAATGTAGTAGTAAAGTTTATGTTTATATTTTCTGTTTTTCCTATTATTGCCATTACTTTTGTTTTTAGCGTATTGCTTTTCATGCTGTTATTTTCCAGTACCTCTTTCCAAATTTCTAGATTCGTCTGTAATTGTTCTTCAGTTGATGCAATGATTACTACATCATCAGCGTAGGCACACTCTTTTATGTCTACTGCTTGTAGATTTTTATATTCCGCAATTAGGCTCTTAGTTCTTTTATTACATTCCCTTATGATAAAATCCATAAATACTGTGAACAGCACTGGGCTCATCATCATATATTTGATATTAGTTGCTCTAGTAGTAATAAACGAATTACTCTCAGTTACCCCCAGTTACGGAGGTCGTATTTGTGCTTCATGATGGTATAAGATAACAAAGCTTACTGTAATTTGAATTTTGTTGGGTGAATTACAGTATCTTGTAAATAAATAATATTGAAAAATTTATGACTGTATAGAAACCATAATCCTCTTCCTGAATATAAAGAAAGGAGATGAATTGCCGTTTTAAAAGCAGGACAACTGTCGTATCAATGAATACGAAGTACGAAGTAAATTACCACAGTTTTACTAGGGAAATTTACCCATGCAATTGGTTCATTCATTCATTCATTCATAACGTTAGGGTGGGCACCTTTAGTCCTGGCACTTGTGCTAGGTGCTCATTGTACCGTCTCTATTAAATCTCTTACTTCCACTCGAGCAGCTTGGTGTTCTCTACAAAACCCAGTGTCTTGCCCAGTGGAAACTTGAGAACCTTCGAGGGCTCCAATAGATCCTTCCCGAAATGTATCTGCCGGAGTACTTTCAACTCCTCATATGTGCAGATTACATGCAAACTTGTTTCCTCCTGTAGCTCACATCTTCTGCACCACGGTTCGCTTACTCGGCCTGTGTTGTATAAATGCTTTTTCAGGGGATAGTGTCCAGTTACCAGCCCAGTAATGGTTTTAACTTTTTTCTTGCTGCGTCTAAGTAGGTTATCAGAGAACTTATCATCCCCGTCCCCTATTAGCGCTTTGGCTTGGAGTTGACCTTCAGTCGTCCTCCATTTATTTGTGCTTGCTTTGTCCAGCCAGGTCCAGATCTCCCTTTTAGCAGAATCCTTAGTAATCCCAGATATGGGCTCTGGACCTATGAAGTGTCTTTTAGAGCCCTCCTTGGCTAGTTTGTCGGCTATTATGTTGCCCTTTATATCCTCATGTCCCGGCACCCAAATCAGCGACACCGTGTGATCCTGTGCCAGTGAATTTTGGTATTTAATAAGTAATAAGTAGACTGTGCTACTTTCGCTTTTCGATCTTACTTGCTAAATTGCTAGCGATTAAAAGAATTTAGTATATCAAGTAAAGAATTTAGGTCCCACGGTTGTGTGTTTTGAGTACAAATTTTCTTCTATTCTTTTATATACTACTATAATCATAGTGCTTTATTTCGAATTTTTTAGTTTGTGTTCAGCTTTGGAAATACTGCAGAACAATCGGTCACCAGGTGAAACAAATTCATTAGTTTAATGGGGTTACTGACTTGCTCCGGGGTCGAATAGCCGTCCCTATTCCAATATCGTATTTTTCCGCTACGCTATTGCCGTTCTCGTATAGCCTTCGCTTTGGCATTTTGTTCTTTCTCTTGTACTCTCATCGAAACTACAAATCATCCGGATCATTTACTCGCCTGGTGAAAAATCACCTGTCCTTTCCTGCAGTCGGTCCTGGGGCCGTGATTCTTAAACGATATCATTATTCAACTTCAGTTTCGCGTTTTTTCTTTTTTGTTTTCGCATTTAGTTTCGACACCTGCAACTTGATTGAAATTAAGAGTTGAATTTATTGCACGCTACTTTTGATCCAACATTTTATTCCTTGTTTCAGCCTTTGCTTTAGGTTTAGTCTGTTTTAAATGCTATTTAAACTAGTATAGGGTTTTCCTTGTCGCTAGTGTAATTCTCGCAACGCGATATTCTAAAGCTTAAAAAATTAAAACATTATCCAAGGACTAACTTTGAGGGGTGCTCAAACCGTACGAAGACGCAAGCGAAGGCTGTTTTGCTGTGTAAAGGAGCACGATGAATAAGAGAACGCGGTAGCGGCGAGGTGACTGCGTAACCTTTGAGTAGAATATAGAAACCTCCTCGAGTTTTCTGTTTTCTCCTAGTTTGCACTGTAGCGAAAGGGGAAGGGAATGAACGAAGACGCTAAGGCGTCAATTCCATTAAACAGCGATGTTTTTCAAAGGCGCGAGCGAGCGTCGACTCACTGAATATTTTATAAATTAAAACAACTCGATTCTGGAGTAAGATGTTCATAAAATATAAAGTTAATCCAGCCCGAGCGGTCTGAAGCGGCCTTTGTAACAGCCTCACGGGTCTCTGTACCTCCGTCTGCGTTTTCTCTGGAGGTTTACTCGACTATAACTCCGCCAGTTGCCAGCGCTTTAGATTTGCTTCCCTGTTAGATAAACCCAGTGCGTGTGAAAGTTACAAAACTGAACATGTGTGTAAGAACTAGTGCTAAGGTTAAAAGTAGCATGAGATAGCCACATATGCCTATTTGCACCGTGGCTTCTCAAATTTTATTATAATGCCCTTTCTCTTAGAATAGCCTATAGAAAATTTTACCTCATCAATCTTGATAGCGGAGAATTTTTATATTATTTTATTATTGTAAAGTCTTTGTGTAGCTAACTAGTATTGATTTTATTAATCAAATTTTAATGCAACTAGATTTCTTTCAAACTGAAAATCGTATGCCGGATTTGCGTTATCATAATTGCGTGTTGCTTTAGCATAACTGCGAATACTGCTCTACGATTTCCGTATCGGGATTATGAAGGAACTTCCTTGGCAATAGTTGTTGTTGATAAAATAAAAGAGAAAACGGTCTTTTTATGGATTTTTTAGAAGAAAAAGTCGTTTCCAAGCATTATCTAGAAAATTTAATTAGAAATTTGATTATCAACGAATGGAATTGCAAGTACAAACTTATTTACGTATGTTGAAAGGTTAATCCTTCTGTTTGGCTCACAATTTGAAGAAAACCTGTTTATTTGGATTATCCTGAATCTTTTGTACGTTATCCCAGTTTTCTAGTCGCTGCTTCCACAGGTTTGAGGCTGCAACTAAAATTCAACTGAGGCCCACAGGACTTTTATGACGTCTGCTTGCCGTCTTGTTACGGTTTTTTTTTGCCTACCTTGTTTAGTTCTCCGTTAGTCTTTTTGACAAGCTTTTATATTTTATTTTCTTTTCTTTATGTCCTCTATCTTCAGAGTTGCTTCTACGTTTGGTTTTCCACAACGTTACCATTATCGTTTCATTTTTCTCTTCTTTCATATTGTGTTTTCTTCTCTCATGTTTGTGCGGCTTAGCTAGAATGTGTATCTATAGTTTCATTACCTTCAGATATTGTGTTTTACTTAATTCGGTCCTAGTTTCTGTTTATATCATTTCAAATGAAAAGAAGTAGACACAAACTACAACAATAGCTGGAATCGGCTTCAGTCAAGTCCGGGAGCAACTCCGCACAACTACAAGTCACAACCAGATTGTAAAATGAAGATGAAGGGTTCGAGGAAAGCAAAGAAAGTAGTCGAGAAAATAAATCTTCTAAATTCTTATCACACTTAACGTTTTGGTTCTTTTGTTCGCATTGTTTGTTTGGCTGTTTGACCTTTTCCCTCGGTTGAACTTTTATTGAAAGTAATGTTAATATTCATATATAAATAACCACGAAATATTTGGGTGTTGTTAACATATAATTAATACAAGTTTCAGCAAGAAATAACAAGGAATATGTCGGTAATATCATCAAATTTCAAGTCATGAATATGATACTCTGTATCAGTAAACGTTGTTAGCAACTATCGAATAAAATAAGTATGAAATTTTGAATACAGAAAAAAAAATAATAACAATAAACGCTATGGCCAACGCAGTCAGTTTACACACATCAATATAAAGAAAATTCTTACACTAGGAATTAAATTAAATATAGGAAAGTTTTGGAGTTACGAAAGAAAATAATTTACTGAAACAATGCTAAATAAGTAATCACATAAATTCCATATCAAACACAAGCGAAGATACGGCCGATGATTATTTCCAGTACACTTCCAATGAAATCCACAGATGTGTGAAAATATCCAAACTTTCAAAAATAGTAAGATGTACTTATGAGTTCACGTCAACGTTGTGGAAAACCAAACGTAGAAGCAACTCTGAAGATAGAGGACATAAAGAAAAGAAAATAAAATACAAAAGCTTGTCGAAAAGGCTAACGGAGAACTAAACAAGGTAGGCGAAAAAAAAACCGTAACAGTCTGATATTTGGAACATATGTTTTGGATGTGTTTTATGATCATAGAGTAAGCGTGTAACGTGCCGTTCCATGGGAACATCTAATTCAGTATCCAGTTTTAATTTTAGTTTGAATTAATCGGCAATTTCTTTTATTTTGATTGATTTTCCCACGGGCGGTAGTGTTGTTACCGCATGTTACATTTATTTCATCGAATTTTTATTTAAACGCGAGTGTCTGCCCCGCAGACGATGTCCGATTCACGCAAGCTCAACTCCCACCATCGCGACCAGGTGGTGGGAATCGCAAGTGTATTTAAACCGCGCGCTTAACACAAGCATCTCATTCAGTCCCCGAGTCCCTTCCAGTCCGCTCAGACTGTCGTGTCGAGCTTCTTAATCCCGATCTGGTTGCGGCACTGGCAAACACTGGGGTAACATAGACATTTTTTCGTGTCGGCATAGCTTCTGATAAACATCGAGCTTCTTAATCCCGATCGGATTGCGGCACTTACTGACGTAAGCCGCACGGAATTGAATACGTGCGTGTTCAAGTATATGCCTCTTCTTATCCTTTCGGTGCATATATGGGCTTATTTTGGCTCTAATAATTAATATTAATTCATATATTTAGTATCAGTGTGTAGTGTTTTTGGCGCTCTGTGTGTTGGTTATTTCAGTTTTTGAATTAACTCACCGTATTAGACGCAGCACACTGTAAGTTATGCATATTTATTGTCGCTTCGATTTCTTTGACAGTTTTTTTTTTAAGTACTTGTGTTTTGTATTTGCTTTATATACGGTGAATAAGGATGGTTATTTCTGTGTCGAATGACCGCAGATAAGTTTTATCCTTTCCCATTGTCCTTTGTTTTATAAGAACATTTGTATCCTAACCGTGGCCCTATTTTGTCTGTGTAAAAGTTAGTCAACACGAAAGGCCCCGTGTTGTGAAGTTGTGTGTCCTCGTTATTTCTTTTTCTCTTTTATGTTTCCTAATACTATACTTAAACCTAAATAGGATTACAAATATAAGCAATGCCTCCGAAAACTAGATATAAAGGCTGTAACAAAATATCACCCAACAAAACAATTGGTAAATCACCACTAGACACAGAAAAGAAAAAATCATCACGGAATATCTTAAATAACAGCTACATTACTCTAGTTGCTGAGTCAGAAAATCCAGATGAAACGGAGATGGATGTTGTTGCTGATCTTCGCAATAAACTAGCAATGACTGAGTTTGAGCTGAGCGAATTAAGAGAAGAAAAAATAAAGCTAAATCGCGAAATGCACGATTTTCAACTAAAATTGGATGGACAGCGAAATATTATCCAGAACCTGTATGAAACAATAGAAAAACTTACTAATAATATGAATAATAAGAAGACTTTTACCCATGTTGAAACACAAACAGACAGGATAGATGTGCACGAAAAATCAGTTCAACACTCACCGGTACTTCATGATCAAGTTGCACAAGCAAGCAGAGAAGAAAAGTTGCAAAAATCGATTCAGACCGCTCCATTACGTTGTGAACAAGAAACACAAATTGCTATTAAACCTGTGAACCGGATGAAATCAGCAGATCTGATAACTAATGAGAGTCGGGAGAATGTCAAGTCATCCATAGGTTTATCGTCTGCTCAGAATACTTCAAGACTGCTTCTCCTGGGTGACAGTCAGTTTCGAAGAATAGCATATGCGGCGAGTGATGTTTTCGGGGAGGCATATTCGGTTCAAACGCTGTTCAAGCCTAATGCAGGGTTCGAGAGTGTGGTTCAGGATCTTGGCGCTCTAACAGAATCTTTTACTAGGTCGGACTATGTGTTGATCTGTGCGGGAACTAATAATGTTTTGCGGAGCAATTTATCAATAGACAATCAGATATTCAAGTCACTTGACTTGCTTAAGCAAACCAATGTCATATTCCTCTCGATTCCTTACCGCACAAATAGAACAATATACAATAGACTTGCGTATCAGTTTAATTGCCAACTATATCATGCTATCTATTCATTTGAACATTGTTTGTTTGTAGATACTAATCAATTAATAGATAATAATACCAGCTTGCATATGAATATGTACAATAAGTATAAAATTATGCGTTATATTTTTGACAATTTCTTTACAACCAGTGACAATCATTCTAGGCTTTTATCCAATGACAATTCGATTTATGTAAATTTAAGTAATCTAATTGTAATTAAAACTATAAATACTAATAGAGAGAATTTTCAGAATACAGTATACGAAAAAATGAACCCATAGTTAAAAACCTATTAATGCATTTAAATATTTGTAGCTTGAGGAACAAAGTAGCTCAATTTCAGTCGTTGCTAAATTCAATTGATCTTCCTTGCGTAGTTTGTTTGTCTGAGCACTGGTTGGTGGCTGAGGAATGTCATATCATACACTTGGATCATTATAACCTAATCAATTTCTATTCGCGTCTCAATTTGAGAGCCGGGGGTACCGCTATTTTTGTTCGGAATGACGTGCAAGTGAATCCAATATATTTCTCCGTAGAGCCGGAGGAGCAAAACTTTGAGTTCGCTGTTGCATCAATAACATTGGGTACAGACAAGTATGCTATTGTTTGCTTGTACAGATCTCCAACAGGGAATCTAGAAATCTTTAATGAGAAACTATTTACTCTTTTGGAACAGGTTGTGGATATGGATGTGAAAGTTATTGTCTGTGGAGATTTTAATGTAAATTTCCTAGAGGATACAACATCCTCTAGAAGTATCGTAAGACTCTTTGAATGTTTTGGCTTGATCCCTCATGTCACTGAACCTACTAGAGTTACTTCAACATCATCTACACTAATTGATAACATCTTTGCGGATAGCGACACTGACAAATACATTTGTATTTCGCGGGATTCGTTTATTTCAGACCACGGCTATCAGATTTTGGAATGTCATGAACCGGCGAGGGCTGCTCCAATGGTGGGTTTTAAGCGTAATTTCAGTGATGAGGCGATCTTGCGGTTTCAGTCCATGTTAGCAGCTGAAGACTGGTCGGATGTCTTTTCAGGTAACGCAAACACCTTTGATATATTTTATGATATTTTTCTATTTTATTTTAACTCGTCTTTTCCAATTGTAAAATACAAAATAAGTAATAATCATAAGGTTGAATGGTACACTGCAGAACTGGCTCTAATGGCAGCACAGGTACGTGACTTATATAACATCTATAAAGCAAACAAAAATATAATCACTTTAGAAGCATATAATAAAAAGAAAGAATCCTACAGATTGTTAGTAAATAATACAAAAAAAACCTTTTATGGAAATAAAATTTTACATTCAAATAATAAGAGTAAAACTTCATGGAATATTATTAACAAAATCACAAAGCCGACAAATAAACAAATAGAACCTATTACTCTGCGTACTGCAGCAGACCAAGTTGTAACTAGTCCGAAAGCCGTTTGCGAAGTATTTGTGAAGTCCTTTTATAATTTTGACAAAATATCACCAAGACTTGATGCATTACACAATGTTCAGTCCAGGAGTAGCAGTTTCTTTATGACTCCTACTGATGCATGTGAAATTGGACGAATTCTGTTGGAGATTTCTCACAAGCATTCGGCCGGCGTTGATGATGTTCCGTGCTTTATTTTGAAGCATGTGGCATCGTACATAGCAGAGCCACTGGCGCATGTAGTCAACCACTGTTTTCTACGTGGAATATTTCCAAATAAACTAAAAATATCAAAGGTAATACCAATTCACAAAAAAGGTAGCAAGTCTGATGCTTGCAATTACAGACCTATTGCTATTCCAACAGCCATTACAAAAGTTTTTGAAAAAATTATAAATGTTCGATTGGTTACTTACCTTAAGCAAATGGACATTTTTTCCAAAACTCAATTTGGGTTTGTATCAGGTAGATCAACAACCGATGCCATACATCATACATTGGATTATGTATATAAAGAAATCGATAGGGGTAATGCTATACTTGGTTGTTTTTTCGATCTCACGAAGGCATTTGACACGGTAGATTACGACATGTTGTTGCGGAAGTTGTGGGTGCATGGAATACGTGGTGTTCCTTATGATCTATTTGTATCCTACCTCACTGATCGTAGATCCGTTGTTTCAATTAGAGGATCTGTAGATGGTGAGATCACAGAATTTTGCGCCTCAATAGTTGAAGTTAAATGCGGCGTACCGCAAGGGTCCATTATAGGTCCGACCCTATTCGTCATTTACGTTAACGATCTGCATGTGTCTCTGCCTTCGTGTCTGATTACTCAGTATGCTGATGATGTCAGCTGTATTATCGCGGGTTCTACATTGGATGAGGTATCTGTGCGGACGAGTAACGTTGTATGCATGATGAACGAATGGTCTAAGTGTAACGGGTTTAGACTGAATGTATCGAAGACTAGTTTGGTGCACTTCCGAGCTTCCGCAAATGTAATTAGTAGCCCGTGTATTAGGTACGATAATAGATCCATTCCAGAAAGTGAGTTTGTTGAATTTCTTGGTTTGTCAGTAGACCCTAGCCTGAGGTTTGATAGGCACTGCGCTGGCCTTGAGCGTAAATTAAGCTCTGCGTACTTTGCTGTCAGGAATTTGAGAAGTATTGTTGGCATTGATGTCCTCCGCCTGTTCTATTTCTCTTATGTGGAGTCACGTCTGAGATACGCAATAGTTTTCTGGGGATCGGCGCCGTGTGCAGAGAGAATTTTTATTTCTCAAAAGAAAGTTATTAGGTGTATGCTTGGTGCCTCAGCCACGAAATCATGTCGCTCTTTATTTATAACTTTGAGGATATTACCTCTTTGGTCCTTGTACTTATTTGAAGTGCTAATGTTTTATAAGCGCAATGAAGAGCTTTTCACAAAAAACAAGGATATTTATAATAATATGGCAACGCGGTCCTGCAATAATATAAGTGTTCCTGTACATAAAACAAGCCTCTATAAGCGTAGTCTACACTTTAGATGCGTAATGTATTATAACGCACTACCTTCAGATATAAAAAACGCCACAACATTACGTTCTTATAGAAGCTTATTAAAGGCTTATATCAGTAGGTACAGCTTTTATTGTGCGGGTGAGTATTTTAACGATGGATCTCTCTAAATTTGTTGTTTTATTATTTAACCTTTAATATAGATTTTAAATTTTATTGTTCCTTAACATAACTATGCTTTTAATATGTGACACTAATGTTACGTCTGTGTTCTGTCCAAATTTCATTACACTTGTGTTTGAATTTATCTGTAGGTATTATCTATGTTATGTTTTATTTTATACCACATTCTCTTTGTAGTTTGGTACGTTGTATTCGAATTTAAATTGTGTGTATGGTCTTTATTAGCTGCATTTTATATTGTATTTTGACACTGTCAAAGTTTGCATATTGCAATTTTGCGACAATAAATATTATTATTAATACAGCCATTTTACCGTTTTTTCTCCGTTCTGGCCATTGCGCCGTCATAGTTTCTGGCGCTCCCAGAGTTTTATTTACAGTAGTTACCGTACCGCAGAATTTACCGCCACTGATATCTAACCGTTATACCCCGTGAAAACCGTCCGCGTACTTACCGACCGACTCCCGTATATTGATTGTCATTTTATGCTATTAACTGAAACAAAACTATTAGATTCTGCGTTTAGATTGTAAAAGAGTTACCGAAGACCCGTGAATGTTTTAATGTTCGCCACTGTACATATTTATATACGGTCGCGATTGTACATGCATTTTGTTTGCTCACCTATTTTTTGCTGTGTATATTCCATGTCTTTTACAGTTGTTATATAGAAATACACGTTTGATTTATGCACTTCATTGTTTCGTTGCGTAATCCGAACCCTGAACTTTCCTCGACTCATTACTACCACTTTGGAGTTAACATTTTATTGTAACGGTGTACATAAGACACAACACCCTTCAAATCGGCACGAGGTTGTAATTTACCCTTTTGTCAATTGATGATCAGCGCTGCTAAACGAACTTGTGACGAACCCCCTCTTTCTACTTACGAGGAATAACGCATAAGTAATAGGCATTTTAAAAGCAAGTAAGTAATTGAAAGCCCATAAGCAAGGCATTAATGAATGAGCAGTAAATGCCATCAGCACCGAAACAAGAAAAGGTCGTTACTAGCGAAACTTTTCAATTTCATGAAATATTTAAATTAAAATACGGTATATTGAGGTTATTTTTGTTTATCATTCGTAAAAATTGTGTAGTGAACTTTAGAAACGTGAATATTGCCGTAAATTTTTGCATAATTTAACATATTAGTGGATGCTTTTTGAATGTATAGTAACTTGTAGTGCTCTAGATATCCGATGAAATTAAGATCCGGATGTTTAGATCATTGGATCCGTATCTACTATCCGAAACGTCGTATCCGGATCCGCTGTCCGAAACTCGGACCCGGATCCGCTATCCGAAACTAGGAGCCGGATTCGCTATCCGAAACCTGGGATCTGGATTTGCTATCCAAAGCCTGAGATCCGGATCCGTTATCCGACACCATGGATCCGGATCCACTATCCGAAGCCTGAGATCCGATTCTTGAACCCGGACTACTAGCTGGTTCTGGGATCTGGCTCGGATAACCATACAAGTTATTCAGAGAATGTAGGCTTTCACGGCCGGTGTCATATGAGAAGGTATTTTCCGGGCTATTGGGCCGTGGTCGGTGGGGATTTCTTCCGGACGTTTCGCTTACTGCTACGGTAAACATCTTCAGCGGCGAGGTCGAAGTGTTCTTCTGGGTTGCTCGTCGTCGAATGCCTCGGTGTCTGGGGCACTGCTGTTATATAGGGCGTTGTCTCTCGTTCTGCTTACGGTACGTGTAGTGGGTATGCTACTTAACTCAGTGTTCATCGTTCTGCCTCCGGTGCGTGTGGATGGCAGGTTTCGCAGAACCGGGTACCAAATTTTGTTTATGGCCAGATTCTCCTCTTTCCGATTGAAGTTTCCGGGGTGCTTTTGAATTTCGATCGCCTCCCTTTGTAATCGAGTATGGTAATGGATAACCGTGGACAAAACCTCAGTACCCGCGAAATTGATTTCATGACTCCCGTCTTGGAGTGCGTGTTCGGCTGCCGCTGACTTCTCGGTTTGGCCCAGACGGCAATTTCGCTTATGCTCCTTCAACCTGGTGTTAATGCTGCGTTTCGTGGTGCCGATATATACTAGCCCGCAGGAGCATGGTATCCTGTATACCCCAGTGGAAGCTAACGGATCCCGGGGGTCTTTTGCTGAGCGCAGCTGGTGTCGCAGTTGGCTTGTAGGTTTGTACACGGTTTTTATGTCGTGTCGCTCCAGGATCCTGCCAATGCGGTCCGTGATGTTCTTGACAAAAGGCAAGTACGCTATTCCTTGCCTGCCAGTGGGAAGTTGGTCTGTGTTAGCGATTCGCTTTTGGTTTCTTGACCGCATTGCCCTCCTTACTAATTGTTTTTCGTACCTGTTGGCTTGTAGCACGTGGTCCAGATGTTGTAGTTCCCCAGTTAGGTGTTGCGCTTCACAGATTTGTGACGCGCGATCTACTAAGGTCTTGATTATTGCCCGTTTTTGCTTTGGATGGTGGTTGGAATTGTAGTGAAGGTAGCGATCTGTGTGTGTTGGCTTCCGATATACCTTGTGACCCAGTGTTCCCCCACCGTTTTTTGTAGACTAGGACATCGAGGAATGGTAGATCTCCCTCCTCTGGTGAACTGGATACACGGGTGCAGTGAGTTCAGGTGTTCGAGAAAGTGGTTCAACGTGTCCGCTCCGTGAGGCCACACCACGAAGGTGTCGTCGACAAACCGGTACCAGCACATTGGTTCCAGGGTGGCGGTCTCGAGCGCTTTGTTCTCGAAGAACTCCATGTAAAAGTTCGCTATGGCGGGCGCTAGCGGACTGCCCATGGCTACTCCATCCAGTACAAGGTATTGTCAAACAACTGAGTAGTAATTAATATACATATTCATAAATTTAGCTTATGTAGGGTATGTATTTCAAATCCAATGTAAATTTGATAACACCTTAGTTCACGATACAATAAAAGTGTTGTTGCCGTTGGATTGCGATCACTTCATTTTTAGATTTTATTTAAAGATTTTTATTTCATTTAATTTAAGAATTAGACCCGGCAGCGCCATCTAGCAGTGAGGTGTCGAACTCCTTGCTCGTCACAACGCATCTTACTGCGATAGCACAATTTAATGTCTCATTTTCGTTATTTATTTCCAGATTAATTAGTAATTCATTGTCAGTTAAATTTGCTTTTTATTCTTCAATTATTCGTTCAAGTTTCATTCATTAAAACCTTTTATTTTGTGCAAATTATGCTGCGTTGTTTAAGTTTGTCAGTGACTTATTTGATTCACGTGTCATTTTCGACTTCCTCCCTTTCGCTAAGGCAGAGAGACGCACAGACGATACACACCATCTTAGACGCGCTGTTCAGGTTGCTGCGTGCACATTTCAAATTAGCTACCACATTGTGGGATTTTGTCGCGCGAACCTTCTACTGTCGAGTGCATTTTTGTTCGTGTTACCTGGGACTGCCAGGAGAGTTGTGTCCATTGCATCGATAGTCCTGAAAAGAGTTTTTGAAACAGCAGCGTCAAGCTGGCATTTCATTTTGGTAATGGCGGCATCTTAGGTCACTGGTAAGCGGACTTCTTTTCTTGTTAATTTTATCTGTTTAGTAATCCGATTCTATCTCAGGACCTACTACTATCTACTACTATTACCTATTATCTATTATCTACTATCTACCATAACTACGAGTGTTATTTTGGCTTTGAATTTAACCTCGAGGGTGAACGAAGTACCGTAATTTGGGAGACCAAATCCAGATCGTTGAATTCGAGAGGGGACCACGCCCTGACATCAGCGTAACGCGCTCAAACCACCGTTCATGGACGCAATTACACCGACACTTTTAGAAATTTACCAGCTAAGTCGTATATTACAGTTTATTATTCTCTTTTCTTTGCACCAAATTCAATATTTCATTACTTTATTTTATTCATTTTTGCTAAAATCCGATCACATGACACAAACCCTCCGGCCAACATTATTAAGCTAGATATTACGCATAACCTCTATATGTCGGAATTATATCATAATTAATAGTTGAATTTATTATTTAAGTATACAGGTTAAAACCGAACATCAATTTATATCATCATTGTAACCTATGTTAAGAGTTGTTTTATTGTAATTCATTGTATTTTTTTTATTAACCAAATTATTTCGATCCAAGACCTTAAGCTTGAGAGCAAACGAACCCCGTAACAGTGTTCGGCACTATTATTATTAATAATTACTCTAAAAATCTATTGGTCTTCATTAATGAAAAAGGAGATAGGTGTATAGCGTGAGCGTAGTGCAACAATATAAATATTTGCTTTAGATTAATTGTAATAAGTCGTTACTGAAAACATTGTTGTACATACATAAAAATAAATTGTTACCGCTGTGAGTTTAAAAACAAAGAAAGTTTACATAAAAAAATTGCTTTCGATCGTTTGAATAAAATCTAATAAAATTGTGAAGAATCTGATTTCGTGTGTTCTTTTTTTTTAATTCTCCAGTAAATTGCAAAACAAATGTTTCTAATCTTGACTAGTTAGTGCAGTCGTTGCGCAAGAAAAGTAAAAAGTGAGCCCCACGTTGGGCGCCGAAAAAGCAATACATCGGGCAACCCTACACACATCATTTCACGAAAGAAAAAATGTTTTATTTGTTTAAACATTGCGATTACAAATAATGTAATTTTACACGTAAATAAAAAGATTTTGAGTTATATTTCTATTATAGCAACTAAATGAATCATTTGGAAATTAGTGTAGTTAAACAATCGTATTTGTTTTATGTTTTAGTAATACAAAGGATGTCGCTCCGTAACGATCTCTCCATTCAAAGGCGGATCATTCGTTTATCTTACACTGACCATCAATTTTGAAAACATTCAGCAATAACGACCGTATTATTTTTTCGTACCCTTATCGCTGGGCTGCCGCGTACTGCGTACCCTCACAAAAAAGGGTTTATTACCACCTTTAACGGACAATTCATAAACATCGGCGCCCGCTCTTTTTTTTTTAATTAGGGTTAATGGCGGCCCCGCATTTGCACCGCTTATCACCGCGACCCGATGCTCCGTTTCGCCCTGTCCCATTCCGTACCCGAAACAATAACTCAGCGACGGAGATTAAACGGTATAGATGCGTTCGAGGGTGCTGTATAGTCGAAACAGCGCGGTCATTATGGATCCGGGAATTTTCGCATTGTTCTTTGTTCTGTTTTCTATGAAATTTCATTTGGGCTGCCCTTTTTTTTCCCTGTTAGAAGCAGACAAATGAAATGCGTGCGCGCGTTATTGTTGGAGAGCACGAAATACATGAATTAACATTTCTTGTAGGCAAAATACGTCAAAATATCAAGCCACGAACTGTTTGCTTTTGATAAATCCTGGCATAAAAGATAACAATTTGGCAGATATTATGTAAGGAATATCTAATAAGAGTTAACTTTATCCATTTTTAAAGCACGTTACCGAGTAAGTTTAACCACAATGCTTTTCTGTTGTAACATTGACAATTCGTTGTCGTCGAATAGTCAGCGATAGAAGCTGACCAAGTTCTGTTTATATTAAAAAGATCGTGTTTTTCAAGGTCGATTACTATTTGTTCAAATGGAAATGAGTTAAATTCGCTTACAATACCAGAGCGTTGACAAATTTTCAACGAAGCAGGGAAGTGAATCTAAGAGTATTTTTGACATAGTGCTTAATCCTGATAAGAAGAAAGCGTCGTTATTTCCATGCGCTAAAGCAAGAACCAACGAAAACATTTAATACTTTGCCTCAGCTACCGGGGATGCTATGTCAGATATATCTTTAATATACAGAACACAATCCAGAATATATTATGACATTAACAGGAACAAATATAAACATAAAGTAGTACAGTGCTTAAGCATAACAAAAAGGAAAATAAATACTAAGCAAAAACAAGATTTATCGCAGATGGTAGGTGATACCAAAATAAAAATTTATAAGTAGAATATAAAGAAGACTAGGAAATGGAAGACAAAAAAGAAGAAAGCAATGATGAATGGAAGAGGAATTTAGGTAGAAGAAGTAGGGTGGAAAGGGTCGGAGTAAAGTTTATTGACATTCCTGCACATGTGAGAAATCGGAGCTTTGGCTAAAACATTAGTTCTCGCTGTCGGTATGAAAAATGTGTCCGTCGAGCGTGTGCCGTATGAAGGAACTGTTCTTGTTATAGCAGATAGTAATTCTGGTGCATCTATTTTATTATTAAGTAGATTTATTAAAAATCTTGCACTAGCAATCTCTCTACGTACAGATAAACTTTGAAAATTGTGTTCGGAGAGCAACGCATCATAATCTGATACTCGTGGTGGGTAGTATCCACGCATTTTTAAGGCTAGATATTTCAAAAATCTTTTCTGTACTCCCTCCAGTTGTAGCTGTTGATATATATATATATTGCTATGATATCAAATTACCTAACCTACCTAACCTCAACAACATACAACATCAAACGTTTGTTATTGAAATAAAATGTATTCTGATCTATGTATTTAACTACTTTGTAAACAAATTGTAAAAATTCAAACTAAACACTCACTATATCGCATATAATTTTAAAAGGGCACGTTTCCATGGATTTTTTAGGTAAAAGTTCCTTCGCTGATTGTACGAACGTAGGTTCACTTAAGGTGTCGTATCGTTGGAAACGATTTTCTTTCATCGTTGCTGGGTCTATAACGCCTAGGAGATATGAATGTTGTTTAAAAACAATTGTGGGGGACTTCTTTTTCGATATTTTCCTGAGTTGGTTGTATTTTCAAAAAACATCTAGAAATTTCAAAATTTAAATAATTATAAGAGTCATTTAACTTAAGATTTACTTGCCAAGGATGAAGTGTTGTGTGTTTTGTGCAAAAATGATGGTAATCCATTAATTTCGAAGAATTGGGGGACGTATTTTCTATTCCTGGAGTCACAATCGAGGGGCTTCGAAACAATCTTGGTAGCTGAGACATCGATAACGCAGATTTGGAGCTGAAAAGATTGTTGCAGAACTGGAATCAGTATTAGGAATATAAAGGAGCTATTTATCGTACTTAAAAGTAAGCGTTTATTCATCTTTCGAAATTATAACCGGCGTTCAGAACGTAATTAAATTCTGAGGTTAGAATGATTTGATAACAGTGATTTGTTAGGGAGTTTTGATGTTAAACAAACGTTTGCTGTTGTAGAAAGGTTTTTGGCAATACGCGATTGTATGACGGGAGGTTAGCGGGAGATTTGAATTCAATATTGATATTTAAACAAGATATATTGAGATTAGTTTGGATTAAGATTCAAGGAATCTTATTTTTGTATAATTTAAATAGTATTTGAACTTACTTACTTACTCTGAGAGAGAGAATATTCATCTTAATTGTTATTCACTTTTTATTAACTCGAAATAAACAAATTTATGTATTAAAAATTGTTTTTATTCATTATAACATAATAACATCACAACTAATTAAATAAAATAGCACTTATTAAAGAAACAGAGAGTATAACAAGTCAATTAAGCTATAATATACTTCCTTGTCTAGAGTAGTATACCCTGTCACGTCCCAAGTGTTACTGAAGAAATATAGTCGTATATCACCCGATTGGTATGCTGTATACTCAAAACAGGTAGAGGGGAAGATTTTCATTCACTTGTGTGCTATAGTGGCATCTAGGTATTGATGCATAGCTTATCTGTGGAGTCTTTTTATCTTAAATAGAGGACGCTGCATGTCTGAATGTTAATAAAACAGTGTTGAGTTAATTTAAAATCAATTTAATAAAATTTAAATAAAATATCTACAAGTTTCGTAGCAATATATATACTGGATACCATATTATTGAAGCGTACTCCAGCTTAGGCCTCACAAGTGTGTAATATAGTGTTCTCAGAGTGTCAGCATTTCGAAAGGCTTTGCAAGATTTAACTAAAAAACCGTAAGTCTGAGATGCTGATTTACAAATAGCTGATAAATGTTCGGAGAACAGAAGTCAATTATCAAAAAAGACACCCAGATCTTTAAAGTGTGTAGGCGAGAGATGTGAGTATTATCCACAGTGTAAGAGTAAGTAACTTGGTTTCTGTTTGTTGTGTAAGAAAGAACGGCACATTTGCTCACATTCAGCTGAATGTTATTTTCTATGCACCATTTACAAATAACAAGCAGGTCACGTTGAAGATATTCGCAGTCATCAACACATGTGATTTTAGAAAAGATTTTGAGATCGTCCGCGTATGCCAGGACCAGACATTTGAGGGTTGACAGAAGGTCGTTAATATAGACGTTGAATCGCAGCGGCCCGAGCTTGGATCCTTGAGGGACTCCAGAAGAGACAGTAAATACACTAGAGTGAACGCCGTTGTAGGGGAGGCAACAGGAGCGATTATCAAGGAACGAAGCTATCAGGTCCGTAACAATAGGCGAGAAACCAAAGACGCTCAATTTCGCTATGAGGATGTTGTGATCTATGCTGTCGAACGCCTTGACGAAATTCGTATACAGTACGTCCATTTGCTCTTTGAGTTGATGCTAGTGCTTATGTACTGCGTAATTTCGGCGAGGTTGGTTAATGTGGACCTGCCAGGCATAAAACCATGTTGTTGGCTGGAGAGGTGGCATCGGATGCTGTTAAGAATTTTGTTATAAAGTAATTGCTCAAATACTTTAGAGAGCAGCTGCATAAAATAGCGATGGGTCTGTAGTTAGCGATGTCATATTTGGATCCTTGCTTAAGTGTAGGATTAATTAAGGTAATCTTCCATCTCTCCGGGAATGCAGATGTACGCAAAGACAAGTTGAAAATATAACACAACGGCACGCATAGAATAGCAGCGCAATCTCTTACTAAAAAATTAGCTAGGCCATCGTAACCAGACGTGTTGTCATTCTTAAGACATTTGATTGCTGCTAGTACTTCATCAGAAGAAAAAGACTTGAAGTGAAAACAACTGGTGGTTGTTGGGTAGTCAACAGTCACAGAAACCATGCAAGGTTTATATGCATCAGAGAATACTTTGGCAAAAGCTTCAACTATTATACCAGCTTCGGTCAGTTCCACATCATCGTGTTTTAGGGAACCAGGTATTCTTGGGGTACCAGATTTTTGCCGAATAAACTGCCAAAAAATCTTAGGATTGCTAGAAATTTGAGTTTCCATGCTAGTCGCATAAACAGCATACAAGCTCCTAGACTTAACCTTGACAAGTCTACGCATTCTTGAAAATTCTGCTTTGTAGAAATAAGAGCCAGTGGATAGCCATTTTCAGCCATAGAGATGAAATTTGTGACCTGAAACGCGAGCTGTTGGACAGCAACATCGGTTCCGAAAATGTTGAAGTGAAAATAAAAAAGAGTGGATCACGATATTTTAATTATGAACTTATCATCGCAATCCAACGTGACCGTAGTGGAAGAAAATGTTCAGGGTCACAAGAGGTCGACGCGGACAAACGAATACTTCCAAGGAACTACCAAAGAAAAAATTTAGGCTTCGTCTCGGCAGAAAAGCGGCTGTGGATTTACGTTGGACGTTGCAAAGCGACCACGACCGTGGAGCACATCAAATCGTACCTAGAGAGGTAATCTCCCGCTCATACGTTTGACATATCTAAATTGGACTCAAAAGGTAGTAATTCCTTGTTTAAAATAGGTTTTGGTAGTGCACTCAAAGACGTTATATACAATCCGAGTTACTGGCCTAACAATATTTTAGTAAAACGTTTTAAACTTTTTCGAAAGAAAACCCCATCAAAATAAAACATTATCTGATGTTGCTATAGGTAACAGTTTAAATAATGATGGTAATAATTTTAATGTGTTTCATATAAATGTGCAGTCTTTTTAAAATTAATTTGTTTAATGCATTTCTATGTAATAATACATGTACGTTTAGTATCTTATGTGTGACGGAACATTGGTTAACGAATTTAAACTATAAATTTATAAAACTTGATGATTTTATATTACCTGTATATTCTGTAGGTCATTACAATGGAGTGGTTAATAATAATATAAAATTTGAATCACACAAAAATTGTGGGAATCCAAACAACTATCTGGCGGGACATTCCGAATAATAACATTTTGTAGGGCAGAGGATTGAAATCTCAAGCCTGCTCCTAATAAACAAATATAAGAATTTATCAAAGGTAATAATATTAATAAATTACTGGTGTTACATGTTACTATATCAAACCTGCTGCAGGTAACGTTAATTTATAGTAGATAAAAATCTGATTTGGCAGCATGGTTTTATACATCAAATTCATAAAAATTCATTTAATTTTCCTTAGTAATACTGGAGTGTCATCTATTTTCCGATATTTTACACTGTATGAGAAACGATCACGAAGCTGTAACGAACACACATATAAGCAACAATTTTAACACATGTCTTAAAAAAGAAGATCATGTTTAGTCTTTTTTGCAGATGTACTTTAGAACTATTATAAAAATAACTTGTATTCATTAAATGAAAAACAAAACATTTATGTCCTTCTAAGTTTAATATCATTATTTCTTGTAATTTAAGAATTTGAACCAATGTCCCATTTTTTTTGTTTTCGACATAATTTGTGATATTAAATTTTAGATTTCTCGGCTTCAGCACGCTGTTTGCTTTCGACTGGTTTATTAGGTTTCGCGGCGAAGGTATCCATAAAATTCAAATTAAAAAATAATACAATTATTATTTTAAAATGGAATCTCGTAAAAATGTATGTATATTTACATTTCTTGCGGGCGTACGGCACGTAGATGGGACGGACGTAACGCGAAATAATTCGTAATTAAATTTTCATCAGCCCAATGTTCGTCGCGTTTGCTTTTGCCAGTTCGGCGCTTCCTTTTCCGGTCCGGTTAATTTTTCGGGGAAATTTATTTAGGATCGCCAGAATATTTAAAAGGATAACATTGTACATACGAGAATCAATACACAGAAACTTATATCAGGCAGGCTGTCAATAAGCTGAATATAATACCTAAGAGTAGTTGCGAGAAAAAGTAAACCGTGAGCGATCAAAATAGCTTAAGAACAGTCGCAAAAAAATAGCATGAACAAATTAACCTATTCTAAAATAGCCAAAGACAATTTTTTTTCTTTCTTCTACTTGTCCTGACAGCTTAGTCAATCACAAGGTGCGGTTTATCTGCTTGCAGAATATGAATCCAGGGACTGTAGTGACTCTCAGTTTGTAACGACGTTTCTTTCCGATTCTGATTCGGTGTACTGATATTTACTGCTTACCCTTTAATGCCTTGCTTATGGGCAAATTATACCCTTGTGGCGGTTTAAACGGTGTTGCGTCTTAATCACGCCGTTGCAATAAAGTTTTAACCTCAAAGTGGTAGCTATGAGTCTGAGTGCGGGGATATTCAAATATTGTCAAATAATCATCATCAAATAATGCCAACTTAAACCGCTCGTGAAATGAGCCCACAGAATCAAACGTTTTGCTTACACACAAAAATCCATTAGAATCACTGTTATCATACGATAATATAACCTAACATTCCCTTTACGCTTTTGACGCCAGTTATAAATTCAAAAGATGATAGAATCGCTTACTTCAAGTACGAAAGACTGCTCTAATATACTCCAAATACTAATTCCAACTCCACAACAATCATTTCAGCTCCCAATTAGTGTTCCGGTGATGTCACAGCAAATAGGCCCGAACGAGACTCTTCAATCGGCCCCAGAATTAGAAATACGCCACCCCAAATTCTCGAAATCACTGGATTTCCATCATCTTGGCACTACATACGCAATACTCTCATTCTTGTAAGTAAATTTTAAAAGTGAATGACTCTTATTGTGATACAAATTTATAATTTCTAGATAATTATTCGAAATGCAACTACACTCAGGAAAAACCGAAAAAGAAGTCCCTCACATTTGTTTTCAACAACTTGATATCTCCTAGGCAAAAAGGACCACAGCAACGATGATAGATATCGTTTCCAACGATACGATACAGCAAAATCAACCCACGTTCGAACAATCAGTGAAGGAACACATTTCCTTAAAATCCATGGTAACCTGCCCTTTTTGAATTGGATACGAAATAAGTAAGTTGTTAGTTTAAATTTTAACATATGTTTACAAAATAAATAAGTAGATAGTTCAAAATACATTTACATAAATAATTTTATGTAAGTAGTAAGTAGTTAACGTTTGATTCTGTAGGCTGTAGGTTATATATAGCATGATATATCATAGCAATATATACATAGACCCAAACCGTTAAACGAGAAAAAGCGGTCTTACTGCAGGCCAGCCACATTCTTTCTGAATTTTAGCAAGGGTGGTCAAAAGTCATCAAGCACTGAAGATTGTGGGCGCCCAAGGTCTAACGGGATGTCCCGAAATTAAAACAAATAAGTATTTTACAAATTATTCTAAACACCCAAACCGCAATAACATTTTACTTGCCGAGTCAAAATTCCACACATTCGTAATTTCCAGATGAAACGCTAGTTGGAATATAATTTGAACACAGGGTTGACAGATTCACCCATTTCCTTCTAAAATAGGAAAACAAGAATAGCTCTAAATATCAGAATTACCTAGTTGAATACATTATTGTATTATGAAAAATAAATATTTTGTCAAATTAGCAATGTAAAGAGTGATAATTTAATTGATAGATAGACCTCGTAGAAATTCCATCGTTATGATTTATTTACAGAATAATAAATTTCATTAAGTATCAGGAAAGCTCAAAAAAGCTGCGCGTTTCTTAGATCATTGGACGGTGCACGTGTATTGATGTACAAGATAAGGATGATAATACATTGCGACCTGAACGAGGTATTGCAGCTCTCTGTTCTGGCTGCATCTGACCGTGCAATCTTACTCATTTTTTAATAATTGTATGATGTAGGAAGGGATATGCTTCCAAGTGTAGCGCTCTTGAGTTGCACAGGACAACAATCTCTGTCCGTTGCAAGTTCCCAAAGGAATGGTACCATCCTTGGAGATTTTTCCAAAGTTTGATTTTTCTCTGCTCTACTCCACTTCTTAGTTTCTCCAGTATTCTATTGTTATTAAAAGGTTTGGCACTTAAAAATGATGATCCAGCTTCTTTTTTTAGCAATAATTTTTATTCCTGTGCGGTGAATTCTTTCACAAAGCTATTTTATTTGGTATATCGTCCTGGGGTGAGCAAGCAAACTTGGGTGCTTCTAAGAGTTCTTTACCTGATCGTTCCCGATGTAGTCTTTTCCGCTACATTCTCCGCAAAATGAAGAGAAATAATACATATTTTCTTCGATGATTTTTTTTCTTTACTGTTAGTGATGCTAGCTCATTCACAACTGCTTGTAAATTTACTATAATACTGTAATGAGTCTATTTAATGTTGTAATTTCAGTGTAATGATTAAATTGTAGACCGGCGCAGAAGTTCCGTGAACGAAACAAGAAAAGAAAATACACAACACAAGACCATCTTCCTAGGACCGAATCGCATACAGCCACCTAATAGCGCTTGAACTTTTAATCCTCCGCAGAACTTTTGCGCTTTCCGCGAAAGTTTTTCGCCTTCTATCCCGTATAACCTCAATATATTTACCAAGCTCGTAAAAAGCTCACGGCAGTTGTCTCCGTTTCACGACGCCGAAGTCACCTAAAGTTCGAAGGGAAATAATTGAGTTAGCGTTAAATTCCGAAATGGAAACCCAAATCCGTTATATATTTATGGGGCGCAGAGTGAAACGGAAATAGTTTCTGTATCCTTTTTGTTTTATTTCTTTTAAACGTGAAGTGGGAAACATTAAAAGTGCCTCGCTGTAGGTGGATGCCCCTTCATCTACTGCAGGTAAAGAAATACTGTAGCTCACATAATAATAGTGTAGCAAATAAAAGGAAATGCGATACGTATGAATAAGAAATTATACGAAATACACAGGACTATTATCCAATCAGTAGGCATATGATCTTTGTTCGATTAAAGATTTATTTTATTTATTATTACAGCAATGTAAATAGTATTTTAAAACACAAGTATCACAATGACGTTTCTGTAATGCGAGTACAAGTTAAAGTACGGGCATTACATGTCATTGTGACACGATTTTTTTACAGTATTTTTTCTAATTTGCACATTAATCGCCTACATTACGTTCCGGCAAGAGTCCCCCCCCCCACCACGTTAATATCTCATTACAGCACAGTATGCTGTAATAGCCATATCAGCACTCTGTCGTCTTTTGTTTTAGCTTTATTACAACATCCAATTAGAAAAGAAAATATATCAAAAAGTATATATTGCTACGAAACTTATAGACAATATTTTAACTTTTAAATTATATTGTTATAAATTAAATAACTTTTAATTTATAAAAATATATATTATTTAATTTTACTGAATACCATCCACAGTCATGTGTGATATTCTTTACAAATTCAGAAATAAACCAATTTGCCTCAATTTGCAGGTGACCCTAGCTGCAAATTCTTCCTCCACTCAAGCGGTTTCGCTCTCCTCTTAACGAATAGGTTCGAAGCGAAATCATTCAGTAGCCCATGGGACGTGGGCGGACTATATTGCTGTGACCAAAGCTCGTTGTAGTTATCAATATACTATTTAAAATCGATGAATCTTTAATGTGATTGTTCAGTTTAGTGACAAAGACGTAAGCCTTCTGAGGATACTCCCAGGTGAGTAAGATCATTCACTATATAAAAAATCACAAGCATAAAGATTTTTATTATCTCAATTCAGACTAAGAACTTAAATCTGTCGTTTTACAAACATAAGTAAAATTCAAATTTCATACCAAAAATCCCACCATACGAATTTTCATCAGTGCGGCAACGCATGAACATAAAATATACTGACAAGAAATACGTATACGCGAACAGGAAACTCACAGCCCAAACTTGCCTCGAACATTGCTGCTCAAAACTTCAGGATTAAATCAGGGACGATTCCAAATCACCAAATAACTGGATACATATCAACCTTTGCATCAAACACGATGTACTACCATTCAAAGTAAGTAGACTAAACTATTTTGTAGAATTTCAAATTAATAAATGAACAAATTGTGTGTCCTTCAATTAATGTTCAACGAGGGTTTCTTATGTTGTCGTATCGTTGGAAACGATTTCTATCATCGTTGCCGGGGTCCTTTTTGTCTAGGTGATATTGAGTTGTTGAAAACAAATGTGGAGGTCTTCTTTTTCGGTTTTTCCTGAGTGTGGTTGCTTTTCGTATAATTATCTAGAATTTTGTAATTTCTATCACAATGTAAGTCCATAAAGTTTTCAAATTTACTTACAAGAATGAGAGTATTACGTGTATAGTGCTAAGATGATGGGAATCCTGTTATTTCGAGATTTGGAGTGGCCTTTCATATAATGCTGGGATTTCGAAGAACAATATTCGAGGCAGGAGATCGTTGGAACACCATTTGGAAGCTGAAATGATTGTTTTGAATATGGACTTATTATTTGGATTATACTAGAGCAGTTTTCGTACCTGAAGTAAGCGATTTTATTATCTTATCATCAAATTATAACCAGCATATAACGCATAAAGGAATTTGAGGTTATATTTATTTGAATGATAACTGTGAATGTAGTGAATTTGGTTATGTGAGGTTGTATTTGATTCTGTGGGTTAATTTCACGAGCAGTTTAAGTTGGCATTGATCTAGTTATACTTGATTTTATGACGGGAATTTAGCGGGAGATTTGAATTTTGTTTATGATATTAAAAACGAGTTTTTAGTTTGGATTAAGATTCTAGAAATCTTATTATTTTGTATCTAAGATAGTAAAGAACTTACTTAGAATTCAGGGAGATTCATTTCTTTGTTCATCAAATTTATTTAACTCTAAATAAATAAATTACACTATATTGTCGTTTCTTTTATTCAATGTATTACAAGAACATCACTAACTACTAACTACTACAGACACATTAAAGATACTTAAATGTTATAAGCTATATTAATATCATAATCATTGGTTCAGCGGAGTGACGTTATCCTCTCGCGTTCTGAGGGTGACTGAAAATTATAAATATCCTATTCGATTGCGGTGTACTTAAAACCCTGTGGTGGGGACAAATTTACTTTTCATGCCCTCTATCATTTGAGATCTAGCATATCTTTGGAATTAATGAGAGTAGAATAGATGACGCTGAGTGGTGTTTAGGAGAATAAAGACAGTGTTTACTTAATTAAAATTTAAAAGAATTATCTATAAGTTTCGTAGCAATATATATACACACAATATCTTTAAAGAAAAGGAAGAAACTAATTGAAAAGTTAGTAATGAAAATAATAAGACATAAAAAGATAAATAAGTAGTTTTAATAACTTCTTTGAGTCGTATGTGAAATTATTGCAGATTAACTACATTTTCAAACATTGAAACCTTCAAATGAAAATCGTCACCAGTTTAATATCAGACCAGATTTGTCGTGGTAGAATTTCCCTATATCTGCAGGTGTTATAGGCGCATATTTTTGGTGCTCAACTGTTCTACTACTTCTTCATTTGTCCCACTAACGATGGCTGCAATGGATTCAATAATCCTTAATGCGTGATTCCCGTGTAACATTAATTCTGTGGATGATAAGGCAACATTTGATAAAATATTACACAAATTGATACCTAATAACCTTGACTCGGTTCGCATTTGCGTGCATTTGCTTGAGTTGTTCCACTCGTACTTGGTTGGAAGGCTGCAATGGTGTATCATTGTGTGGGTTTAATTCGGAATACATTGTTGCACCCGCTGGCATAGCGCAGGGCGGCCAATGTTTACTACTCACGGATGAAATAAACGTAAGTATACAAAGTTATTGAGTTAACTCTTGATATTTACCAATGGCAGGGTGATTTAAATAGGGTTATAATACTGCAAAAATAATCAATTATTGTTAATCTTCAAAAAATGTTATAAGATATTTTTTACTCACAATAAAACGCTGGTCACAGACCAATATCATTTGGAAGGACACAACATCCAAGTCGTTAATACTGTCACTGATTTGAGAACTAGATAGTAAGTTGGAGAAGGAGTACGTGACCGCACAACATTGGGGTTAAGCACTAATATCGGGAAACTGGTCAAAAATGCCAATGAAAAACATTGTTAAGTTTTACAAATTAGTGAGACAATGAAAACTCAAAAAATTGTAAAAATAACTCACGTAAGAATTGATCGTTAACAATCCAAAGCATTACAAAGGTTCAAACAAATCTTCCAAAATACATGTTAAAAAGTAAAAAGAGTATTATACAATGATTTAAAAGCAAAAAGTTAGATTTTAAAATTCGAAAGACGCCATCTTTCTTACTAAGAGCAGCGATAGGAATGCAATAGTTACCTATTTTTTATCGACTTTTACGAGATGACCAACTACGCATGAACTTTCTTGGCTGTTTGCTACTGTTTGTATATATCATATTACTTCTTTATATTCTAATATAACGAACAATTTTGAATTTAAATACAATATAACATTAAATTTAATTCCAAAAATATGAAGAGAAATAAAATAGTTTTCTGTAGGGGTACATAAAAACATCTCGAAATGGACATTTACACAAAAAAAGAAAACCAAAAACCCCGAACTGTTATTTTTTCATGTAGTTTAAAGATTAAAAGGAAAATTGAATTTATAATATACAAGAGTGAGAAACCCCCTAACGGTCCTGTGGGTGTGTCACTGTTCGTTTCTCAACCTAAAATGTACGGGTGCTAACAAAGAACGATCTGGACTTTAGCTGATCCCGATATCTCTTCTCGTTTCTGATATATTGCAAAAAATTTGTGTTTTTGGGGGTAGCTTTGAGCCCCCACTACGCTCCTTAAAACCAAAAAGGGAACGTTAAAACTATAGATGTCAAATGTATTTTGGTGTTTTACAATCCCATCAAATTTTATCAAAATCGGAGAGATGGACACTTGGATGCATTTCCTTGTAAACTTTGCAATTGTTTTAAGTTTGATTGCCTACGTTGAAAAAGAGAATCACACGATCCCATGAATTGCATTTAAACATTACAATCGATTTATGATTGTCCTGACTTGTTGTCCGCATTGTCTCTTAACGTGCTGCAGAAATATCTTCGTTCGCATGAGTTGCTTAATGTATTGTGCTTTAATAAGGAATGCAGTGTTTAACTCTCTTTTCGTGCGAATGAGTGAAATATTCAATAAGTTCAATCCACATTGAGATGTTTTCTCTATGCACATAAGACAAATTAATAATAGTCATACAATTTGCGTTATGTGTTTATCTTTTGGGGAGGTTGTAACGACGTTTCCTACGGTTCAGTGTACTGATGTTCACTGCTTACTCTTTAATACCTATAAATGCTTATTACTTATACATTGATCCCCGTAAGTCGAAGGAAGTTCTCCCCGAGCTCGTTTGGAGGCGCTGGTCGTATAGCTAGTTGTCAAACGGTGAATTACCATCTCGTGGCGGCTTAAACGGTGTTGCGTCTTAATCACACCGCTACAATAAAGTTTCAACCCCAAAGTGGTACCTATGAGTATGAGTGCGTGAATATTTAGGGTTTCAGTTTGGATTGTGCAAGAAAAAAGTGAAAGTGTATTATAAATTAAACATTCATTTCCGTACAACAAGTGTGAAAGACATCGAATATATACAGCAAAAAAAGGTAAGTGTCAAAACATATGTATCTACAGTCATGAACATACATAAATATATGTACAGTGATAAACAATTAAACATTCGCGGGGGTTCGGTAACGCTTTTAAAATTTAGTAGATCTTTTTTTAACTTGTTTTAACTCTGTTAACAACATGAAACGACAATCTGTATACGGGGATCGGTCGACAAGTACGCGAACGGTTTTCACGGGCAATGACGTTGGAGACGAAACTAAATTTTGCGGAACGGGAACGATTGTAAATAAAACCCTGGGAGCACCAGAAAACTGTGCCAACGCAATGGCCAGAGTGGAGAAAATCGGTAAAATGCCGGGGTTACACCAGAAAAGCTTTGCCAGCGCTAGCAATCGGGCCGGAAACAATTGAAATAAGAAGCTCGGCGGGTATTAGAAAAGCTGTGCTGACATATCAACCAAAGCGGACTGGGAGAAATCTAGCGACTAGGGAATTCTCCTTGCTTGTGCTAAGCGCGCGGTTTATATACACTTGCGGTTCCCGCAACGCGGTCGCGATGGTGGGAGTTGAGCGTGCGTGATCGGACACCGTCTGCGGGGCGACACTGGCGCCGTAAACGCGATTAACAAATAAAAACATAATAAAATAAAATAACGTGCAAACGATACCGTCCATGGGAAAATCAATCAAGAGAACAAAATTAATGATTAATTCAAAATAAGCATAAAAGTTGACGTTGAAATGGATTTTCTCATGGAATGGGACATTATAAGATGTATATTATGCACACTTTGTTGGTATATATTTGCTGCTTTTTGTTTGTAACTCCACAAAAAAAAATTTCTCAAAGGAGCTCGTCAAAAGATGTCCTCCAAAAAGCTCCCCAAGAAAACTCAACAAAAAAGCTTCTTGAAAAAGCTCCTCAAACGGCTTCTCAAAAGCTCCCAAAAAAAGTGATTGCTTTTTAAAATATAATCTAGACGATCTTTTAGTTGTCTTTGTTTTTGTTTTAAATTGTTTTAATATATATAGCGAATTACAATTTTGAATAATTAGTACTAAAAATTTGAGGATGTATATTTAAGATGACAAACTGAAAAAAGAATTAACTTTGTCACACAAGTGCCAAGATATCAATAATGTTCAGTAAAGTAATAAATAATAGTTAGGGAATAAAATTACCTCGCGTTTGATGTGGATAAATAAAATTTGCCATTTTTACGTACTGCTGTGGTCTGGCACCCCGGTTTTCGTAAATTCAGTTTCTTTTATCTTGTTCATCCCAATTAGTCTTTGTCAGTGTTTCGGGCAGGTTTTCTCAGAAATTGATGTTTTATTTTAAGTAAGAGTTAGTTATTGATTTGATTGTTTTATTTATTTATTTAATTGTTCAGTTGTTTATATTAATTTCATTCAGTTGTACATTTTGCGTTCACTTGTATTGTATATGTTGTTATGTTTTGCGATTTCGTCCTTTGGCGGACAGATATTTGTGCGTTGCAGCGCACGTAGCTGTAGAATTTTATATGTATACGATTGTTTAACCTTGTAAGAAAGGAGTTCCGAGATTGACATGAGCGAGTAAGTAGATGTAACATTGTATTTCATTGCTGCCATTTTGTGATTTTAAGTTTTGAATTCGCGTTTATGATTTTATTTTGTCCATCACGGAACTCGTTTTATAATAATTGGTATTATATTCTTGTGTACATAATTTAGATATAGGTTCTTTTACTATTTCGTGCAGGAAGATATATTAAGTTAAAAGAGTTAATTTTTGTTCGTTTTTAATTTTACTGTTTTGTATTTTATAATTAATCACCTCGGGTTGGGTGAATAGAAGCATTGTGCTTGCTTTTAGTTTTCATTTATGTAAATTACTTGAATTGTCCACGTTTAATTTAATTGTTTTAATATTGAAACCACGTTGATTGAATTGATATAAACAGGATTATCTTCCTGAACTATTTGTTACCTTTTGCTTTGATAAAGGATTTAGCATTGTCCTTTTTTAATTTAGAGTCTAATGCAGTTTTGATTTCGACCAGGACCTTTTGTCCAAGGTTTTTTTTTCTGCGAAATTGTATTTAAAATTTTTTTTTTTTTAATAATAAAATTATTGATTATTTACGTCATTAAAAATACTGTTCTTTTATTTTTGATTAAACCTTTTAAATTTTTTGAGTATTAAAGAAAGTCAGATTTCTTTCACCCACATTTGACTTTTCATGATAAGTTTAATTGTGAGAGTAACCCTGAGTTTAATTGTTCTTTTGCGCCCTTTTAAAATTTTTAACCTTTGAGCTAGCTAATTTAATTTTTCATTTTTAATTTCATTTTGCATTTTTGTTGGTACCTTCAGTACACAGCAGTACTTTAGTATATTTTAGTAGCAAGCACAAAATTGTACTGTTTTTTTAAGTATTTACTTTTTCTTTGTTTCGGTTACATTTCGAAATTATATTAAAAAACTATAATTTTATTGATTTTGTTTGCAAAGGAAAAGTAAGTTTACATGATTTATTGTAATAAATTTACAATATCTAATAATCTCTATCTATTACATGTAATGCTCCCGATTTACCATTGTAAAATTTCGGAAATCTTTTACACTGCAGGTGTTTTTACTATGCCATCCACATTGGGATACCCGATGTTTAACTAAAGATTTACCATTGTCTGCTTACTAAACCCAACACAGTTGTACGTTGCAATAGGAACCGCAAAGATATGCGAACTCCACGACAAGATTCTCAAATAGCGTCATCTATTTAGAGATTCATATGTACCCAACACACAAATGGTCGATTCTCACGGGCGTGTTTAACTTGAGCAAACTTCCTAATACCCCCTAAGAAGTTTATGTACAACATGCGCGGAATATTCGCTCCTCGTTCAATTAATGAATTTGTTTCGATCGGTCCTCGTATAAGGAGATCCCATTCCAGCTTCCCTTACTCCTCCAGAACAATCTCGCTCCGAGCCGCCAGCACATATAAATTACATTTTCGCCGTGCTTGTCGCCAATATCAAAACCGCTTCGGTATTACCGGCGCTCGTCGCCTCGTATTCATATAAATTAATAGGACGTCGGAATGGTGGGGGGAACCGCAGCGGTCGGGGACACTGGTGGCGAAGTTCTTCGAGCGTTCTCCCGCTGGCCGACTCGAATGTGCAATTTGCGGTTTTCCAATCTCGACGAACAAGTTACGGCGTCTTGATAAGATTTCTAGCTATTTGTGTAACGTCACTTCGCATTTATCGGTGTCTGTAAATGAATGAGGTCGTCCCTGATACAATCTTCGAGACACCGAAGGTGAAAAGGCAAAGCTGATTGATGCTTGTCGTCGATAGGTTAGTCAAGAAAAATATGAATGAATAGCAAGCTAGTGCATTTCTAGTGAAAATTGTGCTTCTTTTTCCGATTTTATTGCTTGGTGGTGCTTACACATGTAAAAATACGGAGTTGAATCTAACATCGTTTTAACTCTTTTCCGGCATTTCCTCGCGACCATCCGTTCAAGGAGCCTCCATTTTGGAGTTAAATATTTTTACAAATTATAAATTCTTTCAGTACAAGCACCTTACAAGATAATATAGCATTATAAACAAAATTAAATTAAATAAAAGAAATTGTGTACAGCATTGCTACAATTAGCATCGGTAAACTGAAGTACATACGGATACACATATATCATAATAAAAAACGAAAAGAATGAAAGTAATGTGATATAAAGATACATATCACACCCATAAAAATTTATTATTACAAACTCAGAACAGAGAAAACAAGGAAATACAAAATATTTAGATATTATTTTTAGAGTTAATTTGAGTTTATTTTGCGCTACAAATCACATTTTAATTATTTGATTTAAGATTTTAAAAAGTTTACTGCCAGAGTCATCTAGCGGCGGAACAACAAAAACAGAATAGAATTAAATTAATGAAATCTGTAATCTTTAAATGATAGTCTAAAAATTGTTATAAAGTAAGAGTTTTATTATGATTTAATGTGATTCCAAAGTTAGTTATCATATATTTGTGTTGAAGAACTTAATTGAACGAACAAAAAACATTAAAAATGTGTTACGTTACAATTCGAAAGTGACCAGTCTTCTCATAAGAATTCAGCGGCGAATTGACGTTTTTTTGGACGCTGAATCTGAACAATGCAATCGACGTGATTTGCAAATTCTAGGAGGCCTATGCAAAAATAAAAAAGAAAAGTTTCTTTAGAATAATTGAATACAGGAGAAATAATAATAAAAAATAGCATGGGTACAAAAAGACACGCAAAAATTTAAGGAAATTAGAAAAATAAAATACTGAAATTTAATCCAGCACTTAATTAGCCATCGCAAAGTTTAAGAAAGAGTGAAAAATAAAACTATAAATAATATTGATGATAAACTCAGAAAATAATGCCGAATTAATTTACTTGGAGGAAATATTTAATTTTGTTTGAATATGTAATTCTTAATTAAGTTAAGAAATAGACATCCATTTTACATAATTAGAGATTAGGTAATTTTTTAAGAACGTTAAAACAAGTTTGATTTATCTGTTACTTGTTAATTTGTCATTCCCACCGTTTGAATGATAAAAATTTACTGATTTTTTAATAGGTTATTTAATTTACCTACTATTTTGTGTTTCATTTGCGTTGTTAAGATTTCACCAACTTACACACTTCATCACAAATCTGGCGGTAAACTATTTTGTTCAGTACGACCCCACTTCTATTTAAAGCTGATCCTCAGATGACAAACGCAAGCAAAAAAAGCTACCGAATTAAGGCGGCAAATTTGAAAGCTAATTACAATGCGGTAATTAGCAATAATCTAGTATTGTACAATCCGAATCATTAACGACCCGTATGAGATACATCAGTTTTTATATTTATTTTAAAAGAGTCTTAATTACTATACTACAGTAATTACGGGCATAAAGCCTAAGTTTAAAATGCTTATCAGGCCCCTACGAAAATTCCAACCTCAATGAACCTAAATGAACTAACCATAAGTGTAGCCGTATAACACAAGTATCAATCCCATTTATAATAAAAGTAATAATCGCATGAGCCAAATCATTGTATGTCAACAACTATCGGGTAATAGAGCAAATTACAAGGCCGTACGAATGAGAGGAAACCCCTAGGTTGATTCAAACAAATGGGAAATTTTAAAAGTTGTGTTGGTGGCCTTGAGCGATTGGTAGCACTAACCATCGTACGCCAGCCTGTCAACGACACCTGTCATTTAGTTGTTATGTATACTTGGAGTGATGCGCAACGTGCATTTGCGATCAAAGCTTTTCACAAGAACAATGACAATATGGAGGGGGCACGTAGAGACTTCCGCCGCCATTTTAATTTAGGACGCCGCGATCGTGTTCCATCAGCACGTGCAAGTAAAACGTATACGTAATTTCGAGGAAACTGGTTCAGCAATGAAAAAAAAACCTCCAGGCCATGTACGAACCGTTCGTACACAAGACAATAGTAGGTTGTAGCATAGATCAAGTGTGAAGAATATTAGTGCAGGATTTAAAATATCATCCATACAAATTGCAGATTGTCCAGGAAATGGAACCCAACGATCATGTTATGCGCCGACAACTCTGCGAATCAAGGCTTTAAAAGATAACCGAGGACAGGGGGTTTACTAACAAATTGTGGATGTCAGATGAAGCGCATTTTCAACTTAGCGGATTCGTTAATAAACAAAATTTTCGGTATTGGTCACAAGACAATCCTACTGAGCTACACCAGTGTTCATTGCATAGCAACAACGTTACCGTATGGTGTGCTATGTCATTATACGGTGTGATGCCCTTATTTTTTTGAGGACGAGAATGGCAATGCGACCGCAGTCCCATCGAATCGTCACGTCGCGATGCTTGAAACCTTTGTTACGATACAACTACAACGATTTCCAGAAATTATTCACACAGCCTGGTTTCAGCAAGATGGAGCAACGTCACACTGCAATAATAGCGATGGCAGTTTTATGCCAATTGTTTGGAGAACGTCTAATTTCAAGATATTGTGAGTTTCAATGGCCGTCCAGATCTTCTTATCTGACGGCTTGTGATTTCATACCTTAAAATCAAAGCGTTTTTTAGTCGACCTGCTACAACAAAAGAAAACCAATATCTAAAGAGAAATTGCCGAAATCCCAGTTGAGATGCGACGTCAAACCATGAACAATTTAACGAAGAGACTGCCGGAATGTTTGCGTCGAGAAGGAGTTCACCTAAAATATGCCATCGTTAAAAAATAAATGTTTTCTAAAATGGCATCACTTTTACTATTAAATGACAATCAAAATTTATTTTTATGAAACTAATTAATTTTCAAAATTTTTCATTTTTTTTAATCACCTTGTACTTATGGAGTCCCTTTGGAAGACAAAGTCTCTCCACAGACGGTGGTTGGCGGTAGCGAAGGTTCGTAATATTCTTATCGGTTGCTGCAGACCAGGTTGGGCCCAGGGACCAACAATCCGGGATTTACTCAAAGAAATTGGTTCTATTTCAATCAGAATGGGACACCAGAATATGTCAATTTCCACTTCCAAAGAATTAGATGCGTCGAATATGCAAGTGAACAAGAACAGGAAATGCCATAAATATACCCAGGTGAAGGGTGGTAGCTGGGGGAAATACTTTTTTTTCTATTCGAATATCTTGATGGAAACGCTCTTCTGGTTGGTCACTAACACTACTAAGGTTCTCGAATTAAAAATTCAAGTGGAAGGTCAAAACATGAATTTAAAGGTGGAATGCTTCTAATAGAATGCAATAGTTCTACTGTCATTTCTTCTCCAGAAAAGTAACTTGCTTCTCATTTATGGAACATCGACTTTGGTAGATCTTCTGATGTTTCTGTAATTTAAGCGGCTGTTTTCTTGTTATACTATCAAAATCTTGACAACTTTCGTTTGGAAAATACATAATTTTCTGACTTTTTATGGCATGGGAAGGACTTTCTCTCTTAATTACTATCAGCCTAACTATTTTGCTATTAGACCTTTGCAATTAGGTAATAATTTACGATAAAGCATCCGTTCTGTCATAGGATGCTATTTTATTTATTTATGGTATTATAATAATTTATTCTTGTATGAGAAAGAAGTTAATTTTACTGCTTCAATGGTACGCATGTACCAGTGTATGTAGTATTGATCCCCTGAGGTATATTAAATTAGTGGATATTTTTAGCGCTCCAAGCTCTAACGATGGCGCCACAATAACATTCCTTTCCTATGAATATAAAGTTCTATTGGCGACTAGGTTATATAGCTCAACTATAAACGTACTATAACAGGGATATAAATATAAGTACCTATATCTTATTTAACGAGATGCCTGAATTGAAGTTTTGCACTAGTGGCAAAATGAGTGTAATGAAATCTCGAGATATATGTATAGTCACTCGTCGTATAGGAATGCTCTTTGTGTTTTATTTCTACATACACCGAGTGTTCGTATCGCCACGCTATCTAGTTTACCGTTACCGGAACTTACGATAAATAATGTATTGATGGAATAACTTATGTCGGAGCAAACATACCATCGAGACAAGGATATAAAGCACCTCTTGCCCCAAACCTCTATAGATGGAATCAATTCATCCATGTAGTACGTAATATTTAATAAATAACTTAATGTACAAGGTTTACATGCGAAACCAGACCACTTTATAGCTTGAAGTATGAACCTCTTCCATACGCTGCCTATACCCCAAAGTTCAAGACGCATATATGGAACTGCACCCGAATTTATAAACCCCTTCTGCAAATGTGTTTGTAAATGTTTACCGTCATGTGAGAAATAATGAAAATTTTGAAGGAAAAAAAAAACGATGAAAAATAATTTTTTTTGTTAAGTTGTTTAATTAACTTATTTGTTAATGTTATTATAGAAAATTTGAAAAGCAGTTGATTAACTGTTACTGTGGCGTTAGAAGAAAGCATATCCACAATCCATCGAACATAAAAAAAATATGACTACGAGTTGTATAAAATATTACCGGTCAAAGAGCTCAATGAAGTTTATCAGATTACAGTTGTGCCAACGAATGATTAGAAGTTTAAACAATGACCATAACTTTTTTAACAAAATGTTATTGACAGTCCAATTTTCTATAATTTCGAGTTAACAGCAGAAACATGTTTGGAAACAATTGTTCCACAAGTAGATAACTTACTGTATATCCTCTCAAGAAATCAATTAGATAACATAATTTGACACCAAGATGGAGTACCACCGCATAGTGTTTTAGCGGCCCGAGAACATTTTAGCAATCAATTTCCCGTTTGGATTGGTAATGGTGGGACTATTCAATCGCCACCCAACAGCCCCGATTTACGCCACTAGATTGTTTCTTATTGGACGTCTTAACAGGAAAAGCGAATTTCGATTTAAATGTGACACTATTAAAGAGAAAATCGATAACCTAAACGAAGGAAATAATAATTGAATTTACGGCAGACTGTAGATCCGTTCACGCACGCCTGACTCTCACAATGCTGAACGCGTGGAGGACCGCAACAGTGTATATAAATCGGGCACGCGCGGTGCTCGAGGAGTGATTCGGGTCACTTCACTGACAGTCAGGCTCTATGAGTTCGGTACGAACCCAACGTTATCCTCCGAGCTGTGAGTTCGGTGCCGGCTAAGGCCTGACACGACACATACTGTCCGGACTCCCCGACCTTTGTTTTCGGCGCTAGCAAAGCTCTCTGGCACGACATAGCGCCAACCTGTACTTTCAAACCGCCTGCGTACTGTTGACTCCTCCTGGCATATTCTAGCACGACGCCAACCATCTATGAACTTTATTTTTGGCACCGGCGAAGCTCTCTGGCACAACACGGCACCAGCTTGTATTTTAAAACCGCCCGCGTATTTTTTAAAGTGATCGTTACAAGGTTTTTATCAAATATTGGTTGGTTTAGCGTCTATTGCAATTTTACGTTTTTTTAGTCAAATGACTCGCTAATTATTTAAAATTGTCTTATATATTCGAAATTAGGAAATGAAGGTGCGATAAATTCATTGCATTAGTGTATATTTCTTAGTGCATACCTTTTCGATAGCATTCTCTATGTATTGGCGTGCTGCTCTTCTGTTAGCTGTTTTTACGGCAGGGCCGTTTTTATTTGTATTTATTTTGCATACACTTTGAATAAAGATCATTCTGGGTCGAACCTGTGTTTTATTATTACCACAGAAGGGCTATGCGAAAACAAGAAATATTCAGGCTGTCCCATTGAGAAATGCAAAAGTACATTTCTTTGAGTGCGTCCTCTACTGACAATTCTAATAGTTATCACTTTCTTAATCGGTAGAAGTAAAGCAAAACTACTTCTATTTGAAATATTTTCTGTACCCGCAATAGTAACGGAAATAAGGGGGTCAAAATAAAATGAAAAACGCGGCCTCTCGATAAAAAAATATTCAGTGTATTTTACTAGGATTTGAATGAATTCTTTAAAATTAGTTAATGACGGAGGAATATTTTTTGTACCATTAGTATTTCTAAGGCCCGGTCTTTCAATCTCCTAAGAAATGTATCTAAGGCCGGGTCTTTCAATCTCCTAATAAATGTATCTAATAACAATTTAGCTAATAAGTTATTAGGAGAATAAGCACAGACCGTCTTTCAACGAATATTTTTAGGTTAAAGACACGTATTTCAAACTTCTAATAAAGTTCCTAATAAAAGTTATTAGCTGAACTTGAAATAACTGTCTTTCCATCAACTAATAAAAATTATGTAGGTAATAAATTGGTTTATTCTCCTAATATCTTATCGAGTGCTTGAAGTAGCCAATAAGAATTATTAGACGCTTAATAGCGTATCGAAAATCTCTGAAAGTTCTTAAAACAACAAAGAGGGTTATGTTTTCAAGTTTGGAATTATTTATGAACTAGACATGTTTGAAGATTTCGAGAATTGTTTTTGGAAGGGATTTGGTCGATCTAGTTAAAATAGTTCATCGTGATTTATCAAGAGGTTTAGATTATCAAAATACAGTGTATATAGACAATAAACAATATTGACAATGAACAATATTAACAATAAACGATACTAACAATAAACAATTTTGACAATAAACAATATTAACAATGAACAATATTAACAATGAACAATATTAACACTAAACAATATTGACAATAAACCATATTAACAATAAACAATTTTGCCAAAAAACAATACTGACAATAAAAAATATTAACAATAAACAATATCTACAATAAACATTGTTAATAACAATGAACAATGTTAACAATGAACGATGTTAATAATAAACAATATTGACAATAAACAATTTTAACAATAAACAATATTAACAATGAACGATGTTAATAATAAACAATATTAACAATGAACAATATTAACAAAAAACAATATTGACAATAAACAATTTTGACAATAAACAATATTAACAATTAACAATGTTAACAATAAACATTATTAACAATGAACAATATTAACAAAAAACAATATTGACAATAAACAATTTTGACAATAAACAATATTAACAATCAACAATGTTAACAATAAACAATATTGACAATAAACAATATCGACAATAAACAATATTAACAATGAACAATGTTAACAATAATCCCTATAAATAATAGCTGTCTGCCCGGTATTTCAATCTGCTAATATTAATGTGTCTAATAACAATTTAGCTAATAAGTTATAAGGAAGATATATTAGGTAAATAAAAACAGACCGTCTTTCAACGAATGTTTATTAGGTGAATAGTTATTCGGTATATTCATAACCCCAGTTTATGTTGGCAATAAATGACAGCGCTATACAAATACTTACACAATCTTAATCTCTTGACAAATTTTTCATCATTCCAATTGTTTAAATAATTTAAATTAGGCTCGCTAATACTTATACTGTCTGTCACGATTAAATATTTAAACAAGCTCCCCCAAATCATCTTCCACAATTCCCCAAAATCTTCAAAAATATCCATGTTCCTCGTTTATAATAATAATTTCAATCAATTTCAAACTTAAAAATCTTACAGCTTTAAAAAAACATGAAATAGCACAGAATCATACATTTGATTTTAACAATGTATCAATCCTAAACCAGGAACAAAACTATAAAGCACGAACTATACTTGAAATAATCCAAATTTATAAACATAATAATTCCACAAATGATAAAACCGACACACAATTCTTCACTAAACTTTATAACTTAATTCTATAAATGAAATTAACCATAACTTTCCATAACTAATACAACTGACACATTTCACAAAACAATCTTTATATAAAACATTTCAAAACCATCAAATTAAAACAAAATACAAACTGATTTTATCAATAAAACAAAAAATGTTATATATTTCTATATACCAAAAATTTTATTTTATACATCTTTAATTTTTTAAAAACTGTAAATGATTAAGGTTTGCAAATAAACCGAAACGTTTTACTTATTGTACCTAATAGTGTTTAACTATCCGACTGTTAAATACCAAGAAGATTTACAAATATATTCATATATAAAAAGTCAAGAAAATTTGGAAGAAATTTCAAACTTTTTTCTTTTTTTGATTGTGTGTGAAGGTTCTAATAGTACTTATTGGCTACTTCAACCACGCAATAACATTTTAGGAGAATAAAGTTATTACCTACATAATTTTTATTAGTTGGTGGAAAGACAGTTATTTCAGTTATTCGGCTAATAACTTTTATTAGGAACTTTATTAGGAGATTGAAAGACCGGCCCTAATAACAATTTAGCTAATAAGTTATTAGGAGAATAAGAACATACCGTCTTTCAACGAATATTTTTAGGTTACGGACACGTATTTCAAACTTCTAATAAAGTTCCTAATAAAAGTTATTAGCTGAACTTGAAATAACTGTCTTTCCATCAACTAATAAAAATTATGTAGGTAATAAATTGCTTTATTCTCCTAATATCTTATTGAGTGCTTGAAGTAGCCAATAAAAATTATTAGACGCTTAATAGCGTATTTAAAATCTCTGAAAGTTCTTAAAACAACAAAGAGGGTTATGTTTTCAATTTTGGAATTATTTATGAACCAGACATGTTTGAAGATTTCGAGAATTGTTTTTGGAAGGGATTTGGTCGATCTAGTTAAAATAGTTCATCGTGATTTATCAAGAGGTTTATATTATCAAAACACAGTGTATAGACAACAAACAATATTGCCAAAAAATACAATTAACAATGAACAATGTCAACAGTAAAAAATATTGACAATAAACAATATTAACAATGAACAATGTTAAAAATAAACAATATTGACAATAAAGAATATTAACAATGAACGATGTTAACAATAAAGAATATTGACAACAAACAATATTAACAATGAACAATGTTAACAATAAACCCTATAAATAATAGCTGTCTGCCCGGTATTTCAATCTGCAAATAAATGTGTCTAATAACAATTTAGCTAATAAGTTATAAGGAAGATATATTAGGTAAATAAAAACAGACCGCCTTTCAACGAATATTTATTAGGTTAATAGTTATTCGGTATATTCATAACCCTACTTTATGTTGGCAATAAATGACAGCGCTATACAAATACTTACACAATCTAAATCTCTTGACATCAATTTCAAACTTTTTTCTTTTTTTGATTGTGTTGGCGACATTTAGAGACTTGTGATAAGCTTATTAAGGTTCTAATAGTACTTATTGGCTACTTCAACCACGCAATAACATTTTATTAGAATAAACTTATTACCTACATAATTTTTATTAGTTGGTGGAAAGACAGTTATTTCAGTTATTCGGATAATAACTTTTATTAGGAACTTTATTAGGAAATTGAAAGACCGGCCCTAAATCGTATTTACATAAAATACACACATATAAAACAAAACGATGTTGCTTGGGGTGTTGAGAAAACCGCAGTCAACTAGTTTGGATTATGTTGATTTTGAAGAAATAGGTATCTTCACTTATATAGATTCTTCCTCAGATACGTCTAGATTTTAAAGTGCTGTTAGCAATAAATTTAATAAAACTGGTATTAGAGTAACGCGCTCGCGAACATAAATCCAATTTTACTAATTCCGCTCCGATGAGAAACCTCTTAGAGCAGCCGGAACCCATACCCACCCGTTTCGCTAGTAAAAAGGTGCCTTTCATAAATTACACTTTCGTCTAAAATTTCCGGTTTCACTCCGGGACGGGAACATAAAACTGCGAAAGGCCGAGGCAACCGAAGGAGAATGAGGAGGAGGACATTTTATAGACAAAGTTTTATAATAAAAATATCTCAAAAGTCTTTCTCTGTGTTACTGCTCGCTATTCGGCTGTCATTCTTCTTTGCCCTTCGCTTGGCGTGCGAAAGCCACTACCACTCTACGCTATATCGTTTCATATTTTCGCTCGTGTTATTAGGTAAAAATGTGCGCCGGGCATAAAGGATCGCATAAAGCGGCTTACGAGCTAAAGTTCTTTTAAGGCCCGGGTAGATGGTGTTGGTTGGGCTGAATAGCCTTATTCACTTCCCCGGTCTCTCTTTTAGATTTGTTACGCGTTACAGCGCGCGTCATTTATCTCAGGATATTAAGCGGTCGACGGTAAATATTGTCGTTATGGTAGTACTACTGAGGTTGGTTGTTTTTTTCTTGGGGATACGTCATAACGGTCTGAGCAAAAAGTGTCATTACCGCGACCTGCTAGTCTGTTCGTTTTCATTTTTTTTTTGACGATGCTATGCGTCCTTCCCTACGTGTGGCGAACGAAATGGTTGGAGTAAACCCTTTAATCTGTTTCATCCGATGTAATAATGGTATAATTCCCGGGTAGGTGTATTAGTGAACGTAGTCTCTCACTGTAGGCGGGGAAAAGTTTCTTTTGTATTTCGTTTCTAACAGTTTAGGTGGATGCGCCGCGTAAATGTATGTATATTATTACATTTTTAGTTTTCGTTGTGAAAATTGAAGGTACACTTTGGTACATAATTATCGCTCAGTTGTCAAGTTAGATACGGAAAAGCCAAGGAAAGAAAATAGAAAATTTCTGAGAAAGTGGTGATCACAAACTTCAATGAAATTGTAACATCGAAACCATTCACCGAGCCATCCCATTCATTGCGTCTCCTTTTATCTATTTTACAGCGCACATAATCGCAACAAAGTTCAGGTGATACTATCAATATTTAACTCCACAAAAACAGCTAACTTAAGGCATCAAATTTTACTGGAGTTGATAAAATTAATTAAATAAATCTTCCACAAATATAATTTTTGTTAAATTTCCGCATCTAGGTATCGGAACACTTCCTCATGGAAATGAGGAATGCGACAATCTTACGAGACAGGGTGTTGTCGAGCAATTCTAGGTAGCAGACCTGTTAATGGCATAGCACCTAAGGTAGTTAAATAACAAATAAATATCTGGCCAAATCAGGAAGTGCTCCAAAATTGAGATAAGTGTCCCGGTTTTGTATGTGCGAAAATGTCCATTCGACCGAACCATGTCAGAATCAACTTAATCGCAGAAGTGTCAAAGTAATTATTTTTACAGGTCACTGTAGACTCAGAAAGCATCTACACAAAAGAAGACTCTCTGATGAGAGTAAATGTCAGTCACTAAGGAATAGATGAGCACATTCTAAGCAACTGCTTTGCTGCGACTTGAGTCAAGTACGAGATATTTGCGAAGGTTTACCTTTCCCAAGAAAACTTGAAATAGGTTTCTACTATGTCTCTGACCGACCTACGTGGTATTTTTGTGAATAATGGACTAGTTACATAAGCTGGAATGATTTCTGGCTTTGTATCAAGCTGCACACTAGATGCACCAACTATATTTCCACGTTTTCACGTCGCGCGTCAGTAAGCACATCAAATTTGCTAAGTATTAGATCAGGAACAGAACATCAATCTCAAGGTTTATATTTGGAGAACAGGCTGAATTGCGAATCACTTTCGTTGTTTTGCAATATATAGTCTGTGCAGTCATGTAAGTAGAGATGTATTAATAGCATAGATTAGATTAAATTAGGATATGTAGCCCATAATGGCGTGTTCCACGGCGGTCTTTTCGACCTATTGTGATCCCTTTTATACTAGAAGACCCTAATTTTGCCTTCTTAATGAGCCCTCTCATTTTTGTATGGTAAACAAGTCACTATTACGTCATTTTGCAAGCAAGTATAACCCTTTCCTTTATTTGGATTTGCGTCAACATACACACAGAAACTACAAAAACTGACACTTGGAAATATTATGGGTATATAGAAATATACGCACTTTTGATTGCTGGCGAACTACTATCCTATGACTAGTTACTACTGCCAAGCTGCCTTCCTTGAATTTCATGGGCTTGCAAGATTTTCGTTATCAAACCGTTAACAAGTTCCCAATTTCACTCAATCTCTGTCATCGTCGTAGTGAAGTTATGAATGGCTAGAGGCCTCTCAAGCTCCTTCACTAGACGGCCTCTGTCCTTTCTCCATCTCACGCATGCCAGAACTGTGTATTCAAGTGTATCCAGCAATCCATAGTCTAGACATCGGTCGTCCTCCGCCAGCCGGCATCTGTGCTGATACGCTCGGAAATATTCGTGTCAAGGAAGGAACTGGGTAGTGTAATAATCAGTATTCTGGAAACGGCTGCGAAGCATAGAGTTCCTTGCCCTCCAGTCCTTTGATATTCTCTGCCACTTTTTTTAGGGTTGTTTCTATTTCTCTTTGCTTTGAAGACTCTGGCTGTCGTCCCCCGCAGCAACACAACCTCGCTTGTTCATCAGCCAATATAGATAACGACGGTACTCCAGCAATAACCTGCGTTACTCCAGTAGAAATGATGCTATAACCACTAATGCTCATTAGGAATATTTTCCTTTGTAGTTTTTCCAGGGTTTCTTTGTTCTTATTAAGGCCTAAAACTTTTATCCACGCCGGCATCGCAAAAAGAATCTGGGACTGCATCGCGCTGTGCAGAAGCTGCCTCTCTCTACTGCTCCGGTCTTCAATATTCAACTGCGCCGCTAGTGTGACCTCAGCTCTCGCCCGTAATTCCGTCACAGATGCTTTAAACTTCATACCATGGTCTCATGTCACTCCTAAGTCACGCAATTCCTCCCTCGGGGTTATTGATACACCCGTTATCGTAAAACTGACCCCACTCTGCTTGTATGGTCTCTTTAATATGGCGCCTTCCGCTTTATAGGAAGTTTTCTTCTCCATGCACTCAACAATCCTTTTCATGGATTCGGTAACTTGACAATGATATCATTAGCGTTGCGCTACAACTATGAGGGCCTGGTCATCGGTATACGCAATTGTGGTAGCTTCACCGACCAGTGGCACACACAGCATTCGATCGTATAGTATGTTTCATAACGTGGGACCAAGCACTGACCTCTGCGGTATTCCAGTTGTCATTACCAATTTAACTATTGGTGAAATGAGTGCATTCATTTCTGTTAAATAATTTCCAATGATTCTGAGAAGATAACTCGATATGTCTCTTCTTTTCAATTTGACGACAATTCGACCCCAGCATACCGTATTAAAAGCATTTTTGATATCTAAGGCAGTAACCCATTTCGTCCTGATTAAACTTCTCCACGACATGGGTTGTTGAGCGACCATTCATGAAGCCATAGAGCCCGCCACTCTCAGTATGCTCATCCTCCAGCCTCTTTTTGATCATTCGCTTATATATTTTCCCCAGGATACTAATCAATCATATGGGCTTCAAAGTGAGTCGCTCGTCTTTAGAAGATTCATTCGGTAGCAACACAAACATGGCCTCCTTCCATTCCATCGGGAAACGTTGCTGATTGAGCAACTCATTAAGGAATTTCAGCATCGTTTTGATTATTTTTGCTATAGTTTCCACTGCCTCAGTTGTCAAGTGACTAGGCCCCGGTGCCCTGTCTGTAAATTTAATTGTATTTTTTTTATGCTTATACTTATAATAACATTTAAGAGAAAAGGAGGATACAAGAATGGCCAGCAAAGTCAAATGTAAATGAACAGTACGAATATCCAACATTAACGCTTCAATAATAGTAACATTTCTAAAGCAATACTACAGTAACCTATTTTGAGAATTATTCTTTACAACGGCTTCTGCTCATATTCTTTAAGTACTCTCCTTGTATTAATAATTTTGTTTAACTTTGATTTACATTACTCTAGGCCACAATATCACTGCACGAAACATACTGGGCAATGTGACTACAGAATCAGTCAGCCAGTGCAATCCTTCAGTTAACAGCGTTCGACCATCTAAATAAGATATGGATACCCCGATTTAGAGATCCCATGATGAAACCCTTGCTCGCCTATTAGATATTAACAAACACGCGATGTAGCGGCATAACTGCCCGTTGATGTCCGGCTCATATTCCCTTTGTCCCTTCTGTGTGAGGGACGCTGGACGCTCCGTTGCGCCAGCATCAATCAATTAGCTCCGATTATAAATGAATGACTATTAATTACGATTCTCGATCCGATCCATCACGGCCGACAAGTATGACTGATGGCTTTGCGGCCCGTCCAGGCGGCTAACTCGCCGACAATGAGTAAATATAGAGGTGGTGAGTGGAGGCACATGTTAGGATATAGTTTATTACTATTTGGTGTCGAGAATGTCTCTTATAATATAATTAGCGGCAATGACATAAAAATAAGCTTTAAGTGCTCTTTAACAGCAAGAATAAATATGAAGGCTAATATTTTGGGGCCAATGAAAATTTTTACACATCAACTGCTTCAAATATAAATTTTTTAAAATTCACTTTTAGAAATACTTATGCAAAATGATTATCATTATATATGCATAGTGCTATACTCTCTAATTTTTTTTTTAAAGCGTGTGATCTCTTACCGGTTCTTCTGACTATATTTATACATAGCTAACATACACATGTGTACATATTGATATGTACTTATTTTGTAAACACTACGTGTGGTTCTCTAAACAAAATATATACTGCTACGAAACTTGTAGATAATTCTTTATAATTTTTATTAAATTTTTAAACTAAGTCAACACTGCTTTTATTTTCCTTTCGTACAGTCAGCGTCATCTATTATTCTTTATATTCTCATTAGCTCCACAGATGTACTACACAGTTACACTCCACAGTTACACTAAATGTACCCCTCCATAGAGTTTTGCATACACCGCAAACCAATCGGATGATACGTATTATTTTTAACATCATATATAGAATTCAAATCTCCCGCTAAATTCCCGTCATAAAATCAAGTATTATCAAATCAATGCCAACTTAAAGCGCTCGTTAAATTGACCCACAGAATAGATTCACTGTTATCATACGATAATATAACCTAACATTCCCTTTACGCCTTTGACGCCAGTTATAGATTCAAAAGATGATAAAATCGCTTACTTCAAGTACGAAAACTGCTCTAGTATAATCCAAATAATAATTTAAACTCCAAAACAATCATTTCAGCTTCCAAATGGTGTTCCAACGATCTCACAGCAAACCGGCTCGAACAAAACTCTTCAGCAAGCCCCAGATTAGATGAACGCCACCCCAAATCTCGAAATCACCGCATTTACATCATCTTGGCACTACACACTTAATACTCTCATTCTTGTAAGTAAATTTGAAAAGTTATGGACTTATATGTGATAGAAATTTAAAATTTCTAGATAATTATTCGAAAAGCAACCACCCTCAGGAAAACCCGAAAAAGAAGTCCCTCACATTTGTTTTCAACAACTTAATATCTCCTAGGCAAAAAGGTCCCCAGCAACGATGATAGATATCGTTTCCAACGATACGACAGCAAAAGAAACCCACGTCGGCGTCGAACATTTATCGAAGGAACACAAATGCCCTAAAAATCCATGGTTACATGCCTTTTTTGAATTAGATACGAAATAAGTAAGGTTTTAGTTTAAATTCTAACATACTTTGACAAAATAAATAAATAGTTCAAAATACATTTACATAAATAATTTTATTGTTGATATTACGATTCTGTGGGTTCTGTGGCATGATATAACATAGCAATACATTAGTCACAAACCTTAATCTACTTTATGAACCTTACTATGCTATTTACAAACACTTATATTTACACTTCTAAATACTAAAGGTCCTTATTTATTTATTTCTTTCGCGTGAAATTTGAATGATGGAAAATTGTCCTTTGAAATGACAATGTTCAAATTTTTTTCCAAAAAAAAATCAGTTTTGATTCGTTCAAAATAATGAAACTGTAAAATTACTAAATAATCACAAAATGCGATTCTATCACAATGTTTTATATTTTATTGAATCAAGATTTAAATATAAATAATAGACACGACCAATCCCAAGTCTTTAATTACGAATACAGAAGACTACTTAACTTTTTCTGTCATATTTCGCATACTCTATATAGAAATTAATTTCAACATAGAACGAACTCTAAAATTAATATAGTGAGATAGCTCTCTCGCCGTAATTTAAACAGCCGTACGTTGTTACATTACACAGCGTGAGTTAAATTACTCCCAGATATCAACCAAGCAAGTCAGTATCACGATCACCACCTTTAATTATACCAGTCGCGTGGTGTGCACAGGGGCGGCTGCGTCGGTATGAGTTTCTGCTGACGGGTCGCCCGCCGAACGTTCAGATTACACACGCACCCACTCACACACAGCGCGAAGCGCGGACGAAAGCCACCGGGGGTCGACTGTGTGACAGTCGGAAATGCAGACTAAGTGAAATCCACCCCTAATCGCGCTCGCTCTTTCGTAATGGGTCGGCTCCCATGCAGATAACCAGAAATAATGGGGCCGGGGTATCAGATTTTGTTGACTCAGATTTATTGTAAAGCAAATATGTACTTGTCGGAGTTCTGTGACGCGTCCCGCCTTCCGACTGTGTCTATATCTATCAGCTAACAAGTCAGCAACAACAGACAGTCGTTAAGATTACGGTAATAACCTGCCGCCGCTTGTTACTTCGCGTCTTCTGTCTCTAGCGTCGTTCGGCAAATATTTTAATGGGAGAGAGGGGTAGAAATTAACGAAGGAGACGGTTAGCGGTGGAGATTGCGATAAGGAAGTGGTGGAAGCGGAAATTAATTCAGACGAGTGTAATTGTCGTCTGTGGATATTGATGTAATGAAAGAGTTATTCATCCAGTCATTATGGAATAATAATATTCGTGTGCAGTAGATGTAATGATATGTTCTTCTTCAATTATTTATATTTTCACCCATTTATTTGATCAGAAGCCCAGGAGCGCTTTGGAGTGCTCCTGCGGCCTTTTCATTTCATTCTGAAGTTCGCTCTGTATAATTGTTTTCTACCAATGATATTTGTTATGGATGTGCTCGTATATAAATATTAATGGACGACGAATAATCTCGAGCAGAAAAAGAAATGCTTTTGATAAAGCCTAAAGCTTCATAAAACTAACGTTTCAGTGATTACAAACACCTAAGTAGGAATCAAAATTATGGCAAATTCATTAGGAGAAAAACATATTAATAAATAATAATAACTGGTGATGGCAGTTAAAATTAAAATTGAAAAATAATATATGGAGAAAATGCCTACAATTAAATTAAAAAACAGGCGAAAATTTTCACATCGGAAATTATATCGTGAATTATCTATACAATATTTGTGGTACAAATCAAGAAAACAGTAGTTTCTATCTTTCTTTCTTTTACAATGTATAAGACTGTATAAAATTAAGTTGATGAATGTGGATAGGTAGATTAAAATTGGCATAGTTTGAGTCAAATTAAATAACAAAGATAATAATGAAAATTGTGACCATACAAATATTAAAAATTTCTAAATTAAAAACAAAGTAAGATATAAGTAGGTAAATACAAAGTATGCTTTTTCAAAGTTACGTATTAAATAGAATGTTATCAAAATTGCTAACATTATCAATATCGGCCCCAAAATTACAATGTAACGAGGCGCAACAAATTAAACGGAATTTTTAATTGAGAATTTATTTCTATAAAATAGGTGCAGAATTGTACAACAAAAAGGACAACAGGTGAGTGATCAAAATAAAGAAATGTATACAATTGAAAATGTACACAAACTATTTGTAGTGTGTTCGAGTACTTTCAAATTTAGTCTCAAAATGTTAATTACCCAATTACAATAAAACGAGTAAAATCTATATACCGGACCTAGTCAAAAATACGAAAGCGGTTTTAAAGTATAAGTGAAGAGGGCTTTGCCGGTGCCGAGAGCACAGCTCAGAGACGGTTCGCGTTGTGCTAGAGTATATCGGGTCCGGCCAAAGGTATGCGGGCGATTTTTCAAGTAAAAGTGTCGGCGCCGAGAGTACAGCTCCGAGAGTCGAGACAGGCTGTGTCGTGTCAGAGAACTTTGTCGGCACCGAAGTCACAGCTCGGCGAGTAGTGCTGCGTCCTGCCAGAGGTTTTGTCGGCATCGAAGTCACAGCTCGGAGAGTGGCGGTGTGCCCTGCCAGACGCTTTGCCGGCACCGAACTGACAGAGCGGAAATGGTTGTGAAGTGATCGAAGTCACTCTCGAGTATTGGCAAACGCGCGGTTTATGTACACTGTAGCGATGGTGGGAGTCAGGCGTGCGCGAACGGACGTACCGTCTCTGGAGACGATACTCAGCGTGCTAAACAAAAGTAAATGAAAAAAAAAAAACTTAATCAAACAAAATATAATGCAGTAGTAACGCTAGGGAACTATGCCAAAATGGATTAAATAAAAGAAAATTAACGATAAATTAATTATCAGCCTGAAATCAATACTGGAATGGATTTTCCACCAGTAACGGCACGTTACAAGTTTTATAATTAGTTAATATAATTTGTGATGATTTAAAATGATTAGTTTTTAGCTAAGTTGAAGATGCTTACGCTTCATCAAACTTATGTCATGTTTGTATTGTTTAATTCTTTTGTCGAGAGTTTGGGTAGTTTGATCGCTGTAACAGAGACCATAATAATAATAATAATAATAATAATAATAGTCTTTTATTTCTATAACATGCTACATGTTACATGAGCAGGACAGAAACAAGTCAAAGACAGGAAAAAAAAATTACATATTTAAATATTCACTTAATGTGTAACAATTAATTGTTAGTAAGTATTCTGTAATATTTTTCTTAAAAATTTTAAAGTTATTTAGTGTTTTAAGTTGTTTCGGTAGTTTATTAAATAAATTACATCCTATATAGCTTAAGGATTTTTGAAATGAGGCCGTCTTATGTTTGAGAGGTTGCAAGAACAGTTCTTGTCTCGTATTAATATTGTGGGATATATTTTCTTTTTCAAATGTGTTTCGGTGTTTATGGACAAAACAAAGAACATCCAATATGAAGATGTCATATCATATCATATTTGCTATGATACTTTATCTGGCTACTTCAAAACGTAGGAAATACTTGTTGAAACTATCTTATTATTTAACCATTGTAAATTATAACACTTAATATATATTTGCCATTTTGTGGAGCTTGTTAATAAAATTATCTTAAAACAACAGACATTTTTGTTACTTACCATTGGCATTTTTTTTAACATTAGTAAGTAATTCAATAACTCCGTCGGGTTCGGTAAAATTTTAGTGGGGATGGTACAATACGTCAATAGATGTCAGTGCCTAGACGTGTCAAGGTGTATCCCATAATCCGAAGCATCGTCCAACTACAAACAATAGTAGTTCGCGTTTGTTAAAGTGAAGTTCCATAACGCAGTTATCTGTTTTTTTTAAAGAATTCATGTTTTTTTCGGATTTTTCTATAATTTTGTTAAGCTTGTCAGCAATATCTCATGGCGATTATAAATTTAGTGCGTGTGCGATATCAAATTGAATACATACGTTTTAAAAAACAATAGAATATAATAAACAAAGTACATAAATGATCTGAAAGATATTTGGATAAGCACATTACTCATGATTTTTTCCACATAAATAATGTACCATTCTCGTACATCAAATATGCAGGTATAAAATTTTCTCGTTATTTTTTTTCTATATATTAGTTTATTTTGTGGCATATTTAATATTTATATTCATGAATTTTACATAACTTCTTTTACGTTTTTATCAAGTGAAATTTTTCACATTTGAAATTGCGATTTACCAGCTAAGAAAGTTAGAGTTGGATTAGTTATTCCTCGTTACAGATTGCACCGTCACAATTTTATAAAGACAGAGAACAGGATTCTGAGAGCATAAGTAAGTTGATTTTTTTAAAATAGCATCTTGTTTACACGAATTAATAATGATTTTATGAACCAATATTCCACAGCTTTCATTTTATTGAATTAAACATCTCACCGATTTCAACATCGAATCTTTTAAAATAAACCATGTTGATAAAACACTGGCGAATAATGGTTATTAGTTTTGTGTATGTCCAATTTATTTTGCTTATTATATTTCTTTTATCTTCGCTAACTTTACATAAACAGTAAATGTTTGTAAAGTATACTATATCGTAAAGTAATAATTTAGACATATCTATGATGAAGCTTGACCATCCTATGATTAGGATCAGTATTTACTAGTTAATCGCTCGTTCTTGTGTAAACGTCTAAATCTTTCAATATAAAACACAATACATATAAATAGAACAAATATGAGGACCTCAAATAAAGATATAAAAGATCAACTTGTTGCGTCTACGCATTCCCGTAAACTTCTATTCTTATAGAGCTTACTTTTCCATTATACGGATACAAATGGTTTCTGTATATGTGCTATACATATGTACTTCCTTTCCTTTTTGTTGCTTATTTTCTTCTTTTTGAGGCAGAGACACAATGAGAGATTATATCGAAGGGATATTTCGGTTTATTTTTCAGACCTTTTGTATAAAGACCGAAATGGATACAATATCTAATAATAGTAATAATGATAAAGATGAAAAATTGGGTTGTTGTTATTTAGGATATATTATTATGATTATATGAGTAAATTATTTATGCTTTACCGATGTTTATTGTAGAATTTTGGGATATTAGAATAGTCGTCAATTTTCGTTATGACCTATAGTCGCTAAAATTCACTTTGGAAATCTACGAAAGGTAGAAATTTGCAAAAATGCTTTACAACTTTAGTACTTACGAGTAAATTACAATTATAATGAAAATATTTAAAGCTTTCCTATACAGACTATAATAGTGGGAATACTGTGGTTTCTGATAGTCAAATGGTAACAATTTTTGAAAAGTTATATAAATAATAGAATAAATAAACAGTTTATTGCAATTTCTAAATAAACAATAAATTTACGGCAGCAAAATTTCAAAGGAAAAGAAACTACAAGAGAAAAAAACAAAACAAAGTAGGTACATACTGCTGTAGTCTTGGTTTGCTTATACTAATACCATCCGTTTAACGGAGATGCCGGCTGGGTGGTATATGTGATTTTTGATGTCAGATTGGCTTATGTTATTGTATGAATAAGCTCTACGTTTGCGTAGGGAATTTGAGTGGGGATTCTTCCTCGAGCAGGAAGCAAAAGCTTTCCCTCGCGAAGTGATTTTGCATTAAGTGTTAAAAAAAACCATTCGAACGAGTCCCTTTTGCCCACATTTTGACTGGTAAGACCAAAATTTCACTTAAAGAATTAACCATCGCGAAAGACCTAGTACCGTATTTCGTTCTCTCTCTCGCTTTCTCCCTTGGTTTATGATTAAATATAGTTTCTAAATTTTGTTATCATTTGTTTTATTTTCTGTTTTTTTGTCACTCGTACGAACGGTTTTTAACACTTAACACCCAAAATCACTTCGCGAGAAAAGCTTTTGCTTCCTACTCGAGTTTTTCCTGAATTTTGGGGGATTTTATAGAATCCAAAAAGAAAACTAAAGAATTATTAAATTTAATTTAGAATTTAGATTCGCCCGGTAACGAAGGGGAACGCGAGCTTTTCAAAAGCTGATTCGGACTCCACGAACTTAAAATGACTAACTGACTAACTCTAGCAACCATGCTAGGGTTTATATAGACTAACACCCCGCTCATGGTACTAAGACGATAGCTCGCTCTACTTCTCTCTACAAGAGGGCGCATCAATGCCGTTTCTGGTTATTTTTCTGAACTTCAAATGCCCTTTCGGACGGTATCGTGGGATTTGCCGACACAGCAAACTGGCTTTAGTGAGGCCAGCGAAAGATAAGGTTAATACCGTGAATGCATTACCACGGGTTAACGAAATTTGAATAACGTCTAACGTCTTTCCCGTGGAAAGAAACTGCTACCGCAGATCCCACGGTACTTATCAACAGCTTCAAGAAATGAAATTAAATCTTGTCAATCAGAATTACAGAATTTCGAATTCTTACACGTATATTCTTATTCTTGAGCTTGCTCTTTATGCTCACGACAACTTTTATAAGTTTCAACTTAATAAAGATAAACATGATTATAGCACGAGACAGAGAAGTGACATAGCCACACCTAGGTCTAGATTAACCTTATATCAGCAGTCCCCACAGGTTCTTGCTATCAAAATATATAATAAAATTCCTACCTATTGGAAAAATTTAAGCCGTTGGCGTTTTAAACGGTTTATGCGGGATCTATTAGCAGTTAATGCTTTTTACTCTCTACAGGATTTCATAAATTTTAGAATTACTTAAGTGTTTCATCTTAATCTAAGGTTCATCTTGTTTTATTGTCTTCACTCTCTATAAATTTTTTGAATGCTCTTGATAGAAATGTTACTATTATTGTTATTATTATTATTGTTGTTACTATTATTATTTTCATCAGCATTATGGTTATTACATTTAAATTTTTTACCTTTCACTTTTTATTTTAAGTTTGTAGTTTCTAAATACAATGGGTTTAGCTTTCTCTAATTAGATTTTCATTCAGTGCAATTGTATTTTTTCCTTTCATGACTTTTCTATACCATTGTATTGGTCTTTTGGAAATTAATAAAACTTACTTACTTACTAAATAACTCAGCTATAGCTCGGTGTGTTTTTTGTCAGATACCCACAAGAATTAACCTTCTTCTATAAACTATATCTGCCAAATGGATTACTTTCTAGTGAAGAGGAAATGCATTAATGGGAAATGAGGAACCGAATGTTATTAGTAAAATAAATAAGTCATCAGCATTGCGTTTAATAGCTCGTAATGGCTGCCAAATACGGCAACGAAATCGATTTCAGTTTTTATGAACCCATGGAAAACTCGAGCTCTTTATTAACGACTTTACTATGTTGCCACAGGTGAATTACTATGCTGCGCAAAGTGCGAAGCCTTGTCGGCAAACAGACGCTGCGCGAAATTTTAGAGTTTTGGGCTGTTAGTCAACCCCCAGTCGCATTCGATGAAGCCACTTCATTGCATGTCGACATGCGTACCCATACGTAGTACCTATTGCATACGGTACAATACAAATGAGCGCATTTACCTTCGACGACGCCGACGTAAAAGCCGGGGGCACTTATTGTCAGCGGAGAGGGCGCTTAAGCTCGGCTGTGCGAGCGAGAATAAAGATTTCGATGCACATTTACAGTTTACGCCGACGACGTGAGCCGACCGACACCACTCAGACAGCAAACACTAAAGCCCAGAGCGAAACGATGAATTGCTATGGGGGATGAAGTGTGAGAGGGACAGGCTAATGACCTTTTATAATACGTGTTGGCTGACGTCTCGCGTGAATTGCGACAGAGGTCCCTTACTTAAAGAACGAAAACCGCTTCAATTTATATGAAGAGCTTACATTATGGCAAGTTATTGTAGATTATCTAGCCATCACATATATGTTCATACTTAGAGTTTATATATTTCTAGAGAGCACAATATACATGAGATTCTGAATTTCATTTAATCAATACCTAAGAATATGCAAATCACTTGCCAAAATTCTAATACACCTGGTTTTATTTAAAATAATATCGTAATGTATTGTATTGTGTAGAACGTAGCATCTGCATGGTTCACCTATATCCGTACCGTCCACTGAGGCCACTTGGGCCTATTATAGAACGAATGCTATATTTAAAGTTCATCCAACAAGTCCATGCCTTTAAGTAGCTCAGAATCTTTTTGAATTATGTCTTTTTCAGGTCTTCTAGGGAAAGCTGGACCTTCCCAAAGATGTTATACCTGATTCTTGCTGCGGCGGAGCAGTGGCAGAAGATGTGCTCAACTGTCTGTTCGTCCTCTAAACATAGGCGTCATTCAGTTTCCTCAGAGACTCTAATTCTGTTTAGGTGCTTTCTGAGATTGCAGTTATCTGTAAAGACAGAGACTACTACTTTGACATTTTGACGGTAAAATTTAAGTAGTTCCTTGGTTCTGACATTATTAGATGAAATGCACTTTTTCGCATGTGCCAAACCAAGACAAATGTTCCAATTGGAGCATTTTCTGATCTGCCCATATAATGTTTTGCTGCTTAGTTACGGTAGATGCTATGCCATTTTCAGGTTGTGTTCCCTGAAAATGTTCCACACCAAAATGCTCAACTAAAAAAAGCAGCCCGACTAGTTTATGACCCTTCATTACTCGGGAAATATAAATCTTTTTTTAATACTCACTTAAGTGAAAGTATTTGAAATTGAACAGTCTTAATAGTTATTAATGTATCATTAGAAAAAATAATCTTTCTGTCCTCATGCAAAAACTAGTTGTGCTTTTACTGCATGTCATTGTGGACTTTTGTAAAAAAATACCTGGCACCATATTTGTGTACGTTAAAATGAACAGCAAGATAAAGAAGGAAATTTTCGAATTTCAAGGGAAAAGAAGAAAATAAAACTTCCTAATATATCTGCATTCTATGTATATCCACGCGTGTGCTTCATAGTCCACCTAAAATACATATCAATAGAGTCCCATCGGTAAGTAAACCTTTTTTTATTGACATTTTGCCGATACGGAGCATCAATAACTCCCAATAAGTTCTGCTCGGTCAACTATAAGCTATTCTCGTTGTTCGGATCTCATTCGTCGTAGCTTTTTGTTTACTGGGTCCCCTCTGCTGGCAAACTGCCGAAGGGAAACTTGTACCAAATCTCTGGCGTTACATTCACATGCCGAAGTATATTATGAGGAACGACGTAAAGGATGAAAGCAGATTCTGGGCGAAGTGCCTTTAGTATTGGTGCTTGTTCTGGGAAAGTTTGATAATTTTACTTTTATATTTCCTTTTGCGATAGATTTACAGAGAAATCCTGGAAAAAAACAGTGGGTAGTACATATTTTATTACCATTTTGGAAACATTTTTTTAAAACGTATAATTATAGATACATTAAGTAATTATTTTCATCAAAACGGAAATGTTATTCATAAATGTTTGAATTTATTCGAGTTATTGAAATTGAAGTTAATTAAAGAAGTTGAATGCGTCTGAGCTCGTTATTTGACTCTCACTCTTTGTGTTCATTTTATTTTAAAAGTAGAATGAAATCTACTGAGGATATTGTGTGGACATATGCTTAGCAAAGGTTAATAACCTTTCAAATTTGAATGGAAACCCATAAACACTTCAACTATTTCTATAACTTTAAAAAGAGGGGTTTTTAAGCTGCTGAATGGCCTCCCTACTCAATCTGCTCTCAGTGAGATTGTAGAAGGAAAAGGGTTTAGTAACAGCTTTCGTACAATTAGACAGTCCAAAGCATTTGAGACGGTTTGTCATGTCACGCTTTGTTCCATTTTACATAACTTGTAACGACGTTTCTTTCAGTTTGGTTTGGTGTACTGATGTTTACTGCTTACTCTTTAATACCTTGCTTACGGGCTTTCAATTACTTACTTACTTTTAAAATGCTTATTACGTATGCGTTGATCCCCGTAAATTGAAGGAGATTTATTTTCATATAATATTTGCACATCGTATAATAGTATTCCTCCCTCTTTCAGGTGTTTGCCGCCGCGTGCTTTCGGGAGGGAGGTGTATCGGTTGCTGCTCGCAGGGCAATGGGACTGATGACCTGGGGATATGTCTGAGGGGTGCCATAGCCATTTTTTATATGTTCGCAGGCACTTATCATTGTTATTACTATTACTATTATTATTACTATTACTATTATTATTATTATTATTATAAGAGTACATTTGTAGTCTTTTCACACACTTTTTAAATTTTTAGATTTTATTTACTTCACTTTATTCTATGCTTTGTATGCACTTTAGTTTTTAGTTTTGGCGTTTGTTTAGGCAGTTTTTTCTTTTATTAGGACTTACCTAAATCAAGGCTAAAGTTTAAAAGCAGGGCAATACATTCTGTATTGCATCTGAACTTCCCCTTGGGATTTTGTGCGGTAGCTCACAAGCATATGTTTTATTCTTATTTTTGACTTTATTTATATTTTCTTACTCTGTAGAGTTATTGGACAAAATAAAGGCTATTATTATTATTATTATTATTATTCGGCCAAGTTCGTTCGGCGATGCTGTCGTACGCCCAGTTGTCAAACAGTAAATTACAACCTCGTGGCGGTTTAAACGGTGTTGCATCTTATTAACGCCGTTACAATAAAGTTTCAACCTCAATGTGATAGCTATGACTGTCAGTGCGTGGATATTCAGGGTTCTAGTTTGTTTGAAAATGTATTATAAATCAAAAAATTACTTCCATACAAAAGGTGTGAAAGACATAGAATATATACAGCAAAAAAAGGTAAGTGTCAAAACATGTCATAAATATACATAAATATATGTACAGTAACAAACAATCAAGCATTCGCGGCGCTTCGGTAACACCTTTGAGATTTAGACGCGGAATCTAATGGCTTTAATTCTGTTAACAATATGAAACGACAGTCTGTATACGGGGGTCGGTCGAAAAGTACGCGGACGGTTTTCACGGGCTATGACGGGTTAGACATAGATGACGGCGCTAAACTTTGCGGAACGGGAATAATTGTAAATAAAACCCTGGGAGCGCCAGAAAGCTGTGCCTGGTGCGTATCAGAAAAGCTGTGCCGACACATCAGGCAGAGCGGACTGGTAAAATGCCTACGTTACACCAGAAAAACTTTGGCAGCGCTAACAATCAGGCCGGGAATAATTGAAATAAGAATTTTGGCGTGATGACATCGAGACTCGGTACTCGGAAACTCTTTATGCTTGTGCTAACCGTGCGGTTTATATTCACTTGCGGTTCCTGCACGCGGTCGCGATGGTGGGACTTGAACGTGCGCAGTAGGACACTGTCCGTTGAGACAACACTGATGTCGTAAAACAATGAAATAAAATAACAAGTGGTGGAATTAATGATTAATTCAAAATAAATTTAAAACTTGACGTTGGAACGAATTTCCCCATGGAACGGCACGAAAGACAATCTTTGAATATACTATTTATTATTCACGACTACTGATATTATTAATGAATCCATCAAGTGCCTTCAATGACACCTAGTATCGTACTGCTTATTTTACTAAATAGAAATTTGTTTGAATCTTGTTTGAAATTTGCATTGTTAAAAATGGTGTAGGATTGTTGTGAATTAAAGCGCCAAAATTCATAAACGCAAGGGAAATGAGTATCATGCATATTAAAACAAAATAAATTACCATTAATATTTTCATTTGTGCTATATGAGTAAAAGAGGAAAACGGATATTACAGAGAATATGCAAAAATAATTTAAAATATAAGGGTCAAAATTAAAATCATTGCAATATGTATGGCGTCCAACAAATGGGTTAAGTTATCAGGATTTAAAAATGATTTAATGGATGATAAAATAAGGGTTTAATTTCTAAAGCCGTTGAGTGCTTCTGAAGACTCAAAAACTTACAACGATGAAGTTTTACTTTCTTTAAAATTTGCATTTATTACCATGAGATGTAATAATAAAATAATAAAAACGAGAAAATGAAACAAAATGTACTGCTGTGTTATGTTCTATGAATTATGAAATCAATTTAAATAGTAAACAATACTTTGGTGTTTACTACTTAAATTTATTTTATTCATTCCCTTGAACTTTTTATTTCGAAATACTTACAAAGTATTTTAAGCTCAAATATTTGTGATTAATTGTCATATTATATAGTGAAACTTTTAGTAATTTGTATGTTCGAGGTTGGTGACGATTCTTTGGGTTATTCGTGTATGATTTTCCTGTCAGTATATTTTGTTTTCATGCGTAGGCGCATTGACTTGTGGAAGGTCGTTTGATGGGATTTTGGTGGGCAATTTGAATTTACTTATCTTTGTAAAACGACAGAATTAAATTCTTAGTCTAAATTGAGATGACAGATATCTATATTATTGTGATTTTTATATAGTGAAGGATCCTACTTACCTGAGAGTAAATGTGGAAACAATATTTCTTTGTTACATTTTGGATGGAACCATCACTAACACTAATAAATTAAGAACCGTTTTGTCTTTAGTTCGATATAACATATAGGAAAACAGCACTTGATGATAACTAAACAATCACACTATAGATTCATTGATATTAAACGGTATATTGAGAGTCAGAGTCGTGAAGAGCTTTAGTAACGGCCATATATCCCTCTCACGTCCCATGAGTTACTAAATCAAATTTAGTATAACGTTCTCGTCGTTGATAGGGTACCGAAATCACTTGAGAGGCAGCTAAATTTTCAGCCAGGGCCAACTGCAAATTGGGGTTTGGTTAATTTGCGAATGGTTAATGACATTGAGTGGTATTCAATACAATTAAACAGTTATTTAATTTATAAAAACCTAATTTAAATTGTAAAGTATTATCGAAAGTTTCGTAGCAGTACGTATCTATAGCGTAATAACATATAAACAAGAGAAACAGCGTTAGCTGCTGCAGAATTCCTCGACACTATATAAACGACGTTTAATGAGTGATTAGCCATTGCTTTCCGAAATAATCCAAGAAAAGTGGTATATTTTATCATCTGAAGTACTGCACTTTCAAATAATTTGGTGCTGTGCACAGGGACGCTCAGGTCAACCGGCGACAACCTTCAATTCATAATACACGATATATCTTTTATATGTGTTCTCGTTTTTTATTGTAGAACATTAACAATTTATATGCAAAGATAACTTTATATAAAAACAAATTGCCTTAATTTAATTACAGTGATACTGTCAACCTCGTTGGCTCAATTGGCAGAGCGCTCGTCCGACAAGCGAAAGGTGCCTGGTTCAAATCCTACAGGAGATAAATTTTTTTATATAAAAATAGTTTCTTAATTTAATGACAGTGATAACAGAAGAGCATTATTTACTTTAAGGGCCGGTCTTTCAATCTCCTAATAAAGTTCATAATGAAAGTTATTAGCCGAATAACTGAAATAACTGTCTTTCCACTAACTAATAAAAATTATGTAGGTAATAAGTTTATTCTCCTAAAATGTTATTACGTGGCTGAAGTAGCCAATAAGTACTATTAGAACCTTAATAAGCTTATCAAAAGTCTCTAAATGTCGCCAACACAATCAAAAAAAGAAAAAAGTTTGAAATTGATGTCAAGAGATTTAGATTGTGTAAGTATTTATATAGTGCTGTCATTTATTGCCAACATAAAGTAGGGTTATGAATATACCGAATAACTATTAACCTAATAAATATTCGTTGAAAGACGGTCTGTTTTTATTTACCTAATATATCTTCCTTATAACTTATTAGCTAAATTGTTATTAGACACATTTATTAGCAGATTGAAATACCGGGCCGACAGCTATTATTTATAGAGTTTCTTGTTATTGTTCATGGTTAATATTGTTTATTGTGGATATTTTTTATTGTCAATATTGTTTTTTGGCAATATTGTTTATTGCCAATATTGTTTATTGTCAATATTGTTTATTGCCAATATTGTTTATTGTTAACATTGTTCATTGTTAATATTGTTTATTGTCAAAATTGTTTATTGTTAACATTGTTCATTGTTAATATTGTTTATTGTCAATATTGTTTATTTTTAACATTGTTCATTGTTAATATTTTTTATTGTCAGTATTGTTCTTTGGCAAAATTGTTTATTGTGAAAATTGTTTATTGTCAATATTATTTATTCTTAACATTGTTCATTGTTAATATATTTTTTTTGCAATATTTTTTATTGTCAAAATTGTTTATTGTTAATATTGTTCATTGTTAATATTGTTTATTGTCAAAGTTGTTTATTCTTAGTATCGTTTATTGTTAATATTGTTCATTGTCAATATTGTTTATTGTCTGTACACTGTTTTGACAATCTAAACCTCTTGATAAATCACGATGAACTATTTTAACTAGATCGACCAAATCCCTTCCAAACACAATTCTCGAAATCTTTAAAAATGTCTGGTTCATAAATAATTCCAAACTTAAAAACATAACATAATTGTTGTTTTAAGAACTTTCAGAGACTTTCGGTACGCTATTAAGCGTCTAATAATTCTTATTGGCTACTTCAAGCACTCAATAAGATATTAGGAGAATAAACCAATTTATTACCTACATAATTTTTATTAGTTGATGGAAAGACAGTTATTTCAAGTTCAGCTAATAACTTTTATTAGGAACTTTATTAGAAGTTTGAAATACGTGTCCTTAACCTAAAAATATTCGTTGAAAGACGTTCTGTTCTTATTTACCTAATAACTTATTAGCTAAATTGTTATTAGATACATTTATTAGGAGATTGAAAGACCGGGCCTAAAAATAATAGGATTTATATATTTAAATTCTTGAAAATATTACGATAGGAGTCCCGCATGCCAGCATCCAGCACGTACCGCAAATCCGTTTCAGAGAGATGATAAATTGCAAAAACAGAGCACACCCCCAAAAGTTGATGTAGTAACACAAATTATTCTTTTTACCCATTACGCCAACCAATGCATAATACATTCATAGACACAAATTTAATTCGCAAGTCAGACTTCGAAACTGACTTTCGATTAAAGCCCGATTTGGAATATCTTGTCGTTAACTTGATATAGCGTTAGTCATTATTACATTATTGTAATAATTAGAAGTAAACTGCAATACATAGATATAGGTTCCATGAAAACACCCTGAACATTTGTATTCCAAATTACATTTAGACCCCCGCCTGATTTAGGGACAAAGATGGAGTAAGTTCCCCGGTTTTGCGCGCTGCTCTTCGAAATTAAACTCGTATTTCGCCAGTAATTGGCGTCGGTCATAACTCAGATATTCAATTACATCCCCAGATCGAACAGCTGTAGTACCGGGATCTGCCTGCTCGGCATTGTCTGGCCTTTCTACACCTAAATACGACATGCAGGTGGATCAGACGCCGTCGCGGATAAAGAACGACGGACTTGCCGTCCGAAAACAATGGGAACAATGGTTGAGAGCGGTGGCGTACGGAACATTATTTACCGCTATTCGCCGAATGAGGTATTAAAAATTGAATGGAATTCCGAATTTCGCCAACGGTAGTACAATAAAGCGTGTAGCGTCGCTGGCCGATGTACGCCGTGGAAATACGTGGAAGCCTTTCAATTTTTCACAAAAATGCTTCCCCCAGTCGATGGTAAGAGCGGGAAGAGGTACGAGAGACGATGAAGTAACAGCAGGAGGCGGACACAGTCGTTCATTTTCAAAGGTATTTCAGCTGTAGCGTCTAGCTTGTTATTTTAATGTTCGCGAATGGTGTTCCGCACTTGGAGAGGGTTTTTAATTTGGTTAGATTGGAGATGGAAGCTTGGTGAAATGAAGTGCGTAGATGTACGTTGAATACATGTATTCGTTTGCTCAGACCGAAATTTGTGTTATTTGAGTGGCGAAAAAGGAAATATGCTGATTGTGCAGTGTTTAATTAAAAGTGGTTTCTACCATTTCGAAAAAAGAAGAGTAGTTTGATAGTAACTTTAATTGAAAAAAGCAGACATATTTTCAGACTAACGAGATACATCCTACACTTTGTATGGCACTGTATTCCTACAGTGAAATTTTTATATAACATGCTTGTTTAAAGTTCTCCGCACTCTGTTATCTTTTACACGAAAAGTAATAACACGTTAAAACAAAACCGCTATAACAATACTAACTTTATGAGCATGTCTCATTTGAAAATTCTGACAGATGCCGTTGTAGGCAATGACCACTTACAAATTTTAAATAGCAAAGGGGGTCCAGTGACCCCTCGTTTGAGAGGTATATGAAAGATCTATTCAAAAATTAATGCGTGTTTCAAATGCTCTCTCTATGTGCTGCCCTGACATTTCGCAATTTTTTTGTGGTAACCAAGGTAACTTCTACCTGGTTTTGTCACATCCACTTATCATGTTTAATGTCCTTTTTCTCGACTTATTTTGCATTGTTTAGTGGAGTTTATTTTTTATTTAATCGTTCAAATCATGCGAGTTTATAATTATGGATAATTGGGGTGCCAAAACAATCGGCTCCGTTCAATTTAGATAATGATTACGAATAATCGGCGTGGCAAAATGAGCGGCTCCGCTCAGTTAACGGTCGGATCTCAAACTGACTTGCCAGACACCGTTCAATTAGGTGTTGGCCAAAAGTTCGGCTCCACTTGATTAGCGGTTCGGAGTTATGATCGGCGTGCCAGTAATCAATACCGGTGCCTCTCCATCAACGGATCGCTTAACGAGCCAGAAACCGACTTTGTTTAAGCGAGGGAATCGGAAGATTGCTGCTTGGACTCCTGAACTCAGTCTCTCCTACTTTTGTCTCTATTTGCAAAAAACGGCGCTTTAAGTAGCTCTTGCTACTCACTATTTCGTTGCGATTTCCGCGACAAAGACTGCTTGTATGGGAACACATGAGACAAAATATGCACACGGATTACATAAAACTATATACAATGCCTTGCAAAATAATAGTCAATTCGACATTGACTATTTAGTCAATTCGACATTAGAGATTAATGTTGAAAAATAATTTAATTTACTCTAAAATTGAATTTAAAATGAAACTAAAATAACACGTAATTTCTAAAAGAAGCTTTACTTTTAGAAATTACATGTTACAAGCTTTGCTTGCTTTGTTACATTTTATTTCTAAGAATAAGCAATTTCGTACTAGGGTACTAGGTCCTATTCCTAGCTGTTACCTTTCCTGCAACCTCAGTGTGTGATATCCGTGAACCCTTATCATGCCCCAAGGTATTTTTATTTTTCAATTTCTCGAATTCATAGCAAGCAATCCTAATTTTCTGGCTTTGACACGTACTTCCAAACCTCATTAATTTGGTTTGTTTTTACTTATTATAGGCCCCATTTTTCTTTCTTTTATTACTATTTCATTCAATAAAGTTTCCATACTTTTTAAACCACAATTACAATGTCATCTGCTTGATCTTGGGCTACCCTTATGCAGTAACGTTTGATTGTATATTCTAACGATGTATGTATGTATGTGTGATTAGGGTGATAGTACACTGCGACCTAAAAGATCTATTGTGTCCCCTCTTCTCGCTGTATTTACAGCTGGCCGTCCAGTCTGATTCCTTTCAAGAAGTGCAGAATGTCCGAAGGCCCCAGATTAGGTAACTCTCCCTCTTCGATTTCACATGCTCCCAGGTGCAGCGCCCTTGAGTTGCACAGTGCAACACAGTTTGTGAGTAGATGAATGGACGTTTCGTCCTGTTCCCCACAAAATCTACATTCGGCTTCCTTCGCTATTCCAAGCCTGCTTAGATGTCCGTTCAGTTTACAATGGCCTGTAAGGATCCCTGTCAATATCCGAATATTATTTTTACTCAGGTTGATGCATTCTGCAGATCTCTTCTGGTTATAGGTACCCAGAAGAGTTTTAGCTTGCCTCATTCCCTGGAGATTCTCCCAGTATTTGGATTTTCTCTGCTCTACTTCATTTTTCAGTTTCTCCAGTGTTATGCTGCTACTTATCCCACAAAAAGGTTCTGGCCCTACAAAAGGTGTTCTAGCCCCTCTCTTAGCGAGATTATCTGTTATTTCGTTTCCTTCCACTCCCGTGTGTCCCGGAACCCACAAAAGGGTTACCTTGTTCTTTTTGCCTAGCTCGTTTAGTTTTTGTAGACACTCCCAAACCATTTTGGAGCTGATTATGTTTGACCTCAGCGCCCTAATGGCTGCTTGACTATCAGATATTATGATAATCTCCTGCTTTTCATAGCTTCTGTCAATGTTGACCTGGACACATCTTTCAATGGCGTGTATTTCCGCCTGGAAGATACTTGGGTACATCCCCAAGCTTTCGAAATATTTGGTTCTAGGCCCATATATCCCTATTCCAGTTCCCTCTGCCGTTTTGGAGCCATCTGTATACCATTTAATGGCGTTTCTATTGAGTTTCGAAATGGTATCTCTATCCCATTCACTCTTAGTGCTAAGCTTCGTGGTAAAATCTTTCACAAAGTTGAACTTCCTTGGCATGTCATCTCGGGGCATGTCCCAGATTTGGTCACCTGTAAGAGGCTGAGGCCTATGCCTAGCCGTTCCTTCCCTGATCATCCTACGTGTGGTCCTTTTAGCTATGCTCTCCACAAAAATGTGAAGAGGAGTGAGATTTAGTACCACTTCAATAGCTGCTGTTGGGCAGGTTCTCATTGCGCCAGTTATGCATACACATGCTAATCTTTGCACTTTAGAGAGATTAGCTCTCGCACTGGCCAGATTAGTTCTCTTGCTCCAAGCCACTGCCCCATAAGTGATCATTGGTCTCACGATTGCTGTGTACATCCAGAGCAGTATTTTTGGCTTGCAACCCCAGTTGTTTCCTGCAAAGTTTCTACAGACCATTAGAGCCTTCTTTGCCTTGTTAGTTACTTCAAGCTCATGCTTATTCCACAGAAGTTTATTATCCAGGATGAGTCCTATATATTTCACCTCCTTCTTCCAGTCTATGTCTTGCCCATCTATATTTATGGTCTTGAGGCTGGGTTCTCTTTTCCTTGTGAATGCTATTAAGGTAGTCTTAGTGGCGTTGATGTTAAGTCCCACTGATTGGCACCACCTTTTCGTAGTATTGACTCCTCTTTGAACTATGTCGCAGAGGATATTCTCAAACTTTCCTCTTGCAAATATGACTATATCATCAGCATACCCTTGACATGGTATGCCTAGATTAGTCAGCCTCCATAGAAGTTCATCTACTGTCAAGCTCCACATGAGTGGGGAAGTAACTCCCCCTTGTGGACATCCTCTGGTCGTGCTGATCAAGATGGTTTTGCTTCCCACCTCCATTTCCACTGATCTAGTAGAAAGCAGCTGCGACAGCCATCTGGACGTCGCGCCGTCTACTCCTCTTTCAATTAATGCTTTCTTGACGGCCTCGTGCGGAGTATTGTCAAAAGCGCCCTCTATATCTAGAAAGGCGCACACTACAGTTTCTTTATTCGTCAATGCATCCTGGATTTGATCTGTCAGCTCCACTAATGCGGTCTCAGTGGATTTGCCCATTTGATAGGCGTGCTGACAGGGGTGCAAAGGCACCCGCTCCAGGATATCTGTCCTGATGTAATTATCTACCGCCTTTTCCACTGTTTTCAAAACAAATGATGTTAGACTGATAGGTCTTTGAGATTTCGGATGTGTAGTATCCTTCTTCCCTACTTTTGGTATAAAAGTAACTTTGGCCCTTCTCCAGACTTCTGGTATGTATCCCATTTCTAAGCTATTCCGGCTAATCCGAATTACGTGTGGTAGGATTACGTCCTGCCCTTTCTGAAGTAGCGCTGGAAATATCCCATCTACTCCTGGTGTCTTGAAGGGCTGAAAGGTGTTTATGGCCCATTTCAGCCGTTCGCTACTACATATGTGCTTGGCCATTATTGTAGCTTCCTTGGTTGGTCTTCTGTGCTCCTCGTGTAGGTTTTCCGAGGTGACTGTTTTTCCTTCAGGAAAGTGAGTTTCTAGAAGGAGAAGAGCTCTTTCTTCCTCACTGTCAGTAAAGCTTCCATCCGCTTTCCTTAGTGCCACTCCTGTATCGACCCTGCCCTTTGCCAATACCTTGTGTAGTCTTGCGGCAGCAGGTGTTGCGTCGATATCCTCACAAAACTTCCTGAAACTATCACGTTTTGCTTTTCTAATGGCTTTATTGTAGGAGGTAAGCTTCTCGGCGTAACTCTGCCAATCTCCGGTGCACTTGGCCCTATTAAAGAGCCTCCGTGTATCGGATCTCAACATTGACAGATGACAATTCTAACGATAGATTGAATAGTGTTGCGGACAATTAATCTTCCTACCTTACCCCTTTGTTAGCCATAATTTCTTACGTTCAACTTTTTTGCGTTAGTATGATGGCTATTGTTGCACCCATCGTTGTTTAAATTAGTCTTCTTAACTCTATGTTCATCCTTTTTTCTTCCAATTCTCTGCATTAGTTCAATTATTGTAATAGGGTCAAGAGCGTGCAGGAAACACGAACGCCATTTTTAATTTAGCTTGGAATCTAATAACCTGACTAACTCCTGTTTTTAAAAACGGATATTTATTAATCCCATACTGAAACGGTAAACTTTTTCAGTGTTCTATACAAGAAGTAAGTAGAAGTAAAAAGAAGTGTATTTCATAGTAAAACCACTTCTATTCACGAACCGATACGAATTTGAACACAATGAGTCATTACCGGAGTTTGTAAATACTCGCGTTTTCTGCACTGTTTTCTGAGCTGGGGTACTTATTTCAATATTTTAGAGTTAAAAACCGGTTGACCTTTTTTTACCTTCTTAGCTTTTTATATGGCACATTTTTTTTATGTCTTTGTATAAGAAAAAAATGCAATAATTTTTACGTTTGTGGGTTTTGCTGTGGCTGCCGATGTTATTTAATTTACCGAAAGCTTTGAAACATTACGAGTATAGTTATGTTATATATTGAATTTATGCAGAAGTATTAATTATTTACCAACTCTACAGTTCTGTATATATAGTAATTGTAAACTAATTAAAATTTTCGTATTTATAACTTATCCAGATATTTACAGAATCATATGTGTTGTCACGGTCTTTCTCTGCTTATGACTTGCTAAGGCTACTATTGTTATTTATAGTTAATATTATGCTTTGATGATGAGCCGCTATCAAGCAAACTAGCGAGTGTATTTTGTTGTTTTTGGTAGTTGTGTAGATTTAATAAGTTGAAGTTTGACGTGACAGATTATTCGTTTATATCTTTTATAGACATTATTATTTCTTAACGGAATAAAGGTAGCATCCACCTGAAAACATTTATTATTTCTCACCTTCGAACCGACGATTCCACATAGTATAAGAGGTTATGGACCCAGAACGTCGAGACGAAGATAGAAGGTTAGATAAATAATTTTTTGGTTTTATTGAGTGTTTTTCGGGCGGATAATACGGACGAAAGAAGTTTTTACCGTAAACAGAAAAAAAATAAGAAGTTATCACGATGAACAGTAATGAAGAATATCGTATGACTAAACTATCCAGTGACAATTATCATGCCTGGTCGATTAGGGCAAGAGCGGCACTGGTACAGAAGGGATGCTGGGAAGCTATCAACCCTAGATTTCATAAAGAGATTTCCGCAGAAGACAGGAAGATGGACCAAAAAGCGTTGACGTTTCTCTTCTTGGTCGTGGAGGATACATACCTGGATGACATCGGCATGTGCACTACTGCGAAAGACGCGTGGGATACATTAGAAGAGATACACTCGAAGTATGGACTCCTTCACATCCTGCAACTTATGCGAGATTTTTTCAATATCAGAAAGAAGGATGATGAAGATATGAAATCGTACCTTGGTCGACTGCTGGAACTGAATAGGAAGTTACGAGGTAGTGGTTACGAATTCAAAGACAGAGAAGTGGCACTGGTCATGCTGATGGGATTGCCGGAGACGTACGAAGCACTTATTCTGAACCTCGAGCAAGACGAAGATGCTTTAACGACAAAGAAGGTCAAAACAAGGCTGCTCTTGGAAGAGAAGAGGAAACTTCGACGGGACGAAGAATTGGAGAACAAACCAATGGCAATGGTAACGAAATTCCAACCTAAAAAGACGCAGAACCAAAACACCGAGAAGAAAAGCAAGCAGCCAGCAAAAACCAAAGAAGATGATAAGAAGAAATGGTTTAAATGCTACGCTTGTAACAAGTTTGGCCACATTGCCAGAAATTGCCCTGAAGTGCTAGACGAGCAAAATAAGGCAACTAGTGAACCGAAGTCGCATGCAAAGGTAGCGAAACATAGGGCACTTGCTGTTACGAAACCGAAGGCGTCAGATGACATTAGCTGGTACCTAGATAGTGCGGCTACTGACAACATGACATCCCAGAGGAACAAGATGACTGACTTCAATCCAAACGATACAGACGTGGAAGTTGCAAATAAGCAGAAGATTGCAGCCACCGGAAGCGGAAAAGTTAAGTTCGTGATTGACGGCAAAGATGAAGACATGCACATCACCCTCAACGATGTATTATGTGTGCCGGAGCTAAACGACAATCTAATATCAGTTGGAAGACTAGACGAACTCGGATATACCATAACGTTTGGAAACGGGAAGGCAGTGGTTTCTGAAAAAGATGGTGAAGAAGTGATGACAGCAAAACGACGAGGCAGGCTCTATTCAATAGAAGGAAGAACGCCCTCAGCAAGGATTGCGAAAACGTCGAATCTTTGGCACAGAAGGCTAGGACACTTGCATGCGGAAGCGACGAACAAGCTTGTAAAAGAGAAGAAGATCTCCGAAGTCAAGATGGACGAAGAAGAGGAATGTGACATCTGCAGCAAAGCGAAACTGCACAGGAAAAGCTTTCCAACGTCTTGTGCGAGCAGAGCGACCGCGCCGTTGGAGCTGATACATTCAGATGTTGTGGGCAAGATAACACCTACTACGAAGGGAGGTTCTAAGTACTTCGTAACCTTCATAGACGACTACAATCGTTATGCAGTCGTTTACCCGATGAAAACGAAGGGAGAAGTTCTGAACAAATTTGATAAGTATAGAAGAATGGTTGAAAACTTGCACAGTACAACCATTAAGACGCTTCGCAGTGACAACGGTGGAGAATATTTCAGTAAGGATTTTGACACATACCTAACTAAATATGGGATACGACGACAAGTGACGGTACCAGGGACACCCCAGCAAAACGGCGTGGCTGAAAGGTATAACCAGACGGTACTAAACACCGTGAGATGCATGCTTGTCGAATCCGGAGTCGTGGCGACACTCTGGGCAGACGCTTTAGACACTGCATGCCAAGTACGCAACAAATGTCCATCGACAGCAATAGAAGGAAAAATCCCCGAGGAAATGTGGACAGGTAAAGAAGTAAGACTGGACCATCTCAGAGTTTACGGGTGCAGAGTGTGGAGCGTGATGGATGATAAGCAGAGAAGATCAAAACTGGAACCTAAGGCTAAGGAATGCATTTTTGTCGGATACCCGGAGGGGACGAAGGGATATAAGTTATGGAATCGCGAAAAAGATTCATTCCTAGTAAGTCGAAATGTTAAATTTGATGAAGATTGCTTTCCTTGTAAGAAGACAAAAGAATATGAAGAACTTTGTATTCCCACGAAAGCACGAGAAGCAGTGGTGAGCCTTCATGAGGACGCAGGCAACAAACCAAATGACGAAGTGCAAGAAAACGGACATGAAGGGGTGATTAATATTGAAATTTCTTTACAAGAACCGATTCCGCCATCCCAACCCACTACACCTGACCGGCCACTGGAAGTACCAGCAGTAAGACGATCGGACCGGATAGCTAAACAACGCAGAGGTGAGGGAACGCATGCAAGATACCCCACCTGTATGTTAAGTAGAGGCGCAGTCACACCAGACCCAACCACGCTAACAGAAGCTCTCACTTCACCAGACAATGAAGAGTGGAGGAAAGCCATGAAGGAAGAGATTGGGAACATGGAGCGCAATGAGACCTGGACGTTAGTCAAAAGACCAGAAGGAAGACGGGTCATAAAATCAAAATGGGTGTTCAAACGAAAACATGACAAGGACGGAAACCCAACCCGTTATCGCGCAAGACTGGTAGCGCAAGGATTTAACCAAGTAGAAGGCGTTGACTACAACCAGACATTTTCACCAGTCATAAAGATGAAGTCTATCCGAACGCTATTGGCCATTGCGGTAGAGAGGAAGTGGAGGATACACCAAATGGACATTACTGCTGCATATCTAAATGGTACACTAAAGGAAACGATATTCATGGAACAGCCTAAGCCTTTTGACAACGGTAATACGGGAGAGGTTTGTTTGCTGAAGAAGAGTCTGTATGGACTAAAGCAGTCTGGAAGAGAGTGGAACCACACCCTTAATGCGTTTCTTACGAAGATAGGAATGATAAGGTCAAAAGCGGATCCATGCGTATACATGAAGGACAATCTATTGAGTTTACGTCGACGACTTACTCATAGCAGCACAAACCGATGAAGACGCAAACAAGTTTAAGAAGAAGGTGAGCGACGAGTTTGAAGCGAAAGATCTGAAGGAAGCAGAGAGTATACTAAACATCAGATTGACGAGACATGAAGATGGCTCACTTACGCTTGATCAGAAGGTCCACATCAAGCAACTTCTAAGTGAATTCGGGATGGACGAAGCTCGCGGTGCATCATCACCGTTGGACCCCGGAACAAATTTTTTGAGATCTTCGGATTCTAATGAAGTGATAGATAAGTCAAAATATCGACGAGCTGTGGGAAGTTTGCTCTATCTGGCAAACGGGACGAGACCAGATATTGCCCATGCAGCGGCCTATCTGAGCCAATTCAACGAGAATCCAACGCAGGAGCATTGGACAGGAGTGCGCCACTCGCTTCGATATCTCAAGAAGACTGAAGACTATGTCCTTACCTACCGACGCACTGGAAAAGGAATTCAAGTCTTCTGCGATGCAGATTGGGCTAATGATAAGACAAACAGGAAGTCTTATAGTGGATACGTGGTTCTACTGGCAGGGGGAGCATTATCCTGGCGAAGCAGCAAACAGAAAACCACGGCACTCGCCACCGTAGAGGCTGAGTATATAGCCATATGCGAGGCAGCCAAAGAAGTGATGTGGCTACAATCGTTCTTAGGTGAAATCAACGCAGCCGAATTCTCAACGAAGCCACAACGCATCTTTACTGACAACCAAGGAGCTATGGCTCTTGCTGACAATCAGGTAACGTCAGAACGAAGCAAACACATCGACTTGCGACATTTCTTTTTGAGAGAGAAGGTAGAAGACGGCATCATAAAGTTTACGTATGTAAGATCCAATGATAACGTTGCGGACTTAATGACGAAGGCCTTAAACGGAAGAAAGACTTCAACACTCGCAGGTAGAATAGGAATAGGCGTCTCATCAAGGGGGAGTGTTATTTATAGTTAATATTATGCTTTGATGATGAGCCGCTATCAAGCAAACTAGCGAGTGTATTTTGTTGTTTTTGGTAGTTGTGTAGATTTAATAAGTTGAAGTTTGACGTGACAGATTATTCGTTTATATCTTTTATAGACATTATTATTTCTTAACGGAATAAAGGTAGCATCCACCTGAAAACATTTATTATTTCTCACCTTCGAACCGACGATTCCACATAGTATAAGAACTATCTCCTCTCTACCTCAAATCTTCGAATGCGCGCTAAAGTGGTTGCCTACACCACGGTTGATGACGTTGAGCGGCGAAAACCTGAAGTACTAGCGCTGATAGTAGTGTCCTTAATCAGCTAGTCAGTCCTGCGTGTCGCGCTTTCAATATTCCTCGTTGTGTATATGTTTTGCCGTGCCAAATAATTATTTAAAATTAACCCTAACCAGGTAGCAACCATGTCGGAGTGAAATCAGGGTTCTTACTTACTTTATACGCAACTTTCGGTGGTACAGTGGAATAATAAGTGCTTTAAATACAAGAATGTTTATTTCGCAAAACAAGTGGTTGGACAAAAAAGATATACAGATGTAAACAGGTGAGTTCTATGTTTACATATAAATATACAAATAAAATTTCATGTACACTCGTGTAAATAATAATAATAATGCAACATATGTGCCAAAATAACAGTATGAAATTAATTATCCGTCGCCGATGAATTTAAACGCTTACGGATTAAACAACAGTAGTAACCGATCTAATAAGTTCGCGCTTTCAAAAATAATTAAAACGGTAAACTCGCGGTCTACAACTATCGGAGAATAACTAGTGTGACTTGTGTAGTGACTTATAATTCGGAAACAGGGATAATTAAAAGTGACAATTCGCGTTACAAATTAACACAGGAATTGTATCCACAAGAACGGAAATTACACGAGATCAGCAATTAGCCGACGCTCTAATGTACCGTATGTTACACGGACGAATATTACGTGAGGCACACTCCGAAGAACGGCGCTCGAACGTCATTTACGGAAACGGACGGTGATTACGTGAGGTACACTCCAAAGAACGACACTCGCAACGTAATACCTGGAAACGGACGGATGATTACGTGAGGTACACACCGAAGAACGACACTCGCAACGTAATACCTGGAAACGGACGGATACTATGCGAGATCAGCTGTCAGCCGACACTCAGCCTAGTGGAGGGAACGGACTTTTCTCTCCCAGAGTTCGTGTTTCGCGGCGGCTTTTATAGCCCTCGGACTATCCCCGCTACGCGGTCGCGAGTGGGAGTCGGATTCTGCGTAAACCGACCTTGTAGCGTGTGAGGACGATGCTTCGCGGACGGCGCGCGATGAGGGGAATCTCAAACTAATCATGTCACAAAAACGGAAATTACAATTTCACTATGTACAATTACTGAGACAATTAATTGAAAATGCCAAATTAATAATTTATAATTCATAAATTTAACTTAAAAATAACGCAAATTAATTGACTCTTAAAACGGCACGTGACAGTGTTTACAACCGAATATTTTGCGTTGTATAAGTTTGTAATATTGTTTCTTATTTAACTTAAAAAAAAAAAAAACATATCAGGAAAGAAGCACTAATATTTGTAATAGATTTAAGTTAAAATTGTAAAATATAATTTAAGTACCTTAATTTGTAAATCTGGAAAATAATTTTCTTGAAATTTTATGTTTTTTAAGTTTTGATATTGTTGGCGTGTCGAATGTAGGTATTCATATTATGTATCAACCGTATGTACATTTATTTGGGCCCATATGACTTTCAATTGTCGAATTACTCCCCTATTCTAGCCAGCTTGAAGGAGTTGCCATACAGTTTTCTTTGAGAATAACTGACATTTTTCAAACGAGGTACTGGTCATTCCTTTTCAGACCACCGAGCAAGACACATCTGTTTGTGCAAGGGTCAATTCCACATTTAGTAACGATCTTTTTTGAAGCTTTAAAATTTCAATTAATGTTTTAAGTTATCTTGTCCAACAATGTATTCTGCAACATTTCATATTATTTGTACCTCAATTTGAGGTGTAAACTTGTGAGCCTTATTTACCTGAAACGTGAGGATGATATTAGATTATAGGTACTTATTCCATTATCTAATAGCCCTTAAAATTAAAATTTACTATCGAATGTTCCATTGTATTTACGTTAGTTAAATGTTAGGTTACAATTATAACTATTACGCGTTCTTATGAATTTTGAATGACAGGGGTTGGCACCTCTTGTTTTATCTAGTCTGACACGGTTTCTTTTGGTGATTTTTTATTTATGTTTATTTAAAGAAATCTATTTAATCGAAATTGTAAAAATATTTTTACTTTTTCCGCTCTGGCTGATGTGTCGGCAAAGCTTTTCTGATACATCCCGAGCTCCTTGTTTCAATTATTCCCGGCCTGATTGTAGCGCTGACAAAGCTTCCTCGTATAACACAGGAATTTTACCGATTTTCTTCGCTTTGGCCGTTGGGTTGGCACAGCTTTCCGACGCCTCCAGGGTTTTATTTACAATTATTCTGGTATCGCAGAGTTTAGCGCCATCACCGATATCTAACCGAAACAAAGCCATTAGATTCCGCGTTTAGATTTCAAAAGCGTTACCGAAGCCCCGGGAATGTTTCAATGTTCGTCACTGTACATATTTATGTATGCTCATGACTGTACATGCATAGGTTTTGAAACTTACGTTTTTTTTTTCGTTGCATATGGTCGATGTTTTTTACACCTATAGTATAGCAATAAATGTGTGATTTATAATACGCTTTCACTATTTTGTTGCCCAATCAGTCTAGAACCCTGAACATCTAAGCACTTAGATTTATAGCTACCACTTTGGTGTTAAAACTTTATTCTAATGGCGTGAATAAGACGCAACACTGTTTAAACCGCTACGAGGTGGTAATTCACCGTTTGACAACCTCCTCTTTCGATTTTCGGGGACCAAAACGCATAAGTAATAAGCATTTTAAAAGCAAGTAAGTAATGAAAAGCCCGTAGGCAACGTATTGAAGAGTAAACAGTAAATATCAGTGCACCGAACGGGAACCGAAAGAAACGGTCGTTACAATGGAATGCACTGTTTATTTCAATGAGATTCTTTTCAAACTATTGTGTTTTAGAATTGTTCTCTTCGCAAAACGTAAACCAATTCGTTGTATTTTTTTCACATTCAATTTTTATTTGATACCAAAAAATATAAGTAAATTTATTGCACTTATGTTGTTAGTAAATACAGTTCACAAATAATGTAGGATTTTATTGTAGAAATAAAATATTCTATACTTTATTAAGTTACAAAAGTAATGAATTCGCTGCTATCTGCTGATATTATATAAAAATCAAATAACGTAAATATAACATGCCGTCGTTATAAAGCATTCTATTTCATTTATAAATATTTTATACGTTCAGCGCATTTTCCGCTTCGATATAAATGGATTTGATTTCCCCGTTCTCCGTACTATAAATTGAATTTACGTCCAATACGTTCTTTCTTTAATTTCCTGTCTATTATGCACGCTTCAATTTTAAATTTCACCGTTCAACCACCAACAGTGGTCGCATTGTGGCATATTCAGCAGTTTATTAAGATATCATCGTTGACGATTTCCATTAACGGGCGGTAATTGCACGTCTAAAATGAGGTGAATATACTCCACGGTTGCTCGAATAATCACGCCATAGTTAGGTGATTGCCATGCTTGCACCTATCGAATTTTGATTGTCAGCGGTGCAAATAGCTATTGTAGTTAATATCTCTAATGAATACTTGATATTAGTTTAGTAACTAATAATAATAATAATAGTATTTGTTTATTGCCAAACAGTAAGTACCAATAACGGGACAACAATAAGCAGTAGAATATATACATATAATAGAAAATTTGATATAGTATATGTATAATGAACACATAGTAGATAAAACCTACAGCTGTTTGAGAAAAATATCCACATAGTACATGGTACATGGAAGTTTAACTTATATAGGTGATCACTGGAGTCGATGCATCCATCCACCAGCTTCCATACGAAAAAAGATGAGCGTCTCTGCCTACGCTCAGTAAGACTATCGAAGTCATGTCGCCTCAATAAGGAGTTGTAATTAATGCCTCGCAAAGGATACTGATCATCAAACTTAAATAATAAGTATTTTACAAATCGTCGTTGAATCCGTTCAATGGTCAGCTGATGAGATATATAAATCGGTGACCACACTACTGAGCAGTACTAAAAACAGCTTACAACGAAGGCATAATAAATGGTCTTCAAAGTACTAATATTATAAAAGTGTTTGCAATTTCTGATAATAAATCCTAATCGTTTAGGTGCAGATTTTGATGAGTGATCAATATGGTTTCTAAAACTTAAACGTTTGTTTAAGAAGACTATGCTCAGATATTTCATAGTATCAGCTGTAGACAAAACTTCGCTGTTGCTAAAATAAGAAGCGTTGATAACATTGGTTTTTCGTATATAGGATACCACCTGGCACTTAGCGACGTTTAGTTTCGACATAATTAAAAGAGCACCATTGTGATAAAGGATTTGTCTTGCAGAAGCTCTACGTCATTAATAGTAGTAATAGTGCGATAAATTTTTACATCATCAGCGTAGGCCAATACGGGGAAATTAGGAGTGCTAAAAAGATCATCCAGATATAATATAAAAAGCAGAGGACCTAGGCTTGAGCCCTGAAGTAGCCCGGAAGTTAAAATAAAAGTTGTAGAGTAAAATACATCGTGGAATACTTGGTTTGTTCTGTTCGATAAATAATTTTTCATGAAATGCTGAAATCCGGTCGACATACCAAACAAACCAAGTTTGCTCAACATAATATTGTGGTCTATGATGACAAATGATTTTGAAAGTCTATGTAAATTACATCTACCTGACGTTGACTATCTAGGGCCTCACTTATATATTGTATGATGGTAATTAGATTTGTCACAGTAGATCTTCCTGTGCTGGAACCCAGATAGGTGTGACTTCACGTTGTGATAAATTTGGGAGTAAATAACATTTTCAAATATTTTTGCGAAGTTCGAGAGTATCGAAATTGGTCGATAGGTATCTAAAAGTGAAACGTGCCCTTTTTTATGTACTGGTATAATACGAGATTTCTTCCACACATCGGGAAATTTACCAGTTCGAATGGAAATATTTATTATTTTAGTTAGAGGCTTACCTAGTACAAACCTGGTATCACGAATGAAAGAGCTGGGAATTGCATCCTTTCCTGCCGTGCGCTTAGAAGCAAACCTCGCCATAATCTTGATGAGTTCTTCCTCCGAGACCGGTAGTAGGGAGAAGGGTAGTACATTGGAATGTTCTTCTAGAAGAGGACAGTTGCTGCTTGACAGGGTTTCAACAATGAGCTGCGGATTGTTAATTATTCTTTCCCGAGCTTGTGATTTTTTGATTTTTGCTTTTCGAAAATTATATTGGGGATTACAAGATGTAGGAAATGTTTTGTGAGCGTCTTCAGAGATAAATGTGAAGAGAGCTAGGTGATAGAAGTCCACCGCAAGTAAAGGTAGTTGATCTTGGTTGATATTCGTATTGCAATTATTGTTTGTAAGTATTACATCCAGAAATTTATAATCGTCTTAGATATTATTTAACTGTTTCAATTTTAATGAACTGCAGAGTGACTGAAATATTCGGCTTTTAGTTGTTGACAGGGTGGGATTGTTAAACTTGGGAAGATTAAAATCACCGAGAATGAAAACGGGTTTACCAATAATAACAAGCACTAAGGCCTCAAAAAGCGTTCAAACTCATTAATCGTGTTGTTAGGTGGAGTATATAATGCTACTATATAGAAACCGTAAAAGTTGAGTTTACAAACTATAACTATGACATTAATAAGTGGAGAAATATTTGACAGATAATGAGTATCTAATTTGGAGAAATTTATTTCACGTCTCGCAGCTACTAGAACGCCACCGTCTTTAGATCTACCAGTAGTAGTAAAGTATCTGTCACCTTTAATAACATTAAAACAATTTGGAAAGATTTCTGCGGTGTTAATTGACTGATTAAATAATGTTTCAGTGAGCACAATTATGTCGAAAAATAGTTTACAAACACCATCGTACACTGCATCAATGTTGGAACATATATTACGAGTATTCTGATAGTAGATTTGTAAAGCTAGAGGTACTGTGTTGGGCTGCATTAGTTTTCCAAAGAAATAAGTTTAGGTATTCCACCTACCTACATGTTTTATTTTTAAGTTCTGTTCACCGTTCAGTCTTCGTTGGGTGAGCTCAGACTTTACTGTTCTAAAAATTTCCAGCTGCATTGGGATTTTGTCGTGATACATGTATAAGTTATTATATATATTAGAACTTTTGAGATTTCCAAATTCTTTAAGCGCGGCAATGATTTTGAGTTCACTAGATAGTGTAAGTTTTAAAGGACAACGCCGATTCTGGTTAGTTATGTCAAATTTGCCCAGTCTAACAGGTTGCAACTGCTCGTCAGGCATTCCGAGCTCGGAAAACATCTCTTTGATAAAAGTCTCATCGATTAGTAGCTGCTTCTTATTCGTTCTACATGTAGACTCTTCACATTCAAAGATGACGACGTTACACTTACGCCTTTCTTGTCCAGAGACTTCTTGAACTACCTTCTCCAAATTCAATAGAGACGCTTCGATGTTCAGTGTGGGTATCTTTCATGTTCCTGATTTCCCTCTGTAGATCCACTATCACTTTCTTAAGACTATTCAGGTCATTTCCAAGTGCAAGATATTTTTTACATATCCAGGTAAGACCAGTGCTCTCATGAATTTTTTGGGCTTCAGAGGGCGATACGTCAACATACTCAATATTGTAAGGTTTTGTGCAAATGCAGTAGCCAACGATTTTATGTTGCGCCGCAGATTTTTTACAGCAAGTGCAGTTTATATTTACCGTTATCAACAAGATAGATGGGGAAAGAGACGGTGGACACATACTTCACGTTGTGCTGGTGGTCACTACGCCTTTATAACTTACAGGACAAAAGGAAGAAACCAATGGGAGGATCCTCCTACAGATAATACAGGAAACAGATTGTATATATGTTTACAAAACTTAAAATATATGTTTATAAATAATTCAGTAGGAAAAAGACCAAAAATGAAAAAAACAAAAAGAAACAGCGCCAAGGGATAATAACGTGTAGTACAGTATCCGTATAGAAAATCAAATAACTTACCACAGTGATTACGAGCAAACGGAATGTTTTACAAGTGCTAGTCAAGATAAAACGGCAATATTTAAGGGAAAATTGCTAGGAAAAAATATAGAGCTTTGAAATAAAACTAATAACGAAAGCTTTTAAGTATCAAATTTAACCTTAGAGCCGATGTAGGGCGTGTTGAAATACACAAGGGTGGCAATTTTTCCTTTAGCGGTGGAAAGTCACTTTAAAAGTGTTTTAAAAAAGGGTTTTTCAAAGGGTGACAGATAGAGGAGATCTTTAAATGGAAATTTATCTCATATTAGAAGTTCTTTGAAAACAAGGTACTGAAAAATGAAAATGTATTCAATAAAGATTGTTTATGCTTCAAATTTGCTTAAAGTTAGACCTCTTTCCAGTTTGTTCATAGGTAAGTATTACAGGCTTTCTGGAATATTAATTATAACTCCGCTTGATTATAATCAAAATTTTCTTGTATGATTTTTCATATAAAAATTGTTGATAACATGGATTTTTTTATTAGCATGTACTGTGTATACTTCCAGTATTTAAACTTCGTAAATAGATGATATAGTTAGTAGATAGATCCTGATTTTTGTGTTATATATTTTATTATTTGGAGAAGTCTCACAAAAACCCGTCAATTTGCGGTTGCTAATTTTTCGGGAGTAAAGTGTGGATTCTTAATTCAAAAGATAGCGCCAGCTGTGAGCAACAGCGAGGAAGCCAGAATTAAGCAACGAACAAAACTACTTGTAAATTTAAATAACGATTTAATAAGGGACTCTTTTTTCTTAAGCCTCTTTCTTTACATTTTCTTATATCTTATCTTATATCTCGAAGCCGTGAGTTTCTTGACTATCCTGTTTCTATTTTCTACTATGTCATTTCACTGCAATGCACTTTTGATTGAAGCTTTGTTGAACACCTTTAAACATTTTTCTTGCAACTATAAATAGTTTTTTTAATGATATAAAGAGTAATATGCAGAAAATTCTAGAGTAAGAATACTGATAAGAGTCAATAAGAAGATAATACTAACAGTCCAACTCCTTCGACAATACATAAGTAATAAGCAGAAGAGATTTGCCACAGCTGTTAGTCATTTTTTTTTAAAGATTCCGATTGCACAGACAATCAAAGTTTTTATTGGCGCCCAAGCTTTCTATTGGACCATACCATGCAATCCACTAGACCGTAAAAGTGAACGTGTGTGAACGATTTTGATGCCATTTGTCAGCGCATGTCTTATTAAAACTGTCGACGATGCGCTCTAGAATTTTAATTGGAAATCTGTGATAGTTAAAGGCAACTTTGGGCCGTCGTTGTAGTTGGTTGATGTTGATGTTAGCAAATTTTAAAATCGATAATCGGCCTAACTGTAACCATTTACCTAGAGAAACGAGAAAGGTAAAGGAACCTTGCATTATTTTTACTTTTCATTGCTTTAACGAAATGTTAACGAGATAGAGGAAGATAATACAAACAGAGTAAAAACCTATCTACATTCTCCCAAATTGTACAACTATTCAAGGGCGTTATACACGTAGCATATAAAATCTAAAAGGAAATCTACTTAACATGTGGCGTTGCCACATCCACAACATTTCTTTGACATGTAGACGTAATTTATTCCATTTTGTTGTGATGATGAAATGCAGTGTACTTTATCAACACTCAATATAGCAAAATGCATTTGAGTATCAGCATGGTTTTGTAAAAGGAAGATCGACCCTGGTTAAACTGTGCTCTTTAATTCATTTTGTTTCTGGCGTCTTGGATGTTCAGAGTCAAGTTGATACGTTCCACGGTGACTTCTCGAAAGCATTCAATACTGTGCAGCATGAGATTATGTTACGTCAACTGGATGCTTTTGAACTGTCGCGAAATTTAATAGAGGTTCTCAGATCCTACATGTCAGATCATTTTAGTTTTGGGGAATACAATGGCCTTATATCTTATACCTGCATTTCAACAGGAGTACCACAAGGATCTGTTCTGGGTTCGTTATTATTTGTTGTATTTGTTGATGATGTAACAAAACGTCTTTCGTCAAGTTGGGTACTTTATGCTGATAATATAAACATTTTCCGTAGGATTGAAAGTGCACAGGACTGTGAATTTCTTCAACGAGATCTGGAGAATCTTGGGTGGTGGTGTAAAACTATGAGGTTTACGAGGAAACAGCAACCCATACGATTTAGGCATATGTTATAGAACACGCCCATCTCGTACATTTGGGTGTTGTTATGGAAGCAAAGCTGACTATTAATTTTATAATGCGTTCATAAAGTCAAAAGTTGAATATTGTGCCGTGCTTTGGAATACTGGTTATTATAAATATGACTACACGCTGGAGAAGGTGCAGAAGAAATTCGTGAAAACCCTTTTTTACCGTGGTCATCACACTTTCGTCCTCTTCGATTACCCATACTTTAATCTGTTGCATGAGTTTGAATATGTTTCATTATCTAACCGTGCTTGCTATGTGTTCTGATGTTAATCGCCATTGTACTGATATTGATGTGTTTCACATTTTATTAGAGTCTCTTAAAAACTATCTCAATTGTAAGTTCTCAAATTGTATCTGATTCATTAAGTTAATTTTATTAGTATTAGAATATATAGAACATTAGTTTGTAACGTGCCGTTCCATGAGAAAATCCATTTCAGTATCCAGTTTTGATTTTAGTTTGAATTAATCGTTAGTTCCGTTTATTTTGATTGATTTTTCATTAGGCGGTAGCGTTGCTACACCGTGTTATTTTATTTCGAGTTTTTATTTAGTCAATATTGTTTATGACGCGAATGTCGTCCCCACGAAGGTGGGGCTTCTTCCGCTTCGATTGGCGTGTCGGCATAGTCTCTGATAACCATCGGGGTTCTTATTTCCGGCCTGATTGTAGCGCTGGCAGATCTCACTAGCGTAACGCAGGCATTTTCACCGTTTTGTTTCTCCGCTCTGGCCGTTGCGCCGGCATTATTCTGGCGATCTCAGAGTGTTAATTACAGTCATTACCGTACCCCCGAATTTAGCACCGTCACCGACATCTAATCGTCGTAACCGAAACATAGCTATTAGATTGCGCGTTCAGTTTTCAAAAGCGTCCGAGCCCTGAACTTTCTTCGACTTGTTGCTACCATTTTAGGGTTTATATTTTATTGTAAGGACATAGATATTACGTAACACCATTCAAACCGGCACGAGGTCGTAATTTACCGTTTGACAAGGGCCGATCAGCGCCACTAAACGAATTTAGGGTGAACCTCCTCTTTTAACTTACGAGGAGTGACGCATAAGTAATGGACATTCTAAAGGCAAGTAAGCAATCTAAAGCTTATAAGCAAGGCTTTAAAGAATAAGCGGTAACTACCATCAGCACCGAACTAGAGAAACCCGGAAAGCAACAAACAACAAACAAACGTTGTCGTGGTCGTTACAAGTTCTTTTCCATTTTTTATTGTGCTATAGATTACTTAGGACCCGAATTTTACCTTCTCTTTGTGTATGGATTATCTTGCAATTAGCTACATGGTGCTGTTGAATAATAAACTTTATTATTATTAAATAGAGAACTAATGTAATCAATCAAAATTACAACCACTTACTGTCATTGTTAAGAAATAATGTTTAGGCAGCAAATTACACTAAATACAATAACACTTATTTTATTAATAGTAACATTTGACCTTTCTCAACTTTTCAACTTTCAGAATGGTGGAACATTAAAAGGAATATTTTAAGGAAACGCATTTACGTTCAAATGCGCCGAAAAACGCGAAGCATATTCCTGGAATCCCGCGGGAGCATCGCTCCTACTACACTATATCCTTTAAATCAATATTCCCACTAGGCATGTACGTACGGGCTATCCATAAATCCAGAACTTTTATATTCAATGCATATCGGGCGGCAATAGCGCGGAGAACGAGGCGAACGCGACGCAGGGTTGGCGGGCAAGGCGACGCGCCGGGGCATTTTCCACCCACTCGTCTATTGTGAAACAACTTGGGGAAAAGTTTTGATTATCCCTGTACCGCGCTGAACACAAACATAAAACCTTTTCGCAGTGTAGTAACCGCTTTGGGTTGTCGCGTTCGTTTTCGTTTGTACACAATGCGAATATTGCATTGGACGGGGGAGAGGCACTGAGAAACTTCGGGCAAGGGAATGTATGCATCTTTCACGCGGCAGAACTTATTGACAGTGGCGCGGCCGTCTCGATGCTTGATTTACAGTGAACGCCGTTGAAGTTCCGGCATTTTATGCGCGGTAGAAGCAAGTGCGGATGAGGTTGCCTCTTCGATCAGATAAAGGAAGCGTGTAGCGGAAATTAAAATGTATCCAAGTTGTTGATAGAACGGAAAAGAACGTCTGATTGTGCTGTGGGACTTCTCTTTTCGCGATAGACGAAATTATTAAAGGGACATAGAAATCTAGATGACAAATACGAGATTTATATGGGAACTCCGAAATTGAAAAGATGCTTATACAGTACCTCGCCATCTTCCCGTAACTTTTGTAAGGAATGAGACAGAGCAACGAAACGAAAACAACGTGAAATTAAAGACAATTTATGGGTTGATCTGTAAGGTAGGGCGTGTTGCTATCTTTAAGATTTTAAGGTATGTTGGTAAATAGCGATGTAACGTCAAAGACATTCTAGTATGTCTGTAGACTCAGTCCTCATTGTAGACGGAATATCCACGAAATGTTTAATTTGTCACATATGATGTAGTTTCTTTGGCATATGGTTTTGGTAATTTCGCTAAATACTTTGACAAACCATGGATTGGTCATCCAATATTGCTTACAATCGGTCCTAGTGACACTCCTTTTTTATGTATATTTAGTATTCCGTGCAATCTGGGTGGTCTAGCGGCTCTTGGTAGTAATTTGTTCTGTATCTCCTTGGATATGGATGAATTCCTTATGCTCTCTTTACTGGTTTTGTGATTTTCTCTGCCGGGTCCTTTCTTCCTTCCTTGTAGGTGTTGTCGTCAAGTAATTCACGTCTTCTTCTAGTAATCTTCCTTATTCAGCAGTACAGTGGCATTACCTTTGTCTGTTTTAAGAATGACGATGCTTTCTTCAGCTTTCAATTTTTTTAGTGTTACTTCTTCCTCTTCTTAGCATCTTGGGTGCAATGACGTAGTCCATTCACTCTCATGGAAAAATTAACCGCAACGTTTTTCAGTGCTGCGGGTTTCCCCTCAGTATTCAATTTCCTTCATCCTTGGGATGTTTTGGAACTCTCGAGCTGCACTTCTACCGCCTGCCAAGTTATGCGGTCCTAGTCTTCTTTCGTCATCTTATTTGTCAATGCCAAATGCGGCTCCATGATCATCTTAGAGATCAGTTGTAGTTCCGTATACACTTGATGTACTCGTTCTCGAAGTAGGGCCTCTTCTGTTCTTCTTAAGATCTTTCTAGCGACATCAGTTGTTATGGGATGTTTCAATTTCACGAAATTGGGTGTCACTTTCTGGTCTCGGGATCGATGTAGAAATCTCAAACTTCTGGTAGATAAGTACCATTCCACACCATACAGGCTTGTGATAACTCTGTATAGGCTTTCATGGCCGGTATAACTGGTATAGTCTGTCCATATTTCTAACGATTTGCCTTTGTAAATAGCACTCGATCTTCACAAAAGAAATGTTTACCGACCGTTATAATCCCTTGCGAGCACGGGTGGTTAGCAGGGAAGTATTCACTAAGATTATAATACTAAATAATATATTTATTTATATACACATAAACATACATACATTGTTGGGCAATAATTATAGCCAATTAGATTAAATTGTAAACGGTAGATTATATTAAACGAAACATAACTACTTCTCTACTTTAAAAAAATCCAATTTCTCTTAATACGGCCCATTACCTCATTTACATTATTTGGCGGCACCAGGTAGTGGATAGTTCCAGGTAATACTCTTAATCCCTCTAAAGGCAAATCGTTAGAAATATGGACAGACTATACTGATAACTTCTTCCGGGTTTCGCCGTGTGTCCAAACTTTTGCTCGACGTTTCACCGTTCATGCTGACAGCTTCTTCAGGATAACCGAACTGATTCTCCGCTGTCTGACATTCGTCTTACATACGCCTATGATGCATTCAACCGTGCGTAGAAGACTTTTCGGCGTGTTCCTAATGTGGTACCCTTGTATGTTGTACTTGTATGTATCCGAAGTGTACTTTATGTCCAGTGTCGTGCATATGTGCTGCTACCGCTGATTGTGCGATTCTTTTAATTCTTGCGTCCCTTTCGTGTTCCTTCACCCTTACTCCGATAGCTTTCTCTGTTTGTCCGAAGTAGCACTATCCACATTGACACGTTATCTTCCAGATCTTCTCAGGGATTTTTGGTTGTTCTGTTATTTGCGGTCGGTAGATGTTGCAAAATCGATCCAACAGCATTTAAAAAAACTGGGACTTTTGGGCAAGGTACCTCACGTGGAAACGTAGAATTAAAAAAAATGGTATCATTTACGTCTCTATAATATCAAATGGGCGTCGCGCTCATCGTAGATTCGGATTTAATTACCAAAACCGCCCCCAGGATACTTTATCGGTTCGAACACGGCGCGCAAACATATAATCGCTCCCCCGGAACCTAATTTCCAAGTCGACGTAAGCACCAGAGCTTAATAATATGCAAACGCGAGATCCGCCTTCTGTTTACCACCAGCACACCGGGGCGGGTAGTATTCTCTAGAAACCGTATTCCTAGAAACCTTACATGATTGTTAGTTCAGGTGCGCTTGGCCGGCGTGATGGGTAAATATTATTAAAAATTGATTTTCCTCCAGCGCAGGTTCTATTAGTGCACGTTTTGCAACGAAATAGACGAGTTTTAAATGCGTATGGCGTCAAGGAGCTTTGCTTATACATACATGTATCTATCCACAGTATCCACACCCATTACTTGAAAATTCGATAGATTCAAAATGATTTCTAACTTGGGAATATTGACATACTTTATATGCACACATTAGATTAATCTAATCAAAACAATTGATACGTATGCGGTTCAGATAGATTATCAACAAGTGCAATTTTCGACAATTTGAAAATAACTTTAGAAAGTAAAATTTTGGATTAAACTTGCAAGAACTCTTATCATAAATAACGATTGACAAGAAGGTGCAGGTCTAGTAAACCTTTATTTAAAAGTTTGCAGAGCACTAAACAATTTTTGTAGTTATTGTCAGGAAAATAAAAAGTATCAAACCAAGTGTTTTCTTAGTTTTTTTATATTTCAAGTGAGGCTCGATATCACTGAAATGGGTCTAAGCTGTAGCAAAATCAAGTTCTTCCTTATTATTCGAACCGTTACTGATTTGTTGATATGTATTGCTATGTTATTTTCGGTGCATCATGCTAAACAAAACCCATAGGATCATAATATTGACTATTAAATTGTTTATGTAAATGTATTTTTATCTATTTATTTATTTTTGTCAACGTATGTAATAATTTAAACTAAAAACTTACTTACTAATATTTCGTATCTAATTCAATTAATGCTTGTAACCATGGATTTTAGGGCATGTGTATGTCTTTCGATTAATGTTCGACGAGGGTTTTTTAAGCTGTCGTATCGTTGGAAACGATTTCTATGATCGTTGCCGGGATCCTCTTGTCTTGGAGATATTGAGTTTGTTGAAGAAAAAATGTGGGGGACTTCTTTTTCAGTTTTTTCTGAGTGTGGTTGCTTTTCGGATATTTATCTAGAGTTCATTAATATCTATGACTATTTAAATCTATAAAGTTTCAAATTTACTTACAAGAATGAAAGTATTACGTGTATAGTGCTAAAATGATGGGAATCCAGTTATTTCGAGATTATGGTGGCCTTTCGTCTAATCCTGGGGTTTTGAAAAACAACATTCGAGGCAGTTTGCTGAGATAGTTGGAACACTATTTGGAAGCTGAAATGATTATTTTGAATATGGAATTATTATTTGGATTATATTAGAGCAGTTTTCGTATCTGAAGTAAACGATTTTATCAACTTTTGAACTTATAACCGGCATATAATGCAGAAGGGAATTTGAGGTTATATTTGTTTGAATGGTAACTGTAAATCTAGTGAAATTGGTTATGTGAGTTTGTGTTTGATTCCATGGGTTAATTTCACGAGCAGTTTAAGTTGGCATTTGATTTAGTAATACATGGTTTACGACGCGAATTTAGCGGGATATTTGAATTGCATTTATGATATTAGAAACGAGGAATACGAGTTTTTAGTTTAGATTAAGATTGTAAAAATCTTATTATCGTGTATCTAAGATAGTAAAAGACTTACTTACCGTTAGGGAATCTTTAGAAAGTTCATTTCTTTGTAATCTAATCCGAGAAGATTTGAAATAAATAAATTACACTATATTTTTGTTTCTTTTATTCAATGTATTACAAGAACATCACTAACTAATAATTACTACAGTCACATTGAAGATACTTAAATGTTATAAGCTTTATTGATATAGTAATCAGTGGTTAAGCGGAGTGACAATATCCTCCCACGTCCCGGGTGTGACTGAATATAATAAGTATTCGTCCTATTCGTTTGCGGTGTACTTAAAACCCTGTGGTGGGGACAAATTTACTTTTCATGCCCTGTATCGTTTGAGACCTAGTAATCTTTGGAATTAATGAGAGTATAATAGATGACGGTGAGTGTGGTAAGTAGAATAAAAACAGTTGTTTACTTGATAAAATTTAATTAAAATTTAAAAGATTTATCTACAAGTTTCGAAGCAGTATATCTTTAATATCTACAAGGCTATTTACAACATATTTATGGCCCTAAGAAGCATGTTGTGCCGTGTTTCTTCTTTTAAAGGGAGATACACACCTTGTAGATGTAACAGCATGCACACTTTGGAGTAAGGCGCTTTCTTTTTACCATTGTGGCAGAACCACATTCACATGCCGTGAAACTAAGACCACTTCTTGAATATTTGTATTAAATAACATTAAAAACCCCTTCATTCCCGCTCTATATTGGTAAATCGGCTCAAGCTTTCTAGTTTATTGGTTTTTACTTCTAATTGCCATATTCAATCCTCTAGGGTAACATATCGGATCATCATCACCTAAGGACTAGCCTCGATATTTTTGCATTTTGACGCCACACTTTACTTTAATTTGTTGTAGTTGTTATTTAGACTTTCAGCATAGTTGATAAAATGTATAGTATAATAGTAATATTATTATATATTCACGTTTTAAATTATAATAGTATTTATTATTACAACAAAATAATAAATAAGAATTGGTAACTTAGTACACAAAAATTAGGAACATTACATTTGTATACAGTTGAACTGGTGTTTCCAAATTAAGGAGAATGGGTCACTCAAGAATTTTATTTTGCAAGTTTTAACTAATTGGCCAAGAACGAAAAGGAACTTTCCTTCTACAGATATACGGTAAATATCACAATAGTTTCACAATTTAGTTTCCTCTTCACACCGTTAATCGCACAATCAGATTAAATATATACACATCTATGTTGCCCTTAATATGACATCACTATAAAACAGTTTAGTAACAATATTGACATTGTTTTGACGTGAAAGATTCACTGATGGTTGGTTGCTAACTTTGTTAGTGTGCAATTCTTCTTAAATATCGCAGTTTTGTAGATACTACGAATTTCCGCCGCCTAAGTATCTCTTCTTCGTGCAATCCAGAGTATCTTACGTCTCCCAGACGTAATGTTGTTCTTTATTAAGTGTGCGCAAGGCGCATAATAAATTCATTCGTTTATGCTTTCACGAGAAGGGGACCCGGAGTTATCTGTCTCCCCCAGGAGCACAGATTCGAAGAACCGGCCGCTCTTTGCAGTTTCTCGGGCAATGCACAAGATCTATAACGTTAGGAGATATGAAACAGCGCGCGACATACGGTGCGGTAATCCCCTAGCTGCCGAAGAAGGGACAACCTTGTAAAGGCGTACAAATATACAGTACTAAATATACGTTCCACTACTACCATATTTTACATTTACAGAAGAGACCGTTAGCTACTAGAAGATTTCGTTGATATTGCTACAGAAATTTTAACAAGTAGCAATGTTATAAATCGATCGTTCTGATCGAAACAAGACATATAATATAACGGTGTCATAAAAGGAATTAGATAGATCAGATGTGCGAATTTATGTATATTTTTCAACATCTCTTTCGTGTGCTTCAACTAAATTAATATATTTGGTGCCGAAACCCAGGAGATTCGCACAGTTTAAAAAAAAGTGTTAAACAGCGGAATCTAGGTATGAGGAAAAACAACGTGAATCAACAATTAAAGAACGATAAAATCCATAATAACGAAATGCCAGTGCTAATTAGCAGAATCAATTCTCTAAATACAAACTCAAATGAAGTGAACCGGCGCCGGCGGCTAGCTTCGAAATTTGGACAAGATTTTTGGATACAAAGACATCGTAGTAGAGGTTATCTCAAGACTTGAGCAAGGAGAGAAGACGCCGATGGACATCGTGAAGGGAACGAGTTAAAAACGTATAAACGACGGTAATCAAACAAAAGCACAAAGAACGGTAAGATTACCCCAGTTAGAATTAATAAAATTCAACGCAAACAACTGTGTATGGCCGCCATTTTGAGAGCAATATAGCTTAGCAGTTCATAAAAATGAGGAATTGTACGCCACGTCAAAATATGCTTACTTAAAATCACTGTTGAGCGGGAAAGCTGCAACAACGCAGGTTTGACGTAAAACCAATTATCATATAATGACGATATTGAGTTCTTGAAAGCGGAATATGCCAACACCGACAGCATAGTGAACAGCTATATAATGACAAAAATGAGAGAGACCTGAAAGAGAGAATTTGAAATATTAAAAAAAAAAATAACAACTTGACGTATACCTATAAAATTAATGCAACAATTTTAAACACGGTTATGAAATTATTTACAAAAAAACCAATTAAGAAACAGGTTAAAAATCAGACCTTGAGTTCTCGCAGGATGGTATAAAGGTAGGCACATAGGAAATTCCTCCAAGAGTTACTGTGTTCGATTAATCGGTGATCCAGAGTGCTCTAACATGAATTCCCGTAGCAGAGTACGGATGTAGGTACAATACCAAGTGCGAATATCTCCATGGAGTATTACTGCGTTCTATCAGTCGATGATTCAGGGGGGAACGCCACGGAACCCTCAACAATCATTGAAATCCTAAAAAAATACTCTTCAATTAGCACGTGGTCAGATGCAATCCGAAGATTTGTGAATCCGCCCAATTCGACGTAAACTTATTCAATTCGTGCACCAAAGTTCGAAACAATTTAAAAGGGCATACTATTAAATGGTGAAATCGAAATCCTGAACCCGAAATCTGGAACTTAGAACCTATTAGCGAAAATTTAAGATAGAAAAAGTAGAAAGACAAAATGGGGCAATAGAATCGCTTACCGTCGATGACGCTTGACAAATTAAATCCCAAAGGAGCGAAATAACTTCGCAAAATGTAGTAGAATCGCACAAATCCTGCTCTCAAGCAGACGTATTCAGAAAACCAAATCAAAAATACGTTCAAAACGTGCTACTACTAATCCAGATGCCCATCAATGGTTCAAACCACCAATAATTACAACCGATCACCACATGTGTTCACTACGGAGTGCGGAAGCAGGAACAGAAATTCACGGCATTCTGTCAAAGTGAAACTACTTTAGTAGTTAGGTAAGCAGGAAACGACCTACGGAACTGCAAAGTGCTTTCCCTGGCGGCGCAAACCACCAACAGATGGCGCCAGCAACACCATAAAATGATTAGAATCACCAAAAAAGATCGATAAACGCGTTCGATAAAAATACAACCGTAACACATTATACTGAACGCACTCCCTCATATAATGAAGATAGAATATAGCAAACAAAAAATAAGGAACAATAATTCCACGGGCATCCATAACATCTTTGAAACCAATACAGCGGATATCAAATATCAAGCTTGGATTATGATGAAGATATAAACAAATTATTGTAATGTCTAAAGTTGGAATTAGATTCTATAGTTCAATGTACGTGTGAACGAATGTGATAACGTTGAAACCTCTTTCACAAAGGATAACGAAAGTAAGACACGTGAAAGTTTTTGCACCGCAGGTGGTTTATTTACAAATACGAAAGCTTGTTGCTTATTTTGTGATAATAATTCACATTCGACAGTCGTTTGTAAAAGCTCTATTGATATAAATAAGCAAGAGGGCGTTCTAAAAGGAAACGGTTGTTGTTACGGATGCACGAAACCAAATCGTAATTGAAAATTCCGTAAAACAAAGACTGTGTGTTCAAAATATCAAAAGAGGCACGCTCGTTCAATGTGTGACCTATACAGAAAAAAGGGTGGACATAGTGAATCACAGCCAGTATTCGGTCGGTATCATCGCAAGGTCATAATACCAAGAATTTATTCGCCAACGGCAGGTAAATAGTATTTATTTACAAACGGCATGTGCAATAGTCGATAATACGAAAAATAACAATGCTCTTGCTCGTATTGTAATGGATGGGGGAAGCCTGTAACGTTAGAATTTTCATCTTTTTATTTTATTTTCATTCACCGCTCGTACTACTAGAGTTATCTGCCGGCGTGCCGTGGAAGCCTTTGTTTGCAACTCAACTTTTCTTCTGATTTTACTTTTCAATTAGTGTTCTGAATTGTTCTTCATCTTTAATAAATTCACTCTTTACTCCGTAGTATTTCTTTTCTTTTGTTTAGCGTCGCTTTTTTAGCTTTGTTCTGTCATGTAATCAAATTCCTTTCGTATCCACGCGATCTCCCTACTTAGTGTGGTAGAGGCGCACATGATGCGCGGGGAAGAGACGCCAACGCCAGCAACGAGAAAACGCGTACATTTAACTGCTCTAAAAAAGATGTCTTGCTTTGTGTGATCGAGAGGCCAGTTATTTATTGTTGTGAGTGGACGCCCTCTTTATTTTATCCCTGAAGATCGTTGGGGATAACCTGCGCCGTGTGGCCGTTACTTATACGAAGAATATTACCTCTACTACGCCTAAGTAGGATTTATCGGTACGTGGGACAACGTCCTTGTCCGTCAACCCGCCATACGCCAAAACTTTATCGCTTGAGTTTGGACTGGAACGCATCGCTACCCGAAGATATTCAAATTAAGGCCAGATGATTTTATTTATCGTTATATTCGCTAACTGCTTAGATCAGTATATCAAGTAAGTACAACAACCCTCGCGCAGCTTAAATGTGTGCCAAGCTACAGTGCATCAAATTTTAAAAAGGAATTTACTTCATCCGTATTATATTCAACGTGTACAACGATTACCGAACTTAGATTATTCCCGCCGAATTGCCTTCTGTGAGCGGCTCCAACGCCGAGAAATTTGTCAACCGGATCTTTCGTCAGTATTCCTAGTTACGGACGAATGTACATTTAACAATGATGGTATCTTAAATTATCACAACATTCACCACTTGGCGTATAAAAACCCCCATGATATTATCCAAGGCCCCTCTCAAGTTAGGATATCCGTCAATGTTTGGGCAGGGCTAGTAGGCGATCAACTACTTGGACAACATATACTGCCAGCATGGTTAAATGCGGAATCTTAATGACTGTTTCTTCAAAATGAATTGCCTGAATATTTGGACGACATACCAATAGCGACACGCCTATAATTATGGTTCATGCACGATGGAGCACCCGCGCATAGTAGTAGGGTTGTTCAACAATTTTTAAATCAGATATTCTCACACTGGACTGGACGTGGAAGTCACATTCCGTGGCGAGCCTGTAGCCTCGATCTAAATCCGCTAGCCTGTTTTCTGTGGGGATATATAAAAACTTTAGTATATGATCGTCGCCCTGACATAGAAAATGCCGAAGATCTGCGAAACCGCGTTTTCGTAGCAGCTCAACGCATTCGCGAGGAAATGTTATATTTTGCGAGCGTACATAACTACTTTGGTCGTCAAATTGATGCTTGCATTCGAGTCGATGGTTGGCATTTTAATCACTTTTTATAAAACACATATTTTGTCCTGTTTCATCTGCATCAGTCTTTTTCAGGACTACCACAAATTTCGTAAAAGGAATTGAAAATATTTACATACTATATAGTATTTGAGATTTGAAACACGCTACATAAAGTTAACAATCATACATTAGTTTTATTACAAACATAGTAAGTTTATTTTAAAATAAATTTAACCTTTAAAATGTGTTATTATTTTACGTTATATAAGAGTTCGTGGCAAAAGCACATCACAATAAAAAACATCACCTGAATGCTTTCTTTGCATTTTGGTGTTTCCGTCTTATTTCAGTTTAAATCTTGTGTAAATAACCTCTGCTTTGAATGAATTCACTATAGGTGGTTTAAATTTATATCCTATCAGATTTATGAGTATACATACGGTAACTACATTTTGGGCCCTAAAATTTGAAAACTGCAACATGCACATAGAATCGCAATTTTTTGTATTTAGCCATTACTCATGTATATCTTTCACCCCTTTTCTTATTTCATACTATACACTACTAACCTTGTATATATTTATCATATAAAAGTAATAAACTGAACGGTCAACCCTGTATAACCCAAAAACTCCCAATCATTAAAGAATATAAATGCTATTTTATTTGTTTTGTATTGTTGTTGTTGTACGGAAATTTATTTATTAACAACTCTGAGAAAACTGGCTGGAATCTATGCAGGCAAATAAATCAATCTCTGAGGTAATAAGCCAATTTATGTTCATAAAAGAGAACCTATCACGAGAAATAGGTTGGCCAACTATTGGACCACATAAGATTTAAATAATGCCTTTCGGTAGTTCAAATCGTGCACCGGTAAGATTATGTAATAAGGTAAGGATTAAATTAAGAAGTCGATACCACAATGAGAAAGTAAAAATTCATAGTATCCAGGTCCCTCAAATCTGTTTCGACGTGTTAACACTACCCTCACAAGATAATCCGATAATTAGAGATTTTGCATCGAATTATCAATTGGCGGATGTCAACGTAAATGTGTCCGCGTATAACGGAATTGCGCTTTTAATCGGAGCGGACAATTACTGGAAACTAATAACTGACTTTCTGATAATTTGACCGCAGTAAACAGCAAATTTGGTTGGGCGATACACGGTGCGGTAGATAATGTGGAGCTTACGATTTTATGGTCAACGTCAAATTGACTACGGTATTAAAAACGGAAGTACAAAGTGATCACATTAATTTGGAACGGTTTTGGGATTTAGCATCTATCGGTATCAACGCAAATGAAAAAAAAAACGACTATAGTCAAAAGAAGGTATTGGGTGATGGGTGGAGACTGTGGCTTGAAAACTATAACAAAAATCCCAAAAGAAAGGTGAAAAATCCCTTACCACAAAATTAGATAACAAATCTAAATACGTATTTCGGCAACTAAGTTGCCATCTTCAGTAGAAACAAGTGAAGAGCAGTGTTAAACATAGTGTTTTCGGCTAAGGTAAACCTTGGAAGATATGCTCTTCACCAAATCACTAGTGGAATAACACTGACATCTTTTACAAACAACAAGGCTTATATACTATGTAAATCTAGTGGGACGTGACGAACTAGCAAAAAATTACAATAATTCGTATAAGCCGGACTCGGGTATAGGTCCTTTGTCGGCATTCAATAATTTACATTTGTTCTTAAGTATATAAATACTTTCGTAACTATCCAATTCTCGAAAGGTATTTACAGTTTTAACTAGCCTGAGGCTATCTGTAGGCATACCGTGACCCGTGTTTAAAATATGTCGAGCAACGCTAGATTTATCTGGTCTGTTGTATTTGAAATGTGCAATATGTTCTTTATAACGAGTTGAAATTGAGCGCCTAGTTTGCCCGACATATTTTTGACTACAGTCTCTACAACTTATTTCATAAATCCCAGATTTTTGATCTACCTCAATTTTATCTTTAGTGTTACCCAAAAGAGATTTTAATATCGAGCGAGGTATGTTGGCTCCGTACACCGTGAGAGCTAAAATCTTACTACAAGCAATTTGAAAGAACAAGATTGAATCGGACGAGATTATACCTGAGCAACTAAGGAGGGAATGGCTCAAATGGCGTCAAGAATTGTCAATTGCGACGAATATACGTTTCCAAAGAAAAGGCTAACACAACCAGGAGGAAGAAGTTGAAGTACATATTTTTGCTGAGGCCAGCCCCCTTACATATGGGATCGTCATTTATGTAAATTGTTTGAGAACACGAGTGCATTATTTTAATGGCAAAAAAGTCGAGTGTGTAACAGGTGGACATGAACTTACTTTGCCAATTAACCGGTGCTTTATGCGCTGCCAGGTTGCAAAATTGCATCAAACGAAATTTAAATTTACACACAAAAAGAAACATTTTATGCTCAGATTAAAACATCACGTTGTACTGGATAAAAGGTCGATCTTCAAAACTGAAACCGTAGGTGCACAACAGAGGGAGGACCTACTGCTTAGACAAGTGTAGCCGCGTGGAGAAAATATCAAGGATAACGGCCTAAGTGCAGAGGCTTGTTAACAAAACATCCAATCACAAAGTTGTGGGAGACATAACAGTACCTGAGTTATACGTTGCCGAGTTAAATTGGGTAAGAGCTACTCAGCACAATTAATTTATGGATGAAAACAAAATTTGGAGACTAAAAGGACGATTAGGGGAGGCAGAATTACCATATGAAATTGAACACCCAACAATATTACCAAAGAAGTCGTCTTTTACTGATAAGCATGGAAATGCTGTGCTGAAACTACATGAGGGAGTTAATATAACTTCAGCAGCTGTTAGAAAGAAATACTGGTTTAATATTAATACGAACTTACCACAGTTAAATAAAAACGATGTTCTAAAACAGTGAAAGCTTCGGGAAGAGCTTGCAAACAAATTCTGGGCACGGTGATGCGTGGTTCACGTTTAGCAATTACGTTCTTTTCATCACGTGACGCGAGAACAATCGAGAAATATAAAAAAGGGAGACGTTGCACTATCGTACGAATAATTCGCCCCTTAATTATTATGGAAGTAAGTGCGGGGAGTGGAGTTGCTCCATGGAAGAGATCATAGCTTGCGAGGTTGAAACCAGCCGGGTCCTCAAATTTCGAAGACCTGTCCAGCAGTTATATCCATTGCAAGTGGAGCCTACTGGCTGAAAGGGGATGTAAAAAAGTAGCAATGTTATAAATCGATCGTTGTCATCAACACAAGGCATATAATATAACGGTGTCATAAAAATAATAGACAGATCAGTTGTTGTGCGAATTTGTGTGCATTTATTAACATCTTTTTCGTTAATAAAACCAAATTGTTATAAACTGGGTGTGTTTCAATTCAACGCTTCAACGAAATTATAGCAACCTGGATAAATTTAATTAGTAAATAGCATAAGTGCCTTTTCTTTTCATTATATTTCAAACAATTTTTTTTTGTAGTCAAGTATAACGTGAGATAAACGAAATATCCTCTATAGTTCTTTCATCATTCAGCTTACCAGAGAAATATAATTCAAAATAATGAAAAAAATATTCCGGACAAGAGAACGGATATTGAAGGGAGGAAATTTGTATTCAAACTCTCAGTAGCCCGATAATTCAGCGAGGACATCGTAATTGGGTCTTTAATTAATTTTATCAGCGAGAAAAAAGATAAAAGAAAGAGGAAAAGAGATTCCTTTCATTTAATAAAGAGTGTTATATAAAAACGAAAACTTGTTCTCTCATTCCTGGCTCTGAGAAAAAAGCTGAGGATAAAAAAAAAGCAGAAAGTCTTTCTATCCCAAGTTGCTAGTGTTATAGGGTCCTTCCTTCATAATGTTCTCTTAGAGAAAATCAAGGAGTCCAGGCCATTAGCGAAAATTAAACTCGGCTTTGATTTGTGACCGTGTTGTCGGACGAACGGTGGTTTTTAGTCGGACGGTTCTTAGGAAATGAATTCTGCTCCTCGTTCTGGCTCCTCTTCGATCGTTAGAAAGGAATGACAGTTAAGGAGGGACCGTCTAGGAGCGTAGAAGAGGTTTCTACCTTCCTATATTTGATTATATGTTGAACAGAGTCATTAGAATTTTTCGAATTTCTCACAAGAATTTGATTTTACCAAGACAACCATATGTAACAATTACCTGGTGAATGAAAACATTTTCAGCTCAATACCAGTTGTGCTAAACCGAGCGTTGAAATCAGGTTTCTTATTTGAAACCCAGTACATAAGTATGAGTTGAAAAGTTCAAATATTAAGCAGTTATATTTCATACACTATGCTGAAGGGAATATCTCTGTAATTTTATTTTATACAGGTTGCTCCAGGTTAAGTGGTCAGTATTGCTACCTTGTAATTGATGCTATGAAGGTTAAGTTGGCAGAGTCGTAGTGTTTCATCATTCATTTTCATTTCATTATCATGCTAATTAACGTAGAGTCAATTGAAAATTGTTTTTTAAATTTGGATGATAATTTTATTTGCAATATAAAAGCTTAAATACATACTACTACACTAAAATGAAATGAAATAAGAAAGCACATGTTAGATTTTATTCGAGCTGATTTTTGATTTTTTTTATGATTACAATAAATTGTTACATGCTTTTTCTTATTATTCCATATACGTATTGAAAAGTTTACAGAGCCATGCTTCAACACTCACAACGACCGTTTGGAATTTTTCATTTAGTTTTTGAGGGTTATCAGGAGCGACGTGTCGTCCGCATATAAAGAAATTTTGGTTCTACTAATATTATACCGAAGACCATTGATATATACTAGGAACAAAAGTGGTCTCATGATGGATCCTTGAGGAACTCCATACTTGATGTTTTCTAGATCTGATTGGAAACCATTCCAGCATGTTAGTTGGACTCTATCGCTGAGGTGAGCTTGTAACAATTTCATTATTCCATAATATTCTAATTATTGCAGCGAACTTGAAAAGGGAAGAAGAACTAAAGGAGGCAACAGAGGATGAGTGTAATGAGGCAATTCAACACTTAAAGCAAATAAAAGCAGCAGGACCAGATAACATCTATGGTAAAATACGGAGGAAAGGAAGGTAAGCAAAGATTCTATGAGTTAATAAAACTAATATGGAGAAACGAAACAATGCCTGAGGAATGGAAATCCGAAATTATAATACCGATACCAAAGAAAGGAGATACAATGGTTTGTGTAAACTACAGAAGAATAACGCTATTACAAAGTGCTAACCACATTGATTCTGAAAAGACATTTACAGAAAAAGGGATAGGAGAATACCAGAATGGATTTAGACAAGGTAGATCGACAGTAGATGCTATACATGTAATGAAACAAATAGTGGGGAAATGTACCGAACAAGGAATTGAGATGGGGATAGCATTAATAGACATGCAAAAAACCTAGGCATACTGGACATTTTTTTAAGGCTAATAGAAATGACAAAGACAGGCTCGAAAGCAGCAGTACGTACGTTTGAGGGAATGATGTAGGAAGTGTGTATTAATACAGGAGTGCGACAGGGTGACGGGTTGTCAGCGACACTATTTAATATAGCATTGGAAGGAATAATGCGGGAGTCTGAAATACAGGGAACCATAATAGAGAAGTCGATACAAGTGGTAGCCTATGCTGATGATATTGCTGTGATAGATTGGGATAGAGGAAGTCTGGAGGAAGCAATAGTGACAATTACTCAAGAAGCACGAAAGCGAGGATTAGAGGTAAATCAAGAAAAATCCAAATATATGAACATATGCAATAGGGAAAGAGAACAGCAAAAGAAGTATAAAAATTAGAATTTATGATATGGAGGAGATAGACAGTTTCAAGTACTTAGGAATTCTAATAAATAATAAGAACAATAGAAAGGAAGAAATAGACCAAAGGATACAATCGGGATACAAGATATACTATAGATACAAAATGTTAATGAACAACAAGTCCTTCAGCAAAAAAACAAAATTAAGAACATATAAAATTACAATAGACCTGTAATAATGTATGTTGCAGAAGATATATGTATGTCAAGCAAAGATGAAGAAAACTTAAAAAATTTCGAAAGAAGGATAATAAGGAAAATATTTGGAAGAAAGAGAGTAGAGTAAGAACACTACAGAAGATTGACAAACCAAGAGATTGATGGAGTACTAGAGAAACAAAATATAGTAAAAATAATAAAATCAATAAGAATGAGATGGCATGGACATATAAATCGTATGTGACAGCGCATTAGTTAAAAGAATGACGAAATGGAAACCCAATTTTCAAAAAGGGAAACAAAAATAAACCAGAAAACTACAGACCTATATGCCTGCTTCCTACCCTAAACAAAATCCTAGAAAAAAGCCTACAACTACAACTATCAAAGTACCTAGAGAAAAATAAAAAAATACATAAAAACCAATATGCATTCCAAAGAGGCACAGGAACAACATCTGCAGTAATAGACCTTGTAAATGAAATAAAATCTAAAGTAGATCAGAGAAATACCGTGGTAACAATCTTTATAGATATGAGGAAAGCGTTTGACACAATATCAAAAAAAAAGCTAGTGGAAAAATTAGAGTATCTAGGAATACAACAAACAGGAAAGAAACTGATCGAAACATATTTAAACAAACGACCCCAAACCATAATTGTAGGAAACACTGAGAGTAAACAACGATGCGCAGAGTATGGAATACCCCAAGGCGGAAACCTACCACCAATATTGTATATCGCTTATACAAACGATGTCTTTAACTTAAACACCCATGGAAACATCTACGCATACGCGGATGATATATGTATATTATACTCAGGCACAAACGAACATCAAATACAAAAGCACATTAACAGCGACATAGAAAAACTAGAAAAATGGTGCAACGCAAATCTATTGACTATAAACGAAGACAAGACAGAATACATGATTTTTACGAGAAGAACACACACCCCTACTTTCAATATTGTAATCAAGGGACGAACGATACAAAAAACTGATGCAACAAACTATTTAGGAATAACGCTACAAGCCAATTTAAAATGGGACACACACATCAATAAATTAATCAAAAAGAACACAACAGCAATAGCAGGATTATATAAAATAGGCAAAATAATACCGGAACATATGAAAAAACCTATCTATAACTGTCTATTTACATCACATATGAATTATTTAATAAATATCTGGAGCGACACAACAAAAATGAATCTAAACAAACTACAGAGACAACAAAACAGAATAATAAAGCTAATATACCATATGGACAAAAGAACACCGACCACAGAAATATATAACACAACGAAAGAACTCAATATAAAACAAATAATTAAACAAAAAAACTTAACCCTAATACATAATATAGAAAATAAATTAATAAAAACAAATTGTGTACTAACATGTAACAGAGATGTATATTCATATAAAACAAGAAGATACTCCCACATAAGAACCGAGAGAATCACCTGCAATAACTATAAAACAATACCAACATCTGATGCAGTTTCAATTTATAATAAGCTCCCTAAAGAAATAAGGAAACTCAAACACATACAATTTAAAAAGGCTATTAAAGACATTATAAGGAAAGAAGACAAATAAAAAATAAAATTAAAAAAACATAACAACTAAATACCCCCTCAATACCGTTAGCCAGGGACGAGACAGGAGTCTCATCATCTCGAAGCGAGGACAGAGGAGGAAGAACCAGCAAGTCGGCGCAGCATTTTATGTGTATATATATATATATTATATACATATTGTGTAGAGCGTATTTTTGAATAAATAAATCACTTTGAAACCCCAATCAAGAGGAAGAGGACGACCTAAGCTAAAATGGGAAGAACAGGTAATCAATGACATAAGAAGCATGAAAATTACAAGATGGAGAGAGAAAATGCAGGACAGACGAGAGTGGAGAAAAGTGGTAGAGGAAGCAACAAGATATGAGGAGTTGTAAAGGAAGAATGCGTGAACTGGAATGGAGTGACGATCTATACTGACATTAGTCAATAGGACCCCGTGGGGTGGCTACCATCCCGACAGGGATGTACAGCCACATATATATATTGCAGCAAAATCGAATAACTGACAAAATCAAAGACTTTGGTTAGATTCAGTAATGTCATTCTGGAATCGAAAGCATTGTATATATTGTTGATCATTTACAATATTTCGCTTGATGTGTAATGCCTTTCCTGTACCCGTGTTGTTTCAGTGGTAAATAACCATGCTTTTGCAGATACGTCATCAATCTTGATGCGATCTAGAAAGAAAATGCGTAACTCTTCTTTCACTTCTATAGCCCTCTTAAGTACCGTTCCTCAAAAAATTCCTAGAATCTCCGCATGGTACAGAGAATTTTCGTGGATCACACTGCAATCTCTGATATACCTCAGATTACAATCTTTTGCCACAATTGCATAATCTCAACTTTGCAAAATAGAAATAAGTTAATACAGAAAATATAAATTTAACTTATTATATAATTGAATACATAAACGAACAAAAACTGTAAAATAACACGAAATATTTTTACACATTCTATTAAAACTGGACTCATGTTCGATTAAACTTACCGACTGAACAATATCGAAATAAATCCAGCGAGCAACTGGTTGTATTGTACTATACAAGCTAATGTAACAATAACAAGGGTTTGTTATTACAGCTAGTAACAGCGCACTAACTGCAAAGGTTTTAATTAAACAAAATTCAAATGTTTTTACGCGTCGATATATATTTTTAATTAATATGCGAAAAGCAATTTATTTTTTGGAAGTATATCTTTTATTATAAAACTGCACGTCAACTATTGTAGTTAATGGTTTAGACACATAATTTATTGTAACGAGAGCTATGCAAACATAAACGTTAAACTGTAATTAAAGTATGTAGTTAGAGAACAAAGAGCTATAGAGTTCATGTGAAATGAAATGAGTTTAGAAAACTATTAATGTGTTTTATTTTTCCATTTTCCGAAAGAGGTAATAAAATATGTAATGGAGTTGAAGCCCTAAAGGTCTTGTACCCCGAAGCCAACATATGGCAGAAACGTGACCTAGTATACCGTGAAATACCTAACTTCTTAACCGTGCATTCTGGCCTTCCAGAAATAATAATTTCTTTATTGTTTTTATTGTCTAACTACAAGCTTTTGTTAACTTCATGCATTGGGATTCAATTTGAGAAGGATTGTCCGAGCTAGATAGGTGACTGCATTACCGACTTACGCCGCTGTCGTGTAATGGGTTGAGATCTTGGCTTGTGTTCCTCAAGGAGCGTAAATCTAAACTCTTGATTCCGTCAGGGAAAATGGTGGTATAAAGCTTAAGATGTGAAAGCGATCAAAGTGCGTTTGCACTAGGAGTGACGCTGAAGTCGTCTGGTAGGCAGAAGCTCGAGTCCGTTTTTAGTGTTATTCCCCTTTAATTGCTTTTGCTGATGGGGTTATTCCAAGACTATGAGCCTCGCCAATATGGTAGCATTTTCACGCTCTAATTGTATTTAGGCATTTTTCTTTGATGTTCATTGACCGTATTACTGACTTATGTTCGAGTCGTTATGTGGGTTGAGAGTTTGGGTTGTGTTACCTAGAAAGCGCAGATCTAAACTTTTGATTCCGTAAGAGCCAATGGTGGATAAAGCTTGAGATGAGAGAGCATGAAATTGAGTTTCCACTTGGAGTAAGCCTGGTGATGCCTGGTAAGTAGAAACTCAAGTCCGTTTCTGGTGCTATTCCCCTTTCGTTCCTTTTGTTGGTACGGTGATCCCAACAATAGACCATGAGCCCCACTATGGTTATAACTACATAGTAGGTTATGTTTTAAACCGTTCACTATGAAAGCATTTATGGTTAATATTCTATCGTGATGTAATCCTTACACGACCCTTTTTATACGAAGTATCATTTGACTGTTATTCGTTGCCTGTATTGATAGTTCCTTATCTAATGTTTCAATGTCTGTCATTTACCTCTCAAGTCCACTCGTCACTAAATTCTGTGTACCTAACACCTGAATCTAATATGTGTTTCGATAGTGTCCACGTCCTCGCTGTCTCATATACCTGCCTTGTTCTCAGAGCTTTTTGAGTACAATCACGGCTGTTGTGGCCATTTTTGTCACAAGCATAACAAATATGAGAAAACTGTATTGTAGGTAACCTCTTCTGCATTATTTTTCTGTTCTTTCTTACAAATTAATTTTGTTTCATCATCTAAGATCATTTTGACTCAATAGAAGTATTGATTTGTGCGTCTTTCCCTCTTAACTCTTACTTGTCTTTATTTTGTACAGCATGCTCCAACTCTAAATGAACATGAAAATATAGTACTAGAAGATGATAACCATACAATAAATGATCCTAATAAAGAAAGTGCTGAATTACTTAATGACTTCTTCGTTGAATCTATGCCTAATATTAGGATATCTCAAATTACAAACAAACAAAATTAACAAACAACAACGTAGTTGTCTCCTACAGTACGTGTGCCATGCCACATGATGAAAATGTGGTATGTGAATTATTTAACAAAATGAAAAGTAAATATACTGCAGGTCCGGGCGGCGTACTATCCGATCTATTAAAAAGAAATAGAGTATATAATTAAACCAACAACATATTTGATTAATTTATCAATCGCAACCGGTAAGTTTCTAAAAGAACTAAAAGAGCCTTTGGTAATATCTTTACAAAAAAAGAGTTTTGAATCTAATATATACAATGAACGTCCACCAACAATTTCTTCCAGTTTTTCTAAAGTTTTTGAGTACGCGTTGTTGAGCAGACTACTTGGACATGTAAATAAGAATAATATTTTATCTAAAAATCAACATGGCTCTCAGCTCCATCATTCCGCATTAACAGCAATCGACACCTACGAAGTGATAATGAATGGGTTGAATTCGAAAGAATTTTCTGTAACTTAATATTTGGTTAGCTAAACTGAGGCGTTGTGGAATACTTGAAGTTATCACGAAATGGTTTGAAAGTTATTTAAACGGAAGGTCTCAATTTACTAATATTAAATATAAGATGTGCGGTATGGTCGATTTTATAAAACCAGCGAGCATACTGGTTGATCAGGGTGTTCCGCCAAGTTGTATTTCGGAACCTGCTTTGTTTCTAATATACATTAATAATGTAATTCATTATTTGAGAGATTTTAACTTAGTAATTTATACTGATGATACCGGCTCTGTAGTGTCTGTTCCGAATATCAAAGTAATTGTGAAGAATGCTAATTGACTATTGAAAATGAAATGCACAAGTGGTTTTCTCAATGTTCCTTATTTTTGAATGCAGAATAAAATGAATACATGATTTTTCGTAATGCACACAATAAAGAGGGATTTTATAATCATGTCTTTTCACTGAATATTGAAATAGAATGCGTCCAAGAATTAAAGTTGTAACGTGCCGTTCCATGAGAAAATATATTTCAGCGTCAAGTTTTAAGTTTATTTCAAATTAATCATTAATTATGTTCTTTTGATTGATTTTCCCATGGGCGTTTGCTACCACATGTTATTTTATTTCACTAAGTTTTTATTTTTAATCTCGTTTACGATGCGAGTGTCGTTTCCGCAGACGGTGTCCGATTCGCGCACGCTCAACTCCCACCTTTACCACCGCGTGGGGGAACCGCAAGTGTACATAAACCGCGCTCTTAGCACAAGCATACAGAGAGAGAGTTCCCGAGGCCTAGATGCCTTCCAATCCTTCTAGCCGATGTGTCGGCACAGGTTTTCTGATACACGCCCAGCTTCTTATTTCAATTATTCCTGACTTGATTGTTAGCGCTGGCAAAGCTTTCCTGGTTCTATTTACAATCATTCCCGTTCCGCACAGTTTAGCGCCGTCATCGATGTCTAAACCGTGATAGCCCGTGAAAACCGTCCGCGTACTTTTCGACCGACCTCCGTATACAGATTGTCGCTTCATGGTAACAGAATTAAAGCCATTAGATTCCGCATCTAAATTTCAAGAGCGTTATCGAAGCCCTGCGAATGTTTGATTGTTTGTCACTTATATTTATGTATGTTCATGACTGTCATACATATGTTTTCACACTTACCTTTTTTTTTGCTGCATATATTCGATGTCTTTCACACTTGTTGTAAGGAAATAAATGTTTAATTTATAATACACTTTCACTGTTTCGTTGCACAATCCAACTAGAACCCTGAATATCCAAGACGCAACACCGTTTAAGCTACCACGAGGTTGTAATTCACCGTTTGACAACTGGCCGCACGATCAGCGCCGCCGAGCGAGTTCGGAGCGAACCTTCTCTTTCCACTTACGGAGATCAACGCATAAGTAATAAGCATTTTAAAAGTAAGCAAGTAATCGAAAGCCCGTAAGCAATGTATTAAACTGTAAGCAATAAACATCAGTACACCGACCCGAAAGAAACGTTGTTACAAAGTTTTGGGAATGACTATTGCCGATACATTAACATGGAACCGTAACTGTAATAATTTAAGAGCTGGACTCAACTCATTTTATGAATATACAAAGTATATTGTCCTATGGTCGTCGCATAGTCGGCGTGCATTTCTAGCAAAGAAGCGTATCATACGAGCTATTTTAAGAAATGCAACATGTTACTACTGTCATTAATATTTATATATGTGCTTTTAATTTTAGTATTCAGAAACAAGAACGATTTTATGTAATGGTGAAGTTAATTGTCATAACCTTATATTGAAGTCTGATTTTCATATACCCCATTTTGATGCTGAATTAGTAAAAAGGTGACCGCGAATTTTGGATTTAAAAGTTTTCAATACTCTACCTCAAGATAACAAATCCATAATTAGTAAGTCATCTCTTAAGCATAGAATCAAAAGCTTTCTTTTTTAAGAGTGTTTATACTCTTTAGATCAGTGTTTCATATTATGTAATAAGTGTTTTAAGAAATCCACAGTTTGTGGGTATGTATTTGGTTTATCTAATTTTTCGAGGCTCATGCCTACTTTTCGTTTATTTTTAGTTTCTAGTATTATCGCTTAATTTTACTGTAGTAACACAACCTCTTAACAACAAGTAGTCACACAATTTACCCCGTTGAGGTCGTTTCCAGGTGATATAAACGAATTTTGAGAATTAAACGGCACCCATAAGACCCGTCCCAGCCCCTACATGGTTATTTTCATCTTATTCGAAGTCACAGGGCCTTCACCGTCCAGGAGATCTGGTATTTTCATAAATTGATCGAGAACATCTACATGTGATCGTCACCTCACTTATTCTTCGCATTGAGAGCTTGCCTTGGTATCTACCACTACCAAGATAAATTATAAATTTAATTTCTTTGCGCTGTTAAAATTTAATTTTTTTCCTGCTCATTGCTAACATACAGCCACGGAGCTGTAAAATTTCAGTATAGCTTACATAATTTCAATTTTTCTTGTGTTCATAAGAGAATTAGAGTCAGTTTAGGGATCTTCCATTTAATTCTAAAATTTTTATTTTATTTAATATCTTATACCGTTCAATTTTCGTAATTGGATTAAACGATTTTGCTATCAAATATCGTTACTATTTGTGACCTACCTTCCAGTATTCCTACCACCTAGTATTTCAGTTTTTTTTTTGTGATTACGTTACTTCGCCTTTATCGTCTGGCTTTGCGATCATAGCGGTTGACTTCAACAATTTCATACTTTTATTTTAATTCAAATTTCTTTTTTTATTGAGATTAAACTTAATATCGTTTAGCAAAGCTTATTGTGGCCGTCAGGATATTTTAAAATTACTCTCAATTCGTACTAATCGGATTATAAGGGTTCACTATTGTGCTTACCTGTGGAGGATAAAACGTTTACAGTACCTGTCTATTGGAGGGTAACCCAAAAAATTTAAAAGGGGCTACAGTTGCTGTTTTAAATAAGTAAATATTAATACTGTAATCAATATAATTAAACTTTAATTAAAAACCAATCCATTGTAAGTGAACTATACTCATTAGTTTAAATGTCTGTAAAGTACAATATCACAAAACGTAATTAAAACCCGTAGCCCCTTTTTAATTTTTCGGAATACTCCCCAATAGACACATACTGTAAACTAGTGTAAACGATTATTCCGTATATATCGTGACGGTCAGTATACTTAGATTCATTATTATAATTTAATTTAATTTAAGGCAAAAATGATTTAGACTGTAATTAACTTTAACTCTCTTTTTTTTATCAACAAAATATTTAGCGTCTTTACTTTTTATCTCGTGCAAACAACCTTGCGAGAAGCATCTGTATGCCACATTGTTTTCCCTTATTTATAATAAACAGGCCCGTTTCTGGGTAAGTCCCCGCCCTGGTGCGAACAATTATTTGCCGCCCCGTAACTTATATGCAATTAATGTAAGCAATATTTTTTGCAAAAGAGAAAAAAGAGCAATCAAATATCACTTTTTAATTCTTTTTTAATGAGATAGGTACAGTCTAGGCATTGATTTGCTTGTCAGGCGGCTAGTCATAATGTCAAACATGCCATACTTATCCATATTTCTATTCAAATTCTACCTATCTACTAAGTATACGTATATCCTACATTTATCAACAATTTAAAGAACAATATAAATAATAGTTATTTATGTATTAAGGACCTAACTTGCTTTTATGATCCAATACATAATTTTAAAAATACATCGAGGGCCATAAAAGCAAGTTACGGCCGTGGTACATATATCACTTTATGCACAAATGCGGAGTTTTTAATTTAAAATAAAAATATGTATTTTATTGAATTTTCTAAGGTTGATTTGACTAAATTTGAAAATTCCAACTTGATTTACGGGTACGTCCGAATATTAATATGGATAAAAGATGTTCGAATTGTGTTGTTAACATATGCATGTTACCTAAAATAAATGTTCAATAAGAAGTAGAATTTTTGGTTTCGAATGAAACCTCTTCATTTTGTAAGGGTTTAAAGTATTTCTATTAGGTATAATGTCGTTGTTTGATGTTTCATTATAGCCCTAAGGAATAAAGACTTATGCCCTAGTGTTATAAAAAGACGTTCATGGCGTAGAAATTCGTGTAAAATTGTCAATTTATGACTTATTCGTGCATAAATAAAATAATATACATGTCCTATATATATTTTTAATTTTCATAAACAATTACTTCGACGATTAAATTTTCTAAATTAAAAAAAAAATAAACTTTTTCCTTCTAAGTTTATCAAGAAATTTGTTTGTTTGTACTATATTGAATGACATCGGTACTTTTAATATATTTTCTATTTTTTGCATACTAACCTCATTTTATTACATTTATACATATATTAATAAAATTTATTAATATATGTATAAATGAAACAAACACAACATCAAAGTAATCTTCAATGCTCCAGAAAAACTATCAACAAAATTACCTTCGCCGAAAGATCGTACCTCGCCGCTCCAAAATCCAGGAGTCTACGAGATACCCTGCACTTGTGGAAAGGACAAACAGGCAGAAACATCAATATCAGGCTAAAAGAACATATGCGAGATACTAAGTATGAATACACAGACAAATCAGCAGTAGCAGAACACTCAACAAACACGAAACACGGAATCAAGTTTGACAAATGCAGGAAACTAGCAACGGAACCACATTACTGGAGAAGATTGTACAGAGAAGCTATTGAAATACAGAAAAATCCGAACAATATCAACAGAGAAGACGGACTACAATTACCAAGTATCTGGAAATCAATGGCTGCGTTCAGGGAGTTACGGCGCTGGAAGCGTAAACCGCTAGCGCTGTGGCCGGCGCTGGAACTCCCTGAACGGCTCACACGGACTAGCTTTTGCTGGCGCATGCCCCTTGATTACTTGGTTTGGCGGTTCGGTATTAAAGTTTAAATGTTCACCAAGTCACAAAGTTTTACATATATATGAAAGTAGAATACTATAATAATAAAGCCTGTTCTCTTTTCTGTTCACTAATTATAGTTATGCATCGCCTTTACAGCCCTTAAGGTATTGGAATGTATAATAGAAACAAATAGAGGTGGCGCGCAGAAAAGTATCACGTTACAATCGCTTTCTTATCACTAATGTGTAATGTAGGGCATGAGACACAGAAGGTTGAAATTGCTTATGTTTGTTAAGTATTTTTGAATTATTTTTGTCAAAGTGATATGACACTATATTTCGTTTTAAAGTTCTTGGGTTTTTGGAAAATAGGTATTATGGAAATAAATTGGAGAAATTGAACGTATATGGATGCAAATAAATTATACTGTTGGCCAAAGTTATGAAAATTTGGACGTAGTAAAGGGTTAAAGGAAGAGCACCTATCGGTGATTTAGTTTTAGAAGTAATCTTTGATTTAGTCCTTTTGACATATGTGACATGATATGTATGTATACATATTTTGTACCTATTATAGTCAATAAATTGGTATTATTATTATTATGTGCATATATTTTATATGTACTTTAACAGCGAGAGTTATCAGTTTTGTTGCTTCCATAGAAAATACGATGATTCTTCTTCAAAAGCTGAAATTTGCTTATTTTATCTATAATACGTATTTCTAAATATTTGGGACTTCTATAATTACAATTTTCATCAACTTTAACGGAAAAATAATAAACATTTCTTAACACTTAGTGACTTTACATAGCTCCCACGTTTTCATGAATTCATATTTGAATGTTCGCCGCGTATGTGCCGCTTATCCCCACTCTCCGCTAGATGATCGAGCGGAATTTATTTTCGCTAGACAAGATGGCGACCGCTAGATCCAGCGCTGGAACTAGCGGTGGCGTTCAGGACGCCGCTCGATCTAGCGGAGCTCAGCGCTGGCGGCGCCGTAACTCCCTGAACGCACGCATTCTTCACAGCCCAACGGAGAGCAACGGACACGCCTCAACAGAGCGGAATGATTACGCACCAACGGACACAGGACCATATATTAACCCCGGATCAGGACAAACTAGTCACTTCACTTCTGAAGAAGATCACGACAAGATGATCGAAACGTCAAGTAATTTAAACTTTCTACACGGCAGAGAACCCGAGAACCGAAGAGCAGCCAATAAAATTTATGTTTACAGAATAAATCACTTTTTTTTTAAGTCAGCTTATATGCCATTTTCAAAATTTCAATAATGTGTATTTAATTCCAAATTTTAACCTTTTAGCTAAATTGTGTGCAGGATGGCGCATTACACTCATTAAGAGCGTAATTTTTTCGGTCTTGTACGTGGTTGTTGTTTATAACAATAAGTACAATAACTATAAATAAAGCACTCGCTCGTTTGTGATCCAGTACTGGCGTTTATATTAAATTATTTTTGTTTGCTAAAAGTCGTGTTATATCATGATGTAAAATGTAAAATGTGCACTCTTAGCACATTTTACATTTTATTGTGTACACGTCATCGCACGTTATTTAAAATATGTAATTACACAAGTTATTGGTTTGTGTTTGATGCAGTACCGTGCCTTTGTTGCTTTTTGCCGCCCCTTTCTATGTGCCGCCCTGGTGCCGTGCACCACTTGCACCACCGGGTTGGCACGGGCCTGATAATAAAGCCTGTTTATCTACTTTTAATTTCTTGTGTTTTCTTCTTTTCTGGATCTAAATAATTTTGCGCGTCCTGATACGCCTAAGCGATTTTATCTTGGATCTGACGACCCAGAGGAGCTATATGGTTAGGTACTGTTGACTGTAGTGGGTGTCGCCCTCCATTCAGTCTGCAATCACTTGGCGCGAGTTGTAAGCTCGATTTTAAGTTACTTGACCTAAACGACCGTTTCTGGCTGAGGATAGTGGCCACAGTCATCCTTTCGTTACCACTTTCGACATTCTGCGTACAGGAGGATACGCTAGACTTGTGGACAGGTAGGTCTACGCTGGGGGTTTGTGAGCTCTCAACCCCGTACTTGTTCTTCCTGTATATTGTACTTTTAAATCCCATTCACTGGCGGTAAGAGTTTGTAATTTTTTGTCAATTATTGTAAATTTTGTTATTGACCATTGACATATCTCTCGCATTTGTTATAAATGTTTTATAAGATGAATAAAGATTATTCATTTATTTTATTTATCTTTATTGTTATTAACTACAGTGTACTACTTTTACTATATTATATTACTACATGAATATAATTCAGCGGCTATTATATTTCCACTGCTATATGTATATGGGTATTGTGATAATTAACAGTCTAAATTATCTAAATACATAGATACATCTAAAATACATATGTTTAAGATGTACATGAGTCTCTATTTGAACAGTTCAGCCTGTGTAGAGGAAGTATGGGAAGCGGATATCTCTTCTTTTCCCCTTTTTGTTGGTATTTCAAAGTTAAAGTCAAACCTCCACTTTGCATAATAAATTATTCGTTTTAGTAGTAATGCGTCAGCTTCTTGTCAGTTAGATTGTCACAGCATTAGCGTACGAGTCACAAAAAAGTAACTGCGTACACAGCGGACAAGTTTAGGGGAATGTAAAAATCCCTGGCACTCGTTACTCGTCGGTCAGAGGGAACTAAATAACAGAAACACGCACGTGTGCGGTATACTGAACGCCCTTTATTAATTCCACAGACTTACAAGCAACATTTCACAGTTAATTTAACGCGCTCTATATATGGTATTGCGTGTGGTGTAACAAATTGTTTATGGAGTGGCTCTGGAGTGGAGAGAGATGGAGGTGACTGTGGGGTAACTTTATGGGACGATATAAAATTAATACCGACGTGGTGTCTTGCGCCGGTGTGTGCGTGGTGAGTGTATCGTGTGTTTGCCAGCTGAAAATAGGAAGAGAATCGATAAAGTAAACCGCCATTTGTTTGTTGTTTATATACCGAGGGGACCATTAAATATTAATTTACTTTGTCTTTCTTCTTAGGTTTCCTTCTCCGGGTTGATAAATATTACGACATTTCGGCCATAAAAAACAGTAAATATTTTATAGGGAAGTTAAGCTTAATTGCCACGTGGTTAGGAGGCGCTGATTTATGTACGCCGAGATGTTCACCACAAGTAATTGCAAATAACCGAAGATCATGCAATTGCTGTAAATACGAATTTGAGAACCAATGAAACTCACGGAATAATAAGAGAAAGGAACAAATTAAGTCAAAATAAGGAACAAAATTTCCTGAATTGGGATTTATATGATTAAAACCGGTAATTATAATAAAGTTCCTAATATAACTTATTAGCAGAATATATTATCTAAATTGTCGTCATATACCCTTATTAGGAAATTGAAATACCTGCTCTAAAGCAATTATTACAGCATTATGGCGGTCACTGGTGATTCCAGAGGTGTCTTTTACCTTGGTTAAATTGTTTGAGCTGAGTAACCCTGCGAATTCATCCGTAAAGCTAATGGAGGGGAAGAAGATTTTAGGAATTACAACTGACCACTGTCACAGCATCTGTGATAGCGAAACAGGAAAACAACTTCTCAGCACAATAGAAAGTAGGTACTTCAATTCCCCAAGGTTACTTGTAAACAACATTCGCTTTGAACCAACCTTGTTCACCAGTAGGAGGTATTAGACAAAACGTTTAGCTCCAACATGATGAGCACGAGTACTCAAAATTGGAGAATATCATCCGAGCCTTCATGTTCCGATTATAGTTACATCTAATTTTGAAGTATTGGTGGGAAGCGGAAAGATTGTTTCCTACCACGACTACAAGTGCACTGACTGGAAGGGATATCTCACTCCTCTGCAGTCGAAACTAATATAATAATTGGCATATATTTTAACAATTGTCAGCGAATATGAGATTGATACAGTCATTGGTCTTCGACAGATCGTTGACAAACAAATGAAACATCAAGGGGCCCAAATTGGACACTCTATGTGTGATTCGTCCAATTAGCCTGAAGTCATTTCTTCTGAAAACATTAGAAAAGGTGTTAGAGCGTCATATCAGAGTAGTAATTCTTCCAGAGAGGTCCTTTCACATACACCAGTTCGCCTATCAAGCAGGCTATCTCCACCAATTCAGACTCGTTCAAATCTAAGCAAATAGCCATGCTAGTATCTGTGGTTATAGAGGGCGTATTTAGCAATGCAAATTCTTCATCTATATGCAAGGCGGTTTTAGCGCGAGGCGCACAACGGATTATAGGCTGGATTGCCGCTGCACTTACGAATAGGCTTGCTATAACGACACAAGACGAGGAGATAGTAAGGTCGGGCAAAGGGTGTCCACAGGGTGGGATTTTATCCCCACTGCTGTGGTCGTTACTAATAGATGATCTGCTGGCTATTGTCGAAGCGCTTGCGGTCGATGTGCAAGCGTAAGGGGGAGAAGGTAATTTTCTCAGTTCTCCAACAGGAATGATGAACCCTAGCAAGGAGTACCTGATCATTAACACAAACAAAGTGTAAAACCTGATTTTGCAGATAATGTAAAATATTTAGGAGCCCTACTTGATAAGATACTAACATGTAATCCACTGGTGGCAAAGATTACACGTAAGGCAATGTTATCCTTATGGATCTGCTGAAGAATATGTGGGAAATTTTGATGGATATCTGAAAAGCTAATTCATTGGTTTTATGTGGTGGTAGAAAGCGCAACAGGCCAGACCCACAGCAAAACTTCCATTCACAGAAAGGATTGCAAGTATGTCAATTACGGGAGTAATGTATTCTTCCCTGTCATTGGTATTGGACGCTCTTCTGGTCCTATCACGTTTGCTCATTGGTATGAAAGGGTGTAGAGGTTAACTGCATTCCGCCTAAGGCACTTTGCGCATCAATCACCATATACTTATATCTGGGTGGTTAACCAGCTGCTGGAATCGGTCATTTCCGAAAGCATGCTGGGAATGCCATGATGCGGACATAATGTGCACTCGACCAATGATCGACGCATGGTTTACTACCTCCTTTCCAAATAGAGAGGAATGAAGGTGCAACAAAAATACACTGACGCACACCTGCTGGTTTACGGACGATTCGAAAACAAAGCAGGGTTTGGCGCAGGAAGGTGTGCATAAATCGGCAATTATGTCAGAACTAGCGAATTAGACAGAATTTGCCGTGTAAGTGTCGACAAAATTGTTTCTGCTTATGCAGGTCATTACGTGCTCAAGATCCGAACACAGAATCGAAATATCTAACGAGAGTTAATGCCCGTTTGAAGGGCAAGAAAATAGTTGAGCATATTAAACACTTTACAGGGTGAACATAACATCATTTTATGGGGTGACTTGAATATGCATAGATATTCGAAAAATGTGTAAAAAGTGTTCAGATATATTTTGGAAAATGAAATAAACATTTACATGTTGCTTAGATTAAAAAAGGAAGCTGCACTTAGAAAACTACTTATGTTACAATATTCTGCTTAAAAGAATATTCTTAATCTATCAACTCTAACAGATACTACCATTGTAAAAAAAATCAATACATTGTAATGGCGGTTATTATATTATTGTATACGGTATTTTGTGGTTTGTTTTAAGAGTAAAACAGTGTAAATTTCTGATATACATTTGTTCCAAAATAATGTAGCAAGGAATATTACAATTTAGTACGAGTTTAAGTAACACATGCAAACGTTTTATACAACATCTACTATACGAGATTCCTTACATACAAAGTTTAGTGTGAAGTATTGTCGGTTCTAATCTATTTCTAATGACATAGAAAAAGTAGTGGTAGCTTCTCCATGTCATGCTTTAGTTATTTTTTTTTTACCAGTTTGATGGTAACTACTAAATAACAGAAAACATAAGTTTATTGTGATAATATTGGCAGTTAACAAGTTCAAGTTTCTAAGCATCTAAGATAATCATTCCGGTAGGGCGCCATTTTAGCCATTAGTTTGTTACACGTCTTGTCACACAGAATTATAAGTAAAACCAAACAAGCGTAAGAGAGACAAATACTCCTTCACTTTGGATGCTAATGAGAGGAATGTTTTTCTTTTTGCTTCCATTGGAAGTAATTACCAAGACCGGTACAGAATTCTGAAACTTGTTACCGACTCGAAGCCGAAGGGTGCTAAATACCATCTAACTCTGTTTGGGATGATTTCTGTAATAAGAGAAACGAAGGAGAAGCACGCGCGGGACATGTATGAGTTGTCGGTGGGGGTGCTAGAATGTATCGTAAAAGATATTGCACACCCTCTGATAAACATATTCAACACTTGCATCGAAGAAGGTGTATACTCAAAAGAATTACAATATTTGAAAATTGTACCCATACGTAAAAAGGCAGAGAGAACGAATTTTAGCAATTATAGGCCGATTGCGATTGTCCCTAAGTTTTTCAAAGTTTTTGAGGTGACAATAAATACGAGACTGGAAAAATTTAATAACAATCAGCATATGCACATATGACCACGTTAACAAGGATAAATACTGGAATACCTTTCGACTTATACCCAACTAAGGTATTATAAAGAATAAATTAAATAGTGTTGATGTGGACGCTTGGTGCTCGGGTGAATGGTTTCACTTACGATTAATTGATGACTGAGAGTAGTTATGGTGAGCAGGATCTCGGAGTCTGGTGAGATAGGATTAGGGGTCCCACAGACCTTAATTTTGGGACCATTGGTTTCACTCATAAATATTTAAAGTGCATTAATAGACATGATTCTTTAATCAAGAAAAACTATTATTCATGCTTGACTGTTTCAAAGTAATACTGTTTACACCAAGTAAATAGTCCTTTCCATTGAAGAACACTTATTTTTCATTTGATTCTATTGAAAACTACCAACTTGTTGATGTGGAGAAGTATATTGGTTTTACTGAAAAAAAAAATCTAAATGATATAATACATTTAAAAGTCAATCTGCGATTTCCAGAATGAGTTTTAAATTAAATTCAGCCGATACATCTTCGCGTCCATCTAAAACTAAAGTTACAAACTAGCAAAATAAAGTGAGGAAAAAGTAAAAAAAAGCAAAAAGACATCACCCTACACATTCGGGAAACTTTTCCGAAGGGTGGAAGTGACAAAAGGAAGAAAAGAAATTTGGGACGCGACAACATTATTAATAAGAAGGAAACGCGTCGGATTCGCCGAGTGTCTTTCACCTCCTTGATGGGAATGGCAATTCGCGAGGAGTTTTTAAATGCTGTTCGAGATTCAATGCCAGTATTCTGCCACGACACGGCGCCTGCAAATTGAATAATATATTATTTGTTCCGATTTATATAGCCATACTTAGTCGATGTTTGCAGAAGATTGAAAACAAATTCCATCTTTGGATGTACAAGCAAAATGTTGGGTTGTTGAATTAATTAGTTGAATATTAAATTTATAATAATGGGTGCATATTATAGTATGAATTTGATAATTTGATAATTTATTTATTTACAAACGGTGTAAAATAACACTTATGTATGTAGTACATCAAAACTATATACACTCTGCGTCGCTCATCGCCGCTGCTGTTCCATCCCTCATCGTCGCCACGGGAAACTCCTGTCTCGGGTTAACGGTATTGAGGGTCTCCGGTTTTTTCTTTTTTCTAGGTTGAGGTGTAAATTCATTGTATTTCTCAATATCTGTTTTGCTTTGTTTTTGAATATGTGATACGGCATTTATTTCATTGATTTAGGTATTTTATTGTATATTTCTATTAATTTTGATGATATTGCTTGGCTGTATTTATGGTGGTTATACTTTTCTGATATTATATGAGCTACCCGTCGAGTTTTGTAATCGTATATTTCTTTGTTTTTATGTAGTTTTATTTTCAGTATTATTTTATTGTTCTCAATTTTATGCAGAGGTAGTATATTATATAGATCTATTATTTGTTTTATGTTTAGCTCTCTTGTTGTTGTATGTATGTATTGCTATGATATCAAATTACCTAACCTACCTAAAATCAACAGCATACAGCAACAAACGTTTGTTATTGAAATAAAATGTATTTCTAAATTATGTATTTAACTACTTTGTAAATTTATTGTAAAAATTCAAACTAAATACTCACTATATCACATATAATTTTAAAAGGGCACGTTTCCATGGATTTTTAGGTAAAGTTCCTTCGCTGATCGTACGAACGTGGGTCGATTAAGGTTGTCGTATCGTTGGAAACGATTTTCCTGTCATCGTTGCTGGAATCTCAATGCCTAGGAGATGAATGTTTGTTTAAAACAATTGTAAAGGGACTTCTTTTTCGATATTTTCCTGAGTTGGTTGTATTTTCAAAAACATCTAGAAATTTCAAAATTTAAATAATTATAAGAGTCATTTAACTAAAGATTTACTTGCCAAGAATGAAGTGTTGTGTGTGTTGTGTAAAAATGATGGTAATCCATTAATTTCGAAGAATTGGGGGACGTATTTTCTATTCCTGGAGCCACAATCGAGGGACTGAGATACAACTTTGGGTGGCTGAGACATCGATAACGCAGGTTTGGAGCTAGAAAGATTGTTGCAGAACGGGAATCAGTATTGGGAGTATCATGGAGCTGTTTATCGTACTTTAAAGTAAGCGTTTATCCATCTTTCGAACTATTAACCGGCGCCGGCGTTCAGAACGTAAATAAATTCTGAGGTTAGAATGATTTGATAACAGTCATTTGTTAGGGAGTTTTGATGTTAAATAAACGTTTGCTGTTGTAGAAAGGTGTTTGACAATACGCGATTATAAGACGGGAGGTTAGCGGGAGATTTAAATTCAATTTTGATTTTTAAACAAGATATATTGAGATTAGTTTTTAGTTTTTTTTTGTCATCTCGGGGCATGTCTCAGGTTTGATCACCTTCAGGTGTCTGAGGTCTATGCCTAACCATTCCCTCTCCGATCATTCTGCGTGAGGTCCTTTTGAGCACCTCCATAGCTGCTGTTGACAGGTTTTCATTGCCCCCGTTATGCATACACATGCTAATCTTCGCAGTTTGAAGAAATTAGTTCTCGCGAAGGCCAGGCTAGTTCTTTTGCTCCAAACCACTGCCCTATAAGTGATCATTGGTTTCACTATTGGTGTATTCATCCAGAGCAGTATTTTTGGGCAGCATCCCCAGTTATTACCTGCAAAGTTTCTACAAACCATTGGGCCCTTTTTGTCTTGCTAGTTACTTCAAGCTCATGCTTATTTCACAAAAGTTTATTATCCAGGATAAGGTTTAGGCATTTCACCTCCTTCTTCCAGTTTGTTTTGTCCATTGCCTTCTCTTGCCTTGAGAGCGATTGCTTTTTTTCTTGTGAATGCTACTAGGGTAGTTTTAGCGGGGTTGATATTAAGACCCGCTGCTTGGTACCACTCTTCGTAATAGTCCTCCTTGAACTATGTCACAGAGGGTATCATATCATCAGCATACCCTTGACATGATATGCCTAGATCAATGAAACTATATAGGAGTTCATCTCCTGTCAATCTCCACATTAGTGGGGAAGTAACTCCCCCTTGTGGACATCCTCTAGTCGTATTAATCGAGATAGTTTTATTTCCCACCTTCATTTCCACTGACCTAGTAGCAGTTGCGACAAACATCTGGAAGTCGCGGCGTCTACTCCTCTTTCAATTATTGCTTTCGTGACAGCCTCGTGCGGAGTGTTGTCAAAAGCGCCCTCTATATCTAGAAAAAGTGAGTAAAAGAAACTGTATTTGCAATTCCAAACAATAATAAACAAATTTCTAATAAGTTTTCTAGATAAATATTTTGAAAAAAATACATTACTTTACAGAGATCGAAAAAGAAGCAGTTTTTTTTTATTTATCAAAAACCACCCATTACCACGGCATACCATTGGTAACCCCAAATAAAATTAGGCACAAACCGCAGTTACAGACGAATTAAAAAAATACTCCACATACGAACACCAGTTCAAAAGTACAAATATAGCTTCGTATCCCTGGTTACCTTACTAATTAAACTATACGATCTAGTAAGTGTTAGTCGGAATTTACAAAAATAGTATACATGAATACAGCAAAATAAAACATCTTATAATATAAGTAAAATAGATTTTATGGTATTTAATTCTTTGCATAATTTAACATTCAACGAAAGATATCACAGTAATGCATACATTGTCTGTATAATTTTCACCATTAAGGAAGACATATGGAGCAGGACATATTTACAAAAACATTTGTGTCACAAGAACTAAAAGTAGAAGCTGAAAATATAATTTAGTAGTGGATTTCCTTACACTCGCGCCGGAAAGTAAGTTTATTCTTATAAAAAAAATAAAAATTCGAGGAAAAAGTAACTTATTAGGTTCATATGGGCAAATGGCTGAACTACAAACATAATTGAAAACAATAACATTAATTTATTAGATAAAACGCAAAAATAACAATACAGGATATGATATACACCTACTACATTATTTAAATTAAAGGCGGAAAGTAAGTTTAATTCTGAGAAAAACAAACAAAAACTCAAAAATAACAATAAATAGTTTCAAATCAATATCGTGTATGATAGGCTACTTCCATTCTCGTAAAAGGGCAGTCTTAAAAGTGTTTTATTTTGTTTTTCGTCTTTTGGCATTCCTCTGTCTAATTCGTCCCATAAATTCATGTCTGGACTTTGCGGTGGCCAGACCAAAACATTAATCCTACGTTCTTGAGGAAAATTTTTTGCTACCATCGCTGTGTGTTTGGGACCATTGTCGTGCAGGAACATAAACGTTTCTGCTAGAACCACTTTCTCAGCAGATTCAAACAAATTTTCTCCAAGAATGTTGACAAAACGGTTTGCATTTAAAATTTCATCAATAAACACTTTCCCCTCGTGCACTAAACCATCCTCAAACTAAGACAGCGCCTCCACCATGTTTTACAGTACTTTTGACGATTTTTTTTTTTCAGTACTTGGCCGGGTTGTCGTCCTACCAATGTTCGTCGCTTTTGTGACCGTAATTCAAATTTCGATTCTTCAAAGTGACCGTCTCCCAAAATGCTGCGTCCTTATTTGCGTGTAGATTTGCAAATGCTAATCGTTTCTTTGCGTTTCTTAATGATACCATGAGCTTTTTTTTTTTCTACTCTACCATGAAAGTTTATGTCATTGACGCGTTTTTTATTTGTGTTTTATTCCTATAGGCAAATTTAATCTTTCTTTAAGCTGTTTTGCTGTTACCCATGGATTTTTTTTTAATTTCCAACAAAATGCAGCGATCATCTCATGCAGTAGTCTTCCTCGGATGGCCAGTCTGACGACTGTTTTTAGCTGTTCCAATTTGTTGAATTTTATTTATTAATTTTTGTACACCAGGTGCAGTGATATTGTATTCTATGACAATGGATGAATATGTTTCGCCTCTCATTCTTCGTCTAAATATTGCCAATCGTTCGCCTTCTGTCAATTCTCTCCTTTTTGGCATATTGTGTTGCAAAATGTTCTTTTTTCGTAGCACAGACGGACGGTACTATCGTTTTACACGTGTTTAACACTCAAATAATAAACTAATACTGAAATTATAATTTGAACCACGACATAATGCACGATTTATTTATCCACATCAAAGAATAAACTTACTTTCCGGCGCGAGTGTACATACTAAAAATAAAGGTAATTCTAGAATATTATCTCAGAAGGTATTCGCCCACAACTTTCAATTTCCTCACTTACCTTCCCCAATTGACATCTTCCCCCTCCTGTTGCTATACAATATGACGCAACAATTTGCATTTACTAGCCGGCCGTTTCGAATAAATTTAGGCGTTAATTCTAGAAACCAGTTGTTTGCGAGGAGAATAACTCGCCGTCACCACTGAAGTCGCAAATATTTGCGGATCTCCGGCGGAGGTATGAAGCGAGGGAAGCAGCCCTAGCGAGATTAACTTAATTAAGAAGTCTGGAACGGTGCGTCACGATAGCTGGTATTGCTTTAAACTTTGGAATTCACTAACTTTCTCTTCAGGTATTCGGAACAAACAGCAAGATTACGTTGGGGAGCGTGCCAATTTTTTTGCATATATAATCATATTTCTAATTATAACTTCGATTATGTACTTACAAGCATTATTTTTTTATTGGCATTTCTTTAGTAGTACTAATTTTGCATTAACTCCTTACTATTATTTGTTGGTCATTTTACTGAAAAACTTCTTTCTTGCTGTGGTATTGATTATTTAAGCACGAGAATTTAAAATGCGTGATTTAGTAAAATTCAGGAATTACATATTTTATATACAATGACGAATTATAATGAAATTACAACGACTAATTTTAAGATGTTTAAGTAAACTGTTGAAATGGCAGGAGCTGCTGATTAGTTATTGTAGACTAAATAAGCATATATGCATCATAAGTCTGGCAGAGGATGCCAGTTCTGACAAAGAAAAGTGGAAATCCTAACCTAAGTTCCGTGTCATTGCGATGACTTGGCAAGGACAATAATAATAATAATAATAGATCTTTATTGTGCCAACAGTCCAGCAAGCCAATAAAAGGCACACATATACAGATATAAGTACATACAAACAGCATAATACATACATAATACTTATAAATATGTAGTTATTTTGCGTTAACAAACAGAGAATAGTAACTTATTCCTAGCTCTTATCAAAATGAAAAAGCAAAATAATAATAATTGATACTCAAATCAAAGTGTGAAATTGAATTAAATAAACGTCATAGACTCTCATAACAGTAATAATAATAATAATAGCATGGTAAAGAAAGCAATAATAATAAATCTTAACTATGAACGCATGAGCAACATGCGAGCAGTGGAAAGGATTTGATGTAAAGGAGTAAAGAATATATCGCAATAAGGTGATACTAAGTTGAATAATCGGGACATGGAAATTATTGGAGAACACAATGATGAGTTCAAGCGCGCATATGGAGTGTAGAAAGCAGGACTTTGCCTAGAAGAAGGACGAGGCACCAGGAACTGAAGCTGGGAAAGGAGATGAATGGAGTCAACAACTTGTAATGCACCAAGTTATACACAAATTTTACAAATAGAAGCTGACGTCGCAACTCAAGAGAATCTATATCAAATTGCGTTAAGAGAAGTCGATAATCATAATCCCTAACAGGGTAGCTACCTTCCGTCTTAAAATATAGATATTTAAGACATTTCCGTTGTAGCCTTTCTATACATTGTTTATGCACAGCATAGAAGGGATTCCATATAAGAGCTCCGTATTCTAGTTTGGATCTAATAAAACTATAATATAATAATTTAATAGTGTTGACTTGAAAGTGAGTAGAATTTCTGATTAAAAAACCCAAAGCTTTCATACCTGAAGATATCATTTCATTTCTATGTGTTGAAAATGTTAACATGGGATCAAAGTAAATACCCAAGTCTCTCACCACTGTAGCTCGTAAAACTGGCGTCCCATTAATGCAGTAATTAAAATATATCGGGCTAAGTTTTCTGGTATAGCACATCACCTTACATTTCGCTGTGTTCAAACATAAAACGTTATTAGAACACCATCTGTCTTTTATATCTAGCTGTTCCTGTAATCTTAAACAAGCATTGTCCGACGTAATTGACATATACACTTTTAAATCGTCAGCAAAAGCACACTCATCACACCGAATCTCTTCAATCAAATCATTAATGAATAACAGGAACAGAAGTGGCCCAAGATTGGAGCCTTGCGGAACTCCCGAGGTAGCATGGAATGTGTGTGACTGAAATCCATTGTAGTAGACATACTGCATTCGGTTTGTTAGATACGATTTAAATAGAGATATCAAAGGATTACTGAAACCGAACAACTCCAGCTTTCCGAGAAGTAACGCATGGTCGATGTGATCAAATGCTTTTGATATGTCAGTATACACAGCATCAACTTGTCCAGAGGCATCAAAGGTGTTTAGTGCATACTGAGTGAAAACTGCAAGATTAGTAACTGTAGACCTCTTCTCCATAAAACCGTGCTGCTCAATAGCAATGTAATTTTTGATAGGTGGATAAATATTTGCATATAAGGTTGCTTCAAAGATCTTAGCAAAATTATTTAGTATAGAAACAGGACGGTAATTCTTAATTTCAGTTGTTGATCCACTCTTTAGAACCGGGCACACCCTAGTATATTTCCATAATTCTGGGAAAGTACTAGTTTTTAACGCCAAGTTAAAAATGGTCCCCAACGGAGTTGCCAGTATCCCTCTGCAGTCTCTTATAAAAAAACTAGGAATTCCATTCGGTCCAGCAGTCATCTTGCTCTTCAATTTTCGCATAGCTGTGCTCACATCCAACTCAGTCACATTGTCCACAGAAATACAAACAGCAGAAGCATTTTCAGGAGATGATGCATCACCATGAAGTTCATTAGTATACACAGAGCTAAAGTACAACGCAAAACCATTTACAATATCTTGGGGATTATCAAATGTGATGTCTTCACAATGAATTGAACGAGGTATTCGCGACTTTCGCTTTTTTGCGTTAATATAATGCCAAAATTGCCCTGGATCATTGGATATCAATGCCTCCGCGTTACAAGTATAGTTCCCATATGCGTCTTTAATTTGCTTTTTTAGCAAAGCTCTTAAATATTTATATTGCTCTAAAGCATTATGATTTTTTGTCCTTTTATGTTGTTTAAAATAGTATGCTTTCAATTTAATATTTTGTATTATTTCAGATGTATACCATTGCGGATACTGTCTATTGTAATTCTTATGTAGAGGTACATGGTGCTCAAACAGTGTAAACAACTTTTCATAGAACATGCTATATTAACATCATCTATATCATTTAGGAACGACTAGCCAATTGATATCATTGAATTATACAAGTTAGGAAAATCGGCTTTGCCAAAATTAAACGATCTACAATGAGGGTTAGTCGTAAAATTTTTAGTACAGTGATTGTTTAGTTTAATATAAATTAATAGCGCTGGGTGGTGGACGTCTTCATATAACAAAGGGTTAGTTTCTCTTACCACCTCTAATTCACAATTGGACAAAATTAAATCTAGCAAACGTCCGTTACAATTTTCAATAGAATTGAATTGAGTAACATTTGTGAAATCAACAAAATTTAGCATAATATTTTGATACGGATCATTAGCATTCACACTATTAACAGAAGTGATATTAAAGTCACCCATAATTAACACATTTTCATAATTAATTATAGTTTGTTCACATAACTCAAAAAATTGTTTAATATACAGTACAGGAACCTAGGTGGTATGTAAACTGTAAAAACGTGCATAATAAAATTATTTCTAAATGTACATCTCATACCAATAATGTCAATAAGAGGAAATGATTCTAAAATTAATGTTAAATCTATAGCCAAAACACTTATTGATAACTTAGCTGCCACTAATACACCACCGCCAGTGCTTCTATCCACCTCGGCGTGTCATCTATCGCACCGCAATACAGTATAATTACCCGGAAAATATTCCGAAGATAAAAATCCGTCGGACAGCCATGTTTCTGTAATACCTATTATATCATAATCTTCTGAACAGCAAACCGTGAAGAAGTCATACGATTTAGCACGCATACTCCTAACGTTCTGGTAATAGGATGTAAAAGTGGACATTGCATTGGAAGAAGTTAGTGTAAAGGGACGAGTTTTGGAACACCGGGTACGTATTTAACTCTTAAATTCTTCTCGCCGCTATCCATACGTTTCTGGAGTTCTAGTTTTACAGCATTGTAATGTTCTATTTGTTTTGGCGTTTTATCGAAAAAATAGTAATGTGCTTGAATAAGTTATTATCCTTCAGGCCCTTAGATTTCTTAATAACATTATGGACTGTACTCTCATCAGGCAATTTAACCTTTATTAGCCTTGGTTTAGTGCTCTGCGGATCATACTTTCCCAATCTAAATGGTACAATAGCGTCAGTTACTATGTTAGGGCAAAGGTACTTGAGAATCTGACCAACAGATCGCTTCTCATCATCAGCGCGAGCCTCCCTCGACGCAGATGAGCAAATCCTTTCTGTTTGGTGGTAGAATACCGTATATATCGGTTTGTCTTGGCACTAGATAATCCGCTAGCTGTGGTGATATATAGTAGTTGTCCGTTGTTATAAAGTATCCTATATCTAATAAGTCGTCAGCTGATATCAATACTATCTGCGATGCCATTGGCATGTTTCTATATTTATCTGTTATTATAGTTTCTTTTCCGGTATATATAATAGATGAAAATAAATAACCACTCTTCGATTTACACAGCATGTAAAATTTTATATCGAAACGTGCACGTTCCAAAGGCATGTACTGCACCAATCCCAACGTGCTTTATATAGTAGAATACATTTTGTTCCGGTATATACACGCTAGAACAGTTTTCATTAACCTTTTCATATATTGTCCAGATTTTATGAAGCTTAGGGGTGGGATGTGACCTAAGATCATAGCTTGCGTTGTCTGTAAAATGCAACGTGATGACATTAGCCTTGGGAATATAAAATATAAAAAATGTCTTTTGTTGACCAATCCATTTTCTCAGTTGGTGATTTTATTATTCCCTGGAGAATGTTGATGCATAAAAAGAGTTGCATTTCGTTTACGGAAGCAGGTTCCAAAATATCTGACGATCGTCTGGGTTGTTGTTTCACATACCGGTTTGTCTCAGTTACTAATAAATTTATAAGATCATTGTCAAAAGATAATTGAAAATAATCTAAGACATCGAAATTGTTCGCAATTTGCAGCCTGGGGTACCTAAAAATGAAAAATGTGATGGTGCAGAATTCGGTACAGTTGTACTAATCTGTTGCTAGTTGTTCTTTTGTTCAGTGTCACTAATGCCCGTATCACTATCTGACTCGCTCTCGCTCTCAGATAAATTCACATATTCTACACTTGAACCACTACAACTATCGGAATTACCCATTTCATACAACAATTCTTATAAACCTATAACGTCTATATATGGCCTTCCGATAATTTGATACAGAAAAGCAAACGTTACCCGTAAATGTCACGGGCTTGCATTAATTCCCATCTCCATTTTTTTCATATTATAATATGTTACCTATTGTTCCTAATGCCGTAATAGTGCGCTTTGTGCTTTAGGTAACTCCACCAGTAAATTAACCAATTCTACCATGAGCTTCCGCGCTGCGGGATTCGCACATTCAGTCCTTTCAACGTATCAAGGGCGTACGTAACGTGCAGATATGTAAAGATACATAGGTATACCTAGAACAATAACTACGACACAAAACGTTATCTGTTGCGGACTCGGGCTTTATCAAAATAATTATTCTATTAAATCCCCCGCGTAATTCCCGACACTGCAAACGCATGTGGAACGAAAGTTATGCCCCGCTCGGACCAAGTTGAGAGAGATTTTAACGCGCTATTTCACGATATCCTAATTAGAAGCGGACGGACAATTAGATGGCAGTGTAGCAGGACACCCCAGTCGGCGGTATTAAACTTTGTTATCAGTGGGGACACGGATTCGCAACACTAATCTTTTCAGTAACAATTATAATTAGAGGTGGATTCGTAAAACTAGGACGGGGACTGGTAATAGTAATGCCACCACTATGTACGTACTAGTAATAGTGGCAGTGCTGTTGGAAATTTATATATTATTCGATTGTGCGGTTCTGGGGTAGAGAGTACAGGACTCGTGCTATATACTCATACTAGCACTTTGCCCGTACTCCCATCTCGAGTCTGAACGATCATAGGACTTAGTTAGCCCAATTTTAATCAGTGATCTTGTCGCTAACGCTCGCTATAGGAAATGTAACGTTTTGTTACACTGCTAACGATTATAGACATCGGGTATGTGATCAAATGTTTGCTTAAAGTTTTGGAGAATGACGTTAAATTTGTAAACTTGTTTAGTGCAAAGGCACAGTTCTTCATTCTTATATAATATAAGAAAACTTGCAGAAATGATACTCATGAAGGACATTTTGGTGAAAATATTCTCCCAAAAAATTCATAATTTTGTAATCTAAGTTATTTCTTTCAATATTGTAAAATTAGATTAATATTAATTAACTCAAAGGACGATGCTTTATTAAAAAAAGAGTTTTAATGGAAAGAAAGAACACCAAATTGTACTTTGCTTCGGGGTGGTATGCGTAAAAGTCAAAAGACTGTGACATCTTTAATTTGCAATTGTATACTTTTCCATATAATAGCGGTATCGAGTATTAAAAAAAAAAAAAAATTAAAAATTAAAAAAAATGTAAAAATAATTTAAAAATTACAAAATAAAAGATGGTAAATTGGAACTCCATTCTACATTCCCATATCTATTCTGCGCGATCCAAGAGACAGCTCCTTACGGCGGTGCATTCCAGCTGGAACACGGGCTTTCTAATTTGTTTACTAATTTTCTAAATCCCTTTTCCTTTATTTTCTCCTTCCTTTCCTGTTATACACTGCTGCTATTCCTCTGATTCTGTTTTCGACAACACAGTTTTTTATTGTCTGTAGTAACATTTCAAGTTGGTAGAAGATTCTGAAGCCCTACGATCCCTCAATTAGAAAGTTGCGTATCAGATTTTGTTCTTGGGATAGTTGTATCTGCCTAGATTGTATCTTGTTAATTTCTTCAACCTTACCAATTTGGCCCACACACCTAAGATTTATATTTTGCAAGTCTCCAAAAGAATGGAGATAGATAGCTTCTTTTCTAAATACGTAACAGTTTTCGAAAAAAAGAAAAATGTCGTTTAATAAACGGCGGAATTAAAATGAAAGTTCAGAACGGTCAGTTATTGGCTACAAAAAATGAAGTATTTTATAAAGAGACGTCGCAGATTCTCGTTCACCGATATTAATGGGACACATTTGTCCCATTTGGCCCAATTAGTATTGTAATGAGCTTTAGTAAGCATGAGGTATCAAATGAAAATGGGTTCTTGCTGACAGATTTTGCTAAGAAAAGCTATGCTTATAACAAACACATTCTTCCAAAAGAAGGAAATTTCCAAGGCGACGTGGCGAGTATCGGATGGAGAAACTTTAACCGGATTGATCATAATTTAATTCAGAAAACTGAAGAAAAACTATAAGAAATGTAAAATCTTATAAGGATGTAGACATAGGCCACCACGGTTAGATCATGGATGCAGCAAATAATACTAGACATGAGAAATAAAACAGCTACAACAGAGGGAAGAGAATTTTTCATAGGAATTAAAGCGTATCATACCTACAGACAATATCGAGAAAAGATTGATAGAATTTAAAAAATTTTGATGAGGGAAGCAAAAAAGTAGTTGAAAATTAGAAGAAAATTACGTCTGGGAATATTAAAGGAAGAAATAAAAGAAATTGGAGCTGATTATAGGGAACAAATGAAAAGGAAACCAAGATGATACTAAGAAGAAAAAAAGAAGAAAACACAATGAAGCGATATTGGAAAACATTAATGATATTTGTGAAAACGACCAGGTTAGAAATCTATACCAGGAAGTAGGGAATGCAAAAATATGAGGGGCTGCAAGCTAAAGGTCTTTTATTGGGACAAAAAGGGAAAATTGGCATCTAGTAGCAAATGCTCTTAAACAGATGTAGGGATTACCTTTATGAACTACTAAATCAACAAAATGAGATAGAAGGGAAAGAAGAAGAAGCACCTAATAATAAAAGGAGTACCGAAGAAGAAGAAGAGGTAGCACCACCAAGCAGAGAACAAGTGCATGGGTTAATAAGAAATAAATGTCCTAGTAGCAGTGGAATAATGACGGAGTTATTGTTATAAGTTTGGAGGAGACATTGTAACAAAAAATATACGGAAATTAATAAAAAAAAAATACGGAAGTAGAAAGAATTGCCGACAGAATTGGTCCAAGGAATCATATGTGTACTGAATAAAAACAGGCACGAAGGCATCCACCACAATTTTAGGGGTATATTTTTGTTGAATGTTTACTACAAGATATTAGCGACGTATCATAAGAATAAGTTAGAGAAAATAGCGGAAAATAAAGTTGGAGGATGTTAGTATGGTTTCAGGAGGGGAGGAGTATGGCTGATAAGATTTTTACGTTGAGAAAAGAAATTTACAAAGAACTAAATCAAGTGATTGTTAGTAGAATGTTAGGAATATATAGCGGTAATTTTGCAAGAAATAACAGAATATCTGAAAACTTTAAAATTAGGGAAGAAGTTAGGCAATAGGATCGGCAGTTCATTTTGGCATAGTGCTAGAAAAAGCTGAGATGGAGACGGACATCAATAGAACCGGACTTGCGTATCATAAAAGGCATCAATGGTTCGCGTTTGCAGGTGAGTTGCGATGATAGCAAGAAGCAAAAAAATAACCGAGGAATACATATAGTCATGATGTTGGAACAAAAGGCGTAAAGTATGAGATTAAGCATCAATGAGTAAAAGAGAAAGTACATGCCATGGACACATGCTGAGTTTAAGTTTTCTCAATAACTAGCGCTTGTGGTGCTATTTTACGTGTAAGGCAACGGTGTGCGGTACTTTTGTCTTACTTTCAGTCGTACATAGGTATCAAATCAACTGATATGGTATTAATGTGTGGTGAAGCGAGAGAGAATGCTGAGACAACTCGTCGATTGTACCGAGACCGTTACCCAGATCGTCAGACAACCGATGCTCAAACTTTTATTTTGTCAGTGACTGTTGGCAAAGGTTAATACAGAAACTGGCTTCCTTAATGTGTTGCTCACTACAGACGAATCACTGTATGCATAATATATAATAATATATGCATAATTCTCATCTTTGGGCTGATGAAAATCTACATGCGATTGGAGACTGTAACTTCCAGCGAAGATCCAGTCTCAATGTTTGGGCCGGTATTATAGGTGATAGTTTAGCAGGACCATACGTTTTGACTTTCGAGATCAACTGGGAATAATTATCTTAATTTCGTAAACAATGATTTGTTATAATAATAATAGTATCTTTATTCATTAATGCAGTAGCATAGAATACGTCATAAAAAAAATAAACGTCAGTAGATATAGTACACATAAAGAACATATGCATATAACAATACAAACAATTAATAGATATGGATGTATATACAGATTAAAAAAGGTATTCCTAAACATGCACATACTATAATAAACATGGCACACTGAAGAAATCATTTAGGGTATAAAATACATTAGTAAGTAAAAAACTTTTTTATTGCCTTGAAATTTACAGATGGTAGTTCTTTTAATGACTGTGGCAGATGATTAAATATTTTTATGCATTGCCAAACCACCTGTTTCTGCACCCTAGTTAAATGAGTCTGAGGCGGAAGCAACTGACAAGCAGCTCTACCTCTGGTGCCGCGCTCATGATCTAATTCATAGCTTTTAAAGAGCTCACTGTAGTTGTTTTTTACAAAGGTCGCTGATTCTAATATATAAATTGAAATTACTGTTAGTATTTTATTGTCGGTAAAAAGTGGTTTGCACGAGTCCCTAGATTTTAATTGAAACACTGCTCTCACGCAGGCCTTTTGGAGTAAAAAAACTCTGTTCGCATCTACAGCATTTCCCCAAAACACTATCCCATACTGTAGTCGGGACTGCACACATGCGTAATACACACCCAACGCAGTCTCAATACTAACACTTCTCGATATGACGCGTAAACTATAACAAAAACCACTTAAACTCTTCGCAAGATCCTGTATGTGAGGTCTCCAAGACAGGAAGGCATCAACAGTAACACCCAGAAAGCGCGCATGGGTAACACAGGCAAGTACCCCAGTATTATATTCAATTGCTAGATTTTCAGGAGAAATATTAAAAGGTAGTATATGCGTTTTCTTGGCGTTTAATTTTAGATTATTATTTTTTAACCAATTTTCCGTTTTAATAAAGTTATATTCCAACTTATTCTTTACCTCTTCACAGGTTTTCTCCCGTGCAACGCATGAGGTGTCATCAGCATATAAAACCGCAAGGCCATCAATGACATCTGGCAGGTCATTTACATACAACAAAAATAAAAGCGGACCAAGAATAGAACCTTGAGGAACACCAAACAGCACTGTCCGCCAAGATGATGAAATTTTCTCTCCTGATGCATCATAGGTCATAAAACATTGCTTCCGCCCCACGAGGTAGGATTTGAGTAGTTGTAGTGTAACACCTCTAAAACCCATTCTTTCCAGTTTTTGTATCAGAACTTGATGATGGACGCTGTCAAAGGCCTTTGATAAGTCGATAAAAGCACAAACAGTTATTTCCTTGTCGTTAATGCCAGTAAGTATTTCTTCTAGTAGCTGAAAGGTTGCTCTATTTGTCTCCTTGTTTCTGTATAGGCTTTATAATTGTAAGTTTTAATTTTTCAGGAAAAATACCAAGTTGGAAGGAAGCATTCACTATATGAGTCAAAGGAATAGCAAGATACTGCGCAGAGTCTTTAAGCAAAGAAATGGGAATACCATCTTCACCTGTTGCTTTAGTATCACTTAAGCTGTTTATAGCACTTTTGACCTCATAAATGTCTGTAGGATACAGAGCAAACGATTCTTGTACGTGTTTTACATTATCTGTAATGGTGTTGTCATCTGGTTTTATCTTTTCACATGAATCTATAAAATGGTTGTTGATTGTAGTTAAAATATCTGTACCTTCACCAAAGCTGGTGTTAAAATTGCTTAGATCAAACAGAGATTTTTTGATAGAACCTTGAAGCTATTTTACCACGTTTCATGTTGCTCTGCATTTGTTAGCAGAACTATTAATATATGTTGCTTATGAGCTTCTCTTTGCATTTTCAATCTCCCGTTTTAAGTTATCACAGAAAATTGTGTATATTTCTTTGTCAATTTTATTCTTCTTTCACTCTTCATATAGTTGTCTTTTAATAGCACACAAATTCCTGAGTGTATCTGTCAGCCATCTCTTGTCATATCTATCTGAGATAGTGACAGTATTTTCAGTTACACATTTGTCAATAGTCTTGCTGAGTATCCCCAAAAATGAAACATAGCATCCATTCACATCCATATCAGATAATACAGGAGCCCAATCTACTACCTGTAGTTCTCTTTTGATTAATTGCAATTTATGGTGCGTAAAAAATCCCATCTTTAGTTTTCGAGTTTATTAACAGGTTCATTTTGAATCTTAAAAGAAATTCTTTCAGCACAATGATCCGACAACGCAGAGGCAATCACATCGCTATTATAATCTACCAAATTCACAAAAATATTATCTATTATTGTTTGCGATCTAGTGGTAATCCTTGTTGGATTGGTAATTGTTTGTTGCAAATTGTGCGATCTTAACATATCCACAAAGACATCAGAAACCACTCCACTCTTGGCTAAGTCAATATTGAAATCTCCACTTAATATTATCGTATAATTACTTTCAGCGGACACTTCCTGTAAAATACTATCCAATATTTCCAGAAAATCATGAATTTCTTGTGTCGGTGGCCGATATATATTAATGATAATTATTTTCAATTTAGTGATTTTAATTGCACTACATTCGAGTATTTTTTTTTTACTTTTTTCTTTCAGCGTTTTGAGTTCAACATATTCTGTACCAGTGGGTACTAGTATACAAGACCCTCCGTGCGAACTAGTTGTTCTAACAAAGCTAGATGCCATCTCAAAACCGTCCAAGCCAATAGTTTCATACGGTCTTAGCCAATGCTCAGTCAAAGCAAGTGCATTTACAGGTAGTCTCAAGTTATAGTTGTCAATAAAAATCAATAAATCATTGCATTTGTTTCTAATACTCTGTATATTTTGATGAACGAGTGTAAAATATGCTTCCTCATTCTCTTCAATCTCTCGAATTCGATCTATGTCTTTGCAGATGTTGTCAGTTCTGTTCGAAAATTTCTAAATTTATAGGGTCTTATTATAACATTCATCGGCCACAATTCTGGTATAAACATTTGTTCATATATGTTCTCAGGTACTGCAATCTTGAACGCCGCTATATCAGTATTTTTTATCTCTAATTTGGAGCATTGTAAGACATTTATATTGTTTTCTAATAAATATTCTTTAATATCATTCTCAGTAGTTGTTTTCATCAGCCGAGAAACAAATATCCATCGCCTGTTTTCCGCTGCCGAGATTCTGGCATCATTTCTACTTCCTTTTATCGTATTCAGTTTATTTAAATCCCTATTCGTAATTTTTTCTCGTGAATTCCCCATTTTTACGTTTTTCGTATCCAGCTGTATTGGAGTTTGCTTTTCTTTTTGTTCAAGGTTGTTCACCTCCACCTGTTTATCTCTCTCACTCTTATTTTCGTCAGCGTGTGAAGAATTTAACACTTTTGCATATGTATTGGTTTTAATATCCTTGGCGACATCTGGCGATACTGTTTTAGATCTTGTTATCGGACCTCGAGATACTTCCTGCAGTCCTTTGGTTTGCGGTTGTAATAGAAAATTTACTTATAACCTATTTATCACACTATTTTGTTTTTCAATTTTTATTGACTGTTCGTAAATAATACTTATGAGTTTATCAATCTTTTTATCTATACTAGATATTTTAGAATGTAAATCACTTGTTTCTTTTGTTTCAGTCCCACATTTATCACAACACCACTTCACATTGTGATTATGTGCTTCAAAAAGTTTTAATTCCGTGGGTTTAAAGGCACTACACCCATAATGAATGACACTCCTACAACTCCCGTAACATTTCAGTACTTTATCAGTTTGATTATCAGGTATTAAGTTGCACTTTACGCACACTTACTTTACTCCAGCCGCCATCTTCAACATATGTTAGATGGTTTATCGCTTGCCCGAAGGAATAATGTGTGGTTCATGCAGGATGTTGTACCACTTCATATCGCGGCCGTCGTAACAGATTGGTTAAATCAAAACTTTCGTAGACGGATTGGACGCAATCGATCAGTTACCTGGCCACCGCGATCGCCTGATCTGAATCCATGTTATTATTTTCTGTGTGGTGAACCGGTAGATAATGTTGCATATTTAACAGAAGGAGTGAATAACGAAGCGAACACAATTCGTCAGAACACTGTGCTACTATTGGGCGCGTAAGGTAATCTAATTCGTCGGGCACAGGCATGTATTGACAGCACTGGTCAACATTTCGAACATTTCTTATAAGTTCGTGTGAAAACAACAAGTACTTTGCATATGCTATTTTAACGCCCCGTTTAGATTCTGAATTAATATTCAAATTGGTATTGCCTGCTATTTGTAACATTCACTTGTAGAGACTACATATTTACTTTCGTACTCGTAAATATCCTTGCACGCTCTCAATGTTTACTAGCTTCGGCGTTTACGGTCATCGATATCCTTATAGTGAATAAACGAAATGTATCGTACACGTGGTGCGGTCTATCTGCGCAAAGCTCCCGTATCGTAAAGAGAAACGAACCTACCTCAACACATTACCGCAGTTATCAACAATTGGGACTATTTAAAAATAAGATCACCTTTACACTTTTTTATCCATAATTATACACACAATTCCTTTTGTTTTTATAACTTCAATATTTTTGTTTCTACGTGTATTTTAAAATCAGCCTATATAATAGCACTTACAACACAAATCGTTTATAAGTATATTAATTGTATACTTTCAATGCTGTATTATCAATCAAATAAAAAGTGAAATATCAAATCTTGTTAAATCGATATAAGTCACGATTTCACATTATATGCTATGGTTAACCATAAAAAATGCATTTGGTTGTTACATAATGAAGATATATTGATTTTGGTTGTTGCTCAACTTTCTCGTCTCCTTATCCCAATGCAATACAAACTTCTCCATTTGAAAACAGTAGCTTTACGATCGCCTTAATACATCGAATAAAATAACTTTTAACTGTGGAGTCTGAGCGGCAAATAAATTTCTTTGTCCAGTGACGGCTGAAAGCGCTTCCAGTAGGAGACAACGGGGGATAGAGATAGACGAGGGCCTGGTGCTAGAAGGGAGATAAAGCATTTGTCGTGGAATAAGTTTTAAATCAGTGGACAAATAAAAATAAGACGCCGAGCAGACAGGAAATGCAATTTCAATTTGTTATAGTTTGTCAGGGGTAGACGGAAGAGAAATGGTCTCTTTTACAGGCGGATAGTGCTGAAGCTAGTGTATTTAATCCTACAATGACTGCAACGGTTTATAAATAATGTTTATTTAGGTTTGTTTTATTTTATTATTATTATCTTATGGGCATATGTAGGTACTTAAGGAAAATAATGATAATAATAATATATCGTTTATTGACCAATTTGTAATACAAATAAGAATTTTTACATAATACTACAAATTACTACAAATTTGTGTAACTTTATCCAAGCAGTTTCGAAAGCTCTGGATGACAGAAAGTAGGTGGACACAGTGTAAACTGACTTTAGCAAGATGTTTGATCGCATTCATCATAATATAGTGCCAAGAAAACTTTAAATGTACGGATTTCATGACAATGTGATCCAATTATTTCCATCTTATTTTACCAATAGAGTGTCTCGGAACTTTATTGCTGTGAGTGGTGTTGCGCAAGAATCGAATCTAGGTTTGTTGATGTTTGTTATTTTTATTAATGATATATCTGAGATTTTTTCTTCTTCTTCTTACTGTATGCTGATGATCTTAAAATTTTTCGTTCTGTTAATAATATCAATGATATCAACTTTAACTCTATTAACTCTTCAACAAGATATTAATAATTTGTCAGCGTGATGTGAAAAAAATAGCTTAAATTTAAATATTAGTAAATGTAAAGTTGTTACAACTCTAACATTAAATCTGACTATGCAATAAATGGTATTATAATTGATAGATGTAACACATTTAAGGATTTCGAAGTACTTTTTGATGTAAAATTGTCATTCAACGACCATATTCTTGATAATTTTATTCCTAGGTTTTATTGTTCGCGTGACTAGAGATTTTCACAATTTACACACCATAATATTATCTTAGCATTATTATATTCAAAGTAGATTAAATTATTGCTGCATTGTTTGGTCACCTATATATCACAAGTACATTTATTTATTAGAGTAATTACAAAAGCGATTTTTAAGATATTTATTTTTTAAAAAATAGAATTTATCTTGACTTTTCTGTTTCATATGAATTTCATTTTATTTCACTAAGCAATAGAAGGAAGGTGATCTTACTTTTGTATTTGCATAACCTCATTCATAGCGTAATTGATGGTCCTATGTTTTTAGAAAGGATACATTTTTATATTCCTAGAGTTAACTCTAGACACTCATTACGTTTATAAGTAGAAGACCTATTTCTAACAATTATTTAACTAACTTGTAACGTGCCGTTACATGGGAAAATCTCTTTCAGTATGGAAAAAATAATTTTAATTTGAATTAGTAATTAATTCCGTTTATTTTTGATCGATTTTCCCATGGGCGGTAGCGTTGCTACCGCATGTTATTTCATTTCAAGTTTTTATTTCGTGAATTTTGTTTACCGCGTGAATGTCGTCCCCTACGAGCGAGCGATTCACGCAAGCCCGACTCCCACCATCGCGACCGCGTGGGGGAAACCGCAAGCATATTTAAGCCGCGCGCTTACCAGTCAAGTGGAGTCTGAGTCCGGTCCCCGAGTTCCTTCCAGTCCGCTTCAATTGGCGTGCCGGCAAAGTATCTGGCACCCGTTGAAATCCGAAATCCCGGTCTGTCGCAACGCTGGCAAAGTTTACTGGCGAAACACAGACATTTTTCCCGTCAAATTCAATTGGCGTGCCGGCAAAGTATCTGGCACCCGTTGAAATCCGAAATCCCGGTCTGTCGCAACGCTGGCAAAGTTTACTGGCGAAACACAGACATTTTTCCCGTCTAAATTCAATTGGCGTGCCGGCAAAGTATCTGGCACCCGTTGAATTCCGAAATCCAGGTCTGTCGTAACGCTGGCAAAGTTACTGGCGACGCAGACACTCCACCGTTTTGTTTTCCCACTCTGGCCTTTGAATCGGCATCGCGCTGACGCTCCCAGAGTGTTAAAACACCGTAATTCACCGTACCGCCGAATTTAGCACCGTTCCCGTAGGTTTAAAACCGTGAATACCGATAGCGTACTTTTGGCCGACCTGTATATAGATTTCCGCATTAGTCAAAATATTGTTATCATTTACCGCGTTAAGATTACATACCGAATCCCCGTAAATGGTATATTTAAGAAGTTTTCCACTGTACATATTTACATGCATTTGATTGTACGTGTTTATTTGTTTATCTTTTACTTACATTTTTTTGCTGTATATATTCCTTGCCTGTTATACTTGATATTTAGAAATAAACGTTTGATTTTCAATGCACTTTTACCGTTTTGTTGCGTAGACCGAACCCTGAAGTTTTTCTCCGACTCGTTGCTACCTCAGGGTTTACACATTTTATTGTAACGACACACATTATTACGCAACACTGTTCAAACCGGCACGAGGTTGTATTTACCATTTGACAACTGACATCAGCGCCGCCAAACGAAGTAAGGTGAACCTCCTTTTCAACCTACGAGGAGCGACACATAAGTCATAAGCAGTAAGCGACCAAGTAAGTAACCGAAAGCCCATAAGCAAGGCTTTAATGAGCAAAAGGTAAATGAACAACCAATCGAATTAATCAACACCACACCCAAGAAGTAAAACAGTCGTTACAAACTTATGGAATTGTCATTTGGATATATTCAACCAAAATTATGTCACATTCGTTAGATCGGCTAATGTTATTTTGGTTTTGATTGGGTATTGTATGATTTGTTTTTTTATATTTTCTGTTTATTTATGGTTCTGTTGTTGTTACTTTATACTTTAAATTTAGTCTTACGTTCACCACAAAATCTTTTTGTTTCTTTTGTATATATAGCCTATAAATGGAATTATCTGCTGGGTTAATAAACATTTTTTATTTATTTATTTATTTATAATATTAAATCATTGGAAAGGTTGACCTGGAGACCCTGCAAAAATCAAAAAGATTCTGAGTTATTTGAACTTGTTGGATAAACTTTAATTTGGCAACCTCTCTGCAATAGGTCTTACTCACCGTCGTAAGCAGGAATAGTCGAGCCATGTGGATCTTATCTCTTTCTTTCAGTGCTTTAATATATAGGTAATATTGTAGGGTTTTCTATTTCTTCCGTATCGTGAATCACAGTCTCTGCACCCCCTTGCACTCGTTCAACAATTCGTCTACGTCTAATTTTCCTCTTACCTCTTGACAAAAATTGTTTATTTCGTTGTTTGTGTAGTAGTCCTCTACTTTGTTAATCGTTTCTCTAGTTGCGGTTTTTTTTTTGTTCTACAAATTTTCTTTGACATTCTTCCCAGTTACGCGTAATTTTCTTTATTTCTTTTCTTTCATATCGCTAATTTTTTATGTTCTTACTACGTCCTTCTTTAAGGCTCTCTGTTGCCGCGGAATTGCTATCGTGTCATTTAGGTTTTTTTTTTTCAAAAGGATATTGTTTAATTAATTTGAGATTTTAGAGCTTGTAACGCCTAAAAGTTACTTACTTCTTGTGGGCTTGTTTTTTTTTTCTTTGTTCGAATATCAATTCAATTTTTATTCATCTAAATCTTTTTTCTGTTTGAATTACTCCGCATTAGCCATTTCCGTGTCCGCCCGCTTGGGAAGGACAGAGGGAACAACACCGGCCACGTTCAACATCGTACACACTGGAGTTTCGCTCCGTGAAATTCATTTGTGTTGAAAGGCGTTTTTTAAGTAGTAGCGTCAACCGCCATAACTTCATAGTGTCGTTTAGGTCACTGGTAAGCCGACATCTTGTTTTAACGTCATTCGATCGTAATTTTTTCCTGTCCTTCAGGACCTACTTTGCTTTTTTTATTTTAATTTAGTGGCGAAAAGCGCCCATTCGAGAGAATCGCCACGGCTTGAGTTTTACCTGCACCAACATCTGCGCAGAGGAAAGCCACTACTTCGCACTTAAACCAAACTAATTGTAAGTGACCATACGCCATTCTGATCGAACGACGAAAAAGCTAAGTACTTTTTAGTTTCTGGTAAATTGGAAATAATTTTATATGTTCACCTATATCCTGTCACGTCCTAACAGGTTGGTTCATTAGTATTTATATTTATATATTTTAGAATTATCATCGAAATTAGAACACCTACATATGACAACTTTAACTTGCAATACTTTAGAGTAAATTTAAGTAGTCGACAGAATTATTGTAATTTTAAAACAGAGAAATATCTATAGTTTCATTTTTACATAAGGTCGAACAAACATTATTGTAACGCCAGGTCAATGACCTCGACCTAGAGAAACAGCTGCTCCATGAATTTCACTATTGTAATTTTAAATTTAGTTCTTTTTATGATAATCGCTTTGATTTAAGTAAATATTAGTTAAGTTTAGATTAAATTTAAGAAAGAATATAAAGTGTTAGAACTATTAATTTTTCCTTGTATACACCCATGTTCCTATATTGACATTCAATGCGTATTTCACTTGATTCCCAATTGTTGTCTATTAATTCATTGCTGCTTATTAGCCTTAATTCCACTTCCAATGCCGACAATATAAAAATAAATAATTTACCAAGAACTCAACCAAGGAAGGAAATTGAAAGTTATAGCAAAGGAAAATTGAAGATAATTAAAGAGTAAATTCATCTGGACGGAAGTAAATATATGAGACAAAGAAAATAGAAAAGAATAAATATTCTTACAAATCACGGAATTACTAAGCTGAGAACTAATGGTTTGCTTTAATGTAATGTCACAGAGCGCCCCATCCTTTTCACATTAATCTATTCCACTGGATTTTTTCACTTCCTACTTTAATGGATACTAGAACATGAAGACCGCCGTGGCTGCGCTCGGCGTTGACGGCTCCAGCTCTCTCAGTTCTCGCGTTAATCACGTCCTAATCTGTATGCAAAGTGGATAGAGTGTAAAATCCTCGGGATCTGTGTATTTTGGGGACTTTAACTTTCGAGTCGGTAATGGGTCCTAGCCCAATCATACGGCCGCAATTACGTACGTGTTTATAACAGCGGTTCGTGCATAATGTCCCGTACTCTCGGTCCGGAATTCATCCCTAGTCCCGTACCGGCAGAACGAAACGCCCCGGTTGCAACGTCGCCGAGAATATAAATTAACAATAATCGGGGCCGTTAAATTAAATTTTATTGCCGACGGCGCTCGTCTTAACTGCTCAGAAATTTTCTCCGATTGTCTTTATCTGGGTTTCGTCCGTGCGCCAAAAAGCGGTGTAGTCTTCTTGGTTTTAGTTTCTTTGCGTAGGTTATCCGGATATTAATAGCAGAATGGATGCTGCTTGTACAGAAATGAAATTGTAATAGCATGGTTAAGGGAAGTAAGTAGGTAATTGTTTATTGTCAGAAGTTCTGACAAAGATAGAAGAACAAAATACGAATACAAGCAAATAATGTCAAAAATGAAATAAAAATTGTAGATGACAGATTAATACAACTATATATTACAAAAAAAAAGTAATGATTTCACCCAAAGTGTAGAAAGAGTTGAACATCAAAAGCATCCTCACTCCTTTTTTTAAATTATTAAGGTCAAGAGTGCATTTCGTTTTATTGGGCAGTTTATTAAAACAGTAATAGACATATAATGCGTACTTATCTTATAGACACTTGTTCGGTGCAGCGGTATATTTAAACTATTACATGCTCTAGTTCTCATGTTGGTAAAGATATCTCTATTTTTCAAAAAAATATTTTCATGTTTTTTGTATAATATTAAAAGTTCATACATATAGATCGACGCCAACGGCAGAATTTCCAAGTTCTTAAAAGTTTCACGGCAAGAGCTCGTTACACTAACTCCAACCATGCACCTAATTATTCGTTTTTGTAAAACGCACAAATTCTGCGCATAACTTGCGGAACCCCAGAATCCCATATCTCATATGAGATTCTACGTACGAGAAGTCAAATAACCTAAGAATATTACGGCTGACAGCGTTTCTCAAATTTCTAATTCCGTGCAAAACTGAACACAGTTTGCCACACAAATTCTTACAATGTTCCTCCCATTCCAAATGAGGATCCAGCGACAATCCCAGGTAATTTACACTTTGTTTTTCAGGAAGAGATTTTCCATTGTATTTAACATTTAAACTACTATCGCAACTACTAGATGAGCATGCAAAGTGTATTAAGCCGGTCTTCGAACCATTCAGAATTAAATCATTCTCTTTACACTAAGTAGCCATTTCCGTACCCTGCTAAGAGCAACTTTAGCTTTGGGATACACGCCAAGCAGCTGGAGAGAGGCCAGGGTGGTCTTCATTACCAAGCAGGGCAAACTGTCCTATACGGAAGCGAAGTCGTACCGGCCCATCAGTCTCACCTCATTTCTTCCTTCTCAAAACCCTGGAGAAGATAATTGATAGACACCTAAGGGATTCGGCTCTGGCAGGATTGCCTCTACACGAAAACCAATATGCCTACCAAACGGGAAAATCGTGTGAGCGGGCCATTCATGAGCTTGCTCGACGAGTAGAAATTACCTTTCGCAACAAATAAATTGCATTAGCTACTTTTCTGGATATCGAGGGCGCCTTCGACCGGGCGTCCTTTCGGTCGATGGAAAGGGCGCTGCAAAAATGGAAAGTCGAGTCAACTGTAAGGAGGTGGGTCGGCTCAATGCTAAGAAACAGAACGGTTCATGTCTCGCAGAACCTTTGCAATGTAAAGGCAACCGTGGCAGTTGGCTGTTCCCAGGGTGGAGTGCTTTCACCCTTATGGTGCCTCGTGGTGGATGGCTTGCTTTTTGATCTACGGGTGGCGGGTTTCCACGCGCAGGGCTACGCAGACGATCTCACCAACATGGTCTGCGGAAAATTTGAGGGCGTGGTATCTGAGAGGATGCAGTCGTACTCAAACTGGTGGAGAAATGGTGTCAACAAGAAGAGCTAAATGTAAACTCTCGGAAAACGACTATGGTTCCGTTCACTTGGAGGAGGAAACTTCCAAAACTCCAGTGTCCAGCCATCTTCGGCTCGAAGATAGTGGTATCTAGTGAGGTTAAATACCTAGGTGTTATTTTGGATGCAAAACTGATGTACAAATCTCACCTGGAACAAGTGTAGAACAAAGCCACGGAGGTCTTCTGGGCCTGCAGAGGAATGTTTGGTAAAACGTGGGGGCTGAAACCCGCAATGGTGCACTGACTGTACACGAAGGTCATAGTACCTTCTATAACCTACGCCTCGTTAATTTGGTGGCATAAAGCCAGCGGTAAACGCGCTCAGGCAATCCTTTGGACCTTGATTGCCTGCTTAGGCATTACGGGAGCCATGTCCTCTACGCCGACTGCGGCCATGGAGACCATTCTTGGGCTTCCTCCGCTTCAGTTGGTGCTGCGGTCAGAAGCTACCCTGGCAGCATACAGAGTAAAATGTAGCGGGTGTAAAGGTTTCTCTTGCAAAACTGGAGCCCATACCAGCATCTTCAACTACATCGAATAGACAGTACCACTGTCCACAAGGGCGGACAAGACTCCGCCCGTCTTCAGCTTCACTAGGAAAAACCTCGTAGATATTTCGAATAGTGAGACCTCCAAAGCTTGCATCCACAAATCGAGGTGAGGTACTCATCGCTGGTTTGTGGATGCCTCGAAGACGCCGAATGGCACAGGCATTAGGATCTGGAGAGATTGAGAACCGAATGGCGAAGTCATCAGTTTAGGGGACTCAACCCCCATCTTCCAGGCTGAAGTAATAGCCATCCAGACCTGTGCTGAGAGCATCTTAAACTGTCCGCATGGGAATGGATCGGTCAAAATTTTCTCTGACAGCCAAGCTGCTCTCAGGGCACTGCAGGCTGTCAAATTCGCTTCCGAAGTGGTACGGGGGTGCCATAGGAACCTCGAAGAATGGGCGGAACATCACAGTATTACGCTGAGATGGGTGCCTAACCATTCTGGCATCAGAGGCATCGAAATTGGTAACAAACTAGCTAGAGGCGCCAATGAACGGCAGTCTTTATGAGCAGAAGCAAACTGAGACTGCTCACGGGAGTCCTAACTGGTCACTGCTCATTAAATAACCACTTGCACCGCATGGGGCGCGTGAACTCTCCCCTGTGTAGAAACTGTGGGAGAGCAGAAGAAACTCCTGTGCACCTCCTTGCCGACTGCCCGACAGCGGATAGAGAGAGACTGAGTTGTCTAGGGGTCGCTCGGCTGGACGAACCCAGTCTAAGTAAACTTACTCTCGACAAATTTGCGGACCTCTGTGTTCGAGTACAACCAGGCCGAGTTGCCTTACGGGGTAAACCTGCCCATGGGGGTAAAAAAAGTAGTCATTTGCTCTATAACGGCTGTGGTTAGTAGTGAAACCGTATCCTGATCGCTGGGTTCCACAATACACACAGTATCATCAACGTACTGAGATAAACGGCATGTATGAAAGAAGGATTGTAGACCATTCACATAAATCATGAACAAAGTCGGACCTAAAATTGATCCTTGTGGCACCTCGGCCTATCAGACTTTGTTGAGAAATGCTTACCTTTCCTCAATACACACAAATTAATATCTATTAGAAAGGTAAGACTTAAACAATCGGTATGCTAGACCCCTTATTCCATAGGAATATAATTTTTCTAATAAAATGTCGTGACTCAAAATATCAAAGGCCCTTGTCAAGTCAAAGAAACCCCAAAAACCACACTTTTATTATCTACTTCAGAGTAGACCTGACTTAATTTAATAATTAATTGCATCACAGGTGGACATATCGCTAACAAAACGAAACTGGGAGCCAGATATCAAATTACATTTATTTAGATAATCTAAGACACGTTTATTTAAAATTTTCTCGAAAATGTTTGTAAATACTGAGGCTATAACTGCGTCTCGGAACTTCCTCTGGCTGACGTTTCGTCCACACTTGCACGGGACGTTCTATGGGCTGCTTCTTTCATGTTGACCTGAAATTGAGTTTCAGATGAGCGACGATCGCGGAAGTTTGTGATTAGAGTACATTTACTAAAACGAATACGTCATTATTTAGATAAGCTATAACCTTGAAATAAACGTATATAGAGAGCTCCTGAGATAGAGAGGAATGGCAATACCATTTCTTGCAAAAATTGTCCATAAAATGTCGAATAGAAATCACCAAGTACCAGTAGATCGCTTGAAATCGCTTTATCTCTATATCTGCCAGAGTATATTTATTTATTTTTGTTATTGTTAAAATTAAATTAAAGAAAATGATTATTTTCCCATTTAAAACTTTTTTGAAACGAAATGTTTCGACTTAGGCTGTCTTCAGGGCTGCTATTATGATTTCTGTATATCTAGAATATAATTCAAATTACTGGTAATGTAAGAATAGAGATAAAAAATATTTCAAAAAGTTGATTATAATTTAAAAATATTTAATAAATTTCCACGTTTAAAAATATGTTGACATATATGTATATTACGGGATGAGGAAAATATTAGTTTCATTTGTTTGTTTTGTTTATTATCATTACCTTACATTGCAACTTTAATTTTCAAAAAAACAAACGCATTTAGATCCTAGTGCAAGGTTTGGCGAACTGCAGACCTTTGTCTTACTTCATAACATCCAAGTTAACAGATTTAATATTATTCAGCAGGTTCTTTGAAATATTGAAACTGTATTATCAGCTTTTTCTAATTTTCGTCTTTATCATTTTATTATGTAGACTTTTATTTGCCTTTATCAACAGTTGACGTTTGGACAGCTTATTCTTATACCAGATTGAAGTTTTTAAGTTTTGGTAAGTGTCATATATCTTTTATTTTTGTTTAATGCATGTGCTTAGTGCTTTTGTTGTCAGGTGATTTGTGGCATCTTATTTGTACAAAATTGTGCAAACATACTAAATGCGACTAAAGCTCTACAATGGAGCAATTTACTTGTACAACTGGTAACAAATACTCTAATTTATGTACATACTTCTCTGGATTGCACCTGCAGCATTTCTGTTATTGTTACAGCGGCCACTTATGTTTGCTTATCCGCAAACAATGGGAATTATCAAGGTATATTAGTGGAAAACGGTCCGTTGCGGCACGGCGCTCATAATTGCAATAATATTTGAGTAAGTGTTTGCAGATAATTAACATGCTTCACTGTTGTATTAGCACTGGAAGTTTCTTAGGTATGTGTATATGAACATACGAATACACATGAGTTCCAAGACCCCATCTTTCCGTTTATGGACGAGTTTGAACTGTGTTGGCACATACCATAACAGAAACTCAATACGCAGACGAAATAATATTTATAGATATCCGGTGTGATTTTTACGTGTTCCTCTTGTATTTTATTTCACTTTCTATTAATTTAAAAACAAACTTTCAAACATTTGTGTCTTTTATAATAAGTTAAAACAGAAACTAATATTTATTTTGTTTTGGCTTATAATCAGATCCGTAACATTTCTTTTGTAAAAATGCTGCTATTTTTAATTCTGAATGAAAGGTAGCGTACCAGTCGAATGTAATAGAACTGAGTTCTTTGGAGACCATGAGAAATCTCGTGACAGTGTTGAAAACTAGACCATACATCTCGTGACTTAGTCTGTACTTACTCAGACAGGCAATGCGGAAGATATCAGTGGAGGATGTTGGTGAAATGCTTACTCTCTTTAAAAGTAAATGTTATTGTGAATTTAAATGAGGAGAATGTCTATGGAGGGTCTTTATATGACATGTTAATCATACCAAAAGTCAGCAGACTAATCAGACAGGCTAAAACTGAGCATTGGAAGAGGCTCTGCAAGAAGCTAAATGAGGACATATGGGGAGATGGATATAGAATAGTTATAAAAGACATTAAAAGAAACATACCGCATAGTATTCCACAAGAATTAAAAGCGAAAGCTATTGAAGACTTGTTCCCGAAAACAGCAAATATAGAACATGAGCGAGTACGAAGTGAAAGAATAGAACTCTTTACTGAGGAAGAATTAAGAAAAGCAGCAGCTAATATGAAAAACGCTAAAGCCTCTGGCATAGACGGAGTTCCCCCGGAGGCCATAAAGTTAGTAGTCCAAACAAATACGAAATGGGTACTACAAGTAATGAACTACTTACTTGAAAAACAAGACTTTCCACGGGAGTGGAAAATTGCAAAAGCGGTCTTGCTCCCAAAGAAAACGGATGACCAACAAAATATGACTTATAGGCCGCTATGTTTGCTAAATACCACAAGTAAACTATATGAAGCGTTGATTAGAACGAGACTATTAGAGGAAATAGACGCAAAGGGTGATTTTGCAAAGGGTCAATTCGGTTTCAGGAAGGGGAAGTCTACGATAAACGCGTTGGCAACAGTTAAGAGAACCATCCACAACTGTGAGTTGAAGTGGTGTGCGTTACTTACCTTAGACGTACGCAATGCCTTTAACACTGCGAACTGGAACATTATTATAGAGAGGCTCCACCGGAAACGTGTATCAGGATACCTTATTAATATTATAGTGGAATATCTAAGAGATAGAAGCGTCCAAATCAGCAAGGGTGAGAATATCAAAATCACAACGGGTGTACCCCAAGGCTCTGTCCTTGGCCCTTCATTGTGGAACATTCTGTTTGATGGCGTCTTCAATATACCTCTGAGCGAGCACTCGAATATTGTGGGATACGCGGACGACATCGCACTGCTCGTTGCCGCAAATGATGAGTATCTGCTGATGGCACGTGGAAACAAGGATCTGCAAAAAATAAATAAATGGATTAAGGAAAGTAAGCTAATGCTGGCACCCGAAAAGACAGAGGCCATAATCCTAAAGGGAAAGAGAAGGAGAGAGCATGTGCATTTTTACCTGGAAGGTGTTCAAATCCAACCGAAGAACAACATAAAGTATTTGGGAGTAGTTTTAGATCAGAGGCTCTATTTCGGCGAGCACGTCAAATATGCATGTAGCAAGGCGGAGGAAAAAACCTCTAGGTTGGCACGTATTATGCCAAATATAGGAGGGCCGAGCAGTGAAAAGCGCTTGTTGCTTAGCGGAGTCACACATTCTGTTCTTCTGTATGGAGCGCCGATTTGGTACAAGGTCCTAGAAAAAAAAATATATCGAAATATGTTCGAGAAACAACAAAGAAGGATACTATTAAGAGTGGCGTCGGCTTTTCGAACAACATCACTCGAGGCACTTCAAGTGGTAACTGCGACCGTCCCAGTAGACCTTATGGCATGGGCAAGATGTTATGCCCACGAAAATGGAGGACTAGAAGCCCGCGCTGAGGCGGACCGACTGGTAGTGAACATATGGCAGGAACGCTGGAACAAAAATGTAACAAAGGCACAATGGACAAAGGAACTTATTCCGAATATAAGAGAATGGCTCACCTGTAAATTTCGAAGACTTGATTATCATTTGACACAGTTTTTGACCGGACATGGCATATACCGTTTCTACGCTAAAAGATTTGGGAAGGATAACTGCAGCGACTGTAGATATTGTGGACGAGAAGACACGGTCCGACACACGATTTTTGAATGTCATAGGTGGAATGAGATCAGAAGGGAAGTAAATACTAAACTTAATATATATCTGTCCGAAGAAAATATAATAGCTGAAATGTTGAAATCCGAAAGAAATTGGCAAATGGTACAAAACTTGATTAGAGTCTTAATGAGCGCTAAGGAGATAGAGGAAAGAGAAAGGCAGATACAAACTATGGGATGAGCTGACTGCCGAATTGTGCCTGATGTGATATCTGTTAAGATGGTTCCGGGCCCACGTCGTGGCGAAGAGGGGGAGGTTTAGTGGGGAGGCTGGTCCTGCACCCCCCGACCAGAATCCCACACACCGGCACACACGGGTGTGTCGGTGTCTTTGTGAAGATTCCTCCTCCAAAAAAAAAAAAAAAAAAAAATCATACCAAAAGTCAAATGAAAAGAAAAACAGAGATCTAAAATAACTTGAGATATTACGAATTTTGTAATATAATGAAGTGAAAATATCTTCCAGACGTTAATACTCTTAGTCTTCTCTTTGCGTTTGGCAGCTTCTGATATTTTCTCTTCGATCTTACCTGGTGCTCACACTAGGTACTGTGCATAGAACGTATTGGTTTAACTAATATCTCATATACATAAAACCTTACTTTTGTTGCTCTAGAAATATCTTTTGCCCTTATTGTTCTATTCCGACAATGGTTTTGACCGTGTTTCTGTTTCAATTTTAATTTCCTTGGGTTAGTGCTCCTTGAATGCGTGAATGCGCCAGCCTCGTTAAATTTGCGGGCTCTCCTATTTTCCGTTGTTGTACTTGCATACTGCCCTTTATTGTAATTATCATCTGTCCAAGATATATAGTTCTTTGTCCTACTTTTATAGTTTATTAGCTCTCTCTCTCTCTCTCTCTCTCGAACTATTACAAGCAGCAGGCAATGACAATAACTGGAAAGTTATTATGTTTCCTTTCTTAAATGTTGGTTGTGTGATTGCTTATCGTTCGACAAAATGATATGTACTTTCGTGGACTTTAGGAATCACCGTCTAAATTGCAGCTAGCTGTGTTTAGCGCATGCAGCGAGCGTAGTGCTATCTGGCACACTGCAATTTAGGTGGTCATGCCTAAAATCCACGACTGTACTAGCTAATCAAACGTAATTTCATGTTTATTGGTTGTTTATCGGCACAAAAATTAGAAAATATACCTACCTAAAGTTTTCTAGTAAATTTCTTAATTTTTGGTAATTTTACCTTATACATTACTGGAATTTTCCGTAGGAATTGCATATATTTTTCAGTGTGTAGGCACGTATTTACTTTTACAATATCAATATGGCAATGGTATATACAACGAGAAAATTGCGATGGTGCTTATTTGACGGGTAACAAATTCGTATACAGGGCTATCCGTATGAACTTTATGCCACAATGTGTGTAAGAAAACTTTATATAATAAATGAAACGCGAATATTCAAGGTTATCCAATAGTAAAATCAACTTACAAATATACTGCTATGATTTCATGCAACCTAACCTCTACAACTTACAGCAACATACGCAAAGTATTAAATTATGTACCTATATAAATGTATTTTGATTTATGTATTTATCTATTTTGTAAATTTATTGTAGAAATCTAAACTAAACACTCACTATATCGTATCTAATTAAAAAGGGCACGTTTCCATGGATTTTTAGGTATAAAGTTCCTTCGCTGATCGTTCGAACGTGGGTTGATTTAAGGTTTCGTATCGTTGGAAACGATATTCTTCTGGGGTATGTTTTCCCTTGGAGATATGAAAGTTGTTTAAAACAATTGTGAGGACTTCTTTTTCGAGATTTTCCTGAGTTGGTTGTATTATCGAAAACATCTAGAAATTTCAAAATTTAAATCACATAAGAGTCTTTTAACTTAAGATTTACTTGCCAAGAATGAAGTGTTGTGTATGTTGTGCCAAGATGATGGTAATCCAGTGATTTCGAAGATTTGGGTGGCGTATTTTCTATTCCTGGGGCTAATAGAAGGGGCTTCGATTCGAGCTTAGTAGCTGTGACATCGTAGGAACGCTGATTTGGAGCTGGAGAGATTGTTGCAGAGATGAAATCAGTATTTGGAATATAAGAAAGCAGTTTATCGTACTTCAAGTAAGCGATTATTCATCTGTTGAACTTATAACCGGCCTTCAGAGCGTAAATAGAATTCTGAGGTTAGAGTGTTTTGATGGCAGTTATTTATAGGGATTTTTTTTGTATGTGACCAACGTTTGTTGCTGTAAAAGGTTATTTGGCAATGCTTGATTTTATGACGGGAGTTTAGCGGGAGATTTGAATTCAATTTTGATATTTAAACAAGATATATTGAGTTTAGTTTGGATTAAGATTCAGGTAATCTTATTTTTGTACAATTTAAATAGTATTTGAACTTACTTACTTACCCTGAGAGAGAGAATATTCACTTTAATTGTTAATCATTTCTATTAACTCGAAATAAACAAAGTAATTTATACAAAAATGTTTTATTTTTCACTATAATAGAAGAACATCACGAATGAATAAGTAATACAGCTTTTAGTAAAGAAACAAAGATTATAACAAGTTAATTTAAGCTAATAATATACTTCTTTGTTTGGAGAAGTACATCCTCCCACGTCCCAAGATTTACTAAGGATAATATAATATGTACCCGATTGGTATGCGGTATACTCAAAAACAGGTAGAGGGGTAGATTTCATTCGCTTGTGTGCTACAGAGGCCTCTAATTATTGAGGCATAGCTTATCTGTGGAGTAAATTTAATTTTAACAGAGGACGCTGCATGCATGAAAGGTTAATAAAACAGTGTTGAATTAAAAATCAATTTAATAAATTATAAAAATATCTACAAGTTTCGTAGTAATACATATAAATATGAAAATTTAGATTATAGATTATAGAAGTTGCCGTTATGAGTCGCGGATTTTCCGACACAAACACGAAAGTCATTACGTCGTACCAAATCTAGGCGACGATCTATTGTTGAATGGACGATGGAAAACTACGCCGTGCCAAACGTAAGCCGGCGACGCTTTATAGTTGAACGAAAAGCTGCGCCGATCTAACCGTAGTCCGGCGACTATCTATAGTTAAACGGAAACTAAGTCCTATCAAATACAGGGCGGCGGCGATCTGTAGTTGAACGGAAAACGGAAAACTATGCTGCGCCAACCGAAGGCCTGCGACAATCTATGTCTGAATGGAAGACGGAAAACTACGCTATACCTAACGAAGGCGGGCGATGATTTATAGTTAAACGAAAAGCAGAAACTATGCCTTGCCAACTGTAGACGACCTATAGCTGAATGGAGAACAGAAAACTGCACCATTTCAGACGTAGGCCGAGGACGGTCCATACTTGAACAAAGGACAGAGAACGGTGCTAACCGAAGGTTGGCAACCGACGGTCTATAGTAGAACGGAAAACGGACAACTACATCTTGCCAACCATAAACCGACGACAACCTATATCTGAATGGAAAACGAAAAACTACACCACACCTAACGCAGGCCAACGATGATCTATACTTGAGCCAAAAACGGAAAACTATGCCGTGCCAACCGTAGGTGGGAGACAACCTATTTCTGAATGGAGAAATTTCGTCATGCCTAACGTAGATCGGCGACGGCTTATAATTGGACGAAAAACAGAAAATCGTGTCGTGCCAACCGTATGCCGACGACAATCTATAGTTGCACGGAAAACTGCGCCGGTCCAACCGTAGTCTCATGACGATTATAATTGAACGGAGAACGGAAAACTGAGGCATGCCAAACATAAGTCGGCGATGGTCTGTCAACGAAACGGAGAACATAACATACGCTGTGCTAGCTGTAGGTCGGCGACTGCCCAGTAGCTCAATGGAGAAAGGGACGCTAGGCTTTGCCAACCGTAGGCCGACGACAACCTGTATCTGAATGTAGAACGAAAAATTATGCCATACCAAACGTAGGTAGAGTAGAAAACTAGGCCGTACTAATCGTTGACTGGCGATGACCTATAAATGAACGGAAAACTACATCGTGCCAATCATAAACTGGCGACCATGTTGAACGGAAAACTGCGCATGTGAAACGTAGGCCGCTGACGGTCTATACTTGACTAAAGGCCAGTGAACGATGTGGTGCTCACCAAACGCCGGCGACGGTTTATAGTTCAATGGAAAACGCACAACTATACCGTACCAACCGTAGGCCGGCGACAACCTAAATCTGAATGGAAAACGGAAAACTATATCATACTAAAGGTAGGTCGGCAACGGTCTATAATTGAACGAAGAACAGGAAACTACGTCGTACCAATTGTTGGCTCGCGACGTCGTATAGTTGAACGGAAAACAACGCCGTGCCAACCGTAGACCGGCAACGACCTATAGTTGAACGAAAAACGGAAAATTACGCCGTGCCAAACGTAGGCCAGCGACGACCTGTATCGGAATGGAGAACGGAAAACTACGCAATGCCAAATGCAGGCCAGCGACTGTCTATAACTGAATGGAGAACAGAAAACTATGTCGTATCAACCGTATCCCGACGACGATCTATAGTTGAACGGAAAAAAGGAAACTACGCTGCGGCAACCGTAAGCCGGCGACGATCTATACTTTAACGAGAAATGGGAAATTACGCCGTGCCAACCATAGCTCCGCGACAATGTATTCGAAAAATGGAAAGCTGCACTGTGCCAAATATAGGTCGGGGACGGTCTATAACTAAATGGAGAACAGGAAACTATGTCGTGCTAACCGTAGGCTAGTTACGATGTATAGTTGAACGAGAAACGGAAAACAACTGCGAATTGAATGAAAAATTGAAAAAGTATGCATGCCAAATGCAAGCCGGCGAAATCTTATTGCTTTTGACGTTATTTCTTGGCAAAGCTTAAAAGAAACATGTGTATTAAAACAGGATGGCGCATGACAGAGATGGATTATAGCTTTTGTTTAAATCAAAAACAGAGAGTGGAGATTGCCATGATGAGATGAATTACCAAAATTTTTCAAAATGGTTTAAAATGCAGTTAATCACTAATATTCCTCCAAATTCAATTATTATTATTGACAATGCCCCTTACCACAGTATTCAAATTAACAAAGCACCTCCTTCGGTATCTACGAAGGCAGATATTATTTCCTGGCTTATATTGAAGAATATACAATATGATCCAGAAATGTTGAAGTGCGAAATACTTGGGATCGTAAGAGAAAACAGCCCAGAACCAGAATATGCAATCGATAATTATGCAGCAGCTATGGGACACACAGTGTTGAGGTTACCACCATATCATTGTGATCCCAATCCAATTGAATTAGTTTGGAGCATTCTTAAAAGAAAAGTGGCATCACAAAGTGTCGATGGAAGTTGTGATATAGAGTCGTTAATTAGGCAAGCATTTACTGAAGTTACTCCAAATTTATGGCAAAGAGAGTGCAAACATATTAAAAAAAATGAGAAAGAGTACATCAACAGAGACCAACTTACAGAAGAGGAGCAAGAATTTATTATAGCCTTAAATGATTCAGATTCCGAAGTGGATTGGCTGGATTCTGATGACGAATTATAATTTAGAATTATAATATGTACCTACAGTTTATATAATCTAACATACATATTTGAAAAAGTACAGCACATTTTGTTACATGTGTTATGTAATATTAATATGTAAATGAAGAAATATTGTAGTTTTTTTGTCCTTTTTTTCAGTTATTATAAACATTTTTAAAAAATATTGCGTTTTTTAATTATTTTATCTTTGTTATGGATTATTTTAACTCTTATTCAAATTCGAAATCATGCTTCATAGTTTACAATGTATTTAAATCCAGCGCGCTAAAATTTTCTCCCGGGTTTACTCCGCAAAGCGACGGTGCGGCTTGAAGTGACACGGTAGCTTGGTTTGACTATAAAGTACTTTTGTTCCACCTGGTATGAATGTTAATAGTGCAATATCTAAACGTTCGATAAATTAAGAAGGCTTCGAGATTCAAAGCCTACCTCAAAAATCAAGCTCACACATGACAAAAGCATTTCGCAGTGTGGAGTACTTTGGTTGGAAGGTATAATTTAGAAAAAAAAGAAAAATTTAAAGTTAAATTGACATTAGATAGCAGTTTTGTTAGTTTTAACTAATACCTAGGTCGAACTTATTTCTATAAAAGTAAGGAAAACGGGTTCTGAAAACACTGTGGTAAAGCAACAAGTAATTCAGTTATAAAGACTAGTTATGCCTGTGATAGTTTTTGACGACATGAGAGAGAAAAGAAGATTTACGATGGGCAAAGTTATGGCTAAATTAAAATTTCAAGAAAATCTAATTACGTTTACATCTATTGATACGTCGGCAACTAGTTGCGCATTTATGATATCTGCTGTAAATCTGATTTTACGAAAAACTAACATTTAATCACCCTAACTATAATAAATGAACAATAAGAATAGCTTACATTTGTACATATAAAGAACGTAGCAGAAAATGCACCAATACCTTTTACATTTAAGTTACATCGCCTTGATATCACGCCTATCTAATTGTAAGGCAATCGTAATAATTTTAAACAACTATTTGTGGGTCATTTCGCAGGATACATATAGAAATATTCTTTGTGTGATTATCAAACGTACAGTAATTAATTCTTGATACTTTTAAATACACGTATACTAACATCAATACCCTAGATGGGTAGACTAATAAACTTACATGGAAACAACTTACCGAAAAAGATCGCCTTTGGCTAAGAAGTTGCAAACTACCAAAGCAAGTTAAATTAGTAAAGTTATCGGATCTGGTCGTTATTTAAAATGAAGTGGGATTAGTCTCCTGCTACTTTTATTAGAGGGTTCTATCAAAGTTTTCACATCACATGTACGTACGTAAATGCTAGTTATAATAAACAGAGAAGCTCATACTTAGTTTCATATGGGCGTTAGTAAGGACAGTCATAGAATCATCGGTACACAGTGGGAGAAATCGTTCCAAAGTTTTAAATTGGTAGTCATTACTATTTCATGCTTAATGATATATCAACGCAGATACTATAGTATTCTTCTTTTATTTAGTTATAAGTCTTTTTGCTTTAGGGCTTTTTCTATTTTGATTTACCTATTTTGTATTACCTATTTAGTTTATTTTTTGCTGTCGTGCATTGTTATTTTTTTTCCTGCAATTGGGTGTAGTAACCTGTTGGAAATACATATATTGCTATGATATATCCTGCTAAACATAACCTACAGAATCAAATATCAACTATAAAATTATTTATGTAAATGTATTTTGAACTAGTTATTTATTTTGTCAACATATTGCTGTGGAAAAAGGGGATGAAAAACTGTGCGTGAGTGCGTTGACCCCTTCGTCCAAGTCAGCTGTTTCATGAAGATTTTTAAAAGACACTAAATTTTTCGTAAAAGTTAAGTTAGTATTAAGTTACTTTGAAACATGTTGAAAAATTCTTATTAATATCATTTTTAGTTTTGTTTTACAGCAATGTAATTTTCATTTAGCTCAGTTTATTGTTTTAAATGTTTGTTTGCCTGGTTTAAGTCATGTCACCGTGTAAGATCGCCGCTGTTTGCGTGCGCTTCTCTTGGGCCGGCGTTTGCTCGGTTGCGGGAGAGAGAAAGCAGTGTACAATTAGACTCTGCGAAGGTAAGATCATTTTCCTGAGCGCGGTAAATTTATGTCGGTTGAAGACATTTTGTTTCCGCGTGTCATTTGATTTTTACAAATCTAACCTTAGTAGAGGCATCTTACACTCAATTCACTTAATTTTCTTTGTATAATATTTGGAATTCCAAATAGTTTGTTATAGCTGATTTAATTTTACTTTTTGAGAGTTCATTTTTTTTTAGATTTGATATTTATTTAATTTTTGATTCATTCTTTTTCCTTTTCAATTAGATTTGATTGTAGTTCACTGTTTTGAAGGTATTTTTACCTTGCTTTGTAATTGCTGACTACATTTGAGCAGTTTAAAGTATTTAAAGTTAAAGACGTTCACCTGAGAACGCCATTTTGCGATTTACACGTGGTGTATAAAATTTTATATTTCTAAATTTTCTTAATCTTGTTATTTTCACGTTAAATATAGGGAGTTTTCTTTTAAGCCTGGATTTTAATTAATCTAAGGTTTTAAATTTCTTCCTATTTGTTTTTTTTTATTTATTAAAGTTCTAATTAATTTTAAAATTCAAATTTTGTTGTTTTAATTTGTTTCCCCACATCGTGGTCAATTTACACCCACTTTCAGTTTCTTAAGGTTTACCTTCAGAAGGTGACCACTGGGATTTTGAATCCCATGCTCTTCAAGAAATTTTTACTCTATTTTAGAGTTGGCGCTCAACTTAATAATTAATTTCAGACATTTGGTCACAAGCATTAATTTAATTTTAAATAATTCACATTTTCATAATTATCACAGCATAATTATTTGGCTTTGCCAACGTGGGGCTCACGATTCATTGTTGTTTTGATTCATTTTTGGCCACGATTTACTTTGTAATTTTCCCTGCACGAGGTTTCGTGAATTTTTCAACTGTTTCGGGGAAACTAATACCTGTTGTGTTTAAAATTTTTGAACATCGTCGAAATGTCCGGAGAGAACCAAGCACAGGACAAATTGTTCGTCCCAGAAGGAACCTGGAGGGAGCAACCCAGGTACACGAGCGAGGAATCTGTGGCAACCGTGCTAAACAAGACGTATTCGGAGGATTCATTTCCTGAGGAAAAGGAGAGCAAGCAGATGGAGCTTCCACAAGCACTTTTGACGGATGTGAGGGAGTCCCACATCGAGACGTTGGAGCAGAGTGAGACAGGAAAAACTGAGGAAAGTATAGGAATGAAAGATGTGATGATGATGATTAGACAGCTTGTTGTTTCTAATAATGAGATTGTTGTTTCTAATAATGAGATTATGAATGTAACAAAAGGGATACAGAGACAGATTGATGAGATAAGGAGTGATTTTAGATCAGAAATCATAAGAGTAGATGAAAACGTTAAGAAAGTAGAGAGTAAAGTATTAGATAATACAATTAGATCAACAGCTAATGAAATATCAATTAAACATTGTCAGATAGAGATAAAAGGAATGAAAAATAAATGGGATGAGAGAGAATATGTGGTTGAAGAAAGAGTCAGAAAAATAGAATGCGAAGTGAAGGAAAAGATTGCTGAGAGTGTGGAAAGAGCAGAAGAACAAATAAACAGAAAAATTTCATCAATTCAAGAAATCCCCAATGTCAATCAGTTTGGTAACAGTATTTTGTCAATGCCTGTTCAAATGGAACAGTTACCGAAATTTTTTGGTTCGGTAACGCCCAATCCAATGGCGTTTCTAAGAAATTTGAACGAATTTTTAGAATCTGTACCGGGAGAAAGAAACAAGCTGCGGATCGCCCGCAACGCCATGAAGGATGAAGCGAGATCCTGGTTTGACTTCGTCGCAGATACGATCAATTCCTGGGACCACTTCCAAGATGTATTTCAACGACAATACTGGAGTCAAGCGATTCAACAAAGGGTGAGAACAAATTTATTCTTAGGTTCTTATAATAAGTGCGGATTAGATAGTAGAGAAGCCTATGTCATAAAGAAAATCAATATTCTCAAATTTTTAACACCACCCGTTTTGGAATCTGATTTGATCACGCAATTATCCAGGCATTTTGAGCCTGAGGTCACTCAAGCCATTGCGATGCAAAATATAACCTCTGTTAGTCAATTGTTGGAACTAATGAAGAGATTAGATCAAGCGGAACAATGCAAGGTAAATCCTAGCAATTCGCGAAGTCCTGAAGGCCATGTCAACCACAATCAGGCAACTGGCAGTTCGAGTAATGATGGTTTCAACCGTCAACAGTATTCGCGAGCTAATGTAAATCCGAGACCAGCTCCCTATTTCAACAGGAGACAGTCTTTCACTCCTAGAAATGGTGGACGTCAGAGTCCAAATTCAAACAATCAGAATGTGCCTCAGGTATCCACAACGCACCAAAATGACCGTCACGATGTCCAGACAAGGTCAAACGTCAATCAAGTGGCTTCCCCACAAAATCAGAATTCAAATAAGTCAGCTGACAAAGTTTTGCCTAGAGATTCTGTGCAGTGGAATTCAAATCGCTACGTTAATCAAATTCAAACAAATCAGATATCAAACAGCACTGGCGCAATTCACAAAGACACTAGGTCTAATTTAAATGAGCAAAAGGTTCAAACAAAGCCGAAAGAACTACTCGATGAAGCTCGTGGGCAGGATTTTTAGAAAATCCAACCAAAAAGAAAGAATTGTACACCATTTTACAAAATGATTTAAGATCGATCAATTCAGATTTGCCACATGTAAATGCAATGTTTGGAAAGAATGTTTTAAGATGTTTAGTAGATACGGGAAGTGAGGTTTCAATTTTAGACGAAGAGAAAGTAAAAATGCTAGAGAAAGAAAAAGTAGGGAAATTCATTCCAACTCGAAAAATTACAATCATTACTGCTACAAAAAAGATAATTGCTGCCATCAACAGAGTTTTTGTCGTAGAATTCAAATTACAAAATTCAACTTTTCTGGGAGAGTTTATTTCATTAAAAGGTTTAAAAAGAGATGGAATTATTGGGATTGATTTGTTAGACAAGATGAGAGCGGTGGTAGATGTTGATAAGAGACTAATTCAGATAGGAGAGGAGAGAGTTAATTGGTGTGATGAGACTCCTAATGAGGAGAAAATTGTTAATTGTATAAGAAAAGAGAAAGAAAATGTGAATTTAGAGATATTGAAAAGTGATTGTTTGAAAAACGATATACAGGGTAGTGAATTAGTTGATGAGGTTAAAGAAGAAGAAGTTGTTGATGAAGTAGTAGAGTTAGAAGCAAACAATTCCCCGATTGAATTCCCAGATGATTTAAATGAATTTAAGATTGATTGTGATGAAAAGTTTGAATTTAAAGTCAAAGAAATTTTAAAACAGTACATTTCTCTAGTAGACAAATTCCCAAGTTTAGCAGTTGGTTATGAACATTCTTTAGAAGTAGATGAATCGAAACCTTTCAAAATCAAGAACTATCCAATTCCCAAAAACATGCAAGAAAAAGTCAGAGTTGAGGTATCCCAAATGCTTCAAGATGGGATAATTGAACGTGGAAGAACAAGGTACGTCAATCCTTTAGTCGTCGTCCAAAAGAAGAATGGAGACATCCGTTTGTGTCTTGATGCCCGACGTCTGAATGAACGCACACGACCGCAGTTCGAAACTCCAGTCACGGTTGAAACATTGTTGGCAAGGTGTACAAATGCGAATTATTTTACAAAGCTAGATTTAAAGAGCTCTTTTTGGTTGGTACCGTTGAACAAAGAATCTAGAAAGTTTTGTGGATTTATGGTTGATGGAAATGTGTATCAGTTTAAGGTTGTACCTTATGGTTTAAGTAGTTCGGCTGCCGCGTTGATACGGGCAATGCAACAGATTTTAGAACCATACAATTCGTTTGTAGCTCATTACATCGATGATATTTTAATTTTTAGTCAGAGTTTAGATGAACATTTAGTGCATTTGCGCAAAGTTATTGAAGTTTTAGCAAGGAATGGTTTAAAAGTAAATTTAGGAAAATGTGAGTTTGTAAAGCATGAAGTAAAGTTTTTAGCATATGATTTAACAGAGAATTATGTCAGAGTAGATGAATCTAGGCTAGACGTCATCAAAAAGTACCCTAGACCTAGCAACATAAAGTTAGTAAGAGGTTTTCTTGGTGTAGTCAACTACTACAAAAGGTTTGTTCCGAGATTAGCGCACATCAGTGCACCGTTATTTGAATTGTTGAGAAAGAATGAAAAATTTAAATGGACAAAAGAAAGATTAGAAGCATTTGAAAATGTAAAGTCTGAATTTCACAAATCATTATGTTTATTATTGCCAGATTTTAGTAAAGAATTTTTGTTACGTGTCGATGCCAGTGACACAGCCATCAGTGGTGTCTTGATTCAAATTGGCAGGAATGGAGAAGAACCAATTTGTTTTGTCTCCAGGATTTTGAAAAATTATGAGTTAAAATACACGGTGTCAGAAAAAGAAATGCTAGCTGTAGTCCATGCAGTAAACAAGTTAAGATTTTATTTACTAGGCAAGAAATTCATAATTGAGTCAGATCATGCTGCATTAACATCTTTAATGTCAACTCGGTTCTCAAACAACCGAATTTATCGTTGGTCTTTATTATTATCAGAATATGTTTTTGAGATAAGACACATAAGAGGAGATTTGAATGTAACAGCTGATGCTTTGTCTCGTATGCACAATCTGAAAAGCCATTTCAACCATGTTGAGGTAAACACATACAACATGTATGAAGCCGAGGGGTTGTTTGACTTTGTCAGGATCAACGAGGTGCAACAAGATGATTGTTTCGATCAAATACGAGAGGCATTAGTCCACCAGGATGAGTATAAGGATTTTGTCATCAGAAATGGTATTCTAATGAAAAGGATACGAGACCAGTTCAATGTCGTACTCACCGAGTCATTCGCACGTCAAGCAATGCAGGAGCTACATCAATCTCTTGGACACATTGGAGGTCACAAACTTTGGCTCACCTTCCGAGAAGCTTTCTTCGCAACAAGAGACAAGACCATTGCCAAATCCATCGTCCGCACATGTCTTCAATGTCAACTGGGAAAATCAAAGAACCGCACCTGCCAGAATGTCATCAAGAGCATCGTTGTTGAGAACAAACTCGACCTCGTCGCCGTCGACTTTCTTGGAAATCTCATACCTGGACATTTTGGCTACCGCAACATTTTCGTCATGGTAGATGTTTTCACCAAATACGTAAGACTCTTTCCCACCAGATATTACAACACTGATACAGCAATCCGTTGTATTGACAATTTTATACGTAATCAAGGGAAAATGCGCCGCATTCTTGCTGACAATGCCACTTATTTTAACACGCATCGTTTTGTTGACGCCATGAATGAGCGTGATATTAATGTTTCTTTCTGTTCTATACGTCATCCTTGTGGGAATCCTTGCGAGAGATACATCCAGGAAGTCGTCAAGTTTCTCAGGATGCAAACCCATCAACGCCATCCTGATTGGGTCCGTCACGTCCAAAACATCGAAAATTGGATAAACAACACTCCCAACACCACCACGGAGGAGTGCCCTTACACTTTAATGTATGGAAGGTTGCCTAGTCGCCCGTGGAACCTTCTCGAGGAGGATGTATATGTGGAGGCACGTACAGAGGAAGCCAGAAGGAAGCTTCAACTCTGGGGACAACGTTATGTCCGCCAAGAAAATGCCAAGATCACCAAGCGTACCCGGTTCAATGTCGGCGACCAAGTCCTGGTGCGTCGATATCGTTTAGGAAGACGTGACCAGCAAACCTGCCAAAAGCTGGAACTTCCGTTTGTTGGACCGTACAGAGTGGCCCGTGTGTTTGATGGGGTCACCTACGAACTGCACACTTTGGAAGGTACCCAGAACAAAGGTCGGTACCACATCTCTGCCCTCCAGAACTTTCACCACGACCCCGGGTAGCTCGCCGCCCGGAAGTGACGTTTTCACCCCTGTGTGCGGAGACAGGATTTTAATTTTTTTTATTTTCCGTTGTTCGGACTGTAAATTTTTGTTTTTTCTTTTGTGTGCGTGCGATTTCAAAAGCAAAACAATGACACTTTTCAAGTGCAATTTTTTTCTTTTATAATCGGGAGATGTGCTGTGGAAAAAGGGGATGAAAAACTGTGCGTGAGTGCGTTGACCCCTTCGTCCAAGTCAGCTGTTTCATGAAGATTTTTAAAAGACACTAAATTTTTCGTAAAAGTTAAGTTAGTATTAAGTTACTTTGAAACATGTTGAAAAATTCTTATTAATATCATTTTTAGTTTTGTTTTACAGCAATGTAATTTTCATTTAGCTCAGTTTATTGTTTTAAATGTTTGTTTGCCTGGTTTAAGTCATGTCACCGTGTAAGATCGCCGCTGTTTGCGTGCGCTTCTCTTGGGCCGGCGTTTGCTCGGTTGCGGGAGAGAGAAAGCAGTGTACAATTAGACTCTGCGAAGGTAAGATCATTTTCCTGAGCGCTGTAAATTTATGTCGGTTGAAGACATTTTGTTTCCGCGTGTCATTTGATTTTTACAAATCTAACCTTAGTAGAGGCATCTTACACTCAATTCACTTAATTTTCTTTGTATAATATTTGGAATTCCAAATAGTTTGTTATAGCTGATTTAATTTTACTTTTTGAGAGTTCATTTTTTTTTAGATTTGATATTTATTTAATTTTTGATTCATTCTTTTTCCTTTTCAATTAGATTTGATTGTAGTTCACTGTTTTGAAGGTATTTTTACCTTGCTTTGTAATTGCTGACTACATTTGAGCAGTTTAAAGTATTTAAAGTTAAAGACGTTCACCTGAGAACGCCATTTTGCGATTTACACGTGGTGTATAAAATTTTATATTTCTAAATTTTCTTAATCTTGTTATTTTCACGTTAAATATAGGGAGTTTTCTTTTAAGCCTGGATTTTAATTAATCTAAGGTTTTAAATTTCTTCCTATTTGTTTTTTTTTATTTATTAAAGTTCTAATTAATTTTAAAATTCAAATTTTGTTGTTTTAATTTGTTTCCCCACATCGTGGTCAATTTACACCCACTTTCAGTTTCTTAAGGTTTACCTTCAGAAGGTGACCACTGGGATTTTGAATCCCATGCTCTTCAAGAAATTTTTACTCTATTTTAGAGTTGGCGCTCAACTTAATAATTAATTTCAGACATTTGGTCACAAGCATTAATTTAATTTTAAATAATTCACATTTTCATAATTATCACAGCAATATGTTAAAATTTAAACTAAAAACTTACTTATTTCGTATCTAATTCAAAAAAGGCATGTAACCATGGATTTTTAGGAAACATGTGTTCCTTCGATGAATGTTCGACGTGGGTTTTTTTATGCTATCGTATCATTGGAAACGATATCTATCATCGTTGCTGGATTCCTTTTTTGCCTAGGTGATATTAACCTGTTGAAAACAAATGTGGAGGACTTCTTTTTCGGCTTTTCCTGAGTGTAGTTGCTTTTCGAATAATTATCCAGAAATTTTAAATCACAATATAAGTCCATAACTTTTAAAATTTACTTACAAGAATAAGAGTATTGCGTGTGTAGTGCCAAGACGATGATTTCGAGATTTCTGGGGCGTATTTCTAATTCTGGGCCTTTCTGAAGAGTTTTGTTCGAACCTCTTTGCTGCGAGATCGTTGGAACACCATTTGGAAGCTGAAATGATTGTTTTGGAGTCGGAATTATTATTTGGATTATACTAGAGCAGTTTTCGTACTTGAAGTAAGCGATTTTATTATTTTAACTGGCGTGAAAAGCGTAAAGGGAATGTTAGGTTACATTATCGTTTGATAACAGTGAATCTAGTATATTTGGTATGTAAGGTTGTTATTTAATTCTGTGGGTTAATTTAACGAGCGGTTTAAGTTGGCATTGATTTTATAATACTTGATTTTATGACGGGAATTTAGCGGGAGATTTGAATTCTATATATGATATTTAAAACAAGAAATATGAGTTTTTAGTTTGGATTAAGATTCTAGAAATCTTATTTTTGTATAACTAAGATAGTAAAGAACTTATTAAATAAATGCTTTTCTGCTTTAACTGCAATTTTTAATATGAGGAAATTTTCTATATTAAAAATTTTACCTCGTGTCGGACTTGAACCAGACACCTCCCGTTTTCCGGACGGGGCTCTACCAATTGAGCTAACGAGGCACTGGTTCCAATTCGATTTGAAATGTCTCAAATACACATCTATATATGCCGTACTGCCGGCTCCCCATAATTAAATATTAGTGCCATGTGTTCGAATCCCTTCGCACATGTGTTGAAAAATATTTTTTCTAATCGAATGTTACAATAAAGTTAAAACAAACGACGACGCAGTGCTGAAATTGTTATTACCGCACACTGTGCTGTAATGCGATATTAACGCACTGGTGAGACCGGAATGTAATATGGGCGATCAATGTGCAAATTAGAAAAAATACTGAAAAAAGCTCGTGTCACAATGACTTTGTAATGCTCCTACATGAAATTACTCGCCGCTACTCGGCTCGTTATTCAATCTTGTACTCGCATTACATAAACGTCATTGTGACACTTGTGTTTTAAAATACTATATCCTCAAGCTTCTATGTCTGAGCAGTTACTGAAATGTTTTCTTCATAAGTTATTACGGTGTTAATTGGTGTTGCAATTTGCGTTGTGACATTTGTTCTAGTTTAATTGGATTGCAAGATCTAATAGTTTTTTAATAGAGTAATTGAACCTAACTTTTAAAGAATTTATTTTCCTGAGAATCCTGCTAGATTTCTGTTAATAAATAACATTTGTTTATATTTCAATGAAACCGTAAATCAGGAGTAACACTCCCCTTACGTCCCTGACTGAAGAAATGGGAGGGTAACTGTCTCATTGTATGCAGAATTCTCAGAGATGCATTTCATCTAACCACATTGTCAGCATGGTCAATCCCATCTGACGATGAGGATATATTACTTTTACTTATAACTTATAGTTTGATAAATCTAAAGGAGGTGACGCTGGGATATACAAAGCGCATTTAATTTATTTTAAGATTATATTATACAGTCTGTCCCCGATTGGATTAAACAAAAGGATGGATTAAACAAAAGAAAAAAAATTATTTGTAGCTTAACGAAAAAATGTCCTGCTTTATAAAACTTTTTGCTTGTCTCAAAACCACCAATTCTGAAACAAAAATTAAAAAATTTTTTTTGGCAGGTGAGAAAATTACAAAAACACAAAAATTTAAACAAAACCGATTCTAAGTTTCATGTTTTCAATTAAATCAGATTATCTTGTTATCTTTCATGACAACCTAATATGTAATAATAATAATAGGACAATTTTGGACATGTTTCTACAGAATCTAGAGCCAGTATTGTAGTAGCATCTACTCCATCGTGTATGTTTTTCTTTTCTTGATGTCATGTCCGCCAACTGTTCTTTCAAATTTTAACACGTCACTTGATTTACTTATTAGATTGTTATGGAATATAACAGGATAATCTGATTTAATCAAAAACATAGTTTTTGCTTAAATGTTTGTGTTTTTGTAATTTTCTCACCTGCTAAAAGAATTTTCGATTTTTGTTTCAGAATTGGCGATTTTGAGACAAGCAAAAATTTTTATAAAAAATAACACTTACTACAAATAAAATTATTTTTCCTCTTGTTCAGTCCATCCGGGGACACAGTGTATAATACTTACACCCTCAAAATTACCTACATTTACAAAAAAAGAAATAAATTTGTTAGTAAGGGCAAGATATATTATTTCGATGGTTGTAATCCTTATTCTTACTATCCGGCAGACTTATTTTGAATCCGTACTCTTCAATGAATGCTTCAAAAAATTTTTTCTTCATCCCCACTCCATTTATTAGAAAGTAATTAAAGTATGGTCACTCATCTACACAGCAATATTCAGTGTCAAATGTCTACTGGAATACATCCACGCTAGATTTGATACATTGCGCCCTTTGATATTTTCGACCAGCGATGGGAAATAATTCGACATATCGAATTATTTATTAACAAATTTGTCACCTAATCTTAACAGTTTACAAAGAGTCTTTAAAAATCCAATGCGTACGTGAGTTTATTACTAATATAAACAATTATATTTATTTATATTTATTCAGAATTATATTCAATTTTCTAAAAATCATATGAAAAGTAACTATTTAAGAGTATGAGTACCAGAGTATGGAGAAAGAATTTCTAAATTCTTAGTTATTTTTATTTATTGATCTTTTAGACCTCAACATTTGATTAAATTTTGTGCGACATGTTGAATCATCATTGCTAACAAATTGCTGATCAAGTACTAAATAAATACCATTAAATATTCATCAGTTCCTCGAGTCTCTACGAGCATCACTTAGGTAGGGTAATTGTAAGGATTGCTGATAAGTAAATAGTTACTTAATTTTTATCTTCTTGGTTTATAAACACCTAAAGCACATTCCCAGTGAAATACCTATATAACTAAATGAAAGCCTAGAAAATGAACTCGCAAAAGAGAATAACATAGCAGATGAGATTGCTATCACGAGCCTCTAAAATTAATCCAAATTAGTCGCAACAGAAACTCCTTCCCTTCGACTTTCAATCGTGGAAGTCATCGACAAGGAAAACGAAACGGAATTCTCAATGCCGATGCCGGCCTATAAAATTTAATTCGCGAAATCTCGCTAAACGTAAACGAAATTCCTACGGACACCGCTATGCAGCTACGCTTCGCCGGTCGTCGGAAAGAATCAAAGCTAATGGTTCAAATCGAAGGCTCTCGCTTTCGATTTAAGCTGTTTTAAGCGGGAGAGAAGGGTGGCGTAATTTCACTTTCCCAGCATGAACCTGTCTCCTTTAGATACGTGCTTCCTCTCCCGTGTTAATAAAATCGGCCTAATAATAATTGAACCGTTGGTTTTGCATACTGAGTTAGGTTTGGATTTAAGAACGGCGTCATAGATGATCGTCGGACGTTTGAGGGTTTGTGTCAATGATGATTTCAAATTTGGGATGCCCAATTTCACGGGATCGCAACTATAAATACATATTTTTCCTAAATTATTTCATAGAATAAGTAATTCACGAATAGGAATATTGGTGTAAATTTCCCATTAGTCTAGAAATCAAAAAGAATCACATGAATAAAGTTTGAGTGAAACCGGTATATCTTACGAGAATTCTAATTCGGAATTTCTTTAAAAACAATGAAATTGACGATTATTTGCAATTATTACCACTGCACAGAGAAAACTGTCTAATAGGTAAAAAGAAAAATATTTGTACATGTTAATGCAGTTAATTACTGGTATAATACAAATAGATAGCAGTCGACTTAATATCAGTAAATTGAAATGTTTTGTTACGGTTTTCTTTGCCTCGCCTACCTTGAATTAGTTCTCCGCTAGTCTTCTCGACAAGCTTTTGCAACCTTATTTTCTTCTCTTTCCGTCCTCTACCTTCAGAGATGCCCTACGTCTTGTTTTTCCTCAACGTTATCTTTATTGTTTCATATTTTTTCTTTCAAATTGTGTTCTCTTTCCCATGTTAGTTCGGCTTAGCTAGAATTTGTATCTTTTAGTCTCATTTACTTACAGATATTTTCTTATACTTAAAGCGGTCTTAGATTTTCGTTTATTTCATTGTAGTAAACTCTCTTCAATTTCTATGTTTTGACAGTTGACGTTTTCTTTTCTAGGCTAGGTCTGTCTGTTCTACACTTACCGGTTTTAGCGATTCCCACGCATCGATTTGTCAATCGATCATTCTGTGGTTACATCATTTCGACGTTAGAGGGCACCTCTATGTCCGTTTTCTTATTTTATTTTTCTGTTTTCTGATTGGTTGTGTGACGTATTCTCCCTTCCGGCTTCCTGTTTTTTTTTTTCATCTTGGTGGTTGATTTTAGACGTGTTCTCACGAGTACATCTTCCTATCCTTGGAAATTTTGGAGATTTTCACACATCTGTGGATTTTATTGGAAGTTTACTGGAAATAATCATTGGCCGTATCTTCGCTTGAGTTTAGTGTGGAATTTTTGTGATTACCACGGCAGATGACTTCGATAATTCCAGATATAATTTGAGAACCCACGCGTCTGCAACGCCGCCTTTCTTTCAGCTCTTCGTTGTAAAAGCCCGTTACTTAACAAGGTCTTTTTATTCTCATCATTTTTGGAGCCCTGGAATTTTATCTTCGTTTTATGTGAGAATTCGAACACTCACGTGCGGCTGAGGACTTCTGCGACTTGTTGAGTCCTTCGGAGAACCTACCGCCTCTGGATATTCAGTGGACCTCTGCTTCGGATATTACCGAGTCAGCCCCGAGACTACGATTTGTTCGGATAGGAGAAGATCTCCATGCCCCGTAATAGCTGATCGAGAACAAAAGCTAAGTTGCACGTTCTCTTTTTCTGTTTGTAAATTTTTGTCCGCGTTTAAAACTTTCATTAGTAAATAACCACTCCGATCACTTAGTTTTTCTTTTTTTTCTAATGTTTTATTCAACAAATCTGGAAATTATTTATGTTATATCAAGGATCGGAAGGTGTCACTAGTTCAATCCCATAGATACTGTAGTATTATATATCTTTTCATTTATTGTTAACGAATTCAGTATATTTATTTAAAACATCAACCGATTAAATATCGGCCTGCAATATACAGGGTGAATTATTCACCGCTAGTAAAATCAATTCAAATAGTTAGCTTTACTTTAGTAATTTATTTTTTCTTGTAACTGTAAGATTTTCTTGAATTTAAATTAACTCTTAGCCTAAGAATTTTCTTTATATAACGTGTGTGCACTGATTGCGTTGGCCAAAGCGTTCGGTGTTCGAGTCCTATCGTAGGATTTCTGTGATTTCTGATCAATATTTCATTATTATTTTTTTAATTGTCGATAATAACGTTTACTGATACAGAGTATCATACTCATTATTTGAATTTTATGTCAATAATACCAACATTTACCCCGTTATTTTATGTTGAAATTTATTTGAATTTTATGTTAATAACATCAACATTTTCCCCGATATTTTACGTTAAAATTTATAAATAAAAGTTTATCTGCTCTATTAGTAATCTAACCCTTTATTTTTTTTTTCGTGTATGGGTTTTGCAAACTGCTTTACCCCTCGATATTCCTTTAACACCTCGGATTCCTGCTTATCTTGGCATGACAGGGTAAGTAATCCTAAACAGGTGGCGCCGAAACTTGTATCCATCTTGGGTTTGTGTTTCTATCAACCCACTCCCTCGCCGACGAGCCGGCTGGCACCCTGCATGATTGCCGAATATCAACCCACTTATTCGAAGGTTTGTAAAACGGAAGTGCATCACCTTTTCTGTTTTTATTTTGATTTCTTGCCTCGCGGTTTTTCTCGTTGTTCTACCGTCCCTGTCAGTGCCGGAAATTTAGGTAACAGTTTGTTGATTATCTCAAACCGTATTATAGCAAATTTTTATACCTACATAGTAGAAGTACCATGATACTTAGGTTTAGCTACGTAAACATATGAAACTGCAGAAATTGTCGTAAAGATGACGCTACCATTGTTTCATAACTGCCGGAATTCTTACTCGTTGTAAATTGTTATCGGTAAACCCGGCTGTAATATTTGTTTGATGATTTTACATGGTTAATATCGTATAAAAGGTACTGTGGTTGATAATCGTCCACGGTACACGAGAAATACGAGATGCTTCCACATCGATAGTGGGCAGTTCACGGCCGGTCTGATCTCTCCAATCATGTCCAATGCTACTGAAATTCGCGTGCAGTCGCGGGCTAATAGAATTGTACGCAACTATATTAATTATTGCAACAGCGTAGTTGATACTGAGAATTGTTTTGCGTGTACGTATCCTCACTTTTCTCAACGCCGTTTGATGTATGTTTGATACATATTATATGGTACGATTATGTTGCTACAATATTAATGAACTAAAATTTTGACATTACCTAGTTATTAATACATGTTTGTTATTGTTTCTAAAACTGTTTCGATAAAGCATGTTCCACATTGAAACAAAATTATTGAGATAAAAAGAATCATAAGATGGTTTTGTTTTGTTTTAGCAGCTGCAAGTGTTAATACAAACTTTAAGGTTGACATTTACTACTCACAAGAGGGATTGATGCGACGACTTGGAATCATAGCGAGTTGTGGTGGCATGGACCAAGGCTCCTATCTGGTAATGAAGATCTGTGGCCCCAACTGAAATGGAAATGCCAAGAAAGAGTAACTGAAATGAGGACACACACCTTGGTAGTAAAAGCAACCCAACAGGTATTCTTATTTGTCCAAATTAATCAGAATAGTGGCTTATATTTTGCGATTTGTTGCTAATTCAAGCAGGAAGAATGAATTGCGTACTTACGATGGTTTAACCAGAGAGGAGTTGAACAGAGTACTAGACTCGCTCATCAAAATATCTCAAAGAAAGAGTTTTGAAGTTGAAATTAAATCGTTAGGAAAGTGTTTTATCACTAAGCAAGCAATTACAAAGCTTAACTCCATTTCTGGGTGAAAGTGGAATTTTGAGGGTTGAAGGTAGGCTAAGAAACGCTAAATTACAATAAAAGGCATACAGTTCTTTTGAATGCAAAGCATCACTTTACCCAATTATTGTTTAAACGCAAACATACCCGTTTGTTGCTTGTGAGTGCTCAACAATTATGGTATTCTATTAGGGAAAATTTCTGGCCAATCGGAGGTAGAAATTTAGCGCGAGAGACGGTTCGTAATTGTGTTACATGCTTTCGCGCATCTGCAGTTCCTATCGTTAATTTTATGGAAGATTTACCTGCAGCTAGAGTTACTGTCAATCTACCGTTTCAAGTCTGTGGAGTAGATTATGCAGGCCCTGTACTACTAAAGAACAAACAAGGTAGAGGGTCAATTAATGTAAAGGCATATATATGTCTCTTCGTTTGTTTTGTTACAAAGGCTGTGTACATTGAAGTAGTGACTAGCCTGTCTACTCGACGAGGTAAACCAGATAAAACCTATTCGAATAATGGCACACAATTTGTAGGAGCCGCGCGCGAATTAAAAACATTTTTCAAAATTAACGGGTATAAATTGAGTCGAAATTTATTAGAAGACCGAATAATATGGAGCTTCATACCGGCGCAATCGCCACACTTTGGGGGCTTGTGGAAAGCCGGTGTCAAAAGTGCTAAATTCCATTTAAAACGAGTAATAGGTACAAATTCTTATATATACGAGGGTTACATTACCATTCCAACGCAAATTGAAGGGATCCTAAATTCTCGTCCAATTTCACCTTTATCACCTGATTTTTTAGACCCAAATCCCTTAACCCCTGCGTATTTTTTGGTGGGCCCATCATTGGTGGCAATACCTGAAAGGAATGACGTGGATGTGAAGGGGTCACGTTAAACCATATTCCAAAGTTACCAGCGTGTGAAACAGGACTTCTTGTCCCGATGGACAAAGGAATATATCAGTGAAATGCAATAGAGATTCAAGTGGATATCTAAGCCAGTTAAATTAGCAGTCATCGGTGCCATGGTAGTCGTCAAGGAAGACAGCTTACCTGCACTAAAATGGCAACTACGAAGGATTTTGGATACCCATCCAGGTGACATCCGAGTTGTCAGTGTGACGTTACCAAGTGGCAGCGTCGTTAGAATGAACTTGTATTTTACCTACGTAAAAAAAATGTGCATGTTAGTGCCAAACCAAAAATATGAATGTATACTTACCTTTGTATATTGTATTGTAGTTACTTACCATCAGTTGTAAGTCATTTAAGTCCTTAGATTTAAGAGTAATGTTCTTGTTCAACTATGGTCGGGCGGGACTATTATGTACAAGCCACTCATGCTCATGCGTGATCTCGGTTTTTTTTTATTAATGTTGTTTGTTAATAGTTGAATACCAATAACAAGTTCCCGCTACCATACCGTAACTATATAATTCAATGTTCAGACAATAAAGAAATAGTGTTCAAAGCAAAGAGTTTATTGTCAAAGGTGTAATTATCAACAGTACCCCTACAGAAGACTATTTCTCTTCATATTTGTGGAATGAAATTTAATGCCGCATTATATTTAAAATAAAAATTATTTGTGTACCTATTTTTTTTTCTTTTACCCAGGAAGAAATCCATTACGGACGAATAGTAGAATCCAGTATAGTTAGTGCAAATACTGTATACCCACTAAAACCTCCTGCATCTGCAGCCACTAAACACACCCAGTACCGTCGTGCAACATCTCATCAGGTGTGTCCGGTATGAGCTATCCGCATGTTTAAAAACTCTATTGCATCCGCATCTGCCTCGTTCTCTCTTCCAGTTCTTTGTCCTTCATGATCCGCGGAGATCATGGACTGAATGTCTCTCCAATTAGCAGGGGTTTCGATCATACTTGCTATAAGGGTCTCCGGCGTAAGTATATATCCTATTTTCGCATAGGTTTCAGCCCTCACACGATCCCATCTTTGGCATACAAAAAATGGTGTGCTCCACGGTGTCAATTTGCCCACAATAAACACAAGTATCAGTGTCGTTTAAATCTCATGGCATAAGCCCTGAAGACGCCATGTCCGCTTAGGACCTGAGTCAGATGGTAATTCAGGTGTCTATGCCCACAGCAAATCCAGACTCTAACGTCACCTATCAATCTTTTTGTCTACTGGCCAACAACGTGCTCGGCCTCCCATCTCTGCTGCCAGGTGTCAACGATGTTACTGCTAGCTTGGGACTTAACCACTTTCATATCCGCGCTTCTGTGTTGGTGGAGATAAGCTCTTTCATGGACTTGAAGATCGATCGGCACCGTGCCCGTAATCACCTGGAGGACTTTTCCAGACACCGTTCTAAATGCGGACTCCACACGTAGGAGCATGGCCCTCTGGAGCCTTTGTAGCTGGACGTTATATTTTTTAATTTCAATGATCTTGCCCCATACAGGGGCTCCGTATAAAATGATGTTGTTCATGGCACTGCACAATATGGCGCGCTTCAGACTACCTGGTCCTCCTAGGTTAGGCATCAGTCTTGTCAGTTTCGCAAGCCTGTGTTCCACCTTGATGGTGATTGCTCCAACGTGCTGCGTCGAATTTCATCTCGTCGTCCATGGTAATACCCAAATACCTCAACGTTCTGCCCGGAGTTATTTGTGTACCTATTAGAATATAAAAAAGTAATATGATGCATAAAAACAGTAATAGGCAAGAAAGTTCGTGCGTAGTTGATCATTTCGTAAATATAAATTATTCTTTGACATCTTGGCAAATCAATTTGTTTACGATTGCCAAGATACGCATGTGATTATAAATATTTTTTTAAAAATAAAATTACATTTGTATATTTATCCCTGCCTTTGTACAAGAGTGTGACAGCTTGCTAAAGTCTATTATGGTAAAGTGTCTCGTTTTATTCATTACAGTTACAATTAGTTATCAAATACATATTGTTAAAGATAATTATGACGTATCCAGAATGGGTTTTTTTTGCGTTAAATATACTGAACATCCAGGTAATATTAACAAGTTTAATAAATAAGGAGTGTCAGGATACACAAAATTGCGCTCAAGAAGCACTTGCACAAAGAGTGTTTGAAATCATTGTGAGTGGCTGTAGCGATCATGCTTACGACACTGAATAAACCTGCATCCTAGATTTCGATTCACAATCCGACTTTCCTGGACCATAGTTGATGGATATTGAGGAACACCACAGCGTAAATAATGACATAGAAGAAGAGATGCTCAGCGTCAAACTAGAGCAAGAACCTACTGATACAAATTTTAAGTGTAAATAACTCTTATCAAAATCGGAGTGATACACTCGAGTGCCTTTCTTCACAAGCATAACCTATTTGTAACGTTTCCTAGTAGCATTAAATGCCAACCTTTGCAAATTAGAATACATTTCTACCACGAGGCGAAATGAAAATAAACCATGACAGTTTATTGGCTCTGCTCAGATAATTTTTGCTCTTTTACTCTTTCTGTCTGCCGAATGCGGAGCATTTCAATATCATACTGAATCTGGTCTCTGAACACCCAACTCGGCTGACTTATTCATACGATACGCGCTTTTTATATGGCGCCAAATTTATTACAGCAGCGTCGACGGATGTTGCCCATGATAAATTGAAATTTGAAAAGCGAGGCTAATGAGTCCGATACCCGCCGGTGAAATGTTAAAATTCCCGAGAACCTTTATTTCGCTGGGATTTATGAATACATGAAGATTAATTAACGTTTTGCTATCCCCAGATGCACCTGCATGTATTAAGCACGCGTACGTTATAACCCATTGACGGATATTAATTATGGCATGGAATTAAATACATTGAGCATACAAGGCATATACTGGGCGTCCCATTTTAATTTTAAATACATACCTTGGGAAATATCAGTCCTCTACGAGTAAGATTGCACCATTATTTATTCGTTTCATCGGAGACCACAAATAACAATTTTAGTTCCAACATAGATGGCGCTGTAATCGATAAATCCCTTTCTAAATGGAGACTTATACTTCTCATTACACGTTGCAGATCTGTGTTAAAGGCTTTGTATAATACTTTTTTCCGATTATTTTGTAAATGCCGCTGCAATCGTAGAAAAGTCTTACTTTTATTTTAATGAACATTATATGAAACTTGGTTTATTGTCTTTATTCAAGCACAAACCATCAGAAACGTGTTGAAAGTTGCCTCCCTTCACAGAGTTCAAAGTTCAACCGACTTATGGACATTTGTAACGATTGCTTGCACATGGCTTGTGCTAAGCCTGTTGTCCGCTGTATGTAATGCTGTGCTAAGTGCTTTCTTATGCTGTACTGTGTTTACCAAAACTGTTTTAGAGCGTCCATTATTACGTAGTACCTTAAAATATATATAGTTTTGAGAAAAATAATTCTGAAGACGAATTTAAAAATGATATCATATTAAGCATTATTGCAAGTAAAGAAAACATAGATTTTGGGTTGCCAGCCAGAATTGAGTGAATTCTAAGGCTGTCGAAAACCGTTTTTTGCAATTTATGAGTTACCATTTATCTGCTGTTTCTTTGCAAAACCTGTCTTTTTTCATAAATTTTCCACGAAACTGTTAATTCTTTGTACTACTACATTTTTAATTTATATGTCGCACAGCACGGAACAACTAAAATCGCTCTGTTTTCGAAATGAACATTAGATAGCAAATCACAGCTAGTTTACATCGCATTGTTCCGTCTTAGTAGACGGTTACCTATTTAAAATAAGAATACTAGAAAATAAATGTTCTCCGCGCAATACACAAGGGCAGGTCGCCAGATGGTAACCCCAGTTTTGATGCCGGCTTTGTCAGGCCGCAGTGGGGACCCCTTGGGATACTTTTGTAAAGTATCAGCGATCGGTGGCCAGGCGTTTATTTTTTTAAGATTTTTTTCCAGTGGTTGATAGTCTCGCTTAAGTAAACTAGAATACGACATAAGTTTGCAAGCTACTACCGGCGGAGTAGTAATGCCCAGAGATAGTGTGCGGTAGGACGATGGTTCGAATTCAGACGGAGGTGCTACTTTCTTTTTATCTTCCCGTTTACTTTTTATTTATTTCAATTGTTTCAAATTAGAATTTACAATGATAATGAAGGTGTAAAAGTACGTTCAATTTACACAGACTGCTTATAATATCAGTATGTAATAGGTGTGTTAGAAAATAAATATTAGTATTAGTAGGTATTATATAAATGTATTCCGGTTAATTGCATTGGGAAATACTAGGATTACGATTAATTTATTTCTTTAAAACTAGCAATAACATATACAAATATATGATTTAAACTAATTAATTTATAATATTTAAATGCATTTTGTTGATTGTGTGTGGTAATAATCGGATTACGATTAATTTCCTTGGTTAAAGCATTGATAAATTGATAGTTCATTCTTATGGAGAACTTTCGTTCCATGTATATGTGGTTGCAAACTAATATTCGAATTTATTCAATTGAATTAAACCCACATTGTGTCTCTTCAATAGTCTTGTCTATTATCGGTCTTAACCTTTTCCCTATTACTCTTGCTAGCGCCTTGCCTTTTATACTTGTCAATGTAATTCCTCGATAATTTTTACAATTTCTTTTATCTCCATTTCTGTATATCGGTAAAATTATTCCTGTGCTCCAATCTGTGGACATTTTATTTTCTTTTATCGCTTCATTCATAATTCCCTGTAGTTCTTTAAATCCCTGTTGCCCTATATATTTTACCATCTCTGGTGTGAAATCGTCCGTTCCTGATGCTTATCCTAGTTTTATTTTCTCAATTGCTACTGTTATCTCTACACCTGATATCGGCTCAAAGTTTCCTCTATGTTGGTGTTTTATTTCTTCTTCCTCCGTGTCCTGTTCTTCACTGGTCAATTCCTTGAAATGTTCTTTTCATCTTGCCATTATCTTATCTTTATCTGTTATTACTTGTTCGTCTTTAACTTTTATGTGTTATCATGCTGGATTCTTTCTTCTTTCTTAATTGCTTCAAAGTCCAATAAAACAGTTTTTGGCTTTTTCTGAAATTTTCATTCACTTTTTCCCTAAAATCCTTTCATGACTTTTTTTAGCGTTTAACTTCTATGCGTTTTTATTTCTTAATCTACCTGTTTTTTTTAATGGTTAAGTATTTTTTTCAGGTGGGTTTTTTTCTTTATTGTGTTTTGAATTTCTTTGTTCCACCAATCCGTTCTTTTGGTGTACACATTAGTTATCTGTGACGTTCCGCATGTTTCTTTACAGCTGTTTGGGCTAATCTTATTTAATTATTAACGCGCATAAAGTGTATTATAACTTTCCTAGAATTATTTGTAATTTACTAAATTCATCTTGCTATTTGGGTTATAAATTTTAATTTTACACAATAATGTTCTCTGTATTATTATTGATTTGCCGACAATTCGTATCCCTGGTTTATTTAGCAGGAATTTCCACAATCATTTAAATTTATATTCATGTACATTGCAACTACGTTTCTATTGTGAATATTTCTTAATCATTCACTATTTATAATATAATTCCCGTTTTATTATTTGTTCAGGGATAATCTTTATACAAATTCCGACTAGCATTGTCCTCGCCATAATAATTTATAAGGGGCTAAAAGGGAATTTGCCCCAAGCGTAATTAGGCATTTAAAATTCTTTATGGTGTATTGTATTTGGGAAAACACAATTTGTTTTGAAACTATTATTTAAATTCCTATTATCTGATTTATTGCCCGACGCATTACCTATTTAGCATAAATATCGAACTATGTTCGAAGACAAGCCAGTATCATTGCAGTATCATAGCCGCATGACCGCGACATCAAAAACAGTAACGCAACCACAACAGTGTCCAGTTATTATATTTTCAAGTTTAGTATAGTTAAGTGTTTATTTTATGTGTTTAGAATAAAGTGAGTTCTTAAGTTTTATCTTGTGTATTCATTACAAACTGCCACCGATCAATTATCAACTATATCTATACGGCCTTACAACCCGTGGATGGTGGAAAGCAGGAGAGCGGCGCTTTATTAAAAAGTGCAATCGTATAAAATGCCCAAATCCTCGACAACAGCTTCTAGGACTATTTCTTTTAATCTTGACCATTTCTTTTCCACTTCTGTTTCAAATTTCTACTCATCGTATCTTGATATTTCTGCGTAATATTATCTTCTTTGATTCTCTAACTTCTTAATTTTTTATTTTATACTTTTTTTTTCGTTTTTCTTGTTTATGATGGTTTTCTATTCTTATGTTTTTACCTTTAATAGATACTGGTCACTTCCTTTCTCTGCTTGTTTAGATACTTTAGCATCTTTAGCTTGTTTAAACGTTTTTTGACTGGTTAAGTCATAGTCGATTATAGATTTTTCATTTCTGCTGTATTTATAGATATCTTTATGTTTGAATTTTGTGTTGGCTGTAACAAGTTCAATTTCTATACATAAATCTATAGTTCTCTCTCCATCATTATTGATTGTCTTTTCTCCTTTCTTTACCATGGTCTAAAGTATTCATCTTTTTCTTCTTTTCTCGCATCCTCATTTTCCCCATACGTTATCATTAACGTCCATAATTACTCTTTCTGTAGGTTTATTTTAACTATCATTATTCTCTCGTGTTGTATCTATTAGTCTTTTTGGTGCACTTATCAATCCAACTCCTTCCTTTGCCCGTTCTTTTTTGTCTATTCATGACCACATCACCCAATATCACCAATATTCTTGGCATTTCTTTTTCTTTTTTTTTTTTTGTTTCTGTGAACCCCAATATTTCTATTTTCTGTTCTTTTTTCCATTCACACTACGCATATTCTATGTACCTATCGTTATAGTTTTTCTTGTTTCGTCCCTGTGTGCCCCTTTTCTGCCCTTACTTGTTTCCTTCATTTGTTCATTTCTTCTGCGTTTATTTGTTTCAATTTCCAACGGGGACTGGAGGGGAAGAGACTCCGTGCCAGAGGGCTTGGTCATCTCGAGTGGGACTCTCGCCAAAATTTGGCCTATAAAAGATCTAAGTCTATTTTCACATTTGAAAATATGCGACAGGAAGGAGGCCTTCAGTTCGGAAAGCGTTCTTGATGCGTATATTCGGCTTGTCTAGCATTTTTTCGACACTCACCGTCGATCAGTAGCATGTCTGCATATTCACCAGGGCTGAATAACGAGGACATTTTTCTGGGATATAATTAATTTTATGATCACTAATCTAAACAAATAGTAACAGAATAATAAGAAAAGCAAAAACAAATAATTTAAAACACAGACAAATAACAACAACAAAGGAATTGTACACGTATGTATGCTATATCAAATAACTTAAAACGACTTGAAATAGCGTTGACTATTTGACAATTTGGAAAACGTGAGATTATAATAGCATGTGTTATATTTCATGCGAGCGGCACACTTCAGTTCAGCATTTATGCTTTCACTGCATACATTTTTCGGAACTACTTTTTGAAAACATTTCGTATAATAATAATAATAAAAATGCATATGACTATATTGATAAGCCTGGTAGCTACTGAAAACTTGCGAAAAAATTAGGGGTGCAATTTCAAAAAAATAAAGTGGGGGAGGGGGGTAAAAGACTATTTATACAGGGTGTGTTATAATGGCAGAATTTGACGTACAATGTTGTCTCATTTCCATTGGATCTTGCTGCAACTTTTTGTCTCTATTAGCTTTCGAGTAAATGCGTGGGAAAATAAATGTGGGACACAATGTATATTGTATACTGTAATAGCTTATGCCATTTATACAATTTATGTGAAAGTTATTGAAGTATTTAAATAGTAGATAGCAATTTATGATAACATCGTCCTTTGTATAAATACCCGGAGGGTGAAAAAGGGAAACAAGAAATATCTCCGATTAAGTAAAGAAGGATTTTAGGTTTAACGACCGAATATCGTGTGAGCCCTTCTAAAGCGAATTATGCCGTTCCAATCTGAAACTAAACAAAATTGAATTCGAAAAATTAAAATTTCACTCTATCCGCCTTCGGGCGCGCTTCAAATCCGGGGAGTCTCTACCGGAGTTCTTTTGGAGTTCGGCGTCGACTTCGGCCCGGATTGTCTTATGTATACATAATCCCTTTCAGCGTAAACCAATTATAAGTTTGGTAAGGATAAATATCGCTCGCTGGCGTGTGCTTATATATATAGCTGGGGAAATGAGACGAAAAGATAAATTCAATATTTGCTCATCGCAGCCCGATGATGATAAAACTGCAGACGAGCGGAGAAAGGAAGATGGAGATACAAGCTTGAATAGGCAGGGACGCATACACAGTCGTGTTAGAAGAGGAAAATGAAAAATATAGTATTTGAGACATTTCCCTACCTTTAACGTGTTTGCTCTAAAATCTATTTCGATGAGTATATTTTAGTGTTAGGGCAATATTTGAGATTTAGCAATGAAATGGATAACACCTTTAATATTTTGTGTGTGCAGACAGAGTAGAGTATATATATACATTGTCTGCCAATATATGCTACGTTGGTAATGCGGAAGCAGGGAACCTCAAATTTTCGATATTAACTACTTAAACCTGATGGTGAGGTGGAGGTGAGGATAATGGGCAGGTTTAAATTTTCCACTTTAACATAAATTATAATGCAAACATGATATATTACGTTCATATTATGCTTAGTAGAATGGATTAATCAATAGAAAATTCCTTCTATGTGTGTTAAATAAAAATCCTTTCCATTCGTTTTCGTTACTTCAATGTATTTTAACTACCTGTTTCGGCACTTTGGTGCCATCTTCAGGTAATAAAAAGCGTCAAAATATGGAAAAGTACTAAGGTGAAATGGTCATTAGTGACAATTTCACTAGCTCAGTTCACTGCTGTTTCGTTGCCCTCAAATCCAAATATAAAATTTTCCCTAAAAAATTTTTACCAATGACCATTTCGCCTTAGTACTTTTCTATATTCTGACGCTTGCTTTTTATTACTTGAATATGGTACCCAAGTGCCAAAATATGTAGTTAAAATATATTAAACTAACGAAAACGAATGGAAAGGATTCTTATTTAACACTTATTTCTTCTATTATATTTTATGTTCAATCTATGTCAGTGGATGGATTTGTATATTAAGTAATAAATGGTAATACGAGTGTGCACAGTCCTTTCAAGTCAATGCTTATTTTTAGGATCTTTCAAAAACCACATGTTTCGGCTGAAAGCTTTGCCATAATCAGGTTTCACACAAAAATAAATGTACAAATTACAAATAAGTTATACAAGGTAATTAAATTTTGAATTGAAAAAATTTTATATAAAAAAACATTTGCAAATAATAGGTGTAATTATACAATAGTATATTAAAACACAAGTGTCACACGTTTGCGAATACAAGTTTGAATCACCAGTGATTAAGTGTACGAGCATGACATTGTGACACGTGCCTTTGATAGTATTTTTTCTAATTTGCACATCAATCGCCCATATTACATTCCGGTAAAAGTCCAACCAATGTGTTAATAGACCTATTAACGCATTGGTCATCATCATTATCAGACTGCGTCGCCATTTGTTTTAGCTTTATTGTAACATCCAATTAGAAAAATAAATTTAAAATACAATTAGATTTAAATATATAGAGAAATAAATAAATGTTGTGTAGTTTTTAATATGGAGTGAAATAAATGTAAAATATAAATAAAAAATAATAAGTAATACTACAGAAAACGCCGTAGGAAATAAAATCTATTTCATAAATTTGTAGAATACAACTTTTAAATTATTAATTCCCAAAAATATCGATAAACTTTAAGGAAGTACATAATGTATCTCAGACTGTTAGCCAAGTGTGCAGGGCACTAGACTACCAACCGGGCTAATTAATAAAATTATTACTATAAACACTTAAGTATATTAACTATATTAAGTATATTTCAGATATTCTGTGTTTGTTTAATATGATTAAAGTAATAAAAAGTGAATACTTGCGTTTGTAATATACAGGACACCATGAAGACCTAAAAGAAGTTAAATTGCTACATGAATAAGGAAAAAAATTAAAAGTAACATTTTCAGACGTTTTTGAAGTATATATGTAAACATTTAAAGCAAAATAATAATAGCTTAAATAACCAAAATTACTTAAAATTTAAACTAATTTTCAGTGGAACGCCATCTACACGTGAAAGTAAAATGTCTGGTAGCCTCTACATCAGAGATAGCAAAGCTACCAAGCAGTAATGGAGTACAGGCACATCTGTGCGCTCTGTCTATGTGTTGGTGACATTCCCATCAAATTTATTAGAAACTAGAGCATTTTCCGCGGCATTTCATTGCTGTACGGTTGGAGAAAATAATCGATGGCTCTTTCAAAAGCAGAGTTTAATTTTCAAATGATGTGCTTGTCACTTGGTGATTCTTCATCGAACCACCAAAGAGGACAGACGTGCCCTGTCATTTAAAAGTTAGTAAAATATTTTTGTATAAGTTTCAAAAAATTCAAGAAATGTTTTGAATTATTAAGTCTAAACGAAGTATCCTAGAACATTTCCATATTAAATTACTTCATTCTAAAACTTAACTATGTATGTACATAAAATGTCATCTCAAAGTCTGTGTCAGAGAATTTTGTAACACTCTGTATAAATAACGTAGTAATTTCTTTTATTTAGAAAAATAAGCTTAAGACAATATCTTTTGTGGATACAAAAAAGATTTTTTTTTGCATATACCTAACTAGCCTATTAACCTTTGCGTAAGCTATTCAATAAATATTATGAAAGTACGTATCTTTAAGGTTTTCAATGCTGTTTGCTGAAAAAAAAAATATAGTTTAAAATCAACCGTTTTGCCGCCGGCAGTACGGCTTAATGGTACGTTGCATCATTGTCAGTTTTGTGCGTCAAACAGCAATATGCACAACAAGTTGTTGGATGGGTGACCATTTCAATAAAAACTTCTGCCTAAGCGGCTCGGTGTGTCCGGCACCCTGGGGAGGTAGCACAATGGACCCGGTAAGAGTGGCCTAAGTGCATGTGTTCTCACCACCTTCCCCGACCAGAACTTTACCTTTTACCTTTAAATCAACCGTTTTTTAAGTTTAGGCCACTATAAACTATCTGTTAGTATAGTTTTACTAATGGCGCAATTACAAAAATCAGTATTATATTATATACTCATACTGGAATGCATGATAATAATGATAATATGCCCTATTTATTACATTGTCGAGAAGAATATATCACTGATGTGTGTTCTTCTTATAGCTTTATTTTTATTTTACTTTTTTTTGTGTGAGGGAAACTTCTTTATGAACACCACGGTCATTTTATCTTCGCGTGGTAGTGTGAAACTCACCGAGCTCTTCCGCGGCCTACTCATTAAAAACCCCCCAATTTCCCCATTCCTGTGCCTCTGGAACTACCGTTCAGGTGTAACATCTGAGGGACAGGTTGCTTGTTTTCACTTCCTTCGATCTTCCGGTCTAGGCTGCTTTACGTATTTTGGATATCCTTACACCTGATCCTCTTTGCCATCCCCCTTGCAGTAAACACCTTGGTTACGTAGTTGCTGATGGGGTCCCAGTTGCTCTTGTCCACCATCATCAGGTTTACTATATTGCAATCTTCTTCTCCACCTCTCCTTGATCTCTCGTCCATTTATTACAATTTCGCAGTCTGTACAGATGTCTCTCCCCCAGCTGGATGCGCTTCCTATAAGTCTCGAAATATCCGTGGCCGAACAAAAGCTGCGATAGGTGGTAATTCGCCTTTTCGTGTGCTATCCAAGCACTGATGTTTGATATTAAAGTCCGTTTTTTTTGATATTCTGGGCAACTGCGGATAGGTAGGCGAAGACACCTACAGATGGTTTATAGTGGATAGCTGGATTCATGAGTGCGTAGTATACGTAAAGATTCCAAGAGGACGTATTTCTGCATGGGGTAAATTGCCTTTGTTGCTTCCGATATTTCCAATCCAATAACTTTTAAGTATTTGGGCAGGTTTTCACTAATTCCTCCAGATGCTGCGATTATAATAGGTACAAACACCATTTGATAGCCAGGGTAGGTCAGTTTGAGTTGGAATATTAAATCGCGGTATTTTTCGATCTTTTCTTGCTCTTTGTTGATGATGTTGGTGACGCAAGGGCATGAGATCTCCATCACCTTTTTCTCTTTGTGAGGTTCAATACCACCATGCAATTGGGAAGTTCCAATATATCCTTACTCTCTCGTTGTCGACGACTGCTGGAATGTCCGCTTTCTGATATGATATGACTAGATTCTCGTCGATCCCATAAACACGTGTCATATGGTAGTATACCACTTTCAAAGCATTATCGTGTCTGGCTATGTACATATGTAAAGCATATCTTTTGCACGCAGTAAGTAGATGCATAGCTGTTTCAGGTGAGGAGGTACAGGCTGTACAACTTGTGCAAGGAATCTGGTGTCCCATAATTAGACTTGGAAACACACCATCCCGAGAGGCCATAACGTATCCTTCGGTTTCGGAATAGCCCTGGGGAATCCAGAAATGGGTAGTTAAGTTGTTTTAATAAGTTTAACTTTTCGATGTTTTTATAAAATACACTGTGCATAGTTTTCTCTAGATGTTATTGCATACGCTTTTCTTTATTATTATTAGTCGTTGATTTCATTTTCACCTTTTCCGGTCAATTTGAGGTGTTAGGGCTTGAGTTGTGCCCATTAATGTAACTCAGATTTTTTTTTTTCAACAAAGTTACTTACTGTTAATTCTGTTGATAATTTTTACGTGTCAATGATAAGTCTAATGGATTCTGTAAAATTAGTTAATCATATACGCGTATTTTTGATACCACGGTCCCTTTTTTTGTAAATGTATGGATCTATTAAACAAAACGACTTTCTTTAGTTGCGATAGTGTTTGTAAAAGTCTAATATAGTAGCAAATTACGTCTCTTCATAACTGATTACCTACATTAATTATAATTGTCTAGATAAAATTAAATATTGGTAAAATAAATATCTTCCTGTATATCCAACTAAGCATCCTATTTCCTCCAGATTGCCTTGTCTTTTATTAGTTCCCTTTCTTGAAACATTTTTCGCATATACTTCTCTCATGAAACCTCTGCTATTGGTACTGTCCTTCTTCCCAGCCGACCTCGTGAAAGTTATTTTATTGAATGAACGATTACGAAGCTAAGCAATATCGAAGGTTGCGGGGTTACGGGCTTGTATCTCAATCATTCTGGGAAGTCAGGAGTTTATGGCTCGACTAGGATATAACGGTAAATGACGAAGTGATCGTCAAGTAAGACCACAGCTTTGGAAATCCTTGATAGAAAAAAAAACGAATCTAGCCCGAACGACGGTTTATATTCACACCGTCACTTACTGGAATCGAATTTTGTTCTATTCAATGGTTGTTGGTATTCCTACGTTCATCTAGGATCTCTTTCTCTTATCGACTTCGTTTATTTTTTTTAATATTTTAGGTATCAAAACTCTTCCAGGTTTATTGCAGTTAGAGGACGTATTAGAGATTATAAATTTCTTAATTAGTTTTAGACAATCAATATACAAAATTGAATTTAAAACTTCTGAAAAATATCGTTTTTTCTACATACATTTTTGAGAAGTACAGACATATGGTGGAAAAAGAAGATACCTAAGTAAAGTGAACAACTTAACTTTAGTAATACACTGCAAGGGACAATATGTTAAGTATTATTTCAAAATTATATACCGGAGAAAACCTGCAGAAACGGTGCACAAGAGCCTAATATTAGATCTCTATGTGCAATTTTAGCAATATTAGTTGTTGAGTATTAAATAAATGGGGAGAAAGTTTTGTTGCATAAACAATGCGTTCACTCAGATATGAGACTTATGGAAAAGCTCTTATTTCTGATTTTATCAAAAAATATAATACACTCCGCCAAAAAAGTATCGCATAAACTAAAAAAGGGCATTTATGAACCAAGATATTTTTATACGTTCACAAAAAGTTTGCCTCGTGTATGTGAACTATAAAAACACTAACAAAATAATGGAACTTAGCGTTTTTACTTTATTTTTTTCCTAAAAGAACACATTTAGAAAAATGCATATGTGTAAGATTTGCTCAGTTGTTTATTGAAAGTCTTCCTATACGGACAAATTTTAAAGTGCGAAGTCAGAGTTCTGTACTAACGCTTTTAAAACTAAAATGAGCAATTTAACTTCAGAACAAGTGGCTGCTATAGTTGCTTTAATCGAAGATGGACGATCTCAAGCATACGTTGCTAATTTGATGAACATCAATCAGTCAAGTGTTTCTAGAGCCGTAGCCAGATATAGGGAAACAGGCATTTACAGTAGAAGACCTGTACCAGGTCGTCCAAGATGTTCTACTCGCCAAGATGACCGCTATTTACTACTACAAGCATTACGTCGAAGACATGTAACTGCGAGACAATTGCAGAACGACTTGGCTAGAGTCAGAAATACTCGTGTGAGTACTTAAACTATTCGGAATAGGTTACGACAGAGTGGATTAAGAGCTAGAGTAGCTGTAACAGCCCCTCGTCTCACTAGGAACCACCGAGTGGCTCGCTTAAGGTTTGCCAGAGAACATGTAAATTGGAACATTAATGACTGGGCCAATATACTCTTCACAGATGAGTCAAGATTTGGTCTTTATACCTCAGATAGGCGTATCTCAGTGTACAGACGAGACGGTGAGCGCTATTCGCAGTGTAATATCAGACCTAGACCTAATTTCGCTGGTGGCTCTATTATGGTTTGGGGAGGCATCTGTTTAACAGGTCGTACAGAGTTAGTACCAGTAGACAGAGGTACACTGACTGCCCACAGGTATATAACGGACATTTTAGAAGAACATGTAGTACCATATGCGCCAATTATAGGAAACGAATTCATGTTAATGCATGATAATGCACGACCGCATGTTGCAATAATCGTCCAGGAATACCTTAACGATGTTGGTATTCCAGTTTTAGATTGGCCTGCGGTAAGTCCGGACATGAATCCTATCGAGCACGTGTGGGACCTCCTTCACAGACGGATACGAACCCAAAATGTTGCCCCAGCGGACCTGCATGGACTAGCAAATGCTCTCCGTGACGAGTGGGAGAATTTGGATCAGGCTTATATACGGAGGTTAATCGAATGTCTGCCAAACCGTATGCGAGCGGTCATAAGAGCCAGAGGTGGCAATACTCAGTATTAAAAGCTACTCTTATGACATTTTTCTTTCCAAAATTATAATTTCTTGTTTTAATAAAAATTTCAAGTATGAGTTCTTGTTTTTATTTGGCCTGTATTTTATTTAAACAATCATAGAAATTATATCTTAGAGCGCATTAAAGTATATTTACAACTTTATGCTACAAACAAAGATTATGCGATACTTTTATGATTCAAAACTAAATTATGCGATACTTTTTTGGCGGAGTGTATACATTGTTATGTTATTTTGTGTCAAGTATTTTTAAAACTAATCTCATTATTAATTAATACTTGTTTAGGCACCAAGGCTGGAAAATAGGACTTTGTTGAAGAAGCTTGGAGACTGTGAGTCGAAGTGAGCAACCAAATAAGTTCGATAAAGTTACTTTACAATCGTTGTGCGTACAATTTTTTTTCGGCTACCACTTACTAAACTCAATCTAGTTGTTCGGGCGATCCGAAATGATTAATCGAAAAATACCGATTTCTCAATACTTATTACAATTATTCATATGCAGGAAACACCTGCAAAATTAACCAGATAAAGCCTGTTTCACGTTATCACTAGTTATGCTTATAAATACTATCAAAATTATAATTATAAATATTTTACGCTCTTAAGATATAGAGCATGCTCAAATTTTATTTTTATAAATCTAATCCCGAGACTATTCTCTGTTTCTCTATACACAAGAAATATATGTTAGTAATAGATTATCAAGTTTCCCTAAAAATCGCATGTTTTTTCTTTTAAATCCCCTATATAATGCATATTTTTTCTGTTAAACCGCTAAAATAATGTTTATTTTCCACTGATATAGTCTAATTTATATTAATTTTTAACTTTTTACCTGAGTTGCAAATACCTATCTCAACAATGTCATAATTTTGTAAGTTAAATTTCACATAATATAGTTACATATCGCACAATCTTATTATTTACAAAGTACGGTATCGCTAACAGTTCCTAAAAAAACCTTGAAACACCTTGAACACCATGCTGATAATCTCTGCAATCCACAGATATTGTTTTGGTATCACATATTAACACTGTGTCACCGCTAATAAATGTATTCTTCCGTATTCTAGCTACTGTAATCGCAAATTCCATTTTCTTCTCCCTAACCTCGCTCTCTGTGCAGAGATCGCATGCTATGACGAACAGTAGTTCAGAATTGCGGTTTTACAGAAAAAATCTCTAAATTAGTGAAAATTAAAACTCCCAAGGAAGTAAGGGAAAAAAAAAATGGAATTTGCGCTTACAGTAGCTACAATACAGAAGAATACATTTATAAACTCAAAATAAACAGCTAATCTTCTATTTATTATGTTGTTTAATGGCATATTTACACTTTAAACAACATAATAAATATGAGATTAGCTGTTTATTTTGAGGAAAGAAAAAATAGCAGATGGTAAAGATGTCGGAATATGTCACATATATCTCATTTATAATTACTAAATACTACTGCAATGCACATGGTTCAATATTAATATTTATGTGATATAAATGATTTATCCTAAAGAAGAATTGAAAAAAGAAATTTAATAAATAAAGTGTTTAACAGTTTCGCGTTCTGGTGGTCATTGATATAGTTTTGTAATAATTTTTAGGTATCAAATTTATTGTAATAAATCTTAGAATTACTAATATTAAAACACCGACTTATTGTTCTACATGCTGGATTGTTTTGTAATATATAAAAGATGAATGAAATCTATATCTTAATTTTACAATAGTATGTATTACAAATTTAGTAGGTATAGTTTATGAAATAGGCTCGTTAAATGAATCTCTGTTTATATGAAGATTTGTATGTATTTTTGACATTTACAATTATTATTATGACATTATATTACATAAAACAAAGGAACCATAATTAGATGATTTAAATTTGTATAAGTCAATCTGGACTGCGTAATAGACAATCCTGTTTCTGTAATCGTTTCGACAAATTAATGTTCTGAAGCTACAATAACAATCAAGTTTATTTACAATATTTTAATTTCACAATCTCCTGCATTTACCTTTGGATGGCCTACAGCTGTTCGAGTGTTTTCCTTCATGGAAGAAAGTGTATTTCATTTAATTACTATTTGGATTTAAAGTACTTAAAAAAACTTTATTTTCTGGTTACGTTAATTTCAAGGTTAATATCGTAAATGATTGTTATTCATTTGGTGTTGGTTGTCAAAGGAAACTTTGATAGCAATTTCATCTCTCAAACGTTTGTCTAAACTGAATTTAATAATCTGTTTTATGATGAAGAGCATCAGTTATACACAAAACATATTTATTGTCTTAAATAATTAAATATTGGAACCAATTCAGTTCTGGATAAAAGCAGAGAAGAAATAATCGTATAAGCCAGCCTCATTTCTGAGATAACAAGAAATTCCATTGGAAAAATGCTTTGCAAATCCCTAAGTATGTGTAACAATATCGCAAATAAAAAAAAAATTTTACAAAATTTCTATGAATCCAACTAGTAAATACGTGCAAAATATGCCAACCACTCAGAAACAACGTTCAAAAACTCGCTGAGCGTGAGATAAATATTTATGCAATTACTAAAAAATCGAGTATATCAAGGGGATACCGGATCGCATTCACTCTGCAATAATCTTGATCGACGAGAACAGATAATTTGCTATATTTTGAGTACGGACACAAAATACAGTTTCAAACGGAGTGATGTGTGTTTTGCAAAGGCTATAGCTTTTTCAAGTACTTTGAGGAAACCTTGGAAATGATAGTTGGATTTATTAGTGATTTATGATCTGGTTTAAAGGTATAAACCTGAAATTTTACAAGAAAGGAGTTGGACTATTAACTCTTGCATTATGTATAAGTGATCTAATAAATTCTCAGCAAGATCTAGGCTTAGTTTGATAAATCTGGAGGTGCCATTTACTTATAAACCGCGAATGTATTGCAGATATTACAGACCCTGTGTTGCGAATTAGTTATCACCAGCAAACTTTCTGAGAACAGAAGGTGGCACTCACCAACGACCCCTTAAATCATCCGAAATGGAATTATTTCAAACAAAGAGCGTCTTTTAATCATTCTCCGCCAGCCTCCCTCCAGTTCTTAACTCGCTACGAGAGCCACTCCAAGAAGAGTGGCACTTCCCTTGTCTCTCGATAAGATTAAATTATAATCTTAATTCTTCGGCTAATTAAACATCCATGTCTCTTTCTTCTAACTTAAATGGATTCCGTAATAAGATTACTGGGAAATTTCATATTTTAAAAAAGCTTTTTTCGCCCAGAAACTCATTACCGAATATGACAAGTTCCATTTCTCTTCTCGAGGACGGTAATTTCGTATTCGTTTGCTTCGCTTTTTTCATAGGATAGACGGACATACTCGGAAAGTTATTCGGATTTTAGGCAGCGCAGCGATCACGAAATTCCTGATGCGTTAATTGATGGAATTAAATTTCTAATTTTCACGAAAAAAAAAACTCGGGATAAAGGGAGGAGTTTCCTTTGTATTCAAGTCCTTGCTCACTTTCGGCTGTACAAATTAGGAGCACGATGACGTCGAATCAGGTTCCGTTTTTTTACACAAGTGAGCTGAAGAAAATGTTAAGTTTTCTCAATGTTTTAAGTCTATGCATAGATGTGGGTGATGTGAACGAGCAAAGGAACTTTTCTTTTTTTGTAACAGAACTACTTATTTGTGAATATCGTGAAAATTACTGAGTAGAGTAAATTCTGGATATCAGAAAAAGACATCGTCATTTGCTTTATGAAACATTTAATCTAAGCCCACACTTTTGAATTTGGTAGCAAAGGTGAATTAAAACTAAAAATCAAAAATAAGTTGAATTACCAAAGCACAAGATGACCCAGCTGGCAGGGTAACGTCTCTAAAACGTACTTTTGTAGTTACTTTTCGGTAAACGACGTCGTGGTACCCAAATGATACGTGTATAATACGTTCCTTCCATAACGTAGAAACTACGTCATACGTCATACGTCTTTATTACGTTGCAATAGTACCAATTTTGTACTTATGCACTGAGTAGGTACCATATTTACTATTAAATTAGTATAAAATACTCAGAAAATTAATGAAAACTTATATTTAAATTAATGGGCGGATTGTATGTAATTATTATTTAGCTAAGGTTATCACTCATCGCTTTAGAATTTTTGATAATTTTATTAGTTTCCTTAGGTATAAAGTTTCAAGAAGTAATATAATAAAACAATTAGTGTATTGTGTATTTCTGTATACTAGTGTTCAAATTGAAGTTTGGTGGTGGAGTGGGTATGTACGCATCACGTGAGTCACTAAGGCCGCCAAGAGCCTTATTATTTTGCGGAAAATGCGAACACATGCATATCATGTAAATTTGGCGGCATAATAATGCAACGCACTCCTTTTGTAATTGGTTGGCATCGAAGTCAAATGGAAATTGGCGTCGTTAAACGCACGTGTGTATTCGAAGATATTCTACAACATTCATCGATCATGTATTTTGTGCTCCGAATTTAACACATACGTTTATATCACTTTTTACCGTCTGGAAGTGTCGGTTAGTTTCACATATAAAGTTAAGTGTGTGTTTGTTATTGAGAAAATAAAACAGGTAAATATAATAATGAACTCTGCTACTATGAACATGAAACATAACCTAAAGTTTAGGTCCTAAACTCTTTACCACGGTATTTTTGGTTAATGATAACAATTGTAAATGGGTTTCGATGCCGATTATACATTCAATATGTAATTAAAAAACTGCCCTACTTTGTTTATTTTGTTATTGTATTTAGTGTCTGGAGGGAAAGTGTACAATGTATTATGTAGAGTACTTTATAATAAGTTTTTTTTACGAATACGTATTTTCTCTGACTTTTACGTATTAACGGAAAAATAACGTTATAAATACGTCCTAGAATATAGTTTTTTGGACGTTATTTTTGTACATTTAAACTACGTTTAAAAGTTACGTCTTTGCGATGTGACATTAACACGTAATTTTTACGTGCTTATTACCTCCAATATTACGTAAACATTACGAAATATGCCACCTATTTTATACGTAAATAATACGTCACTCTGTTAGCTGGGGAAGTAGAGCATATTGTACAATAATTGAAGAAAAATAATTATATTGAAAAACTTTAACTTAAACTTTTACAATACCTAATAGTGTTTAGTAGTAATAGTAAGGACTCCTAGGAGGAGTCTCCTATTGGAGAGTTCCCCCTCAGAAAGTCACTTTTCGGAGTGTTTCCTTGCAGAGAGTCCCCTTACAAATGTTTGTACACTAATTATATAGAGCTGCCCCCTCCCCCTCCCCCCTAACGTAGGAAAAGTAAAAATTGAAAATTTTTTACTTACTACTAATATCAGTAATTTCTTATTTTATCTTTATTTAAAATGTAATTCCCATCTATATTAAAAAATGGAGAATATAAACAAGGGTAAAATAAAATATAAATATAAAGAAATCTACGCCCAACTCTTGATACTTCTATTTTAGTAAACCAAGGCGCATGTCTAAAAACAAAGGATTTTATGATTAATAGAACGCTCTTTCAGATACTATCGGGTATGTAAAATAAAAATGACAAATTGAGCAACAAATAATCGTATATTCTAATTACGACGTTCATCTTATTCAGGCTATTTTTACAATTAAGCAAGAATTTAATATGGTAACTAGTCCGCACAATTTTCTTCCTTATTTTTTTCATACTTCTTTACTAGGACTAAGGTTCCTCTACCAAACATGACCGTAACCCAATTCCAAATTCCACGGTTATTGGGAATATTATGTCTATGAATGATTAATAGACCATAGAGTGGAAGAAAACACAAAAGAAAATTGTGAAGATTAGTTACCACATTAGATTCCTGATTAATTGTAAAAATACCCTGAGGAAACTTCAATGTAAGCCACCAACAATTTACCTGGGCCGGAATTTTTCCCTTGTTTGAATACTAGTTTTAAAGCGCTTGTGTATCTAACCTTATACGGATGGTCAACCATTTTGAGCAAAGCTATTACTTGCAGAAGCAAGCGTACTAACGCATATTTTTAGTATGCAACCAAAGGATTTACAAATTCCACAATTTGAGGCAAATATTATCTTTTCTTGTTGCTAATCTAACAAGCAAAGTCACCCAGCAGTGAAAAATAATCGACTTGTGTTTCTTTTTTGTGAGGAAGTTATACACCCTTAAAGTTACACCTCTGAAATACATTTTTAACGATATCTTTGGAACTAGAAGAGATATTGAACTGAATGTCCACCAAGAATGGCACATTAAATACATAGGCCGTATGTATACAAATCAACAACACAATTTCGTAATATTGTTCTACGACATATTAAAATTTCAAGACTCTGTGTTTAAGCACTTTCATTCAAAATCAACTTTAAAATAATTTTTTTTAGATTAACAATAAATATATGTGTTTCCATATTCTTGTTACCTTAAAGAATCTGATGTGAAACACTTGCACCAGTTTCCTCACCAATGTGTTCTAATTTTTAATACGCTCCTTTCGTAAAATATTCGTAGAAACTTTTCTTCTTATTGTTAGCATTACTAGAGGATTAATTTTTGTTAAGAAAATTGTTTGCTACATTGAACGGTGAACGGTTTTGGGGTGACTGTATCCCCTGTGGATGCTACTTTGGAAAAAAATCAAAAACTGTTACATTTTATTTTTATGCAGTTTATGTATTAAAACTGAAATATATTAATATCTCATTTATGTGGTCGGAGGTTAAAACTTGTTCTTATGTTAACCCTCTACAACCCTTATTATGCACCACTGATCTTCTTACTGAATCAATATGTCCGAATTCAAGAAGAACATTGTTCTTTTCAATTCAATTCGACATATCTTCTGGTTCCAAAGATATCTTTACACTTTTTTAGGCGTATAACTTTAGGGGTCCGTTACTCCCCCTACAAGTGAATATCCGGAACTAAAGGAAAATACGGGTCGATTAGTTTTCATTGTTCTACATGCCTGCAATATTTTATCACAATCGGAGGTGACCAGTTGGGTTACTTTGCTTGTAAGTATACTTTATGCAAACCCTTCTGCTACCTATTTTCATATTTTGTATTTTCTTAGTCGATAATTAATAATAGCGCATTTAATTCCAGTATAATTTATAAACATTTGACAAAGATTTGGTCGATGTTCGGCATAAGTGCTACGATAATGATGCATTCACCCTACTTTAAAAGTGGTGAACCGTCAGTTGCCTAGGCGACAAGCCTTCAAAGAGGAAACAGACTGAGCAAGAGATGAAAAGAAACAGAGGTAGCGATACTAGCGGACGACCAGCTCTTCCCTCGACGTTGGCTCCCCCTGTTCGTCGCTGCGTGAGACGCAGGTAAGACAGGTCGGTTTCGCTGTCCGCCAGCAACCCCCACCCGCATCCCTGCTGGTGCGCGTTGCTCTTAAGGTATTACGGTTTTTCCATCTTGTTATAATAGCATTATAAAGGAAAACAGAATGGCATTAACTAAGTTTGCATTCTACTTTCTGTTTTGCTTTCACGAAAGTCTCCCGCTGTGGCAACGGTATCTCGTGTCTACGGAAGGGTGGAATGGGCAGTAACGCTTCGTGGAGACGTCTCGCATCCGTCCTCTTTAGATAGCCGAGACGACGGTGTCTCCTCCGAATGCATATTATAAGTGGAAAAGCAGGAAGTGGCTGGGTGACACACAGAAGAATAAAGTTCTTGTGAAATGTCGCGAAAGGTTCATTACTTCTCGAGGAATAGAATGACGAATATAATTGACTAACTCCAATTTTTTCGTCTGTAGTTTATCTGCACTTTTATCTAGACTTCAAAAAGACAGACTAACCTTTGGGATTTCAGATATTTCTGAAGGTGCGGATCATGAGTCGCATTTACACCGGATCTTACGAAAAGGTACAGGGTTCTTAACTCCAATTAAAATCATGAAAAAGTGGGTTCCCACAGGAATTGTGTACACGTTTCAATATCCCAGAGTCACTTCTTTTAGATTTACAAAATTATGCACAAGTCAAAAATTAGATCCACATCGATAGATTGCACTGGACTCCCACGAGAGTCTCTAGAAACGATGTGCCCAATTTAAACTGCTGCACACTTGCGCATAACTTATTTACTTTCGCTGAAGCCATGGGTGAAGGGGGTCGCTTTCGATTTAGTGTCCCATTTAATTCTTGTTATATTCTAATAATTCAGTAATGGGTGAATTATTAGCAGCTACGTACCTTGACAATAATATTATTTATTTTAAAAATATAATAATAATATCCATTAAAATAAAATATTTAAAAGGTAGGTTCGATTACTTTAATAATCAATTATCATTCGCAAATTAACGTTTGAAATTCATTAATTTAACTATAAATTTGTTGTATCAAAATATAATTATCTCGCGAATATTTTTATCATGTCGATAAATCACGACACTTGAAAATCTTTTTAAAAACATTAAAAAAGAAGAATACCAAAATAAACCATATCAGTTGCACTAGGTGCGTCAACCCATTTCATTCAGATTCCGCAGGAACGTATATAACCTCACATTTAACGTAAATGCGGAACAATTTATAGTAAAATTTTAATTACAAAGGCTATTAAACAATATACTATTTCTGTCGTGAGAGGATAAATACCTAATATATAACATATCTCGGTCCGGGATCATCCAATATTAAAACTTGAAATCTGTAGAAAATTAATTTCCAAATTTACAAATTGAGGTACTTAAATTACATTTCACATATTTAGTTTAAAACTAAAATGACATTCTTGCTACACCTCTAACAGCAGCAAAAACTCGTCGGCACCTAATTCAAACTTCAGAAAGTCGAAAGATATCTCAATTTCCTGCTTCTGCATGGAAGGGAAGTGTCGAAGATGTCGCGCCATTGTCGAATTCGGGAGACGACTACGTTCACGAAAAGAAAAAGTGTAGTAAAAAAATCTGCTCCCTTTACCGAAGTGTTCGGCTCCCAATCTAGGAGCAGACAGAAGTAAGAGACGGCTCACCACCCTTACTCAAAAAAGGAAAATAATTCATTCGTGAAACGCGATACTCCGATATCGTATTACGTTTCCCATGTTGTCAGCGCCGTTTCCCTTCAATAAAGGTGGATAAAATAACAATAAGAGTATTGATTGAATGCCGTACTGTTGCCTTCACTCGGTACCCAGTCCCGCGATCCGTTCGTTCTGGGTAGATTCATTTATAAATTATCAGGCCGACTACCCTGCAAAGAAATCAATGAATCTCCACGTGTTTCGAGGTGGCCGTGTAGTGAGGTATTGTTAATGGTTTTGTATTCCCTTCTTTCCACTGTTATATAGTTGCGTTTCTTTATTTTATCTCTCTTGTTGTTGTCGTTTCTCCCATTTAGAATTTATAAGGGCCAATAGTTCAAAGGTTGTTTATGAAGTCTAGGAAAGTATGGTTGATTGCAATATTTAGAAAATAATAATATCCTTTATTATCCAACGACAAACAATTACACGGTAACGATAAACAAAAATGGTTATAACACGTAAATAAAATAAAGATATAAATTAGGGCAGTTTCAAAATAACTAATATAAAATGAAAAAGTAGAAATATGAGTTAGCTACTCTTAACATACGATGAACAGGTGCATTTCTATACATGGTAGTAGTAGCTGTTCGTAAAGCAATGCGGATGGAGATGGACATGAAAGTTCAGATAGGATAAATGGCGAAAGGAATCAATTGAACCATGAATCAGTTTTTAAATAAATTTGGCTACATGATCTTCGCGATGGTTGGCCAAGGATCGTAGAGTGTCCCTATCAAGAAGGGTATTATAATAGATGCCTCTTGGAGAGTAAATACCACCGATTTTAAAACAATGAAATTCTAAAAATTTTCGCTGCCTTGTTCGATATTAACTTCGTGAGACAAATAATAAGGTGACCATACTAGTGATGCATAGGTCAAAGTGCTGACGATAAAAGCAAAGAATAGTGTTTTCAAAGTGCTAGAATAGTTGAAATGTTTTGCTGATTGCATTACAAAGTCTTAGTTCTTCATTGCCCATGAACATATACTGCTGTTATTTCCTGTGTGTCATGTTAAAAAAAGCTGGTGTAGTTGGTTTACATGTTTGCCTTTTTACTGTTTTTTTCATCTCTTCTTATATGTTCAATTAACATTTTCGCTCTCGTACCGTTTTTTTTTTTTCATTTTCCTCCTGTATCTTTTCCTTTTTTAACCTAAAAAGTGCTTGTTAAAAGAAGAGAAAGGCTTGTACTTTATTTTCATTTAATGGGTTTCATAAGGAAAATGAGTTCCAGTAAATTAACGACAATAGAAAAGGTGAACCATAACAAAATTCTCAAAATGAAGCTGACCTTTCGACAGTATTTTTAGCAACATGTTCAATTGGACAATCTATTTCCGTATACAGTTTTGATTTTAGTTCGAATTAATCGTTAATTCCGTTTACTTTGATTGATTTTCCCATGGGCGGTAGCGTTGCTACCGCATGTGATTTTATTTCGAGTTTTTATTTAGTTAATATTGTTTACGACGCGAAAGTCGTCTTCGCCGAAAATGACCGATTCACGCAAGTCCGACTCCCACCATCGCTACCGTGTGGGGGGAAATCCAAGTATATTCAAGCCGCCCGCTTAACGCAAGCTGCTGAACCCAGTCCGGTCCCCAATTCCCTCCCAGTCCGCTCCGATTGACGTGTCCGCATAGCTTCTGACACGCGTCGTGCTTCTTAATCCCGGTTTGATTGCAGCTCTGGCGTAACGTAGGGCTCCTCTCTAGCTGTTGCGCCGGCATTGTTTCTGGCGCTCATAGAGTGTTATTTACAGTCATTACCGTACCGCCGAATTTAACACCGTCACCGTCATACCCCGCGAAAATTGATCGCGTACTTATCGGCCGACCCCCGTACATAGATTTTCGCCTTACGTTATTAACCGAAACATAGCTATTAGATTCCGCGTTTAGCTTTTAAAAGTGTTACCGAAGTCCTCGTAAATATTTTGAAGTTCACCACGGTACATATTTTTACATGCATACGATTGTACATATAGTTGTTTATTCACCTTTTTGCTGTATATATATATTCCATGTCTTTTACACTTGTTATTTAGAAGTAAACATTTGATTTATGATGCACTTTCACTGTTTCGCTGCGTAATCCGAGCTCTGAACTTTCTTCGACTCGTTGCTACCATTTTAGGGTTTACACTTTATTCTAACGACGTAAATATTACGCAACACTATTCAAACCGGCACAAGGTTGTAATTTATCGTTTGACAACTGACGATCAGCGCCACAAAGCGAATTTAGGGTGAACCTCCTCCTTCAACTCACGTGGAGCGACGCATAGGTTATGAACATCTTAGAGACAAGTAAGTAATCGAAGGCCCATAAGCAAGGCTTTAAAAAATAAACGGTAAATACCATCAGCACCGAACCTGAGAACCCCGGAAAGCAACAAAGAACAACAAACGTCGTCGTCGGTACACATGAATGTCAAAAGAATGCAGACAGTTCACAAATTTTATGGCGAAACGAATCCTAAACTCTGGTGATCTTAAAAATGACAGATATCCACTGCTAAAACAGTGAAATTTTATACAGTGAGTTATTTATACGCGTCATGTCTGGAAAACCATCGAAATCGTGCGAGAAGTTCAAGTGAGTTTAGCACAATTTTTAATATTTAATGGAAATGTGCGTTCATTCACTACGATTTGCTCAATTACCGGGCCCCTTACCCAAGGTAATCGTCATGAGTACTACAATTGGGTATTTCTCATTAATTCGAAAGCTAGAAGTAGCACGTTACGCATAAGCCATAATTTTAACACCGGTATGCATCGAAATGAATGTGTTTCGTGAAATTACCCAGCGGATATGCGCAGCTACAATTGAGTTGATTAGTTCGGTAGTCGGTGGTAGGCGGAGGTAATTGGGTTATACTTTTATTGTTATTACCTACCCGAACCAGGTGCATCGTCCTGCCTTTCGCACTCGCACCTAATCAAGTATTTATGGAATCCGAAGTCGCGTTCGCCGACCAACGCGAAATTGGCAACACGTCGCGTCCGAATAATTTTCTCCGCGTCACCCAACTTTATATCCGTTCGTGGATTAAGCGTTACCGCACCACAACCCTCGACATGGGCGGTAATTTAGCGGTTATACTACGTGATACATAATATATCGCATTCGGACTCGATATTTCTGTCTTAGCGTTCATTTCGTCGATTTCGCAGGATGTTATTTACTACAACACGGGCTATTTACCTTTTTCTCGTCCGTTCCGGTCCAGGAAGTGCGCGCGATATTTCGGTAGTAATAAAATGCGGAAGGTAAATGGCGCTTGTAATGAGATATTTCTTATGATTTATGCGTCTCATATCTTGCCGGGGGATGGATCGTCTCGAACAAACGTTTTCGCATCGTACAGGAAATACGTCATGAAAATTGAGGTTACGATCAACGTTGAATGAAGCACCATATTCTGGTAATGGTGAAGCTTTGTTTTAGAAATCCACGGATTACACGAAGATCTAAAATTAAATAATTTATAATTCTTTAAAGCACTAAACACACACGTATGCGCACGCCATCTGATTAGGTTCGATTGTAACTCATTATTGACAAAGATACGCAACGGTAGGAAATCAATGGATTACTACAAATTAATTGTCAAGAAAACTCGACACTACCAGCGACATGGCGCAGGCATCAGCACAATACAGCGGTACTATCAACAAGTAAGACTGAGCTTTAATTCAAATTTGAAAATTTTTGTCTGCTAAGAAAATAGATGACTTTAGGTGTAATTCACTTATCATTAAATTTAATCAGTAAAATGCCCACAGTTTAAATATATACCATAACTTTTCAATAATAAATGAACCTTAACTCTCCAGGTAAAATGGAGATTGTCCACATTGTAGTCGAACAAAATTCCATTAGATTCCCTATGATTCTGACGATCGCCGGCAAAAATTCAATATCTGTGATGAGTACAGCTGCAATAGCAATACAGTACTGTTACTGCATTTTTACACTTGAAAATGCATTGCCATCGTAATCCGCGACGGAGCGGACAATTATACCGAAAGATGATAGTCTAGGCAGCATGCGACAAAGATGCCGCTACCTTTTCGGCTTGCGCATTTCACCTATAAAGTTGCCGTAAAATAATTAAACTTAAAAACAATGCTTAGAGTCAGGGCATATCATATCGTGGGTAGATTTTCAATTCCCCTGTTTACGTTAAAATTTTGTTCCAATTAACTCTTTGTATTTTCCCTTAACGCATTTCATTGCTACCTAGACGATTTACAAAATTAGCAGGTGGCAGGCCATCTATCTACCGTTATTAGTTTCCATTATTTATATAAATCTAGAGCATAAATTCAAGAAGAGTATTTCGTAGTAAATCATAGAAATAGAATATAGAGAACATTTGTAAAATAATAAAAACAGAATGTCATAAAATTTTACGTTTCACTTCCTTCCATTAAACGAAAATATATTGCTAATGATAGCTAAAATTGATGTCGAATAAACGTTGAATTTCCTTCCCTTACCACATCATTGAGCAGCTTGTAAACTTTGCACCCTTCATAACCTTACAAACAATTCGAATCGGGGAACGAAGTACTCAGGTGGTAGATCGGCCAGTACCTAAAAACCATTAAACAAGGCTACGTGGCGTCTTTATAGCCTGCAATTTCAGATCCCACATGTTCTTAATATGAAGTAAATTGACTCGTCAGTCGCTTTAATAACCTCGGTCGCTCGTGGAACACTTCCACAACGACCGACTGTCGTAGCATGGCTACGGACCTTCGCACTTACATCGTCGGTGAACTAATCCCCTGCATCCATTTATTAAATTAACTCGGCTCGTTCAGCAGGTGCTTTGGCGGAAAAATTTCAGGCGACAATGGAGGAGAAAATGAGAACTGGGCAAGGTAAACGATCACACCGTCTAGTAACACGGCTACCGTTTAATGGGAAACCTGAATAGAAATAGACTGTGTATGAACTAAAGGGAGCTTGTCGCAATTGTCGTTACTAAATACAATGCGATGAAACTGTGCTGAATGTTTTCTGCTGTCGTTTTCTTCTTTTTCCTTATTCGGTTCTTTTTTTATATAAATGAATACTTGACTTACTTAATCGTAAGTAGATGTAGGAAAAGTACGCTCCGTTTATTTTCTTTTTTCCGTTTACTTCGGCTGGCCTCCGGTGTTCCCATATTCTGTAAACGTGCTTCAATGTCCCTAACTGCCCCTGCCTACGGGGTTTTTGTCAGTATTGGTTTAATTTTCAATTTATTTCTGTATGTAACATGTCTTTGTCTTTTTTCCCGATTTTCATTTAAAACCTCAATTTTGTTGTATTTATTTTTTTTTTGTTTCTGTTTGATTTGCAACTATATAGTGGAGTTTAGTCCTTTCTAACACTCTCTACTTTAACTGATTTCGCTATACTCATGTCTTTTACTGAAAAATATTGTCTTAAAATAAATTATATATTTTTCCCACTTTTTCTATATGATCGTGGATTTCTCTCTTCTTTTGCTTTGATTTCTTTTTTTGTTGCTGCTAAGTAGTTAGTTCATCTAGAAGCCTTTGTTGATCAGCACTGTGCGATTTACTTATCGGTGCTTGCCTGTGGATAAGTCTGTACACTGCAGACCTAGCAGTTCCTTGTACATAAATATGTAGTGGTGGCAGGTTTAGAATTACTTCGTCTATTTGCAGCGGTTAGGGTCGATCTTATTGCTTTTGTGGCATACAGACAAGTCACCCTCTGTACTCTACTCAGCGCTTTAGTCATCCCCGCCTCACGCATTTTTCTTTTTATCTTCATGGGCAGGTTTACCCCCTAAGGTAACTCGGTCAGAAGACCTATTGTTCCCCCATGATGTTTTAGCCCTCTCGACCTGCTTGTACCCGAACAAAAAGGTTGGCAAATTGGTCGAGGGTAAGTTTACTTAGACTGGGTTCGTCTAACCGAGCGATCACTGAATGACTCCGTCTTTCGCTGTCCGCTGCTGGGCAGTCTGTGCACAAGAGTTTTGTCTGCTCTCCCACATTTTCTTCACAGGGGAGAGTCCAGTCGCCCCATGCGTAAGTAGTCTCAATCTGTTACTGCCGAGTCTTTCCTCGCCAGGATGATTCCCGAGGGTTTTGCAATGTCTTGCGCCGGCAAGTCCATTCCAATAGGGGGGTGACTAGTAGCGAGTTCACATCTGACAAAAGCTTTGATGCCGCCACAAGAACTCCCACACGCCGGCTCTGGATCTGTAAATGGTCGTTTACTTGCGCCTCTAGCTAGTTTGTCAGCAATTTCGTTGCCTCTGATCCCAGAGCGGCCTAGAACCTATGTCAACGTAATGCTGTGATGTTCCGCCAATTCTTCGAGCTTCCTATGGCACCCCAATACCACGGATATGAATTTGACATCCTGCAGTGTCCTGAGGGCAGCTTGGATGTTCGAAAAAAAATCGACCGTTCCATTCGTATGCGGGTAGTTTAAGATGCTCTCTACGTACTGCTGTAGTCTGGCACTCCGGTTTTTGTAAATTCAGTTTTTTTCTTGTTCATTCCGATAAGCCTATGTCAATGTTGCGAGAAATTTCAAATTGTTTATTTTTATATAAGAGTTAGTTAATGTTTTGGATTGTTTAATTTATTTATTAAATTGTTCAGTTGTTTATATTAATTTCATTCAGTTGTACATTTTGCGTTCACTTGTATTGTATATATTGTTTTGTTTTGCGAGTTCGTCCGGTTGCGGACAGATCTTTGTGCGTTGCAACGCACGCAGCTGTAGATTTTTATATGTATACGATACACAACCTTGTAGGTTCAGTTCCTTTATAGACACGAGCTTGTAAGTATATGTAAAATTGTATTTCATTGCTGACATTTTGTGATTTTTGATTTCAAGTTTTGAATTCACGTTTTTGATTTTATTTTGTCCATCAAGGAACTCAGTTTATAATAATTGATATTATATTCTTGTGTACACAATTTAGATATAAGATCTTTTATTATTTTACGTGCAGGAAGATATATTAAGTTTAAAGAGTTAATTTTTGTTCATTTTTTTTATTTTACTGTTTTGTATTTTAATAATTAATCACCTCGGGTTGGGTGAATAGAAGCATTATGCTTGCTTTAGGTTTTCATTTATGTAAATTACTTGAATTGTCCACATTTAATTTAGTTGTTTAAATATTGAGACCACGTGGATGGAATTGATATAAAAAAGATTATCTTCCTGAACTATTTGTTACCTGTTGGTTTGATAAAGGATTTAGCATTGTTTTTTATTTATTTATAGCCTAAATAATAAAATTATTGAATATTTATGTTATTCAAATTACTGTTCTTTTCTTTTTGTTTAATCCTTTTAAATTTTTGAGTATCAAAGAAAGTCAGATTTCTTGCACCCACATTTTACTTTTCATGATAAGTTTAATTGTGAGAGTAACCCTGAGTTTAATTGTTCTTTTGCGCCTTTTAAAAAAAATTTATTTTGTGAGCTAGCTAATTTAGTTTTTCATTTTAAATTTCATTTTGCATTTTTGTTGGTACATTCAGTACACAGCAGTACGTATAGATGGCTATTACTTAAGTTTGGAAAATGGAGGTGAGGTGTGCCATTTAGCGTCTTCGATGCATCCACAAATTAGCGATAAGAACCTCACCTCGGTTTGCGGACGTAAGCTTTTGCAGCCTCACTGTCAGAAATATCTACAAGGTATTTCCTGATGAAGCTAAAGACGGGCGGAATTTTGTATGCTCATGGAGCCGATCCACCTCCTGACGCATCTTTGGCAACCGCACTACTGGTCTATATGTTATCATAGGTCTAATTACCCTTGTGTATAACCGCAGTCATTTTCGGGTAGAATGGTAGCTGTTCGTGCGAGTGCGGGGTACACAGAGTTCTAATCAAGGTGTGCGCAACAATTAAAAGAGGTAAAACGTGTTTTTAATTCAAAATTTTATTCTATAAAATAGGTGCAAGGAGAATTCTACAATGACAGGTGAGTAACAAAAGTAATTGCCGAATGTCGGAGCGCTTTTAAATTTAATCGCGAGATGTTAATTACCCAATTTGGACAATATAAGAAAACGAGTGAAATCTATATACCGGGACGGATCAAAAGTACACATGCGGTTTTATAGTACAAGTTGGTGCTGTGTTGCTCCGGAGAGTTTTGCCGGCACCGAAATCATAGCTCGGAGGGTGGCGCTGCGTCGTGCTAGAGAGCTTTGCCGGCACTGAAATCACAGAGTAGGAATGATCGTGAAGCGACCAAAGTCACTCCCCGAGTACTGGCAAGCATTCGGTTTATATATCCTGCGACGGCCCCCACACGGTCCCGATGGTTGCAGTTTGGGGATCGTTTACAGACGTATCATCTGTGGAGACGGGGTAAACAAGAGTAAATGAAAAAACTTAATTAAGCAAAGCACAAAGAGGCAGCAACTTATCCAACTATAGGAAAATCTGTTAAATAAAAGGAAATAGGTGATAAATTAATTATGAGCTTTCGTCAAGGATTTGTATAGTTGTAGCACAATGGTTTGAATCGTATTTGCGTGACAGGGTTCAATTTGTAGAAATACAATACAAGAATGGTGAGTTTGTCAATAGAGTAAAACCTCCTGTTTGCCAGTGCAAAAAGGTGCAGCCTAGGGCAATGTTCTGGGCCCACTAGTTTTTTCTTTTTATTTTTATAAATGATGTTGATTTTTTTAGCTGATTATAACATAACTACATATCCTGATGATTAGTGCTGTGGTATCCACTTTTACCGCTCAAGCAAAAAATCGAGCAAATACTTTGCTACATAATCTGGTTATATGGTCATAGTCACAAGTTATTTTTAAATAAGGAAAAAACGAATTACTTAATTTTCCGCACAATTCAGAATAAGTGTACAATATCATACGGCAACAAAGAAAATTAGTTTGCAACTAATTTAATTCTCGCACCAGCGGTTTATGAAAATCTATAGAACCTGTATTAGACACTTCAACATAAGTTATGAAATTGTTTATACTTCTTTGATTCAGATGAGAGTGCAAACAAATTTGCTAATGATATTATCAAAATTATATGAATGAACGAATACAATTATTATAGTACAAAATATTTCATATAGGTATTGAATGCGCTATACATTATTTTTCGTAAAGTTCGGGCAACGTATCCCTGCTCCATTCGCTGCCAATGATTAATAATCCGCCGAAGGACAGCCTGTCGCGAGACCGGTCATATATCATTGTAAATGCGGCAGAAATGAAATGAGATACATCAATGCCGATTTAAGGCCGTGAATATTTCATCTGGATAATTCAATTCACGTGCTGCTCGAACGGGTAGCGTTCGCATATATACGTTGTACGATCTCGATACATACGTTGAGTTCGTACTCGCATTCATACATATGAGAGCATGGACACAGCATCACCGAAACATGTACCTGTTATTAAAGAAGGTACGTGGCATTCACTTTAATATCTTGCAATAAAAGATGTAAACCTCCGTTACAATTTCTTACCTGATTGTATTTTCTAACAAATCAAAATTCACTGAATTATATACAGACGAATTTTGAGGATCGAACATCACCTGTATGACCCGTTCCCGAGACGGTTATTTTCATCTTATTCCAAGTGTCTCGTATTTTCATCCATCCAATGGGTGCGTCAACGTGTCACATCACTCCTCGCCTGTATTGGTAGCTGTACTCGTCATCGCCAAGATAGGTTAAACTTTAATTTCTTTGCGCTATTAAAATCTAAGTTTTATCTCACTAGAGACCTTCCATTTACTTCTAAAATTTTATTTTATTTAATCATTTACCTTTTCTTACATTTGAGTTAATGTGTCAAACTTTGCCTTAACTTAATGAGTTTAATCTTGACATTTAGCATATTTTTGTGTAACTTCTTTTGTGTCTCTTCGCCTAATTAAGTAAGCTAAATGTAAACATTTTCATTTAGTGTAAATCCTTCCTGAGCCGAAGGCTATATTTATTATTTCATATGTTGAATTTTGCTATTGTTCAAACTGATAAACTGTTGGTTTGCTTACAATTTAATTTTAAAGGCGGCTACATACTAGCTGAGCCGTATTATTATTGGCTGTGATTATGTTACTTGGCCTTATCGCCTTGCTTTAACCGTCATAGCTGTTGACTTCAACAATTTCATACTTTATATTTATTCAATTTCCTTTTTTTGTTGAGATTAAACTTAATGCCATTTAACGTAGCTTGCTTAGATTATTTATGAAAATTTAATTTAAGGCGTTAATTATCTAGATTATAATTAATTTTAACTGCCTTCTTTACTTTCTTGATCAACATAACTTTTAGCGTCTTTACCTTTTTTTGTTTCTTGCCAGCAATTTTGTGATTGGCATTTGCATGCCACTAATATATATATATATTTATAATAAAGCCCTGTTTACCTAGGTTTAATTTCTTGTGTGTTTCTTCTCTTCTAGAGAGGGGATAACATAGTAGATAAAATTAAATATATAATTAAATTAATAAATTCAAGTGAAACAATTAACACTTAACCGACGGGTCGGGGCAGGCAGGGACTACCTTTTTCGACTTTTCATTTTTTAATTCCCTTTAATTCAAAAGTTCGAAAAGTCGACTTTTTTATTTTAACTCTTATGTCGTGCGAAATTCTCGCAAAACAACCCGTCGTCAGGTCGCATGCGGCAAACAGAAAAACTCGTCAGTTAAGTGTTAAGATACCTCTACAGCTGACTTATAAATGACTCAACAGGTAATAATCTTTACCGCACAGTTGGTGTACAAAATAAGTATTTAATAATTAAATATAGAGGGGAACAAATAAATATGGCCTAAAAAGATGACAAAAATAATGAGTGTGACACTACACCTTGCCTCCGCGAGATCAGGTGGAGCACAAATATATACCCAAAAGTAAGAAACTGAACTAAATATGTTCTAACATAAGGAATCACTCCTCGCTTCACAACCTCGACCTTTACTTAACAAGATACGACTAAACTATTTCCGTCCACTCAGCATACGAGATCGACCACAAGCCGTGAAAATACACGATAAATGTCCACAATCGGAGGCGCTAAATCTAAACAAAATAAAAAAATTTGACCATCGCCGGCATTTGCGTTAACACATTGGATATAAGAGTAGTCCCCGTTCTACTAAAACAAAACATCCTGTTCAGACGATTTAGGTTTATGGTACTTGATCCATTTGTAGTATTATGTGATTATGAGGCTCTATTGTAATATACCAAATAATTTAAGCCATGATATTCAAATCGGAATAGAAAATATCACCCTGAAATCATGTAAAATCCATCTAGAGTACCAGTTAGTGCTAAATTTTTAGCGGGGAAAATTCTAAATAATTTCCAGAACTATGGTATTATTACTAGATACTTCTAGATCTAAAAATTATTAAGTTTAATCAATGTCACAATTGCATTCATGGCATTTTCGTAAGCAAAAATGTTTATATGCAGATTAATTCGAAATGAGTAACACAAAAGAAATTATTGATTCAAAAATAATATGGTTACTCACTTAACACTCACATATTAAATCAACAATTCAAATCCTAACACATTAAAAACAATCCAAGATAACATATTATAGCATCTACAGAGAGTGTTTCTGGAAAGTGGCTTGCCCTATAACTTGTAGATTATTTGCGATAGAAAAATGAATTTTAGAAATGAACACCCAGTATGTGATCGTTTGAGATCAAAATTTACTTACTCTGCTAAAGCCTATTATTGGTTTGAAGACGACTTTGTGAGAAATTTGACTTTTTTGAGAGACATCACATGTTCGATATTTAAAAACGATGCTTTTCTTCTATATTTTTCTTAATTTTCCAGATCTATAGTAATTTGAAGAATGTTGTTTAGCTCGTTTCAGAATTTCTTTATCAACATGCTCTAAATGAATCTATAGATTTTTACAACATGGATCGTTCTTCAAGAGGTCTTAAGCATGATACATTTACCTACTAAAGTGTTTGAACAGAAGTCGTAATGTTTAATACCACAAATTATTTATTATTATGTTGTACGGGAACGAATGAATAAATGGATTTGTACGTCGGTCACATTGTCCGACGATAGTAAATTAGAATTAAAACATCCACCACGGGTTTATAAAACGTGATTAGCATGTACGTTCGCGTTAAATTTTACAGATAAATTTCATTATTCCATTTATACCGAAGAGGAAACTGAGCCCGAATTATTATTAGAAATAACGGCGTCCATACAAATTACACTCTCAAAAGTTTGCTTTGCTGTGTACGTTACGTATTACAAATATTATAGCATTAATATGTAGGTACACTAATAATTGTGAGTCACATACTAAATGTAAAATTGTGCTAAACATTTCTGCGACTTTACTAAATAATCTGTCCCGGGAGTTAGAAAAAACGAAAGTGACCTTTGAAGAATTATTACATAAAACCTAGTGATTTTGATATGTGAGGTTGGTAATGATTCTGTGGGTTCTTTTTACGAGCTATTTGAGCGTTTTATGTGTCCTTTGAGTTGGCGCATTGACTAATATGAATGTTTACATGGTGAGAACTCGGCGGGAGGTGTGAATCTTTACTTATGTTATTAAATCGACAAATATAAGTTCTTAGTCTGAATTAAGGTAATAAAAATCTTTATAATAGTGTGTCTTTCTTTAGTAAATGATTCTACTTACCTGAGAATATCTTTAGAAGATTTGTTTCTTTGTTACCTTCTAGGTACTTATTTAAAATAAATTAATTTCACTTGTATTAAGTTTTTTATTTAATTTAATGATAATAGAAAAGTATCACTAATTAATAACTATCCAATCGCAATAAAGATACTTAAATGTCATATGCTATGTTGGGTGTTGAAAGGAGTGTTGGCCAGAGCGATATATACTCTGTCCACGTCCCGAGAGTTACTGATTAATATGGGGAGTGTCAATATTGTGCTCAAAAGTCTATTGTTAGCAAGTTTCCCAAATACTGAAAGTGATATGTAGTTGGAAACGGCTTTCTATGTACTTTTGAAGGTAATCACAATATTTGAAATGACTGACTTGGTAAATCGACAAATAACGAATGAATAAATTCATTTATCAATTTATTCATTCGTTATTTGTCGATTAACCAATGTTGATGTTCAGTTTAACAATATCCAAGGTTTAGCTAAGGTTTTAACTATTACCAGCGCGTATCCCCGCAGACTGTTTAATGCAAACAATGGGTAACAACATGATATGGTAAAAAGACTAACTAAACGCCCAAACTCTAGAAACAACTTTAAATTGATCGATGTGTATGGTCTAAACCTATACACTGAACTGCACTTGATGCGGTTGTAACGCCAACTGTGCGAAATTACAGCTAGCAAACTCTGGGAATGTGAAAATGATATTGAGTTAGAATATAGACATATAATGAACTTGTTAGCGTAATCATAATATGTATTTTAAATAACTAACATTGTTAACTTGCAAATTACGAAGTAAGTAGAGGAAGGTAAATGCAGTTTAATAAGATCTGTGGTTTAGCTAAGATTTTAACTAGTATCAGGAACTCTGCCTCTTTCCTTTTGTAGAAACAGTGGTGTAGTGATCTCTTGTATGACATCAAAATCAAAATCAAAAAAGAAATTGATACAGCTTCTAGACTTAACAATATTACCGTACCAAAGACATATGTAGTAAAGACACATATTCATACCAAGTAACTACCTTTTCTGCTAAGAAATGCTAACGTTAAGTTATTTTATAACAACATAATAAATAACATGATTCATAACACAAAATAAATTTTCTGTAGTATATATCCACGTAGTAAACAACTTGTTATACACCCTGTTAACTATAACCGCCCAGTGAGGATGTTATAAGGAAACAAGTTGTAAGAATTCGAAATTCTTTAAGTACGATTAAAAAAAATTCATTTGATTTCTTGAAACTAGTTGTTGATAAGTACCGTGGGATTTGCGGTAACAGTTTCTTCCCACGGGAAAGACGTTCTACGTTGTTCTAATTTCGCTAATACATGGCAGTCTCTGTATTATCCTTATCTTCACCTAGTCTAGCTCAAGCCAAATTTGCTGATCAGCAGATCCCACAATACTGTCCGAAAAGGCATTTGAAGATCAGAAAAATAACAAAAAAACCGCATTGATGCGCCCTCTTGTAGAGAGAAGTGGAACGAGTCACCGTTTCAACAGGGTGCGGGCGAAAGATTAGTTTATAAAAACTCTGACATTGTCGTTGGAGTTAGTCAGTTTTGAGTACCTGGAATCTTTTCGAATCAGCTTTTGAAAAGCTCGCGTTCCCCTTCGTTACCGGGCAAATATAAATGTTAAATTAAATTTAAAAATTATTTTGTTTTCTTGGTGATTCTGTAAAATCCCCCAAAATTACGAAAAAACTCGAGCAAGAAGCAAAGGCTTTCCCTCGCAAAGTGATTTTGTGTTAAATGTTAAAAACCGTTCGAACAAGTCCTTTTGTTTTATATAAAATTAGTGTGCCTTTAATATTTGGATTACGAGAAGAACTAAGCCCACATTTTGGCTGGTAAGATGAATCAAAATTTCGCTAGAGCTAACCATCGTGAAAGACCTAGATACCGTATCTCGTTCTCTCTCTGTCTCTCTCCCTTGTTCTATGTTTAAATGTAATTTCTAAAGTTTTGTTATCATTTGTTTTATTTTCTTTTTTTTTATCAATATATTTGTTAAAATTACTAAACCCTTTTTTTTATTCTAATAACAGTATCAGTGCATGTGCATGTGTATGCGCAAACAAAGTCCATATCCCATCTATTATGTACGCACATTATATTTTCTGTATTTTCACTCACTATATTACGTTGCAAACCTTTCTTGTCATGCATTCCAAAAGCCACTAAATTAGTAAATAAACAAAAATTATAGATTTTTTAGATAATGTTCGTCGGTGTGTCCACTGTGCGCTGCAGAAGCAAGATGGTCATGAGGCCTTTAAGATACCAATATCCTGTCAGGTAATCTTCAACCTAGTTTGGGAATGCCTGTAAGACCCAAGAACTCTGGATAAACAAAAAGTTTCAATGGTGAGAGGGCCGCTACATAAGGGCATAGCGAGCAATGAAATTGTAAGCTAAATAGCAAAAAACGACTGTGAAACAAATGCCGCTGGACTTGAACCAGGTCTGGTAATAACCAGATCTACAATGGACTGAGTGGATCGTAAGAAATACCCTTACTGAAACGAACAGAAAGCGGATGATGGAGTTGGCTCTTACGTAACAAATTTGCTAAAAGAAAACAGCTGCCTAGGGTAGTATCTACATAGAACAGACATGTAACGAGAAAAAAGAAACAGTGTTCTATGTTATTTTTTAATATGCCGTATTAAAACAGTAGGGATTGTAATACTTCTAGCGCAATAATCACGCCAACAAATCGCAAAGAATAAATTAATCGTTTGCGATCACAATGTGGATCAATATGATAAAATGAAAGGAACTTTTAGTTGCAACGTTGACATATTATTTCAATTGCAGACACTAGCGGAATAAGTATGTATGTACAAAAAAACATAAAAAACAGCTGCATGCGATTTATTTTTAGTTGAACAGATGTTCTAACTAAATTACATCCTGAAATTATTAGTTATCAAATTTTCATCAATAAATTGCAAATTTTTTAAAGTGTATAAATAACATAAGTGTACTGGAAACAGTTAGCTTATGGCTTTCTATTACCTCAAAATTACAAGTGCTTAGAAATGACATATCAAAGCATGGCTATTACAGGGTTGCAAAACCCCCAGAGTATCTATTCCAAACCTCACTCCATTTGCAGAAACGAGGCCAGTATTACTCAGGATATAAATCACAATCAGATATGTACTGATATTATATGCGCATGCATCCGTTAAGTGTAGTAAGAGAGATAGAGAGATACGTCCCATTTAGCATAATTTAATTGCCGGGCGTTTATCTTAGCCGGATAATGAGACCCTTTGTGCGCCAGAATTTGGAAATTAAGCCGGTTAATTGCGGCAATAACTTCGGAACTTGCAAGTGAGACGTCGCCAGAAGCATCACACATTATCGACGATGCTGCATACAATTCTCTCCGGAAGCTCTTGGTTCCATACGTTTCGGCATTAGCATCCCAGGAAGATATGAGACTATATATTCCAGGGAGTTTGTCGCCTGACGGTGACAGCAATGGACTTAAGTTACACTTTATCGCAACCGCACAAGCGCCTCATATTATCTTTGTCTCAAATTTATATTCGAATATCGACAACTGAAACTTAAAGTAATATAACTAAAATTCGATCTCGCAAACTTCTTTTGAAATTAAAAGAGTTTTTAATATTGATGCCTTTCTGGACGAATCCTTTCCTATTCGAAGGATCGATCTATGTCCACGAGAGGCAGTATCGCTAATTACTAAAACAGAACGAGGCCATCCCAGCCCTTTATCTATAATGTATAAGCCATCCGGGCCGGCTAAGAGAGACGAAAGACCGTAATTAAAAAGTCCCGGTTGTAAAGTATGTATCTCAATTTTGGAGAGAAAGGTGAGCCAATTTCTCCTCCTCAGCCGCCTGAACGAACGAACCAACCGCTCGAAAGTTTCTTAATTTTTCTTTGACAGTTCCCCTCCTAAGTTTATTAATCTGAAAAGTGGAAAACGGGACACGGTGGTGGGAGTTTCCGGTAGCCGTCGACCTAGCGGAGAGTGGATTTTTCACTTTAAAGATTGTTTCCGCGAGAGTTTATTGCACCGGTCGTTCTAACAAGTCACAGTTCTTTTATGGTATTTTGTAATTTAATTTGGAGCTTGCCCTTGGGGTTTTTTAAGTTTGACTTATAGATAAAATATCCTTTGTCGTTTTCGTAAAGGAAAAAGCGTCATGTTTAGTCAATTTTTATATTATGTCAAATGAAATTCGATAGATCTTAATATAAAATTGGAAAGCAGTACAACAAGGACCAACACGATTATTTTTAAACGACCAAAGAACGAATAATGAATTCAAAAAGAGGATAGCTTTTCAACAATTATTTCAAAACAAATTTTTGACTTTGTTTCTTTTAACGCTAACAGCCCATGCTACGAACTACACTCTATATTTAATAGTAGTTCTTTAATCAATAAAGTTACAGAAATCAATATATAGTGGTCGTTGAATGAGAATCTACATGTTACTACAGGATACTGTGCTTAAGACGTTACAAAATCTTCAATAAGTGTTCTTGCTTTACAACAATATGTTTTTCGCTCAAAGGGAGTTAAGCTCATGAACTGTGGGAAAACGTCTTCGATCACACTTTACTAAACAGGAAATGTCACTGTGATAATGATCTAAATTTTATTAAAAATATTTTCTGGTGGAGCTACTATTATTTCATATAGGACCATCTACAAATTTCTTTTAAGAATAATCGGCTTATACTGCTATTTGAAAGAAAAAAAAAATAAATAAATAAGAGGGTGATTTTCAACGTCACTGAACAAACTCTTGAATTACTGAATGATGTATTATTGTATCGTCAAAAATTGTTTCATACTCTGTTACAATATTATAACCGATACCTTTTGCTGAAGTCGTAAAGAAGTGGTGGATTATTGAGGCACAAGCTCTTGTTACACTTTGCATTGAATCGAAAATGACTTTGATTTCAATAATTCATTTCGCTTTTTTTAATCATAGACAACATCAGCGATATAAACGTTATTTTGAAGGCAAATTTAAATTCATTCTCTTTACTTTTAATCTGGCAATTGCAATTACGACTTTAGAAAAACCGTTACGTCACTCAGCGGTTTCCTTTTAACTTACGCGCCACGGAATTTAAACTTGCTTATTTTAAATTCATTCATTTACGCGCCAACTTCTTAGACGCGTCGTCTTTTATGATCCTTTCTGCCTCACTGGACGCTGCTATTGGTTCATCCTTTTTTTTGTACCTACTTACCGAGCCTTTAAAAGGGCTGTGCACGTTAAACGCATTCTCTGTAACAGTTCAGTTAATTTGCCGTCGTGACGTACTCGTTTTGACTCGAAAAGCATAGGATCCACGTGCTGAACTCAGTTTCGAAACCCCATTGTTGCAAACCCCAGCTAAGTAATCTCTATTCTCTTCAGTTAATTTTGCCGTCGCAGCGACCTTTTTTAACTCGAAACACAGAAACCCACGTGCTGCCCTCCAGCATACACAAATGCGTCGAACTCAGCTTCACGCTACAGCTAAGTACTACTATTTAGAACATATCAATCGCTCTCTTTTATTTTATTTCATTACTGTTGCTATTTATACTTTTAACTTGTAATTGCCAGTAACTTTGCTCTCGCACTAGCAGTCATTTACATATTTACTTATAGAAACGGATTAATTGCGTCACATTTAAATTAATCTCAGAAATTCGGCTACCACGTGCTATTCCTTCTTTTGTCTTAATTTTGATATCAGAATACAGCAACCACGTGTTGCTTTCTTTTACATTGATCTTAACCTCAAAAATCAGCAACCACGTGGCCAGTTTTTTTCTTTTTTCTTTTTTTTTATTATTACAATAAAGTTATCGTTACGTTTTGGATCTTTCTTTGTTTTATTAATCATTACAGCGACTCCAAGCGTCATACTCATGTGTAACGCTTTTTTTTTTTACTAAGTTACATCAGGTGTAGCACACACTGCGTCCGCACCCCAACGCACTCCACCAGAGCGTAACACTCTCCATTTTCTTTTTTTTTCCTAGTACTCTGACCTTCATTGGACGATGAAGCCCACCTGAAACTTAACCAGAGCTCCATTGGTACCAAATTCTGATACCACTAACATGAATAATTTTAAACAGCAAATTTTTAATCTTGGCGTCTTTGAAATTTAATAATAATACTGATTATTGTTTTATTTGTTTTATATACCTGAGGCATAACTTTTTAAGAGTATCCAAAAATATATGATTAACATTTGGTTTCCCACAAGCACAACTTGGACTATCTATTAATTGCATCGCAAAAAGGTGAATGTTTAGCTGATTATGATGAAACCTTAGACGGAGCAATTTAGTTATAAATTCTCCGTTTCTGCAGCTCATCTCAGAAAATTAGTATTTATTCAGGTGGTTTGACAAAATTTTATATCTTTGACCAGTTTCTAATGACCTTCTAAGTTCTGCTACTCAAGTTCTATGTTCAATATTGAGCGCACTAATATTACTTAAGTTTAAATATTTAAATATATTTTATTACACTTTATATTATCACTTGCTGCATTTTTAGTCAAAGTATCTGCAAATTCATTGCCATATATTCCACGATGCAAGAAACAGAATATCCTAACTTATTTCAAATCCACGATAATTCTTCTAATTTAGAACCCCAACGGGTACAGATTGGTCCTGTAAGTTGTCATGTACAAGATCTAAACAAATGTGGGCAGTACGATTGATTAAACAATTCGCACTCGGGATAAAGTCGAGTAACTGAAACCAAGAAGTAACTAACCCATGGGTTGTTTCCTAGAATGTTTTTTTTACATGCATTTTTACTTAGACGGGGTATGGAATATTGTAGAATGATTAAACAATTCTGACGTGAGACCGCGTATTGTATATCCACTAATATTTTCTAACCTCATTTACTCCTTCATCAAGTGTGCATAACCGAAGAGAGAATTTCAGCAAGATTGGCGAAGTCTTATTCACTTACCCTACCTTTTTTTTTTGACTTTAGTGGGCGGGTTTCTCCCGTAAGGCAAGTCGGCCAGAAGACCTATTGTGCCCCCATGATGTTTTAGCACTCTCGACGTGGTTGTACCTGAACAAAGAGGTCCGCAAATTGGTCGAGAGTAAGTTTACTTAGCCTGGGTTCGTCTAACCAAGCGACCCCTAGACAAGTCCGTCTTTCCCTGTGCGCTACCGGAAGAGCACAGAAGTTTCTTCTGCTCTCCCACAGTTTCTGCAGAGGGGAGAGTCCACTCGCGCCATACGGTGCAAGTGAGTATTCAGTGCGCAGTGGCCAGTTAGGACTACCGTAAGTAGTCTCAATCTGTTCCTTCTCATAAAGACTGCATTGCGGAGTCTTTTCTCGCCAGGATGAATTCCGCGAGTTTTGCAATATCTCGCGCCGACAAGTCCATTCTAATAGGGGCAGTAACTAGCAGCAAGTTCATATCTGACAACTGGCTTTGATACTGCCATAAGAACTCCCACACGACGGTTCTGGCCCTGTGAATGGTCGTTCGCTGGCGCATCTAGCTAGTTTGTCAACAATTTCGTTACCTCTGATCCCAGAGTGGCTTGGAACCCATCTCAACGTAATGCTGTGATGTTCTGCCAATTCTTCGAGCTTCTTATGGTACCCCAGTACCACAGGCAAATTTGACAGCCTGCAGTGCCCTGAGGGCAACTTGGCTGGCAGAAAAAATTTAGACCGATCCATTCTCATGCGGGCAGTTTAAGATGCTCTCTGCACAAGTCTGGATGGCTAATACTTAAGCCTGGAAAATTGAGTTCTCCATCTCTCCAGATCTCAATGCGTGTGCCATTCGGCGTCTACGAGGCATCCACAAACAAGCGACAGGAACCACGCGTTGGTTTCCGGACACAAGCTTTTGCAGTATCACTATTAGACATGTCTACAAGGTATTTCCTGGTAAAGCTGAAGACGGGCGCAATCTTGTCCGCCCTTGTGGACAATGGTAGTGTTTGTTCGATGTAGTTAAAGATGCTGGTATGATCTCCGATTTTGCCAGAGAAACCTTTACACCCGCTACATTTTAATCTGTTTGCTTCCAAGGTAGCCTTTGACTGCAACACCAACTGCAGTTGAGGATGCCTAAGAATAGTCTCAATAACCGCAGTGAGCGTCGAAGACATGGCCCCCGTGATGCCTAAGTCTTTGGACCTTACTGAGCGCGCTTACGCGTAGCCCAGACTGGCTTTATGCCGCCAGATTAGTGAGGCTTAGGTTATAGAAGATACTACAACCTTCGTGTACAATCACTGCACCATTGTCGATTTCAGCTCCCACGTTTTAGCCTACCTTGCTTTACCCCTTACTCAGCCGACTTCAACACAAATTTCTTGCATAGGCACTTATGTTTCTCTCAATTCCTACAATATTGAATTTTTGTCATGCTTTTTCTGTAGTTCCCTACTTTCTTGACTTAAACATTATGGTGGAGTTGCTTAACGAGTTCTCACAACAGTCTATTCACTCATTATTCGTGCACACGGAATACACAGGTTATCTTTCAATTTAAACTTCCCCAAAGATTTATACTCTTATAATTTATTAGAGCTTGTACCTACATGGATATGTACACCTACCTACTATAGTAATTTTATGCTAGTAAATTATCATATAAGCTGCTGCTACCAGCTAGAGCTCTGCAGGCGTCAGTATTTCATTCGCTCCGTCTCTTTTGATAATTAGTGCTTTCCGCTAAGCCGAATACGTATTTTATAATGCGATTAGTTCGAACCTATAAGATAGAGCATCCTGCCCGCCACTAACGGTTAAACGTTAGATTCGTTCCTACGTTACGTTGAGAATTATGCCCGGTTCAAGGTAATTATCGGGTCTCCTCGGATAAAAGGTTCCCGTTTTAAGGTACAGGTCGTTTAACGCAGAAAAGGGGTTAATTAAAACGACATCGATCCCAGATGATTAACCTGGGGTTAAAATTGATTGTTTAGTTTCGGTTAAGTTTGCAAAAGGAACCCTTAGCAGTTAAATTAATAAATTAATTAATGTTCATTATTCCATTATTGCGCAATGTTTAGAGAAATCATTTGCATAACACTAGCATTCTTGAAAGTATCGCCTTACACAGCTGTAATAACAAAGCAAAAAATAAAGACATGCACCAACAACTAAAGAAAATGTCAACTTAAACACTTAAACAAACTTGGAGATGAGAAAGAGGGTGATAATTATAAATTAAAATTAGGAAAGCTACAGCAGGAACGTGAAGAAGATAAGAAAAAAGCCGTTCTGTAGAAAAAAATATTTTGGTATAAATTTTGAGTTCATCGTGACTTAACCATTAATTCTTGATTTTCCCTTAGTTCAGTAGCGTTACTAACCCATGATATTTTGTTTTATTAAGTTTTTGTTTATTCTTGTTAACGGCGCGAGTATAGTCTCCGCACGCCTCAGTCCCACCATCGGGACCGCGTGGGAGACGCTGTAGTGTACATAAACGATATATATCGATTTCCATTTCACGTTATAACCAAAATTAAATCGTTAAAATTCCGTGTTTAAATTCAAAAGCGCTCCGAAGACCTGCGAATATTTGTTTATATTATTGATTGTACATTTTGCTTTTTTTTTTGTTACTTACCGAACTTTTGTCATTGTACATACTTGATGTCCTTCACACCCATGAAATGGTAATAAATTCTCGTAAAAACACGTTTTCACTGTTTAAATTGTTGCGCAAACTCCGATTGTAAACCTGGATACCCCGCTCTCACATCAACCGCTACCGCTCTGGGGTTGAAATATTATTGCAACGACGAATTAAGACGCAACACCCGGCAATCAAGTCTACACGCGAAATTCTGTTCGACAGCCGGCCCGCACCACCAGCGCCGCTGTATGGCCACGATCGAGTCCGCACGCGGAGATTTAGACATAAAGGGACCAACGCAACAGCAATATGTAACATACATGATGATGATATAATGCATAAAAAAGATGCATAAAAGGGAAGACCATAAAATTGTAGCAACTACCGAGGCATCACACTACTAAATAGCGCATAGATACAGAGCCGTTTAGCTGAAAAAGGGGAAAATGTAATAGGGTCATATTAGTGTGGTCTTATGCATGGCCGATCGCCCATAGACACTATACATATAGTAAAGCAAATAATAGAAAAAATCCATAAATATAGTATGAAAATAGAAGTACTTTTTATAAACAGTTGGAAGTTTAGCTTTTGACTCCCGCAAGAGAAACAAGCTTATGTCAGCATTGGAACAACTAGGAATAGATGCCAAGCTTAGAAGATTGATCAAGATGACGATGACGCAATCATAAGCCTGTGTAATAACGCTAAAAGGAGAAACGGAAGAAGTTTAATGCCAGGAATAAGGCAAAGAGATTAGCATTGGGGCACATTACAAGAGGGATTAATAAGGGCAGTATTAGTATTAGAACAGGTGGGAGGTAACTGGTTGCATATGTGGATGATGTGGTGTTAATAACTAAGCAGAGAAAAGTTATGGAAAAAATACTGCAAGACAGGGGAAAAAAATTGGGATTAAACATAACTGATAAATCTGGTCTTTCTCCAATCCTCTTTTCTACATGCCTTCTTTAATTCCTTTTCTCCAAATCTTTTTTGGTCTTCTTCTTTTCCTTCTAGCAGGCTTCCATTTCCAAACATTCTGTGGCAGCCTGTTCTGGTTCATTCTCTTCATGTGGCCATACCACAATAGTTCTTTACGTTCTATTTTATTTATTAATGATGTGTCAACTTGCATTATTTCTCTTATTCTTTCGTTCCTTCCGTCATTGGTGAAAATAAAGAAAAAAAAATAGATATAAGATCACATGAATTTGAGCAGACGAACAAATTTATATATCTAGGGGTTATGGTGGGAAAGAATGGGGAAAGATGAACTGAAATTGACGAAAGAATAATAACTATAAATAAAGGATTCCATGTAAATAAAAATCTATTTAAAAGTAAGATATTGTGCTATAATTTATCTTTTGTCAGTACAAATACAAAAAATTTAACTTTCAAAAGTAAATACAAACATTTGCCTAAGAAACCACAAATATGTTAGGAATTTTAAAAATCAGAATCAAATATCATAAATCAAATATCATAAAGAATAATCAAACACTATCAAGCAGAATTGTGAATCATTATTGTATTAAAGCATATTGAAGTTACATTTTAGTTTTCTAGTAACTAACTTTTTAATGTTGCTGACATCTTGTGAGAAAACAGAACTTCTTCACTCTTACCATTTTGTATAGAGACATTTAAACTGTGTGTCAGACAAGTTTGTAATTAGTTGATTTATCAAACCTGATTAATTGAACAGTTTAATTAAGTTACGTTAAACCGGAAGATTCTCCGAAGAACCTGCATGAAGTTGGTTGAATTGATCCAGTTTGAACGCATACCAATAGCATGAGATTGTTTGGGATATAAGTTCAAGTAACATATGGGAAAAATAAAATTGTTGAAAAGTTTGAGTAGAGAGGTGAAAGTAGAGAGACAGACGCGTAAAAATTGGGGTGGTTAAAAGGTGAACATAAAAGTATCGTTAAAGAAAGTCTATTGTCTACAAATACATTGTTTTATTAAAGTTAACACACAAGTGTTTATTTCCGAGATTGATTCATACTACAAATTGAAATAGAACTGGAAGAATTACTAATATCCGGTAACGCAGACCTAATCACCGAGAGCCCGCCCGAGCCTCAATTCGCATCCACACATAGACAACCTGTCGATTTCCTAACGAGACGAAGTTTTTCATGGATTCCAGACTTGAAACAGAGTTTTATTAACTACAAGATTATTCAAGCTCAACTATGATCTAAGACGTGAACAACAAACTGCGGCTAGTGAGACAATATCAAATAAAAGGTAATTTTACCTGTCGAAACGTAAGGAATTTAGCGTCCCTTCTGTAGCCACAAATGTAGTTATAAGTTTAGTTGAATTTCATGTTACGTCAAATTTATTCAACGATTCTTGTGGATTTTACCAGTTATAATATTCAGAGTTTATTTAAATTCATTTAGTTCAAAACCTAGAAGTCTAAAACGGTCAACTGACCAGACCTCAAACAATAATTATAGGTTAAATCATACAATGTCTTGTTAAAAGAGTTAATTTTATTGCTTTTCGATTTTGAATCGACTTACGAATCTACGTAATGTATCGATATTGAATATTTACATACTTTTTTTTATATGATTTGTTTAACTTACCTGATTACTTGTGGTTTTTCGTTTAAGATTTCGTTACCAACAGTTTTTCTATTATTTAACCGTAATTTTTGCATGGTGACCAATATAAATAAATGTCCAGAGAAGGCGGCAATTAAACTAGATTTAAAAAGTTATTTCAAAGTAAGTAGCGTATTATCGTATAGTTCAATCGAAGCTCCTAAACGCCTTGAGATTAGATTTCCTTCTTTTATGTGCTATTGAAGAGTCTCTTTACTTAATATTTCTAAGGAAATATATTATATGATATTTGTTTTTTATTATATTACAATATTTACCAAAAATGCAAATTTAATTATATATAGAACAATGATAAGACCGATAATAACATATGCTTCGGGTACAATGATACTTACAAAAAAAAAAGAGGAAGAGGTTCTCGGAATAGCAGAAAGACGAGTAATGAGATCAATATTAGGATCGGTTAAAGTTGTAGAAGGTATATATAGAGAGATGAAAAGCAAAATAGTGAAAGAGTTATAAGGAGGATGTGGTTAGGGAAATAATGAAGAAAAGAGTGAGGTGCGCATTTACGGAGAACTGGATCGTCTTCGGTGTTGTGATCGGTGTCCTTTGGTGAACCGTCTGGTAAAAGAAGATATCGGACCCAAAACAAGATGGCTGCCGGAGGTAGAAGATTTTAGAAGAGCAGGAGTAGTTAGTTGGGAAGAGAAAACTGTACTCAAAAACATCTGGAGGAAGATAGAATTTGAGATAACGGCTGATCCATTGCAAAAAGAGGATTTAGAAAGTTCCATGGGGTGCGGTGCAACCCCATATTGGGGTGTTTTTCACCCTTATATAAATACATAAGGCGGATTTTGAAAGATATTCAAACATTTACTTCATTAGCAGCTCGGATCCTACTTGGTTAGATCATGAGTTTACACAAATTACATTGTGAAATCTATCAAAGGGATTTGTGTTATAAACAAAATAGAGACTAATAAAGCTTTGTAGTTAATAAGAGCTGCCAATATCTTTTCCTTAATACACCCCTTTATAAATTGCATCACAGAAAACTAGTAGTACACTTAAAAGTCACTGTGTCGAGCACATTTAGAAATGTAAAAGAGAAGAGCCAACGACATCCTAACCGTGTCTTAACGTTCGTTCGTAAGTTGAAAGAACGTGAATCCAAAGTCGCTTCAACGTACACGAAAACTACATAATATCCTAGTCGCTTCTTTGACGATATCTAGCGTACGTCCGACGTAAGTTAGGAAATTCCTCTCCTGAAACCAACAATAGTCCGCCATCATTAGCTCACTTCAGTTGCTTTGATAGCAGCGGGTTCCTATTATGTTCGCAAGTCCTTGGATCCTTTCATCTTGTTCTTCGCTCATTAAATAAACTTACTGGGGAAATAATCTACGTTAGATCGTGACGTTTCAAAGTTATCTGGCGTTCTATTAAGTTCTTTGTAGTACGGTACCTTTTCATTTTCTTGTTTCTGTGTAGTATCCTACTCAGATTGAAATCGAATTTACGAAACTGCATATTATGTCTGAACATGGTAAATAACGCGATAGCGGTGATTACTGTTACAATTTACAACGTCGTTTTATTTCTTTGAGTACGAAGATATCTCTCATATTCACTCCTTTTTTATTGTCATTAGAAATATGTATCAGTCAGACACACTGCTGTGTTCTAATATTACTTTTCGACAGAGTAGTTTATTAAAGCTTATAGCACACAAATAAATACCTGCCGAACTAAAACAAAAGATACACAAAATTACATAAAGTGATTCTAATAATTTGAAATATGAAATTATAAGTTTTTATTATGAATATCCCAAGAGGTAAAAATACCATCCCAACAGGAATATATTGCTAAGTTATTCTTTAAGAAATATGCTAAACAAAACCCACAGAATCACAATATCAATCAATAAATTGTTTATATGAGTGTAGTTTTATCTATTTATTTATTTATTGTTAATGTATGTAATAATTCAAACTAAAAACTTACTTATTTCGTTTGAATTTCAATTAATGCTTGTAACCATAGATTTTATGTCATGTGTATGTCTCTCGATGAATGTTCGACGAGGGAATTTTAATTCTGTCGTATCGTTGGAAACGATTTCTTTGGTAGTTGCCGGGGTACCTTCGTCCTGGAAATAATGAGTTTGTTGAAAACAAATGGGAGAAAACTTCCTTTTCGTTTTTTTCAGAGAGTTGTTGCTTTTTCGAATCATTATCTAGAAATTATTTTATTTATCACTTTAAAGTTCATAAAATTTATTAAATTCACTTGCTAATGATGGGAGTATTATGTGTTTTGCGATAAGAAGATGGATATCCAGTTATTTCGAGATTTGGGGTGGTCTTTCGTTTAATCTTGGAGTTTTGAAGGACAACATTCGATGCAGTTTTGCGGTGAGACCTTTGGAACATTATTTGGCAGCTGAAATGTTTATTTTTGACCATGGAATTATTATCTGGATTATACTAGCGCAGTTTTCGTACATGAAGTAAGCGATTTTATCATCTTTTGAATCTATAACTGGCGTCAAAAGCCTAAAGGGAATGTTAGGTTGTATTATCATTTGATAACAGTGAATCTAGTAAATTTGGTATGTGAGGTTGTTATTTGATTCCGTGGGTTAATTTCACGAGCGGTTTAAGTTGGCATTGATTTGATAATACTTGGTTTTATGAAATGAATTTAGCAGGAGATTTGAATTCTGTTTATGATAATAAAACGAGAAATATGAGTTAGTTTGGAATAAGATTTTAGAAATCTTATATTTGTGTAACTAACTAGTAAAGAACTTACTTACCCTGAGGGAATCTTTAGAAGAGTAATTTCTTTGTTCATCACATTTATTTAACTCGAAATAAATAAATTTCTCTGCAATAACGTCTTTTTTATTCACTCTAGTATAAGAATATCACTAACGAATAACTAATACAGTCTCAATGAAGATATTTAAGTGTATATCAGCTACATTAGCCGGCAGTACGGCTTGATGGTACGTTGCATCATTGTCAGTTTTGTGCGTCAAACAGCAATATGCATAACAAGTTGTTGGATGGGTGACTCGGTGTGTCCGGCACCCTGACACTGACATCTGTCGGTAATTTGGGTTTATGAATATCAGCTACATTAAAAATATAATAATAAGAAAATAATAAGTATCCGTTATACGATTGGTTTGCGATGTACCCAAAACTATGTGGAGGGGTAAATTTAGTGTAGCTGTGTATTGTTAATGCCATCTAACATGTGGGGTGTAGCATATCTGTGGAGTTAATGAGAATATATAGAATATAATAGATGACGGTGACTGTATGAAAGGAGAATAAAAACAGTGTTGACTTATTGTTAGTTTAAAACTTCACGAAGCACAACCCTGAAGATAAGAAAGCACAAAAAATAAGGGTCTCATAACTTAACTATTACACTATGTGCTTGGAGATACTGCTTAGGAGTATTTTTTTATGAGAGCTTATGTGAAGCTACCAAAACTAATATATTTGTATAATATTTGACAATAAGAATAGATATTTGTAACTAGTACCCTCGAGAGAGAATCCTTCTCCAGTCCCTACTAGTCACTTAAGTGCTGGATGGATTTGAGCGACAATATAATGATAAAGGGAATAACCGACCTATGTCGACAGAAAAGGGAGCAACGCAACTTCAGGACGTGTCAGCGAGTGTCACACATGTAGATAGCATCTAGTTACCGCCCAGTTGGTGGGCCCACGGGCACTCCGGCGACGAGATAATCAACCGTTTCGGCTCCGACGCCTTAATGAGGTACCGTTCCCGGAGAACTAATGATAGCTTACGCAAACAAAACAAGAGAGCTGTATGGGAATTGTTCGTACGAACCTGGGTGCCCTACTGGGGAGAGGACTTAGATCGGGAGTTCTTTGAGACCAGAAACTCGAATCCAATGTTCCGTTTCGAATATGTTGGCGTTAACTAGCCTGTTTGGTTGCGATAGTAAATTTTAGATGTACCTGAGGTATTAAGTAGGGTGTATATGTGCGTGTGGGTATAAACGTTGTTTGCGAAAGGGATGGTTTTGATAACCCTTAATTGAATGCCTACATCGTGAGCCAGTCTGTAAATTTTCCATTAGATCTACTTGATTTTTTTTTTTAATAAACAGGTAGTAGTAGTACACACATACTACACATCTTCCCTTCTCGTTCTCTTCTTATCATCTTCATATTATCCAGCGATACATAGGAGAACGCATTTTCGCAATTTTTCTCTGATCCTCACCTGTCATAAAGACTATTAATAGTTTCTTTAACTCTGTGAGTACAATGCAGTAGTCGATATTTACTACGAATGCATATCTCGATCTACTTTTCTTATCAAACTTTCCCAGAAACTCTTCTTTGTTTTCCGAACAGCTTTCTTTAGCAGATCGCTAGTGTGGATTCTGTATTGAGGTTGAAAAACAAGACCATGAACTGAGTTCTTGTTTTTCAACATCCCCTTATCCTTCAGATACTAGTCGGACCACTAATGCGCCAGATGCATCCTTAGTTTTTCGGCACTTGCCTCATCATCGCCTATTTGCAATAATTTGTTTGGTCATCCATTTCCATTTACTAAGGAGTTACTTTGCTTTTGCAGGCTTCTCTTCAAAGCGATATCCTGGTGACAATTCAAGCTTTAGTTTACAACATTGTATCTACATAGGGTGTCCCTCCGAACTGGATCGTTAAATATTTTTTGACTTTTGATGTAAATCTTTAGATTGTTCAGCGTTCAAATAAATATAATACAAAAGGTAGGAAAAAATAAAACATTAAAACAATAAATAACGAAAAAATGGCTAATTTTTTAAAAATTAATGTTTTGGAAAAAGAAATCATTCTTCACATATTTCAAGTTCATATAAACAATGCTTACTAACAAGTGAAGATATTCTTTATGAGAGAACGTATATCTTAAGGAAAAGGTTATGACTTATGTTAAGCGGGGTTCATTGCCGATTATATGGAATCACCATACCAGCATAAATAATGAAGTGGATAGCACCAGAAACGGACTTGAGTTTCCACAAGGCGTCATGAGGGTCACTTCGACTGCAAACCTACTTTCGTCGCTATTGCATCTCAAGTTTTATTCGAGACTGCCTACCAGGAACTCAAAAATTTTTGTATACCTCCTCTAGAGAACACAAGCCGAATTCTCAACGCTCAAAATGCGGTATCATAACCCGGTAATGCAGTCCCAGATCTAGCTCGAACAATTTATGAATTGTTAGTCCCGCTAGATAGCACGAAGCCGTCTCTGGTGCTATTTCTCTTTCATTGCTTTTGCAGATATTGTGATTCCAACAATAGACAGTACGCCCCGTAATTGTGGTATTTTTTTTGGTTAACGTTTAGAGGTTTTTGCTACGATGTAGGTATTTTACCTTTTTTATGATTTTGCAAGTTTTGAAGTTCTCATTGCACGTTTTTGTACGTTTTGATGCTCTTATTGCAGATTTTAAAATTTTGTAGGTAGGATATTACTAAGAAGGTTTATTTACAAATACTTACAGTCAATAAGCAACTTAGCAAGAAGTATAGTTAGGTATTTAAGTAGGGAAACGCAGAAAGCTGCATCCACTATAAAATCAATTTATGTGATGAACACAGGAAACACGCAAAGGAGTAGTCTATAATGTAGTATTAGTAATGCATTGGTAATGTGGTGATGTCGAGGTGTATTAAATAAAGGACGTTAAACCGCAATACAAATTTTCGAACCTATAAATTCCATATGCATTACATCCTAATATAAACTGGGCATAACCATCCAATAAATTCACTACACCTCCAACCTCTAAAGATTGTACATCCGTTTACAGTGAGAAAGATTATGTTTTCCTTAAATTGATTAGAGTTGGTTATGATCATTCTGTCAGTTTCAAAATCGAATTTCTGCTAGAAGATCAGAAAATTCCAACGACCCAGTTCTACGATATCCTGTTTATCTATTTATTACTGTTGTTATTCTTAGAAAGTAATAATTTATATAAATAAAAATCAATTGCTACATATATGACGGAGCATCACTTGAGAACAGCTCGATCGAATTGGCTGATTTTGGTATTAAATATTAAATGAATAGACTGATACTCTATTCTAAATTCCGATATCAATTCTACGCGGTTAAAGAGCGAAAGGCTACTCAAGGGGTACGCACCTTCTCTAGAGGGTGCGATCTAAGTAAATCGTGGGCAAGGCGTATCCACTTTCTCTACAGGGTGCGTTTCAAGGTGGAACACGCGCTTTCTAGTTACATATAGAAATCAGAAAAATCAAATAAAAAAAACAATTAAAGCTAAGGACTACGCACAAACACACATACATAAAATTAGTTAAAGAATTCATTCAGGGTGCAGTAGCACTTCTCGAGCAGCTACTTTTTGAGTGCCTTTTTCAATAAGTGAATACACTTTTGAAAAGGAACGCTTCGTGTATTTTTACTGTGTATGTTTGCGTTTGGAATGAAACTCCAGAAATTTTTAAAAATATAAGTTGATATTTCAAGAACATGCAAGCATACCAAAGGTAACAGCTTATGTTTCTCAAAGAACGACTTGCAAGAATAAAAATTGTATATTCTTGCGAGGAAACGCGAAATGCGAATTTGGACTGAGAGAATGTATCTCAGTCTGGATTTTACCTGAGCGTAATAAATAGAAACTAATTCCTCAACGTCAAGAACAGTTCGTAGGTTATGAAACACATAAGTTAGGGAACGAAGTTTATTAATTAGGTTATCACAGTGAAGTTTACAATTACGATATAATCGCGGATTCTAGTATCTCATACTCAATGGTCACTCTAATTGGCTCAAGATCGTTACGTCAGTTTTGGAAGCGGACGATATATGCTTCGCTGATATTAAAATGTAAATTATGATCTTTGAAATAGGCGGCAATACTTGTGATATTGGTTTCCAAATTAGCTTCTGCACAATTGTTGTTACTTTTAAAAGAGACTGTCAAAGCAGAATCATCTGCATAGACTATAAATGGAGTCGACTTAAGGTCTAGGTCATTAACGTACCGAATGAAAAGAATATGATGATTGAACCGTGTGGAACACTCATGCTGGTTGCAATGTCTCTGAGTTAATAATGCCATCGCGAGAACAGAGTGATACATATTGCTTCCGGCCGTTCACAAAGAACGCAATAGCAACACCTCTAATCCCGTAATCACAAAGTTTAGAGATCAATTTATGGTGGTCGACACAATCGAATTTCTTGCTCAAATCACAAAAGTTCGAGGTAGGAAGCTCCTCCGCGTCAAATATACATAATCAGCAATTTTCTCACCAAATGAAATTAATGCAGTGAGGATTGATTAAGTTTTTCAGAAATTATGTTCTTTGTTATTTAATACGTTATGTTTATAAATAAAAGACGCGAGCCTATTTAGAAAATAATACTCGAGAATCTTCGAAAGGTAATTGAAAATAGTAACGGTCCGTAGTTCCCTATAATTTGACGGGCAGCCTTCATATTAATACTCTATTAAATAAACTTACCTGCTTACGGTATCAGGGGGAAAGCCTTAGAGTGGATAGAGTCATTCTTGCTAGACCGAACGCAATATGTTAATACCTCGTACAAGAGTAACAACTCCATTAATAATTTTGTATCAGAGATTTTACCTAATGATGTGGGAGTTCTCAAGGTTCCATTTTGGGACCAGTGCTTTTCTTACTTTATCTTAATGATTTCCCCCTAAATATTGACAAAGCGTCCATTACTATGTATGCAGACGATGTTGCCCTGGTAATTACCGACACAGATACTCACAGGTTGGGTAATATTTGCAATGGTCTGTTGGAAGACACATCATTATGGTTTGCAATCAATAAAGTTCATGTCAATGAAAATAAAACTTCTTACTTACGATTTCATCCTTACCAGCTTCTGCCTACACATGACTTTTATTTAAATCTCTCATTTAATAATAAGCCACTTACCAGATCCGAACAAACTAAATTTCTGGGAGTTTGGGTTGATGAACATTTGAGTTGGAAAGTACATTGTGAGAATTTGCTTCCCACATTAAATACTTTGTGTTTTTTAATCCGTAATTTAAAATCAGTGTTAACTCGCCAGCAGTTACTTAATGTTTATCATGCCTACATTTTTAGTAGGCTTAGCTATGGAATTATATTTTGGGGCAATTCAGTCCTGACTCCTGGCTAAAGACATTTTCATCTGTCAGAAACGGATTATTCGTTGTTTAATTGGTTTAAAAGCTTTCGAGTCTTGTCAACAAGTTTTCATTCGTTATAAATTATTAACTTTACCTTCCATCTTAATTCTTAACCTTGCACTTCATGCCTGTGACAATATTAATAAATTTCAACTTAACAAAGACAAACACGAGATTAACTTTATTTCAGCAGTCCCCAGAGGTTCTCGCTATTAAAGTATACAACAAACTCCCAAAACATCTGAAAAATCTTCCACGTGTACGTTTTCAACGCCATGTGCGTGATCTATTGATGGTGAATGGGTTTTATTCCCTACATGAGTTTTTAATTCATAAATTCAACTAATACTATTTTATAATTACTATTATTTCATTCAGTGTGTCTTTATGATCTCTATGATCGCTGTTAGTGTTGTCATTATTATCTGTACGATAATTTACTATCGGTATTACTATTATAGCTTCATTTTATTGTTATCATTATTGCCATTATTACCATTACTATCACTTTGTCATTATCATTAGTGTTTTTATTATTATCATCATTATCATTATTATTAATCACTATTATTATTGTTACCACTACATTTATTTTTTTTTTTATTAATAATCTCTTATAAAGGTAATTTCATTCATTTTTTCATGCTGTCCTAATGATCTTTATGATCGCTGTTAGCATTTTCATTATTGTCTCTACGATAATTTACTATCGGTATTACTACTTTTCCTTTTTTATATTATTATTATTGTCATTGTTATCATTTTTTTTTAACACTTTATTATTACTACCATTATTACTACCATTAACTTTTATTTTGCTTTCTTTTCTGACGTTTCCTATACATTTGTAATTTTGTGGTCTTTTGGAAATAAAGTTTACTTTACTTTACTTTACTTTATATAGATGTGAGTAACTTTGCCCATCCTTAACCTATCAGATAACTCCCAGACGGAATGACATGTTAACCAAGAATGTTAATGGTTTGATAACTATACTTAAAATCTTTTGGAAAATGAAATCTGTAATTGCGTCTGAACCTGATGATTTTTTGTTTTTCAATTCTTGTTGAAGTAAATTATAAAGTTCAGTGGAAGGTGCAATCCTGGGGGTGTGTAAGATTTTTATTATTGTTATGAAGTATAATGTTATGATTAATGCTGCTTTTGTTAGTTAACTCTTATCAGCTCTTATTAATCTCGGTGTATAGTTTAGCTGCTTTTTCTGATATTTACTTCATTATGTATTATTAGATTTCATTTGCCCACCTATTCTGCAATTAGCTCTCCTCCTTTATCCTCTATTCCGATGAACTTTAAATGAGGCATTGCTTTTGAACATTTATTTCTATTCAACAGATTGACGGAATGACATCGATTTTCATAGTTTTACTTCTGTCCAGGAATGTTTCACCCATTAGACTAACTAGGCTAAAGCTTCAGGCGCATTTTTAAGGAGCGTCGCGAAATTCTAAGAAGCACCATTGAATGCACCTGCGACCCTTTTTCTTTTTAGTCAAACATTTTTGTTGGGAAGGATGATTTCTAGTAGTAGTAATTTGTTATGAACCTAGGGGCGCCGGTTGATTGTTAGCCTAAGGCGCCTTGAAGTTTTAAGACGTATCTGCTTCTGCTATAATGCGATCTTATTGTTTTAGATAAGTATCTGAAGAAATGAAGTACAAGACGGTGCAGTCTTCAGTCCATGATGATAATATTATTAATGTCGAGGCTAAATGTTATGAATCACATTTTGGGAAACTTATACGCTTTTCAAATATTATGGCAAGAACTGAAAATTCCTTGGTAAGATATGTATTTTATCAAAGTTTGCAGGCTCGCAAGTTCATTTTGTCGCTTCTACTTATCATGTTTCTTTCTTATCCATGCTCGGCAATAAATGAAAGATGTTACTTGCTTCTATATTAGTTCCTAGCTTAACGTTACTTATAAACTTTATTGAAACATGAGTGTTTTAATCTCGAATATTAAAACAGGTTGTAAAGCATTCTTTCCTCGCTCTCCACTTTGTAAACTCTAAATAATTCCTCTTCGTCAAAGTACCTGCGACATTCTTCGTTCAGATTATGCATCGCTACGCGCTTCCCGCACACATATCGATCTGCGTGAGTTATGTCTCGCGTCAAAAGCGGCGAATCTCATAATAACGGAAGAATTTTTCGACTTAAAACTATGCCCGGAAGCACGTCGATAAATTCCTCCGATACATCGTCACAACGCCGTCGCTGACACGTGCGCACACACACACATACGCAGACACAGTCTCTTCACGCAATGGATATTTCGAAATAGAGCGCATAGTTTCGCTCGGAACAATTTTCCTCCGACGTACATATTCGGCAACAATGAGGAATTTTAACAATTTCGAATGAGATGTGTGCGGCCGGGCGCCATCTGTAGTCCGCTCATCGCAACGACCGCTCGCACTTTTGTTCTGTATCGGTGAGGGAAACCGCAAGGCAGCCCTTTATGTTGCCATAAAAAGCAAGCATTTAATTAAATCACGTATCGAATAAGGGGCGAAATATATTCTTGCACGGTCTATCATAGGCGGTGAAATGATTGGCATACTTCTAATTTCTGGCTCTCTGCGTTGTAAAAGGATGCGTTTACTAATAAAATGGAATTCATCGTGACGAAGCACATATTACAAATTAGTTTTGGCTTACATGTATGTTAAAATGTTTGTGGGGCATGAGATGTAAATTATCGCTATTATACGGAGAGCAGAAGACTTTAAATATAATAAAATAAAAACTTGAAGGTATGGTTGAATAAAATATATTTACTATTATAAAAATAGTTTTATTTACAACCCAGCTTAAGTTAGGGATTGGTCGTTTTAGGAATGAAAAGCTGGGAATTATATAAATAAAACCCAGAAATAATTTATTTAATGTCGCTTAGCTTCTTTGCGTTTAAAGCGTGGCGGCTATGCCAAGAGCTCACTTTTAATATAAATAAAAGAAAGCTGAAAATATGCTTTCTATGAGTTAACAAAGTCGAGAAGTAGGCATGCTGCTCTGCTGGGTGAGTGTATCAGATATACCATTCGATATATCATCTTACCGGTATTTTCTACCCTTATCTAACTACTACACACTGCTATCAACAGCTACAACTTTTCAATTTGAAATAAATCAACGAAGCCCTCATTCTGTGCTACGACGGGGTGATTAAAGCTACTTATCATCCCGTACCGAGGCTTCCGCCTATACCCGGGAAAAGCGGCTGCGTTGCCGACCGGGCCCAACAGTATGTGACCAGAACACCGGCTCACCGTGGAGTGCTAGCACCCCCCAGCTAAGTTCAAGGGATAAAATAGCAAGCTATAGCAACGGCAATTGCTCCCCCCGAACACCACACGTCAGTAAGAGGCCGACACCTATCGGAGGGAACCGGCTGATCACCGCCGGTGGGCTACCCCTCCCCCTTACTACCCATGTTGAGCAAGTTCCCTTGCTCCCGTTTGATGGGTAACCGTCGTGATCAATCACTCGATTCCCTACCAGATGGCGCGCACAAGGTTAGAAAGCCTTAGCGTAGAGGAAGCTGTCTGGTGGCAACTCCCCCGACCGTATTAGGATCACTCCAACCCGTTAGACGGTCAGCGGCCGAGCCGAGGCTCTACCCAATTAAAAGCCGACCATAGTGTCTGTTACGCTAGGGTCCGCTTTCAACCCACCTGTGTCGGATGGTTTGCCCACCGCATCGCATCCCCACACAGGCGACGGTCAGAAAATTCCGGCGACCACCCATAAAATCACCTACCGACTAGATAACGCTGAGTGGTCAACGCTATCCGACCGTGTTGGGATCGTCCCTCCGACTCTCCAACCTGTAAGACGGTCCTCGGCCGAGCCGAAGCTCTACCCGATTAGAACGCCGGCCAGAGTGTCCGTTACCCAGAGATCTGGGATAGGTTCACAACTGACGGCTAGGGCTCTCTGCTAGGGTCCGCATTAAGCCCACCTGGTTTCGGGAAGTTTGCCCATTCATCGTTTCCCCGCAGGGACCAACGGTCGGCAAGCCAAAGCCTACCTACCACTCATGGGGATTCCGAGTGCGTCGCACGTTGCCCTACTCGGTAGGGATTGGGTAGACACCCCCCGGTTCTATGGGTAAACACTGGCTGGTCAATGTTTACCCACTACGACGGGGTGAGAGGAACGAATCACTAGACATGCGTAATTTGCTTCATGCAATACCAGTATCCAATCCACTTCGCTCATTTCTTAATAAAGCGTCGCCGGATACTGAGGGTGACTTTATATAAGAATAAATATCGGTCGCACAAAATTAGCACATCTCAAGAACTTTTACCCGATGATTGTTACCCTAGAATGTAATTTTGTGAAATAATGATGAACAAATATCACGATAGCGATTATTTTTGAATAATATTCTATTTACTGATGAAAAAACATTTTTCGTTCATGGGCATCATAAAAGAGCAAATGTTCGTTATTGTTCGCGTGAAAACCTATGTTATAATACACCAACGTGAACGCAGTTTTCACATAAATTGAAATTGTGGACTGGTTTTGTTGGGGATGAAGTAATCGGATCTCTTTTTATTGAAGGAAATTTAAATGGCAACAAGTATTTAGAATTATTGCAAAGTAATATTATTTATTCTGTACGCGAGCGACTTGATGCTAATGAAATTTGGTTCTAACGGTAGCCCGGCGCACAATATCGGTGGTGCCAGTAATTTATTTATTTATAAATAAAATAAAGAGAATCGGTCAAAGAACGGAACCCTATGATACTCCTATATAGGTATGCTTTTAAGTAAGTTCTGCACTAATTTGAAAAAATGTGCATAAAACATTTTGACAAAAAATACAAGACATTTCTTATAATTTATCTTGGATATTTTGTCGTTAATCTACTAAACAGCAATGTGGTTAAAGTTACCATCATTCTCGATGGTATCTGATATTGATGAGCAATTCTCAATTAAAAACTTATAATGGCATCATATTTTTCCTTCATTTAGCGTCATATAATTTGCCTGAAATACGTTTTGTCTTGTCAACTTTATCGTTTTGTATCACGTCATCCTGGAAGCTATTACGAGTAATTAAGAATAAATTATAAACGTTAAAAAAATTCAGATGTTTATTGTACTAGACAGAAGCAATACAACCGCTATTTTAATTTGAAAATCCGATTTTCTAATCAACAACTGATGCAAACTTGTAAATCTCAGCTTCCAAACTTTTCTAATTACGGATTTGCGTTCTCCTCCGTACTTTTCGCGGTGTGATATTTACTACCCGTCCAAGGAAGAACAACTCTTCATAGGACGACTCTATTATTACTTTGTTCGAAAAGTCATTCGCGGTTATAGTGAAATAGCTAAAAACAAAAAAGGACAACCTTTTAATACCTTACAGCTATATACCACTGGAAGAAAGCCGGGTAGTGCAAAGTTATTGTGAGAAAATTACAAGTCATACCTATACAATCGTGTCGACATGGTGAGCGTAAATTTTCATTAAGACCTTTTACTAGCGCCTCATGCATTAAATAGCGGTGACGTACCTACAAATATTGTGCATCTCTAACTATTCTAATGTGGCCTAAAGATTTCATATCTTTAGCTAACAGTGATTTTGTATCTTTCAAAGTTATGTGATGAGAACTGAGGTGCTCTTTCTTAAGCATTGATGCAACGTCGTCGCTATTTTGTTATAAATATTATATAATTAATTCACATATAACTATAATCAGCTTATAATTAAAATGTAAACAATTAATTTTCAATTAAACAATTCCAGCTTTAGATTCAAATATTACTATGGTCTGTAACAGTGTTTTTAACTAAGTGAATAGGAAAATCGGAAAACCGGTTATAATACCAACTGCAAGCAAAACTGGAAGTCAGTATTCATCATTGGTAATATTGATCCCCTTAACTTGGTTAATTTAAAGATTTGCTAAATTGGCCCGTGCTTAGTTTTCAATATTATACACAATATTTTTTTACCTTAATTATATTTACAAACTTTTATATCCGAATTGTACCAAAAATTACTACCAACTTTTACTCATTGAAATGTGCAATATACAACAGACCAGATAAATCTAGCGTTGCTCGACATATTTTAAACACAGGTCACGGTATGCCTATAGATAGCCTCAGGCTAGTTAAAACTGTAAATAACTTTCGAGAATTGGATAGTTACGAAAGTATTTATATACTTAAGAACAAAGGTAAACTATTGAATGCCGACAAAGGACCTATACCCGAGTCCGGCTTATACGAATTATTGTAATTTATTTGCTAGGTCGTTACGTCCCACTAGATTTAGATAGTATATAAGCCTTGTTGTTTGTAAAAGATGTCAGTGTTATTCCACTAGTGATTTGGTGAAGAGCATATCTTCCAAGGTTTACCTTAGCCGAAAACACTATGTTTAACACTGCTTTTCACTTGTTTCTACTGAAGATGGCAACTTAGTTGCCGAAATACGTATTTAGATTTGTTATCTAATTTTGTGGTAAGGGATTTTTTCACCTTCCTTTTGGGATTTTTGTTATAGTTTTCAAGCCACAGTCTCCACCCATCACAGGAGAACTTTTACTCAACATAAAAATATACGCTCCTAGCCCAATATGCTGGAAATTAGCTACCTGACATCCTGAAAGTGGATAGTAAACTCAGAACCATCCAATTAACTCAGATTTCTTACAAAATGTGAGCTAAACAAAAGCATTTACCATTTGACATGAGCAAAAAGGTTTATATTTATGATTCCGTATATGTTAATGACCAATTTCTTATTTAATTTTTCAGATAATACTTCGAAACAACTTTTTCTTATCAAAAATCAAAAAAAGAAAACTATATTTTTAAAAACGACCATCCCTATAGATTGCCAACGTTTTCATAGTATGTTGGCCAAAATCGAAAGGAAAAAACAGCACACGCTAAACTACAGAGAATAATCGGCTTGGATTGCGGGTGCAATGCGCACCTGCCCAACAGCAGCTATGGAGGTGCTGTTAAACATCACACCTACACTACCTCGAATCAGAGATAAGATCACTAGAAATGGTAAAGTAATTTATGTCCGTTAAACTAAACCTTATACAACCATTCAAAGTACTGATTCGGAGTTGAAATGGGAGTGTCAAAGGGCCAAAATTTTAAGGAGGACCCCTGGAGTGGTACACAGATGGCTCCAAGATGGAACAACGGGTGTAAGTCGCAGTTTTTGGTTCAAACTGTCGTCTCTCAGTAGGTTTAAGATATATTGCGTCTTAATCACGCCATTACAATAAAGTTTTAACCCCAAACTGGTAACAATGAGTCGAGGAAAGTTCAGGGTTCTAGACTTACCATGCAACGTAGCAGCAAAAGTGTATCATAAATCAAACGTTTATTTCTATACAACAGGGGCAAAAGACATGTATACAATATATACAGCAAAAATGGGAAGTTAACAAATGCATATACAATCGTAAGCATACATAAATACGTACAGTGGCAAACATTAAAATATTCGCGGGGCTTCGGTAACGCTTTTGAAATCTGAACGCGGAATCCAATAGTTATAATAATTTTGATTAATAACATAAAGCAGCAATCTATGTACGGGGGTCGGTCGAAAAGTACGCGGTCGGTTTTCACGGGCTATCACGGTTAGATATCGGTGACCGCGCTAAATTCTACGGTACGGTAAATAAAACTCTGGGTGCACCAGAAGCAATGCCGGCGCAACAGCCAGAGCGGGGAGGAATCGGTAAAATGCCGGTGTTACGCCAATGAGCTTTGCCAGCGCTACAATCAGAACGGGAATAAGAAGCTCGACGTTTATCAGAAGCTTTACCGACACAACAGCCAGAGCGCGCTGGGAGGGACTCTCCCTCTCTACTTGCGGTTCCCCCCACGCGGTCACGATGGTATATATATATTATACAGATGATGGAACGAAATATGGTGGAATTAATTACTTATCTGCAATAGTGCAATTTTCTTACAGTGTGCAATCATTACATAAATGCTTTTCTGCTTTAACCCTTCGTCAGGCACATATTTTGAGCCCTTAGTTCTGGCACATGGTGTCTGGCCAGACCCCTATACATTTACATGCATTTGTATGGAAATAAGGGCTGTTTGCCGTTAAAGTTTTTACTAAGATAGGAAAATATTTGTTATATTTTGTGTTTCTATTTCTTTTTACTATGTTATTAGCTACCTGAGGAAGAAAAAATAGACCTGAAAAAATCTTTGGAATGAAAAGGGCAACAATTTTTTTGTTCTATATATATTTCTCTTTATTATGGGTAAAGTAATAAATGTTTATGACAAAATAGAAAATTATTATGAAGAATACATTGATTTTTTTATTCAGAATTTTGCGGAAGGCAACAAAAACATAAATAATCTACTTTTGAATGTTGCTGACAAACAGGATTGTTGCATTTGCAGCAAAAAAAGCGTGTCTTACGGCGTATTTTGTCACCTTGCTGCAGGCAAATTCTGCAATCTTTTTTGGCAGCTAATGTGTCTGGACCACTGCGTGAAGCCACATTAAGGTTTGCTATATTGAGAGGTCTCCCAAAGAACGCTTCAAATGCTATACGAGTTGTTGGTTGAGCCACAATGTGCGGATTATTGATGCGATTTTCAACGTTGGCCAGTACCAATTGCTTTGCAAGTTTATATAAAAATATGCGTCTTCTTTCTTTTCTTGTATTTTCATCATTTAGCTTACATATAATGTAACTTGCCAATGCCATCACATCAATCATGTTGCAGAAAAACGCGTATGTCCAGCGTCTGGTTGGCCGTTTTGTTGTGTAATGAGTTAGCATTTGATCCATCGTATCGACTCCGGCTTTAGTTGAATTATAAAATAAAATTGCCTCCGGTTTCATGGCTACGCCTTCAACATGTTTCGTGTAATGCACGGTTGAAATTAAATTGACTGCCTTATTTTTTTTGGGCACGTAGCTGCAAAGTGCAACAAGATTTTCATGAAAACCAAACACACTTGAAAGAATTGGTCGTCTGGTGCTCTTCATAACTTCCTTAGGAAGACATCTTTTGTTTGCTCGAATGGTGCCAACAGATGCCAGTCCCATAGCAGCAAGTCGTTTAGCGCCGTTCAATGAGGTGAAAAAATTATCAGAAATAATTGTTCTGCCGCTGTTTGCGTAACAATTTGCGAAATACATTAGAACGTTTTCACCTTGATTTATCTCCCGATTGTCTCCTTCCTTTCCAGTGTATAGTTTTCCTTTCAATGGAAATTTAGTCTTAGCATCGCATGCCCACCAAACTTTGATCCCATACCTTGCAGGTTTTGATGGGATATATTGGGTGAACTTTGTGCGCCCACGATACGGAAACAACTGCTCATCGATGGTGATATTTTCATAAGGTTCATAATAATTTTGCAGATTTTCATTGAGAAAATTCCAAAGGTCCCGGATAGGAGCTGCTTTATCTGTTTGCTGTCGGAATGCCCGCGTACGACTATTATCGAAACGAATATATCTGGACAGAGTAATGAATCGTTTGTGCGACATAGCCGCACGGAATATGGGCAGCGAATCAGAACGCCACAATATACTGGAGTCTTGCATATTATTATGGCTGAGACCAGAAGCCAATAAAATCCCAATGAATGCATCTAGCTCAGAGCTTGTCAAATCAATCCATTTTCTTTGGGTAGACTCTGGATGTTCTTCATTCCATTTTCTAATTGATTCTCGCCCATGCCGATTTGTTTCACTAATGATGACGAACGTAATATTGGTTGAGAAAAATAGCTTGAATACCTCAACTGGATTGGTGAGCCTTGTTTTTGTTCCAGATTGAAAACGCATGACATTATGCTGGCGCAAACGAGATGCAGGGGGTTCAGTTTCGTTCCATTTAGTACCGTCTTTACCATAAAAACAGCTTGAGTCGACTTCATTTGCTGCTTCAGCATCATTTCCACTTTCTTCTTCTTCATCTACGTCTTCATCACTATCATAAAGTTCGTTAGGTTCAATTTCCAAATCATTTTCTATGTCTGATGCATCATCTTCTGGCACATAATCAGCAGTGTCGTCACCATCGTTTTCAAAAACATCATCATTTTCATCAGCTTCTACCTGACTTTGAAAATCACGCACTAATGCCTCTGACAATTGGGGTTGCAAATTCGCGCTACGCAAGCGTGTATTATAAATAAATTCCAGTTCATCAGCCATAATATACTAACAACGCAACAAATCTACCTGCGTAAAATTATTCACAAGTTCAAAATTACCGCACAAAAACTAGATTACGTCTTCACTGCTCAACGTTCAATGAATAACTAACTCACAAACAAAATCAGAATAAAGAAAGACCCATAAAAGAATAAAGTAAATACAAATTCCCAACTCGTACCATGTGCTTTGCCTATGCGTTCATACAAAATGCATAGGGGTCTGGCCAGACACCATGTACCAAAAGTAAGGTGAAGATTTTTTATTTGGCTTTTTTGTCCTGTTCCAAGGACTTTTTTTCAATTATTAATTTATACATCGAAAGCCAACAATATTTTGGGAGATTACCTGAAATTACAGCCATGTACCTAAAATAGAAGTATGCTAAATTGAAGCATGAAAATGAAATATGTCTGGCCAGAACCATGTGCCAGTTCGAGGGTTAACTGTATTTGTTTTAATATGAGGAAATTTTCTATGTTAATTTTTTTTTGTAGCATTTCATATTAAAAAAAAAATTACAATTAAAGCAGAAAAGCATTTATTTAATAATTACTTATCTATTTGTTATTGTACTTGTTGAATAAATTTAAACTTGGGCTCTTGAGAAATGCCTATTTTCCTTTAAGAACTTATTTTTTTTCTATTACTTCTGTTATAACTTTATTAGAATTTAACGAATTGTTTATAGTAAGGGTAAGTATAGACGATAAGATAAAATTAGGAAAAGTAGTAAATACTCTCCTCCTACCTTGTTAAAGATATCTCAAGAATCCTATAAGCTATAAGTATTATTCGCTTCTTAGATTTAAATTCAGCAGCTTTTCTGTTCATAGCGCTACAGGAAAATAATAATAATAAAAATCTATGTTCCAAAGTCATCCGGGTTTATGGTATACAAATGATATTCAACTATACCCCTCCAAAACGATCACTCTTTACTTTCTAACAGGATAGGTGAATAATTCAATTCCATATTCATTCGATAATAATAAGATTGTGCAGGCTCCCTCCTTTGCTGACAGCTGCAAAATGTATTACGAGCCAAAAGCAATTTCCTCCTAAACATGCTCCCTTTCATCTTTCTAATAGCGAAAGAGCTATATGTAAAATAGTGTTAGTGCCACTATCCATGGATTCGTAATTCAAGGCTAATTTACATTAACCTGCTATATGCACCATTATATTATGCTACCATAGATACTGCTATCTCCAACGTTATTCTCTTCATTACCTGGAATTGCTGGTACTAAAGACGTTTAAATAACACGTCGCATAACAGGGAATCCTCCAGTATTGTAATTTCTTTGGGCTCGTTCGCTAGAGTAATTAAAAATTCCCTTATAATTAACTGTGATTTATACAAGACGGGTATTAATCAGCCTTGTGTTAAATTAGGACAAAGTTTGTAGCGTGTAGTAGAGTTATCTAGCGAGGTATCATTTACATTGTTGAAGCGAGCGCTCCTACTACAATGTTCACGTAATGTTCGATACAGGTTCCTACGTTTAGTGGCATTAAGAGAGAATAAATTGGAAGTTAATTTCCTGAAGATTTATGCTTGATAAAGTCTCCAAGTTTGTTTTTGTTTAGGGCAGAGTTGGGAAGTGTGTATATCCCACAATAAATTTACTGCAAGATTTAAAGCAAGAGCGTATAATATATATACATATAAAGATTTACTTAAACCATTTCACTTTATGTTTAAAATGAAAATGGGGTAAGAAAAACAATGATTTATTAATAACAATTGTGATACAAATGAAAATAAAAAGTGAACTCTAAAAAAATGTTGCTATCATGTAGATAGTTATAATAATTATTTTGTCCGGCCAACAGATGTCTCCACATAAAGGACAAACATATTTAAGCATAGGAACTACTTAATACCTAGCAACTAAACATACCATAATAAAAAATGAATAATAATAGTGTGTTACGTTTTGTTTAATATGACCCTAGAATTCGAGAAAGAGTGGAGCTGGTCTGGTGTTTTAAATTTGGACACAGAAAGAAGGATTGCAAAGGACAAGACCGATCAGATTGTAACGTGCCGTTCTATGGGAAAATCTATTTCAGTGTCAAGACTTGAGTTTATTTGGAATTAATCATTAATTCTTTTTTATTTTGATTGATTTTCCTATAGGCGGTAGCGTTGCTACCGCATGTTACACTTTATTTCATTAAGTTTTTATTTGTTTAATATTGTTTATGATGCGAGTGCCGTCCTTGCAGACGGTGCCCGATCACGCACGTTCACTCCCACCATCGCACCGCGTACGGGAAACCGCAAGTGTATTTAAACCGCGCTCTTAGCACAAGTAGATAGAGAAAGTCCCTAGATACCTCCTAGTCCACTCGGGCTGATGTGTCGGCAAAACTTTTCTGAAACACGCCAGGCTTCTTATTTCCGGCCTGATTGTATCGCTGGCAAAGCTTTCTGGTGTAACACAGACATTTTTCCCGTCCACTCTGGGTGATGTGTCGGCACAGCTTTTCTGATGCACACAGGCATTTTACCGATTTTCTCCGCTCTGGCCGTTGTGTTGGCACAGCTTCTTACGCTCCCAGGGTTTTATTTACAATAACTCGCGGACCGTAGAGTTTAGCGTCGTCACCGATATCTAACCTTTCATGACCCGTGAGAACCGTCCGCGTACTTTTCGACCGACCCCTTGTATACATATTGTCATTTTATGTTGTTAACCGAAACAAAGGCATTAGATTGCGCGTCTAAATTTCAGAAGCGTTACTGAAGCCTCGCGAATGTTTTAATGTTCGTCACTGTACATATATTTATGTATTCTCACGACTGTACATGCATATGTTTTGACACTTACCTTTTCTTTGCTGTATGTTCCATATCTTCCGCACCTGTTGTATAGAAATAAATGTTTGATTTATAATACACTTGTTTCGTTGCGCAATCGATCTAGAACCCTGAACTTCCCCGCACTCATACTCATAGCTACCACTTTGGGATTAAAACTTCATTGTAACAGAGAAATTAAGACGCAATACTGTTTGAACCGCCACGAGTTTGTAATTCGCCGTTTGTCAACTGGCCAAATGATCAGCGCCGCCGAACGTGCTCGGGGCAAACCGCCTCTTTCCACTTACGGGGGCCAACGCATAAGTAATAGCCTACTATAACCCAAGATTAGTACCAATATCAAAGTATTACAGACTAACCTAGGGAGAGGAAAAGTTGCACACGACATGCTGTACACTATAGCATGTGAAAAAGACATCGACATCGTGACAATAAGCGAGCCCAACATTATTAGTATATCGTTAGTATATATTAATGTGAATTGTATATCTAATTTCAATAGGTTCTATACTCATTTAATAATAATAATAATAATAATAATAATAATAATAATAATAATAATAATAATAATAATAATAATAATATTGTTTATTGTCCAACAGAAATGATCCATTAACGGGACAAAGCAATGAAAAGTGTAAAATGAAGTGTACAATGCAAGTATACAAGCACAGAGTACGAAAAGAAAAAATAAACTACATCGAAATTTGAACTGAAAACTTGAAATAATAATATTAATTTATTATTTATTCTATTATAGTAGATGCTGTTCTTTGGAAAAGTATGTATAATGTAAAAAAGTAAATTGAGAATGTTTTCAACTTATATACACATAAAAACAATTTTTAATTCAAAGAAATTTTACTTGAGTTAAGAATATCATTGTTTCATATATACGCAAATAAATATATTCTTGGATCAAAAATAATATTTATTTAATTTTCAAGAAAAGAATGTCTTACTACAAGAAAATCATTCATTGAATCAAATGATAACATAATATCAATAAGAATTCCAATCTCAGCCTAAGTAAATAGATATTCTTAGTAAAAGAATATTTATAATTGAATAAAGCCTTTAAATTTTTGATTGAAGAGATTGACTTTGCTTGGTAAAAGAAGGCATTTTACTTGAACAAAATGTTTGTTATTTTGAAAGATGATTGTGTATTTATTCACAAGGAGCCAGTTTTATTTTTTCCTAAAATGTGTTTTTTTTAATAAGAAAACCTACCACAAGCGTCATGATTCATGATCATCATCGTCTGGTTGATGCCTCTCCGTTGATATATATATGAACGGAAATATTACGATGGGAAAATAAACAGTGCCTCCGATGTCGTTATACTGGCGCCCTATACTGGTGCTTTAGTATGATACTGACCATAAGTTGACTTTCCAAAATATTCTTTCCTTTCTTTGCTTTTAATATTTTAAATTTTTTTAAGAAAAGAGCCAAATGTTTACTGTCGGAAAATGTAATGTTTCTTTTGATATATATATAGATGTACAAAGGTGCATTCGATTTAAATACTTTTATACAGCAAACAACATTACTGCTTGGATTATCTTATCTATATCACTACCCTTACAACATCCTTCTTATTTGAGTAAAACCAAAAAAATAATTTTGAACATAATTTATTTTTTCTTTTTTTGTAAATCTAACAATATAATTACACATATTAATCTATACTTGCATTCGATTTGTTGATGATTCATTATAGAGTTTATCAAAATCAAGTTCGACCTAAAAAATATATGCATTCTCAGATGCCAATGAAACTTAAGAAAAAACAAAAGCTTACCAAACTAATACCTCTTTGGTCTTTAAATATAGACCCTCGCGGAGAAATTCAGTAACAGTTTTTGCTTTATCGTATCTTGGTAAACGGTGTGTTTGCGTCCATTTTTCCACGACCTCTTCCCATGGCTCTCTTCTTTCTCTCAACCAAATTTTAGATCTCTGCAATTGTTCATCCTCTGCAACGTCTAAAATACATTGAATTTAGAAAAATTATGCAGATATACTTACAATATCTTTTTAGGTATACAATTATAATAATCATAGCAATAATGAAAATACTATTGCTTTTATTAAATAAAGCAGAACTGAAACTAAACTTGTGAAATAGTACACTAAACCTCTCCTGGCTTTACCTTGGCACTACTTACATTACCCTAATCAGGAACTGTGACTTTGAACGTTCCATCACGTTGACAATTTCTTAGAACATTTTCTGCAAATAACACCACAACAACAAAACTTCTGTGTGCGAAGTTTTTGTCCTGTATGGTATATACAGTTTGAAATTTTACGGCCAAGTGTATATTTCCAAAAAAAAAACCTCTCTCAAACATGATGCGAACAAGCGCAATATTTTAAGAGCAAGTAGTAACTTAACCTATCGTATTCTATAAGAAAGATGTCCAATGTATAATGTAGATTTACATTAATATGCTAAGAAATCACTAAGTATTGTTTTGTTAAAACATTAATACGGTTAAAAAATGCATTTTCAGAAACTGTCTCAATCATATTTTCACAAGCAGTTAGCTACAGATTTAGTTGAATTATATATCAGCCACATATCAACACGTATACTATAAAGTATGTTTGTTGTATACTATTTAATAAATAAGGACATTATGAATTACTTACCGATTTTGCGTCACCACGTACCACCGCCCTTCGACGCACGCTAAAAATTATTGCACGTATGCACGCTAAAAACTATTGCATTATTGGTAATCGTTCGTTTGTCACGTAGCCACGCTCACCCCACCATGAAAATTGCATCATCTTTTTTAAAACGATTTTTAGCTTAAAATAAGTATACAAAGGGTTTGCTTCAAATATTTAAATCCTTAAGAAAAGAATATACTTTCTTAATTCAAGTATCTTCACCATTCTTTCATTGCCGCTATTATTTCTTACATAGAGAAATCTGTTTCTTGGGGAAAATATAATTTTCTTAAAACAAGCTTTACAAGCAAGAATATCATTTGTTATAGCTAAGTAAAATATTTTTTTCTATATAAATATAATTTCTTATTTCAAATACAGATATATTTGAAAGAAGTATAACGTTTTAAAGAAATATATTTACTTGACGCAAGAAATCTATTTTATGTGTGTACATATGTGTCTTCAATATTCATTGTTACATTTTCGATAGATGTTTTTCTATTACTACTTTCTGTTCGTTTAACTTAAATATTGATCCTGAACATGTCTCTAGCCTTCATACAGCAATATCTTACCTCGTTTAAATGTAGCATACTTATGCCGCTATTTAATTTAACTTTTCATTTGCCGCAGGTTTAACTATTTATCTTTTGAATTTCCTTTCTGGTTATAGTGCTGTGCTCATTTGACATTTATTACATGGAAATCACATCAATGTTATTAAGAACCAGAGACAGTTATATGACTTAAGAAAAAAAAAAAAAAAAAGAGCGTCGCGCAAATATTATGATTTGAACGCTGAAAGTAATGAAAATGTGATGGAAACATTAAAAGCGGTCTAGCAATATATCGTGGGCAATTTTCTCCTTCTGCTAGTGTGATTCCGCCCCACCCATTCCTAAAAGCTGTAAAAGTTAAGCGGTTCCCGGTAGTTTGCGAGTGAAAGCATCCATAAAAATCACGTGCAAATAATGGGGGAAATGTTCGAGACGAGTTTGGCTGACGTCTTGTGAAGTTAGACCCGATTGCAAAAGTTGTGATTGTTAGTAGATGCAGTTTAATGGTTATTTACACTGTGTTATCTGAACAAATATATATTTGATGCTTTAAGATTTTGTTTGCAATATTCTTTTTCCTTAATTATAAAACACTTTAGCAGAAAAGGCACAATTTGTAAAACTACACATTATTTATTTAGGAAAGGCGGAAATTGTTTGATACAGGGGCAACTTGATACGAAGTAGTTTGTAAACAAATCATAGGTCCCAGCCTACTTTACGGCATGCTAATGAATAGTAGTTATAGGAGTGCGTGCTCTTTTAAAGTGTCAATGTATGGTAGTCTCTTTCAACTACATCGAACAGACAGTACCTCTGTCCACTAGGGCGGACAAGATTCCGCCTGTCTTCAGCTTCACTAGGAAATACTCCGTAGTCATTTCCAACAGTGAGGTCTCCAAAGCATACATTCATAGACCGAGGCGATGTTCTCATCGCTGGTTTGTGGATGCCTCGAAGACGCCGAACGGCACAGGCATTGGGATCTGGAGAGATGGAGAACCGAATAGCGAAGCCATCAGCTTAGGGGGCTCCACTTCCATCTTCCATGCTGAAGTTATAGCCATCCAGATCTGTGCAGAGAGCATCTTAAACTGTCCGCATGGGAATGGATCGGTCGAAATTTTTTCCGACAGCCAAGCTGCCCTCAGGGCACTACAGGCTGTCAAATTTGCTTCCGAAGTGGTACTGAGGTGCCATAGGAAGCTTGAAGAATTGGCGGAGCATCACAGCATTACGCTGAGATGGGTGCCTAGTCACTCTGGGATTAGAGGCAACGAAATTGCTGACAAACTAGCTAGAGGCGCCAGTGGTCTACCGTTCACTGGTCTAGAACCGTTGTGCGGGAGTTCCTATGGAGGTATCAAAGCCTTTGTCAGATCTCAACTCGCTGCTAGTCACCGCTCCTATTGGAATGGACTAGTCGGCGTGAGACACTGTAAAATCCTCGGTTTTTATCCGGGCGACGAAAGACTCCGCAAGGCAGTCTCCATGAGCAGGGCCAGACTGAGACTTCTTACGGGAGTCCTAACCGGCCACTGCTCATTAAACAAGCATTTGCACCGAATGGGGCGAGTGGACTCTCCCCTGTGTAGAAACTGTGGGAGAGCAGAAGAAACTCCTGTGCACCTCCTTGCCGACTGCCCGGCAGTGGACAGGGAGAGACGGAGCTGTCTAGGGGTCGCTCGATTAGACGAACCCAGTATAAGAAAATTAACTCTCGACCAACTTGCGGACCTGTTTGTTCGAGTACAACCAGGTCGAGAGGGTTAAGACATCATGGGGGCACAATAGGTCTTAAGGCCGAGCTGCCTCACGGGGTTAAACCTGCCCATGAAAGCAAAAAAAAAAATGGTAGTCTCCAATAGCGTTTTCAGATGTGCGTTGATCATTTTATGAACAAAAAGTAAAATCTTGTTTATAAGTTAGAGTGCATCCGATTGATGGACAAACAAAGATGGATAAAATTGCAATACGTTTCTAGAAAGCTATATAATTAGTATTTAGCTACCGACATTTTACTGTTCCTTACAGCACGTATCCTAAAATAGACGCCAAATAGTTGGATAGATGCCACTGGGACAATCGATCAGCGTGGAGATAGTTTTAAAGATATTTCCGAGAAAGCTGCTCTGATTCTTAAAAATGGTTCATCCCTGAGAACATCAGGAAAAACACATGGAATTGATAAAATGACATTGCGGCATTTTATTAAAGCATCTAATATCCCAGGAAACATTGTGCAAGTTGATTGCGGTAAGCCACGGCAATGTTTTATGACTCATCATGAAAATAAGCTAGTGAATTACATGGTACATTGCTATAGAATATATTACGGCCTGTCTCCTAAAGATAGAAGGTAGAGTACATACAAATGGAGGGAAAACGCTATGGCGTCGGAGGATTGGTTTAGCGCTTTTGCGAAACGCCATGAAAGACTTTCAGTGCATACTCCAGAAGCTACTAGCGTTAGCCGGCAACAAGTTTCAATAAATACAATGTGAAATTATTCCTTGATAATTGAAAAACTAGGCTTGATGGACATAAATTTGAATTTAAAGATTTATGGAACACCGACGAGAATAGTTTAAAAACCGTTCAAAATCCTAGAAAAGTAGTAGCAAAAAAAGGCAAGAAGCAAGTTGGGAGATTCACGTCTGCGAAAAGATGATGATTCTAGAGGCGAATACTTGTGGAACCGCTATTCTGCCTATGTTCATTTTTCCTATGGTATCTTATAAAGATCACTTTCTTAAAAATGATCCAGCAGGTTATATAGGAACAGCGCATGCAAGTGAATGAGTAAAAGAAATTGTTTTTATTATTTATGGAGCATTTTCTTAATCACATCCGTTGTACAAAAGATAATCGGTGTTTGCTCCATTTCAACAATTACTTATCACATCTTGCTATTTCTATTTTTGACTACTGCTCAGCTGGTGTGGTCTTTTTGTCATTTACTCCGCATACTACAGATCACTTATAACCTCTCGATCATTCCGTGTTTGAGGCATTCAAGAAATATTATTTTGCTGCCTGTGATGGATGGATGACTAGCAATCCTGGTAAGACTATTACAATCTACAACATACCAGGTATTCTGAAAGAATGTCTCCCAGATGCAGTTACTCCAAGAAATGTAATATCTGGGTTTACAACCACAGGAGTAGCATCGCTCTGCAGTTACTGACAGAGCTATTCAGATATCATCCATTGATAAGCAGCAGGAAGTAGCTGTCGGAAATGATGATACAACAGTCGAAAGAAGTGAAGCTTCAGCGGCAAATTTGTATAGAATTCAAGATACTTTCTACCAGCCGCCTCACACCAGCTGTACCAAGTAACTCACATACTACAGATGGAGTATTACCTGCTTAACTGAGACCTTTTCCACAAGCTTCTGAACCTAAATATTTCAAAAATAGTAGAAAGATACGAACATCTGCAATTTTGACTGATCTGTCGGAGAAAGAAGCATTAAAACACAAAAACCCAGGACAGCAAAGAAAAGAGGAATTGCAAAAAAGGGTGCAAGGCGTAAGCTGGTGAAAGAGCAAACTTCTAACAAGAAACGCACTCAAAGAATAACTATAGCAGTTCAGATAACGGAGACTGTCTATGTTTGGTTTGCTTGTAGCCATTTTATCTATCTGGAGATGGTCTACAATGGATTCGATGTATAGTGTCATAACTGGGGTCACTTGAATTGTGGGTCAGATGACATACATTTTTTATAAATATCCACTGTAATTCAGAGAAGCAGACACTTTTTAAAAATGGGTGCTGCGGAGCATTTCCAGGGACCGGAAACTGCCATTGGCATAGCACCCACGGTAGCTAAACAGCAAGTCAATGTATGGGCGCATCAGAAAGTGCTCCAACATTGAAACAATTGTCCTGGTATGGTACATATAAAAATGTATTTCATTTAATAATGTCAGAACCAAGGAACCACTAGAATTTGACGGGAAAAGTGTCAGAGTAATTGTTTCTCTCTTTATAGGTCACTGCAAACTCAGAAAGCACATACACAGAATCGGACTTTCTGAAGGAACTGAATGCCGGCTGTGTTTGGAGGACGAAGAGAGAGTTGAGCACATCTTCTACTGCTGCCCCGCCGCAACAAGAATCAGGTATGACATATTTGAGAATGTTGATCTTTCCCTAGAAGACTTGAAAAAGACCTCATTCAAAAAGATTCTGCGCTACCTTAAGGGCCTGAACTTATTGGATGAACTTTAAAGATAACATCCGCATATTCTGATTTTACAGGAAGAGATCTCTATATTTTCGTTACTGAAAATGTCTATTAGACGGAAACTGTAACCGTCAATTTTCAACATATCTTTTCTAATTTAGTTTAATTTTTCTTTAAAGTAGATTCACAAACAAATTACATTTTCCTGTACTTGAAGGTGTTCAATTTTTCTTTCAACACTGCAGCCTCACAGGTTTTTGTATTATATCTCCTATTTCCTTTACCCATTGAATTATGCCAGCCAGTGCAATAGTCTGGTGCCCCATATTAGTTTGTAGGGTCTGGCTGGTCGAAATGATCCTCTGAGTTCATTTTTGGTTTGCCAAAAAATTGTCTTTTTGCCTGGGATTCACATAGGATGTGATATGCGGTCTCCGTCTTTCTATTACACATGCACTGGATATATGGGGTGTTGATTCCCATTTTCTGTAGGTGTCCTTTCAATACACAATGTCCTGTTAGAAAACCTGCTCCTTAATGAAGGTCTTACCAGGAGTTTGTCTGGTTGTGTTGTTCTAGTCTTTCTTTTGGACCTAATTCCTTACCTGCTCCCGTACTGTGTACGGGGTTTGGCACTTCTAGAATAGGTTCTGGACTTATAAATGAAGCCGATGATCCCTTTCTTGCCAACTCGTCGGCTTTTTCGTTTGCTTCGATTCCCAAATGTCCGGTCACCCACAGTAAAGTAACTTTATTGCGGTTATTCAGTCCTCCAATGTATTCCCAAAGCGGTTTTGATTCTATCCTGGGGTTCATTAATGCCTTCAGTATCGCCTGACTATCTTGGAATACAGATCCATTTATTTTTATAGGCCTTTTGATTGATTTTTTTGCAGAATGCAATTTTGCGTATACCTTTGTTTGAAAAACGTAGTTATTTTTTCCTGGTGAGATTGTGATCATTGTGTTTCTCACGTCACTGTAAATTCTAGCTCTAGACCCATTTTCGGTTTTTGCTCCATCTGTAAAACATATCAGTTTACCGAACCTGTCCCTGTAGTTGGATTGATTTTAGCTTATCCTATCCATGATTTCCACCTAGAAATTTCTGCTAAATAGATATGTAGCGATGTGGACTGATCTGATTCCCAAGAGGTTACCTTCCACATGATGGACAATATTGTTGTGTCCTAATTTTTAATTAAGGTTGGAGTCAAGAATGACACCGAAATATTTTACTTCCTCGGACAGTTTTATTTCTTCACTCCGGAGCTTTAGTGGTGCTAGATAATCCATGATTTCCACCTAGAAATTTCTGCTAAATAGATATGTAGCGATGTGGACTGATCTGATTCCCAAGAGGTTACCTTCCACATTATGGACAATATTGTTGTGTCCTAATTTTTAATTAAGGTTGGAGTCAAGAATGACACCGAAATATTTTACTTCCTCGGACAGTTTTATTTCTTCACTCTGGAGCTTTAGTGGTGCTAGATAATCCAACTTCCACCTTATTGTAAATATTATTGTGATCGTTTGGAGGTGTTCAATTTAAGACAATACTAATTATAAAAATCTTAACAACGACCTAGTGAATTTTTTTCTTAGGTGTATTTTACTCAGCTTTAAATACATTGTATCTTAGTACTTTAACCCGATTTGTGGGTATGATGTAATAGCAACAAAGTCAGCTTTAATGTTCAAAATTTTTGAATAGGATGTAACTTTTATTGTCAGATACAGATGGAGCAGAAAAAGTTTTGTCCGTAACCCACATGCTCCACCCATCATCCCTCTACGTATGCTAATCTACACTAGGAAGAAAAAAAAAAGGCTCCATCAAATTCTAACGCTTCATTTCCGCAGGATGGAGGGGTGCGTTCAAATTCAACTTCGTTACAAAGAAAACTACTTTGCTGGCGTGAATCATGAACAAGCTGTGTGAAAGGTCTGATTTGATATTCACCCCCGGAATTATGAGGATGACGCGACGGGACGAGACTAGACGGCTTTTTCCCTTTATTTCGAACGCAGATCGATGATGCATCGTGACTTTATCAGGACAAAGGGATGTGCAGGCGGGTAATGTGATCGAGGTGCAGCTGTTTTTGAGGTTTCGCGTCTAGCGCTGAATATTTCCATAAAAATATCTTCCGGCGGTAACTCGACACGTGCTTCGTTAGGTGTGTATCCGTGCTGGTAGCTGCGGTAGGGATGGAGCGAGTAGGGGTAGATTCGAGTCTGGAATAATAATAGAGCAGTTGGTTGTGACGAGTTGCGACGTACCTATTGTGCGAGCGACGCTGTTGCTTTACCTCTGAGACGTATTAGGAGATGCCGCGTGTCCTAGACCGAATGAAAATTTGATTACAACAGCAGACACTAGCAATAAAAATCTAGTCTTGTCGTGAGCGCGACATTTCTGAAAGGATTTGCGAACGGAAAATTGCACACGAGGAAGAAAATTTAATCTAAATCTTCAGAGAGAAAGTTTTGTGGTCGGAGTAAATGCATTCCGTTCTGTGGTTGGCAAATTTGTTTAGCATGTTAAAGCAGCTGATGTTATAGCAAAAAGACGTTACGGTTCTGATCGGTTTGTATTGCATTTCTTTATTGGCCTTAACATGACCTTGCATTAACAATAAATAAATGAACACTTCAAAAATACAGGGTCTTGCAATAGTGCGCCAGGCTTCCATAGCTTTTTTACGAATTAAGTATATCGACTTATACTGCATTATAGAGTGTATCTTTGGAAAATATTTATAGTTGTGGCAAATTTCCAGTTGTATCGGAAGTAAATATCAAGTTTTTGATTTAAAAAAGAACTACATCTTGCATTTTTGGAATCCCTATTAAATTTAAATAGCACTTTATTAGGCATACATTAGATCTAAGTCGCATGGTGTCTGAATTACATTCCGTTTTCTATTTTAACCAAAATGACATTTGCAGCGTCTTCGAAACTTGAAAATATCTCTAAAATTGTGATACGCTTTCCAATTTCGTTTAATCATGAAAAAGCAACGTCTTTTAGTTAAAAAATGTTGGGTTTAAAATACATGGTGATTAAACTGGAATCTGTAATTTTCGAGCTCTGAAATCATGGATAACTTAATTTTTTCTTAAATAGAACGGTATAGCAACGGTATAGACGTAAGTTTTATTGTGGCTTTGGTTGATGCGATTTCTACCACCACGTTATTGCTCCACAGATTATAATTGGACAATCATCATATAAAGCCAATGGACTAACTTTGGGAATATCCCGAAGATTTCCCAAATATCGCTCGGCAGGTTCATAAGAATGTCCTGGACTTGTCAGCATTTTTTCTCAAATGTAAATTCGCATAGGACACCTAGATATTTGACATTATGCACAAATTCAAGTTTCACACTCTGAATAGTGGGGTGCTCCCCTCTCCTTTTCCTGGAGAACGGCACTATAAAGGTTTTGTTTGCTTTTGAAATATAGGTGTGTGTTAGTTTTCACTTCCTTGGTTACCAAAAATATTATATAATTTTTGTTTGTCAATCTCAAGTGGCGCGAGTACGATAAAAGAACCCTTGAACTATCAACATAACATCATGAAGAAGAAGTGCACAAACGCAATTAACCGAAAAATGTCACCATGGCGGGGCTCATAACCTATTGTTGGTATTACCATACTGGGAAACCCGATGAAAGGGGAGTATCACTAGAAATGGACTCGAGGTTCTGCCTAACAGGCGTCATCAGCGTCACTCCAAGTGCACACCCACTTTGATCGCTATCGCATCTTCAACTATATCAGCTTCATCTAGTAGGGATTCAAGAATTTAGATGTGCGCTCCCAAAGGGATAGAAGCTACACGCTCATCCTATGAGGCGGCTCTTTACTTAAAGGCATCATAAGCATAATGCTTATGATACTACCTTTCTTGTGATGGGCAAGACTTTAGGTGTCTTACCGAAAGTTATAACGACTATTTAACTAAATTAAGTGAAGGGCTTAATACCAAACCATTTAATAATTAACGATGACTAAATAGAGATTATACTTCTTAAAACGAAACCATATAACTATCCATCAGATATCATAATAAATAATTAACCATAGCTGTCTTATTCGGACCGTATGCTGCTCCCGAATGCGGAATCAAGTACACGAGTCTGTGCAAAGTGCCATATATTTCGTTAATGTCTATGTATCTATACTTGAAGTTTTTACATTTTCATTTAACAACAAACCTTTATTTGAGCAACATGCCTTTTTGTGTGTGTATGATACTTACAATGGATCAGCACATTGTTACTTTAAGCTGCATTCGATTTTGAGTGGGAGTAATCTTGCCTATTTAGGTATGAAGTTATTTAATGCTCTTTCCATTGATATAAAATCATAAAATTCGTTAAATGTTTATTTAACTATTTCTTTGAGATTTAGAACTTTACGGTATAAATAATTTTCTAAATTGTTATACCATCCTTTTTTGTTGTTTTCTTCTTGATTTTTGACTTTTGTAAGTACTTGAATGTATTTCAACAGTAGCACTAAAGACTATTTCTATTTCAGTGCCATCTCGCCTTTTATATCACCATACATATTCTAAATAATTATTTCCTTAGTCAAAAACAAATATGAGATATGTTAATAACTACGTTGGCTTCACAGCATAAACATTATAATAATCCACTAGACCGGAAACAGAGAAGAAATAAAAGGAATCGTACATACTCCCCAAGTTCATGTTCTCTCTTCTAATTTACATTTATGATTTTATCTGAAAATTTTATTATGCAATAAAGATAAATACTTCAGAATTATTAGAGCTTTTCTGGGCTCGTTCTAGTAATTTTATGTATCTGTGCCGAATAAATTTCCATCGGAACCGATCGAAGATACCTACTTAATTATTTTCATTCCCTTCGTTTTTTTTTTTCTCCTCTCGTCCTTATTTTTTTTTTGTTACTGGTTGAAAATAGGGAACATAAAAAGGAGGAATATCGGCTCCGGATTAAAAAAAAAACGAAAGCCTGTGTCTACGCTTCCAATAATTTCAAGCCGTAGATTATGTCGTGCTTTATATCAGCTTCGTTGGTACTGAAAAATTAAAAGAAAATGAAAAGTCGTATATCACAAATTACGATGTCGTTCTAAATTTAATATTGGCAGCAAAAACTGGTAGTATATTAGGGAGAAGTGCTATTTGTTCAAAGTGTTTTCTTTTTCTTCGTCAGCAGCTGAAACATTTTTCCTTATATTAAAAGATAAAACAGATATGATTTTCTTGTAAATAATTTGTTAGATACTGACGTACAAAATGTATCAAAAGATTCCTTTGCGTACAAGAACAAAAAGATACAGTTTTAGTGGCATATGCGGCGAAACACGATCATCTTTAATAACTTTCGATATGCTGGCAACTTTCTTCAGTTCAGAACTTCAATAATTTTATGTAAACACTGTCTTTTTAACAATACTGTAGCAACTCAAATGTAATGAAAGGGTTGCAACTTTGACTTACGATCCTTAATGTAAATTTACATCAAAATGTATACGCAAACATAAGCATACGTTAATGTATGATAGATACACAATTGAACTTATTGAATATTATTTCGCGAATATCTTTCCTAATTTGTCAAATAAAATTTACAAATATGTTATAATTCGAACACAAATTTGAAATGGGTTTGACATGAGCCGCTAAATTTGCGCTGATGCATGTTCAAAGCAGTTAAAATGCATAAAAATGTATAGAAATGTAGACATGCATGTTGCGCCTTATCCAAGACTGGTCAGTGTCACTCGACGAATCTTTCATAGGGCGAAAAATGCATGCGATAACGTGCACTGTATTGTTCCTTATTCCACAGTTTCAGCCAATGTAAAATATTTCCTTTAAAAAAAAAAAAACCCACACTTACCTGTACTTTTATTGCTGTTTTAATTGTTATTATCGAAAAATCACCACAAAAAGGTTCACTTTTACATAGACAGTCAAGTTGTCAGAATGCAATGATACCAATTCACATCTACTAACTGTTGTATCATATCATATTTTTTAAAATAATTTTTTTCCACAATTACATCCTTACTGTACTCATTCAAGGATAGAAAGCGCCACTTTACCGAATTAAACTGTCAACACGTCACCTTCGTAACTTTACCGTACTCTTCTATGAAGATTCTGAAGTTTTTCTGGGTTCTCTTGTCAAACTAGCTGTCAAGGAATCTGTCATTCAAATATGAGTCATCTATATTCTGAACACTACGAACGCGAGTAAATTGATTTTAGTAAGTTGTAATCACGTGGTAGCCGAAAAGATTTTGTACACACCACGGTTGAAAAGTGTCTTATCGAACTCGTTTGGTTGCTTACCTCGGCTCGCGCCTCGGAACGCAATCTCCAAACTCGTTTCACAAAACATCGCTTTCCAGCCTTGATAAGTAAACAACTATTTTTAAGTATTTTCTCAGCCAGAGGATCTAATACAAATGTCGTGCGTTAGATGATTTATAGCACTCCAATTACAAACTGAGTTGTCGCGCTGTAGATGAGACCTTCCGCAGTCTAATGTAAATAACTACTACGTATTACTGTAATTTTGCTACATTTTAGAGAATGAAATTTTCAACATGTCTGATTTGAGCAAAATCTATAGGATCTGTACTATCCACATTCAAATTTGTAAATTCATAATTCGTAAGGTTATATATAATATATTTATTAAATTTGTATGTGAAATGTACGAAATCCGCACGAAACATTCACCGCGGTCCTGTTGGTTTGCAGATGAAATAATGTAATTTGTCCATATATTATACAAATTTTAAGTTTTAACCTACCGTTAATTTGCTTTTTATTTGATCAATTTTCCTATAGCTGGATAATGCGTCGTCTCCGCATACGGTACATCCGTTCGCGCACGCTTGACTGCCACTATCGTGACCATGTGGCCGACCGCTACAGGGTACATAAACCGCGTGCTTGGCAGGTGCTCAGTCATATCACCTTAGTCCTGCTCTGTGATTTCGGCGGCGGCAAAGCATCTGCCATGACGCAGACGGCTCCCGGTCCCCAGCTGCGATTTATTCACAGGCAAAGTATCTGGCACGACGCAGGCCCCTCCTAGCTGTGATTTAGGCGCCAGCAAAGTTTCTGGCACAACACAGGCCGCTCGCTGACTGTGATTTCGGCAACGACAAAGTTTCCGGCACGACACAGACCGTCCCCGTTCTCAGTTGCGATTTCGGCGCCGACAAAGTATTTGGAACGACCCAAACCTTCTATAGGTGATTTTGGAGCCGGCAAAGTATTTAATGCGACGCAAACTGCCCATTAGCTGCGTTTTCCCCGCGGTTGAGTGTGTGGCGCGACGCAAACCACTCCGTCATAACACGTATCGTAAACCGCACGCGTACTTTTTGACCCGACCGATATACAGTGTTTTCAAGCTTTAAACTACGTCCAAAAGCGCTCCGTCGGATGCATCGTTACGACTAATAATGCCACGAAATTATTATTTTTAGTAGTTTTAAGTAATATGTATTATTGTAAGGTATTGTGTGAGCTCGCCGATTTACGTCCACTCAGCAAAGACGCTATGTTAAAAGTGGGGAGAAGTGGACGTAAATCAGAAGAAGAAGAGTAGTAGCGGCGAGTGCGGGAGCAAGTAGTTAGAGGAACAGAATAAAGAGTTTACAGAAAAGAAAAATAGTTATATATCAGTTAGTTGTTCCCATCCAATCAGGGTCGATAAAGGTAGGTACCCTCTAAATTTATATCATTTTAATTGTTTTACTAGTAATAAGCGAGTAACCCCCAGCTACCCCACAGTTACGGAGGTTATATTTACCCTCGTGACATAGTGGGGGCTCGTCCGGGATGGGGGTATGATTTTCGCTTGGGGCGCGAGAGGTCCCGCTTATTACTAGTAAAACAATTAAAATGATATAAATTTAGAGTGTACCTACCTTTATCGACCCTGATTGGATGGGAACAACTAACTGATATATAACTATTTTTCTTTTCTGTAAACTCTTTATTTTGTTTCTCTAACTACTTGCTCCCGCACTCGCCGCTACTACTCTTCTTCTTCTTCTTCTGATTTACGTCCACTCCTCCCCACTGTTAACATAACGTCTTTGCTGAGTGGACGTAAATCGGCGAGCTCACACAATACCTTACAATAATACATATTACTTAAAACTACTTAAAATATTAAAAATAATAATTTCGTGGCAATACTTGTTTATGTTTACAATTGTATTTAAATGTTTTTTTTTAAGCTTGCCTGTTATTCATTGCACAGTTCTCGTAGTTATTTCCACCGGTTTTATTGAAATAAAGTCTTGAGTAAAAACATGTGTTAACCGTTGAAATTGTCGCGCCTGCCATGATCGGAACCCTAAGTACTTTACAGTCACATAAACAGTCCTCACATATTTATTTATCATCTTCTTGTGCTTCCTCTCTTTAACCAAAGAAGGTTTTCCATAGAAATATGGGAAACATGGATCCCAGATCCCCCTTTTGAAGGGTTAATAAAGATTTTTCATGAAGTTGCCCGGTTGTATTATTCCAGGGTTCTTTACCTTTTTAGATTCTGAGTATTTATGTGAAGCCCATCATTTACTTGCTGACTTATCGACGTATGTAATTCCTCCGATTCCCGAATGTTCGGATACAAACAGTGAAGTAACTTTATTGCGGTCTACCAGGCTATTCCGTTCTTGAATGAATTCTTAAACTAGTCCGGATGGCACCTCGGAACTTGGTTGTCAAACGAGACAATACCTTAAAGCTTCTCCATTGATCTCTTTATTTCTTTTATTGATTTCTGTTGCGCAGTGCTTTATTGCTTTCTTCTTGGAAGAAGTGCAATATCTGCCTAATGAAATGGTGAATACTGTATTTTTCAGCTCACTATAAATTCCAGCCTTAGTGCTTTTATCGGTTTTTCACCCGTCTGTAAACCAGACTAATTCACTGAATTTGTTGCTCTAGTTAAATTGATTCCAGGTTGTTTGATTTGCGTTTTCTATCACAAAATTTCTGCTAAATGAATAAGTGATCTGATCTCATTCGCATAAGATTGTCTTGCACACAATGAACAATATTAGTGTATCTCAATCCTATATATACTTGGATATTGTTACTTGAAGTTGTTAACAAACTGACATCATTCTTGCTTCTCCTATTATTACTAAATAAAAAGGCTGATCATGTAGTTTTCAGTCTAATACTAAGGACACAAAATAATGGCGTTTTGGTTTTAGAGATTCTGAATCATTTGTTTCTAACCAGTTGGCTTTCAGGATCTTCTAAAGTATTACTTTCGTTGTGTTTGGCGATAATTTTTAATTGCCGCAGGGTAATTAACAGCACGTTACGCATTTCAAGCGACAACAAACATAGACTGATAATCTCCAGATGAAAGAAAAGCGATAATTACTAGGCGTTCCACCATTCAAAAAAGAAACACATCATTAAGAGGGCAAACGACTCTCACCAATGTGGAGGAGGGCTGTTCATTCGCTTCAGCAGAGAAAAACAAGACCGTCTTTTCGAAGTGTGACCTCTCAATTCCAATCTCCGACATTCGCCGACCTTCTCAGAAAAAAGAAATGAAAAAAGCGCTGACATTTAACTTCCTCTAATTACGAACGACGCAATCAAGACACTCATCATCGAGAACTTGACTCGATTATGAAATTACCAAATGAATTCCTCTTAGTTTCCGACTTTTTTTATACTTTCCGGTGGGCTTGAAAGATTGACGTAGTGAAAATTTCGCTGGGATGTGCCTTTTATTAAACCCAGGCGAACTACGGACAAAGATGATTTAAAATGAAGCCAGGCGGCCTGTTCTTGCGTTACTTATATTAGAAGCCGGTTTATTAACGATGGCCCCGCTGTTTATTCTGCCGTGAAATTGTCAAAGAGCAGGTGTAGGCGTTCTATTCAAATGTACGCGATATTAAGTTTGAAACGTGAAGACGCCAGTTATGAAATATCTTACTCTTTGAGATCGGCACGCTTCTCGCGTATGCGAAGATTTTATTTGCAATTTCATTTCTTAGAAATAGTTCCTATTAAAGCTACAATGTGAAGTAGTAAGAATATTACATTTTACAGTAAATAAATATATCAAAGTTCAAGACTGGTGATGAAGCTACTGCTTTGTACAAATTTGTGTGCTTATTAGAAATTGTACAGAAAAGCAGCTCTATATTGCGAATAAATATGGAGATGAACTCGTACTTTATATATGTGAATAGGTTCTTTTTGCTTGCAACTACATTTTGTAATTGGAATATATACTGCATACTATATACATTCATTTCATCAGATGTAGTTTCTAAGGCACCAAACAAACTTGCATCCAAACTCTAATATGTTCAATATTAGTGGAAAATTTGGGCTTTATTATATACTTGTTTATTTTAAAAAACTTTCGACATTGTTTGATGTGTTCATCAGTTTTTTATGTCCATTGTTAATATATGTAAATTATTGGTTGCTTGGTTGTTGGCAATTTACATAAATTGGCAATAGCCACCAAACACTGATGAAGGCATAAAATAATGTCGAAACGTTCCTAAAATAAATAAAATATAATAAAGCTTAAATTCTCCATTAATATTGGACATATTATTTAAAAAAGGCTACGACGATACAACTATATTCAACCTACAATATGCATTACATTCGGTCAGTTTGAGGTTAGATTAATTGGCTTGTTTTCTTCTTCTGTATTTTATATTTCTTACCACTTTAAGTTGTATACTAAATAAAAATCGTTTATGGCGTTCTTTGTCGTGATTGTCAAGGTTGCTATCTTGGTTAAACTTCACAAATGTTAAAAAATCGAATAGTTCAACATAAAATTGATAGACCCTTAGATAAACGTTCTTGTGCATTGTCTGTTCATTTTCAAGATTAAACCACAATTTCGAGTATGAGAACACAAAAATTCTCGACGTTGAAACTAACTATAAATAATATTTACAATACAAAAAAAAACAATTAACTTTTCAAATTAAATACAAACAGTGATCTAAGAAACTACAAATATGTTAGTTATTTTAAAATTCAAAATCAAATGTCATAATTCAAAATTTTACAAACACAATCGAGCAAAATCGTAATTCTCTATTTTGTTAAAGTTACATTTTACTTTTCTGTTCATTTTATTAACGCATTTTAAATGTTTCGAGAATTTAAATAAATAATTTTTCAAATATATAATGTAAACTTAGCGAAAAAGGAACAATAACTGAACGAAATGAACAATTTAATTGTGTTACGTTACACCGGACGATTCTCCGAATCCAACAACATAAGATTGTTTGCAATAAAGTCCTAGCAACCTATGGAGAAAAGAAAAGAGGTTTGGTCGAAAAATTTGAGTAGAGAGGTGAAAAAATAGCGTTGGTAGATAGAGGCGTAAAGAATCTTGTTATTAAAAAGTTAAGACAAAAAATTATCAGGAAAAGTCTATTATCTACAAGTTAATCAATTTAGAAAAGGTAACTTACCTAAAAGTTACAGTGTTGCTCCAGAAATCGACTTTTTTATTATTTATAAAGTTCCAACCCCAAAGTGGTAGCTATGAGTGTAAGTGCTGGGTTCAGGGTTTTAGACTGATTGCGCAACGAAACAGTGACAGTGCATCATAAATCAAACGTTTATTTCTATACAACAGGTGCAAAAGACATCGAATATATACAACAAAAAAAGGAATAGTATTATAGGTAAGTATCAAAACAAATGCATGTACAGTCGCAAGCATACATAAATATGTACATTGACAAACATTAAAATATTCGCAAGGCTTCAGTAAAGCTCTTGAAATCTAAACGCTGAATCTAATGGCTTTGTTAAGGTTAACAACATAATGTATGCGGGGGTCGGTCGAAAAGTATGCGGACGGTTTTCACGGGTTATGTCGGGTTAGATATCGGTGACGGCGCTAAACTCTGCGGAACGGGAACGATTGTAAAATTCTCTGAGCGTTAGATGTTATGCCAACGCAACGGCCAGAGAGGAGAATATCGGTAATATATCTGTGTTACACCAGAAAGCTTTGCCTGCGCTATAATCAGACCGGTAAAAAGAAGCTCGGCGTGTAGCAGAAGCTTTGCCGACACATCAGCCAGAGCAAACTGGGAGGTACACAGGACTCTCTCTCTCTCTCTCTCTACTTGAGCTAAGCGCGCGGTTTAAATACACTTGCGGTTCCCCCCACGCGATCACAATTGTGGGAGTTGAGCGTACGTGAATCGGACACCGTCTGCGGGAACGACACTCGCGTCGTAAACAATATTAACAAATAATAACTTAACGAAATAACATAACATGCGGTAGTAACGCTACTGCTCATGGAAAAAACAATCAAAATAAAAGAAATTAATAATGAATTCGAAATAAACTCAAATCTTGACACTGAAATAGTTTATCCCATGGGACGGCACGTTACAAACTTTCCTGAATATTTGTGGTTTTCATGAGAACTTTATATAACTTTTTTCACATAATTCTGATTTCACCAGGAATCGCAAGTTTTGTCGGTAAGAATTTATTACCAATATTGTTTCTTTCACGTAACCGTATTTTTTGTTTGGTGTCCAGCTTAAATAAGGATCCAGAAAAGGAGGCAATCAAGCTGTTACACTTTGCATTGAATCGAAAATGACTTTGATTTCAATAATTCATTTCAATTTTTTAATCATAGACAACATCAGCGATATAAACGTTATTTTGAAGGCAATTTTAAATTCCTTCTCTTTACTTTTAATCTGGCAATTGCAATTACGACTTTAGAAAAACCGTTACGTCACTTAGCGGTTCCTTTTCGCGCGGGAATATTTAACTTGCGCGCCACGAAATTTAAACTCCCTTATTTTAAATTCATTCATTTACGCGCCAACCTCTTAGACGCTTCGTCTTTTATGATCCTTTGTGCATCTCTGGACGTTGCTATTGGTTCATCCTTTTTTTGTACTTGCTTACCGAGCCTTTATAAGGGCTCTGCACGCTACGCGCGCTCTCTGTTCCAGTTAATTTGCCGTTGTGACGTACTCGTTTTGGCTCGAAAACACAGAACCCACGTGCTGGTGATTCAGCTTTGAAGCCCCATTGAGAACCCCCCCACAGAGAACACAGATTAATTAGCTGTAGCTTGAAGCTAATTAATCTCCGTTCTCTTCAGTTAATTTTGCCGTCGCAGCGACCTGTTTTTTAACTCGAAACACAGAAACCACGTGCTGCCCTCCAGCATACACAAAAGCTTCGAACTCAACTTCAAGCTACAGCTAAGTAATCCTATTTAAAAACGTATCTATCACTTTCTTTTATTTTATTTCATTACTGTTGTTATTTACACTTTTAACTTGTAATTGCCAGTAACTTTGCTCTCACTAGCAGTCATTTACTATTCACTTATAGAAACGGATTAATTGCGTCACTTTTAAATTAATCTCAGGAATTCGGCTACCACGTGCTATTCTTTCTTTTTGCCTTAATTTTAATATCAGAAGTCAGCAACCACATGGCCAGTTTTTTCTTGTTTTTCTTTTTTTTTTTTATTATTACAATAAAGTTATCGTTACGTTTTGGATCTTTCTTTTTTTTATTAATCATTACAGCGACTCCAAGCGTCATACTCGTGTGTACCGCTTTTCTTATTAAGTTGCATCAGGTGGACCACACACTGCGTTCGCACGCCACGCACACCGGATCGTAACAAAGCTATATTTAAAAAGGTATTTCAAGGTAAGTAGCGTACTCTCGTATCGTTCAGTCGAACCTCATATACGCCCTAATAATAGATTTATTTCTTCCATTTATTTGTTATTCAAGACTTTTATTCCTATTGATATTGTAACCTTCTGTTGAAGTCATTAAATAAATGAGAAAATGTTGAGCTCTGGAAAATTCAATTTCATTAATCAAGCAGAGCCTTATTCCTTTAAAAAAAAATCGTTATTTTCATAAAGTTGTTCGTTTTACATTCAGCAGTTTTGTAAGCGAACGCCGTCCAATTTATAATTAAATTAAATTTTACAATGTTTAGTACTAAATCCAAACAATGTCATCCTAGAGCACAATATTATTGCTTTGAACGTGCATTTCAGCGAGGCAGTTCACAAAGACGACGTTATTGCAGGGGATATTCTGTACAATTGCTATGTTGAAAATGTCGTACAATTTTCCAACCTGGAGTAGTGTATGTACATCTGCGCACATTACACCAAGTCTATGAGAAGTACTGTTCTCACAGATGCAATTGTAGATCATATTAGGAGAGGACTCACCCAAGCCCTAAACAACCTTTAGGGCAAGTATCTGCAAAATTTGGTAACACAGCATCTTATCAATACTTGAATGTGTTAATTAAATTTGCCTTGTTTCTTTTTAGGAGTATCATATGGTTCCTGCCGTAGAGCACTAAAGGGATTGTTCCCGAAATTGTCGTATATTTGTCCTACTGAAAATCCTTATAAATTTCAAGAAACTCAATTGCATCTAATAAAGGTTCGTGCTTGAGTTGCATTGTGTATAAGAAGACTTGTAAATACAATTTTCTTCTACGACAATATGAATGCCCAGAGCAGTAAATAGTAAACCTTTGAATGATTTATAAATGAACCAGACGTGACAATAGTAAATCTATTTTAATAAATATCGTTATGATTTGTGACTGATTATTTTTCTAAACCAAATTGCTGTAAAGATGCAATTTCATTGTGACCTTCTTCGGTTCAAGTAACAATACCTTATTCGGGATGCCACTGTTTAACGAAAAAAGGTTTTGAATATTGTTAAAATCCTTGTACTCATTGTGTAAACTTGATAATGGAAATAATTTCATAGGAAAATCATTTTGGGTTATGGTGTATATTTATCAAATTACGAAGAAAGAGTGGAGTAACGTATCACAAACTATGTTTGCATTAGAGAAATAATGAAGAAAACTCCTGTCAGTATACAGAAGAGAATGATACATGAATCTTTATCCAATATTATTGAGGTCTTGTCTTTTCTGTATTCCTGTAAAATAAATGCTTTGAGACATAATTTCTGCGTTGATATAAACCATTATGTATACTATAAATTGTAATGCAACAGTGATGTCTATCACGTTCAACAGTTGGTAGCTCCTGCAACTTCTTAGCGGCAATATTCGTACGTAACTTATACGAGTGTATTTGATTAAACATCGATTAAAAAAAAGATATTTAGTCACCTGCACACGTATTCTTAACTTATTAAAAGGATGAAATTTTAATCGGAAAGAGGATGCGGCAATCTACAAGTTCCTCGTAACATTTAAAAACTTCGGCCATAATATTAAGAAGTAACGATCTTCCACTTTTCTCCTTTTTTTCTCCCCTCACTCAGCATTAATTCAAAATCATCCCCTGTCTACCCCTGGACCGAGAACTCTATTCTTTCAAACCAATTAACTTACAGCTGGTGCCCGCTACTCCCCGAGTGGGAACCTGCATAGCTCCCTCACTAAATTATATAGGGATTTTGCGCCCAACTATTTGTAACAGTCACGTCGCCACATTAACTCCGTCTTTAAGAAAAATTATGGAAATTTTACGACCTCGTTTCACTCACTAATATCCGGCATTAATGTCTGATTTTTCTCTCGCTATTCCTGTCTTTCTCTGTATCGCCCAGGAAACTACGAGGATGTTAAAAGAGATGCTGAGTGGAATAGCGTTGCGACTTTCAGTTATCGGCGACGCAAAAACTTGTTCAGCGTATAAAAGAGGGCGCTGGCATCGCTGTTTCCCTTACATATTTATGAGGAATCAGTCGATTTGCCTTAGGAACGATTCTAATGTAGCGATTTCCTAAATGAATGTTCGTCTGGTTGTGTTTCTTTTTTATTTGACGATTCTGAATGCTAGAAGTTGAAGGTTAGGTTGTAAAACTTTTCATGTAATTTCAACTTAAATCGATAATAGAAATTTAATTTATTATTACAAATCCATTAATAAGATGCAAATTTATAATTTTGTAATTAAGTGTTATCAGTTCATCATACCGTTCATAAAATACAGGATATTTTCTGTAAAAGAAATTAATTTAAGTCAACGACCAATATTTTTAACAAATATAATTATCAGATCTGAAACGGTAATAATACTACTTCTTGTAATTTGATAATTGCCAGCCCATGTGCAAACATTTTGGAGAAACTGCTAACTCAGAGGTCGCAGTTCATGTTCATTAGAGCTTTATTCAGGGCTAACAAAATAACAGGCCTCATAGAAATTGTACGCCAAACAGAAGGTTCCACCATTCAATACTCACATTGAAATATTTTTGTGATTCCAAAAGATAAACTTTCTAGATAAATGTTTCGAAAAAAATATTTTATTTCTCAAAAGATCCAAAAGATTACTAAGGAAGCTATCCCGGCAACCCCAAACAGGAAAAAGCACAGCAGTAATCGCAGTTATGGACGAATTAAAAAAAACTCAACTTACGAATATCAGTTTGAAAAATACAAATATACCACAGTCTCCCGGTTACCCTCCTAAAAACTGTACGAGGATGTAAGTGCTATGTTACCTACAATTTTCGGCACCGAAAGTGACCGAGTGAAATCAAAAAGAAAACCAAAAAGTTGCTGCGCTACCGCTTCACAAACCTTTGACTCAGTGGGTTGATATTTGACAATCATGCAGGGTGCCAGCCGGCTCGTCGGCGAGGGAGTGGGTTGAACGAAACAAACCCAAGATGGAAGAAAATTTCGGCGCCACCTGCTTAGGTTTACTTACCCTGTCATGCCCCCTAAATAAGCAGGAATCCAAGGTGTTAAAGAGTACCAACCACAAGTTTGCAAATCAATACAAAAAAAACAAAGATAGAATTAATAGTAACTCGGTTAAACGTTTATTGCAAGTAAAAGTTGAATGAAATAAATATGCAATCTTGAATACAGAAAGAGTTAATGACAAATAGCCCTACGATAGGACTCCAACACCGAACGCTATGGCCAACGCAATCAGTTTACACATCAATATTATAAAGGAAAATCTTATCCTAGGAATTAAAATTAAATTTAGAAAAGTTTTAGAGTTACAAAAAAAGTTTATTGAAACAAAGTTAAAATTTTAAATTAATTAAACCAGCGGTGAATAGTTTACCCTGTATATCACATGCCGATAAATAATCGGTTGATGTTATAATAGATATTGAAGAGTTAATCTGTTAAACTGTTTCAATTATACCCTCCGATCTATAATATACGAAATTTCCAGAATTGTTGACTAAAACATTAAAAAAAGAGAAGCTAATTGATCGGGGTAGTTATTTAATAATGGACGCTTTATTCGCAGATAGAATTTAGAAAAAAAAGCGTGCAACTTAGCTTTTGTCCCTCAAACGGCTGTTACGGGGCTTGGATGTGATGTCCTATCCGATTGAATCGTGACACGGGCTCGACTCGGTAATACACGTAAGCAGGAGGTCCGTTGAATTCCCCAAGAGCGGTGCAGGAACAAAGAAAGCCGCAGAAAATCTCAGCCAAGTGTGGGTGTTCGGATCCTCACTTGAAACGAAGTTGAAATTCCGAAACTCCAAAAATAATGCGACGATAAAGACCTCGTTAAAAGAAAAACCGGCTTTTTCAACGTAGCGAAGAAAATTTCAAAATGGCGTTGCAGACGCGTGGGTTCTCAAATTATCTCGAATTAATCGAATCCATCAGCCGTGGTAATCACATCAATTCCACATCAAACACAAGCGAAGATACGGCCGATAATTATTTTCGGTAAACTTCCATTTAAATCCACATAAGTGAGAAAATATCCGAAGTTCCAAAAACAGGAAGAATTTACTCTTGAGAACACGTCTTACACCATTTACCAAGATCAAAACGAAGATGCCGGAAACAGGAAGCCAAACGGGAGAATACGCCACACAACCAATCGGAAAATAGGAAATTAAAATTTGAAAACGGACAACGGACAAGAGGTGCCATCTAACGTCGAAAAGATGTGAACTCAAAATATACTGATCTGAAAAGAACAAAAGGAACACGAAATACAATCGATAACCAAATCAATGCGTAGAAATCTGTAAACAGATAAGAGATGAACAGACAGATCTAACCTTGAAAACTAAACAACTGTCAAAACATAGAGGATGATTTACTAGACTGAAATAAACAGAAACTAGGACCGAATTAAGTACAACACTAAATCTGTAGGTAATGAAATTAAAGATTCTCAAATTCTAGCAACCATGAGAGAAGAAAACACAAAGGAAAGGACAAAAATGAAACGATAACGATACCCGTTGAGGAGAAACAAAACATAGAGGCATCTCTGAAATTAGAAGGCAGAAAGAAAAGGAAAAATAAAGATACGAAAGCTTGTCGAAAAGACTGGCCGAGTACTACACAAGGTAGGTGAAGAAAAAAAAAACCGTAACAGCTAGTCAGAATTGGCAAAGATGTGTAGTATCTTTGTAAATTCTGATTAGCACTTACTTCCTCGTACAGTTTAATAAAACACTCTATAAAATAAGTAAAACTAATTTTATGGTACTCAATTCTTTGCATGATTTACATTCAACAAAAAATATAGCAATATAATTACATAATTTATATTATTTTGTTATTTTATAAATCTAACAGTAAGAACAAAATGCTAGATACTGCTCAACTTTAAATTAACAAAAAAGAAAAAGTAAAAACAATAAAAAAGAAGATCTATAAAATTGAAACAATGTATGAAGCAAATAGGAAACATATAGCATTGTTATATACATGAAGGATGCAAACCTGAGCGTGCAAGAGACAAGATATGGGTGCCTGGTAATCAAAGAGAATCATTACATTCTATCTTGATCGCACAGGCTCGCATTATTAGGATACATTTTTCTCCAACTATACTTCTGCTGCTGTTTACTATGTCGTTATTTATGTCTAATATCGAAGGCAAGTCAAAAGTTTTCGGAATAACATATTGACCAACGATACGTTACAATGTATACCGCGGTAAATCTAAGCTTTATGTTTTACATCGTGATATAAGACAATATTGCTTTCTACACTCGACGACTGTTTATTTGGTTGTCTAGTTCTAGTGCATCAGTTTTTCTGGATATTGATTAGTTACCAAGTCCCGTCAACGCTAGTTAGCTGCTACAAAATACGATGTTGTTGCGTAGCAGCCCATCACTATTAGAAAGGCACAAATCCAGCGGCGTAAAATGTTTCCGTGCCGGTGGGCGGGGATCGTTATAAGCCCAGGAGGATTTCCCGTGACATTGATTAAGGAATGTAATTCGTTTTAATGCGATGCGATTTTTAGATAAGGGAGGCGTAAACGGTAAAGGGCAGTTACGGTGAATGTTACACGCGTGTTCCAATTAAAGCAATTAATGTACTTTTAAACGCGGGTGATTATGGCGAATTAGCGACGAATTTATAATTGGAGTACTTTAGACCAGGGGAAAAGAAATTTTCAGTGTAAAAATGAATAAATGTAAGTTCTAAGCTCACAAGCAGGGTGTGTTTGAAGAGTATGTGTACTGTAGTAGAAATTACTCAAAAAAATGCAGGTGATTATTAATAAGTACGGCATAGTAATAAATCTATGAAGGTGCAGAAAGATGGGATGGTTGGTTTGGCAGTAGTAGGTTAACAGTGAAACAAGAGAGTTGAAACAGAAGAATAGCCATGTTTCCCAACTATTGCCAACATTTAAAAGAACTGATTAAATGTTCAGTATTATAAATTTAGATTTAGGTGTATGTATCCATGTATCAGTCGACGTAAATGAATATTATAAATTAAATAATATTTTTCGACTACCACATCCGAAAGTACAACGCATGAGCGAATTTTTTGGTCGAATTAAACTATGAATTGGACTGTCAACGCGCCACTTCTGTTACTTTACCGTACTCTTCTGTGTAGATTCTGAAGTTTTTCTGGGTTCGGTTGTTAAAATAACTATCAAACAATCTATCATTCAAATTTTTTTTCAAGAGTTTTTAATTTGGACTAAGATTATAGAAATTTTATTATCGTGTATCTAATATAGTAAAGAACTTACTTACCCTGAGGGTATCTTTAGAAGATTCCTTTCTTTGTTCATCAGATTTATTTAACTATAAATAAATAAATTACACTATATTTTTGTTTCTTTTATTCAATGTATTACAAGAACATCAGTAATTAATAACTACTACGGTCACATTAAAGATACTTAAATGTTATAAGCTTCATTGTTATAATAATCTGTGGTTAAACGAAGTGACAATATCCTTCCCGGTCCCGAGTGTGATATAGTCATCCTACTCGTTTGCGGTGGGGGCTAATTTACTTTTCATGCCCTCTATTATTTGAGATCTGGCATATCTTTGGAATTAATGAGAGTATAATAGATGACGGTGAGTTGTGTTTAGTAGAATAAAAACAGTGTTTACTTAATTAAAAATTTAATTAAAATTTAAAAGATTTATCTACACGTTTCGTAGCACCATATATTGCTACAAATTTGCGTCATATGACATGTTTCGGTTAAATAAGACCATTTTCAAGCGTAAAACGCCAATTACAAAACGCCAAACACATTAAAAAAAAAACACCTAATCACATTTATATTTACAGAATAAATGTTGTAAAACTGGAATAAATCCACTAGAACGAATGAAGTTGTTTAATTTTACAAAAAAAAAAAGAAATTTTCGATTGGAGAAACTTTAGTTACTGGCTTTCTTGTGCCCTTTAAGAGATCTCCTATAACTACCATAATGTCATTATGGTATGGATCGTCTCTTGCATTGAAACTTTCACTTAAAACTGTCTTTCCATAAAGATAATTGCTTCCAAAGTATTCGGGGATCTTAGATAAATAGGTTACTCGTATATGTGCGACCACAAATAAGATACGTTTTAACGAAAATAAAGTTTAGTTTCATCAAAAAAATATATCGTGAGTTAAGGTAAAATGGAAGATGAGGCAAATCGTTCCATTGTTGCATGTCACTGAAATTCTCTAAAAGGATAGAACCTTTGAGCTGAGCAAGCGTCTCGTCCTCTTGGTAGCATGCATCACATAATGGGATGTTAACTAAACTCATGCGGTGCATGTGTTTATTAAGCTTACAATGGCCAATCAGTAGCCCCACAACTTGACATATGTTACCGTGAGAAAGCTGCAGGCAATATTTTGCTGTTTTCGACGATAGCCTGGAAATTGCTTCATATGCTTGACGACAAGTGGTGGTTGATTACTATCTATTCTCGTGAAGAGTGGTAGTCCATTAATTTATTAGGGCATCGAGTGTAGTCGATGGAATAGTAAGAACATGCTCCGATCCCAAGTAGTGGGAATGCGAGCTCCGCCCCGCTAGCTCATCAGCGGCTTCGTTACCTAAATTCTCTTTATAACTTCTAACTCACCAGTGTCAAGGCATTATTAATAGTGATCGCTTCTAGAGCATTGGGTAATGGCCAGTACCGCGGCTTGGAAAACCGTGGCAAACCTGCCTAGTGCTAAATTAAGTTTAATGTCCGAGGAGAAAACTCCTGCACTCCGCCCGTTTTCGTTTTCAATCCATCTGTATAGATGATAGTTCTACTTTGAAGTGGATAAGAAGGGTAGTCTGCTGAGGGCAAACACGGAGGACAAGGAGAGAATGTTCGCGTGGCCGAAACCTTCTCTCACCGCGTCCAGAGGATTCTTTAGCCCCTCTGTGCGCCGCTTCCTCCACAAACAGATCCAGACGATGAGAAACATATAGGAGGGCTTCCATTGCCGTCAATGGCGTTGTGCGCATTGTTCCTGTAACATCTCATCTAACTCATCTAATTGTTGGCCACCAGACAAGAGTGCCTTAGGTTAGCTTGGATCTAATTAAAACAATATGTAGCCACCCGGTAATTCTCGTGCCCAAGGTGCGGCGATATTGCCAAAAATACTTACGGCTTTTGCTTTGAGGTGGGTGCTCCAGCTGAGCTTCCTAATTCAGTTTAGTTTACTTACCTTCTTGCTAAAAGATTTTCAAATTTTTTACATTTCCGGTAGTGAGCAAGTACATACATAGATACTTTAATATCTTCCAGATTTTCAAGTCTATCCGTTAAACAGAGATTATACTGTACATATACGTATTTCAATGGGATTTTTTTTAACTCACAATAAGACTACGCCTTTAATACAATTCCACCCTATGCATGGTGAAATACATCTGTGCGATTTATTTACGCGCCCAAGTCCATAAGCACTTATATCCAGCCAGCAAGGCTCATAAATATGAAACACCCCATTCAATTTTACGGTTGCAGGTAAGTGGGACGAATGCGCTTTTGGAATGTGGGTACGCGTTATTGAATTGCATGCATCCGAACTAACAACGACTACTACACCTACATATATAGAGAGTAGAAGAATTCCATTCGTTCTTACTGCTCAAGAGCCATCGATGGTTGCTGCAAGAACGGTTGTAGTGGATATGAACGTCAAATTGCATGAAGTGGGGAATAACAGTTAAGCGCGCACCGGAGTGCAGTTCCTTCGGGAAATGGAAACTACATGCTTTTACGGTGAATAAACAAGCGATTCAGTATCTAGTGGAAAATGGTGAATGACAGAAAAGTGGATGTGGTTAAATACTTTTATGTTTTTTACTCTCGTATTGTTTGGATGTTTGCTTGGGACAGTTTTCAATTCCATGTCTATAAGAAAAAGGAAAGATGAGTTGCAGTAATTCTTCGATTCGTATAGAAATAAATTAAATAAAAAATGCATTTAAATATAATACTGTATCGCTTTTTGACATAAAACATCTCAATAACGTAAGAGTTTTAAATAAATTGGGCCGTCATTAATTAGAGCGGTAGGTCCCAACTCTGTCTTGACATGAAGTTATATGCATATATTGCTGGTTATTTTCTACTAGGGGCCGGTATTTCAATCTCCTAATAAAGTTCATAATAAAAGTTATTAGCCGAATAATTGAAATGTCTTTCCACCAACCAATAAAAATTGTATAGGGAATAAGCCGGTTTATTCTCCTAAAATGTTATTGCGTGGTTGAAGTAGCTAATAAGTACAATTAGAACCTTAATAAGCTTATCGAACGTCGGCAACACAATAAAGAAAACAAAAGTTTGAAATTGATTGAAATTATTATTATAAACGAGAAACATGAATATTTTTGAAGATTTCGTGGAGTTTGTAGAAGATGATTTGGCTAAGCTTGTTTAAATAGTTAATCGTGACAGACAGTATAAGTATTAGAGAGCCTCATATAAATTGTTTAAACAATTGGAATGATGAAGAATTTGTCAAGAGTTAGATTGTGTAAGTATTTGTATAGCGCTGTCATTTATTGCTTGCTGTTAGCCTTATGGGATATTACCAACATAAACTAGCGGTATAAGTATACTGAATAACTATTAGCCTAATACATATTCGTTGAAAGACGATCTGTTGTTATTTACCTAATATAGTTTCCTTATAATTTATTAGCTAAATTATAGGGATATTATTATGTGGTAACAATATTTCTATCTTTATTTTGTGTTGCCCGGGAGAGTTTTCCTTGGTAATGGGTAGTTTGTTGGAAACCAACAAACGAGAGAAGTAGAGTATTATTTCGAAACATTTTACATAGAAATTATTAGAAATTTGTTCATTTATAATTTTGAAATTGCAAGAATAGCCTAATTTACATAATTTGGATGCGAGAACCTCATGTTTGGTGCACAAATGATATGTAACCAGTTATTTTGATGGTCTGGAATCTTCCTAATTCACGAAAAATTCAAGACCATCATTCCTGGTGTTTTCATGAGCAGCATTCGAAGCAATCTGGCTGTGGGTTTCCTGCTGGTGTTTGGGTCCCTTCCCGAGAACTGAAATCACTTCTGTAATTCGGAATTGGAGGTGTTATTTGTACCTGTAGTAAGCGAAATTATAATCTTTTGAACTATTTTAATTAAATTCATGGTTAAATATTTGTTGTGTATGTATGTTTCTCAGTAATTTGTATGTCTACGGTAGGTGGCAATTATTTGTGATAATTTGTATATGTTTTTCCTGTCAGTATTTTTCATTTTGATGTGTAGGTGCATTGACTTATGAAAGGCCGTTTTTTAATATTTGTAAAACGACAGAATTACGTTCTTAGACTGAATAGAGATAAGAAAAATATTCATTATTGTGATTTTTATATAGTAAATGAATCTACTCACTTGAGGTTATATGTAGAAAGATTATTTCTTTTTAATATTTTCGTTTGAATCACACTAACATAAATAAATTTAGAATCGTCTGTTAATTTATCTTTTATGTATGAATTTATTAAAATGTATCACGGATGACTCTGAGTGGTATTTAATGGAATTAAACAGTTATTAATTTATAAAAAAAAAAACATAATTAAAATTTAAAAAAATATTGTCCACAAGTTTAGTAGAAATGACTCCTTCATTGAAATACTTCTACTATCTAAATTTAATTTTGTTTTATTTAATATAGCTGTATTATTTGTTATGAAACTCGTATAATATATACTGTCACTCTCTAGAAATCAACAAACCTTCTTATAAATTCATTTGTGTGTTTGAATCTCCCAAAGTTATTTTTACAAAAATTAAATAATTTGCCAAAGAAGTGAGATTATGGGTTACCCAATCTCCATTATTATTTTTCTCCGAAAATAATTGACGTTGGCCTTGATACTATGTTTATATTTTAAATTACTTTATAAGAAAAAGAAAATATTTGTCACAGTTTCCGAGATATTTAAATTTAAATTTAGAAATCATGCAAATCGTTGGAGGAGGCTGTACTCCAGCAATTGAGCAGCTAAAAGCTGTATAGTTTTATCAAAATCGGGGTTTGCCCATTACTTTTGGTTGCTGCCAGGGTTTTCCTGCCAGACCAGAGCTGTGGAAACAATCACCCGCCGATTTATTCGGCGAATGATAATATAAATAAATAATAATCAATTTCAATAATTTAAAATCGTAAACAACATTTAAGCCTGACCTACATACATGTATGATTAATTAACAGGCACAACAGTAATTGTCCCATTATATATTTAGCAAAATGGTATTGAACATAGCCTATTTTTCACGTTAATTGTAATGCAGTGCCCGTCAAAAATCTATTATTTTCTCATTCGAGTGTAATTTAATGCTGTTCCCAATTATCCGACGACAATTTTATTATTTCTGGAATTATTCGCTATATCACGGAAATTATCTCTCAGGCAATAAATTTAGTGCCTATTAAGCGTTAACATTAATTAGTTCGTGTGAAAAACAAACAGCAGGGTTCTTGATTTAGATTAATCCAGATACAAACAAATACATGCGTGTACATACAAATAAAACTGATTTCAGGTTTTAACTCAGTTCCGCTGTAAATTATTCCAAAAGCTTTTACACGCATGCATAATTTAGAGCACGTTTTTTAAATTCATTACTTTTTAATTTTGATGTGTGTAAAATGGTGTGTTCTAATGTGATGGTAAAATACAATTTACAGTTACAATTTGATCCTCAAATAAAAAATGCTTTTGGAGTTACTAAAGCAATTTCTGTATTAGGGTTACTTAATATTTTGTTTTTCTAATTCAGAAGTATTAACATATCAAAAAAAAATGCTCGTACATACCAACAGAATATATTTATTAGATATAAAACGTTGCTGAAATATGAAGAAGCAGGAAAGTATGGATTAGAATTGTCCGAGATCGGTTTTCAAAGGTCCCTTTTATAGAAAGTAGTTAAGCACTACTGGTGAAAACAAGAACGATTATCAGAGAATGTTCAGAAAATAAAGGTTGTCATGTAAAAAAATCATTATATACTTTTCTTTAAATAATTTCGGACTTTAATTAATTGCTTCTTATCAAAGAAAGAAGCATTATACTTCCATAGAAAACAACTTTTAGCGTGATATCACAAAGATAAAAAAAAAGTTATTATTGTATTATTGTCAATTTTTGTTGGAAACTCAAAATTTACAAAGTTCAAATATCTCAAAATCTATTACACTTTGGACTAAGATAAATATGGTTAATATAGTTCCTAATGACCTTACCTATAGACCGTACAAAACTTTACATCGCTCTGCCAAACAGTCAGTATACATCGTTCGCTTACTTACTTACTGTTCTCGGACACTTGCTCCATTATATTAGTCTCAGCTGGGTATGACAACTCCAGAACATTTGTTTCTGCTAACATATAACAACCATCTTACATTTATTATTATTAGCTGCAATTTTGGGTGGTAGTATAGAAAAAGAGAGTACTAAAATATTTTGTTGGAAAATAGTGACTCGTACTGTTTTCCAAATATCGTGGAATTTGGCTACTCTCTACTTTGTATTTGCATCTAAACGACAAGATTATTATTATTATTAAATTGTAATGGTGCCCTAGCTGTTTACAATAACATTAGCAGAGTTCCACTGTCTGACTTTCACATTTAACAGTTGTTACGTGGTAGTGATATAAATGTAAGGATATAAAGCAGCAGCTGTTGCTTTTATTAATGGTGTGTAAGATAAGATTTGAGCGTCCTCCGTGAAAATATACATATACTCAGACTGTCAAATTTACGTCAAATTAGTCACACACGGCACTCTTAGAGGAAGTTTACGTAATCGTGGCATCCTACATCTTCCAAGGCGAATAGGCTTTTCTTTTGCTTACATAAATGATAAAAGTATATTTTCCCAAGAGATAAGGAAGAAGAGGAATAAAAAACACATTCATACATTGTATATATGTATGTATGAGGCGTCCCAAATCTTCTGTACGTTGTGTGTGTGTCTCTTCCGCTTTGGAAGACGAATTGAAATAAATTCCCGGCTCCCGCCACACTGCTGTTTGTCCGAGAAGGGGAGACCGCTATTTTTTCTCGGCCTGCTTACGTTTTGATTTTTGAGTAGAAAGGGCCCGGATTTATTGCGTTAGGAGATTAAAGAAAGGACCCGGACGCCATCTCCGGCGGTCGCGTGAAATAGGTCTACCGTATGTCTCTCGCAGACGTAAATTGTAAAAAGGGTATCTGTGTTGGGTGCCACGTATGGAATATTTATGATTAATGGCGGTAAGGTACCTCTCGTGTATTTAAAAGGGCGTTGGAATCTCTTACGTATGTATTATTGTGCTAACACAGGTTATGATTTATGAATAATGATGACGTAGGTAAGTGCTTGCGAACCCAGTTTTGTTTTGGTGAAATAGGTATGCAAAGGCACAACGTGTTCAGCGTTAAATAATTGCTGCTACGCCTAGTACGAGTCGCGGTTCTAAAACTTTTTTAAAAAAATTGAGCGCTAGTTGGACAAGCCTAGACAGAAAAAATTTAAGAAAGATTTATAATCACAATGATTTCTGTTTACAACATACAATTACTATTTAAGAAAACTAAATAACAGTACAACATGAATATTAAATCTCTTTCCTTATTTTTTACTTAACAAAAGAGCCCTTTGGTCGCAGCGGCGCGGCCAAGTGACCAAACAAAAAGCTGCAACGCAGCGTCATCTCAAACTCGATGGAGAAAACATAGAGAAAAGTCGATCTGCACGTAACACACTGTCAAACGCTTGTTTGAAATCGATGAATGGCAGATGCAGAAGAATGTCATTCATAACATTCTTCGCTAATTTCATACATGTGTAGCACAGTCGTGGTGGAACTTCTTAATATAAACCAATGTTGATAATCGGCTATCATATTCTTGCTACTGTTACACTTTGCATTGAATCGAAAATGACATTGATTTCAATAATTCATTTCGCTTCTTTTAATCATAGACAACATCAGCGATATTAACGTTATTTTGAAGGCAATTTTAAAATTAATTCTCTTTACTTTTAATCTGGCAATTGCAATTACGACTTTAGAAAAACCGTTACGTCACTTAGCGGTTCCTTTTCGCGCGGAAATATTTAACTTACGCGCCACGAAATTTAAACTCCCCTATTTTAAATTCATTCATTTACGCGCCAACCTCTTAGACGCTTCGTCTTTTATGATCCTTTGTGCATCTCGGGACGTTGCTATTGGTTCATCCTTTTTTTTGTACCTACTTACCGAGCCTTTATAAGGGCTCTGCACGCTACGCGCGTTATCTGTCCCAGTTCAGTTAATTTGCCGTTGTGACGTATTCGTTTTGACTCGAAAACACAGAATCCACGTGCTGGCCATTCAGCTTCGAAGCCCCATTGTTTCAAGCTACAGCTAAGTACCCTCTGTTCTCTTCAGTTAATTTTGCCATCGCAACGACCCTTTTTAACTCGAAACACAGAAAACCACGTGCTGCCCTCCAGCATACACAAAAGCTTCGAACTCAGTTTCAAGCTACAGCTAAGTAATCCTATATAAAACGTATCTATCGCTTTCTTTTATTTTATTTCATTACTGTTGCTATTTATTCTTTTAACTTGTAATTGCCAGTAACTTTGCTCTCACTAGCAGTCATTTACTATTCACTTATAGAAACGGATTAATTGCGTCACATTTAAATTAATCTCAGGAATTCGGCTACCACGTGCTATTCCTTCTTTTGTTTTAATTCTAATATCAGAATACAGCAACCACGTGCTGTTCTTTTTTACATTAATCTTAACACTAGAAGTCAGCAACCACGTGGCCAGTTTTTTTCTTTTTTCCTTTTTTTTTTATTATTACAATAAAGTTATCGTTACGTTTTGGATCTTTCTTTTTTAATAATCATTACAGCGACTTCAAGCGTCATACTCGTGTGTACCGCTTTTTTTACTAAGTTGCATCAGGCGGAGCACACACTGCGTTCGCACGCCACGCACACCTGATCGTAACACTACGGTGTAGTTCTTGTTAAATAAGAGATGTTAGTATTTTGTATCTTGTGTTTAATAATGTTATGGCGCTGTAGTGATTTTCAAAATCGTCCTTTTTTATGAATTGGTATCATTATTCCTTTCTCTCAGGCTTTAGGCATGTTTTCTTTCTCCCAAGTTACTCTAATAATTTGATAGATTGCTCTCTGCATCTTTTTACCACATTTCTTTATAATTTCAAGACAAATAGTGTCACCAGCTGTAGTTTTTCCTTTTCTTAGTCTTGAACTACTTTTAGGAACTCGGCAAAAGATGGAACTATTTTCAAAGTATTCTTTCCACGTTCCTTTTGTATCCCCTCCTCTATACTATAGAATTGCTATTGAATAATATACCTGGAGAAAAGTTGCGAGCTGTGCATTGGATTCTGGGCGACTGGAAATGAGAGCGACAAAAATTTGTTAACGTTTGGTGAATCATCATAGCTCAGTGAAAATAAAATGGGCGAGATATTCCTTTTCTTGTTAGAGCTCACTCTTATATGGCTATGGATGGTAAGAAAAACAAATTAATAACCTATTATCTAAGTGAGCTACTATAAACATGATTTACGAAGTTTGTAAAACTAATATTAAATCCAATATTACATTTGCATTCATGAAAAGGGAAATAATAAGACAATACTCTGCTACGTACCTCAGGGCGTGAGCAAAAATTTTATAAAATATAGCTAATCCCGAGCATGAGACTATTAATGAAATCAAAAGGAAAAGGAAAAGTGACTGTTACTTTTAAAATTTTGAATTAATGAAAGCAAACAAAATATAAAACAGAAAGCAATGTACCAGGAGAGGTGGGGGAAGGGTTAAATAAAACACGAAATTTTATTTATTAGTCGGTGAAATCCACTGGGTAAGGCGTTGTTGAGCTCGGGTTATACCTCCGCTACCGATCTTGTTTGGGGCGCCACTGGATTGATTAAGGGCTTCCTACCTGTAGATATCGCCTGGTCTTGCTACAATCCAGAATAACAAATTGGGGAAAGAAGGGATGGTACTTGCTGTTACTTTGACTGAATGAAGTTAGAAGTAATAAAAGAAAACAATAGAAATAAATATATAATTTAGAGAAATTTATTAAATCTTAAATTTGGAATAATTACGGTATACAAACAAAACAAAAGAACTGAGCAAGTTATTTAAAAGTAAATATTCAAGTTAAATTTAGGTTGAAACAATGAGGTAAATTTTTAAAATTGGCGCACTTCTTAGTGTACTATGAAAACTAACAAAAGAACTATGCACTCGATCCAGCATGCATTAATTTCACGAACTGTAATTTTTCTGGTTTTCTAATAAAATATGAATTGAAACGCGATACAAAATTGCCACCGATGGGCTTGAATTATACGTTAAAAAAAAAAAACAAAGAGAAAGTAAAATAAAAAAAAAACTAAATTAGAGTTCGTTACAAATATCTACATAAAGAAAAGACAAAACTTAAACTAACTTACATATACGTTAACACAAGACTGATCGGATGTGAAGAATTTTCCGGTGGAGGACGAGGTTCTCAGGGAATAACGTCAATCAGGGCCGGAGAAAAGAAATAAGTAACGTCGTGATTCGTGTTCAAACACGCTTTTCTTCAATCAAATAACACACAGCAACAACAAAACGGTGGAAGAAACTTTACTTTCCACCCTCCCAAAATCGGCTCAAAGCTTAAGTAAAACTCAACGGGAGGCGTAGGGAAAAATCGTTGTTCTCTTATCTAAGGGTGATCAACGTCGATCGATCTGATGTTAACTGAATGATCACGCGGGAGAGCTGCCTGTCCCTTAAATAACCTCGCTCGGTCACATGCACCGCTCGGAATAACGTGATATCGAACGCCCAATCAGAGGGTGCGTGGCAACGAAATGCAAGCGAGTCATTGGTTGACGAAAAACAACTGATCTGCGAAGGAATACGCAGCAGCAATTCTAGAAATCCGAAATAAAACCTTATAGCAACTATAGGGTGCAAATAAAAGTTGTGTTTTTGAAGTGTAACAACTCATTTGATAACTAAAAATCGCAATAAACTACCATGCGTAACATTGATTTGTTTTATTCATACTTATTTCTATTTTGAAGCATCAGATAATGTAAACTATTTTCAGAGATAGAGATCATAAACAATATCAAAAGAAAAAAAAAATGAAAATGTTGTTTTACTATAAATAGTTTTTCCGCAGGAATATTCCATTGTTTTATAAAATTACTGACTAAGGTCAAAACTTACTAACCGTTACAAAACTATGACCGCACTCTCAATATCTCGCGCCGATTTATTAAAAAATGAGCGAAGTGAACGACAGGTAAAGGGCATTGACTTCGCTTGAAGTGAATTTCCTTCACCCCGCAGTAGTACGGAATGAGATCTTCGTCCATTTGTTTCAAATTGAAGAGTTAGAGCTGTTGATAGCATTTTGTAGTAGTTAGGCAAGAGTAGAAAATACTGGTTTCTGCTTGCCGTTAAACAGTAACGACATATTTTGGATTGGACATGGTATATCGAATCGTATATCCGGTACACTCCAACAGCAGAACAGAATGCATGTTTCTCGACCTTCTTAACTCATAGAAACCATATTTTTATCCTTGTTTTACTCATATTATGGCAATCGACACGTTAAAACTCTTGGTATGCATATAAGCAATAAAAATTATAAATTCAAATACACAGAAATAAAAATAAAATACTCATGTCATTTCTCTTGTTTCATTCTTCAGAGTTGATAAATGAGCGCTAGTTTACCTAATTATATATGTTATCTATATAAGCACAGCGTTCAATAGCGAATGTGGTGTCATATCATTGCCTATTCACGTATTTCTAACTTTGGTGCAGAGTTGCAGTGTAACTGTGTCGCTTCTAGCCGCCGCCATTTGCAACAATCTCGACCGGAAACGGATTGCGAATAGAATGACAAGTGACAGATAGGGAAAGCCGAAGCAGACGCCAGCATCGCACGACGTAGCAATCTCGATATTCAATTATGAGCTCTCCTACCTCGTGTCGTTTACTTATTTTCGCTCTTCACGCTTCGGTAATAGGACGCGACATACTTCGTGCGAGCCTGAGTGACACACATCACTGCGACGCCCAGATTGATACGTAAGCCTGTCGAAGTAAATTTGCTTGAAGGGTTGCCGTATCGAAGTGAATATATAAGGAAGCTGCACTATAGTGTTTCGCTTAAACTTGACTGTACAGGTTCTTAGAGGCAACATCTATCTATCTTTTGTAACTTATATAAATACTTCCTCATCTGCCTTTCACCATGCTATCGTATTTTCTGCAGAATTTATGTTGTTGGTGGTGTTGTTTAGTCATTAACAGCTGATTACTCCGTGCTCTATTAATTTTATAATAAACCAACCGTATTTATTCCTGTTAGGACGGATTTTAAATTACAAATGCAAGTTTTTTCGGAATGTAGACTGCTTCATGGTTTAGGGGTTTGTTTTACGATTTCATTAAATATCTGGCTAAAATGTTCTGCGGAACCCAATTGTTCGCTATGATGAATTGTACCAGTGAGAACGGAATATTTTATCGATAAACGTAAAACTGAATGGTGCGTAATATACATATATAAATTAGTTGTGGATGGAAGCACAAATGCATCAAAAGCAGCAAAAGCATTAGCAAATGTGAAAAGCACTTGATTGTTAGTGATAATTCTTGATTCAAAATTTTTATTCGCCTTTGTATTTCGAAAATATTCTGGTGAAAGCACAATGTACGGTAAATCATAGTTATAGTGATTCTTTATAACCTCAATCAGAGCAATCTTTATTTCATGTTACTTATTTCTGAAATGAGGAACCACCTAAAAATGGTTACTGATAATATATAAATCAGTTCCTAGATCAGTAAAGAACAATAACAACTCCGAGTTTTTCATTTAAAATTAATATTCACCTCCGTATTCTCCGTATAGGGGGAATAATTTGGAACAATATAAGATGCAAGTGTGAGCAATATTCTCTTGTCTTATTCACATCAGTTCTGTTTGAACAGCCTTTATTTTATTCGAATATCGAAAAACATGAGCCATATTACTCTTTCAGTTATTTGTGAAAGCATTTTTAAATTATAATTACGGCGTCTTTCATAAATGCTGAAATGCAAACAACTTTTTCACTAAAACGAATAAGCATATATTTTTGCAAGCTGGTTTTTGTTCATTAATAAAGAATTTTGAATTTTAGGAATTGTGGAACAACTGAGTTTTTAAATAATTTAACAATGAAGTAAATATGCCAATAAATATCAATTTCAATTTTGCTACACGATATAAATAATGGAATCCCCCGATTAGAGTGATTTAATAACTATAATTTTTCCAACACACCTCGCGGCTTGATCGTGCGCTCCATCAGAGATGAAAGGAAATAAGACGCCAGGTTCCCCACCCTACATGAGCTTCGATTAAATAATGGAATCTATTGAACTATCTTATAAGTCTTGGGTGTTAAATTTACTTTTCTTTTAATTTTAACTTAAAATTTTTTCCCGTGAAAATGACAGTTTAACAATCGCTTATTATGAAATTGTTCTCTTAAATAGATTAATGAAAGAACACAACATAAAACAAAGAAAGAAAAGCACGTATTCCCATAAAAAAATTAAATATATTAAACAGAATAATAATGTAATTAATTTAACATAGAACTCATTCAACAGTACCTAATTGAAAATGTATGAAAATCAGGGCTTAAAATAATTCAACATTAAAATAAGGCGAATCTATGTTTTTAAGATAAACTATTTCTATTAATGTCTGTGCAAAAATTGAACAAGATTAAGAGTATATCATTGAATTCATTGAACTACTGGTACCTATCGTTGTTGTCAAATGATCGATCCATTCTTTTAGATAATAAATGATTTAAATCTTCAAATCTTATTACTAAAGACTAAATTACTAACAAGTAAGATTTAGGTATTAATAGTCTACTAGCTAAGAAATTTGACTTATAACTTTTATAATTCAAAGAAAATTATTGGCTTCTTCCATCACGTTCGCTGATTGTCAGATGGGCATCAAAGATATGTGCATTGAGTAAATTTATTGCAATAAACATCTTTATGTCTGGTAAATTAAGCAAAGCGCATGCGTCTGACGTCTATCTGACAGTTAGCGAGTTCAGATGGAACAAAGCTTATGATTTCATGCAGTGCAACCTCTAAATTGATTATAGTCCTTTTAAAACGAAAGGAAATAATTTCTATAGGCCTTTTATACTGGACTTAGGGCTTGTCTGGATATAGGGTGGCTGGATGCATAGGATTCCGGCAGGATTCTCAGGAAACGAATAACTCCTAGAGGTCCGACCTGGAATTCCCTCGTAGAAGGTTAAGGATACTTCGATTTCGGACAGAATAATTTTCCCAGTAATTTGGATTGAGGATTTAGTCAAGAAAGTTACCTTTTTGTTTTGAAATGTTCTTTGTGGTAACTAATTTATTTTGGACTATTTTCGGATACTTATTGATCAAGTTAATTTTTTACGGCATCATACGACAGATGTGGTCTGAACCAACTCCAGCAACTGTCTCTCCAAATTTTTCTTTTTACCGTTCTAAGACGCGGGATCTCTGGAACAGCTTGCTTTTTACGACCTTGATTACGCAGTCCGAGGGCGAGTATTCAACCATCTGACATAACAGTGAAGCAACGCCTACCGTACCCTTGATACAGTTATGGCCTTTTTGATTTAATATTGTTTGAAACGCAAAATCGGATTTGATTAAAACATTTTCAGAAACTTTGTTTTCTAAACTAATAGACTTTTAATAGCACATATCCTTACAGTTTAATTAATTTTTTACATTCATTCTTTAGTTTTAATAATCTCTATTTGACGTTCAGACATGTACTTTTTCTATTTGGATGTTGCAATAAAGCTAAAACAAACGACGACGCAGTGTTGACATGAACATTACCGCATACTGTGTTGTAATGAGATATTAACGTGGGGGGCGGGGGCGGAGTTAATAGTATTTTAAAACACAATGACGTTTATGTAATGCGAGTACAAGTTTGAATCTCGAGCCGCGTAGCGGCGAGAGATTCAATGTACGAACATTACATGTCATTGTGGCACACGTTTTTTACAGTATTTTTTCTAATTTGCACATTAATCGCCTATATTACGTCCCGGCAAGAGTCCCCCCAACCACGTTAATATCTCATTACAGCACAGTATGCTGTAATAGCCATATCAGCACTGCGTTGTCTTTTGTTTTAGCTTTATTACAACATCCAATGAGGAATTGCACAACTTTTTTTTATGTCATAGAATGATAAAGAATGTTGTAATATATAGCCCTTCATTAAACCTTCTTTTAAATTGTTTCTCATTAAGGCATGATTAATTTTTGAAAGTGCTCTGACGTCACAAGTTCTTTCATTCATAAATTCTTAGACAGCATGATTTGGCAAAGGAGCGATAGTCATGGTAGTTCGCATCATCCTCGCAGATAAGTAATATTACGATATTCTGTGTTTATTTTACGCGGTTTGGAGGTTATAATCTTTCAGAATTCGTTCTTTTACGATAAATTGGAGAACTTTAAACGCAAACTAAAACAAGATGCAGAAATAATGCCGAATCCCAAATTCCTTTGTGACCATAACCTGCATAGCACCTTAATAATATCGTATTTTGCAGCCGGTAAATAACTGCAATCTGTGATTATTACGGGGGAGTAATTTCTATGTTGCCATATATTCTCGTTCATTCATAAAATTTTACTACGTACCTGTGACGTATAAAGATCTTAAAAAAATTATATTTCAAAAACTACTTTACAGAAAACCGTCAAAATTTCAGTGTATATATATATATGTAGGTCATGTACAAAATAACATTATTTGAACAAGAATTAAAAAAAGTGCAATTCCTCATTAGAAAAAAAACTATTTCGTAGAAAGATACATTAACTTAAATATTCGCAGATAGATGTCGCCATTCTTTGACATTTGGAATATTAATTAATTTCTATTTATTATTTTTACCAATTTAGATATTACAAAAGCATTTTACGACATGATTCATATATGTATTTTATGAATTTAGGATTTTCTTTTACATTGTTTGTACACATTTCGAAAATTATGATTAATTTTAATTTAAATATTTTAACCTTATTAGATGCTTAGATTTCTATAAGAATTACTTTAGAAATCTCAATATTACTTGATTTCTTAATGTGGTTTCAAACTGTATATATATGTAAGCATGTAGATATATCATAAATTTCGTAATAAAAGTTTTTATGTTTATATAAGTAGGTAAGGAGTTTGGTCAAAGAGAAGCATAAATAACACTGATACAACACAACCACACAAACTCATGGAAAAACCTGTATCAAGGTACTATCAAACAAGAAGAGTGAAGAACTACTAAAGTAGGAACATCTTCGCATAGCAGCAGGTTTTCTGACACGACGTTTTGCACTAGAGAAAATGCAGATCAATACCGTAGATACCCAATGCAATGTGTCATAGAATGACAGAGACCGCCTTTCACATCCTATATGGATGCGAGGCTATGAACGCAATTTTTGGCATGCCAAACATATAGACTAGTCAGAGACCTGTACAGACTAGTACAGGGGACCAGGATTTTGGACTAGCTAGTATAATTTTATGGGCAAAGGAAATGATAGATATAATACAAAAGAACATTTTGTAAACACTGAAATTAGTAAAATTAGTTTAGGCATATGCTGGCTTGAAGCGTGCTTTTTAGGTTATGTTCTCTACATTGTCATATAAACACTAATTAGAATAATTTCTTATAAAAAGATATTTCGCAACAGTGTACATACCGCTCATAAGTTCTTTACTGTGAAGATTGAGCGGAACATACAATAGTGCCTTTCCAAGTACAATGCAAGAGCGATAACTAACTTTTTTTGAAGCATATTTGTTACATCTTTATTCCGCTGTAACTAAACTCACGTCTCAACCAAATACCGGCATATGAACACTTATAGATTTATTTCCTCCTCTGGGTTTTATAGATGGAGGAATAGAATTCAGTTCCGAACGGATACAGAATCAAATCCTTCCACTGCATATCTGAAATGCGTCATCGACCTGTTTGTGCATGCGCTATATCAATATTTATCCAGAAATTTCCTGTTTGGCCGATGACAACGTAAATATTTTTCCACGTCCTCCAGAAAAAATCGATTGATCGGGCTCTTGTTTACTTCCCGCCTGCGTTCCAGGTAACAACACGTTCACCAATGTAAAGGTTGGTCGTATATTAGCTTGTTTGAGGAGGAGGCGTCGTCGTCAGCTTTCCTGGAAACGAATGCCTTTAACACTGACATAAAGTAAGAAACTCATCAGAACATAAAAAACACTTACTTTAAAGAAAGTACTTCTGTAACTAAACTTAAATTTAGCAATAAAATGTGTAGTGTGGATTGCTTAAAATAATGAGACGATGTTAGTCAATTTTTATCACCAGGTGGTTATCAAGACAGTATTGACTTTGCCAAATTTTAAGCGGTTTTGAAATTTTGTTAAATGAAACACTCAGCGTATGCGTTTTCCAATGCAAAATAGTGTTTTTCTTTAACCAGTAGATATGCCTAGACTTATTTTAACAAGCAAAAATTCGTTCCTTGCAAAAATAAACAGGACCTACACATACAAAATGTAAGTTGATAATATGACATATAAATACTTTTTGTATGTAAAACGAGTTACTTACTGAATGTATTGCTCCTAGACAATATTTTTAATTAAAATACCTATTTCATTCAATTAAATACCACCCACAGTCATCTGAGACACATTTATCAAATTCACTAATAACTCAGACTTCAATTTGCACGTGGCTCTGGTTGTAAAATTTCCCCCTCTCGATTGATTTTGCTCTCCTACTAATGAAAAGGTTGCGATACATAATTTAACTCATATCAGTAACTGTAAGGGTATTTAAAGGGGTATATCGCTGTCAATAGTGCTCCCTATAAATACTTTAAATACTGATTAATATTCAATGAAATTGTACTGTGATTGTCCTTAAGCGCTGTACTTCTAACTCTTTATTAAATAAAAGCAAATTTCCACACAGTTATAAGTTTATTAGTGCTATTGCAATACCAACGAAAATGTTACAGAGAAATAGTTTTTTAACATATGATCTCAGGTGAATAGGTTCATATACTATATAATTTATAATTTCCTTGTGAGAACTAAAATCAAAAAACCGTTAAAAATCATAAATATAAGACAGTATAAAAACATTACTTACCCAAATAGATTTAATTGTAGAGAGATCGCTGTAATTGCAGACGTGATTTAAGCCAGTTATAAGATTGTTCAGTAATTGGGTTTTGGAACCTTCTATCACCAAACAACAATGCACAATCTCTCGACGCGCGTTTTGCTAACCAGGTTAGCATCATCAGGAGATGATTAACACTGTTATAATCTGGCGGTAAACTATTTGGTCAGTACCAACCCGCATTTAGATCCATTTAAAGCTGATTCTCAAGTGACCAACGTAAGTAAAAGTTACCGAATTAAGGCGACAAATTTGAAAGTTAATTACAGCAAGGTAAGTAGCAAGAATCTAGTACATATGAAAGTTACATCATGACGAATAAGTACTTTTTGTATGTAAAACTAGTTACTTACTGAATGTATGTTTTTCTAATTGGACGTTAGAATAAAGCTTAAACAAACGACGGCGCAGTGCGGAAATGAATTATTACCGCACACTGTACATACACTGGTGGGTCTTTTGCCGGGATGTAATATGGGTGATTAATGTGTAAATTAGAAACAATAGTGTAAAAACCTCTTGTCATAATGACTTGTAATGCTCGTACATTCAATCACTGGCATTTCATAAGCGTCGTTTTGACACCTATGTTTTAAAAAACTATTACATTTTAACTTAATTTTACATTTGAAAATTTCAACTTATGTTGTAACTGGTTTTACATACAAATGTTATTGTAATTTGCAAAAACGTAAATTGAAATCAACAGTTAACCCGAACACTTTAGTATTTTCAATTACCGGCAAAATTTGATCTTTAATTCAAATTGTAAAGTTATTGAGGGTATGTCTAAGTTGTAAAGCTGACAATTATCAGCAAAAAAGTAACAGCGACATGTTTCTTGTACAGCTGGAATGAAGGAAGTGGAGAAAAGTAGTAGTAGAGAAATGTACAGGCCCGAGAGTAGACCCTTGAGGAACACCAGCTGATACTCGTTAAGGCTCAGATACAGCATTATGGATTTTTACACGTTGAAATGATATTAATTGGAGTACGAAAAACACATATTCTACAATTCTTTTTCAAAGAAATTACAAAGCTCCATAGACTAATATTTGGTGGATGTGCTAGCAATACCGTCAATTGCCAATTTGGATAACTTAAGTACTCAATATAAAGAAGTCAGAAATAATTTCGGGTTCAATTTAATATTTGCAGAAAAATAGATCTTTTATACAGAATCGAGTCATTCTCTATAATCGATTTACTTTAGCTACATCAAAATGTCGTCTACATGTCGCGTCGGATGTACTTTACTTGAAATAGACCACTTTACTACAGCACCCTAACTAAAGATAAAATAAAATAAAGATATAATATTGATTATCATTGTGCGTACAGATAGAAAAGCTTATTGCATTCAAAGTATGATCGTTTACAGTTCTTTTAGGTTTACCTACTACCCGTCATCGTTTGGACATCATAAAGTCTCATTACTACTGCTACTACTATTTGTTGCTTTTTTAGAATATATGTTTTTGAAAAAGAACAATAAAAATCACAAAATGATTTACCTTTAAATAAACGTTTCGCAAATGTGAATTAAACAATTTCAGCGAGATTATATTATAATGCAGATGCATTTGTCGCTGAATTATCATTCGCATAACTGACAGAACGTTTCATTATTATCTGCTCACTTAGTCGATTAAGCAAATATTATTCTACCAGCGTTATCTTACCCCGGTGAAGCTTCTAACTCGTATTCATAATACAATTACGGCGACAAAATCTCGACAATGATAAATTACGACGCCAAATAGAAAATCTATTCATCAAGAGCACTACCAGCCAGACTTACGTTGTCTGCATTGCTGGTCGTCCGTCAAAAATACACCGCTCTCCTGCAGTGTTAATATTTGCCAAAGGAGGTTCTAAATATACGCTCCGTTTATTAAATACGTTTCACGTTAATTGATCCTCGCCGTCTATGACGGTGATGAGTATGTATTTGGTTATTTGCGCTTGGCAAAATTACTTATTTATGGAAGATGGACGCTGGTCGCAGTCGCTGCTATTTTGTATGGGGTGTAATTAAGTTAAAAGTAAAATTGAGGTGATTAAATTGAGTTGCAATGTTGACTTATTAAACTTATGAATAGTAAATACCACATAATATTTCAGAAAATTAAATATTTGAGGTCTGTAGAGTTTAATATTTATACGTTACATCAGACAACCACAGCTAGTTCTTATTAAAACAAGCAACTGTTCTTAATCACATTATTTGATTTGGTGATGTGGTTGCTAGTTTAAGATTCTCCTCACGTCGAGGACTATCTAAAAAAAACAATAATTAGCTTCGGGCTTTGCACAACAATTTAACAGTGCTAACAACACTTATTATTAAATTTAATAATCTGTGAAGCAATTCAAATTTGTATTTATAATTACTTCTTGTGTTTCAAATAACAAATTGAAGACAGATTTAAAAATTAGAAACAATTTGCCTATAGCTTGATAATCGATTCTTTAAAGTGAAACGTTTAAAGGACCTTAAACTATTTACTTAAATATTAGTCGAAAGTTATTTACTTCAATATTAATCTGAAACAGTTTTTTGATATCTCCAAAAAAACTTGTTATTCACTGACTTGAATACTATTGATTACATGAATATTAACAATCTAAAACGACCATTTGAAATAAAGTAGATCTTCGTATTTAAATAATGCAACAAAAGAAGGTTGAGATTTTGAAAATCAGTTATAAATATACTAACAGAGCAATTATTTTCAGCTGAAGGATGCGCGATAGCTAGAAGGCGTGCTCAATGGAGTGAGACACATCCGAAGGAATATGGTGCATCGTTATAAATTGCACGGAAGAATTCATATAGCCACCACCACTATCTTCGCGATTCGTACAAAAGACGAAATTCAGTTTTTATTGTAATATGAATCTGCATTCCCGTACGCTGTTCATTCAGCGAACTCATACGTAAGAACTTCGTGACGTAAGCTGCGCATAGGGCTGGAGTTTCCGACAACAGAAAATAATTGTGCTGTAGTATGCTTGTTGAAATGTTTTTTGTTCCATGGGGTTCTACTTTGTTTTATGTGATTATCTTCTTTTGCTAATACTTGTAAGCGAATAAAAAACTTTTCTGGAAAGATCTAAGAAATATTAAGGACATTTTAAGCATACTATGAATGTTTTTCTTTCAATAATGGCTATAGTGATTGTCTAGAAATCTTGATGTCAATTTGAACCATCATTTTGCTATTTGAAAGAATAAAAGTAATTGATTCAAGTCTGTCCAAAAAAAAAAACCTAACACAATCTACCGATAAACTATCTTTATACAGACATATGCATACTGCTACGAAACTTGTAGATATTTTATTTAAATTTTATTAAATTGATTTTAAATTAACTCAACACTGTTTTATTAACATTCAGACATGCAGCGTCCTCTATTTAAGATAAAAAGACTCCACAGATAAGCTATGCATCAATACCTAGATGCCACTATAGCACACAAGTGAATGAATACCTTCTCCTCTCCCTGTTTTGAGCACACCGCATACCAATCGTGTGTACTATATATTCCTCAGTAACTCCTGGGGCGTGGGGGGGTGTAGTATTCTCGACAAAGAAGTAATATTATAGCTTAAATGACCTTTTATTCTCTGTGTTTTGATTGTAGAAACTGTATTACTTATTTAGTTGTGATGTTATTATCTTATAGTGAATAAAACCAAATTTTTATACATAACTTGTTTATTTCGAGTTAATAAAAAAGTGATGAACAATTAAGATGAATATTCTCTCTCTCAGGGTAAGTAAGTAAGTTCAAATACTATTTAAATTATACAAAAATAAGATTCCTTGAATCTTAATCCAAACTAATCTCAAAATATCTTGTTTAAATATCAAAATTGAATTCAAATCTCCCGCTAACCTCCCGTCATACAATCGCGTATTGTCAAAAACCTTTCTACAACAGCAAACGTTTGTTTACATCAAAACTCCCTAGAAATCACTGTTGTCAAATCATTCTAACCTCAGAATTTAATTACGTTCTGAACGCCGGTTATAAGTTCGAAAGATGAATAAACGTTTACTTTCAAGTACGATAAACAGCTCCTTTACATTCCAAACACTGACTCCAGTTCTGCAACAATCCCCTCAGCTCCAAATCTGCGTTATCGTTGTCTCAGCCACCAAAGTTGCATCTAGGTCCCTTGATTGTGGCTCCAGGAATAGAAAACACGTCCCCCACTTCTTCGAAATTAATGGAATACCATCATTTTTGCACAAAACACACAACACTTCATCCTTGGCAAGTAAATCTTTAGTTAAATGACTCTTATAATTATTTAAATTTTGAAATTTCTAGATGTTTTTGAAAATACAACCAACTCAGGAAAATATCGAAAAAGAAGTCCTCTACAATTGTTTTAAACAAACATTCATATCTCCTAGGCATTAAGATCCCATCAACGATGAAAGAAAATCGTTTCCAACGATACGACAACCTTTAATCGACCCACGTTCGTACGATCAGCGAAGGAACTTTATACCTAAAAATCCATGGAAACGTGCCCTTTTAAAATTACATGCGATATAGTGAGTGTTTAGTTTGAATTTTTACAATTTGTTTACAAAGTAGTTAAATACATAAATTAAAAATACAATTTATTTCAATAACAAACGTTTGTTGCTGTATTCTGTTGATTTTAGGTAGGTTAGGTAATTTGATATCATAGCAATACATACTGTCTTTGCCTCTTTGTACGGACAGGAATTGAAGCCCATGAACTCATACATCCAAGATAAATGCATGAGAAAGCATAACAGAATGCTCCGCAGTAATTTATAATTTTATGCACCTATAAACTACTAGACACTGATTTAAACAGTTTTCTTAACACTCTTAAATATTTTGCTGAGTGTAAAACATAATAGATCTATCTACACTATAGTGTTGAGTGATGGTTTTAATGTAAATCTTAAAATAGTGGTGTATTTTGCTTTAGACCTGTCTAAAAGTATTTCTTTTTTGGAATCATATCAAGAATTTATAATATAGTCAAGGTGAAATTGCTTTTTCCTTAATATTATCGTAATTATAATTATTCAATATAGTATTGTCATCAGCATACATTGCTAATTTACAGTTTCTTACGAAATTGACGTTAGTGTTGATAAAAATTTAAAATAAAATTGTGGATAAAAGAAGTTCCTGTGAAGCTTCCAACTTTATTACTCTCAAACCAGAAGTAAATACGTTTTTCATTAGTTTCTATTACTGTAGTGTACTAAATATGTAGTAATTGTTTCTTTCAGAAAAATAGAGGTAAGGTCAATTTAATGCAATTGGCATGATCGTATTTAACCAGAAGAAATAATTCCAAGATTATCATATCAAAGTATTTGGTGTTTGTAATATTTGAGTATTACCACTTGTTTTTTGTTAAGGTAGTGATGGGTACACGTCGGATAAAAACACACTTTTATTTGCTTAAAAAAAAACAGCATTAGCGGACGGTGACAATTTTGACATATATATGCGCCATTTTTTTGTTTTAATGTGTCACTAACAGTATTACATCATAAGATTTGGCTATTGGAGGTAGCAAATAATCCAAGCAGAAAGTGAATTGCTTTTTGGGGCACCTTTTATTTTACAAATAAGCACAGACAACCATTTTCAATTGAAGACCCAATTATTTCCACAATTTTTGATAACAAAAATCCTAAAAACTGTGGCGCTAACAACACTACGCACTTGCAAACCCCTTTCAATAAACGTCACTTCACTGGACGCACGTTACAATAGCAAAGTTATAATCATCACCAGTAAAACTACTTACTGTCGATGATGATAGCTTTGCTACGGAACTAGTGGACAATATTTTAAGTTTTAAATTATATTTTATAAATTAAGTAACTATTTAATTTTACTGAATACCATCCAAAGTTATCTGTAATACTTTCTACAAATTCAGAAATAGACCAGATCTCAAGTTGTAGGTGGCCTTAGCTGTAAAATTCTTTCCCACCCAAACGGTTTCGTCCCCCCTCTTAACGAATAGGAAGACCAAATTATTCAGCACGTGGGGGCAATATGTATCGCTGTGACCAACACTCTTTATAACTCCCAATATGCCATTTAATATCCATGTATCTTCATTGTGATTGTTTAGTTATTATTTAGTGATGTTTCTCTATACGTTATAATAAATAAAAATGGTCTTACAAATGGTATACAATTTATTTATGTTAGTGTCAAAAATGTAACACAGGAATAAGCCTTCCACAGATACTCTCCAGTAAGTAGATTCGTTTACTATATAAAAACCACTATTATAAAGATTTTTATTATCTCAATTTAGACTAAGAACTTAAGTCAGTCGATTTATAAACATGAGCAAAATTCGAATTTTCCACCATAAATCCCACCATATGAACTTTCACAAGTCAATGCACCAACGCATGAACATAAAAACACTGACTAGCAATACGTATATGAATACACAAATTTCACGAAATAATATGTCAATTAACCACAAAATCGAACCTTAAAATATCTTTTGAAATTAAAAGTTCAAAAGGATGATAATATCGTTTACTGCTGGTACAGACAACTCCACCAATATAAATTCCGTGTTATATAAATCATTTCAGCTCCAATAAAGTGTACTAAAACGCCAGTTGTAAACCTACAGCCAGAATGTTGCCTCGAATGTTACTCTTCAAAACTCCAGGATTAAATCAGGGACGGCTCTAAACTACCAAATAACATGATACAGATCATCTCTGCACCAAACATATTATACTATCATTCAAAGTAAATATATTACAAATTTTTTTTAGTATTTCAAATTAAAAATAAACAAATTTCTAGATAAAATGCTTCAAAAGATATTATACCCTCAGGAAATCGAAAAAGACTACCCTTCTCCCACTTGTTTTCAAGAAACTTCTATTTCCAAGGCAAAACTCACCGGGCAACCCCAAATAGATATCGGTTTCCAACGATACGGCTGAATAAAAAATTGTCAACGACGAACACTCATTTAACAAATTCGAACACCCCCTCATATATATAGTTACGGTTGCATTAATAAAATCTAAACGATCAAGTAAGTTATTAGTCAGAATTTTACATTGTTAAGTAGATATAAACCAAGTAAACACAATTTAAATAATCACAATTCTTTTGGTTTCACAATTAATCTAAAATAACATATAGCAGTATATACGTGTACAGTCCAGTGTAGTGAAGTTGAATTTCGGCTAAAAATGGAAATCCACATTGTTGGTTATTAGGGCTTGTGGAAATAAAAATACAATTTCCAATAACGCAGTTTTATTAACACGATCTTACTACTAAGAACATCGACGAATAACTAACTAAAAACTGTTAGGTAAACCGTACGGGCAGGTATATTGGAGAGCGCGTGAGACATAAGCTCGAACAAAGAAAATGCACTATCCTACGATGAGATCATCATCGATAGGGTCTTACAAAGAAGTTGATTTGTTTTTTTTTTGTGTTACTATTTCCAATACACATATTTCAGAAACTATTGCCTAGAATAAATAATCTAGTGAGTAACCCGACATCGTGTTTGGATTTTACTACGCTAGAGTACCTGCTATATCATTGTATATTCTGACATGCTGTAATCCTTTTTTTTTAGTTTCGTAACACTTGACTTCACTTCACGATAATATAATATTATGAACTTATACTGTCCTTTGCTTCCACTATTGTTAGCGCTTCGGCCATCTTTTTACGATCACAATGTCTTGTTTTATACTAATCAATTTTTCTTATACATATAAAGTTACCAACATGACGTGCTATTCCAAACATAGAATATTCAGGAGCACATCAAAACGACAAAAATCTGCCGCTCACTCAAAAAAGCCCATAAATTAAATCGTTCACCAAGCGCTCGAAACCTTGAGCTTTTGAAACAACAGCAAGGGTTAGTAGTGCCGGTGCAGTCGTCCCTAAACGTGCAATATATGTAAATATATTCCGAACGAATTCCGGACTGTTATTTCTGGTGATTATTTCGCGATTTGACTAATGGAATAATCCGGTAATGCGGATGACATCTGCAGGCGCCGGATTATCGGCGAGCGAACATACGCCCGGGCTTTGTGTTTCGAAGCGGCCGTGACGAGATTACGTTCGTTAGATGTCGCTACGGTCGCGATACACACAACAATCCGTGCGCATTCAAACCGCCTCTGGCGGGTGATGCATACGAGAGATTCCTCGCGTGCATATTATCTCGTTCGCAGGCAATTATTTCCACGATAATCGTCTTACATGTAGTGCAACTACATCGCTAAACCGGTCTACTGGCTTAGCTATACGTTATATGCGGTGAAAAGCCTCTTGTCGGGATGATGTTGATGTGTCGCCCTGCAGCGGTGAATTCAGATTGAATTGATGTAGGGAAGCGGTACGTGGAATTAGTGACATTGAGGGCACCTACTACTATATTTCCCCTTTGAATTTCGCGAACTAATAATTTTTAATTTCCTTTATCAGCAGGTAAATTAAACGTAATATAACACGTAAATTTATTTTCAGCTAGAAATAATTTTAAATAAATTAAATATGTTTTTAATATCCCTGCATCACCTCGCTTTATTTTAACACATTACGAGTAATCGGCTAGATACCCACTAATAGAGGGGTCTGACTCTCCAATACGTCCCCAGGATGCGATAAGCGTGCGCATACAGATCCCTAAAGGAACTTTGGCACACAGTGTGTCGACATTTAAAAGATAAATTACTGCTTAAAAATTACCCCAATAAGCCGTATCAGATACCAGGAGTAAAAACTTAATTAACTTAATTTGCATATCAGGATGTAACGCGGCGAGCACATTTATAGTAAATGCAATAAAATAATTTTTTAAATTAAAATTCATAGTAACAGCATAATTTCATAAGGGAGTTTCTTATTCTTGTGAAAAAATAAATACCCAAATTGGGTGTTTCAGACAATGATTCGTCAGTAGAGACGGAAGGAATTGTATTTTCAGGTAATCGGCCAACTTCTACTGGGCACGGGATCTTCAAACGATTTCTTCGTCGATACAGGATTTTTTAGGTACTCGAAAAGCAGGTTTTATATAGCTGAATTCAAAATGAAGTAATAATAAAATAAGTTCTAAGGTACTTCGTTGGACTGGGAATTATGCACTTGGAATTTTGAAATTCAGAAGAAAGGAACTACTGAAATTTTAAACAACAGAACATGTCTGTCCTATTCGGCGATTCGAGGAGCAGTGACCGAAAGACCAGTACTTTTTTTTTAAAAGTAACTGCCTCTTCGAATGAGCTACCTTCGATTGTTTTAAATAACTATGAAATATAAGATGCCCCAAAGACACTATACTAACCAAACAGAGGGGAATATCACCCGGAAACAATTGTAATTGGTGTTGTGCGAATACATCGTAGCGTACGGACGTGTTCTTAAGCTCTCCCTGTACCGGATATAATTCACATAATTATCCAGTATTTATCGTAAAATTTTTATATGTAGTTAAATTGGAAAAGAAATTGTGTTCTACTTAATATAATTCTTGCTGTAAGTATTACGCAAATTTTCTAGTATTTGTCCGTTTCTTCTGCAAGCCCTTTTTTTCCTCTTCTCTGTCTGCTTTTTTTTTTCTTGTGTGGTTTATTTTTAAAGTATATACCTGTGCTATCTATATATTGTACTCCTTTAGTTGATTGCACCATACTTAAGTATCTCTCCTTTGTTTGGTCATAAAGTAACCTTACCGTTGCCTGTTTACCATTGTTTGTCAGCTTTGTAAGTCGCTGTGATCGGCAGTACAGCGTGAAGCGTGTGTCCCTGTCTACCTTTTCGCCCTAATTACCAAAGCAACTGATCCTATACCTATTCTGTTAATATGAATACAAATTGTAAAAATTGTAGTCTTATAATTAAATCTAACTCCCCTTCTATACAATGTGATGCCTGTAAGGGTTTTATTCATGTGAACTGTGCAGGACTGACAGAAAATGATGCTATTATTACTAGAGCCAAATCGCGCTGTATCAAAGTTATTTGTACACAATGTAATACCAACATGTCTCAATTTAGTGATATTAAATCTCTAGTTGACTCCATAAAAAATGAATTTTGCACTGCATTGGAAGCATTAAAAAATGATTTCAATGAAAAGCTGTTATCGTTTAAAAGAGATATTGATAAGCAATTGATATCTAAAAAATCTGATTTTGACTTCGAGGAATTAATTGAAGAAATCAATGAAAGACAACAAAGGAAACAAAATATCGTAATTTTTGGGTTGCCTGAACAATCTACAGACTTAAATGATGACGCACGTGTGGCCGCGGATGCTGTAGGTGTCTCCTTACTACTTAAAAATGTTATTCCATCTATCGATATTTCCAACATAAAACCACAACGACTGGGTCGATATAATGATTCTCATGCTACAAGGCCGCGGTTGATCAAAGTGGCAATGGAGAGCGATAGTGTAGTGCGCGCTATTTTGCGAGATTCTAAAAAATTATCTGGCGTTGCAAAATATAATAAGGTATTTATCTCCTACGACAAGACACCTCGACAACTCCAGGAATACAAAAATCTTCGACAGGAACTACAAGCTAGACTCTCTGCAGGGGAGACAAATCTAAGGATCAGGTACGTCCGCGGGAGACCCAAAATAGTTCATTTAAACTAATTGAAGAACCCAAATGCAATTCCATCAATTTACTCTACCAGAATGTCAGAGGTCTCAACACCAAGATCAATGCTTTTTACAATAATGTGGCAGTTCATAACGTGGATATCATTGCCCTCACTGAAACATGGTTAACCAGTAACGTTACAAGCGATGAACTGTTTCCTGATCAATTTACCGTTTTTCGATGTGATAGAGATTTTTATAAGACAGGTCTAACACGGGGTGGCGGTGCTTTATTAGCAATTAATAAATCAATATCAGTTACTTTTATAAATCTTCAGCATGTTATAGAAGCCGTTCCTGAGATAGACATAGTTGGCTGTAAAATAGCGTGCTCAAACACCTTTCAACTAGCGATATTTGTAGTTTATGTTCCACCACTCATCGCCCTGGAAAAGCTTCAACTATTTCTGTCATTATTCGAAATATTGGAAACAGTCACTTACAGCAATATTATTGTATTGGGTGACTTTAATACTCCTGCATATGATATCGATCAAAACGATCAACGTGCAGCTACTTTACATAATTTTCAACAATTTTTTAATATGCAGCAATATAATTCAATTCGTAATGTTTATAATCGCTTGCTGGACTTGGTGCTGTCAAATATTAACTGCATTGTCGAACGAGAGACTTTTTCCTTGGTGGATGAAGATAGTCATCACCCTACGTTACTCATTACCTTCGACAGCAAAATCTTACGACATGTTGAATTTCAAAGAAGCGAAAGGGCCTCTTATAACTTCAAAAAAGCTGATTATCGATTAATGTATGATATGTTACAACATACGGACTGGTCACCAGTTCTACATACTACATCTGTTGAAACTTGCACCGATAACTTCTATGAAATCCTGTATAACATTTTTGATGCAACAACTCCTCAAAGAAAACTCCATTCTTCTAATCGCAGTTATCCCCCGTGGTATGACCTCACCATAATTCAACATCTTAGGCGCAAAGACAATGCACGAAAGCAGTATAAAAAAAACGGAAAAACAATGTATTTGAATCGTTTTCGCCAATTAAGAAGCACGTGTAAAACACTCATTAGTGAGGCTTATAGAAATTACATTTGCTCTACTGAAAATGGTATTACTCAGGATCCTAAAAAATTATGGCGTTTCGTTGGTAGCAAGCGTGGTCACAGCAGAATACCTGGTGTCATGGTGTACAATGATCTAAATCTTCTTACCACCCAGGATATCATGAATGCATTTGGCAATTACTTTAATAGTGTATTTGTTGAATCGAACGTAGACTACTGCGAATCATTGCACCCCCCAGTTGCCTCCACATCGGTCATACACGTTCCCAATATCTCGGAAGAAGAAGTATTGCTTTATCTTAAAAAAAGTAAAGATACCTTTTTGAGTGGTGTAGATTTCGTCCCGAGTTTTATTATACGCGATTGTGCAGCAGTATTCAGCAAACCCTTATCGTATATCTTTAACCTGATATTAAAATCTGCTGAATTTCCGAAAATATGGAAAACTGCAAGAGTATCTCCCATATTGAAAGATGGTAACCCCGAATGTGTGCACAACTACAGACCTATAACTATTTTGTGTAACTTTGCGAAGATATTGGAATCGATATTGACAGATCACATATATTCTGCAGTTGGATCATTGATTTCACCTTATCAGCATGGATTTATGGCAAAACGTTCGACTGTGACGAACTTGACATCCTTTACCCAATATGTTTCCGAAAGTTTGGACAAACAGGGTCAAGTAGACGTAATCTATACAGACTTTCAGAAAGCCTTCGACCAAGTTGACCATTACGTATTACTTTGGAAGTTACAGCACATCGGTTTTTCGCAGCAACTGATTTTGTTACTTCGTGCCTACCTAATGGAAAGACAGCACTACGTAGAGTATCTTCAGGTCCGTTCGGAGGCGTTTCAACCATCTTCGGGGTTACCTCAGGGATCGAGCCTTGGTCCAGTTTTGTTTCTTTTGTTTTTAAATGATATCACGGATATCATTAGAAATCATCACTTAATATTTGCTGACGATTTAAAAATATACTGTGATGTGAAGTTGGAGAAGGACTGTAACAGTCTACAAAATGACTTACTAGCAATATGTGATTGGTGTGATCGTAATCATTTATCATTGAATGTCAATAAATGCAAAGTAGTAACATATACACGTAAAATAAATCATATTAACTTTAATTATACAATAAATAATCAAAAACTTAGCCGTTACCAGACGGTAAAAGATCTAGGTGTTACATTTGATTCCAAACTAACGTTTATAAATCATATTGAATCAACCGTAGCTAGTGCATACAAAATGTATGGATTTATATGTAGAAATTGCAGAGATTTTAAAGACACTAAGTGTTTATTAATATTGTACTACGCCTATGTCCGCTCGAAACTGGAGTATGCATCATTGGTCTGGTATCCTATATACCAGGTACATATTAACAACATTGAATTGGTACAAAGACGTTTTGGGAAGTACTTGATATTCAAGCTTGAGGGTGCATACCCAGTGAGAGGGGCGGATTATGGCGATATATTAAGTAGACTTAATCTGGTATCGTTACACGTAAGGAGTATTGTGCTAAGTGTAAAGTTTCTGTGGAACTTATTAAATAACAATATTGACTGCCCTTGGTTGTTAAGTAAAATAAATCTAAATGTACCTAGAATAGAAACTCGTCGTCAGTGTAAGTTTTATTGCGATCAAAATAGAACGAACATTTTGATTAAATCACCGATTTCAGCAATGTGCACTAACTTTAATGACATCTCACATTTGTGTGATATACACAATGATTCTTTTAAATCGATATCTGCTGTTATTATGAGTATGTAGTTGAAGCTATACTTTATTTTCCGGTTTCTCTCTTTTTTTTCATGCATTTAATATTATATCTGTATATATATATAATTTAATCCTTATTTCAACAAAAGTTTGTATTTTTTTTTTTTTTTGTTTATTTGTATTCGCTTGTAACTTTAGATATGTATGTAACATATTTTCCTGTATTTGGGTTCTACCTGTTGGAAAATAAACCATATATTATTATTATTATTATTATTAATGACCAAGATATATGCACAAGCATTTACAAAATGGTGTGATTACTTATCCACAACACGGAACAAAATCAGAACTTTAAATTTGAGAGACTAATTGCTGGATTTACAAAGAACAGAGGTTCATAAAATTACATTTTATATATTATCTTAAAAACTAGTATAAATATTAGTGGATTTTGCTGATACGGCTTGTGTTAGTCAAAAGGTTTAAAATATACAAATTTTGATAGTTAGATTAGGCGACACAATGAACAGAGACTTACAAAATGCCTCTAAAAAATATGCAATTGAACCTACCTACAAATTGCATATATGCAACTTTTAAGTAAGAACACTTTTCAATGCATTTAAAAACGCATCTAAACCTGCATTTATATCTTATCATTTTTTTATTGATACAACATTGAGAGATCCCTATTTTATTATATTTGCTTCTACAATAATTAAAAATAAAACATTGAAATCCTGCAATAATAATAATTCGAAGAGAGGTTTCTAGTCAACATTCAAGTCAAAGTTCGTACAAAAGGATATATGTGACAAAGGAAACGAACTGCTTTTTACTAGAAAATTACTGATTCCAAAACTAAACTAATTGCCAGTAGAAGTTTATGTACCCTGATGTAACTGCTTCAAAATGGTATGAAAGAAACTAAAATTAATTATAAGTAAAGGATTATAAGTACCTCTTTTTGTGAAGTTAATCGAAAACAGGTACTCCTTATTTTTCAATTTATCTACATTAATAATTCAAGCCATACTATCCCAGATGTACTTAAAATATTATTTCTTTTTGTTTGACTCATAATCAGATCTATAGCATACTTTTTGTAATAACAATTGCATTTTAGGTGCACCATTAGTGTGCTCATAGTGCATTTATACTAAGAACTATAAACGTAAAGTTTTATACAGTTAAAACGAACCGGGTCATTTTAAACCAACGCACCAAAAACTGTGTTTACTGTGTACCATGTGGATGTGAACGCAACATTGGTAAAGCGAGCATACCGCTTAAAATAAGAATAAAGCAACGCAAAATAGTTTGCATGAATTGCACGAATTAGCACTGCAAGCTTGGAAACTAGACCATAGAATAAATTGGGAAAAGGCTATCATTCTATCTAAGGCAGATTGACGTACAGGAAGAAAATAGAAAAACCAGTATACATAACCTTGACGACTGTAGCCGGTATATCAATCCTTTTATTGCATAAAGTATGGATGTCGTTAGTACGTACCTGCACGCAATACGGACTTCGATGCAGTAATCAGATTAGATTACATTAGATTGGGGTAGGGATTGTCTTACGGACCTATATCACTGGGACCTTTTCAGATTTGTTGTGATCTCTTTTGTCTTAGAAAGCGCTCTCAAATTTTGCCTTCTTAATTAGAGAGTGGCTCCTTTATATAGCTATTAGCTGTGTGGTTCTCAAACCCCAGTACTAGGAACCTTGTGCTTACCAGATCATCACAGTAGCACAGCACATAAACTGAGAGTCCTTCCTCCTCTTGGCAGAATCTGCAGAGAGCGTCATCTGCTTTGACTTTATTTGTATGTATACATACCATATGCCAGTTTAGTTTGTTATACATATGCCAGTTTAGTCTACATTGTTCGGTCAGCATACCTAGTACCATTTTGCCAGTCTTCCTGTCTTTACTCAGTAGGTCTTTAGTAAATTTAAGCTCCCGTTTCCATTCTAGTGTCGAGAAGATAGCAACGCTTTTCCCTAGCACGATCCATCTTTCTACTTGTCTGACACAGTGGTGAATCGCAGCAACTTAAGCCTGGGATACCGTTGTGTCTTTGCTGATGCTTACTTAACAAGTACTATGCCACAAGGAAAAATGAAGGGCAACTTTTAATATCAATAAATCATGACGAAACGTTCTGTAAAGTAGATTTCATAAGATGCTAATGATTAAGTTAATAATTAGCTGAGAAAAAGCGCATAAATGCTCTTCTACAGATAATTTACCACATATATATTTATACTCAAAACTTTTTAAGTACAAACCACTTAATTTTGTCAGTGTTCTTTCAAAACATTTCTATACTTTTTTTCTGGCCTGTTTCAACTTGTTTGCTTCGTTTCACCTAATGTGCCTTTCTTCCGGACTTCGTAAGTGTCACCAATTTTATCCTCTAGCGTATGTTGCTGCTGTTTACTTTTGTTCTAAGTTGTGCAAAAACACCATACAATGTTGTAAACTCAACATTTCGGTGCACCTTCTTGTCATTAGCTACTATGAAATAATTTGATTGCAGCTTGCATTTGGAGTAATTTTCCATGGCAATTTATCTATACTATCTTATACTATCTTCTTTGACATTCTGTCAAATGCTTTAAACAGATCCAAAGATGCTTTGTAAATTTTTCTGTTTGTTGTTTTCTTTATCATATGTGTTAATGTGAAAATGTGATCTTCTGTTTGATCTAAATTCGTTCTGTGCCTCGTTTGGTTGTTTCTCTATTTACATTCCCAATGTTGCCCTCAAAACCTTATCACATAATTTACCAAGGACACTTCAAATGGTTTTGCCACTGTAGTTACAACATTCTTTAACATCCCTATTTTTCCTTTTTTTTTTTAAATCTGTGCATTTATGCCAGCATTTCTACATTACTTCATATTTTATTAAATAATAATAATAATAATAATAATAATAATAATAATAATTTCTTTAATAATAATAATAATAATAATAATAATAATTTCTTTATTATTACCTCAACTGCATAACAACAAAAAAAAAAAAAAAAATAATCAACAAACAGAAAAAACTTAATATCTGCAAATGAAGCAACAAATGGCCGAATTCAGTTAACACTGCTTTTCAATCCGACCGCCCACAAGAAATAGCAATAATATCTTATCATGTAACTGAGAAACATACATACATACATACTAAATTAATATAATACAGAAAAAAAAAAAGAAACAGAAAATTAAAGTTGCATTGCCTCAAATCGTGGAGTGCGCTAGCCCTTGGTGCCCAGAAACATCCTTATGCGTGACCGAAAAGAGGAGAAATTTAACTTCTGCAATGAAACAGGTAAGTCATTGTATAGACGCGCAATGTTATAACTAAACGATCTTTCGAAGAAAGAGGTGCGATGGACTGGTGGCGTAATAGCATGTGGAAAACGAATATTGATATTATGCACATCAGTGCGAAACCTGATTCTTAGATACAGATAAGGCGGAGTTTTGAAGTTTACAATTTTATAGAAAAAGCAATACATATGGAACCGACGCCGTTCTTTCATATTAAACCATCCCAACGTTATAAATTTATGAGAGATATGGTCATATTTTTTAATTCCGCATATGAATCTAATACAACTATTCTGTAATTTCTGTATTCTGTATGCCGTGCAAACGTTCAGGCACGGACCATAAACAACATCGCAAAAGTTGAAGTGCGAAAGCACTAAAGCGTCACATAAGAGTTTCCTGGTATCCACCGACAAATAATCTTTATGACTGTAAAGCTTCTTCAAATTAGAATAAGATTTTCTAATGCAGTGCCCGACGTGTTCTTTAAAACGGAGTTCTGAATCCATATGCAACCCAAGGTTTCTGACAGTATTGCTACACTTCAGTGGTATATTATTAATTTCAAGATGCAAGTTTTGTGAAGCAAAGTCAATGTCAGCCTTCTTACCAAAAACAATAACAGCAGTTTTCTTACTATTGACGTGTAGAAAATGTTGGGTTGACATTTTGACAATGTTGGCTAGGTCAGAGTTTATGTTAGCATTAGCAGCAACTAGGTTCTCACGATGAAATGAGTAGTATATTTGAGTGTCATCTGCGTAGAGGTGATAAGAGCAGTGATTAAGGGACGTATGAAGCCTAGATGTATAAAGAGTGAATAGAAGAGGTCCCAGAACAGATCCCTGAGGTACTCCACTACGCACAGGCAAAGTATTGGAAGTCTTGTTATTCAAAACTACCTCTTGACATCGGAACGACAGGTAACTTTTGATTAATTCTGATGCATCCTTACTGAAACCTAGTGATGTTAATATAATAATAAGTAAATCATGGTTAACAGTGTCGAAGGCGCGTGAAAAATCTAGCAAAATCAATGCTGTAATTTTACCGGAGTCAACAGCCTCGCAAACATCATCCACAACAGAAGACAATGCAGTGGCACAGCTGTGATGAGGTCTGAACCCAGATTGGCAAGACGGAAGAATATTATAATTATTAATGAAGTCTCTGATCTGAATTTCTAATAGTTTCTCAAAAATCTTGGACATAACACATAAAATGCTAATGGGACGTAAGTCAGCGTATGCTTCAGGTTTCTTATTTTTTGGCAACGGGATAATACGCGACTTCTTCCAAACACTTGGAAAGAAGCCAGAAGATATTGAATTGTTAAATATGTGGGCAATGAATGGAAGAATATGGGGACAGCAAAGTTTAATATGCTCTATGCCAATCTCATCACAGCCAATTGACTTGGATGACATACGACGTATCACGCCAAATATCTGATCCTCGGTCACTGGCTTGAAGTAAAAGCGGACATCAACGCAGTTGTAAGCCGCTTCCCTTGTGTAGTAATTGATAGTGTCAGGGTCAGCAGTAGCTGTTGAGGAGGAAGTTGAACTAAAGTAATTATTAATTGCATCAGCGTTAGTTAGATTAACAGGTAACACATTATTCCTAGAAGACCCAGGCACAATGTCTAAATCCCTGAGATCTTTCCACACATTTTTTTGATTTGCATTCCGGACACGACAATCAAGATAGGCCTTTTTTTCCCTTCTTATAGCACTTGTTGTTAAATTTCTTAAGGATTTATAATAAGAAAAATGAGCAAGACTACGCGTGCGCTTGTACTTAATAAATGCTTGATCCCTAAGCTTTTGCATATCTCTAATCGTATCGGTAATCCACGGTTTGTAAACCATTCCACTTCTACATGTTTTGTATGGAGCATGGGCGTCAAGAAGGCATACCAAGAGTGAATTAAAGACACTAATTTTATCATCAATAACTTCAGCATCAAAGATAAGGTGAAAAGGAGTATTGATCAGATCCGCATTGAAGGTATCATAGTCAAAATATTTAAAATCCCTATATGTTTTTAATGCCCGCTCAATGCGTATAGGTGGAAAAGATAAATCACAAGAAGTACTAAAGTGATCAGAGAAACTATGAATTGGTCGCACAAGAGTATTCAGGGTAATATCAGTATTGCTTGTTATCATTAGATCAAGTAATGAGATTGAATGTTCTGTTACTCTGGTAGGTTCAGAAATGATCTGTGTGCAACCATAAGTATCTAAAACTTCATTAAAGGCAAGAACGTTTGAATTAGAAGCATCCAGCAGATTGATATTAAAATCACCGACGCATAACAGATCATCACATAAAGGTAAAGCTAATATTATGCTGTTCTCGAAACCGTCCAAAAAAGTATTAAAGCTATTATTAGGTCTCCTATATACAACACCAAGAACAATTGATCTGTCTTTTACAGAAAATTTAATCCAGAGTTGTTCCAGAGCATCAGTAAAAGGTGTGTCAATTACAGAATAGTTAATACACATACTCACATACATGCCAACGCCACCACCCCTACCATCTCTGTCTCTCCGTATCAATGTAAAACCAGGTATCTCGACCATCTCTGTTAAAACATTAGAGTTAAGCCACGTCTCGGTCAGAGCAAATATATCGCTATCAGCTTGAGTAAATAACTTTAAGTACTTTTTTCCCTATTGTCTCCTAGTTGTTGTTATTAAAGAAGTCATTTGGTCATGGTTCGCTGCTCTTCGTTTTTTCAACTTTCTTACACCAGAGTAAATTGCAAAAGAATTTGCGAAAGCTTAAATGATTCAAATAATCCCAAGGCGTAAGGTTTCCCCTGAATAAACTACAGCGTACAAGTGTGCCAAATTTCATTCAAATTTGAAAGTGATAGTCTCAAATCTTCCCTTGTAAATATGTGTACTTCTTCTTAACAACCTTTGAATTATGCAATCTTGTGAAACACCCTCTTATATATTATACTTATTCCTAACGCGCATTTTCTCTCTTATTTCAAATTCAAAAACTTAGAACTTTCATTCCCATTTGAATTTGTTTTCAAAATCATATCCAACGCAACGTCCAAAGCCTGTGCTTCCCGACATATTGATCCAAATGCATTCATTATGCTGCAACTGTGTTATTAATACTTAATTACTATTTATAATTCAAAGCTAGCCTGAATTAATTATGTACAACCACCCAAACATATTAATCAATATTGAAGCTCAAAATGTCTCTTCGGATACAATAACCAATTCAATTACATACCGCTTCAAAAATTGTTTAGAATTTCCGAATTTATATTGATATATTGTAGTTTATATTATAAACTGAGTGCTTTAATATAACGCAATTGTAAAGGAAACCTATTTAATTAACTTGGAAATTTATTGTCAATGGATATTGTTACAATTACAGAATAGGAGTTAAGTACAAAATATGTATACGTTGCTGTTGCAACAGTACTAAACATGTTGGTGACGTCATAATTTATACTGAATAACTTTAGTCTAATAAGTCTTATCAATATACTCCCTTTTTTATTCTTGTTTTATGCGAACAGATATAGCAATACACCTTACATTACTACTTTGTACAAAGTACCTTGTTCGTAACTACCGCAGCTGTGGCTGGGTTTTACTAAAAGGGTTAGAGTCTCTGGCTGTCATGCCAGAGGCAACATTGCAGTTACCTACGTCTAAATAGATGTTTATTAGGTAGGCAAGGTATAGCAAGCTTAGGATATGATGGTGTTATCGTCTGCGTACTGCTGCAATGTGTTCTATCAGTTCGCAAGGACCTTTTCTTTCCGGTTCTGGTTCGGTGCTGATGGTACTTGCTTACTCTTTACTGTCTTGCTTATGGGCTTTCGATTACTTACTTAATTTTAAAATGCTTGTTACTTATGCATTGCTCCTCGTAAGTCGAAAGAGTAGGTTCGTTCCGAGTTCGTTCGGCGGCGCTTATCATCAGTTATCAAACAGTGAATAACAGCCTCGTGGCGTTAAACGGTGTTGCGTCTTATTCACGTCGTCACAATAAAGTTTTAACCCTAAAGTGGTAGCAATGATTCCAAGTGTCGGGGAAAGTTCAGGGTTCTAGTCTGGTTACGCAACGAAACAGTGACAGTGTATCGTAAAGCAAACGTTTATTTCTATACAACAGGTGTAAAAGACATGGTGTATATACAGTAAAAAACGATAAGTACCAAAGCAAATGCATGTACACTCGCAAGCATACATAAATATCTACAGTGGTGAACTGTTTAGTAATAGAAGTTGTTTATTGTCATCGTTCAAAGATCATGGACATTGTCGTGACATATAATACAAATAATAACATAAAAAATAACAAATGTACATATATAAATAAAAGAGAAAATAGAGAATGTATTCATAGCACAAGTGCTAGTTATTAAGGAATTTCTCGATGCTACAGAAAACATTGTTTAATAAGTGATTTTTTAAATCTAAACGCGGAAACTAATGGCTCTGTTTCGGTTAACAACATAAAAGACAATCTATATACGGGGGTTGGTTGAAAAGTACGCCGACGGTTTTTATGGCTTATGACTGTTAGATATCAGTTACGGCGCTAAACACTGCGGTGCGGGCATGACTTGGTAAATAAAACCCTGAGAGCGTTAGAAGCTGTGCTAACGCAACGTCCAGAGTGGAGAAAACCGGTAAAATGCCTGTGTTACGCCAATAACCTTTGCCAGCACTACAAGCTATTAAAAGCTACTTGTCTCCCGGTACCTAGGCGTTAGCCCATTACCCGGGGAAAGCGGTTGTGTTGTCGTCCGGGCTCAACAGTACGCGACCAGAACACCGGCTCATCGTGGAGTGGAAGCACCCCCAGCTAAGTTCAAAAATAAAAATAGCAAGCTATTGCAACGGGCATTACTCCCCCTGAACACCACACGCCCGTAAGAGGCCGACACCTATCGGAGGGGACCGGCTGGTCGCCGCCGGTGGGCTCCCCCTCCCCTTTACTATCCATGTTGAGCAAGTTCCCTTGCTACCATTTGATGGGTAACCGTCGGGATCAATCACTCGATTCCCTACCAGATAGCGCGCACAAGGTTAAAGAGCCTTAGCGTACAGGGAGCCGTGTGGTGGCAACTCCCCCGACCGTATTAGGATCGCTCCAACCTGTTAGACGGTCAGCGGCCGAGCCGAGGCTCTACCCAATTAAATGCCGACCATAGTGTCCGTTACCCAAATGACTGGGATAGGATCGCCTATGGCGGCTAGAGTTGAATGCTAGGGTCCGCTTTGAACCCACCTGTGTCGGATGGTTTGCCCACCGCATCGCATCCCCGCACAGGCAACGGTCAGCAGAAAATTCCGCCTACCACCCATGAAAACGCCAAGTGCGCCGCCCGTTGCCCTACTAGGTAGGGATGGGGTAGGCACCTCCTGACGAGATAACGCTGGGTGGTCAACGCTACCCGACCGTATTAGCATCGTCCCTCCGACTCTCCAACCTGTAAGACGGCTTGCGCCCGAGCCGAAGCTCTACCCAATTAGAACGCCGACCAGAGTATCCGTTGCCCAGAAATCTGGGATAGGTTCACAGCTGACGGTTCGGGCTCTCTGCTAGGGGCCGCATTGAGCCCACCTGGTTTCGGGAAGTTTGCCCATTCATCGTCCCCCGCACAGGCCAACGGTCGGCAAGCCGAAGCCTACCTATCACCCATGCTGTTTCCGAGTGCGTCGCCCGTTGCCCTACTAGGTAGGGATTGGGTAGACACCCGCCGGTTCTATGGGTAAACACTGGGTGGTCAATGTTTACCCCATGCCAGCGCCACAATTAGATCGGGAATAATAAGGTGTATCAGAAGCTTTGCCGACACATCAGCCAGAACAGACGGAAAAATGTCTGGTTACGCCAGTGAGTTTTGCCAGCACTACAATGAGATCGGGAATAAGAAGCTCGACGTGTATCAGAAGCTTTGCCGACCTAACAGCCAGAGCGGACTGGGAGGGACTTAGCAGCTCTCCCTCTACTTGTGCTAGGTGCGCGATTTACACTTGCATGAATCGGGCTCCGTCTGCGAGAATAACACTCGCGTCATAAACAATATTAACGAATAAAAACAAAATAAAAATAACATGCGTTAGCAACGCTACCGCCCGTGGGAAAATCAATCAAAATAAAAAGAATTAACGATTAATTCAAAATAAACTCAAATCTTGACACTGAAAGAGATTTACCCATGGAACGGCACGTTACATACCCCTTCACTAAAAATTAAGAGGCAAAACAGGTTTTCTGGTCGGTCTTCTTGTCGTCCTCTGGAGATACTGGCGGCGAACTATCGTTGGCGGTGCTGGAAACCCTTTTACAGCCTGCAGGGTTGATGATCCATCGATACAGGATGGGGCAAATTGCAACCTCTTCTCCAGGGAGCACAATATTCGGGGAGACACCAGGCTACGCTGCGTTACTGCTCTTGGCGGGATGGAAAAACTGTTTATCGTGGCTGATCCGGTGGAACTAGAATCTTGTCTGCGCGGTGTGCCCTCCATTCCCTTCAAGGCGAGTTTAGGAGTATGGTGGTATTGCTGCCAGCTTCAAAATTTTGTTAAAATAAAGGGATCGAGCTGTATGCTTTTTTGTTTCTTATAGCTACATGTTATTATAGTTAAACCGGTCTGAGAGATCGTGTGGAAGGTTAATACATCGCAAGCTGAACCTAACAAATAGACCTAACAAAAATAAATACACAACAATACCTGTTGTCGTTATGAACAGAATAATCTTTAGATTTGATTGGTTATGTTTTTCTCTTTTGCAGAATTCAACACTGAAAAATGTGCGACGATATTAACGCGACCGTCTATTTTCGTTGACAACGTTTTTAATCAGGATACGCTTTAAATCACTCCGCCATTGAATGGAGTGATAAATCAGTAGAACTTCCGGCTAAAATTGGGAATGGCGTGCACGCAAAAATTACCAGCTGCTATCGGAAGAGTTTTTAGGCGCGTATTGACTGCGGTTTTATATTGGCAGTAGCACTGAAAGATATACTGACGAATATCTAAAACAGTGTTTTTCTAAAAGATATAAAATTAATTGCAGTTGATATATTAGAAATTGCGATATGTTTATTACTAATTTTATAAAAGCATGTATGTAAGTGATAAAAAAAAACAGAAAGAAAAGTAATTTCAAGAAGTAGTCTTTATTTCTTTTGGAACACAACCTTTATTATTGGCTGCCACTAAGAAGTCAAACAGGGGTTGAAAATACTCTAAGATTGCTCTTGCGGACAGCAAGGTTTCACCAGTAATCTTCTGCAGAACCACCTTCCAGTGCACACTCGCTCCTAACGACAATCCTTTTCTGAGAAGTATATAAGAATCAATAAATTAAATTAGATTAGACTTCACAAGAACCATGTTTTAGTTTATGAGAGGTTTTGTAAAACGAAAAGTCTGTAGAAGTATTTGACGGCATCAAAAAAAGCGAGGGAGTTTCTGTTAAATGATCTGTTCATAAATATATAAATAAAACCGTTATTATGTTTAACATGTCCTTAATGAAGAAAATATCAATGTTCTCAATATTATAGATAACAAGAGAGAAATGGACGATGAAGATTATTTCGATTTAAGTTAGTGTAAAAGTCATTTTAATGACGTATAACTATTTTTACATAGAAAACATGCTGTATATTATTAACCATATAGGCTTTCATATTTATTTTATTTTTTTTTTTTTTTTTTTTTTTATTGTGGTTAGTTCCCCATTTATTAATAAATTTTGCTTAATTGTTGAGAATGTACATTAATAGATATCAGTAAGCCATTACATACGATAACAAGCAGGTGACATTGTTTATATTAGATGTTGCTGTTATCTTCTTTAGAAATTTCGCCCAAGTAAAGCGTTATAAATCGAAAGAAATAGCGAAATATATTAAAAGTTAGGTATAGGTAGCAACGCTAATAACTGATCAGATTGGTGACTTAACAATAGATACCGACTCTTACTTGCAAAAATAAAATATAAACAGAACTTGAAGCAAATATCATATATAAAGCCATAATATTTCAAACAGTAATCACTAAACTAACTATTTTTTTTTTCGCAGGAGAAAAATCTTTTATGGACACGCCTAATTTCCGATGATGGTATCGGACGAAAGCTCACTAATCTCCTCCTCAAGTACCTCTCTCCGTTCCACCTACCTCTGGCATGCAAATAAAGTGTGGAGAGCGTCATCCGTCTCACTGGTGCAATAGAGAAATGCTTCACATCCTGTCCTACCTAATCGACATAAGTAAAACCTGAAGTATCCATGGCTGGCCATCGGTTCAGTATCCGCTTTCATCTGCTTCTCACAGTCGCTGGCAAGTCGCCAATATGGCATCTCTGTCAACAGCGACGCCTTCTTCACCAAATTCGCGCTTCTTAATAAAAACCCGTTTTCTCTCTCGGGCAAGTAGCGCAACAGGAATGATTCCCGCCACCACCAGAACCGCCGGCTCCGATACGGTGCGATAGGATGAGACGACCCGTAGCGCAATCTCCCCTTGAACTTGGGCAAGTCTCTTGCGGTGACACTCTCCAGCGCATCCGCCCACACCGATCCATAAAATAAGGCCGATTGGACCGTCGACCATAAAATAAGGCCAGTTGGACTGTCGACATTCTAGGTCGAGAACCACCGACGTTGGCCATTAACCTGCTCAGATTCGCAATCATCTTCGGAGCTTTATCTGCAGTTTGAATGATCTGGTGCCAGAAGGTTAACTTTGTGTCTAGGTATTTCCACCACGGGGCTCGTGATGACGTCCACGTTTCCTATCCGCAAGGGTATGATTGTATATTCATACGTCGCTTTGAAAGAATAACTGTCCGCTTTATGGCGAACTAGGCTTAAACCATGTCTCTCCATTCGATTGTCCACTCTCCTCATGGTCTGGTTTAACTTGAGCTGGGCCTAGTCGACATCTCGCGCAGTAATGAGCAGCGCGATGTCGTCCGCATACCCTGTACCCAGTACCACCTCCTCAGGTATCTCCACTCTCAGAAGTCCATCATATAAGTGCTCCAAAGATCTGGATCTGGGATGGATCCTTGGGCGACCCCGGATGTCACCGTATAATTGCAGTAGCCTTACTTCGTTTCATAAATAATGGACCGATCTCCTCAATCAAGCGCAAACGATATGAAGACATCCGGAGGAAATGCTCTATTGCATCTAGAATATCCACTCATCTAGCTGAACTGAATGCGATTCGGCGTAAGGCATGATTGCAACTTTCTGCTCTACTAAATTAACTATTAAGCAACACAGAAGAAAGACGTATGAGGAAGAATGTTCAATACCGCTAGTATTTTCTTCAGAATAGCAGTAGTTTCGCAGTCTTTTTTTCTTATTCTGCTTTATTTTTAAACAATTTGTTTACCAATAACTAGGATAGTGCTAATGATAAATAAGTATCCCAAGTATAAAAAATAGCAAACGATGCAAAAATAGATCGAAAATAGGTCATCCTAAAGAATAATATATAAAGTGTTTTGTAGAAAAAAAGTAGTTTCACTTGTTTAACACTAGGCGCCTTTCTAATATTTTGGAAAACATAGTGCCTATATTTCATTAACTATCTGGAAATGTTGAAGTATTTTGTACTGCATTCAAACCTACAATAGAAAATGCTACATTCCATTTGAAAAAAAAATGTTTTAATGATCTGAAGTAATGTATACTGATACAATATTGTATATGCATGTCTTAATTACTCCCACCGTCATTAATAGAATCTCCAGATATTTAGCAGCTAAAAATGTACTTGATTTTATTCGAAAGGATGCAGTCGTTAAGCACAATTTTAATCAAATTGTGTCATTCTAGTTAAAATTAGGTAGTTGATATGAACACTTTGCATATCGGCAGTACTATAAGTTGAAAATATGTTCCTAAAATGGATCATAGTCGACAATGACTAATGCTACAATTCGGTGAACAATCTGCAGATCTGTAATAGACCATGTGATATTAATGTTGGCCCAAACTGATGTTGAATTGTTAACTGTATTAAATACATTAGTATTTTAATCATATCTCGGAAGAAAACCCCAAGGTTCCTAAAGATGTTTTGTTCAAAATTATAGATATTTCTGTTCTGGATTTCAGAATATTTTGTAATCTTGAACAAAATTCACGTTAACAAAGTCAAAAATGTTGTGCTCCAGCAGAAAAATAATTATATTAGCAACCCTAATAAAACTATGGGTTTTTACTATATTCTTTTATACATAAATTCAGTACGAAGAACACAAAACTAAATAGCTAGGTTACTTCTGGTTGGCGGTGGAATTAAGTAAACTTGTTAAACATTTCTTTTATTTGATGCACGTCAAAAAAAAAATAAATGCATACAAAATCAAAATATAAAAGCATACCCACGAGCACAGGCAATGTACATACAATGTACATCTGCAATAATACCTACCTCAACTTTTTTCCAGCAGCTTTGGATTTATAAATGTCGCAGGCGTGTAACGGTTTCCTGCTCGCTTTTTTCGGGTTGTACTCGCCAGCGGCGATGCAGAGAGCCCTGTGCAACTGGAATTCGAGAATGTGTGCGAAAAAGTACCTGCAAATAAAAGAGAGAACCCGACAAAACGGGAAAATTCCGCTACATAGTACACTTGAATTCTTTAAAATTATCTCGGGCTACGTACGAGATGTATTGGGAATCGCTAGCTACGTGGAATTTTGCCCCGGGATCAAAATCTGCGTCGTCGCTGCGTTCCACAGGTGCTTTGACTTTTTGTATCGTCTCTCTGAAACGCGCCGACACTGCTTTAAATTATTTACGTATTTATGGCTGGAGGGCGCCGAGGCGGAAATTGTTGCTGAACTCGCGAAAACGCGAATGCAAGTTTTGTTTGTTCAGAGAATTTTTTATCTTGTCTACTTTTAGTTGACCGGATTGGTTAATATTGACTTAGTACTTCACAAAATCCTCAGAGTTGTTACTGAATTATTTTGTATGGAGTAACAAGTAACAGTTTGTAAACAGAATATTCACGATGAATTTAAATATGAGCAAATTCAACAATCCGTAGACAACCTACTCAACACTTAACATTCCGGGGAATTTGGAAATGGTTTGTTTACTAGTTTGGAAAATACAACCATGTTTTGGTCTTTTTGTAGGTTTTAAAATTAAACATTTTCTCCTTTAAGAGAAAATGTATTTTTGTTTATATCTCAGATATTCATTAGTGTGAGCAAACCCGCGACAATACCGTTCACCACGAAGAGGACGTAGAGCGCTTGGTACCACTACCAAAAATATCTATAGCAAATATTTCTACGTGAAAGATGGTTGAGTTTTGCTCTAAAGCTATTGAGAGGCGACAATTCGACCAAATAACTTCGACTGACACCCGTTCTTCCATCTAGGATTCATCTATGTACCTTTTAAATTTTGGCGCTCGTAAGCGCCATTTCTCTCGGCTTGGAATCAGTGCTTTGAATAGTTGCTTAAAACTTAGTTTAAAGGGCATCTTTAGAGATCTTACTTCTGATTTGAGATCGTGTAGCACTGGTTCTAGGTGCCCTACAGGACCCTATAGGGCAACGTCTTCAAAGTTGTGTATCAATTCCCCATTTTCTGCAGTTTTGCCTGTCACTATTTTCTTTTTTAGTTTTGGCTACCATACATATAACTGATATAGTCAATATAACATTTTTGGCTATAGACCCCAGGTTTTTCCAAAGAGCCTTTGACAGGACCAGCATGCCATTTTGCAGTATAGATGATTCGGTCTAATTACTTGAATATAACTTTCTTACTGTTTGTGAATGGTACAACTATGCTTTTATTAGCATTTATTTGAAGCTCTTGTTTCAAGCACCACTCGTTAACAATATTCAGCGTCTTCTGCGTTCGATCCTGATGGCATTCGCTCTCCGTTAGAAAGGTCAGTGAATTATTGCATATCTATGCAGATATCTTACGACTTTTCAGCTCGGGGCAATATAAATAGGGGTCATACGTTTATAGGAATCTCAGGAAAACCGTATAAAAACTGTATAAATGGGAAGAATTCACTCATTATCAGAAATTCACACAAAGGATGAAAAAGAAAACAAGCAAACTGCAGAATTATAGCTACAATACATTCTTTTAGTAGATTATATTCCAAAATTCTTAAAATCCTTAGTGAAAAGGAAATGAACGACAAATAAACAGAAAAGTGGAGGAGTTCCAGAGACGGTCTATCAGTAACAGACAAACACATGCAACAAAACCTCCGCATGTATATTGTCCTTGGAGATCTCAGCCAGGCATATAATAAATACACACCTAGATGTCTTATAACCTACGCTTATATCAACTACGAAAAATAGCTATAAGGGTAATACAAGAATCAAACATAAACATTGGGGTATAACTAAAAGAAGTAGAGAATAACTTTTGTTCGCTGAAATGGATCATTTAAGTGATATTTATTGGAAAATGCATGAACTTGTGAAAGTGAAAAAAGGCAGCTGACGTGGTTTGCGTGTTGAACGAACCAAGGGAGATGACGTAGTTTGCAATGGTTTTGCGTTGAAGAAGAAGAAGAAGAAGAAGAAGAAGAAGAAGAAGAAGAAAAAGGTGACCCCAGGAGAGCTAGGAGAGTTATACCTAGAATATCGTGATATCCAAAAATCATTCTCCTTTTCTTCTTAATGGTGATGTGGATGTGTTTGCTTTCCTTCCATATCCACAGATTTAAATGGGGATTGATGGAAAAGCATAAAGGACAGCACAACTATAGAAAATAATTTATGCGAGTTAAATTATACCGACATTTTAATAGCAATAATAACAAGCCAACGATCCTAAGAACTTTTCTTTGGACACCCGCTTTTTGATTAGGATAATAAAATCATAAATAAATAAACAATGAAATTTAACGCAGGCAATTAATTGTACCAAATTCCCTAGTTTAAGTACCAGTATTTTCATGGAAAAACTTTCAGCACGATGGAGATGCCGTCTACTTTGACGGGAAAATTTTTCGGCGAAACCATTGCACATCTGCCACAGCATATCGTAATAATAATGCAGATACAATCCGGAATCTGCCCACTTCACTTAGGGCTAGCTCCAGTGAGCATGTAGGTTGCCTCATCATCGATTTGCGGTGACTATTCGTCAGGAATACGCCATTCATTACTATGTCATTGTCTATCGCGTCGTCGGGGCGTGATTTGAATCTTGCTTAAAGTGCCCATGTCATTGTATAATTGCTGTGATTGCCATCTGTTGCACGAATTGGCTCTTGGTATTTGTTGAAGAATTTAAATGGATTATTAATGGTAAAGCTATTTTACTGTCGTAATTCCGCTGAAATTGTTGAGTTTTGTAGTTGTTAACCCGGTAGAATTAATGAATTCGCACTTTAATTTAAATACGTTTACTCAATCAATTATATCTCCTCAACAACACCAAATAAAATATGGGCCTTCTAATGTTAGTCATTGTGTTAAGTCAACTCTCGGCTGTTCTATTGCTTCTATTTTTTTGCTTATTAAAAGGATATGTGTCATCAGCGAACAATTTCGCCCTCTCTATGAGGGTATCGTATACGATATATATAACTAAGGACCGAGCACACTGCCTTCTGGTATACCGCTTCCCCATGATCAGCTCCCCAGAACAGTTGCCATTCATTTCCAGATAGGGCGTTGTGTTGGACAAGAGCCTGAGCTGGAGCAAGCACGTCGAAACAGAAACTGAAAAAGCATGTATGACTTTTTGGCAGTGTCGCCGCACTTTGGGTAAGACTTGGGCACTCTCCTCGAAAATTACCATGTGGCTGAATACTGAAATCATTAGACCCATGCTAACCTATGGCACTCTCGTCTGGTGGCCAAGGGTGAGACGAGTGGTTGCCAGGAACGAACTGTCACATGTGCAGCGCATCGAATGTCCCAGTGTAACAGGAGCAATACGCACAACGCCTACGGTGGCAATGAAACCACTCCCATGTGTTCCCCCTTCGGACTTGTTCGAGGAAGAGGCGCTGAAGGCGGCTATAAGATTGCGATCCCGGGGTCTTCTAGACGTGGTGGGGGGAGGACGGAGTCACGGGAGCATCATTTGTGAGATCGCTTCTCCATGGTGCCGCAAAGGATGCTGTGTGTGTTTGCATTCAGCAGATACTGCCACGATCTTGATCCCGAGGTCGAACTACAATCTTCAATCCCCATCTATACAGATGGATCGAAAACGAAAATGGGAAAGGGAGCAGAAGTTTTCTCCCCGGACGTTGACCTCAAAGAACTGGCACTGGGCAGGTTTTGCCACGGTTTCAAGCCGAGGTGCTAGTACTTCAGTGTCACAATGTCCTAGAAGTGGTCATTATCGATAATGCCTTGACACTCGCGCTCCCATTTTGTGGGGCCGGAACCGGTTTTTCCTATTTCGTCGGTTACACTCAACACCATAATAAAGCAATGGAGTGCCACTATTCACGAGAATAGATGGAAGTCTATAACGATCTGCCATCAAGCGCGTGAACATCCCAGGGCCGTCACCCAAGGCAGCGAGATATTGTCTGCAGCTCTTTCGCAGTAACCTACGTCAGTTGTGTGGCTTTGACTGACTGCTGCAAGCTAAATAAAGCCATGCACTGCATGGGTTTGGTTAACAGCCTACAGACGCCGAACACATTTTATGTGACTGCCCGTCCTAGGCGATTATTGGGCCGCCATGGCCGATTCTGGCGTCGCCTTGTCTGCTGCTTTGCTCGAGGTCATGCTCATCTTGGGCTGGCTTGGATAGGTTGTGGGCGAGCGACGCTGCCTAGGGGATGTAGCATAATGAAGCCAGTAAGGGTAGCCTCAGTGCACGTGGTTACCACCTTGCCCGACCTAAAATCCAGAATCATTTTCAGATAATGCGTTCTCCCCTCCAGATAGCTTTTAACCAGTTAAACACACTACCCCTTGTGCCGTGATGATACAGTTTATCAATCAATCTGATTTACCAGGGCCACCATCCAAAAATTTGGCTAGGCATGTCCCACCCCGATCAACATCACTATATAGTTGCTTCAAAAAGATACTACGGCAATGCACTAAGAGGTGTTGTGACCCGTGCAAAATACAAATTGATTATCGTATTTATTGTATTATTTATTTCCTAGAGAGTTGCTAATAATCCGATATTGGTTTCACGTGATCATGATTAAATTCCATGCCAAAATATTGGTGCCTTCCCAACTATTTCTGTAGATTTTATGTGAAATGGAGTAGAATTCAACATAAATTTCATCAATTTTTACTTTACTGATACCCTTAACAGCGTTTAATCTTTCCAAGTCTTCTCTTTTTTTTTGAAAACGACATACTATTCCAAAAATCCTATTTGACATGTTAATTTACGATACTGGAAATTGGGAAGGTGCATTTCTTTTCTTAGATTCTATGATTATTAAGAAGTATTTTAAGTAATAATTCCCATACGGAAAATTTATCACGATTAACGATCAATCGCAGAGCGAATTGTGAAACAATTGTTAAATGTACAGTCGAAGAATGAAGAAGTAAACATATTTTTAATTCCTGATAAAGCAACTGATTGTGTAATGTTTAGTAGCTTCAGTTACCTACGGATGTTTATATTATCTCATATTTTTCTTCTACGTCAGATGGAAAATGGAATACGTATATAAAAAATAAACCGATCTACGTAGAGCCATTCCTAGAAAATTGAAATATTATACTCGCCTGTACTTCCACCAATGCCGATTCCAACCCTCGCGCCGGACGTCGCCCCTAAATACGTCCCAACGCCACTTATCCGTCAGGTACCCGAAAGGGAGGAAAGCGACCCTCTCCAGCGCCATGTTCATGAGGGAATTTATCGAAGCCCGTTCGGACGTCTTCAGTTCGTCTAGTAAGCCGATTCCGTGCAAATGTTCTGGCGTAGAGACGGATAGAGCGATGGTATCGCCGATGGCCTCGTGAAATCCTGCTACATAGTTTTTTGATCCCGAGGGCGTTTGGAACGGCGCTTACCTGGATTGGCCCCCGTGCGGAAAGCGTACGGCTGATCCTTATACAGCTGATAGTACTGAATGTGGCCCATCTCGTGGTGGATGACGACGAAGCTCTCGAAATTTACCCCGGTGCACATCTTTATTCTTAAAAGGATTATTTTTAGAATTTATCAGTAACATAACTACATTCTCAAGAAGAAGAATTTCATAGAATAGCAACGTAAACATACACTCTCAAATTTAAAGAAAAAGTATACAGATCTTTTCACATAATACCCTAAGCGGCGGTCGTAAGTTGAAACGACAAGAATATATAAAATAACTGTTTCCCTCGCACACTGCAAGATATACTCAAACTTTTACCCCTACTTGTCGATATACAACTTGGAGGGTGTGCATTATTTATCTTCCCACTCCCTACCATAAATTATTAATAGTTGGTCGGCCTGTGAGTGTGTATCCGATAGTATCAGAAAAATGGGTTTTAATTTTGAAAAGAAAAGAAATGATTAAGAATGTATGAGAATTATCGATAGAAATATCATTAAATTCGTACAGATATTATGCCATATTGTTGAACTATTTCTGCAACATGTTCTAAACAAGAACACGATATTTAAGATCGACGTCGAAGTTTCGCTAAATTAATCAAATAAAAATTGAGGAGCAACAGTCATTATTAACAGACGCGTTCCGCCTTACCAAGGCTCATCCGTTCTACTGAAGGATCTGTTACATCACACATTTGAAAATACTTACGGAAATTGAAAACATAGCTAAAACATATGTTACTGAACCCGAAAATGAAGATTGCATTTATCTAGATTAAGTGGTTTACGAAATATTACTTTTTAAATAAATGCTATTTTTTGTTTAGAAACTGCAGACATACAGTCACATCTATCATGGCAACCGAAACACTCTTGCCTTAAACGTAAACTGCTGATTTGTATGTCAGCTGGCTCGTTAATAAAGTACGGCCAAGAGCTTGGGTTAGCCGTTCGTGAAGGTCGAAGAAATGTTTAGTTGTGTTCGACTAACAAATGCAATACCGTGATTAGAACTTTACCAGTTGTGCTCTTGGTGCTATGTTACGTGTAACGCAATGGTGTGCGGTACCTTTCCCTTAGTTTCATTTGCTTTTTTTTTTTATCAAAAACGGTACACAAGTATCGAATCAACTGATATGGTATTGATATGTGGTGAAGCAATTGTATCGAGACCGTTAGCCAGATCGTCAGATACCCGATGCTCGAACTTTTATTTTATCGTCGTTGTTTACCAGAGAAGGTACTTTTAATATGCATAATTCAATCTGTAGTCCGATGAAAATCCGCATGTTATTAGAGAATCTAATTTCCAGCGAATATAGATGATACTTTAGTATTAGTAGGATCATACATTTCGCCTTCTAGATTAACTGGGAATGATTATTTTAATTTCCTAAACAACAATTTGTTAGATTATTTACCGCTTGCCTGAAGGATTAATGTGTTGTTCATGTACGATGGTGCCCCACCTCATACCGCAGCCGTTGTAGCAGCCGAATTGGACACAATGGACAAGTTATGGCCATCATGATCACATCATCTGAACCTTTTTTTCTGTGGGATTTTACGAAGCAACTGGTGTTTAATAAACCGGTGGATGATATTGTAGATTTAAGAGAACGAGTGAATAATGCAGCGAATACGATTTGCCAGAACAAAAAGCTACTATTCAGAATTCATCGTACACAGGTATGTATTGACAGCAATAGTGAACATTTCGAGCGTTTGCTGTAAGTTAATGTGTTAAAGGCATTACTATTATTTGGATTCTGAATTAATATTTAAAATGGAATTTGCCTACTATTTATCAAATTCACTACAAGGTTACATACATTACCTTTGGTTGCCTTCTTTAAAGGGCACAGATACTCGTACCTCGATACAGTATAACTGCACCCTCTCAATGCTTACTAGCTTCGACGTTTTAGGTCATCGGTATCCTTATGGTAAACAAATGAAATGTATCGGAAATGTATCAGAACTTATATATTCGCTGTAGCTCGCTCAGTATATCAATGAGCTGTGCAAAGGTACAGAGATGGTCTCCAATACTTTGTTGTTGCTAACGGTCTCCATATTGAAGACATCATTTTTTGAATTTAATGACTCTTAAATGGTAATGCTGTCCAATTTAGAAATAAAAACCTTTTTCTTTTCTATAGACATGTACCCCTTACTTTTTTATTACCCCTCAAACCTGCTTAATTCGTTTTGCCGCACGCTATACTTCATACTATTGAATTGATAGCGCTTATCATTAACTATTTCTACGAATTTGTCTTGCGTACATCTTTTTTATCGCCCACCCAAAATAACTACATAATGAACAAAAAATAGACTCTTATTTTGATTACGTATATTAATGTATGTGAACGTAAGCAGTTTTGATTTTAATAAACTTTATTTATTTAATAATAAGATGTTGAATAAAATTATATAAAAGGAGAATATTTTACATTTTTTGTATTGTTCATAAAACCAATATTTTTTTCAATACTTCCTACGAAATGTAAATTGTGTAAAACTAGGAACCTTTAGCAATGTCATTGATCTCGCAAATAATAGAAATGATTCACAAACTTATGAATGTTTGTTTCAGTATTATGATATTATTCTTATTTATGTATCCGTACCTGAAATCTTTTCCGTCACAGAAATCCCAAGCGGATGCGTGACACACCACGTCTCTTCCATCTTCAGGTCTTTCGATCATTGCGCCCGCAGACACGTTATAACACATTTCGTTCGATTCCAAACCTAAAGATTTGTAGAAGTCATCAGCCATTTCAAACATCTTCACTACTGTCCAATTGCTCCTCTGAAATACCACTGACAAGTCAATTTGAGTCTCGTTCGGATACGGTAGTACGAAGGGGGCTGTGTTTAACCAACTCTGACCCCACATATTACCTGTAATGTTATAAAACGTGAATCAAGCTCAATGTTTAATAATTCCTTGTGCGGCGGCTATAAGATTGAAGTAATTAATAATACGGTAATACTATTAACAATGAGAACATATTTAATTGTGTTAAGGTCCATGTAGTTGCTTATTATATCGAACAGAATATTTTCCATCGTATTTTATAAAAAGGGTAATTTTAGTTATAAATAAGAAATAGATAAGCTGAATGATAGAAAAAGCAATGATTTGCAAATTTATTTTTGGTCATCGAAACTTTAGTTTTTCTGAGAATATTTCTTGGCATAAATATAATAGCCCAAAAATCAGGAAATCACCATGAAAGGTACGATAAAGAGCAAATAACAGATTACCACAGAGAAAATGACGAAAAATTTGTTACACACAGTGTAAATACCACTCGCTAAAGCACTCAAGATGCAAATAGAAAAAAAAGGAAAACTTAAATTAATAAAAAAATTAGTTATAAGACGGAGCAAATACACGTGTAATATTTTGCAAAGTTGGTTGCATAAAAAATTAAATAGAAGAATTTCTTTCCTCTTCATATTTTTAATTTAATTGGATTTAGTACACAATATCGTATCATAATTCTTGAAATAATATTTCTAGTTTCCAATGACAAAAAAGTTTTAATATTAATTCACTTCAATATAAATTTTGATTATCCCTTACTAGAAAGCCCGCGTTCCACCTTCGAATGCAGAGAAAGCGGATACGTCTTGCCGGCGGTCTACTTAGACCGCACCCTCTAGAGAAGGTGGGTACTCCTTGGTTAGCAGCTCGCTCTTTAATGAATAGAGTTTCAATCTATTAATTTGTCATCTGTTTTGGGTCGCGTTTGAGTCTCAGTTTAAAAAAAGATTTAATGCCGCCGGGCTCATCAAAACGTCAAATTAATTTTAATTTTTTTTTAAACGCGCCTGATTTTAAAAAAAGACTCAAAATTTAATATAACGATTTCTTGTTTCATATAAAACTACCGTTCAATATCCGACTTTTTTCATGGATTTTCCAAAAATTTTCTTTTATACAAACCTTGTCCTGAGAATTACGAACACAGAAAAAAAGAATCAGCCAAATCGGTCGAGCGATTCTCAAGTGATGCTCCGTTCTACATGTTACAAATTTTATTTATTGCTACGAAACTTGTAGATAAATCTTTTAAATTTTAATTAAGTAAACACTGTTTTTCTTCTACTAAACACCACTTAGCGTCATCTATTATACTCTCATTAATTCCAAAGATATGCTAGATTTCAAATGGTAGAGAGCATGAAAAGTAAATTTGTCCCCAGCACAGAGTTTTAAGTACACCGCAAACGAATAGGATTATAATTTCCCCTCACCCTCGGGACGCGGGAGGATAGCGTCACTCCGCTGAACCGCTGATTATTATATTAATACAGCTTATAACATTTAAGTATCTTTAATGTGACTGTAGTAATTAGTTAGTGACGTTCTTGTAATATATTGAATAAAAGAAACGATAATATATTGTAATTTATTTCTTTAGAGTTAAATAAATCTAATGAACAAAGAAATTAATCTTTTAAAGATTACCTCAGGGTAAGTAAGTTCTTTACTATCTTAGATACACAATAATAAGATTTCTAGAATCTTGATCCAAACTAAAAACTCGTATTTCTTGTTTTTAATATCATAAATAAAATTCAAATCTCCCGCAAAATTCCCGCCATAAAATCAAGTATAACTAGATCAATGCCAACTTAAACTGCTCGTTAAATTAACCCACAGAATCAAATACAACCTCACATAACCAAATTCACTAGATTTACAGTTATCATTCAAATAAATATAACCTCAAATTCCTTAATGCATTATAAGCCGGTTATAATTTCAAAAGATGAAAAGATTGCTTACGTCAGGTACGAAAACTGCTCTAGTATAATCCAAATAATAATTCCAAATTCAAAATAATCATTTCAGCTTCCAAATGGTGTTCCAATGATCTCACAGCAAATTGCCTCGAATATTGTTCTTCGAAATCCCAGGATTATAAGAAAGGATGGCCTTTCTTATAATCCTGAAAACTGTATGGACTGAAATTGTGATAGATATTACAAAATTCTAGATAAATTTACCAACAGCAACCACACTCAGGAAAAACCGAAAAAGAAGTCACCCACATTTGTTTTCAACAAACTCAATATCACCTAGACAAAAGAACCCCGGCAACGTTCATAGAATTCGTTTCCAACGATACTACAGCATAAAAAATTCCTCGTCGAACATTAATCGAAAGACATACACATGCCCTAAAATCCATGGTTACAAGCATTCATTGAATTAGATACGAAATAAGTAAGTTTTTAGTTTAAATTATTACATACGTTGACAAAATAAATAAATAGGTAAAAATACATTTAAATAAGCAATTCCATAGTCGACATTATGATTCTGTGGGTTTTGTTTAGCATGATACACCGGAAATAACATATTTTGTACATTATATAGTAGTTGTTTACTTTCTCCGTAAATGTTACTGATCAATTAACTTTTGATGTGAATAAAAATAGTGGTTTTAAACAATAAAAGTACAACTCAATAAAATCTTGACCTTTCGCTAACATCTAAAGCTTAAGGACTCTTTACAATCGAAAGATAAGGGTAGGTTCGTGTACTATTGTGAATAACTACTTTCATATAATTTATCCATAACTCAAGTGATAATTTAATCCCATAATAGATTAATCGTTTCTAAATTGCCAACGAATATACGCAACTAGTCTCTTTCATCTTGAAACAGACCATTTAAGTTAGATCATCAACATTTCAAGGAAGAGTTTCCTATGCTAAGCCATACCAAATCAAATACCAACTTCATCTTTTATTAACCTGAGAACTGCTCACCGGTTACTAAGAGAGAGGCCGTTATTAATGATATTAACGTTGAAGTTAGCGTAACAACAAAATAACAATTTCTATGCGTTTCGGTTTAAGTATTAATTCATTGAAATACTCTTTCTCAGATCGGAATTCATTCATAATATCCCGATAGGAAATCGTACAAACGGCAGTTGATCAAGTCAGAGCTCAAACACTACAAGGACCTCTGTCTAGTGCTGTCTTCCAATGACAGTTTAGCATAAACCCTATTAACAGAAAAGCAGCCATAGGCAACGTCCAATAGCTTGCCGTAAGTAATTGTAAAATTAACGTGAAATGAAACCATAAAACAAACATAAATTCGGTTGATGTTTAGAACCAAAAAAGAGAAGTTACGGAGCGTGGAGCGCTAACATGTTTGTCAGAAAGTATTAAATTTGAAAATTCAAACATCTGATTCTCGGGATTGATGCTTATGAATTGCACTAATGAAATTTGCTAAACTACTTCTACAGGCAGAATAGGTGGAAAGCTAAGTACCTAAATAGATTTGGCTAGACATGATCTCCATAAGGGCAATACGTTGTTTAGAGGTAAACTGGGCTATACAAGGTTTTTTCATGTATGAATTTACTATTATATTACATAGATTTATAAACACGGAATATTTTCTCACTACATATGCAACATGCTGAATATCATCTTACCTAATATGTGAGCGGGTATTAGTTTCTCATCCAGATCTATCTCTTCCGAGTATCTACGCTTCAGTTTTCTCAGCACGTACTCGTGCAGCTGATCATACAACGGTTTCACTTGCAACCATAATCTTTTCATGTCTGCTTCAAAGTCTTCTGTCTCATAATCGCTACGCCAGAAGGCACCCTTATCCTTAAAACCTGGTATAAAGACAGAATACGTAACACTAAGTACGTCTTTTGGCAAGAACAACAACAACAGTGGAAGCATAGGAAAAGAGAAAAGACAAAGTTGATCGATCGTTATAAAGACAAACGAAGAGTAGGGATAGTTGGCTTGCGGTGAAGTTTAGGAAATTGTACTTTAAGAGAGTTGATAGAGAAATTTTAGGGTGTTTTTAGGAAGAGAGATATTAGGGTGCCGGCTTTTCCTATTGGATGTAAGCGTGCGGAGAATTTTCCGCGAAGATCTGCTGGGATCAGCGAAAGCTTTATGTGCTCGAACGCGAAATTTCGCTGACGGAATAGATGATTGACGGAGGAAAGTAGGGAAACGAGCGATGCGGGATACCCAATGGGATCATCTAGAAAACTTGATTTTAGTGATTGTCCATTATAAGTAAACTGAGAAAAAGGTTATGCATTTAACGTATGTTTTGATAGATATTTATGTATGTATGTACTCACATACAGGCTGTTTACGGTCTTGTGATTTTATTTTCAAAGGGTGATTAAAAATATCACAACTAATTTTGCATAATAAGAGCGGTATTAATGCTAGAAAAAATTGTAGTTTTTATTTTTTGCTATTTTTAGGTGGTGATTAAACATATTAAATTAAACAATTTTTTTATGTTGTTCAAAGTTATCGCCGTGTTGTTGAACGCAAAGTCTCGCTCGACGTATCCCTGAATTGGCATAATTTACTAGGCCTTGGTCTTGCCGTCGAATTATCGTCGCTGCTGCCTCAACGCGGTTACGATGATCATCTAAATCAATTATGTCGTTGGTATATACCATGATCTTCATAATGCCCCATAAGTAGAAATCAAGGGGGATAAGGTCGAGTGACCGAAGAGGTCATGGCACAGGGCTACCTCGACCAATCCACTTATTTTCAAACACATTATCTAAATGTTGGCGAACTAAACGATTAAAATGCGGCGGTACGCCAACCTGAAGGAACCACATTTGTCGACGTACATTCAAAGGAACTTCTTCTAATAGTTCCATTAAAAAACAAGAGATAATCATATCCATTCAATCGATTTTGCAACACAAATGGTCCAATAAGTCGTCCGTTGGCCAGTACGAGCCAGACGTTTATAGAAAATCTGTGCTGGAAATGATGACGACGAACAGCATGTGGATTTTACACAGCCCAAATATGAGTATTACGGCAGTTTCCTATGTCGTTACGTGTAAACTTTGATTCATCAGTCGCCAATACAATGGAAGGAATTTCAGCAAAATTATAAATGTAAAAGATAATCTTCAAGATTATCTTTCTAGCCTATACTTTTTGTACATGGAAAAGATGCAATTGATGCTCGCGCAGTGTTCGTCAGACAATTCGATTTGATGCATTTACTTGGCGAGATATTTTTCGAATACTACTAGAAGGATGTTCTTTGACAAGATTTCAGACTTCTTCTTCGACATTCAAAATTCGTTGGTGACGGCCAGGCCAACCATCTCGACCTTGACGTGTTTGCAGTACACCAGTTTCTCGTGTAAGGATTACTAGAGCACTCAATTTTTGTGGAATAGATATTAAGCTTTTGGGGAACCGCTCAGCGTACAATCGACTTACAGCAGCAGAATTCTGGCGTAATTCACCATAAGTTAATAATAATAATAATAATAGCCTTTATTACCCAACAGACCATAATTAACAACATGTCAACGTATTCACTTTTGGTGGAACGGACCATTTTTACTTTCCTTATTAGGGTTTATTCGGAAAAATTTACGTCAAACCAGCAAGCAGTGACAACTAATGAGACAGCTTGACAAATGGGAAAAGTTACAGACATCAGACAACTTAGACAACAAGTAGAAAATTTACTAAGCTATAGTTTATATTTACTTTGCACAAGTTCTTGATCAATTGTTTTAGCGTTAAAAACCTTTTTTTAAGGCGGTTAATCACCACTTAAAAATAAAAAAAAAATAAAAAAAATTCTTTTCCATTAATACCTCTCTTATTATGTAACTTTTGCTAAGATATTTAAGCGTTAAGATGTTTAATCAGCCCTTGAAAATAAAATCACAAGACCGTACATAGCATATATATAACATATTCATACCTCCTTTTCCATACTTGGTTTGTAAATGTATTATTTTTGAGTATTTATTGGTGACATGAACTTGGTTATGAAAAGGTCAGGAAATATTTTTCCGTGATTATTGTACCACAATAGATATCACTGTTTGTCGTAAAACGATGATAGATGAAGACTATACCTTAGATTTACTATGTCTACGTTACCATTATTAATTATTACTAGCGGTTTAGAACTTACCATTGGCCTGGGCTGCCTTGTTGGACAATTGTACGTATTTACAAAATAGATCCTTCATCTTCGCTCCCGTAGCATCACGCCAGGCTTTCCAGACGTACAGCAATTTGTGATAATCGCAACTCTTCCCCATAACCTCTATAAGATCTGATACAAAGATTTGCAGCAGTTTAGCTATTATAATATGCTATATTCTATAATAGATGAATTTTAATGGGAATTACAAACACTAGTATTATTTATTTTTATGGGCAGTAGCTCCCTATACAGTTTGTGCCCGGATGGACATAACTATACTTATAAATCAATTAGTTTTTATATTCACAGAAAAAATCATTCTTTATAAAAAGTTTTGCTTACTTTGGAACGGCTTTTTCAATAATCGAAATGTTCATTAACCTTACAGGGTGGTCAAAAAATTAGTAAACGTGAAATTGCATTAAGAGTAAACTACCAATTATTGAAAAGTAAATTAAAAATATCATAAGTAAAAGTTGTTGTATAATCACCGGAACTTCAGATATAAAATTTGCACGTTGTTCATTATTGTTGACATTTCAATATTTTGATAGATTTGATACTAACGCCTTTAAGACAGGCAGCCCGTATTGCAAGGAAAACGTCATAGTGAATATTTGACAGTATTTATTTAGCACTTATTGTCAGTGCTTACCATAAAGAAAGCAGTCTTGGTGGTTGAACTGCTTGCATACACGCCTTTAACCCCGCAGGTGCTTCTTCGATCCCAGGCCGAGGCAGTGATTTTTAATTGTCGATAAGAAACAGAAAGCCGTAGGTCCTGTATCAATGCGATGTTTAGTACGTTAAAAATCCCTAACGGAGGTTGAAATTAATAATAATAATAATAATAATATACCTTTATTTTCCGTACTCACAAAAGTAATTACATAACAACATCATATAATATCAACAAAGAGTAGGAAAAAGGGCAGAGTTCAGTTACTGCTACAAATAGCAGCATCTGTTCTTCCACTCAACCCACAGATAATTAATATATAAACAATAAATAACCTAAAACTAAATTAAACGTAGAAAATAATGTAAATAGAGCTAAATGCAGAGGTAAACGGCAAAATCACAAAAGAAGTAAAGGCCACGCAAACCATCAACCCATCTGTTTAGTAAATAAGTGCTGACGTAATTTCTTTTTAAAAGTATATAGGGAGCATTCATTTTTTATATCCACGGGAGTAGAATTATATGTAGAAGTTACGCGGTAAGTAAAACATTTTTTGAACTGTGCAGAGTGGTGCATAAGAGGAGTTAGTGTTCCCTTAAAACGAATGTTTACATTGTGGACATCAGTCCTAAAAGTGATTCTCCTGTATAGATATGGCGGTTTTTGGGAATGTATGACACAGTGAAACAGCGTGGCTGTATGAAGAAGTCTGCAATGCTTGATATTCAACCATTTAATCTCCGTCAGCTTATGTGAAATACGCGAGCGACGTCTAATACCAAAAATTAATCTGAGACAAGAATTTTCTACTTTTTGAATGTTACGAATACTGTTTGACGTAATACAAGGATGATATAAAGAATCACAGTAATTCAGATGGGACAAAACTAACGATTCACAAAGTAATTTCTTCATTTTTTTAGACAAAAAACCTCTATTAGCGTAAATCATCTTTAGGGCAGCATATGATCTCTTAACACATTCATTAACACGATGGGCAAATCTAGATTATCATCGAGTAAAATACCTAAATTTTTAATAGTACTTTTTAATGGAATATTTCTACCATCAACGACGATTTTTATTCTGGAGCGGTACGCCAAATCAGTTCTAGTCTTTTTAGGGCCAAATAAAATGAGGTCGGTTTTTGCAGAGTTCAAGAAAAGAGAGTGCTTTCTAGAAGCGTGTCCGAGTTAATATAGGAACATGCATTATCAGTCTCCTGCACAGGAAAAGAGTAATACAGCTGCGTATCGTCAGCATAAAAATGATGCTTACGCTTGTTTATATATTTAGAAAGTTGGATGTATATATTGTATACAGAAGTGGGCCTAAAATTGATCCTTGCGGGACGCCAGATCTTATGGGCAGATACGATGAAGTATAATTATCAACACGAACACATTGAGTTCTACCAATAAGGTAGTTATGAAGCAAGGTAACAGCAATGGGCCCCAAGCCAATATAGGATAATATTACCGACATCAAGTCATGATTAATAGTGTCGAAGGCCTTCGAGAAGTCAAACAAGCATAGTAGAGTAAGATTATTAATTCGTTCGGGCAGTCAAATAGATGTCAGTGCTTAAAAGTGTCAAGGTGTATTCCACAACCCTAGCAACCCTTCGCCTAGCAACAGCATACATACATACCGTAAGAAAAATTAATAATGCTGACTTTAGAGCAACAAATTTATTTAGTTAAGTGCTATGGCATAGGTGAATTATCTTACCGTCAGGCAATAGAACTTTTTAATAGAAAATATCCCGCAGTATACGTTTCTATTAACTGCGTTCGAGAGTTGATAAGGAAGTTTGATATGACAGGAGAGGTGAAAGATATTAAAAAGAAAAGACGTGTTTATCATGAAAATGAAAATCACTTAGGTAAAGGTCCCGAGATCTACAGATCAGCAAAACAACGAATTTTAATGGGCCTAAAAATTCATCCTTACAGGCCCACAAAAATACAGACCCTGGAAGAAGGAGATTTCACAATTCGCTTAGAATTTGCTCTGTTAATGGACGAATTAATTATGAATAATAGATTCTTTTATAGAAATATTCTCTTTTGGACGAGTTTACATTTATGACAAGTGGTGTTATTAGCTCACAAAATTGTGGGTATTGCGCTGAAGGAAATCCACATTTTAGAATTGCAACAAATAATCAGTGTTATAAAAAATAAATGTTTGGTGCGGAATTATGTACAAAAAGATTATTGGTCCCTATTTTTTCGACACAACACTAAATCAAGATTCTTATAAAAAAATGGTGGAAAACTTTTTGGAACCTGTTTTAGATGAACTAAATTTAGAAATTAAGCGCGATCTTTATATTCAACATGATTTTTGGTTGAATAAACATTTTTATAATAAATGGATTGGACCACATGGTCCTATAAGATGGCCTCCAAGATCTCCAGACATTACCACCCTTGACTTTTATTTGTGGAGATATTTAAAGCAGAAAGTGTATGTTACTGATTTCCACGATAATTTGAACTTACTCAAAAAAACGGAAGAAATAGAAAATATTAATTAAAATTCAATTAGTGCAGTTTATGTGTAGATGTCACTATATTGAGTAATCCCTAGACTAAAATTTATTGTACATATAGTTATGGTGAATGAGTACATATCTAGTTCTACGACTTTGTAATTTCTAATAATTTGTCAAATTAAAATTATATCCAGATTATTTCTTAATTCCTTATTTGCTCAATAACCCCGTTCAAATAGGCAACCTATAATGCACAAAAGGTTGTCATGCGCACTTTGTATCGAATGGACATAATTCCTTTGTGATATGGGTTGTCTATATTAAAAGCAGGCTAAAATCAAATCTAACAATAACGCAAAAATATAAACAAAGAACATCGTGCAAATTTCATATCTGAAGTTCCCATAATATTCGAAAGAACTTTTACTTATACTATTTTGAATTTACTTTTCAATAATTGGTAGTTTACTCTTAATGAATTTCACGTTTTCTTATTTGTTTGACCAATTTGTAAGTTTAATCAACATTTCGATTATCGGAAAAGCCTATCCAAAGTAAGCAATACTTTTTATAAAGAATGATTTTTTCTGTGAAAATAAAAATTAATTAATTTAATAAGTATAGTTAGGGCCATCCGGGTATTTTCCTAATATAAAGATAGTTATGGCAGAGAAAATATGATGAAATATCAGAAACTTCTTCCCAAAAGATCAAAAATCAGAAAATTATTTAAATGCTCTGCTTTCTCATGTTTGCTCTCTTCTAACTATATTCTTCGATAGACTTTTTTCTTAAAACGGATGCGTCAGAGTTCATGTAACTTACTATAGAACGTGTGTAACAATTCCACACGATTGTAATTAATTTTTGCAATATGTAACTTAACCTACAATTCAGCACGTGTTATTATTGCTGAGGTTAAGTGTCTTTTAGTGCTGTGTTTATTTTAATAAATTATTGTAAAAACCTTTTTAGATGATGCTATTATATTGTAGCGAAATATTACCAGCTTAATAAAAAAGATGTTAATTAGCAACATAATAAAAAAATGTACAACAGCGCTGAGTGGAGTCTAACCTATCCGTCTCTTTATTTTTTCTCCTGTTCATTACGTGGTACTCCGTTACTTCTTCCACATGTACATAATAAACGATTGAGAAGTTATATTACGGTTATATTACAAATTAAGGGCGTATTGAATGCATAATACACTGAACTCATAGTTATTGATAAACAATATAGCAGAGAATGTATAAATTATTACGAGCACATGTTACTGTGAGTGCATGTGGATCGTTATAGATAGTTGTCAAATTTCATAGTTGAAAGGTGAACTTAACTCTTATCTTCAATTGTCCATACTAGTTTAGGAAAGAAATAGAGAGACAGTTGGCTAGAACACTACCATGAAAACATACCTGGTTCTAAGAGCAGTCCATCTTCCTCCAAAGAGCAATTTTGATACTCATACGGGCAAATCTTAGCTGTACTATATATCTCCGTCATTTGGTTCGTGACATCCGTTAACTGCAATGTACATTTACATATAAAATAAAATATAAAGTCTATTAAATCGCTCGAATTCAAGCAAAAAAAGAAAAACAGCAAAAGTAAACCAAAAAGAATTGAATCCGCTTTCGATTCTTCAAATGGTTTCCGAAGAAGATTACATACAATGCAGAGTTACGTTACATTCGCGATAATCAGATTCTGGAAAAACCGTTCCTGACGATTCCCAATACCAATCTCACCTCGCAGTGGAAACGGTGGCGAATTGAATATTTTTATGCGGACCGTCTACCCGGAAAGATTACCTACGTCCTACTCGATAGAGGGCGGGCGGAGACGAACGGTAATATAAATATTTCCTTACTCTTGTCAGCTCGTCCTCGTCTAGCGCCGAATTTCCCAATCTTGACAGTCGCGCGATCTGCCGTCCCAAATTGATATCTTTGAAGTTTGAGGGATTCAAGTTACGGAAATACTTCTCCCAATACATCTTGTCTAATTTGGCACTTTCCAGTGTCGCATTTATCTGGAAATCGATTCGAATTTATTCGCTGCGGAATCACTAATACGTGGAAAACCGGGTTTTCCCTAAATATATCCTCTGTCGGTAAAGAAAGAAAACAACTTGTCCTAGATTGAGGTTTTTTGTTAGATACAAAGCTTGATCAGAAATTAGTAGTCGAAATGAAAAATATCAAGTCAGTTCCTAGAACTTTTTTAAGATTTTTTTAAAATTATTCAATAACATTGAGTTTTGGGGAGTGGCAGTATCTTCAACAATGACAACATCAATTTTTCTAATTAATTATTACCAACTTATGGAGAAATTCTGCATATATTTTAAATTATTCATTTTAAAAATAAGTATAAGCAAAAAAAAAATGTGTTTTGTCATTTCAAGAACATTATTCCACACACTGGCGTTCTGCGAAGAAAGAAATAGTTTTAAAAAAGCTATTTCAGCCCTTTTCTACCTCGTACCACTAAACCGTAAAAGAAAACCGTTAAAGAAAATAATTCGTTAAAAAAAATAATTTATTTAAATATTTTTAGTGCCAATCTCCCCTCTCCGGTGTGACTACAAATTATTTTTACCTTTTAAAAAAGATAAAAAGTTTGCTACCTAAACTGTTTTCCCGCCCTGTTCTTGTAAAACGAAAAACAAATTACTTTAGACATTAAATTTATAAAATATTTAATACCTCCATCATTTCTTCGGTGTTGCTAAAAATTAATTTATTCATTTAAAAATGCTTAATGCTTTCCTCCTCTTTCCAATGCTACTGAAAATTAATTTAACCATAAAAAAAAATAATCCATTATACGAACGTCTTTTGGTATTGGAAAGTATACATACATGAGAGGTATTTTGGAGAACTGATTTACTCGTATACAGATTAAATTCTGCACCTAACAATCCAATAATATTTATTTTTACCAAACTGTCTAAACAGACAATATTACAAATATTGCAATGCTTAGAGAAGTATTTGTTGCTATCCATGCAGCATATCTATGGGTGTTAATTTCATTAGATGGTTAATAATAATAATTCTTCCAAATTTTCTTGACTTTTTAATATATATATATATGTGTAGATCTTCTTGGTTTTTAAAGTCATATAGTTAAACAACTATTAGATTGAGTAAGACGTTTCGGTTTATTTATAAAACCTTAATCATTTACATTTTTAAAAATTAATAATGTAAAAAATAAAATTTTGATGTATAAAAATATATAACATTTTTTGTTTTATTGATAAAATCAGTTTGTTTTTTGTTTTAATTTGAAAGAGTTTTGAAATGTTTTATATAAAGATTGTTTGTGAATTGTGTCAGTTGTATTAGTTATGGTAGGTTATGGTTAAATATGAAAAACGTTACTAAATTTTTATTAAAATTTCATTTATAGAATTAAGTTATAAAGTTTAGTGAAAAATTGTGTGTCAGTTTTATCATTTATTATTCAGGCGGGGTAGTCTGTATATGCAATGCTTCTTGTTTCTCGGATGTTCGACATTTGAAGTAAGTTCGCTTTTTCTCAGAAACCAATCAATAACCCTGAAAGATTGTTGTCGTATATTCTAAAGCGTTACTTAAAGGGTAAGTGGTTCATCGAAATTTGAAAGTATTATATTTTATGACGAAGCGAAAATAATGAAAAGGTGCAGTTAGTTTAATTGTTTTTAGAAAACGCCTCGGAAGAACGTCCATTTATTACAGAAAAGGAAAACAGTTCTTCCCTCCATTTCATAGTAAATACCAACGCGAAATTTAACGTCGCTGCGCATGCACGTACTCTAGCAAACACTAAAATTTAACGGACGCACGGTACATTGAACTGTATCCTAGGGAACTGGAATGGCGTCTGACATGTAATAAAATGTTCAGGCATTGAAGCCAACCTAGATGGCAAACGCGACGCATATCTATTTCCTTTTATCTCATATTTGTGATCTGTTTGGACTGCGACTTTATTATGTCAAATTGTTTCTTTGACATTTATTTTCTTGAGGTATATTGTAATGGGTTAGAAATACATCAGTAATCATGGTTCCCTCCCTGGAACTCGGCTTCACATTTTCGTGAATAAGATACCGTTACAGTTCTCAAGGATATAGTTCAATGGCAGGGTAAATTTATATTTATATTATTATGAGATATATCTTTCATAATTATATTTTCAGAAGTTGAACAAGATTTCTATTATATAAGGAATTCTCCACATATCCTTCTGCAACTGCCGATGATTTCCATCCTCCATGCCTTTTAATGGAAAGCAGGTCGCCTCCTTGAGCGGCTAATAATGTTGCTGAACTTCGTCGAAAACAGTGACCTGTATAGTCTATTAAGCCGAAGATATTCAGTTATTTTCATTGGAATTTTACCCATAGTATTGAGACCAATCGGTGAATTTATACACTTGTCATTACGATACGTTAAAAAGAATCGTGGATGGTGTGAATTGCTCGGCATTAAATGTGAGTACTGCTGAATTAATGTAATCCATTCCGGTTCAATTATAGGTAGTGAAGGTACGACTGTTATCAGTTTTTATTTTAGGGATATTAACAATAATTAAATCGATTTTAACCTCAATATCTTTCATTGACATTTTACACAATTCTTCACGTCGACATTCCCCAGAGATACCCATTATTAACGCCGCCTACAAGCATATACAGGCTGATTCATTTTCGATCTTCACCATTGAGATCTTGCTTATTATTGAAGATAGACGATAGGTTTAAATTTGGCAAAGTTGCTAAATTTTGTGGTTATTATGATCCAGAAAAGAAAGTACACTTAGACACTACTACAATGACGTTTGAGATTTTTTAAAAAAACGGAAAAATCTCATTTTCTTATTTTGCCTCTACCATTTTTATTTGGCCTTGCAGAGAAAAACTAAAGACACGTTCTCAATACCACTTTTAATGTTCTATGTAATGTTGTGCTTGAAATTTTTATACGACGTTTCGTTTTCTTCTGGTCATCATCAACTTTCTTATTTCTTATGGGCGCCATATTGAATTTTGACACCGTTAGAAAGACTCTTTTTTTTCTGATTTTAACAATGTGTAACATGTTGACAAAAGCTTTTGATATTATGCTTTAACTGACGAAGAATTCAATTCAAAATCATTTGCGAAAACACACATTCAATTTACCATTTGTAAAATATCCCGTTGATTTCTATCCAAATTCCGGTTACCGTAAACATTACGCGGCTTGGTAAACGATCCATACCCGACTAACTTTTTATCAAAATCTAGGAAAATGGTACGATATGGTTGTCGTCGTTCAGGATACAATTGTGAATATCGTGTAGCTACTAGCTATTGTAGCATTTCGATGCGATGATTAAAAAATACATAACATATCTGGTTTCTCTTCGTTTGTATACAACATTTTTCCTTTACTAATGCAACGATAAGTGATTGACAGTTCGAAATTTCATGGCTACCTTATTCAATTTTAAATTGAATTCTTCGTCAGTTAAAGCATAATATCAAAAACTTTTGTCAACATGTTACACATGGTTGAAATCAGAAAAAAAGACTCTTTCTAACCGTGTCAAAATTCAATATGGCGCATATAAGAAATAAGAAGGCTGATGATGACCAGAAGAAAACGAAACGTCGTATAAAAATATCAAGTACATCATTACATAGAACATTAAAAGTGGCCTTGAGAACTTGTTTTTAGTTTTTCTTTGCAAGGCCAAATAAAAGTGCTAGAGGCAAAATAGGAAAATAAGATTTTTTCGTTTTTTCAAAAAATCTCAAACGTCATTTGTTCTAAGTCTACTTTCTTTGCGGGATCATAATAACCACAAAATTTAGCCAAATTTAAACCTATCGTCTATCGTCAATAATAAGTGAGATCTCATTGGTGAGGATCGAAAATGAATCAGCCTGTATAAACAAAATTTTACGAAGCAGTAGCAAAATGTTTTTCTTTATTGGAACATAATATGGTATTCTGAAAAATTGAAATATATAAAAATACCTCTACCTTCATTAATAGAAATATAGAATCCGGTGCACCAGTAATAAACTTAATTATGTTGTCTTCGCTTAAAACTGCTGATATTTTAGGGTGAAGGTGTTTTATTTCCTGCTTTAAATATGTAGCTAATTTTGTATATTTTGATATATCAATATTGTTGTGGATTAATAAACATGATTTTAACATGGAATATATTCACCAAAAGGATTTTCTTGTATATAAAGTTTGGAAATAAACTAATAAACAATTTTCGGTGTAATTTTTAATAGTCTTAGATTTCGCCCAATGTAAAAATTTAGCCTGCGTGGCTTTATATATTTTCCTTGATTTTGTAGGTAATAAATGATTAATTACAGTATTAGCAGTCTCGCCAATTTCAGGAGGAGTCATTGTGTTTCATCATCAGAATTTATATTATAGGAAAATAATTAATGTATAATTTTCAAAATTTTATAAATTTTGAATTAAGTAAAATGTCAATTGACAAATGCTGCCAACTTAAAATCTTTAAATTCACATATGGAGGCTGAATTAATCGTACTAAGTTATAACATATTATTTGATATTATTATTAAACATACTTTTTATTCGTACAAAAAATATTGTACAAACGTCGTGCGTGACACATTTCGCGAATGCGCGTTCATAAAGCGCTCGCCCATCGGCACGCGCTTCAAACTGCCACTCATTTGCTAAATCTGTTTTCACACACTTGGTTCGTAAATAACTAGTTAAACTTCGAACTATCCCAACCCCCTTACGTAGAAGTTATATAGACTGCTCCGATGGTGTTGTTTTAAATATATGAGGTTATAGAATAATAAATTTTTCAATCTTCATTACAGTTGTTTTTGCAGATCGAAACTACATGGGCTAGATATCATCCGGATTTGGAGAATGATCTCAAAGAAGTGAATAAGGCAATACTGGATGCATACGAATCGAGTTGTCCTATTCAATAGAATAAACGCTGTAGGGGCGCACCTTGGTGGAATGACCATCTCTCAATGTTAAGATCCGATACACGGAGGCCCTTTAATAGCGCCAAGTGCACCAGAGATTGGTAGAGTTACGCCGAGAAGCTTACCTCCTACAATAAAGCCATTAGAAAAGCAAAACGAGATAGTTCCAGAAAGTCTTGTGAGGATATCGACTCAACACCTGCTGCTGCAAGACTACACAAGGTATTGGCAAAGGGCAGGGTCGATACAGGAGTGGCACTAAGGAAACCAGATGGAAGCTTCACTGGCTGTGAAGAGGAAAGAGCTCTCCTGCTTCAAGAAACTCACTTTCCTGAAGGAAAAATAGTCACCTCGGAAAACCTACACGAGGAACACAGAAGATCAACAAAGGAAGCTAAAATAATGGCCAAGCGCATATGTAGTAGCGAACGGCTGAGATGGGCTATAAATACCTTTCAGCCTTTCAAGACACCAGAAGTAGATGGGATCTTTTCAGCGCTACTTCAGAAAGGGCAGGACGTAATCCTACTACACGTAATTCGGATGAGCCGGAATAGCTTAGAACTGGGATACATACCAGAAGTCTGGAGAAGGGCCAAAGTCATTTTTATACCAAAAGTAGGGAAGAAGGATACTACACATCCGAAATCTGAAACACCTATCGGCCTAACATCATCCGTTCTGAAAACACTGGAAAAACGGTAGATAATTATATCAGGACAGATATCCTGGAGCAGGTGCCTTTGCACCCCTGTCAGCACGGCTATCAAATGGGGAAATCCACTGAGACTGCATTAGTGGAGCTGAGAGATCAAATCCAGGATGCACTGACGCATAAAGAAACTCTAGGGTGCGTCTTTCTAGATATAGAAGGCGCTTTTGACAACACTCCGTACGAGGCCGTCAAGAAAGCATTAATTGAAAGAGGGGTAGACGGCGCGACGTCCCGATGGCTGTCGCAGCTGCTCTCTACCAGATCAGTGGAAATGGAGATGAGAAACAAAACCATCTCGATTAGTACGACCAGAGGATGTCCATAAGGGAGAGTTACTTCTCCACTCATGTGGAGCTTGACAGTAGATGAACTTCTATGGAGGCTGACTAATCTAGGCAAACCGTGTCAAGGGTATGCTGATGATATAATCATATCTGCAAGAGGAAAGTTTGAGAATACCCTCTGTGACGTAGTTCAAAGAGGACTCAATACTACGAATAGGTACTGCCAATCAGTGGGCCTTAACATTAACGCCACTAAGACTACTTTAATAGCATTCACAAGGAAAAGAGAACCCAGCCTCAAGACCATAAAAGTAAATGGGCAAGACATAGACTGGAAGAAGGAGGTGAAATATCTAGGCCTTATCCTGGATAATAAACTTCTGTGGAATAAGCATGAGCGCGAAGTAACTAACAATGCAAAGAAGGCCCTAGTGGTTTATAGGAACTTTGCAGGTACTAACTGGGGTTGCAACCCAAAAATACTGCTCTGGATGTATACAGCAATCGTGAGACCAATGATCACTTATGGGGGCAGTGGCTTGGAGCAAGAGAACTAATCTGGCCATTGCGAAAGCTAATCTCTCTAAAGTGCAAAGATTAGCATGTGTATGCATAACTGGGGCAATGAGAACCTGCCCAACAGCAGCTATTGAAGTGGTACTAAATCTTACTCCTCTTCACATTTTGGTGGAGAGCATAGCCAAAGGGACCGCATGTAGGATGATCAGGAAAGGAATTGCTAGGCACAGACATTTAATTAATCTTTCCCCACCTTCACCTCTGTGTTAAAAAAAAATATCATTCACCAATTCGACAAATAAATGAGGATAGGCTACCAAAATATCAAATAAAATACATAGATTCTCATTTAAAAAATGACGTCCATCGCTCGTCATCACTTTTACAAGAGTCTCTCTATATATATTCAAATACTGTATCATCAAGAAACGTAGAGTCAAAAATAAAATTTGACCTGCTTTTCCAAAAAACTTTTTCCTCCTTATCGACTTCATTCCTTCCTTTTTGTTCATATTTATTTATTTAACATACGCTAAATGTTTATTTAAACTCGTTTTTGTCAACTGACTTACGGTGTTCAATAACGTGCGTTAAATTTAGTGTTGACTCTAGCGTACGTTATGAAACTCTCTAATGTTGATGTGTTTGAAATAAAAAGAAAGTCATCAATTTATCTAGTAGTTCTTTTAGCGGCAACTGAAAAAGTAAACTATTCAGGAAAGCCGTTTTATCAAGTCATTAATTATTATTCAGTAGTCCTTATATTGCAAACGCAATAAAGTGCAAAACTAATAAGCACATTGCATAACTAATATGAAAAAGCTTCAACATATGTATACATTTATTTATAACGAGATTTCTTGAGCATGATACAAACTTCTAATTACACGATCATTATCGCCCGAGTCTTCCTGATATTATATCACAGCGGGCAAATCTGTTAATTTTAATTAATCAGCGCCTTTTCACGGGTTTTCTCAGAAATTCCTCCGAGTAGGGTGGAGCAAGAGTACGCCATCCGCAGAGAATAATACCCGCCACCACCCTAAAACGTCCGCTTCCAGCACATCCAGGTTAAGTGAGCCCTATTATCTTCGAATGTTTTTCGTTCTACTGCACGAATAAAGGGGACCCCGCTTTCGTCGGCGAAACGATGAATAATTTATGGTCCGTAATCAGTGTTTATTAAATCTTATTTGTCTACGCCCTATATTGCGTTCGTTTAGCGGTTTTGTGTTTCATTTTTTTCGTAGTCGGTGAAAAGGTCGAAAGAAGGAAAGCTCCACAGTGAAAATGAGAGCCATAATTTTGTTAAATTTTCACGAAGATATAAGCGGCAGGGACGCGTTAGTATTGATGTTTGCTCCGGCTCTCAAGCGCTGTTCCCGAGAAATTAATTTTACGATGTTAGATCGCGGGCCGATGAGTGAATGAATAAACCAGAATGTTGAATAAATAATCGGGCAGCCGATGCCGAGAGTCATTCATGCGGGCCCATACTTTTGTATGTATGTACCTGCGGTTGTTATTAATTTAAAAGCCTTCTTTAATCGGGTTTCGTGTTCGGATGTTAAATTTTAATGCCCCGGATGAGTTTAATTTAGAAATATATAATGGGTACCGAGTAAGAGAAATAATTCGGATGGAAAATACTTAATTAGTGAGTACATAATTTGGTAAAGGAATTACCCATTGCAAAGAGAGTGAAAAACAGATGTAAAAGAACAAAAAAACAAAAATGATGAAATTAAATATTGATGTTGAGTAACTGTGCAAAAAGTGGTAAAGTACGAGGAATTAGAAATACAAATGTTACTTTACATAAACGGTGGCGCGCGTTTGCACCTAGCGGAGAAACATTTAATTAAGGGCCGGTATTTTAATCTCCTAATATATATATATTCAGCTCTGCAGGCCTCTTGTGCCAATGGCTTTGTTACAAATTCTTCTCCATTCTAGTTTATTCCATATCAGTCTCTTACTACAGACTCCCACTTCCATCAGATCCCTTTCCACCGCTTCGAGCCATCTCGTTCTTGGTCTTCCTCTCGATCTTCTTCCCGATATGCCTCCCTCCAGAACCTGTTTTGTTGGCCTCGAGTCTGGTAACCTCGCAACATGTCCCAGCCATCTCATTCTTTGGGCCCTTATCACCTTAACAATCGAGGGTTGTCCATATATTTACATGAGTTCTTCATTGGTTCTACGTCTCCACTGGTTATTCTATCCCACCCCTCCTTATATTTTTCTCAACACCCTCCTCTCCCATACTGCCACTGCTTCCGCCTCTTTTTGGTTAATCTTCCATAGCTCACTGCCATACATCACAACTGGCCTGACGATTGTTTTATAGATGTTTAATTTCACTTTCCTCGTTACCCACTTTCATCTAAACATTCGTACGGCCCTGCCAAACATCTCATTCCTTTTGATATCCTTTCTTGTATTTCCGTTCTTTCCTTTCCTTTATTGGTTATAGTTACTCCCAGATAGTTAAATTGCCCAAGTTCTTCACATTTTTATTGTTTCCCGTCCTCTGCTATAAATTCTAGCGATGAATTTTGTGGATATTGCGTTCCTCCTAACCTTATATATTTCGTCTTCTTCTCATTTATCTTCAATCCCTGCTCTTTTGCTCTTTGCTCTATTATTTTTATTACATCCCTTAATTTTCCCTTGTTTCTGGTTAAAATTACCAAATCATCTGCATATGCCATAATTTGTACCTGTTGGTTGAATATACACTCCGCCAAAAAAGTATCGCATAATTTAGTTTTGAATCATAAAAGTATCGCATAATCTTTGTTTGTAGCATAAAGTTGTAAATATACTTTAATGCGCTCTAAGATATAATTTCTATGATTGTTTAAATAAAATACAGGCCGAATAAAAACAAGAACTCATACTTGAGATTTTTATTAAAACAAGAAATTATAATTTTGGAAAGAAAAATGTCATAACAGTAGCTTTTAATACTGAGTATTGCCACCTCTGGCTCTTATGACCGCTCGCATACGGTTTGGCAGAGATTCGATTAACCTCCGTATATAAGCCTGATCAAAATTCTCCCACTCGTCACGGAGAGCATTTGCTAGTCCATGCAGGTCCGCTGGGGCAACATTTTGGGTTCGTATCCGTCTGTGAAGGAGGTCCCACACGTGCTCGATAGGGTCCATGTCCGGACTTACCGCAGGCCAATCTAAAACTGGAATACCAACATCGTTAAGGTATTCCTGGACGATTATTGCAACATGCGGTCGTGCATTATCGTGCATTAACATGAATTCGTTTCCTATAATTGGCGCATATGGTACTACATGTTCTTCTAAAATGTCCGTTATATACCTGTGGGCAGTCAGTGTACCTCTGTCTACTGGTACTAACTCTGTACGACCTGTTAAACAGATGCCTCCCCAAACCATAATAGAGCCACCAGCGAAATTAGGTCTAGGTCTGATATTACACTGCGAATAGCGCTCACCGTCTCGTCTGTACACTGAGATACGCCTATCTGAGGTGTAAAGACCAAATCTTGACTCATCTGTGAAGAGTATATTGGCCCAGTCATTAATGTTCCAATTTACATGTTCTCTGGCAAACCTTAAGCGAGCCACTCGGTGGTTCCTAGTGAGACGAGGGGCTGTTACAGCTACTCTAGCTCTTAATCCACTCTGTCGTAACCTATTCCGAATAGTTTGAGTACTCACACGAGTATTTCTGACTCTAGCCAAGTCGTTCTGCAATTGTCTCGCAGTTACATGTCTTCGACGTAATGCTTGTAGTAGTAAATAGCGGTCATCTTGGCGAGTAGAACATCTTGGACGACCTGGTACAGGTCTTCTACTGTAAATGCCTGTTTCCCTATATCTGGCTACGGCTCTAGAAACACTTGACTGATTGATGTTCATCAAATTAGCAACGTATGCTTGAGATCGTCCATCTTCGATTAAAGCAACTATAGCAGCCACTTGTTCTGAAGTTAAATTGCTCGTTTTAGTTTTAAAAGCGTTGGTACAGAACTCTGACTTCGCACTTTAAAATTTGTCCGTATAGGAAAACTTTCAATAAACAACTGAACAAACCTTACACATATGCATTTTTCTAAATGTGTTTTTTAAAAAAAAAAAAGTAAAAACGCTAAGTTCCATTATTTTGTTAGTGTTTTTATAGTTCACATACACGAGGCAAACTTTTTGTGAACGTATAAAAATATCTTGGTTCATAAATGCCCTTTTTTAGTTTATGCGATACTTTTTTGGCGGAGTGTAGAATAAAACTGATTTATTATATATATATTTTAAGGAAAAACTTCATTCGTATAAATTTTATAAGAAAATCATGTCCCCAATCGTCACCTACGTATGCAGGAGACCGTTCACAAATGCATTAGTGGCATGCCACGGCGAATTTAAGTGTTAATCGCCGCAAAAGGTGGCTCCACCAAATATTGATTTTCTTCTAAAATTTATACCAATGAAGTTTTTCCTTAAAATACATATATTTTACTGTTTAAATCAGTTTTATTCTGTTTGTTTAGCTACTAAGATTGCAAATTAAAAAAATTAAATACTTTTATAACAATATATATATATATAAAAATATAAAATATAATGATTGTTATAAAGTCTACAGTCGAAATAACTCAAAAAATTCAAGTGCGTCTAACAGTAAGGACTGTAGGTCTATCACGGTGTTATAAAACATCCTGTATATGTGTACCTAATTTTATAATATGAAACTTAAGAACACCTTCACCTTTTCTTAATAATTGTTTTTGATAACTCTTATAATGCCGTATATATCGAGCTTTCCCACACTAATGCGCCACCTGTACATATAGGAAAACTGTACTGTTATTTTACTTATTCAGTTAATAACTTTCATTAGAAACTTTATTAGGAGATTGAAAAGCCGATCCTAAATCAGCAAATTGGAAGCAAGTTTTAGTGAATTCGTGTGATTGCTGTGTCACCTGAATTTCTAAATTTTTGTGATTTTCGACTAAGGGCCAGTATTTGAATCTCCTAATAAGGGCATCTAATAACAATTCAGGTAATAAGCATAGGAAAAATATAAGGTTATTTCAGTTATTCAGCTAATAACTTTTGTTAGGAACTTTATTAGGAGATTGAAATACCGGCCCTTAAAGTAAGTTATCTATTGTTTAGTATACACCATTTAGTAACATATATTCTTAAAGTGCATGTAATGGTTTTTTAAATGGAATAGCATATGCCCAAATCTCCCTCCTAACTGTCATTACAACCACGGAAAACACCGGTTATCGCAACCTAGACTATCAGCCAGAATAATTTACCATAGTTTTGTGGTATTTTCAGCTTAAGCACGTGTTTTGAAGTCGGCAAAAATTATAACATTATAAATTAGTGATAGGTATAGGAACTTAAGGGGTGAAGTACCACAAGGTGGTGTCTATGGTGCCCCCTTTTTACTCTTTATACGGCAGTCTTTGGATTTTGTTTTTTTCGTTGGTACTCTAAACTACATTTTTATGCCGATGCCACACAATAAATTATATTATTCACACCACGAATTTTATTGTTTTACTATATTGATGTTTTAATGTTTTTTCTATTTATCTTTCCACTTTTTTTTACATCTCCGTTCACAAAAAAAAATATCCTGTTCTGTTCTATTGTGGGGCAGAATAGGGAAAAATACAGTTTTATATCAACTGCCATAATTATTGAAACTTGTGTTCTATGCCCTTAGATATCCAAACTTTTCCTATCTTGTTCTGCCATACTTGATATATCAATTACTTAATTAATATCTAATATATAAATAATAATAAAATAGATAATGTTACAGGTTGCTCTTCATAATTTTGAATATAATATTTAAAATATCTTAGAAGCAGTTACGTTTGGCATACATGGTGGTTAAATTTATTGCAAATGAGGTGTCATGTCCTCAATGAACAACCCGGTTTACCAGTCACGCTGTATAATAAATTGGCGCAACTGGCACACCTAACACGCTGTCGCTTTGTTAGAGACTACTCGGTTGTGATAATAATCTGGCAACTCCGCTCTCTCTAGCAAACCCGCAATGCATTTACCACGTATTCAAATTTCAGTGTCAACCAGTTGCGTCCCTTTTCCGTTCTCAGGAAATCAAATATTATACAAAGCATTTTAAATCTATACATTTAATGGTTACCTATTTTTAAAATGCAAATATTGCACCGAAGGAAATGAATATTTAAAAATTACCGAAGCTTGGGCTTTCTCTTTGTTATCAATATCGACTAGATGATTCCATTCCTTGATCGCCTGGATATTGCACCATTTCGACTGATTTCCTTCATACTCAGTGTATAGGAGTTCCTTTAGCTGTTCTTCGTCCAAAGACTGTTCGGTATGATTCTTGAGATGTTTCAGCTTTGGTGCAACTGGCGAGATTAATACCATAAATAATACCTAAGATGCGCAGAAACTTATGAGTTTTCTTCTGAACCGTACATATTCCAATGAAAATTCACTTACCAATAAGAGATTGGCTTTATGCATAAATAAATATTAAAGTCAGGTGTCTGCTTTGTCACATTTCCAATTTGACAGAACTAGTGTTTATGTGTCAACTGGTGTCAACATCAAATAAAATGATGTCAATACATCAAATTTCTTTTTTATGGCAAGTAATATATATTTCAATCAGAGTTTGTCTTAATATGTAAAAGGAATAGCCGGACAATATAAAATAATTACCAGTTAAATATTTCCAGGAATAGCATAATATAGATAAAAATAAAAGTAAGTACATATATAGAAAGCGTAACTAACAATAAGGTTGACATACAACCTTTACAGCAGTTTACAGTTCTTTTACACTGTAGGGTAATAGTAGCTCTCTTAATTTATAGAAACTATAGATTCACTGTCATGTATTTATCAATATTTACGTTGGATTTTTCTTAAAAATTTCAAGAATTTGATCGAAGTAGAAACATAAATATGGGAATCATAGATAATAAATAAGGATAGCTTATCTCTGATATACGTATAATAGATGTGTACCTCCCATGTAACTTCACGCGGCAACCACAAAGTTTCAAACCTTTTGAGACTGGTGGCGCGTAGCGTTAGTCAGCAAGAACTATTTCCTATGCGCGGTAGATTTGATATTTGCAATTAAGAAATAGAGTACCTATATTGTTTAAAATTTGTATGCATTTAAATGCATATGATTAGAAAATAAAATGAAAATAAGAACGAAATCGTTTATTGTGCGCACATAAATACATAATTATACAGTATAAATATTTGCAATACATAAAAAAGCAAATTAAAATAAATCGCTCATTATCATAATAATAAATAGTAATCATTGTAATTCAATTAAGAACAGGTGATGAAATTGGTAAATCACATGCCACATTTTGTATGGTGTACATTCCGTAATTGGCAAGCGATAAAATTTGATACGGATTTGCTCATGTGTTCTAACGCTTCATACGGCTTGGTCTTCATTATATCCTCTATGCGGAGAATCTTATCTTCTAGTCTTTTACAAATTTTTTTCCAAGCACGCTTCTCGTTTTTATAAAGATCTTGCTACTTTATATAAGCTGATAGCTTCTGGTGCCAACTCCGACTTTCTTCGCAACCCACTATTGCAAATACGGATATTCACAATTCACGAAGAGATAAAAGCAGTTTCAAACGAATGAAAACACACAAATTCAAAAATGACGGATGTGTATAAAATTTTCAGAAAATGTTTGTTTGTTGTCGTTGACGACGCGTCATCATACTTCAATCTGATTAGTCAAAAAAATCGATACTAACGCCGAAGCGTTAGTCAACAAGTACTAACCCGTGCCTACAAAATACAATACAAGGTAAACAGGCGTGATGGGAATTTTATATGTTCTGTATACAACTCTCGGTATCCTCCAGATACAGAGTGAAGTTATAAACATCTTTTCAACATGAGGAAGTAAAATAATCACTAATGTAGTTGAAAGCAAAATTTTAAAAAAATGTGTATTAATTCAGAATTATTGAAACATTATCTTGATTGTCAATTAATCAAGTTAAGAAATCAGAATTAAATAGATATTAAAGTGATATTTGCTCTAACATCGAAATAGTAAAAAGAAATATTGGAAACAGTTGAATTACCAGCTGTTCTAGTTTTCACACTGAACCAAAATATTGTTTCAAGAAAGGTGTATAATCAATGCACTATAAGAAGTTTTATTCATTGCTTTGTTCATTTATAAGTAGTAATAACGCCAATATCACATCTTTAACACTTTGCATAGAAAATTTTTTCAAAGATCTTAAGACACGGAATACCCTGGATATAACTGCTGGTACACACAAATGCTATTATACCTTTAATTTTAAATGTTTTACATACCAATGAACTGCAGTTTTGATTTATTCTCATTCATTCTAAGAACTTACTTAATATACGTTAGTAATTGGAATTAAGTAAAATAAAAAGCTATATATCATGTGATCAAAAACCCATTGGATTAGGGTTGGTCATGGATTTTACGAGCTATCGGCATGTTATTTGTTTTAACGTTTTTTGACATTTACTTGACGACTTTCAAGTCAGCATATTAATCACTCAAAATGTTTCAAACCCAACATAAAGTATTTATTATTAGATCATATTACAGGAATGGAAATCATGGTGAACATGGTAACTGGATATATTCACGTCGTTTATGTTTAAATGAGTTCCATCAGAGATTTCCAAATTCCGCCATAATGGAACAAGATTTTTTCGGCAAATTCAACGAACCAATTTTGAAGAAACTGGTAACATAAGTGCCAGAAATCGATCTGGAAGAAGACGGGTTAGAAATGATTAGGCAACGTATGCAGGAAGAACCTACCTTATCCATACGTAGATTGACACAGGAAACCAATTTAAGCTGTGGGATGTGTCAAACCATTCTTAAACATGACTTGAACATTTTTCCGTATGAAAGGCAGATGTGTCCAGATTTATTGCCACCAGATTATCTGAAGAGGATATCGTACACTACCTGGCTTAATGATCACATCGATAACGACATCCTCGACTTCACATTTACCTCTCTGGATATATTCATACACAGGTCATGCATATATGTATGTATTGCTATGTTATTTCCTGTTAAACAAAACCCACAGAATCATAATATCGACTATAAAATTGTTTATGTAAATGTATTTTTATCTATTTATTTATTTTTGTCAACGTATGTAATAATTTAAACTAAAAACTTACTACTATTTCGTATCTAATTCAATTAATGCTTGTAACCATGGAATTTAGGGCATGTGTATGTCTTTAGATGAAAGTTCGACGAGGAATTTTAATGCAGTTGTATCGTTGGAAACGATTTCTATGATCGTTGCCGGGGTCCTTTTGTCTAAGAGATATTGAGTTTGTTGAAAACAAATGTAGGGGACTTCTTTTTCGGTTTTTCCTGGGTGTGGCTGCTTTTCGTATATTTATCTAGAATTTTGTAATATCTATCACAATTTAAGTCCATAAAGTTTTCAAATTTATTCACAAGAATGAGAGTATTACGTGTATAGTGCCAAGATGTAGGGAATCCAGTTATTTCGAGATTTGGGGTGGGTCTCGTCTAATCCTGGGGTTTTGAAGAACAACATTCGAGGCAGTTTACTGTGAGATCGTTGGAACACTATTTGGAAGCTGAAATGATTGTTTTGAATATGGAATTATTTTTTGGATTAAACTAGAGCAGTTTTCGTACCTGAAGAAAGCGATTTTATTATCTTTTGAACTTATAATCTGCTTATAACGTACAGAGGGATTTAAGGTTATATTGCTTGAATGATAACTGTAATTCTAGTGTAATTGGTTATGTGAAATTGTATTTGATTCTGTGGGTTAATATCACGAGCATTTTAAGTTGGTATTTGATCTAGTTATACTTGATTTTATGACGGGAATTTAGCGCGAGATTTGAAGTTTATTTACGATATTAAAAACGAGAAATACGAGTTTTTAGTTTGGATTAGGATTCTAGAAATCTTATGTATCTACGATATTAAAGAACTTACCCTGAGGGAATCTTTAGAAGATTTACTTTTTTGTTCACTACATTTATTTAACTCTAAATAAATAAATTTACTAAATTTTATTTCTCTTATTCAATGTATTACAAGAACATCACTAACTAATAACTACTACGGTCACATTAAAGATACTTAAATGTTATAATCTTTATTGATATAGTAATTAGTGGTTAAACGGTGTGACAATATCCTTCTCCGTCGCGAGGGTGACTGAATATAATATATAATAATCAGTGGCTCAGCGGTGTGACGTTATCCTCCCACGTCCCGAGGGTAACGGAAAATCATCCTATTCGTTTGCGGTGTACTTAAAACTCTATGGTGGGGACAAACTTACTTTTCATGCCCTCTATCATTTAAGATCTGGCATAGGTACCTTTAGAGTTAATGAGAGTATAATAGATGACTCTGAATGACCTTTAGTAGAATAAAAACAGTGTTTACTTGATAAAAATTTAATAGATTTATCTACAAGTTTCCTAGCAGTATATTGCGAGACCCCTGTACATAGTCCTCAGGTAGGTGCAGCAATGTACCGCAGACGAATAATTGGGCGAATATTTATTAAAAAAACCATAACTGCTGGAAAATATCGCAATCAAATACTTGAGCCTTTTCATTAATCAATTGCATGAAGATGAACTTCATAATGGATGCTTTCAGCAAGATAATGCGAGACCCCATGTTGCTCGAGCAATCATTGATTATTTAAAGCAATTTTATTATGAAAGTTATCCACCTTTAGACTGTTTCTTACTCCCATTGATGAAGAATACTATTTTTAAAACTCCGGTCCACACAGAGGAATTACAAGAACGCATTGGTGAAACGTGTCGCTCGGTGGCAGCGGATCTTTTGACTCGAGTTTTTAATATGCGTATTCTATCGTGGTGAACAAACTGATCAAAGTGGGCAGCAATTAATTCGTTCACTTAGTCCAATGGTTTTTTGTGCATGTTCAGTCTTCCCTCTTCGACTGATAAAATGATTGCATTCAGAAATCCCCTTGCCCCTCAAGCACAATAGAATTTCGCGATTAGTTCGTTCAATTCAACAAAATCTACCCATAACCCATCTTTATTGACTTCACATAACAACAAATACATTTGAGCGTTAATCACGATAACATGATTAATACCATCTTGCTACAAAGTAAAAGTGATGGGTGGTATCGCAAAATATCGGGAAGGCGGGTGTTATTTAAAATTTCAATGAAATCCAATAAATCAAGTAATACCAACAACAACTTCACCTTAACGTTTCAATAGTCAAAATTGTAGTGAAAGAAATGCATTCTTTTTCTTTGGCAAACTGAAAATGAATAACTGTTTACATTCAATTAAATCACTTGCAGTTGACTCAATTTATTCACCACAAAAGAAGGCACCTATTAGGCCGGGCGCAAGTTGACACGCAGTAAAGTGAGGTGAGGTGAGGTGACTCGCCGTGAGTTTCTGTGAAGCATAGGAATAAATGCACCAGCGAAGATTCATACGCAGGGTGAAGTGACGCATTTTCTGCACGCCGTGAGCCTGCGAGGGTTTGTGCTCGTGCCGCAGTTTTCACGTAGCTAATAAGATCTGATCTTCCTTTTGCCACGATGGAGGAAAAACTTATCGAGGCAGTGCGAGGGAGAACAGTGTTATATGACACTTCCCATGTAGATTTTCTCAAAACCAAATTAAAGTTACAGATTTGGGATCAGATTGCGAAAGAGATTGGACTTCAATCTGGTAAGTTTTTGTAAGTTATTTATTTACAGTATTAAGTTTTTTAGTTAACATTGTAAACATAATCATTTATTACTAAATATAGTATACAATCATTTCATCCATTTATATTTATTGTAAAGCAGACGCATTCTTTTTTTAAGTTCAGGCGATCGTTGTTTTGACAATTGTTTGATTTGCACCACATTTCTTATACGTATCCTCAGTACTTTCCTCTCAACACGCAATCTCTCTGCCAAGGAACTGATCCTACAGGTGAATTAAAGTAATCCGTGAAATTTTGACGAATGAGAAAAGTTTGAGCTCTACTTCGGACATTGGTTTGATGCAGTGGACGTAATTGGTATTGTGGTACATCCCGTTCGGTGATGTCATCTCCAGTTTGCAAAATTGGAGAATTTTTCAAATAGTTGTGAAGTACACAAGATGCTTTTATAATTTTCACCACAGTGCTAACTTTACATTCAAAAGGTGAACGGAAAACACGAAACCGCGAAGCCAAAATACCAAAAGCGCATTCCACAGTTTGTCTAGCTCGCGAAAGTCTGTAATTAAACACTTTGTTTTCATACTTATCAGTAACACTACGCTTTGGATATGGCCGCATCAAATTTTCAGATAAAGGAAACGCTTCGTCTCCTACAAAAACATATGGAATCGGATCAACAATTGTAGGAATCAGAGTAGCCGGTGGAAGATGCAACGTATGATTCTGCATTTTTTTGGCTAAAACACTGTTAGCAAAAGTATTTCCGTCGCTGAATCTTCCCATTGACCCCACATCTATAGTAATAAATTGGTAGTCTGAATCGACAACGGCCATCAATACAATGGAAAAAGTATGCTTATAATTAAAAAACGAAGATCCGCTTTTCTCTGGTTTTTTTATTGTTATATGTTTTCCATCAATCGCTCCGACGCAATGTGGGAATTGCCATTTTTCCTCAAAGCCATGAGCAGTTGCCAACCACTGTTCTGTTGTCGGTGTCCTCATATAAAGCGGTTGCATACACTTCCAAATAGCTTCTGCTACTTCTTTTATAATGTTTGATACTGTTCGATCACTCATTCTATAGCTGTAACCGATACTCTTAAAGCTGTTTCCGGAGGCTAGGTACCTACAACATAAACATATACATAAACGTGTGTGTAAGATGAAGTTTACATGTCATATTCTTCAAAATTATATCAAATTTCGTTGGATATAACATTATTTTATTGAATTTACTCCAAACTTACATTTGAAATGAAGAAAATGCATAATTGTAGGTGAAACTTTGTTGTAGGTTCAGAGGCGAAAACAAAATGGGAAAAATTGAGACATTCTCTGAGGGATGCGCTCAGGAGGCAGAAACAGTGTATGAAAAGTGGGTCTGCAGCAAGTACCATAAAACGGTGGAAATTTCAAACAGAAATGGGGTTTCTTCAGCCTTATATGGCTAACAGAGCAAGAGAAACAAATTTTAATGACGAGTGCGATGAAGAAATTACGAAAGAAAGTTACGAAGAACTCGAAAGCCAAGATATTCAGGAAACAGAAAGTGTGGTTGAACCTGGAAGCGAAGAGTGTTTGGATGAGAGTGGTACACCTGAGACATCCACATTAGGAACGTCAAAAGAAACAACTTTGAAAAGAAAAACGCAAGAGACTCCTGTCAGCCCTCCTGGGACTTCAAATGAAAGCACACGGACACCCCAAAAGCAGATCAAAAAGAAAGACAATGTGTCTATTTTACTTAAGAAGTCCATAGAAAACCGGGAAAAAAGAGCGGCCGAAAGAGCAGCGGAAAGATCGGTTTTATTAAATAAAATCCAACCACCAAACGATCCTTTGTACCATTTCTTTATGTGTATGTATGAAACCACAAAAAGAATGCCGCTCTCATCACAATATACTGTCAGAAATTCTATATACAAAACTGTGACAGATATGGAAGCGAATTTATTGAATATCCCGCAAACAAATATACAAGAAACGCCCCAATTTTACCAGTACGATCGCTACCATACCTTTCAAAGCTCTCCTTCTACACCACTAACTTGTTCCGAGAATTCTTCACATTCTTCACATGAACACTTTACCACTACCCAGAATAGTTCAAAAGAAGATCAAGAAGAAATAGTTAACTTCATAAACGAATTTTCTGCTCGTTGAAATACATTTGTTTAAGTTGTAGAAAATTAATAAACATCTTACCTTAAAAATATGGCTAGTTTTTCTTCAGTTTCGATAGGTCTTGACGCATTACATCCTTCTGCATATATTGACTCCTTAATAAATCCATGTAGTTCAGAAAACTGTTCACGAGTTACACGATAATAGTTCTTATATTTTTCATTAGAAAATTCATTCTTAAGGACGAATTCTCCGTGAGTCTTTCTTTTCTTTAAATAACTGCTTTTCGGAAGTTTTTTATGGGGTAATATTGCAGACATCTCGTCTTCAATTAAATCTTCGGAATCAGATTCTGAACTTAGTAAATTATAATAATTGTATATTGCAGTCATCGCACACATTCCTCGATTCAAAATTAATGCGTTACAGATCGCACGGCGACAGAACTGCGCCTTCAACTTTCGCTCTCCCTGCGGGAGAGTTTGAGAATCTGCGTCACCCTGCCTCACCCTGCGTCATACTGCGACGTCAACTTGCGCCCGGCCTTATGGGCGGACGTGTTGGCTTGTGTATTCAAGCAGAGTCAAGACATTGTCAACATCTTTTATAATTTTTTTAGGCTTATCTGAATGCATTGATTTAGTTTTCTTTTACTGTAATAAATCTAATTATTTTGAGTAGGTATTTAAATTGTTTTTTGAAATTTGTATAGTGTATTTTCTTTATGAAAGTTAACAAATAATACAAAAAAAGAACTAATTACCATAACCTAAAACAGATTTTATTTTTTGTGGTGTGCTTATGCGTGCTTAGCGTGCTATTAGAGAGAAGCTACAAGCAGTAGAAATAAATAATTCTATAAATGCTTTTACATTCCATGGCTATAGCAATCCAAAGACTGATTTTACTATATAATGACGAAACAATGTTATGAAATTTCTATACTCCAATATCACCTATACGACGCGCAGGACCGAGAAGCGTTTGGCGGAGATTGGCAGGATCCTTCCAAATGTTGGCGGACCTAGGAGCAGTAAAAGAGCGGTACTGGGCTGCGCGCTTCAAAACATAGTCCTTTACGGTGCTCCCGTCTGGACGGACGTCCTAAAGATCCAGAAATACAGAGACCTCCTAGTTAGGACCCAGAGAAATATGCTGCTGCGCGTTGCATCAGCGTATAGAACAACATCTGCCTTGGCGCTGCAAGTGATTACCGGTTTTGTACCTATCGATCTGCTAGCCCTGGAGAGAACTGCCATAACCCAAATTGATGGCGACGCGAGTGCCCGACGAAATGAGGCTCGGGAGAGATCCTATAAAAACTGGCAGGAAAGATGGGATAGAGAGGACAAAAAGGCCCTATGGACAAAGAGATTAATCAAAGACATCAGAAGCTGGATCGAGTGCAAGCACAGGGAATGCGGGTACTTCCTAACGCAAGTGCTTACTGGCCACGGGTGTTTCAGGCATTATGCCAAACGTTTTGGAAAGGACATTTCAGAAATCTGCAGGTACTGTGGAAACATCGATACCGCTGAGCACACTGTATTCCACTGCGCACGATGGGAACACCTGAGAGGAAATGCGCTGACTGACCTTGAAAGACTGACCCCAGAAAACTTGGTGCCCCAGATGATCATGTCTAGGAACAACTGGCAAAGGATACAGAGCCTAATAACGAACATTATGCGTAGTAAGGAATCAGAAGAACGTGACCGCCAAAGAAGTGGCACCTAATTAATTTTCATGGACACCCAAAAGTCGCTTCCTGAAGTAGATGCTTCGGCGGTTCCAGGAGCGCCTGTCTTTCACTTGGGAGGGATGAGGGGTTTTTAGTGGGTAGACAGACTCTGGAGTCCCACACTACCAGACCATAAACCCAGGTCTGGTGTGCATAAAGCATTTTCCCCTGGCAAAAAAAAAAAAAAAAAAAAATATCACCTATACGGAAATGCAGACGAACTTGGGAAAATAATTTGGAAGTTAAGAGATTTTATACACTACCTCCCTGTTTATTTTATTTTAAAGCTTTAATACGAAATTCTTCGTGCGCTAAAAGTAACGATAAATGTTAATATAGACCCAAAACTATAAACATAAATAATCTTATAAAAACTTATAACAACTTCATATTTATAGGTATAATAAACCGCTAACGTAATAATTCAAAATCCAATCAATATATCCCGCTTTATAATATAATCTAATGCACGAGACCAACCAACGTGCAACCAAGTATCAAATTTATATATCCGCTAGCGAGCGCCACACGTACGATAATGCACTATCACACAAATTATTTATAATTTAGCGACGCCAAATTGCCGGAATTATGGCGAAAGTTTTAGCAGTTTCCAAATGTTATTAAGTAAGTGAATTATTATTGTAACTGCAACAATTACCGCTTGAGTGCAGGCGCTGATGAGTCCCCTGGGAAAATACGACCGCGCCTTCGCGAATACCGCTCTTAAAATCCCACACGTACCTTTACTTGTGGTTTGGTTAATTGTAAGTTTCTGTTTACGTTGGAAATGTAAAAAGAAATAAGAAGCAGCAGGTGCTCTAATTTAGAATCTTAGTAGACATTCACTTTACAGATTTATAACTTCGAATAGAGAGTCACTAAAAGCTTACTTGCAGTTAATGCTATAAATAGCACTACCAAGGTTATTAATTTCATTAATTATTGGGGGTCTACTAAAAATAATTTTCAAACTTTTGATAATGAAGCCACAATAAAAAGAAAACTGAAGAGATTCCAATACGATTGTTGTTTATTGTTAGAGGAATAATACATGTAACGTAATAACATAGAGAGCATTTGCTGTAATGTTGATCACTAGGAGGGCAGCTTTAATTGTAATGGTAACTATAATAAAATGAATCATATATCATACCTACTACAAATCTTCTCATATGATTGTCTACAATCTTTTTCATTGTCTTCAACATTAGTCAACAGGATCGTAACCCCTCTGAATACCTGAAGCCAGCCTTTGGGAAGAAAACCACTCTACGCTCCTCCATAGTTGTGGGATTTAATCGTGGGTATAACTGGTCCTAAACAGCTTTACCGCTGTTGTAGGGAGTTTGTTGGGAGATTGTTATATATGTATGTGAATTTGTTGTATATCTAGGCGACATTGTATATATAGTCTATAGTAGTGGGGATTGTATATAGGCATGCACATTTTGAATAAAGTCCTTCTTGACCGCAAGCCGTGTTTGATTGCGCACCTCACAAAGATACAACAGTGGCGACGAGGATAAAGGTAGTTAAAAGTAAAGATATTTTAAAAATATCAAAAAGGGTGATTAATCGCGCGATTGATTAATGGAAAGTATAGTAGTCGCGGTAAAGTGCGAGTTATTAAAATAGTGAAAAAGGACAAGAAAGATGAGCGGGCACGTGGTTGGCCATTTGTCTGAATTTCATCCGCAATCATCGGATTGGCAAATTTATAAAGCAAAGTTAAATAACTATTTTATCGCTAATGATATCTCTACAAATGAGAAGAAAAGAGCCGTTTTTCTAAATATTTGTAGTGAGGAGGCGTACAGATTAGTATATACATTATGTGCACCTGTTCGTCCAGAAAAAAAGGAAATCGATGGAATCATTGAGTTACTGGATAACTATTTTAAACAACAGAAATCGACATTCGCGGAAAGAATCAAATTCTACGAGGCCAGAAGAGAAGAAATTGAGTCAGTCAAAGAATGGGCTGCACGTGTAAAAAGTTTAGCTACAACGTGTGAATTTGGTAACCATTTGGAATTATGCATCTTGGACAGATTTGTGTGTGGTATTGGTAGAGGTCCAGTGCTAGATCGTTTATTAGAAGAACAAGCATCGATCAGTTTTGATGAAGCAGTCAAGATAGCGGAAGTTAAGATGGCGGCGCAATCATCCTATAATATTTCCGGGAAGGAGCCGGTGGTGCACATGTTGAAGAAATCACGGGACGTAGGAGCGCAACGTCTACAACGTCCGAGAAAGGCAGTCACAGGCGTAAGTCCGTCTACACTGATGTTTGGCAGGAATGTTAAAACTAGATTTGATTTACTTACCGAGAATTCTAATCATAATAATAAGAACTTTAGTCATGTAAAAAGCAACAATCAAACTTGTAAAGCATATCAGAAACAAAAGAATTATAATAGAACTATTGATAATAATTTTAAGGTGGGAGAAATAGTATTAGTTAGGGATTATTCTGAAGTTAGTAAAGTAAGATGGATTAAGGGCAAAATTAAAAAGAGATTAGGAAGATGTGTATATATTGTGGAAATACCTACATTTTCCATAAGTGTAAAAAGGCATGCAAATCAATTAAGAAAAATCGTAGAGCAATTAGAGATAGTAGACGGGATGTTATCTAATAATGGTAATAATAAAGAGCAGCTAAAGAGTGAGGTAGGTATGAAGGATTCATGTTCATCTTCTCAAAAGTCAGTTATTGAATCAAGTGATAAAGGGAAGTCCTTCATAGCTACCCCTAGCAAAGAATATGATTTGAGACGTAGATCCCAATTAAAGTCACCAGATAGATTTAAGTATGCACACTAGGTATAAGTAATGTCTTATTGTAATTTTATGATGTTTTAAAATAAGGGTGAGGAATTGTTATATATGTATGTGAATTTGTTGTATATCTAGGCGACATTGTATATATAGTCTATAGTAGTGGGGATTGTATATAGGCATGCACATTTTGAATAAAGTCCTTCTTGACCGCAAGCCGTGTTTGATTGCGCACCTCACAAAGATACAACAATAACCAAACCGTTTTGTAACAGAGCGGTGAACAGATCATCCTTTCCAAGGTATTTATAAGATCTCAATGATGAATTGCTTCTTTTACCTTCTCCAGAGTGAAGATAATACTCGATAGAGTTCTCTCCCAACCAAGGGAACAACGTGATCCCCCAGTGGTCTATATAATAATAATATGATCCTTATTTGCTACATGGAATATTACAGTTTATAAATAGATAGTATAACAGATTTACTGATTTAGGGAAATGGGATTGCATCAATAGATTCAGTTTCTCCCTTCCGTTTTCAGTATAAGTGCCATCCTCTTTCTTTAGGAGGCCCATATCATTTGAGAGAACTCTCGAAAGAATTCCTTTGAGTCGCGCTCATGGTGCCATAATAGAAACAAACGCGTTGGTTGCTGGAGGGAATATAACATAGCCTTCACAAAATACAGCAAACTATTTAGAAAATCTAGAAAGAATAACTGAAAAATCATCGGCGATTGCTTAAAGGATATGGCACTCTTGCCTTGCTCCTGAGATGACTTAGTCGCTTATTCTAGCAAGACACATCCCTACCAGTGTCAAAGGACCACTACTTTCGTATGATGTAATAATTGTTTATTGCAAACCGATTGAGGTTTTATCTGTATCATCTGGTGTTACAAAATAGCTCTGCATCTTCCAGGCTAGTAGTGCTGTTGGTCCATTTTCGAGGAAGTAGGCGAATGCCTCTTGATTAGCGCAGATCTTTAGTAATAAACTCTGAAATGTGAAGAAATTTAACGTGTCCATCGAGGAAGAACTACCGCTCTTGGATGTTCATATTTGATGTAACAAATTTACTTACATGATTGTGTTGGTAACGATTTCATTTTGTTCTTGGTTCTTCAATCAAACCAGCATTAATTTTCTTCTTAGCGAACCTGCTGCTAAGTATACAAGAAGCGGCATTAGCGCAGTGAAAATTCACTGGGAGGAACTTCCATTTTTAATATTCATCATTAAGTCTGCGAACTCTTGCAGCAGACTCCCTTGGCTCTAGCTACCACACTAGCCTCACCGCGTAAGGGTTGCTTTCCTCCTCGGGGGTATCGCGTAAAGACTGAAGCTATGGAGAGTTCAGCTACAGCAGTGGGACATTGAGCCCAGAGAATAGCGTTGGTATGCATGCGACGTACCAGATCCGTTTAACCAACCAGGTGCTCAAATTTTTCAGCACTTCCACGGACCAACTGTCCATCGTATACATGGGATGAACCACTATTTTTTTTTAGAATTTTCCATTCTGATATATACTTATTTGTTCTGACCACCAATATACTGAAGGATACATTTGTTGGTGACTTGGTACTGCCTGGACAGTAAGGAACAAACATTAATGTCTTTCTTCTGTACAACTTTAGTTTGCCCGCTCCCGAGATAAAAGGCTTTCAACGATCCCTTTAAGCCACACAGAGAAGTCTTTGTTGGCACACGTCAGCACCATAAGCCAAGGTTTATAAGTGCAGTTAAAAAATGCGTGTCCTACCTTTCTCTTTCGACTGTAGATTTCAGAATAGCGCGGTGAACGGCCCGTAATTGGTTTGTTTTTGGCTGTGCCTCTTGATGGTTTGTAGCCAAAGTGCCTTTATCCTTTCACTCCCGGAAAATCTGTCAGGAACGGGATGAAAGCACTCCAAAATTGCGACTTTTGGTTCTATGTATTAACGGAATCCATCTACATTTTTCATAATTTCATTTTATTTGAATTTCGCATTATACCTACCAATCAACGAGTATTGCGGCCGAGTTCGAGATAATAAGGTCTACATAAAGCCACTAGTGGAAGCCGGTACTAGATTCTATTTGGGAAGCCCACAATCTGTGGACCGTGACATGTATTTTCAACAAAATCTATCGTAAAAAATAATATTTTAGGCGTTCAATATTTAAATTAAATTAATACTCTTAGATGTTATTGGTGGTTGCCTTCATTTCAATATCATTACGGCTATCTGCAGGTGATCTGCGAGAAGTACTCATTGTAATAGACAATAACGCTTGCATTTTATGACATCATTAAAATAATTATTGTCTAATTTAAATTAATGGCCTATTTTAAGGTAAAGAGCATTAGTTGTGTATATTCACGGATAATCTAAAAATGATTAACGCCTTGAGTAACATTTTCAATTGAATACTATAAAAAGAAAACATTTTCATTGCTGGTATATTGCTTACAATAGACTACGAGCCCCACATGGTGGCGTTTTGCGGTGAATTGTTTAGGCATTTTCTTTTTATGATATTTTCTTTATATTACGTCATTGCAAGGCATTTCTAGAATCAGTATATACCCAGTCGTGTGTACGAGCTATCTTTAAGTTTGAGATGCGATAGGAATGAAAGTGGTTTTACACTTAGAGTGACGCTGACGATATCTAGTAAACAGAAACTCGAGTCCATTTGCAGTGCTTTGTTTTTGCTGGTGTGGTGAGTAGAACATTAGCTTTACCATCGTGGCGTTCCTTCGGCTAATTGAGCGCTGGATAAAATACATGTAAATAAGTGTTTTTGATAGTTATTGTCTTTACCTTTTACATGTTAGCAACAGACTACAAATTTATTAATAAATAACATTTTGATTGATTAAAAGCTTTGCTTGTAGTTCTATTAGAGCTCAGTAGGCAATGCATGCGATTGAGACGAGAAAAGGTAAATATATTATTCGAACTTAGACACCAAAATATCTACCTATATTCATATTAAAGTCAGCGTTCATCAACAGTCCCCATGGCATTTTCTTAGCCACTGCAAGAATGAATATAAAAATATGTAGTTGGTAGGCAGCTGAGAGTAAAGCAAGCGCATGGCTTCTAGAGACATCTCAGGTGTTCAGCCATCCACCGAAGCAGATTTGTTGTTGAGTTATTAGCGAAGTATATTCAACAAGAATTAAAATTAAAGATAACAGCATTCTAACTGGGCGATACAGTATACATATTTACTTTAAGTTTCACTCGGCTGATAGATTAATGTATTGTTACGATCAGGTGTGCGTGGCGTGCTGATGCAGTGTGTGCTCCACCTGATGCAACTTAATAAGAAAAGCGGTACACACGAGTATGACGCTTGGAGTCGCTGTAATGATTAATAAAAAAAAAGAAAGATCCAAAACGTAACGATAACTTTATTGTAATAATAATAAAAAAAAAAAAAGAAAACAAGAAAAACTGGCCACGTGGTTGCTGACTTCTGGTGTTAAGATTAATGTAAAAAAGAACAGCACGTGGTTGCTGTATTCTGATATTAAAATTAAGGCAAAAGAAGGAATAGCACGTGGTAGCCGAATTCCTGAGATTAATTTAAAAGTGACGCAATTAATCCGTTTCTATAAGTGAATAGTAAATGACTGCTAGTGAGAGCAAAGTTACTGGCAATTACAAGTTAAAAGTATATAAATAGCAACAGTAATGAAACAAAATAAAAGAAAGCGATAGATACGTTTTAAATAGGATTACTTAGCTGTAGCTTGAAGCTGAGTTCAAAGCTTTTGTGTATGCTGGAGGGCAGCACGTGGTTTCAGTGTTTCGAGTTAAAAGAAGGTCGCTGCGACGGCAAAATTAACTGAAGAGAACAGAGATTACTTAGCTGTAGCTTGAAACAATGGGGCTTCGAAGCTGAATCGCCAGCACGTGGGTTCTGTGTTTTCGAGTCAAAACGAGTACGTCACAACGGCAAATTAACTGAACTGGAACAGAGAGCGCGCGTAGCGTGCAGAGCCCTTATAAAGGCTCAGTAAGTAGGTACAAAAAAAAGGATGAACCAATAGCAACGTCCAGAGATGCACAAAGGATCATAAAAGGCGAAGCGTCTAAGAGGTTGGCGCGTAAATGAATGAATTTAAAATAAGCGAGTTTAAATTTCGTAGCGCGTAAGTTAAATACTCCCGCGCGAAAAGGAACCGCTAAGTGACGTAACGGTTTTTCTAAAGTCGTAATTGCAATTGTCAGATTAAAAGTAAAGAGAATGAATTTAAAATTGCCTTCAAAGTAACGTTTATATCGCTGATGTTGTCTATGATTAAAAAAGCGAAATGAATTATTGAAATCAAAGTCATTTTCGATTCAATGCAAAGTGTAACAGTATACACGCTTGACTATCAGTCATGGGGTCGCTGGTTTTAATTTCACTCTGATCAATTGCGATAACCGATTTTTTCCGGGTTCACAATGATATAATTAGGAGGGAGATTTGGTTCTACAGGGGTGCCTGATAAGCATAAAGTGCATAGGCTTTATTCACCCAAAAGAAAAAAGCTTTCACTAATCCACGAGCTACCAAAATTTGTCTTATCAAGAAATATGTTTCTATTCCAGCACGGTCAATAATAGTAATAATAATAATAATTCATGCCTTTACATCCCCCAACAGCTTTCGCCAATTACGGGTGGCATCGGCCGGCCATGAGGTATTATTACTCCTGCGCCCGTTGAGCGACTTAAGGTGTTTGTCTCTCAGCATTTGCCAAGGAGTGGAGGAAACCACGAAAACCTCACTCTGAGAGCACGCCCTGGGAGCACCCCGTGACTGATAGCCAAGCGCGCAAGTCTCTGGACCATCAGCCACGTCAAGTGACGCAGTGGATTTAAAACGTAAAAGAATGTCTGAAATGAATTGACAAAGCTGCAACATAAAATGAGAAAAACAAGTAAACCAACTTAGGGGTTTACTTGTTTTGGAATCTAAGATAATTGGCATAGTTCAACAGGAATAGAAACATGTACTTGTACTGACAGCATGCCTCAAAGAATAACCACCTGTAAATATAACTGCTTTTATTATAGCGAATCTTACTATAAAGCGCATTCAATCTTTCTATCACCATACATTAGTCTATGGATGTAACTAGTATATTAACACATTAATTTCCTTACCTTCGGTCGATGGAAACGCACAAAAGGTGTCACTCTCGATAAAATAAAAAGGAAGAAATCAATATTTCGTCTTTGACAATTGAAGAATTTAAAACCGTACTTTCGGAGATCGTAAAGAATGAAACCGAACATCTTTTATACGAAATCCGGTGTTTAAAAGAAGAATTGGCTCAACTAAAACAACGGGAAGGCCAAAAAAGGGCGGATAATTTGCTGGAGAGCCACGAGGAAAATACAATAAATGAGGATTTAAATAGAACAGCAGAATCTACGTCATCTGTGGAGACCGTAATCAGTACGAAGAAATCGATCGCAAAATCTGCAACTAGCCAAAGAAAGAGTGATGGAAAGAAATCCGGTCAGTCGAGAAACAAAAACCAAACAAGAACTTTAAGCGGTAATAACAATAACAAACAGGCATATACAGGGAACACTCAAAAAATAACTGGCACGAATATCTCATCGTCCACTAGTGAATTTAGCGGAGTGAAACCCAAATTATGGATTTATGTTGGCAGATGTGAGAAAAACACCACTGAATTAGCGATAAATCAGTATTTGACCTCAAAGTTACCAAATCGAAACTTTGATATTGTGTCTCTGAATTCCAAGGGATCCTCTTCTTCGTTTCGTGTCTGCGCTGATGTGGATCTAATTGATGATCTGTATAAACCTGAATTTTGGCCATCTGGTGTCGTTATTAAACAGTTCAGATTTTTTCGTGGAGGACAGGATTTCAAGGGAGGAGCGGTGTTTGCCTAGTTCTGGGAATAATGACTCTAAGGAAAGTAGTGTAGACTATATATTTAAATTTGACAAAGGTTTAAGCCCTGCGAACCACGTTAATATATACCATCTGAACATACAGTGTCTGCGGAACAAATTACTTGAAATAAATACTTTTGATTTGCAATATGACGTGTTATGTTTCAGCGAGCACTGGATGTCGGTTGAGGAAATTGTTTGTGCCGTGGTTGATAATTACAGCTTATGTACTTATTTTTGTAGATCGCGGCAAACTCATGGAGGGGTTGTAATTTATTGTAAATGCAATATTTCTGGGTTTTGTAAAGTCAGAGATGATATTAACTGTCTGTCAGCTGAAGTGCACTGTGAGTTATGTGCCCTAGAAATTGGATGTTACAATATGATTGTGGTAACAGTATATAGATCACCGCTTGGTGATATGAAAACATTTTTTAATATAATGGATAATGTGTTGTGTATCGTATTGGCCTCAAAATGTACGTTGGTATTGAATGGCGATTTCAATCTTAAGTTCAATACTACTGACAAACATAATTTGGCTTTCACTGATCTATTAGCCACTTTTGGGATGAGCTGCACTATTACTTCCAATACCCGTAATAATTCTTGTTTAGATAATGTCATTACGCAAACCGATAATTCTTTTCTCTCATACACTGCAAACCTCAGATTATCTGATCACCTCGGTGTGGGGATTAGTATTGTGCCTCATCGTGCCGAGCAAATAGCGACGCGGGGTGGACGGGTGCAACCCATAACGCAGCGCGGATTGTATCACTTCTATAATTTTGTTAACAATATTAATTGGAATTTTATAGATGACTCAGAAATGGACATTCAGGATAAGTGTAACATGTTTACTTTCTATTTGCAGAGTGGCATGGATGTTGCATTTCCTATATCTGAACGCAAGGCTGGAGGTAAAAATAACAAAATAGTATGGTTTACCGATACATTAAAAATAATGCGAAATCAACTGCATGCTTTGCATGATATCTCGCAAAGAGACCATTCATATCAATCAATCATCATCAAACCCCTATATAAAAGTTTCCGTTTGAATTATAACAAAGCGATTAAAGAGGCAAAATTAAAGGCTAATGAGAATTACATTGTAAATTCTGGCAATAGGTCACGCGCAATGTGGAATGTTATCAATGGCCACTGTTCTTCGACGGTTGATGTCAAAACCGATATCACTCCTGACAATTTTAATGTTCATTTCGCCACTGTGGCGGAGAGCATTATTGAAGCTTTACCGACTGCTAATAATGATTACCTCTATTATTTAAAAAAATATGAATATAGTGTTAGCGAGCCTTTCGTTTTTGGCGATGTCACTTTTAATGAAGTGAGAGATATTATTCTTAATTTAAACAACTCACAGTCTAGAGATGTGTACGGACTTAACTCTAAATTAGTCAAAACCGTTTGTCACATTATTGTAATTCCTCTGACTAAATTATTGAACATGCTAATTAAAGCTTCTGTTTATCCCGATGCATGGAAGAAGTCACGTGTTTTACCATTGCACAAGAGTGGTTCGCATGATACTCTTGATAATTTCAGACCTATTGCAATTGTTCCTGCATTGGGTAAAATTTTTGAGAAAATTATTAAATCACGTTTTATGAAATATCTCAATGATAATAATATATTGAGTGGGGCACAATATGGATTTAGACAGTCTCTATCAACTATGGACGCGATAAATGACTTGATTTCCTTTATCCAGGTTGGTTTTGAATCGAAAGAGTATGTTCAGGCTGTTTTCTGTGACCTGTCGAAGGCTTTTGACTGTGTCTCCTCCTCCATTTTATTGGATAAATTGCGCTATTACAGATTCTCGCCGCAGGTGGTGAACCTGATTGGCTCTTATCTCTCTGACAGGACGCAATGTGTTACTGTGAACGACATGTCGTCAAATTTAATAAGTATTAACCATGGTGTGCCGCAAGGCTCAGTTTTGGGGCCAGTTCTATTTTTAATATATATTAATGATATTTCTAGTTGCTCCCCCAATGTAAAGTTCATATTATACGCTGATGACACAAATTTGCTAGCGAGTAGCAAGGATATTCAAAGTCTTGCTGATAGGATGGAGGGGGCGCAGTCTTGTGTTGGTGACTGGTGCGTGGCGAATGGACTAACTCTGAACGCAGTGAAAACTCAATCGCGTGTTTTTACACTCCGTTGCGTTGATGGGGCGGATGATAGCCCGGTAGCCTTCTTGGGAATATCGTTAGACTCGAGATTGCTATGGCAGCCGCATGTGAATAAGATTGCCACATCTATTACCTCGGCGATTTACTTATTGAGAAATATGAAAGATTTAGTCCCCATCAACGTACTAATGTCGGCTTATTTCGCTTATGTTCAGTCGCGCATGTGTTATGGCATTGTTGCGTGGGGGCACTCCGCTGCGGCGGAGAGAGTTTTCGCTTTACAGCGACGCGCCGTGCGACTGTTAGCAAACCTGGGTTATAGAGAGGATTGCAGCGGGGCCTTCCGATCACTTAAAATACTCTCTTTTCCTTCACTGTATATTTACTATAATGTTGTATACGTTAAACTTAATTTGGATCGATACTCTACCTCTGCTGAGTTTCATAATTATGATACTAGAAACAACAAAAACTTGTGTTCAAAATTCAGTAGGCTCTCTAGGACCCAGACAGGCATCGACTTTTTGGCACCTAAATTTTTTAATAAATTACCTACTGAGGTTAGAAATTTAGAATTATCGGAATTTAAAGTAAGCTTGAAGAATTATCTGACCAAAAAGGCCTATTACGATTACAATCAATTTTTGTGTGATGTAATTTTACTAAGTGATTTTGTTTAACTTGTAAAGTGTTTGTGTTTTTTTTCTCTTTCTTCTTGACATGTGCAACCTTTGGACAGCATCAATAAATTATTATTATTATTATTATTATTATTATTAACTGACATTCAATTCCGATATGCTAAGCGTGAATAGTGAAAGCACCGTATTCGAATCTAAATTTAGATAGTCTCCCAACGGTAACGTAGTATTGTCGAATTTGATTTGTACAGAACGCTACAGATATCATTCGCTGTATACGTAGACGCGTTAATATACAGACATGAACGCAACATATGTGGATGCGGCCAACATAAAGCCACAATACCTGTCTACAGACACCCTAGCTGGTTGCTATGTATTAATTCCCTGGAGAACTGGAGGCACCTATCTGTAGTATAGATTGGTGAATAATAACATTCAGTACAAAATAATAAAATCGAGGGAGAGAAGATTTAAGCGGAAATTCAATACAGTTTGTGTTCCCCAACAACAACAAAGATTTCACATTGGTAAAGGATGCTGATATGTATTGTGTAAACGCTGTGACAGGCGCGCCTATAAGCTGTATACGATGGTCGTAGCTGACTAAACGATGTTATACAAGTTGTACGTTATAGGAGTACGGCATTATTTGTTTTCAGGTCGTAATTACCAATCTGTCCCTATGAATGCGTACTGAAGCGGCGTTGTTTTATGGCATGCTATTGGATTTATTTATGGATCCAGGTATATAACGTAAATAGCTAGTTGTTTATAGGAGGAATTTATCTGTGAAATACGACTCAGGTGAAAATTTATCTGTTAAATGTTCGGACATTTATTTATGTCTCATACAAAGGATGACGCCAAAATTCCTGCTGATGGTAATAGGTTGTGTGACTTAAAATACAACTAAAGTGATGAATTGATTTCTGGCAATTACTATAGTTATAGTGTAGATTCACTTATATTTTTAGTTGTTTTCTAATGCAGCAATGCGCCTAACTCACATCAAAACACTATTACATATTTACTGCAGTTTGCTCTATATATCTTTCGATGTATTTGCGTCAGAAAGACAAAATTTAGAACTTGATACAGGATGATTAAAAGATGCACGTTGAAAGAAATATATTGATATTATAAAGACAAAAGCAATTGTGTGTATAATCATGATCAGAAAAGTGTAAAAGTGATCTTATTTCTGAAAAGTCTCAACTGTCAAGAACTACGTTTATCTGTTGAGGTAGATCCGTTTCTGTTTAAGATACGTAAGCATATGCAGATAGACTACAGCACGTGTGTTACACATTTCGTTTGTTTACTATAAAGATATCGATGACCGTGAACCTCGAAGCTAGTTAGTATTGAGAGCGTGCAACAATATTTAAGAGTATCTGGCACTTCACAGACATGGTGTGATGTATGTAGTTTTGTAGTTTTTCTGAATTTTACAAATAGTAGGCAAATTCCATTTTAAATGTTAATTACGTATCTAAACAGACATTACAATAGCAATGAAACGCCTCCCAGGGTATTCCTTAAAATACTTGTGTTTACACCTAAACTTATAACAATTTTTCGAAATGTTTACCATTGCCGTCAATACGTGCCCGTGCGCCCAATAGTAGCTCCCGGTTCTGACGAATCGTGTTCGCACAGTATCACCAATAATACCGGATCAAACGTTGAAAGTAAATCTCCGTTTAATTTAGAGTCTCCAATAATAATAATAATAATAGTATTTATGGGCAGTTGGAATGGAAATAATAGATACATATAATAATGAACACTCGCCTTGAAAATAGCAGTTGACATTCTTTCTTTGGCCTATATTATAATTAAATTAAATACAATGTATAACAAGAAAAGAAAGAAAGAAAACGCACCTAATACATTTACAGGTACGAAAGCCCTAGTAGAGTAGTGAGACAATTTCTGTAGGTGTCTAATTTACAAAAGACAGTAAACACAAATTATTGTACAGTAAATAGATGCCAAAGTAGTCTTTAGGTTTTCACGGCCGTCGTTGCTGGCTGCTCTTCGGTTCTCGGGTTCTCTGCCATGTAGAAAGTTTGAATTACTTGACGTATCGATCATCTCGTCGTGATCGTCTTCAGAAGTGAAGTGACTAGTTTATCCTGATCCGGGGTTAATATATCGTCATATATAGTATACCTTAGGTACTATCTTTCGGTGAAGGTAATTTCGTGGATAGCTTTTCTAGAGCATTGAAGATTACTTTGATATTGTGTTTGCGCAGCTTCCTTCCGATTTTGTCAGTGCATCCTTTGATGTATGGCAGGCAAGTCGTTCCAGTAGTGGTTGTTGTTTCTTCCTGTTGTTTTGGTTGTTTGTTGATGGTAGCTGTAACGTCTTTGAGTCTGTAGTCGATTTGTCGTAGTGTGTTCTAGAGATGTTGGAGTTCGGATTCAAGGTATTCTTCATCTGATATCGTCTTAGGTCTATGCACCAATATGTTTAAGATTCCTCGTTTTTGTGCTGGGTGATGGTGAGAATTTGCATTAAGATAGCGATCCGTATTGGTTGGTTTTCGGTAAACATGATGTTCCAGTGTTTGGTTCTCTTTGTTCTTGAGCAGCACGTCTAGAAAAGGTAATGAGCCATCTTCCTCGAGTTCCATGGTAAATTATATTTGGTTGTGTTGTTTATTGAGGTGTTCCAGAAATTTAGGTAAAGTGTCAGTTCCATGCGGCCATATAACAAAGGTGTCGTCGACGTACCGATACCAGCATTTCGGTTTTAGTTCACTTGATGCAATGGCGGTGTTCTCGAATGTTTCCATAAAAATGTTAGCTAATACTGGAGACAAAGGTGATCGTATTGCGGCTCCTTCTGCTTGTACATACAATTCTCCGTCGAAGGTAAAATATGTTGAAGATGCGCAGAGTTTTATTAAATCTATGATGTCATCTTCCATGTTTCCTGGGAGCGTTGTCGGATGACGGTGACAGCTTCATCTATCGGGATATTAGTAAACAACAATTTAACGTCGAAGCTCACTAAAACGTCATTCTTCTCCACCTTGACATTCAGGACTATTCTTATGAAATGCGCCGAATTCTTGATCTACTTCTCCGTTTTTCCTAAGAGTGGTTGAAGATTCTTGGCAAGGTATTTGGCTAAAGGATGCGTAGCCGAACACACTGCTGATACAATAGGCCTCATGGGATTTTCGTCTTTATGTATTTTTGGAAGTCGATATAATCTTTGTGTTATGATGCCTGTCTTGATGATGTTCCGGCGTAATTCCTTAGGTGTCGATGAGGTTTTGACTGCTGCTGATAATTTTCTTTCCAGTGCTGGTGTTGGATCTTTCTTAAGTTTGCGGTATGTAGAGTCTTGTAGTAATACCCGCATCTTTCGTTTGTAGCTAATACTGGAGACAAAGGTGATCCCATGGCGGCTCCTTCTGCTTGTTCATACAATTCTCCGTCGAAGGTAAGATATGTTGAAGATGCGCAGAGTTTTATTAAATCTATGATGTCATTTTCCCTGTTAATTTCCTGGGGGCGTTGTCGGATGATTGTGACAGGTTCATCTATCGGGATATTAGTGAACAACAAAACAAGAAAATAGATGCTGTTTAAGTTGTTGTCTAATACGGGAAATGGGCATAGCAATTGGTATATGAAACTAACTTTATTATATAGATATCTTTACTGATTATGTTGCCTAGTGTAACACTGTAAGATTGGCCGTATTTAATGCTCCAGTGTCCCTCACCATCGCGGAAACTCCCCGTCTACCCCACATTCTGTGGATGAAGCGCGTGCAGCTATTATGTACACGCTGTATCCTCAACTAGTCGTGTTTTGTTGAACAGCTGGCATAAATTGTGTCCGCATAATTGGAATGAGCCAAAACGAGCGACTGACACAAAATGTACCTGGTGGGAGTACTAAACAAATCTCTGTGTATGAATATTGACTTCAGAGAAGGGATTACCTTTCTGATAAGATGGGAGGTGTTCTGTCAAAAACGGAGAGCCGTGTCCAGGAACAGACTACGATGTTTCACACATCCAGTGGGTGCAATTAGATCTGACCCAATGTGGATATCCAATGAATATCGCACATATTGGCGAGATGTTTTGGGTCTAAATACTATCTTTTGTATTTTCAAAGGGTTGATCTGAAGTTGATGCTCATCGCAGTCATTGGGTCAGCGATAGGTCATGCACGTCCTCGTTAATATTATGTTGGGCCTCGAGATATTGTGAGGAGCCACAGGAGAGATGCAGTTGTGTATTGTCAGCGTATATATGGCGTTTACAATGTTTAATGACAAAATGCGGATTACTGGTATATATCGAGAACAAGGGAGAATGGCATGGATTTTCATTGTTTCACTTGCCATAGTAGATGCGAGTGTTAAACAAAAAAGTCATTCTTGAAAAATAAATATTTTGTAAACCACTTAGTCTGCAGAAATGTAATCTTCCTTTTCGGGGCCAGTAACATATGTTTTATCAATGTTTTAAATTTTCGCAGGTGCTTTTTTAATCAAATAATATTTTCTCACATGGTCATTTCTTCTCTGCCATCTCCGGATTGACAATATTGTACCAAATTTAATATTCTTTTTTCATCTAGAGAGGTGCCCAGTCGTTACTGTAAATCAGGCTCTCTTTACTGTTCTGCAAAGTATTTACAATTCTTTAGAAAAAAAAGTGCAAGATCAGCTCCATAATGTTTATTCTGTCAAAGGCATTTGAATCAAGGCATCACTAACTTTTGTTATGTAAGTTTGAGCGACATGGAATTAGAGGACTATGTCTAGAGTGAATAAAATCTAACCTACGTGATCGTCCACGAAACGTTAAATTAACACAGGACATCGTAGCAGTGTAATCCGGAAAGACAAAATAATAATGTGAGTATACCGCAAGGATCAATATTGGGTCCCTGGTTATATTTGTTAACGATTTCCACATTAATTTTGACGCTGGAGAAATTTGCCAATATCCAAATGATACATCTGCCATTATATCGGCAAAAGAATTACAGGACCTCGCGAAGAAAGGTAGTGAGTGTGCCGAAAATATATTGACTTGGACCCAGTGTAACTCTTTAACGTTAAATGTAAAAAGACCAGTTTGATAAATTTTAACTCTCACAAAAGACATGATTCATCAATCCTCATTCGCTTAGATGGCAGATCTACACATTCCAGACTGTACAACCGCTAAGTGTTTAGGATGTAGCATGGATATCGTTTTGTTCTTGGAATATCAAATTGAAGATATTTGTAAAACCCTTGCGTCTTCTTTGTTTACCATCCGTGTGCTTAAACAAGATGTTAATTCAGATGTTATAATATTGTACTATTCTGCTCTGGGGGTGTTCGCCAGAAGCTGAGCGTGTATTTGTTTTATGAACACGAGCGGTGCAAGCTACTGGGTCTAAGTTTTAGCGCACCACTTCGATTCATTTTTAGATCTTTGACATCGTATGGTATTTATGTACATTAAACAAACCTTCGTGTAGAGATAACGACAAAATGCATATCCGTACAACTACACATAAAATAAATTACAACTAGGGAATAACTTTGTTAGGTTTAAACGAATGACATATTCCTACGCATGTAATATTTATATATATATATATATATTGCTATATCATAAACCTAACCTAAACAACATACAGCATCATACGTTTGTTACTGAATTATGTACCTATATTAATGTATTTTGATCTATGTATTTATCTAGTTTGTAAATTTATTGTAAAAATCTAAACTAAACACTCACTATATCGTGTCTAATTAAAAAGGGCACGTTTCCATGGATTTTTAGGTATAAAGTTCCTTCGCTGATCGTTCGAACGTGGGTTGATTTAAGGCTTCGTATCGTTGGAAACGATAATCTTTCATCGTTGCTGGGGTCTGTAATGCCTAGGAGATATGAAAGTTGTTTAAAACAATTGTGGGACTTCTTTTTCGATATTTTCCCGAGTTGGTTGTATTTTCGAAAACATCTAGAAATTGATAAATTTAAATCACTATAAGAGTCATTTTAACTTTAAATCTACTTGCCAAGAATGAAGTGTTGTGTATGTGTGCAAAGATGATGGTAATCCAGTAATTTCGAAGATTTGGGTGGCGTATTTTTCATTCCTGGGGCCAATCGAGGGATTTCGATTCGAGTCTTAGTGGCTGAGACATCGATAACGCAGATTTGGAGCTGAAAAGATTGTTGCAGAACTGGAATCAGTATTTGGAATATACGAAAGCAGTTTATCATACTTCAAGTAAGCGATTATTCATCTTTTGAACTGATAACCGGTGTTCAGAGCGTAAATAGAATTCTGAGGTTAGAGTGTTTTGATAGCAGTTATTTATAGGGATTTTTTTGTATGTAAACAACGTATTTTGCTGTTAAAGGTTATTGGCAATGCTTGATTTTATAACGGGAGTTTAGCGGGAGATTTGAATTCAATTTTGATATTTAAATAAGATATATTGAGTTTAGTTTGGATTAAGATTCAAGGAATCTTATTTTTGTACAATTTAAATAGTATTTGAACTTACTTACTTACCCTGAGAGAGAGAATATTCATTAATTGTTCATCACTTTTTATTAATTCGAAATAAACGAAGTAAATTATAGAAAAATGTTTTATTTTTCACTATAAGATAATAACATCACAACTAAATAACTAGTACAGCATTTAGTAAAGAAACAAAGATTATAACAAGTCAATTTAAGCTGATAATCATAGGTTGTCTGGAACAGTATACCCCACCACGTCCCAGGAGTTACTAAAGATAATATAGTCACCCGATTGGTATGCTGTATACTCAAAACAGGTGTTTTATTCACTTGTGTGCTACAGTGGCATCTACTTATTGAAGGCATAGCTTATCTGTGGAGTAAATTTATCTTTAATAGAGGACGCTGCATGTATGAATGTTAATAAAACAGTATTGAATTAATTTAAAATCAATTTAATAAAATTATAAAAATATCTACAAGTTTCGTAGCAATATATATATATTTATTAATAACTTTATAGTATTTCTGAATTTCTTAAACATAATTAATTGGCACTCTTCTAATTGAGGTGTAAATGCTTGTGTTTTTCTTGCTTTATATGGACGGTATTTCTACTTATGTATTATAGTGGAAATATATACTAAATACTGTACTACAGGGCATCGCGTTGAAATCCAGACAGTTACAGTATATCTAGCATAACTGTCTGGGACAGATTGAGTAAAAGCCAGAGACACTTTTGAGTGCGTCTACTAACCACTATATTCGACTGACGCCGTAGAGATTCATGTAGAAAATACTTCTTCAATGATAGGACGTCAGTATGGTTGTGTTTATATGAGTGTGCTGTATATCTTGGAAAAGATATGGTTGCTTTCGGAAGAGATAGTGACTATAACAAACCTTGTGCGACACACGGGGAAACCATGTATTATAACACAAAACTATTTGAGCAGTCTCCTTACTATAACTGCATAAATATATACAGAACATATGTCTAGAAACAATAGAACCAATGAACATATTTAAGGAATCCCTTAAAGAATATTTGCTGAGCAAGTGTTTCTATTGCGTTGACGATTTTTATAATGATAAGTTATTCATAGACTCAAGAAGGCGGGTGCGTTACTATTCAGTACGATGTAAAATAGTAATTTTATCGCTACGTCGGCGTCGATGTATTTCAGCTGCACGTGTTCTGCGGTCGAGTAAGTCTGTTTATTTGATTCTTAGCGCCCTAGTCGGCCAATTGCATTTCTGATCAAAACTTCGCTGTGAAATATCGGCTACTTCTACGGGCTATTGCGGTAGGCATGCGAAATATATAACATATAATTGTAGGCATTGATTCACGCTTCTTATAAATGCTCCTCGTATTCCGGCTACCACCTTGATGACGCATGTACTTGTGTTTCTTTGTATTGCCGTTATTGTTTGTATGTATTGATAATATTTGCTTTTCCAAATCTCACTCCCAGTAAATTATCATTATTAATATTAACGGTAGATATCAGGCGATAAAATGAGATGTTTAAAAAAGATAAAAGGTACAAGAAGACAAGATAAAAATGGAAATGAAAAAAATTGGGAAGGATATAAGTATGCAAACATTTAACAAGAGCAATTAAAGAATAGCAGATGAAACGATTCGGTGATTATGGTATACAAGAAAAAACCAAGAGAACATTGAATGCTACAATAAAGGATATAGTGAAAGGAAGACATTTAGATTGCAACAAAAAGCACAACGTTTGCAATGAACAGAAAACAGTGGAAAAAATGGTGAACAACACTGGCAAAAGTAACTACTTTTAAATTTATCAATAGAAAACCTCAAGATTCATCCTACAATAATTGATATTTGAAAATTTAGGAAACTAATGGATTTTATACCTAACACATCTGCGAGCATTAACACGGGCGCTTCAACGGCATATTAATTTGCAATTCTCTCGCTTGACCCCAAACTAATGAAGATGACCGTCGCAGCTAGCTAATGATACTAGCTCATGGCGCCCCATCAATTAAGCCATTATAGTTGTCACAAAACAGAGAACTTCCGCCACCACAGCGCGGTCACTAGATATAATTCAATTCGAAACGGCTCGGACACTCCATCGTTTTGATTTAATTAATTATACTTCAATTATGATATTAGCATTCAACCCTTAACAGCGCTAGACATCACTGGCTGGCGGTACCGAGAACGGTAGCTAGTCGACATGGTAGCCCGGTATTCTTCCTGTGTTCAGTTTCTGGAGTGCGGACACGCTCTCGATGTTAAATTATAATCGCGCTAGCTAAGTGGCGGTTTAATGCCACTATTGCATCTAACTTCTAACGATCTAAGTTCGATGATTCTACGCTGGAATACATTTCCTCATGCAATAGTTGTTTCCAATCCGCCAGCTGCATAACTTCTTTGTAGTGAGCAACCAATATCAAACTAGCGGTGATTTAAGGAAGATTTGTCACTTATTTGATTTTATTATATATACAAGAATGGTTCTTATACTATTGAAACTACTTTGATTTAACAGATAAAAATGTGCGCACGTTGATGGGAAAACAGTTTTACCATATATTCAGGCAGTACCACAAAGGTCAATATTGATCGTACTGCTATTTTCAAGATGTGAGTATTGGTACTCTGTATAGGAGAAGACAAGGAATTTAAATGTGCAGCTTTTCGGACAAGTTGTGGATCGGTTATTAAAAATACTCTGGAAAAACTGTTACTTTCACAAGAAGTTAAAATCAAACCTGAAATTAATATGCTAAAATAGAAATTGAAACAACTGCATATGCAATTCTGAGTGCTCAATGATAAGGTTAATGATTTGGAACAAGATTCCAGAATTAGCAGCGATCTATAGATACCTGAACGGCCAGCGGTCATGGTTAATGGACCATTTATTGTAGATTTTATGAACAGTCGTTGTACCACACGGTTATACCTTTGTCATTGCTAGTAGTTTGCTATATAGCGTTTGTAATTTTTGTGTGGAGGCATTCTCCATGCGCTGATAGCTTGTCGAACTAACTCAGTTTCAATCTTTTAAAAAAATAATTTATTTATTGGAATTTTGAGTAGGATAGTATAGACTTGTAGCAAATTATGTAGAAGCACTTGCGAAATTTTTTAAACGAAGGAAAAGAGAAAAGGAAATCTCTCTCTCCACTTTTTTGTTTACCGAACCCCATTATGTAAGTTTTTAGTGGTAGTAAGTCTAGATACTAAGCTAATAGCTACCGTATTCTTTTCTAGACTTACATTTGTGTTATGACTTAGGACTAATCACTAGTAAAGAAGATAGTTTACGCACACCTTGATTAGTCGCTCAATTCATTGCGGCCACCAGAGCCTATTGTATGCGAATGTTATCTGCAAGTTTATCCATCAAATTTAGTAAGCTTAGTTTTACAAACACCACCGCGTTCACACTTATCAAAGAGTTCAATTCTGTGCTTGGTGCTTTTCCTTTGCAGTGACCTGTATAAACGGAAATAATTACTTAGACTATTGTACTGTCAGGTCCAAGTAGTTTGTTAGTTCGGATATGATTGTGTGAAATAGACCCGTTCGCTTGTACCAAACCATGATAATTATTATTGTCTAGGTCGGAGTATTATTATTATATTTATAGCCCTGCTTTTTAATTTCAGAGCATTTTTGGAACTCTATAATAATAATCTTTAATGCCCAACAGGTACAGACCCAATAACAGGACAAACAGTAATGAAGAATATGTACAGGGTGTCCCACCGAAGACTGGGTCTTGGATTACAGCTCTATTTGTCATTTTAGAAAGAAACTTTTTCTACAAGAATGTTATAGAATTCAATGCTGCATCACCTAAAAATATTTTTGACTATACAGAGTGTCCCAGAAGTAGGAAAACGGATACTTACTTCGTTATTTTAAATGGAACACCCTATATATTATTTCATTTTTCAATTCTACGTAGAAAAATAACATGACTTCATATAAACTACTATATGTCTATCTTTAATAACAACGTTGTTATTTACTCTTTTGTCAAAAGTAGTCCCGATGCAAAGCATCGGTTAAGGCGGCGTGGTTTATATTTGGATTTGTTTTAGACATTCATATTTTAAATATCATACATACATACTTAGTCTGATTCAACATTGAAATTAAAATCGATGTAATTGTATACAGGTGTCCACTATAGCCCTGAACATTTGCTTAACTTTAATCCAAGGTAACTTGATTTTTTTAAATAGCACCCTATATTTTTGCTTGTGTTAAATTAATCCTTGCCCAAAACCCTATCAATCCATACTAAACATTTATGATGCCACATGCACGATTTCATAGTTAATTAATGATTTTAAATAAATCCAATAATTTTTCCGTTAATTTGCAGGTCGCCTTGGTATATAAGCGCTAAACAAAGGAATAAAGCTGTGAATTAGTAAGTATACGTCGGCATCGGGTCATAATTTAAAACTAATAACACTTTTTTTGAAAAAATCAGAAATTTTATGTCATTTAACTCTGTGATTATGCAAAATTTCTTAAATATATATATATATATTAAAAAACCGTTAAAATTACAAAAAATAAACACTAAAAACAGTCAATACATCATTAAATTAATTATTTGAATGTAACGGAAATGTTCAAGAATGTCCTCTTTCTCTCAAAGATATTTCTATCTCCTTTTACGTTACTTTTTGAAGCAACTCTGGTGAAACGGCTAAAAATGCCTCCCTTAGTGGTAAGTTCCCCAACATTTCATAGAATTGCGTTTGCAAAAAATAGTTGTATGGCTCTCCGTTTAAATTATTCTCGAAGAAAAAGGGTCCCACAATGTGACATCCAACAAAATTCTTCCTCATACATTTGTTTTCCATCTACCTTATACCACACGTGTTGCTACAGATCTAGGATTGTCTTGTGCATAAACGTGAGCGTTCTTTCTGATCGGTACACCATTACTCTGGAAACTACCTTCTACCCATCAGTCACAATGTCTTATCCGCCTTCCGTAATCATCATCTGTAGGCTGCTGATGTATGGATGCGTGGTAAGGGTGATATTTATGTATCCGTAAAATCCTTTGAACAGTACTGTTATACACACTTCAGCGTTTCTGCTGATATGCCTCGTGCCCACATTTGGCTGTTCAACCTCAGAACTAAAAACATTGAACTCATTATCTTCATTAATATGATGATAACGTTTATTAAACAGCACAGATGCTTTCAAACCTGTGCTTAACATTAAAACATTCCATTCTTGGACACCATGTTGTCTATATATTTTTCAAGACAATTTTGTCCACATTCACCTAAATGTAAAATTTGAAAAATTGTGTAAAACGGGAATATAAATAGATATAAATATATGTAATTGGGAAAATGACATAAATGGTTACGTACCAATCAAATACATCATATCAACAAATTCTTCTTTTGAATATTGCATATTTTGAAGTATATAACAACATGTATAAGAAAATAAATAAACAAGCAATGAGAGAGCAAGGAAAAGGTATTAGATACGTATATAAAATTATTTTTTGAGAGTTTTGAGATTTAATTATTGCGAAACAATTACCATGGCCTACTAAAAATATGTTCTATAATTTCTGATCATACATAAAAGACATAAAATTTTTCTTTTTTTAAAAAACTTGTTATTAGTTTTATATTATGACCCTATACTGACATGTATTTGCTAATTCGCAGCTTTATTCAATTGTTTAGCTTTATATACCAAGGCGACCTGCAAATTAACGGAAAAATTATTGGATTTATTTAAAATCATTAATTAACTATGAAGTCGTGCATGTGGCATCATAAATGTTTAGTATGGATTGATAGGGTTTTGGGCAAGGATTAATTTAACACAAGCAAAAATATAGGGTGCTATTTAAAAAAATCAAGTTACCTTGGATTAAAGTTAAGCAAATGTTCAGGGCTATAGTGGACACCTGTATACAATTACATCGATTCTAATTTCAATGTTGAATCAGACTAAGTATGTATGTATGATATTTAAAATATGAATGTCTAAAACAAATCCAAATATAAACCACGCCGCCGCCGCCTTAACCGATGCTTTGCATCGGGACTACTTTTGACAAAAGAGTAAATAACAACGTTGTTATTAAAGATAGACATATAGTAGTTTATATGAAGTCATGTTATTTTTCTACGTAGAATTGAAAAATGAAATAATATATAGGGTGTTCCATTTAAAATAACGAAGTAAGTATCCGTTTTCCTACTTCTGGGACACTCTGTATAGTCAAAAATATTTTTAGGTGATGCAGCATTGGATTATATAACATTCTTGTAGAAAAGCTTTCTTTCTAAAATGGCAAATAGAGCTGTAATCAAAGACCCAGTCTTCGGTGGGACACCCTGTACATACTATAAAGAAAAAGTAATAATGGAAAATATTATACAAAAATATATATATATAGATCAGCTTTCATTAACTTTTACGCACCTGTAGTAGTTTCAGCACCATCTGACTGTTATTAATAAAAGTAAGTGATTCGTATATTATATCTTTATTCAAAACCTCGTCTGCATATAATATATTCCACTGGTAAAGATTGTAGCGTCAGAAGCCATCCAATATTGTCCGATGTTCTCTTATTTTTGGCTTTTGCGACAGAAAACTCCCGCATCCATTCCCTACTCTATCCATGAATCGTCCGTCTACCAGCAGGTGCCTATCTGCGGCCTGCCAAAGGCAGAAGGTAGTTAATCTAGATTTTCTTTCTAAAAGAATGTGTAATGATGGTAGATCCGCTAGTGTTCTCGTGATTGTCATACTTGCGATCTAATTATGTTATGTGTCGGCCTGCTGCACATATTTCTCGACGGATTAATGTTTCATCAAATAGGATGCTTTGATATTTTTCATTATCTGCAAATGCAATTTTCACATCTTGGACATTGGATGGTACTAAATATCTCATCCATTTCCTATCCCTGATGAACCGTACTGTCGCGGTTTTCCAACCAATAGAAAATTAAAAGGAGCAGTATACATAGCCACCACAACAGAAGCAATCAGTGCACAGGTCTGGAATTGCATAGGGTATGGATGCCGTTAGTGCGCGACTGCATGCGCAGGGCACTCACATCGGCAACCAGACGGGTCAATAAGGTATAAACTTAATTCTAGAACCACCAGAACAAGGTACCCGCAATAAGGAGTTCGTTCTTAAGATTGACAAAAATATAGTGAAATTTTCTGTAGAATCAGATTTCAAAAAATGTTCACGATCAGCTTATGAGGGAATAAAAACCACAGGGCATAAAACTCTCATGCATACAAATATCATTATATTACATATAAATATATTTCAAACAGTATATATCCCGGAGAAGCTAGTATACGATCGCAATATAAAGTAGTGTGGACACTATATATTACAGAAACAAACATACGCAATTACATCGAGTAAATTAAGACAATTTACTCGAGGAGAGTACGTATAATTCTACCACCAACCCCACATCCATGGTTGGTGGTAGAACTAGTCCTTGTCAGCGCTGCCCTGATGACGGCAGTAGAACCACTGCCGGAAAGTTCGATTTACAAAATCCAAACAACGATCGAAACAGTTAAATCAACACTAACTCACGATTTTTTTTTTAGGTAGTAGAACCTTCAGTGCTAGAAGTTCTTCCGAATTCCGCAAATATGCCACCCGTTCGCTTTAGAGAACCTAACGTCCACACCGAATCCCATTGATTGACCAAAGTCCGTACTTCTCTTCTACGGAAGTTGCAGTGATGGTTTCGCCAAGGTATGCCTCTGTTACTTGTTTTTACCTTTCGTGGGCAATTCATATGATAAGCAAAAATTAGAGCGTTACTGATCTGCTTCGCTGCTATCTCTGTTTGATCATATTTGGTTGAACTGTAAAAACATGATATATTCCTTCCAACCAATGCGCTTGTAATCACGTTTCCTTCCAGAATCTGAAATTGGATGTATCGGTATCACAGTGCGATGGTTCCTACAAGATTCTCCAATACTGAGTACTCGTGCTCATTGTGTTGGAGCTCAATGTTGTGCCTTGCACCTCCTTCCTGTTTGAGGTGAAGAAGGTTTTCCCATGAAAAATAGTTGTAAGGTGACCCCTTTAGATTGTTGTCAGTGTTACTCCAAATCGCGTAGTAGAAATTAGCACCATCAGAATAGCATTGCTTTTTGCTTACACTTAGGTAAACCACATGTAATAATTTGATACTACCTTTCGAGACTAGTAGCAACTTCATCGGCCTGCAAGTGAAATTTTATTTTGAGAGATAATTTTGGTATCACAACACCTCGGTACCTGCTAACAACATTTATTAATATCGATTCAGTTTCATAGCATGAACAATTTATGTTTCTTTCGCCTTATATTTACGGTCATACACATACTCTTTAGAACGTGGGATCATAATTTTTGCAGGGCAACACATTTTCAACAGCACCCTTTACAAGTCGTTAAGTTGTTCTGGCGTGAACGGCAGGGCTATGTTTCAATTACATCCCCGCTGTATGTAGCTGGCGCAATAAATTTCGCAGTCAATTTACTTCGCTTACCACCGACAACGTGATTAATAATAAAGTTACAAAGGCTGGTCGGCAAGCGACCAACTTTTAAAGTGCCTCGGTATCATTAATCACCTGATCATTACAACCCATAAAGTGTCAAAGTTAAATTACCATCTAAAGTTAAGTTTAAGGCGTCTATCCGCGGGGGCCCTCGCGGACAGATGACGTGGAAAGGCGCATGTTGTTCAATGAAATCATCCATGTATGTGATATTTGGTCTAAATTTCTTGGCGATTGAACGAAAGAGCTGAGCGGGGAAAATATCTGTAACCGTATGGAAGCTGTGGTATATTTATTTACGCATGCCAAACAAAACATAAGAGTCTAGGGATCAGGGTTAATAAGCTACTCGTTGTACCTACAGATAGTATTCTGTCATTGCATCATGTGGTCGTTTGTACCTTGTCATTGCTAGTTCGTAGTTTGCTATTTAGTGTTGTATCTTTTTTCATTTTACGCTGCTGCGTATATGTATTGCTACGAAACTTGTAGACAAATATTTTGAATTAAATTTTATAAAGTAAACAACTGTTTAGTTTTACTGAACGCCATCCCTGAGTCATCTGTAATACTCTCAATAAATTCAGAGATAAACCAAAACTCAATTGATAGAGGGCCGTGGCGGTAATTCTGTCCCACTCAAACGGTTTCGCATCCACGCTTAACGAATAGGAAGATAAACTAAATTATTCAGTAACTTTTAAGACGTGGTAGGGGTGCACCACTCTGGCTAATACTTCTTATAACACCCAATATAGCATCTAATGTGAATGTATCTTCAATGTGATTGTACAGTTATTAATTATCAATTTTTTTCTATACGTTATATTCAATAAAGAAACAATTTACAACTGAAATTAATTTACTTTAAATAGTGTCCGAAATGTAACAAAGAAGTAAACCTTCTATGGATACTCTCAGGTGAGTAGATTTATTTACTATATATAAGAACCACTATTATACAGATTTCTATTATCTCAACTTAGATCAAGAACTTAAATCTGTCGATTTATAAACACAAGTCAAATTCAAATTTCCCGCCGAATTCCCATCAACATTACTTCCAAATTAGTCAATGTGCCAACTCAGTCAATTTGCAAAGCTGACAAGAAATACGTATATGAAACCTACAGAATCCTGACCAACTTCACATATACAAAAGTTACTAAATCCACAATAAAATATGTCAACAAAAATCTAGTCTTGAAATCTCTTATACGTTTTACAAAGATTATAAGTTCAAAAAGATGATAAAATCGCTTACTGCTGGTACAAACAAATCTTCTAATAAAAATTCCGTGTTAAGTGTATCACTTCAGCTCCCATGAAGTGTTCCAAAATGCCAGTAGAATTCTACAGCCAGAATTGGCTTGAATGTTGATTTTCAAAACCCCAAGATTAGACTAAGGACAACTCCAAATTTCCAAATAAGTGGATACATATCATCTTTGCACCAAACACGTAGTACTCTCATTTAAAGCAAGTAAATTATAGCATTTTTAGAATTTCTAATTGATAAATAAACGAATTTCTAGATAAAAGTTTCGAAAAACTACTATACTATCAGGAAATTAGAAGAAGAAGTCTCTTGTCCTATTTGTTTTTAACAAACTCATATTTCCAAGGCAAAACTAACCCAGCAACCCCAAAATAGAAATCGGTTACTGCGCAAACGTGTGAATTAAAATTTCCAATTCGAACACTCATTCGAAAGATACGAACATATGAAAATGAATTTCCGAGACATTTTAGCAATTTCCAAAAGGAATTCGTTTCACTTTTGTTTCAAAAGAAACGTTCAAATTTCAACCAATCAAAAGGAAGCATTTCACGATTTTGAAGAGAATCTCCATAGCGACAAAGGAATCACTTCGATTTTAGCTGTTGTGGGGAACGACGTGCTTTCTGCCGCCCAAACTGAGATTCTAACCTTACTTAAAAATTTTGATAAATTTTTTTGTCTCAGTTGACACTAAAGTCAAGTATAAAGTCATAAGTGTTAAAGTGTGGAACGTCATTACCTTTTTATGGAAGGTTATCGATCGCCAAGGAGATCCTGAGATCCCTAACGTCACTGTTACCAGAGAGTCCCGCTAATACAGTTCCCGTCTCACACAAGGATCCCAAAACGTCAGACCACCCCAATTCGTTATTCTCGAAAGACCGTAAACCCGGAAAGGGCCGAATAAATATTTTTGTAAACCCATTTCACAGTGTTATAGTTTTTAACTGACTAGAACTACTCTTGAAAATTGTTAGCACTGTCACTTCTAATATAATTAAATTTTGTCGTTGGAAATTTTAAAATTTAATTTGAGATTTATTATTAAAAAAAGTTAATAATTCGAAGTCGTTCTAATTATATGCTAACAATATAATTACTATTAGCCTATAATTAAATCGCTTGCATATTTTTTTCCTCAAATGATACAGTGCCATCTATCCTTCAGGCATTCTTAATTTGGGTAGAGAACTATAAGCAAGAATATAAAATTTCACTTTTAAACCCCATTTATTTTCTAATTTTCGGAATTACAATTCAAAGAAAAATGAAGAACTTTGTTTATAAATTTTTTAATATCGTTTATTTAATTATTTTTCCTATCAATTTACACTGTAAAATTTAATAAAGAATTCCATTTGTGTTTTACATTTAAATAGTTTTTTTTTTTATTTTCTGCCTAAATTTCCTAATTTAGGACACGAATCCAAGCCCTGTCTCATGTTAAATTAAATTCATCATTCAATCATTTTTTTCAACGCTTTTCATCATATTACCGGTTTTAATACAATACAACTATATATTAGTCAGAATCCTGTGATGGGTGGAGACTGTGGCTTGAAAACTAAAACAAAAATCCCAAAAGAAAGGTGAAAAAATCCCTTACCACAAAATTATCGTATCATCGAATTGTAAAAGTAGTAACCAAGTAATTTTTCACGCGAAAACCAAATGGCTGAATTCGGAAATTAAATATCAGTACAGTAAACGAAGTAGGTTAGAACTTGATTTATATAATTTGCATTTAGGTTTAACCAAAAACCTAAATAATTACGAACACGAAGACTGGTGTCGTTTTCATAGAAACGTCGTTGAAATTTGCGATCACAAACTAAACATTAAAATTCGCACTTTAAATAAGAAATTTAACAAACTTGTTCCGCGGGTCCAGAAACCTAGGGTAGATGATTCTATGAAAGAAACACTAGTCGTCAATCAGTCATCTGAGAATTTTAATGTTAAAGAATTAAAATTATTAGACAAAGGTCTAAAATATTGTTTGCCAAGCAGTAAGGTTCCGATGGAGAAGATTATTGCAGGCATCGAGACCTCTATCAAAGGTTTTTCAGATTCTGCAAAATCTTTCGTGAGGGGTGCCTGTAAGGTTCAAATCCGGGAAAATCTGCTGCAGCACAAACAATGTACAGTAAATAATGAATGGAACACAATTAAAAATCTCAGAACCAAAGACTGTTTTTACGTTAAAGCCGACAAGGGCAACAAGTTAGTAATTATGGACAAAACCGATTATTTCAACCGTGTTAATCTTTTAATAGCTAATGGACCCTACGGTCAATTAAAGAAAAATCCTCTCCCCAAAATGATTAGACAAACAAAAGACGCGTTAAGAAGTTGTCCACAATTAATAACTTCCGCCCTAAAATGGCGTTTAAATGTAAGTAATCCGTTTGTACCTAGGTTATATTGTTTACCTAAAATTCATAAACCAGGTAATTCGATGAGACCTATTGTTTCAGGTATTAACTCACCGACATACCTAATTTCGAAATGGTTAGTGAATGAATTTAGAAATTTACCCGAAAAATTTTGTGGTAAGGGATTTTTTCACCTTTCTTTTGGGATTTTTGTTATTAGTCAGAATTTTTACATTAATATACATAATTAGGTAGATTTAGAAATAATACACTTAGATAAACACAATTTAAATTGTCAAGCACTCTTTGGGTTTCATAAATTATAATTCATATAAAATAGTGTAGCAGTATGTATTTATATTTAAAGTAACAAATGTCGATAAATGTCTTAACATTTTGTTTCGCTAGTACGATGCAAATGTCGACAATGATTATGTGTGAAGAAGTGAAATTAGGAAATTCAATACAAGTTGAGAGAAAAGAGAGACCGAATCTGGCATAGTAGACTCTGGACTATTTGCATATAAATTGAATGATATGAATATTAGTTTAGAGAAAGCGGACGCAAGTGATTATGGGAATTACAGATTTACTAACACATTGCTACAAGCTTCACTACAATGAACGCACGTCTTAATACCAAAGCTGTCACTATCAGCATTAACACTGAACTGTTATAGGTAGTCAATCATTCCAATTTCTCCAACTTGTAGCAAATTCTGTCGTATTTACGAATATACTGCTACGAAACTTGTAGATAAATCTTTTAAATTTTAATTAAATTTTTAATTAAGTAAACACTGTTTTTATTCTACTAAGCACCCCTGAGCGTTATCTATCATACTCTCATTAATTCCAAAGATATGCTAGATCTCAAATGTTAGAGGGCATGAAAGGTAAATTCGTCCCCAGCACAGTGTTTTAAGTACACCGCAAACGAATAGGATACTTATAATCTTCAGTCACCCTCGGGACGCGGGAGGATAACGTCACTCCGCTGAACCACTCATTATTATATTAATATAGCTTATAACATTTAAGTATCTTTAATATATTAGTTAGTGATGTTCTTGTACTACATTGAATAAAAGAAACGAAAATTTATCTACAGTTAAATAAATTTGATGAACAAAGAAATGAATCTTCTGAAGATTCCCTCAGGATAAGTAAGTTCTTTACTGTCTTATATACACAATAATAAGATTTTTAGAATCTTAATCCAAACTAAAAACTCGTATTTTTCGTTTTTAATATCACAAATAAAATTCAAATCTCCGGCTAAATTCCCGTCATAAAACTCAAGTATAACTAGATCAATGCCAACTTAAACCGCTCGTGAAATTAACCCACAGAATCAAATACAACCTCACATAACCAAATTTACTAAATTCACAGTTATCATTCAAATAAATATGACCTCAAATTCCTTTAGGCATTATATGCCGGTTATAATTTCAAAAGATAATAAAATCGCTTACTTCAGGTACGAAAACTGTTCTAGTATAATCCAAATAATAATTCCAAGTTCAAAACAATCATTTCAGCTTCCAAATGGTGTTCCAACGATCTCACAGCAAACTGGTTCGAATGTAATTCTTCAACACCTCAGGATTAGATGAACGGCCACCCCAAATCTCGAAATAAGTAAGTTTTTAGTTTAAATTATTACATACGTTGACAAGATAAATAAATAAATAAAAATATATTTACTTAAACAATTTATAGTCGATATTATGATTCTGTGGGTTTTGTTTAGCATGATACATCGAGAATAACATAGCAATACAATGCTTATTCTTCAATATTGAACTTCCTCCCTACTTGCAGTATCCAAATAGAGCCCATAGTTAAATAAAGATAAGGTCAAATGCTCCCATATTAGGATTTTCAATGGTGTAGCGAGAATATTTATAAAAGCATAAGTTAGGTATCCTAAAATAAGAATATGCAGAGTTGATTAATTTAATTAATATGGTGAAATAATTCCTGTATTTATTATTGATTGTCATAACATGGTAATGTAATATTGCACAGCAATTCGAACATTGCTGTAGGGCAAATCGATAAATAAAATAAATTAATTAGTGTCAAGTGGAATAATACAATTATATTGAAATATCTATTATTATGTGCCCTCTAGCTCTCTGCAAACAGGTTTGATTTTTATATTAAAAAATTCTATTATAGGTTTAATTGCGTGGCAGATACACAAACCCCGAATGAATGTAATCGTAATTAGGTGTTTTTCTTACTAGCACTCTATATAATTATACACATATTTTTACTATTAGTATGCTTAAAACTCTCCTAACGGTGCTTTAGTTTAAAAAATGAATCCCTATCTGGACATGCTTTTATGTAATGCGAGGGAAGCAACTTAGAGACAGAATAGTTAATTACTCCACCGTGTAGGGTCTCTACAATAGCAATGAATTGGATCAGTATTAAGTTTTAGTTGGCGTTCACATGGTACGATGCTCATCATCTCTATTGCTGAATTCAATCTGTCACTTCATTTGCGCTAATCTGACAATGAATAGGCAACCAAAATAGCTAATACCCAAGCCAAACCTTGAAGGCTTAATTTCGCTTTATGTACTTGTTGTTAGTACAATAATCGATGAAATGTTCACTCATTATAACATCCAATAACAGCTATGATGTACAATATATGTAGTTAAATAAACGTTTAATATTGGTTTAAGCCGTGTTAGTATACTAGACGGATGAAACAGAGTTGATTAAGTTAATTAATATCCTGAAATAATGCTCATATTTATGGTTGATTTACATATGGTAATCTATTACTACCGTGTAATTGGAATATTACTCTAGGCCAAATACATACATAAAATAAATTAGTATCAAACGGAATAATTACATTGAAATATCAATTATTATGGTCCCTCTAGCTCTCTGCAAACGGGTTCAATTTTTACATTCGCAATGTATGTAAGTTAAGGATGATAATACACTGCAACTTGAAAGATTTATCGTGTCCCCTATTCTCGCTATATTTACAGCTGGCCGTCCAGTCTGATTCTGTTTAAAAAGTGCAGAATTTCAGAAAGCCCCAGATTAGGTAACTCTCCATCTTCAATTTCATATGGTGCTCGGTGCAAGGCCCTCGAGTTACACACTGCAGCGCAATTTGAGAGTAGGTGAATGAATGTTTCATCATGTTCCCCATAAAACAAACATTTGGCTTCCTCTCCCATTCCAAACTTTCTCAGATGTATGTGCAAAAATTATTTTTACTTAGGTTTGTGCATTCTTTAGATCACTTCGAGTTATAGGTTCCAAGAAGAGCTTTAGCTTGCCTCGTTTCATAGAGATTCTCTCAGTACTTGTATTTCCTGTGCTCTACTTCACTTTGAAGTTTCTCCAGTACTGTACTGCTACTTATTCCGCAAAAAAGTTCAGGCCCTGCAAATAGTATCCCAGCCCCTTTCTTAGCGAGACGATCTGTTATTTCGTTTTCTTCAACTCCTGTGTATCCCGGAACATACAGAAGGATGACCTTGTTATTTTTCTCTAGCTCATTTAGTTTTCCTATACACTCCCAAACCATCCTGGAGCTGACTATGTTGTGAGCTCATCGCCCTGGTGGCTGCTTCGCTATCAGATATGATAATGACTTGCTTTTGATAGCTTATGTTAATGTTGAAATGAACACAGTTTTCAATAGCGTGTGATTCCACCTGTAAGATACTTGAGTTCATCCCCAAGCTTTCGAAATATTTGATTCTATATTCTGATCTCCTATATCCCTATTTCAGTTCCCTCTGTCGTTTTAGAGCCATCCGTGTACCATTTGATGCCATTTCTGTTGAGTTTCAGGATAGTATCTTTCTCTCATTCGCCTTTGCTGCTAAGCTTTACGGTAAATTCTTTCACTGAACTTTTTTGACATATCATCCCGGGGCGTCTCCTAGATTTGGTTATTGCTTGTCCGATCACTCTGTGTGTGGTCCTTTTGGCTATGCTCCCCATCAAAATGCAAAGAAGAGCAATGTTAACTACCTCAATAGCATAGCTACTGTTGGATAGGTTCTGATTGCTTCAGTTATGCATACACATATTAGTTTTTGCACTTTAGAGAGACTAACTCTCACGGTGGCTAGACGAGTTCTTTTACTCCAAGCCACTGCCCCATAAGTAATTAGTGGTCTCACTATTGCTGTACATATTCAGAGCAGTATTTTTGGGTTGCATGCCCTATTATTACTTACATAGTTTCAACAAACCATTGAGGCCTTCTTTTGCCGTGTAGGTTACATCAAGCTCAAGCTTATTCAACAGAAGTTTTTTGTCTAAAATAAGGTCTAGGTTTTTCACTTCCTGTTACCAATCCATGTCTTGCCAAACTATTTTTATGGTCTTAAGAATGGATTTTGTTGTTGTAAATACTACGAAGGTAGCCTTAGTGGAGTTGATGTTAAGTTTCACTGAATGACACTACCTCTTCGTAATATTAACTCCTTTTTGTACTATTACAGAGAGTATTCCTCTTGCATATATGACTATATCATCAGCATACCCTTCGTTCATCCATTGTCAAACTCAACAAGAGTGGGAAGGTAACTCCCCTTTGTGGTAATCCTTTGGTCGTAGTAACCGACTTGGTCTTATAGCCAACTTCCGTTTCCTCTGACCCGCTAGAAAGCACTTGCGACATTCATCCGGAGGTAGCGCCGTTTACCCCTTCTTTAATTAATGCTTTCTTCACGGCCTCCTGCGGAGTGCTGTCAAAAACGTCCTCAAAATCTAGAAAGGCGCACACTATAGTTTCTTTAATTTCTACATTTCAAATTCCATTGCTCTCCAATTTAAATCAGGTTTTTTCTTAAGTTAGTTAAACTTGAAAAAAAAAATATTAATTATTTTAAGCATTTTATGGAACTAATACGTTGATACTGGAATTTATAGTTCTTGTGTTAAAATACCTGTAGCAGTCTTTCAGTTTAAAGAATTAATCCCTATCTGAACATGCTTTTAGGTAATACAAGGGAAGCAACTTAGACACAGAATAGCTAATCACTTCACCGTTGTAGGGATCTTGCAACGGCAATAAATTAGATCACCATTAAGTTTTAATTGGCCTTCACCTGGTTCCCCATTTCCATTGTCCAATTCAATATATCTCTTCACACGTGCTAATCTAAAACAGACAATAAATAAGTAACCAAAACAACAAACATCCTGCGGTTATGCTTATAGTTATTGTTAATTTACATATAGTACTTAATTTACTTAATTTACATAGAGTACTCTGAAATTATCATGCAATTTTAACATTTCTGTTAGGCAAACAAACAAAATAAATTAAAATCTTAGTACATTTTACAATTTTAGTATTTTCATTATAACTTTTTACATTTTTTTAATTATTGGGAGTAAACGGTTATTCGATAAGAAGTCCACTTTTAATTTTAAAAGAAACGTGTATTTATTTTGAATTAGTACAAAAATAGTTATTTAAATACAAAATACAAACTCTGAGACTAGTTTTGGAAAATGATACCCAGTAAATTGCAATCTTGACTCTGTCAGGAAATGGTTATTCTTTTCAGGATTAGATTTGATTTGATTTGGCATTTTGCACGAGTCAGGTCTCTTTATCATCCCATCCCCTTCACACCACTGCCTGAGGCCTATTATATTATTCCGTACCTAGTGAGTTTATTTACATGAACAGATTAGTCCCTTTAATTATGTTTAGTAGCCTGTCTGGTAAATTTTTTTCCGTCAGATCTCTCAGCAGATTGATTGCTTCCCGCACTTGCTGTCATTGCCGTACCAATGCAGCGCATACAAAAACACCGTGTTAGGCTGTGTCCTGCTGCTCATTGCATTATCTACAAAAAGGCTCATCTTTAAAAATGTCAATTTTATGTAGGTAATTCCTTAGACAGCCGTGTCCTATTAAAAGATTTGTCACCGTTCTAAGCTGTACTCGATTGAGACCCAACACATTCGCAGCTAAATGCCGTGATAGCTGTCCCATCATCCGTTTGCTATGTTGTATCTGCCTTTCAACACTGTTCCAGTGTACCTGGTGTTTTCTTATAATTCAGTTATTGCACTACGTGTCGCAGTCTTGGTTATCACCAAATCTAGTTCAGGTCCGCTAATATTATTTTAAATACACGAGTGTTACAATAACGTTTATGTAATGCGAATGATTCAATGTACGAGCATTACAAGTCATTGTGACACGAGTTTTTTACAGTATTTTTCTAATTTGCACATTAATCGCCTATATTACATACCGGAAAAAGTTCCACTAGTGCGTTAATATCTCGTTACAGCACAATCTGCGGTAATATACATTTCCGCACCGGGTTGTCGTTTGTTTTAGGTTTACTGTAAAATCAAATTAGAAAAACACTCTTTCAGAGTCATTCCTTGCTAGTTTGTTTGCTAATTCGTTGCCTGGTATGGCGTTATGCCCAGGCACTCACACCGAAGTGACTTTGTTGTGTTTAGCCAGGATTCTTAGGTTTTCCAGGTAGTGCCAGCTAGTTTTGGGGTTATCTGCTACGATGTTAACGTCTTTAGAGCCGCCTGACTTTGGGTAGGTCTAGACCTCAGGTATTTGGAACTTATGTTTTGGAGGTGTTGTATGAACCTCTTGTAAGCGAAATTATCATTGTTTTGAACTATTTAAATCAAAATACGTGCGGTATTTGAAGGTTAAATATTTATTTGCCGCGTGTCAAAATTATGTAGTGAAATTTGGAAACTTGTACATTTTATTGAGGTTAGTGAGAATTCTTTGCTATAATTTATAATGTTGTTTTTATTAGTGTTAAAGTATAAGAATTTTCAAATGTTGGCGTGTTGAGTTATAAAATGCCGTTAAGATTTTTGGTGGGAAGGAATAGTTTATGATTAAATTTTTCAGAATTTAAATAGCTGTTTAATTCAATTTAACACCACCCAGAGTCATCTGTGACACTCTTTCATCTGTAAATCAGACCTCAGTTTGTAGCTGGCCCTGGCTGTAAATTTTCGCGCCCTCGATTGATTTTGTTTTCCTACTAACGAAAAGGCTATGTATATAATTCAATTTAGTTACGTACAGGATGTGGGATGGGGTGTATTGCAGTGAATTCTGCTCCCTATAAATACTTTAAATACTCATTAACATTCAATGAAATTGTACTGTGATTGTTCTGTTATCGTTAAGTGATGCACTTCTAACTTTTCATCAAATAAAAAACAATTCCTTGTGAGTTACACATATTATTCCAGTGCAACTCTCATGAAACTCTGATAGAAAAATAGGTATTTAACAAATGATCTCAGGTAAGTAGGTTCATATACTATCTATATAAAACACATTATTACAAATATTTTAATTCCGACTAGAACTCAATTCAATCGTTTCAAATTCTATTAACAATTTAAATTTCCTACCAAACATCTTAACAGCATTTCATAACTCAATACGCCAACATATGAAAATTCACAGCACTGATAAGAAGAACATTATAAACTACAGCAAAGAATTGTCACTAACCGCAATAAAATAGCAATATACAAGTTTCTAAATTTCACTAAATAATTTAGACACAAGGCAAACAAATATTTAACCTTCAAATACATTATACGTATTTTGATTTAAATAGCTTAAAAAATGATAGTTTCGCTTACAAGAGGTTCATAGAACACCTTCAACACATACGTTCCAAATACCTGCGATTTTGTATCAGTATCTTGGCCATTTTGCTCAAATTTTGCGATCAGTTTTACAAAGGCTTTGAGAGGAGGTGATTCATACCAGTTAAGAACACCACGAACTCTGCGAACTGTCTCGACGAAGTTTTCACCGTGTCTATAATGAATTTTTACTGTTTCTATACGTTCATGCTATTCTATTAAATCATATACTTTTTACTGACAAATGCCATAGAATCAAGAATTGGTATTCAACAGATCAAAAATGACCCGCACTTTAAAATGAGAATTCTTAATTGCAATCTTCATTATCTTTACTTCATTAATTCATGGTAACGTCAAGTTAAATAATTACATCCTATCACTGTAGGCTCTCTAACGCCCCTACGTGTTTGTTCCATTTTTATATATGTTAAGAATTATTGCATTCTCCTTCAGTTTAATTGCGTCACTGATATACAAATTCCTAACCCCTAATTAGTGTGATAAAGTTTTCCCGAATTGCTATTTAAAGATATACCTCATTGCAACAGTAATCTGTATTTAACGGTTAAATATAAAAAAAAAGAATATACTATCTACTTTAAACTTGAAATAAATATTCCATCTAATTGCATTGGTATACTAATTTTTAGAATTAGTATGTTTAAAATTCTCGTAGAAGCGTTTCAATTTAAAGAATTAATCCCTATCTGGACATGCTTTTAGGTAATACAAGGGAAACAACTTAGAGACAGAATAGTTAATTATTTCACCGTTGTAGGGTTTCTACAACGGCAATAAATTAGATCACTATTAAGTTTTAATTGGCATACAATGGGTCGGGTGTTCTCCATCTCTATCACCCAATTCAACCTGTCACTTCATTTGTGCTAATCTAAAACGGATAATGAATAAATAATCAATACAAAAAACATATCCTTACCCTAGAAGCGCTTGCTTTCGGTTTATGTGGTTAGTACAATAATCGATGAAATGTCCGCTTCATATAACATCGAATAACAGTTATGATGTACAATATTACAAATAAAATTTAATATTAAGTATAATAGACGGATAAAAATCTGTGAAGTACAGTTTGTCATATTCCAATAACCAGTAAACGATGAGTTGAATTTTACAAATTTATACCACGGCCATTTTGTTGTTTGTTATGGTAGAGCTAAATCCAGATTGAACGCTTATATTCAACTGCTTTGAGATTATATACTGTTGGCCTCTGTTTATGGCGCTGATATTCTACTCATGAAATTAAATCACAAATGTTTGGTATCATCCGTATACTAACCGCTATCTATTGCTTAGGAAATACATGATTGTTTAGATCATGCTCGGATTATATTACTCTATGATAAATTTTCACCTCTCCCACAATGTAGTGTTGTGCGAGAGTATCCGCGTTTTTATGGTCCAAAAAAGAATCGTTAGAGCACTGTTCATTTTGAAACGGCGCAGCGTGAATCTTGCAAAGCAACGCTTATTGAAAACAGAATTCTAACTTTACCTTCAAGTTATACAGAGCATTTCAATTGAAACGAGCCACATCATGATTTACATAAAATTTTGAAACCTTTCATTCAAAAGGTCTTGCAACAAAGGCAACATGCATCAAAAACTCATTTTTGTTTTAATCAGTAAGCAAAGAGTGCATAATTTGCAACCTGTGTAATAGAACACGATTAGAATGAAATGGCTTCAAATTCTCTCCCTATATGCTCTCGTGACATTTTGCAATTTTTTTCGTGGTACCCAAGGTAACTCCTACTTGTTTTTGCCATATTCACTTATCATTTTTAATGTCGTTTTTCTAACCTTTCTTTTTGCTTCAGTTGATATCTTTGGTGATCATCTCATAGGACCCCTATTCATTGACGGGACTTTAAATGTTCAAATGTATTTGAATATGCTGGACGATACAATCAATCCTTTAATCACAGAAAAATTGGAGCAGGATCCAGATTTGTTTGAGAATAAAACAGTATTTCAGCAAAATGGAGCGCCTCCACATTACGCTGTCAGAGTACGACAATTTCTGGATCATCACTCTCGCGATCGTTGAATTGGTCGATACAGGTCTATAGAATTGCCTATAGATCGCCGGGTCTGACACTACTGGATTCTTTCTCTGGGGGTATCTTAAGTCTAAAGTATATGCCACGCGCTTAGCTTCCTCACAAGAGCTATGACAAGAAAATGTTGAAGGAGCCCATCGAATAACCACAGAAATGTTACAAAATGTCAGGAAAGCATTTGAAGCAGGATTGTACTATTGTATGGAGGTTAATGGTCATCATTTTGAACATTTAATAAGGTACAATCAAAACTATTCCATTCTAGTCGTATTCTATTACACAGGTTGCAAAATATGCACTTTTTGTTTACTGATTAAAGAAAAATTGCTTTTTGATACATGTTGGCGTAAAGAGAATTAAAGAACCTTTTAAATGAGTGGTTACAAGATCCACCTTCGATATTCAAATGTTAGTATGGGGGCTGCTGCACCCCCAGGAATGGTTTTAAATCGTTAGGTCCGTCATTAAAAATGGTCCCCCTTGATATGACAATTGACAGGTTTTGGAATTTCATGTAAATCACAGCAGGTAGAGAGTTATTTGAGGTGGCTCGTTTCAATTGAAGTGCTTCGTATATATACTGCTACGAAATTTGTATACAATATTTTAAATCATAAATTATATTTTATAAATTGAATAACTGATGAATTTTACTGAATACCATTCAGAGTCATCTGTAATACTTTCCACAGATTCAGAAATAAACCAGATCTTAAGTTGTAGGTGGTCTTAGCTGAAAAATTCTTCCCCATCCAAACGGTTTTGTCCACTCTCTTAATGAATCGGAAAGAATTATTCAGTAACCGTTGGGACATGGAGGAGGATGTATCGCTCTGGCCAGTACTCCTCATAACTCCCAATATACCATCTAATATCAATGTGATTGTTTAGTTATCATTGGGTTTTCTCTACGTTATATTAAATAAAAACGGTTTTACAAATGAACTACAACTTATTAGAATTGTCTAAAATATAGCAAAGAAATAAACCTTCTACAGACACGATCAGATTAGTAGATTCATTTTAACTATAAAAAAAAAACTCACTTATTATAAAGATTTTTATTATCTCAATTCAGACTAAGAAATTAAATCTGTCGATTTATAAACACAAGTAAAATTCAAACTTCCGCCGTAATTCCCATCATCAGAACTTTCATAAGTGAATGCACCGACTCAATGAACACAAAATAATGACAAGAAATATATGTATGAAACATACAGGAATCATGACCAACATCACATCCTTCCTTTCGGCCGATCGAAAGGGCCCTGCAAAATTGGATGGTCGAGTCAACTGTGAGCAGGTGGATCAGCTCCATGCTAAGAAACAGAATGGTTCATATTTCTCAGAACCTTTGCAATGTAAAGGCAACCGCGACAACTGGCTGTCCCCAGGGTGGAGTGCTGTTATCCTTGCTATGGTGCCTCGTGGTGGATGGCTTGCTTTCTGATCTACGGACGGCGGGTTTCCACGCGCAGGGCTACGCAGACGATATCACCATCATGCTCTGCGGAAAGTTTGAGGGCGTGATATCCGAGAGGATGCAGTCGTACTCAAACTGGTGGAGAGATGGTGTCAACAAAAAGGACTAAATATTATCTCTCGGAAAACGACTATGGTTCCGTTTACTTGGAGGAGGAAACTTCCTCAACTCCAGTGTCCAGCCATCTTCGGCTCGAAGATAGTGGTATCTAGCGAGGTTAAATAGCTAGGTATTGACGCAAAACTGACGTACAAATCTCACCTGGAACAAGTAACGAACAAAGCCACGAAGGCCTTCAGGACCTGTAGAAGAATGCTCGGTAAAACGTGGGGGCTAAAACCTGCAATGGTGCACTGGCTGTACGCGAAGGTCATAGTCCCTTCTATAACCGACGCCTCGTTAGTTTGGTGGCATAAAGCCAGTCTAAGCTACGTGGTAAACGCGCTCAGGAAGTACCAACCGATTGCCTGCTTAATCATCACGGGAGCCATGTCCTCGACGCCGACTGCGGCCATGGAGACCATTCTTGGGCTTCCTCCGCTTCAGTTGGTGTTGCGGTCAGAAGCTACCCTGGCAACATATAGAGCAAAAGTGTAACGGGTGTAAAGGTTTCTCTGGGAAAACTGGACATCATACCAGCATCTTCAACTACATCGAACAGTACTACTGTCCACAAGGGCGGACAAGATTTCGCTCGTCTTCAGCTTCACTAGGAAATACCTTGTAGACATTTTTAATAGTGATACTGCAAAAGCTTGTGTCCCCAAACCAAGACGTGGTTCATATTGCTGGTTTGTGGATGCCTCGAAGACGCCGAATGGCACACCCATTGGGATCTGGAGAGATGGAGAACCGAATGGCGAAGCCACCAGATTAGGGGACACCACCTCCATCTTCCAGGCTGAAGTAATAGCCATCCAGACCTGCGCAGAGGGCATCTTAAACTTCCCGCATGGGAATGGTCACCGCTCCTATTGGAATGGACTAGCCGGTGGGAGACATTGTAAAATCCTCAGGGAGAGACAGACTTGTCTAGGGGTCGCTCGGTCAGACTAACCCAGTCTAAGTGAACTTACTCTCGACCAATTTGCTGACCTTTTTGTTCGAGTACAACCAGGTCAAGAGGGCTAATACATCATGGGGGCAGAATAGATTTTATGGCCGAGCTGCCTTACCACCTACCCACGAAAGTCAAAAAAAAAAACTTAAAAATAATAAACTTAGTCGCTTTTTCTAATTTATATTGCCCATAAAAAAAATCTATTCCTGAAAAGGAAATATTTATCAAACAGAGAAACATGAGTTTGTTGATGATTCTGGATTCTTTTCTTTCATTCAGATCGATAAATAATAATCGCCACTGCCTAAAATTGCAAGGTACGATGTCTATTATAAAAAGCTTCTATGTTATCACTTTAGTTCTGTCTGTTTGACTAGGTTGTTATATTCTCATACTGAAAGAAATTTTCCTTCGCTCAAGGCGTTCTTTACAACAACGAAATAAAATTAACAAAATTTAAAGAAACAAGCAATTATTATTTGAAATAACAACTATTGCTTCAGTGTAGAAAATATTGGTTGGAATACAGTTTTAAAAACAATTCAAAGAACTCGTGGTATAAGTAAAGAGAGTGCCTGAGTACTACATTTCTAATCGCTATTCAGAACCTGATATAGCTTAGCGTCTACGTAGAATCTGGTAGGTGTGTTCCATAATGGTTGTCCAAACTCGACAGAACGACACTGTATACCTTTCAGTTGCTCGGATTAAGTGAGACTGCATTTTCGTATATGCGCTAGTATTTTTATTTACACAATGTTAATAATTCTACTGTAATTATATTATATCATCTCGGCCACGTCAAAACTTGCACTAGCTTTAAAATTGAAGAAATTTTCCTTTTTCAAATATTTGACAGAGGAATGAAAAAAATACTGATGAAGGAGAGTGTTGTTTGATTTAATAGCAGAGCTAATCTCTTTAAAGAAATATATTTATTTATAGAAGTTTATCTCATCTCTACATTTTATTTACATGAAATATACCATGAATGTCCTGTTTATCTTTCTGTGTTGTGTTTGCCTTGCCCTTTTTATTTGTAAGTGGTTTTGTTTGTTATATACTGATATTGTGATTACTTTTACATAATATTTATATTGTAAGTATATGTACGATATATGTTTCACAAGAGTACAAATCTTATTAAAAAAGGTACTGTTTTCCTAGGTATCTCAGGATTAATCTAAATCAGATGCTTATGATTAAGAACAGGTTCCACAAAATCTAGCTGACAATGATTAACATGTGATCTAAAATATTATTTGTTGAATAAAATAGATGAAATAACTTATTTATGTGAATTATATACATACATGGTTTGTATTATAATAATTATTTTACGTCGTTAACAAAAACTTTCAGCAGTAATGACGCGCAGTAAACCTGACCGTCTCAGGCGACAGCGTGTCTTCTTTAAATAAATTATCGCCACCAGCATCCAGCTATTCGCCGTAAATTTTTAAATCTCAAAGAATATAAATTTTAACGAATTTTTCCACATAATAATTTTTATCTCCGGAATAAAACACTCCCGCTGAATAATAAATTCGTAATAATTTCCGGGGGAACGCCGCTGTCCCGTAATGTCTTGCTGAATGCCTTTCTCTCTCTCTCTTACTCTAAGCTAACTGTGCCTTGGGGGAGGAATTATTAATGATGAAATTTAAAGTTTCTGTGTTTACTTTAGCGGAATGAATAATAGAAGAAATTATGCCATAGGAGTACCGTCCGGTATCTCCATAACGGTGAACGGTGTTACGAAGTTGTATTTGAAATAATAAATGCAGGAGTTCAGAGCTAAATGCATCATCGTTTTTAATATACCTGTTTTTGTTTTTTTTTTGATTTGTTGCAACATTATTAGTCGAAGTCGTTAAAGCAAAACTTCGTTAATCCGACTTTTCGTGTCATATCTCGTAGTGGATGGTAATTTTTGCAAGAGTGGATATAAAATATAAATGACTTTGTTTTGAATAAATATTGTGATGTAATTTTATGTCACCGGTCAAAATTTTACAAACACAATCAAACAAAATTGTGAAGCAGTGTTCTATTAAAGCATGTTGAAGTTACATTCTATGTTTCCTTTATTTTAAATAACTAACGTTAAATGTTTCAAGAAATTAAATATAGGTACATATTTGTCAAGTTACTGACATCTTAATCAATTTAGAAAAGGTTATTCAGATAAACAGATCCGATCCTTACTCCCAGACAAAACAAATTTGGAAGATTTATTAGTATCCAGTAAAGCAAACATCGACGCAGAGTTTCACTCAGGTCTAAATCGAATCCAGACCTCGAGAAACGGCCGAATCCAACAGAGAAGAAGTTTCTAACAGGATACCAGGCTAGCAGTAGAATTTTATTAAACTTGAAGACTATTCAAGCTCGTCTACAATCTAAGACATGAAGACTGTGAGTAGAGACGATAGCAAATAAAAGGCATTTTTATTCAGAAATTCATCATTCCTCTGTAGGTATAATAGACTACTATTATGCAGCCAACAGAATAATGGCATTCTGAATTATTGATTGAATTTCCACATAATATACAGTTATTAATGTACTGGTAGATGCACACGATTTTAAGCTACGAAAAAGAAAGAATTTACCAGATTTAATAAATAAATTTCATGTTATGTCAAATTTATTTATTAAATCTGGTAAATTCTTTCTTTTTCGTAGCTTAAAATCGTGTGCATCTACCAGTACATTAATAACTGTATATTATGTGGAAATTCAATCAATAATTCAGAATGCCATTATTCTGTTGGCTGCATACCCTTACTCCGAGGTGGTTTATTTGGCACAGAAAGAGATTATCAGGGCTATTGCTGGTGCTAGAACTTCTAATTCATGCCGACCGATTTTTTCAAAATATCAAATGTTAGCTCTGCCATGTTTATATATCTTAGAAGTATATTCTCATACATATAAAAATAGATTAAGGGTTAATACAAATGCTGACATACACACACATGATACCAGGACCAGAAATGATTTGCATAGGTCTGAATATACGTTGCACTTAACAAGTTTGGGTCCCGAAAATTAAGGTATAAAATTTTTTAATAAAATCTGTGGGTTAATAAATATTGGCAATTCCTACAGAGATTTTCGAAAAATCGTAACGACTTTTCTCAAGCACCATAATTTTTACTCTGTGAATGTATTCTTTAATTTTTAGGTTAGGTTTAGGTTGTTTATTTTATTTTCGTTTACTTTATTGAATAATTATGTTAATTCTTAGTTAAATTGGTTATATTTTCTGCTTTCTTTTTCTTCTTTTGCTGTATTTTTGTTGACTTGTCACATACATATATGTATCACAGTAACTAATAAATTTTTATTTAACTTGAAAACCTAGAAGTTTTAAAACTTCAAGTTTCACTTAGTTTTATATTTGAAGCAGAGGTCGAAAAATAATTATAAGTTAAGACGACCATTCAGAGTTAAAAGAGTTAATTTTATTGTTTTCTGTTCTGATTCGATCTATGAATGTGCTTAATGTGTTTATCTTACCTGAATGTTTGTGGTTTTCTTGAGGACATTCCATCACCTTATCACACATTTCTGATTTCACCGGTAATCACAAGTTTTGGCGGTAAGAATCTACCAATGTAAATAAGCTTCCAGAAAAGAGGGCAATTAAGCTTGATTTAAAAAATTATTTCAAGGTAAGTAGCATATTCTTATATCGTTCAATCGAACCTCATTATTTATTATTCAAGAGTCTATATTTTTATTATATTACAATATGTAGAATAACAGAAGTTTTATTTGTATTTTAAATTGTCTGAATAAAAAAGAAAATGCAATTTTGTAATATATATATAATTTAATGTACCATGTGTACCCGGATAGGTGAAACGACTTTTGTAAAAATTTTTAATTCAAGTTAAAATTCGATTTAGTTTATCATATATTTGGGTTTGGCTTGCTTAGTTGAAGACTAATTTGTGCATGTATTTGGGTCATATGGCTTTCAATTGTCGATTATTCTCCTCTAATTTATTAGTAACTAGGGCATTTTTCGGGGCATCCACAGTTTCTTTTGAGAATAACTGTTATATTCAAACGAGGTACTGGTCCCTCTGCCTCATACCACCAAAGAAGACAGTCGTGTTTCTGTTGGAGTCGATTCGACATTTACTAACGGATTTTTCTTTGAGTTTCAAAATGTCGATTAATTTTTTAAATATCTAGGCCAACAGTTATCCTGAAACATTCTAATATTAGTTTACCTCATTTAGAATTCATCTACACAAAAATACCGTTTGATTCACCATGACAGCCCATGTATTGAAGAAAAATGCCGTGGAGATCCCGTTGTCAGCCGAAAGTAACCAGGTTAGTTTGAAATCCAAATTCCTAGGACGATCCTATCCAGGTAGCAGATGTTTATATCAGAGGTATTTATTTTATTCACAAGAATGAGGAACTATTTTTTTAAATTATCGTCTTAATGTGAATTTTACTGCAAACTATTCCGTTGTATTTAAGTTAAATGTGAGGTTAGCATTATAGTCATTACGTGCTCTTATGAATTTTGACTGAAATTGGTTAGCACCTCTTGCGTTATTTAATCTAATATGGTTTATTTTCTCGATTTTTTCTTAAAGCGATTTTTAAAGTTATCTATTTTATCGGCATTGTGAAAATATTCGCCGGGTATTTAAAATTTTGACTAAACGAATTTTATCTATATTAAAAAAAAAAAATTAAAAATAGTTAGTACGGGCATTATTAAAGTGGGAACATAGCAATATATATTGACATATCTTGCACGTATTTTAATTTTTCTAATTTTCTTCAATATATGTTTTATATTCGTTATAAATTTAATTCGATTTAACATATTTCACAGTCTTATGTTCATAAAATTGTGAATGTGAAATCCGCTTCGACTGATGGCACTCTTGAATTGTCATCAAACTCGTACTCTAGACAGAGTTCTAGCTACCTACAGAGAACGATTATTTACTTGACATTACGTAAGCCGCAGGTGAGTACGATGTGTCGCATGTTGTTTTAATTTTGTTATCAATAGTTATAAAGACGTTTTCTAAATTTAGTGACTGTTGTGTATATTCAATATGTTTCATACGACCTGTATCTAAAACTTGATTAAATGAAAAATCGTGAACATAACTAATAAAAGTGCTATTTAATCACATTTTTGGTTCTCGTGGCGGCAGTGCAGTGCTCTACTGTCTCATGATTTTTAAAAAAAATCAGAGCGTTCGATTACGTGTAGGTGCTTTCTACATTGACCCGTAAAAATAGAAACAACCACATTGGCACTTTTACGGTTAAATTCCAGTAGCTGCGTATGCACTCATTTGCATTTACTAAACCAAGGGAACCATTTTAACATTGAAGCACATTTTGGTTTACTCGGAAATTAATTTTCTGGTTTCATAATATAGGTGATATGTTGTAACGTGCCGTTCCGTGGGAAAATCCATTGCAGTATGAATTTCAAATTAGTAATTAATTTTCATTAGTTATCTTTTATTTAATCGATTTTCCTATAGTTCAGTAGCGTTACTACCGCATTATATTTTGTTTCATGAAGTTTCTTTTTTTCATGTATTATTGTTTACCACACCGAGTATCATGTCCGTAGAACATACGTCCGTTCACGCATGCCTAACACTCACCACTGTGACCGCGTGGGGGACCACCGCCGATATTTAAACCGCGCACTTAACAATATTAGAGACATTCTCGCTCTGTGAGATCGGTGGCGTGAAAGTTACTAGCACGACACACACTCTCCCGACCCTCCTAGCTGTGAGTTCGGCATAGCCACCGGCACGACGAAGCGCTACCCTCCGAATTGTGAGTTTGGTGCCGACAAAGTTATTGGCACGATGCATACTGTCCCTCCGGTACCGGCAAAGCCCTCTGACACGACACAGCACCAATATGTATTTCAAAACCGGCCGCGTATTTTTGGCTCGACTACCGTTTCTGAGCTATTTTCGTCGCCGGCAAAGTTCTTTGGCATGACACAGCACAAACATGTACTTTAAAACCAACCGTGTATTTTTGACCTCTCCCGGTATATATGTAGATATTACTTGTTTTATTAGATTGTCTAAAATTGGGTAATTAACATTTCGGGACTAAATTTAAAGACGCTCCAGCATACGGTAAATAATTTGTTTACATTTTCAATTGCATATATTTGTTAATTTTTTTTTTGTAGATATCTTTTCCTTTTTTAGCAAATTTTTCTTAAAAATTATTCCTTTGTTTATTGGAAACGCGTTTGGGTTTGAATAGAATACTTCAAATTTTGTTTGAGACCTTTCGACAGTCTGATTTGCCGTCTTTATCAATTTTTTTTTTTAAAATCCTTTAGAACGATACATTTATTTTATATTATTATCTTAAATTTTCCTAAATACTTAATTTTAATTCTATGTAAAGCTGAAATTGTAATCGTTTAATTAATATACGTAAATGTTTTATCCATATCACCATGGTGGAATGTAGCTAATCTGGCTTACCCACCCACAACACTACGCAAGAGTGGTAGATCTTGAAAGATTTCTAATACCAATAACGGTGCGGAAGCCATTGTTTCCGTGACTGCCAAACTTACGATACCTTGTATTGATGCAACTTAGCAATGGCTCCGACTTGCTGCAACTTCTGCTATCATACTATCACCCTACAGCATGGGCTATAATTATATCAAGACAATAGGCTATTTTTGTAGATAGCCTTCAAGTCTTATCACATATATTTCGACAGCTTCCTAATGTAGCCAGAGAGCCTTGCTTGCTGCAGTTTGCATGTTAGTGCCTTATGAAATAAAACGTCCAAATATTTTGCATGATCTGCCAACGCTAGTTTCACATATTGAACAGTAAGACTCAGTATGCCAAGCCCCTTTGTTTCCTTTTTGTAATAAACGTTACTATTATAGTTTTGTTCTGGTTAATGCCTAAATTCCTTCTGCTACATTAGCTATAAATAATGCCAATCACTTCTTAGAAAGCTGCTTCCTTCTTACCCAATCCTCTTAAAGGTATTACAATATCATTCGCATTGGCTTGAACTACCACTTCAAATAACTTAATGGCGCCGAAAGGTCGTCTACAAGTAGTAATCATGCCAGTGGAGATAAGATCCTTCCCTGTGGATAGCCTCTGCGTGGCCTGAACGCGACTATACTTTTGCTTAGGATTCCCATGACAAGCTTACCTCTAAGCACAGTGGTAATCCATCATATTACGCACAGTTCTACGTCTCCTGTGCACAAGTGCTACCATTGCTGCTTATTTGGAGTCTAGCAAGATCGATATCTCAGATTGTTTGGCGCAAAATCCCTGAATGTGGCTGCTTGATATGCATATTGGTGTTTGTGGACAAGGGTTACTTTTTAATGTGACTCTCTAACGGCTTCTCTAATGTTTTCAAAAGGAATGGAATCAGATGTCTAGGGAAAGGTACATACCTTATTTTTCCATTTTGGGGATATAACTTACTCTTGTCTCCATTAACCTCGTTAGTACATATTTCCAAGGAGGAATAGCTCTGAAAGATCTAGCATTGTGTTTTCTTCTTGTAAAGTGTAGTGTCGCAAATATATCATTCTCACTAACTAACTGTACTGAATGTTACCACTTCAAGTCAGTCGACTTAGGCCATTAGATACTTTAAGGGCATGGAGTTTCTTACAAATAAATTAATGTTTAATAAATTAAAATCTAAGGAATGACTTTATCCTGGGTGATCAATTATTCATTACCCCATTTAGCATTTAACCTATTTTAAACATCCTTCTAGGGCAATATTAAAACGAGAGTACAATAGGTAGGCTAATCCACTTGGGCATTTCAATACCTGACTTACACATCGCGCTTTGATTTGAATATCAGAAGATTAGTTCTGACTTGCAGTTCATTTATGTAGGTCCACAATTCAACAACCTGCCAAAGTGTTTTACTGAACGAGCTTACCCGGTCAGACTTCAATACCGAGCATTACATATAATTTATTGCGGTATTAGTACAGTCGGTTATTACATTATGCGAAGGTATTACCCGTCTACGAAACCATATATTGAATGCCGAACGTGAATATGTGTGTATGTACATACATATGTGCTAACATTATCGTGCTACACCTACGAGCACAAATGCGGCGCGCTGGTTCCAAATTAGCTGCATAAATTCTAATCGGACTGTGCCTGTGGTTCGATTATGTTTGCCATCTGTAATGTATGCAGTGAATCGCCACAGATATTGCATTATGTATGTTGATATATTAATAATAATTCCTATGTTGTAGTAGATCAATGTTAATTTATGCGTTTAGAATTAGAACTTTATAAATCGGCAAATGCTGCATAACACACAAATTGATAACTCAAAGGTTAGTTAGGCTTGCACAGTGAATACTTGTATACAAAAGAGAGCGTAAACTTTCATTATATTTCCATATACGAAAATTCCGTTAGTTGGCACTCTATAGGACGCAGCTCATCTGTTTCCATGTGATATTCCAAATATATCTCCCCTACTCCCGTAAATGTATTTTGGAAGTGTGGTATGTAACCGTTTGATAGGAGCATGCGAACTGAAACACAAAATCCTTCTTCAGGTCCTCTTGACTATAGCATGGTAGGGAAACCTCACAGGGTTACCACTATTTTAGATATCCCTGCTTCACTTTTCTCCGGAACTCATGCACCAAACTTTTCCGTTTCTATAAGTGAAATCCCTACACCAATCCTCTCAACGTCAGCGCTGGTATATAATTTATAGTTTATCTGACCATGATATTACTATACGATCTCCAGAAATATTCCTAAGAAAAAAAAGTTATTTGAAGGAAAAAGAGTAATGAAGAAGCAGAAGACGCTAAAGTAATGTAAAGGCCAGTTTGGGATCAAATATCTGGAAAGAGTAGAAAAAGAAATTGCGAGATAGCTTTAAAGTAAGACTCCATAAAAGCCTGCTTCCGTTCAACTGGTTCCTATTTGCATCGCTGTTTGTATGTACTATACGATTATATCCCCAGGTACTGTACAAATTATCTCCATATAAATTGGCTATAAATTGAATAAATGCGGTGCTTTGATATCCTTGCTTTAAGAAAACTGTTGCTTCTAAAATATATTAAGGATAATATACCTTGACAGCTATTCCAAATATAAATAAAAATATGCCTAAAAATGAAAAACAAAACATGAAAAGCGACGTGAGACAGTACTATACCAAAGCGATGCTTACGCCGACTCGAAAAATTTGTCACCGACTACGGTAAGTGTAAGTGCATCAGTGGACGAAACAACAGAATGGATCATAAGACAAACCATAGGAACCAGAGTTACAGCCCGTGGAAGGTACGACCGACCTTATGAACTGCAGGAATTGCTGAACATATACTTGCCGTTTTTATCATACAACTATTTAGTAAAGCTAAATGTATAAGCCTTTTCGTATATGGTTTCACACATAAATAATTATATTACATGTTACAGAACTAAAACGTTGCATAATCTAAAAGTTTATTGCAGATACTATTGTATTGTAATAATAATCACAATCATACTATTTGTTGTCCAACGGAGTGATCCAATAATAGGACAAGAAAACAAAATAATAGAAAATATATGATACATAGATGATGATGAACATGATTTGATGAACAAAATGTCATCACAGTGAACATTCACTGCTCGGCACATTGACACCATTGGAGAAACCTGTAGTACATTGGTCCTACAAAATGGTAAATAGAGGGTGGGACAGCTACACGAGGAGGATCTAGGCACAAGAAAAGATAAAGGTGAGGAAAGGTAAGGGCAGTCAATCCAACCATTAGTCAGCTTCCACACAAATTTAGCCCCATGCACTTCGCGCCGATGATTTAACGAAGAGAAGTTATGATTCCGCAGCAAGGTACTGTAGTCGAAACCGCGCTCTGGGTAAACACCTGTTGTTTTGAATGAAAAACTTCAGAAATCGTCGTTGCACTTTTTCTATGGACTATTGTAAGTAAATATACTGAGACCAGACTTGCGAGACATATTCGAGTTTACTGACAACAAAAGTAATGTAAAGTAACATTTACAGTGCGTAGTTGTGGAAATACTTGTAAGAGCGCAGAACAAATCCTAACGCTCTGGAGTGAGAGGTGCACAGTTTGTTTATGTGAAATGAAAAGCTCATGCGCTGATCAAAATAAACGCGAAGATCTTTGATTGTATCTACCTTACTTAAATTTTGGTCACCAATCAAGTAGAAGGATTGAATATAATTTTACTTTCTAGTGTTGAACATATAGAGACATTTTCTAAAGTTTAATTTTAATGTATTGGCGCAACAGCATTCACTGATGATATCCATATTTCGCTGTAGATGCAAAATATCATCCCAAGATTTAACAGAATAACAGATTTTGATGTCATCTGAATAAGTGAGCACAGGACAAGTTAGAGATGAAAGCAAATCATTAATATAAAGAATAAATAACGACGGACCCAAGTTCGAGTCTTGAGGGATACCGAATAAAGGTGAAAAAGTATTAGATTTGTAACCATTGTAGTAAACACAATTGAATCTGTGGTTCAAGTAAGATTGAAGTAAAAGGAGAAGCGATGGGCTAAAACCGTAAGCAGACAGTTGCAGCAATATCCCGTTGTTGATAGTGTCAAAAGTAGAACTTAGATCGGTGCAAATGACTCAAACTTGCCTCTGGCGATCAAGCTCAGTGCAAATGTATTGAGACATAGATACTAGGTTGGTAACAGGCGATCTACCACAAACGAATACATGTTGGTACGATGACACTAAAAGCTTGCATTTACCATAATGTGGTAAATGCACGAGTATATAACATTTTCAAATTTTCAAAAACTTTCGCAAAATGAGAAAGGATTGAAATTGGTCTATAGCTTTCCTCCTTATCCCTTTCATCCTTCTTAAAGATAGGGCTGATTCTAGCTCATCGCCACGCAGAAGGGAACTAAATAAAAATTATTATTATTATTATTATTAAATTTATTATGAAGGCCAAAGGTTTAACTACAGCAAATCTTGTGTCACGTACAACCATACTTGATACTAAATCATTGCCAGAAGTAAAGTAAGGTTATCAGCTCTTCCTATGGTATAAGCATAAAAAATTACAACTTGTTACAACTCATGTTGTCATCAAGATTGTAAGGGAGCCCAGTGACTGTAATGATTTGATGTTTGCGTTATCTTGTATTAATTCGCTTGAATTTTATAGCATATTTAATACCAGTTAAGTTAATACTGGTCAATCAAATTTGATCTGAATATTTTGAAATATAAAGCTCTTTCATTTACATTTTTTTTGTAATAAGTACGAGTATCAGCCTTTCTAATAAAATGCTATTAATTTAAGAATAGAAATATTATTTTTTATATACTTCAGTCTAAGAATGATCGATATTAATTGATTAGGTCGGGCAGTCGGTGGACGAATCACTCACGTATCCATTAAAATATATAGTTCTATATAAAATGACTTTTATTTGTGGCGACATACGTGCATCGTATACATTTTTGTTTATGAGAGGTATAATTAAAGAACTAAAAAGCACGTATGAGGTAGGTATCAATCGGTATAGCAGCTACCGATATTCAGTAATTTATTTGCATACAGATAGTTAAAGGTTTGGCAATCGCGGGCCGCACACTTTATCTTATTTGCATGCAATTAATTACGTTCGATACTTGGTTGATACAAGTTCACCTATACAGTATTAACTTCCAGTTTTCTTAAAACGAATATGTTCTATACAGTAAACAGACACCTAATGAGCAGCATTCGATAAGAGGCGATGTTAACAGGTCCTCAGATATGGAAATCTTATTCTCGGTTTATTCCTACTCAGAGTACACAAACGATGAAATTCAAGAAAGCAATATGATCAAGCACATTCCTGAAACCACATAAATGTGTATATCCATTTATTACACCTTTTAAAAGTAGCACAGTCATAAATAATAAAATTAATTTGATTCATTTTAATAACAATAAGCAAAAACAGTTAGTTCATTTCTTAGGTTATTTCAGGATTATCAGTTATGTTTGTCTTGTGCTGTTATTATTTAGCGATGTGTAATTGCTTTTAAAGCGTTGCTAATTGACCAGCCTCTCTAAATGCCTTGACAATGATCACTTTTACTACAAGGGACACTATTTTATGGTTAACTTCATATTAATATGTATTAATCAGAATTACGAGTTTATTTCTTGTCGTATTTTTCATTTTTATTATTTTTTCTTTATATAAATATTTAAAAAATCACAGTCAATTTTACAACAGAGCATTTTTCGTTTTATTGTAAGAATTGCTGTTTTCTTTAAAAGAAGGACAATTAAACCTAAAAAAGAACCTATCGCCGCAGATCATCATCATTGGTCTAGCACAAGTGGTGCGAGGTTTTCCCTGGTTTACTCTATATATTTTTTTTTAATGTGGTACTTGGAAGTACCACATTATGAAAAGCCAAAAAAAATTGGTAGCTGTTTGTTTAATTTTATAAAGTACACCAGGGAAAACCTCGCACCACTTGGACTCTACCAATGATTCATGCATACTTCACTACCTCTTTTCCAAATAGAGACGAATGGGGATGCACCGAGAAAATACTAACGCAGACAGACACCTGCTGCTTTACGGACGGTCTGAAAACAAAGCACAGTGTTGGCACAGAAATATTCTGTCGCAATGCAAAAGTTAGAAAATACTAAGACCTTAGTCAACACATAACGATTTTTCAGGCTGAAATCTATGCCATTGAGATGTGTGCTACTGAGATTTTGTATTAAAACATTATACACAAATTAATAATAATTTTCAGTGATTGCAGCACTAGACGCGCATAAATGCAACTCGTAACTGATTTCGAGCTGTAAAAACACTCTAAAAATAGTGGGGACGATTCATAATCTATCCCTAATATGGGTGTCTGACTTACCCATTCATGGCAATGAGGAAACGCAGACACTCTTTGGAAAGAGAGTGCTGCGGAATATCTCCAGGAATCAGAACCTGCCAATGGCATAACATTGTGACGTGCCGTTACATGAGAAAATCTATTTCAGTGTGCAATAATGATTTTAGTTTGAATTAGTAATTAATTCCGTTTATTTTTGATTGATTTTCCCATGGGCGGTAGCGTTGCTACCGCATGTTATTTTCTTTCGAGTTTTTTTTATTCAGCTAATTTTGTTTACGACGCGAATGTCGTCCCCTGCCAACGGTGAGCGGGGGGGGGGGGGCATATTTAAGCCGGGAGTTTAACAGAGAGTGGAGTCCGGTCCCCGAATCCCTCACAATCCGCCTCAATTGGCGTCGGCATAGTCTCCGACACCTCGTTGAGTTTCGCAATCCCGGTCTGTCGTGACGTTGGCAAAGCTTACTGGCGTAACACAGACATCTTTCCCGTCTGCCTCAATTGGCGTGTCGGCATGGTCTCTGACACCCGTTGAATTTCGCAATCCCGGTCTGTGGTAGCGCTGGCAAAGCTTACTGGCGTGACGCAGGCGTTTCACCGTTTTGTTTTTCCGCTCTGGCCGTTGCGCCTGCATCGTTCTGGCGCTCCCAGAGTGTTAAATTACCGTCATTCACCGTACCGCCGAATTTAGCACCGTTACCGCAATATAACCGCGAAAACTGATCGCGTACTTATTGACCGACCCTGTACATAGATTTCCACATTCATTGAAACGTAGTTATTAGATACCGTATTGAGATTTCATACCGAAGTTGTCGTGTTTATTTATATTTTACTTACAATTTTTTTGCTGTATATATTCCTTGCCTGTTACACTTGATATTTAGAAATAAACGTTTGTTTTTCGATGCACTTTTACCGTTTTGTTGCGTAGCCTGAACCCGGAACTTTTTTTTCTCCGACTCGTTGCTACGTCAGGGTTTACACACATTATTGTGACGACACTAGTATTACGCAACACTGTTCAAACCGGCACGAGGTTGTAATTTACCGTTTGACAACTAGCATCAGCGCCACCAAACGAAGTTAAGGGGAACCTCCTCTTTCAACTTACGAGGAGCGGCACATAAGTCATGAGCATTTAAGAGCCAAGTAAGTAACCGAAAGCCCATAAGCAAGGCTTTAATGTATAAATGGTAAAAAACAACCTACCTTCACCGACGTCCGTCACCGTCGTCATAGTCGTTACACCATAGCTACACAGCAAATCAATGTATGAGCTCATCAGAAGTGCTCCAATATTGGAACAGCTGTCCTGGTTTGGTACATCCGAAAAAGTGTATTTCGTTTAATCATATCAGAATGAAGGAACTACTCGAACTTAACCGTAAAAGTGTCAAAGTAATTGTTTTTTTCTTTACAGGTCACTGCAAACACAGAAAGCAGAATCAAACACAGAATCAGACTCTCTGATGAGACTGAATGTCGACTGTGTTTACAGGACGAAGAGACAGTTGAGCATATCCTCTGCCACTGCCCCGTCGCAACAAGAACCAGGTATGTGATGTTTGGGAAGGTTGAGTTTTTCCTAGAAGACCTGAAAGTGACCTCATTCAAAAAGATTCTGAGATACCTTAAGCGCCTAAACATGTTAGATTAACTTTAAAGATAACATCCGCATTACAATAGGCCCTAGTGGCCGTAGTCGATGGGACAATTAACCGAACTATTCGGATGGTATCTTCTACACAATACAATATAGTATCAACTAGTCATTCACTGTAGATTACTTATAAAAAAAATTTTGTAGATTAAATTTTGAGAAAGATTTAAATTGAGGTATATAAAAAAATGCCTATTGTTACATTAAAGACTACCAACCAAAACTTTTATGGTCAATAATATTTCTTACCTAAGTTAAATTTTTGCATCTTGGTCGTTGATTGGTATTAATTAGTTAAATAGCTGGGGCAAATAAATATTGTTTGAACTTTCGAAACTTAACGCGATCCCAAAGCATATTTCCACGAACGTCTCCAAGTTTAAATTCATTATTTTTATAAACACACCGGTCTCTTCCACCGTTCAATTTCGCATTTCCACCGCCCACCGTAGCGGGAGCGTTCCTTTGTTCCTGCGGGCTATCAGTCCTCGGCTCCGTTCGCTCGCTGATAAAATACAGCATTTAAATGATATTCAAATAGAACGGTGGCACTCCTTTCTTCGTACTCCCTCTCGCCATTCAAAGAGAAGACCGTTTCCTAACGTTTCTTATTAAAAGAATATAAATAAGGGTATACATATAGATACGAACCGCTTGCATCGATTTGAAATTCTAATTGTTTCGCGCGCTAACTCGAATACAAGGCGGAGGAGTCCCTAGTTCTTTGAACGAGATTAAGGAGGGACGGGAGGGTTAGAGGGGATGAGCGTGGAGTGAATGGGATATCGAAAAAGAATCGAGAAGTGTATCCAAATGTTTACTTTTTATTTGGCGTTTGAATAATTCATCTACAGCGACTCCGGTGAAAATGCCTTTTGGCTACACCATGCAAGTGGAGGTGGTAAGATTGTCACCTCGCGATACCTCCCTTCCGCTGTGTCATAACTTCTTCCTCTATACCTATCAGTTCCTTCCTTGCCAAGATTTTAGTTTGAAATTTTGTTTTTTATTTTGAACTGCATATGAAAGCTTAGATGGGTAGAATAGCTTCCAGCCAAACTTATCATTCTCTCACACACAGATTATTGATGCACTTCTCAGCTTTAATGTAGTGATTTTATTATTCTTAGTTAATTCTGATGGATGTGTGGCTTTTACTTAGCTCTAAGAGCCCTAAGGATCAATACATATTCATGATAGCGTTTCATCTATTATTAAAGAACCAATCTTCTCAACTTGGGTTGATAGAAACGAAAGGAACTGACTGACTGCCTGGAAATAAATTACCACAAAACACTTTTGTTAATAGTGTTTATTAAATCAAGTTGAATATGCTATTAGTGGTATACTACCTTCAATTATTTACTTGTCGTTGATTATATTAGTTACATTTACTTATAATACGAAGTAAGTTGCTAGTTATTTGCGTATCAAGGATGGAAAGTGATATTTCGTCGAACGATTTGTAAGATTGCGAGCGGAGGCGGAGCGCAAGCGAGTAACCAAACGATTTCGACAAAGACACTTTCCAGCCGTGGTGCGTACAATATTTGACCACTTACTAAAATCAATTTACTCACATTTGTAGTGTTCAGAGTACAGATCACTGATATTTGAATGACAATTGATTGACAGCTATTTTGACAACCGAAGCCAGAGAAACTTTAGAATCTTCACAGGAGAATACGGTAAAGTAACGGAAGTGACGCGTTGGCAGTTGAATTCGGTATGTATTGTGATATAAAAACATATCACACATAACACCTAGCACATACCAACACAGAATTCAGAATACAAACAAGGAAAATGCAAACATTCATTGATTTTTTTATTTCAAGAGAAAATGTTAATTTAAAAACTTTACAAATTAAAATCCATTATTTGAGATTGTTGAGTATTAAAATAAGTTAGAATTTCAGTTAATTATGTTTTAAAAATCCCGTTTATATTTTAACTTACCATTTAAAATTTGACTTGCCAAGCTAGAGTCATCTAGTGGCAGAATAACAGAAATAGAAAAAGTAAGGTGGGCAAATATCTGTAATCAGTTGTCAATTTTAATTATGTTTCAAAATCAAAGAGCTTAATAAGATTTAATGTGTTATCAAAGCGAAATAACGAACATTAGTGAATAAGAACCATTACTGAGCGTAATAATCAATTAAAAATTAAAAATGTGTTACGTTTTCTTGGGAAATCGTTCGAAACAACGCATTCGAGGAGATCTATGAAAAAAAAAGAACACTTGTTTAGAAAATTGAATAGGGCACAAAAAAAATTTGGTTGGGTATAGAACGCACGTAATTTTAGGAATTAGTGATAAATTTTCTCAAAATATGATTTTTTGATGGGGAAAAGAAATATAATAGCAGTAATTTGGTCTAAAGAATAAAAAGTCGACCCAAATTTTATAAAAAGTGAACACTAAAACCACAAAAAGTGAAAAATTAAAAAACAGGCAGTAATAATCAAGAGAATAACTCACTTGAAGTGAAAGAACCTAAAGATCCAGAATTCAGGAGTAGCAGGAACGTCAAGATTCAACGGGAGCCGAGAGTTCCAGAAGAAACGAAAACATCGGACGCAGGATCCGAAAAAAGCCAGTCAGAGCCCGCCGAAACGGACAAGATTTCGCTTGGCCGGTTCAAGGTCTTTATCAAACTTGTGACATTTTCGTAAGTGAACTAGAACAATAAAACGTTTAATATCAAAAATTTAAGAACCACCATGGGAAAGAAACTATAAAATTACTAGAAAAAACGATTTAAAACTGGGGATTAATGCCTAAAGATCGTTTTTAGATTCGATGTGTTTATATCCAGTTATGTATAATTTTATGTACACATAATCCGTTTGAGAACTGTTTGTTTTATAACTATTCAAGTTTAGTTCAACTTATAACGATTAACCGTATTCTTCATTTATAATTAAGTAATAGATATTAGAATTCATAATTCAAAATTAGTTCATTTTAGGAATTTTGTAACTGGATTTTTCTGTTTTACCTTTAATGATTGGCCGTTTTACACATTTGCGAGTTTGATTCTACTTATTTTAATATATTATTTAGTGATTATTTTGTGTTTTCTTTTCAGTATAATCGGATACACCGTCCATTATAAACCAACAAAAACAAATTTACCCACATCACCACTATATCGACGGTAAACTATTTATTTGTTACCAACCGGTGTTTAGTTCAATTTTAAATAAATTTAAAATTTCATCACCCTAAGTAGAGGTTCCCAAATTAAGGAGGCAACTTCAAAAATTGATTACATCGTAGTAAGTAGCAATATCAAATATTGAACAAATCGAACCTCATCAACTACCCTAGGATACAAAAAAAAAAATAAAATAAAAAGAGGTTCTTGTGAGTGTAATATATTATGTTTACTTCAGTATTTATTGCACTTTACCATCCATGGAAGTGACAGGTTGACAGTTCAATTCATAACAATTCATAGTTTAATTCGGTAAAGTGGCACCTTGTATGCTCGAATGAGTATAGTAAGATTGTACCTTCGGATGTAGTAGTCGAAAACAATATTTTAACAAAAGGCCATTGTGCACAAAAAGTTATTGACGTCACACCACTCGGAAATGCTCTCTAAGTTTCTCTGTAGCGCAATACAAACGTTGTTATTATATTGAAATATCGTGAAATCATCAGCATAAAGTAGTTTCTCTGAAGTAATGCTATCGATCAAATCATTAGTAAATATGGTAAAAAACAAAGCTCCCAAATTGGAATCTCAAGGTACACCAGAGGTTGCAATATAAATAATGGAGAAGTAGGCGTTATAGAAAACATGTTGGTTTCCTCCAGACATATAAGAAAGAAATAAATCCACCAAGGAAGTGCTGAAACTAAACTCTTGCAGCTTGATTGGATTGATGGAATAGTCCAAGCGGTCAAAAGCTTTGGAAAAATTCGTGAAAACCACATCCACTTGCCCATCCGTGTCCAAAGTATTGGAGAGGTATTCATGAAATATAGCCAAGTTGGTGACAATAGAGCAATCCGTCATTAAACTATGTAACTGATTTGATGGAAGGACTAATTTTGGTGTGAACTAAAATGTCAAGGAAAAAGTTTGATAATATGATGAAGGGCTGGTAGTTTCTCATATCACTTGGATCACCATTGCTCTATATAGGTATGATTTTGGTGATTTTCCATATGGTTGGAAAAGTGGAAGAACGTAATGTCAAGTTAAAGATTTTAGTTAACGAAACAGCTGAAACATATATATATATAATCCTGCGGGAAAACACCGGTACCTGATCATGGCTAGTTGATGGTTGGTCTTTAAGCCTCTTAAAAGCTAGAAGACCATCACTTTCAGCGACCAAATTCATATGGATTTTGAAATTTTGATTCGAATAATTTGGTCCATATGAGCTGAAGCTGGGTGTAATGTAAACACTGCTAAAATGCTTTGAAAATCCATCCGCAATATCCTGCAGCGCATCAAGACTAACTTCACCACGAAACTTTCTTCCTGGTATACGGGTTTGATTCTTGTTGTCTTTTATGTGTTTCCAGGGTTGTTTAGGACGTTCGGTAATAGAATTTTCAACATTTCTAAGATGAATACCATATTGCTGACGGATTTATCTCTTCACCAAGCTTCTGAGGTTTCGAAGACGCTGTAAGGAGCAAGGAGAATTGGTACGTCGATAATGCTGGAAGTTCTATGCTTATGTTTAATGTTGAAAATTTTCGACTTTAACACCTTATATGCCTTTCGCATGTCATTCTTTGTTTTAATAAAAACTACTTAATGGATAATCTATTGCAAATACTTTACATCCGATGTAATTCACACCCAATATGTTTACAATCACTAAATGAAACTCGCTGTGAATACGGAACGGGTTTTGAAGAGCGGTGACTAGTTAAGAATAACGTAAAAATGTATTAAATAAATAAGGCATTGTATATTTACTTTTATCTATTTAGGTGAGGTTGAAGATTTTACAGACACTGGAGAAGCTCACGTAGGTACGAACGGTCCAGTAGCTTAAAGCACATCTACTCGGGATACACCCTTTTTCACCGACAATTTTTTCTGTGCGTGGCATTGACGACTATGGCTGATCTATTATTTAAAACAGAAGCGATTCTCCTTCGAGTGCCTATGCATACACTTACACCTCCATTAGGGAGCCTTAAAGCTCTGTTCTTGTCTCCCCTATTTCGGAGATTTACTGCAGAAATGTAACCTTCGCAGAAAAGCTCATGCATTTGTAATCAGTGATTTTCGTATCATGCGTTGTTCTTTTTTTATTATGGCATTATTTGGCTGCATTCAATTTTGCATCTGTGCGCGTAAAATTGAAAGAAGAAATGTAGTAATACATACCAAGTTTCAGCAGAATTTAATCACTGGCAAAATTATACATTTACAAATGTACAACATACTATTACATTTGCTCGAATAAAGAAATATTATCTGGTGAAGGTGTAAACAAAATTTCACTTGTAGGACAGACTGACATACATAATACTGAATTAATCATATTTATAAAAGAATGCGTCCACCATATTACTCATAACCCCGTTCATCGTTCACATTTTTAAATTGTTGGACACGTTACAAAAAAGATTTCATTATAATTTTCCACGCCCGTTACACATAAATTGATTTAATAGGTTCTGCTAGCAAAGTGAAAAAGAAAACACTTCCAAACATTAATTATGACTAATGCCGACGATAACTAGGCGGTGACCGTGTAGAAGAATGTAAGTCATCGTTTTCACAATCGGAAGCTCCGATTCACGCAAAAATAACTGGTCTTGCCTCAGATATTTGTATATAATGCCAAGTACACATATAAAAAACGTTGTCATTCACTCGCATTTGCCATTGTCCTGTGGGACAGAGGTGATTAATTTCACTAAACAGTGAAAAAGAAAAGCGATGCATGCATTGATATATCGGCAGAACTGAGTGGTAGTTATATTTGCACAGTACAAAAAAGGATTAAAGAATTATCATTGAAAGCAAAAGTTCTGCAAATTCTAATTTGACAGAATTTTGATAAAATAAACGTACGTTGTTTAAACAAAGCGAAATATGTTATATCTTTATAAAAATGTCTACCTGTCCTAGCATTTTGGACAAACATAATTTCTAATGCTTCCTGTGATGGGTGGAGACTGTGGCTTGAAAACTATAACAAAAATCCCAAAAGAAAGGTGAAAAAATTCTAATGCTTGTTCGACATTTAGATATCAGTTCACGACGTATTCTTGTAGTGCTAGGCGTATGACAGAATCCCGTGTTTGCTGGCTCCGAAAATATACACTATCTCAATTCAAATTCTCGGTATTGGTTTGATTTTCTTTTTATCGTTTTGAAGGTAAACATTGAAATGCGAGCTTTTCTGGTTATCTCATTCGATGTAAGACTTTACAGATTTAAGATACAGTATCCACTATTTCGCTTAAGTTAGTAGATACTATTTTCACTCTCTATTTTTCAGGATTTTTCTAACGATCTTAAGAGAATAAAGTCTCAATAATGGTTTGATAATTCACATTTTGGTGTTAAGTTAACTCCCTACTGTTGCTAAATCGTTTATTATCATAGAAAAGCAGTTACATTTTTCGAATTGGTGTTATAATTATAGTCCGATATTAAACAAAGATATTATATTTCTGCTCTTTGAAGTTGAATTTCTAACTACATGGGGTGCAGTTAGAAACGCTTCCGTAAAGTGTAGTATATTTCTTTTTAATGTTATTTAGGCAAATTTGTAATGATAGTTTATAACTGTTTTTAGAATGTGTGTATCCATTCTCTTCACTTAGAAACCTTGAGATCGAATAGAGCGTAATATATTATTTATTCGCTTTCGCATTTTTGGAGCGTAATTGCTGTAAGAAATGTATATTGCTACGAAACTTGTATAAAATATTTTAAAATTTATATATTTTTTTATAATTTAATTAACTGTTTAATTATATAGAATACCACTCAGACTCATCTGTGATACTCTTTATAAATTAAAAAATAAACCAAACTCAAATTTTCAGGTGGATCAGTCCCCTCTCTCAAATGATTTCGATTCCCTGCAGTTTAGTAGGCAGACTAAATTTACTAACTCATAGGACGTGGGAGGACTATATCGTCGTTATCAAAGCTCTTTACAACCCTAAATATACCATATAATATCAATGAACCTATAATGTGATTATTTAGTTAGCATTAGGTGAGGTTTTCCTATACGTTATTTATTAGTGTTAGTAAGATCCCATACAAAATGTTACAAAAAAATAAGCTTTCTGCATATACTCTCAGGTGAGTAGGATCCTTTACTATATAAAAATCACTATAATAAGGATTTCTGTTATCTCAATTCAGACCAAGAACTTAAATCTGTCGTTTTACAAACGTAGGTAAATTCAAATTCCCCATCAAAATTTCACCAAACAACCTTTCATAATTCAAATGAGCCAACGCATGAAAGTAAAATATACTGACAGGAGATTTATACACGAATACCCAAAGAATCGTCACCGACCTCAAAAATACAAATTTTACTAAATAAATATAATAATAATAATAATGATACTAATTTATTTTAGAGTTCAAATATCGTCAAAGGTTCTCACAGTACTCTGTGACAAATCGCCATTGCAAGGGTACAGATGTTTGTGCTTGTAAAAGAATAATATTAGTCTGTATATATACAGGGTGTTTTGAAACATCGTTTAAAGATTTTAAGGGCATGTAGTACGATCGAAAATAAGGTTAAAAGTCATAATAAACATATGTTCACAAACCAACCATTTACGAGATAACCGCGAGTGTTCCTAGTAGTACATGGATATAACATATCCCAGTAAACAGGTGCTTATCAGCTATTGTTTTATGACAGTTTAATTTGACGTTTTGTGCAATTTGTAGCAATTACAATGGTTGCGTATTCTAATGCTGAAGTGAGCGATATTACAAGCACGTCACTTCTATGCTAAAACGTTTCCTGATCGCCAACTGCCTTCGCATGTGATGTTTCAGACGGTGTTTCAACGACTAAGAGAAACTGGTTCGTTTGAGAAGCGGTCTTCTGATACTGGACGGCAGAGATTAGCATGTACTCCACAGATAGAAGATCGAATTTTGAATATTATTGATGAAAATCCCGAAACTAGTGTTAGAAGAATTTCGACTCAAGTGGGTGTAAGCAGCAATCTTGTTTAGAGAACTCTTCCTGAGCAACTCCTATGCCCCTACCATATCTAACGGGTACAAGCCCTTACTGCTCCGGATTATCAAGCGAGAAGGGCTTTCTGTGATTGGTTTTTGCGAGCAGCTGCTGATCGGCCAGATTTCGCTGATAACATCCTTTTCACTGATGAAGCTGGTTTTACTAAAAATGGAATACTTAATATCCACAACAATCACGTTTGGTGTGACGAGAACCTCATGCTACCGTTGAAGCTCGGCACCAGCAACGTTTCTCTCTAAAGATCTGGTTAGGCATGATAGGGGAACGGTTGTTAGGACCGATTGTTTTGCCACAACGCTTAACAGGTCCTGCATACCTCGAGTTCTTGGAAAATACTCTACCTGAACTTTTGGAAGATTTACCTATAAATTTAAGACTGAACCTCTGGTTTATGCAAGATGGAGCTCCACCGCACTTTACGCGTGCTGTTAGGGAACATCTTAACAATGAATTTCCTGGGAGATGGATAGGGCGAGCAGGTCCCATTACTTGGGCTCCAAGGTCTCCCGATCTAAACCCGTTGGACTTTAGTATCTGGGGTTATTTGAAAAGTTTAGTGTACGCAACACCGGTAAACGATCTTCCAGAGTTGCGCCAACGAATAGAACAAAAAATTATTCCATATGATAGCCGAGATTGGACGTGGCCAAAGTACAATGCTTTGAGTGTATTAACGTCAACAATACTTCTTATTTTATATGTACCGTAATAATATCGTCTAAGTACCCCGCATATACCCTCGACATGACCTTCCCACTTTAGTTGATTATCAAGTATCACACCCAAAAAATTGATTTTGTCCGTAGTCTCCATAGTTGTGCTATCGTCAATTATTTCATTCTTCAGCGTAAAATGTATTAATTTTGTTTTTCCCACGTTCATTTTTAAGTTATTCATCTCACACCACTCTGACATTCGATTAAATATATGATCTACTGAAGTCAAAATGTTCATCCGTGAAGGACCACTCACTATGACCGTGGTGTCGTCTGCGTATTGAAAGATATGATCTGTGCGTATATAGCCATATAAAACGGAACCCTGTGGTATACCTTGACTCACTGAAGCTATGGAGTAGTATACCATTGTTTTGGTATCACCCATCGTTGCCGGAATACAGACACAGTGTGTTCGGCCTGTTAAGTAGGATTTAATTAGAACTAAGCAGACACCCCGAATTCCGTATTTATACAGTTTTTCCAATAAATTACCAAAGTGTACCATCTCGAAGGCTTTGCTGAAGTCAAAAAATATACCACTTACCTTATTCCTGCTGTCCAATGACGCCAGTATGGTCTCCAAGGATTCGAAGATTGCTTTCTCGCAAGACTTGCCAGGTAGAAACCCATACTGTGCCTTACTCAATAACTGATTCGTGGTAAAAAAGTCATACAATCTCGAGTGGATTATTTTCTCAAAAATCTTTGAGAAGGAAGCCAATAGAGAGACCGGTCTATAGTTATTCATGTCTCGTGCTTTTTTTATTTTTGTGTATAGGAAGGATCTTCGCGCATTCTAACTTGTTCGGGAACATTCCCTCTAACAACATAGTGTTTACTATATCTTCCAGCGGGTGCACTATATACTCAGCAGATTTCTTCATTAAACTAATGGGCACACTATCAATTCCGGAGGAGGTCTTTGACTCGATTTGATTTAGTACTTTTCTAATTTCACTGACGGATGCTAGAAGAAAATATGCCGTATCTACGTTACTGGCCATACGACTAGTACTTGTGTTTCCTAATCTCCTTGGCGAGTTCTCCAACGTGAAATGCTCCAGTAACATGTCAGATATTTTGTTAGGATCTCTAATTTCATTACTTTCGCCGTCGATTAGTATAAGCTCGTGATTATATGATAATGAATAAACAAATATTTAACTTTGAAATATCGTGTACGCGTTGTAACGACTATTTATTGGTGTGGTTATTATTTATTTTGGTTGGTTGTTGATTGGTTTTTGCTCATTCAAGCCTTGCTTATGGGCTTTCGGTTACTTACTTGTCGCTTATGCTTATGACTTATTTGTCGCTCCTCGTAGATTGAAAAAAGGAGGTTCACCTTAACTTCGTTTGGTGGCGCTGATGCCAGTTGTCAAACGGTAAATTACAACCTCGTGCCGGTTTGAACAGTGTTGCGTAATTTTCGAGTCGTTACAATAAAATGTGTAAACCGTGAGGTAGCAACGAGTCGGAGAAAAACTTCAGGGTTCGGTCTACGCAAGAAAACGGTAAAAGTGCATGGAAAATCAAAAGTTTATTTCTAAATATCAAGTGTAACAGGCAAGGAATAGATACAGCAAAAAAAAACGTAAGTAAAATACAAACAAACATGTACAATCAAATGCATGTAAATATGTACAGCGGAAAACTTTTAAAATATAACATTTACGGGGCTTCGGTATGTAATCTTAACACGGTAAATGATAGCAACGTTTTAATTAATGCGGAAATCTATATACAGGGTCGGCCAAAAGTACGCTATCGGTATTCACGGTTATGAATTTACGGTAACGGTGCTAAATTCGGCGGTACGGTGAATGACGGTATTTTAGCACTCTGGGAGCGCCAGCACGATGCCGACTCAACGGCCAGAGTGGGAAAACAAAACGGTGAAGTGTCTGCGTCGTCAGTAAGCTTTGCCAGCGTTACGACAGACCGGGATTTTGAAATTCAACGGGTGTCAGAGACCGTGCCGACTCGCCAATTGAATTAGACGGGAAAAATGTCTGTGTTTCGTCAGTAAGCTGTGCCAACGTCACGACAGACCAGGATTTCGGAATTCAACGGGTGTCAGATACCATGCCGACTCGCCAATTGAAGTGGACTGGGAGGGACTCGGGGACCGGACCGGACTCCTTCTGTGCTGAACTGGTAAGCGCGCGGCTTAAATATACTCGCTCACCGTTGGCAGGGGACGACATTCACGCGGTAAACAAAATTCACCGAATAAAAACTTGAAATAAAATAACATGCGGTAGCAACGCTTCATAAGCAATACAGCATTGCACGTGTATTATATCGCTCCGTTCTTTTCCCTTTTTTTAAACACGAAATTCTTAACATAATTTCGCGAGCTTTATATCATCTATAAGCTAATTTTGTTATCTTTAGAGTGGTGTTAATGTTTCAGTGCCTTTGTGTCTCATTTGGGAGTGTTCGGAAGTTGGTTAGAACATTAGCAAGGTAGATCTTTATTTCTTGTTGTTTTTTATTTTTTTTTCCGCCTTTATTTTTAGTTATATATTTTCGTATTTTACTTCTTATCATACCTATCCTTTTCTATTCTGCGGCCTTCTTGTGTTGTTTCTGGTGAGTCACGAAGACGGGCCCCTTCGTGTGAAATTTGTGTCCTTTGTCTATCTCCTTCGACCTATTGTTTCTTTCCCTTATGATGGCTGCTTTTTGTTTAATTTGCAATCTGGACTTACAACCTGTTAATGAGATTGCATGTGATTTTTGCAAAAGATATTTGCATTCCACATGCGCTGGTATATCGCGACACGAAGCGTCTGTAATTAGAAGTAAAGAGCGTAAACTGTCATACAACTGCCCTTCTTGCTCGGATTTTAAGATCCAATTCTCCAAGTTACATGAAATATCAAATATAGTGAGGGCTCTTCAGGTTGATTTGCAGTCTCTAAGAGAGCAAGTACAATCGCTAAATGATAAGGTGAAAGACAAATCCTCTTTGCCTGCTGACGATCATTTCATGGAAGAAGTCATCCACGAAATAAATGACCGTAAGGAACGCGAATGCAATATCATAATCTACAACCTTACTGAACCCTCCTCATCTGAGAAAGCTCAACGACTGATGGATGAAAAAGCTTTGATAACGGCCACTCTTCTGAAGTTTAATACTGATTGCAATGTAGAAATTAAGAATACTCTTCGCCTGGGCACTTTCAAACCCGGCGTTAACCGTCCGGTTAGAGTGACTTTGTCTAACAGAAGTGATGTCTTGGCGATTTTGAAAGCCAAGAAAAATAGACCTTTGGCACCCATTTCAATTTCGGCGGATTTAACGGTGAAGCAGCGCGAATATCTAAAAAGGCTTCGAGCTGAGTTGAGCGAGATTAATGAGCAAGGTCATAATAAAACCATTAGATATGTAAACGGTTTTCCACGAATTGTGGACTCAAAAAACTAAGACCACCGTCTAGCAATGATAACTGTCTAACCGTTTACTATCAGAACGTGCGGGGCTTACGTACAAAATTACATGATGTTTACTTGGAATCATTTAATCTTAATTGTGATATTATTATTTTAACTGAAACATGGCTACATGATTCGATATCTAACAGTGAATTATTTCGTTCGGATTACTGCATATACCGTAAGGATAGAGATTTGTCAACCAGCGCAAAGCGGCGGGGCGGCGGCGTCCTGATTGCTGTGCGTTCCGACTTGTCGTCTTCTTTAGTTAGTGTACCGCATAATGGTTGCGAAGAATTATTTGTGTCCGTATTAATCGAGAATAATGAATATGTTTTTGGAAGCGTCTATTTACCACCCGATGCTGGTCCAGATGCTTATTACCATCATGTTTCTTCCCTGGATTTCCTGCTGACGCGTTGTCCGAATTCCAATTTTTGTATTGCCGGTGATTACAACATGCCTGATATAACGTGGCATATCAACGACGATGGATTACTTCCCGTTAGTGCTGGTGCTGCTTCGTGGGAATCAGAAGTTTGCGATTCCATTACTTTCTTAGGTTTACTTCAATTAAATAGTGTACTAAATTATAACAACGTTACTCTAGACTTAGTTTTTTCTACATCGAACGATATCTGTGTTAGAGGAAGCGATGTTAATTTAATGTCTCCCGATTTGCATCACCCAAGTCTAACAATAGAAATTCCCATAAATTCGACTTCTATCTGCGTGAATAATAACAGTGGCTGGAGACTCAACTTTAAAAAAGCGCCTTATCAAGTTATCAATGATTATTTTTCTACTCTAAATTGGTTTAATATTTTCAATAATCACGATATCAACCAATCTGTAACTATTTTTAATGAAATTATATACAATGCTTTCGATATGTTTATACCTAAATATTATATTAACAGTGGAAATTATCCCAGTTGGTTCTCTATAGAAACCAAACTGCTGATAAAAAAGAAGAACAATGCATTCAAAAATTATAGACGTAACCGTAACAGTGGATCAGCCTTGAACACTTACAAAAAATTGCGCACTGCTTCTAAATTTAGTATTTCAAAAGACTATAAAAACTACCTCTCCTTTACGCAAAATAATGTACATCTCAACCCTAAAATTTTTTGGAACTTTATAAACAATAAACGTAGAACAAATGGCTTACCGAGGACAATGTTTTATAATAGTAATTCTTCAGACGATCTGAATGTTATATGTAACATGTTTGCTACTTATTTTGAATCTGTTTACTCTATTCACTCTAATTTAGTCACAAATTTAAATGTTATGCACTACTGTAATTCTAACTTAATCTTTAACGTTGATTTAACTACCGACACTATCTTTCAAAAACTATCAACTCTATCCAACTCGTTCTTTTCCGGCCCTGACGAAATACCACCTTCTTTCTTGAAACATTGCAGTCCATCATTAGCTTTACCTATTTCATTACTTTATAATATATCACTAACTTGTGCAACTTTTCCTCAACAATGGAAATCAGCATTTGTAATACCGTTGTTTAAATCTGGGAATCGGTCGGACATTCAAAACTACCGTCCAATCAGTGCTTTACCAGCCTTGGGTAAAGTTTTAGAGTCTATTGTGGCTGATACAATTATATCTTTATTCTCCAGCAATATAATACCAGAGCAACATGGTTTTATGCACGGCCGTAGTACCGAAACTAACCTTTTACTTTATCATAATTTTATTTTGAAATCCTTAGAAAATGGCTGCCAGGTAGATTCAATCTACACCGACCTTAGCAAAGCCTTCGACCGAGTCGACCATCAACATTTGTTAAACAAACTTCAATCTTACGGTATCACTGGTAAGCTCTGGCTCTGGTTGCGGTCATATTTGTTGGATCGGTCGCAATGCGTGCGATTGGGTACCACTACGTCTAAATGCATTTATGTAACGTCGGGTGTACCACAGGGCAGTCACCTTGGTCCAATTTTATTTTTACTTTTTATCAATGACATAAAATATTATATAAACTATTCGAGGTTTCTCCTTTTTGCCGATGATCTCAAATTATTTGTCAATATTTCCTCTCTGTCAGATTGTCTGAAACTTCAATTGGATTTTGATGGTGTTTTGACCTGGTGCCGTGACAACAATATGTTACTTAATATCGATAAATGTAAAATAATTACCTTTACTAAAAAGAAAAAAGATATCATTTACCACTCATACAAAACCGAAACAACGATACTGAATCGCGTTTACCAAGTGAAGGATCTGGGCGTGCTTTTCGATAGTGGTTTGGCATTTAATTTACATATTGATGATATCACTTGTAGAGCACTTAAATTATGTGGCTTTATTAAACGTCAGACTAAAGATTTTACGAATATTATTGGAGTAATATCCTTGTTCCAAAGCCTAGTACGCTCCATTTTAGAATATTGTTCCATTATATGGAATCCGAACACGACGTTTCATTCTGAAAAAATCGAAAGAGCTCAGCGTAAGTTTGTTAATTATATTCTTTTTAAATTAAATATTGACAAAAATTTATATAGTTACCCTGAACGTTTAACATTACTAAATTTAGAGGCTTTGTCTGCTCGCCGCAAGATTTCTTTACTTAAATTTGGCTATAAATGCTTAAATAATATGATAGACTGTCCAGAATTGCTATCTTTATTTTCCCTTCGCGTTCCAATTGCTAATACCAGAAATACCGATTCATTTTCCTTGGAATTTCATAGAACTTCCTATGGCTATAATTGCCCTTTGAACATGGTTGCCAGAGAATTGAACGAGTTTTCTAAACATTCAGATATTTTCAATATAAAATTTATTGAGTTTATAAAACTTATTAAAACTCATTTACGTTAATGTTTTGAAGGAAAGGGAAGAAAAAAAAGAAAAAAGAAATATATTAATATGTTTTTCTTTTTGTTTATTATATTGAATTTGTTTTTTTTTTTTTTTTTATTTTTTTTCCTCGTTTGTAGTTTTTGGTTTTTACATTTAGTTAACAGGCTATTTGTAACAGTTATAATTTAGTTTGGATATAGCTTAATTGTATTTTCTTTATATGTATGCTGTTTATGTAATTATGTATATGTGACCCTTGTAGGTATATCCTGTCGGTCATAGGTAAATAAATAAATAAATAAATAAATAAATAATTCAAACTAAAATTATTATTGCATACTGAAATAGATTTTCCCATGTAACGGCACGTCGAAATAAATAGTTCAAAAAAATGGTAAAATCGCTTACTACAGGTACAAATAACTCCGCCAATATATGTTCCGAATTACAGAAATCATTTCAGCTCTCATGAAGTGTACCAAACACCAGCAGGAAACCCACAGCCAAAACTTGCCTCGAATGTTGCTCTTCAAAACTCCAGGTTCAAATCAGAGACGATTCTAGGCTATCAAATGACTGATTACATTTCATTTGTGCACCCAACACGAGGTACTACCATTCAAAGTAAGTAAATTGAATTATTCTTTAGGATTTCAAATTAATAAATAATCAAATTTACAATTTCTAGATAAAATGTTTCGGAAGATACTATACTTCTCAGAAGATCGAAAAATAAGCCAGTTCTCTTTTTTTTTTCAACAAACTACCTATTACCAATGAAAATTCTCCCAGGGAACCCCAAAATAGAAATGGGAAAATCGTTGCCACAGAGACTGTCGAATTAAAAATTCCCAACGACGATCACTAGTTTGAGAAATACAAGCATACCGTCAATATCCATGGTTATGTCAGTTTAATCTATACGATTGTCTAAGTTAGTAGTCAAAATTTTACAAAATACGATACATTGATGCAATATATTGGATGTTACAATAAAACTAAAACAAACTAGGAAGTGCTGAATGATGATAATGAGATATTAACGCACTGATGGAACTCTTGTTGGAATATAAGGCAGGCCGTAGAATCTAAAGACCCCCATCTACTTTTATTTTCTCTAGCAACTTGACATAGCGATTAATGTGTCAAAAATCTTTTTTACAATTCCTTACACAAATCAGGGTATAAAAATATTTAACATCTGTAGCGGTCGAGAAAATTGAATTACGTTGGAAATAAATAATGCTATATTACTATTTTTATTAATATCTACCGCACATCTTAACGTGACGACCTGTAGGTACATATATTACACACCACAATACTTGCGCTCATACGCCGTAAGAATAAATATGTTAAATCTCAACTGACACAGAAACGTCAGTAGCAGGATGACTTATTTGTCAGCAACTATGCGCTGTGAGTATTTTCGGAGTATTAAACAACACCGCCCTCTACTACTAGAGAAGACGTAATCATTTATTGTAGTTGATATGCCAGACAAAGCGGCCCACGGAACACGCGGTGTTAAACAACTGTCGTCGTTAAAGAGCGGGTGGTATAGCTGCGAGTGATGGGTGGCGTATGTGCACGGTAGTTCTCTTGTAGGAGTAGTAAACATGGCACGCTGGTATGTCAGACTGTAGTAGTGATCCTACTTGAACTTTAGATGCACCATGCGCGATGTGTGGTGTCGTATCGATGTGTTAACCTGTCAAGTACAGAAGTGATTTATACTTCCATGTAATATTGTGAAAATATATGTCACATAATCTTCTCTCTATATATTAATACATCTAATCAGATGGTATTTTAGAACACAACATATAAATAAAGAATGAAAACTATAAAACTGGTGTTTGTTTAGTGAATGTCTGTACAAGCCAGCACAGAGCAATGTAAACTTTTTGATTTATAAAACAAAGAACTCATCATACAGGCATGCCTTAATATGTGCGATAACATTGTTTAGTTTGCTGTTTAGAAAGAACAATTACATAGCATGTAGCTTGTTGTTTTTAATATCTGGCAGAACTGTAAGTTCTGGTATATATAAATAAATCAGGAAATAATTTATTTTTAATCAGATTGCAACGAGCAACTTTTGCTTACATACTTACTTTTAATGTGCTTATTAATTTTAATTTAATGGTTTATTGATGCGTACTACTTATTACCTTTTAACTTTTTTACTTTTACGTTGATCCTTGTATGTATGCCTCGAGTCCACAGACCGGCAATCCACAACTCAGCTGTCAAACTAAATGCTGCGCGTAGAATCGGTCAGTAGTTGCGCCTCTTAGTCGTTACGATAATATGTTATCCCAGAATGGTAGCTGTTTGTGTAAGTGCGGGGTATCCAGGGTTCAGATCAAGGTGTACGCAACGAACGAGAATTTATTTCTATAAAATAGGTGCAACGAGAATTGTACAATGACAAAAAGCAGGTGATTGACAAAAATGAACGAATGTATACAATTCAAAATGTAAACAAATTATTTGCCGTATATCGGAGCGCTTTCAAATTTAGTCGCAAAATATTAATTACCCAATTTAGACAATATAATAAAACGAGTAAAATCTATATACCGTGTCGTGCTCGAGGGCTTTGCCTGCACTGAATACACAACTCAGAGACGGTTCGCGTTGTTTTAGGATATACCGGGTCGGATCAAAAGTACGCGGGCGGTTTTAAATTAGACGTTGGTGCTGTGTCGTGCCAGAAGGCTTTACCGGCGCCGAAAGCACAACCCGGTGCCGATACCGAATTCACAGCTCGGAGGGTCGAGGCAGTCTGCGCCGTGCCAGTAGCTTTGCCGGCACCGAACTCACAGAGCAAGAATAATATGTGTGAAGTAACTGAAGTTGCTTACTCGAGTTCTGCTATGCGCACGGTGTATATATCCTGCGGCGGTCTCCAAGCGGTCACGATGGTGGAAGTTGCGCGCGTAAGCTGACGTACCGTCTACGGAGACGATACTCAGTGCAGTAAACACGAATATATCAAAAAATACCGTAATTACAGAGAATATAATGCGGTACTAACACTACCGAACTATGGAAAAAATCGATTGAAAGAACGAAAATTAATGATAAATCAATTATCATCTTGAAATTAAGACTGAAACGGGTTTTCCCACAGAACGGCACGTTCCAAGGTTCATATTTGAAAATGCCTGTTCACATATAATATCTAGGCCCGAAGACACTAAATACACCAAATGCAAACTTCTTCAACTAATTATACGAATTTTGCAAGCTATTTCAAACACTAAAGACAATCTCATTCGTTTTTTTATAAATTTTTCACAGCAACCTGGTTATTTTAGGCAAACCAATTGCATTTCTCTTTTTGAAGGTTCTCTATATCAACACTAAGTTGCATAAACTAGGAACTTCATAGGCCTTTATTTAATAAATCTAGCAATTGTACTTCAAATGATGCTGTTTCGATTTTAGCAGATAATGGAATGCTTTAACTTTTATTTAACATATCTGCTTTCTTCTTAACATCCCGGACGGGTTCTTTTGATATATTTATGAGACTTTTAATGTACTCGCCATGAGTAAAAGATTTTCCTCTTTTAGCGATATCCTGACTGACTACAAAACTTTCAACGTTGACGGTATTCACAGATTCTAACCAACTACTAAATACAATAGTGGCTTATTGAAAGTTTCTCTTGAGCTCTTCAATTGCTTCTTTCACATGCCACCAATAGGATATTTATTGGCGAATGAATGTTTCGTCTGAAAATGCGTTTCAACTTTTAACTTCTTATTATTTGCTAGTTTTTCGTTGCATAAGACACAACGAAAAAGTATTCACTCACTCTTAAATTCGCGATGTTCATCTTTGACAATAAGTGAACATTTTATGTATTCAATACGTTACCGTACCGTGTACAGCACATCACCATCAATGAAAATTGATTTGAATTTATATTAAAATAAAATTAGTTTTGTACGATTTTCTGTTTTCATACGTATAAAGGTCATCTTATTTGAGAGTCGCATGAACATCCTTAAAGAGCGGCGATTTGCCGACCTTTGATCTAAGGCAGTGGTTCTCAACCTTTTTTCGCCTAGCGCCCACTTACTGGATTTTGTATAGATCCCCGCCGCCCATTGCAGAAAATCGCAAAGGGACACGTCATGGACTACGACTATGGATTATGGACTAGATAACCTGGGCACAGTAATTAAAACAACGCCCACTGGTGGGCGCTACCGCCCACGTTGAAAACCACTGATCTAAAGGATAGAAACTGCGTATATTTCATTTTCATCACCCCACTTATTGTATGTATCAAATGTTTGGCTATCTAAAGAACATACTTTAGGTATAGATCGTACTAAGAATATTTCACAAATGCGGGAATATATTTCCCCTTCAATGTAATAGTTAAATACATGCACAAAAAGTCCATTAGTGGAGGAAGGAAAAAGTGGCGGACCCTAAGGCTCAAGTCATTCACCCCAAATTACATTACCTTCGCAGGGTTGCAGAGACTTAAAAACATTACCAACTCAGACAAGGTTAAAAGATGGAAGTGGATAAATTCCACCTACGTGTCTGTTATAATATTTTATTAAATTACTTTTTAAAGCAATTTAGGATGTCGGTGGTGATATTCTGGTATCTCGTAACTCTGTAAAACTTAAAGTATCAATTCGAAGTTATTAGAACTTCACCAGCAATATGCAGATTTGGTGAGTATTTAATGCAGCCATTCAGATTTTAATAGTTGTTATTAATTTTATTAAAAAAAAAATGAGTTTAAAATCATTTTTAAACAAATCATTTCTGAAAAACAATAGAAGTTCTCAAGGAATCGCAAGAAACTTTAACGAACGGCGACTAAATAATTAAGCACTTTATTGCATCAATCAGCGACCCTCTTCAATTCGATCTGTTAACAAATAAAGTGTTCACTAATTGCTTCTCCAACGGAAGGGGAAAGGCTTTAAGTGTAGCTGATACCAAGATCCGGAAAAAAGAAAGCAATTGACCGCTCCACGGTCCTCGACGAATTCGTTTACAGGATAGCGGAAGTGGTAAGGTAGGCCAGAGAATGAGAGAGAAAACAGAAGAGGGAGACCTCTTTTATTAGAGGAACACCAGGGACGCGTTTCTTTCATTTTAATTCCTCAAATTCTAAATCCAGATGAGACACTTTACAAGGAATTCGGATTTACCGTTACACCTGCTTGCAATTTACTTGGATTGGACGTCCTTTTTGCTCTCAAGGGAGTCAAATGCAGTCTATTTCGTTCTGACTGTGCTGTAGGACGGGCGCACATTGAGCGCGTGGAAGAATTGTGACTGAATTAAAGTTTTCGCATTAGCGAACTGAGACTGTTCGAGTATCGCCCTGTGTTCAGCGCCGAAATTAACATTTACATTTGAATGGCGACGCAATTAGGATTCGATTTATTACATATTAAACGTTTCAACCGCCTTCGCTGATTTTGGTTTTATATTTTCTACAAAGACAAATTTCATTCTTAATAGTGCCTACAGTGGTGGACATAAACAGAGGTGTAAACCAAGGATATGTTCAACAAGTTATATATGCAATAAATAAACCAAGTTATTGTACTTTCATAATAGTTTTAATTTTTCTACTATTAAACATAGAATAATCCATAATAAAAAAAACTGTGTGGACAAAATAATAGGGACGGATGCTATAAAGTTCTTTCCTAGGGTAATACTAAAAAAAACGGGTAACCGAATTTATTCAGTGATTTGTACGAGCTTAATACTTGGTAATGTGACCTTTATTGCTAATCATTGCCCTACATCTGTTAGGCAGTGAGTTCACCATAATTTGACATGTTTCCACTGCTATGACGTACCAACTCTGCTGGACCGCTTCACACAATCGTTTTAATTTTGATTTTTCTATGTCGTGATAATACACACTTCCATAAATTTTCAAATGGATTAATGTCTGGCGATTGTGCCGGCCAATCTAAAAGTCGTACGTTATGGTCACGCAACCAATTTTGATAACATTTGGAAGTGTGTTTAGGGTTAATATCTTGTTGATAAATCCAAATAATCAGCATGTTTAATGTTTAATCTGCGTATGGCAGCACTTTATTTATTGGACGACGAACGTAAAACCTGCCATCATATTGTACTAAATTAAATTTGCTTTCATGACTCCAAAATATGTTACACTACTTTTCTGTTTTCCATTCCAACAACTCAATTATCTCGTAAAAACGTAAAAAAACACAAGAATGTTAAGGAGGACAAAATATACTGAAATAGTAGTCCACTACAATATTGTTTCACCACACAGTGGCTTTATGTGTGTGGTGAAACAATATTGTAGTGGACTACTATTTCAATATATTTTTTACTCCTTAACATTCTTGTGTTTTTTTTTACGTTTTGAAGATGGAGTTTAAACACGTATCCTCCCATTCGATTAATTTTTCAATTATCTCTTCTTCCTCCAAAAACAGCTGGCGTTCAGTTTCCTGTCCGATTCTGTGTAGGGGCTTTTGAGAAACAATTACTTTGACATTTTTAAATTTAAGTCAGTTAGTTCCTGGGTTCTGACATGATTAGGTGAAATGCGCTCTTTCGCATATACCAAATCAGGACAGTTGTTCCAATGTTGGAGCATTTTCTGATTTGCACAGACATTGATCTATTGTTAAGCTACCGTAGGTGCTATGCCAATGGCAGCTCCTGGCCCCTGGAAATGCTCGGCAGCACCTTTTTCTGCAAGAATATCTGCTACTCATTACCATGAATGAACGAGTGTCCTGATACTCAGATTAGGAATAGATTATTAGCCGTCCCTAGTACATTTAAAGTGTTTTTACGGCTCGAGATCAGCTGCGAGTTGCATTTATGCGCATTAATGCTTCCAGTACCACATGACTGCCATGATTTGTGTCTGATGTTTCTATCCAAAATCTCTCTAGTACACATCTCAATGGCATAGATATCAGGCTGAAAAATCGCTGTACGTTGTAGTATTTTCTAATACCTGCATTACGACGGAATATTCCTACATCAACACCCTGCTCTCTTTTCAAACCGTACGTAAACTAGCAAGTATGTCAATGTCTTTTCGTTACATCTTTGGAACGGAGGTAGTGAAGTATCCATGTAATGATCATTGGTCGAGCACACACCATATCCGATGGCATTTCCAGCATATTGCCGGATATGACCGATTCTAGCAGCCTGTTAGCCATTGAATATGTGGAGCTTGATTTGTTATGGTTTATAGGCGAAATGTAGTTTCAAATCCTTCTTATATTTGGCAACATGGAACCTATTTGTGGTTTCAGAATATCGCCCTTAAGGATAGGCATAACTTTGCTCACAGATAATTGTAAATTAACAGCGAATTTCCAGACAGGCCAATTTCTACGCCCTCATACATCTGTAATATTTTATTGATAACACTAGGACCCTACCCTCAATAATTTCGAACTTGTACTATTTTAACTTATAAGAGTTTTCATATTCTGGTATGGTAACCTGATGCAATTATTGTTATTTGGGCAATGAACGTTACAAAATACAATATTGCTATGTTATTTATGGTATATTATGCGGTATGTGGGTATATTATATATAACCCACAGAATCATAATACCAACTATAAAATTATTTATGTAAATGTATTTTAATCTATTTATTTATTTTGTCAATGTATGTAATAATTTAAACTAAAAACTTACTTATTTCGTATCAAATTCAAATTTATGCTTGTAACCGTGGAATTTATGCCATATGTGTGTCCTTCGATAAATGTTCGACGTGGCTTTCTTATGCTGTCGTATCGTTGGAAACGATTTCTATCATCGTTGTCGGGATCCTTCTTGTCTAGGAGATATTAAGTTGTTGAAAACAAATGTGGGGGACTTCTTTTCCGGTTTTTCCTGAGTGTGGTTGCTTTTCGAATAATTATCTAGAATTTTGTAATTTCTATCACAATTTAACTCCATAAACTTTTCAAATTTACTTACAAGAATGAGAGTATTACGTGTATAGTGCCAAGATGATGGAAGTCCAGTGATTTCGAGATTTGGGTGGCGTTCATCTAATCCTGGGGTTGTTGAAGAATTGCATTCGAGCCAGTTTACTGTGAGGTCGTTGGAACACCATTTGGAAGCTGAAATGATTGTTTTGACGTTGGAATTATTATTCGGATTATACTAGAGCAGTTTTCGTACTTGGAGTAAGCGATTTTATTCATCTTTGAAGTTATAACCAGCATAAAATGCATACAATCATTTTATATTTAAGTTGAGTGATAACAGTAAATCTAGTAAACTTGGTTATGTGAGGTTGTTATTTTATTCTGTGGGTTAATTTCATGAGCGGTTTAAGTTGCCATTGATTTGATATACTTGATTTTATGACGGGAATTTAGCGGGAGATTTGAATTCTATTTATGATATTAAAACGAGAAATACGAGTGTTTAGTTTAGATTAAGATTCTAGAAATTTTATTTTTGTGCATTTTAAGGTAGTAAAGAACTTACTTACCCTGAGGAAATCTTTAGAAGATTCATTTCTTTGTTCATCCGATTGGTTTGCAGTGTACCTAGAACCCTGTGGTGGGGTGTAAATTTACTTTTCGTGCCCTCTAACATCTGAGTTATAACATATCTTTGGAATTAATGAGAATATAATAGATGACGCTGAGTGCTGTTTAGTAGAATAAAAACAGTGTTTACTTATTTAAAAATTTAATTAAAATTTAAAAAGAATTATCTACAACTTTCGTAGCAATATATAACAGGTAATAATAGACTGGATTACATCAGTAAGCAAGCAACTACTGTATTCGGCATAATGTAGGTGTGTGACCGGGTATAATTGAAAATTGAACAATAGTATTTCAATTTCAAACCTATCTAACATGATTGCGAATAAGGTAGTATACCATCCTCGGTGGAAATTTCAATATTTTCCACCTCGCATAATAAATTATTCTATTACTTGCTACAATAAATTTATTTGCATGCATATAAGATTATTTTAAATGCTATTTCGTGTTATGAAACCAAAATTTTAAACCAATTTTGTAATGCATCAGAGTGGGAATACATTTGTAATTTTTTAAATTACAATATAGGGCTATTTTCACATTCGTCATAAAACATAGAAACAACTACTTTGATGTATAACACTCCATACATACCGAAAAATGCATGTTTACTTTAAATAAATTTGTCTTGGACCACATAAACCTACGTTTTGAATATCCGCAAGACAAAAACATCTTCAGACAAGAAGAAATTTTCTTAACAGCAAAATCTTGGCGTAAGAGGTTAGCAGTCTTGGATTAAACTACTTTTAGTCTCCACTTAAGAATTTTATTTACTTGCACTAAAAGCATTAGTCTTGAACTAAAATGTTAGAATTCTTGAATTAAATCACTTTTATATCTTTTTAAGAATACTAATACTTATCTTAAAATCATAAATCATATGTTTTACCGAAATAAGTTAGATAAATTACTGTGCGTTCCAATGGATTTCATAAAACACGCTGCTCCCCATTGATAAGGTTAGCCGCATATTAATTAACTAAACGGATTTTCTCACCAAGCAAGGGGATCAATAAAAATCACTCTTAAAGCAAATATAAATAAAGACAGTAGGAGGAAAACTAAGCCAGATTAGAAAGTCTTATTTGCTCGGTAATGGAGTTCGCGTTTATGGGGTGTTTGCGTAACCGTAAAAGTGCAGTCGCGGGTACGAGGCACAGAAGCGTGGCACGCTCGTACACTCCGATTCACATTATCTCGGAGTCAATCGAAGTTTTCCCGATGAACAAAAACGAACGGAATGGAGAGGACGGGTGGTAGGCCTTTGTGAATCACAGTGCGTGCTCTGCCGTCTCGAGAGGAGTTTCACCTTAAAATAGTTGACTTTGAGCCGTCATTATTATAACAAGGGCTTCACGGTTCGCAAGATTTCTAATTAATTGCTCCAAATTAATTTCTTATCGTCGGTCCTGCACCTGCAAAGCATAATTCTGACGTAAAGGGGTGAGCATGGTTGAGAGGTGGAAGGAAATTTGTACAATGCCTTGTTGATTACAGCCTATTAGTATACTTTCCCCTTTGTTTTGATAAACTTTTTCTTGTGTTCTCTTATACAGGGCATTTCAGTTGAAAAGAGCCATCCCAAATAACTCTTTACCTACTGTCATTTATATAAAATTCTGAAACTTTTCAATTGTCATATTAAGGGGGACTCCAGCCCCACCCTGAAAATTTGAATAGGGAATATGGGTCTTATGACCACTCATCCAAAAGGACTTTTTTTTATTTAATCGATTACAATTTATTTCAAAATATACAGTATTAATAATAATGTAAGATACAAAGTAGAGCAACATAAAATAAGTAACAATATGGCAACAATAAAAGGGGTCTACCTCTCAAACCTTCCCGAAAAAAGAAAAGAGAAAAAAAAAACGCTATCGGGAACCAGAACTAACCACAGTACCAATCAATTATACAGTAATAACAAATATGAGGGTATCTATATGCAAGCCAGAATTAATTATAACCATCTGATTCACAATAATATTGACGTAGCCGACAGGCGAAGGACATCGGATGCAACGAACGCAGATCAGACGGAGTACCGTTATACAATCGCGCGATATTGTAAGAGAATGACCTTTTGAATATCTCCAGGTGGTGCCGGGGCGGTGTAAACCGTCCCCTAAATCTAATGTTGACTGCATGGACATCCGCTCTGAAAGTAATCTTTCGATAGAGATAGCTGGGTTTTTTTGTAAACAATGATTCTAAAATAAAATACAGTTGCAAGAAAATCAGCCCTGCGAGACATGTTTAAACACTTAGCTAATTCAAAAGTATGCGAAATATGGTCATAGCGACGAAGGTCATATATAAAACGCAGGCACGCGTTCTGCACTCTCTGTACCCTTAATCTATCAGAACTGTCAATACAAGGAAAATATACATTAATACAAAAGTTAAAATGCGACAACACCAGTGTCTCACACAACAACTTGCTTAAATTCACATCCAAGCAGTCCCTACTGCCATACAGAACCTTCAAACTATAAAATGCACGTCTTACAAGACAAGAAACGTGCTCTTTAAACCGAAGCTTAGTATCCAGAAGCAACCCCAAATTCCTGGCGCGCTCTGAGATAGTTAGTGCCTCGCTGTTAACGAAAATTCTTATTTGGTCAATAACTTTAGATTTAGTTTTAGCTCTGCCAAACACCTGGGCACTAGACTTTTGGGGATTAAGACGCAGCGAGTGTCGTAAAGACTCCACAGCAATTCGCGTCAGGTCATCGTTTATATTCTGGACAGCAGCCGCAACGGCATTAGAAGAAAACGAGTAATACAATTGCGCATCATCAGCATACGTGTGATATTTACAGTAATTTAAGCATTTGATGATGTTAGCGGAATATATAGAATAAAGCAGTGGCCCCAAGATGCTACCTTGTGGAACACCCGACAAGACTGCCGACGTCCCAGACACCCGGCCATCGTAAGATACCCTACGAGTTCTGTCGGCTAGGTAAGAATAAAAAAAAGTAATTGTGTCCTGAGTAAAACCAATATAATGTAATATGGATAGTAAAAAGGAATGTTCAATTGTATCAAAAGCCTTACTATAATCAAGAAGAACGAGAACAGTGATTTCATTATTGTCAATAGACCTCAAAACATCATCAGTAATGTGAGCTAAAGCAGAAGCACAGCCGTGCCCCGATCTAAATCCTGATTGTTCAGAAGGTAAAATATTATTGCTTTCCAGCACTTTAGAAAGCGTAGGTAAAATGGAAATGGGTCTCAAATCGTTCATAGTGGCAGGATCATTGACTTTAGGTAAAGGTATTACAATACTATCTTTCCAACAATCTGGATAGACATTTTCTAATAAGCAGGTATTAACGATATGCGTAATAACTAGAATTAAATACGGACAACCGAGCCTTAACATTTTCAAAGTTATATCATCACAGCCACGCGAATTAGACTTTAGTGAGCGAATAACCTGTTCAACCTCAGTCTCCGATGTCAGCACAAACGAAAACATACTCTCCGTGAGCGTATTTTGACTATAGAAATCATGAAGATCTGGATCAGCAGCAAAACCCGGAACAGCCCCTCAAAATAATCATTCAAGGCATCAACATCAGATAAATGATTTGGTAATTGATTATGTTTCTTTTTATTGTAAATATTTAATGTTTCTAAGTTTTTCCACAAATTTTTAGGGTCCCTGGTGCTGGAAACGAATGTCAAATAAGCTCGCTTTTCACGACGTACAGCGGAAGTAGTAAAATTGCGTAACTGCTTGTAGTAACTAAAAGCAGCCTCGGTTCTTTTAAGTTTAGCTTCTCGAAAGGCCTTACCACGGAGTGACATCAATAGCCGCAAATTGTCGGTAATCCAGGGCACAGCAGGTTTTTTAAATAGAAGTGTTCTGTATGGAGCATGAACCGCAAATATGTCGATCAGGAAAGAATTAAAGATTACCAATTTATCATTAGTGTCACTGGTTCTGTAAATCAAATACAATGGCATACTCATCAAGTCGTTCGAAAATAAATGATAGTTGAAGTTACGAAAATCTCTAAAGGTGTGCCAATGGGGAATGTGCTCAGATTTAACAGCATTTAATCTAACGAATGTTGCAGAGTGCTCAGAAGTTGTGAGATCATGTAAAACACCGGACGAATGCACAGCACAACTGGGAAAAACTAAAATGAGATTAATTAAACTGATGGATGTAGAAGTCGCCCTAGTCGGTTTATCTATCAACTGCCTGAGATCCAAAGAATCACACATATTAGAAAACAAATTGTATGGTTTAGTATTAATTCCCAAAAGATTTACATTGAAGTCACCCAGTATAACTATCTCATGTGAATTTACAATATGCTGCGCGCTATTGTTAAATAGCAGGAATTAACAAAGTAAATGTAAATTGACATATATAAATAAATTCCATCAAGCAAAGGAGTTGCTTATCAGTGGATTAAATCAAACTAACGGTAAATACACATCGTAAATGTAGAGTAATAACAATTGTAAGGTAAACAGACACAAATAAACAATACATAAGTAATGCTCCAGAACAGTTATTGAAACCAAAAAAATTCAATATATCAAAAGAAGAGCTGAGTGATAGAAACACATATATAGCAATAAAAAATAAAAACAGACTTATTACTTAGAACTAAACCCGTGTTGTACTCTTTAATAGGTAATTAGTAATAAATTACAATCTAAAACAGAAATTGTCCTATTTAGTTTAAGGTGCAAAAAGGATATGTAATGCTATGATATCAAATTACCTAACCTACCTAACTAACAACATACAGCAACAAACGTTTGTTATTGAAATAAAATGTATTCTGATGTAGTATGTATTTTCCTACTTTGTAAACAAATTGTAAAAATTCAAACTAAACACTCACTATATCGCATATAATTTTAAAAGGCCACGTTTCCATGGATTTTTTAGGTAAAAGTTCCTTTGCTGATTGTACGAACGTAGGTTCACTTAAGGTGTCGTATCGTTGGAAACGATTTTCTTTCATCGTTGCTGGGTCTATAACGCCTAGGAGATATGAATGTTGTTTAAAAAACAATTGTAAAGGACTTCTTTTTCGATATTTTCCTGAGTTGGTTGTATTTTCAAAAACATCTAGAAATTTCAAAATTTAAATAATTATAAGAGCCATTTAACTAAAGATTTACTTGCCAAGGATGAAGTGTTGTGTGTTTTGTGCAAAAATGATGGTAATCCATTAATTTCGAAGAATTGGGGGACGTGTTTTCTATTCCTGGAGCCACAATCGAGGGACTGTGATACAACTTTGGGTGGCTGAGACATCGATAGCGCAGGTTTGGAGCTAGAAAGATTGTTGCAGAACTGGAATCAGTATTTGGAATATAAAGGAGCTATTTATCGTACTGAAAAGTAAGCGTTTATTCATCTTTCGAACTTATAACCGGCGTTCAGAACGTAATTAAATTCTGAGGTTAGAATGATTTGATAACAGTGATTTCTAGGGAGTTTTGATGTTAAACAAACGTTTGCTGTTGTAGTAAGGCTTTTGACAATACGCGATTGTATGACGGGAGGTTAGCGGGAGATTTGAATTCAATATTGATATTTAAACAAGATATATTGAGATTAGTTTGGATTAAGATTCAAGGAATCTTATTTTTGTATAATTTAAATAGTATTGGAACTTACTTACTTACCCTGAGAGAGAGAATTATTCATCTTAATTGTTATTCAATTTTTATTAACTCAAAATAAACAAAATTATGTATAAAAATTTGGTTTTATTCACTATAAGATAATAACATCACAACTAAATAAGTAATACAGTTTCTACAATCAAAACACAGAGAATAAAAGGTCATTTAAGCTATAATATTACCTCTTTGTCGAGAATACTACACCCCCCCCCCCCCCCCCACGCCCCAGGAGTTACTGGAGAAGTATCACACGATTGGTATGCGGTGTGCTCAAAACAGGGAGAGGGAAAGGTATTCATTCACTTGTGTGCTATAGTGGCATCTAGGTATTGATGCATAGCTTATCTGTGGAGTTTTTTTTATCTTAAATAGAGGACGCTGCATGTCTGAATGTTAATAAAACAGTGTTGAGTTAATGAAAAATCAATTTAATAAAATTTAAATAAAATATCTACAAGTTTCGTAGCAGTATATATAGAGTTAATTATCTTTACGGCAACATGTACATACATATGTATGTATATAATATTAGGGAGTTAAAAGACCTATTGTGTCCCCTATTCTCTCAGTATTTACAGCTGGCCGTCAAGTGATTCCTTTTAAAAAGTGTAGAATGTCAGAAAGCCCCAGATTAGATAACTCTCCCTCTTTAATTTCACATGCTCCCACGTGCTGGGCTCTTGAGTTGCACAATGCAGCGCAGTTTGTGAGTAGAATGATGGATGTTTCATCCTGTTCCCCACAAAATCTATATTCAGCTTCTTCCGCTATTCCAAGCCTGCTTAGATGGCCGTTCAGTTTACAATGACCTGAAAGGATCCCTGTCAATATACGGATACTATTTTTACTCAGGTTGATGCATTCTGCCGATCTCTTCTAGTTATAGGTTCCCAGAAGAGTTTTAGCTTGCCTCATTTCCTGGAGATCCTCCCAGTATTTGCATTTTCTCTGCTCTACTTCATTTTTGAGTTTCTCCAGTACTATACTGCTACTTATCCCGCTAAAAGGATCTGGCCCTACAAAAGGTATTCTAGTCCCTTTCTTAACGAGATTATCTGTTATTTCGTTTCCTATCAATCCTGTGTGTCCCGGAACCCACAGTAGGGTTACCTTGTTCCTTTTGCCTAGCTCGTTTAGCTTTTCTAGACACTCCCAAACAATTTTGGAGCTGATTATGCTTGAGCTCAGCACCCTATCAGAAATTGTGATAATCTCTTGCTTTTCGTAGCTTCTGTCAATGTTGAACTGGACGCATCTTTCAACAGCGTGTCTTTCCGCCTGGAAGATGCTTGGGTACATCCCCAAGCTTTCGAAGAATTTGGTTCTAGGCCCATATATCCCTGTTCCAGTATGGCAACATGTAAGAAAAACTGTTTTTTTTTAATCAGTAACCAAAACGTGCATAATCTGCAGCCTGTGTAATAAAATACCATTAGAATGAAATTGTTTGGATTTGACTTTATTAAATGTTCAAAATGATAACCATTAACCTCCGTATAATAGTACAATCTTACTTCAAATGTTCTCGTTACATTTCGTATCTGGAGTTATTCGTTGGCATTCTTCAATAATTTGATGGCGTAACTCTTGTAAGGAAGCTAAACGTGTGGCATACATCTTAGCCTTAACATGCCACCAGAGAAAAAAATCAAGTCGTGTAAAATCCGGCGATCTGACAGGCCATTCTATAGGACCTCTTGAAAGTGATGATCCAGAAATTGTGGTAGTGTAATTTGGACACGCTCCTTCTTGCTGAAGTACTACCTTATTCTCCACCAAAACTGGACCTTGCTCCAATATTTCCGTAATCAAAGGATTGACTATATCGTCCAGCATGTTCAAATACACTTCATCATTTAAAGCACCGCAGATGAATAGGGGTCATATGAGATGATCGCTGAAGATATCAACCCATACATTAAATTTAAAAATGTAATATATGAACTGATACCTACATACCCAAATGCTAAACCATACTAAAAAATCAATTTAATCATAAATAAAAAATATGACACCGCACTATATCTTGAAACAGGCAATACCTGTGTTGTAAACCTAGAAAGGGTAGAAAATAAGTTGTTCTTCTAAGGATTGGGTCAGTTGGCTAATTAGAAAGGTTCTTGTAGTTTTCTGGGCCCAACAGATTCCGAATTTTTTGAGTTTAGTCATCTTGATTCATGACAGTTGTCGCACTACCTTTGTCAACTGAGACTATAATAATGCTTTCACTCTTAATAAGTTTTTTAACGCGTATGTTTCTCTGCTCATGATATTACTCTTCGGAGTCTTCGCATGCTGTGGAATTTTTGATGCCTCACGACGAATTTCTTCAGGGACATCAATCGCAAGTTCTGATTCAATGTTGGCAATGATATCTTCAACTAGAATATCCATCGGAGTAATCACAAAGCTTCCTCCTTTTGAAAAAAAACCGATAAATTTACACCAATTCTTTATTAGTTTCTGATCGTGAAAGCTTTATTATTTAAACATAATGAGATTTTGTGAATTATAAATATGGGGATTCTAAGTGGGAAAATGTAGCAATACATATCCTTTTCATGTTCACCGAATTACTTACAGATATAGACATATTCATTTGAGTTATTAAAAATTACATTAGAAAAAGTCACAAAATGTGCCTATCAAAAGCAAAGAAAAAATCTTTTCTATATCTCGTTCCACCACGTCTTCCTTGTCTGTTTATATATAGTCAGTGGATGGAATCTTGCTTCTTTTTGACGTTGACAAAAAGGTAGATAATGTGAAAAGGTAGGAAAACTCTTTATTGGAGCATTAGTCACTTGCAGCCCCCACACATAATACATCGACGTTATCTGCCCCTCTGTCTAATGGACGCCTGTTGTTAGCGCTCATTGATTCGTCGTTCTCGTTACGACGATGGCAACAGCCGCGTCGCCAGCATTGTGGTACTGCCGCTCTCAGGCTATTATCATCCGCGCTGACGTTTCGATCTACGATATCTGCGTAACCAAAACCGTTGTCAAAAGCGGAGAATGCGTTCTATTTCCTGGTGTGTTATTTCGCTTGAATATTCGATTCTTTGAACATTGATTTTACCTTTTAATGACATGAGCCTAGGGAAGTCACTCATGCATGCCGTTACAGATAAAAGATCCTTGTCAAATGTACAGGGGCAGAGCGTTACGCTTGAATATCCCTCAGTACTGTTTTTTTTTTTTTCTGTTACCATTGCATGTTTTGGCATTCGTAAAAATGAAAACAATCGAGGGCGCCCCAATTGACCGAATTGATGGAAAATGTAGTTGAATGTTCATCCTGTTTTCTATGTTGTATTGAGCGTGGACGGATTTTATTCAAAAAGGATTGTGTGTAATACGTTGTTTTGTACTACAAACTATCGGAACATTCCATTGAAATCTACTATTCATTGTGTAGTAACATTTTTGAAATAACATGACTGGTATGGGAATTTTGCCTACTATGTAGTATTTAAAATAAAACCCAGAATTTAAGAATATTTAGGAATATATACAGAATTATGCATGTGACCACATTATATGTAAAGTGCATATACATTTTATTTTTTTATGTATACTTCAATATAATCTGTATGTATACAAATTACATTATTTATTGTTCACGAACGCTGATATAATTGCATATATTGCATAATGTTCCTATGGATATCACTATTGAGATGAAAATGTTCCTTACTTATAATTCCGTTTCTGAACAACACATTAATTAACACATTGAGCTAACTAAATTATTCATGGATTTAAACGCTTTTAGTTCCAGTAGTAAAATCTACCGACAGTTTTCTGGAACTGCTATAGCTAATCATTTGCCTCCCTTTTTTGGCTAATTTGTTCCTAAATAATTTAGAAAACGATATCAAAAAGGATTACCCGGGTATGTTTCCTGAAGCAAGCTATAGGTACGTTGACGATACATTTGCCTTAGTAAAGAAAGATTCGGACATTGGTCGATTTTTACATACTTTAAACAACGTATATCCAACTCTAAATTTTACATATGAATTACAAAATAAAAATGGGCTCCCCTTTTTAAATATTTTAATCTCAATTAAAAATAACAGATTTGAATTTAACATTTTTAGAAAATAGCTAGTCCTGGCTGTAAATTTTCCCTCCCTCTCAAACGACTTTACTTCCCTACAGGCGACTAGGTAGTTTTATAAATATTTTTATTTAGTGATACATGGGATGTGGGAGGGGGGTTTATATCGCAGTGACTAGTGTCCTTACAAGCACTTAATATACCATTTAATATTCAATGAAATTTTAATGTGATTGTGTAGTTACCGTTAAGCAATGTTTTCCTATACGTTTATCGAATAAAAGAAATTTACAAACAATTTCAAATATATTAGTGTTAGTGTGATAACAATGAAAATGTGAGAAAGAAATAGCCTCTTAACATATAATCTCAGGTAAGTAGGATCAGTTACTATATAAAAATCACAATAATAAGGATTCCTCTTATGGTATTGATCCACTTTACGGTACCGGTTGTGCATTTTTTTCTCTTTTTTACTTGTATGTACCATCTATCACCTAATTCATTAACTTTTTTTGTTTTTTCTTTTTTTTTTTTTTCTTTGAATCCAGACACTTCTCACTGCTGCTTATATTTTTTGGTTATCACTGTGCAATTGTCGATATTTTATATCACTGTTAGCGTCAAGGGAAATTTATTGTGGTACCTAGTTTATCAATATCTTTATAAGTGTTACAAGGTCATTAGTTAGTTCTTCTTAACAATGTTTATGGAATTTTCCATATTTCATTCAAATCTGCTTAAAATTAAGTTATCATTAATTATAATGCTTTATTTGGATATCCTGATTTTGCTTCATGTCAACTTCAATTCAATGTATTAATGCCTTAAGGGCTTGTAAAGCAATAAATAAATAAAGTTAAATAAAAGTATTTGTAGAGAAAGCATTTAGAATTTCTTTTGAATTAAATTATGTGTATTTTTTAACTTTATAATTAAATATTACCTTAATATTAATTTTTGTAGAGAATCTTTGACGAAACCAACAAATTTAGCTCCCATTTGGGAAAAGAAGTTTGTGCCTATTCTGAACGTAGTAAAATTTGTTATGAGTTCTCCCATTGATTCTATGTATTTTCTTTGCAGTAAAGTGAATGGAATGCGAACTGGTTTGCTAATATATATGTTTTACGTTCTTAACGTTTGAAATCATAGAAATCTGCCAGAATTCTTAATAACACAGCTAAGATCTGTAACTATAAAAAATTCACCTGTTGAATATATATCAAAGCACAGACAAAGCAGTATGAATAAGAAGACTTTTCTGCTATTTTATAAAATATTTTCGTTTTGTTTTTAATAAAATAACTCATCTCAAACAAATGAATTTCCGATAAATTACCATCCTTATTTTATGCAGTCTTAAAAATGAGTAGTTGGCATAAATTTGCACAAGCAACAGTTATTAGCTACTATAAGAACCTATAATAGTTATATAAAAACATCAAAATTTCAAAGAACACACCATAAAATCCTTAAAACTTGGACAACTACTCGTTGGCAGCATTTCAATTGCCTAGTTATCTATTTTATTGCCTTCACCATTGGCCGCGAATATCTCTGTATTGCTAATTTGATTGTCAGCTTTATAAAACCCCAACCGTTGCCAAATATCTTCCGAATGACTACACTTTATACTAACTCATCGTGTGTTGCTATCTACGGAATATTAAAACTGAACGATATCCCCGAAACTGTCCCTACTGTCAGTAGTTCCTTGATAGTACTAGTCCCACCTGTTGTTTACTGGCCATTGGTTGTTCCTTTTCAGCTCGCATGGGATACAAACCTCTGGAAGCACATGCTAAAACAAAATGATGTTTTATTATAGAACACGTGTACAAGCAAACGCAAGGAAGAAATGTGTGTTGGTTCATAGTAGTTATAAATCAAAACTGACAAGAGGTCGATAGAGATAAACCGTGTCTTATATGCGTATCGTTGTTTTATGAATAATAAAAGTACGAGCGATGAAACATTGCTTGAGCAGTGTGGAATTTTTTTTTTTGCTACACATGTGTGTAATTATTTGGCGCGTATCTGTCCACTTTGTATTACGAAGAACGGAGCTTGAAAGTAAATATTAAACAAAAAAGCTTTTGCATTTGGATAAAATTTAAATAACAAGATTGGTTGCGGAATGTAGTCCAGAACTGAATAGTCTGGCAGACCACCATAAGGTTAGTATACTGTGGGTGCCGGGACATTCGGAAATAAAAGCAATCGAAAAAACGACGAGTTGGTGAGAAAGGGATCATCGGCTTTACTTATAGGTTCAGAATCGGTTCTAGAAATGTCTGAAAACATATTAAGGGAGCAGGTAAGGAGTTCGGTCCAAGAAAAACACAAGGAACACTGGAACAACACAACTAGGCAAAGTCATGGAAAGATCTTTATCAGGGAACCATCAAAGAAGAAGAGTGAGGTACCACTAATACTTAGTGGAATCATCTTCGCATAGTAGCGGGTGTCCTAGCGGGGCATTGTGTACTGAAAGGACATCTACAGAATACGGAAATCAACACCGCAGATACCCAATCCAGACAGAAATCGCATACCACTTCCTATGTGAAAAAGACAGGCAATTTTTGGCCAGCCAATAATGAACCAGAGGATTATTTCGTTCGACCAGCCAGAAATTTGGACAGACTAGTACAGGGCACCAGGATATTGAACTAGTTCGCATAATTTAATGGGTAGAGGAAATGGAAGATAGAATACTAATGGCCAAGACGGCTCCCACAACAACAACAACAACAAAAATAATGCCCAGAGATTCCAACTGAATATTAAGTAGGAACAGGCAACAAATATTTTAAATGCTACTACTATTAAACATGTTACGATTTATTACTATTGATTCTGCTTACTTATGTGAGTTTAAAGATTGTTGGCAGCATTTAACAATTGACGTTTTATTTAATTTAAGGCAGTTGTAATTTAAATAATATGTGTTGTGTTTCCATCTTTAAATGCTTTAGTATATAACATCTTTCTTCAAATAGTTTTAATTATATTGTCAACTATATTATGACGATTATGACCTATGAATGTCAATGCGTTTGCATACATAGTTCCTTTAGTAGGTAGGTACTAATGTCACTTTACACACTAGTGCGGGAAATGTTCCTTTATGCACGCTCTTTTGATTGCGTAAAGTTGCCTATTACACAATATGAGTACAGAAAGCTATTTTTTTATGGTAGCAGTGCTCGAGGAAAAAGTTGCATTAACAAAAATAATTCTAAACATAGTATTCCAGAACCTATCCTTTATCAAAGTTTATACACGTTTGTGCGAATTCTACTACACTCGAGCAAGTCATACATATACATATACATATAGAACCTTTAAATAATATGTTTGTGTGTGAAATGTTATTATTTATTGCCGACAGAAAACGTAAATATAAGAAGTAATTATAGGCTAATTTCCATACTCGCAAATCGTATTCAAAAACACTATTGAAGAAAAGAAGTTCATAACATGATTTTAGAAAGAAGTAGTTAGCAACTGCCAAGCTAAATCTGTTGAAGCCAATAAGAATCCGATTGAAATTCGTCGCTGAAACCTGTGGAAAGTTTTTGATTGGCCACCGATATGCTGCTAAATAAGATAGATAAGAATTCTGTGTAGTCAGAGAAACACCGTTCCAACTGATAGGAAACTATTTGCGAAATAGATTGCCGGAGTAAGTGTATGCGTCTAACATGAAAATCTTGAACAGGTGGGTGCCACAGGAACCTATTCTGGAACTTCTTGTTAATTATTTACTTAAATGACTTTTTATCAAATATAAAGTTTTTCTAAATCGTAATATGTAGATACAGTCGATATATCTTTTCTCTTGGACAACAACAACGGTGGCTACGTCAGATGATGTGAGGGAAAATGCTGGAGAGTGGTTTAATACTAACAAATCTCAGTTCAAGACTGTTCAAGATTATCCTACGGGCCTCTTTCAGTAGCAATAATGGAGTATCTGTTAATTTTGTGGGATTATCTTTGACGATCAATCATCTTTTAAAGAACACGTGAGTGTCCTGCAAGCACAACCAACAAAGTCCATACATGCTGTCTGCAGGGTCATAAAAGTATCTGGATGAGATGCATCTGGTCATAATATGTCAGTGTGTTCCACACGAAGAAATAAGATCAGTTTCATTTCTAAGTGAGAGCACAGTTTCCGTTAAGTATGTATTTCCAGCATCCACTTTTTTATGGAAAATAATTGTTTCTTATATTAAAATATCAAGAAGTGCTTTTGGTTAACATCGCCAGCCAAATTTGTCCAGCTTTCTACATAATATTAAAGTTTTCCTTTATGTGTAGATTTGATAAATAATGTTAATGATGGTTCTTCAAAGCCTGGTATTGCAAATCTAACAACAGTAGATTATAGTCAAGTTATTTTTCAATAACAGGTTTTTTATGATTTTTTTTAAAGTGTTTAAAATCAAATATCTATTTTGAAAAGAAAAGTAATTGAGATTAATACTTTTTGGGTAATTTTCAGAATAGTTCTGAATCTGTTTATTTATTATAGAGGATTTCATTCGTCTCTAAAGTACGTAAATATTTCTCCATTCTACCAAGTCTGTATGTCTGATATATCTCGAGGTGATAATAGTGTTCCTATGTGTCAGTGTTCCATAATAACTTTTGACTGACTGTTAATTTCTACAGCATACGTTTGAAAGCTCGAAAGTAAAAATCAAGAGGATTAGGTTGAGATTATGCCATGTCGGTGGTTGAATGCTGCGAGGCCGAATAGGTTTAGTTTAATTGTGGCTAAAACTCAGAACAACTCTTCTTCTCAGATACAACAAATAAACATGATCGGGACTATGAGCGATCCTTAGTATAGTCCCTCCTTTACTAATCTAAGTATCTTTAAATTTTCTCTGCAAAAAATTTCTTGCCTTTCGGGATAAGTGAGCTAGCGTGTCACCATGCGTGTAGTATATTCATTGAATAATTTTTACAGTTTTTAATAAGTGTTTTTAACAGTTTTTAATAAAGATTTTCCAAAGAGTAATCGATAGAGTTCGCCTGTCAGGCGATTGCGTATTCGAAATGGATCAGTTAAGTAACTGTAACAGTTTAACTAACGATTTGCCGTGGCAAGATCCTTACAAAATTTGTTTATTAATTTCTCTCAGTAAATAGACCTTATTGCAGATATCTGTACAAAAGCTTAGCGTTGTAAATTTACCATAGCATCCCCCAGTAAATGCTGCACAGATAAAACCGTTTCTTCAAACCAAAGCAATATTTCTTTGATTTTATTTAAAAGAATCATTTCTTTCGGTTAATGTATTGCTATGTTATATCCTATGTATCATGCTAAACAAACCCGACAGAATCATAATGTCGACTATAAATTGTTTATATAAATGTATATAAATGTATTTTTACCTATTTATTTAGTCAACGTATGTAATAATCTAAACTAAAAACTTACTTATTTCGTATCTAATTCAATTAATGCTTGTAACCATAGATTTTAGGGCATGTGTATGTCTTTCGACTAATGTTCGACAAGGAATTTTTATGCTGCCGTAGCGTTGGAAACGATTTCTATGATCGTTGCCGGGGTCCTTTTGTCTAGGAGATATTGAGTTTTGTTTCTTTTTCGGTTATTCCTGAGTGTGGTTGCTTTTCGTATATTTATCTAGAATTTTGTAATATCTATTACAATTTAAGTCCATACAGTTTTCAAATTTACTTATAAGAATGAGAGTATTACGTGTATAGTGCTAAGATGATGGGAATCCAGTGATTTCGAGATTTCGTGTGGCCTTTTGTATAACCCTGAGATTTCGAAGAACAATATTCGAGGCAGTTTGCTGTGAGATAGTTGGTATACCATTTGGAAGCTGAAATGATTGTTTTGAATTTGGAATTATTATTGATTCTGTGGGTTAATTTCACGAGCAGTTTAAGTTGGCATTGATTTAGTTATCCTTGATTTTATGACGGGAATTTAGCGGGAGATTTGAATTTTATTTATGATATTAAAAACGAGAAATACGAGTTTTTAGTTTGGATTAAGATTCTAGAAATCTTATTATTGTGTATCTAAGGTAGTAAAGAACTTACTTACGCTGAAGGAATCTTTAGAAGATTCTTCTCTTTGTTCATTCAATTTATTTAGCTCTAAATAAATAAACTACACTATATTGTCGTTTCTTTTATTCAATGTATTACAACATCACTAGTCACATTAAAGATACTTAAATGTTACAAGCTATATTAAGATAATAATCAGTGGTTCAGCTGAGTGACGTTATCCTCCCGGGTCCCGAGGGTAACTGAACATAATATTATTCGTTTGCGGGGTACTTAAAACCCTGTAGTGAGGAGAAATTTACTTTTCATGCCCTTTAACATTTGAGATCCAGCATATTTTTGGAATTAATGAGAGTATAATAGATGACGCTGAGTGGTGTTTAGTAGAATAAAAACAGTGTTTACTTCATTAAAAATTTAATAAAAATTTAAAAGATTTATCTAGAAGTTTCGGAGCAGTATATTTCTTTTAGCTAATACGTGTTTGTTTCAATGAAATAGTATTATTTTGAGTTGTATTGACTGAAAAAAGTGGTTCTTTTAAATAGTGGGAAAGAAATAATCATTTTACTCTGTGTACCAGGAACAATACACATTGAAATATACAAATTAAACCATAATACAGGGCAGTCGTTCTGCATAATTTTATTCGATCAACCTAATTTGATTTCTCCCCATTCACCCATTATCTGACAATGAGTGACTATCGGCCCAAACTACAGCCTACAGCTCAATGCCTGCGATCGAGCAAAGCTAACCGTCAGGAATGCAATAAACAACGAACATGTAGCACGTGAGTGGTCTACCGGATAGGGAGCGGGCAATAGATACAGGCAGTATTGAAACAAAATACGAACAAAGGTCGCTTGCATTAATAATTGATTAATTCTGTTCATTCTTGGGGCGGTGATTTGATCAAATTATTCCGAAATGGATACCGTTAGCCGGTTTATTTTTCGCATGATCGATTTGGGAGGTAGAACTACGTAAGTTGAACTCTGGAAGAGAATTTATGCGTTCAGGTAAGCTTGCAGTACGTGATGCCGGGGTAAATCCGATGATAAAATTTATTAGAATACAAGCAAGGGTGAATCGATGGGCATTATGTTGGCGGAATTGAAAGTATAAGAGGAAATATAATTGAATAGTTTCATGTTTTCTGCTTTTATTATCCGTTTTATTGTGATGTAGTGCTGTCATATAAATATAGTTTTATCAAAGTAAATGCTATTATAAAATTTATTATATTCTAATAGATTACTATAAAGAACTGAGGTTCTAGAATCATTGATATCTGTAAGAAAATATTTTGCCACATTCTCCCTCATTATACGCCCGTGTTAATAAGTTTTTTCTGTCCAAAATTATTTAGAAGAATGTCGAGCACAGTTTTTAAATTTTTCTGTTGACTAAATGCAGTGTAAAAAGGAGAACTAGATAGAGCCGTAAGTCTGTTCCGTGAAACTCGTATCATCCTACGAAAAGCTGGAAGTGGAGCACCGAAGAAACATTTTAAAAAAGTTACTGCCAATGCTCAACCAATAATGGATATTGCACATCTATTAGACGTTTGAGTTAACAGGTCAACTTCTCCATTGGAACCACCTATGGTAAACAACCCAATTGTTGCCATTCTCCCAGTGATTGGCACCAGACTTTTCTATTGCCGTTATTTAAGTAGGTTTGAAATATTTTAACGAAAATGGAAAATAATTGTACATGTAGGAATCTACATTACCGAGCCCCTACATTTAGTATGGCGACTTTGCAGGAACGGTTTGGTGAAAGTGTTATTGAATGGTAAGTATTTATCAATTTCTTAAGAAACAGCTTTGTATCAAACTTCTGCAAATATAGGTACTTGATTCTGAGGGATTATTAAAATGTTTGTACTACCCAGAAGGGTTCCATATTTTCATCATATTTTATTTTAACAAACATGTGGGAAATTAGAAGTTTAATTGGAGCGCCTATTAGTTGCGAGTTTGTGATAACGTTAAATATTGGCACTTATGCCAATGACTGAACTGTCGAATTCATTCTTCATGTTTAGTTATTGGCACTGTATGTATTTTTAAAAATATTTTTGACTTTTATTTAAGTTTTAGGATGTCATAATGCCAACAATTAAGGACACGCAAAAGCATACAAAAAACTATTCGGAAGAAATCCTTCAAAGAGCTTTAAAAGAAATACATTCCTAGCTCTACTTTGCAATTTAGATTAAGTTCTATTTTCAAAAAAGTCGAACCAGGCCCAAACACCTATTTAACAAAAGAAGAAAAAACTAATTTATAACTGGATCTGCGAATGTATGAAAAAAGAATTTCCAAGGAAGAAGGAGGATATCCAGGCTGCAGTAAAACAATTTCTTAACCAGACTCCAAGAAATAATCAGTTCAAATAAAATAAACCTGGTGAGCGTTGGTACCAGTGCTTTCTAAAAAGGCACATATTATAATTCTGTTTGTAGACGGTCACAAAACACATCTAACATACGAATTCAGCAAGTTGTGTAGTGATTTACAGATTATTTCAATATCACTATATCCTAACGCAACAAGGCTCATACAGCCTGCTGGCGTTTCAAACTTTAAACATTTAAAGAGTTCCTGGAAAGAAGAAGTCCACAAATGGCACAGAAGTAATCCATTTGTTGAATTAACTAAGATCCATTTCGCTCCGATACTTGACAATGCTTTAGCCACTTTGAAGACAGATACAATATGTAATGGTTTCCGAGCAACCGGACTTCAACCTTGGAATCCAGACGCTGTCGAATATACTAAATGTATCGGAAAACAAAGTAAAAGTCAAACTGAGAATGCAGAAGATTTTAGGGAAAAAGAAGAATACAAAATGAGTTTAGAAGACTTCTACGACATAATTGGAGTTGAGATTATTGAAGAATTGAAAAATGAAACCAAATTTTTCAGAAATTCAGTTCTCAAGCATCAAATAAGGAAACTTATGAAGAAGTTGTTGAAAATAATTCGGTTATTGTACTAGGCAGCTTTAATAATGATTTATATTCAGAAGAAGAAATAAATGAAGTGACTTTGGACATAGTAGGTCATTCCAGTAACGACATTAAAGTTAGCAGAGCAGTTTCTTCTATATCAGATGAGGCATCTATAAGAAATTACAGCGAACTAGAATTAAAAGAGTGTCTTTTTTTGCCGCGAACGCCAGAAAGAAAAGGTACGAGGCAAAGTGAAAGGCTTCCATACGCAATCACCTCAAATGGCTGGAAACAGATACATGGAAACAAAGAACGCAAGAAATTAAAGAACAACCATAAATGACTGGCATAAACTCTACCAAAGAAGTTACTAAAAAGAATATTAAAGTTAAAAAATATGCGACCAAAGTTTACTATTGAACATACAACAAAAAAAAGACGCCAAATATGATAGCACACTTGAAACCGTTGCGGAATCTATTAAAGATTAGGGGATTGAAAACGACATTTTTTCTACGTCTGCTTTGTCATCTATACCATTTTGCCAACCATCAAGAAATAATATAATTGCTAAGAAAGACTTGTGTTTTACATGTGTTAAAAATCTTTCGTTATTAAACTATGGAGTCAAGTGAACTAAATTAAAAATTTAAACTTACTTTTGTAAGAATGAACATGTTAAAGTCCATTTAGTTTGCTTTTTTGACAAAAGGAAATTACAAATGTCTGAATGAAGGTACTAATAACTAGAGCACTCAATGTCTGAGTAAAAGTGACAATGACTACCAATTTTGAATATTTAACATAAATATTATTTTTTCTTAAATATGGCCAGCAATGTAAACTTCATTTTTAATTCTTAATAAAATATAAATGTTGACACGCCTTTAGATGAACAAAACAGTGGCTTGTAGGATTTGGTTTGTGTACAATATATTTACTTTAGGTTGTAACAATCCTTAAAGTGCCAATGACTGGGTGTTTTACCCTATAAACTTGTACATCAAGATTTAGAACGTCTATCCTTACTATGTCGCTGCGGTACAAGAATTGAGACTAACAGATTATGTACGACGTCTTCCCGACGAATTCCCTAAACAGGAGAATTTTGTGTCATGTAAACCCACACGAAATAATTCAATAACTGCTACATACTGAAAAAATAGCTGTGGGCAGCTTTTGGTAATAAACAAATAATTGGGCCATTATTTTTTCAAGATAACAAGAAAATTCTAATTGTTCTTTTCAATTTTTATTGATTGTAGGTAGACTAAATGCTGAACGATGCTGAACAGAAATTTTGGAGCCATTCTTTAAACATCTGGATGATATTGACAGCCAGAACTTTTACTTTCAACAAGACAAAGCTGCTGTTCATTGCACAGTTGAAACTTGCTGAGATGAGAAAATTTTTTGACGATGGAATAGTTAGTCGAATCACAGAATTTCCGTGGCCTATACATTAATTGGATTTCTTTCTATTGCCCTACATACATTTTTGAAACATATGTGGATAATTTTGCCGACTTGCAGCAAAGTTGAAATTAATGCTAATCCAGAGTTGGTGGACAAAATACATTTACATTGAATTTTGACGCTTTTCATTTTGATCGATGAAATATTTAAAATATAGGTACCTATTTAAAATTATTTTGAAAATTTCATAGGCTACTTGATGACGTTTTTAAATGAACACTAGATGTACATGATACAAAATTGCCTACAAAAGCCACCTATCAATTCATCAATGCGTTTATCCTTTAAAGGTGTCAATTTCCTTGGAAACCTGTCAACATGACAATTCACAGTTGCTTTGCTATTTACAATCCTCCTTATAAACCATCTAACTAAATCGGATCAGTTTACAGACTAAAATGTATTGTTAACGAACTATATTTGCGGCATTGCATATAATACAATATTCTAATCCTACCTCCGGCAGACAGGCTGTATTATATTGCGGCATCAATGGCTAGACAATAGCATTGGAAGTAGGTAGTAGATACAATGAGCTCACGATATAGGCATTTGAGATGATGACGATGGTGTTCGGTTGATGTTTTGTCTACGTGATATCATAATTATTCCGATCATTGGGGTTGTTGTTATTGGATCGACTTTATACTTGTGAAACTTTAATACGGTCTCGTAGCAACCGGAGAGTAAAACGAAGCTGTCAGCGCGAACTTCCCACGACGCACAAGTTTTAGTCGACTATGCTCCTTCTAGTTTAATAACTTATAGCACCTTCTCTCTAAATCGCTGGTGAAACATTTATGGAATTGTACAAGGCGTTTGCTATGGTACGAGAGAAATTATTTTTAGTATTATGTATTCAAGAGGCTGGAAGTTTTTGATGACGTTCTATTTTAAGCAGTTGGCGCATAGGCAGTGCGAGTGTGTTCGCTAAGTGGCTGCTATTTAATAAAATATATTATGCATGTATTTGTAAGAAGTACTTTTAAAGTTAAATAAAGTTTCACAATTTTCAATTAATATAGTAGTAGTTGTTGGGTTCTGCGCTATCGTATTTTGTTTACAGTGAAATTTAAAGCCGCCTCTATACATTCGCACGAATCGCAAAGCAGGATTGAAAAAGAACTAACCTCATTAAAAAGCAGGATTAATTCGGCTCGGACGTTATAAATTGAAAAGGAAATGCATGATAACGAAGCTTATAATTTAAATTAAATAATATTAATTTTAAGTTCATTACTTGACAGTAGGTAGCTGAACAAAGTCAAGAAAGAAGAACTATTAGAAGCAAAATGATCAAGTTATATTGGAAATGGGAGATAGGATGAAATAATTTACATTAACATTTATTAACTTGCACCTTGCAAGCGGAAGACAACCCGTTTAATTCAAGTTACTAAATCTGACTGTATATTCAATTTATATTTTAAAATCATATAAATGTATGCCTCTTAACGGATTTGTTTATTAAGGGCTCAAGTACGCACAGATATAAACATAGGCCGAATGGCTCCAAGAGATGAGGTCACATATCTTAGATTATTGTTTGTGCTGAAACGATACCACGTATTGTTACTTTTGCAATGAGTTACATACATTTTAAGCACATGAAAACAAAAAACTGCAACATTTTGTATTTGAGATGGAATTCAAGTAAATAACAGGTCGCTGAAAATCTTAAAATGTATGGTAAAAAAAATTTAATGAATTGTAGACACACATTTCTAATGCATTAGTAAACTAAAATAAATCAAATTCTAGTGCCATTCCATTCCATTTTTATAATTTTCTTTAAAAGAATATATTTCGGTTATTTAGCCATCTTCCAGTTTAGAATGTTAAAAGAAAAGATAAAAAATTAAACAAGTCGTAAAGGTGGACGTCGCAGTACACAGAAAAAACAAATGTTGTAAATTTTAAAACAATTGTAAACTTTAGTGCAACAAATTGTGTAACATATAGGGACGAGCACAACTTTTATTATTTATCCTACAAAATTGTTGACGAAAATTATTACATTTTTTGCAACAAAATGTGTAATTTTTTTATACAATTCATGTTGACATAACCTATACATTAAAGTAGCATAAAGTACAAGTCACTTGTTGCAAATAGTACGTTTACCCCAAGTGGTAAAAATTGCAAACAATCTACTAAAATATTATAAACTCCTGTAGTAAATTTCACTATATCTTGTAGAAGTTTGTCACACAATATTTTTCAACAATTTTATTGCTTTTTTTGTAACCTTCATGTAGGGAAATGCAACGACGTTGTTCTAAAATTTTGCACAATAGTACGAATTCTTACTACAATTTCTGTCAAACAGTGAAGTGCAAATACTACAATATGAATTTTTCTCTGTGTAGAAATTATACAGATATGACACAGAAATTTTATAATGGATGAATAAATGGAAACGGTAAACAGTAGATCCTCTGACTGATTTAATGCCACATTCAACGTTGTCCAGAATTCTACAGTCCATAGGGAGAATTTAAATGGAACACCATGTATAATACACTCCGCCAAAAAAGTATCGCATAAACTAAAAAAGGGCATTTATGAATCAAGATATTTTTATACGTTCACAAAAAGTTTGCCTCGTGTATGTGAACTATAAAAACACTAACAAAATAATGGAACTTAGCGTTTTTACTTTTTTTTTCTAAAAGAACACATTTAGAAAAATGCATATGTGTAAGGTTTGTTCAGTTGCTTATTGAAAGTCTTCCTATACGGACAAATTTTAAAGTGCGAAGTCAGAGTTCTGTACCAACGCTTTTAAAATTAAATGAGCAATTTAACTTCAGAACAAGTGGCTGCTATAGCTGCTTTAATCGAAGATGGACGATCTCAAGCATACGTTGCTAATTTGATGAACATCAATCAGTCAAGTGTTTCTAGAGCCGTAGCCAGATATAGGGAAACAGGCATTTACAGTAGAAGACCTGTACCAGGTCGTCCAAGATGTTCTACTCGCCAAGATGACCGCTATTTACTACTACAAGCATTACGTCGCAGATATGTAACTGCGAGACAATTGCAGAACGACTTGGCTAGAGTCAGAAATACTCGTGTGAGTACTCAAACTATTCGGAATAGGTTACGACAGAGTGGATTAAGAGCTAGAGTAGCTGTAACAGCCCCTCGTCTCACTAGGAACCACCGAGTGGCTCGCTTAAGGTTTGCCAGAGAACATGTAGATTGGAACATTAATGACTGGGCCAATATACTCTTCACAGATGAGTCAAGATTTGGTCTTTACACCTCAGATAGGCGTATCTCAGTGTACAGACGAGACGGTGAGCGCTATTCGCAGTGTAATATCAGATCTAGACCTAATTTCGCTGGTGGCTCTATTATGGTTTGGGGAGGCATCTGTTTAACAGGTCGTACAGAGTTAGTACCAGTAGACAGAGGTACACTGACTGCCCACAGGTATATAACGGACATTTTAGAAGAACATGTAGTACCATATGCGCCAATTATAGGAAACGAATTCATGTTAATGCACGATAATGCACGACCGCATGTTGCAATAATCGTCCAGGAATACCTTAACGATGTTGGTATTCCAGTTTTAGATTGGCCTGCGGTAAGTCCGGACATGAACCCTATCGAGCACGTGTGGGACCTCCTTCACAGACGGATACGAACCCAAAATGTTGCCTCAGCGGATCTGCATGGACTAGCAAATGCTCTCCGTGACGAGTGGGAGAATTTGGATCAGGCTTATATACGGAGGTTAATCGAATCTCTGCCAAACCGTATGCGAGCGGTCATAAGAGCCAGAGGTGGCAATACTCAGTATTAAAAGCTACTGTTATGACATTTTTCTTTCCAAAATTATAATTTCTTGTTTTAATAAAAATCTCAAATATGAGTTCTTTTTTTATTTGGCCTGTATTTTATTTAAACAATCATAGAAATTATATCTTAGAGCGCATTAAAGTATATTTACAACTTTATGCTACAAACAAAGATTATGCGATACTTTTATGATTCAAAACTAAATTATGCGATACTTTTTTGGCGGAGTGTATATAAAAAATAAAATTATATAACTTTATTATTTCCAAATCAGTATTATGACTCCCCGTCTTCAATAATTCCTAAGTTATTTGCGCTTTATAGGGGGTTTAAGTGAATTTCTCAAATAAATTGAAATATCTCATAAACTATAAAAATTAAGCATAGGGAATCTAAATAATTGATCTAGTTTTCAATGCACAATTAAAAAATGCCATAAACACAGGGTCTTCTATTAAAAAAAAAAACAAAACGTTGATACATTGCTTAGTTTTGGAACAGTTTTGTATATCCCATTTTTAAATTACACTGCTAGTCTACCCACATCTATTCCAATATGGAACTTTTCAAAGGTTGTTACCATTTGATTACCAAAAATTGCGGCGTTTCTGCTGTTATACCCTGTACAAAAAATATTTTATGTAATTATTGCAATAACGGTAATCAGTATTAAAATGTTGAAAATACAAATATTATTTGCGTCACAAACATCGCAGGGTAGCTGGTTTACTAACAATACTACACAAAAAGCGTAGACGCAACATTTCTCGCAAAACAAAGCTCTGCAGGATTTTTAAAGGATCCCGATCTTTCATCTACGTATCCACTCTTATACTATGAGTACTTGGAGATGCCGAAAAATCTTGATGACGAAAACTGATTGTACGTTAACGATTGCAGCTTTTCTCAGCTGCAACATTGTTTCTCTGATGCAAATCTATGTCGTAGTTCATGGGAACCACTGTATCAGAAAAAGTTCCTATCAAATCTTTTTACAGTCTGAGACCAAACACATCCACATTGCTGTTGCTTTCTTTTTTTGATATATTTAAAATGCTCACAGTTTTGTCTTTTAGCAACAATTTCTAAAGTTCGCTTCAAGAACCGGTTAAGACGACGCTGTCAGGTCCAATATTTGCAAAGAAAACATCTCTTAGCCAGGTTTTGAAATGATTTAGCGTGAGCTAACCAAACTTTGAAGAAGAAATATACACTACACAGGTCTAAACAATGATTATGTAACTCGAAGTCCAAATATATCCATTACGATTTCTTTAACACCAACAATCGTGGCGAAATTAAGCGTATGTCTGCAGAAATTGGAGATAAAGTTGTATAACTATGTGTTGTAGAGTGCAAAGATTTCACTACACATTCCACAGTACTCTGACCCAATAATATGTAATAGCCTACCCTGCATATGTATCTGCTTCTGTTGTTTATTTATATAAAAAGTATATTTAGATGAAGGAAAATAAAAATTAAATGTTGCGTTCGTAAAATTGAAATCACGCATTTATTACATGTTCTGTTTAGTGGCACCATGAGAAATCAAGAATATTTCCTGTTTGTCTTATCTGTCTACTAAACCCGCTACCTTAATTTTGATTTATGTGAAACATCACATTTTAAATTATGTTCCATTTGATTAAGACACTTCGCTCGTCTACTTTGGCAGAGTTTTCATTTGGAACTACATCTGAAATCTAAAGTAAATCCATCTACACTTCAGCACTTTTATTTTCACCGTTCTAGCGTTGTATCGAAACGAGAGAGCGCGCTATCATTACGATATCCGATAAAATAATTTGTGGAACGAAATACGAACTAACAACGTTTTATGGGAATGTAAACATACGATAAGATTCGATGTATGATCGTCGTAACATCGGCATAATCATGAATATGCAGCCGGTAATGAGCGCCTGCGTTACATTTATACTTAACATAGGCGCTTATGAAATGGAATTCGAACATATCCGATTATAGCTTGATCCCGTGTAACACCAGTTAGTGATAATGATAGCAGCAACGATTGAAGTAGTAAAACGACGAGTTTGCTACTAGCATTTTGTACGTTGCTACTCTATATGTGGTACTCTAGGTCTTGTTAAACTTCTTGTGTGTTTTTGTGCTACCAGTTTTGTGTTACACGTCTTGCATATGACCTTTTTTTTTTTTAAAAAAAATATCTTTTACATTGTACTTGCCTTTTGTGTTTGTGTATCGTCTTGCTTGTGTTTCACGTCTGTTTCTGTCTCAAATCCATACGTAATAAAAACAAAAAAAAAAAAAAAAACTAATCGCACCATTTACAAATTCTTTCTAATCTGCACAACCTAAAGGAATCTTATACGATGCAAAATCAACTTTACGCAGCAAATGGTAAGGGAAAATTAGAATTTAGAGTCGAGAATATTCGTTCTTTGCTTACACGTGTAAAATTTGTGTACAGAATATGATTAATGTTTTTAGTATCATCGAAGAGCTTTGTTTATCTGCAATTAATTGATTTATTAATACAGCCGCTGCAAATGTAAATGTGTGCATTTATGTAATTGCTTGTTTTGTTGTCCGAAATATCGTCTGTATTAGTATTGTACATGTGTTAGAGGGATATGGCGCAATCTGCATGTGCGTTTAATCGGGATGTTTTGTAATCTTGGTCTTCACAATTTTGTTTCGCTTTTTTTACATGTGAACTGTTATATATTTCTTGTATTTGTTTTATATATGTAAGAGATACAGATCAGACGGAGCAATATTAGTATACTATACCATCAGTATATACATATATAGAGAGTGAGTTTTTTTCGGATGATTAGTATGGGGATTTCGGAAACTAGCGGAGATAAAGAGACTATCAACTGGGAAAAGAATTGCAGTTTTACCAGCGTAGTTGAATGAGCTTTTTACTTTTTGAAAAGAATGTACAACTAACTAGATATCTCGAAAGAACTGTTTCTTTTTTTTGTTATTTCACTTGATGCCTGTAGCTCTGTTATTAGGAACCTTAGTAAAAAAGCGTGTAGGGGAAAGTTGTAGGGAATTATCTGCTTAACAAATTTCGGATAGGGTGTCTTATCCGAAATTTTTATTTAAGCTACAATTTCTGAGATATGACAAATAATTTAGGTTTTTTAAATGGAAACCATAGTCTTCCATGACTTCATAAAAGACACACTTTTTCAACGATTCCAACGATATAACCAGGGATTAACAAGGTAGTCAAAAGTAATTATTTCAAACTGTTATACAGGGTTGCTCATTAGTGCGTCAAAGTCCAATATACAATAGTGCAATTTTTCTTACAGTGTGAAATCATTAAATAAATGCTACTTTATTTAATAAAGTCCGCATTATTGAGTTATTAACGAAATTAAAAAAAAAAAATGGTCGTGACAAAGTTTATCATACTAATTCCATGCGACAGTATTATAATTAGCTAAGACAAAATTATTTAATAAGTATGCAGCCAAGGGATATGTTGAATGTACAAATTGATTAAGCATTAATTTTATTATACAGGGTGTTTGTCACGATGCAGTCAATTTGGCGATTGACAATGAGCGTTTACTGATTTTTTTCAAATGAAACACCCTGTATATTATTAAATTTTTGGAATGACCCGTTAATTGCGCTTATTTTTTGTTAATAATATCGTATACCCAAACCCAATAATTTCAAGGTTATTTTCAATTTTTCATTACAAACCGCTAATTATTTGTTGTTTATTCGATCTAGTGTACCTACCTATCGGGCGAACGCTTTGACAAATAAAAACAAATAAACGACAAAAAGTGGCAAATGTATCAAATCTTAATTATTGCTGTTACTTTAGGCATTAGTGATTTCTTAAGTTTCTGCCTTTAATATTATCATTGTATTATTTATTAATTGGATTAGTTGGTACGTAGTTTCCCTGCACATTTGTTATTTGTCACATATTATTATTACGATTTTTGGTAATATGTAGTTTGAAAGAAACGAATCCATTGACATGATTTTTATAATGGGATCTGCCCAAAAAAATTGTTTATTAACTTAGCGAATTTATGCGCAAACATATCCTGACAGAAGACAACCTTCTGTTACAAGTTTGGAAAGACTTGAGGAAAGATTCGTTAGGACAGGAAATGTTAGTTATGAAAAGTGTGAAAGGAGAAAGAGGACAAGTGACGAAGGAAAATTGAATGTCTTGTTATCAGTAATTGAGAAGCCTAGTAGAGGGCCTCTTCGACTAAAATAGCAACAGAAACTAATGTACCACGGTGTACTGTTAGCAAGTTTTTAAAAAATAATAAATATCATGACTAAAGTATATCTTTTCATCAAGAACTGTTGGCACCTGATTTAGGTACTAGAAGGACATTTTGCGAATGGGCATTAGAAATTGAAAGGGTAACACCTTCTTTCCAAAAGTATTGTTTACTGACGAATCCACCTTCACTCAGAGTGATAGCCCAAACCGTCATAATCTTCATACTTATGCAACAGAAAATGCGGTTGATAAGCAGAGACGATGGACTGTAAATGTTCGGGATGGTATTATGGGTAACTTTATAATTGGACAACATCTAAAACAATTGGACAACATTTCAAACATGGAAAATCTAGTATATTATTAATGCATACGATGTATCTGATTATTCTTTATAAGATAAAATTAGAATTTTTTTCGTGTTAGATATAAATTCGGCTAACTATAAGTTTAGATATATTGCTTACTGATTAAAAAAGAATGACTTTTTGATACATACTGCCGCAAAGGGAATTAAAAGGCCTTTTGAATGAGTGGTCACGAGACCCATCTTCTCTATTCAAATTTTAAGACTGGGGGCTACTGCCTTCCCAGGAATGATTTTAAATCGTCAGGGCCGCTATTAAAAGTTGTTCCGTTTGATATGACAATTAGCAGGTTTCGGAATTTTATATAAATCCCTGTATATATATAAACATAATTTGTTGTGCTTGTGTAAAAGCTAAATGTGACCTGAAAGTGAACAATACCAGCTGATCGAGTCGACCATCAGCAGACTGTCCCTTCACCTTTACGTTCCCAATTCGACATACGATCTTATATATCAAATATGACTAGTGGCAACATACTTGCATCGTATATCTTCGATATATGTAAAATTGAAAGGTATAATGAGGAATTGCACTTTTTTTTAATTCTTGTTAAAATAATGTTATTTTATATACGACCTAAATATATATTTACACTGACATTTTGACGGTTCCATGTAAAGTAGTTTTGGAAATATAAATTTTTTAAGATCCTTATACGTCACAAGTACGTAGTAAAATTTTACGAATGAACGAGAATATATGGCAATATAGATATTACTCGCCCATAGTAATCACAGATTACAGTCATTTATGGGGAACAATGGCAAAGGTAGTAACCGAATTTACCGGCTGCGAAATATGATATTATAAAGGTGCAGGTTATGGTCACAAAGGAATTTGGGATTCAGCATTATTTCTTCATCTTCTTTTTGTTTGTGTTTAAAGTTCTCCAATTTATCGTAAAAGAACGAATTCTCAAAGATTATAACCTCCAAACCGCGTAAAATAAACACAGAATATCGTAATAATACACTTATGCCATCTGTACGCGCAAAGTATGCGAACTTAATATTACTTATCTATGATGACGATGCGAACTACCATGACTATCGCTCCGTTGCCAAATCATGCTGACTAAGAATTTATGAATGAAAGAACTTGTGACGTCAGAGCACTTTCCAAAATTAATTATGCCTTAATGAGAAACAATTTAAAAGAAGCTTTAATGAAGGGCCATATATTATTATATTCTCTATCATTCTATGATATAAAAAAAAGTTGTGCAATTCCACATTGATGAACTAAGAAGGATATATAAGATCGGTATAGTAGCTATCTTATATTCAACAATACCTACACATTGAGATAGTTGACGATTTGGCACTTGAGGGCCGTGTAAAACTCGAGAGGCTTTACTTTAACGAAACGTCACTGCATCGGTCATGAAGTTCTTGAAGAAAGCGCGATATTATTGAGATTTATATGAAATCTTACCTGTGTTTATGTTATAAAACTAATATAATTTTAGCAGAATGCTTGGCTAAATCGACAGATGAAGAATTACAGTAAAGAAAATAACAGAAAGGAAATAAATATATTTCAATATTTATTAAGATTATTACATAACACAGATCTCTAGTAAATATTTTAATCATGTATATACACAAGCGACAATCTAAAATCGCACAAGACACATACTTTACCCGTATTTACCAAATGAAATGGGTGTGTCCATTTGCATTGCCCTTATTTGTACAGCCCTGCACGGATACTTTTCTTCCTATCCGTATCCGCATCCGATCCATATCCGCACCCCATTGGGATCAATTTGATCCACATCCGAATCCGTATCCGCATGGGTATGCGCGTTTTACATTTTTGATATACGTAATTATACTATACTTCTTCAAAAACGCGAAAATACGCATTTTTATTTAGATCCCTTAGTAACAGTGTGTCCACTAGTGTTCTACTTGCTGTCTACTTTGCCGAAATCCAATCTAGACTGATGTATGGTATTCTTTTATGGGGCAATTCACCGTGGTGTCAGAGCGTTTTCTTGGCTCAAAAGCGTTTAATTAGAGTCATTTATTGTATTTCACCTACCACTTCCTGTAAGCCTTATTTTCAAGTATCCAACATATTGCCGGTGCCCTGCATGTATATTTTAGATGCCTTGTGCTATGTTCACAAGAATAAAAATCAATATCCAACTAATGATACTTACCATTCACACAATACCCGACAAAAGCATTATTTTCATAATTCTAAATTTAACTTGAGCATTGTGGGAAAAGGTATAGAGCATGTGGGCCATAGATTGTGTAATAAGTTGCCCCATAACCTAAAGACTAATGAAAATCTAAATACTTTTAGAGCAAAAGTCCAAAAACATCTTTTAAATAAGTGTTGTTATTCAATAGATGAATTTTAGTTTTTGTTAATTAGGATCTTGTTTTACTTTTATTTTTTGTTATTACCAAATTAAGAATTACTTTTTGTTAATGGGCTTACGTTAATTTGATTTTCGATTTATTTTCTTATATATAGTTTATTTTTTTCTTAATTCTTTGTGAATTATTTTTTCTTTTTTCTTTTTGACTTATCTAATTATTATTATAGATTAATAAACATATTCTATTCTATTCTATTCTATTCTAATACTTAAATGATTTCTGTATTTATTGACAAAACTTCCAAATACCTAGTTGATTTAGCTTCTTTTCTCTTTCGCCATTTATTTCTGTTTCTAATTCTTTACAAATTGTTTCCCATTGTACTAAATTAAAAGAAAAAAACATACTTGACAAAAACAACAATATTACAATACTACTTACACTTATAATTAGTGATATCGTAATATATCCCTAAATATTGCTGTTATTACACAGGAGGCTGTAGTATCTTGACCGCGCAAAGCACAAATTTGTATTGTTTTTCCGCATTTGAACAATCAAATCGAAAAACAGTAAAATAGGTAGTAAGTAAATCTAATATTCTAGTACATCTATTTTAATGAAATGAACAATCCAGATGTGGAATGAAAATAGTAGATTAGTGAAGCCAAAACAGGCACAAGTGTAGTTCGCAAAGCCGGACATTTACCTGACAATCGATTTATACAAGTTCAGATATTCTTACATTATAATACTGTCTCCAATATATTAATAACGATATCATTATTTACGGATTATAGTAATTCCAAGGATATATATATACATTGCTATGTTATTCCCGATGTATGTAAACAAAACCCACAGAATCATAATATCGACTATAAACTGTTTATGTAAATGTATTTTTATCTGTTTATTTAATTTGTCAACGTATGTAATAATTTAAACTAAAAACTTACTTATTTCGTATCTAATTCAATTAATGCTTGTAACCATGAATTTTAGGGCATGCGTATGTCTTTCGATTAATGTTCGACTAGGGATTATTATGCCGTCGTATCGTTGGAAACGATTTCTATGATCGCTGCCGCGGTCCTTTTGTCTAGGAGATATTGAATATGTTGAAAAGAAATGTGGGGGACTTCTTTTTCGGTTTTTCCTGAGTGTGGTTGCTTTACGTATATCAATCTAGAATTTTGTAATATCTATCACAATTGCAAGTCCATAAAGTTTTCAAATTTACTTACAAGAATGGTAGTATTACGTGTATAGTGCTAAGATGATGGAAATGGAGTTATTTCGAGATTTGGGGTGACCTTTTGTATATTCCTGGGATTTCGAAGAACAACATTTGAAAGCTGAAATGATTGTTTTGAGTATGGAATTATTATTTGGATTATACTAGAACAGTTTTTGTACCTGAAGTAAGCGATTTTTTTTATCTTTTGAACTTATAACCGGCATATAATGCATATAAGAATTTGAGGTTATATTTATTTGAATGATAACTGTGAATCTAGTCGATTTGGTTATGTGAGGTTGTATTGTGTGGGTTAATTTCACGAGCAGTTTAAGTTGGCATTGATCTAGTTATACTTCATTTTATGATAGGAATTTAGCGGGAGATTTGAATTTAATTTATGATATTAAAAACGAGAAATACGAGTTTGTAGATAGTTTTTAGTAGAGGGAATCTTTAGAAGATTCATTTCGTCAGATTTATTTAACTCTAAATAAATAAATTACACTATTCTTGTTTTTTTTTATTCAATGTATTACAACAACATTACTAACTAATAACTACTACAGTCACATTAAAGGTACTTAAATATTATAAGCTTTATTGATATAATAATCAGTGGTTCAGCGGAGCAAAATACCCTCCCGCGAGTGTGACTGAAAATTATAAGTATCATCCGATTGAGTTGTAGTGTACCTAAAACCCTGTGGTGGGGTGTAAATTTACTGTTCGTGCCATCTAACATCTGAGTTATAGCATATCTTTGGAATAAATGAGAATATAATAGATGACGCTGAGTGTATGATAGGAGAATAGAAACAGTGTTTACCTTTTAATAAAATTTAAAAAGAATTATGTACAAGTTTCCTAGCAATATATATATATATATAATTCGTAAAGTAGGTACCTACCATATAAGTTGCTTCAGCCTTAAGATCCCTATTAATGAATTGTTTGTACATATTTCTTTTATTTTGGTGCAAGACAAAAAAAGAAAGTGACGTCATCAACGTATTACATGGTTTATTTTAAAATGTATTGCTAACATAAGGACATATAAACGTTTTTATAGATTATAGATACGGGTGGTATCTCTGGTGTTTTTTTTTCTGTCAATACTAACCGCAGAGATAATAACCAATTGCCTAGAATTTGTATAACGACAAACGATTATGTGCGGATATAGGTACCCCGCAGTTTATCCGAATTCGCACACATCTATATCCGCATCCAAAATATTAAAAAGTATCCGCGTCCGCAAGAATTTAGCGGATACTCACAGTCATGTGTGAATACCTTGCCATGTTTATATATCCTAGAATGTGCATTATTTGTTAAAGCTAATTATGCAGACTTTTTTCATAAGTATGAGCTACACCACACTCACAATACTAGGAGTACTGTGACTCCACATCTTTTGGCGCCTCAGACACATTTATCAAAAGTACAAAGGAATGCTCTACACTATTGCATCAGGATATATAATCATATACCAGACAATATAAAAGCGTTGCCTTATGCTTTGTATAAGAAAAAATTAAAAGAAAACCTAATTTGTAACGCTTATTACACCATAAATGATTTCTTGTCAAATCCATTTAATTAAATGTTCATGCTGTTGGATTCACATTTTGACTCTCTTGTTTTAACATGTGTGTATATTGTTTTTTCTTTTCGTTTGTTACTTGTTTTGCTGTTTTTTCACATTTTTTATGCATCTTTTGCAAAATGAAATGAAATAAATTATTATTATTATTATTATTAATAATGAAGTGCGTAGTGGAAAATTTGTGATCTTCACTGAGTTTCACAGAGGAACGGACCGAAACGGAAATGTAAATGCATGTTATGTTTTCGATAATATTATATATGAGAGTAAATTACTTACTCTAGCAAGAAAATGCCTTCTAACAAAGAACTGTATTAAAAAAGACAGATTTTTATGGTTATTTGAAAAGTAATAAATAAACACGTAAAACGTAAACAGAAATCGCATGCACACCTGACAATACCAAAATAATAATGGCGGCCGTAAACGGAAACAGCTTCACCACGCGATCATTGGCAGCTACTGCAGCACCACCTATACTTAGCGCAGTACTGATGAACTAAATTTATAAAGGACAACCGGTCGGAATAGAGCTGCACTACCCTGGTCTTAACTATTCGTCAAGAGGCGGGGAGGGCCGAGAATTTTACAGCTAGGGCCACCTACAATTTGAGATCTGGTTTATTTCTGAACTTGTTGAGAGTATTACAGATGGCTCTGAATGGTGTCCAGTAAAAAACATTATTTACTTTATAAAAACATAAATTAAAAATTAAAATGTTGTCTAGAAGTTTCGTGGCAAGATATATTTTTTAATTTTAGGTTCACTGATTTTTTTTAGGTATTGTAATCTACGTTGCTGTTTGACTAACTTTATTGTAATGTTGATCAATTTTTGTAAAACATAATACATACCTAGCAAAAAGAAATCATGTGTTGGAATATCCAAAAAAAAATGCACGATTTTGAAAGATACGTTTATTTTTTATATAAAAAATTGATGACCATTTCTTTAAAATTAATAAGATGAGAGTTGCGGTGTATGCTGTTAAATGTTCTATTGATATAATAGCAGGCTTGCGTTACTCTATAGGTTAAAACAGGTGCTGCATTTTTCCAAAGCGTTAAAAATATTCCTCTACTAACATGCCAAGATTTTTTTTTTACTATTTACATACATTACCATCAGTGAAAATAAACAGAAGATTAGATTTGTGTGATCCACTCCTTATCTCTTGTGATTACCATTTTAATGGATTATACCGTCTCATTATCAGTAAAGTTAGTTCAACTAACAGAATTATAGTGCTTACATTCATTAAAAAGAAAAAAGCAAAATCAAGCAAAAAAATCCGGAGCTTGTGTGACTCTAACGAAAAATGTTTTAACTCTATGGTTAAGATGAAAGTGGTCACAGTAATCCTAAAAGTAGCTTACTCTGGGCATGAAAAAAGCAATAGATAAATAAATACAATCCAACGGTAAATTTAATGGACTAGGTATACTTCTCGAATCTCTGTCTACGCACGTCCCCATACGTCGCTTTCCACATTTTATTAGACGGTGAGGTAGCGCCTCCTAACAACACATGCAGAAATATAAAAAATGAAATATTTATCACTAAATATGAAATGAACGAAAATAAATGCAAGTCGCGCGTATCTAAATGTTTTATTTTACTTTATTACCTAAAGGGAAATTTATTTGACAGTGGACGACTTAAGAAATTTACATGGAATAGCAAAATCGATGGCAGCGGGATAACGACGAAAGACCAACTCAATATGGATTAACTCAAGACGTTTCTTCTATCATTGACCGGCTAAAATTTGGACATGACCAGTTTCCGGCACATCTTTATAGGTTACACCTGAAGTAATCACCAGCTTGCAGCTGCGGGATGGCAAATGGAGACATCAACCATTCGATGTTAGAATGTGGCAACTATACTAACGTCAGAGAGGAAATGTTAAGAGAACTAACACAGCTGGTTCAGCAACTAACGAATATGGTGCAAATTTATGAGACAGGATAACATCTATGTATACAGAGCATTAATGAAATGCATCAAAGCCACGAAAATAGTTATTTAGCTATCCTTTGTTTGTTCCTATGTGGGTTTTTCTTGTCTTTCCCATGGCCTAACTTGTGTCTGTCTGTTTAGATAAAATCGTTTCGACAGGCTCCTAAAGATGAAGCAGTGTCTATGTTTTACCCAAGGTTATAAGAGGTCTAAATTTACATGTTATTAATCTTACGGACGGCTTATCGGAACTTATCCCGAAAAGCACAAAAGAAAACGTCCTTAGATAAGAAGCATCCGAATTTGAATGGTTCGGAAGCAAACATAAAATCCATTGCATTCAAATTGAGTATAAAGCTTTGCATTTGGCGGAAACGTTTTCCATTACTAACATAAAAGTGGTAGTTTTATTACGTCTAGTATTCTTAAATTTTTAGTCCCCACGTTAAAAATTGAAGATTCCACCTGTTAGCGTGTACTAAATTTAAACATAAATAGAAAGTTATTTCCCTAGTCGATGATTAGATTTCATAAACAATACGTCAACACACAAGACATTTAACACGCACAATGTTTGACTTTCAACTTAATTCAGGCGATGAAAATGCGTTTGTAGTTTATGTCATAATTTTATTGCAGAAATGATTTAGTCGACAAATTTCTAGAGTAAAGTACCCAGGATAATACCCCGGGAAGAATAACACCGGCACCACTGCCATATTTCTTCTGCGCGGAGTGTTTTAGGTGACGTTTTATGGCATTCTCGATTACATGTTAATGTGCACATGTATATACAATGCATAAATATAAGCAGAAAACTGAATTTAAGGACGATAAATAAGTGACCTGATGGTTAACGGTAAATGTCTTGGTATAAAAAAGACAAAGTTAATTGTAGAGTATTTTATTTTGTTTATGTAATCATCAAAATACTTCAAACATTTTTTACATTATTTTGAAGATATCTGTTTGTCTATGATAAAAGTAAATCACTACGTAATCAATTAATAATTATAAAATTTAATTTCAATTCGTTTGTGCATGTTTCTTATTAATAAGTTTACAGTTGACATATTTAGTTATCTTTCATGACTTATTGCTAGATACACAAAGCGCATATATTTTTTTATTTGCATATCTTTAAGTATAGTCTATATGTCAACGTATTACACTGATTAAAGTTCATTAGCGTTAGTTAGTGATTGCATAAATTGCATATTTAAGCATTTCTGTGCATATTTTTACAAAAGTTGCATATTTTTTTTTATATTTAAGCTTTTCCTTATCTTTTCACCAAAAATTCCTAATGCAGATCGACAGCCGATAATTCGCAGAACGAAATATGTTTGTTTTCCAAGAGTTGCACGTGCATTTTTACTCCTAATGTGAGAAACGAGGTAAAATGCATTTTATTAGTTCCCAAATAAGATACTCTCATTCACTGAGTATCTATGAGCGGAACAACATCTAATTGTGCTACTCTTTTAAATATTATGCACACACACACACACAGTGAGTATAACGAACGAAATTTCTTCATACATTAAACCATATCCTGAACTGGCAAGGTGACAAAATATTTTGCCGAGCATGCAGTAAATTAGTAAGTTATTATTTTTTTTTTAATTTTACTGAAAGCACATATTGGAAAATTTGACTAGAGGGACCCTCGTGTTTGTAGCAAGATACATCAATGTATAGCATCAAATTCACGAAAATTAGAACAAGAAGAATTGAATACGAATCTATGTAAGGCATTAAATTCGTCTAATATACCATTAGCAAAATTAAATAATGTTAATTTAAAATCGTCTCTACAAAAATATTGCAAACCTAATATACCTGACGAAATTACGTTACGAGAAAATTATGTCACGTTTTGTTACCAGCAAACAATGTCAGAAATACAATAGGTAATTGGTAGGGAATAATTTTATTTATTTAATCGTAGATGAAAGTACGGATAGGTGTGGCCGTTATATTGCTCATTTATTAATAGGAATTCATGAAAATATTCTGAGCAAATCATATTTAATTTTTTGTAAACAACTTCTAAAACCAAATAATGTAGCAATTGCCCAATCCGTTGAAGAAGGGTTATCTTTTTTTCTTTATCCGGCTGTGTACCTTGTAAAGAAATGTGACTAATGTTGTCCGACGCTGCACCATACATGATAAACGTCGCGCAAAATTTAAAAACAGTGATATTATTCACACCATTTACTTAGCTCATGCCTTCAATCGTGTAGCCGAAGATATTAGGAATCAATTCTCTTTGGTGAATGGTTTAATTAGTAATCTCAAAAAGTATTTTTAACTCACATTGTCAACTGCTGTTTACTTGATTCTGTTTTCCCATCGAGCCGGAAAAGAGCGGTGGTTACCCCAATTCCCAAAGTAACATCCCCTACGTCATTCAAAGATTTGCGGCCGGTAAGTGTTCTACCAGTTATGTCTAAAATAGTAGAAAAAATTATGTGTGAACAGTTACGAGGCTTTTTACAAAATCATAATATCATGCCTGATTGTCAGGCGGGGTTTAGGCCTGGACATAGCTGTGAGACAGCCTTGTTGGGTGTATCCGATGATATATTGGTTGCCATGGATAAAAGTATTGTATCTACGTTAATTCTATTAGACTATAGCCGTGCATTTGACACAATTGATCATTCTTTGCTTTTAGTAGTCTTATAATAATAATAATAATAATAATGTCTTTATTGCAGCAATGTCATTGTATAATCATATACATGTTATAGAGAGTAGTATTACATTGCTAGCAACCCTAGGGCGAGATTCAGAAATACTGTTTACATCTAACCCTATATATGGATAAAAGTGTAAGTTTAATACAGATAGGCCTAATAGTAACCTAAAACTATATTCTGCTTGTCCATAAGTTTACAATAAAGATAAATTAAATTTGAAATATAAGTGTAGGTATCTAGCTATCGTACATCTACAGGCTTGAAAAAAAAGACAAAAAAATTCTTATAATAACGATTCTACATCGGCAACAGGCAAGGAGATTCCATAAAGGCAGAGCACAGAGACCTTACTGCTCTTGGAACAGTATGTTTCGCAACTTTAACTTAAACTGGCCAGTACGGCAAGATTTTAAGTACAGGGGAATACAATTATATCTGCGGTAAATATTAAATGAAAAAGACCTTGTATACAAGGCTGATCTATGAGTTTATACTTTTGAAATCGCGGTATGTGTGAAAAGTAGGATTATCCCTTGGCTTATCAGTCTTAATAGTGCAATATATGAAGTCATGGTCTGACATATGACAATTGAGAACACCGCTATCGACACATTGTGTCTCATTGGTAACTAAAATGAAATCAATTAATGACGCAGTCGTATTAGCGACTCTAGTTGGTTCGTTGATAATCTGTGTAGTGCCCGTAGTGATTAAAAAATTATTGAAATATTCAACCGATGGAAGATTTGGCTTTAAAAGATCTATATTAAAATCGCCGAGGCAATAGATATCGTCCACAGATAAGCTGCACCCGATTAAGGAATCTTCCAAATTATCTAAGAATGTTCTAAAATGCGATTGATGCGGGTTGTAAACCGTGCCCGCACCGAGTTTTTTGCCTGCGATCTCCACCGATAGCCAAATTTGCTCGATGCCCTGTGAGGTATCAATAACTGTGGTATTAAGAACACTTCGCACGTAAATGCCAACCCTGCCGCCGCGACCGATCCTGTCTCTGCGGTAAAAGTTATAGCTTTCAATCTCCACAAACTCATTCGAAACATAACCGTCAAGCCATGTCTCTGTTAAAGAGAGAATATCAATATTATTATCAGTTACAAAGTCCCTTACGTATTCCAACTTCGGTACAAGCGATCTTATGTTGATGTGCGCAACCTTTATGTTATTAAAATTCATAACATTAAAAATAGGAAAAATAACAAATTCATTCTAAAATAATAAAAAGCTAAAAATAAACACTATTGAGATGTACGTGTCTTACAATAAATAACAATAACCGAAAAAGATCAAATTTTAAAGGAAAAAGAAAAAGAAGTTGTAAACAAAAAATAATCGCTCTCTTGTGGCAAAGTTTGAAAGACTAGGGAATCTAGTTTAGGTGGTCTCATTGCGTGAATTACTATTACTCCGTATCTTACTAATATCATCCGATGACTCAATTTTATATTTAGTGCCGTTTAACTTACAAAACACGTTGCAGTCACTCGTCCAGATGGATTTCGGCGACACTAATTTACAGAGATCCTTGATCAGCGATACCTTTGTCTTGGTAAGATCCTCTTTAATTACGATTTTCGACCCCTTCAATTTCGTTTTGTTTGCAAAAAATTTTTTCTTGACAGACCGGGATGTAAAGCGGACAATTATAGGTCTAGTACCCGTTTCCCTATGTCGTAATCTGTGCGATATATCGATGTCTGCAGGTTGAATATCAATTTCCAACTTTTCTTTAAATAATTTGGTTACGAGAGTATTTGTATCTTCATTGCCCTCTTCAGGTAAACCATATATACGCAGGTTGTTTATGCGGGAATATTGATCAAGACGTTCGATTTTGTTATTAGCTTCACGAATATCGATCTTCAGTTGTTCTACCTCATTGCTTAAGATCTTCGTCGATAACACCACTGATTTGTTTGCTTCGAAGACTGTAGTCGGTCATCTTCCCTCAATATGAAACAATAGTTTACGGAGCAAACACACACGCGTTTAGAGTAGTCGGGCGGACATAGCAGAATATTATCGTCTATAGGTCTGTCAGTTTCAGCAGTTGATTTGTTTCGCTCCTACTTGGATGGTAAGAGTCAGTGTGTCAAATTAAATAATAATATTTCGCCAGCCAGGTCTGTGCTTAGAGGTGTACCACAGGGATCCATTCTAGCACCACTTTTAAATACTATATACACATAATCGTTTCATAAATTTGTGAACACATGTCAGCTGCAGATATATGCAGATGATACTCAGATGTATCATTCATTTTTTATACCTGAATATCAAAATGAAATACATAAGGTTCAGAGTGATTTGGATGCGTCGGTGGGGTTTTCAGCTTAACCTGCTCTTGTTATAAATCCTTCTAAGTCAGCGGTTGTCGTATTTGCTAACAAAAAACATGCGTCTGCTCTACATGATCAGGTTAACATTCGGATTAACGATGTTGTACTGCCTGTAATTAAGGAAGTAAGAAATCTGGGTTTAATTATTGATAGCACACTTAGATTGGACTCACACATCTCTAAATGTATTAAAACTGCATATTTTAGTTTAAAGCTTATATATCCTTACAGACAGTATTTAACTGTTGATACCAAACGAAGTTTGCATGAGGCATTGGTACTGTCACATTTTAATTACTGTAGTTCTGTATATGGACCATGTCTCACGGTTGCTAATTCTGCTCGCATTCAACGCGTGCAGAATTCTTGATTGCGCTTGATATTTGGGGTTAGAAGGTTCGAGCGCGTGTCCCACAGGTTGCGGGACGTTGGTTGGCTTGATATGTGTGGTCGTCGACTTTTGCGCGCTGCTACATTGTATCATAAAATTATTCTGAACAAGGAGCCTAAAAACTTGTTTAGAAGAGTTAGATTTCGTACAGATGTTCACACCTTGAACATTCGGTTTAAGGGTACGTTGACTCCTCCTGTCCATTCTACAACTTTGTTCGAACGCTCATGTTCTTATAAGATTAGCAATGTCTATAATTCCTGAAGAATTTAAAACCTTTAATTTGTCTACATTTAAAAAACTAATGAAAAGGTATCTGTTGAAATTTAATTACGTGTCGTGTGTGCGTGCCATCTGAAGCAATCACTTTATTCCTTTATTTAACTAATCACATTTCCACTGTTGCCCTTAGATAGGTAGAATTAGTTTTGTGTATGTGCATTCAAATATATATTTACCTTGGGTTCATTGCAGAATTTAGATTTAAGTTTAGATTTAGGCAACTTGATCCGTTTCCTCAGTTTCACGTAATCCAGGTTCAATGGAAGAACAATTCAACTATTTTAGTTGTAATTGAATTGAATCTTGTGATCTTATTGTTTTGATAATGTTAGGTACATATGTTTCATTTATACGATGCTTTATATTAATTTTTCAGTATTAATTTTGAGATTTTTAGATAAGGTTAATAGACGCTTCATATTATGATTCTGATTCTATGAATATATATTAATAAATTACTTACTTTCTTTATACGGTAACTGTTTACATTGTTAAAATCAATAATCGCCACTGTCAAGGCTTAATTTTCTTTTAAAATTTCCTTGCAATATTGTTATTTATATTATTATTTAGAAAAAAGTATTTTGTGCATTTCGTGCAATGTTAATCGTAGTAAAATTTACAACAAAGTATTGGTATAATGTCTGTTTTAGTAATAGTTTCAGGTCAAAGCATAAATTTTAGAAAGCCTAAACTAGACGATTCAATTATCTAAAATTCCTGTATTATGTTTTAACGTACAATGAATACGGCCAAATAAATAGCTAAACGATGCATGAAATTATAATAATACGTTTCTTTTTCCACATGTAATATACAGTTGTAGTTATTAGCTCTCCTTTTGCAGCAAAGTATGTTTTATTTAGAATTTACCATATTCCTAGTTTGATTGTTGTAGAGAAGAAATATTTGTGCGCAACTTTAATCTGTGGTATGTAACAATCACAAATAGGTGATTTGATCTGTATATTTTTGTTAGTTTAATGCCAAATGTGATTTAAGATATTAAGGAATTCTCTCCCCGTAGGGAAACACATTTAAATATTCTTTGGAAATTTGTAATTTATTTGCATGTACAATTATTGAAGCTGAATTTTTTTTCTTTGTGCGATGTACTCTTTTTTTATGTATATTATAGTATTATGCTATAAATTATTTCAATAAAGATGTTTATAATAAAAGCACCTTCGCGAATCCAATTTTATAAGGAGCGACTTCCTGGTGTTCAGTCTCCTAAACCGAGTTTTACGAGATGGGGTACATGGTTGGAGGCTGCAATTATTTACGCCGATAATTTTGAAGGAATAAAAAATTTAATTCTTGAAATCACTGGTTCTTAAATTTCCCCAGAAAATTGTAAAAAGATAATAACATCAATAGAATTGCCGCAAAACCTTCTGTATATTAAGTCAAATTATAGCTTTGTTTCAAATTCTATTCGTAAACTTGAAACGCAAGGGAGTTTCGCTGTCGGAATCAGGTGAATAGTAGAAGATTTTGATATGCTATGTAAGAAGGTAAATAGTACAATAGGTAATTCTATAAGTATATGCAAAATTTAAAAAAGTAATAAATAAAAATGAGAGGTATTACTTAAAATTGAACAAAATTGGCAAAATTTTTAAAGGTGAAACAGTAAATGGTTTCGACTTCAATTTTAATTTAGAATGCATTGCAAAGTTTAAAAATGCACCAATTCCGTCTATGGATGTTGAAAGAACCTTTTCAATTTGTAAACATATGTATTCTGATAGAAGACAACACTTTCTTTTACACAGTTTTGAAAAACATTTATTTATGAATTGTTTTAGAAATATGTTGTAAAAAAATTTGTGCGATAAAGTTCATGTTTAAATTTCGGCTTTTATTTATTTTAGGCAAAATTGTTTGCATATTTTCGCAATTTTTTGCATATATGGCCAAAATTTATGCATATTCCCTGAAAAATTCATGCATATATGTATATTTCAGTTTTCCGGTCTTTAGTCATAAAGTATTGTGAGGAATTGGGAAGTAAATGTAAACTCTGGACAAAGCAGAGTTGAGGTAATTTAAAACACTTTCTATTTTCTAGCGAATATTTAACATTTTAAACCAACGTGGCGAAATCAACTTTAGCTTCCCTTTACAACGTCGTAATTCTTATCATTCGGCAGTAAAACCTGTTTACGTTCTTGCCAGTTTACCGATAATAAAACAACGCATAATACAGTACTCTATAGAAAGCGATTTCACTACGAAACTCCTATGTAGCAATAATTGTAAAACTATGTATTAAATGCCCTAACTTTGGAAGGTATTTAACATCAGACGAAAGAATAAAAAAGAAAAAAGGGATTATCGGTTGGTATTAGAGCATCATGTTACCAATTTTCGGAGCAATTGGTCTAATGCATGTCGTAAATTCGAGACTGGAGGGGTCGTAAAGTTTTCGTATATTATATCGATAAAATATTACAAGATGTGCGCATGTATTGGAAAAATTCCAAAGATATTCAGAGCGTTGGATAAATCAAATTATGACAATAATGTAGCAACATGATGTGTTTTATGTCATCATTTGTTTGAATAAAGTAACGAATCTTGGTTATATAGGAAATATACAGACAGCTAAACAAAAATTTGGTTAGAAATATTGATATGTCCTTCAGTGCAGAAAAGTATCTTATTCATATTACGTTCAAATATGAAATATGTTTCTACAACTTTAGAATATACATTTGTAATGTACTTATATGGAACATTTTGGAAATATTGATTTGACCGCAAATACTTCAAAAAATGTTCGCAACATTTCTGCGCTATAGTTTTTAAACGTTTCTGCAATATTATCCAATGCGACAAAGAAAACATATGCATTAAGTAATTAGACAGTCTTTGGTATTATAAAGCTCCTTTTCCATTAAAATTGCCTTGAATTTACGTTTAAGAATGTTATTCGGTAAAATATTTAGTATGTTTGGTAATTTGTTAAATAGTTTGCTCTCCCAGTGGTCAATTGCCTTCTGGGAACAAGCCAATCCGTCCTACCTTGTAGTACTATTCATTCCAATTAACCATTAAAGGCTGCAATTCCGACGATTCCAGCTCAAGTAAAATTAAGCACGTCATGCACCAGAAAGTTTATGGCTGCTAGTACATGTTTCTTCAATTGTTTGGAGTCTTCTGAAATAAATGTTTTGTTAGTGGTAGACTTTTTATGTACATAGCTACACCGATATCTAGTTTTCTCTTACTACTGATATAACAAGTAAAGCAATATTGTCGCTTGTTTCCTCTTTACGCACAAATTTAATATAGGAAAACGTTAAATTTAGCTATTTGAGAAACAGCGACAAAGCAAGTTTCCTTTCACAGCTAACCAACGAATAGCAAAAGTATTTCCACATAAACAATAATAGAACCAAACTACACCGCGAAATAAATCGTCGGTTTATTGCGAAAGATCATTAAGTCACATTTGCCAGAACGTTTGGATATTCAAATTTAAAATTTGGGATGTAATCGAAAAATATTTAAGACAGCAGTTCGAATTATTTTTATGTTTTTAGACTTATTATTATGTTTTAAATAAAAGGCAGATACCAAAATATATGTTACAAACTAAGTAACAATTAAGAAAAACTGCAACTGTCGCGCACATAATGATTTTTGGCACAATTCCTTTATGACAGTTACTTAGCTTAATGACTTTTTGTAACCAAAACTAAAATAAAATGAACATGTTTCTTTTTTAATCGAAAGGATTGTTGTCGAAAGGAATATACAGGGTGTTTTGAAACATCGTTTAGAGATTTTAAGGGCATGTAGTACGATCGAAAATAAGGTTAAAGTCATAATAATATGTGTTCACAAATTAACTGTTTACGAGATAACAGCGAGTGTTCCTAGTAGTACATGGATATAACATATCCCAGTAAACAGGTGCTTATAAGCTATTGTTTTATGACAGTTTAATTTGACGTTTTGTGCAATTTGTAGCAATTACAATGGTTGCGTATTCTAATGCTGAAATGAGCGATATGGTGTTCATGTACGGTCGTGCTAATGGGAATTCTTTACAAGCACGTCGCTTCTATGCTGAAACGTTTCCTGATCGCCAACTGCCTTCGAATGTGATGTTTCAGACGGTGTTTCAACGACTAACAGAAACTAGTTCGTTTGAGAAGCGGTCTTCTGATACTGGACGGCAGAGATTAGCATGTACTCTACAGATAGAAGATCGAATTTTGAATATTATTGATGAAAATCCCGAAACTAGTGTTAGAAGAATTTCGACTCAAGTGGGTGTAAGCAGCAATCTTGTTTGGAGAACTCTTCATGAGCAACTCCTATACCCCTACCATATCCAACGGGTACAAGCCCTTACTGCTCCGGATTATCAAGGTTTTTGCGAACAGTTGCTGATCGGCCAGATTTCGCTGATAACATCCTTTTCACTGATGAAGATGGTTTTACTAAAAATGGAATATTTAATTTCCACAACAATCACGTTTGGTGTGACGACAATCCTCATGCTACCGTTGAAGCTCGGCACCAGCAACGTTTCTCTCTAAACATCTGGTTAGGCATGATAGGGGAACGGTTGTTAGGACCGATTGTTTTGCCACAACGCTTAACAGGTCCTGCATACCTCAAGTTCTTGGAAAATACTTTACCTGAACTTTTGGAAGATTTACCTATAAATCTAAGACTGAACCTCCGGTTTATGCACGATGGAGCTCCACCGCACTTTACGCGTGCTGTTAGGGAACATCTTAACAATTAATTTCCTGAGAGATGGATAGGGCGAGCAGGTCCCATTGCTTGGCCTCCAAGGTCTCCCGATCTAAACCCGTTCGACTTTAGTATCTGGAGTTATTTGAAAAGTTTAGTGTACGCAACACCGGTAAACGATCTTCCAGAGTTGCGCCAACGAATGAAATACTGTTGCCAGATAATACGAGAAAAACCCTTGTTTTTTGAAAGAGTGCGCGCTTCCTTTGAAAGCAGATGTAGATCCTGTGTCGAAATGGAAGGACGTCATTTTGATCATCTTCTTTAGTTATAATCTATTTTATGTTAAAATACAATAACATCTTAATAAAAACCGCTAAAGCAAACTTATTCTGCAATTGCGATAAAATCGCTGTTATCTCGTAAACAGTTAGTTTGTGGACATATGTTTATTATGACTTTTAACCTTATTTTCGATCGTACTATATGCCCTTAAAATCTTTAAACGATGTTTCAAAACACCCTGTATATATAAAGGAAAATAAAATTCTAAATTAATCCATCAAACTGAAAACAGCAAACCCCAAACATACCCTTGGGGCCAAACGCGAACGAGAATGTAAATGTACTTTTCGCAATAAATCGACAAAATATAAAATAAATTGCTAACTGAACATTCGTCATGTACAAAAAGCCATATATTAAACAATAATGACTACTATCAACAACATCGATGAAATGCGGATGATAAAAAAGAAAATGATCAATGACAGGAGCTGTATTGACGTATCAAATGCCACGATCGAAGAACTACTACGTTGGGGTGCCAAGCTATCGGACTGGCCCTCAGGCCCAGGCCCATGCTTATAAATAAAATTTTATATAAATTAAAAAATAATATAAATTTTAACTTATTAATTGGGGCCTTCTGACATTCTACACTTTTTAAAAGGAATCAGATTGGACGGCCAGCTGTAAATACAGCGACAATAAATCTTTCAGGTCGCAGTGTACTATCACCCTAATATTACATACATACAGCTTATTAATTTATATATAAGTTTGCAATCGAGAAATATTTCTGTTGGCAATATTTTAAAAATATATATTAGTAGGCAAGGGGCTCAGATCAAATTCTGTGGGGTGGCCCCCAATTTTGCACTACGCCACTGTCCATACCTCTATATATGTCCGACCAATTTTCGCGTGATAGATAAGTAAAGAATTTATTCTTGTTGTTCACTCTTTATCTGGAATTTGTTCCTATTTATATCATAATGTAAATCTCTGCATGTTACAAAAATAACTCAGAGAAGGAAATGTCAGATACACTCAAAGTTAAATTATCATTAATGTTAGAGAAGACATTATCAATTTGTCATTGGGTAAAGGTTCCTATGCTGGTGAGGTTATGCACACAAGTTTTTAAGTCGTGCGGCTCGGCTTAAATTAAGTTTTACAAAGTTATAATTTGGCCGAACTGAATAAAAATAAACCATGAACCGTCTTTTTTAGAAATTAGGTCGTTCCAAAATAAAAATCTTATTGTAAACTGTCACTTTCAGATATAATAATACATAGATATGCCCGCTAAGAAAGATATTTCGTTCTTGTGACCCACTTAAACACCTGAATTTAAATAATAAGTTAGTAAGGACAAGGTTAAAAAGAATTCCCGATTCTGTGGTCTAGGTGACCACAAAATTTATGGCATCCCCCTTCGTATATTTAGAAACATAGCTATTCGCCTTAAATTTAGAAGAACGGCTGCGACGTTTTTTCTCTTAATTACGTGAATTACGTCTTCGACGTCGTTGTTCAACCGGCGGGCGGCCATAAATCAGAAAAATTTATCCTCTCACCTGAACGCGGGAAGCAAACGCCCGACACTTGCCAATTGAGACCTCACACAATCCCGGAGTCGTACTAATGAAGCAATTCGCGCTCCTCATTCACTGCGTGCGACAAAAAGGCTTGCTGCCTTTTTGTACGACGTGAACCGTTTTTTGAAGTGTCCGCTTGAAGATATTTCATTTTTAACAAGCGCCTTAGTTACGACGTGGTTTTTGATTGCGTTTTTTTTTTTTTTTTTTTTTTTTTTTTTTTCGTTTTAAGACTATTTTAATGAAGTGGGGCACGTTGGAAGGTTTTCGGATCTTTCAGCGTGGCAAATTTAATTATAGACCGATAAACATAAACAGTATTTATGAAAGCTGTCAACTTTAATCGTACCATGTAATACACTAAAACTACAAAGACATTCATGGCTGCGTATAATAAAATCGACTTTCAGATTGCCCAAAAAATTCACATTAATTTTGATGACGATATCAACCCGACTAGATAAATTCTTGGATAATATTAATCTACCTAAGTTTTTTTTTGGCCATCGGGATCTAAGCCCATATGCCATCAGTTATATAAATCAATTAGTAGCACCATACATATAAAGGACAGACTATGAAATGTATGCCTCTGTATATAAGGACAAAACAGAGACATACATTTCATAGTCTGACTTTGAAAAGACAAACATGAATTCGGCCAACGATTCAGTGGTTCACCACAGAGGATATAGGAGGGTCGAGTACACTGCAAAATAGAATCATATTAACAAGCTTAGCTTTTCTTATAACTTTCAGAAGTTTGTCACAAACTGATTTATTGTTTAAACTTGATAGGACTGCAATACTGATCTGTGATGGAATTGACTTTAAAACTAGAAATTCGTGTAATTCATTAATAGAATTTAAACGATTACTGCATGCTAAGCAAAAATCACTCACTTCAAATCGACATATACACCTTGGTGAATCCACAATATTTAGTTTGTGCAGATGGGCGGGTTAACTACCATAACCGAATTTCAACTAGATATGGCTATACCAAGAGCTCGCTTTTAACCTGTAGATTTACCGTAATATTAGTAAAAAAACGCATAAAAATATGATTTCTATGAGATAACAAAGTCGAGAAATATACATGCTCCTCTGCTCTGCTCCACTCCGCAATATATCGTAGCCGTTAAACGGCGGGCAGACACTGGTGTTTTCTACCCTTGTCTAACTACTACAAAATGCTACTAACAGCTTCAAATTTTAAATTTGAAACAAATCAATGAAGCCCTCATTCCATACTACAGCGGTGTGAAGGCAACGAATCGCTAGATATGCGTAATTTATTTCAAGCGAAAGTATCCGATTCATTTCTTTCATTTCTTAATAAAGTGCCGCAGAATATTAAGGGTATTTTCATCGCGATATATGCTTCTTTTGAAGTGTTGAACAATGTTCCTCAAACTTAAGTTGGGAATCTACAAGCAGTCCCAGAAATTTGACCGACCCACCCACTGCGATTGATCTAGCCCCATATCGAACGTAAGCGCAGCAGCCAACAGAAGTGCCCGCCCGCCCGAAACTTCACTAAGCCAGTTTTTCCAACATTAATTTGAAGTTGACTAAAATCACACCACGTCCGCATAGCCCGCACGATTTCAGTTGCCCGCATAGCTGCAAGATCGATATTTTTGTCAACAATTACACAATTGGTATCATCAGCGTACTGTGATAATATACATGAGAGCAAAGACGAGCACAAATTATTAACATAAATTAAAAAGAGAATAGGGGCGAGGATAGAGCCTTGGGGTACGCCACAATAGATATCCACAACTTGAGAATAACATTCGCCATTGTTACCACCAGTGGCGGCTTCTCAATAAGTGCACATGCGCACGTGTACCCCCAACTAATATCTTCATCTAAAGGAATTTATTTTTGTGTTTGACGTAAACCTAACGTTTTCTATTGGGTATGTAATTTTACTGTTCATTTCCGATGTTCGGTTCAGACTCCAGGTGCGAACATGCGTAATGCGGCTCGTACACTGCTCTCTCGAACTGGCCCGTGATTGGAGCAGCAGCTACCTCTCGCACACCCACACCTCCCGTAATAGTCCTCAGTACTTAGCTACCATATGTACACATTTAGTTTGTGTACGGTCGTCTGTTAGTGTGGTGTTGTATACCGGGAACCGGGAAATTACTTTTGTTGTATTCGCGCGCAATTATGGCGGATAATTTGGAGAATCTGATTTGCCATAGCGTACAATATTTAAAAACAATTCGTTTTTCTTTGCTGACATTAGAAGAAAAACAAAAAATCAAAAGTGCCGGTCGTCCAAAACCGAATTTATCGATCACGCATGTAACAAAATGTAAAGCACGCGATTATAAAAGAACCTTTAAGATAGACACTTATAAAAAAGCCGCCTGGTTATGTGGTTGTGAAATTAGTAACAGTCTTTATTGTTTTCCGTGTTTATTATTTGCTGGTGATGTTCAAACAGAATGGACCATATCCGGTGTCAAGGATTTAATCCATTCAAAAAAACAAAATTAAAAAACATCAAAGTTCTAAGACACACCTCTCTGCTAAATTAGGTTTTAATTTATTAGGTAAACAAGATATTCGACAACAATTAAACAGTGCGTACCGACTGAATATCGAGAAACATAATGAGCAAGTAAAAAAGATACATTTTATCGAAAATTATAAACTGTATTAAATTTTGTGGTGCTTTCGAATTAGCATTACGTGGCCATTACGAAGGAAATGATTCGATAAATCCTGGTATATTTAAAGGTCTTATCAATTTTTCAAACAATTTTTAGTTTAAGTCATTTTTGTTCGTTTATGATGTGACTGTTCTGTATAAAAAGAAGAACTAACAATTTCGGATTTTTGCGCTAAGCCCTTTTCTGAATATTATCCCAAGATAAGGCGAAAGAACGTCACACACTGCTCTAAAATGCGAATTTTGAAGGTTAATTTTCAAAACCGGACTCCCTGGTACCTACCCACATGTGCACTCCCAAAATAAAAGTCCACGCGCCGCCACTGGTCACCACCCACCTGGCCACGGACAGCCACAAAAGATTTTCGATCGGAAAGATAGGACTCGAACAACTCATACGCAACTCCACGCACCCCATATGCCTACATCTTTTGTAATAGAAGATTCACCGTGTCGAAAGCCTTCGACAAATCGAAAAACACACCAAGCACGCTTTCCTCGTCATCAATCCCCTCGTAGACGTTAGCCAAACATTTATACATGGCGTCGGACGTAGATTTACCCTGTATAAAGCTAAAATGTGTGTCTGAAATTATTTTTTGTTTTGGAAAATATGTGATGATGAGCGAATTTATAACTTTTTCATAGACCTTCGTCAATGCGTTCGGGATAGCTATAGGTCTATAGTTACTAGCTTCATACTTGTTATTTTTCTTATAAACAGGGATTACCTTGCTAATTTTAAGTTCATGTGGGAAAGCACCTTTACATAAAGAATCGTTTATTGCGCAAGCCAAAAGTTCCGAAACAGACAAGGCGACACACTTTAACACTAAACATGGAACTTGATCAATGCCAGCAGAGCGCTTACTAGCAATTTCATGCAATACACACTCAATCTCGTGTTTATCAGTAGAGTTCAGAAAGAAGCTACCGGTCACTGAGTATGTTTGTGTTTTGAGATTTTTCGGATAATACCTTTGTTAGACTGGCACATTCTGGAGCTTCCTCGATGTCCACACCAGGATTTTCTCTTTGTATCTCTCAAAGCTTCGTTGTAATCAGTAAGAGCCTTTCTATATTCATCCCAGACTGAGGTTTTTTAGCTTTATTGAACTTTTTCCTGACTTCTTATCTCATGTTTTCAAGGTTACTGTTCCACCAGGGTACCTTCCTGGAGACTTCCTTGTTTACCATGGGACAGTTACGGTTTTCACTGATGTAACAGCGTCTTGGATTTGCCCTGCTATAAATTTCAGGTCTATTGTGTTACTTATCTTTCGCTTAACTCCTTCTAAACTGAAATTTAGTTCGGCTGAATAAGCTTCCAAGTTAGTCCTTCGGGGATTACGATAAGTTTCAGTTACAGGTTCATGACCCCCTACATTAAAATTGATGTGCATGTGATCTAAACAGCTCTCCTAATCAGACGCAAGTCAATTAAAAACATTGCCTGCTACGTAGGCGATAGCCAACGTTATATCTATTACCTCCTTTCCTTTTGAATCTACAGAACTAGGTTCACTCCCTGCATTTAGTTTGTCTAAATTATATGCCACAATAAATTGTAATAAAGACTCAACTCTTGGGTTGTTGTTTCTGCTCCCTAGATCACGGGGTGTGCATTCGCATCACAGCCGATGATGAGCAGCGACCCACTGGCTCTGGTGTTCATCACCAGGCCTTCCACTTCCCTGGTTGGTGATAGATCAGGATTATCAAAAGGAAGGTATGCCGATCCGATAGTTAAATCCGTTGATATATCCCTGTCCCCTGACCTTATTTTGATTGCGACCAAGTCTTTGTAACAAAAGTTGATTACAGGCAGTATTTTTAGGATTTTTATAACCAATACTTAACAGATTTCGGTTAAAATGTTGAATAACAACTTAGGAATATGTTTTTAAGTACAACAACTATTTTTTTCTCAAAGGAACCCTTAATATAACAGAGAACAATCAAGCACGCACATTTACTCATCCAAAGTCAAACGAAAAGAAAACTACAATATTTAAATGTCATCATTTACATCCCAACCGAATATCTCATACAAGCTCCAGAAAAATAAATACGCAACACGAATTCAGTTTATTTTTATAAGGCAACCCAGTTGTGTTACTGGATTAAGACGGCCTATCGCGAAGTCTTTCCGTGTCAAATAAATTATAAGAGACACAAAAATAGCCCGGACCGAACCTACCTTAAAACATTCACGAAATAAGAATATGTGGGGATCCCAACATTTCGAAAATTCACGAAACTATAGCTTAGGTAATAAATTTTTATCAGGGCTTTATCAAATGTGGATCCTCTTCATCCAAGAGTAGAGAGAACATGACAGCGGTTGGCCCCGAAACATCACTTTCCACTCTACACGCTTTTAGTTTAGCGAAAGAGCAGAAGCAACCAGACAGTAACATTTCAATAAATTCTTCCGAAATGTTTATTGTTTTACGTCCACCGCTTTGGGTCGAATGGATTTCGTGTAAATTTTAGATTAAGAGTTTGTGAAAATCAACAAATAAAAATGTCAGGCAACAGATGTTTTAATACAAGCCAAGCGTATTGTAACAACTCATTCTATAAATCAATGAAAATACAACTACTGATTGTTGCTCATTTATAACTGACATCTCTGCATTATTTTTCGAAATTATACAAAGCAAAGATAAAATATACTTGGACATCTCTGAAGTGACACTTTGCATAAATCAAGTAAAATTCCTATTTTGACAATTAATCAAAGCACGATTACATACATATTGACATAATTACTCCATATAGAAAAAAATAATTTAAAACCCATAAATTGCAAAAACACTGAGAAACTAACCCAGAAAAGTAAGACTTAGACGCAAGATAGATCTTTTAAACTGATTCTTATATATGTAAAAACGAAATAGCCGACATTTATTGACAAATAGCTCTGCTTTTTTCTCTCTCTCTGTGTTTAAAGACTTAAAATATATGAGGCACCGAAATAAATTCATGCTATTAGGGTCTATAAATAGCTGGATTAAGATGAATAACCTTCATAAATTTTGCGTGATAAAAATTCTAGGGAGCTATTGAACGATATGTTGCGTATCTTTAGTTAATGAGTTGGAGAATTAGAGTAAGAAAGAAATTTGATAAATTATTTCCGGTTGTGTAAAAAGAATTCGGCACGATTTGCGATCCAAATAAATAATTTGCTCTTATATAAATAGTTGTTATTCCAAGATCAAAAGATACTACATGCCAAGTATTTGTTTATTTATGAGCAATGTTAGAAGTTAGAAGATCTTTTTTATTATGTCTTTATGTTTTAAAATAAATTTACTTCGTTTCATACAAAGATGTGTTCGCTGATTTGCAGTGCATTCAACCTTAGTTTAAATTTCTTACTGTTGTAAGTGTTGAAATTAATAATTAATAGTAGTTAGGTGCACGATGTGTAGTCTGATTGCATAATATGTGTTCCTATATTACCCTCAGCTATGTTGCCCGTACTTATATACAGAGTGAGTTTTTTTAAATGGCAAAGTTCATTCTGTAGTATGGATTTGTCTTATTTTTTTTCCAAGCGGTTTAAGTTTGAGCAATCAGCCTCTGTATTGTTACAGTATAAGGATATTTGCATCTTAAGACGACAGAAGCATTTATAATTTTTGTACTGTGCGATCGGAAACTCTTGAAAACTTGTTTATTTTAAATGGAACAGCCTGTATTCTTTGTGGAATCTTATAGTGCTAAAGAAGTTTGAACATTTTTATTAAGCATATGTATACCACATGCTTAATAAAAATCCTTCATAGTTTACGAGATGATTAGTGTTTTATGAAAAATTACATACAATTATGATTTCTTTTTCAGTTACTATGATTATATAATCATAGTAGCTGTGAAAATGGGCATTTGCAAATGTCAAACAATTAGTAAATAATATGCAGATGCGGGTCCGTCATGTTTTTAAGAAAGTTGAAGATACTGGGAAAACTAAGCCGTTTGTGGAAAAATATTTCTAATAAAAGATATTCGGAATTTAGTGTCGAATATATTAGGCTACTTATATATAGAGTGTTCCATTTAAAAGAAATTTTCTTTTATTCCTGACAAACTTACGGGTCACTCGGTGTATGTAAAAATATTTTCAAATTGTGAAGCTATTACAACAATATACCGGGTGTCCAGCCTAAGATGCAACGGTCCCTAGCCGATTTACTATTGTCTTTTTGAAAAAATCTTTCAAATAAATGTTGCCTCGAATCATATTCTACACATGTTAAAATTAGTTTCAGAAATGGCGGACTTGCGGTTGTACCGGAAGTAGATACTAACTTTATTATTTTAAATGGAACAGCCTGTATATTATTGCACTTTTGGATTCCTTGTTAAATTTAAATAACAATACATTAGGGATACATTAAGGCTAAGTTGTACCATTTCCGAATTATGACGTTTTTCGAAAAAAATGACATTTGCAGTGTCTTCGGTGTTTGGAAATACCTCAGGAAATACGAAGGTTAGAAAGATGCGGTTTTCGGTTTTCGCTTAACGATGAAACAGCGCACGTCTTTTATTTTAAAATTGTTGCGTTTAAATTAGTGTTATTAAATAGGGATCTGTAATTTTCGAACTCTCAAATCATGGATAACTTGATTTTTTTAAATTGAACGGTATAGCAATTTTTACATAAATTGATATAAAATTTAATTTTCTTTTGATTTTATACGGGTATCATCGTGTCTATCTCCAACGGTTTTGGAGATATTCGCAATTTTTCAGTTTCTCACGATAGATACGTATTGCGAAGCGCCGCCGATGGCCACCTTCCCCTCGCATTTCACCAGGCTTGGGACTGACAGCAATAATACTGGCATGCTTAGAAAGTGGCCAACAGAACACAATAGGACCACTAGAAACAAGCAAACATAGCAAAGATAAAAGAAAACATAACATTACTGGAATATCAATAAATCAGCACATTTTTCAAACTACATTACTCTATCCAATATATGGCGTACGTACACTTCGAGCGTCTTGCTCGCAATAGGCTACACTTTAAACGCTAATGTTGTCATTGTACAGAGAATTTGTACAACACTATCATATTAAATGTTCAAAATGCTGTCCGTTTTGGGCACTACATAATCGAAATCGCTTTTGCAAACACTTTTGAGCATTTCTGAGTATTTTTGGTGTGACTTCCTGAAACGCTCTTAAAATACGATGGCGCATATCATCAGGGGTTGTTGGTGGCGTCTCATAAAGCTTATTTTTAATGAAACCCCATGAGAAGAAATCGCACCTTGTAACTGATTTTCATCCGTAAGTACGGAGTTATTGCGGTTCCGTTGTGTAGGTGGTACGGATCCAGTACTTACAAATCTACCCAGTAGCGGCAGAAATGCCCTCCTATCTGGATGCTTTCTACATGCATAATACTGTGCGTGAACTCTTGACGCTAACAAAGCGTTTCTGTAACATTCACCGAGAACGAAAACCATATCTACTAATTCTTCTTGAGTAAGCAACATCTTTAATTATCATGTTTTCAAACAGTACTGTGAATGTCAGTTCTGACACTTGGAACACTAATAACGGTTAGATACCTAGTTTGTTTTTCAAGCTTACGTTGACTTTAAAGATGCCGCTTTAAACATCTCAAGTATCTTTTAGACAATTTTGTTTGATTCAAATGGTCCTATTGTGTTCTGTTGGCCATTTTCTAAGCATGCCAGTACTATATTGCTGCCAGTCCCAAGCCTGGTGAAATGCGAAGGGAAGGTGGCCGACGGCGGCGCTTCGCAATACGTATCTATCGTGAGAAACTGAAAAATCGCAAATATCTCCAAAACCGTTGGAGATAGACACAATGATACCCGTATAAAATCGAAAGAAAATTAAATTTTACATCCACTTATGTAAAAATTGCTATACCGTTCAATTTATTACCGTACTGAGGTATTTCCAAACACCGAAGACACTGCAAATGTCATTTTTTTCGAAAAACGTCATGTAATTCGGAAACGGTACAACTTAGCCTTAATGTATTCCTAACGTATTGTTATTTGAATTTAACAAGGAATCCAAAACTGCAATAATATACAGGCTATTCCATTTAAAATAATAAAGTTAGTATCTACTTCCGGTACAACCGGAAGTCTGCCATTACTGAAACTAATTTTAGCATACGTAGAATATGATTCGAGGCAACATTTATTTGAAAATTTTTTTCAAAAAGGCAATAATAAATTGGCTAGGAACCGTTGCATCTTAGGTTGGACACCCGGTATAATACAATTATCAGAATTATTATTCAATTAGCAGCTATCTAGTAAATAAACTACACCATTTCGAAAACTCATCCTGTATATAAAAACATTAAAATAGTATGCAATATTCCTTTATTCTAAATACATGTATATGATATATTCAGTTGCTTTAAAGTCGTGAGTGCAATAAAGAAACTTTTTACACCTATGTCCTACAACGTTTTATCCAGAATCATGCCAATTTTCATTAGAAATGGTAAATATTCATAAAAATTTACCATTTCTAATGAAAATTGGCATGATCCTGGATTGTTCCGTCATTGGCTCAATTCGAAAGTACCGCAAAGAAAACGAGTCCGACACAACAAGACACAAATGAAGAAGACGTTTGATATATGATTTATATTTTATGGGATTATATATTTTATATAGTTCTTTTCAGAACCAATTCATCTGTGTGTTTAGCGTTAATAAATTAAGTTGAAATTTATATTATTTTTTAATTTATATAATATTTTATTTTTTAGGATGAGCCCACGCCATGCGGGGGTATAATTTACGTCACTGCACTGGTATTGTCCTGCAATTGTGCAATAAAACGAATAAAATCCATGCAATAATAGTATAATGCTTATCAGAATCTTAGATCATATAGATATATTACATGGATACCGCTATACCTTCCCAACTATGTTATCAACATACTCACAACATACTGAACTCTTCGTTTTCATACTAAGTTGTGAGTATCCCGATCAGTCTTACTTTCTCGTTACCCCGTCTTGCGGATCGCATGCTTATTGGGCTAGAGAAGACGTAAATGACAAATTAACGTTAGCGCAAACTTCAAATTGACTTTGGCGCGAATTTTTAATTGACGTAACAAAGACATGTTAAATATGAATTGGATTATAAAATAAATTGAACCATGATAACGCGAACGTCAACTGTGACACATTAACTTGAAATTAAGTTGAAAACGAATTAATATGTGTCAGACGATTGCACACACTGGGATCTTCCGGGATACAACAAAGATAGCACTATTAGTGATTTCAATAATGATGAGAGAAATAGATAAAGAAAGGCATAGTGTGCGTGTTGATCAGAATACACGAGGATGAATCATCTGAGTGTATTTTTTTTTTGAGGCGTAGCCGGTACGATTACCGTACAAATAGTCTCACTGAACCACCCGTGTACCACCTCGGAAGCAACCATCACTTCAGGGTGAGTGGCCTGTCTTTGTTATTTGTTCGTATCACTTTCATCCCTATGTCTCCCGTCCCTCTCCGTAGTGAGGTATCCCTGGTATTACTATTGTAATTATTGTATCCATAGTGAGGTGACTTTTGCTTTTTTAGGTCTTTATAATAAAACAGGTATATTTCCCAGTAAGACGTTTCGGTTTATTTCAAAACCTTTATTCATTTACAAAATTGTATAATTGATAATATAAAAATTAAAAAGTTCACATGTAAAACTTTAAAAAAATGTTTGACAAACATTTTTTGTTTTATTGATATTATTTATTGATTCTATTAATTGCTATTTTTTACGTATAATTTGACACAATTTACAAAACAATCTTTATATAAAACATTTTAAAAATTTTTCAAATTAAAACAAAAAAGACACTGTTTTTATCAATTATACAATTTTGTAAATGAATAAGGTTTCGAAATAAACAGAAACGTCTTACTGGGGAATATATCTGTTTTATTATAAAGACCTAAAAAGCCAAGAAGATAATATATACTACATACTTTACCTATACATACAAGGTCAAGAGAATTTAGAAGTATTTAATTAAGATACTCACAACACCGAATACCTAACCTTTTATACTTACCTTAATGTAAGTGGGACATCGTAATATCTAATTCCCTATCAAATATTTAATTTTATTGGAAAGAACTTGAAGAAATCTTAAAAAAATGTACCACTTGTCATTCTACTGGCGCTAATATTTTTGCTGTAACATATTATTTCGGTTATTCATAAAGTTTACGTTGCTCTATTTTATACTTTAGATTGAAAATGTCGGCATTCACACTATTTTATTCACATTCACCTATTTCTTTATTGCCTTTATTAACTGTCACTGCATTTGTATTTTCTTTTTTGTTTTAATTTAGTTAATATTATTTCACTTCTACTATCACTTATTTCATTTTGCTTGTTTCTTGTTGACGTTTCCTCTATTATATTTAGTTTGATTTTTGGAAACAAAGTTCACTTTACTTTACTTTACACTCTGTATAGTTAATATTTTATTATCATTATTTGTTAAAACTATGGTAGTTAATCTGAGCTTAAATAGCCATGGTACAAAAATTTCTCAAACAGATGATTGGCACGTGTATTATTTTGACTTAGTGTGACAGTTGACAAACTAGTCGTCTTTTGAAAATTTTCACAAATTGCACAACGGCATATACATAATTAGCAAGCAATGGCTGAGGAAGCAGGTGAAGGAGCTGAGGGAGTAGAGAAGTACCCATATGGAGAATATGAAGGTGGACGCGACGAAAACCTTGATAGGCATGGTTTTGGTAGCGCTCTTCTACCAAACGGTGACATATACGAAGGCAATTACTTACACGGCAAACGTCACGGAAAAGGAATGTATTGCTTCCGCAATGGCGCAAGATACAATGGAGAATGGCGTAAAGATATGAAACATGGTCATGGAGAATTCCTATATCCGGATGGTACAAGATATTCGGGCGACTGGAAGAAAGATTTCAAGCATGGCCAAGGTATTTATTATTATGTGAATGGGGATACCTATGACGGAGCTTGGTACAAAGGTAAACGCCATGGCTTAGGAACCTATACTTATAATAAAGTCAATATAACCCATTTTGGTATGTGGAAAGAGGGAAAAATGGAAGGTCCTGGCATTATAACATATCCCAATTACCAGTACCATGGCTACTTTGAATGGAATCTACCCAAAGGACCTGGATGTTTTACTTTTGGCTTGAAGTACATGCAACATGGTTTTTATATTAATATGAGAGATCCGGCCTTTGACTATATCGGTGCTGATGAATTAGCTTTAGACGAAACTAAGGAAGAGGATAATCCTACCGGAAATCGTCGGGGTATTGTGCCGGTTTGGAGGGCAAGATCTATAACAAAGTATGATCCTGATTTATTACCACCTGAACCTATGCCACTGTTGATTAAGGATTCTCTGGATTCCTTGATAGATATTATGGATTACTTGCAGCGACAGTACGCTGTAATCGATACTGTGGAAGATAATCGGGTTCTGCCTGATGATATTCCGGAAATGGAGAATGCACCAGAGGCAAGTGAACGAGACATACCACAATCTCCTCCACCACAGGATATTTGAAATTTTGTTGTTAATTTTAAATATTTGAATATCATTGGTATATTTAATAATGTTAAGATAGTTGTATGTGGAATTATTTATTAAAGGTGCTAACTTGACTTTTTTACACGTTGAGTAAATTTTCTTTTTCATGTTTTACCTAAAATGAATTGAAACTATTTAACAGAAAAGATCACAAAAAGATCTAGGTTACGCTACACATATTGTAGGATGTATTACTCTATTTTCTTGGGAGTAACAGATCCATAATAGAAAGCAGAGTTATTTAAATATTTATTTGACGTGTTGCTAAACGTGCACGTTGCTTTTATCAAAAGTTTACAACTATAAAAAAATTATTTCATTAGCAAAACCTTTGTAATTTTAATATTATATTCATTGAAATGAAAATGGATTTATTCAAAAGGAAAATTTAATGCTCACCTAAATTGAGATTCTTAACTAAAAAAACATATTTAAATTTTAAAATAGCAAAAATAAAAACTATATGTTGCAAAATTATCAAATCCTTAAAATCTATTTTCATTCAATTAAATTTTGTATAATTTTCTCTTTAAAATGTGACATTTTGAAGAGTTGCATACAAAGGTCAGATAAAGTTAGCTTAGAAGATATTTCTCAGCTATCCAATATTTATTTTTCAGTTCTATAACATTCATCACAAAATTTCCTTATTAGTAAACCTTGTATACCTTCAAATTCTATTTTTAAATTTCGCAAATAGATTCAAAATGACATTATACATACCAAAACTAAAAGCATTATAACATATATACATTAACATCTATCTTAAGAAGGAAACTTTGTGATGATTGGTATAGAACTGAAAAGTATATATTGTTATAACATTCAGTTTGTGTAGTGCATTAGTGTAATTATTAGTAATAGTTCTAGTTGTTAGTCTTATATTAAGGATTTGTTGTGCGCGGACCACACGCATTTTTATTATATTTTAGTTGTTCTATTTCTGTGTTTACCTTCAACGTTTATTGAACTGTCCCTTCATTTCATTTTACGACTCTTCTCAAATTTTAACGTTACTGTCTTTTACCATTACGTGTTCAGTCCCAAATTCATTGTATTACCCAAAACCTTTTTGCTGTTTATATTAGTTAGATCGTACACAATTGTAACCACCTTACTTTGACATTCACCGACAATTCTATACTTCAATATATATATTTCTGTTTATAACTTTAACACCCTCCAATCGCATAGATCCGACTGTCTTGTTTACCAAAACGCGACAGCGAAGGACCACCCGTTGCGTTCGATTCTATGAAATTTGCCGACCTAAAGGTCATATAAGGATGCCCCTTCAGGGAAACAAGTCAGAATCATCCTGTTGTCCGAACACTTCGTGTATCTCCGCTGTTATACGTGTTAGACAAGTGATTGCAAATTGTCCTAAGTAAAATCACTCTTTTTGTATTTTGTGTAATAACATAGTTAGAACAAGTGAGTGTTTTATTTAAACCCGGACAAATCGGTTGTGGACGAGCGGAACCATAACAATATTGATAGCTGGAAAATATCTTGGCGATCATTAATAGACTTTTTATTATTTTTGATATGAATCATTTCTAACACTGCTCTTGCTTTATAATTTTCCTCTTTTGTTAATATGTCCATTTGTTCGAAATTAAAGGAATGACCCCGGTTATTAATATATTTAAGAATGAATGTCTATTCGACAATTATACCTGCGTCTGTATTTATACACCATACTCACTGACTCATAGATAATATAATTAATGAGTATAAAGTTAAAATATTTTGTGAAACAAACAAGGGACGACAGTGAGCTCTGCTGTCCACTCCGCCGACCACCCGCACAGCTCTCTTTTGTAATTTGAAGATTTCAAATAAATTCGTTGTAGTGGTGAAACCCCAACACGAAACACAATACCTCATGCGAGACTCAAATAGTGCAAAGTAAACCCTTCTCGCAGTATGCTCACCAAGATTTTGCCGAATAATTCTTAGAGCATAGCAGGCTGATGAAAAACCCCTCGACAACAGTTGAACATGCTCGGACCACTACAAGCCGGTATCCACAGTTACACCCAAAAATCTAACATCAGTTGAACGGGATAGAAGAATGTCGTTAATATTATAATATTAAGGCTAGTTTGTTGTTTATATAGTAAAAATTTGGTTTTGCCAGTGTTAAGGGCAATTTCGTTAGCATTAAACCACTCACAAATCCTGGAAATGTCGGCGTTGATTATTTTTTCTAAGTCTTGATGATTCGAAGCGTGCCACGTAAGAGACGTATCGTCGCCTAAGAGAATGACGTGTCATTAATAAATATTAGAAACAACGTTGGTCCCAGCACCGAGCCCTGCGGCACACCACACACGACCCTCCCAACCGCGGAATCAATCTTGTCATTGTTAGCTCGCAGCCGTACAAATTGGCGGCGATCAGCCAAGTACGAGCGGAACCAGTCATTAACTTTACCCCTGATGCCGTACCTTTCAAGTATGCTCAGCAGAAGTGAATGGGGAACACAGTCAAATGCTTTAGATAGGTCGCAAAAGATGGTGGCAGTCATCTGTTTTTGATTAACATTTTCGAAGATGTGATATAGAAAATCATAAAGGGCATCACTTTTTGACATTCCATGCCTAAATCCGTACTGGTGGGTGGAAAGCAAACCCTCAACCTCCAGAAATCTCCTAATTCTCAAATCAACAACCTTCTCGAACACTTTCGATAGGGTCGAGAGAACAGAGACAGGTCTGTAGTCCGACGACTCGAAGCCATCACCACCCTTATGTATTGGTGTAATTATTGCGAGCTTTAAACACGATGGAAACATAGCATTTTGAAGTAAAAGATTAATAAAGTCAATGAGTAAATCTAAAGCCCGGGGTGGTAGTAAAAGTAAAATTTGCGCGGAGATGTCGTCGTAGCCTTTAGAATTTTTATTTTTAATGTTCCGTATTATAGTCATGACTTCATGGATGTCTGTTGGCAGAAAGAAAAAGGATTTTCCATGATTGAATTTTAGGAATGACATAGGATCTGTATTTGCAGTAATGCAACTAGTTAAATTTGCAGCTATGTTTAAAAAGTAATTATTTAAAAGATCAGCAACAGCCCCGGGGTCACCCAGCATCACACCATTTTCAGAAACACAAGTCTGGGCCATTTGTCTGTCAGCACGACCGGTCAGTTCTCGCACCACCCTCCATGTCTCTCTAGGTAAATCACTGGACGACTCCAGACGCCCCATGTAAAATTTTTTCTTAGATTCAGCAATTACTATTTTCAAGGTACGCTTATATTTTTTAAAATATTTACTAAACCATAATACATTATAATATTTACTCATATATATCAAAAATCTTTTATTTTTAATTGATATTTTTATGGCTCTTGTTAGCCAGTGCTTTCTGGGTGCTTTTTTCTTAATTTTAGTTAGAGGAAAGGACTCATTAATGAGATTGCTAATAATGTCAGAAAACATAGTAAATTTCTTATCAATATCGGCAACATCAACCGTCGGCCACTCTATCCCGGCACATCGGCGGCTAAAACGAGACCTGTTCCGCTCACTCAGCACGCGGCCGTAGTATTCGACATCCCTCCGCAACGTAACAGGGGATCTAATAGCGCAATGCACGGCCTCGTGGTCGGAGAAGCCAACAAAGCCCACACGGGCAAACAAGAATTCTGTGTCTAAATTAGAGCAAACATAGTCAATAATAGTACTTGAGAATTGAGTAATTCTTGTTGGCTCCTGCACATAGCCACAGACATTGGCAACTTATTGTATAGTCTCATAGAGGAATAAAATAATTCTTTCTCGATCAAAGACAATCTATGTATTGGATAAATATAATTGGCGTTTTTAAAACGAGTGTTATGTAAGTGTTCATGTTTTGAATTATTGAAATGGGACTGGTGTTTAAGTAAAAACTACACATTCATAAATATAGATTCCGTAAACTGTCAACAAGTTGTGTGTCTTAAAATGGTTTCTGCAACTATCGTATGGAGACATATTTAAAATAATTCGCAGAAATCTTTTCTGCACCAAGAAAACTTTGCTGATATCAGAACTCTGTTCCCAAAAAATAATACCATATTTTATACGCGGATAAAAATTCCATGGTAAATAGTTTTCAGGGTTGCAAAATCCAATTTTTTTTTTTTAGCTTTCTAACACCGTAACAGGAACTATTTAATTGATTACACAATTTCTCTACATGTAATGGCCATCTCAAATAACTTTCAAAGTATATACATAGGAACTTTGTTGATCATCAGCATAGTTTACTAGAAGATATTCAAACGAAGTCATAATATCAGAAATATCATTAATGAAAATATTGAATCGTAGTGGCCCTAATATACTTCCCTGTGACACACCTTGTTTTACTATTAGAGGTTTCGACATTACATTTTGGTTATTATCTGTTAAAGTTACCACTTGCTGTCGCCCGCCTAAGTACGAATTTGTGAACGCATTAGGGACGTCACGAATTCCGTATGACTCTAATTTGGATAACAATGGATAATGGTCTACGCAATCAAAGGCTTTACAAAGATCTAGGAAAATTCCACAAGCGATCTTCCAGTATTGAAAATATAACACATGCACGCAAACAATCTGTGCGGTCAACCCACAGGGCGCTCGGGAAAACATGGGGCTATATACAGCAGAGCAAAACCCATGTTCAGCTTACGGCTACCTGATGTAGTAGACCAACGTTACACATCAATCAACAGTAATGGAACTTACAAAGATTCAGCTTATCTACCACTGGAGCCGAAAAAAATCTTATCAATAGCTACGATAATCGCCCCTACTATCATATCAAAGGGAGGCAACATCTAAAATACCCCTGGATATGCCAGAACAAAAACTGTAGCTACAAATGCTCTTGAAAGTTGGCAGTGATACAATGATACTTAAAGTACTTCGGTTGTCCTTCGAACTGACGTTATATCCTTCAGAACAGTGCACAAGAGATTCAGCTCATTACAGTTTGGAGACTCCATTCAAAAGAAGGGTAATTTCTTATGGCTAACTCTTGCACCACCACATTATGAACACGAGTCACGTTCAACTCACTAAAATTTTACATATTTATTATTCTGTGCTTTTCAATTAAGCACTGCAGGTTTAAGTGTTAGGTAAGGTTTCCTTATGCACCAAGTTTTTTCGTTCTTTCGAAATTGTTATGACTTTTGCTTATTATCATAAAGCCATATTCTTGTTCTATTTCTCTATATATTTTGCATTAAAAAAATTATAGGGAAAATCTTTCAGATATCTGGACATTGCATTAAACATACATACATTTGTATCTAAACTACATACATATACAAAAAGGGCAACAAGCAAACAGCAAGGCTTTTATTTGTAGAAACAAAAGCTCCCGCAAAAGGCTGATTAAAAAAGGCACTGATCCATAACAGCTCCTTTGTTATCGAGAATTTGCCTTGTCGTTTTCTGGGTTCTAAACTTTAACATACAAAAAAAAAAACAAACGGTGTACCTGCTTTTGTGTAAGAACAAGGCAAACAAACACGGATCGTTCACAACGAGAAATAAATACACTGATTTAATTTCGGTTAATTGCGTTACTGGCACCCATATCCTTCTCACCGGAGTCGCTTCCGGAGTGTTTGCCAACTGCATATCAACGGACTAGCGGGAGACGCATTCTGAATTTCCACTGCCAACGTGGCGTCTCCCTATTAACGTTTCGAACGTGCTGGAGCGATAAAACACCTGAAAATCAGTCCTTAATCTGCGTTCCGCTTTGTTTTTCTTTCCTGTTTTCTCGGGACCTCGGGATCCGGTCGGCGTTCCGTAAACTGTGGAGAGCGCACCGCTCCATCTGAATACAAAGCACGTTAACGTTACCTAACGTCAATGCATGCAGTTTGAGACTTTAGAATTCGACTGCTTCGAGTAAGTGAAGTGAGCAGAGTGAATGTTATGTATTAGGTGTTTACATAACATGTTAAGGAACAGTCTTGCTTAATTGTAAAAGTCAAACAAAATTTAAAGATCCAGGAAAACCATAGCCGATCAGTTATAGTGAAATCGGCTCTCAGATTTAACCATTTTCTTTTTAAACACATTGATTAAGCGTGGTAAAACAGATACATTATATTATAGCTATTTGCGAACTGTAATATTGCTTTTTTTACACATATCCTTAGGTTAAGTTGAACAGCACTGCTGGACTTCGCCTATAATTGAAATACTGTTTCTGTTTATAACTAAAGACTATTATTTATAATTATTTTTATTAATACATATAATTATTATTATATGCGTGCTTAAACTATACTTTATTATTATAGTTAAAATACAACTATAAAAATAAAGTATAGTTTAAGCCTTTTTATTATAAGTAATAACTCGAATGTCAGTAGAAATATAGGCTTTTTTGATATTCCTAAGTTTATTTTTAGAATTCAAACATCTCGACAGATATCTTCTGTCTTCATCAGGGGAAGTTCTGATTGTCAACTATGAAAATTGACAATTTTCAGCAAAATGCACAAAATTTTAGATTCATTTCGCTTGTCATATAATCTGATGTTTTACTAGAGACGGCATATACAATAATATACAGAGTGATTGTAAATGATTGAGGATGGTTTGAATTTCCCGCTGCACAAAATTTTTATTGCGTTGGTTAGCTGATGTTTCTTATCAGTGGCGTGCCAAACGGACGATTCATACGGTAGTGATATGATCTAATAAATATTATGGTGCTTGGGATATAGAAATATAATGAAATACATATGCTTTAATGACGTTTTTAATTAATGTAATTAATCCAATAATTGTCTTGTCAGTTTGCTGACATTGAAACACGAATTTTAAATAAAACAATTTTAACAATATACAATTTAATGAAAAAGATCATAAAATAAGTTTAAAATGACCACCATATGCTTCTAAGCATTAATTTACTCCTCTTTTGACATTCTCGAATACATGTTGTAATTGAGCTTCATTAATATTTTGAATGCCTTGTTCGATGGCTGCTTGTATTTCTCCAAGTTGTGAAGTCGATTTTGGAATATTTTAGTTTTTAAGAATCCAAATAGATAAAACCCTCTTAGTGAATACCACGCCGATAATGTGTTTTTAAAATAAAATCGTCCTGTGCAACTGCAAAAGGCATACTACAAATGAAAGATTTCAGTTCAGTTTAATTTGCCTTAAAATTTTTGCAAAACATACCTGAATGTCAACCCTGATAAAAAGAACTAGCTCTAAAAAGAACTTTCAAATAAAAATGATGGAAGAAATAGTAATAAATAGCAAAAATAGAATAACTAATGAAAATATGTCAGTGCTAACGAGTCGCCCACAACGCTGACAGCTGATTGCCATTTTAGCATTGTAGCCATTTTGAACATGTAAAATACCCTAAAATCTAGAGCGGGAGATTCAAAGCATCCTCAATCATTTAAAATCACTCTGTATATAATCACGTGCCCCTTTTACCTTTCGGTGTAGGGGTAATAACAATAAAAATAAAATTAAATTACATTCTTTTGCTACATGTGTGTTTCTTTTTTAAGTGAAATGTACAAAGTCCTTCCGCTCCTTTCTATTTCCCGCTAGTTTTCTTGCATTTACCACCGTTTGTCCTCTTCTCAGTATTGCCCCTGCTACCACTTTATTCCACGTTATCCTTGGTCTTCCTGGTCCCCTTTTGATTATGATCCTCGCTTCCATTACTTTTCTTGCTTGTCTGTCTGCCTCCATTCTCTGTACATGCCCCCACCAATTTAGTTGTTTCTCCTCTATATATTGTAAGATGGGTTCTACATCTAGTTCTTCCCTTATGTCCGTATTCCTGATTCTGTCCCTACGTGTTATTCCCATAACGCCTCTCAAATATTTCATTTCCATGCTTTGTATTTTGCTTTTGAGTCTATCTGTGAGAACCCATGTTTCACTTCCATAGGTGAGTATAGGTCTATATATTGTCCTATATACCGTCATCTTAATTTTCTGGCTTATTTCTTTTTTATATATAAATGTTTTCTTCATTGAATGGAATAATTTGACAGTTTTATTAATTCGTTCGGTAATATCTATATCTTGGTTTCCATTCCTTTCAATTGTAACTCCCAGATATTTATATTCAGAAACTTGTTGTATCTTTTCCCCATCAATATATATTCTTATCTGCTCTTCATTCTCTGCTGTTATCATCATTACCTTCGTCTTTTTCGTGTTAATTTTCATGTTGTATTTTTTCAAAACTGCATTCCATTCATTTATATTTTTCTGAAGTTTTTCTTCGCTACTAGCCATGATAACCAAATCGTCAGCAAATATGCATTCTGTAATGTCTACTGGTGCCAAGTGTCTATATCCTATATTCAACTTTGTCAATTTCGACTTACATTCTTTCAATACTCCGTCAATAAATACGTTAAATAGCAGTGGGCTTAATACACCTCCTTGTCTTAGTCCTCTTTTAGTGTTAAACATTTCTGACTTCCTATTTTTACTTATGACATAGTAAGTGTTGTCATTGTACATATTTTTGATATTTCTAATCAATTTATCATTCACCTTTCTTTGTTGTAAATATTTCCAGACTGTTCCTCAGACAATAATCATAATTTATATGTCTGGACGTTGTAAAATCCGTATGCAATTAGACCAAGAAGATTTCAGCAAGGTTTCAGTGTCAACGTTTAGGGTGGCGTTTTCAACAATAATCTACTGCCTGTACATATTATAAGTGATCGTTTAAATGCAGTAGTGTATAGAAATTAATTGAAAAAACAACCATTTTGATTTCATTGAAAACGTAGGGCTTAATATTGTTAAAAATATGAGGTTTCAGCACGATGGTGCACCACCGCATAGAAAAACACAAATAACGAATTAGTTAAATGATCATTTCCCGAATAAATAGGTAGGTCAACCAGGTCCAGTAGCATGCCGTTCCCTAGACCTGAATCCTTGAATCCTTGAAGGATTTTTATTTATATGACAGATGAAGCAGTTCGTCTACCGCTTTGAACTTACAACTCGTTAGCAGTTACTTGAAAGAATTCAAGATGCAGCTATGTATGTATGTGTGATATTAGGGTGATAGTACACTGCGACCTAAAAGATCTATTGTGTCCCCTCTTCTCGTTGTATTTACACCTGGCCGTCCAGTCCGATTCCTTTTAAGAAGTGCAGAATGTTCGAAGGCCCCAGATTAGGTAACTCTCCCTCTTCGATTTCACATGCTCCCAGGTGCAGCGGCCTTGAGTTGCACAGTGCAACACAATTTGTGAGTAGATGGATGGACGTTTCATCCTGTTCCCCACAAAATCTACATTCGGCTTCCTTCGCTATTCCAAGCCTGCTTAGATGTCCGTTCAGTTTACAATGGCCTGTAAGGATCCCTGTCAATATCCGAATATTATTTTTACTCAGGTTGATGCATTTTGCAGATCTCTTCTGGTTATAGGTACCCAGAAGAGTTTTAGCTTGCCTCATTCCCTGGAGATTCTCCCAGTATTTGGATTTTCTCTGCTTTACATCATTTTTCAGTTTCTCCAGTGTTAAGCTGCTACTTATCCCACAAAAAGGTTCTGGCCCTACAAAAGGTGTTCTAGCCCCTCTCTTAGCGAGATTATCTGTTATTTCGTTTCCTTCCACTCCCGTGTGTCCCGGAACCCACAATAGGGTTACCTTGTTCTTTTTGCCTAGCTCGTTTAGTTTTTGTAGACACTCCCAAACCATTTTGGAGTTGATTATGTTTGACCTCAGCGCCCTAATGGCTGCTTGACTATCAGATATGATAATCTCCTGCTTTTCATAGCTTCTGTCACTGTTGACCGGGACACATCTTTCAATAGCGTGTATTTCCGCCTGGAAGATACTTGGGTACATCCCCAAGCTTTCGAAATATTTAGTTCTAGGCCCATATATCCCTATTCCAGTTCCCTCTGCCGTTTTGGAGCCATCTGTGTACCATTTAATGGCGTTTCTATTGAGTTTCGAAATGGTATCTCTATCCCATTCACTCTTAGTGCTAAGCTTTGTGGTAAAATATTTCACAAATTTGAACTTCTTTGGCATGTCATCTCGGGGCATGTCCCAGATTTGGTCACCTGTAGGAGGCTGAGGCCTATGCCTAGCCATTCCTTCCCTGATCATCCTACGTGTGGTCCTTTTAGCTATGCTCTCCACAAAAATGTGAAGAGGAGTGAGATTTAGTACCACTTCAATAGCTGCTGTTGGGCAAGTTCTCATTGCGCCAGTTATGCATACACATGCTAATCTTTGCACTTTAGAGAGATTAGCTCTCGCAATGACCAGATTAGTTCTCTTGCTCCAAGCCACTGCCCCATAAGTGAACATTGGTCTCACGATTGCTGTGTACATCCAGAGCAGTGTTTTTGGGTTGCAACCCCAGTTGTTTCCTGCAAAGTTTCTACAAACCATTAGAGCCTTCTTTGCCTTGTTAGTTACTTCAAGCTCATGCTTATTCCACAGAAGCTTATTATCCAGGATGAGTCCTAGATATTTCACCTACTTCTTCCAGTCTATGTCTTGCCCCTCTATATTTTTGGTCTTGAGGCTGGGTTCTCTTTTCCTTGTGAATGCTATTAAGGTAGTATTAGTGGCGTTGATGTTAAGGCCCACTGATTGGCCCCACCTTTTCGTAGTGTTGAGTCCTCTTTGAACTATGTCGCAGAGGGTATTCTCAAACTTCCCTCTTGCAAATATGACTATAATACCCTTGACATGGTATGTCTAGATTAGTCAGCCTCCATAGAAGTTCACCTACTGTCAGGCTCCACATGAGTGGGGAAGTAACTCCCCCTTGTGGACATCCTCTGGTCGGGCTGATCGAGATGGTTTATTTAGATGCAGCTAACCAGATAAGAAACGATGTAAGTCTCATCCTTCGAGTGGTGGAATCTTTAGTTTGTCGATGTGAGGCTTGCATTCGAGTCGAGGGTGGTCATCTATATAAATAAAAATCAAATGCCACGTGTATGACGGAGCATCACTAGAGAACGGTTCGACCGATTTTACTGATTTTTTTTTGTGTTCGTAATTGTCAGGACATGGTTTGTATGAAAGAAAATTTTTGGAAAATCCACGGAAAAAATCGGATATTTGAACAGTATATTTATATGAATTATTATATTATGGAAAATTTAAAAATTGTAATTTCTTAATTTGTAAAAATTTTATTTTGACGTTTTGACGAGATGCGCAGCGTCGAGTCTTTTTTAAAGTGAGACTCAAACGCGACTCAAAAATTACAGATGATAAATTAGTAGATTGAAACTCTATTCTGAATTCCTATATCAATTGTACGCGATTGAAGAACGAGCTGCTACCCACCTTCTCTAGAAAGTGGGGTCTAAGTAGACCGCGGGCAAGGAGTATCCACTTTCTCTAGAGGGTGCGTTCCAAGGTGGAACGGGGGCTTTCTAGTTTTGAATAATTTTTATTGTGGTAAGATTTGTTTTTTTATTTACTATAAATTTGTATTGTTATTTGTTAATATAAGTTAATTAATGTTTAAAGTTTCAACATCTTATAACTTCTAAATGAAGACGAATGGGATCCGTGTTCAGTAAGAGCAAAATGTTTGGAATTAACCCGTCTATAATGTGCTAAAGTTTGTAAAGACTTCACATTGTCTTCCACAAAATGGGGTTTTCTTTTTATGGGGCGGACGTGTCCAAGTTCTCTAAACTGTGAAAGAATTTTGGAAACGGTTTCTTGCGAAAATTTGGGCCATTCAGGATAGTTTTGATTAAAGGTATCAGCAACTTCTACTTGATTTCTACACTTATCTCAGTAACGGATCATCATTAAAATTCCTACACAACGGCTTTCTGTTATTGCATAGTATATTAAGGACAGAATGTGTTTAAAACAAAAAGAGATACTTTACTAAACTGTTTCTGTCCCTATAGACAATAATGTCATACTGACTTTACTTTATTGTTTCGTTGCCTAGGTTATTTTTAGTTTGGTGCAAACGGCAATAATGGTTCGTATAAGAAGTGTTTCTTTCCAAATGCTAGGTAAAAAAGTTTCACACGTGTATGTAAAACTTTTTGAATATCGTTTTTTACTGATATGTATTGCAATTGGGCGACAAGCATTGTAGGAAAATAATTTTCGCTTTAAGAAGGTAAATTTTTTCACTTTTGGGTGTTAACAAAATTAATAGTCCTCTAAAGAATTTCCGAATTTAACTCTCCTAAAGATAATTATTTTCTCACTTAATTCAAAAGCGTTATAGATTATTGAAATCAGATCATTAAGGAGACTTCAAAAATAAAAAACATACAGGCCGTTAAATCCTTTTCAAGGAGACGCGTTGCATGGAGTTTGACAACTGCGAGACGCCTTGTAGTTTTGAATAATTTTTATTGTTACAAGATTTAATTTTTAATTATTATAAATTTGCATTGTTATTTGATAATAAAGGTTAATTCATGTTTAATCTTCAAATCTAAGTGAAAATGAATGGGATCCATGTTCATTAATAAAAAAATGTTTGGAATCAACCCGCCTATAATCTGCCAAAGTTTGTCATAGAGCTCGTAACACACTGTATACCTCGAGTAAAAAGAAAAAGTTATAAAATTTGAAATTTTACAATTATAGTCGCGTGTTCACATTCTCTCTTTTTGCAAATATACATTTCATATAAGTCTTGCTTCCTATGTACAGCAAAACGAAATGCTACACTTTTAGAATCAATATCGCTTTACCCATTATCGGTTTTCCATCCTCTCATGGTTTGCGACCAACATTAAAAGCCGTATAATAGACGGCGACACGACGTGCACTGCCCAATTGCATTATGTGACGTTAATGCCCTCGACGCCGGCCAAACTATAGGGGCGTATCGCCTGGCTGATTTATGGTTTAGTTCGACGCGTCACCCCGAATATGACACCGCGATTAGTGACCGCTTTCGGAGGCCGATACGTCCACACAACGTCCGCTCGGCGCCTACATTCACCTCGTTGCGAACTCCGCACATTTCGATCTCGTCAATCTGGCGCAAATTTCCTAAAGGCAGATGGGAATTTCGCTGACGCTTCGACTAGTTGGGAATGAACGTGTAAATTCCGTATTGCAACGATGGCGTACACATTTTACAACCGGTCGTTCCTATCGTGTTACTGAACGCGCGAACAATGACATTGAATGATACGTGATCAGCATACTGCTAAATAGAAACGTGTAACAGACCAAGCGCACATAGATCTGAAAATGATGCAATTGGTTGAGGTTTTATGTGAATCTGCACTTTTGTGTTCGCCAGTATTTTCTGTCGCAATCGAATAAAGAAGAATATTTTTCTTCGATAAAAGTAACAGCTTCCGAAAAAATATGACAAGAATGTTCCTTGTGTTACTTTCTTCTATACTTTATTAGTATATAGGTTGGCGATAATACGAAATAAACACACAATAAATTTCATATAATTACACAAATTTATTGCAAGGAATAACTACAATGGACTTACTACACTGAAAACAAGCTTTCTCTCATCCTAAGCAATTTGTACCTTAAAAAAAATGATAGTTGTCAATAGAATCAAAAATATACTTTATTAAAAGCACTGGCAATTGCTTTGAATCAAAGCAAATTTACTTTTCTGTAAAGATATACTTATTCCCAATTTGGGAAGATTGGAAGTAGGACAAAATGTATATAGAACCAATATTCGCCTATAATGCAAAACTAATATTGAAATCATTAATTTTAGAGTCCATAATTATCACTGACCTTTTTATGTAATAGCGATGGTAATAGTCAATTATATAATAAACATGAAAAAGATGACAATGCAATCAAAATACGTTACCAGAAAAATATACCATTGCTTTCTGGGGTACCATTCAACATATAGGAGGAATGATATTCTGTGATGGGTGGAGACTGTGGCTTGAAAACTATAACAAAAATCCCAAAAGGAAGGTGAAAAAATCCCTTACCACAAAATTATTAAATTATATAAATCAAGTTCTAACCTACTTCATTTACTGTACTGATATTTAATTTCCGAATTCAGCCATTTGGTTTTCGCGTGAAAAATTACTTGGTTACTACTTTTACAATAAATTCGATGATACATCAACTTTTTTAAATGATATAAATCAAGTTCTAACCTACTTCGTTTACTGTACTGATATTTAATTTCCGAATTCAGCCATTTGGTTTTCGCGTTGGTCTAATTTTGTGGTAAGGGATTTTTTCACCTTCCTTTTGGGATTTTTGTTATATAGGAGGAACTTCTTCGATCGAAATATGAAAGACTAAAATATGTTTAATAATCTGACGCAACGGTTATACGGGAAATGACTGTCAATTTTGTTATTTTAAATGAAGGGCACTATATATTATTACATTTTGTAATTCCTCGGTCAATTTTAAAGTAAGTTTGATAAAGCTACTATGTTGTTATTTTCAACTATTTTTGCATTTTTTTTTTGAATTTTTGACGGATGGACGATTGCATCTGAACTTCTGTAACTCTAAAAACATTTAATTCGGAAAATTTGCAGAACTGTTGACCCTATAGGATAGCATTCGAAACCGAATGAATTTTTCAAAACCATTATACAGCGTGTTCGAAAGTTATGGTTAAACGTTCGAATTGAAATAGTGTCTTCTGATTACAACTACCTTTTTTCTCTTTTTCATCAAACTGCCCTTACAAAAATGCAAACAAGTCATATTCATTATGCCTCTAAAATGGATACTTTTTAAGATAATTCGTAAATGAGTTTTGACACTTTTGCAATTCGAAAGTTTAACCGTAATTTTCGGACACGCTGTATATTGGTCTCGAAAAGTTCATTCGGTTTCGAATGCTACCCTATACGGTCAACAGTTCTGCAAATTTTCAATTTTCCAAGATAAATATTTTTAGTCACAAAAGTTCAGATACAATCGTCCACCGGTCAAAAATTTAAAAAAAATGCAAATATTTAAAAATGCATTGAAAATAATAGGATAGTTGTTTTATCAAACTTACTTTAAAATTGAACCAGGAATTAAAAAATGTAATAATATATAGTGTGCTTCATTACTCTTTTTTTTATTACTTTGGATAATGTTTTCTATTATCTTTATAATTTCAATCATAATGGTGGTTCAATTAGTAAAGAACGCAAAATACAGACCAATCAATAGCTAAATTAACATTATTTTTTTTGTAGTAGTAGTAAACCCAGTGTGATGGGTGAAACGAATATTACAAATTGATATCGTTTACGGAAAAGAAAATAACATAGGACGTAAAATGGAGCCCTGAGATGCTATTTACCGAATACGTTCTTGTTCTGATTTTAAATTATCTAGGAAAGTAACAACAAGGTTTGAGAGCTAAAGTTAACTGAAGATTTGCAGCATTCTCATATCCTTTGCTGTATGTTTCAAAGTAATCCAAAAAAATCAGAACCAACCACTGGTGAGCCATAGTTGCGTAGTTAAAGGTCATGGGGTCAAAATATTTCATTAATAACAAAGAACTTTTATTTTTATTAATAACAAAAAAACATTTAATAATGTAAAACATAGGGCAGCACGTATGCAGCAAAATAATACTACAAATGAAAAAAAAAATCAAAGAAATGTTTGGAGCAACTTTAAGAAAATTAAAGATCTCTGTTTTTTGCTTTTCTACTAGTGAGTTCATCTATTACATTAATGGATCTTGGCCTGTACTTCACCTAAGGTAATCCTTATTAATTTTTGCTTAGTAACAGTTCTTCTAAAAATAAAGTTTATAACGAGCGGCCTGTAAATTAACAAAAATTAAAAACTAACTTCAGTTACGTCGTTTTCATGCGCACCACATCATCATTATCATTCATAACGTTAGGGTGGACACCTTTAGTCCAGGCACTTGAGCTAGGTGCTCATTGTACCGTCCCTATTAAATCTCTTACTTCCAATCGAGCAGCTTGGTGTTCTCTATAGAGCCCAGTATCTTGCCCAGTGCAAACTTGAGAACCTTCGAGGGCTCAAATAGATCCTTCCCGAAATGTTTCTTCCGGAGTACTTTCAACTCCCCACATGTACAGATTACATGTAAAATCGTTTCCTCCTGTAGCTCACATCTTCTGCACCACGGTTCGCTTACTCGACCTGTGTTGTATAGATGCTTTTTCAGGGGACACCGTCAAGTTACCAGCCCAGTAATGGTTTTAACTTCTTTCTTGCTGCGTCTAAGTAGGTTATCGGAGTACTTAGCATCCCCATTAGCGCTTTGGCTTGGAGTTGACCTTCAGTCGTCCTCCATTTATTTGTGCTTGCTTGGTCCAGCCAGGTCCAGATCTCCCTTTTAGCAGAATCCTTAGTAATCCCACATACGGGCTCTGGACCTATAAAGTGTCTTTTAGAGCCCTCCTTAGCTAGTTCGTCGGCTATTATGTTGCCCTTTATATCCTCATGACCCGGCACCCAAATCAGCGACACCGTGTGATGCTGTTCCAGTGAATGGAGGGATTGTTTGCAGTCTCTAACTAGTTTTGACCTGGTTACAGGGCTCGAGACTGCCCTGATAGCAGCCTGGCTATCAGTCATTATACTTATTTTTCTCCTCATGCAGTCCCCCTTTGCAATCAATTCTGCGCAGTCTGCAAGGGCGAATACCTCTGCCTCGAAGACCGTCGCATGCTTCCCCAGGCTTATGGATATCCTTTGATTAGGGCTCGGTCCGCAAATACCGGCTCCTGTGCCCTGACTGGATTTGGATCCGTCCGTGAACCAGACATTAAGAACATTAGTAACCCTGCGTGCCTGGTCTCTGCTCGGTATAGATACTTTCACCTTTTCAAATGAAATTTCAAAGTTACACAATCTATAATCACTCGAGAGTTTATTAAAATGTCTCTTGAAAAGCAAACATTGGTAATGCTCTGCTTGTAGGTTTTTAGCTTCAACATAAAATGAGCGTATGTCTTTTTGTATTTGATCAATAATATTTGCATATTCAGTTGAAATCGCTCTAAACTTATATGTAGTTCTCTGAATTTTCATATTTATTCATTTGCACTTTGTTTGACGTTAAATTTAATAAGACAACGGGAAATGTCACTCAAAATGAGTGTTAATTATTGCCTTAACGGCGGGAATAAACTTTGATTAGTAATATTTGCGATATAAAGTGAAAACATGAAGTTGATATAACTCCAGAATGCATTAGTCACAACAACTAATACGTAAAGTGGGAGGAATGTAAAATATGAATGTCTATAAGTATAAGATCTTTTATCAAAGGTTTAAAGTTGTAAATATCATTTAAAACGAGTTGATGTAGCTAGTGATTTGATATAAAATTTGCTCCGTATGAAACTGACTCCGTAGTTTTTTTTTCTATCTACAGGCATCAATTTTTGAATTATTATTTGATCACATTCTTTGCTACTACAGTTCTAAAGTTTGCCAAACACTTGGGAATTTACAGCTTCCGTATTTTGATTTCTCACGTGCTTTACGCTAAAGCTCGCTAAACAAAGAAAACTTCAACCCCCAGCTATACAAAGTACTTTCTATTGTTTGCAATACTCTCAGCATATGTTCTTTTGTGTGCACACAAAATATACGAAATAAAACTCCACCTATCGGAATGTAAATCATTAAACTCGAGCGGTAAGAGTTGCGGAGGCGCTCTACATAAGTGTATTATGTTCCCTGTGAAGCGTAAACTCTGAAAACAACGGGCGCTCTTTGGAGCACCCGACCTACAATAGAGACTGAAAAGCCGGATTCGCACACATTTAGGGGCACACGTAAATCTAACACGTTCAAAGCTTCACCCGCACACAGAGCGAATAGCAGTGTTCCGTTTCTGAGCGTTCGGACAACAATAGTCATTGTCGCTCACAATACTCGCTCTTTTCGAAAACGAACGCGGTATAGGCAACCAGCGATGACCGGTTCCAATAACAAATGATTAGAAGTCAAACTTTGTGTACACGTTTGCGGGAGCAGCATAAGGCCAAGGAAACAGATGACAACGTTTCTTCATCGGCTGTGGTAAATGTAAAAGCTAACCCAGCTGGGTGCATGCTATTTTTCAGGTAAAAAGCGATATGATCCTTCCGGGATTCTCTGCGTGAACTTAGATCAATCTTGATTCGGGCACCTTTCTGATAGAAGCTTGTCTTGGTTCATTGTTTGCAGAAATGGAAAAGGGACACCGCGGACGAAATAGCTTTCCCAGTTTTAGGTCCCGGTTGTCTTATCTGTCATCGTACATCACTGAGTGCCACGTCGGGTACATTGTTTCACTTTTATTACGTCAATTCGGTCTCTGCACTACGATGACAAATAGGTGGTGATAATTTTTGGATAGTGGAATTCTTTTTGTAGACGAGAGACGAGTATTGTTACGTAGCAAATGAAACGAACAGCGAGTTTAAGGATAACGTACCCTAAAGACAACGTGCATTATTGAATAACGTAAGTCAGTTGACAAAAACGACATTTAGCGTACGCTAAACCCATCGTCGATAAGGAGGCAAATATGGTGTTATTTCGGAAAAACAGGTCAAATGCTTTTTATGATTCTACGCTTCCTGATGTAGTGTGTGAATAGATAGGTGATTCCAATAAGAATGATGATGTCATTGCTTTAATGAGAATCGAAGCAATGACGTCATTTATTTGATATTCTGAGGGCCCATTCCCATTTATTTGTCGAGTTGGTGAACGGTTTTTCTTTTAACGCGTATGAGACGGCGAGGGGAAAGATTAAAAATATCTCTTTTTTCTGCCGCACTGAGAGAAATACATACTATTGAGAAGTAAAAATTCGCTAACGACAAGTAACTATCTGGCTTAAATAGGCGCCAAGTCAGTTATACCCCTAGAACAAGCAAATGAGTTTTCTTAAAATGATTTACCTGCTATAAGCTACCAGTTTGTTAAGAAACAATATAAAATTTCTAGTTAATGTAAGTTAGAAAATTTGCTGCCCTACCAAACAACTTGCTTGTAGTAAATTACATTTCTTTTAATAGCGAATAAAAATATAGTCATAATAAATAACGAACTTACTGAGAATGAGTTTTTAGCCGCTGGTGCTTACTTTCTTTTCATTGCTAACAAGTATAATATCTTACAGTATTAAGTAAAACTACCCACTTGACTTAAGTGAGCCGCTTAATTGGCGTAAGTGAGCTGCTTATTGGGTACAAGTGAACCGCCTACTTGGCGCAAGTGGACTGCTTCCTGGGTATAAGTGAGTTGCTTACTTGATGTAACTGGACTGCTTACTCGGAATAGTGAGCCGTTTACTCAACGTAAGTAAACTGTTTACTTGATATATGAAGCCGGGTTTTCCTAGGAGGTTTTATGCGTCGCGTACAACGTAAAACGCCCAGCGCAACACGCCGTCCACTCAGGTGAAACAAAATAGTTGGCGTCGTTTTCCTAGAAAGCCCAACTATTTTATTTGGTTTGAGTGGATGGCGTATTGCACTGGGCGATTTACGTTGTACGCGACGCATAAAACCTGCTCCTAGGAAAACCCGGCTTAAAAGTAATTTATTAAAAGCAATAAAACTTCATGTGGTGTCTCTTTTGCTATAATCTACAGCAGAAGAGCTCAAAGGTTCATCAAGTTCATTAAACATTGGCTGATGTGAAACCCGTAGAGAAGAAGAAATGAGTAATAAATAATAAAAATGCGTTAGTGTACATAGATCTTTTATTAATATTTGAAAAGAACATACATGAAACTATAATAAACAAAATGAGCCTCGATAGAAAAGACACTCTTACATAGAACTATTATTATGCATACTAAGATAGTGCGAACAAATACGTACTTCTTTTTATTATTGGTACTTCAGAAAAAAGTTGCTTAAATTATTTTAGACAAAAGTTTGTGAACTTCGTGATATTCATTGTCAGCCGGTCATATGCAAATTACTACTTCCGATCTGGAGTGGGACTCTGTGCACTATCGACATCGACTCTCGCCTTATGTCGACCCTATTCGGTACTCTGTGATGATATTTACTATCGTCTTCGCTTCTCACACCACGGCGAAACCTTCGATTTGAAGCGAGAGCCAAGGGTGTATCGCTTTGAACAGAGATACTCCCGCTATGTCAATCTGCAAACTGGTAAGAAAGAGATAGACAATTTTTATAAGAGACTAATGGCACGATTACCTATAGTCGATATTTGTTTAAATATTTATAATAGAAAACAATGTTGTAAAACCAATATCTCACTGTCATAATATCATTTTTGTTGGTAAAAAAAAAAAACAACTTAAAAAGCTTCACGAAACACAATTATAATCTGACAAGTTGTAACAAACTTTCTGAAGTAAAACACAATACAAAGTAAAATTATATTTTGAAAACTATATTTTAAACAAAATCACTTAAAATTATAAATTCAAAATATTAATTAGAGGGCAACAAGCGTTATAACCCCATATTACGATACTATATTGTAGACATTAGAAGATTGGTAGTTTCATCCTAAGTAAAATGCAATTTTCAAACACAGAGAACATTTATGTATGTTTCTCTGTTAAAAAGCAAAAACACTTACTTCACTATATTCCTTTGATGTATGCTTTCAATGAAAAAACTTTTCTATGGGTATGTTTGTATTTAATGTTTACCTATGGTTTGCTTGAAAGTATTATTTTTTGGCCATTTTCGCTGATTTATTCCTAGTAATTTGACTTCACTGATAAAACCACTTAATAAATACTTAATAGGCCTATTAACTGCTACATGCATCAATATGTACATACACGCATGCACGGTAATGGGCGCAAATAATGACGATGCATATTTACTGTTATTTTATAAAGTGTTATAAATAAAAAAAAAGTTATAAATATGTAATTCGGTCGCTAAACGTTTCCACAAACTTTTGTTTTCGTTTTTTGGTTTCTATATACTATAATGTAGTACCCATCTATAAAACAAAAATCGTGAAAATCGCACTGCAACCAGTATTCTTAAATTTACCCTGAGTAGCCCACATAACATTTACAAACTCATAACTATTTATCAAGTACTTAAATATATATTACTTACCTTCAAATGCAGCAATATAATCTGCCAAGCCCCACTCTAATAACTCCGAGTGATATTTAAACACCATTATTCCTAAATTGCAATACGGACTACGTAGCACAACGCATCACCCAGCAAGTCACAAATAAGAATGGCGTCGGCGTGCCCGCTTTCTATAGAGCGGTAATTTACCAGCTCACTTACTTTAAACAAGCCGGCAACTGAAGAACAATAAACATTTTATTTACGGAACGACGCGCTTGTTTTAACAGCTTTTTACTTAGGACTAATAAAGAACTTATTTATAGTTAATAAATAAACACAATATGCTAGTCCTTACAAATTCAATCATTAATAGCAAGTAAGCCCGCAATTATGACAAGAAACAAGTTTTAGCATTATCATCTTACTAATGCTTAATCGGCAACTTTATTATGAATATACAACTCTTAGCTACTGTTAATAAAAATTTCCTTATGAGAACCCAGTGCACTTTAAGCAAAAGCCTTATTTAACTCATTTTTCTCAGTGCGGTTGAGTGAGACCGGACAATAACCAATTACAACTAAAAGGCAACCGGATGTTCATGTTCATGTTCATTATAACTTTATTGTATTACTATACAACAATTGTCATAAAAATATGTATATATAAAACAAAATTCATTTAAAAAAAAACAAAACAAGCAAACATATAAAGTAAAAAAACAAATACATTGTATGCGTTTACATATGTAACGAACATCAGAGAGTTATTTTTTACAATTGAGAAATTCGTCGAAAGTGCAAATTATATTATTCAATAAATAAGTCTTTAATGACTTCGCAAACTTATCACTAGGAAGGCACTTTATACTCTCCGGCAACTTATTAAACACTTTTATGCCCCAGTACTCTGCACTTTTCTGTGTAGCATTAATGCGATGATACGGTGTTTTAAAGTATTCCTTAGATCAATGACATCTAAAATCCTGGGTTTGAAGTCAAATATACGACGACCTGTAGTTCGTCCACGTTGATAAGCCTGAATCTTATAAGTGGTATGATCTCTAAAATATGTTAAACTGCCGTAAAAGTTTAAGCATTGGGTACCTGGCCATCTGGGTATAACCGACGAGCTTCAGCATTCCCTCTCGCTTCATCACACATTAATACCATATGAGTTGATTCGATACTTGTGTACCGTGGCATTTTGATAAAAGAAATGCAGGTGAAGCTAAAAGAAAAATAACGCAGATTCTTGCGTTACATGTAAAATAGCGCCACTACTACAACAGCTAGAATTTTAATCACCCTGTTGCATTCGCTAGTCGAACAAGACTTTCGACCTTTTCGAACGGCTGACCCAAGCCTTTAACCGTATCTTATTAAAGAACACGCGGACATACACATCATCTGCTTGCGTTTAAGGAGAGAGTGTTTCGCTTGCTGTAGTAGTTGTGACTGCATTTTAGCAGTTTTAAAACAAAGAGATACTTTTCTTATAAAAATTAAAATTTTCTAAACCATTAAGTCTGGAGAAAGGCATCTTCTTTTTCGGGGTCAGTGAGAGGTGTTTTGGCTATGTTGTCAAATTCCACAGGTACTTTTCAATCGAGTGATATATGTCGCATAGTTTTTTATAAATTTTGACTGTTTCTTATTGTAGAAGGTTAATATTTCAAGGATTCTGCCGCATGATTCTAATAGACCGACATCGACCAGGCATCTCAAGACCTTGTTCTGCATCAGAAACATTTGCAAATATAAGGGAGAGTAGCCCCAGAAGATAACACAATAACGCAAGTCTGATTCCACGCAAGCGAAGTAAAAGACCTTAAGGCTTCAAGGTCATAACAATGACGCAGATTTATAAGAGCATAAATTGCTCTGGATACATTGTGATATAAAAAAACATATCACACCCATGAAATTTAATATTACAAACTCACAACAGGGAACAAACAAGGAAAATACAAAATATTTAGATTTTAACTTTTTTTACGAGTGAATTTGAGTTTATTTGCGTTACAATTCGTATTTTAATTAATTGATTTAACATTTTAAAAATTGACTTGGCATGCCAGAGTCATCTAACGGCAGAACAACAAAAACGGAAAAATTAATGAGATCAGTAACCAAATAACGGTTTTAAATTGTTATAAAATAAGAGTTTTATTATGATTTAATGTGTTTTCAAAGCCAATTATCATATCTTAGTGTCTAAGAACTTAATTAAGGGAAAAAATTAATTAAAATGTGTTACAATTTGAAAGTGTCCGATCGTCTCATATGAATTCAGCGACGAATTGACGTTTTCTTGGACGCTGATTCGGAAATCACGTCGATTGCATTAATTTGTATCTTCAAGGAGGCCTATGCAAAAATTAATAAAAAAGTTTGTTTAGAAGAATTGAATAGAGTAAAAAATACAGCTAAAGATACCCAAAAATGTAAGAAATAGAAAAAGTTACACAAAATTGTAAAATTTAAGGAAAAATTATAAAATAAAATACTGAAATTTAATCCAGAGAGCCAATGCACAATTTACTAAAAAGTGCACTGCAAAAAATTACAGTAATTTTACTATAGTAAATCGGAAATATTACATGAAATAACGTTGTGAATTTACTACGATAAATCATGTAAACCTTGTTTTACCTGTTTTTTTCCAGGATATTTGAGATGGAAAGAGAAGTTTCGGTAAAATTTATAGTTATTTCATGTACTTTTAAGATGTAATAAAAATGAAAAGAAAAATACTGTCAAAAACATGTAATATTTTACGATTGCTACTAAAATTTACTTAATAATGTAAAAGTGACAAATTTATCAGGTAATTATTGCACGTTAAATGTAATTTTACCGACATTTATTAATTTTACAGAAAAAAAACTAAATATAAAAATATCCTCAAAAGAAATCTTATTAATCAGACAAAAATTATATTTCAGTTCAGTAAATTGTGCATTGCTCAAACGATTGTTAATTTATTTCACCAATAAAACATACATAAGGGCAATATTCATAAAATATAGCCGCCATAACTACTCCTATATAACCACATGTACGTATGAAGGTATACGTTGTACATAGGCAAAAGCGCAAATTCCCCGGGCGGGAAATTTAAAAACTCATACTTGACTACTACACTTTTATGCTATTTTTAGTCTTCAAGAGGGTAGGTACTAAAGCACTGTAATGTAATATCATCTCTACATATTATATGTAATCCAGCAAAAGTCTGCGCATACATATTCGTTTATGTATAAAAAACTATAGGTAGGATTTCCTGAGTAAAAGTATATATGTATGCACAATATTCTTTGAAAGTTATTTTACTGGAATATTTGGGTAAAATTACCTTCAAATACACAAAATTCATACGCCGTAATGTGATTGGTTATTGGGTTGTTTGCCTGTGCGCGTAGGTAATTCTAGTCAGTTGTTCAAGTGATTATTGGCTCGATCATATCAGGTGGTGATGTAAATTGTGGTGACGCATAAACAATCGCAAGTTGGGGTGATCATTCCCCATTCATCCCATTTCCCTCAAGCATTGCAAAAGAATTCGGTAAGATGCTTTTATAAAAATACTCATTTTAATATATTTTCACATGTGGTTAATACAGCAATTCTTTTTTGCTTTAAATACTTCACCGATTTTACTTATTGTTAATACTTTGAAGGGTATTCTGATTCATGATGGAACAGAGGCCAATATTAAACATAACCTAATGTTTTCATAAATTATTTATTGCTCCATGAATATAAACACAAATTTCATTATTATTCACGATTCACTGTTAAAATTAAAACGAATTCTAAACTGTTGCAGCTTATTTACTTTATATACTATTAAAACCTTTAATATATTACTTTTGTAAAGAAATAATGCATTTATATTTACAGTAATTGCATCTCAGGATCTTGCTCCCGGTGTAGAGAACTGTGAGAACCTATGATGCAATTTGTATTCGTTTTTGTATAATGTATAAGAGACTTTTTAAAGATAACTTGACTGTAATAATTCAGTAGTCGTTTTAAATGATTATTCATTAATTGGGTGTTGCGATAACTAAAAATTATATTTATCTTTTCCTTCTTATAGTGGAATATTTATTCGTGCACAAGCTGTACCTATTTACATTAATTTTATTTGATCTATTTACTCATGTATAATAAAATAATGGAAGTAACATTTGTTTCTCTTTTTTTGTTTCAGAGCAAAATTCAATGAATTTGATAGCATTTGGTTCGGAAATAGCCATTAAATGTCAGATAAAGGAAATTAATATTTTTTTTTCTACTGAAGATTAATAAATTATGTATTTGCTTATTCCTAGTTTTATTCCTATAACTCAACAACATTGATGTTTTGCATGTTCTGAAGCTGCAACAAAATTGTCTAATAACTAAGAATTTTATTGTTTTAGTACTTATTATGTTTTATAATCCTATAGTAAGCATACTTTGCCTTTAATTAAATTACTATTTATAATAGCCTGTGATATGTGTATTTGATAACATTACAGAATATTAATGGTGATGTCTAAGTAAAATTATACAATTTATATTCCTCAATGTTACCAAATTTATATTGGAATCATCAGCACTCTAAACAGGCATTTAATTCGAGTTACAGTATGCTGTAAAAAGTAATAAGGTTGTAATCAGAATCACACATGCAAGGGAATTTTCAGTGCAATGTATATTTACACCTGTAATATTCCCCTTCCTACTTGACCCCCTACTTGACTGTTCGGTAAATATACAATTTATATAAATATTACATATGAATTTTACAGAACAACGTTTGAAAAATACATCAGCGTATGAAATTTACTGGTGGATAGAAATTTTACTGTATGAAGTAAATTTACTTGTAATATCGTAGGCAACTTTGTTACCAACGATTTTACATGTAATTTTACTAAATATTTTTTTACAGTGTGAAAAATAAAACTATAAAATAATATTAGTGGCAAACACAGAAAATAAAGCAGAGTTAATTTACTTGGAGGAAATATCCGAATTTTCAAATGAAGATGCACATCACGCCTTGCATCTTCAAGGAGACCTATGCAGAAATAAAAAAAGAAAAGTTTGTTTAGAGAAATTGAATACTTGGAGATAAAAAAAGCGTGGGTACAAAAGATATGCAAAAATTTAAGAAATATAATATAATTGTAAAATTCAAGGAACAATTAGAAATTAAAATACTGAAATTTAATCCAGAACTTAATAGCCAACGCACAATTTGATAGAGTGTGCCAAATAAAAACTAATATTAGTGATAAACACAGAAAATAAAGCAGAGTTAACTTACTTGGAGGAAATATCCGAACTTTCAATACCAGATGAAAAGAGAAGCGGCGGAAATAGCTTATATATTTGTAAATCTTCTTGGTATTTAAAAGTCGGATAGTTAAACACTATTAGAATAAGTAAAACGTTTCGGTTTATTTGCAATCCTTAATCATTTACAGTTTTTAAAAAATTAAAGATGTATAAAATAAAATTTTTGGTGTATAGAAATATACAGGGTTAGTAAAAAGTCCCGGAACGGTCGAATAACTTTGTTATTTGAAAATTATGATTTCTGAAATTTGGTATGGGGGTATAGTTAATATAAATGCATTTTATGCAATACAGTTAATATTTTTTTCACTTCCGGTTTAATCGGCAATACGTCCAATTTTTTTTTTTTTAATAGAACGCCCAGATTTTTTTAACACTTTTGAATGCAAAATAAAAAACTACGTTCAGGAAGTATTAAGATGTTTATTTTTATTCACAAGAAAACAGTTAAAAAATTAAAAAAGTGTCCTAATACAGAAAAATCAAGATACCTGTCTATTCAGGTTGCGATTACAATAATTGTTCAAAATGCTCTCCATTTACAATTTGACAAAAATGTAAACGGTCAGTACAATTTCTTATTGAATTTTGTATTTGTTCTGGAGTGATGCGATTGGCTTCTTGAACTATTCTCTCTTCCAATTGTTCAAGATTATGGGGACGATTTTTGTACACTTGACATTTCATGTGACCCCAAAAGAAAAAGCTAATGGCGAGAGATCTGGCGAACGTGCTGGCCATTCGATTGCTCCTCTACGTCCGATCCAACGTCCCGGAAAAATTTCATTCGAATAATCGCGGACATTATGGGCAAAATGGGGGGGAGCTCCATCTTGTTGAAACCAAAAATGTGCATTAGGGTGATCACCTATGTTTGCATTTGGAAAGAGGGCCGCAAGTGCTGGAACAACCTCATTTCGCAATAAATTTAAGTAGACGTTGCCAGTTAAATTTCCTCTTATAAAAAATGGTCCTATGATGTTGTTTCCAACAAGACCAGCCCAGACATTCACCTTTTGAGGACGCTGTGTATGGACTTTTTCAATCCAATGCGGATTTTCAATTGACCAGTAGCGACAATTATGTCTGTTCACAGTGCCGTTGAGACTAAACGTTGCCTCATCTGAAAAAATGATGTGATCTAAAACATTAGGCTGCTGCTCGATCAATTCCGTCATTGTTTCGCAAAATTGTAGTCTACGCTCTGCATCATCTTCAGTTAACTCATGGACGGGATACATTTTATAGGCTTTCATTCTTGCTGATTTAAGAATCGTATGAGCAGATCTTTGAGAGATCTCATGAATTTGACCTAATTCTGTTGTGGACACGTGATGATTTTCTTCCACTGTAAGTAACACATTCAAACTAGTTTCTTCATCTGTTGCTGTTAATGGACGTCCCCTTCTAGGTAAATCCTTCACCTGACGAAAGACTTCAAACTTTTGAATTGTTCGGCATACCGTACTTTTACTAATGTGACGATCCGGATAAACAGTATTAAACAAAATACGAACCTCTTCAAAAGAACGTTGACGATCACCATACCCACGCATTATTAATATCTCAATTCGTTCTGATGATGAAGTTTTTCTGCCATTTTCAAATGTGTCAATGTTTAAAATAAGTAAATTTATAGCGATGCAAACGTTAAAACGCTTTTAAAATTGTCAAATGTGACGGCAAAAAGAATGCAAACACTAAACAACAACTTTTTTCAAAGGTACCTTGATTTTTCTGTATTAGGACACTTTTTAAATTTTTTAACTGTTTTCTTGTGAATAAAAATAAACATCTTAATACTTCCTGAACGTAGTTTTTTATTTTGCATTTAAGAGCGTAAAAAAAAAGTTGGACGTATTGCCGATTAAACCGGAAGTGAAAAAAATATTAACTGTATTGCATAAAATGCATTTATATTAACTATACCCCCATACCAAATTTCAGAAATCATAATTTTCAAATAACAAAGTTATTCGACCGTTCCGGGACTTTTTACTAACCCTGTATATTTCTATACACCAAAAATTTTATTTTATACATCTTTAATTTTTTAAAAACTGTAAATGATTAAGGTTTGCAAATAAACCGAAACGTTTTACTTATTCTAATAGTGTTTAACTATCCGACTTTTAAATACCAAGAAGATTTACAAATATATACATATATAAAAAGTCAAGAAAATTTGGAAGAAGAGGAAATAGCTTACTTCCCGAGATTTGCCTAAGAGCCCGAATATAGAACTCAAGCACAAAGCAACCAGAATCGACGTTCGGACAAGGTATCCACAAATACGGTATCATAAAAATATATTTGTTTTTGATAAGCTTATGACGTTTCTTACGAGAACTAAAACCAAAAAACAGTTAATATTCAAAAACATAAAACAGTGAACGAAAGACACTATAAAAACATTACTTACCCAAATAGTTTTAAATATAGAGAGATGTAATTGTAGGCGCGATTATAAGCCAGTTATAAGATAGTTGTAAGTTCTAAGTAGTTATATAATCCATTTAAGAACTGTTGTTTCTCAATTCTATTCAAGTTTCATATCAATCCTAGAACGGTTAACCGATTTGATTTTGTTTTAATATATAATTCTTAATTAAGATACGAAATGGATATCCATTTTGCATAATTATAGGTTAGGTAATTTTTAAGAATGTTAAAATAAGTTGAATTAATCTTTTTACTTGTTGGTTTGCCGTTTTCACCGTTTGTATATTAAAAATTTACTTATTTTTAGTAGATTATTTTATTTACCTATTTATTTTGTGTTTTCTTTGCATTGTAATCCAAAATACCGCTTATTAAGATTCACAAACCTGCACAACTCATTTTTTTATATATTTATTTTAAAAGAGCTACATTTTATATTACAATATGTTTGCTTAAATTTACGCAATGACTTTGTCATTTTAGATTCGAGTCGACTGAGATACCTCAAAACTTTGCAGATGATGGTTCTGGGATTGATTTATTATCACATTTTACGTAGAAATAAGAAAAAGAATAAATTCATTTTTATATCCGTTCAACTTCTAACACTACACGATCATGTTACTGATTGTGAGTATAGAATTTGCCGGGTTCGATAGTGCCAGAAATGATACAGCTGATGTCATCAGTATCAGCAAGCATTGGCCGATCGCGTCATTCAAATCGTTTACATGCAATAGAAAATCAAACCCTATGGCACACTGCTTTTAACGTCCCACGCTTCCGAACAAAGCTTCTGTATTAAGTTATTTCTTTCCCTCAACAGACATACTAATGATTTTATCTGCGATAAGAATAATTTAAATAGATTGTGAGGTATATCTGTTACACCGTACATAGATAACTTTTCTAATAGAATGATGTGATCAAAAATGCTAAATGCCTTGCTGAGATAGAAGAACACCCCTTCGAAACTATGTCGTCTTCCCGCTCATAAAACCGAATTGGCTAGTACTTAATATTTAAAGTTTGTCTAAATATGAAATTCATCTCTCGTTAACGATTTTTTAAAAAATCTTTGAGGATATCCAGCATTTTGTCTGTTGAGATTACTTTCGACTTTTTTTTTTTATTACGTCTGAGGATCTTCCGGTTTGAGACGCATGTCTTGATGTAATGGCCACTCCAGTTTCTGTTCTTGAATTTTTAACTACTAGTTCAACCTAAAGTTATAAAAAAAAAACTCGTACGTTAAGGGCCAATATAGGGCACACGGCGAAAAGATTTCTGTGCGGATATTGTTTAGGTCAATATGCGGCCTTGCCAATGATGTGAATAAGTTGAGATTAAATTTTGCCAATAAAATTATTTTTGCGTAATAATTGCTGGTGTGGGAGCTGTTCATTGCAGAAAATTAGGCGCCTAATACGATCAAAGCTAATTATCATACAACAGGTCGTTTGCCTTATTACCAAGTTATAATTTACGTAATAATATTCCGAAGAAAGAAAAATTGCACACGCACACGACAACACTCAGGCAAGTAGTAACGAAGAATGAGCGGAAAACAATAAAGACATCATCCCCCATTTCAATTCTAGCTAACATACACCCACGCAATTCCACAGTGCGACGCAGAACTGTCAACCAACGAGTTCCAACCTCAACCCACCCCATTCCGGACTATACATACTCACATGAAGTGGTCTGATACGTGAAGTGTCCCTGTCTATCAACGGAGCGTGAAGGGCCCTTCAAACTCAGTTGCTGCCTTTGACGTGGAGGGCCTAGGAGCGACGACGCTAGCGACCTTCGACGTTTTATTTCTATTCTGAGGTGGCGTACGTGCTCCCTTCGCGCCCTTTCCGTCCGTGAAAACGCGCACGCTGCAAGATTATCTCCGTGACCGATCGAAAGGCGACAGCGGACGACGACATCTGAGTGAAAATCTGAGGAGTTTTCGTCTTAACGACGGGCCGTTAACGTATATAATGCGGTGAGGCCTCGTACGTGACATTGGAGCCACAAAATTGGTCATACAACGTCCTGAATGGCCTGTCCTTAATGCCGGATAATCATGATGGCTGGTTTAGGAAACACTTAGGGAACTGTCAATTCCTAGTTATCAAACTAACTTAAGGATTACGCAAATTTATTGATTAAAGGCATTTTGCAGTTCAAGGCATCCACAATGCATATTCAGGACATTGCATTCTAGTTATTTTACTATTATTACTATTATATTATAGTACTTAAGTTGGAACCATAAGGAAATATTAGTTTCGAGTAATAGTTGAATAATGTTAATGCTGGTGGATAGAATGGTAATAACACGACAACAACATTCGAACAGATTTAATAATGCCCAGTCGTTTGGAAAACCAGTATCATCACAATTTTAGAGGATTTCAAAGTTTTCACCTGTGTTAAGTTTCAGACATTGAAAAATATGATTGCATTATCGAAGCTATCGGTCTTATAAACTACTGGATATTATTATTTTTGGACAGCATTCCTGATACTGTGACAAATCATGCCCTATGTATATAGGGTATTTCATTGGAAACGAGCCATTTTAAATAACTCATTACCTGCTGTGATTTACATAAAAGTCCAAAATCTGTCAATTGCCATATCAAGGACTTTTAATGACGGCCTTGACTATTTAAAATCATTCGTGGGGGCGCATGAATGAGAATGATTGTGACAGGAGGTTAGAATTTTGTGAATTAATAACCGAGTGCCTCAACAATAATCGAAACTTACTGTATAATACCTGTTTTTCGGACGAAAAATTTTTTCATTGAATGATGAAGTAAATCGTCACAACTGCAGATATTGGAATGATACTAACTCCCATTTGACGCAGGAAACACATAGATACACAACAGCCACAGAAACTTAATGTGTAGGTTGGTAGCTCTGATGATCATATCATAGGACCCCTATTCAAGCTTTGAGTGTGTGCTGGTTATATATGCGTGATCGACGGGTTTTACGGAAATCATGTTTGTTTCATAAAATTATTCTGTACAAACAGCCTGCCATTTGGTCAAAAAAATGACTTTTCACACAGATGTATATATTTTAAACTTAGTTTTGATACTATTCGTATCAGATTGCAGGGGTTAATGTTGTCTCCCATGACTTTAAATCACTACCCGAAAATAAATTCAAAACTCTGTTGAAGAAGAGACTACTCGGGCGTTTTGTTTTTGCAATAAACCGTAAATCGAAACTGTTTCAACCTGGTTCTAGGATGACGTCATAAAATAACAAAGACAACAAAATAATATTTTTTGAACTAGTCAATATGACATAACCCCACATTATTTAAAAAACAGGCACACACGGGCATAGCAATATCTATGCAGTATCGCAGTGTTTAAGGAATTATTATGGAAACATTTGGTATTTTGAGTTTGGTTGTGAGTGAACAAAACACATATGAAGATTCATATGTGTTAGTTATATGTGTTCTTGTGGTGTAGCCATAATTACTACACTGAGAAAAATGGATTGTAGAAATTAGATCGTAAATCTCTTTATGTTAATTACTAAAATAATTATTGTCAAAACGACAATATGTGACGTATTAAGAGTAAAATAACCAGATTGTATCATGCTTATAGTAAGAGGCAAAATCTGGATGTTACCATCTACATCTTATGGATGTAACAATTAATATACTCTATTGCTGAAAGCCTATATAATAACGTGGATTATATAGATAGTCGCTGCGATTGACTGCGATATTATCAGGTATTCGATGCATATTCAATTTCTAACATAAATGTTTGTAACGCTCTTCCCACCCCTTGCTCTATTCATTGTCGATCTTTACCGAAGAAATCGACCAATAAGCTGTTTTGCCGCGACAAAATTACTGACACGTGTTATGTACGTGTGATACAGGTGTACGTATTCGTGTCGGTGCATGTTTGTGTCTGGTCGTTCGTTGATTTCTGTGCATCGTAAGCAGAAATGGATGCAAAGGTGGAAAACATTTTAATCGAGTGGGGGTTTCCACAGTTAATTGATATATTCAAAGGTAAGTAATAGATATTATATGCATATACTTCGTAGTGGGTACTTTATGCTTTGATAGAACATTAACCTAAATCTAACCTACTAGTGATTGTTATGTTAATGAAAGTAATACACGTTGGATTTTTGTAATAATGGTTTTAAGGACAAATAAAGAAATAAAATCAGTATTATAGTTTTTATTGTGTAATATTCCCCTTTCCTTATGCATGAACTGGGTAAAACCTTGTATAGTACTATATTTTAAATTACAGGTAAGTATCGCTGTATAGTGCCCGCATATGATCCATTATATTATTGTTTACTATCTACTATTTTAAATGCTAAGAGACGTTAGATTATTATAATAGAAAATAATATTGTAAGTACTACAAGGCTATATGGTAAGTATGAGCATCATGTATCGTACATAGTAAAATATTACATTATACTGGGTACAATAAAAAATTTAACAGTTATTATCAAATATAGTCAGTGCTACTAGACATTTTTTTCGCATTTACTAACATGTATGCTCAAATTAATAATACAAATATAGTACACCAACTTTACCATACGAGTTAATAAAAACTATTCACAGAAATTTACTATACAGATATTGTCACCGGTAATATAAAATATGATTGTCCCTATAGGAGCTATAAAATATATTAAAGTATACTATATTTATGTTAAAGAGTACAATCTATATCTCTCAGTGTAATTACTGCTATAACCGAAGTATTCTTAATTCGTATAATCTATGCCCTCGTCACAGTCCTCGTTATACCCCAGCTAGCACCAAAGATTTTTTCAATACGCATTATATATTTGCAAAATATTAAACCTATATCTTAGAAATATTTGGTGCTACTAGGGACGTTTGAAATTTGATACTTAACTAGATTGCGCATGTGCAACGTTTTGAAACGTGCTCTGGAAACCGTTTCAGAATATTTTAAACAGTTTCGTCTATGACGTCATTGGTGCATCGCTAAAATATAACGTTTTGAAATATTATGTACCGCTTTCAAACGGTTGCGTCGACAAAAAACGCCTTTAGTATGCTTCATTCAGATAGCACTCAGTCCTCTGCTAGTAGTTCGACCTTTTTTTTATTTTATAGTTATATTTCTGTTTGAAATTCATCTTCGAATTTAGAACAGATTTAATCTTAAGCGTCTACTTTTTGTTTCATATTTATGTTTTGGGTATGTAGGAAGAAAGGGTTAACTATTTTTGGCACATCTGATATATACCCAGAGTTAACATTCTTCTTTTTAATGGTTTCATTTTCACTTCTCCTCTGCTATTGTAAATTGCTGGAATTGTTGGAAATAAATTATTATTATTGTTATTGAAATTGTTTGCTCGCATATTGTTGCCGTTTCATTATTATTATTTCCAAGAAGAGAACATTTTTTTATAGAAAACTATTATATTATTCATTTTGGGTTAGTTGTGCCGACCTTTCCGTTTCATTGCAGTTAAATACTTCATGAATGCATTCTTAATAATAGGTAATCATTTCTTTTTTGTAAATTCGATAAACTATATAACGAACACAACATAATTAACCCGACTGATAGTCTGGTAGAGTTCTGAAAAAGTCGGTAGGACACAAAGGTAGTTGAAATAAAATACCGTTACGGATTTGGCCAGAAGGAACCCGAAAGGAAATCAAGAACTAAGGTTATGACAGGCAATATTATTATTAAGTAATTTGTGCAATGGTACTAAATCTGAAAGTAATCTGCACCTACTTAAAAGTAGAATGCCAAAGCGCTTACATGAAGTGAAGTAATTATCAAAAAATTCGCCTGACTTTTGACATAAGAATCTAATAAACCTTCGTTGGTCGGATTCAAGCATGTTGATATAGACGATATACTCAGGACTTCACACAACAGAAGCATAAGACATAATCCAGTTTATGTATACAAAATATAGAGACCTGAGGCAGGCAGAAGCAAAGAATCTTTGGATGTTCCTATAATAGACCTAAGCAATTTCATACGATTACTGACCCTATACTGTGCGTAGATACGCTATACTAGTTTAGTAGCCAGCATGACATCCAGGTCTCCGATCTTAGAAACTCCGGCTAAAATAATTCAATTTAAGGCGTATAGAAATTGAAATTTAGAACATTTCTAATGAAATCTGTAAAATTGCATCTGTTGAAATTTAAATAGAATTTCTTTTCAAGGCAGTATTCACGCAATCTATCAGAGTTCTATTGTAGCTTGATATAATTCATTATCGACAGTACAAGTTTAATTATCTTTAGGTCACTAGCATATTGAAGGAAACGCGAATTTCTGAAACAATCGGGATATGTTACAGATATACATATTGAAATGTGATAGACCCAATTGTGATCCCTGTGGGACACCCGATGTAGTAGTCATCGTTTTAGAGCTACACATCAACTAAATTATTCTACGGTTTTTATTTGAAACCTTGATACTGTTTAACCCAGCTAAATGATAGCATGAATAAATACACGTCGACCCCATCATTCTAGTACAGCAGTAATCGATATACAAGCTTCTATAATTTTGAAGCCATCTTGCTCGTCTTGGTTTAGAGGACATAACGCAATACGTCATGTTCTCTAATAATACAATTTTGTAGTTGCAATGCATGATGCCCACTGTCACCTGCATAACGCATCAATTATAAACCTATTTAGAAGTAAGTAACCTAACAGAGATTTTTTGTGAATATAAAATTTAAAACGAAGAAGAGAGTTCATATGTAACGCTCCTCTTCTTGAGACTACTAACAATATCCCCCTTCTCATAAAAATAAAGTATGGAAGACCGAGATTTTAAACTACACGCAATAAAGGACCGCGAACAGGAACTATAAATTATTTTCTTCCTAAACTAGATATACTCTTGGTAGATTGGTATCGAAGAGACAGTTACGTTGGCGTACGCTTGTGATACACGGTAGTATCGCGGAAGTGGTCGTAAGATTAAATAAAATAGCAGTTACGCCAATGTTGCTGGAAAACTTTAACTCGAGAAGTGATAAATGTGTTTGTTCGCCGAACACAAATCAAATGTTATAGCGTACATTCCGCGCAATAAACAAGAAACAATGGATTTTTATAGGGGTGTATTTAACCATATATGTACACATGCCGGGGTACACAAATACATTTGGATTAAGTGTATGAGAGGGTTTTACAGTCCTATCTGTGTTGTTTGCAAAAGAAAATAAACGCTAGACATTTCATGGTGGAGTTGAAGTTTGAACCAGAACATTTACTTTAGGAGCTATAAATAATGTAAATAGTCAGATTGGTTTTTTTTTCCTGAACTTTTCATTAATTGAATAGAGTTTTTATATAGGGTTTATTCATAGTAGTAGAACTTAAGTCGTAACCCAAACATAAATATGTGCTGCTATAAGAACATAACAGCTATTTTTATTGTTCGCTAATCATATTTGTGCCGTGTTCACTTTTATCAGATATGCCCGAATTCAGAATGCTTAACAAAAGCCAGTATTTCAGTACATCTAAGAGAATATCGTAATAAATAATATCCTTTGAGCCAGCCAAATTATCAAAATTTTAAATTTAATTAACCTGAGGTGTCTGCAGAGAAATAAATTATTTAAAAAATCTTGCAAAGTGATGAAGATTTGTTTTTTTTTTTTTTAATATACACAGAGTACTTTGGATATCCGATACTTTTTCTTATTTCCTTTATATTTTTGTTGAGATTTTCTTCCTTATGTGTCCCACTTCTAAGCAGTCAGGAATGAAATAATATCACGTATGTATGTCGTCGCAAGCGATTCCTTGGTCATGAACTTTTGTTCATTGTCCACAATGCTATCAAGATATGTTTTTCATGTTGCTGCTGAAATAGCGTCTCTACGACACACACTTTTTATTCGGCCGAAATATAAGTTCAAAGTTAATGCTTTTTAACGTCGCCTTTATTTATAATTTTTTCTACTCCTCCTTGCTTATAAATGGGTTTCTGAGTTTTCCAAGATTTTCAAATTAGTCTCGCTTAAGCACACTTGAATACGAGATAGATAGATAGATAGATAATTTAGTTAAACCCTGAGGCTGTATCATATGTACAGATGGGGTACGTCAATAACAAACAATAAAAATTTATACAAAAAATATACATATATAACAATAAATACAATAATACCATGATTGAGCCACCTAACATTAATTTCGTCTGTCAGTTAAATTATATTCGGACATATTGTAACGAGTATGTCTGATTAAATACTCTTTTAATTTATTTTTGAAGATCGAGAGGCCAACCTGGGCACGAAAACCCCATGGTAGGTTATTAAAAATTCTAATGCCTGTAATAATGAGAGATTTTTGATAGCAGGTGTGATAAGGTCTGTTTTGCAAAATGTTGTTACTCTTTGTAGTTTCATATTTATGTATATCAGCATGAGTTGTAAATTTACGTTTGTTTGGAAAATATAGGCCAAGAGTTTGTATAAATATATTGAAAAAAACTGCTAGTAAATTATAGGTTTTGAACAACTCTCTGCACGATTCCCGATAACTAAGATCAAATATTAATCTCAAGATGTGCTTCTGTAATAAGCCCGAGCCTCCAACTCGTCATTTAGCCTGAGGTTTATGAGCTGTTCGTAGAGTTTGCTCTCAGCGTCGAGCAGGCAGAAGGGCCTATACGCTGCTGGGTCTTCTATAGGTTTCCCGGCTTTCCGTAGCAATATTAAGGTTCACTTTTTCCACTCTCCAGGGAACTCAGCAGCCTCCCACAAACTATTATAGAAATTTAGTACCCATTCCGGCTCCTTCAGCACCAGTTGTTTGATTAATTCGGCAGGGATATTCCCGGGGCCTGTCGCACGGTTGTTCTTGAGCTTGTTTGCTGCAGCTTTTAATTCCTCTATCGTAAACATCTTAGGGACATCTACCTGCGATCTGCTCCATTGTAGCGGCTCGTGTTGCGGAAATAAATGTTTCACCACCTCCATCATCATGGTTATAGACATTTTAGTCCTGGGGGGAGAACCCTTGATCCTTTGGACGGTAATCTTGTATGCGGTTCCCCAAATGTCCGCGTCCGCCTCCTTACACAACGCCCTCCAGCTGTCCCTCTTGGCCTTTCTAATCCGCTTCTTTAGGGTCTTTTGGGATCTTATATATTCTTCCCACAAATTTTGCAGCTCCAAGAGGTTATTTCTACTTCTGGCACGGGTGTAGAGCCTTCGTTTGCGCACACAGTCTTTCCTGAGGTCGGCTATATCGTCGTTCTACCAATACACCGGTTGTCTCCCCCGAACTGCTTTCCTTTTCGGCATAGAGGCATTACACAGGTCTCTCAATATCTTGCTGAAGTTGACCACACCGACAATGTCACCTCGTCACATGTTGCTGTCAATAGCCTCCCTCAGCTTTGCGCAGTCCATTTTTTTTCGTTTGCCATCCAAGTTTCTTTCTGATGGGCTCTCGCAGAAGTGGTTCGTCAAAGTTCATCGAGAAGAGAATGTATTGGTGGTCACTAAGAGATTCACAGGGAAGGACGGCCCAGTCCAGCAGTTTGCCCGCGACATTCTGCGTTGCCAGAGTTAAGTCTATAATAGAGGTTTCGTCGCGTCTACGTAAGGTTGGGACATTTCCTCTATTTAGGACCACTAGGTCGTTTGCGGCTACCCAGTCGGCGACGATCCGGCCGCGCGCGTTCATGGAAGGTTCTCCCCACTGAGGGGATTTAGCGTTAAAGTTGCCCGTAATTATAGATCTTCCTGAGTTTGAGGTAAGGCTTAGTGTCAAGGAATACAGGAATCTTTGGAGATCTTCAAGTTCCTGATTTGGAGAAGCGTAGCAACTGTATATGGTGATGCCATTGGATTCCACATATGTAAAGCCGACATCCTGTCCTTGCCGGTCGATGACTAAGTCATGCTTCAATACCTTAATGGCAGTGTCCACCTCTCGGTCGTAGTTCCAATCCTGGCGATTTCTGATAGCAATTTTATTAGGTTCACTTAATAAAAGTACCTATGTCCACTCCCATTTGGACTGCTTTAGCTAGAGCTAGGTCCAGTGTTGGTCTGCTTCGGTATGTATTTAATTGCAAAAAACTAGTCTTCATTACTCGATTCGGGTGCTGGACTTATCTCCTCCCTGCGTTTAGCGCACCTTCGGCTCGTCGATTGGTGGCCTCCCTCTTTCCAAATAACACAGAATGGTTTGTTCTTGCATGTCGCTGCCTTGTGCCCCTCTTCCCCGCACTTTAAGCATAGTCTTTCTCTGTCGGGGCCGGTCTACCACTATCTGGGTTTCGAAACAAAGACCTTGTTTCACGGAATTTTGCCACTGATTCTTGTATCCATTACCGCAAACTGTGATATGTTACCGGAAAATTGGCCCGAAATTCTATAGATGGCTGCTCCAAAGAATACAACCATTCTCCATTTTCTAATTTTACACCATTTCTAAAGTATGATTGGATGATAAAAACTTTATGTTTCGAGTGTCAGTAAACCAATACAGTACGCATGACAGATGTATTTTAATTGCCACTCTCAAGTCTACCAACATGATATTTTCAATACATAATTTCATAGCTTGTATTTTAAAAAAAAATACTCCAAGGGATCCCTACTACCAATTAGCAAAGCTGGGATCGAAACTGAGCATAACATCTGGCGACCTCTCTTTGGGAGTAGTTCTATACGTTCGGTACGTGCTTTCATGAAATAAATGTTAGAAATGCCACTAACACGCAATAGTGTCGTAACCCATAACTGCGGTGCAAAAAAACAAAAGAGAATCTATCTAGTTCCTACGCGCTGTACTCTCCTAGCTATTGCACAATTTTCCGGTTCAATACTCATAAAATTTTTATGCCTTGCATCAAATCCAAATAAACGATGCTACCGAATACGTAACTCGGCGATTTATTATTTTGAAATCTGCAACGCGAATATAAATCAAAACAGCTGCACCGACGTTCGATACGTCGAATAAGTAACCGCGCGATAGATGATAGTCTACGATACTCAAACTTTATTTAGGCGTCAGAACATGGAGTAGGTCTCAAGGTAACTTATTTACGAATGGTATCCGGTAAAAGAAGATAAAATTTCAGGAGAAATGCCTTAAAAAGTATGCCGCAAGTGCCAGTCGTAAAATAAAGCGAAGTTACCGTAAATTTATTATTTACGATGCTATTGATTTATGCGAGGTAGTGAGTACTTGTCTAATTTTGAGGTATAAATATATTGGTACACCGTTAAAATATCGCGGGATATATTTTTCCTACGATCGTGAAATTTTGTTTAAAAATGTAATTCTTTTCAATTATTCCAATTCACTTGAAATTCTGACAATTTAATTGTTCTTTCTGATATTTTTTTTTCAATGTTTTATTATCTGCCGTCTTAATATTTTGTATGGCATTTTTATTTTTGATTCTACTTTAATTATAGATTTTGGCACTGTTTGGGAGATTATTAAATAAGTACATAATAAAAAAAAAATTCTTGTGATTTACCTAACTGATAACGGATAGTTTATAAAAAAAGGCGCAAACTTTGTTTCATCCGTCACATAAAAGTAACAAGTCTAATATAAAGCAAGGCAAAAGAAACAACAAATTTATTACTCATCTTCGTGAGCAGCGCTCGTAAATGTCAACCAATGGCATAAAATAACACATTTCATTGCATATTCCATGATAATACATTCTTATGTACAGATGTGAGCAAAAATAATATAAACTTGCTATACCATTTGCAAATTGATTTTCGAATTAAATATATACACATAATGCGATTGCAATAAGTACTTATAAGAAATAAACAATTAGTTTGGGTTGGCATGGCGTTATAAAACACAAGCGCTTAGACAGGAACGAATAAGTTATTCAAGCAATAAGTGTAACATTATGAGCTCACGATGTTAACTCAAAAAGAAAGCTCTCTAGGTGTCAAATAAAGATTTCGATGATTTTTAATTAGGCAAAGGTTTTTTTTTATACAATATCAAGTAGGTATAATAAGATTTTTTTTATTATGGGCTTTTGGGAACTTGTAATAATGCAGAAAGATTGTGCTCCTTTTAAAATCAGCTATGTACACCTAAAAACGAAAAAGGACCTTAAGCCAAAAAGAGGAAAATGTTATTAAGAGTTGTACTCAAATAAGAAGTCACAGCCTCCTATCTCCAAAACAAAGGAATATTTTTCTTTTCTGGATCAGCCTTTATGCGTTCCACAGCTATAATATCTATTTAAATTATTAAATTAAAATTTATGCTGTATTCAGTTAGAAGTGTATTAACTTTCAATTTTTCTGAGTTAGATAGAACAGAAGAAGTTATCTCATTATCTCGACTTTACTATTTTCTCTCCTGTCCTTCTGTATATTCAGTATAATTTTTATAAAGTCTTTGATAAAGTCTCCTTTGGAGAACGCAATCTAAAACTTGTATAGAATATTTAATTAATGTTCTTTGAAATTTCCGAAATCTTTTTTATTTTAAACAAACTTGCAAAATAGTTTAATCATGGAATTAAAAAGCGGTGCTTCTACATTCCCGGCGTATCCGTTGTTTTACAAATTTAAAATATCACTAGTATAAATGCCGTTCATTGTACAGATCTTGGTATTAGATGAGAAAAAATATTGAAAACGTTGATATAGCTAATAATATTTAAGTCTTTCTTAAGGGTATAGAATAATTCGATTATTACTCGAATACAAAAACAAACACAAAATACCTTGTAATAATTGTAATGGAGTATATCGGACAAACTTTGCAACATTTGTCTGAAAGATTAAAAGAACATAAATATTCAAAAAATATTACATCATTGAAAAAACATGCGGTCATACTTGTAACTTTAGAGAAACTAAAATTTCAATGAAAGAAAAGTATTATAAAGGTAGATGTAGTTTAGAACTAATTCAAATTAAAAAAGATAATAATTCAGTGTGAAATCATTAAATAAATGCTTTTCTGCCATCACTGTAATTTAATATGAGGCAATTTTTATATTAAAAATTTTACCTCATGTAGTATTTGAACCCAACACCTTTCGCTTGCCAGATGGACGCTCTACCAGTTGAGCTAGCGAGGTGTTCGGGTCCTCACAATTTGAATTGTCCCAAATAGAAAGCCGGCCGAAATAACAGTAGTTGCCGTCCTCCCAACTTTCTAAGCTGTATTTGATGTCTCTTTATTTGAGACAATTCAAATTGGACGCGAACACCTCGTTAGTTTAACTGGTAGAACGTCCGTCAGACAAGCGGAAGGTGTCGGGTACAAATCCTACACGAGGTAAAATTTTTAATATAAAAATTGTCTCACTTTAAATTACAGTGATAGCAGAAAAGCATTTACTGAATTATACTCTTCAATAATTTAAAATTAACGAGTGTAAACAATCATATTAAAAAATCAAACTTGGTACATGATAGAAAGAAAATAATTATTATCTGTCAAAATTGACCATTTTATACATGTCATAACTAGATTTTAATATATTTTTTAAATTACAATTATATTTTTTGGCATTGGATTACATACAAAAGGTAAATTCGATTCCATTTTCATTTTATCTTTTAATGTAATTTAATATTCTTTAAGGTTTACTATTCAGAAGAAGAAGTATTAAAATACGCACAAACATTAATAAAATAATTTTATAAACAAGTCTATAGAGTTCGAGTCCACTAATCCACGAATTCTAGTAACTGTAAGTGTAAATATTATAATCACATTAATTCACAAATCACCGAGCAAGATTTAGTACGTACCTCCACCTCAACTCCGCTTAAAGAATAGAAGTTAACTAGAAAGCCCGCGATCCACCTTGGAACGCACCCTATTTATATAGTTGGTACGCCTTGCCGGCGATCCACCTAGGCTCGCGTTCTCTATAGATGGTTGAAATTTTGAAATTTTAAAATTTTTTAATTTTCATTTTTTTAAGCGTGTCTTTCTTTGGATCTCTGGATTCTTTGATCTCGCTGTAAAAACCTCGCCGCTACGCGTCTCGTTGAATAAAATTTAATAATAATAATTTCTTAATTTTTGATTTTTACCCTTTTTTATTTTTTTTTAACGTGATTTGTCCTTGGAAAACTCCGCGCTGGAAATATATTTAACTTTTTAATTTTTCTTAATTTTGTAATTTTTTTAATTTTAATTTTCTTTTTCAAATGGCTCTTACTTTAGAAAGACTCGCTATAGTGAAAACTCGACTCTTGTTGAAAAAAAAAATTTTAATTTCTTAATTTTTGGATTGTTCATTGTTTTTCTCTTTAAACGCGGTTTGACTTTGAAAAATTCCTCGCTGGAAATATATTTAATTTTTCTTCATTTTATTTGTTTTATTTTTCAAACGCCTCTCACTTTAAAAAAGACTCGACGTTCCGCGTCTTGGTGTAGGTAAAACTGGACGCTACACGTCTTGTTGAAAAAAATGTGTCTTCAATTAAAGTATAGAAATTAATAGTGAATTTATGTCTGAACTAAGATCTGGTTAATGTGGTGTACATACAAAAAATATAAATTTATAAATAACTGACAGGTTTATAACATCGTAATATTAATCAATGAATACAATATAATTTAAATGTAATAGGAGGTACATAATGATGAGTAATTAACCGTTCACATTAACTAGTATACAGCTACGATCAACCTCTCCCTTAATCTATTATATTTAGAGATAAATGAATAAGAAAAACTCCTTTTAAATAAAGCAGTTTTATGCGGAGAGGGAGATATGAGCCCACGAAAACGAGTAGTTATGCTATGAACACCGTTATGGTATCCTGGTGGTGTTTTAATGAGAATTATTTTGATAGAAACATAAGGCCCGCAATTCTACTATACCTAAATTAGCATAGTCAGGCAACTGCAACTGCTTTGACATTCTTGGACCCCACGGTCCATTATTAGGTTACGGTTCTTGAAATATTGCTTGAAGAAAAGACTGGAGGTACTTTTGCTCAAGCTTTCACAGACTAACGAACAAGGTTAGAAAACTTTTGCGAATATAAAAAAAAAGAAAAACAAACTAGTTTAATGATCTGTTTTAGACACGTACCAACGAGGCATCGATGAATTAAAGGTCTCATAAAAAAGCTTAACAGCGCATCATAAATAATACAGAGACGTTACAGGAAGAGACGCGGGAGACATTAGAGATGGGAGCGTTATTATATTCGACGCGCAACTGAGGGAGATTTTACGCTACCAGCAATAAAAGTTAATGGTTTGATATATGTCTTACTGTTTTGTAGGACGTAAATATAACTGGAAATTCAAAAATTGCGCGGTGTGCGCTGTCGTAAAAACTACAAGTACGGTACGTGCGCATACTTAATAACGCTGGAATTTAGAGTTAAACTTCCGGAGATGAGGTCTCTGTTTTGATGAAATTTTACGACAATTGCTTTTATAGTGGTGGTTTCTTTAATAGTGGCTTCATGATTTATGTGAGCACAATTGGTGAAGGTCTGTATAGCAACGCGTAGATTTGTCTTTTTTTTTTTCAAATGTTTTCTTTAGACACACAAAATATCCGATCACTCCGCGCTACACCAATTTTGAATTAATTCGGGACAATTGTTTCTGAAATTCGTGGATTTCCATATTCAACCGAAGACCGAATAAACAAAGAAGCGATAAAATATCTAAACATGCTTCGTTATCTCTACCCTAAATTTATATTTACAAGTGCGTTTTCCTTTTACCGTCTACTTTGGCTTGCTAGAATTCTGTGAATTCTGAACAAAATGTAACTGCTGAAGAAATTTCGATTCCACAACAGATGAGTACATCAGAAATGCTTGGAAAATTAAAATAGTCAAAAACTTGGAGGATACTGAAACAAATATCATTAGCAAGAACACAAGCGATCTCAGAACTATCAAAGGTTTTAGAAAGAAAGATTGTTTATATCTAAAAGCGGACATAGGAGACGAGATAGTCATTTTGGATAAGCTAGATTATTTCATCCGCGTCAACAATTCACTTTCGTCGGGACCTTAGAAGACTTTGAAGAGCCTTACCAGCAATGGTAAAAGAAACAAAAGAGGATATTAAAAGTTGCCCTAACTTAATCAGCGCGACTCTAAAGTTTCAATTGTATGTTTCAAATCCCAAAAATGTATTGATTGCCTATTTATAAACTCGGAAAATCGGATGAGACCGATTGTTTCAGGTATAGATTCACCAACGTATAGCGAAGTAACGCGAAGATGGAAATGGAGGGCGACCTAGCAAAAAATTGGCGTCAATTCAAAGAAGATTGTGAATTATATCCTAACGCGAGTTGGTGGAGGTTACACTGGAAAAACACCAGAAATACAAGGTGCGACATTACTACACTACATAGGGACAAAAGTTCGTGAAATTCTGAGTAATATTAGCTTACTACTGAAGACAAGAAAACGCCGATCGCAATAATTAATAAATTAGACGCATACTTCATTCCTAAATCGAATAAAAGTATAGAAAGACGTAAGTTTAACAACAGAGTACATCAGGAAAAGGGTGAAGATTTCTATTTTTTTCTAAGTTATCTGTGAAAACTAGCAAAGAATTGTGACTTCGGCAACATGAAGGACAGCTTGCTAACTGATAGAATCGTCGGCGGCATTCGAAATTCTAAAGTTAAAAACAAACTAATACAGGAGAGTGTCCTAAAGCTAGACAAAGCGATTTCAATTTGCAAATCTACAGAAATGACGGAGATTCGTCTGAAGGAGTTTACACCGAAATATAATAACTTGGAAGTGGGAGAATTCAGGAAAAATATCCAAAGACCCCTCCAACAATTCAACGGTCGGAAGTTACAGCGCGGGAAAACGCATACATCGGCAGCCGAATGCAAAAGCAAGACAGAAAAAAGATCAACGAGAGAAGGTGCCCGACAAATCTAAAAGGATAAATAAGTTTTGGAATTGTAATAGAAATAGAGATGCGATTTGTTTTGAATGAAGATTAAGATGTGTAAATATTAGTATAAGAAAGGAAGGTGTTATTAAACGTGTAACAGTTTTCTAACTAAAAGTAATACCAAAACCCACAACCGAGTATATAACAGAAACTATAGAATATCTAGTGCAACTCGAAAATTTGAATAACTTGGATGATGTTAAAATCGCGGAATATAAAAGACTAACTTCCTCATGCTTGTATCAAAATCCTTTCCAAATTGACGGGAGGTTTTTTGAGCAATCGCAAGGAACGGCAATGGGTGACCCATTGTCTCCATTTGTCGTGAATCTTTTCATGAGCAAATTTGAAACTATGTTGAAAGAAGAAGCTAATTATTTCTCTAGGATTTGGTTAAGGTACGTGGACGACATAATCGCGGTTTTCTATACTACTAAATCAACCATCACTAGCTAATCTTGTTACCGAAATAAATTCAAAATTCCATAATTTAAATTTACGGTAGAAGATGAAGTAAACAAACAGCTACCGTTTCTCGATACCTTATTAATTAGGAACAATGACAAATTAGAAATATACATCCATGGAAGAGAAACCAACACCAATAGATTTATTATGGCTGGTTCAATTGGAACTAGATTTAAGGAACACATTGCACATTATCGGTACAAGAGGGTTGACTCGTCCAGCGTGGCACAGCATATTAATTATACGGGTCATAAGAACATTGAAAACTTCGAACTACTAAAAAATGTAACATCCCCAAGAGAATTATCCGCTTTCGAAAATATTTATATTAAAAGAGAATCTAAAAATAATAATTTATTAAATAGTGAACAGGCCCCGCTGTACTATTCGGTGCTGATGGATTTATTAGGATAAAAGACATTTCTTTCGCAGTTACACTTTGTATGAGTTGAAAATTCTCAGAATTCTAGCAGGTCAAAGCAGGCGGTCAAAGGAAAAAAGCGCTTGTAAATATAGGGTAGGGATAACGAAGCATGTTTCGATATTTTATGGATTTTTACTTCGTTCGGTGTTCGGTTGAAAATGAAAATCCACGAATTTCCGAAACAATTGTCCCGAATCAATTTGAAATCGGTGTAGCGCGGATTGATTGCTTATCTTGCGTGTCCATTACTACGCTGTAGTCCTTGCATATCTCAGTATATATTTTCTTGAAACGGAAACGTGAAATAAAAATAAGATAAGGGAGTTGGTCGCGAACCTGAAGATTAAAATTGTTGTCTTTTTATACTTGGTAAATTGCCAGCAAAACAAATACCTCATAACTGGCCTGCTATATTAATTTAGAGCCTAATCCATTTTGGTTCTCTCTCACATCTTTGCGGATAACTCATCCTCAATTTGCGGCAAAAATTCCGTGGTAAATTAAATGTTGCACCCCACATCGATGGACGACATTTTTACTTCGTCCTTTAGAAGGGGTGATAAAGTTTTATTAAAAAATACCGGAGCTTTATATATAGATATATACTATATACTTCAAAACTCGCCAGTCACAAGGGTAGATGAATTAGGAGGAGAAATATCGGCATATTTGGTATTTGTGTTATGAATATTTATTTTATAGTGAACATACTTATAAAAGGAGGAATACATTACATTTTATTTGCCTGAATAATCATCACATATACAATGTCCATAATACAATAATACATGTTAATTCATGTATTATTCGAAATGATTTCTGTCTCCGGATGGTCAAAGATCAAAGTAATGAGTAACTTCTTTGCGGTATATTTCACAACATACCCTTAGACCTTTATTTTACAACAGAATATTTGAAAAATAAGCAAATATAACGCGTTTACCTAACAAAATACATCTTTGGTATACTACACTGATTCCCTTAACGACTATACAAAAAATGTTCTGTTGGTGCGACAGAGGCATGATGAATATAATGAAAAGTACTTTCTGCAAATCAATGACGATTTATATCTTTTGTCTTAGAAATATGACTGAAACTTCTGCAAAAACATCAAAGCCTTTACAGTTTTCTCTTTGCAAACACTTCTTTATTATCTTACTTTATATGAAAGTATTTTAGAATGACAACCTAGTGGATGTTCTCGTTTTTTTTATTATACGTTTGCTTAATTCCAATTAAAGAGTATATTTACCAAATATTGTTATGCATGTGAGCTTCGTAAGCATAATTTTGTGTCGCATACTAAACGAGACAATATCCACGGCATAAAAGTGGATAATCGTTAAAAATGCAAAGAAAATGGTTGAATAAATGTTTAATCTCGTTTTATACCAATTATAATAAAATAAACGATAAAATATACCCGTGGAATAACAATACTTATATTAATAGGTATATGACAGACTATTTGGTAGGTATATGATCTACTGCATCTCAACGGAGTATTTGAATCTTTGTTATACTGAGTATAAACTAAAGCTAAACGTACATTCAATTATCTTGTGTACCTTTGGTTCATATTATTTCATTCAAAAAATAAAAGCATGTGTAGAAAAACGTCTAAATTCAAGTAATATTTACAGCTGATATAACCTAAAATTCGTTCGAAGAGTTGTGTTCTTTTGTAACAGTAAACAAGATATTCGGGACCGTTCACCGGGCCTATTAATAAGTCGTTTGATGATCGCTTACGCCCCAACTCGGCAGAAAGTAGAAAGTCTCTGTTCCACCTAGAATGCACCGCTTACGCCGCAACTAGGCAGACCAGCCAAACCGCACCACTCTCCGCTAACTCCCGTCTACACCTGTGATTGGTTTGGGATCGTTGGTGCCCCCTGTATATTCCTTTTTTTTTAATTCTTGCCTTGTAAAAAGACTCGGCGCTTCGCGTCTCGCAGTCGTTTATTTGTGTGATTGGTTCGTCATCAATTGGAGAGTGGCAATATATTCTGTTGTTTTGTAAATACATGCTGCTTGATGTAGATTACAGGGAATATTATCGTAATCCTTAATGTTAAAGGTAACAAATGAAGGATAATTGAGGAAAGCAAATTGAGGTAGTCGAGAACAGTATCCCCAAATACTCAAAAGTGACAGCTATCGAGTACAGTATAAAATACCACATTCCTCACATCTCTGAATTCCAACATGGCTTCCTTTCCAGGCGATCAACTGTTACTAACTTAGCCATTATCACGCAGTTCATTTCGGAGTCCTTGCATAACAACGTTCAGGTCGATGTGATTTACACCGATTTTTCGAAGGCATTCGACCGGATTGATCACCATATCCTTTTATCCAAACCAGCATCTGTAGGCTTTTCAGCTTGTCTTATATCCCTATTTGCCACATACCTGTTTAACAGAAAGTAATATGTTGCTTACTTGGGTCATCCCTCCCAATTTTTTTCTTCTACTTCAGGGGTACCCCAGAGTAGCAATCTAGGCCCTCTTCTGTTCCTAATCTATATTAATGATTTAGGCTGTGTTTTGGACTGTGAACGTTTGTTGTACGCAGATGATTTAAAACTACATTCTAAAATTGCTTCTCTTGAAGACTGTGATCTGCTTCAGCAACAACTTCATACACTCGAGACTTGGTGTTCTGACAATAAAATAACTATAAACATCGCCAAATGTAACATTATGTCATACACTACGAAGTCCAGTGTTATCACTTACAACTATCATATTAACAATGAATATATACCACGTTGTAATCACTTTAAGGATTTAGGTAGGAAAGGTGACCCTTTCCGTGATCTCGTCATTTTCTGTTAAAACTATGGGATTATCAGAATCAGTAAACAGTTTACTTGTATCGAAGCTATATTTCCTATATGTTTTGCTTCTGTACGATCGAGGCTTGAATATGCTTCTGTTGTTATGCGTCTGCCTTTTTATAAAACCTATTCTAGCATGATGGAGGGCGTCCAACGAAGATTTCTGAAATACTTTCACTTTAAACACTATGCTATATACCCATATCAAGGTTTTGATCACAACACTTTACTTAATATTTTCAGCATATTCCCTTGCGCATCGTCGCAATCGTGCCGATATAAAATTTATATTTAATATAATTCATAGTGTAATCGATGCACCTGCTGTAGCGCCGTAAACCAGGACAGGCCTTGGAATGAACTTGTGGAGAAGCAACTTGTTTGCTAGGTGAAGTGCTAACAGTGGGAATAACGAGTTGCGGGCAGCTAAAAATCCAGTTCGGAGCTCGGAACTCTGCTTCGACCAGGTGGGACGTCTGTCGAAGTGAATTGCTTAACCTGATGGCTCCATGGTAGCCTGACGTTTCCCACGCGGACAAGCGTGTCAGGGTCACGTATCCTCCTTGTGAATCCAACTGCTATGCATTTGGATTTGTTCAGAGGCAACCTCCACCAAGACAACCAGCGGGCGAACGAGGCGGTTTGTAGCCGCCTGACTGCGCGTATATGATGATTTAGTCGTACCTCCTGAACACTACTTACAGTGAATAAGAATCCCAACAGTTGTGAAGTAAGCCGCAGCGCCATCTTTACGACAATTTATGTAATACAATATGTTTAGGTAGCTATTTTCTATTTATAAGTAAGAAACTATAATGCGATTTAAGAAAATATCTAGATTATCCTCAACAACAGACCCATTTTTTATTTTTTTTTTTGAGAAAAATGAAATAAGTACGATTTCAAACAAGAAACATTTTTATTGCTGGCATCGAGAAAGTAAAACTACAGTATAGTAGAATGTATATATGTAAGTGTGTTGTAGCTTACTACAATTACAATATATTTATTAACTGCAAATATATAGTTGATTTTACAATTGTGTGTTCTTATGTTAACTAACAACACTCAAATTATTTATCACAATATGTTTACTACAAAAACCAAGATAATTCAATATATGCAGTGATGAGTTCTGAATATTTCTTTCTTACTAATATGAATTGCTAATTGTGCGACCCTTTTTTTTTTATTTCATATAGTATTTACCCATAATCGTCTTAGTTAGGATGTACATCTAAAACTAAATAACATTCGTGATGTGCAAAATATCGGCACCCAACCTTGTTTTGTTTTACTTTTTATACGAACAAATATATAACTTTAAACAACATATATTTCTTTATAAAGTAACGAGGTATTCCTCAATAACAACTGTAACATTGATCAAATAAACCTGTAGTATTTACCAATTGCATTTGTATGTTTAACTATTCATTGTGGTATGGATTACTACGATATACTAATCATAAATAGGTAGTTTATTTTACGACTGTGTGTTGTTAGAATAACTAGCACTACTCATACAATCTACAACAATACTAAACCACAGAAAATAGTACTCGCTTCGTTTTTGTTAGTAAAATCAAAACATGACATTAGTAGACTGAACTACTATTGTGGTAAATCCTATCTCAATATGCTTACTACAACATATAGTTTTGTGTACAAAATATTTTCCTTTGTGTAGGCTTCTCAATTCAACTTCATTAGGTACCCGCTTTGAGCTGGCGCAATATCTCAGATCGAGTTCATACTTATGGATGAGCCTTTCTACAAAGTCTTCCTATTAACAATACCAAAAGGCATCCACAAGCAGTACGCTATTAGTAGCGTGGATGCCTCTAGCCGGTATCTTTTGTTCCAAAGGATCCGATCGTAGACATCGAATAGGCGCCGGAGTATTTTTAGGGGGCGTAGATCGTCGGTTGTCTGGTACTAGGGGTATCCCCGTTCGTCGCTAAAAGCGGGAAAACGCGTAAATCTTTTCCGAAATTTCGATTTTTCACGATTTTCGGTAACGGATCGACAATACCCAAGGCCGATCCCCGGAATCTGATTATGTAATATTGCAGATGATCAGCAGGTAGTCGTGCACCGAACATCAAACCATCGAAACCTTGAACGACGACAAATTTGGTGTGATATAAGCACAGAGGGGATCGAAGAAATGCTAAAACATTAACATTATAATTAATGTAATAACCATTATTCGAAAGACGTCGGTTACCAAGGTGACCCCGGTTGACGGATATCTAAAACAGATAAGAATTTTGTGTTTTCTTCGATTGTTTTACTGTTACAACGGAAAATAACTGTATCATCATTACATGTGTAATTTCTAATTAAGAAAAATTAATATACAGGGTGACAATTTCACGTTTAATTATTACAATACATACAGCATGTATAATTTTTAATTAAGAAGAATGAATATACAGGCTGTACCGACGGTCCCAAACCAATCACAGGTGTAGACGGGAATTAGCGGAGAGTGGTGCGGCATAGGGGGTCGTAATGGGGATCAAACCAACGACCGCGAGTCTTTTTACAGATCGGAGGGGTTTAGCGGGTCTTCTGAGGTTGGTCGTAATCCGTTATCAAATCAACGACTGCGAGACACGAAGCGTCGAGTCTTTTTACAAGTCAGAGGTAGGAATTAAGAAAAAGGAATATACAGGCTGTACCGACAATACCAAACCACAGGTGTGTACGAGGGTTAGTGGAGGGTGGTGCGGTTTAGCCGGTCCGCTATTGGGACGTAATCCGTCATCAAACGACTATTTAATTGGGTGGGTGAACGGTCCGGAGTTTACTACTCCAGTATTATAAAGTGGAATCCTTAACCTACGTTAAATTTTACATCCTCGGTGTTACTTGAAAATTTTAAATATGTTCGTCTTCACTTAACGAAAAATACGACTAAAAACGTTGCGTTGCTGTTTTAATTTATATATTACACAAATGACATACAACTAAACAACATAAACGTAGCTACATTGTACGTAACGTTTAAATTTTTTTCTTGTTTTAAATTTTACGATGCCAGACAAAAATTTTATACCAGTGGCGACCACTTTATATTTCGCCGATGACACTAACACTTTTTACATCGTCCACATTCGCACACATGTCCTTCCCCACGATTAATTTCCGTAGCTGGGTGTGAATTACAGCCCACGCTCATAATTCGAGCTGTCACCTTTTTACATTTTCACGTGTCGGACAGTTCTACGTCCAGACAAGCTTTTACGGTTTTTACTTTCGCAGGTTTAATTCCTTTATTCATCTGCACATACAAGACAGTTATTGGGCAAGTCTGCGCAGATACGCGTTTTCAATTAAGTGGAATGTTTTGAAATTAACGTAATTAAAGTGAGCGATTTGGGGCGTGGTACGAGATGGACAGGTTAATAAACGTTTAATTACGTTTCACGATCGGTTTACGATGTGAGAACGACGGTCGTTTTAATAGAGCCGCAATAAAAAAGTTATTATCGAGATGATTGCTCTGAAGAATATTAGATATAGAGTGCGGCTCGTGCTCTCGTGCTAGATTAATGCTGCTTGAGTTATTACATTGCTGAGGGGCTGCGCAAAATCAACGCGGTTCTTAATTTTATGGAGCAACCGCATTAATTGGGCGATAGTCAATTTTATAGCAATGGAGTCCTGATGCTTTGAAAGTGTTGCTTTTATTGGAAGGCTTATTTTTGGAAATTTATGGGCTTAGAGTGATGAGAGAAAATTGGTATTGGTTAAAAATTGCTGTGCAACATACAAAAATCACTTCTTAGACATACATAGATTGTATATTTGCAGCTGCTATACCTATGTAGGCAATGGTTAAAAGATTTCTTTGCATATAGCAGCACCATTCCGAACCCGAAACGTCAAAAACTTATGAAGCATTGGAAACATGTAGAGCACATATCAGTTTGCAATGCGCATTTTCTTTTTGGTATGAGAATTTAGGGGTGAAGCATCTTTTCGAAATTAGTGGATTGGTTACGCCTAAGCTTGACGCTACTGTGGATGATCCCCTTCCAATAATACAAAGCTAGGTTGCGTGGCATATTTTATAAAATATGTATGATGTTCCAATATATAGGATTACAAATTTACCATATACCATGTTGTTAAAGCACTTGATGATCGTAAATCCGCAAATTAAAAAGAACAATACAAAACTTGGGGAATAGGTAACATCTTTGCTACTTCGAGTCTATGGGTTTTCAAAATTTCAAAATTTCACAGAGAATCAATAGTGGACAGGAAAACCCAAAACTCCCTAGTCGTCTCTACTTGGTAACAAGGATGATGTATCCTGCAGTACACAGAAGGCTATTGACTGATGAGAACGGTTAGGTAACTGTGGCCATTATGCTCAACCAGAAACGACTGTTTGCGTCGGAGAAGTATTCGGAAAATGTTCGTAGTCTGAGTGAAGGCGGCCACCCACTACAGTACAAGGAAACTTTAGCTAACCATTTTGGTTCTGAGACCCAAAGTTTATCCCGTTACTGCAGAAATGAAACCCTCAGATTAGGCCACAAATGGAGCATATACAATAAAAGATCATAAAGTGAAACAAAAGAAAGGAAGAGAGTTCATTAACTGAACGACTATCTTACCAGGACTTTGTAAGTCAAACTTAATAAAAAAAAAAAAGGATGAAGCTATTTTAAATAAGCAAAAGCATTATTTAAGACAATAATGGCAAAAATGTAAATAAAAGAAAGTAACATAGAAAAGAGGCTGTGTTGGTAAAAGGCAAAATTCAAAATTACTAGTTTAAGGTCGGTACATAATTGAACACCATTCAATGGTGGTTTAACCAACTCATTCGGCATAATGGATGCATAAATAAAGTGTATGAGTAAGTTATGTATCTATGGTTACGTAAATAATAAATGTATTATTTAATGAACGTAGGTAAACAATATTGGACGACCTAAAGTGGGCTGCAAAAATTTTGGGTATAATATTGCAATCAATACATCATGATATAATATCATAGAGATAAAATAGTTGTTGTTGTCAAAATGTATAAAAAAATAAATTTGTATGACAAGTTTGCAGTATCTTATATTTATCTACTTTCATAGAAGTAATACCCTTCTCTACCATCAATTCCAACAAAAAACATTACTATGACTCATGTTTAGGTGTTACTTGCATAGACATGTCGTCTATCAGTTTTTTGTTTAAATTTCCTATCTCTTTGAACTTCCAGTACAATATTTGTTTTTTGCGGAAAGCTTGAATTCCAATTTTAGTATTTGGCGAAATCTAGGTTTGCCTCTTAAACTAATAATGGTTTCCTTGGATGCGGAATAATTTTGTTGTAGGTAGTGTACGAAAACTAAAGCTACTTGTACACATAGTCTTCTTCTATACAGACTGCTGTAAATTTTTATATGTGTGTTAAAATGAAATAACATGGGCATAGAAACGTATAATCTGTGACACTATTCTTTAAAGTGTCACAACTACAATGCATGAAAGCCACACGTCACAGAACTAGAAGCATGGAACTTCAGGGGCTCTAGCGATTCACGTTTCGCTATGACCAGCGGGTCTCGGGCCAGAAACATGAAATTTAGGTTAGCGGAAGCACGAGTACCTCTACATATAAAGGACCGTGCCCACCCTTCCTGTATAAATTAACGGCGAAAACGTCACTGGATATTTGGCGTCGGTGGACTTCGGGAGGGAATTTTAGCGTAAATCAGCGATTTCGGTTCGCGGCAATAAGATCGTGAGCGGAATACCGACCGGATTACAACGACGGCCGCCGCTAGAGCAGAGACTTTGCGCCCGCTCGACCGAGTCGCTTGTTATTATTGTGCCGGAGTCGGTAATTTAGTGGCCCCGGAGCATCCGGGAATATTGGATGTCTGCCTTATTTAACACCTTGTTTTACATAACGGCGCTCGCCGCGAACGTAATTTTCTACATTCAGCGAGACCGCGTAACGTTTATGTGTAATGAAAAAATAAAAATAAAATGTTAAACTTTACTGCAGGGCGTAAAGAATTGAATTATATGAACGATGAATACGGAAAAATGACGACGGGCTTTATATACCGTAATGAATGACAAAAAAATTGAAAATTTAATAAATGGTATATACTTACACGCATGCCTATTGTTACGATCAGGTGTGCGTGGCGTGCGGACGCAGTGTGTGCTCCACCTGACGTGTAACGATAACTTTATTGTAGTGATAAAAAAAAAAGAAAAAAAGAAAAAAACTGGCCACGTGGTTGCTGATTTCTGATGTTAAGATTAATGTAAAAAAGAACAGCACGTGGTTGCTGTATTGTGATATTAAAATTAAGGCAAAAAGAAGGAATAGCACGTGGTAGCCGAATTCCTGAGATTAATTTAAAAGTGGCGCAATTAATCCGTTTCTATAAGTGAATAGTAGATGATTGCTAGTGAGAGCAAAGTTACTGGCAATTACAAGTTAAAAGAATAAATAGCAACAGTAATGAAATAAAATAAAATAAAGGAAAGCGATTGATACGTTTTAAATAGGATTACTTAGCTGTAGCTTGAAGTTGAGTTCGAAGCTTTCGTGTATGCTGGAGGGCAGCACGTGGTTTCTGTGTTTCGAGTTAAAACGAGTCCGTCAAAACGGCAAATTAACTGAACTGGAACAGAGAGCGCGCGTAGCGTGCAGAGCCCTTATAAAGGCTCGGTAAGTAGGTACAAAAAAGGATGAACCAATAACAAAGTCAACAGATGCACAAAGGATCATAAAAAAACGAAGCGTCTAAGAGTTTGGCGCTTAAATGAATGAATTTAAAATAAGCGAGTTTAAATTTTGTGGCGCGTAAGTTAAATACTCCCGCGCGAAAAGGAACCGCTAAGTGACGTAAAGTCGTAATTGCAGTTGCCAGATTAAAAGTAAAGAGAATGAATTTAAAATTGCCTTCAAAATAACGTTTATATCGCTGATGTTGTCTATGATTAAAAAAAGCGAAATGAATTATTGAAATCAATGTCATTTTCGATTCAATGCAAAGTGTAACACTATCCTCACCCTCTACAAAACCCCATCCCTATAGACCTTCTTGATCGTGCATAAGCGACGAGAAAAGGAGGACAAATTAACTAGTTACATACTCACAGATGCGGAGCTTTCTAAAATTACGCCTTCGGGGAGCAGAAAATTGCATTTATTAACAAAAAAATAGCCATAATGAAACGTAGTTTTCCTCACGACCAAAATAAAACATTGGCAAAACCAAAATTGCTTCCCAAAACAACTGATCTCACTCACTTTCCTGAGTGTGGTTGCTTTTCGGATATTTATCTAGTTAATATCTATCAATATTTAAATCTATAAAGTTTTCAAATTTACTTATAAGAATGAGAGTATTACGTGTATAGTGCTAACATGATGGCAATCCAGTTACTTCGAGATTTGGGGCGGCCTTTCGTCTAATCCTAGAACAACATTCCAGGCAGTTTGCTTTGAGATCGTTGGAACACTATTTGGAAGCTGAAATGATTGTTTTGAATATGGAATTATTATTTGGATTATACTAGAGCAGGTTTCGTACCTGAAGTAAGCGATTTTGTCATCTTTTGAAATTATAACCGGCGTATAATGCATAAAGGAATTTGAGGTTATATTTGTTGAATGATAACTGTAAATCTAGTGAATTTGGTTATGTGAGGTTGTATTTGATTCTGTGGGTTAATTTCACGAGCAGTTTAAATTGGCATTGATCTAGTTGTACTTGATTTTATAACGGAAATGTAGCGGGAGATTTGAATTGAATTTATGATATTAAAAACGAAAAATACGAGTTTTTAGTTTAGATTAAGATTCAAGAAATCTTACTGTTGCGTATCTAAGATAGTAAAGAATTTATTTACCCTGAGGGAATCTTTAGAAGACTCATTTCTTTGTTCATCGGATTTATTTAACTCTAAATAAATAAATTACACTATATTGTCGTTTCTTATATTCAATGTATTACAAGAACATCACTAACTAGTAACTACTACACTCACATTAAAGATACTTAAATGTTACAAGCTATATAAATATAATAATCAGTGGTTCAGCGGAGTGACGTTATCCTCCCGCGTCCCGAGGGTGACTGGAAATCATCCCATTCGTTTGCGGTGTACTTAAAACCCTGTAGTGGGGACCAATTTACTTTTCATGCCCTCTAACATTTGAGATCTAGCATATCTTTGGAACTAATGGAAGTATAATAGATGACGCTGAGTGGTGTTTAGGAGAATAAAAACAGTGTTTACTTAATTAAAAATTTAATTAAAATTTAAAAGAATTATCTAAACGTTACATAGCAGTATATGTATTTTGATGTTATGGCACTTATATGAATTTTTTTGTAATATATGTAATTTTCAGTGAGACACCAATATTGTTTAGATTCTGGTTAAAGATGGCTTAAGCCGAAGCTAATAGAAACGTAGGCACTAGGAAATGAAGTTCGTGTAAAGATCAAAGAGAATTTTTCTTATTCTTTTAACGTGAATAAATTAGTTAATGTTGGTTTTACATAATGCTTTCTTTTGACATTATAATGTATTTTTCTTTATATTACAGAGCGACATACGCTTCCCGGAGGAGCATATATCGTACATTAACCTTAATTAAATACCTATTGTTACACCGATCCTAATTTTATATGGGATGATCTGTTTTTTTCTATCTTCGTGAACTTTACAAGTTATTTAAAGACAATTTGTGAACTTCTCTACATTTTAACAACGATTACAAAGTTTGACAAAGTGCATAAAAGCAAGGAGGTTGCAGTTTAAGGGCGATAATACTGTTTCGAACTGCTGAATATTTCATTAAGGTACACAATTCACAGCCCAGGATTTCTCCGGTGTCGATTTTTTCTACGACATCACAGTGGCGCCGTTGCGAATGTCCGACATTTCGCTCGCTAATGAACGACGCCGACGACTCATCATTAAATACGTTCGTGTCGAGCACCCGTTAGAGACAGGGTTCAACGATAACTTCTGCTTTTCCTTAATTAATGCACATAATGTATAACTTCCAGTTTGAGTCCGATGAGGACTTTATCAATTATATCTCCACATTTACAAATACACTACGCTAGCGTCAGACTTGTAGTTGATATGTAACATACAAATTTGGCGGATATTTTGCGCAACCCATATACAAGTGAAAGGTAGATATTTTCATACAGACACAATGGTATTATTTGTGTGGGTAATAGTGTTGAGAAGAACGTAGCTTTTACTCGCCGGCATAGCTATGCGTAAATATTGTAATGTGAAGGTAGGTGAATGAATGAAGTAACTTCTCTAGGTTGCTTTTATGACTATGTCTAATGAACATTCGTGAATAATGAGAGCAAGTCGTATATAATAGATTATATCTTAATTTGTAAACAAATCAAAAAAGAATAGCATTACTTATTGGCAATTCGTTTCTTTCTCTAAATAGAAAATTCTTTACCTACTCATTCGAAATAATATTAATCACTGATATACAAAATCAAACTTTTTGAATGTTACATGAACTAACAATTCCTATGAATTTTTAGCTGCTAATTCCGAATCTTCTTTCCAAATTTTTCCAACACGTATGGTTTTTGAGTAAAACTAATTAGAAATTTCGAACATTTTAATTTCTGAAAGACCAAAATATAACAGTAATAATAACAATAATAATAATTCATCCATTATACCATAAGGTATAAGATAAGTCACAAACACTTACAAAAGAATGGACAAAAAAATCTAAAACAAACGAAAACGGATTGAGTTATAAATGACTTACAATAAAAAAAAATATACGTGACAATATTATTTAGAAAATATTGTATTTGACTGTGGTCTATATTTTATTGCTGGCTCGTCTCTTTTAAGCCCCCCAGTCCGCCAGCAAGTTTTCGTTCGTTGGCTTAATTAATGCGGGTCTTTGGATATGTCAATAAAATCAGGGTCGACGTCACTGTCTTCTTGGCTCCCAAAGTCATCTAGTGGATCTTCATCAAGTTTCACAGTCCATGAATCTGGTGGGGTTGGTATGGGAAGCCCAGTAGTACTAAAGAGTGGTTTGGCTGTACTTCTTGATTTAGATGATATGCCAGCGATTTTATTTGTGCAAAAGAAGCACTCTATTTAATGGTCTCTTGATTCTCTTCATTTCATTGGAATTGCGAACGGCATATGACGAGATTTTACATTCAGCCTGCTAGTCACTTGGGAAACACATGTCAATCAGGAGATATGTGGGGCCCAAATCTTATCCTTATTTCTTATTTTAAACCCGAAGTACAGTTCATAACTCTTTCTGACGAGTGGGGTTATATTATATATACACGTAGTTATATTATATATAAAAGTTGTTAGCACTATTAACACAACTGCGTGACATTGTAAGGTAACTAAATTATACAAGGTTTGAATGGTTCACAAATGGTCAATAATAGAGTTGATGATAGAAGGAGAGAAGTCACAGCAAATATATAGTTCGCAAATGATAAGAATGTCAGTAGGAATATGAACTCGTCTGTCAGTCCTTTGACGGCTGTCATTAACTTCATTCCTAAAAACGCAAAAATGCCAAAATTCCTAATTATCGGGGAACTGGCTTTCAAAATATTAGATATTCGAAGAATTAAACAGAGGGACAGGATATTAATTTGAGCGTAAACGTAAAACGTATAGAATTATGGTGGGTGTTGGACAAATTCTGATGGCGTATTGTGATTGAGCAGGCAAACTTACATAAGAATCAGGGAGAATTGTTTCTGCAACAAAATCTTTGTTTATCGGTGTAATTACACTTGTACCGTCATACCACTAAATCAGCAAATAGCTGCTGCGCGTGGTCATATTTTTATAGATAACGGGGTTTGTTTTAATATTTTGTTCATTGTTTTTTTAAAAATACTAGAACTTCATATATATACAAATAGGCTAATGGCAGAATCGCTAGTCGCTACTCCCCAAAAAACTAACGCCATATCAAAGACGAAACATTACCTCTCAAACACCTAATGTTGTCTAATGCACATGTATCTAAGTTTACTGATCAATGTTTTGCAATGGTCTTGAAATTTGAGATTTTATCTGCTATCAGTCTTAAGAATTAAATTTGCCACTAAACGGGATGCGTTACCTATTCAAGATGACCATTTGATACAACTGGTGTCGTCAGCATATTGTGCTAACATACAATTATTTAGCGTTTGCACCTAGTATTGAGCTCTGAGGATTGCCACACTGCAAATTCAGTAGGAGTAATAACTCATGGTTACGCGTATGTTATTTTTTTCCTTTTAAACTTACTCTTGGCTTTCTATTATCTAAAAAGAAATAAAGTAAGTAGATCATACGCAACACCGTAGATTTCAGTAGATTTTAATGTCTCTAATACTAACGAGTGATGTATTATATCAAAAACCTTTGAAAACTCAAATAAAACACCAGTAGATAGATAGATAGATATTGTTTATTTCATTAAGGCTTACAAAAAGCATAGAAAAGGTAAAAAAAAGTGACAAAAAAAAAAAGAAAAGGAGCCCGAACAGCCCCAACAAAACAGACAGAATGCAATAGTAAAAAACCTCTTACGAAACCATAGGAACTCATGCAAGAAATTCATTAATACTATAGAATAATTTCTGCAGAAGATAAGTAGGCAAGTGGTTTTTGAAAGATCTGAATGTCCCTTATTCCAGATGGCAGTTTATTGTAAATTCTGGTCCCCATAGGTACTCCAAATCCCAGAAAAACTCAGACCCGTAGTACGAAAATTACGATTATCACCACTGTAATGCTGATGTATGTCGGCATTAGTGAGAATAGAATTCTTATTTTTGAATATAAAGCAACTAATTTCCAGAATGTAAATACACGGCACGGGTAGAATGTTATATCTACTAAAGAGCGGTCTACAGTGGTCGGTGCAGCGCACACCGGCAATACACCTAATGATGGGCTCTTGGGCAAGAAAGACTTGTTTAGCGCTAGGCGAGTATCCCCAAATCAGTATTCCATATTGAACTCTCGAATGTATTTCCGCGTAATAAAGTGAAATAAGGCACTCGATAGATACCTGCCAGCGAAGGCATCAAAAAGCAAAAGTTTTCGTGTGAATTCTTTTGGCTAGCTCAGAACTCTGTTGCTTCCAACTTAAGCTAGTATCGAAATGTAAACCGAGGAATTTTGTAATACTGCTCGATGTAATGGAAACGTTGTCTAAAGTTAAATTGAGGCTATCGGGTCTCCGCTGACGTGCGTGAAAAAGCATATATTTAGTTTTTTCGAGGTTAAGGTGTAACGTGCCGTTACATGGGAAAATCAATTTCAGTTTGCAATAATAATTTTAATTTGAATTAGTCATTAATTCCGATTATTTTTGATCGATTTTCCCATGGGCGGTAGCGTTGCTACCGCATGTTATTTTATTTCAAGTTTTTACTCCGTGAATTTTGTTTACCGCGTGAATGTCGTCCCCTGCCAACGGTGAGCGATTCACGCAAGCCCGACTCCCACCATCGCGACCGCGTGGGGGAAACCGCAAGCATATTTAAGCCGCGCGCTTACCAGTCAATAAGAGTCAGATCCCCGAGTTCCTCCCAGTCCGCTTCAATTGGCGTGCCGGCATAGGATCTGGCACCCGTTGAATTCCGAAATCCCGGTCTGTCGTAACGCTGGCAAAGTTACTGGCGACGCAGGCACTTCACCGTTTTGTTTTCCCACTCTGGCCTTTGAATCGGCATCGCGCTGACGCTCCCAGAGTGTTAAAACACCGTCATTCTCCGTACCGCCGAATTTTAGCACCGTTACCGTAGATTTAAAACCGTGAATACCGATAGCGTACTTTTGGCTGACCCTGTATATAGATTTCCGCATTAGTCAAAACGTTGTTATCATTTACCGCGTTAAAATTACATACCGAACCCCCGTAAATGTTACATTTAAGAAGTTTTCCACTGTACATATTTATATGCATTTGAGTGTACGTGTTTATTTATGTTTTACTTACGTTTTTTTTGCTGTATATATTCCTTGCCTGTTACACTTGATATTTAGAAATAAACATTTGATTTTCGATGCACTTTTACCGTTTTGTTGCGTAGACCGAACCCTGAAGTTTTTCTCCGACTCGTTGCTACCTCAGGGTTTACACATTTTATTGTAACGACACACATTATTACGCAACACTATTCAAACCGGCACGAGGTTGTAGTTTACCATTTGACAACTGACATCAGCGCCGCCAAACGAAGTAAGGTGAACCTCCTTTTTCAATCTACGAGGAGCGACAGATAAGTCATAAGCGTAAGCGACAAAGTAAGTAACCGAAAGCCCATAAGCAAGGCTTGAATGAGCAGAAGGTAAATCAACAACCAACCGAAATAATCACCACACCGAAGTATCAGTCCACGTTACAAAGGAAGCAAGTAGGCGGACTCTTCTTATACAAACCCACATAACCATTTCTTAACGCGTGCTCGACCGCACAGGACGTACCCTTACAACCAACAAATCCGAACTGTGAAGGCGAAATTAGATTATTTGTTAGTAACCTCGTAACGTGACATTCTGTGGGAAAATCAATCTTTAGTGTAACTTTAAATTTATAATTAGTGTTAAATCGATTTTTCCATTGTTGCGTAGTGTTACTGCTGGATTATATTTTGTTTAATTAAGTCTTTTTAATTTATTATTGTTTACTACGCCGAGTATCGTCACCGCAGATGGCGCCTCCGTTCACGCACTCCTAATCTCCACCATGGCCGCGTGGAGGACCACTACAATGTATATAAACCGCGCGCTTGACAGTTATTCCCGCTCTGTAAGTTCGGTACCGGCAAAGCTACTGACACGATGCGCAGTGGCCCCATGGCGGATAAAATTCCACCCTGCAAAAATCCTCTGTTCCTAAGAAATACACTGATTTCTAGTTGCATAACAATAAATGGCAATAAATACTGCTTGTTTAGTAGTCATAAGGAAAAAGGTGAAAAATACGTCAAATATTTATATATAACTCATTGAAAATCTCCAATTTTCTTAGAATAGGAGTTGTGACATCTATTTGAAGAGCACTCAACTCATCAACTCCTTTTGATTGATGTTTCTCTAGTTCACTGCTAACTTATATTGGTTGACAGTACATTTAGTATCTATAGTGTAGATATATGTAAAATATCGTTTCATTCCCTATAATATTATTTATTACTGAACAAGGTCTACTGCCAATTATTATTTCAGTAGTGTGCATTACAAACTTCTATTACGATTGTCTGGGCAGCTTAGTCCTTTGACATGCGTCACTAGGTAGAGCTCGTCTGCATACCTTGATAACTAAGGTCGAGTCGATTTAGATTTCCAGTAGCAGACACTTCAGTCCGCTTCTATTGTTTATTTCTTTTCCTAGTTTTTGTCGGTATGAGGCTCAAATAATATTAAGTCGTTATGGGTTATCAACACATATTATGTGGGTATTTTATTAATAAAGGCACTCTGACGTCAAAAATATTTTCATTTTAATTATAGCGCTGCGAAATACAAAGAAAAAACGAAGGAAGTGATATCTCTCAATTTACAACTTTTATATCCCTAAAAAGCACTGCGATTGTAGCAAGACTTCTAACAAACAGCGAAGAAGGAACTACAAAAATGCCTGTCGAGTGAGTGGAACAAAGATCGCTGCCCCGGACCCAAAAACCACAGAAAGTACAATAACTAACAAAGGCGCAATTTTCCGTGAAAAACAGTAAGTTTTATTACGTTCATTTTCGTTTTAGTGAGGCATATCTACCAACGAACGTGGAGATATAGGAACCGTAATGGAATCCCACGGTCTCCGAGGTATTGAATTTTTATGAAAAACGAAAGACAATAAACGTATGTGTTTTCGAACAAAAGAAGGGAAAGGAAGGGATCCTTGCGGATACGGCATAAGGGACAGGAAAGGGGAGGATGGAGGTAGATTGCAGCCCGACGACTGGTTGGTCTTCAGTCCTCATTTTGCGGTTCGACGTTTCAATATTCCCGTCTCGTTCTAGCACCCGATAACCGATGGAAATATAGTATAACGTGCGTGAGAGAGGGACCGAAACCTATAGAGAAAAAGCCGGGAAAGTCCTAAGGAGTCACTTCCAGAAGCCACACGGAGGTTTCTTTTCCATTTCCGCGTTCGCATTTATGGCTTGTGTTTGATGTACACGTAGATTGGAATCGATCTCGAGTACAGCCGCTTTTATGGCGAATAAATATCGCTGGGCGTCCGGTCCTCGGCGAAATGACACAACTCCTTCTACATGGAGGAATGTACTACGTCAGTAACTTTGATTCGAAGCTGTCTCGATATGTTCTGGGAGAGACGTCCTGGCCCAATTAAAGTAAATTGTGTAATATCTCGTTACAGCACAGCGAATCCTTAAGGAAACTTTGTCAAGGGTTTTGTGAAATGCTATAGAAATGAATATCTGCGAAAACGATTGAAAAAGGTATTTTAATGGCAGCTTTATTTCAGCAGACATTAAAATCGTTAAAGATCTAAGAAAGGTATTTACGTTAAGAAAGCGTAAATACCTTTAAGGTATTTACGGCCTAATGGTGCCTGGCTGTCATCAAATAGATCAGACAGATGTAAATATCTTAAAATGATCTTTATGGTCAGAAATGGTTAATTAGAGGGCGTGTATACTTACCTATTGTAATGGGAGTACCTCATGATTCCAACTTTGCCCGATTATTTTTATTATGTTTATCAACGACATCGTTAACTTTATAAATTGCTCATTAACCATTTTTTTGGGAAGGCACTTCCGCTGTGGCAATTAGTGTAGATGCTAGAAAAGTGTAACGACACCCTGTCTTAAAACCCTTAGACGGCTGAAGTCAATGCTTTTACGTAAGTAAAGTATGCATGAATCTATCGAAAACTAATTATATGCTTTTTCAACCTCAGTTTTTAAAACAAAGCGGCTGGATATGAACCTACGTTGTCTCTCTCATATCCTCTTGTTTTGGAGAGAGTTCAGCGGGCATACAATTCAAGATGGGATAATATTATGCTCAAAAGTCTGCAATTTGTAATACATTAGGGCAAATTTTAATATTAGAATTACTGAATCTTATTGGCCATATTTCATAAAATATAATAGCTTGTCGTTACTTAGTCTGTAGTTATTAGAACTTTTGCTATACGTTTTTGGTAACAGGCACACTTCTATCAAGACGAAGACCTTTCACATGACACGAGACAAAGAAACAAATATAGTGAGACTCCATATAGACCAAACACTACAAAGATATTATCATCTACAAGCTAGATTATTACTTTTTAATTGACTTCGGCGCAAAATAGTAGCTGTAAGCAGTGTGATTTTTCCTTTAAGAGAATGATACATTATATCTCTTATTGATTCCCTGTGTCTACTCTGTAAAAGAATTCGTTGTCCTGTTCAAGTAAATGTGTTTATTTTTATTCTACTTTCAATGTTACAGGGATTACCAACAAAATTAATAAAATTTCCAAAATTAATCCTGAATTCATATTTCATTAAATGTATGCCGGCTTTGCGGCACGTAACACATATTGATGGCAACAACGAAATCGTTAAAGTGTAGCATCAGTTGATCGTTGATGCCGAGCAGACGCTGTTGACAGAAGGACAATAATTTAATCAGCATGTCTACTGCATTGACGTGGGATTAACTCATATCGAAAATCATCAGATCCATTTATATTAGTATATTTAAATGCTCATGTCATTGATTTAATTGAGCTGTGCCGTTTTGTATGGACGGTGTTTAATTATTTAATGAGTTTTCCCTGACACATCAAAATAAAATTGCGTTTAATTTAAATAAACCAAATGTATGGATTTGCATGCACATAGCCAACATTTTAATGGGAGTTGCGCAAAACTAATGTATTATGTATTCAGGTTGACACTCATCGATTGATCTATTATTTATGAAAAATATTATTTATTAAAAGCTCTTTGTCCGAAACCAAGCGGTCAAATAGAAAATAATATTATTCGGTATTGTCTTTTGTTTTTCAAAGTTTTAACACGATAGAAAACCCCATCATAGTTTCACCCAGTAAAGCTGGGCTATATGTACAATTTCGATAAAAAATTTTCTAGTGTCTAGTTTAATTTTTTAGCTAGTTAAAATTATCACAGGAAGCTATGGCTCGAAAACCGAATTTTTTCTTTTTACACAATTTTGTTAAATATAGTTATCAAAATTTGTAAGTTTAAAAGTAGTCAATTTCTACAACATGTTATACCGTATGATTTAAACACGGAATTAGTTATTCTGCATAATTGCGTCTGATGCATTTGAACTTATATTCTAATTAACTGTTGTTACAACTAAATTAATAAAAAAATAATTGATATAATTAATTCACTGCACTAGCAGCAGACATTTTTATAATTAAAGATACCTACTAGCATTCCAATTTTAAGTTTAAATTATCTAAATAATTAAAATCTAAGTATTCCAATAAATACTTTGTTCTTTGTACTTTTCACGTAGTTATTCTTCTTCTTTTCGCTCTCCTTTCATAATTTTTATTTTCCCAAATATTACAGGCGCCAAATCTTTGACGGATATTAATTTTGTCTGAAGATAAATTTTGTCAAAGAAAAAATTGAAAAACAATTAGAACCGAAAAATGCCACCAAGCTCATGGTCACCATGGTCTATTGTTGGAATCACCATACCAGCAAAAGCACTGAAAGGGTAATAGCACTAGAGTCGGACTCTAGTTTCATCATTCATTCTAGTAGTCGTCAGCGTTTTCGGTTCTAATTGTGTTTGGCATTTTTTCTTTGACATTTTATTCCATCACGGCTTCGGGAATCGCTACACACGCAGTCGCGTGTTCTCGTGTTACGCGAGTTATCTAGCGGGACTGACAATGCATGGATTGTCCGAGCTAGATTTGTGACTGCATTACTGGCTTACGCTACAGCTCTCTCCTGGTTTGAGAGTTTTGCTTGTGTCCCGTAGAGGAAGACAATCTAAACCCTTATTTCCATAGTAGAGAAACGTAGATATAGCTATGCGATGAAAATGGGTTTGTACTCGGAGTGATGCTGATAACGCCTGGTAGGCATAAACTCGAGTCCATCTCTAGTGCTATCCCCTCCCCTCCTTTCATTGCTTTTGCTGGTATGGCGATTCCAACGATAGACCATGAGCCTAGGGCATTTTTCGGTTCTGAAAATAAATTTGCTTATTTAAAGAAGTGAAGCAGATTGCTCTATGCGTCTACTTTCTTGTGATAACTGCGATGCTGTTCTTTTTGTTTCATGACATTTTTATCTCGGTGCAAAACTGTTTCTTTTGGAAATAGCAGGTCGTTCTGTAACCAAACATTGCAGTTACTTTTAAATTATGACCAAGTCTTTTCATTTTTCGCCCACCTTGGCTGGAGAAATTATTTGTCAAAAATTTTAAATTATATCACAGGGTGTCGGTTTTATTGGAACTCGTTTGGTTGCTTGTCCTGTCACGCAATCTCTGAACTCGTTCGGTAAAACATCACTTTCCAGCTTTTATTAGTAAATAACTGTGAAATTTTCCATAAGGAAATTTATTTATTATTAACATATACATATACATATTTGTGTGTATTAAACACTATAGTTTAAAGTCTTCTTTTCTTGACCAATAAGTATTTTGATTAAATAATAAAGTTAAGGTTTCTATAACAGGAAATGTTACAACTGAAATATTTACAAAATGGTTTTACATATGGATTTCCACGCCGGACGGAAACATTGAGAAGGAAACAACTCGGTTGCTGAATTCTGACTGAAAGTGCACTCTCTTGCCAAATTGCAAATCTAAGTACCTGCTGATTAAGCTTATTCATGTATGTAATTCACCAGTCTCCTTTCAGCAACGGGACAGGAATTAGTTCTAACTCGGTTGGAAAAATCTTTCTTTTGAATAATTTTTATTCACAATATGTACGCTCACATACATCAAATTGTAGGACACCGCATCATGAGACACATTACCGCAGCTATTGCTCCCTTTCCCACCATTCGGAGTATGAAAGAGAAAGCTCATGTCTTTTTATTCTTGCCGATTTGCGACCTAAATTCTAATTATTATATTATCTATTAAAAGTTCGTGTAACAATACCATTCGTGCTTATTCGCAAATAATGTTAAGTGTTTTAATTAATACTGTATATATGCAACAGGAAAATTAAAGAGCAAAGTGGTTGAGAGTGGTTCAGAGTATTAAAAAAAAAAGGATGCAACAGATATATTCATTTCCGCAAGCAATGTGAACTTATAATAAGGAAAATCACAACTGAACAAATAAAACTGTACGATGCTGGAAGGAGTTACTGGTGTATTTAGTAAACGATCATACATACCTTGGATTTTAGACCGTTAATTCCTTCACCTTTCAGATGTTAGATTATGAAACTCGGTTTGATAAATCTATTAAAGGCAAATTCGGCAATATATGGTTTAATATTTTTTCTTTATAGCAGTGGCGTAAATTGCAAAAAATATAAAGCTTTGACAAAAACGAAAAGTTGTAATTTAAAACACTCAATTCATCTTGTAAATGTGCCAAAGTTTCATTCAAATCAGTGTGTGGCACACTGAGAGGTATCCCTGTTAGTGTTACCATGAGAAATTCTTATTCTTGCAAAACAGAAACACTGCCAAAAATTAAACAAAGGAAAACTACAGACTTTTTAAGGAAATATATTTTACAATACCATGTAGATAAAATGTATCATGCTTGAATAATATTAGTAATCTAATACATTAAAACGTAACCTGTTTATGCCACATATTAATTGTACATTGCTTTTCAGCAAATTTTATCTTAAAGTGATGGAGCTAAAGTTTATTGCACAAAGAAGATATATAATTGTTTCTATTTTTTATTGCACTACTTTGTTATCTATTTCTGTCATTATGCATGATGTGTTTAATATGTAACTCCTTTAGTGTTTTTTTTTGTGCAATTGGGTATATTAATGCTGGGATGATGATGATAAGCTTAGATTGCGTGCAAAAATATCGGTTATCATAGCAACATGTGCCCAACGCTTGTCATTAGAAATAGAGTGGTAACTACTGTATCTACATTTTTAATTTATTTTAATAATCAAAACTAATTTGTATCCTACAATAAATTTATAAGAAATACCAAACTTATTCCTACAAAGATTCCCATCTTACAAACACAACCTGTCATTCCAAATAGAAAAGCACTCATTTATAATCTAATTTACCCTAATCCTCACTTTCAGATCCGCAGTTGGGGGCGCCGCTTGTGATGTGGTCCTACTCCCAAAGGTAAGTTTGTGCTGCCTCATGAAAATACATTTGAAACATACCGCACATGTACGAAGCTGATGTGTACGGTGCGTGCTACCGCAAACTAACTGCGAAAGCAGATTTGAGGTTACTGCACTTAGTTAATAAATTAATGCAACTAATTAGCGGCGGGATAACTAAGCCGATTACATTATTTATTCGGTTTTCGGTCGTACCGTACGCACTCATATATACGAGGGCCGTGGAAGGGAAAATAATATTATTACGCACACACTACCGAGCACTCGTGCTAATACTCATAACATGGGTATCTACCCGAAAAAGATGATTATATATCTGATTAAGTTAAGCGGATTATGGGGATCGCAAAAAATGGAAATATGTTGGCAGCTTTGGGAAAATGAAATGGAATTACATCAATTATAGTTTATTGTACACTGAAAATATAAAATTAATACACTCTGTTTATTACTCTTCTTTTATCAATATGATGAAAAAAATATTTATATTAACAAATAAATTTGTTATACTAATGAACTGATTTATCATTCATAAAATTTTATTAACGTTTTAAGATGTTTGTTTCTTTAACAATATAATAAAAACCAAATCTACACAAAATTCAATCAGAACTTGAAAAAATTACATCACATGCAGTATATAAAATGAACTATTAAAATTATAATAATATATACATTGGCATCTGATTTATCTAGCTTTTGCCTACTTTATTAAAAAAAAGCAGTTGATTTAGATTACCAATCATCACCAGTTTCATCGCATCTAATAAATTGTATTAAACGTAGTACTATTTAAAAGTATTTAGGCATTTTTTTAAATAGTACCTACCTACTACGTTTAACGCAATATATTAGATGCGATCAAACTTATAATCCACAGCGCATTTATTTATTACTGACGAACGGGGTTCTTTAATATAATAATTAAGCTACACCAAAAAAGGAATTTCTTTAGTCTACCCATGAACAGTAAGGATTAACTCAATAAACTAAAGTTATTATTTTGATAATCTTCAGTATTAGTACAATGAATAGAACTATCACATATTATTCAAATTAGTTCATTATATCAATAACATGCTTTATTATCTACATGAACGTACTTATTCGTTAATACAATAAACGGTGATTTATTATACTGATAAAGGGTACGTTGGACGAATTTTAATGAACATTTATTAAATTAGCGTACTTTTTTATTATATCTACGCACCTTTTTGGTTTAGTGTACGTACATTTTCTATTACAATATACAATAGATAGCTATTTGACTGAAATTCAACAGTGCGAGGAGAAATTATCTACCTACCTATCTATATCAGAGAAGAAGATTTAAATAAATTCCAATAAACAAGTATAAACCACCAATAGCACAAACAATAAGAGATACAAATAAAAATTCAAGATATATATGCACAATTTACGAAGCATTAAGAACAAATTCCATGAATTAGAGCTGATTCCTAACATACAGAATCACCCAGAAATAATAGCTATAACAGAAACCTGGCTCTATCCCTCTGAAGAGCATTTGTACAATATAAAATACTACTCGGCGATATACTTTTCAAGAAGAACCAGAGGTGGAGGAATCGCTCTATATATCAGAAAAGACATACAATTCAATACACTAATGAACAAAACCATAAACAATGTTGAAATAATAACCGTACACCTACACCAAATGAATACAGCACTTACTTTGATATATAAACCACCACAACTAGATTACGACACTTTGAAAACTGTTCTAAAAAACAACATCTTAAATAGGAAAAAGCAACACATACTAATAGGAGATTTCAATATTAACATTATAGAACGAAACAAGATAACACGAGAATATTATAACATGTTTGATGAAAGGAACTACAAAATAATGAACACTAGAACAGAAAAACACTGTACAAGAATAAATCCTAAAGGGAAAAACTCTATATTAGACCATGTCATAACAAATATCAAAGAAAAAATTACAAAAATTAAAGTAATATCAACGGATTTATCAGACCACAACTCTCTCATGATAAAAATCAACCACAGTTTGACACATAAACCAAAATATGAACTAGTAGAATACTTGAAGACTGACAATAAGCAAATAGCAATAGAAATAAAGAATATAGTCTCTGAAAAGATAACATCTCTCGAAGAATTGTCGAAAACAATGCAAACTATAATAGAAGAAAACCAAAGGAATATAAAAATCCGAAGAAACTACAACTGTCCATGGATAGATGACAACATTATAACACAAATAAAAAAAAGAAACAGACTCCTGAAAAAGCAAAAGCAGCACCCACAGAATAACAATTATAAGATTGAGCATAGAAATCAGAAACAATATACAAACCATCTAATTAAAAGGACTAAAAAGCAGTATTTCCAAGCGCTAATAAAGAAACATTATGGAGATTCAACCAAAATATGGAGAATAATAAACGAACAAATAAACAAAAATCAAAAACCAAATAGAGTAATTCAAAGAATGACAAAAGAAAATGGAACAATCACAACATAGACCAAAGAAATAGCAAATGAACTCAATAAGTATTTTACTACAATTGGGAAAAAATTAGCACAGAAGCAAATAGAAAATCACAGCAGAGTACCACGGACCACCACTACAAGAAAAAATATACCACAAATCAAGTTCGAAGACACCACAGAAGAAGAAATCGCAAAAATAATAAAAACTCTAAAAAATAACAAAGCTCCAGGGTTTGATAAAATTACAAATAACATAATAAAACAAAATATGACTAAATTTGCACCCATAATAAGCATACTAATTAATAAAACACTCCAGGAAGGTACTTACCCGGATAACTTAAAAACAACAATAATAATACCCATACATAAGAAAAATGATGTAAGTAAACCAGAAAATTATAGACCCATCTCATTGCTATCGACAATAAATAAGATTCTCGAGAAAAGCATTCACCAACAAATAATGAAACATGTACAAGAAAATAGCATAATAAATTACAGTCAATACGCGTTTCAACCAAAATCAAGTACAATGTCAGCGGCGTACGACCTAACAAACACTATCCAAAATGAACTGGATCACAGAAAAACAGTAATAGTGATATATATTGATATGAAGAAGGCATTCGATACTGTATCAAAAGAGAAATTAATTGAAAAACTACAATATTACGGTTTTGAGGGAAAACAATTACACTTAATACAAACATATATCACCAACAGAAAACAAAGGACAAAGTAAATAACATTATGAGTGAACCTATGACTGCAGAATACGGAATACCACAAGGGGGAAATCTTCCACCAGTTCTCTACACATTGTACGTGAATGACCTATTTGAGCAACCATTCCATGGAAACCTATACGCTTATGCAGACGACACCTGCATACTTTATTCCGGACACTGTACAAAAACCATGGAAATGAAAATAAAGGAAGATATCACAATCTTGGAGGAATGGTGTTTTAATAACTTACTAACCATAAATGAAACAAAAACTGAATATATGATATATAGCAAAAAAAAAGAAAAACAAGAAATAAATATACAAATAAACAATCAGAAATTAAAGGAAGTAAGTGAAACAACATACTTAGGATTAAAATTACAAAATACCATGAAATGGGATAGACATACACAGAAACTAATTGAACAAAATGCAAGAACAATTGCGGCTTTAAATAAAATTAAACATATAATACCTACTTCTCTAAAAAAACCGCTATACCACGCCCTATTTGCTTCAAAAAACAGCTATCTAATAAACATTTGGGGAAACACAACAACAAAAAATCTATCCAAAATACAACGACAACAAAATAAAGCTCTAAAAATAATATACGAGTTGCACTACATAACTCCAACAATACATGTTTATGAAAAAACCAAAGAACTAAACATACAAGGAATAATAAATCTAAATAACATATTATTTCTACACAAAATTAGAAATAAGGAAATCAAAACAAACATAAGATTACAAACGAATAGAGATATACATGACTACAAAACTCGCAGAGTATCGCACTTGAGAACCGACAAATATAAACATCAAAACTGCAATCAAACATTAACTACAACAATAATAAAAATTTACAACAAATTACCGAAACAAATTAAAGAATTATCGTACCACAAATTTAAAAGCGAAATAAAACAGATTTTAAGGAAGAAAAACTAATAGTTAAAACCTAAACCACGACCGTACTCCAAGGAAGAAACTGCTAGGAGGCCCTCAATACCGCTAGCCCGAGATAGAAGCTCCCGAGGCGAGGATGGTGAGCAGCAGCGCTGTATATACATATAACGACATATTTTATGTAGCTATGTATTTATTGTGTTGTTGTCAATTTATTGTGAATAAGTAAATAAAATATACATATATCGCCTTAAAATTATGTGACTTCGGTGACTTTTTGTTGTCAAATATTTGTAAATATTTTGACACAATTTGGTCAATCTTTGTTCATATTTAAAGGGTATTGTTTTTGTGTAAGTCATAGCACAACACACAGTAAATCATATAACCGAGCAAGTTTGACATGTTATTAAAGATAATATGAGAATTATTCCAATATAATATTTCCAATAAGAGGTGTTATTTTGATATTCAAAGAAAAATGCCGTTTTTTAATATAAATGTTCGGATGTTTATTTCATTATAAAGAGGAACGTATGCCGTTAATAGTGGAAAATAACATCAGAGAAATGACCACCACGACCACGCCTACAGGACCATATCCTTTTCATGAAATTTTCCATAACCAAATCGCAAAGTGGCTGCCATATGTTCTCGATAGCCTCACGAATTCCATCTTTGAGGTCTTGAATCGACGCTGGACTGTTGGCGTAGACCTTCTCTTTCACGTGGCCCCAAAGGAAGAAGTCGCAAGGTGTTAAATCACAAGATCTCGGTGGCCAATTGTGATCGCCTCTTCGAGAGATAACACGGTCCGGAAACTTTTCCCGTAAAAGATCAATGGTTTCGTTGCTTGTGTGGCACGTAGCGCCGTCTTGTTGAAAGTAAACGTTGTCCAGATCAACACCATCCAATTCCAGCCATAAAAAATCATTAATCATCTCTCGATAGCGCAATCCAGTCACCGTAACTGTTGCTCCAGCCTCATTTTCGAAAAAGTAAGGTCCAATGACTCCGCCGGACCATAAACCGCACCAAACAGTCACACGTTGAGGATAGAGAGGTTTCTCAACAATAACTCTTGGGTTTTCCGAGCCCCAGATGCGACAATTTTGCTTGTTGACGAAGCCACCGAGGTGGAAATGGGCCTCATCACTAAAGATGATTTTTCGACGGAATTCCGGATCATTTTCATGCATTTCAACGACCCAATCAGCAAAGACACGACGTTGTTGATGATCGGCCGGCTTGAGTTCTTGTGTTAACTGAACTTTATAAGCCTTAAGACCCAAATCTTTTTGAAAAATACGGTGTAATGACGTTTGTGGAATGCGTAATTCCAAAGAACGACGAGGAATGGACAAACCTGGGTTTTCTTCAACACTTTCGGCCGCAGCAGCAATATTCTCGGCTATTCTTGAGCGACGTGCACGGGTTTTATTCTTCACATCACTAAGTTGTCCCGACAGCTCGAATTTTTCCACCAATTTCTGTATTGCGGCCCGACAAGGTGCTTCACGACGACCCAAAAATGTTCGAGTTTTACGAACCGTCTCTGCCAAATTTTCACCATTTGTATAGTGAATTTTAATAATTTCAGTGCGTTGTTGAAGCGTGTATCGTTCCATTTTTATTAATGGCGTAGTTTCTACTTGTCAAATGTCAAAAAATGACAGCTTCAAAAGTGACATCTACCGAAATAGCGGGCTATTCAAAATAACACCTCTTATTGGAGAACCCTTTATATAAGCAAACGGTTATTGCTTATATAAAGGGTCAACCGTTTTTAAGGTTCGGTGAGGTTGGAAAATATGTTGATTTTCTCTTGATCAATATCTCGTGGACATGAAATTATGCCGGCCTCGTAAAAAAATTGAAGATTCATTTGTGAATATAATATTTTCTATAGAATTGTGATTTTCTGAAATTCTGTCCATTATACTTTCACAAAAATCAACTCTTCTTATTTCATCATCAGGCAATATCTCTTGATGTCGTTGAATTTTATAAATACGATAACCATGTCTTTTTAAAACTCTTCTCACCGTTTGACTTGGAATACCGACTTGCTCCGATATTTGAACCGACGAACACGGTTTGTGGTGCTCAGCTGCACTGCAGACATTAATTTCTTTTTGTTCTCTTTCCTCATTTACTACTCGTGCCCAAGATTCTTTGGCCATGCAAATGCATTCTTTACAATTTGCAACAAACGCAGTGGTTTCAAACTTATGCATAACATTTAATACCGTTTGAACTGTAGCAACAGGTCAAAGAAAAAGATGAAGCGGCCGACCGCTTCCTGTGTGCGGTACTTCCAGAGTAATACCATTTAATTATCTGGGCTCTTTCCTCTTTAGTGAAAATCATTCTACTAAAAAATTATGACAAATAAATCAAAATAATGAATGTCATTTAATAGATTTTAGAAGTAATATTGTAAATAAAAAAATAAAAGAGAATACGGTAAATCAAATTTATAAATTCCCAGAAGGTAACCCCAAATCAAAATATTTTTTCAAATAATATTAACCTCAGTTCCGGATACGGTAGCAATACTCAATAGTAGCAAGCGCGAGTCAATGTCTTTACGAGCATACTAAGCTATTACAACTAGTTGTGTATGTTCAATGTATTTAATTTAATTATAATAAATCTCGGAATGTCACTTTCTTCTAATGCCAGATGTGATTAGACTGCACATGAATCGTGTGTATATCACTGTGATCAATCGAGAAAATATAACAACAGGAAAAATCTATAGGCATAAACTGAAAAAGTAAAAAATTGCATTTCGACAAAGAATATCCCAAAATTATGTAGGGCATTTGTTATTCATGACAATGTCAGAGACCACAAGGTTCATAAAGTCCAAAAAATGATCAGTAGTAACCGGTTTTATAAAGATAACCTATTCATTTTACAGTACGGGCTTAGCACCGAGCAACTAGTACATCTTCCCTAAATAAATTTGTTTATTTTATTTATTTAACACGTGAACTGCCATGTACTTCCTAAAATAAATTGTACCGAGTTCTACGGGCCAAATCGTTTTTGTTTTAAAAAAAAAAACTACCTTTGGATTAAATGAAACTGCTTTTACATATATTTTCGGATTTGTGGATTTACCTTTTATATTGTTACATATGGTCGTTTAAATAACATTTAAAATCTTTCAATTTTCAAAGAGTAAAATTTCTACAGCGATGAAATAAAAGAGAAAAATATATTTTTCTGTTATTGATGAAGATAACAGTACAATTTAATTATTCCCTTGTATACAGTACATTCATTTGTATCCAAGCTTGCAGGGATCTACGTCATTAGCAAATGGTATTTTAGAGCAAAATGTGTTCTAACTATTTTATTGATCGTTTCAAGTTGAAACTGGCTACTTGCATAGGCGCATAAGAACTATTTGATATTTTGAAAGGAGAACATATAAAAAAATGCTCGCAGGTTCTTCAGTAAAAGCAGGTATTTCCAATGTTGTATTACAAACCAAGGCGTTTCTGGTACATTTCTAGTTTTCCTCCCCAGCTGCGGTACATTCGACCGGAACAGGGCCGAAGATTTATGCCCCCTGAATACGTTAAAATTTCATAATAAATAAAGCTTACCGAAAGTTACACGAAAGTAAAATCTGTTTGGCCGTAATGTGTAGGCCGGGCACGCAACGTTAAATTAATCCCCGCTTTTTAAAAAGAGACACACGGAATACGGAAAATTTGTAGCCAGACCTAGCCGCGCGGTCCGGTTATAATATAATTCAGTCAAAGCCCCCGACTGGGATTTATAATAGTTCGTGGTAATGCCTCATGTGCCGGTTTTAATCGGGAATTATACGCGGACAGAGTTTGGAAGTACATTTCCGTTATTATTTCTGGGGTGGTGCATATGTGTGCGGACGAATGTGACATGTTGTTTTGAAATTTTCGCTGCCGTTGGGACACTAATTAAAAATTCATTAAAGCATATACGCAGTTTTCATGACGAACTGTGTTTCTATAAATTGTGACCTACAATTTTTATATTGTCGAATGGAATATTTAAACAGATCAATTCAAACAGTGTGATTCAACGCAAAATCACGAAAACTATGTTGAGGATAAAAAATGTATATAAACGCAATTTGTTCACCTAGAAAGGAACTATCATGTGATCACAGTCTGGACCTCTAACCCTGACATTCAGTGGATGGGTAACCTAACAGCAACTTCCACAACTCAAACGGAAATCCTCAAGCGGTTCTGTGGGTCCGGCACCCTAACTCTGACATCTGTTACTAGGTTGGGTAGTGGTAAATATGAGAGCCTAAATTCCCAACTCGGCACGCTCACCACATACAAATTTTGCACTAAATTTACTGCTGCCATTACACCTAAATTCATTTGAAAGTACGCGCGGACTTATACGTTCGCGCGTTTATCCACGAAATACCTTGGAGGTCCTTGGATAAATAATTATAATTGAATGAAATATTTTTTCAATTTATAAAACAATTACCCATGAATATATCTGTAAAATTTCGAAAAACAGTCAAACTTAAGATTTAAGCGTCAACTCCAGTATTTATCAATTTTTCAACTACAACTTAATTTCAGACTTTTACCATGTTGTAACATGGTGAATCTTAAGATTTTACAATTGCTGTTGATAAATCTCAGATTTCTTTATGTGCTTATAATGGTACTAATATTATCAATCAGCTGACTAACCTATTTCTCTAGTAAGTCAATGGTGCGTTTCAATAGAATTTACAACAATTTTACAATCAAATAGCTGAAAGAAAACCGGAAAAAAATGATAAAATGAATTGTATTACGCTGACAAAAATGCTCACAATAATTTTTACATCACGCCTGATAAATATACTAGGTATTTACATTGGGGAAGTGAAGGAGGCTAAACTTGTTAAATGTAAATAACCGATTCATTAGAGACGACTAAAACGGTTTGATATTACTAGTATTGGTTATGAAGTAAAAGTTATCGCACCGTTTTTGCCAGGATGTAGAGATATACGCTATTTTGCAGTTTGTAAACTATGAAGACTTATTTACAGTAATATATGAATCGCATCTTGCTATGGGTCATGGATGAAGAACTAGAACTGTGAAGGAAGCTAACTATAAATATAAAAATGTTGCTGTCAAATCGGTAGTGCAATATCTGCACTTATCTGAGCCATGGCAGAACAAATCTAGTATGCTAAAAAAAAGGTCTAGTGGTTAAACCTACACACAATGAATTCACGATGCGAAGTTGCTTTAATATCGATACCTTTTTGCCAAAGTATCGTAAGCCGCAGTTTTATTATATATATTAGTTTAGTTGTCATCGCCACAAATGTTATTCACTGACGTTAAACAAGAGTTTATCTTATTCTGCTTTCAGTTGAGATTGGCTTAATACTCCGTTGACAGTAGTTCTTTTGACTCATTCAGTTTAGAAATCAGAAATACTGATTTTCGATAAAATTGCGGCTCACGATATGTATGTAATCAACCCCTGATAATTATTGGAGCGTATGCCGGGATTCTTACATAGTTATTTAGTACAAATCAATGTGCTATTTGTAATAAAAATTTTATCACTTCTGCGGATGTTTCTGCTATTGAAGTAGGTGTAAGAGCAACAGTGTGAAAAATGTCTTTATCTGGTGGCAGATAAGGATTCCAAAGATGTAACTGCACTCGAAAATATTCCACCAATACATGTTTGTGCAGATCATCCAGTAAACTATGTAATTGGAAATACTATGGCAGCTTATCATATACAAACAAAGCTTTTATACCGCAAATTTCACATAACTCCCAATATATGAATGCAGTAACCATGGGTACGAAACCAGAGGTGAAATTCATGGAATATCTATATTATATTAAATACTTAAGGACTATAGAAAATGATATGTAAAATATAAATGTATTTTTGTACTTTTAGAATAAACGTTTCAGTACATTCTAATGTATACCATAAGAAATATCTAATCTTTTTTGGGTAATATTATTTATTTTTAATGCTATAACAAAAATCCAAAAGAACAAAATGAAAAAATCCCTTACCAAAAAATTAAAAAGATAAAAATCTAAATACGTATTTCGGCAACTAACAATAAGTTGCCATCTTCAGTAGAAAACAAGTGAAGAGCAGTGTTAAACGTAGTGTTTTCGGCTAAGGTAAACCTTGGAAGATATGCTCTTCACCAAATCACTAGTGGAATAACACTTATAATACCAGTATATTTACAATAACAAAGAGACTTGGATAGCACCGAATGAAGTAACAAAGAATCAAATTGACCACGTGCTGATAGAAAGGAAACATGCGAAAAATATAACAGATGTCCGAAGCTATAGAGGAGCAGATGCTGACTGTGATCATATCCTAGTAATTACCGAAGTGATACAAGAAAGACCAAATAGAAATAAACAAATAAAAAAAGGACAGAGTAAATATGATGTGGGGAAATTGAAAGACGCTGCCGTAGAAAGACACTTCCAACAAGAAATTACAAACGAACTAGAAGTAATACCATACGACGAACAAGTGCAGACAGAATGGTCACAGATAGAAGTGGGAATAAAAGAAGTGGGAGTACTGGGATATTCCGAGAGGAAAAGACAAAATGAGTGGTTTGACGGACACTGTAAGAGGGTACTAGAACACAGGAACAACAGTAGGTTAAAAGCAATGGAAGGAGGAAATGAAAAACACAAGGAGGAATACCAGCAAGCAAGACGAATGGCGAAGAAAGTTTGTAGAAGGGCAAAACGAAATCAACTAGAAAAGGAATTGAAGCAATTAGAGGAATCATACAAAAGCAAAGAACTAAGGAATTTTTAGCAGGAAATAAAGAGAGGCAAGCGACAGTATCAAAAGTCATTATACTATCTGAAAAATAGCGAAGGGCATTTAATAGGAGATAAGGAAGGGAAACTCAATAGGTTCGCGCAGTACTTTGAAGAATTGTTAAACAAAGATGATGAAGTAATGAGTGAAAGGAATATGAATTAGAGGAAGAACAGGAAGTTGAAGAGGAAGAGACAAGCGTGAAGATACCAACAAAGGAAGAGGTGGAGAACTGCATAGATTGCTTAAAAAGCAACAAATCTTCAGGGGAGAATAATATCTCTGCGGAAATGCTAAAACGAGGAGGTGAAGCCGTAATTGAAAGAATATGGAGACTGATATAACAAATATGAGAAGAGGAAAAAATGCCTGGAAATTGGAATAAAGCGGTAATAATACCTGTGCATAAAAAGGGAAACAAAGAAGAGTGTATGAATTATCGTGGGATAGCTCTCTTGGATGTAACGTATAAAGTCTTAGCGAAAATAATCAAAAGCCGACTGGATAAGTATCATCATGAAAATGTAGGAGAATACCAGGGAGGATTCAAAGCAGGTAGATCGACAGTAGACCAAATTTTTATTATGAAACAACTCCAAGAGAATGCTTACGAACAAAATCTAAGCTTCCATATGCTGTTCATAGATTATAAGCAAGCATACGACACCATCAAGAGAAGCAAGTTGTACGATGCGTTGCGAAAACTCCGAATACCAAAAAAACTCAGAAGACTGGTAGAAATGACAATGAAGAACACACATAATAAGGTAGCACTGGAAGGAGGGTTATCGAGAGGATTCGCTGTAAAAAAAAAGGGTTACGACAAGGAGATCCATTATCCACAACGCTCTTCAACGTAGTCCAAGAGATCATCCTAAGGGAAAGTGAGATAAACGCCAAAAGTTTAATATACGGCTACAAACACCAGTGTCTGGCATATGCGGACGATATAGTACTCATGGCAAGATCCAGGAAAGAACTACAGCATGCATGCAAGCTACTGGAAGAAAAAGCAAGAGAATATGACTTAGAAATCAATGTGGCAAAGACAAGATATGTGGTCATGAAAGATATGGACAAAACAAACTTGATAATAAAATGCTGTGGAAATAGAAGCTATAAAATAGAAAAGGTGGAGCAAATGGAATACTTGGGCGTCACACTAACTAATAAAGGAGATGAAGAAAAAGAAGTAGATAAAAGAATAGCAAAGGGAAGCAAGGCAGCAGGGATGTTGGCAAAAGTGATCAAATCGAAAGATATATCGAGGACAGCAAAAATAAGAGTGTATCAAACAATAATAAGACCCACAGTCACATACGCCTGCGAAACTTGGACTATGAATAAGAAACAACAAGAGAAATTAGAAATATGGGAGCGCTGAATTCTCAGAAAGATATATGGAGGAGTCAAGGACCGCGAAATTTTCAGAAGAAGAACAAACAGAGAAATAACAGAAATGTACAAGATGCCAAGTATTACCCAAGTAATTAGGATTCAGAGAGCAAGATGGCTGGGACATATAGGCAGGATAACAGAGGCTAGATGGGTTAAACGAGTGCTGGAGGGTGGCGATGGAGGAAGAAGGAGAAGAGGAAGACCGCGGATGAAATGGCCGGATGAGACTAGAAAAGATTTGAGGACAGTGGGAGTGAAGGACTAGCAAAATGAGTCAAAGGATAGCGAAAGGTGGAAAGGAAGAAAGAAAGATCTCGGAGCCAAGGGTCACTAGGCCTGCAGAGCTGTTATATATATATATATATATTGCTATGATATCAAATTACCTAACCTACCTAAAATCAACAGCATACAACATCAAACGTTTGTTATTGAAATAAAATGTATTCTGATCTATGTATTTTACTACTTTGTAAATTTATTGTAAAAATTCAAACTAAACACTCACTATATCGCACATAATTTTAAAAGGGCACGTTTCCATGCATTTTTTAGGTAAAGTTCCTTCGCTGATCGTACGAACGTGGGTTCACTTAAGGTTGTCGTATCGTTGGAAACGATTCTCTTTCATCGTTGATGGGATCTTAATGCCTAGGAGATATGAATGTTTGTTTAAAACAATTGTAAAAGGACTTCTTTTTCGATATTTTTCTGAGTTGGTTGTATTTTCAAAAACATCTAGAAATTTCAAAATTTAAATAATTATAAGAGTCATTTAACTAAAGATTTACTTGCCAAGGATGAAGTGTTGTGTGTTTTGTGCAAAAATGATGGTAATCCATTAATTTCAAAGAATTGGGGGACGTGTTTTCTATTCCTGGAGCCACAATCGAGGGACTGAGATACAACTTTCGTGGCTGAGACATCGATAACGCAGGTTTGGAGCTAGAAAGATTGTTGCAGAACGGGAATCAGTATTTAGAATATCAAGGAGCTATTTATCGTACTTAAAAGTAAGCGTTTATTCATCTTTCGAACTATTAACCGGCGTTCAGAACGTAATTAAATTCTGAGGTTAGAATGATTTGATAACAGTGATTTTCTAGGGAGTTTTGATGTAAACAAACGTTTGCTGTTGTAGTAAGGTTTTTGACAATGCGCGATTGTATGACGGGAGGTTAGCGGGAGTTTTGAATTCAATTTTGATATTTAAACAAGATATTTTGAGATTAGTTTGGATTAAGATTCAAGGAATCTTATTTTTGTATAATTTAAATAGTAATTGAACTTACTTACCCTGAGAGAGAGAGAATATTTCATCTTAATTGTTATTCAATTTTTATTAACTCAAAATAAACAAAGTTATGTATAAAAAAATTGTTTTATTCACTATAACATAATAACATCACAACTAAATAACTAAAATAGCACTTATTAAAGAAACAAGGATTATAACAAGTCAATTAAGCTATAATATACTTCTTTGTTTGACGAACTACAGTCTGTCACGTCCCAAGTGTTACTGAGGAAATATTAGTATCACCCGATTGGTATGCTGTATACTCAAAACAGGTAGAGGGGAAGTTTTGCATTCACTTGTGTGCTATAGTGGCATCTAGGTATTGATGCATAGCTTATCTGTGGAGTTTTTTTTATCTTAAATAGAGGACGCTGCACGTCTGAATGTGAATAAAACAGTGTTGAGTTAATTTAAAATCAATTTAATAAAATTTAAATAAATATCTACAGTTTCGTAGTAATATATATATTTGCAATAAAACCATTGCAAGAAATGTCATGCAGATAAACGATTAAGGTAATATTTGTCTGTATGTTTTTATATTCTCTCTAGGTAAGTTTTGATCGCGGGCAGTAATTTTATAAAAAAATGGAATATTATACGCCCGCGGAAAAAGTTACGCGCGATTTATTTGCAGTAAATTATCCTGAAAAATCAATTCCTGGCGTGACTACTGTTCGTAATACGGTCCGACGTTTTCAAACAACGTTTACATTAATAAATGACATAAATAAAAATATCCCAACGAAAAATGTCAGTGATATCGAAATTCAAGTTTGTGCATTAGCCGAATTAAATCCTACTATGACCTCTAGACAAATTGCTGGCGAGTGTAATATTCAATGATTATTGTCTAATTTTTTTTTTATTTACCGTCAGATGGAATTTTTGAATTATTGATTAATAAATATCCGGAACATCAATATTTTTTTCAATAATATGCTATTTACCGACGATTAGGTACTTCATTTACTATTGTGAGGATTGTTAGAATTTATGTTTATATTTTATTGTTTATGAGCTCTGCACTAAAATTTATAGTTTACATAATCTGACGCTTCGGTATAAAAATAAGTATGAATAAAAACTGGCAATTTATTGCCCTTTTTAGTTATGAAATGGGTATTGTCTTATTATTTCCCTTTTCACTAATGCAAATGTAATACTGGATCTAATATTAGTTGTATAAACTTCGTAACTCATATTTACAATAGCTCACTTAGATAATTGGTTATCAATTTGTTGTTCAAACCATTAATAGCGATATAAGATTATAGAGCGTGATGCCCAAGTGTAGTGAATGTAACCTAAGTGCGTCGCGTTATGACGACACTATTATTTGTTTGTCAGACTTGTGTGCTAAAACTTTCCACACTAGATGTGTGAACCGCATGCGCAGCCTGGATTACCATTTGATATAAGTATGATTAGTAGCGATTTAGAGAAATTTATACAAACAAAAATAAAATTAGCTATAAACCAAGTAACAGACGTGGTTATCAATGTTATGAAAAATGAAATAGTTAAATTAAATGGCAGTAACTACGACCTAGCTGAGGAGGTAAACAAACTTAAAAACGAAGTAAGTAGATGAAATACAGAAAACTACATGAAAGAAAAGTTCAAACAAAACTTCCTCCAAAAGATTGTCGTTATAGTATGGTGAGATAATGGCTTCATCAACCTATCCTTAGAGAGCTCTTTTTTTCCATTGTATTTGTTACTTTTTTGCTTTATATAGAGAAAGAAAAATAATTGACATGCCATATCTAATTCTGAAATATCATTTCTCAAATGTAAATACTTCAAAAGTTACCGGACCGACTATCTTCCGTAAATTATTAGGTACTGTTATCCAGAATATCTAAAATTAGATTTCATTTAATTTGCTAATTTCATTGGTCATTCGCCAACCAATGAAAGGCCCGTTTTGCCATCAACGCACTGAGTGATCCAGATGTATTTCCCACAATGCGTCAAACGCAATCTCCTACCTCCAGGGCCTGCTGATACTTCCCTTATCCACTCGGCGCTTTCAATTAATCACTTTCGAATTTTCTACCGACGTTTTTTGTCCTTCCGCGAAGAGCCCGCCGGCAATTCGGGTCCAAATTAGGAAAAGATTCGTCCTTGTATTCGCCCACCGCGTATACGAATATACACAAACCGGGCGAGGATTTCAATATTTAAGTTTGAAAAGTTTAGGATAACGACAGCGCCCCAGTCTCCTGTCATCATTACATATTGGACTATCGTGACTTCAAAAGTGCCTGTTTAAATAATGTGCGATTTCGAATTGGATTGTCGAGATCCCGAAATAGCCTAACAAGGAGCAATTAACGGCCTTCAAAAGCATGGAAAAACGTCCGTGGGAGGAGTAGAGAATATTAAATTCGTCCACTTAATTAATTTTATTGCTTGGCAGGTGCAAAAATTAATAATGGGTGAAGTGAGACGGTGGATTTGTGTTGGCCAACGGGAGAGATCGAACCCTTCTAATTTAATTTGGAACTTCTCGTTTCTCCTTTCATATAATACTACGATTTAATGGAAAGTTTAATGTCGCCCTTTGTTGCTTGGGTATATTCAGGTAGGCTTGAATAAGGATCGCTAGGCAAACTTTTGACAACAGTCGAATACCTCATGCCTGAAAAGACACTTAAAAACAATTTGCTCTAGCTGATTCAACAATAGATGATAAGGTAAACGTCTGCCCAGCAAAAGCTATAATGCCAAAGTGTTTTAGAAGCCATCATAATGTTGTTGTCACCAAACCTTTTGACCTTGGTCACTAAAGAGCAACCAGCTTTAATTAAAATAGCATGAGTGTTTATATTTGCCTTTTCTATGATAAACTTATAAAAGAAAGCTAATAATGTGATGTAGTAAGTGTAATTGGATTCATAAGGAGCACACTTTTATATTTTATTTATTAAAAATTCTATGTTTCTCTATCTATAAAATAATAATATATATACAGGGTTTAGTAAAAAGTCCGGGAACGGTCGAATAACTTTGTTATTTGAAAATTATGATTTCTGAAATTTGGTATGGGGGTATAGTTAATATAAATGCATTTTATGGAATACAGTTAATATTTTTGTCACTTCCGGTTTAATCGGCAATACGTCCAACTTTTTTTTTTTAAATGGAACGCCCAGATTTTTCTAACACTTTTGAATGCAAAATAAAAAACTACGTTCAGGAAGTATGAAGATGTTTATTTTTATTCACAAGAAAACAGTTAAAAAATTAAAAAAGTGTCCTAATACAGAAAAATCAAGGTACCTTTCAAAAAAGTTGTTGTTTAGTGTTTGCATTCTTTTTGCCGTCACATTTGACAATTCTAAAAGCGTTTTAACTTTTGCATCGCTATAAATTTACTTATTTTAAACATTGACACATTTGAAAATGGCAGAGAAACTTACTAAATCAGAACGAATTGAGATATTAATGATGCGTGGGCACGGTGATCGTCAAAGTTCTTTTGAAGAGGTTCGTATTTTGTTTAATAGTGTTTATCCGGATCGTCACATTAGCAAAAGTACGGTATGCCGAACAATTCAAAAGTTTGAAGTCTTTCGTCAGGTGAAGGATTTACCTAGAAGGGGACGTCCAGTAACAGCAACAGATGAATGTAGTTTCTTTAACGCATTTTATTGGTACCTATACAATTTACGAAATTAACAGGACCGGGGTCATCTATTTACCATCATTTTATTTTACCGAGATATGCAACAATTGTGCGTAATAATAGACACACAAGATATCCGATCACTGCGCGCTATATCAATTCCATTAATTCGGGGTAATTGTTTCGGAAATTCGTGGATTCCATTTTCAATTGAAGGCCGAATGTCTAAAGGCAACTCTCTTCTTAAATCCAGTTTTACGACGAACAAGGAAGAACGAATTTAAAGATTGGATTCTTCTCAACGTTTAACATTGCATATTAAAGTAATAGCTTCTCATATACTCTTCCCTGCATCCGTATGCCTTTATGTTCATGTGCTAAATAACCGTACACTTACGGCTATATGTGTATATTCACCAGCCTCTTTCTTGGGGCCCAAACCCGAAATTCTGACGTAGTTGGGGGATAATAAAAAGGATATTAAGTGAATGGGATGCGAGAACGACATTCCCGGCTTATTTTCAGGTTACCATTTTGGCCTCGCTGATGGTTTTCTTAATGAACACCCGCTATGCCTCTTTATATACGATCTTCATGGTACCTGGTCGCCTATAATCGTTTTTCTCTACGCGTACGGACCTTAGTGACCGAATATAGGCGTATATAAAGAAGAAGTTTGTGGGAATTGGCGCGTTAATTGAAATATAAATACTGCTTCTGCGGATTCTATTAGGGCAGTGCTATTTGCAGTATGTAACGTGAATTAGGGCACAGAAGGTCGGCTGGCTTACATAAAAATGAACTACAATGGATTCAATTTGTTAGAATTAATAGGAAAAGCTTTAGGAACAAAGCAATGGTTCTTGTGTCTGCATAGTATAAAGACTGCATTTATAGTTTGTCACATTAGCTGCGGCAAAATATGTTACATAATATGGGGCTTCTAATGGCTCGTTTTAGAGCGTATTAAAAAATGCGGATGAAATTGTCGATCAGAAAGAGGGAAGATCAACCATATGGAATGCTACATTCAAATTATCAACAAAAAGCTACAATATGCATCAGGGTGATCTTTCTTTAAATAGCAAACATTAAAAGTTGAAATATTTAATAATGGACTACCCAATTTTGTTAATTTCTCTAATAATAATAACAGTAATAATAATAATTTTTTTTTTTTTTTTTTTTGACGGGGGAAAATGCTTAGATGCACCATCAAGCGGGCAAAAGGCGTACTCGCTCGGTGTGTGGGACTTCCACCCACTAAAAACCCCCCTTTCGGACATAGCTCCACTCCGGTACCGTTTTGCACATATCTTCGGAGTGGTGTCCTGTATTTAACGATTCGTCTCGCTTTTCTTGGCTTTAAGCACTCCCTCGATGAATGTAGAGATCCTCCGCCAGGTTTCGGGGCTCTCCATCATCTTTTGGATGATATTCTCGGGCGACAACTCTCCCAGCTCATTCTCCAAAACGTCTCTCTCCGGCCCCCACCTCGTACACTCAAAAAAGGTGTGGTGGGCATCGTCTTTATCGGAATCACGATACGAACACTGGGCACTATCCACTTTCCTCATTTTGAACAAGTAGTCGTGGAAGTACCCATGTCCGGAGAGGAACTGAGTGAGATAGTATCCTGTCTCACCGTGCTTTCTGTCTATCCAGATTGACAGGTCTTTTATCAATCTGGCGGTCCATCTTCCTGTCGTGGCGGTCTCCCATCTCTCCTGCCACAGCCGAATGGTGAGTCTTCTTTCGTCTGGGGCCGGATTTGTTCCCGTTTGCCCTCTTTGTCGAAGGCATCTGCCCAAATCTCACAGCCGTAAAGAAGAATGGATTCCGAGACCGACATTAGCAGCCTTCGTTTGCTTGCGGATGGTCCGCCGACGTTAGCCATAAGACGGCTAAGGGACGCCACCCTCTGGGCCGCTTTGTTGGCAGCAAAACAGATGTGGTCCCAGAATGTCATCCTGTTATTTAAATAAATCCCAAGGTATTTGATGGCCTTACACGTAATTACCTCCTCCGTGTTGATCCTCATTGGGATTTCTAGGGGAATCCTACGTTCCGTGAGGAAGGCGATTTCCGTCTTCTGCGTCGCTAGCTGCAGGCCTTGCTCGTCCATCCAAGCGATGACTCTCCGCATCGTTTGGTTCAACCGCCTCTGTGCGCCTTCTGAGTCCCTTGCGACTATCACCGCCACGATGTCATCGGCGTAGCCCACAAGAAACGTATCGTCGGGCATCTCCATGCGTAATATACCATCGTACGATATATTCCAGAGGTCCGGGCCCAGTATTGACCCCTGCGCCGCTCCCGCTGTCACCCGCATCGTACGCCAACCGTCCTCAGTCTCATACCTTAGCTCCCGGTCTTTAAGGTAGTTTCGGAACATCTCATAAGGTATTGTGGGGTGCTGAAGCGTTCTTCCAAGGCCTCAAGGATTTTATTCCACCTTACGCTGTTAAAGGCGTTTTTTACATCCAGGGTGACTAGCATTACTAGTCCCCTGGAATGTCTGTTCCGGAGCTGCTCGGCGTAGAAAGCGTCGACCACCTCCCGGACCGCACTGATCGTCGAGTGTCCCTTCCTGAAGCCATGCTGTCTCGGGGAAAGTCCTCCAGCTTCATCAACAGTGATCTGGAGTCGTGTCTTCAAGAGTCTTTCCAGTAGTTTTCCCGCCGTGTCCAACATACACAGTGGTCTGTATGCCGAACAGTAATAATAATAATAATAAGAATAATAATAATAATAAACATTTATTTGCCCAACAGGTAACCCCAATAACCGAGCAAGGATATATAGATAAGTAATATAATGTGAATACATATAAAGAAAAAGTATACATAGATATAACAAAGAAAAAAAAGAAAAAAATAAAGTTACTGTGTAATACTCTCAAGAAAAATGTCTTCGTAGTAGACTTCCGCATTCCGTGTCATGTGATACAATGGCGCCCTAAGTAATAGATTAGTCCTTGGTGTTGGCATGTTGAAGGTAACAGAATGAGGAGTGACAAGTCGAGGAACATTGAAGCTTATACCTGATAGTAAGAAAGGACAATCAATTTTATTATTTATTAGTTTTTACAAATAGCGAGCTCTTTCAATATTACATCGATGGCTTAGTGGGTGCATTTGATGTAAATTAAGCAGCTCTTGATATGTATTAATATGTATAAAATTTTAAATATATGGATCAAACACGAATATAAAAAAAAACCGCTGATTTGCAAAATTTTCAACTGCTTTTTTCATTGTAGTACAAAAATAAAATGAACTGAAGCTATCACGTCTGAAATTAAAATAAACTATTATCAACTTTTCTATATCAAACCGGCAATATTATAATTATAGAAAAAGTCGATAAGTATTTAAAGTTTCTACACGTTATTATCTAACTGGTTATTAGAATAGTTTCAGAATGAAGAATGAAACTATTTAAATGATTTTAAATTAAAATTTTGTCATTTCAATAAAATTGTTTGTAATACAAAGTGCATAATTTTGAAATAGTGTTTCAGAATATTGAGATATATTAGTTTAACCTTTCGATACCGAAGGGTGTAAAAGTGACGCGGTTTACGAAGGGGGTACATTATGTACCCCCATTACAAGTAGGTTAGTATAATAAAGTAAAAGGGAATAAATAATAATAAATATATTTTATTTTGTAGTTACGGTTACAATATATAAAGTAATGATAACAATAATGATAGAAATAATAATAAAATAATAAAAAATAAGCCAGCAATTTTTCTAAAAAAAATTTATATAACAAACATATATTTATATGGCTTCTCTATTCTATTTGATCCAATTGGCATTTAGAACATGTTATTGTTTGTACAGTTGTTTGGTGTTCGGCACGAACGAAGTTTTTACACATATGACATGTTTTTCTACTTTTGCGATCTTTATTACGTGGACATAAAATACACCTTCCCGAAGATTTCAATTGATCTTGTCTGTTGCTAATTTGCGTATGTGGTGTGGGGACCAATTCGTACACGGCGTTCACAACACGTTTGTGGAATCTTCTTGAATTTTGCAGTCTTCTAGCCACATCTGGTCTAATAAGTTCTTGTCCTAAAGAAAGAAGAAACTGCTTGCGTCTGTAGGAAGCAGCCTGAGATGAAACAGAATTTTTAGTTGTCCATATGACGTAAGAATTGAGACAGGCGATATCTATTATGTTTTGAAATAAAACAAAGGGCCATCTGTTAGAAGCTCTCTTACAGCTATACTCGTTGACCATTTTGTCCATGGTATCAACGGCGCCTTTTGTTGAATTATAATGCAAGATTAGGTCTGACTTATAATAATTATCTTCACCGCTAATTTTAACGTCATGGTGTTCGGTGCTCAAAAGAATGACTGCTTTGTTCTTTTTTGGGAATATACGAAACCAAAGTAATGTCTTCTAAAAATGCAAACACTGTTGACTTCACTTCTCTAGAAGGATGAGGTAGTAGAGCAGGGGGAATGTCTTGCTTATTTTTACGAAGAGTTCCGCATAATGTCAGATCCCTATTTAGTAACGCTTTTGCTAAGGGGCAACTTGTAAAGAAATTATCAGTAGTTATACCATAACCAGATCCGAGACAGGATACCAAATCAAGAATTACCCGTTTGCCTTCCTTTTGCCTCCTTTTCAGGCTTGTTGCCTTCCTTGCCAGTATAGATTTGAAGGTTGGCAGCGTAAACAGAATTTGCATCTACTAAAGCCCATATTTTGATGCCGTATTTCGCAGGCTTCGATTTCATGTACACACGGAATGGGCACTTGCCTCTAAAACTTACAAGTTTCTTCGGATTCTTCATGTTCCATTCTTCAACATATTTTTCCCCTTTCTGATTTGTGTATTCCACAATTATTTGTACGATTTCATCGTTTATAAATAATTTGAAACATTCGACAATTGTTGAAACATTCCTAGTTTTTCGTTATTATATTCTGAGAACGTGCGCGAGATGCTGTTTGAGGACGATTGTTCTACACAGTACCATTCTTGGAAATGAAAGCAAAATCTGACTGCAAAACCTCTTCTTCATCATCACTATTTTCCGGAGAAGAGAGCTGTAACAGAAATCATTCAAAATTAAATTGTTTGTGATTCTAAATTACAAAAAAAATACCTGTTGTATCTCTGGCTCAGATTCATCTTCTTCTATATTATCCTCAGACTCTGATGCATCTGCCAAATTATCTTCATTTTGAATAAAATCTTCATCGCTTTCTTCGAACCACTGTAGGGCTACGGCACGATCTTCTTCTCGAGACAAATCTAATTTTCTTTTGTTAGACATTATATCTGGACAAAACCGCACTTCGAAGCAAAGTGAAGATAAACACAATAACAATACACCCTCACTGCTTGGATTACGCGCAGAGACTAAAGCAATACTGATGAAATTGGCTTATATAGAGTACACCTGATACGAAGTGTTTTCGTCAAATTGCGCAAAGTTACCAGAATTGCACTTGGAACATGGATGCCGGAGAGGGGTACAGTTATACCCCATGCATAATTTTATTCAATTTTGAGATCACGGAGCATGAAATTACGACGTAATGCACACAATATTCGTACACATTACAAATAAAGTTGGATTAGCAGAAATTACAATGCTAATACACAAAAACAAAGAAAAATAACTGCTTGGGGTACAGTTGTACCCCCCTCCGGTATCGAAAGGTTAAAAAAAAATTGATAATTATCAGAAAAAATGTTCATTGAATTGTTTTTTTCTCTTAACTGCATTTTCATTAGTGCCGAAAATATCGCATCTCTGCTAATTTAACCGGATTTGTAGCTTCCATAATAACAAAGTTAGTAATAATGCGTTGAAATCCGTGGACAGATTACATACCTGCAAGACTACAATTAGGGACCCACTCATCATGCTTAACCCTGAACCACTAACGCAAATCGACTACCTATTTGATACTAAAATTGTTTGGGGTTACGCGTAACCTCAGCTAGTTTTACAGGGTTAAAGCAAAACTGACAAAGCATTTAGCTTCATTCCCTTTTATAGAATTAACACATTTTTAAGCATATCTAACTACAGAGACAGGCTCGGTTAATGGATGTGGTCTACAGTCAGATCAATTACCGGGAGCTGGAATACACAATGGGGTGAGAAATACAATGATCACTGCTCTACCAGAAAATTATTCCACAATTTTACAAGTAGAACCATAAGCAATTTTGCATTATGCAACAGAGATCAATCAGAGACCTTATAAAAACTAGAGAATTTGTATTAGAACAGAGAGTCAGGTTATACTGAGGGCATTTGTGAACACGAGAGTACAATCAAGACTGATTTAGAAATGTATTCCAGAACTGAATAGCTTGACAGACCGTAATAAAATCACTTTACTGTGACTGCCCGGACATTCAGGTATTGAAGGAAATGAAAAAAACCGGCGTGTATTCGAATGCTTATAATGTGTGTTAGATTCTCTATTGCCATATACTGATACACTTTCCCAGACAATATCAACAGCTTTAAATAAGTTCTTGTTGCGTTCTCTTGTTGAAAACACGTCCTCACCTGTCATGTAAGCGGTACAACATAATTCACCGCGGGAGTACAATAGTGCCACATCCGATGTATGCATGTAGGTAGAAAAGTTCGGCAACACGTTACACCTACACCCGAAGTGAATCATCAATCTCGCCAGGAAAAATAATGTATTCCCGCACAAAAACAGGAATAATATACGCCCAGAACCGTCTAAAAACACATGTTCCTGACCGTTGCCCCGTTATGAAGACGTATGCGTCTTATTAATCCTGACGTAGCGGAAACGTATGTTTTTATCGGGAGAGCAACGAAGCTCACTCAACTTCTGCTTTCGAGTGGCAGCGTCTACTTCTTTGTCGCTGAACAGCGTGTGCAGTTTCCGTTCTGAAAGGAGCAATTTATAAGAGAAAAACATACGTGCGGTGGCGGCGTGGGATTGAATCTCGAACCTACATAGCTTTCGTTGGTCGTGTATGAAGTGGCTTTCCTTTTGCGGGCAATTCGCGAAGTCCGCAGTTGATGTGTGTGTAGCTTTATATTGCTACCCGGCAGTCCGATATCAAAAATGGGAAACGTGCAAGTGGTGTGTGCCCGGTGAAGAAGGATAATTGGAATGTAAATATTTTATGCTGACCGTACCGTAGATGCTTGTGCGGTGGAGTTTCTTTTTGGTTTGGGAAATTTACTGGAAATTGTTTGTTGCGAACTCATGCTTGCTGCTTCAAACGCATATGCTCGGAAAAAATGGTTTGCGGAAATTAGATTATGAACCTGCTTATATCAATCATTAAACGAATTATTGTCAAAATGATAATTCATTATTTAATATTGCTAAAACAAGTAGGTAGCCCATCTGCACCCACTGACATACATGCTAACACATTGTCTTGCTGAACTCCTGCGCAATGGCTAGCATTATACAGACAGTGGCGTTGTTGCCTGAGATATCATCTAACACTATACAAAGGCGATATTTTGTGCACTAAATTTTCGCAAAGGCTTTTTTTATTCACAATCATTTGCGCTATAGTGAACAGGAGATTTGAAAGTGTAACTTAATCAAATCTTGCAGAAATTGACATATAATGACTACAAACTCTTGGTGCTGGGTTTAGGTCAATTAGTGAACCATTTTTTTTTATATACAAATGGTGAATGCAGTTGGATGATTACTGGAAAAATGGTTCCGCGCTTTCCTAAAAGAACCAAAGATTGGCATTATTATCGCATATTCCCCAGCGTAGTATATTACATTCTAAAGAGTTTTATCACAAATTCCAGTGCTTTCATTAACATGTATGTTTACGCTATAATTAATATAGTTGCGTATAATTTTATTAACCCATGACTCGACGCGAATTGCCGTCGCATTGGACGTGATTGCCGAGATCGAATCGTCCGTTAACTGCGGAGTACCGATGTGGAAGCATCTCGTACTCGTACCATGAGCGATTGTCAATCCAGTACCTTTATACTATATTTACCAAGTAAATAGATCAAGTAAATACTACATTGCCGCCTTTACCCAACACAATTGAGTAGACAATCCAACGGTTATGAAACAACCGTAGCGCCATCTCTATTGCAATTTCTGTAGTATCACATATTTATGTAGCTAAACCAAGTATCATACTCCTACTGTACAGGTATAAGCTTTGCTGTAATACAGTTTCAAATAATTAACAAATATTAGCAGATGTAATTAAATGCATTAGTATATACAAATATTTTCTTTCTAGTCTTTAAACAGTTTCCTCTGTGCAGTGGTAATAATTGCAAATAATCATAAAAAAATCATTCACAGGATTTCCACTTCATCGTGTGCAATTTATTATATTTACTTAAAATATTCTAAAGTATTCCACCATATTTTGTAGCAGATTGTTCAACAATTTTATTGCTCTTTTTGTAACTGTGGTTTATGAAGCAACTGCAGTGAGGTATTGTAAAATTTCCTACAATATTAGAAATTGTGAGAATAATTTCCGTCAAACAGGAAAGTGTAAAGTTTACTACCTATATGGTATTTTTCTGTGTACCTACAATTAGTACATTGATAGAACTGCCGTATATTATTTATGTACAGAAGATATGTAATACTGGTTATAATTAGCTTTATTAAGGTATTGATTCATTTAATTGTCCCTATAACACAAATCTAATAATACAAAACTTTAACATTATCAATTAAAATGTTATTGACTATATTATATATATCGCTCAGAAGTGCATAATTCGCTGAATAGCAGGTATCGGTGCTACCACATCGTGCAGGTCATTCTTTAAGAAATTTGGTATTTTACCTCTGTATATATTCTGGAGATCCTTGCCTACGCATTTGCTACTCTGTTTTCCATGCGTATAGCACGAGGTCTAGATCCAACTTCCGCTTGCCGTTAAATAGGCTTCGTATTACCCAAAGGTCTCCCGTTGATGCACAACTTGTTGCTTACTTTACATGTCAAATATAATTATTATGATAATAAATGAGTATTTTAAAGTGTACCAGGCCAAAATATTGCTAATTTAGTGCAAATTCAGATCTCATTTGCTTATTTTATGCAAGGGTAATCTAGGTCACTTCTCTATTTTTTCATGCGATTTCCACTTAATGTGAAATGTTGATAATATTTCCTTCAACTTAGTTTCTACAGGTTATCATATTCTTGCCAGATAATTTCATTCGCATCTATCGGCAGTTGAATACTTGTTACTAAGATAGAAGCTCTTTGGTCATAACTATTGAATTTTCAAACTGACTATTTTTACTCTGACCTCTTTGTTGGTTGCTCCTGCGAGACAGTGTTTTACGACTAAAATGCTGAACCTACCAATGAACATTAGGGTACATCAATATTAGAATTTGAGTAGCAGAAACTGTAAAATCATTGCATTTAGAGTTCGGTAATTAACAGCCACATATTGTTTCCTATCTTGTAGGAAGGACTACACTTATTCAAAGCCAATGCTCCTGATTCTATAACTTATCCTATTTTATGAAAAAGCGTGGACCACGCAATCAAATACTTTACTCAATCCTAGGAACATGTCTGCAGAATAAAACCCCGATTCCAGGAATGCAACTAAATTATGAAAATATATGGGAGCGGTCGATGTTGAGTAACCTTTCGTAAAACCGTGTTGGCAGTTATAGATAACACATTGTTTTTATCTAAAAACTCGTGCAATCTGTTTAAGAAACAATATTCAAATATTTTCAAAAATGATGATGTTAAGGCAATAGGTCGGTAATTTTCTGAAAGAAACTTTTTTTGTAAACAAGTTAGTAGGTAGGTTTAGTGTTTTTTAAAAAGTTAGGAAACTGGCCCTGTTCAAAAACTTTGTTCTTTAGACGAACTAATACGGGCCCAATGCAAATGTGAACTGCATTTCGCAGTCTTCGTTTAGTGTTTTCTAAAATGACACCTGCCAGCCTTGAGTAAGTAGGCCCTTACTTAAAGAGCCTTAATTCTGATTTGCCGAGACTGATTATATTTGCTGTTGTTGACCACTCTTTTTACTACTAGTTGTCTGTAGGTCCTCCATAAGAGACAGCGATTTCCAGCCCTCACAATTTTGAAGTTCCCCTTTGATCTAAGTTTTGGGAGTATTTATAACGGCTACTGGTCTATGTATTTCTGACTGCTGGCCGTTTGTTTAACTAGTTGAGCAGCCGTCCCATTACCTTTAATGGAGAGTGCATCGGCCTCCCAATCAAAGTAACTCAGTTTGTCATGGTCAGTCGCACTATGTTGGCCACTATCATACCACCTTGGACCCATACTATTTGCTTTCGGAGCATTCAATATGGTTATCAGTGCATGTATGGCTATTCTTTCATATTATGGTCCTCCTAAGCCCAATTCCTTTTTGCTTCAATTCAATTGTTCGACAATCTTAATCTGTAAACACCGATAACAATGGTTTTCTCTGTTTGTAGATGGCAGGGTGTAAAATTATTATTATTTTGTAATTCCCAAACAGACTGTTCTCTGCAGTATATCTTATGCCGTATTTTCTTTGAGTTTCGCCCACCACAGTATGGATCCTTATGACAGCTTGGTATAACTAACGATTATAACTTCGATTGTAGTTTCCAAGTTTTCCCAAAAAGTATTTGGCAGGACCAGTATGCCATTTTACTTTATAGACAATTTTGTCTATTTGCTTCTAACAGTTTAACCTTTGGTCAAGTACAATCACTAGATATTTGACCCCATTAAAGTATTTTATTTGTTCACCCTTCAGAGAAACTTTGCCAAAACATATTTTCTCCTGTTTGTTGATGATACAGTCGCACTTTTGCCGGCATGTGCTTGAAGTTCCTTATTCAGGTACCTGATGCTGGCAAAATTGAGGGATATTGGCATGCGATCTAATTAATTATGCTTGTAGTTGATTACAATACAAACTCGTCTGCACGGATCATCAACAACCCGGAACGACATCAAGGGCAAGCACCTTTCTTGAGGGCACCCGCGTTATCCAACTGCGCAGATATCTAAATTCTACAATTAACAAGGTCAAAAGCCTGCCTATGAAAAGACTCATGTTTCGGAGTCTAGTATCTCTGTTGTCATATATCTATTTAAAAATGAAAATAAAGAGAGAGTGTGAAAATTTGCTTCTAACAAAACAATCTTGGATTGGACCCAGGATTCTACATTTTCATAGAAAGTTATGTATCTGATCCATGCTTCAAATATAGTTTGATAGGATACACAGTATGGATTAATTTGGGATGTATTTAGGTTCACCTTTTGCGAAAATGGGAATAAATTTAACAAGGTGCTTAGAAAATGCTTGTTCTGTAGACTAACTCAAAAGCTATATAATGTGTAATCAATTAACTGAGTGCTTGTTTTTAAAATATTAATATATATATCATTTGTATCTGCTGTATTGGTTGATTTGAAATTGCAGGCAGGTATATATGTATATCATAGCAGGACTTATGGAATTGTGCCTCGACATTAGCAATGCATGTATAAAAATATCCAAAGCCAATACGGAACAATTGCATATTTATGGGCGGAATAAACCTCATCAAGTCAGTCACTTTACAATATGTGTACACATGAAAAAGTCCAATACTGTGCGCGTCAGAAAAACCAACCATTCAGCAAATTTTAACACCGCTCTATTTCAGTTAATGAATATATAATTTAAGAGTTGTCAAAAGCAATTCTTTTGATTGACGAGTGCGTTATTTGAAACGCGTCGCTGACAGACCCCTTTAGCGAGGTAGATGGAATCAAAAAACCAATTCATCTCCTACTGCTATTCGACTGCTCTCCACAGAGGTGGAATGGAGTGGCTCGTATGTGAAAGGCACTCATTATTTCCCAAAATATCCGAAAATAATTTCTGCATATAATGCCGCCAACCACTCGTTATTTCCCAGGCGGATACTCTTCGCGGAATTAGCTAATTTCGATTTTCGGTGCGCCTCTCGCTTAATGACCAATTTTCAACGAACGTAACGCCTTCCTCGTTAAAAATTGCAACTGGAAGCCAAAGGTCGCATTGGAGGATTTTGTTTCGTTAGGTACATTTAATTTATTCGTTTTATGTTGTGCCAGTTTGTGGCTTGGTATAAATTGGAACGATTAGATCCGTGGAATAAGCAGAACGAAATCCGGTTCAGACGGTCCATTAATCACTGTATTGGATTACATGCGGAATTAAAACAGAATTAGCTTTATTATTGGTCTAATTACGTTCCGCTTGAGGGACGTTGCAAACGCAAAGCTGTGTGACAGTGTGGTAAGCAATTTCCAGCGTGAAACGTCGTATGGCATGTAATACGGATTAATTATTGTCGCTAATTGAACAGCACGGAATCAAGTTTTTGCTCGCATATTTTATGCAAGCAACAACTTATTACTAATACTAAAGACAAGATTTACTCTAAAGTGTAAGTCAATTCAAGTGAATGTAATACTAATTGGTAAATTTTACCCATCTATTTATATTTTCTCAATCCTACTTTGAGATCAACGAAAGCTAACGTTGAGCTGTTGGGCTAAATAATCAAACTACGGACAAAACGCCAAATTGCATAAAAATTAACTATTCTTGGATGCTTGAATTCTTATGCTTCTTGAGTTCCTGAACGATTAAAACCACTTTAAAGGCCATCATTTAAAAGGAAAAATCGTGAAACGAAATAGCTTCTTTCTCGTAGTGACGTTGATTACTTAATTACTACTTATTCTTTCTTAATTCAATTACATAAAAAAAAAAACTTAAACCAATCCTTATCCCAGTTGTCTCCAATTTACTTTTCCTTTGCTCCTTTTATATGATTTGTATGATACTAGTGGCACCCTTTGGAATTGTTTTTACTATGACTAACCGAGAAAATGGAACAGCATCTTTGACATCTTCAGGACCATGAGTTCATTAGTAAAATGGTTTTAGGGCTGACATGGGGAGAATATACTTTATTAGCCTACTCTAGTATTAATTGCTTTGTACAGATTTGGTGGACGGAACATTGTTTGTTGTACTTTTGACCCAAACTACCACTTATCTCTTTCAGGCATACTAAGTTTCCCGATACAGATATTGCCGTTTCAATAGTATATGTGTGTGCCATCGCAGAAATTGATTGCGCTACAGCTTCCACTTTCTTGGATCCGCACTCGGCCAGTGTTCGACCACTATGCATTTCCAAGTTAAATCCACTTTGGTCAGTATTGTAAATATTTTCTAATCCATAATCAGGTAACTGTGTAAACTTCTGACAAATAAAGTTGCTTCTGCTGCAATAATTGCGCCATTGGTCACTTAGTTCCTTGTTTGGAATTTCGTAATTCTGCGGGAATCTGTATTATGGTTATGCATGAATTTCTGTATCCACCAATGCGATGTTTAAAACTTTGCAACCTGCAACTCTTCTTGAGCCACTAATGCCCATCTTTTTATATCCCAATCACGAATAATCATTCCACGGTCTATAGTACTTTTAAATTGGTTGAACACATGGGCCGACAAGCGACATAACTTTTAACGTCTGTCTCCCCCGCTGGTCACTTGCTGTTCCCATCGGTTTAGCTGCCGAAGTGACGTAACCTTAGCATACCTATGTTGGACATCTCTTCTTCGATGTCATAATTTACTTTGTTTCTTCCTCAATATCCACTAGTTGTTGCCCAGGAAAAACGAATTGCGAATCAGCAAGATTCCATCAAAAATACGTGTCAAATATTTTTTAGGCATTCTGTGTCCCTACCAAATTTCACACGTTTCGTCATAAATTAAAGGCTGTATTACTGAAGCAAGCTCTCTACGTATTTCAAAGATTTATTAATTATAAATTTTGAGTTGTTCCCTCGTTGTGAACGTATGTATTTTTTATTGTGAATTTGCTTGTTTGTTTAATTTAGTATATATAAGCAAATTTTTATTTAATCATGACTAATACTTTGTAATACTGTTGTTTATTAATTATTGCCATTTTTATTAATGTCAGACCATTTATACGTTTAATGACAATATAATACACTAATATTATAGGTTAATGTAAAACTAGCTAGAGCGTGCAGATCGACATAGCTAACTTTGAAAATACTCAAAACCAAATTTTGTGATGTTGACGTAATTTCTATTCCTTTGCTGACTGCCTTCCTTTGAGCTAAAGACATACTTTCCTGTTCGCCACGAATATGTAATATAATTATTCAAAATTTAAAAGCTAGACAAGCTTGGTCTTTACCAGGTTTGTTTTAAAGCAAGCTTAAAATTAAAGTTTTCGTCACTACTCTTACAGAAAGCTAAAAGCACTACGTGTAAACGTCCTAAACGGAAAGTAACTTAGAAAAGCAGCATAGATCCTAACTTTTTAGGTATATCGGTACAAAAAATATCCAAAATATTGGGATTTTTCTCTCCCAGTTAAAGCTAATGTTTTACTAGATTAGATTAGATTAGATTAGGATTGGGGTGGCCTATCGACCTATTTCACCGCGACCTTTTCAGATCTATTGTGATCCCCTTTTTTCCTAGAGGACGCTCTCTAAGTTTGCCCTCTTAATTAGGCCTATCATCTTTGAGAGCGGCTTCTTTATGTAGCTGCTAGCTGTGGGGTTCACCTCCCCCATTACTAGAAACCTTGTCCTCGCCAGGCCTTCACATTGACACAGCACATGAACTGGTGTTTCTTCCTCCTCTTGGCAGTATCTGCAGGTTGCATCATCTGCCAGGCCTATGTTGTACATATGCCTATTCAGTCTACAGTGACCAGTCAGCAGACCTACAATCATTTTGACAGTCTTCCTGTCTTTATTCAGTAGATCTCTCGTAAGTTCAGGCCTTTGCTCCTTTAGGAACTCTTGTGCCTGCCATTGTCCCGGTGATTTTTGCCACCACTCTCTGGACTGTTTGTATATCCATTCATTGATGGATTTTTTAATTTGCGATTTGGTAGTGCCGAAAGAGGGGTCGGCTCCAACGAATGGCCTTGACGAACCTCGCCTGGCTAGCTCGTCCGCCGCCTCGTTTCCTCTCACGCCCGAGTGGCTAGGGACCCAGGCTAGGGTTACTTTCCTTTGGGTGCCCACCTCATTTAGGGCGCTTACACAGTCCCAAATCAGCTTAGAGTCCACGCTTGCGGAGCTAATCGCTTTAAGTGTGGACTGACTCTCAGAGAAGATAGCGACGCTTTTACCCGGTTCGGTACATCTTTCTATCTCTCGGACGCAGTGATGAATTGCAGCAACCTCAGCTTGGAACACCGTCGTGTCTTTGCTGAAGGTTACCGAAAGAGCCTTTTTAGGCTTCTTAGAGTAAATTCCCGCTCCAACGCCGTAGTCCGTTTTAGAGCCGTCAGTAAACCAGTTTGAGTCCGCTCTTACCGGGACACTTGCCTCCCAGTCCTTCTTATCTGGTATTATAACCTGATATTTCCTATCTAGGTTAGGGGTACGAACCATGGCATCGCATGGCAATCCTAAAAGAGGTGCCTCCTTGAGTTCGTCTAGCAGCTTTTTATAGTCAGCCCCGTGCGATTTACTTATCGGTACTTGACTATGTAAGAGTCTGTGTACTGTGGACCTTGCGGCTCCTTGTACAAAGATGTGTAATGGTGGCAGGTTCAGAATTACTTCAATCGCGGCGGTAGGGGTCGATCTCAACGCCCCCGTGGCGCACAGGCACGCCAGCCTTTGCACGCCACCCAGCGCCTTGGCCGCCCCCGCCTGCCGCGCCTTTGGCCACCATGCAACTGCTCCGTACGTTAACATGGGTCTAATTACCCTTGTGTACAACCACAGAGTCATCTTGGGGCTAAGGCCCCAATTCTTTCCACACAACAATGTTTTACTAACACTTTTGCAATTTATTAATATTACTCTGTGTTAAAGTGAATTTGTGTAAATATGGTTCCGTGCTCTTACATAATGTTTAATAAAAATTGAAATTGCAATTGTTAATTTACGGTCACTCCTTCAGCGAATATTTCTTGAAAATACTGCGCTATCTATTCTCTCTTTCGCAACCTTAGCAGATGCCTTTCTATGCTTACCTGTGTACATTTTCCTTGTATTGCGATTTCCCTTTTCTGGAAAAAAAGTCCTTGTTTACAAAGTACTTTTGGATTTTCTACAATTCTGTGTTTATTTCTGGTCGACTTTGTTTCTACATATTTTTCTTTGTAGTTTAAGATAAAAAAAACGAGAAAAAGAGAAGATTAATGAATTAGGAAATTGATAGTAAATATGATGTTGGGAGATATTTCCTGCATAGTAAAAGCTGCCAAACCAAACACAATTTTTGTAAACTGATATTTGAGTCGTAAGGTGACCATGGTAACCTGCAAATACTCAAAGAATTTGGTACAATTTGTACTCATTCCGACTTATATAATGCAAAATTTACTTACTTTAAAAGTAATTTGACACTAGAAAACTTAAACTCTGTTAGCGTTACTTTGTGTATTTCATACAATCATAGGGAAGACTAAGTCATACATCGAATTTGTGACACACCTTAATCTGTGGATAAAAAAAAACAAAGCACGTTTTTCCCACCAACGGTAAAGAAGGGGGCGGAGATTCAGTGGCGCTAGAAAATAAGCTAACTGGAAGGCTACAATGTTGAGACAACCAATGAGATAAATGGAAGTTCGAGAGAAGATTTAGAAAAGCGTACCATTGATTCTGAAGACGTGAAAGGTGGTTAGAAAGTTGCTGGTGCTTATTCCGGTAAGGAAATTGATTAAAGGCACAAAAGAAATGAGTAAGGTAATTGCAGAGAATTACTTATGCTTATTTCTTTATCAATGTTGAAGGGAAATTACCTAATAGTAATGCTATTTGCTGAGGGAGAGAAGATTCTAAATAATCGGAACATCTTAAGAAGAACCTTACTGAAAGACACAAAGATGCAAGAATAAAGAATTGCAAGAATATCTATGCTGAAAAGTTTTAGAGACAGTGAGGTTGTTGTTCTAGGAAAAATTAACTCTTGAAATTAATTGATAGTTTTTAATGAAATTCAAGAATTTGCGATCAAGTTTTCCATGAAGCAATGAGTTTAGACATAATAAAAGACCGGTAGTTGCTACTTCGTGCCCCATTAATTACAGATGGAAACATTGTGGTTATGTTTAAGCAAAAAGATCAGGCTAGGTTCGGCCTAACGCAAATAGATATGAATGTGGAAACAACCCTAAGTATTAAGGTTCATGAAGTAGAGGGTTTGTTTGCTGTAGCCAAACATTGCATTGCCACGATACTCTATAGTTTTACTTGCTGTCCGAAAAGAAGGAGTGTTCTGATTCTTAAAAAGAAAGAAAAACGAAAAGTATGTATTATTTCAGGAAAACTTTACTAGAATTGTCTGTCTTCTATTCCTCGTGATCGTTCACTTTCAGATGAAGGAGGTTTATGTAAACACTGCTCATTCAAATATACTGAATACAGCTGGAAAATTTGAAGCGATATAAAAGTCGTCGTAATACTCTTAGGAATGCTTTTCATAATCAAATCAGAAACCACAAGCTGCATGCAAGAAATCCCAACAAAAACGAGAATAATGTTGTAAAACCTCGCGTGGAACTGAAATACGATCTTCTTCCATCCCTATATATAAAGTTGGGAATAGATAGACAGGAATATTTTGTCAAACGTGCGGACCAAAAAAGGTAGGTTTTCAAGTACCAAAGAAACAAATTTTATCAACTGATACATTAGGTAAAGAAAGATGGTACCAGATGAACCAAAAATTCGACAACCTGTAAACGATCCTACGTTTTTAGGAGATTTGGGAGCGATAGAAGAGGAAACATGGAAAGCTTTCAAAGCAGTTACTTACTCATTAACTTTAAAGAACGATCAAAAATCGAAAATCAAATAGTCCCAGCCGGATATCGAACACGCAGCAATCCGGCGAAAAGCAAACATGCAAAGCGTTGAATTACCGATACCGTTTAAGTAGAGGGTTTTCTATTCTCAAAAGACTGACAGACCAATTGATGAAGAAAGTGTAATCGAAGAGCAATTGAATGATGTTTGTAGCATGAAAAAGTGTACAGATGGAGTCAAAAACGTTGCGAAAGCCGGCATTCTGTTACAGGAGCTCATGAAGCGATTTGATGGTCTTCATCTTAAACAGCTCTAATTGGAAACACTATAAAAGAAATACCTATTAAAGTTGTAGTTCAATGAATGAAAATATATGTGCACATGCACCAATGCTCACTTTACTCTTAATTTTACTGTTACTAACAAATCAGTCGAAGTCACTCCATTACTTAGACGCCGACAAACACTCCAAAACGTCTGAGATCCTCCACTCAAAACAACAGCTAAAGTTAGCGAAACACGTCTCCGACTTCGCTGCCTTTCCAGGTAAGTTGTCGCTCAAACAAACGTCGCCCCACTTTCTTTACCTGTTCCGAAGTTGACTCGATTTTATCAGTTATTCAAAGCCGTTCTTCGCTTCTTATCCGACGAGCGTCGCACATCCTAGTTTTATTATTACTTGCCGGCGGTAGAGTGAAGTGAACTTTCTTGAAACTTAAATTCCTTACGCCTTAGGATTCGCGACCGTTATCCGCTATCCGGAGGTTCTATCGCGTAGTGGAAGCGTCCTTTTTCGCGCTGAATATGCGACGCCGAAGTCAAGTCCACTTTTGTTACTTGCGCGGAGGTGAACACCTAAGAAGATTTCTGTTGAATTTCCGATTCGAGTTTGTCGTTCTGTGTATAGTACGTCGTCGTCGAACTCTGTGTTGTTCTTTCTGCTTTTAGAATTCACTTCGTAATATTCTTTTTGTGTTCCATTCCACTTTATTTTCTGGCAATTTCGTAATTTGCTGAATCTAGGTGCGACGAGCTGATTGATGGCTCAAGCAGTACATCACGTAGGATTTGACAATGTGTTTTATATTCGGAGAAAATTTATAAAAAATGAATCTAAAATCGTCATCCTGGGTTTGGTCCTCTTGGTCTGCGAAATCCCCAGATTGAGTCCCCCAGACTACAAAGAATTCTTTCACTGGACCACGGGGCGGATCTGTTTCGTCCTAGGTGAAAGTTTTGTATTTCAAGTATTTCATCTGAACTGTTCGTCCATATTGTTTTATACTGGGTTCGGATCCTGTATGTTTCGGGCTATTTAGTTGTTTATTCTGTCAAACAAATCTGGTTCGCCCTTTCATTACTCCTCATTTTCTGATGTACTGGTACCAAGATTATATTAACAGTATTGCGTTCCGAGAATCCCACCAATTCGTCCATTAACAGCTTACACGACACCTTTCGGCTTGTAAGTAGTTTTAGTGTCGCTTAGTTGCCTCACATAAAACGAATTCGTCTGCCACTTGTCGACTTCGTATTAATTACTTTAGCACATTTGCAGAATTGCATATACGATATACCTCTGCTTGAAAGGTAGATGTATAAGTCACATGCTGTGTAGCTATATTCTTCATTTCGAGAGTGTATCCTTATTCCCACATGCTTCGTTATCAATATATATATGTTCTGTGTAACTCCCTTTATAGTAATGCAGTACTGCAATCAAAATGCGCCAGTCTTTGCCTTCCTTTGTGTCACTACGTGCAATAGTAGCAAGTTCTGAAGGGCCTCTGCAACTAACATGGGCGTGCTCTGCATAGTTTCTGTTACACCTAAATAAGCAAATTGTTACATCTTTACATGTGCTTGTCCATCTTATCAAGATATAGTAGATGAGTGCCACCATTTTTATATATATTGCTACGAAACTTGTAGATAAATCTTTTAAATTTGAATTAAATTTTTATTTAAGTAAACACTGTTTTTATTCTCCTAAACACCACTCAGCATCATCTATTATACTCTCATTAAAGATATGCTAGATCTCAAATGATACAGGGCATGAAAAGTAAATTTGTCCCCACCACAGGGTTTTAAGTAGACCATTTTAAAAGACATACACATGCCCTAAAATCCATGGTTACAAGTATTAATTGAATTAGTTGTGAAATAAGTAAGTTTTTAGTTTAAATTATTACATACCTACGTTGACAAAATAAATAAATAGATAAAAATATATTTACATAAACAATTTTGTAGTCGATATTATGACCCTGTGGGTTTTGTTTAGCATGAAATAAGATAGCAGTATATATATATATATATAGTACTATTTAGCTTTAGATCGAATTTCTTTTCATGTGTGCGTTTGACTAGCATTAAACTACCATTGACTTTTTCGTGAAAATATTCAGACGAATTTGCAAATAGGTTTGGCGTCTACAGAGCAACTAAAACATTTTATTCCCACCACCATTATTATACTAAGCCCTTGAGCGTTAGAGGTCCTAGGATGTTGGTTTTATCCGCGTTAGTAGTTACTTCTTCAAATTCCGTTTAAACAATTTTTAAATTCAGAGCATTTTGCAACCATTTTGTTTTTTACGCGATTAGACGCTATATTAGAGGAGAATTCTTTCCTTGGAATCCAGATGTAGAAGTACGTCTAGATTATTAAATGCTCCCTTAATATTGAGAAGGGCTCCAGGAGTACTTCTTTGTTTCGCAGTGAAGCACTACACTCACCTGATGATGCCAGTAAAACCACTGCCGAAACGTCAGATTTACACAATCCAACAGACGATGGAAACATTCTCCTAATACATCGTCAAGAATTACACGTCATCAATTAGTGGATTGTTGGTTTCCTAGAAATTTTTGTTTGATTAACGTCTAGGAGTAAAGGTAAAAATTACTTTGGATTATACCCGGTATTCTAAACACCGTCCGCATAGTCTCATGTCATTTTGTCCTCGTGCACTTTAATTGAAAAATTCTTTTATTTATGGACAGCATTCTTCAAACAAAGTTTCAACTTGCGGAAACCGACAGAATATTAAAAATTCCATTCATTGTGCAATTTCGGAAATTTTTAACGACATTGTTTCTTTGACATAAACTTCCTATATTTTACACTAAAGTTTGAAGACCGTATGAACAAATTTGATAACGTTTCTAGTCTAATATGATGAAAATTATTCCTTATGCTATTTTCCACAACCATCTTTGAATGGTATGAAGAATTTCACATGTGCCCCACGCTAATCATCTTTACGATGCCGGAAATAATCGGTTATAGCAACGCACCAGAATGAGATTTGAACCCGCGATCCCCATGACTGATAGCTAATCGTGCAAGCCACTAGACTATCAGCTGGGTTGTATTTTGGTTATTAAGAGCTATTTAAACTATGACACCAGTAATAAATTAATTGCGAAATTTAATGATTAATACATCAACTTTGTTTAAAAGCTTTCAATTTTTACCAACGTTAAAGTTAAACTAGGTGTACTAAATAGTTATTAATTCTTTCGTTTTATTACGCTATATTTAATGCTTGGTCATTCAGTGCACTGAAACTAAATTCCCTTTTATTATTTATCTTATTATATTTTGACCCAAATAAACTTTTATATAAAAGAAATTTTGTTTAATATAAAAGACTAGATAATAATCATTCCCTGTGTATTAAAATTGAACAAAAATTTTAATTTCTTGAAAAGTGCCGGTCACACCAACCAAGTTTTCTACTACAATTATTCATTTATTAGGAATAAAAACATTAACATATATACTCAGTAAACTATGATATTAATTTCCACTGCTGTTGACAAAAACTCGAAATACTAACGAAAAAATAATCTATGATCTTACTGCAGTTACCTAAAATTAAGAACAACATTTTTGTCACACGAATTGCTAGAAAAAAAATTAATCGAAATGTTATAATTAAATATTCTACTCAAAAATGAAAGACTTGTTTTATAGCCAGTATTTTCTTTTAGATGTAATCTCCAAGAATGTTTTGTCTCTAAACAAACGTATTGACTTTCGAGCAAACATGTGTAGAACGTCACTATCTTGCTTAAATTTTATTAGTCAGAATATGTTCTTAGGCCGAAAAAAGGTGGTACGTACTAACCGAATAAATTTTGAAAATATTAATTTTACAACCAAATGTATATGAAAAAAAAAACTCAGAAAGGATTTTGCTATAATTGTACCATTCCACACATTTCGTATATATCATGTCACGAGGGTTGGTTTATTGTTATTTGCCACAATAAACTGTTATATCAGCTCAATGCCGACCATGTTAAATATTAAGATGATCTAAGGGTTTTCTTTTAAGACTTAGCACTTACCAAACTTAACAAGTCGACCGCTATGAATAAAGTCGTGGTAACTGTTTGCCACATTTGTCAGCAATCGTTAATAAGGGCAAAGGCAGCCAACCTGTTAAGCATTTGTTACCCAAGGTATGAAGTAGCGGATAACGTAATTACAATAAAAATCATAATCTCATTCGCACATCGAACTTGTTCAGATTTATTTTTCCGTTTCTGCACCATCGTTGATATTTTAGAACTACGTCTATGGTTTACCGCACATCGAGCGTCTTTTGTCTCGTTATACAAGTCGGAGCCTCAGTAAATTCTAAGCTCTCCAGCCTTCTATTTCAGCGTACGTGGGGGAAAGTGAACGGATGGGAAAAAGGAATAGTATTCGGAACATGTTTACCGATTTACGGACGAAAATGTTTTCGAATCCAACAGCGCGTGTAGCTGCTGCGTCTGATAGACTTGAAGAAGTAAATCGACAGTGGAGGAAATAGTATAAAGTAGAGAGACAGAATCAGGGATGTACATAAGACAAAATAAGTCGAACAAATACTTCGAGAAGGGGAGCTGCGCCTCTTGATAATGAACTTGTTTACTTACGAGTCGCTATTCGTTCGCTCTTTTGTGGGATTTATGGGAGTTGAGATGACATTTTGGAGAGGACAAAAGTTAAAATTCTAAAACATTAAAAAAAGACAATTTTTTCAAATGTCACTTTGATTAGACTTATCACTTTTGCTTTTATATTTATTTAAATACTTCTTATTGCTTGCTAATGCTATTAAATAATATAAAAAGACATAATAAGTCGACGGGAAATAGATGAAAGGGTCATCATTCTGCAACTCAGCAAAAATAACAGGGAAATTGTAATATTTACCTAATGGCGGTGCAAATATAATAGTTAGAGATGATTCGTATGAAATTTTCTCATGTGTTAAACAATCATAAGGCAATACTACTGTAGGCAAATATTGGGAAAAAGTATAGAACAATAATAGAATACTGCTAATTCAATGCTATGCTTTAAGTTGAAATTAGACTTACATAAGTTCATTCTGGTTGATTTTGATTTAACTTTTCAAAGGGTATACAGGGTGCGGCAGGGAATCTTGCTGATTTGAAAAGTCAATAAAAGAAAAAGTACTTCAAATATCGATTTAATTCTTTTTGTATCGTATAGTACACATTCTGAATTTTTGTTTTAAATGGTTTTAAAAATGACATCGGGCAAATGGCGACCCTCATTCGTGATACACTGATCAACCCTAGATTTAAAGTTGCGCTCCACTCTTTCGAGCATATCGACGGGAATGTTGGCGATGGCTTGGCGGATGTTGTCCTTCAGGTGTTGCAGGGTTCGGGGTTTGTCGTTGTAAACGATGGATTTAAAATATCCCCATAAAAAAAAATCGCAAGGTGCCAAATCGGGGGAGCGCGGCGGCCACGGTACGTCACCCCTCAAGGATATCAGGCGCTCGTGAAAGTGTTCCCTCAAAAGCTCCATCGAAGTTCTCGCTGTGTGCGCCGTGGCTCCGTCCTGTTGGAACCATACGTCCCCAAGATCCATTTCTTCGAGTTGTGGAAGAAAAAATGTCTCAGTCATTTCTCTGTAGCGAACTGCATTCACAGTAACAGCGCGTTCATCTTCCTCGAAAAAATGAGGCCCTATTATTGCAACTCTCGACAATGCACACCACACAGTAACACGTTCACAATGAAATGGAATGTCATGAAGTTCGCGAGGATTGACATTACTCCAATACCGCATGTTTTGTTTGTTAACACAGCCGGAAATGTGAAAGTGGGCCTCATCACTAAAAAACACGAGACGACGCTCTGGCAAGTTACTGAGCGCTTCACATGCAGTTTGGCGAGAAGCGAAATCGCGTTCACTCAACTTTTGGACCACAGCCAGTTTGTAGGGATGAAACTGGAGTTCCTTGTGAAGAATTCGTCTCACTGTGCGATCAGAAATTCGCAGAGCAGCAGCGTGTTTACGCGCCGAACGCCGGGGAGAGCGCAAAAACGACTCCCTTACCCTTTCGACGTTTTCTGGAGTTCTGGATGTCCGTTGACCTCCTGGGCCTTTTTTTTTTCAACACTCCCACTTTCCCTAAATGTGTTCACCCACGAAACAAGCGATTGCCGGCCAGGAACGGGACCCGCGGGATGAATATCGAGCCGAGTTCGGAAGGCACGTTGGGTGGCGACCACCGAATGACCGTTGGAAAAATAGGCCTCGACGGCGAACGCACGCTGTTCCTTTGTCCAACGCATGATGACAAATGTCATTTGGGGTAACAAAACTTCAAAACCCCCTCTTTCTGATGAGACCCTTCCCACCCCTTTCTGACCACGCCTCGCTCATTGGCGTCCAATTCAAATCAGCAAGTTTCCCTGCCGCACCCTGTATAACAGCTCAGCATTCTTCTACTTCATTACGATAGGACGTTCGACATACAAAGGTACCTAGACTCATAATCTTTAGACTGTTAAACAGCCAAACACCGATAGATTGATCGCACTTTATCAACTATCAAAAGGTACTAAACAAATTAAATAAGACTCGCTTCACAGGGATGCCAAGTGATGACATGCTTTAGATATATAATTCAGATGAAACTTATCAGACTATAATAAGATATGTGTTAACTCTTAACTGGTTTAAAATTGCATGAGTGTCCTAAATGCGGTGGACACCTAAAGGAAAATAGCATTGACCAGGGTGTCCAGCCATACAATCGTGAAAGGCACTAAGGCGGCAGACCAACTGGTCGGACGAAAATAGTCAAAGCATTTATTCGAGTTAGCCTTTCCTTTGGCATTATCAAATTACAAGTAACAAAGTTTATTAATAAATGGGCACTTAGTCAAAGGACGTCGGCAAAAATCACCAAAATAAAAGCAAGCAAAACCGTTCCTAAAGGAACAAAAGGCTAAATTTGCAAAAAACTTTCTACGTAAAGCCAGGATAGCAGTTAACCGAAAACATTTGCCTGGTCACTATTGTGAACTAAATAGGCACTTTTTTTTTATTTCTATTTATTATCTGTACAAATATATCAATATTTCAAAAAGAAAACCAATAATAAACATATAAGAACATATCCTGTCTTCTACCCCTCTACTTCGCCTCGGGAATTCTTCGTCTTGGGCTAGTTGTACTGAGGGGCCCTTGCTTTGTGTTACTTTGACGACTCCGGTTATATTATCTTTGGGTATGGTTTCTCTTAGTAACTGTTTTATCTTGTTTTTGAAAAATTTATAGGGAGATTTTTTAATTACTTTTGGTATTTTATTGTAAGTTTTTCTTGCTGTTGTTGTCAAGATTGCGTATATGTTTGATATGTGTATTTTTCGGTTCCTATGTGTGAACTTCTTCTGGTTTTGTAATTATCTATATCTCTATTTGTCAATAATTGAATTCCTAATTTAATTACATTATTTTCTATTTTATCTAAAGCAAGATATTATGTAGATCTATTAATTGGTGTATGTTGAGCTCTTGTGTTCTTTCGTATACTTCTGATGTCGGTGTTTTGTACTGCATGTTGAACATTTTCTTCAAAATTTGGTTTTGTTGTAGTTTCGCTATATCCTTTTTCGTTGTGTTTCGCCAAATGTTGATTAGGTAACTGTTTCTTGCAGTGAAAAGAGCGTGGTATATAGATTTTTGATATGTGTTTGGAATCAAATGTTTTATTTTATTCAGTGCAGCAATAGTTTTTGAATTTTGTTCAGTTATTTTATCTCTGTGTCTATCCCATTTCTTGGTGTTCTGTATTTGCAAGCCCAGATATATTGTTTTTTTCACTTCTTTTAGTTTTTGATTTTTTAGATTTATTGTTATTCCTTGTTCTGCTCTTTTATTACTGTACATCATATATCCTGTTTTCTTTTCATTTATGGTAAGTTATTGAAACACCATTCTTCTAAAATTTTCAGATTTCATTTACATTTTCTTCCATGTGTTTGATATTATGACTGAAATATAGAATACATGTATCGTCTGCATTTGCGTATAGTTCTCCATTGAATGTTTGTTCGAACAGATCATTCCTATAAGATAGGGTGGAGATTTCCGCCTTGTGGTATTCCAAAGTCAGCATACATGGGTTTGCTCGTATTGTTGTTTATTCTTGCCGTTTGTTTTCTGTTGTAGAGATAGGTGTAGATCATATTCAGTTCTTTAGAAGCCATAAAATTGGAGTTTCTCTATTAATTTTTCTTTAGATATCGTATCGAAAGCATTTTCATATCTATGAAAACTATTGCAACTGGTTTGTTTTCATGGAATTTGTTTTTAAAAATATCAGTCAAGTCGTATGCCGTTGACATTGTACTAGATTTTGGCCGTAATTTAATATGTTATGTGTTTGTATATGTGATATTATTCGTTTTTTGTATAGTCTTTTCCAAAATTTTGTTCATTGCTGACAGCAGAAAAATGGGTCTATAATTTTGCGGATCTTGCGTATTGTCCTTTTTGGGAATGGCTACTATTATGCTGGTTTTGAAGTAGTCGGAATAGAGTCCTTGTTGTTATGTTTTATTTATTAGTTCGCTTAGAATAGGTGGTAGCTTTGTTGCGTTTTTTTCTAATTATATTGTTTGTGATATTATCAAAACCAGGAGATTTGTTATTATTTAGTGTTCTGATTATTTTTAATAATTCTTTTTCCGTTGTGTCTTCAAATATAAGAGGTGGTATATGTTTTTCTTAGTAAAGGTCGTTTGTGGATTTTTGTTATAGCTTTGTATTTGCTTTTAGGTTAACTTTTTTCTTACTGTCGCAATGTATCTGTTCATCTCATTTAATATTTCTTTGGCTCTGATGTAATGGTTCCGCCTTCTTTCATTATTTCTGTGATCTCTCTGTTATAATTTTTTTTTTTTCTTTGCCAATTTCCATTTATGAGTTTCAATAGATTACTGGAATCTCTATGATGTTTTTTTTTATCAAATTTTGCCAATATTGGTTCTTAGTATTTTTTGTTCCGTGTCTTGTATATTCTTTTTGGTTTTTATATTCCGCCTTGTAGATTTCATTGTTTGGATGCTTTTCTTTTGGTTTTTTGAAGAGTCTATTTCGCTTTTTTATTTTCTGGTGTTTTTCTACTACATTTTGAATTTTCTTAGTAAGATTTTCTATAGTTGTGCTTTTATTTGTATCGAGGTTCACTATTTCTTTTGAAATTTGTTTGTAGTCAGTTTTCAAAAATTGCTCATATATTGTCTCGGTCAATATTATGATCATGATTAATTTTTATTATTAGGACATTGTGGTCAGATAGGTCTGTTTGTTGCACTTTGATTTTTGGAATCTTTTCCTTAACGTTTGTTATGACATGGTCCAAATGGTGTCTCTTCCATTTGGGTTTTTCCTTGTGTAGTATTTTGTTGATCCTTTACTTATTATTTTGCAGTTTTTTTCTTTAAGTATTTTGTAATATTCCCGTCTTGTTTTATTTCTTTCTAAAATATTTATATTGAAGTCTCCAACAAGTATGTGGTTTTTTTTCCTATTAACAATGTTGTTCTTTAGGATAGTTTTAAAGTCGTCGAAATTTGCTTGTGGGGTTCTATATATTAATGTGAGTGTTGTATCAATTTGCATAAGTATGCACATCGTAAGCTTTTGCAGATTTTGCGAAGACGAAGAATAAATCTCAGCCCATGTGTTGTACCAATACGATGGCTAGGCAAGGATAAGTTGTCTACAACTGGGCTCAGAGAATTCCAAGGCAGTTAGAAGCAATAAGGGACACAACTAGGGAGCGTCTAGAATAATGGAGATTATCATTGATTTGAACAAATTGTTTTGTAATAGGCCTTTATGGCAATTATAATCCTAATCTCATCTAATCTAGTACGTTTCAATTGAAAGCTGGCACAGCAGTATTTCTATCAATGGAGGTTAGCTGTATATAACATTTGCTCTTACCTGCGGTGAAAGTTAAAGTGCCATCGTTGCTATATACTGCAGGCTCTTTCTCATCCATCAATTCGCCTAGTGGTGCTCCCCTTGTCTTCCATAGCAGGATATGACAAGCAGAATTTTGCACTAAAGTGATCATCCCTCAGAATTTCCTCTTTGCGCCGTCTCTGTGTGGATGAAAAAAGTTGGCAAATATAGCTAGATCAATACTTGGAGCAATATAGCAGACGTATATTATTAGCGTCTAGGTTTCAATCTATAAAAGTCAATCATGCACGTTCTTACTCAGTACTTTGATGTTCTTATTATAGATTCTAATTGCATTATAATGTTGCTCACTATTGTAATTTGTGTAATTTTAGCTTAAACCCGATTGTTATCTAAATTACTATATAATAACTATCAAAAACCTTTTGACGGTACTCAGTATAGGTTTCTTTTAAATATTATTTTTATTTAAATACAACCACGGACACTTTTTCATAGACTATCTCTTTATATAATAGTAAATAATAATAATAAAACATTCTTAATCAACAAAACAAGTACCTAAAAAAGATATTACAAATATTACATTTAAATTTTAGTTGTTAAAAGGTGTTGCACATCATAAAAAAAATTTGTCAATTAATATTTCTTTATTTTATACTTAAACAATAATTGTTCATGTTTGTAATTTTGCGGGATCATACTTTAATTTTTTAAGATTTGCCTTATAGCACTTATTATACTTATTATATATACGGGAAGAAGTTGTTTGCGGAATGCGTACATTTTTTCAAATTGATTCACATATGATGTTATCATGACTGATCTCATAGTTTTTTAATAATGTGGAGTAATGTTTATTGCAAAGCACGCACCTTCGTAAATATATAGGGAAGGTTGGGTTAGTATTTGGCCTGTACTAAATACCTCACGGCATGAAAATTCGGTTCGCGTCCGTCAGAGTTTCCCCAGAAGATTATGCCCTGTGATAGTATAGGGCCACATATGCATGGTATGCGAGAAGAGCTGCTTCCCTACGGAGTTCTGAGGAGATTACTCGTAACGAATCTTGACAGTTTATTGGTGAGTTTATTGATGTGTTCTTTCCAATTCAAAGCACACTCTAATTTTAGCCCAAGAAAATTTTGTTTGAATGTTTTATTGTTTTCATTTTAACATTGCCGTAATTAAAATCTAAATCATTGTCTTGTGCTTGTGTAAATTTTTTTATATTTGCTTTTTGCGCATTTAGTTTAAAATTATACCATTTAAACCAATTATTCATTATTCAGTTTGAATTCAAAATATTCTCCATACACATTGTTGTGTAATTGACTAACAACATGTTTTTGTAATTTTTAAGAATAAAATTTTATAAAATAAGTTTTAAAATGTCCTTGTGATTGTCCTTAAATGTATAAAAATTTGAATTATATAAAACAATTTTCTGAGGAAGTCAACAATAAATAGATTGTCGAAACGTTAATGAAGTGTTTAATTGATTAAAAAATTTAAATCATTATATAAAAATAAGCCGCTCATGAAAAAAGGAAAAACAAAATTACATTAACGACTACGAACAAATCCCCATCAAATATTATTCATTATGTTTAGCGTGTCAACAATTTCGTCTTCTAAAGTTTCTTTGTTTCTGTTTGCTATTATTATAGATGTGTGATCTGCAAACTTATTTGAAGATTATTTGTGTACAAACGAAAAAGGAACGGCCCCAATGTTGATCCTTGAGGTATCCCGCTCTCAGATTTTACCCAACGTGATAGAGGCATTTTATAGCCTCTGTCAATTACTTATATACCTTGCTTTCTATTAACTACGTAGGATCTAATCATATTATCTGCTGTTTCTCTGACTCCCATACTATAAAGTTTTCTTAATAAAATAGCATGATGATCTACGGTATCGAATCCTTTTGAGAGATCAAGGAACATTCTCGCTACACTCTCTTTATTTGTTAGGACTTCTGTAATCCTATTTAGGATCATGTAAATTGCTCGGATTGTCGAACATCCCCCCATGTATGCGTTTTGCACATTAGACAACAGGATGAAAGATGTGAAAAACGATATTAATCCAACTAAGATTGCTTTTTCTAAGACCGGAATTCGAGCAATTGCTTTGTAGTTTGCTATGTTATTTTGATGCTATCCCTTATAAACTGGTTGTATTAGCGGAAACTTGAGATGATCAGGGAAAACTGCAGTCTTAAAACAAAGGTTACTGATGATGTATTCTTTAGGGAATGTACAATACTTAACAGGTTCAGTATCGTATACTTACATATATTGATTTATCATTTTCTTTTATATCAAAGTAATTATTGCCGGTCATATCATTTTTTATATAAAATAACAAGGAACCAGAAGTATTATATGAAGAGGAAAACCTTAATTGGCTCTATAAAATTTTACAATAACACCTTCCTCTCTGGTTGTCCCCAAATATACTCGCTTCACAATGCCATCATTATTTTCTACTGTACTTAGTATTCCTCCCATGTGCACAATTTCACCAAACTAGATGACGGTCAAACCTCTTACGATGAGGGTCCATTCCGATACCAAGTTGCTTACTCTTACACACATTACTTTATTGTACACCAGGCGAAGGAATTCACGGTCGGTTATTGGTCCTTTGGCGTCACTTATCGGGCTGTCTCTAGAATGTAAGGAGACGTATTCCAGGTACGGCTTACGTATCGTCCAATAAAACATTAGAACAACGCCACAGAGACAACGCGGCAACATTGTCTCTTCCCGATAAAATCTCGCCTAACGCGATTTGGCCATTAAATATAGTGTTTGCGCGTTTATGTCACACAGGAAGGGAAATTTGTGCGGGCCATAATGAGTTATTAAATAAGTAATGAGACCGTCTAGTGCACCTGGAGACCAAGCAAGTTTAATAAATAACGGTGACGTTCTGGGCGCCCAAACTTTACATTATCAGAATCTGTTCTGACGCTTCCGCGTTATGCCGCTTAAGTTTTTGAGCGCCCCTTGTCAGAATTTATGGGACAATATTAATTCTGTCTCTGAGTTATTGCGAGATGTAACGCTGATTAGTTATTTGATTAAGAACGTTTCGTTAGGAGGGGAATAATAGAGTAGTTTAGCGTGTTCTTTGATCAGTTTCATCACAAAGTTAGCGACGGTTTATTAAACAACTTTTTGCAATTTAGAATTTAAAGCAGAGGATACCAGAAGCAATGGTTTGCGAAGTAGAGAAATAACGAGTAATGATATTTTCTATGGCATCATCCTCTGTCTGCTAGAATACTCCGGTAATGAGATAAGTGAATTATTGGCAATGATGATCAATACTTCTAGTCTAGGGATACTTTTCTGGAAAATGAAAAATTTAAAAGTAGTATCCAAAAGCACCAGTGTGGACGGAAGCTATAATTAGGGGCATTACATTTGTATATATGTATATACTGTGATATATTTATCACAAATACAAAGCAAATAATTAATGTTCAAAATTAAATGCAAAAATTTGTCTAGGGAACTACAAATATGTAATTTTAAAATCAGAATAAATGTCATAATTCAAAAATTTTACAAGCACAATCAAGCAGATATGTGAATTATTATTTTATCAAAGCATGTTGTAAGTTATATTTTAGTTTCCTTTAGAATTAGAGAACAAATTTTAAAAGATTTAAGAATTTACAAATATATCTGTCAAATTATTGACATCTAACGAGAAAACATAAAAGTTAACTCTTATCATTTCGTATAGAAACCTTTAAGCTGAGTTGTCCAACAAAATATTGCAATGAGGAATTGCACAACTTTTTTTTTATATAATAGAATGATAGAGAATATAATAGTATATGGCCCTTCATTAAACCTTCTTTTAAATTGTTTCTCATTAAGGCATAATTAATTTTTGAAGGTGCTCTGACGTCACAAGTTCTTTCATTCATAAATTCTTAGTCAGCATGATTTGGCAAGAGAGCGATAGTCATGGTAGTTCGCATCATCATCGTAGATAAGTAATATTAAGTTCGCATGCTTTGCGCGTACAGATGGCGTAAACGTATTATTACGATATTCTGTGTTTATTTTACGCGATTTGGAGGTTATATCTTTCAGAATTCGTTCTTTTACGATAAATTGGAGAACTTTAAACACAAACAAAAACAAGATGCAGAAATAATGCCGAATCCCAAATTCCTTTGAGACCAGCCGGTAAATTCGGTTGCTACCTGTGTCACTGTTACCCGTAAATGACTAATTTGTGATTACTACGGGGGAGTAATTTCTATGTTGCCATGTATTCTCGTTCATTCGGGACGAAGGAACGATCATTTGACGAAATCAACAGTCGATTGAATTGAACGCAATCCAACGGCATGAGATTCTTTAGAATGTAAACCCTAGTAAAGTATGGGAAAGAAACTAGTTTTGTTTGAAAAATTTGGAAATGGAGGAAAAAATAACGTGGGTAGATAGACGCGTTAAATTCGCCAATCCAAAAATTCAGATTCCGATGAAACTCCAGAAACTGGAGTATCATGGTATAAGAACAACGCAAGTTTTTAGCTACCTCTAACATTTTCGGGGTACAGCTTCCTCTAAAAATTTACACGATTTTTATATTATTGTAAATATCTCCGAAACTATAACAGATATTTTTTTTTGTTAAAATATGATTTAAAGTACATTAGATAGCCAAGAATGACGCGACTTATTTTCGGAAAAAATAACAACGGGGAATAAGGTACCCTGCATCCCCCAAACTTTATTTTTGTTTTATTCTTTAATGTCAAAGTAAATTGAAGCATATTGAATAGACAAGGATGACGCGAATTATTTTCGAAGAAATTAATAATGAAGGAGTGGGGTACCCCATATCACGCAATTTATGACCTTCTGATTTTTTAATGATACGATAGTTTGTAGTATATAACATAGCCAACGATGTCGGAAAAGACACAACGAGGATACACCCCAAATAATTTCTTTATTTTCTAATATAACGATTATTTGAAGTATTATAGACGCGAGAGTACTGTGTGCGAAGAGCATCAACCAACTACTGCTCATATACCTACAATTTTCCTGAGAAGTACAATCCCACCATAAGAGAAACTACACCACAAAAAGTATGAACTGCCGTCAATACAGAACATTTCGAAAAAAAAAACAACTTTGTTTTGTTTTAGACAAAAAGAAGGTATTAGTATTATATTCTTGAAATATTAGTTATTATAAAGTTGCTCTTTATTGATACTAAAAAAGAAAACTTTGAGCATATAAATGGAAATAATAGTAGGAAATTTAAATTTGTTGAAAAATTATTTAAAAGAAGTGTTTCGAGGAATATTAAGAAAGAACTTTGCAAACTGAACCACTTGAGACCCAAATTTCTATAGCTTAGTGACAGCGTGATTTAGTATCTACCAGGTTGTTACTTTCAAGTCATGAGTAATAGTTACACCTAACGCTTTCATCTGTTGTTTTGTGGGTTCCTTATTAACAAATTAAGTACTCGATAAGTGAGAAGTAAAACTAATATACTGCTACGAAACTTGTAGATAATTCCTTATAATTTTTATTAAATTTTTAAACTAAGTCAACACTGTTTTAATTCTCCTTTCATGCAGTCAGGGTCATCTATTATATTCTCATTAATTCTAATTAATTAATTAATTAACTAGATATTAATATGCTACAACCCATATATTAGATGGCATGAACAGTAAATTTACTTACTAAATTTACCCCACCACAGAGGTTTGGGTACACCGCAAACCAATCGGATTATTTTCAGTAGCCTTCGGGACGTGTGGCGGTCATGTCACACCACTGAGCTACGATTATTATATTTATATAGCTTATATACACTTAAATATCTTTGCTGTGACTGTACTAGTTATTCGCTAGTGATTTTCTTATACTACATTGAATAAAAGGGACGTTATTTCAGTATAATTTATTTATTTCGAGTTAAATAGATGTGATGAACATAGAAATGAATCTTCTAAAGATTTTCTCAGGGTAAGTAAGTTCTTTACTATCTTAGTTACACAATAATAAGATATCCAGAATCTTAATCCAAACTAAAAACTCATATTTCTCGTTTTAAATATCATAAATAGAATTCAAATCTCCCGCTAAATTACCGTCATAAAACCAAGTATTATCAAATCAATGCCAACTTAAACCGCTCGTTAAATTTACCCACAGAATCAAATATAACCTCACATATTCAAATTATCATACAAAAATATAACCTAACATTCCCTTTACGCCTTTGACGCCGGTTATAGATTCAAAAGATGATATGTATTATATGCCGGTTATACGTTCAAAAGATGATAAAATCGCTTACTTCAAGTACGACAACTGCTCTAGTATAATCCAAATAATAATTCCAACTCCAAAACAATCATTTCAGCTTCCAAATGGTCCAAACGAACTCACAGCAAACAGGCTCGAATAAAATTCTCCAACAACCCCAGGATTAGATGTACGCCAGCCCAAATCTCGCAATTACTGGATTCTCATCATCCTGGCACTATACACGTAATACTCTCATTCTTGTAAGTAAATTTAAAAAGTTTATGGACTTATATTGTGATAGAAATTTCAAAATTCTAGATAATTATCGAAAAACAACCACACTCAGGAAAAACCTAAAAAGAAGTCCGTCGCATTTGTTTTCAACAACTTAATATCTCCTAGGCAAAAAGGACCCCAGCAACGATGATAGATATCGTTTCCAACGATACGACAGCATAAGAAACCCACGTCGAACATTTATCGAAGGAACACAAATGCCGTAAAATCCATGGTTACATGCCTTTTTTGAATTAGATACGAAATAAGTAAGTTTTTAGTTTAAATTATAACATACGTTGACAAAATAAATAAATAGATTAAAATACATTTACATAAATAATTTTATAGTTGATGTTATGATTCTGTGGGTTCTGTTTAGCATGATATAACATAGCAATACATATTTCGTTATAGTGGAACTTAAGAATCACTTGCTCGAAATATACCAATTTGTTGACTAGGTTTGATATTTCATCAGTTTTGTATTCTACACTGTTGATTCATTCATTCACTAAAGCTGCTGTGTCGTCTACATATTTTAGTAATATGTAATATTCAAGAAAGTTTCTGATATCATTACTAAAATTTAAGAAGAAGTTGTGATAAAATATACCTTACATGTTCAAATTTTTGAATTATATTTTGGTATTTATAGAAATTGTACACTATCGGAAAGATATAACCGAACGTCATTAAATTGCTGCCCAATATTGCTAATTCCTTTATAGTAATAAATACTACTGTATTTATTTAAGAAAATATTGTGGTTTACTATAAATAATTATTGTCGGCTTATGTACAGTATTCCTGTCAGCCTTGCTATGTGGTTAAAGTTGTAGTTCAATAATAATTAAATAAATAAATGAAATGAACTACTAGCGTGAGATCCAGGGTGCAAATCTCACTCTGGTCAATTGCGATAACCGGTTTTTTTCAGGATCGTAATGATGACTAGGAGGGAGATGTGGCGCTGCGGAACTTTTATTGTTTAGTTTCTGGAATGAAGCGACGTCATGGAACTGCTGACCGCATCTTCAGGTCTATTACTTCTGCTGCTGTTGACCTAAAACAGAAGAATAATAAAAAATAAAAGTTTCAGTGCGTCGTAGTTGTGGTTAGATTATTGGGAAAGCAGAGATTATCTGGTGTTGTATAAGAGATATCCTTCATCACCGATGAGGTTGTTCAAATATTTATGATTTCAATGTATTCTCGAATTTTGCGGTTATAGTAGTGAGGTTTAGTTTTGACTTGGATTGAATTGGTAACCAGTCTCCAGCTTATGCTCAGTACGGCAAAACCAGTTACGAGTGGCGCCCGAGGATAACCCTCATGCTTCAACACGAGTGCTCACCAAACACTTTCCTTCACTAATATGAACACTGCCGCATAAACATGGAGTTCGGCCAATATCGGTGGGTTCGAGAGGATTACAATCGTTGACACAAAGGAAACCGGAACCGTTTTGGTGTTGTGTTTGAACAGTATTTTCCCTAAACGACCAGTAATGCCTTGAATGTAGATAGGCATTGAATTGGTAGGGAATCGTCATGTTTCGGATAAATTTTCCGCGCGACTTAAAGCATACTAAAACCATATTTATCCACAAGAAAAATGATCCTACGCTAATTAATAACTACCGTCCGATTGGTTTACCTTCTGTATACGCCAAAATATATGAGAAAGTTATTAACAGTCGACTTGTCAACTACCTTAGCCGCAACAACTTGATATCACCGACACAGTTCGGTTTTATTGCGGGAAGGTCCACTACCGACGCGATTTATTCGGCTTTGGATAGCATATACCTTGAATGGATGCTAGAAAAAATGTTAGTTGTTTATTTTTCGATATGCCCAAGGCATTTGACGTGATTTCTCATTCTGTTCTGCTTGACAAGTTATCGGGTATCGATATTCGAGGTGTGGCATACAGCAGAACAACTGTTTGTTTGAGGGGTGATGCACACAACACCGTTAAGTCATTTTATTCGAAAGTCATTAATGTTACTACCGGTGTTCCGCAGGGGTCGGTGTTAGGGCCGACAATGTTTCTAATTTACGTGAATGATCTTTCTGCTGCTGTTCAACCGGATATTCTGTCCCAATTCGCCGACAATACAAGTTGCGTCGTCGCCGGTCCGCTCATTTCGGGGCTTTCGAGTACTCTGAGCGGGGTTGTTTCCGATATGGTACAGTACTGCGAGGACAATTATCTAATTCTAAACTGCGAAAAAACCACCCTGATGCGTTTCCGCACTATTACCAACGACCACCTGAGTACATGCGTTCGAATAAACCGAAAATCCATACCGGAATTATCGGACCACAAATTTTAGGGTTTGACGGTCGATACACGCTTAAAATATAAAGACCACTGCAAAAGTATCGAAAAAAAAAATGTCTTCTGCACTTTATGGCGTTAGAGTTTTGCGTGGTTGCGTTAACCTTTGTTCTCTAAAATCATTCTATTACGCCTATGTCGAATCGCGCCTACGATATTGTCTAATTTTTTGGGGTTCGTCCCCTTATGTCACCAGGCTGTTTCTCCTTCAGAAGAAAATAATTAGATGCATGGTTGGAGTAAGTCCACGAACATCGTGTCGACCTATCTTTAAACAACTAAGAATATTGCCCCTGGCGTCTCTATATATTTGTGAAGTACTGTTGTTTTATAAAAAACATAACGCTCTGTTTCTTAGAGACAGCGATCTTTCGGAGTGCATGTCGACAAGGAATCGCAACGACCTATCTATACCTCACCATCGCACTCACCTCTACGAAACGAGTCCCAGATATAGGGCGATAACTTTTTATAATCGCTTACCTCCAATAATGAAAGAGTGTTCTTCTTTTTCAAGGTTTCAAATCGAATTAATATCATACCTGAGAACTAATGTATTTTATTCTGTTGGTGAGTTTCTAAATTGCTAGGTACCATGTAGCCAGTAATCTCATTTAATTTCAGGGTATCATGTACATCATTTTATATTATTGACTCACTTCTACTTATTTTATTTATACATTATGTCCGTGTTTACTGTATACCTTATTAGTGTATTATTTGTGATATATTATACATTTTTTTTTGTACCTTTATGTGTGACACTGTTAACGCTCCTGTGGAATTCATGACAATATATATTATTATTATTATTATTATTATTATCATTAAATTGGATTTCGAGTATAGGTGCCGGTTTAGCTGTATGTGGTATTTAGATGTTGAGAAGTGAGGAATGTAAGAAAAACATTCAGGGAAATACGTCCACATGGTCACCTTTAGAGCATTGTCAACGTATCTAACCATCATTCTGGTTGTAGTAGTAATAAACAATTGGGCTTTCTTGCTATAATGCTCCATAACGATGTTGGAAATAATATAAGAACGTGGAAAACTCAGGACCGCACCAAAAACCTGTTGTTAGTAGTAACCGTAGGATTGGAATTAAGTAGAAGCAACGCAAGCCTTTCGGTTGGAGATTGGAATCCTGAAATCGTATACCGGCAGTACAACATGTAGGAAGGACCAAACGACTAAACCGACGCCTTCGATACCGTTAGTTCGAGAAGAGTGTACCATTTCGTATGCTCGGATGAAGAATGATGGCGGAAAAACAGTGCATGGCAACGCTTGCTATACGAGTTGCAATTTTTTTTTTGTGTATATATATACATTTTGTGAACTATATAGTTTGTGTTTATTTAAATAAATACTGCGATGATGTTCAACAAAGGAGATGTTCTTCTTACTTCAAGATGATAGTGTTTAGATTATGACGAATGCAATAGTAATCGTAACTTACCCTTTGTTTCAGAAACCTGAAATCCAAAAAGAAAAGCAGATAAAGAAGGTAAATTCATAGTATCGGGGAAGATTTCTAAGTAAAATACATTGGGAAACAAGGGATGCTCGAATAAGAAATGTAGGTGTCAGATAAAAGGTAAATGTACAACCTACATAGCACAACATCGAAGAAGCACAGTTGAGGTGGTATGGGTGAGCAAGTGTAGAAAAGTAAGAAGGTTTATGGAGAAAAACAAATAAGTGAAGGAAAGACTAAAAATAATTTGGATGACAGAGATATAGAACTAACATTAAAGAAAGAGAAGAGAAGTAACTCGAAATGATACAAAGGACGGCGGAAACTACACAATGGAAACACATATGAAAAAAAAATCTTGCGCTTGAAAAGGCAGAACGGCATTAGCATTAAATAAGTAATTCGAGTAGCAGGAAATAATACTTTAGTTCAACTCCGACCATTTATCTATATTGTCAATTAATCATAGATAGTTATTTCACATTATTCTATCTCGCAGAGTGAGTGAATATAGTTATAAAGCGGTGCAAGCTAAACTTCATTATTAGACAGCCCGTTTATTAGCTGGACCGTTGCCAAAGCGGCACATTAAGGTTTACATCCTGGGTATTTACTCTATGTACCGTACATAATCAAGTCGACTTTATGCAAACTTTAAGCGGAGAATAGATGAAGCAGTAGCGGTAGATATATATGTATATGTCAGAAAGGCGTCGTCGGCATCGGATAATACGTTAATAATAATAAAACACACTTTTCTACAATTTAGCGACGTTTCGATTAATTTTATTCAATCTTTTTCAAGCTGGAATTACATAATTTGTTTTATAAATATAAGACAAACAACACGTTAGCAATCTTACTTAAGTTAATTTGAGTTAATATTGTACATTAAAATTAAGTAATTAATTAATTTCTTTTCAAAAAAAAATCTTCGTCATTTTAATTAATAGTGAATTGATTAAATTAATTTAGCAATGAAAACGTATATAGAAAACTAATTTACGCTTCTTATTAAAATTGAAAGAAAGAATTATTGAATTAAAATCGCAACGACCAACGTTCGAATGAACATAGCTATTGAAATATTTATAACGGAAAAAAGTGAAGGGATAAACATTGATATGATATACAGTAGATGTCCAGCTGAGGTGTAACAATATTAATTCTACAATCCCCTATGTAGAAAATAACAAATAAAATTTAGCTACAACGTGCAAAACTCATTTGGAGGTTTAATTAAATTAATATATGGAATTTATTCGTTTGTAGTGGAGTCATCTCTTATGTTAATACTATTATTATTCCTGCAAATGTGAAGTTTTTCTAGGAATAAACGCGTATACAGAATATGCCGTGTGCCCCTTAGCCTTGTTTTGCAAAATGATGGGCAAATTTTGCAAACAGTGAGGTCGCGACACTGGCATCAGACTATGTTCCAAAAGCTGAAGGGAACATTGGGCATTAACAATATGTGGTCGCAGTACGGTATGCACTAGGATGTCTTCATCACAGTCTTATACAAAAATCATTAAAACGTCGGTATTAGTGGGGACTTTTGTTTTAATTAGGTGACCCACAATAACGCCATTCTTTGGATCGGCGCTAGACTATAAGGTCAAACATCTTAAAACGTAATTATTCATTTTCTTGCTGTGCGACCACAAGTACTTTTAATTCGCAACCAATATCGCTGTTCTTCTTTTCCGAATAAAACGAAAACACAGGCCACAGCAGTTTAAATGGGTAGCTTATACAAGACTATCTTTGTTTTATCATGCAACGTGCCTTTCTGTGAGAAAATCCATTTTATTTTGAATAAATCATTAATTCTTTTTCTTTTGATTTATTTTTCCATAGGTGGTAGCGTTACTACCGCTATTACTATACTACCCTATATTTTGTTTTTTTATTTGTACTTGTTTACAACGCGAGTATCCTCTCCGCAGACGGTTAGATTAACATTCTCTCCCAGTTGTCATCGGTCTGGCAATTGGTGTCGGCAAAGCAACTGACGCAAAGCGGGCATTCATTTCCTCCCAGGCTCTGTGGGTTGGTATTGGCGCAGGTTCTGGCACAACGCAGGCATTCTCCCAACCTTTCTCGCTCTGGCAGATGGTGTCGGCAAAGTTTCTGATACCCGCAGAGATTCCCAGCCACCCTCGCTGTGGCAATTGTGTCGGCAAAACTTTCTGATACGCGCAGAGATGTATTCCTGGTCGTTCTCATTTCGCAACGTCGGTGCCGACACAGCTTTCTGGCCCAAAATAGCACCAAACTTGTATGTTAAAACCGTCCGCGTATTTTTGACCTCACCCAGTATATAGATTCTTGTTTCATGTTATCACCAGAATTAAAAAATTATAATTCCGCGTCTAAATACAAAGAGCGCTCCAACGTCCGGCGAATATTTGTTTATATTTACGATTATATATACATATGTTTTTGTCACTCACATGTTTTTGTCATTGTACATACTTGATGTCTTTCGCACCTATTTTATGGTAACAAATTCTTGATTAATAACACACTTTTATTGTTTAAATTGTTGCTCCTTGTTACCCTGGATGGCCCGCACTCACGCCAACAACTACCATTTCGGGGTTAAAATATTGTTGTAACGGCGAATAGGCACAACGTCCGCACCGATCAAATTTGACAGCCGACTCGCACAGCCAGCGCCACCATGCGACCACGAAGCAAGACCGCACGCAAAAATTTAGATAATGCAGGGGTGAACATGAAAGCAAGGTAATGACAAGTAGTAAGCTTCAGAAAATTAAAGTAAGTAAATGAAAAGCACGTAAGAAAAAGAAGTAGTTGTTCGTGGTTACAAAGCAGAGCGATTGTATGCGATGTGATTTCCTAGGCATTGTTTGCCAAATGCTATTAAAATACTAAAAGACAAAATTATTTTCACCGCGTGCGTTACAATACCACCACATAGAAATGCTGGCCGTCTTCGTTTACATAATGACGCAGTCATGGATTCAATAAGAAACGATACTTGAAGAAGTACTAACTGCGTTGCGAGAGAATTGCACAGAACAGCATCCACAATATTTTACAATAGTCCAGCATTTGGAAGAAAATGACGGTTCAGTTCGGTAACCATTCTGTGAATAGTATTTAAAAAGGAGCATTTGGTCTAGTTTTAGCCTTGTATGTAGACTAGAAAACCATATAATTGGGTGGGGCTCTTTGTACCCGCATATCTGAAAACGGCCGACAACTTGAGCCGAACAGATTAAAGATTTTAATGATATGATAAAATCTAGATATTACGTACGACCGCTTCGTTGTGTGCTCAATCTTATTCGAAAGGGCCGTCTTCCAAAGCATAGGATTTCAAACTATCCTTCCATAACTAAATAAATAAAATTGTTGTTGTTCTCAAAGCATAAGTTTTGTAGCTAATATGGTGTAAGAACAGGTATGAAATATATACAGGAAAAGTTAAGGAATAGTTTATTTCCATTTCAATTATATGAAGTACGAAAAAAAGAACTTTCAGTTTTGTTGAAAGTTACTGGAGTTAATGGTCTCATATATTTAGTTTTTGGCAACACCAATAGGGGTCGTACATAAAACGGCAGAGAGAGTGACCCCAGTTGTTCATACACGAATGGAGCTATTAACACAGAATAGCCACAGAGGTTGATATGAGACAAAGTTAATAACACTCAAATTATACTGATCGTAATACGTGCCCGGCTTAAAATGGAACCAAATCCCAACGATTAGGGAAAAGGAACGTAGGAAGGAGAAATATTAAAAAGAAACGAGCAGCACTCTCCGGAATATGGGCGCTTATAAATCTCCAATAGGGTAACCCAATAAAAAAAGGATTGATCGTAAAGCCCGCGGGTATTAGAAATGGACAGAAGTATAAAACGTTTTAGTATTATTGGCCCCCAAGTGTAACTTATCGACGGAGACCAGTACCAGTGCTTCAGTTCTCTATAAAGTAGTACTAGACCGGCGAGATTAGGTCGCTACTCTTTTACTGACTTTACTGACGAAGTATAAAGTCACCTATATAAGTGGGGAGATTGTAATTTCTGTGAGCTAGACGTCGCACTGCTTTCACGTAAATAACGACTACCGCTTTGCAGTTGCGAGAACTGGATGCATTTTATGTGAAATTTGATCGAGTTGGTATCTAACAAATTCTTATTGGACGGGAATTTCTGTGTCACATTGAAATAACAGCATCTTCCACAAGCTCATTTGCCAATTTACCTTCCAGATGAGCGCTAAATTAAATTTCTGAGCACCCTATACACAGTTACAATGTAATAGATACGCTTTGTTCTCCGACGCAAGCAAAAATTTGTTCATTAAAACAGAAACAGTTGTTTATATTTGAATCGACGAATGAATAGCTTTGATATTGTATAGCTTGTAGTTTGTAGGAATCTCTCAAATAATTAGGAATGTACAACAATAGAACCAGAAGCAACGGATTGTAAATTGCAAGCGTAGGTATAATGAAAATAAAAAGAAAATGTTTTTTCGCTTTCTTTCAGCAAACACTGCTTTTATTTGTATCTACGTATTTTACCCATTTATGCATTTTGTAAATATAAGATATAATAATTCAAATATTTATATAAACTGGCTTTTGACAAAAATGCCTTTTATTAAACAAACTAGCATCTTTTGGCAAAACTATTAGTCAGATTATGAGTGTGATGGCCATAAAAGCACAAATCTCGCCACCTCGATTAAACATATTATGCTCGCAAGCAGATCTCTTACGTGACTATCTGCTGTGAGGTTCTTTGAGTCTAGCAGCAGAAATCTTATCAAGTTATTGCAATGGAATGGAACATTGACTGGCATTTCATTGTCATCTTGGCAGAATCTCCAAATGCGTATTGCAGATTCTAATTCATAACGCGTAATTCTTGACGATGGATTAGAAGAATATGAGTTGGTGTTGTTTTGGACTGTTTCGATCCTCTGTTGGATTTTGGAAATCCGACGTTTCGGCAGTTGTTATACTGTCGTGATCAGAGTAGCCCTGATAAGGACTATTGCTTGTTAATTCCATGGTATAGTTGGCTGTGAAATTATACATATCTCCTTGGGCTTTATACGTATTTTGCTTCTACAATATATAGTGTACACACTAGGTACTGTATATTACAATCTTATGCTGGCTTCTGCGTCACTTTACATACAGTGTGAACATAATTAACAATAAGAAAAGAACTGCGTGACAGGATGGCGAATTAAAAATAGAAATAGTGGTTTAGAAAAAGCTATGGAAAAATTACCTAGAAAACAAGACAGCTAATCGATATATTGTGATGGCTATGTTCATTATTATTCTCTGTAGGATATGACAGAATTAGGTTTAAGTTAGTATGTTAGGCATAAATTTCTACTGTCCTTGTTCTTAATGTATGTAAGGATATGGTTGAAAAACAGGGGGTAATACTGTTACCCAACTGAACCACTCCTTCTGATTTCTTGTACCTCCGATTATTGTAATTATTTTCGTTATATTGTCACTCTTTCATGATGGGCAAGAAATAAAGGCATTTATTATTATTATTATTATTATTATGTAGACGAAATATAAGAAACAGAATAAATAATAAAGAAAATGATGCTACAAACAACGACTAGATCCTGGAAAAAATTCGTGAACAAATGAAAAAATAATAGAAAGGAAAACTAGAAACTTTCCTATGCAATGTTGAAAATCATAAAGAAAAGAAATCGGCTAAACGAAGGCAACAAAAAGCAAAGAAGGAATAATACTAACCAAGACAGCAGATGTATTAAGTAGACGGATGGGACATACCCAAAACAAGCTTTAAACTAGCACAAGGAGGCTATAAGGGAAAAAGAAGTACAAATGGAAGAAGAACGGAAAGAAAGTAGAAAGACAATTATTGAGAACATAACAGAGAAAGGATTGAACATTGCAATAAAGAAGGATAAATCATCTGGATATGATAACTATCACACTGACAAAAGTCAATGCTAGGTTTTTCCACTATCACCAAACAACAATGCACAATCTCTCGACGCGCGTTTCGCTAACCAAGTTAGCATCATCAGGAGATGATTAATAGTAAAGTAAAATTATTAAAACTACGATAATATATACAACAACATTCCTGTACAGGCGCATTTTTAACGGGGAGGGGATGCCAGCCAACCCTCCGTTAAAAATTCGTCGGTTCCAAGAGTTACTCTAATTACCGATGTCGTAAAAGTATACGATCTTGAGAAAGGTCGGTAGAATGACTATATAAGGAAACATCTGTGCAAACAAGTGTTATACTAGGCACTTACCCGTCTAGTAATCTATACAATACACTTTCTGGAATTGGCCCATTGTCGGCATTCATATTGACTTTGCGTTTGGCGATTTCTACACTTTCATACGCATCTAATTTATAACTCTTGTTTACATTCTTTAGTAATTTCAAATTTTCTAGGCTAATTCTATGATTGGTTATTGAAAGCGTGATGGGCAACGCTTGATTTTTCTAAACGTCCATACTTTAAATGTGCCATGTGTTCTTTAAATCTCGTTAAAATTGATCGTTCTGTTTGCCCAACATATTCTAAATTACAATCTTTACAACTAATAGCATATATCCCTGATTTTTCTAATGTTTCTATAGTATCTTTAGGGTTTCCAAGAATTCTTTGCAGTTTGTTTCCTGAATTATACACTAAACTGATGTTAACCTTTTTAAAAATCTTACTTAAACCGCGCGTAATTCTTGGTTCATACGGTATAGATAACATTTTAGGTTTCTCTACCTCGGTCGCTAAACAACTATTGTCCTGAATTAATTTTTTAAATTTAATTTTATTAATTAACTTATCTACTAGCTGCGCATCGTAACCATTAACACTAGCTATCTCCTTAATCACTCTCTTCTCCTTTTCAAACCGTTCTGTACTTAAAGGGAAATTTAATAATCTGTTTACTAAGAAATTAAAACTAGCTGTTTTATGTTGAGGACAATGGTGAGAGTCATTATGGATATACCTATACGTAGCCGTTGGTTTTCTATACACGTCGAATTCTAAGCCATGCGTTCCGTTTCTCAACACTAACACATCCAGGAACGGTAGTGACTTATTATTCTCCAGCTCATACGTGAAATTAACAGAAGGGAATTTGCCGTTTAATTTATCAATAAATTCTTCAATGTTTGCTCTTTTTGTATTGAAAATTGCGAAAATGTCATCTACGTATCTTAACCAAACACGGGGGAAGTATTCAAATTGTTCTTTTGCTTCTGTCTCAAACCGACTCATGAAGAGATCCGCCAAGAAGGGTGACAATGGATTCCCCATTGCCGTGCCTTCACGTTGTCCAAAAAAACCGCCTTGAAATTGGAAACAATTCTGTTCCATGCAGAGCTTAGTTAAAGAGACGTACTCTTTAACAACTTCATCACTAAATCCGTTTGATTGAAGCAATTCTTTTAGATAATCTAACGTTTTTGGAATCGGAACGCTCGGAAAAAGTGAACTGACATCAAACGAGACTAATACTTCGCCTTCTGTTAACTTCAAGTCTTTAACCTGTTTGATAAATTCTACGCTGTTTTTTACGCAATGTGGTTTGATCGCTAGATGTCCAAACTCATTTGTCAACCATTTAGCAAAATTATATGTTGGGCTATTTATAGCTGAAACAATCGGTCTCATGGTTTTTCCCGGCTTGTGAATTTTAGGTAAACAATAGAGTTTGGGTATCGTAGGATTGGACCTAGAAAGTTTGTTTTTGATAGGGGTAGTAATGATATTTTTGCATGCTTTAAACACCGATTTTACGTCCCGGATCATCTTTGGTAAGGGATTAGTTTTAAGCTGGACATACGGTCCATCCGTAATTAAATTACTAACCCTATCAAAGTATTCTTTTTTATCTAAAATAACTACTTTATTTCCTTTATCTGCCTTGAGATAGAAGCAGTCTCTCTTTCTCAATCCTTCAATAACTTTCTGTTTATTATGACTTATCTTAGTTTCTATGTCTGTATTTGCTTTTATTTGTTTTACACACCCTTCTCTAACGTAACCCCTGGATGATGCGGGAATGCGTTGGATACCGCATTCGATTTCAGCTACTATGTCTTCCAAAGGTTTTTTGGTCGACGGTAACGCGAAATTAAGTCCTTTATTTAGGAAAATTTAATTCTTGGTTATTGAAGGTATGAGAGGAAAGATTCTCTACAATGTTAATGTTTTTCGGAGGAGTAATTTCTTTTTTCTGTGCCTGTAACAGCCTCTTGAATTTTTTACTTAGGGAACACATCTTATTGACGAATTTTGCGTTAACAGCTCTAAACATGCTCCTCTGAAAATCACTCCATTGAGCGTATTCTGATTCATTTAACTTAAAAGTGAGTTTTTTAAAGAGGTTGTACGCTTGTATTTCAAACATACTTCTCTTACTATAAAGATTTTTGGTTTCTAAGTCCAACCACTTTTGTTTCGCGAAATTCATGACTTTGTCAGTAATATTTGAGTTTTTTGATACTTTTATTTGGATAAAATCTGGCCACACTTTTTGTTTTTTACAGGATTTTATAAATCAAATATCTGCCCTTATTAAACTAATTTTAGTAGAGTACTTGCGGTAAAGATTCAGTTCCGTTGACCGTGAAGCCATCGTATATATTTGGTTTCTAAAATCCTGTAAAAAACAAAAAGTGTGGCCAGATTTTATCCAAATAAAAGTATCAAAAAACTCAAATATTACTGACAAAGTCATGAATTTCGCGAAACAAAAGTGATTGGACTTAGAAACCAAAAATCTTTATAGTAAGAGAAGTATGTTTGAAATACAAGCGTACAACCTCTTTAAAAAACTCACTTTTAAGTTAAATGAATCAGAATACGCTCAATGGAGTGATTTTCAGAGGAGCATGTTTAGAGCTGTTAACGCAAAATTCGTCAATAAGATGTGTTCCCTAAGTAAAAAATTCAAGAGGCTGTTACAGGCACAGAAAAAAGAAATTACTCCTCCGAAAAACATTAACATTGTAGAGAATCTTTCCTCTCATACCTTCAATAACCAAGAATTAGATTTGCTAAATAAAGGACTTAATTTCGCGTTACCGTCGACCAAAAAACCTTTGGAAGACATAGTAGCTGAAATCGAATGCGGTATCCAACGCATTCCCGCATCATCCAGGGGTTACGTTAGAGAAGGGTGTGTAAAACAAATAAAAGCAAATACAGACATAGAAACTAAGATAAGTCATAATAAACAGAAAGTTATTGAAGGATTGAGAAAGAGAGACTGCTTCTATCTCAAGGCAGATAAAGGAAATAAAGTAGTTATTTTAGATAAAAAAGAATACTTTGATAGGGTTAGTAATTTAATTACGGATGGACCGTATGTCCAGCTTAAAACTAATCCCTTACCAAAGATGATCCGGGACGTAAAATCGGTGTTTAAAGCATGCAAAAATATCATTACTACCCCTATCAAAAACAAACTTTCTAGGTCCAATCCTACGATACCCAAACTCTATTGTTTACCTAAAATTCACAAGCCGGGAAAAACCATGAGACCGATTGTTTCAGCTATAAATAGCCCAACATATAATTTTGCTAAATGGTTGACAAATGAGTTTGGACATCTAGCGATCAAACCACATTGCGTAAAAAACAGCGTAGAATTTATCAAACAGGTTAAAGACTTGAAGTTAACAGAAGGCGAAGTATTAGTCTCGTTTGATGTCAGTTCACTTTTTCCGAGCGTTCCGATTCCAAAAACGTTAGATTATCTAAAAGAATTGCTTCAATCAAACGGATTTAGTGATGAAGTTGTTAAAGAGTACGTCTCTTTAACTAAGCTCTGCATGGAACAGAATTGTTTCCAATTTCAAGGCGGTTTTTTTGGACAACGTGAAGGCACGGCAATGGGGAATCCATTGTCACCCTTCTTGGCGGATCTCTTCATGAGTCGGTTTGAGACAGAAGCAAAAGAACAATTTGAATACTTCCCCCGTGTTTGGTTAAGATACGTAGATGACATTTTCGCAATTTTCAATACAAAAAGAGCAAACATTGAAGAATTTATTGATAAATTAAACGGCAAATTCCCTTCTGTTAATTTCACGTATGAGCTGGAGAATAATAAGTCACTACCGTTCCTGGATGTGTTAGTGTTGAGAAACGGAACGCATGGCTTAGAATTCGACGTGTATAGAAAACCAACGGCTACGTATAGGTATATCCATAATGACTCTCACCATTGTCCTCAACATAAAACAGCTAGTTTTAATTTCTTAGTAAACAGATTATTAAATTTCCCTTTAAGTACAGAACGGTTTGAAAAGGAGAAGAGAGTGATTAAGGAGATAGCTAGTGTTAATGGTTACGATGTGCAGCTAGTAGATAAGTTAATTAATAAAATTAAATTTAAAAAATTAATTCAGGACAATAGTTGTTTAGCGACCGAGGTAGAGAAACCTAAAATGTTATCTATACCGTATGAACCAAGAATTACGCGCGGTTTAAGTAAGATTTTTAAAAAGGTTAACATCAGTTTAGTGTATAATTCAGGAAACAAACTGCAAAGAATTCTTGGAAACCCTAAAGATACTATAGAAACATTAGAAAAATCAGGGATATATGCTATTAGTTGTAAAGATTGTAATTTAGAATATGTTGGGCAAACAGAACGATCAATTTTAACGAGATTTAAAGAACACATGGCACATTTAAAGTATGGACGTTTAGAAAAATCAAGCGTTGCCCATCACGCTTTCAATAACAATCATAGAATTAGCCTAGAAAATTTGAAATTACTAAAGAATGTAAACAAGAGTTATAAATTAGATGCGTATGAAAGTGTAGAAATCGCCAAACGCAAAGTCAATATGAATGCCGACAATGGGCCAATTCCAGAAAGTGTATTGTATAGATTACTAGACGGGTAAGTGCCTAGTATAACACTTGTTTGCACAGATGTTTCCTTATATAGTCATTCTACCGACCTTTCTCAAGATCGTATACTTTTACGACATCGGTAATTAGAGTAACTCTTGGAACCGACGAATTTTTAACGGAGGGTTGGCTGGCATCCCCTCCCCGTTAAAAATGCGCCTGTACAGGAATGTTGTTGTATATATTATCGTAGTTTTAATAATTTTACTTTACTATTAATCATCTCCTGATGATGCTAACTTGGTTAGCGAAACGCGCGTCGAGAGATTGTGCATTGTTGTTTGGTGATAGTGGAAAAACCTAGCATTGACTTTTGTCAGTGTGATAGTTATTGTTACACCAAAGGTTCCAAAACCCAATTACTGGATATGATAAGATAACAGATGTATCGGGTGATTCAGTAAGGGTGGCGAACAGCTGTATCTCGAAAACTGCCATGCCTAGAGCTTTGGAATAAAAAAACACATAATCAATGTGGCCACCAGAAGTATCTCAAAATTATTTTAATGTTCGAAATTTGACTGCTAGGGGGCCTACCTGCTATGTTCAATCATAAAATGAGTATTATCCCAGAAAATTACAGGTTGAGCTATAGTTTTGAATCGCTCATCCCATTACTTTGTTTAATTACTTTTTTTTCGTATAAGGAACGGGAAATCCAATCAATTATTCAATATGTACTCCTCCTGAACCGTCCAACCAATCTGAAAATTTTTGGGCTCGTTCGATGGAGTATTTCATGGGTTTTTTTTTCTAGAAAAATTGTCGTTCTAGCATTTAATTTGAAATAGGTAAACTAGAGGGGGTTTTCTGTAGTGATTACATATTTTGGTGAATTTCAAGAAAAAAATAAATGTAATCGTGCTATATAATTACCAGTGTTGCAAGCTAAATTAAATTGTTGAAGTTTCAGTGAAAACCACATCTTAATATCTCTATCCGTTCTCGATTTATCTTCAAAAGAATGAAATTTGTAACAAAAATTAACTGCGCCTCGCAAGTAGGCGACGCGACGGATGGTTTCCATGGAAACTATAAAATTCTATCAGATTGTTTAATGCTTATATCGGCTAAATATAGTCAAAACTGAATGAAATAAATTATTAACGAGAATAATAACAGCAAAAAGAAAATATCCAACTAAAATTTTAATTATAAATGTTCGAAATGTCTACCATCACTGGCCACACACAAATTGAGTCTTATGTTATTATATTAATATATAGTATTTTTGTAAAAATGTAGTAGTACTCAGTTTTTGGTACTGTTTTTAATGCAACTAGGTATTGTAACATGCCGTTCTGTGGGAAAATCCACTTCAGTTTTAATTTTAAGCTGATTTATCATTAATTTCAATAATTTACCGCATTATACCTTGTTTAATTAAGTTTTTTTTTTTTTATTTATTCTAGTTTATGTCGAATGTCCTCTCCACAGATGGTACGTCCAGTCACGCATGCTTAATCCGATATATAAACCAGTACTCGCGCAGTTACTTCGGTCACTTCACAGAATTTCCCGCTCTGTGAGTTAGGTGCCGGCAAAGCCACTGGGTCGATGCAGTACCAACTTTAAAAACCACTCGTATACTTTTGACCTAACCTGGTATATTTTAGCACGACGTGAACCGTCTCTGCGCCGGCAAAGCACTCTGGCACGACGCAGTACCAACTTGTCCTTTAAAACCGCCCGCGTATTTTTGATCTAGCCCGGTAAATAGGTATCACTCGTTTTATTATATTGTCTGAATTGAATAATTAGCATTTCCAGACTAAATTTAAAAGCGCACCGACATACGGTAAATAATTTGTTTACATTTTCAATTTGTATATATTTGTTTATTTTTGTCACTTACCTGTTATTTCTTTTTTTTTGTACAATTCTGGTTGCACTTAGTTCATAGAAATCGATTTTCAATAAAAAAAAAAACACGTTTTAGCTCTTTTAATTATTGCGCACACCTTAATCAAAACCCTGGATACCCTGCACTCACATAAAACAGCTACCATTCTGTGGTAAAATATTATTGTAGCGACAAACAAGCGCAACTGCTGACCGATTCTACGCGCGGTATTTTGTTTGACAGCTGACTTGCATAGCCAGCGCCGCTGTGCGAATAGGAAGCGAGACCGCGCGTAAAAATTTTGAACGTGCCGGGATCAATGTAAAAGTAAAGAAGTTAAGAGGGTGATTATAAGTAGTAAGCAGTAACAAACCATTACGTTAAAATCACTAAGTAATTCAAAGTAAGCAAATGAGTAAGAAGGTGGTCGTCACAGGATACGGATGTGCATTTATACTTTTCCAACTGGTAATCGTATGTCGAGTTTGCGTTACCATAGAGTTTTACTTTTTTACGTTTAAAGGATCCCACACACCGACGCGAACCTTTCGCAGCCGCCAGCGATGCGAAACCGCAACGGACCAACAGACACCGCCGTGTCTGGGCTCATTCAAACCGGGACGCGTGGAATTCGCAACGGTTTCGGTTTGAAGGAGTCCATATACCGTCATATCTATTGGTACACTGCGGTTTCGCATCGGTGGCGGCTGCGAAAGTTTCGCATCGGTGTATTGTACATAAGAGTGAATTCTAGTTTTAGATTTTTACTTGGTACAGAACAGGTTGAATCAGTAATTAGGTTCTTTAGTAATTCAGTGCTTGGTTAAAATTATATTACATGTACCCTACACCAAAACGATAGAAGGGTGTTCGATTAGGTTACAACTAAACAAGTTTTTTTTTTTTTAATTTATATTGCCTGGGAAACGCTATTTTTCATGAATATATATATAGAAAATCCTATATAAAGTATTTATTCGAGCATCTAGCGATTATACGACCCGTTAACTTTCCCCCAAAACCAGTAAACCTACTCACTAGGTGCCGTTGATTGAGACGTGTTAAGTTTTCACCCTAACTTGGTAGTTAGTTTGCAGAGGGTTTCTCTAGCACTAAATTTATGAAATCTCGACAACGATTCATTGGACTTCCCCCTCGATTCCCAAGTCGTTTGTGACGCTCAAAGTGTAATTCCCTAATTATAACTTTGATTAATACGAACACCATCCGAACACTAATAACTCCTTCAATCCCGTACCACCATTTCTCGGTTCTGTAAACGCCTGTAAACTCCTTTCGAACAATTTCAAAGCGGTATACGTTCCATATGTTATGGCGCGGGACTTGTCAGCGACACGAACTTATTCTTTTTGATGGAAAGGGGGGACTAAATTGAAATATTCAATGTAGTACGTAGTACGTCGTACGTATCTGCGACATGTAGGCCTGAAACGAAAACAATTTGCCCTCTCCGGAACGAAACAGAATCCGGCACATTCGTTCTTGTATTATATTTTCTCTCGTGGGAATTTTGTATTAGGTCTAGGGTGTCAGATATTTTCGGTGTTCTCCTTTCTCGGGCTTTGAAAAAGGTACAAATTCGCTCGCATGCATGCCTCCGTTTTCTTTTTTTTATGGTAGGGTCGATTGTATAATATGAATAACGGTCGCAAAAATATTTCTTAGTACGTCTTCTTTCCTGCAGTATCGACTAATAGGAATTTGTAAAACCGAATTCCTATGCTTATTCTTATTTGATTTAATTTCCAAAAAGTGGAAAATTTGTACAAAAATGAGAGTATTTGCAGCAGCAAACACGATGTATATCAGATAGTCGCGAAACTAACAAACCGACTGCATCAAAGTTCATACAATGGCCTTCCCAAGAGTAGCTTTTTGTCTTTATTAGTACCAGTCGTAAATCAGCCGTCCTTGATCCCGCGCGGATACGGCCTCGCTAACCGATTTATGGCCATCTTCTTCGGACGTAGGAATAAAGAAGTGTGCAGTTTTCCCACTGCATTGACTGAGAGAGGTAAGATTGCATCTCGCGTCTTTGAGAGCGTACCAAGCATGATAATGTTTATCCTCGAAAAAGAATAAGGATTTAATGCAAAGAAGAGAGAAATTTTTGTTTAAATTTTTGGAAAATACCTAATTTTCAGTAACGAGTTATGTACTGCTTTTATATATCACCATATATATAATCACTGCTAAGGTTGTTTTTAGTAACTTATGCGCATAATATGAAAATGGTGAGTACATATTAAAGCAGATATTTAAAATATGTTCCTCCAGTCAAAATATAAGCTAATCCAGTCCACATCTAATGAATGGTCAAATTCATTCGAATAACATTTTGAATTGAAGGTGCAGGAACTACATATTAAAACTTTGCATACGGAAAATCCAGAGCACTGCGCTCCAACGCGTTGGAGAATTACAAATGCAAAGATCTAACACAACTTCGGGAGTTACCTCTTACAAAAGAGCTGGGACTCCATTTTTGAGGAAATGTAGCTATGTTTCACCATTGTATCCCAGTGAACGAAAACAATATCGTATTAAATGATCGTCCATAATGTCAATCCTGATATTGATGGTAAATACTTCTTGGAACCATGATGCAATAATTGTAGTATACGTGGTTGTGATGGAAATTTATTAATTCAATGTCCGTATAAATTGCCTTCATGTATCAAGAAAACGCTCGTATTAATAGAATCCTTTGACAATAACCCATGCCCTTCCAAATGGATAGAGACTGGCTAGCATAACCCGCACGAATCCGTTGGGAATTATCCACGCAACTTTGAAACTGACATGTCCTTGTTGAAGAATTTCTTTGGTGCTACATATCTAAATAGTGAGTGCGTTTATGTTGCATGCACTGCAAATTTAAATGCCAGGGATTATACAAAAATAAGGTTTTATAAAGAAAGGAAACAATATAAGGGTTACATGGAACAACTTTGTACATTGATGAAGTTACAGCTCTTTTGAAAGAGGTAACTCTCATAGTTGTACGAGACTATCTGCATTTACAATTCTCAAATACGTTTGAACGTATACGTTTTGAATTTTTCCTAAGACATAAAAACCACCCCAATTAAAAACGTTAGGAATGAGCTTGACAATTCATTAGATGTTGATTGGATTAGCTTGTATTTTAAGGGAAAGCATATTTTATGTATCTGGTCTAATACGTATCATTATCACATATATATTTTTTAAATTCAATTACGTTTTAATAAAATAACTGAAAACTTTAGTAATGAAAACACTGATTGTATATGGTTATGAAAACTTCTCGTTGTAAACGAATGAATGACAAATAATCTGTAATAATATGTCAGATTACTGACCATATGGGTCTAACGTCTCTGCTTTTGTGCTCTTGATGGGCCGTCGCATTGGTAGAAGACATGGGCTTGAGCTGTCTGCTTTACCTTGATAGAATACGCAACTTGCGTTCTCTCCCAGCTGTAAGATTTTCGATTCTTTGAAAAACTATTTCGCTTGTCTTTGTTCTGATAATTTTTGTTACCATTCTTTAGACTGGCTAAGTGTGTATCCATTCATTGATCGTCTTTATGACTTGTGATTTGCTAGTATTGAAGGAAGGGTCGATCCCAAAGACAAGCCTTGGCAATCACGATCTTGTCAGGTCATTCAGTACCTCATTTCATTTCACGCTTGTGTCGTTGGGTACCCAAACCAGTATCAATCTCCTTAAAAACGAACCTCATTTAGGGCTTTAACACATTTTCAAACCAGTTTAGAATCAACACTTGCGGAATTAAGCGTTTTAGGTGTAGATTGGTCGTCAGAAAACAATGGTGACGCCTTCAATTAAATCTTTTCATTTCTCTGACGCTCTGTTCGCTTTTGCTGTTGGGTCTTCCTCTATTTGGTATTGCAGTTTGTTTTTTTTTTACCCAGGTCATATTTCCAACGTCACTTGCTATCGCTGTGAGGGAAGTCTCCTTTAGACCGTCTAATCCACACTATGCGATTTGCTTGTGGATGCTTGGCTATATAAGTCGGTGGACTACAGACCTATCTATTTTTTGTATGTAAATGTATGGTGGTGGCAGGTTTGCTTCGAAATAATGGTTCATGCTTTACATATTGCTGTGGAAAAAGGGGATGAAAAACTGTGCGTGAGTGCGTAGACCCCTTCGTCCAAGTCAGCTGTTTCAAGAAGATTTTTAAAAGACACTAAATTTTTCGTAAAAGTTAAGTTAGTATTAAGTTACTTTGAAACATGTTGAAAAATTCTTATTAATATCATTTTTAGTTTTGTTTTACCGCTATGTAATTTTCATTTAGCTCAGTTTTTTGTTTTATATGTTTGTTGGCTTGGTTTAAGTCATGTCACCGTGTAAGATCGCCGCTGTTTGCGTGCGCTTCTCTTGGGCCGGCGATTGCTCGGTTGCGGGAGAGAGAAGGCAGTGTACAATTAGACTCTGCGAAGGTAAGATCATTTTCCTGAGCGCTGTAAATGTATGTCGTTTGAAGACATTTTTGTTTCCGCGTGTCATTTGATTTTTACAAATCTAACCTTAGTAGAGGCATCTTACACTCAATTCAGTTAATTTTCTTTGTATAATATTTGGAATTCCAAATAGTTTGTTATAGCTGATTTAATTTTACTTTTTGAGAGTTCATTTTTTTTTTATTTGATATTTATTTAATTTTTGATTCATTCTTTTTCCTTTTCAATTAGATTTGATTGTAGTTCACTGTTTTGAAGGTATTTTTACCTTGCTTTATAATTGCTGACTACATTTGAGCAGTTTTAAGTATTTAAAGTTAAAGACGTTCACCTGAGAACGCCATTTTGCGATTTACACGTGGTGTATAAAATTTTATATTTCTAAATTTTCTTAATCTTGTTATTTTCACGTTAAATATAGGGAGTTTTCTTTTAAGCCTGGATTTTAATTAATCTAAGGTTTTAAATTTCTTCCTATTTGTTTTTTTTATTTATTAAAGTTCTAATTAATTTTTAAATTCAAATTTTGTTGTTTTAATTTGTTTCCCCACATCGTGGTCAATTTTCACCCACTTTCAGTTTCTTAAGGTTTACCTTCAGAAGGTGACCACTGGGATTTTGAATCCCATGCTCTTCAAGAAATTTTTACTCTATTTTAGAGTTGGCGCTCAACTTAATAATTAATTTCAGACATTTGGTCACAAGCATTAATTTAATTTTAAATAATTCACAATTTCATAATTATCACAGCAAAATTATTTGGCTTTGCCAACGTGGGGCTCACGATTCATTGTTGTTTTGATTCATTTTTGGCCACGATTTACTTTGTAATTTTCCCTGCACGAGGTTTCGTGAATTTTTCAACTGTTTCGGGGAAACTAATACCTGTTGTGTTTAAAAATTTTTGAAAATCGTCGAAATGTCCGGAGAGAACCAAGCACAGGACAAATTGTTCGTCCCAGAAGGAACCTGGAGGGAGCAACCCAGGTACACGAGCGAGGAATCTGTGGCAACCGTGCTAAACAAGACGTATTCGGAGGATTCATTTCCTGAGGAAAAGGAGAGCAAGCAGATGGAGCTTCCACAAGCACTTTTGACGGATGTGAGGGAGTCCCACATCGAGACGTTGGAGCAGAGTGAGACAGGAAAAACTGAGGAAAGTATAGGAATGAAAGATGTGATGATGATGTTTAGACAGCTTGTTGTTTCTAATAATGAGATTATGAATGTAACAAAAGGGATACAGAGACAGATTGATGAGATAAGGAGTGATTTTAGATCAGAAATCATAAGAGTAGATGAAAACGTTAAGAAAGTAGAGAATAAAGTATTAGATAATACAATAAGATCAACAGCAAATGAAATATCAATTAAACATTGTCAGAAAGAGATAAAAGGAATGAAAAATAAATGGGATGAGAGAGAATATGTGGTTGAAGAAAGAGTCAGAAAAATAGAATGCGAAGTGAAGGAAAAGATTGCTGAGAGTGTGGAAAGAGCAGAAGAACAAATAAACAGAAAAATTTCATCAATTCAAGAAATTCCCAATGTCAATCAGTTTGGTAACAGTATTTTGTCAATGCCTGTTCAAATGGAACAGTTACCGAAATTTTTTGGTTCGGTAATGCCCAATCCAATGGCGTTTCTAAGAAATTTGAACGAATTTTTAGAATCCGTACCGGGAGAAAGAAACAAGCTGCGGATCGCCCGCAACGCCATGAAGGATGAAGCGAGATCCTGGTTTGACTTCGTCGCAGATACGATCAATTCCTGGGACCACTTCCAAGATGTATTTCAACGACAATACTGGAGTCAAGCGATTCAACAAAGGGTGAGAACAAATTTATTCTTAGGTTCTTATAATAAGTGCGGATTAGATAGTAGAGAAGCCTATGTCATAAAGAAAATCAATATTCTCAAATTTTTAACACCACCCGTTTTGGAATCTGATTTGATCACGCAATTATCCAGGCATTTTGAGCCTGAGGTCACTCAAGCCATTGCGATGCAAAATATAACCTCTGTTAGTCAATTGTTGGAACTAATGAAGAGATTAGATCAAGCGGAACAATGCAAGGTAAATCCTAGCAATTCGCGAAGTCCTGAAGGCCATGTCAACCACAATCAGGCAACTGGCAGTTCGAGTAATGATGGTTTCAACCGTCAACAGTATTCGCGAGCTAATGTAAATCCGAGACCAGCTCCCTATTTCAACAGGAGACAGTCTTTCACTCCTAGAAATGGTGGACGTCAGAGTCCAAATTCAAACAATCAGAATGTGCCTCAGGTATCCACAACGCACCAAAATGACCGTCACGATGTCCAGACAAGGTCAAACGTCAATCAAGTGGCTTCCCCACAAAATCAGAATTCAAATAAGTCAGCTGACAAAGTTTTGCCTAGAGATTCTGTGCAGTGGAATTCAAATCGCTACGTTAATCAAATTCAAACAAATCAGATATCAAACAGCACTGGCGCAATTCACAAAGACACTAGGTCTAATTTAAATGAGCAAAAGGTTCAAACAAAGCCGAAAGAACTACTCGATGAAGCTCGTGGGCAGGATTTTTAGAAAATCCAACCAAAAAGAAAGAATTGTACACCATTTTACAAAATGATTTAAGATCGATCAATTCAGATTTGCCACATGTAAATGCAATGTTTGGAAAGAATGTTTTAAGATGTTTAGTAGATACGGGAAGTGAGGTTTCAATTTTAGACGAAGAGAAAGTAATATTGCTAGAGAAAGAAAAAGTAGGGAAATTCATTCCAACTCGAAAAATTACTATCATTACTGCTACAAAAAAGATAATTGCTGCCATCAACAGAGTTTTTGTCGTAGAATTCAAATTACAAAATTCAACTTTTCTGGGAGAGTTTATTTCATTAAGAGGTTTAAAAAGAGATGGAATTATTGGGATTGATTTGTTAGACAAGATGAGAGCGGTGGTAGATGTTGATAAGAGACTAATTAAGGTAGGAGAGGAGAGGATTAATTGGTATGATGAGACTCCTAATGAGGAGAAAATTGTTAATTGTATAAGAAAAGAGAAGGAAAATGTGAATTTAGAGTTGTTAGAAAATGATTGTTTTAAGAATGATATACAGAGTTATGGAAAAGTTGTTGAATGTGATAGTATACAGGGTAGTGAATTAGTTGATGAGGTTAAAGAAGAAGAAGTTGTTGATGAAGTAGTAGAGTTAGAAGCAAACAATTCCCAGATGATTTAAATGAATTTAAGATTGATTGTGATGAAAAGTTTGAATTTAAAGTCAAAGAAATTTTAAAGCAGTACATATCCTTAGTAGATAAATTCCCAAGTTTAGCAGTTGGTTATGAACATTCTTTAGAAGTAGATGAATCGAAACCTTTCAAAATCAAGAACTATCCAATTCCCAAAAACATGCAAGAAAAAGTCAGAGTTGAGGTATCCCAAATGCTTCAAGATGGGATAATTGAACGTGGAAGAACAAGGTACGTCAATCCTTTAGTCGTCGTCCAAAAGAAGAATGGAGACATCCGTTTGTGTCTTGATGCCCGACGTCTGAATGAACGCACACGACCGCAGTTCGAAACTCCAGTCACGGTTGAAACATTGTTGGCAAGGTGTACAAATGCGAATTATTTTACAAAGCTAGATTTAAAGAGCTCTTTTTGGTTGGTACCGTTGAACAAAGAATCTAGAAAGTTTTGTGGATTTATGGTTGATGGAAATGTGTATCAGTTTAAGGTTGTACCTTATGGTTTAAGTAGTTCGGCTGCCGCGTTGATACGGGCAATGCAACAGATTTTAGAACCATACAATTCGTTTGTAGCTCATTACATCGATGATATTTTAATTTTTAGTCAGAGTTTAGATGAACATTTAGTGCATTTGCGCAAAGTTATTGAAGTTTTAGCAAGAAATGGTTTAAAAGTGAATTTAGGAAAATGTGAGTTTGTAAAGCATGAAGTAAAGTTTTTAGGATATGATTTAACAGAGAATTATGTCAGAGTAGATGAATCTAGGCTAGACGTCATCAAAAAGTACCCTAGACCTAGCAACATAAAGTTATTAAGAGGTTTTCTTGGTGTAGTCAATTACTACAAAAGGTTTGTTCCGAGATTAGCGCACATCAGTGCACCTTTATTTGAATTGTTGAGAAAGAATGAAAAATTTAAATGGACAAATGAAAGATTAGAAGCATTTGAAAATGTAAAGTCTGAATTTCACAAATCATTATGTTTATTATTGCCAGATTTTAGTAAAGAATTTTTGTTACGTGTCGATGCCAGTGACACAGCCATCAGTGGTGTCTTGATTCAAATTGGCAGGAATGGAGAAGAACCAATTTGTTTTGTCTCCAGGATTTTGAAAAATTATGAGTTAAAATACACTGTGTCAGAAAAAGAAATGCTAGCTGTAGTCCATGCAGTAAACAAGTTAAGATTTTATTTACTAGGCAAGAAATTCATAATTGAGTCAGATCATGCTGCATTAACATCTTTAATGTCAACTCGGTTCTCAAACAACCGAATTTATCGTTGGTCTTTATTATTATCAGAATATGTTTTTGAGATAAGACACATAAGAGGAGATTTGAATGTAACAGCTGATGCTTTGTCTCGTATGCACAATCTGAAAAGCCATTTCAACCATGTTGAGGTAAACACATACAACATGTATGAAGCCGAGGGGTTGTTTGACTTTGTCAGGATCAACGAGGTGCAACAAGATGATTGTTTCGATCGAATACGAGAGGCATTAGTCCACCAGGATGAGTACAAGGATTTTGTCATCAGAGATGGTATTCTAATGAAAAGGATACGAGACCAGTTCAATGTCGTACTCACCGAGTCGTTCGCACGTCAAGCAATGCAGGAGCTACATCAATCTCTTGGACACATTGGAGGTCACAAACTTTGGCTCACCTTCCGAGAAGCTTTCTTCGCAACAAGAGACAAGACCATTGCCAAATCCATCGTCCGCACATGTCTTCAATGTCAACTGGGAAAATCAAAAAACCGCACCTGCCAGAATGTCATCAAGAGCATCGTTGTTGAGAACAAACTCGACCTCGTCGCCGTCGACTTTCTTGGAAATCTCATACCTGGACATTTTGGCTACCGCAACATTTTCGTCATGGTAGATGTTTTCACCAAATACGTAAGACTCTTTCCCACCAGATATTACAACACTGATACAGCAATCCGTTGCATTGACAATTTTATACGAAATCAAGGGAAAATGCGCCGCATTCTTGCTGACAATGCCACTTATTTTAACACGCATCGTTTTGTTGACGCCATGAATGAGCGTGATATTAATGTTTCTTTCTGTTCTATACGTCATCCTTGTGGGAATCCTTGCGAGAGATACATCCAGGAAATCGTCAAGTTTCTCAGGATGCAAACCCATCAACGCCATCCTGATTGGGTCCGCCACGTCCAAAACATCGAAAATTGGATAAACAACACTCCCAACACCACCACGGAGGAGTGCCCATACACTTTAATGTATGGAAGGTTGCCTAGTCGCCCGTGGAACCTTCTCGAGGAGGATGTATACGTGGAGGCACGTACAGAGGAAGCCAGAAGGAAGATTCAACTCAGGGGACAACGTTATGTCCGCCAAGAAAATGCCAAGATCACCAAGCGTACCCGGTTCAATGTCGGCGACCAAGTCCTGGTGCGTCGATATCGTTTAGGAAGACGTGACCAGCAAACCTGCCAAAAGCTGGAACTTCCGTTTGTTGGACCGTACAGAGTGGCCCGTGTGTTTGATGGGGTCACCTACGAACTGCACACTTTGGACGGTACCCAGAACAAAGGTCGGTACCACATCTCTGCCCTCCAGAACTTTCACCACGACCCCGGGTAGCTCGCCGCCCGGAACTGACGTTTTCACCCCTGTGTGCGGAGACAGGAATTTAATTTTTTTTTTATTTTCCGTTGTTCGGACTGTCAATTTTTGTTTTTTCTTTTGTGTGCGTGCGATTTTAAAAGCAAAACAATGACACTTTTCAAGTGCAAATTTTTTCTTTTATAATCGGGAGATGTGCTGTGAAAAAAGGGGATGAAAAACTGTGCGTGAGTGCGTAGACCCCTTCGTCCAAGTCAGCTGTTTCAAGAAGATTTTTAAAAGACACTAAATTTTTCGTAAAAGTTAAGTTAGTATTAAGTTACTTTGAAACATGTTGAAAAATTCTTATTAATATCATTTTTAGTTTTGTTTTACCGCTATGTAATTTTCATTTAGCTCAGTTTTTTGTTTTATATGTTTGTTGGCTTGGTTTAAGTCATGTCACCGTGTAAGATCGCCGCTGTTTGCGTGCGCTTCTCTTGGGCCGGCGATTGCTCGGTTGCGGGAGAGAGAAGGCAGTGTACAATTAGACTCTGCGAAGGTAAGATCATTTTCCTGAGCGCTGTAAATGTATGTCGTTTGAAGACATTTTTGTTTCCGCGTGTCATTTGATTTTTACAAATCTAACCTTAGTAGAGGCATCTTACACTCAATTCAGTTAATTTTCTTTGTATAATATTTGGAATTCCAAATAGTTTGTTATAGCTGATTTAATTTTACTTTTTGAGAGTTCATTTTTTTTTTATTTGATATTTATTTAATTTTTGATTCATTCTTTTTCCTTTTCAATTAGATTTGATTGTAGTTCACTGTTTTGAAGGTATTTTTACCTTGCTTTGTAATTGCTGACTACATTTGAGCAGTTTTAAGTATTTAAAGTTAAAGACGTTCACCTGAGAACGCCATTTTGCGATTTACACGTGGTGTATAAAATTTTATATTTCTAAATTTTCTTAATCTTGTTATTTTCACGTTAAATATAGGGAGTTTTCTTTTAAGCCTGGATTTTAATTAATCTAAGGTTTTAAATTTCTTCCTATTTGTTTTTTTTATTTATTAAAGTTCTAATTAATTTTAAAATTCAAATTTTGTTGTTTTAATTTGTTTCCCCACATCGTGGTCAATTTTCACCCACTTTCAGTTTCTTAAGGTTTACCTTCAGAAGGTGACCACTGGGATTTTGAATCCCATGCTCTTCAAGAAATTTTTACTCTATTTTAGAGTTGGCGCTCAACTTAATAATTAATTTCAGACATTTGGTCACAAGCATTAATTTAATTTTAAATAATTCACAATTTCATAATTATCACAGCAATATGTACACACTGTTCGTGCAACTACAGCACATGCATTTTCTTAGTGGAAACTCCGCCCTCGCGGGCATGTACGTCATGAGCTCGGAGAGGCAGGCTGAGCCTAGTCGACGGCTAGCATACTGCAATACATGCTTAATTACAATTTTTGAACAAATCACGAAAATAGTGGGAGTATCTTTGATTCGGGTGCGAATAATAACATTTCTACATATTTCTTCGGGTGTGTCTCACTCCATTAAGCAGGCCCGCTTGCTATCGTTCATCCATCAGCTGAAAATACATATGCTGTACTATTGTTAACAACTATAACGTGCATTATTCACATTCTTTAAAAATAACCTCCATCTTAGATACCTTGGTACAAACCATGCACTGGCTGTTGGCGAAAGCCCCACCCTGACGCGCATATAACGTCATCAGCTCGAAGAAATGGGTGGAACCGAGTTAATAGCCTATAGTAATGCAGATACCCTAGCAGCACAAGAATCGGCATGATATCGGCTAAGCTTCGCCGATATTGCTGACCGATGTCGTAATTATAGCGGCCGCTGATATCATACCGATACAAAATGTGAACATTTTGCAATATTGGTTCGATATCGAAATTCCAATACTTATCCGATATCGAAATTCCAACATCTATCCGATATCGAAACTCCAATACCTATCCGATATCAATACAATTAAAATTAGATACAATATCATCAGTAGACCGATACATGATTGATACTTACCCAACGTTTTCTATGCTCCGCCGATAAAGTTTTAGTCGTCCTGTGATGACTAATTTCTGCATATAAGTATGTAGTTTGTCTATCCACGATAGTGGATATTTATACAGGCTGTCCCAAAAGTAGTTCCCGAAACGGAAAAGGGTTATAAAGAGTATAATTTCGAGTCAAATTAGCCCCATATGTGATTATTCAATTCTAATAAGGTTTTTACGAGTTTTATAAAGATCTTCCACAAAAAACGTTCATAAAATTATAGGCAAAAACAGAATTTTTTGTAATGTTAGAATTCAGAAAGAAATTAGAAACCATCAACGTCTTCTGAAATATCAATGCTGTTAAACAAAAGGATGTACCTTTGATGATATCACAATGTTTAATTTCAATTTAACTTCATTAAAAAATAATTTCATCCTTATTGTCGTACTCTTTTGTTTGTTGATAATTTAATGAACGTTTATATGAAGGAAGATTTTTAGAAAAAATAAATGATTCGTAAACTATGCATCGAATAATAATCACACCTAGGATTAGTTCGACTGCAAATGACACCCACTATAACACCTTTGTGTGTGTTTCATATTGAACAATGCGGAAAAAATACATCAGATTCATAATCACATTGCACATGTAATGTTTTTCAAATTGTTTGCCACCATTTTCTGTGTATAATAATTCATGACAAAATAGAATATTATGCGCATAAAATAATATACATAATGAAGGAAAGACTTTATGTAATAGAAAGTAAATAAAGCAATAAATTTCAAGAAAAAGTACTAATATAAAAATACTTAATATGTTAATTTATGAGTAATTGACACAAATATTTAACGACATAATTAATAAAAACAAAAACTGAAAATAACTAGGAAAACATGAAACCGAAAACAAACTCAATATGTGCATATTTTAAACGAAAAGTAATTTAACATTTGTTACACTTTAATTTTTAACAAATCAATAACAACAAAAATTATAAGTAATACCTAAAAAAAATCCAGTCGTCTAAATTATTCGTTCGCTAAAGACGTTATATTCTTCTTCCTTTCTTTTCTGCCCCCATCTCATCTATTGATATTCGTCTCTGTCCCATCCGGCTGTTTGACTCTAATTGCTTCTGTAAATAAAAATAACAGTTTTGATATAGAGTTACAAATAAAATAATAATGCATGTAACATTACCTAGAAATACTATGTATATTTCCAATTTATCAAAAGCTTCTTTGGATTGTCCCTATTTTCATGAATAATTTACATTAATACTTTTCGAGAGGATTTGTTTTAACATTAGATATATGCTTCCTTTAACGTACTTCCCCCAATTAAGCACCACATACGTATCTAAAAAAAAGTGTTTTTCTTAAGTGTATATATTCAGCATCGTATAAAAGCTTTAATTTGTCTGAAGTACGCTTGTAATTTATTTTATTCTATTGATGCGAAACGTTTTTTACGCTACACATATTGTAGAAACAATGCTTTCACGTAAAATAAGAAATTTACAAGCGTCTTCCATTTTGTTAACGCTGCATATTTACACAATAAATGAGTACTAATCATTAAATTAAATTATATACTTGATACATACATAAAACACTATTCATAAAAATTTCCTTACCTTTATAAGCTTCATTCACCCATTTTGTAATGTGCACAACGTTTACTATAATGCAGCGACAAAATAAAGAATGGCAACCACTTCACCTGGTCGTCATGCTCACACTGCAATAAGGAACGCTATGATGGATTGTGGTAGGTGGTGGTGGTAAGATATTGCGCGTAGATCTAACTCCCATAAACATTGCGTTTAGATGCCAATTTTTATAATCACGGCGGAGTTAGAAAATTGCATTTGCATATTCTTAAGTTATCAATCGCTTCACCTTCTAAAACTGTTTTATAGTCGATATTAATTTTAATTTCACAATTGATGTCTCAAACGTTAAAATTTTATATCTGAACGCTCTTGTAATGCGGTTATATTTCAATCAACCAGTCCGTATAGATTTAGGATATTAGCCGACTTCCTATCGTCAAAAAAATGACAATAGTCAAATCCATATACCTCATTTCTATCAATATCGCAGCGGCGTTTATTAATGATATCGCCCTGATATATGTCTTGAGTTTTCAGCCGATGATCAGCCGATACATCAAACGTTCAACCGATATTTTACCGATAATGGATCTTTTGTATCGCAGTGATATCGTATACTGGTAGAAAGCCGATATCGGCACAATATCTTTGATATCGACCCGACATCAGGATATCGGCCCTATATAAAGCCGATCATTAGCCGATGATTTGTGCTGCTAGGGTACATATTACAATAAAAACTGAATTTCGTATTTTGTACGAATCGCGAAGATAGCGGGTATGGCTATATATATTCTCAGGCGCGAGTTATACCATTTCTCTATATATCTTCGGATGTGTCTCACTCCATTGAGCACGCCTTCTTTCTATTGCGCATCCGCAATTGCTTGAGCTGTATCTGTTTTTCCTCTGGTTTAAATGTCACCCAAGTCATGTCATTTTTATTTGTTTGTATTTTAGTATGCATATTCTATCTTCCACAATGTATTTGACACATTTTTATCTTTTACTCCAATTAATGATTTTAAAAACCTGGGGTTGACATACGCCGAAACAGTTTTTGAAGATTGTATATTACTTTACTACTACACCGCATTCAGTAGGATAAATATGATACAGCAATTTACTTGCCCTTTTGTTCTTCTTTACAAAGCCTTGCAAATGTGCATTATGGGCGTCGGATGCAATTAAATAAACTAACAATAAGCATAAATTGTGGCTTTTTAGTGTGTGATGCATACCTCTGAACTGATGCTAAACTGTAACACAGCTCTCGCAAAAATCTCTGAAAGAAACAATGTCACGATTAGGGGAACTACAGGACATAGCGGTAATCTGGGCAATTACGGCGCGAATGGGCTTGCTAGACGTGTGTCCGGGGTAGGCATGTACGGCCCTGAACCGTTTATATACCATTTCTACTTTATGCGATTCCCAGATCAAAACTATCACCCATGAGCATTTCATTAAAGTCTGGGATGACAACAACACATGCCATCTTGACAGGAGTATGCTATCAACCCCGATAGATAAACGCATCAAACTATTTGAGAATGTCCAGGAAAAATCTCCGCTTAGTGGTGGGAATTCTGACCAGACTCTGTCATTTAAGAGCGCACCTTTTTAAGCTGCGATTAGAGACTAGTCCAATTTGCAAGAGTTGACAACTGGAACATTAAACGACTGACAATGAGTATGTTCTCCGCGACTGGAACGTTTGGCTTGGCATCGCCAGCGTCAGGAATGTCCTAGTGTTTGCCAAAGCACTAGATTGGTTGACAACTTATGTGAGGCAACGCAAAGTGAGGAAGCATAATAAGCCTAATGTGGCCTAAATGCTGTGGCACTAAAGCTGCACTCCAAAAATCCAGAATCCAAAATAGTCTGTCATAAAAAGTTTATATGAAAAGGTAGACCACGAAGTGTGTCCTAAATCACCAAGCAATCTGATTACTTAATTTGTGGACATTTATTTTCACGTGTATCTATTAATAATAATAATAATAATAATGTGAGACGGGTTATTGATATATGTGAGATTATTGCTTACCTTTTCTGTATTTTATTCTTGAGGTTTTTCTCTCTGTGTTTCGTTTTTATATCTTATATTCAAGTATATTAATGACTTCAATCTTACCTCTAAATTGCTCTGAAATGCTTTGTGCAGAACTTTTCCTTCTTGGAAAGTAATGGATGTTTGTGTTGGTTGTGTTTTATCAAAAAATTGCTTACCTCAGCTACGATTTTATATGAGAAAACACACGTCTTGTACATTAATCTTCCGCTCTGAGATTCGACCCACCAGAACCCTACATCACTGCTCTCCAAGTCTGGCTTATACAACGCTGAGCATTGGATATTATTTACCGTAACAAATGACGTACCTCGAGACGATATTCCTCAGTACATCGATGCTGGTGGTCCGGGTCGACCGACGTTGCAACCGGTTCGGCGCGGCACCAGATGGCGCTAGTCAAGTACTGTTCGTTATCGGTTTCCTTCCCGGCCACATAAATCAGGCGCAATATTGCATTAGCAATGAATATGGCGTCGCTTTTTATCAGTTTATCGCGTCATGAAAGTTATAATATCGTGTATGCTCGACGACGGACGAGACCGGAATTTTAAAGCGGGCGCGCGGTCTACGTTCATCGCTCGACGGTCGTTGCTTTAGCATACAGGGAATATTGCGCGGTCGGTTTTGTCGAGCGGGAAACCGACGGTAAGTCAATTTTATGTTGTAAATACGCGTAGTAAGTTTGCTTACGTACGTGATATACGGCGACGCAAATTTACGGATGTTTGGACGAATATTACGTGCTGAAAAATAAACGGGAATTTGCAACAGATCAGAGTTTTAAGAATCCGAATGTAATGCAATATGGTAATGAAATGTTTAAAATGAAATGTATCGCAGAATTTTTTTAAGAAAAAGAGTGTGTATTGAAATGAAAAGTATAAAATTCTATTGGAAAGTGCTATTGAGTGAACACATAGCAATACAAGAAGAAAAAGAAATCATGAAAACAGTACTTTAATTCAATCCATGAAAGTATTGTAAGGGAAACTAGTTTTATAACAGTTGAAAGCGATAAATGATTTTTTAAGAAAATCACGTTTCTGTTGACATCACATGCAAAACGTGTACTTCTGAATTTTAAGAAGGAATATTCGGTTGTAAGGGTTTCTAGGGGTTAGAAACCTTAGCCGAAAAGGGGTTTACCTCCTGTTATGGGCAGCGTAGCCTTACGTGGGTTGGTTCGTATAAAATTGGAATCAATTAAACACATCTTCCTTGGCTTACAAGAATCCTTAATTTCGCAGTTTTACAGATGATTTAATTTTTCTTGAAAAGAAAGTGACCGAAATTTAATTTAAGAAAAAGAAGAATGATATTAATTGAAAGAAATGCTTGGAAGCTTAGTGTGATGGCACTTGTGTATGTGTGATATTAGGGTGATAGTAAACTGCGACCTAAAAGATCTATTGTGTCCCCTCTTCTCGTTGTATTTACAGCTGGCCGTCCAGTCTGATTCCTTTTAAGAAGTGCAGAATGTCCGAAGGCCCCAGATTAGGTAACTCTCCCTCTTCGATTTCACATGCTCCCAGGTGCAGCGCCCTTGAGTTGCACAGTGCAACACAGTTTGTGAGTAGATGAATGGACGTTTCGTCCTGTTCCCCACAAAATCTACATTCGGCTTCCTTCGCTATTCCAAGCCTGCTTAGATGTCCGTTCAGTTTACAATGGCCTCTAAGGATCCCTGTCAATGTCCGAATATTATTTTACTCAGGTTGATGCATTCTGCAGATCTCTTCTGGTTATAGGTACCCAGAAGAGTTTTAGCTTGCCTCATTCCCTGGAGATTCTCCCAGTATTTGGATTTTCTCTGCTCTACTTCATTGTGATGGCACTTGACGACCACCAAAAATGAAAAAATATCAGACGCTGCATGCGGTTAGAGCTAAAACGGTTTCTCTTTTGAAATTTGTTAATTCAGATTAAAATTTTGTCGCACTGAGAATTGGCGGAAGACACGCCCTCATACGCATCTACGTCATCAGCTCGAGGAAACTAAGCGAGCGGCAGGAATAACTGCCGTGCCGCACTGAAGATACATATTGCATTAAAAACTGAGTTACGGCGATTGAACGAAACTCGAAAGTAGTGGGGGCGGCTATATTCTCAGGTTCGAGTTATAACGTGACATCCATTTTTCTTAGGGTGTGTTTCACTCCATTGAGCAAGCACTCTTGCTACCGCGCACCGGCCAGTTTATTTTGTGTAAGCCGTAATTAGTAGTTTAAAGGCTATACTTTCGTGTGGCATATCTAAAGTTTCAACGAAATCATTACAAAAATGCATAAAAATTCAAAAGTGGGAAGTGTGACCTGGTAGCCCGGGCCCCTACATTTACATAGAACATCTAGTAAATCAGAACTATTCTACTGCAATATACTTCATGTGTAAAGTACAGCATAACAGTAGGAGACGTGCACAATTACCTTTCTAATATATTCGCTATATTAATTTAAAAATGTTTTTTGAATATACTGAGTCTACTTTTTGCTAATCGTTAATCGAATTTCGTTGTATTTTAACGTATAGGAAAACCGTAATACTTTGGCAGCTATTTTTTTACTTTGAAATTTCTTAGCCATAAAAATGTCCCTACTAATTTTTATGGTGCCGCATAAACAATTTTTCAACATTGTATTCTTAACTGTTACATGTTAAATTACCGTAGCAATACTTCCATTGAAGCTCTGTGCTATTATAGATACATACCATACCCCCAAGTTTGCACTGTGTTTTCATGCAGCACATTGCGTATTGTTCAACCTCCTTCAAAGCATCTTTGGTATATTCCCCTATAAACACACCTAGATCCATTCAGCACTAAAATAATCAAGGCACCGTTGACAACTGTGACGAGGATACGAACCACCTGCTCGATGGGCGATTTAACCATCCATCAGTAGGTGAAATATTTAAGGACCACCTACTCCTAGGTAATTTATTGCTCAGTATAAATTTCGACCAACCTTTACGCGTCTCCCATCGTAATATTTAGCTGAAATTTATACCAGTGATCCGTCCCTTTTCACCCATCCCCTCTTCTCTCCAACCCTTTCGCTTCCCAGGTCGATTACAATGAGGCACATTCATCTCCAAATCCAAAGTAAACTCGAACCCGTCATAATTAATTATCAGCTGAGTTTGTTCCACAAACACGCCGAGAATCATTTGTTCATCGGACGGTGACTGCGTTCAATGCGCGGCGCCCCCTATCGGTAGGTATTACTAATGAATCTAAATTTAGAGCACAGAAGCGCATCGAGCGGGAAGCTTTTGACGCCGTTGTGATTTTGTTTTCAGTTCTGGAAATATCAGTGCTGAATATTCAGTGGGTTTGAATTGAATGAAATAAGTGGAAATTAATTTTTAAGTTAGTAAAAATTTATAACTAATCTATCTGTAAAATTACTTTCTTTATGTTCGTAAGCAATAATCTGCAATACACTCATATTAAAACATTTAAGGAAAGAAATTGCATCACCAAGGGTACACTGATAACAATGCGTGTAAAGTTACAGCTGTTTTACATAGCTGATACTGGAATATTACGTGATTATTACTGTAACGCCCTAAATCCATATTTATAAATATAAAAATCTATAGTTTTTGTATTAATGCAGACAGTAATGCAAATTTACAGTTTTCATGTCGTAATCCTGATAGCTTCTACAAACTGCATGTAATACATGAATGAATATATTTTTTTCAGTAGGTAATACGTATTTTGACACGCCAATTTTATGCTTACATATGAATTTGAGACACCTCTGCACGTCAAGTTAACTACTGTTGGAGGAAGTGAAATACCTTGGAGTCTTCCTTGATTTCAAACTGTCGAGTAACTTTGGAGTGAAGAAAGACTTAGCAGCTGGACTGTGACGATAGAAGATTAAGTGTTTGAGTTCTTAACAACCTACATAGGTTATAATAATTTTGACCACACATGTTTCTATTTTCCTCAAGAGAGTTTTTTTGAAGCTCTTGTTAAAATACTGTGAAAAATGTTTATAAATCGTGTCAAAATAACCTTGGTTGATTATGACCCCGGGCTAGCGACATACCTTTCACGTTTTATGTTAAATAAAGGGTATTGGTATTTGTATTGGTATTGGTATTGGTATTAGGAAAAAATTACATCCGCATGGTTCGATTAATCGTCCCGCCCACTGAGGCCACTAGGGCCTATTGTAGTGCGGATGTTATCTTAACGTTAATCCAACAAGTTCAGGCCCCTAAGGCAGCTCGAATCTCTTGGAATGTGGGCTTTTCAGATCTTCTAGGGGAGGTTAACATTCCCAAAGATCGCATGCCTGATTCTCGTCGCGGCGTAGTAGTGGCAGAATATATGCCAAAATGTCTCTCCGTCTTCCAAATAGAGCTATAGGATAGTCCGATTCCATGCAGGTGTTTCTGAGTTTGCAGTGACCCATAAAAACAGAAACAATTACGTGGGCATTTGCAAGTTCAAGCCGTTCCTTGCTTTCTACATGATTATGTGAAATGCTCTTTTTCGCATGTAGTAAACCAGGACAGTTGTTCCAATGTTGAAGCACTTTCTGGTTTGACCAGACAGTGATAGCACCTGTGGTAGTGCTATGCCAACGGCAGGCCTCTGGAAATACTGTGCACCATTTCTTTCGCAAGAGTATCAGTTTCCTCAGTTCTAAGAATGAGTTAGTGTCCAGGGATAGATTATTAGCCGACCCCAATATATTTTTGTGTTTTAGTGTTTTTACAGATTCAGATCCGCTTCGAGTTGCATTTATGCACCTCTAGTGCTTTCAAAACCGCCTGATTGACACTGAAAATTTTTATCGTTAATCGTTGTGTTGTTCACGATTGTAGTTTCATAACTCTTGGATTACGACATAATATTTCTGCGACCACATATTGCTCTGTTTTCGATCCGTCAGTAAACCACTAAGTGTCCGCCTGCGTCGGTGTTTTCTCGTTGTACCTCCATTCTTCTCCATTTGGGTAGGAGGTAGTGAAGTTGTTGATCAAATATACATCATGCCCGATGGCATTCCCAGTATACTGTCGGAAGTGACCGATTGCATCAGCTTGTTAGCCACAGAGATATGAGTATGTGGCAATTGATCCGTGGTATGCCATAGGGTCTATATAGTTAATCTCTCCAATAATGTGTGAGAATGATAATTCCAGAATAATTTGCAGTTCCTTGTATAGATGTAAGTCTTGCTGTGGTTCTGGCTTACTGATGATAATGATTCATGCCTCTACATCCCCCAACAGCTTTCGCCAATTACAGGGGGCATCGGCCGGCCATGAGTTATTATTACGCCTGCGCCCGTGGAGCGACTTAAGATGTTTGTCTCTCAGCATTTGCCAAGGAGTGGGGAAAACCACGAAAACCTCACACTGAGAGCAGGCCCTGGGATTCGAACCCCGGACCCCGTGACTGATAGCCAAGCGCGCAAGTCACTGGACCATCAGCCACAATTACTACACGCCATGCACACGTGTCATAGGTTATTGTGGAACGTATTACCATAATATAACGCCAATGGATTAGCTTTGAGGCTGTTCCCCAAGATTTCCCACATATTCTTAGGCAAGTCCATAAGGATAGCCTCGCCTCGCGTGTAATCTTTTCCAAATGTGGATTCCAGGTTAGTGTCTTATCAAATAGCACTCCTTAATATTTTACATTGTCTGCAAATTCAAGTTTCACATCGTGGATAGTGGGTAGTGCCAAATGCTCCACTCTCCTCTTTCGGGTGAACTGTACTACTGTAGTTTTGTTCGGGTAAACGCTCAGGTTTTTCCTGCTATACCAACTGAAAATGGCATTAATCATCTGTTGGGGGGCAGTATAAATTACCTTTTCTCCCGTAAATGGAGGGTATGATTTCATAATAACTATTTTTATTGTAAAATGAAAATTTAATCCATTGGAAGCCTATTGTTACTTTAACATAATATTCCCCATCCAGTATTAATGCAAATCCCCCAATCCTTGAATGTATACAAATTGACGGCAGTTAAGATAGTTAAAGTAAAACACTCCAAACTTAAGAAAGAAATCTTGACAAACTTCATGAAAGTAGCAAACTTACTAAATCATTCCGATTCTCCCCAGTTAACTGGTTCATAATTCAAGTACGGAAATCCGTCTCCTGCCATGCTTTCCTCTTCCTCAGTTTTTAATTCAAATTGCCTTCGTTATCGAACTGCCCGAGAAGGGCGTCACAGTACCGCCTGATGTTCGAAAGACAATAATAATTGCGAGTCGCTGCTACAGCTACACTGCAAAAAATCAGACAGAATTATTTGTGATAGTAATAATTTGCAATGTCAAGTTAATTTCTTAGAATTTTTATTCTGACACTTAAATTCAAAATGTGCAAGAGCTGTATTTTAATAATAGACATACGGACATACAAATTTGTGGACTTCCATGTTCTGAAAATGCTAGCTTTTATGAGCATTAAATATTGCAACTTTAGCATTTATGAGTTTACATATTCATGAAATTAATAATTTTTTTTATGATTCTAAAACTTGCAAATGATCCTTGTATTTTGCCGCTTGAATATCATTGAATACCATTGACTACTATTGAAAAAAGTATCTTTACAATTAAAAAAAAGAAATTCTTTAAATTGGAAATGGTAACCCTTGGTAACTCCCCACTTTGATTAATAAAACTATTTTCCCCAACTTATATACAATAATACTAATACGACCGATGTATTAAATCCAATTAAAGGACAAACAATGCAGGATAATGCAGTGTAATAAACTAACAAACAAACGATATAAAAAATATAAATATACGATATAAACCTCATAGAAATATAATCTGAAAATAACTTAAATTAGCAAACAATGAAGAAGAGGGATTGACAAGTGAAAATGATCTGGAAGTAAACGATCAGCATCGCGGCACATATATGTAAGGGGTGCTTTAAGCAATATATTACTTTGGACAAGAGAAATGGGAAACGCTTTTGCAATTTTAGAACGTTGTCGGGATTCAAAAAAATAACACCGGCAATACATTAAATGAAATTGATTTATTCACACACTTAAAGTCTATTTAAAAATTAAATAAAGTCAAATAAAACAAAAACTAATTAATCAAATTAATGACTAATTACTGATAAAACACGTAAATAATTTAAAATTTCAATAACTATTCACTTATTTACGTTAACTAATTTATTTACACCCTGTATTGATTTTCACTCACCTTTCACCGTATTCATCGCTTCGATTGAACCGAATTCTCTGTCTCCTTATTCCTGACTACTCTACTCAATCGCTGCGACGTATTTAAATCATGCGCGACTATTTCTAGAAAGTTCTCGAATTATCTCGACGCTTCTCACATTATTCCCGATGCTTCTATTTACCCCTTGTATACAGAATATCATTCCGCCCTCTGATGCCGCATACGTAAACACTGCTGTTTGGTTCATTGACCCTTGGCGCCATCTGTGAGTGCACAATATAAATTGGCGCTCGTAACAGTATCACTAGAGGGACCACAAAAGATGTGTGGGCGAGAAAGTTCTGTCAACGAATTTGATTATTAATAAGTTTAGCAAGAAATTTGGCACTTATCAAATCCCTCCTAACAGAAAAAGTGTGAAAGTTAAATTTGTTCAGCATAGTGCCAGTAGTCGAAACCACACCGAGGAAGCGTACCCAAGTTTAAAGCGTACAAAGGAGTAAAATAACATTTTCAGTAGTGTTACGTTTGTGAATTGTTTGCAAAAATGTACCAAAAAGCGAAGCGGAAAACAAGTAATCCTGTAGATTAGATTGAGATGCTCAGAAATCGGTAATTTGGAGTCAAAAGTGACTCCTAAACCTTTGACAAATGTTTGGAAGGCTATATTAATCTGATCAAATGAGTAATAAAATTAAATTCTTTCTAAAGTCAGACACAACTATATATTTCTTAGTGTTTAGACGATGTCGATTAGACTTACGCCAGTCATTTATAATGTCCAAGTTACCTTGCAAAGCGGTCGCATCATTAGGTGATGAGATATTATGAAAAATCTTCGTACATCTACTTCATCTGCGTACGCTATCAATTTGGGACACTTTTTGAGTGTCACCAATGTAAAGGCAAAAACGAAGGGGACCCAGTTTGGAATCCTGAGGCACTCCTAACGAAGCAACATTTAGTATGGTAACCATTATACGAGACAAAGCACGCTTTGTTCTCAAGATAAGCAAGGTCAAGCAAATCTAATTGCAGAAAGTTTTAAGACAAGTAAACTCTGGTCAAGAATGTTAAAAGTCCACATAGATGACATCGGTCTGCCGATGCTCCAGTGTTAGTGAGGAATGTGTACGAAAACTAGATTGGTAATGGCTATGAAACCATGCTAATGCTCGTAAAATTTGATGTAAAGTTCATAAACTTTGAAGCAAGCGGGTAAAATACTGGTGGGACAGTAATTGTCTATATTATAGTATGTATGCGCAACACCACGTGCCGTTCTCTAGGAAAATCCTCAGTCGTCCTCGGTCTGACAGTTGGCGTCGGCATAGCTTCTGACGAACACCGGCACTTTCAGTTATCTGGCCGTTGACGCCGGTATAGCTTCTGTCGTAACACAGACACTTGCAGTTATTTCCGGTCTGATAATTACCGCCGGCACAGCTTTCTGCCCCGACATGGCACGTTAATTTTTGACCCGACTCCGGGATATATATTTTTACTTCCATTATTACCAGAATTAAAACCGATAAAATTACGCGTCTAAAAAAAGCGTTCCGAAGCTCCGCGAATTTGTTTGTTTACGATTTTGTATATTATTATACAGTCACCGACAGAATTGAGTGGACACTAAGCGATTTTTAAGTAAACTATAAATTTTACTCATACTTATTTAATGATATACAAAATCATATGATATTCTAGCAGATCAAATAGTTAAACATGAATAATATCCAAAAACATACTAATATTACAAAACAAATATATTAATAATAAAATATAGTACTCTCAATTCTGTCGGTGATTGTATGTATTTACTAGAGCTGTTATCCGGATCCGGATAATTTTGGATCCGGATAATTTACTATCCGGATATCCGGATCTGAGTGCTATCCGGATCCGCTATCCGAAACCTCGGATCCGGATCCGCTATCCGATACCTTAGATCCGGATCCGCTATCCGAAGCCTCAGATCCGGATCCGCTATCCGTAATCTCGGATCCGGATCCGCTTCTTGAATTCGGGTATACTATTCAGTGCTGGGATCTAGATCCGATAACTAACATAAAACGTAAAAAAAAAACAACTGAATGGTAATTAGTAATTACCATTAAATTAATTACCATTAAAGTAACCGTACAAATTATTATCGAACAACTGAATGGTAATAGTAATTACCATTATATTAATTACCATTAAAGTAATTAGTAATTACCATTCAGTTGTTCGATAATAATTTGTATGTTTTATGTATAGTTATCGGATCTAGATCCCAGCACCGAATAGTATATCCGAATTCAAGAAGCGGATCCGGATCCGAGGTTTCGGATAGCGGATCCGGATCTGTGGCTTCAGATAGCGGATCCGGATCTGAGGTATCGGATAGCGGATCCGGATCTGAGGTATCGGATAGCGGATCCGGATCTGAGGCTTCGGATAGCGGATCCGGATCTGAGGTATCGGATAGCGGGTCCGGATCCGAGGTTTCGGATAGCGGATCCGGATCCAAGGATTCGGATATCCGGATAGTTTTGGATCCGGATATCCGGATCTCAATTTTGTCGGATATCTGCAGCACTAGTATTTACCACTGTATATACATAAGTTTTGTTACTCACCTGTTTTTGTCGTTGTACATACTTGATACTCTCTTTCGCGCCTGTTTTATCGTAGTAAATTCTTGATTTAAAACACGTTTTCAATGTTTTAATAATAATAATAATAATAATAATGTTTATTGTCTTTAGTCGTAAACAACGTAGACATTGTCAATATTATGACTACAATAAAATCAGAAATACAAAAGTAAATATTAAAAAAACAAAATAGAAAACAAAAGACAACAATAAAAGCAGAACCATTACCCGTCATGTCAAGTACTCATCAACACTATAAAATGAATGCTCATGAATATAGGCTTTCAATAGCTGTTTAAACGAATTAAAAGTACTAACTATCTTTATATGTCTTGGCAGCGCATTGAAGTAAACAGCACACCTGTAGTATGGGCCCCGCTCAAACAAAGTTGTTCTGTGAATCGGCACACTGACATGACTATGAGAACGAGTTCTCATGTTGCTATACACATCGGCGTTTTTAATAAAGTAATTTTCGTTGCGCTTATAAAATATTAATAATTCATATAAATAGAGTGACCACAAGGGCAAAATCTTCAACTGCTTGAATATAGGACGACATGAGGTCATGGAGGACGCAGACACCATACACCGCAAAATCTTTTTTTGATATATAAAAAGCTTACTCGCACAACTAGCCGAACCCCAAAAAATGAGACCATATCGCAATCGAGACTCCACGTACGAAAAATAAAACATTCGCAAAGTGCCAACATCCACAGTGCTTCTCAAATTCCTAACTCCATAATACGCTGAGCACAGTTTACTTAAAAGTGAGGTACAATGTTGCTCAAATTTGAGAACACAATCCACAGTCAATCCCAGAAACCCAACACTACCGCCAGTGGAAATTGACTTGCCATCATGCTTGATGTAGCAACTACTACTTATACTGGAGCTAGCACGAAACTGTATCATGCTCGTTTTTGTCGCATTGAGCACTAGCCCGTTTTCGCAACACCACGCACACATATTCGATAAGACCTCATTTGCGCGAACAGACGCTAAATGTACAGTCGAATCAGCAACAACGCAACTTGTATCATCAGCATACTGTGACAATGAACATTATGGTAAAGATAAGCACAAGTCATTTACATATAAAATAAACAGAGTAGGGCCAAGTACAGAGCCCTGCGGGACACCACAGACAATGTTTATAGCCGGAGAAAGATGTTGTTTTTTCAAATTATCAACACAAACTTGAATTTGTATGTGTGATTGACGATTAGTAAGATATGACTTGAATAAATCATACGCAACGCCACGCACTCCATAATCCCACATCTTTGATAACAAAATTCTGTAATCTACCGTGTCGAATGCTTTTGACAAATCAAAAAACATGCCGACTACAGTATTGCCCGCGTCTACCTCCCCGTATACACGATCTAAACAGCGATTTAATTGTTGTGCACCTGATCATAAGCCTGAGTATCTCGCCCTCACATCAACAGTTACTGCTCTGGGGTTGAAATATTATTGTAACGACGTTAAAAAGCGCAACACCGCTAGAATCAGCATAAGATAGTGACATTGGAGATTTAGACATATAGAGGTCAACATGAAAGTAATAAGTAAAAAGCTTTATAAAAGTCGGTAAAGTAGCATGCAGTAAGTAGTAAACAGTGCACATACACACGAATGTCGCTAGAATTTCTTTGTTTTTTTTTTTTTTGGAAACCAGTCTCCCGTAATTTAGAAAATATTTGACGTTTAGCATGACGAACTGGGTTCGAGCTTTTGCAACTACATCTTCTGTACTTTCGCTAGAATACATAAGCAAAAAGGAAACATAATTTTTTTTACTAAAATTTTCTTGAAACATTATAAAAAAAAACACCAATACATAAATGCCGTTTACACATTTTTTTTTTTTTTTATAAATTTACAGCACCTTTATACTTAATAACATTGTTTAACCATTGTAGGAGTATTCTATGTTTTACAGTGTATGCTGAGGGGTTTTAGCAAGGAAAGAGTGCCGAGTTGAATGTTCTCTGACAGATTTACATGTCACACGATAATAATTTGTAAGCCCGTAGTAGACGACAATTAAGCTGTCGTTGCGAAATTGCGACATAAAGTGTGTTTAATTTACAGTACGTTGCCGGAGTGGAACGAGTAAATATACTGGACGCAGTAGTAGTAAATTCCTTTCGATCTGTGTTTAAAGTTCTTTCGCATATAACGACTATTATTAACCCCTACCATGTGTTTAAATATATTAGACAAAAAAGTTTTGCTTTGTTAACAGCATGTAAAATTTAACTTGCTCCCTAAATAGTTTTAATACTCTGATTTCTGTTATGGCCAATATAAAGGATTATCACGTCAGCTATAATTACTTATTTCGTATTTCTATCTATTGTCTTTTTTTCCTTAGCCTTGATTGTTCGTCCGAGTCATCGACCCCAAAAATCACTGCAGCCAGAAGGCTTATTGTAGTAAAAAGGTAAAGTTCTGGTCGGGGAAGGTGGTGAGAACACATGCACTTAGGCCACTCTTACCGGGCCCGTTGTGCTACATCCCCAGGGTGCCGGACACACCGAGCCGCTTTAGGCAGAAGTTTTTTGTTGAAATGGTCACCCATCCAACAACTTGTTGTGCATATTGCTGTTTGACGCACAAAACTGACAATGATGCAACGTACCATTAAGCCGTACTGCCGGCTGGCTTATTGTAGTATGTTCGTACTTCATAATTCCAAAATTGTGACCTCCCCTACTAATTTGTAGAGATCCTTCACCTAGCAGGTGCAGTGCATCTCTGAGTCTCATTTCAGTTCTGTCAAGATAGCTCTCCTGCGCTCCAATACTTCGCAGTCACATTGCGACGCCAACCTGTATACAAACCAAAGTCCGTCTATCCTTATTTGAATCACACCTTCCTTGCACTTATCTTGCCTCGATCGGCTTAGGAGAGGACAGAACAAACGATTTAATTTCAAGGCGCCACGTGTAACACGTAAAGGATTAAGCATAAACGGAGAAGTTGCTAGTTACTGGAAAAGTCAGAGCAAATCTTCCAAAAGAAAACAGTTTGGATCAAAGTACAATAATATTTATTAAGGGCGATGCCTACAGTAGAGTAGAATAGAACAGAATAATTTATTTGGCTAAGCTACACAAAATGTGTATGTGACCAGTCAAAAAATATTACAAGTAAATTACTAAATAAACTGAAAATAATTAAATTAAATGAAATTAAATTAGACTAAGTGCTACTTATTAACTAAAACTAACGAAAATTATAGTTCTTATAATCAGAGAAGTCCAAAAAGGAGAAGAATAAAAAAAAAAACAAAGAAAAACTAAAACTCTGCTAGTAAAAATAAAATGAACCAAAGAAATCAAAGTTCCTGAGAGAAAACAAGACAGGGTTGAAACTTAAAACGACCGAAAGGCAACCACGAGGTGTCCGATGTGAAATATTCAGATGAATCGTAAAAATTGTGAAAAAAAATTCCCTAACACCGGTACGGAAACTAAAAGTTGAGCTTTTTTCTTTAATTTCAACGAGTAAATGATTATAGATTTTAATGCCCATACTCTTTGAACCCAAACTTGTAACAGAAAGTGTACATCGTGCCATATGTAGTTGGTCCTTATTTCTTGTAAAGTGATGGTGATATTCAGAATTTAATCTAAAAGCACTTTTATTTTTAAATACGTAAACTGCTGCTTCCATTATGTAATTACAGGCTAACGGTAGTTTTTTCAGTTTCTTAAATAAGGGTTTACACGACTCATTAAAATGAGCACCCGTTAAAGATCTGATTATAGCTTTTTGGGCCAAGAAAACCTTTCTGACAGCTGCTTATCATTCCCATAACAGAATCCCATATTTTAATCTAGAATGTATTTCTGCATAACCTAACGCGAGTAGACACTCCATGCTCATCTGCGAACATAAACAACGAAAAACGTAGCATTTACTACGTAATTTATTCGCCAAAACTTGGCAATGTCCATTTCACACAAGGTTGTCTGCGAAAGTAACGCCCAAGAACTTCAGCTTTCTGTAATTGTACATGATCTACGAACAATTGCCCAATCTCCGAATTTCTATGCCTAGTATTAAAAATCATGTATTTCGTCTTTTCTGGACTTAATGATAGCTTGCTATGAGCAAACCAATCCGATAAAGTACATAGTAAGGTGTTAGCGATATAGTCAGTGTCATCAATGGTTGTCAAAACGGCTATATCATCGACATCAGTGGTTTAGTACATATCGGATAAAAAAAAGTACAATATCGTTGATGTAGAGAGTAAAAAGTATAGGTGCCAAAACTGATCCTTGAGGCACGCCCATATTAACAGGTAGAATGTAAGATTTAGTATTCTATTTTATTGCCTGGTGTGGTGTGTGTTATTCTAACAAATTGAACCCTATCATATAAATATGAAGCAAACCATGTTGCAACTATGCCGCTAATTGTAAGTTTATTCAACAGTAGTATTTTATTTCTCTTTTTTGTTTTAATAAAGCCGCTAATTTCTCATTACGAAATATCTCCCACTTCTTGCAATCGTGAAGATAAATAACCTCAGTTCTCCTCTTGGTTAAAGCTAGCTCTCCAGCTAACCCATTAACTTGTTTTTGTCAATAGAACTGTGACCTCTAAGGTAGTATTTAGTCATAAAGCTTTCGTTGCCAGAGTTTTACATCGAGTTTTTTCATGAACAAAACTTAGAGCTCAGTTTATTGCATGGATGGCGATTTAGCATTAATAAACTTCTGCTAGGTGAAGTTGATCGAAATGCTGGAAGCAAATTTAAGTAGTCTCTTCCTAGTTCCAAATTGCAATATTGAGGAAAAGGTACAGTGCGAAAAACTTGCTTCTCCTACTCAGATTCAATAAGATATTAAAATAATCATGCAAAAGGACAAAAATATAAGGCTCAAAATAATCGCGCAAATAACTTACAGATGTGCGCTCTACTTAAGACGGGGATGCGAACGATGGTAACACAGTAACAAAAAATGCAACATAACAAAGGGGAGAACGTTCGTCTAGTTACAGGGGTTGAAGCGTGCCCTCATCCTACCGGCAATCGTATTCACTAATGCACCGTCGGCAGACCACCCCAACATTTGCATAGACATCCCAATTAGTTCCGAATCATTTTGATCGGATAGTTCGCTACTGTGTGCGTCATTATATCCGCGCTTTCAGTCCGAGATCGGCCCGCCGCGCTGTATCGACGCTCGCCCGTTGCGTCATCCGTTACCAGTACACCATGGCGATCGGAAACTCGCACGGATCAATTTGCAGGCTGACGTTTCCGTAGCGTCGATGCGTTTTATTACGAAAGGTTTTTGCCTTTTTTTTTTTTATTCTGTGAGAGAGGGTTGAATTGTATTTGTATTTTATACCTAGCGGAAGGATGTGCTGCAGGTTTGAAATTTATTAGAGCTTCGGTCCAAGCATATAACTTGCTATTGTAATATAATGCCGTGTACATTGTGCTCGTGTACGCTATAATTTTCAAAGTTTGTACCACGTCATTGACTTTAGAGTTCGTATCAGTTGGTGAAAGTCCTTGATGGTATCAGGAGCATTATTTACTTCTGCTGTACTGCAATACTTTTCTACGTTTCACTTACTTGTTTTCCTATACTTCGTAATGTAATTTGTTAAAGTTTAGTAAAGAGAAATTTAGAGTGAAAGAACTCTTCAAATAAATAAGTAAAATAGCAATAGACCGTTTATTTAATTAATAGACAACAACTAGTTGTGACAGCTGTTTCGCCGTACAACGGCTTCGTCAGAAAATATACAATAAACTCAGTTTAACAATAAAGTGTAAATCTCACAACTAGTTGTTGTCTATTAATTAAAATGAATTTACATCAAGTAAACGCCGAATCTATTCAAAAGTTTGTTTAATATTGACAATGACTTGCGTATACAGTGGAATATACTAGATCATATTGCTCTTGTAAATTAGTCTGCTCCTGAAGTCTACGAACCCATATTTGAAGAACATATCGATTGATCTGTAAAAACAGTCAAGCAGCAATATTTTGCGCGTATACAACTAATTAACTTCTGCATGAAAAATAAGTTTAAGGTAATGACATGTATAGACATATAAATAAAAAAGATTCAATCCAGATATATTTGTTTATTTAACTCAACGACCGGTTTCGCGCAGGCAGCTGCACATATCAGCTCGCAGATCTAAAGCATTTCAATTAGCAAGCAATTAGGTAGAAAGGAAATAAAAAGCTGTTCAAAAATACTTAATAATCATAACGTTCGTATTTACAATTTTATGACAACTCTTATATAACTTAATGTAAATATTTTTGAACAACTTCTTGTTTCTCCTCCATCTAATTGCTTGCTAATTGAAATGCTTTAGATCTGCAACTGAAGGGGCGCTGCTGCATGCGCGAAATTGATCGTTGAGTTAAAAAAAAACAGATATTTGTAGATTGGACCTTTTTTATTTTCCTTACTTAACAAATAAATAAGCTACAGTTAATTAGCTAATTATGAGAAGTAAAGATTAGACATTACTGTTCAGAACGAAACCTTCACCATCATTCACGGAAAATCGTTCATATCATAATACGACTTCGGGCAGTGTGTTTGCGTCATTACCCGAATGATAAACTTTCGTCGTGAGTGATATCTGCATTATAGAAACGCTGTGCATGAAGAAAACCTTTTGCATTGTCTGAAGCATCATACTTGCTTGAGTGACTAATTTGCGAATTTTTATATATTACTACGAAACTTGTAGATAAATCTTTTAAATTTTAATTAAATTTTTAATTAAGTAAACACTGTTTTTATTCTACTAAACACCACTCAGCGTCATCTATTATAAACGAATAGGATGACATACTTACTATATTCAGTTAAACTTGGGACATGGGAGGATATTACATATTATATTCAGTCACCCTCGGGATAGGGAAGGATATTGTTGCTCCGTTGAACCACTGATTGCTATATCAATAAAGCTTTTAACATTTAAGTATCGTTAATGTGACCGTAGTAGTTATTAGTTAGTTATGTTCTTGTAATACATTGAATAAAAAAAAAACAAAAATATAGGATTCGGAAAAAAGCAGTCGGAGCCCGCCGAAATGGACAAGATATCGATAAAGGCCGGAAATTTATTGATCGATTGAAACACAGGGTTTTTAAAAAGAACACTTTTTATTTCCTATGTTTTAAAGAAGACGTGTTTATACCATTGCTGTTACAAATAGACTAACTCTATATCTAATTACATTATACTGTCTTCGTTCGTAATCTTATCTATGGTATGTGTCTATTGTCTACTCTATTCGCAGCGTCAGCTGTACCGTTCACGTTACACCTCCGCGGCTAGAAAGGTTCTTGGCGATCCTCGGAAAGAACCGGGTCCATGTTTCCTGGAACGTCGCCTGACGGATTCCTTCTTCTTAAATATTTTATTTTAATTTTACTGTAAATTACAATTGCAAATATAATTATTACAATACAAATAATGACAAATGAATTCAAATAAGAATGATGCTCGCTGACTCTTCTTAACTCGGGGAGTGCGGCCTTCTGAAGGTCCTCTTGTATCCGATTAAAATCTTCCAAATTAATTTTATTTAATTTAATAGGTATTTTATTTTGACTATTAAGAACATGTGAATTAATTTTTGGTAAATGAAATATTTGTCCTTTAATTATCCCTTCTTGATAGGTGAATTTTTCACTATTAACATTGACTGAACAATTCGGTTTTATTCTAACTAATATGTTATACTTTACTTCTAAAATTCCCGTTTCATTACATTGATAAAATATTTTTGTTTTATTAGGAGCATGCATTAATAAATCACCGGGACCAGTTTGCTGTACTAATGTCTCTTCTACGGTAATTCCAATTTTGTCGCAACTATCTTTGTTTTTCATGAGATTTAATATACAATTTTCAGTTTTCGGTAATGGTTGTTCCTTGCAGATAAAGATTTCTTCAATTTTTGGGCATAAACCTGTCTTCATAGCATATGTACTATTCTCTATTAACAAATACGATTGGGATAATGGGATTAAATGATTATTATAAGGAATGGAATAAATGCGATGAAAATTATATATATTAAATGTTATTCCCATACCATCCACGTATGTAAAGATACTAAAATATTTATAATAATTAAAAGTGTTTCTTAATACCAAAACTTGCTCTGGCTCATATAGGGATTTTAAATTGATTATTGATACTTTTGATAAAACTAATCAGTGTCATCACTATTTTCTTCATCCTGTGACAAATGTTGATCGGTAAATTTTCTTTTCTTCTTAATTACGTCCTTTGATAATTTAGCTTTTCTCGCGGTTTCTATAGTTTTCTCATTTACTTTAACAACCTTTTCTTTACCAAACTTAGGTGCTAATTTATTTCGGTGTTTCTTTTTCACATATACTTGATGGTTTGCTTCTACATCTTCAATTTCATTTCTATTTCGGTTTACCTTCTCACAAGCACGTTCTTTTGTTCTTTCTATGTTATTACGTACTTGCTCATTGATACATTTAATTTGTTCAGCTCGCTCACTTATAAATTGTTGCGTAACATGTTCTTCATTTAGGTCAAAAGGTAAATTTGTTTCTGAATGGCCATTAATAACTTCAAAAGGGGTAAATTTTGTACTTGAATGTAAACTATTATTATAGCCTAAGACTGAGTTTAATAAATGATTTTCGAAAGTGTTGCCTCCTTCTAACAATTTACAACGCATTGATTCAGTTAATGTACTATGAAAACGTTCGACAATTCCGTTTGATTTTGAATTTCCGATTGCTGTAATATGCAATTTGATTTTATGCAACTGACAAAATTCCTTTAATAATATGTTATCGAATTCTTTACCAGGATCGGCTGTTATAGTTCGTGGTAATCCGTGATGCGTACTGTATTTTATCAATCCATTTATTATTGTATTCGCATTTTTATCCGTTACTAAATACGCTTGACCATACTTGGAGAAATGGTCCACTATGGTTAAAATTATTCTGTTATTCATAAATAGCAAATCTATATGTAATTGTTCGAATGGTCTTTTTGGAGTATAAGTATGTGAGATTGGTTGTATCTGAGGCATTCTATCATATTTAGCTAATTGACAAATTTCACAATTGTTAATATAAGTGCTTACTGTTTTCTCTAAATTGGGCCAATAATATTTTCGTTTTAATGATTCATACACTTCATTTATACCTCGATGGGTAGTTTTACCTTCATGATAATATTTTATTTTATCTTGTTGTTCTGCTTCATCTGTTATATCTTCTATTACTTTATTACAAATTTCTACTTTTAATTTTGTGAATGATTCGTGTATAATTTCAATAATTTCTCTTTCTATATTTTTATGTTTAAAATAAATAGAATTTTTCTTTCCTGGAACCAAACATTCTTTAATTGCTCTAACTATGTCATCTCTAGGTGCTGTTAATGGCAATGTGGCGATTGTTCTATTTTTACCAAATATTTTTTCTCTTCTAATTAAAGGTGTAGTTAAATTGCGTGTAGCATCTAAAATAATTTGAGTATCTGCTAAATTTAATATTTTTTCTGTATAAGGGATTGATATTTCTACTTGGCCATTATCTGAATGAATAGTATTATGAACGCTACTTTCATCGCTTACTTGGTTGTTATCATCATTATTTTCTTGGGGTACACTATTTATAATTTCGTCTAATTCCTCTATTGTTATTTGAGCAAAGGGATCGTCGCTATTAACGACTAAAGATTCCGAATCACTATCTATACTGTTTACAAAATTTTCTACTATTTTTATTCTTGATAAAGGATCTGCCTGATTTGATTTACCTCTTTTGTAATAGATTTCGTAATCATATTCCGCTAATTTTAATCTCCATCTAGTAAGTCGAGAGTTGGGGTCTTTTACAGAAAATAGCCATTGTAGTGGCTTATGATCAGTTTTAATAATAAATTTATTTCCATATAAATAGGGTCGAAAATGTTTACATGCCCAAATCACTGCGAGCATTTCTTTTTCTATTACCGCATAATTAACTTCGGCTGGATTTAAAGTTCGTGAGGCGTATGCAATGGGATGATCGTCTTGTGACAAAATAGCTCCGATTGCAAAATTAGAAGCATCTACTGTTAATTCAAATTGTTTAGAGAAATCTGGATATTTTAATACGGGGTCGTTACACAATAATGTTTTACATTTTTCAAAAGCGTCGATGAATTCCGGAGTATGTTTTACTATTTCTCCCTTTTTCAAACATTTTGTCATTGGTTTTGTGATTTTAGCAAGATTGTATATAAATTTTCTATAGTAACCAAGCAAACCTAAAAATGATTTAATTTCTCTCTGATTTTTCGGAATTGGAAATTTTTTTATTGCCTCAATTTTCTTAGGATTTGGTTTAATACCATTAGGTGTAATAACATGACCTAAATATTCAGTTTCCTTTCGTAAAAACTCACACTTATCTAATTGAAGTTTTAAATTGGCATTTCGTAATTTTTCAAATACTAATTTTAAATGTTTGATGTGTTCATCTAGTGATGGTGAGAAAATTATAATATCATCTAAGTATACCAAACAAAATTTATTTAATATATCTCTAAGCAAATCATCCATAACACGTTGAAATGTGGCTGGACTGTTTTTTAAACCAAAGGGCATTCTGAGAAACTCATAATGTCCGTGTTCAGTGTTAAATGCTGTCTTAGCAATAGATTCAGCATGCATTTGAATTTGGTGATAACCGGATGCTAGGTCGAGTGTCGTGAAATATTGACAGCGTCCTAATTTGTCCAATATATCTTCTATATTAGGTATAGGGTACCGATCGTCAATGGTTTTCTCATTTATAGCTCTATAATCAATCACTAACCTGGTTTTTCTTTTACCGCTTGCATCTAATTTCTTTTCTACTAAATTTACGGGTGAACCCCATGGACTTTGACTAGGTCGAATAATTTCGTCATTTAAAAGTTGACCTATATGTTCTCCTATTTCTTGTTTCATGACATAAGGGAAACGTCTAGCTTTAATAAAAATTGGTTGTTCATCTTTAGTTTTAATTTCATGTCTTACACAGCTGTTGAAAGTTAATTTATCTTCAGGTCTTTTAAAAATATCAATGTAATTTTTACATAAATGCAAAATACGTGATTTTTCTTCATGATTTAAATGATCGGTTCTTAACATATTATTTAATCTTTGTAATGACTCTGTATCTTGTATACGATATTGATATACAAGATAATTTTCTAATGGAATAGCTTTTAAAGGTTTAATTTGAATCTCTTGTTCTACGTTTGATAAATTTTGAATTTCTAATAATGCTTTACCCTTTTTGACAGTTGTTATACAATTAGGTATTCGAATCTCATTTTGGTTTATTTCGTTAATCATTATATCACCTTCTATATAGTTTACAAAAACTTCTTTAATTACCTTTTCTTTCGCCGGTATTTTAATAGTTTCTAATTTTTTAAATTTTATTGGCAATTTATAATTGTCTCTATATAAGTTACCTTTCAATAAATCTATGTTAAATTGCATCGCTCTTAAATCGTCTAATCCTATAATACCATCATAGAATTTATGAAATTTAAACATAACCATTGTTAAATAGCCGTTAGATTTTAATTCGTGAAAACAAGGAATTTTGGCAATTTTGTTAATCAATATGTTACCTTTTGCAGTTCTAATTTCTAAATTTTCATCAAAAATGTTATTAGGATAATAATGGTTTACAATTGCGGGGTCTATCATAGAAATTGTACTTCCTGTGTCTACTAATAATTTTAAAGGGGGATTTTTAATTTCAATGTACGGTAATTCGTTTAAATTTAAGTTGGAGAGTTCTTCTGTGAGGCAGCTGTAATAAAATTTTCTTCTTCCTCGATTTTTTGTTGTAGCTCTTCCTCGTCGGTGACATTGGGAATTACATCAGATTGAGACTCTATAGGTGCTACTGGAATATACCATAATCCATCGTTTTCGTTATATATTGGTTGAGGAGTTTCTTCATAATTTTCATTTGATTCAACTTCGTTCATATACATTTGTTCCGATATTGGTTGTAGCTGATTTGGTCTTCTGATGAAGCTGTGTGGTCTATAATTTGCTGATTTGGCTACTGCTGTGGATACACCTGACATTGGGGTTGGTTTCGGCATGTCTGTTTTATTTTGTCCGGGTGCGAAAGCATTCTTCGGTGGTCCAAAGACTTGTCTATTTGTTGGGAAGTTCGTTTGCTGAGGATAATTTGGTTTGGGGAAATTACTTATTGGACCTCTAGGAAATGAACTTGATTGGCTAAATTGATATCGCATAGATGGAATATTCGACGTTTGGGGAATCTGCACCGCAGAATGGTATTGACGATTTGTATTTAAAAATTGTGGTGGGTATGATTGAGGAGTTTGACGTGGTACAATAAAAGGTTTCTGATGAGTTTGTTGAAATTTGGATCCTTTTACGGCGTTCGATCGTGATTTAAAATTCATAGCGTCTTGAGCCAAACCCATAGCTTCTTCTAAACTTCCAGGTTTTAGTGGTTTTACGTGAATTTGGATATCTTCGGGTAAATTTATTAAATAAACTTCCAATGCGGTTTGAGCATAGATGTGAGCTCTTTCTGCTTTATGTTGGATTCCCGCTTCTTGCGCTAATTTGGTCATTAATTTTGATAAAAGGTCCTGGAGGCGATAGCCAAACGACATTGGGTCTTCCTTTGATGAAATTTTGGTATTATTAAATTCTTGAACTAATTGACCGAAATCCCTTTTATCAGCAAAATAACTGTAAATGGCGTTTTTAACTAGTCCCCATGTATTTAGTTCGTTACGCGAGCAAATTAATGTTTTCGCTCTATCCCTTAATTTTCCTAATATGGTACTAAAAATTACGTCTTTAACTTCCGCATGAGCCGCATATTTCGTACAAATGTTATCGCAAGTATTTACAAATAAATTTATACAACTTGTTTCGCCGCTAAATATCGGTATGGTGTCTAATTCGATTTTTAATAACTGATAGTTGATTGCCATTCTTGTTTCTAAATCTAAAATTCCTAATCTTTCTACTAAATCTTCCAGTTTCGTTTTGTTTCACTTTGTTTGGGGGATGTTTGACAGGATCGTCACTTTCAGGGAATTAATTGGGTATATCAACTCGGATATGTATTTCAAATAATGAAATTGGGACTCTAATAGTCAAGGAGTCGTATTTGTAACTTTGAATAGTACTCACTTTGTCTTCGAGGTTGGCAAGATGACTTCTTGTTTCAGACGTTGGAGTGTGTAGGTACAACGAATATAGCGACCCACCTTGCTCTGAAGGTGCCGTAGCCTGTCTATATTTTCCCTAACACTCGGGTCCTCTTGCGTCTGCTTGTTGTTCGTCGGCTTTTGAAGTATTGAAATACACCAAATTTCGGAAACACTGTTTTCACAAATTTGTAAAGCCAATCCTACTGACTGCGCCAAATTTATTGATCGATTGAAACACAGGGTTTTTAAAAAGAACACTTTTTATTTCCTATGTTTTAAAGAAGACGTGTTTATACCATTGCTGTTACAAATAGACTAACTCTATATCTAATTACATTATACTGTCTTCGTTCGTAATCTTATCTATGGTATGTGTCTATTGTCTACTCTATTCGCAGCGTCAGCTGTACCGTTCACGTTACACCGGTATCGTAATTTTTTATTAAACTTGTGACATTTTCGTAACTGACTAGAACAATAAAACATTTATTATCATAATTTAAGAACAATCATCGGAAAGAAGCTTTAAAATTACGTACCAACACGATTTAAAACTGGAGATTAAGATTGTTTGTAGATTAGATGTGTTATATCAAGTTATCTATAATTTGATGTTCTAATGTACACATAACCTACTTGAAAACTGTTTTATAACTATTCAAGTTTAGTTCAACTTATAACGGTTAGCCGTACTCTTCACATATAATTAAGTAATAGATATCAGAATTCATAATTCAAGGTTAGTTAATTTTAGGAATTTTGTAACAGGATTAGTTTTTCTGTTTTACCTATTGATGATTGGCCGTTTTATACATTTGCAAGTTTGATTCTATTTATTTTAATATATTATTTAGTTTACCTGATTATTTTGTGTTTTTTGTGTTTACTTTCAAACTGATTACGATTTGATCAACCTAAGGAAAAGTTCCCAAATTAAGGAGGCAAATTAAAAAATTGAGTTCATCACGGTAAGTACCAATATCAAGTATTAGTCAAATCGAACCTCATCAACGACCCTGAGATACAATAAAAATTAAAAGAGTTTTAGGTGACATGTTATTTCTATTACAATATACAGGCTGATTCATTCTCGATCTTCACCATTGAGATCTCGCTTATTATTGACGATAGACGATAGGTTTAAATTTGGCAAAGTTGCTAAATTTTGTAGTTATTATGATCCCGCAAAGAAAGTAGACTTAGAACAAATGACGTTTGAGATTTTTTTAAAAAACGGAAAAATCTCATTTTCTTATTTTGCCTCTAGCACTTTTATTTGGCTTTGCAGAGAAAAACTAAAGACACGTTCTCAAGGCCACGTTTAATGTTCTATGTACCTAATGGTGTACTTGGAGTTTTTACACGACGTTTCGTTTTTTTCTGGGCGTCGCACAGTGGGGCAAAAACCCGAAAAGCTGGCCAAAACTCCGGAATTCATTTTTGGTACATAAAATTTTATAAAAATGTTATAAATGATCTAGTAATAGCAAAATGTTCGTCATATAATAACATTAAAAGTATTAAATCATTTATTGAAGCGGGTAATAAGTTTGAAGAGATAATCTTTTAATTACTAATAATTGATATGTTCATACTCGGCTTATAAATTATAAAGGAAAAGTAATTAGGGATCAATTATAAGTACTTAACGAATAACAGCTCCAATAATGATGCATTAACTTTACATTTAACATAAATATATTGTTAATTAAATTGTCATTATGCTGCAATTAGTAAAATCAGTTACATACTGACAATACTTATTTAATCCGAAGTAGATTCTTCAGCAGAATGAGTAACACCTTCATCGGAATCGCTAACATCTTCATCGGATGAAGGTTCGTCAGAGGTGTCGGCACTGTCTGTTGACGAAGCGGCTGCTGGAGGTGACAATAACTCCAAAACGACAGGATGAAATGATTCGTTTTCCTTTTCGGTAATTTCCGCAGAGAAGATATAACGGGGTCGGAGTTTAGCAAAAGACGATTGAAAACGTCTTCCATTGTGTTCTGCCGTGAAGATTTTCTTGCAAATCCTTCCCGAAATTTCTTAATTTCTTTGTTTAATGCTTCCTGAGCCTCCTGTGAGAGTTGCCCAATTGGCAATATTGCCGAAGCGATTACATCAGAGCCATGAATAAAGATTTTATGTAATGTGGGAGGCATACTATACCAGGGATATTTGTCCACAAATATTCTTGCTGTATCTATCGGGTATTTTTCAAATTTTTCTTTATCAACACCAAAGCCGCTTGAAATCGTTTGCAAAATCACATGAAATCTGTCAATTAAATTTATATCGATGCCAGTAATTGTAGAGAACTCTGCAGTATTCTCAAAAAATCGACGAGCGGTATTGCCATCATTCGTGTTCCCAAAACCTGGTTTAGGCTGATCTACTAAGAGACCCATTCTGGATTTGAATTCATCTTGTATCCTCTTCTTTGTTTCATCAAACAATATTTTATTGGTCTTGTCCACTCTTTTACTTCCAAAAAGTAATCTGTACGCCACATGTAAAAGGCACTCAAAAAAAACGTATCCGAGCGTGCAAGGGAGATAAGCCAAACTTTAATTTTACAGGATCTGCTGTAGTTTTCTGTATTAGCATTGACTCTATTTCATTGAATTTGTTTATAGTAGCGCCACAGATGTAACATCTCTGCGTTGATGTTGTTGAGGTTACTGCATTGCATACTTTCCCATCAATCATGGTAAACATCAAAGTATGCTTGATATAAATCTGAATCTTTTTGTTGAACGCTACAAAGTCAGGCACGAAATACACAAAACAAACGTAAATATGTTTTTTGTAAGTAACTATTTATTAAATTGAAATACTTGTTTATATGGTTGTATTTCTAATCTTTGTTCTGGAATCATAATGGCAAAATGGTTTAGGATAGATTTTTTAATGATGGTTTACTAGGTGTAGCTTGAAAAAGTATATCTTTAGGATTCTACAAAACATTTTCATCGACGCTTTGCTCGATCTTATGTCTCTACAAATAAGAGAAATATCTGTTGTAACATTGAATGTTGGATATCTGGTATATGGTGAAGACCAGGCTATCAGTTTCTTGCACTAGTACTCCTTTTCAGGGCACAGTCACGTAATGTATATGAAAACGAGAGTGGAATTTCAAACATTATCTAATCCATGTGTTGCACAGCTTTATGCTATTTTAAGTTGAAAATGATTGCGGCAATACACCTACAATAGACAGAAAAATATTTTACGAAAAATGAAGCCAGACATGCATGCATCAAAAAATTATCAACGAGCACAAACGAATATAAATCATACACTATTATGTGTCGGCGACGCGTCGCGAACAGTTATATCGTACACGCGTCGCTTCCGAAACATTCAGATAATAAAAAACGATAAAGTACATAGTGTGGAAATTCGCCTGTCACGTGTTATGTACTCCTATATGACGTATGTTCATTGTTGTACGTAGTACTAAGCGCGATTATAGCGTGTCTGGCGAGCAATAGATGGCGGCACCGGCACACCGGGCGAGATATCCACCGGCACATTGAAAATATACGTCCTTTTGAAAGACAATATATTGCATATTGTACGGGCAGCAACTATAAATTCCTGTTTATATCGAGAAAATGCAAAACAAAGGAAAAAAATAACGCACTATGCAGAAACGCCGAATACATTACCCATACCCCGAACCAACCGAGCCGCCACTGCACTGTAGTGTACGCCTGCATGCAGAAAGTTTTTGCACGGCACCGTCCCCATTGTTACCGTAGCCCATAGGCGGGCGCCATATCTCCACATTTTATGGCATTGAAATTTTAATGACGTGCATATCGTTTAAATAAGTTCACCTTTTATATCGACCGGAAGCTCTCGCTTTTACCGTAAACGCCAGTACGTTATCTATCCAATAACAATAATGTAGCTCTTTATACTGCACGTCGGTTACTTCTAGAATAAATTCAGTCTGGTACTTACAATATGCTTACGATATTCTAATGGAACATGACACGTACTGAACTTTTCTTTAGTTACGGTTCATTTTATCGTTATGCATGTTTAATGAAAATGTAATCCTTAAAAACAGCTGAAGTGACATGCTGTGCTTATCTAAATTTAATGCAGAATTTTCTTGGGCGCTGCAGGAATAGTGTTTAAGTGCTTTCTTTGAGAAGGCCATGCAAGCAATTTTTTCGTTTTGCCTTCCATATACTTTATACCAAGCAAAACGTAGACATTACATGTACATTTTAGGTAAACTTTGACAAAGTGATATATTTATTAAGATATTGGTGTTGAGATCGCTGTTGAAATAAGTATAAGTAGTACCTACTAGAAAACGAGATGTCATCAATCAATCATTTGATTAATCGTCCCGTCAGTTGCGACCACTAGAGCGGATGTTATCTTAAAATTCAGTAAAAGTTCAGACCCTTAAGGTGCCTTAGAATCATTTTGAATAAGATCTTTTTTAAGATCTCCAAGCAAAAGTCTGTCTAGATGCTTTGTGAATCTGCAAGGATTTATATCAACAAAAGAAATTATTTTGACAATTTCGCTGATAAGTTCAAGTAGTTCCATAGTTCTGACATGATTGAGCAAAAATGCACTCCCAAGCATATACCTAACAACTATTCCAATATTGGATAACTTTCTGACTTACCCAGAAATTAATTTGAAAGCTATTTTTAAAAGATTTCGATCTCTGATCTGGGCATCATTCCATTATTCCCATCAGTACTTCAAAACGTCGAAAATTTCGCGGAACAAAATCAATTATACGTTAACAATTACAGACTAATAATATTATTTTTCTAATGCCAGAATATGCCATAGTTTATAAGAGGAAGAAGAATCATTGTATCACAGAAAGATCTAATAAAGAACTATAAACTCACACGCACTATCATTTATCTTTCTTTTTCAACGCTGCATAATAAAAAAATCTACCTGATCGTTTGTCATCACTTAGGATAGGGGTTATATACAGGGTTATTATTGTACAGTACGAGATAAAAAAAAGGGGTGAAAGATATATATGACCAATGTCTAAATACAAAAAATTGCTATTCTAAGTGCACGTACTACCAAGAAAATGGTTTTTTTTTATTCGAGTCCGGCTCTGACTCATTTAGCATGCCGGTGAATCACCGGTCGTAGTTATACTTTGAACGTTGGGATTTACATTTAGTGCGCACTTGCTATTCGAAGTGGATGTGTGCGTTTGCAATGGCAGCATATTCGAATATCGAATATACTTTCGAAGGTCGTGGGCCTCGAAGATCACGCAGTGTGCTACAAGCCGAAGGGGAAGTTTTAAATATCGTAGAGGCAGATCTCGGCGTAAGTACAACAACCCACGCGCGGAAAGTAAATATGTGCCAAGCTACAGTGCACCAAAGTTTAAAAAGAAATTTACCTCATCTGTGTCATATACAACGCGTACAACGATTAACGGACTTGTTCCCGCCAAATTTCCTTCTGTGAGTGGTTCCAGCACCAAGAAGTTCGTCAACCGGATCTTGCGTCAGTAATCCTATTTACGGAGGCATGTACATTTACCAATGATGGTAGGTATCTTAAATTATCACAACATTAACCAATGTTTGGACAGGGTTAATAGGCGCTCAACTACTTGGACCACATGTACTCCCAGCACGGTTAAATGCGGAATCTTATTTACTGTTTCTTCAAAATGAATTGCCTGAATATATATATATTTTTCACCCCTTTTTTTATTTCATACTATACAATAATAACCCTGTGTATATCTCAACACTATTGAATAGCATCATGTTCAAATACGTAGAGTCCACAAATGCCGGTTTTCTGTCGGACTTGTCCGAACGATGCAACAGTACGAGCAAGAAGCGAGATCTGGTATATGTTTTGCCTGTCGAGATAAACTGCCGGCTTCCGCCTATAAACTTCTTCGTCCATTTTAACAGACAATTACGATCCCATTGACATTTTATTTTGTACTCAAAATAAACCTTTCGTAAATCGTTTAAATTTCCATCCGCTAGTTGTTCTAACTTCATTAGCTCATGATCCCGCGTTTTCAGAGAGAGTTGGTTCCTATTGTTAATGGAAGCTCATAAAACCTTTCCACATATTTTGCATGCAGGTGCAGCTATTTTATTCGAGTGCCACGAACAGTGGAAGCGTAAGTCGCATTGTAAATACAAATCTGAGAATTCGTCCGGAGATAAAGTCGACGACGAATGGAAGCAGAAGCAACGCGCCAGTAACCTGTTGAGGACTTCCCGGTAATGGATTGTTAAGCAGATAGCATCTCAACGTTCGCCATTTATTATACGGATTACTATTTCTTGTTGAGGAATTGTTCGCAGCTAATTAGGCAACGCCGCCTCCGCCATATCCGTGGAAATCGTATTGTATTTCATTTGGACTCTTCCAGCAGGACGATTATAATAATAGAGCGAGAATTCAGTGTATTATTTAAAGAGACGGGGTGTTGCGGTTGATGATGATAACAGTCGCGAAGGGCGTAGCAAACCTTGGATTCTGTGATACTGCCTAAGCGCTTTGACGAAATCCATGGATTGTTTTGTTTACATACTTGGAATATTCGAGCGGGCATAATTAGTACAGGAAGTTTGATGTTTTGTGCTTGGAGAACTGAATTAGTTCACGGTGGCATTGTTTATAGTATTGGCGGTAATAGTAGCTGCGCGTAGCTTGTTTTGTAGCAAACAAGTTGAACTATTTTCCATATTGTTTACCGTCAATGGAATGGAATTTGATTTGCTTTTGTTTAAAGCATATCCGTTCTATATGCGAAATATTTGATTATTTGTCGTCAAAAGGTAAAACAATCACAAAGCAACTCTACAAAAACGAATTGTATGCGTATGTTGAACGGTAATCTATTGCAGTATGCAATTCACTAATGGGAAATACACATGCTTTCCCAGCTGATAGGTCTACACATAAAACTGCTTTAATTACAATAATTTTTTTATAATATTATTTACTGCATATATATATTCACTTGTTTAACAAATAGGTTTTACTACCTTTTAGAAGAATTCTTTTTTGTTTCCGTTTAATTCAATAATTTTTTAATACCTACAGCGACAACAGAAAAGTTTAGTACATGTTATTATAAAGTATAATACCCCAATGATAGAATATACGTACCTAGAATTAATATTGCATATTTTGTTTCATTATACTACTTATTACTGAATTGGATAATTGTTGGTACTAACAATTTCAATATCGTTGCTGCACTATAAGATTCCACAAAAAAATACAGGCTGTTCTATTTAAAATGAATAATTTTTCAGCAATTAAAGTTTTCCTAATACAACCAGAATTTCCGATCACACAGTATAAAAATTATAAATGCTTATGTCATATTAAGATGCAAAGACCCTTATACTGTAACAGTACAGAAGCTCATTGCCCAAACTTAAATCGTTTGGGAAAAAAAATGCGGTAGATGCGGTTCTGCCATGTTTGAAGGAAAATTGAGGATACCGGGAAAACTAAGCCGTTGGTGGAAAAATATTTCTAATAAAAGATAGTGTGAGAGCTAAATAATAAGCTACTTATATACACAGAGTTCCATTTAAAAAGAAATATCTTTTATTTCTGACAAGCTTACGGGTCACTCGGTGCATGTAGAAATATTTTCAAATTGTGAAGATATTACAAGAATATATATTGCAATTATCAAAATTTTTATTCCATTAGTAGTTATCTAGTAAATACCATTTAGAAAACTCGCCCTGCGTATTACTTATATATTACTAAAATATCAGTCTACATTAAGAGAACGAGTTCTCTTAATTGCCGATCTGTTAGGTATGATGATTTTGGGTCACTGCGATCACTAGCGCCTACCGTAGCATATTCTAAGCCTCTTCCAAGAAGCTCAAAATATTATTTAATGTGATTTCTCTTAGGTCTTCCAAAGAAAACTCAACTGTCTCAAAAACTGGATTGGAATCGATTCATTTACATTACAAGTTAAGTTTAGGTAGTTTCCTACTTTCTATGAAATGCTTACGCATGTGCAATTGTCTAAATATAATAATAATATTTATTGTCGCAAAATTGCAATATGCAAACTTTGACAGTGTCAAAATACAATATAAAATGCAGCTAATAAAGACCATACACACAATTTAAATTCAAATACAACGTACCAAACTACAAAGAGAATGTGGTATAAAATAAAACATAAACATAGATAATACCTACAGATAAATTCAAACACAAGTGTAATGAAATTTGGACAGAACACAGACGTAACATTAGTGTCACATATTAAAAGCATAGTTATGTTAAGGAACAATAAAATTTAAAATCTATATTAAAGGTTAAATAATAAAACAACAAATTTAGAGAGATCCATCGTTAAAATACTCACCCGCACAATAAAAGCTGTACCTACTGATATAAGCCTTTAATAAGCTTCTATAAGAACGTAATGTTGTGGCGTTTTTTATATCTGAAGGTAGTGCGTTATAATACATTACGCATCTAAAGTGTAGACTACGCTTATAGAGGCTTGTTTTATGTACAGGAACACTTATATTATTGCAGGACCGCGTTGCCATATTATTATAAATATCCTTGTTTTTTGTAAAAAGCTCTTCATTGCGCTTATAAAACATTAGCACTTCAAATAAGTACAAGGACCAAAGAGGTAATATCCTCAAAGTTATAAATAAAGAGCGACATGATTTCGTGGCTGAGGCACCAAGCATACACCTAATAACTTTCTTTTGAGAAATAAAAATTCTCTCTGCACACGGCGCCGATCCCCAGAAAACTATTGCGTATCTCAGACGTGACTCCACATAAGAGAAATAGAACAGGCGGAGGACATCAATGCCAACAATACTTCTCAAATTCCTGACAGCAAAGTACGCAGAGCTTAATTTACGCTCAAGGCCAGCGCAGTGCCTATCAAACCTCAGGCTAGGGTCTACTGACAAACCAAGAAATTCAACAAACTCACTTTCTGGAATGGATCTATTATCGTACCTAATACACGGGCTACTAATTACATTTGCGGAAGCTCGGAAGTGCACCAAATTAGTCTTCGATACATTCAGTCTAAACCCGTTACACTTAGACCATTCGTTCATCATGCATACAACGTTACTCGTCCGCACAGATACCTCATCCAATGTAGAACCCGCGATAATACAGCTGACATCATCAGCATACTGAGTAATCAGACACGAAGGCAGAGACACATGCAGATCGTTAACGTAAATGACGAATAGGGTCGGACCTAAAATGGACCCTTGCGGTACGCCGCATTTAACTTCAACTATTGAGGAGCAAAATTCTGTGATCTCACCATCTACAGATCCTCTAATTGAAACAACGGATCTACGATCAGTGAGGTAGGATACAAATAGATCATAAGGAACACCACGTATTCCATGCACCCACAACTTCCGCAACAACATGTCGTAATCTACCGTGTCAAATGCCTTCGTGAGATCGAAAAAACAACCAAGTATAGCATTACCCCTATCGATTTCTTTATATACATAATCCAATGTATGATGTATGGCATCGGTTGTTGATCTACCTGATACAAACCCAAATTGAGTTTTGGAAAAAATGTCCATTTGCTTTAGGTAAGTAACCAATCGAACATTTATAATTTTTTCAAAAACTTTTGTAATGGCTGTTGGAATAGCAATAGGTCTGTAATTGCAAGCATCAGACTTGCTACCTTTTTTGTGAATTGGTATTACCTTTGATATTTTTAGTTTATTTGGAAATATTCCACGTAGAAAACAGTGGTTGACTACATGCGCCAGTGGCTCTGCTATGTACGATGCCACATGCTTCAAAATAAAGCACGGAACATCATCAACGCCGGCCGAATGCTTGTGAGAAATCTCCAACAGAATTCGTCCAATTTCACATGCATCAGTAGGAGTCATAAAGAAACTGCTACTCCTGGACTGAACATTGTGTAATGCATCAAGTCTTGGTGATATTTTGTCAAAATTATAAAAGGACTTCACAAATACTTCGCAAACGGCTTTCGGACTAGTCACAACTTGGTCTGCTGCAGTACGCAGAGTAATAGGTTCTATTTGTTTATTTGTCGGCTTTGTGATTTTGTTAATAATATTCCATGAAGTTTTACTCTTATTATTTGAATGTAAAATTTTATTCCCATAAAAGGTTTTTTTTGTATTATTTACTAACAATCTGTAGGATTCTTTCTTTTTATTATATGCTTCTAAAGTGATTATATTTTTGTTTGCTTTATAGATGTTATATAAGTCACGTACCTGTGCTGCCATTAGAGCCAGTTCTGGAGTGTACCATTCAACCTTATGATTATTACTTATTTTGTATTTTACAATTGGAAAAGACGAGTTAAAATAAAATAGAAAAATATCATAAAATATATCAAAGGTGTTTGCGTTACCTGAAAAGACATCCGACCAGTCTTCAGCTGCTAACATGGACTGAAACCGCAAGATCGCCTCATCACTGAAATTACGCTTAAAACCCACCATTGGAGCAGCCCTCGCCGGTTCATGATATTCCAAAATCTGATAGCCGTGGTCTGAAATAAACGAATCCCGCGAAATACAAATGTATTTGTCAGTGTCGCTATCCGCAAAGATGTTATCAATTAGTGTAGATGATGTTGAAGTAACTCTAGTAGGTTCAGTGACATGAGGGATCAAGCCAAAACATTCAAAGAGTCTTACGATACTTCTAGAGGATGTTGTATCCTCTAGGAAATTTACATTAAAATCTCCACAGACAATAACTTTCACATCCATATCCATATATTGGGGTGCTTTGAGATTTGTTCAGAAATTAATTTGCTTTTCAGCTATGATGGATGCTAGTCTCATTAATCGCTCTGCAGCACCCTTTCCTGCGAGAATATCCGCATATCTCTGAATAAGTGAGTGTGTAGATACTCAGTTTAGAGGTATATTGTTAGCTGCGCCCAAAATATTTAGAAAGTATTAACTTGTTACAAATATGCATGTAATATGAGGGTGACGATATACTGTAACCTAGAAAATTATTGTATGTCCCATTCTAGCTAGCTGTCCGGTCTTATTTCTATTAGAAAATGTAAAAGTGAGCAGATCTCCAGTAAGGTAGGTCTCGCTTACCCTTCAATTATACTGGCTCCCATCTGCAGCGTTCTTTAGTTGGACAATGAGTGGATAGATGTTTCATCCCATTCTGCCCAAAATCTACATTCGCTTTCTTCTGATACTTCACCCCTACTTAGTATGCGAATGCTTTAATTCTATAGATCTTTTTCGGTTATAGTCTTCTGGAGGAATTTTAGCTTTTCTTATTTCCCAATATTTGGAGTTTTTAGTGTAAATTAGTGGTCACTTTACTTTTAACAAGAGTATTTGATATTTTAGTTCTTTCCATTCTTCCCTGTCTCGAAACGCAGAGAAGGATAACCTGCTTCATTTTGCCTGACCTGTTTTTCCCAGGCATTCTCAAACCATCTTAGAGCGCCTTACACTTAAGCTTACACCTACTAGACATTATGATAATCTTATTTTTTTATAATTTCTGTCAGGGTTGTGCTGGACACATCTGTTAATAGCGTCCACATTTGCTTGAATGGTACCCCGGTATTTGCCCAAACCTTCAAAATATTTAGTTGTCGGCCCATATATCTCTATTTCAGTTCTTTCTGCCGTTTTAGAACTATCTGAATATCTGATGATATTTTTATTCAGCTGCATAATAACATATTGCTCCCACTCGTTTTTGTTCTTAAAATTTAGGGTATACTCATTTACAAATCCTTTTTGGAATGTCGTTTGATGTTCCGGATTTAGTCACCCTCGGAAGAATGAAGCCTATACCTAGTAGCTCTTTACCTCATCATTCTGCACTTGGTTTCCTCTGCAACACTTTTCACTAAAATTTGGAGTAGCAGTTACTTTAATAGTTACGTTTAGGCAGTATCCCATTGACCCAGATTTCTATATATACGCTAATCTTTTCACGTTAAGGAGGTTAGTTCTAGTGGTAGCCGGACTATTAATTCCGCGTCAAGTCATTGACCTATAAGAGATGATGGATATCACTATTGATGTATACATTCAAAGCATTAATTGTGGTTGTATTCTCAAGTCTTTCTGCAAAGTGTCTACACGCTATAAAAGCTCTTTGGCCTTGTTGCAAAACTCGTGCTTATTCCAGAGATCCTTATTTTCTAGAATATCCCATGTATTTAACTTCCATCCTTCAACCTATGGTTTGCCCATGGATTTTTTTTTTGGCCTTGAGGTTAGGTATCTTTTTCTTTGTAAGTACTTCTAAGGTTATCTTTGTGGGATTACAAACACAATTATCGTAAAAAAGAACAAACAAATGTAGCCCGATAGGTTACACCGATCTAGTACAACATAAACTTTATTAATACTGATGATCCAGATTCAGTTATTAAGAGAAAAAAGATATGTGAGGTAGCAACATCCAATCTAAAACTATAGTTGGTAACGCTAAAATAATGTAATTTGCCCCTTTCATTAAAGGTCTGGGTATAAGGCTCTATTTTTCCTTTAAATTAGATCCACTCCAGTATGGTGGTCTCCACCGCTAAGTTGTGCAGGTCCTTTATCGGGTGGGTAAAGTATGTCTCTGGGTCTCATTTCGGTCTCCCAGTTAAACTTTGCCTTTTGCGATCTAGTGTCTCGCAGTTGCATAGTATGTGATTGTCCGCCTCCACTTCTATCCTATGTCCGGTCCTCAAGCCCGTAATAATGCAGATCTAGTTCTGCTGGGATGCAGCTGTTCTTTAGTTTTTTTTTTTCCTGCATGGTTTCCCCGGAAAAATTTGACCACGTACTATACCGGATATGTTCCTGCAGTATATATAAGGTTCTGGCCCGTACATTTTCATTCCTGACCTTCTCTTTGCAAGTTCGTCAGCTCTTTCGTTGCCCTCGATCCCTTGATGGCTCAGTATCCAAGTCAAGCAGACTTTTTCCGATCTGAAAGTTGCACCGATTCATCGAGGCACTCCGTTACCAGCCTGAATGACACTTTCCGGCTTACAATTAGTAATGCCTTTAGTGCCGCTTGGCTGTCCGACATCATGTGAATTCGTCTGTTGATCACCGCTTTCACATTCATTGTTTTTGTACGCTAGAAGATAGCATACACCTCTGCCCGATGCAGAGGCATACTCCCCGAATGCATAGCTTTCTTCCTCTTTCTGCACCGACACCATCATCCGTCGTAGATCCGTCCGTGTACCAAACTAAGTCTTGTTTATAATCTGTTATATATGCTCAGGTGCGTACCTAGCTTCCCTCCGTCTGCGTCTGTTTGGTATAGACACCATCGAGAGGCTCCCTTATCGGTATGTGAACGGTCCGCATTCCAAAACCTCTCGTCCTACATGCTCGGTTATCGACATTTGTTTTGTTACGCTACCTCCTGGAGGAGTTTGTTGGTAGTTGTTTTGAGTATTGCCGAAATTGCACCCACCAGGACATGGTAACGGGGACGCAACCAATTCTCTTTCATTGGATAATTCTTCAGGTATCTCTATTACAGTTGTTTCATTGGGATTCACTAGACCTTTAGGGATAATTATTTTTTTACTCATTTCGAATTTAATGGTACACTATAAATTTTGAAGATGTGATAACACGATGTGTACTTTAATTCCTGTTGACAAATAACGCAGTAATGATATATACATAGTATTCATGTCAATTTGACAACTATAAAAGTTGAATGCACATCTCAATACAAGGTGTGGTAAAACAATTTTCAAAAATCCGGAATGATGGAAGAAACCAATCAAGCTCAAGACGTAAGGGGATCCTGTGTTTCTTGTTAATTCTATAGTGATAGCTAAGATAGCTAAAAATTCATCGAAATGTTAGAAAAATATTATATTAATAAAAAAAGTATATTAATCGAAAGTGTGCCACTACCTCAAAAGTTTTTATTTCAATAAATCAGTGTTCGCTAGTTGCCTATTGCAATAAAAACTGTATTCTGTACGAATCGCGAAGATAATGGGAATAGCTATATTCCCACGTGCGATTTATAACGTTTCTCCATATTTCGTCAGATGTGTCTCACTACATTTAGCGCGCCTTCTTGCTATCGCGCATCCGCCAGATGAGAATCCATGTACTGTTTATATCTTAAAAGTTAGGGCATGACGGCGGCGTAAATGGGATTTTACGTTGGCGTCGCATACCTTCTGTCAATGACCCAACGGTAGCCGTAACTCATCGCCTAGCTATTAACAATTATCACGGATGTGAATTGAGCCCACATCGCATACTTGGCGGTCGAAATTTTATTGCTCGGAGTGTCCCTTCATACGGTGTCTCGCGTTCCCACCAGCCTAGTCGCACCGACAAATTGGTGAGGACGCCAGATTTTGTACGAGAGGACAATCCAAGCAATAAAATTTCGCACGCCGAGTGTTCGATGTGGGCTCAATTCACATCCCTGATAATTATATAAACAATGGTAGTGTGTTATCCATTTCAGGTACCAAATACTTACCTGTAAATGTACTAGGTGTTTATACCACAATACTAAATTAGTACATCAGTACATTTTTTTTTTACTAAATGTTTAATGATGACAAACGCAACAGATTTGTGTTATTACATTTATATTGCAGGACATTACAGTGTATTAGATGTTCGTACCGATATTATTTTGTACACAACGTATCACATTTACTTATTTATGATGCAATCAAGCCCCCATATTCGCAGTGTTCATGACCAGTTTGCGTCTTGCCTGTTGCCATCTTGCTAGATCTGTTTCCAATTGATTTCTTTCCTGTTCATCCCGAGCCATCAGTTCGTTCTCTATACCTTTGCTTATTTTTTGTCTCTCCCCAATGTTGCCAGCGGAACTACTAAACGAGACCGAACTATGTACTGGAGTTACACCCAAAACAGGACACCTTTGACTTGGATTAGAGTTGCTATTGAGAAGGTCGTCAGTACAGACCGTGTCTGAAGGATTTCTTCTACCGCTGCCTGTAGACAAAACAAATCTACTAATTATTTTTTATTGCTTTATGATTAATGGATCCATGTATGTATGTATTTACACTGGACTACATTAAGTTTTAATACACCCCATGGCGCTGAACCTTCCTCAAAGCTATTGCTACCTCTTGCTACCACAAGACGATATGAGAGGGACAGCAGCAAGTTCAGGCAGATTCACATCGAGTGGTGTTCTTAAAGTAGTCGATTGTACGTAAGAGCTATAGTTAGTCCAAGAGTGCATGCTGTAGTGCGCATTACCCCCGCTATTCGTAAGTAGGCAAGTCTTTGTTCCGATTGGCATTCTCTTGATGCATTTCTGTTCATACCACAGCCTCATACGTCATAAAGCTTATTTATTATACATTTTATTAAGACGCTATCTTATTTACTTACTGTTTTTATTACCTCATTCGTATTTTATAGATATCTTCTCGTACTATGTTGTTGCTACGTGAATGACTTATCCTCCTATTCCATTTTCGGCTGAAGGATAAATACATTAATATTCTTATTGTAGGTAATCAATTACAAAGTATATTAATAAAATCTATACACTATGTATTCCTTCCAATGCTTCACCGTTATAAAATCAGCACTTATTTGAGCCTCATTCAACGAAATAGAAAATATTAGTATGAGAAGTGTCTGTAAGAAATACAATCCCGAACGGAATGAAATCATCTCGCTTACGACGACCCGACATCCGACATCCGAGCGATGCCACTTTCTTTAAGACGCGCGATCCGTCGGACACAATAAAAGCTGACCGCAAAAACCCCTTTTGTTATAAGGATAACAGTTTAAAGAATTTCCGATCCCCGGAGTATAAAGGAGAGAGACAACGACAGGTCCGGACCGGCGAGCGAAGCGAAATGCTGAAGTGGAAATACAGTAGGAGGAGGAGAACGAACTATAGAAAAAAATAAGAAAAGAAGGAGTGACACGATTCCAATAGGCAGTGCGTTAGAGCGAGACGAGTAGAGATCTACGAAATATAGCGACGGTTCACGTAGATTGGAAGCAAATCCGCGAGCCTTGCATTGTAGTAATCCGGGGACAGTCAGGATCAAGACTATCGAGAGGTCGGACGCACACATACGATCATAACAAGGACCGAATGATTGGGTTTTCTTTTTCTAGCTCGATTCTTATTTCGATCGGGTTTAGGGCTTTCGTGGGACTCCAACAAATAGATTTTCGCGGGATGGAGGTGATAGGTACATGATCCAATAGCTAATATTTCTATGTCGTTGGCAGATATTATGATGCCGTTTGAATAGCGTGCGCTTTTGAGAGAGGGGCACGTATGACGGTTGCAGCTTAATGTCCCCAAGGCAGTATTAATCTGACAGCAACAAAACTTTCAAATATAAATAAAAATATAAACTTTTGTTTTGTTATAGTTTGTAGTTATTGTGTTATGTCGTGAGACACACCACAAAGTGCAAATGGTAAATTAGAAAAGAATGTTGGGAAAGGTTATTTAATTTGAACCACGCCAATAAATTCCTTTTGTGAAATAATTTATGCCATCTGATGTACAACTATTGAAGTTGGTGATCGAAAACTTATAGTAGGTACTTGTTTCCTTTATTGAATCTGGTATTGGATTATAAAATAGAACTTGATCAATTTAGGAATCGTGTTTAGAGGTTAGTTTAGTTTATTTCAAATTTCTATATTAATGTAATAAAAATTACTGCATTACTTTTTTCGAAATAAATACTAGATAATAAAATATTTTCAAGATCATGTCACCGCAAAAGAGATGTAATTATGGTAAATTGTTCGAAGAGGATATGAAAATTGCTATTCGGGCTTACAAAAATGGCGTTGAATTGTTGCTGGGGGCTCATGTTGGGCAAGGGATTTCAGCTTACGATACGACAGAACTTATAAATGAAGCATATGGAAGAGGAGCGACTGTGGGTACTGTGGGACACTTTTAAAGCACCATGTATTTGACCTGTCAATAGGAGGCTTTTCCCGGAATACTTGCTTACACCTTACTCGTTGTCCATGATATACATACACTTCTTGGTTTCTGGGTTGATACTCTGTCCTAGTACTTCCTGTGGCCGACGTTTCGTTCACACTTGCACGGGACATTTCCAAGGCTGCTTCTTTATAAGTTTATAATGGGTAATCGAAGGCGTTGCACAGACTTACAGATGCCATATCATCGGGTGAAATCTAATCAGCAACCCACAAATTGGCATGCCATCAAAATGTACAATAGTTTACCTGGATATGTTAAAATATTGTCACATGAGCGTTGTTGTAAACAAATAAAAAAAAATGATTACAGAAAACTCTCTCTAACTTGTCTGTTTTTCCGTAAAACCTTATTTTATTTGTAAACACTGCTTTTGTGTGCATCCACGTTTGCGCATTTTCATATACATATTTCTTAATTAATTTGTTTATTTTGGGAAAATTAGACGCTTACGAAACCATATATATGAGGAAATATTCTAACAATTTATTAAAAAGGGAAATGGCCTTCTGCACTAATCGGTGTTGATTGATTTGTTAAAGTAAACACATTTTATTGTGAGTTACACACTTCTCTCTGAGCTCTTGGTATATCGCAAGTCAAGTGGGCGGGGAAAAAAGCCCTTGCACTTGCATTCTTTTGCACCACATCCCAGAGGACTTGAAAATTCCTAATTTAAACAGTTTCTCAACATGCCCCGTTGTGAATAGCAAAATAATATTAGAAGATATACACATTCTTTCTTTCTATAATTGCTATAATTTCTTCACTGAATGTCGCAATTAGCCAGTATGATTTGAATGTAACGAAATGCTTCAGGGTTTAAAATGTCAAAGAACGTTTTAAACACAGGCTGCAATTGACGTAGAACACGAATCCGAAGATTACGTTCCCGACAGTCACTTGAGGTTTCTCTGCGCGCGCCGTACGCCGGCGGTACTACAATGCGATGAAGTTGCAGAGCGCTCCGGTCGGTCCATCATCCCTACGGTGCGTACGTGTGTGTGGATATAAGTGTGTGGATGTCAGAGTTGCCTTTGTACGAACGTTAACGCTCTGTGGCGGCGGATGTTGAAGCTCCAGTCTGCGATTTCCCCGAATCGTATTTTGTATAATACGTCAGGAACCGATGTTGCCTACGGCTACGTGTGCCCCTTACACGTGCCCGCGCGCGCTCTTGTTACGTTCCCGTTACATATACAAACGTTAAACTTTTGATCGAGCCCACCAAACAACGCACGACGACGCCACGACGTTTCAAACTTGCTTGTCAACAAAACAGTCCAATGCAATAAATTGTCATAAATTAATATTTGTGTAAAATCAAAACTTGGGTTTTTATTCATGAGACATTCTGAAAACATGCCCATCAGAAATGGAACTGTAACAACAGGTCACTGAAATGTAAGACCATGCCGCACACTTCTTTTTATTGACGGAATATTCGTTGGCAGTAGGGTACTGATTTAACTGCTTTTTTTTAATCAATCGATTGATATCTTATCGACATTGATATGTGGCTTACAATTAGGTAAATATACCAATTTTATGACAGGAAATATTAATAAACGCACACATTCAATATATGATTGGAATACTTTCAAATCACTTGGAGCAAATTTGAAGCTTCTAATTAAACAGGCATTTGATCAACATTTAATTATGTGTGAACAGTGGGTATCTTTGGTCCTTTGTCAAATCTCGCAAGCATCAATCTAGGATTCCTAGCACAGTGTATATGAACGGTAACGAGCTTAATGATCTCCAACTTATTGTGGATGCGTTTAGTGTATATTTTGGCGAAGTATTCCAAAATTCTACCGCTTTTGATTATAATGCATCTCTTGGCTGCACTGCTCTACCTTTAGTTGTAACTAGTATATCAGAAGAGGAAATACTTATTGCTATGAAGAAGTTGAAAAATACCTTCACTTCTGGATGGGATCAAATACCTAGTTTTCTGGTGAAGGACTGTAAAGCAGTGTTTGTTCGTCCGCTAATGACATTGTTTAATTTATCTCTACAACTGCTAACTTTCCTCCATTATGGAGAACTGCGAAGATATGTCCCATACTTACAGCAAATGATGCTGCTGATGTTCGCAATTACAGACCCATATCTGTATTGGCGAATTTTTCGAAGATATACGAGGCTGTACTTTATAATCGTATGGTTCAACATGTGCAAAATATCATTTCTGACAATCAGCATGGATTTATGAGTCATCGGTCTACCATTACAAATCTCACTTGCTTTACACAAAATATATCTAAGATCCTAGATGAAAGAGGTCAAGTGGACGTTATATTCACAGATTTCGAGAAGGCCTTTGATCGTTTAGACCATGGAATTTTGCTGACAAAATTATCTAGGTATGGATTTAGTGATTCTTTGGTGCTCCTACTTGGATCGTATCTAATGGATAGAGAGTTTTTCTGTATCCTACAATGGATTTAATTCTGTCAGGAGATTGGCTACCTCTGGGATTCCCCAGGGTTCAAATTTAAGACCTATGCTTTTCCTGGTTTTTATAAACGATTTGGCGCCTCTGGTTGCGTGCGATTGCCCTCTGTTTGCTGATGACGTAAAGATATTTCGTTCTGTTTCTTCGGTAGCTGACTGCCTTGCCTTGCAGAAAGATCTGCATGCAATTTATGCTTGGAGTCTGAGCAATAGGTTATCACTAAATGTTGCAAAGTGTAGAACGATGTCTTTCACACGAAGTAGGAGCACTATTACTCAAAATTATGAGATGGGCGGGACAATTTTGAAGCGAGTGGAAGTTGAGAGAGATTTGGGTGTGCTCCTTGATGTGAAATTAAGTTTTCTACCGCATATAGCTGATGTTGTTGCCAATGCAGGCAAGATGCTGGGGTTTGTTTTGCGCACGAGTAGGGATTTCAAGGATAGCGATACCATGAAATCGTTGTTTTTCACCTTACTCCGATCGAAGCTCGAATACGCTTGTATAGTGTGGAATTCTCAGTATCGGGTGCATAGAACATCGCTAGAGAACGTTCAGCGAAAATTTGCTAAGTATTTGTGGTATAGAGAGCACGGTACTTACCCTGAGAGAGGTATCTCTCACTTTAAGTTTACTAGAAGAGTTTTCTTTAAATTCTTTGGAGATGCGAAGATCTGTGAGTGCACTTAAGTTTCTCTACAACGTTATACATGGCCGTATTAGCTGTTCGGATTCACAAGACAAAGCGGAAACTCTCCAATCACATTTGCCACACCACTTAGGTCAACAATGTTGCATTTGAGTATCGTTTAAATCTACAAACTAAAAGCTATAGCACCTTCACAGAGGATTTGGAATGATTCGTTAGGAGTTCATAAGGTTTGGAGCAACTGTATACATATATGTTGCTTCACGCAGAGGTACAAAACGACAGTGCTGGGACCAGTAGATGCGGTGGCTAATATTTGCAATGAAGGGAAACGCTTAGAACTATTATGCTGGGATCTCTCGAAAGCATTTGGCTGTACAGACCGTGAAATTCTACTGAATCAGTTACAGCATTAAAGAGCAACCGTATTATAACTTGAAGATGCCAGGAGGAGGATTTGCAATAAAGGGGTACCACAAGGATCCATCTTGGGTCAGGTTTAGTGCAGGCGGACGACAAATTACTGTTACTGCGCATCGTCTATTGGGTAATGCTGTGGAGTGGCTTCCACAATCTAATTTCGGCTGCTTCTAGTTTTTTATCAGAACAACTATTTGTAGTTGGATTGATTCTAGTTTATTTTTATTTATTTTTTTCGTGATTCCCACCTCTAAATTCCTGTTAAATAGATATTTGAGTCTTGTAGTTTAACCTCTCCACATGATAAATAATATTATTGTGCCTTTAGAATTTCTTGAAATCTAGTGGAGTTAAGAGCCCGGTATATGTTAACTCGATCATTATATCCAACTGGAGAAAAGTGAAGCATAAGCGCAATTCTATCGCATCCGATCATTTCAAAAGAAGCAGACCTTTCTATCTTTCTGAATGCAGTTGTTATAGCAGTTTGTTGCTTCGTTTTTGCCCACCATACCACCGGTAAAGTATATCCATCAATTTGGTTGTAATATCGAAGAATTCCAGTGTGTTGCCTGCGTCCTGGATTTAATACTTTGAAACTTAATTCCTCCTGAGTTCCGAGCCAAGCATGAAGGTGAAATATTTCAGGTCAGAAGTTTATTCTTTCACTGCAAAGTATTGTGGTTGTCTCGAAGACGCTAATGTGAAAAGTCAACTTTATAGCAAGGACAAGAATCGAGAGCGCAGACATTTGTTTATTTCATCCTGTTTCAACGAACTTAACAAAAAGAAATAAAGCGAAGGTTTTAAAAAAGGGAATGATTACGAAATTTTGTTTGTTCGTGTAGCTTTCGACGCGAAGAAATAACTTAAAGTAGGTACATGGTGTGGTGATTACTGGTTTGTAGGATAATATAAATATCAAGACAAAAGAGTAATAAATATTGCAATCTTACAGGATTACTAATCTGTAGGCACTTACACATATCTAAAGTAAGCAATGCCCTGGAGATGTTATACATACCTATCACCCATAATTTACAATACAGTCTGACTACATTTTCCTTTATATCTTTTTCTTTCGTTGATTTGGTACAAATATTCCCTTTCATCTAAAGCATCTAGTGAATACTATGTATGCAAACCGTATAGATTGTAGCATAAGTTACTGAATTCGTACAATTGTACCAATTATTATATGAGGAATGTTTGATTCGGGAAAATACTAATAGAGAAAGCGGAAGACTGGAAGTGCGCTCGTTGATTTAACGATGCAAAAGACGGGAAAAGGAGTGCACTCCAAAAGCTTTTGCGAGCGTTGTGTGCGGCGTACTATAAATATCAAAATTCACATTTGGCTCTGGAGTAGTACACCTAGGACATCAAAATAATACAGAATCTGCGATTGAAAGAGACTTCTACTCAGATGAAGGAAAAGCTACTGCGCTCCATTCCAGATATTTTTCTAGGTACGTAGGTGCTTTAGTATATATGATATTGTTTCTTGCATCGGGTAATATATAAAATATACTCTATTCTAGTGTTATTTTTTAAAATATGAAAGTTCTTGCACAACTGTTATTCACCAGCTCCAGCAGTTCTAGCTGCAAGACTTAGAAAATTTTGTAGTGGCAAATTATAGTATCGTATAACTTTGTTTGCTCGGGCAGATTGAGACGATTGAAGAAAAGTCAAATTCTACGGATGTTAATCTCTACGCCAATCGAAGCGAAAACCTATATAAACCGGCAGTCAGTTAAAATGTATAGGAGATGCTTTAAGGATGAGTTCAAGTAAAACCGAGAGATATACATGTGGTCAGAACATCATAAAGAAGGGAATGGGGAAAAAGATTGGAAAGTGTCTTAATAAAGGCAATCACAATAAATATGAAGCGATTGCAGTAAGATAGGTCTATATGGGCACCTTAACCTCAATCCTAATCTTAATATCAACTAATACAATTACTCCATGCTCACCTAATCCGGCTCAATATTTAAACAATTAATCTCATAGACGAATTTGAATTGCTGTAATGTAGGGGACGAACTGATAGACCGTTTGACTGTGAATTATTTATTTAGACATAAAATATTTGCAATTACAGCAAATGAGTCATATAACCTATTTGAAACTTATGGATTGTTTTGGATATTAAATCTATTCGACCTTCCCGCATTACATTTAATGCAGCTAAGAGCTTCCCTGAAAAAAAGGTGATATGGATCAAACGCATTAAATTCTCATGTTTGGTGTATGTATTTATATTTTATTTGGAATGCCACTTTCAGAAATGAAAGTTCTCGATGCTGTAGTTGGCAATTGTGATTGGTTATTGTGGCGACACAATCTCGTGTAATTGACAAGCACACACAAATCATTTTCACGCTTAATGTACCTACAACATTACAATGTTACATGTTGCGCCAATGTAACCTCTTTGCAGATTAGATTCTTCTTTCTTTTCCACGATCGATGCTTGATGCCAAAAACGATTTTGTTTAGCTATTTCATCGGCCTCTCTCCTCGAGATTATATCCCTTATCATGCCGTGCAACACTTTCCATTTGAATGGGGACTCTAGCATGGTGGGTACCAAGCTCTCTGGTGTCACTTCAAAGCACAGGATCATCTAGTATTTCTCTCTTATCTTCTTCCACTTAGACCACTAAAATAGCGTGTGCTCTGCTGTATCAGTTATTCTACAGTAAATACATTCATCGCTGCTTTCCTTATTTATACGTTTCGCAAACGCGCGGAAGGATCCGTGGCTCGTTAGTGCCTGTGTTAAATAGTAATCGACCACTCGATGTCTACTGACTAGCCAATCTTCTATGCGCTCTATCAGACGTTTCGTCCACTGCGCATTTAATTCTTCAGTCCCCCAGCTTCTCTGCCATTGCAACTGAGTGTTCTTCTTGGCTTCTAACACTATTACTGTTAGCTTTAGATCTTCCTGTCTAGTACCGTAAATATACGCCCTCTCCTTTACCATCAAATCCATAGGCATCACACCCGCTATTACTTGTAGAGCTAACAGGGACACTGTTCTATAGGAGGAACCCATCCGCAAGTGCATGTTTCGTGGCGTTCTTGCCAGTATACGTCTGTACTTTTGTATATGGATCGCCTTTTTCCTTATCGGGTCTGCGTATAGCAGCAGGCTATGGACTGCGCCGCACAGAACCACCCGCTTGCCACTGCTAGGTCGTTTGATATTAGCCATGATTCTGATTAGTCCAGCCATCCTTACATCGGCTCTACTGATGACATTCTTCACGTGAGGCCTGAATGACAGTCTCTCATCGAGGGTAACCCCAAGGTATTTTATAGTTTTAGCGGGTTTTACCACCACCTCCACGAGAAGAAATGTAATGTGGTGTCTTTTCCTTCTCCCCTTCATTAACAGGACCTCCGTCTTCTCTGGCGCAAGTGCCAATCTATAGTTCTTCATCCACGCACTAATATACAGGGTGTCTCTGAAATAAGAGTACAAAATATTAAAAATGGGAAACCCAAATTATACTGAATAAGTATCCAAAAATTCGTACGCCAATTGCAATATCGAATATACAATTAAAAACTCATTGAAACGTCACGAATGTGCCGCCCATGGATCCACTATCTGTGTTTATACTATATCTTAAGGTTTGTAAATACAGCTGTGATATACAGATAATCATTGTATGCAGCTGATACGAGTCAACGACTCCAATATTATTACGTACGCGAAATTTAAAGCAAATTTCAAAGAAGATATTGAAAGTAAAATGTGGAATCTATTAACCCATTATGTACCAGTGTCATATATATAGTACACCGAAAATAAGATTTTTTTTGTGTGTGAAGATACAAAAAATATTACTATTTTCAAATACTATGTTGCAGTGTATATTTTTAAGTTTGAAAATGTATTTTAGTATTGTTAAAAATAAGTGTTTGTCATTACAAAAAAAGTTCCAATCGATGGAACGATTTTTACCTATTTGTTCCCCTCTAGATTTTACATATTTTATATAAAATGCGGCAGTCTTACGGCTTTGCGGGGTACGGCAGTAAAAAAGGGAATGTTTAGTCTATAAAAGCACATAATCTTCCTAAGTTGATTTTTGTTTATAAACACGAATATTTGAGCATAAACTATGATGTCATATTTATAGGACACTGGTCTAATTCATATACGTATGTGTGCAGTCTGATTTCTAACTTTCGGTGCTCACACGTTTGTTCCGCATTGTGCATATAACGTAATTTCTCAGCCGTCCCGTCGGTGTTTTGAATATTTTTCTTTTGTGGAAAATATGGATAATAAGCGATTTTTAAGTGTGAAAGACATTGAAGCATTATTTGAAGACGAGGAATTTTTTAGAGATTTGGAAAGTGCGGATAGCGTTGACATAACAGTCTTGCCACCGGATCCGGACATTCTAAGTGATTGTGATGAAGGAGATGATGATGAAACGGGTGAATATGAAGTTAGCGATGTTCCTGGAAATGTAGAAATTCAGTTACAAGGATCTAATATAGTTAGCGAACAGGAAAGTTCTTGTACTCAAAAACAAAAGCGCGGTAAAAGCTGTTCTAAAACTAGAGGTTCAAAAAAATTAACTGATATTCCTTCGCGTTGGTGCAAATCACATCCATCCTATTCAAATGAGATGCCAATAGCGCACACAGATGAAGACAAAATAAAGAAAGTTAGTGAAGATATCTATGATTTATCACCGCTGCAATTGTTTGAAAAATTCTTTTCCGATGATGTTTATAAACTTTTACAAGAAGAGACTGAACGATATGCTAAATGCACAAAAAATTTGAAAGATTTTACAGTAACTTCTAACGAATTAAGAGTTTTTGTTGGCTTTTTGTTATTTTCTGGTTATCACATTTTACCTTCAGAAAAATTATACTGGAGTGTAGATGAAGATGCTGGGCAACAAATAGTGAAAGAAGCGATGTCTCGAAACACTTACTTGAAATTGAAATCTGTTTTTCACTGCTGCAATAACACTGAACCCGATTTAACTGACAGGTAATCAAAATGATCTGTCTCAATTGCAGGTATATTTTTAGTTGGCATATATACTATGTTGCAGATGTTACAAAATTCGTCCGCTGATAAATAAAGTGAATGAAGCATTTCTACAGTGGGGTGTGTTCTCTACTTACCTATCAATTGATGAGATGATCGTAAAATATTATGGACATAATCGCCTCAAGCAATTTATACAATCTAAGCCGATTCGGTTTGGCTACAAATTGTGGTCGCTATGTAGTTCAGATGGCTATTGTTATAAATTTTCTGTATACACAGGCAAAGATATCAATGCTACTCCTGGTATATTACAGGGTTCTCAAGTTATTATAAATCTTTTGAAAGACATTCCAAACCCTAACGACTACTTCGTATTTTTCGATAACTTTTTTACGAACAGAGACATACTCATTCATCTAAAATCAATTGGATTTCGAGCTACAGGTAATATTAGGTCACTGTTGTTGTGCACTAAAAGTACTTTTTCCTCAATCAGGGACAATGCGAGAGAATAGAACGGATAAGTGTCCACTCATAAATTCAAAGGAACTATCTAAAAAAAATCGTGGAGAATACGATTACAGATTTGACCAAAACGGCGAGGTTCTGATTTTGAAATGGAATGACAACAAATGTGTTACAATGGGCACCAATTTTGACACTATTGATCCCCTGGGCAAAGCTTCTAGATGGTCTAAATCTGAACAGCAGAAAATTTCCATTCCACAACCGAATATAATCAAAATGTATAATCAACACATGGGAGGTGTCGATCACCATGATTGGTTGGTGGGAAAGTACGCTATAAAAATTAGGGGCAAAAAATGGTATTGGCCTCTAATTACAAGAATGATCGACATGTCCATTACAAATGCATGGATTTTGTACAGAAAAATTCACGGATCTAGTTCTCTATCTTGTTTAGACTTTAGAAGAAGTGTCGCGACCAGTTATTTGAAAGTTGGGTACACAGGAGCTATAAGAAAACATAATGTACACAGCGTAGTACCCGATATCAAATACGACGGAAACAATCATTGGATAAGACGAAGAAATAAACAGCGAAGGTGTCAATTTCCAAAGTGTCAAAAAAAACCTCTAACATATTGTAGTAAGTGTGATATAACACTATGTGTAGATTGCTTTGAACCATATCATACTAAATAATGTTTTTGTCTTAATAAATATACAGCGTATTATACACATTGTACCGGTGTCATATATATAGGACAGCGATTTTCTAATAAACAAAAACAAAAAAATTAAATTTAATGTTTTAGTTTCATTTGAAATATGCCTTAGATCAATAATTAATAAAATAAAGATGTCAAAGTTATTTATTTCTACTACCGGTACTTAAAGGGTTAATGAATAACTCTATTCACTTGTGCGTAATCTGATCAATGACAGCTGTCTGAAATAAACATCATTGTTAAAAGTTGATATTTGATGTGACGAAGGTAATGTGCGTAATTATTTCTTTTTTTCTCTTTCATAATCAGTTGTTGGTTCTGAAAAGCATCTGCCCAATGATGAGTATTATGGAGGTTCATAATACCATTTCTGGTAAAACAGCATTCATCTGTGAACAAAACGTTTGCAGAAAAGTTAACATTTTCTGCTAGACGTTCACGACACCAGGTGCAAAATCGAATTCGCGGAGGACCATCATTTTCAGTAAGTTCCTGCACACGTTGAATGTGATACGGGTGTAACAAGTTTCTTCGAAAAATGCGGTGTGCCGTACTGCGTGACACCCCCACTTGCCCTGCAGCATGACGTGTACTTACACCTGCATTTCTGTTCACAATATCCAGCAATTCTTCTTCGGTTCGTAAAATTCGACGTGGTCTTTCACGTCCGCGACCTTCGTAATTTGGTAGCAATCGACCAGTTTCTCTTAATCTAAACACGGTATCCTTTATACACGTGTAAGACGGGGTTCTACGATTGGGGTATCGCTGCCGGTAGATACGTAGAGTTCTTCGACAACTTCCTCCTGCTTCGCCGTAGACATAAATCATATCGAACAACTCGCGTGTGGTAAAAGCCATATCCGATGTGTTCATGCGTAAGGATCCAGACAGACTGAGACTCAGAGCGTAGTTATACGTCGCGTGTTGCCTGCCCTACCTTCGTTGGTTAGAAGTGTAGTGTCTCAAATACCAGTGGCGTGACGGATATTTAATAAATATCTTTGCCATTTTTTTCCTCACGTATGCGTGGGAATTTTGGAAAAATTAATTTAGATAAAAGGTGTAATAAAATTAGGGCTTCCCATTTTTAATACGTTGTACTTTTATTTCAGGGACACCCTGTATATTAAAACTATTTATATACTTAATTTGAACAACATAACATTGATAGCTGTTATTGTTGAAGCGTCAGTATAGCGTTATCACGAGACATGCCTCATATAAGTTTGCAGTCGTACATTATAAATAGAACTGCACATCTTCAAACCTTGTGCCTCTGAGTTACATGTTTGCGCGTATCGATTTACTGCTTTGTCAGTAGTTGCCACATTAATTATAGGGAAGAACAATTGCCACTATAGATAAAAGCCTTGAACTCACGTAAATATATCCAGTAGTCTCGCCCAAGCTACTTAGTTTGTCGTCCCCGTGACATGTCGCTTTCACACCTTAGGTCAAAGTTCTCCATAAACTACCTACCGTGGATATCGTCCCCGTGGATGCCATCATCATAATAATAATAATAATAATAATAATAATACTTGCTATTCAATAATTAAATAGTAGCAGCAAAGTCCGAAATGATACGTAAATTGTAAAGGTAAGAGGTATTTAAATAACTGTAAAACCGTGAAATGGAATACACATTGAACAGAGGTATCTTCTAATGGAAAATATCAATTTTTAAAGAAAAATTAAAAAAAAATGCGGAAGTATATATTTCTTTCATTCCCATCACCCTTTTCTATGTATTTTTTATACCTAGTGACCTACTTTCTTTATTATTGTATTTACGATTAAAAGTTTCTTGTCAGTTACAGGAAACCTTCAACATTTTCTAAAAAAAAAAAAAATCTGAAGCATTTTGGTCGTAAAATCAAGAAGTAGAAATGTATGACGCCGGAATCTTATTTTCTGTTTAAAAATTTATGTGTCTTGTTTTGTTATTTTTACAACTTGATGCTTCCCACAATCACTTCAAAATCTATCCATCAGTTATAGAGAAACTGCAGGGGTTTTATCTCTCTCCCGAATGCGCAATAAAACAAAACGAATCACTTTATCCTGTCATTCAAACAACAATAACTTCGCAAATGAAGTGCTTAGCTGCCGCAAGCGTGATGTAGGCGATAAATCTCGCACCAGAATTAATTCAGATGCACGGCATCTATGCCGAAGTTCGCACGTTTGCCGCAGTTTAGTACTGGAGGTGGTTTAAGTGCTCGGTGATGTTGCAGTCTGGTGGAATTTCTCCCCTGGGTGTCGGCGGGTTTGCTTAATGAAAAGTTTCGCACCACTAGATAATCAGTATATGCGATAAGAAAGCTCTTTTTTCATTTCTGCCTCTCTAAGAAATTTTTAATAAGATATACACAGTTGTTGCAACTTATAATAGCAAGTTAAATTTAGTATATCTAAGTACATATAAATATTCTAAAATCAAAACCCCTACTTTTAGTTTTGTCGGCACCAGCAGGGAGATAAAAATGCTTCCAGATACCCATTCTATAGCTAGAGAATCCTTCAGTGTTGGCGATTTCAACATTCGCAAACTAGATTATTTGCGAACCTAAAAATGGGAACCTTTCGCGAGTAAAGTATTCGCTTCTTTGCGGACGTGTTCTCTCTTCTGGTGCATGAAGGGTTATAATAACTACACTGTCATTCCCTCTATGTGTTTCACATTGAACCGAGGAGGGAATGGGAAAAGAGTGAAAGAAAAAATATCTTTTATGTACTGTAAAATTCTGATAGGTAGGTACCTACACAAGTAAGTCTTTGTGTTCAAAGCAGCTACAGGAAATGTTCGCTCTTAAGAAGCAGTTACTTAAAAATCTATAGAATGCGATAAGTCTCCATTCTTAATTAGGAGCCTTAAAAAGGTTAGATAGAAGCTGTGGCAATTTCATATTCCGCTATATTGGCTCAATATTTACGATTTCAACATTTGCATGAGTTTTCTGGAGCCAAATTCCCTGCGATTATTGCGGGATTACTACGGCTTCATTAGTCGCAGCTTGAGAAAATAGTTTGTTAATAGTACGTTTAAAAATGCAATTAACTCAAACTGAAAATCAGTTTTGTGTTTCATAAACCGTCCATTTCGAAAAACAAATATGCTTATTCATTGTGGTTTCTTGAAATTTGTAACTTACCGTCTTACCAAATTAATTGAGATGTCCTTTTTGAGGTATCAAAGTATACACGAATACAGATCTGATTATACCTACTCATTCCCTAATACTGCTACCGACAAATATAGCACATTTCCTAATGTATTATTTTGTATTTGATAAGTTTCCTTTACTTTCTTCTGGCATATTTATTGACGAGTTCATTGCCTCAAGCAGTATCAGCCTCTGTTAGTTTAAATCTGTACATTCAGAAATTGAGCAGAAAACCGTTTTCTTTTCCCAGCGTTCGTATACGTTTATTTTTAAAAATTTATACCCTGTAAGTGCAATACCAGGACAGCCTTTCCATTATTTATTTGCTGTATCTCTGCCCATCAATATCGTTCCAGTGGAGCGGGTGTTTTCTTATGATCCACTCAGCAACTATAATACATTTCGCAGATGTCGTCATTCCCAAAAGTCTTGGATGCAAACCTCCAACCAAAAGGCTTAAATGACTTGATGGAATCTTGACTTGCCTCTGCCTATTTCCAGCTTCAGGGTTGCTACTACAAAGAAGCTATAAAGCATGCAATCACGGCTTCCCCACTTTTCTCTCTATCTCTAACATTCTTTTGAAGACATTTGAGCAATGAATCCTAACCTCTTATTATCATTCAATGGCATGGTGGTTGAATACGTTGGCGATATCTTCTCAATATAAATAGATAGATAGATAGATAGCTAATTTATTGTCAGAGATCTCCGATATCGACATTGTCATTGTTACAACAAAGGCTATAAAAAATAGTAATTTTGGTGATAATAATGATAAGAACAACACAAACAAAAACTATGGGAATAATGGAACAATACGACATTATAAAAGACATTCAACAAATTGAGAACCGACTGATGATCCTAGTGATTGAGTGAAATACATTATGTACTGCTGAGCGTTATGTCTAAAGTATTTGTTAAAGATTACAAGAAACTCATTAATGGAGTATACGCAGATAATAATAATGAAAACAATAGCAATAGTAAAAATGACAATATTTAACAAATCGATAAGTGACCGATGATCCTAATGACTGAGTAAAATACATTCTGTACTGGTGAGCGCTATGTCTAGATTATTTGTTAAAGATTACAAGAAATTCATCAATGGAGTACACGCAGTGGTCCAGAAGAAGCCCACGCACTCTTTTTTTTTTTAAGTTTAGAGTTTGGAATAGCCTTCAAATCGCTCGAAATCACGTTGAACAGCCGGGTATCCATTGCCAGATGGCCACGCTGAGTTAAAGATGGCTCATCGAAAAAAAGTCTAACCAGGTCGTTATACCTAGTCGTTGTATGTCTGGTAGTCTGAATTTTTTGTGATTTTATACTAGATTGAGTGAATGTACCAGAGAAGCTCTAGAATGTAGATAGTTGGTAAAGGTAAAGGTAAAATCTTAAATTTTGCAAAGAACTGCCGACAATACTCGGTAGAATTTAAATTAGCAATACAGCGAATGATGCGGTTTTGGCTTATAGATACCATGGATTTTTTTCCTCACATTCTTTAACTCCTAACCGAGTTACCTTGGTTCCACGATGTAAGTCGGGTTACACGGTTCTTTTCCTTCTTCAAATATCATAGTGAATGGCCGCTCTAATAGTTTGATATAACATCCAGTCTATAGCAAGATCAAACATTTTTTTATCGCAAAGGCTTATTGTAATATCTGAATCTAATTTCTTATTCCGAGGACTAATCCTTGTTACTTACATTCTACGGCAGGACAGCTAACTAGATCCAACGTATTTGAAACACAAATAACTCACTATCAGTCAAATGGCTATCTACTCTACATCTATAGTGTTACCTACTGTATAAAAAAAAATCCTATCCAAAGACAACATTAAAACCATTTTTAAAGCCAACTCCAAACTTTCAAACTCCTTTCTTCTCAAAAATCGTAATCGTTCTAAGCTCGTAATGTCAACCTATTTTCTGAGAATGCACCGTCATGTTGGAACCACATTTGTCTTAGAAGAGCCAAAGGTAGATCATCTAAATATCTTGGAATTCAGTTTAAATAAAGTACAAGTACTTCTTTTGATTGGGTACACCATTACAAAAATAAGGCTCTAGTATGTGATCTCCTATTGTTTGTAGTTATACGTTTGTAGAAGAATGTACCTGATATCGAGTTAGTCTCATTCCATGAAAATTGGTATCAGCTCATAAATGATAATTGTGTTTATTAATTTCCGATGGAAATTTGATTCATATGTCAATGAAATGAATGACAAATACTGTCAACTCGCATTTAATATTAATCGCAGAAATGTATACGTATTTGAAGGTACAGACGGTGTAAATTTGGTACTAGGAGTTATCTACATGGTTTAATTTTTTGTTTTTTGGGTAAGATTTCACTACCACCTCTACGTGGTTCTTGCTAGACAATAAATTATATTTTATTTTGATCTATTTTTATATCAATTTGTATTCCAAACTCCAAATGATGCAGTAATAGGTAGAAAAATATAACTTATTGACCGAGAAGCATTATGTTATAGTAACCTCCCCTTCGTAAAAAGGCACGAGCCGCCATTGATTGAAAAGTGGTCGCCTTGTATACTCTTGACGCATTCATTTAAAATACCAATCGCCCTCAGTAGGTCGCGCACATAGCTTTGTTTGCACATCAGCGTTTGCACTGTGTGTTAGTTTTTCCCACCCTAACGCAATTCCCGACCAAATTGAGCGCGTTAAATGCAAAGTAGCGCAAACTAGGGCGCTCGGTTTACAACAGGGGAAGACCGAGATACAGAAAAAAAAAAAAAGAAAACCCACACCGTTATACGAAGAACGTGCATAGCACACTATTCTAATCTAGCACGACCAAAAATGAATTTAAACGAGAAATTAAAATAAGCGCAATTAAATGGAACCCCAGCTTCGAAATCAGTGCCGTTTCTTGTTCCCGGAACAATGCGAAAGGTGTATTAAATTATTAAATGTAAATCTGTATGTAAATATGGTGATCCCGGAGCGCGGAACCGGCCTTTGTTCGTTGAGTAAGGGGCTTTTTGTTCGTGCGCCGAGCAAGTCGTATTTCACGACAAAGGCACCAGCGAAGAAAAGAGACTTAGATTGCCACCTTTGTTCGATATATTAATTGATATATTCCACTCCTTGTGCCCGGCTTTCTGACGATAATATTATTCCTAAGAGTTTTTGATGTATTTATTACATCCAAATTTTAGAATAAATTAACACCTCACCAAGAAACAGAAGCACAAGGATGAATCATTCCTGATCCTATCACATAAACCTGGATGTTGATGCTTTGTTTGTGTGTGTACTTCTATTTATTTTATTTTTCCTTTATAATCGCATTTACATAACAATACTGACTTAAAATAAATAAAGTTAGCCTGATAACCGTTTCTTGAAAATGAGCAAAATGCACGCAACCTGCATATTTATAACTGTAATAAACTTTTTACTAATATAACTTGATATCCCCTTAAGTAATAATGTAATAATCGTAATGTATGCTAATCTGATATATGAGAAAATAAACGTTAAAGGTTTCAAGAAATTACTTATGACAAAGATTTTTAAACGTACTGTATAGTAGAAAAATACCACGAACTTTCCGCAAATGAACGACTTCGGGATATATGTAAGTCATTTCAGGTCTACATCTTTTCACATGAAAACATTCTTAAGATCGATATCCTGTGTGAACTGCAGTCGCAGCCAAATTAGCGGCAGGCCTTGTAGTAGTAATTGCAGTTTTTAACAACTGACAAGATGACCTCTTCCACTGTCATTCACCTATATAGATAAAGCTTGTAACGTGCCCTTATATGGGAAAATCTATTTCAGTATGCAATAATGATTTTAGTTAGAATTAGTCATTAATTCCGTTTATTTTTTATTGATATTCCCATGGATGGCTGCGTTGCTACCCCATGTTATTTTATTTCGGGTTTTTATTCAGTTAATTTTGTTTACGACGCGAATGTCGTCCCCTGCCGACAGAACCGATTCACGCAAGCCCGACTCCCACCATCGCGACCGCGTTGGAGGAACCGCGAGTATATTCAAGCCGCGCGCTTAACAATTCCAGAGAGAGTGCGGTCTCCGAGTCCCTCCCAGTCCACCTCAATTGGCGTGTCTCTGGTACCCGTTGAGTTTCGTAATCCCAGGCTGTCGTGGCGTTGGTAAAGCTCATTGACGTAACACAGACATACTTCCCGTCTGCTTCAATTGGCGTGTCGGCATGGTCTCTGACATCCGTTGACTTCCGTAATCCCGGTCTGTCGTATCACTTGTTTCTCCATATTTAAGATTTTTAAAATGTTGTCCTTGTCCAATTTTTGACATACAATTATGTAGTTCACTTTCATTAAGCAATAAGTTACTTTGAACTCTTAATAGTGATTTGAAAAAGGCCTAATAAAGAAATGCCGAAACGCTACCACAAATGATGTGTTTTAATTTAAAATTTTTAAACGCCCTACTTCAACTAAAAGCAAAATTTTAACTTATGTAAAATTTTATTTTATTCGGTTTCCAGGCATTTTGTATTCGACTTTTTCTTATATCCTATAATTGTTATATTTGTGGCTAGTAGTTTTATTCGTTTGTATAAGCAGTTAAATATGGTTATTATCACAAAAGTCCTTGAGTCTCAAACTTTCAGTTTCCATTTGATCATCTGCAGACACAATCCTGTTTTCTTTGGTTACCCGCGCAAACTAACATTCTCAACATCCATAACTTCTATTTCGAATTCTAAATATCGCCCAAATTTATCTGCGAGATTCTACAATTTCATTTCATTTTAGTCTCACAAGACCCATGTACCTACCCCTGAACGTTATTTTACTGCTGATATCTAGTTTTTGGTATAAACCTCTTCACAAGGCCATATAGAGCATTCCCTACAGCCAGTATTACGTTTGACTTGGAGCCCTATGGTATTATGGTTTCTATTCTGGAACTTTCCGTGTAGACATCCAGGTATTTAAGAGAAATTCGTCTCAAGCGGAAACATGTAAAATGTAATATTAATTTTCGAAAATAAAACACGTGGTAAATGGTATTTTTATTGTTGTTTGTGTAGCGAACTATGTAGTGGAATGAAGCTTATGTAAGTGTTAGTCATATGCGTGTATAAGTTTGTATTGGTTTAACATAAGGAAATTTAAATTCTCAAACCACCGAAGAAATCAGACGTGTCACTGTCGGGGTCAATTCCATTGTAGTAACGATTTTCTTTCTCAAGTATCAAAATTTCAATTAATGTTTCCAAATGCCACATCCTACAATTAAACCTACAATATTTTATATTATTTTCACTTTCATTTGAATTGAACTATCCATAAACCCACCCCGATTACGGGTCTCGTGTTTTAAAAAAGAATTTCGTAGAGATCCTGTTTCCAGCCATAAATTTTCACTCCATTGGGACCCGGTACCTTGAAATCTCAATTTTACTGTTATATCAAACAATGTGCGTGTTTATAGTATTAGGATATGAAAACACCTAAGGTAAATGTAAATGCCAACCACACAATTTAAATCTAGAGTATACTTAAGGACGATGTTTGTAATCGATAACAATCAAGATCAGCATGCATATCAAGCAGGAAAATCCACAGAGACTGCCTTGTATCAGCTTGTACACAGAGCTGAGCATGCTCTGCAAACTAAGGAGGTGCTTTGTGCCCCTTTCTGGACACAGAGGGAACATTTGATAATACTTCCATTTGCGACCTTATAATATCCGTTCTATCGAACAGAAAGTTCTGTGTTTCCACTGGTGGTGCAAGATCGGGAGACCATTCGATCAATATGGGGGTTGTCCAGGGATCAACGCTTGGACCGCTGCTCTTTCTGATTTTTATCAACGACCTGGAAAAATATATAACAAGTGGGCGTTTAATAAACTATGCAGACGATAGCTCCATAGTCGTTACTTCGAACAGCGCTGATGAGCATACTGCAAATATAGGGACAGCTATGTCTGAGATGGAACTATGGTGTAGCAAGAATGGCCTCATTCTGAACTTGGACAACACCAACGTGGTGGAATTCACCTTAGCCAGTCCAACTAGAGGGTTCGGCGACGCATTTTGTAAGTTCCTCGGAGTCTACCTAGATAGTCGCCTTTCGTGGGGTACTGAGGTAGAACATATCGTGAGCAAGCTAAACAGTGTTTGCTTTGTGATACTTAAACTAAGAAATCCTCTATTCCGCGATCAGTTGATTAACATCTACTACGGTTTGGCTTACACTCACATTTCTACCCATATTGTGTTGTGGGGATCGGCGTCCTGGTCGCATGTGTCGAGAGTGTTCTTTGTACAAAAACGGTTACTTCGAACGATCTTGAGAGCAGGACCGCGTGATTCGTGTAGACAGTTTTTTAAGGACTATGGTCTATTGACAGTGCCGTGTATTTTTATCTATAAATGTGCCATATATGCATATGAACATGGACACTCCTTCACTACCAACGGGGAGAACCATGGGTACCTAACGCGGGGACGCAGTAATTTCAGAACCCCGAAGCACGACACCGCGGCTTACGAGAAGTCACCTTTATATGTGTGTCATCAAATTTATAATAAGCTACCCAAGACCATGAAAGAATTACGAACTATTCACAAGTTCAAAAAGGACTTAAGGACGTTTTTACTAGATCAAACTTATTATAATGTAAAAGAATTTCTTAATGTGTAATTTTTTATCAGCTTGTTTTGTTTATGTTATCTTTTGTTTGTGTCTATTTTGGGTGTTCGTTCGTTTTTTACACCCCTATATTTTATATTTTATTGTGACGGTACTCATATCACTCTTATGTGGTCTCAGAGTCAAATATATATTATTATTATTATTATTATTATTATTATTATTATTATTATTATTATTATTCCCCAGCATCAATCTCTATGGCATCGAGGAACAGAGGGATCGATGAGCTGCAGGTGCATGGACTGCATGCTTAAAGGGATATCAGTTTACACTACCATCATGGCAGAAACACTGGTGCCTCAGGTCGGAAGAGAATGTTCGCAGCGTGGTATCTTGTCCCCTCTGCCTGGTTGTGAACGAGCCACTAGTAAGACTGGACAGTACAGGGCACAAAACTTTTGGATACGCAGATGATATTGTTATTTTGACCTAGGGTAAATTCAACAACGTAGTGCGGGACAAAATGCAGAATGCTCTACAAGTTGTACAAGGATGGACTGATGAGGAGGGCGTAAACATTAGTCCCTCCAAAACGACCACAATAGTATTCACGAAAAGGAGAAAGTTATATGGTCTAGGGCCGCTAAAACTCTACAGTGAAGAAATAAAGCTGTCCGATGATCTTGACTCCAAGCTTGAAATCGACAGCTTTAAAGAATTATAACCAGGGCCGAGATAACACTCATGTTGGCTAGAGGAGTCCATAGGAAAATGTGGAGGTTAAGACCAAATATAATGTACTTGACATACATCACGGTGGTCAGACCCATGATTACTTATCCATCTCATAATTGAATTCAGTAAGACACAGAGACGTGCGTCTTTATAAATAACAGTAGCAATAGACATGATTGCTACAGCAACAATGGAATGCTTCTTACACCTCCCTCCTCTCCATTTGGTAATAAAGGGGGAGGCAAGAATGAGGCATCTCAGATTGCAAGAATTACCAAGTGGCAGATGTGCAGGTTTATGATACAATAATTTTGTCTACCATGTGATGGAATATACAGTGATGTGAGAAATACAATGATCTCTCTTTCTTCCACTAGCAAAAACTATGCCACAGTTTCACAAGCACAGGCGTACACAATATTGCACTGTGCAACCGAGATCAATTAGAGGATTTCTAAAAGCAGGAGGATTTGTATTGCAACAGACAGCCAGGCGATACTGAGGGCATTAGAAAACCCGAAAGTGTAATCAAGACTGGTTTGGGCATGTATTCGAGAACTGAATAACCTGGGAGACCGCAATAAAGTAACTTTATTGTGAGTGTCCGGATATTCGGCAATTGAATTAAATAAAAGAACGATTAGATAGCACTAAATGAATCAGTGGAACCCAAAGGATTACTTCGATGGACAAGCCAGAGACCTGTATAAATTAGTGCCGGGTAGCAGGATATTGGAATGGCTGCGAAAGAAATGGAAGATTAAATACAAAATGTCAAGAGGTTGCAGTATTTTCGGAGACTCCATGTTAGACGGCTACCACAGCAAGAATAAAAAACCACAACAATGATGTATTTCTCTGATGTAGCCTAAGAAATGTAGATTCTTATATTTGTTGAAACTCTAAAGTATCTTCTCTTTTGTTGTTGATTTCTACCGCCTGATGTTTTTACGTTTTCTTCTATTTTACAAGGTAGTACCAGCTAAATGCTAAATGGCTAAAAGGCTTATATGTAAAGAACGATTTTTTTTTTTATTGAAGATGATGTATCTGATCAATTATTTATGAGTTTTTCATTGTTAAATATTAAAAATAAGCAGTAAAATAGGATTCATGAAAACGAAAATATGGAACAAAAAACCCTTAAACTTATAAAGTATGTCTTTAATTATAATGACAGTTCTTGTAATTTCCTTAAAGTTTCAATAAAAAAAAAAGAAGAAAGAAATGATGAAGTTTTGCCAGAATTGTCCATATAAATGGAAAGAATTGTGTGTTCCTCTTTTTAGAGATGAAATAAGAACAGCACCTTAGAATAGATACGAGAACTAAATGGTCCAGCAAACTGCAAGTTACTTTGTGGTAGATGTCCAAAAACCAAAGAAAATTGATACAGCGGTGAGTTAACAAGAATAAGGTCACCAATTTCGAGCTTATGGCACAACGGCAAGTAAGTGCCCAAAAAAAAACAAGGGATACTAGAATAGTACAACCAAACAAAACCATTTAGAGACTAAAGAACAACTGCATCTTAGTAGGAACCACTACAATATCAGGTCTCCTAACAAGACACTAAAAAGTTGAGATTAACACTGAGGATTACCTTTGCAGACTGTGTAATAAAACAAATAAGAGAAAAACACTTATTATCCACTATTTTGGCTTTCCCTTCCTCTTTTCTCTATTTACAACCGAGTGTATGCAGGTACAGCAAATGTGATCTAAATATGTTTTAAGATATACTTTGTGCAACAAAAAGCTACCGCTATTCAGGTAACTATAATCCGAGGAAAACTGAATCTCACTAATGGCAAAGAGGCGGACCTGAGGTGAAATGAAACATTCGCTTTCGCATTAGCGTCACTCCACTGAAAACTTCCCAAACCCGGGAAGCCGGGGGACGGATATCCTCTCCTCACGCATTATCCCCTCATAAAGGTCGGTTTCTAGAGCTGGACCGATGACTTACGGTAATCGATTGCTCGATGTCTTGGGTTTAGATGGCGCGCGTGTTTCGCCGTCATTTATCTTGAATTGACTACGCGGTCGGGAGACAAATCATTTTTCAATAGCTCTGAAAAAATTCGGCGACAGATTGGGCGTGATTCCAGTAGTGCCTTACCCGAGATTGGGTCGCGTCCCCCGCAGTGATTTAGTGTCGAATACCTCGGCGAAAGTAATCTTTCTCTGAGGTCGGTGCGTACATATGTTTCGTTTTTTTGGCACGTTAGCGGTTAACTGATCCCTGGTGATACTTTAAAGAAGATTTATTGGTTTACTGGGCTTTTATGGCTTAATGGATTACTTTTCAGTTCATTCCAAACATAAAATTAGATTCCGTACGGTATCAATCCTCTAATACCATGCAATTTAAAGGTAAATTTGTGTTATTTTTTACTAAATATGTACTTATCTATATGTCATGGATGGTACCACCACAAACGCTTGACCTTAGCAGTATTTTCGATTTAATTAATATCTGCAGTAAGTGCTTAATTCTCACGCTGCATAATGTATATGCATTAAAGATGTACCACACGTAGGATGATCAGGGAAGGAACGGCTAGGCATAGGCCTCAGCCTCCTACAGGTGACCAAATCTGGGACATGCCCCGAGATGACATGCCAAGGAAGTTCAACTTTGTGAAAGTTTTTACCACAAAGCTTAGCACTAAGAGTGAATGGAATAGAGATACCATTTCGAAACTCAATAGAAACGCCATTAAATGGTATACAGATGGCTCCAAAACGGCAGAGGGAACTGGAATAGGGATATATGGGCCTAGAACCAAATATTTCGAAAGCTTGGAGATGTACCCAAGAATCTTCCAGGCGGAAATACACGCCATTGAAAGATGTGTCCAGGTCAACATTGACAGAAACTATGAAAAGCAGGAGATTGTCATAATATCTGATAGTCAGGCAGCCATTAGGGCGCTGAGGTCAAACATAATCAGCTCCAAAATGGTTTGGGAGTGTCTACAAAAACTAAACGAGCTAGGCAAAAAGAACAAGGTAACCCTTTTGTGGGTTCCGGGACACACAGGAGTGGAAAGAAACGAAATAACAGATAATCTCGCTAAGAGAGGGGCTAGAACACCTTTTGTAGGGCCAGAACCTTTTTGTGGGATAAGTAGCAGCATAACACTGGAGAAACTGAAAAATGAAGTAGAGCAGAGAAAATCCAAATACTGGGAGAATCTCCAGGGAATGAGGCAAGCTAAAACTCTTCTGGGTACCTATAACCAGAAAAGATCTGCAGAATGCATCAACCTGAGTAAAAATAATATTCGGATATTGACAGGGATCCTTACAGGCCATTGTAAACTGAACGGACATCTAAGCAGGCTTGGATTAGCGAAGGAAGCCGAATGTAGATTTTGTGGGGAACAGGACGAAACGTCCATTCATCTACTCACAAACTGTGTTGCACTGTGCAACTCAAGGGCGCTGCACCTGGGAGCATGTGAAATCGAAGAGGGAGAGTTACCTAATCTGGGGCCTTCGGACATTCTGCACTTCTTAAAAGGAATCAGACTGGACGGCCAGCTGTAAATACAGCGAGAAGAGGGGACACAATAGATCTTTTACGTCGCAGTGTACTATCACCCTAATCACAGATACATACATACATGCATTAAAGATGTTCATAAATATGGTAGTTGACATAAAAACTAAAAACGCAATGGTAGAATATATAATGGACTGAAGGAAAACTTAATTAATTATGGATCCTTCGACAAACCACGACAAAAAAAAGTATTCTAAAGAAGCAGAAGAAGATGATTCTATTAATGCTTTAGAAGCTGTTGTGGAAAATCCAAAAGTGTGAAGCCGTCAATAGACCATAACGTAGGTGTATCTCGTGTTCGTTCACTTAGAATTCTAAAAAGAAATAAATATAAACCATATAAAATCAGAAAGGTGCATCATATACATCCAGGTGACTATAACCGCCATTTGAAATTTTGTCGGTGGTATTTAGAAAAACAACAGCAGGATGAATTTTTCTTTAGGAAAATTATATGGACCGACGAAGTCCACATTAATAGTACTGGCATTTTTAACAGATATAATAATAATATGGTGGTCTGATATCAAATCATACCAGTTGTCAACAATAAAATTGAAGGGGGATACGGTTTTAAAGTATGGTCTCCTATTATGGACACTGCTCTAGTATATTGGCTAGCGTATCCTTGGCTTCTTTAGGAGGTCATTGGAACCAACAGTAGTTAAATCCACGCTATTCCAAAGATTCTCTGCTCTAAGGTAAACTTTCTGTCTTCGCTGTAGAAGATTATTTCCACTGAAGATTTCCTTCGTGAACTACAAGAAACTGACGTTTCCACTCTAAGCAATAAGATTATAACATTAAATTGAATTAGAGCCATCTACTCCGATTTCAATCCTTCGTGCAGATGACCTTGGTATAAAATGTGAATAGTCATAACCAAAAAGGACACTGTAGTCATAGATTATGGGAAGAATCCTCGGACTGAATCCAACTACAAAAACTAATTTTCAATTTAGGAAAATATAGTGTTAATGAGACTCTGTGGCGGTCATCTGAAGGTTATACGAAAACAGTTGTGCTTATTTACCAATCCTTATATTATGTCAAGTTGAGATAAGTAATACCTTGTATATTACAAAGTGTAAGTGCGTGTTGTGCAATATTTTTCTACCTTTTGCGCCAAAATACTGATAATACATAAAGAAGATTAGATTAGATTGGGTTCGGGGTGGCTTTTTTCAAGTCTATTGTCCTGGAACACCCCCACTAACTTTGCTTTCATAATTTGTAACTTGCCGCTCCATGGGAAAATCTATTAAAGTATCAAGATTTCAGTTTATTTTGAATTAATCATTAATTCTGTTTGTTTTTTTATTGATTTTCCCATGCGTTGTTGCTACCACATGTTATTTTATTTCGTTAAGTTTTTATTTGTTAACATTGTTTATGACGGCGCTCAATTCACGCACGCTCAACTTCCACCATAGCGACCGCATAGGGAAACCATAGGAGTGTTTAGACCGCGCGCTTAGCACAAGTAGAGAGAGAGAGAGTCCCTAGGTACCTCCCAATCCGCTCTGGCTCATGTATCCACAAAGCTTCTGATACAAGCCGAGCTTCTTATTCCCGGTCTGATTATAGCGCTGGCAAGGCTTTCTGGTGTAACACAGGCATTTCTCCTGCCCGCTCTGGCTGATGGGTCGGCGAAGTTTCTGATACACGCCGAGCTCCTTCTTTCAATTATTCCCGGCCTGATTGTACCGCCTGGCAAGGCATTCTGGTGTGACACAGGCATTTTACCAGTTTTATCTGCTCTGGCCGTTGCGTTGGTACAGATTCTGGCGCCCCCAGTGTTTTATCTACAATCATTCCCGTACCGCAGAGTTTAGCACCGTCACCGATATCTAACCCGACATAGTCCGTGAAAACCGTTCGCGTACTTTTAGACCGACCCCCGTATACAGATCGTCGTTTTATGTTGTTAACCGAAGCAAAGCCATTAGATTCCGCGAGTAGAATTCAAAAGCGTTATCGAAGCCCCGTGAATGTTTTAATGGTTGTCACTGTACATATTTATGTTTGCTCACGATTGTACTTGCATATGTTTTGAAACTTCCTTTTTTTTAAGTATACATATATTCGATGTCTTTTACACCTGTTATATATAAATAAATGTTTGATTTATAATACACTTTTACTGTGTCATTGCGCAATCAGTCTAGAACTCTTGACATCCCCGCACTCAGACTTATATCTACCACTTTGGGGTTAAAACCTTATTGTAACGGCGTGAACAAGACGCAACACCTTCTAAACCGCCACAAGGTTGTATTCATAGTTTGAAAACGGGCCATCAGCGCCGCCGACCGTGCTCAGGGCAAACTTCCTCTTTCGATTTACGGGGACCAACGCATAAGTAATAAGCATTTTAAAAGTAAGTAGGTAATCGAAAACCCATAAGCAAGGCATTAAAGAACAAGCAGTATCAGTTCACCGAACCAAAGCCGAAAGAAACCATCGTTACAAATTAGGCCGATCATCTTTGAGAGGGGCTCCTTTATGTAGCCATTCGCTGTGGGGTTCTCTACGCTGAGCACTAGTAACCTTATTCTTGCAATAACATAGCACATGAACTGGGGTTTCTTCTTCTTCTTGACAGAATCTACAGAATTATTTTGACAGTCTTCCTATCTTTACTCACAATCAGTAGGTCTTTAGTAAACTTAGGCCTCTGCTCCCTAAACAACTCTTTTGCCTGTCTTTGTCCTGGTGATTCTTGCCACCATGTTATTGATGAGACGGGAGACGTTGGCAAGCGTGGAAATGGGAGGGACTGTAAGTAATCTATTAGTTTTAAGGCAATTATAGATTACAGCGATTTTCTTGGGCCTTTTTTCACAAATTCTGTATTAATCGTAGTATGCGACTAGTGAAATTGTCTGTCAGTCTGAGGATGTACGTATAAGTACGAAAACGGTCATATACTGCAATTAATATAGAGTCTGTGAAACAAAAAGGAAAAACATAGAATTATTATTCCTATAATAATGAGTTCACAAAAACTCAACACTGATTAACTTCATTAGAGATTAACTAACGGTAGATAATACATTAGCTTTTCATACTCTAGACGTAAAAGTTTATTCTCGAACAATGTCCCGTTCTTTAAACCAGAGTTAGTAAGTAATTTATCGTGGATTCACGTAGAGAAACACTTTTAATGAAACATAGTGAAAAATTTGCAGGTACTCTACAAATATTTTAATACTGCAACTGAACAGAATTATGAGTAAAGAAATTCGATGAAGAGAAAGTGATGGTTCTAAGTTAATATATTTTTTCACGACTATAGTAGGACTTAGACCAATTATTCGTTTTCACCATAACAAAAACTTTTTTTGTGAGAGTGTGGAGTTTTCGGAGATACTGCATGCAGAATAACTTGGCGATAATGGTAACAATGGATTCTCTACTAACTAATTAACCTCCTAAGGCAACCCTTAGGAAACCACGACAATAATCAACACTTCTCACATGAATGGATTCATTCATTAGTAATGTTGACATCATTTGATATGTTGCTGTTTACGCATTAACAATCACCGCTCCCCTCCTTTAGCTATAAAAAATTAATCGAATCGTGAACTGCGTCCTCAACGGGAAATATCGTTAAAATTATGGCCCCCTAATAACAACCCTCTCATTAAAAGCGATAAAAACTGCGGTACCGAATTAACGAAGCCGACGAGTTACACGAAGCCAGAGATTAATGAGCAAGGGCTGACTAGAGTCGATGAGTTCGGCCGTCTGTGCGAGTGGAAAACTAGCAAAAAGAAGAACAAGGAAATAAATTAATTTTTAACGAAGCGCTGTTTTTATAAAAAGAAGGTATGTTTGTATTGTTGTTTGTGGTTGTTTTTTTATATTCAGATTTGTCCGGTGTCTTCAAAAAGCTGCAGTAATTATTTATAAATTGGTTTTATTAATAAAAATTTATATACGAAGCTCTATAGAATTTATTGTCTCCAACATACTTATATAAGTCAAATAGCCCAAGAAAAGAACTCCCAAAGTATCTGATCCTTAATATATCTATACTTTATATTATATTAGACCATCTACATCATGCTCTTTTAATTTTTCTCACTTAAAACTCATCCGTAAATATATAGAACCAGTCATAGGGTTATGACAGTTTCTGTCTTGCAATAGTGCAAATTTTCTTACAGTCCTACCGGCTTCCTAGGATCTGTATTTGAGACATTTGAAATTGTGTTAGACCAGACACCTCGTTAGCTCAATTGGTAGACTCGCCCGCCCGCAAGCGGGAGGTGCCTGGTTCAAATCCGACACGAGGTAAAATTTTTAACATAGAAAATATCCTCATATAAAAATTTACGGTTAAAGCAGGAAAGTATTTATTGCATGAGTTTCTGTCTTGTTGCAAAGTTTAGAGGTTTTACAATTAGGTACATTGGGTTGTCTACATTAACCATCAAAATTGCTATTTATTATAAATTAAATCTGACATAAGCCATGTCAAATAGAACACGAATATTACTCTGTATTAAAATAATAATGTAAAATGTAATTTATGTACCTTTTTACATTTGTACTTTGTACTGGAAATGAATTTTCTTGAACTTTTAAGTTTTAATTTCATTCCGTTCGAATGTACGTATTGTCGCTTCATGTCAAATGCTTGTGCATGTATTTCGGTTCATATCACTTTCAATTGTCGATAATCCCCTATTTATAGTTAGCAAATATTTGTCTTAGGAGCATCTTAATTGATTAGGGTTGCAAAAACTATCGAACGAGCCGCTATGCAGTTTTGCTTTGAGCGCCGACAGCTATTTCTCAAACGAAGCTTGGCTTCATTCTTCCTCAGACCACCGGACAAAACAGACGTGTTGTTGTCGGGGTCAAGTCCAAATCGTCCTATGATTCGATCGGCCCGGTAGTGTGGGACTCTTCAATATGGCATTCCATCTTCTATCTTTCTCCTTTTTCTCTCCTCCACCTCCCTCAGCTTAATGACCGAGGTGATAAAGACGTGGACAATCCACCAACTTGTTTCGGTCTTTAACATTAGTTTTGCTATGGTGGCCCTCCACAGCGAAGTTTTCAATTGTGCCTTTATAATCTTTCCACACACCATCTATTGTATTGTAGGAAGGTGTGTTCGGTGGTATCTTCCTGGCCGCAGTCGTCGTCTGCTATTGCAAACTTCTTCAGGTAGGCCCGAAAATACTCGTAACCCGTGAGAAACTGTGTTAGGTAGTAGTCAGTCCTCCTGTGTTTACAAGACACCCTCCAGGCGGTTGTGTCCGGTATGACTGTCCTGGTCAATTGCAACTGTTGTGTCGAAGGTGTCCAGCGAGTCTGCCATTTTTCAAGCGTCAGCTTTCTCTCGGTCACGCTTACTGCTATAGATTTCTGCTTTGCTTGGAATATCCTTTGCTGTTATTCAGCCATTAGGGAGATAGGCGGATGCCTACTAGAGCTGCGTTAGTGGATATAATTATATTTCCGCTGATCACTCGTAACAAGAACCTCCTTTGTAGTTTTTCCAAAGTCATTGTATACTTTCTGGTTCGCAGGACGGACCGCCATGCTGGAATGGCGTACAGCACCTGGAATTGAAACACTCTGTAGAAAAGTTTCCTCTTTCTACTGAAGGGTCCCCAATATTAGGTTAAATTATTGTCATGGCTGCAAGGTCGCTATCAGCTGCAACCAAGTGGTTCACGTGGAACACAAAGCTAAGTTTGTCGTCTAAGGTCGCTTCTAAGTGTTTTAGCTCTCTTTTATAACCAATGCGATCCCCATTATCTCGTAATGGATGTGTTGATGTGATTTGCTAAGGTCAACGAGAGACGTGGACCATTGCAAATCACCGTCTCGGTTTTTGTTGGGAGCTGTCTGTACGTCATAGGCATGCATCCACTCGACTGTGTTTTCCAGTACCTCATTGATTTTAAAAGCTAACTCCCTTGCATCCACGGCTTCTAGCCTTCAGCATGACGGATAATATTCTGCCCCAATCTTACTACTTAAGATGCCTTACAATCTGACATGTTCTATTGTTGCCTTTCCCTGTACCACCAAATGGAGAGCAGCGGGATTTAGGAGGAATTCTGTTGTAGCTGCAGAAGTAACCCTGATCGGTCTTGTTATTCCTAAACACCAATACCTTTATTTTTTCACTTCCAAGCTTTAACGGTTCAAAATCTTCTCCCTTCTCGTGAATGCTATTGTGGTAAGCTTATAGGAACCAATCTTTGTTCCCTCTTTATTCCAGTTGATACATGTACTGTTGTTGATGTGGTAGTCAGTGCATTCCATCAAAGTGTACGTGCACCTGGAGACTCATTTGCTTAGCACGAGAGATCTGTCGTTAAACACTGATGTAAAAGCGCGTCAGATTTGTTCTGCTACAAATTTAAGGTTTAAACCTTAGCAGGAGACCTGTTCTCCAAATTGTGAAAATGCTGATAGGCGTAAGAAAAAGTTCTACGCTTTTATCACCAGAAAATTTCATACTGGAGAAAAGAAACTTGCACAGTAAATAAAGATTGCAAAAATGAAATATATGTGGGAGTTACAAGTTTAAGCAAAAAAACTAACAAACAGGAATAAAAAGACTAAATAAATATGAATTTGAATGATGAACGGACGACTGGGTCGAGTGTGTAGGTATGTAAAAAAAATGGTTTATTGAAGGACATATTAGATACTTAAATAATTGTGACAAATATGGACTGTTAATGGCTTCAAATTTTTAATTTTGTAACTAAGGGTCACTATTTACTTATCATATAAGCTCTTTCTTTGTAATGTTTATTATAATAAGATTTGAATCCTCTCTCCTTCACAGCTTGCTATATCTACTCGTTTATTCCGTATATTTTATTTCATTAAATGTGGGAAAGAAACATCATATATATTTTAAAGTAAAATATTTCCAGTATACTGCTGCATAAAATAATATCCATTTTTGACATATGTATATAACTAACTGAAGAGCTTTCTCCCTTCAAGCAGGCGAAATTATTACCGAGTCGGAACGGTTTATTTCCTACTGTGCGCGGCTGCATTTGGATGTTAAATATTAAAACGTAAAACGAAACATGTTTTCGCATTTAGCCGCGATTTTTTTTATTTCTACCGCGTTTGTGAAAGAAGTGGCACGTCGAATTTGAACGTTCCGCAGGTCCGCACGGTACGCGTTTCAAATTGCATTTTCGTGTAGTAGAAAAATTAATCAAATTTTTGATGCCTGAGAGCGGTAATTTACTCGACGTGTGTATGGATAGGTAGATGGGTTTGAAGTTTTTTCAGTTTTACGGTGTTTCTTCTTTGTTATTGTTTGACTTTTGCCTTGAGAATTTGCTGGTTGTTTTAGCTTCGCTGAAGGAATATAAGCAACGTTGAGTTACAGTATTGACAAAATAATATTTTTCCTGCTTTGCCGAGTTTTACGGTGATACATAATACTTTTCTATGCACACAAATATAGCATAAATACTGAGAATCATAATTCGACAACGTTAGCAAAACATATAATAAACGACTATCAAATTTAAAGACAGTAAAGTAGGTTAAAAAAAAATGCACATAAAAACTATATAAATACTCTTAGTTACAAATATATTAGATAATTTTACAAAAGTAAAAAGTTTGTTAGAAATTATATAGCGTCGAAAACAGCTTGTATTATATTAATATTCGCAAAATAAGAAAAACGTTTTATCAAAAATAAATGTATAATTAAAAAATTGTTTATAGAATTTGAATCTTCAAATACGTCTATTGATATATGTCATTTGTACTTTTACATAGAAATGTTGTTTCTAAATTTAAAACGTTGAAATAGTAACACGCACCAAATAGGTGTTTAACAAACAAATATTGAAAACAATAGAAAAAGTTTAAAAACAAAAAAATGGAAGAACTTAAAATATTGCATTGTAAACCTTTACACAACTTTAATAACTATTTTACAACTTATTACATAAAGTTTTGGAAATTTGTAATTATATTTGCTATGTTATTTCCTGTTAAACAAAACCCACAAAATCATAATATCGACTATAAAATTGTTTATGTACATGTATTTTTATCTATTTATTTATTTTTGCCAACGTATGTAATAATTTAAACTAAAAACTTACTTATTTCGTATCTAATTCAATTAATGCTTGTAACCATGGATTTTAGGGCATGTGTATGTCTTTCGATTAATGCTCGACGAGGGATTTTCATGCTGTCGTATCGTTGGAAACAATTTCTATGATCGTTGCCGGGGTCCTTTTGTCCTGGAGATATTGAGTTTGTTGAAAACAAGTGTGGAGGGCTTCTTTTTCGGGTTTTCCTGAGTGTGGTTGCTTTTCGGATATTTATCTAGAATTTTGTAATGCTTATCACTGTTAAGTCCAGAAAGTTTTCAAATTAACTTACAAGAATGAGAGTATTACGTTTATAGTGCTAAGATGATGAGAACCCAGTTATTTCGAGATTTGGGGTGGCTTTTCGTCTAATCCGGGGGTTTTGAAGAACAACATTCGAGGCAGTTTGCTGTGAGATCGTTGGAACACTATTTGGAAGCTGAAATGATTGTTTTGAAGATGGAATTATTATTTGGATTATACTTGAGCAGTTTTCCTACCTGAAGTAAGCGATTTTATCATCTTTTGAACTTATAATGCATAAGGGAATTTTAGGTTATGTTTGTTTGAATGACAACTGTAAATCTAGTGAAATTGGTTATGTGAGGTTGTATTTGATTCTGTGGTTTAATTTCACGAGCAGTTTAAGTTGGCATTTGATTTAGTAACACTTGAGTTTATGACGGGAATTCAGCGGGAGATTTGAATTTTATTTAGGATATTAAAAACAAGGAATACAAGTTTCTCGTTTGGATTAAGATTATAGATATCTTATTATTGTATCTAAGATAGCAAAGAACTTATTTACCCTGAAGGAATCTTTAGAAGATTCATTTCTTTGTAATCTGATCCGAGCAGATTTGAAATAAATAAATTACACTATATTTTTGTTATTTTTTTATTCATTGTATTACAAGAACATCACTAACTAATAACTACTACAGTCACATTAAAGATACTTAAATGTTATAAGCTTTATTGCAATAGTAATCAGTAGTTAAGCGGAGTGACAATATCCTCCCACGTCCCGGGTGTGACTGAATATAATAAGTATTGGTCCTATTCGTTTGCAGTGTACTTAAAATCCTGTGGTGGGGACAAATTTACTTTTCAAGCCCTCTATCTATGACGATGAGTGGTGTTTAGTAGAATGAAAACAGTTGTTTACTTCATAAAATTTAATTAAGATTTAAAAGATTTATCTACAAGTTTCGTAGCAATATATATGAAGTATGTATCGATCATTGGTCGAGTACCCATCATGTGCGATGGCAGTTTTAGCATACTGTCTATATATATATATGTCTATACTCATGACTGTGTGGATAACAAGCTGCTGGAATCGGTCACTTCCGACAGTATGCTAAAAATGCCATGGCACATGATGTGTACTCGACCAATGATCGATACATACTTCAGTAACTCCTTTCCAATCAGAAAGGGATGGAGGTGTAACGAAAAAACTCTGACGCAGGCAGACATCTGCTGGTTTACGGACGATTCGAAAACAGCAGAGTATTGGCGCAGGAATATTCTGTCGTAATCCAAGAATTAGAAAATATTACAACTTTGGACAACACACAACGATTTTTCAGGCCGAAATCTATGCCATTGAGATGTACGCAGAGAGATTTTTTGCTAAAGGCATCAGACAGAAATCAATAAAAATTTTCAACGACAGTCAGGCGGTGCTGAAAGCACTAGAGGCGTATAAATACAACTTGAGGCTGATCTGGAGCTGCAAAAACACGCTAAACACAGTGGGGACGGTTAATAACCTAACTCTAATCTGAGTACCTGGACACTTACTCATTCATGGCAATGAGGAAGCAAACACTCTTGCAAAAATAGGTGCTGCGTAGCATTTCTTTGGGCCGGCACCTACCATTGGCATAGTACCTACAATAGGTCAACGGCAAATCAATGTATGTATGGGCGCATCAGGAGGTGCACCAACATTGGAACAATGGTATAGTACATGTGAAGAAGTGTATTCCGCGTAATCATGGCAGAACCAAGGAACTACTAGATATTGACCGAGAAAATGTCAAAGTAATTGTTTCTGTATTTACAGGTCACTGAAAAATTAGAAAGCATCTACACATAATCGCACTCTCGGAAGAGACTGAATGCCGGCTGTATTTGGAGGACGAAGAGACAATTCTTTAAAGATAACATTCGCTGGGGTGGACGGGACGGGTAATTGACCCATGCGGATGCTATCTTCTCTCAATACTCAATACTCGATACTTTTATTAAACGTCCCTTTATAAAAATTCATTAGTATCTAATAGCAAAAGGATGTATTTTACATCATTATTATTTTAAAACTATACGTACGTTCCTGTATTTTATACTACTAGTCTAAAGCTTCAGGTACTGTTAGAGCTCTTATGAGCTATTTAGGTACTAAGAGCGTAAAAGAAAGAATTGCCAAAATTCCAAAAACTAATTATTCTTGTCTGCTATTGATTGTTTACTTAGTCGCAGCATTCTGCAGTTATAAGCCCAGCAACCTATAAACTTCTGACATATACTTGCGAATCTAATCATAACGTTGCAAGGTAGTTTAAGATTTAAGAATGTGCTACCCTTTTCTTAAATGTCTTTTTCAGACGGCGCTTGACCTGTACCTAACCTTATTATTCTATTTCATTCCCTAGATATCGAGCAATTACATTTTAATACAAAGCAAACACAATTTACCAACCGTAAGACAACCGTTAATTCAAACCAAGTAGCTATTACCTGTCATCTTACCTAAGACTATTGATTCTACAATTCTGATGAAAAATTGGGTCACGGTGTTTGAAATAATTTATGAATTCTATCATTATTTAATAGCAATCGATCAAAAAATCCATATGTCCATCATGCAAGCGGTCTCCCGGGCTGAGAATTATTTATGAACATCGAGCAGTACAGAAGACTTATTACCTAAATTACACACGTATAGACAACGAACGAAACGTTATCGTGAGTGTAATTTACTTTATAGGTTCCGCGGTGGTGTTTTGGTTTATTTTTGTGCAACATGGAAGTTTTTTTATGCACACCGCTCAACTGATTAATCTCACAAAAACAAGAGACAACTTACGCAATTCTTACAAAATTATGTTAAGTATATAGGCAAGTATAGTATTTTTTATATAACTTGAGGCTATAAAGTAACATTGCAACAACATTTTGCGGTTATAAACTACAAAACTGCGTAAACGATTAGATTGGTTAATAAAAACTTTGTTTCTTAACAAGCTGTAATGTGAACATTAACAAATAGTTCATTTACATTCTTAGGGAATTAGTGAAAAGCGATGAGATGCGGTAGAAAGTTAAGGATGAAAGAAATAGGGAAATATTACAGCATTTCAGGAAAACGACTGCTTTAATAGAATCATTGTTGGCACAATTAATAGAAGTTTGTGAATTGAAGGTAATTTTATACGAAATATGGAGAACCACCAAAAAAATTACAAGAGCTGCATTCGAACTGCGATTACCTAGACAGAAATAAGCTTGTAGTTCCTGTTGTACTGCATAAGAATCAAGCAAGTCGTGTAAACACGGCCAGTTTGAGGATTGTACAAAGAATAATTGAAAAATATGCGCACCCAAAAGGAACGAAAATTTTCACGAACAAAGAACGATTGTGTCTGGATGGTCTCCGAGATATTTATATCGTTCTTCGAAAAGAAGAAACATTTGCGGCTCCTTATGATAACAATCAGCGCAGTGAAATCACAGATTATACAGATGTTTCACTTTGAATCAGCACCTTTGATGTGCGTGGTTAAAATTTAACTTCGCGCAGACCACAGTGCGCATACCGATAGGTACGCATTAATGAAAAGGTTAGGAACGGATTCCGAAATATTGAAAACAAAATTAATGTGTATTTTTTGTTTACATTGATTTATTATTGGCAATCTAATGTTACAACAATAGGAAAATCGTTTTTAATAATAAATTAATATTGCAACCTCAAAACCAAAAAATATGGTAAAAGTGAAATAAAGGTAAACAGTTGAAGTTTTGAAGGCTTTATTAAGTGTTAAAACAAAATTCATACTATTTAATATCTTAATATGTTACATAGCTTACCTATCTGGTTCTAGTGGAAAACTAAAGAGGCTTATTCTGGCATCATAGTATTTTCTTCCACAACCACGAACACAACAATACCACATTATGGAAAACGGTAAAAGTGGGTAAAGGTCAATCAAAAAGCAAAACTGAATTCAAACGTTAAATAAATATTGAAAAATATAAATTAATAACCAAGATTAAGAAAACAAACGCAGGTGATTTATAAACCATCCAACGTAAATGACAACTCGTCTCGTAAACATGATATAAACATAAATCATAACTGCTGCCGTGCGAGTATAGCGCATATGTGCGCGATGAGCACTCAAAACGGTCACCACAGCGCGCACTTTCAAAAAAAAAAAAAAATAAGATTCCGACTACGAAATACAGGCAAGTGAAACATCTGTATAATCTGTGGTGTAATGGTGGGAGTTGTTTCTTCTGAGTCTAGTATACCTGCATATTTTAACTTGTATTCAAGGTGCTTAATATACAGGAAGTTATTAGTAGAAGTCATACCTATCATAAACAGGAGCTTTACAACGTATTTTTCAACATGATACACTTCACAGATGTGCATAGTTTCAAGATCAAAATATCGAAGTCCAAAAATGATCCTGTGTATCAACTGATTTGAAAGTTATAATGGCTTATGAGATGGGATGATTATACGATAATGGCTGACAGTATCAGGGCATAATATTGGCAACCGTCTATATAGGAAGCAATATTTTTTATTGGTATGTGTCTGATTACGAGAGTTGCTCAGATCACAGGCACATCAATTTGAATATAGGAAATTATGAACCTGTAAAAGAAACTTATGGTAATCCTCGAAAAACTGACTGGAGGCAGGTCTTAGTTTAAACTGAATTAAGCAAGAGATAAGCAATACAACGATCTGAAAATTGAGGCAGGGCAAATCCACTGTTACATCAGCGTAGAATAGTAACTACCTCATGGCAAGTAAGGAATTTTCCAGGAAGGTGCCTTGGTGGAACAGAAACCTTGAAAATAAGGTAAGAAAACATCAGTCGGGTATGAATACACATAGAAAGGCCCCTACTGATTGCGACATAACTTTGAGAAATTCAAAGAGAAGATCCTAGTGGAAGACCTGTGAGAACATTGAGTAAGATCCAGAATGTGCCAGGCTCACTAGAATATTATCCAAACAATCTCAAAGTTCAATATATACTCAGAAAACAAAAAGCGGAGACTGCACAAGGCGGGAGATGAGACCATAGGAGAACTCCGCCGAGTTCATTTCCCAGGGCCAAGAATAACTCTTTAGTCACTAGACTGCAATAAAACAGAACTGGAATCCGCGAGGCAGGCGTTCAGGGAGCACTGGCAGATGGCAAAGAAATTGGTAAATGTGGCAAAGTGAAATGGGCGATCAACTTATTCAAACCATATAAATCGCTAGGAATGGATGGTATTTATCCAATTATGTTACAAAAGAATCCGCAATTTTTGTTTAAAAACTTAGTATGTAAGTCAGGGAAAGTCTCGCACTGGGTTACATATCAACGCCCCGAAGCCTGATCAGAGTTACTTTTATTCCAAAACCTAGCAAAACCGGACAGATTGGAGCAAAGTGTCTGAGACCAATAAGTCTAATGCCATTTAGGCTGAAGGCTCTACAAAAACTGCTAGACGGGCACATGAGAGATGATATGTTATCATATCGGATACTGCATCAATACCAGTATGTGCATCAAGCAGGAAAATCCACAGAGGCCGCGTTACGTCACCTCGTACAGGTGATAATAGGGGAAGGCAAAGTCATGGAAAGACCTTTATCAAGGGAGCATCAAATAAGAAGAATAAGGACTACTAAAGCTTAGTAGGAATTATATTCGCATAGTGGCAGGTCTTCTAGCAGGACATTGTACACTGAAAGGACACCTATAGAAAATGGGGTCAACACCGATATAATACAGACTGGGTAATAAATTGACAGAGACCACATATCACGTCGTATGTGACGCAAAAAGAAGGCAATTTTTAGCAAACCTAATATGAACCCAGAGGATTATTTCGATAGACCAGCCAGGGACCTGTACAGATTAGTACAAGGCATCAGGATGTTGAACTGGCAGGCATAATGAAGGAATGTCACAGCTCCCAAAAGAAATGAGCTGCTATTGACATTTTAATAAAAGATGATGAATTATTATTTTCATAGTTATTTTTTTTTGTTATTCTTACTGAATTAGGGCGGCATTTACATAATTTGCCTAACATTTTTTTAAAGTCACGTCATCAGGGCCCTGGACAGTATCATAACACTAAACAACTAACAAAGGAAGCTCACGAACTGTAAATCGCCGATTCTGGTGAAACTTTGCAGTTTGTAGACTGCAGGGAGTGTTACTCAATGCCACTATCTGTTGCAGCGAAGCTGTAGGGGATGCAATCTAACTTTGAAATTCGGCCGAAATTTCGTTTATGCAAAATAACTTGGAAACGGATTGGGTTTATGAAGTAATTAGTTAGATATGGAAAAGCTTAAAATAAAATTGCATAAGGAAGAATAATCCAAACATATTTTATATTGTATAAACCTACCACTTACAATTATTTAATTTCATTTATATTTTATTGCAATATGATGTCTGAAAGGTACGCAGTAGTTTCACACTACATAGCAACGCCACACGTAAAATAAATGCTGAATTGGTTTCGACAACGAACAAAGGGTCCCTTTCATTTAGAAAAGTGCGCCGTATAAAAGGCAATTTAATTTAATTGCTATCAGAAAGACGAACGCTGAAAACCAACTCGAAAAAAAAAGAAGTATCATCCTTTGTGTAATCAAATCTGTTTTTGTCTGAACGAATCGGAATTTTATTATATTGGCTGTTTGCCTGATGAACTCCAAGTGCGCATTTCAATTCGAGAATCTACTACATAGAGAACGCCAATCACAGCGCTTGAATGGGTACAGTCAGCTCCAAAAGTTCCGAAAACCGTGAGTTTCAAGTATTGTTTTTAATGTATAGAGCAAACATGGGGTGTATCTTTCAAGAAAAACGCATCCTAACGTGTAAAAATGATACAAGCATTATTGAGTTCCAGAAAACCTAATTAACTACTTTTTCGCATAGAAAATAGAATCCGGAACACTACAATGCGGTTTTTGTGATTCACGTAGCCCATACTAGGCCATGCGTGTATATACCCTAACGCTATAGTAGTAGCTTTCAGTCTACCATACCAATGATACCAACCTTTTTCTCAAAGCTGTCATTGTATTTTGTCATACCCTCTAGATACAAAGCGCATTAATTTAACTGTTGTGAAACTTGTTTCACCCTAACCTCTTGTCTTTACATTTGTGAATATATTATTTATTGTTAAATCGCCATTTATTTTTATCATTGCTGTAGTGTAGTATAGTAATAATATATTAAGGAATTGTTATTTTTGATATACCTTGCAAATAAATTTGATCATTTTAACTTTGTGTCTATCACAGACCTAAGAAATTATACTTATGACGTTTCCACATCTCCCTTTAGTCCAAGTGTTAGACTCTGTGTCTTGTCTCTATAAATAAAAACTCTATAAGCCTCTGCTTGCCACCATAGGAGCATTCGTCTCTATTGGGAATATTTGAAGGGAGATCATTGGTATATACTATACATAATAACGGAACGGGTTAAAAATAGATGAACACGAGTTAGATTGGCAGAAGAAGACGAAATATCTAGCCTTGCTCTGGACAATAAGTTCCTGTGAAATAAGCATGAGCTTGAATTAACCAACAAGGCCCTAATGGTTTGTAGGAACATCGCAGGTAATTACTGGGGATTTAATCGGAAAATACTGCTCTGGATGTATACAGCAATGGTGAAACCAATAACCACTGGCTTGGAGCAACAGAACTAGTCTGGCTATCGCGAGAGCTAATCTCTCTAAAGAGCAAAGATTAGCACGTGTATGCATTATTGGGGCAATGACAACCTGTTCAACAGCAGCTAGTGAAATGGTACTAAATCTTACTCCTCTACATATTTTGGTGGAGAGTATAGCCAAACGGACCACAGCCAAAATAATCGAGGAAGGAATGGTTAGGCATAGCCTTCTGCCTCCTAAAGGAGATCAAACCTGGGATATGCCCGAGACGATATACCAAGGTATTCAGGTTTGTGAAAGAAGTTAGCACAAAGCTTTGCACCAATAGCGAATGGGATAAAGACACCATCTTGAAAGTCAATGGAAATGCCATCAAATGGTATACGGATGCCTCCAAAACGGCAGAGGGAACTGGATGTGGGATATATGGGCCTAGAGCGGCATATTTCAAAAGCCGGGGATGTACCCGAGTATCTTCCAGGTAGAAATACACATTATTGAAAGATGGGTCCAGTTCAACATTGACAGAAGCTACGAAAAACAAGAGATTATGATAATGTTTGATCGTCAAGCAGCCATCAGGGTCATCATTCTATAACCGTCTTTACCTTTTAATATAAAGTGAAGAGATGGCAATTCAAACTGTTGCTTTGAAGAATATGTAGTGCTATGTTATTTCCTGCCAAACAAAACCCACAGAATTATAATATCGACTATAAAATTGTTTATGGACTTTTATCTATTCATTTATTTTTTTCAACGTATGTAATAATTTAAACTAAAAACTTATTTCGTATCTAATTTAATTAATGCTTGTAACCATGAATTTCAGGGCATGTGTATGTCCTTCGATTAATGTTCGACGAGGGATTTGTATGCCGTTGTATCGTTGGAAACGATTTCTATGATCGTTGCCGGGGTCCTTTTGTCTTAGAGATATTGAGTTTGTTGAAAACAAATATGGGGCACTTCTTTTTCGGTTTTTCCTGAGTGTGGTTGCTTTTCGGATATTTATCTAGAATTTGTTAATATCTATCACTATTTAAATCTATAAAGTTTTCAAATCTACTTACAAGAATGAGAGTATTACGTGTATAGTGCTAAGATGATGGGAATCCAGTTATTTCGAGATTTGGGGTGGCTTTTCGTCTAATTCTGGGGTTTTGAAGAACAACATTCGGGGCAGTTTGCTATGAGTTCGTTGGAAACCTATTTGGAAGCTGAAATGATTGTTTTGAATATGGAATTATTATTTGGATTATACTTGAGCAGTTTTCGCACCTGAAGTAAGCGATTTTATTATCTTTTGAACTTATAACGACACATAATGCATAACGGAATTTGTGGTTATATTTGTTTGAATGATAACTGTAAATCTAGTGAAATTGGTTATGTGAGGTTGCATTTGATTCTGTGGGTTAATTTTACGAGCAGTTTAAGTTGGCATTTGATTTAGTAATACATGGTTTATGACGGGAATTTAGCCGGAAATTTGAATTGTATTTATGATATTAAAAACCAAAAATACGAGTTTTTAGTTTGGATTAAGATCATCGAAATCTTATTATCGTGTATCTAAGATAGTAAAGAACTTACTTACCCTGAGGGAATCTTTAGAAGATTCAATTCTTTGTAATCTGATCCGAGCAGATTTGAAATAAATAAATTACACTATATTTTTGTTTCTTTTATTCAATGTATTACAAGAACATCACTTACTAATAACTACTACAGTCACATTAAAGATACTTAAATGTTATAAACTTTACTGATATAGTAATCAGTGGTTAAGCGGAGTGACAATATCCTCCCACGTCCTGAGTGTGACCGAATATAATAAGTATATCATCCTATTCGTTTGCGGTGCACTTAAATCCCTGTGGTGGGGACAAATTTACTTTTCATGCCCTCTGTCATTTGAGATCTGGCATATCTTTAGAATTAATGGGAGTATAATGGATGACGCTGAGTGGTGTTCAGTAAAATAAAAGCAGTTGTTTACTTTGTAAAATTTAATTAAAATTTAAAAAATTTATCTACAAGTTTCGTACCAATATATATTTGTAAACATCGCGGAGTGTTAATACTCTGTAGGCAAATTAAATTAGCTTCCAAGGTTTCGTACTTTGAAGTAGGTTTCCAATTGAATCTTAAAGGTGCAGTTGAGTCGAAATTGCAAATGCAGCTAAAATAAGAAATAATAAACGTTTGGTGTTATTACCCTCTTCATAGGTGCATACATTTCCTGGAAAGCGCGGTGTTCAGTAATAACCAAATCAAATTTCCTGGGATATGAAATTTATTTGTGTTATATATATATAAACATCTTCTGATATACCGGAGTCACAATAATATCACACGTATTTGAACACCAAGAGCGTAACGCAGAGCTATTAGCCCCCATTCATATTCAATTAAAATGCTATCAGAAGTGTGGACAAAATATAGTTGACACTTAGATTGTATGCACCACCGTTGTATAAATTTAACCATAATTAGATGTGCCTAATATCAAAAATATCCGTAATTAATATGACATCGCTAAAGCTCCCATAACATACAAATAAACAACGTGACGTGCGCTCCACTTGTTAGTTAACTTGTAAAGCAGCGGCAAGTGATACTGGTGCACAATAACAAGTATACTAGCGACATATTAAATACACAATGCGAATACTCACACAAACAGCACAGACATTAAACGTAAAGATAATACTTCGGGGAAGTTTATGCCCTCTATATAGCAGCAAGGTTGTCACTGTGTATGCGCATTCTAATGTACCAAGTATATACATATAACTACATATACACATATAAAGTGAGAAACTTTAGGAATACATTTAATTAAATTATTTTCCCTGTTCGCGATAAAGTACCACGTGTTTCTCCGTGACAAATTTAATCAAAAAGTTGGTGAAGCCGAGAATTTTCATTAAATAGTGTAGTCTTATCTTCGCGTCAGCTCAGACAACGGAGTGGCGCCTCCTTGGAGTTTTCCTTGCGTTTTTGAGACAATTACTTCTATTCGACAAAATAACTGAAACTTTTGCGCTTGATCTCGAGTGTATGTCACATCGAGTGAAACGTATGTAGACGTTGAAGGCCACTGAACGTCTATTTTTCAGCTTATAAAAAAGTTTTGATATTGGATTGGAAGCGTTTTCTTATTATTATTCTTTTTTTGTATACTATACAATCTATTATCAACATTCTCTCCACACTAATGGACGTGCTTTAAGCATATTTATTTCCATTCAATATGCATTACCCTAAGGAAACAGTTGTCTCAAATGACAATTTCTTGTTTTTATTTTGTACTTATTTGACTCTATTTCTTTGTTGTAACGCAATGATTACTTTGAATGAAAGAAACCTGTCTATCTCTAAACAGCAACCAGGGATTAAAAAGGTTCGAAAAATAACTGTTCCAAACTGTTATATATCGGTTCTGACTGTTGTTCTGACCGAAATAATGCCAAAATAGTTATTATTATAACGGTTTTGACCTAATATCAGTTTCGGTTGCGGCTCTATATCGATTTTTATACCGGTTCTTTTCGGTTTTACATCGGTTTTCGATTTAGATCTATAGAGGCTTTAGGATATAACTTTCAATTTGTTGTTCACTCTCTCAAAACTAAAGAAAGAGTAATAATTCTATCGGGCGATTACAAACAAGGGTGCATATATAGGATAGACCAGTGCTCGGCACTACAGGGACCAGCGCTCTGCATTCATAATATGGTCCAGTGTGCTCAGTTTGAGAACAATAATTCTTATATTCGCCGAGACCTTCGAGCTCTCTTAAAATTTACGTGTTGCCGTTACCATAACCAATAAACAAACCCTTGAGTTTATAAGAATTATATTGATTTTTTCTCCTAGAACCCCCAATGTCCTTTAAAAATAAAAATTATAGCTTTTGTTAGAAAGTGCATCGGTAGGACGACATTCCAGTAATAATTCATAGGCAAGGATATGACATTAGATGACGGATAGATGATGGTGCATCCAAAATTTGTACATAATTTCGATGCGGTCATTTTGATGCATGCAGTGCTAGATTCAGACGTTATTCGCGCTTTAATATTAATTTAATAAAATATCACTGAAGATTCAAAACTTATTTCCAATAGAAGAGCATACAGCAACCAGAAATTTTAGAAGAAGATTCCGCTAAACAAATCGAATACATCTAACGAAAATATTTAGATGTTTAGATAATAATAAATATAATCTCTATCCACTTAACATAACAAAATCAACATACATAATAAATATATGTAGCTAGGTACTTCTCCTACAATACATTTGTATATAAAAAATGATTAATTATTATCAGAGACAATACAACAACATACAAAAATGAATTTTTTCCACGTACCACTCGGGGCATGCATTAAATTGGCAGCCCCCAGGTTGATGTACGTTCTTGCAGATCAAACCACTATCTAATGTTATATCCTGTGTATGGTAATAATTACATATATCCGCCTACATGTACATCGTCATTTCTGAAGTGGACAAACAACCCCTCAAGCTTATAAAAATCACATTTATTTTTTCCCACACAACTTCCAATCTCCTTCAAGTATGACGGGTAATCCTTATATAAAAATTTGCTCTAGTAATAATTAAATCCACCGACATCTTCGACATCGCTGAAGATTTACTTAAGTATTGTTGTTTCTGAAGCCGATAAAAAGCCTTCAAACTTGTAAATATCGTCTATTTTTTCTCCCACAACTACCAATGTCCTTAAAAAATGGCGGGTAATTCAATACTGAAATTTTCGCTAATGTTAAGAAGTGTGCCAGTAACACGACATTACAGTAATAATTATATCCGCCAATATCTTCGACATCCCCCAAGATTTCCTTATTGTGGTTTTTTAAACCGATAAACAAACCCTCAAACTTATCAAAATCTTATTTATTTTTTCTCCCACAACTCCTAATGTCTTTCAAAAAATGGCGGGGAATATTAATATAAAGATTCCCGCTAACGTTAGGAAGTGCGGTAGTAGGAAAAAGAAAATCTCAAACTTATAAGAATTTCCTATAAGTTTGAGCATCTGTTTATCGGCTTTAGGAACAACATACGTCGATGTCAGCGAATATAATTATGGCTGCTATCTATGGCGTCTTACCAATATACTTCTTAGCATCAGCATAGATTTTTATATTATTACCCGCCATTTTTAGGAACATTATATATTAACGTTATTTATTATTGTAAAAGCATTGTAATAAATCATTTTTAATTCTAAAACTATGTCCACAGACGTCTAACATTAAAGTTATTTGTTATTTCAGTTTATTTTTACTATTATGCCCAACTTTTTTACTTAAATACACTCCGCCAAAAAAGTATCGCATAATTTAGTTTTGAATCATAAAAGTATCGCATAATCTTTGTTTGTAGCATAAAGTTGTAAATATACTTTAATGCGCTCTAAGATATAATTTCTATGATTGTTTAAATAAAATACAGGTCAAATAAAAACAAGAACTCATACTTGAGATTTTTATTAAAACAAGAAATTATAATTTTGGAAAGAAAAATGTCATAACAGTAGCTTTTAATACTGAGTATTGCCACCTCTGGCTCTTATGACCGCTCGCATACGGTTTGGCAGAGATTCGATTAACCTCCGTATATAAGCCTGATCCAAATTCTCCCACTCGTCACGGAGAGCATTTGCTAGTCCATGCAGGTCCGTTGGGGCAACATTTTGGGTTCGTATCCGTCTGTGAAGGAGGTCCCACACGTGCTCGATAGGGTTCATGTCCGGACTTACCGCAGGCCAATCTAAAACTGGAATACCAACATCGTTAAGGTATTCCTGGACGATTATTGCAACATGCGGTCGTGCATTATCGTGCATTAACATGAATTCGTTTCCTATAATTGGCGCATATGGTACTACATGTTCTTCTAAAATGTCCGTTATATACCTGTGGGCAGTCAGTGTACCTCTGTCTACTGGTACTAACTCTGTACGACCTGTTAAACAGATGCCTCCCCAAACCATAATAGAGCCACCAGCGAAATTAGGTCTAGGTCTGATATTACACTGCGAATAGCGCTCACCGTCTCGTCTGTACAATGAGATACGCCTATCTGAGGTGTAAAGACCAAATCTTGACTCATCTGTGAAGAGTATATTGGCCCAGTCATTAATGTTCCAATTTACATGTTCTCTGGCAAACCTTAAGCGAGCCACTCGGTGGTTCCTAGTGAGACGAGGGGCTGTTACAGCTACTCTAGCTCTTAATCCACTCTGTCGTAACCTATTCCGAATAGTTTGAGTACTCACACGAGTATTTCTGACTCTAGCCAAGTCGTTCTGCAATTGTCTCGCAGTTACATGTCTTCGACGTAATGCTTGTAGTAGTAAATAGCGGTCATCTTGGACGACCTGGTACAGGTCTTCTACTGTAAATGCCTGTTTCTCTATATCTGGCTACGGCTCTAGAAACACTTGACTGATTGATGTTCATCAAATTAGCAACGTATGCTTGAGATCGTCCATCTTCGATTAAAGCAACTATAGCAGCCACTTGTTCTGAAGTTAAATTGCTCATTTTAGTTTTAAAAGCGTTGGTACAGAACTCTGACTTCGCACTTTAAAATTTGTCCGTATAGGAAGACTTTCAATAAACAACTGAGCAAACCTTACACATATGCATTTTTCTAAATGTGTTCTTTTAGGAAAAAAATAAAGTAAAAACGCTAAGTTCCATTATTTTGTTAGTGTTTTTATAGTTCACATACACGAGGCAAACTTTTTGTGAACGTATAAAAATATCTTGGTTCATAAATGCCCTTTTTTAGTTTATGCGATACTTTTTTGGCGGAGTGTACATTATAAGTAGTATTTTATTAAGGAATCTTAATAATTTGCTATACTTCTATGGGATTTTAATATATCTAATTCTAATGCTTTCTCTATGGCGGGGAAAAAAATATATCAGCATATCACAATATTAAAAATGTATAAAAATTTAGTACGTCTATAAAAGCTGTGTATAAAAGCTGTTATAAAGTCGCAAAAGCAACTACTTAAACACTTAAAATGCCTGGCGTAGACACAATCCCAAAAGGTGATATTAATGATAAATCATAGAGATGTCTAGATCATTGAGCTAATTGTAACTGTTACAAAACAAAAATAACACATTATCGAAAATAACCGATACAGAACCGAAAATAACCGATATACAACCAAAAAATAACTGATATTATTAATGAATTTCGGTTCTACATAACCGTTATGAAAAATAATGGTTCTTCATAACTGTTTTGAGAACCGAAATTGTTATCATAACTGTTTTGAACCTTTGCCAGCAACGAAGTCAATCAGACGATAACAGGAAAGGTTTTTGTCTAAGAGTAAAAGAATACGCAGTAACTCCTGGAATTTCATTATCACAGAGTTAATTTAATGTTGGGTTTTCTGGAATACTTATGGGTAAAAACTAGTGTCATTAGTAGAGGAGAGTGTGGTTTAGCAGTATGAGCAGAAAACAGATTTATTCATGCCCACTGCATAGGCTCTTCGTTCCTGTCAAATAGTAATATTTCAACTGCACGTGTTCTGCGGTCGACCAAGTCGGTTTACCTGATTCTTAATGCCCCAGTCGGCCAAATCCATTTCTGATTGAAACTTCACTGTGACAAATATATAAAAAGAGCAATCAAAAATTTTTGCATCGTGGAACTAGGAATTGTATGTTTTGATACACGCCTTCTATAAATACTCCTCGTATCCCGGCCATTGCCAGGCGCTTAAAACATGCTTCTCTAGTTATTAAGATTCGATATTGCAGACAATTCTTGAATAAATTAAATACTTATCGAGAAAAAAATTCTAGAATGTAGAAAAAGCGAAAGTTGCTGTTTTAAATACTAAAAGCTACTAGATTTAAGGTAATTTCCACTATCTGAAATATTAAATCTACGTTAGTGAAGAATATTAATAAAATCGGACCAGAAGTTTTTGAGAAAGGAAAACAGATATACTGGATATTTTCTCATAACAATACATTTGTTACCAACATTCCTTAAGGTATTTTGGGCTTCCAATCCACTAGTATCATCGGCATAAATATCGGTGTTATTGTTTCTATAAAAGCATTAATCAAATCATGACCAAAAATTATAAACGCTGAGAGTCTCATTACTGATCTTTGTGAAACACTTCATAACTACATAATACGAAATACAATAAAATTCAAGTATTCGTGATATTACAAAGACAACGTACATGAATATACAAACCAAAGCAAAATGATGTACAGGCGTTTATAAACCCTATATATAGAATTGTATTTAAATACAAGTTTGAAGTTTCTAATCTTGCGCCGAAGTAAATGAGTACTTAGGGCGCAGAACGCCCTCGGTGTTTATTATACAAATTCTCAAGTTTTATCGTAAAACCTCGAACTAATCTTAACATTTCCTGTCGAAGAAACAAGTTGTAAAATCGGATGTAAAGCACGCTGAGTATATCGACCCCGACGTCCGGAGGACATTAAAGTCCGGATGAATGCAGTCCGTGAGCATATATACTAACGCACATTCAACATAAACATGGAGAATTTACGGGCTTTATGCCGCAAAACTGGAAGCGCTGCACTCTTTGAAGGAAGGAAGAATCGTCGAGCTATGTATGTACGAGTGCATACAAGGGGCACGTTATCGATTACAGCTGTAGAATATGACTGGCTGTACATTAAAGGGTATTGTTAAGGTAATTTAAGAGCTTTATTTATGAGAGGAATTTTTTTTTGAACGCGTTTCTTTACAAACATTTCCAGTATCAATTTCTTGTAATACATATAATTAAGTTATGTTATTATAGACTGGATAGAATATACATTTTTTTGTTTTAATTAATTTATTATTCTATATACTAATTTTAAATCTGGTTAAAAACTTCTTCGTATTTGAAAATTTATACGGATATATATACAGCCAGTCATAAGGATATAAGCGTGTTTGTTGTGATACATACTTCAGCCACTTTCTAAGCGTGTAAGATGACTTCCCTACATTAACTGTCAGCGCTTCTTTTTATTTTAAAAATGTAGAAATAAACCATATCAGATAAAAAAAATAGTAATATTATTTTCTATTTAAGGTTAATTATTTCCTCGTAGAATTGGACCTTTAATTTCTAAACCTGAAAATTAATTTTCTTGAAATTTTAGATTTTGGTTTATTGTTCCCTGTCAAATGTATATGTATTCGCTGCATATGGAATGAATGTGTATGTATTTCGTTCCAGTTGAGTTTCAATTGTCGATTTATCTGTATTCTTAATTAGTAACTATACTGTATTCGGGGCATATTAATTTCTCACAGTTGGAAATTTTGTTGTATTACGATCTTTTTGGAATATTTTGTTCTGGTACGGGCTTTTTTTTTACTTCTTTGTAAATTTAGTCATGCCTTTGTTGTTTTTATTCATCAGGTTAAGTTCCCTCGTTTGACTCCTTTTTAATATTTATGATGGTTGCTGTGAGACTTGCCTCACAACCTTGCAGTTTCCTTATTTTTAGCATTATTGGTTAGTTCTTTAAGTTAAATTTTAGTTTCTCCTTGATAGCAGTTAAATTTTCTTCGGAGGATTATCTTATCTTCCACACTTGGTGTGTGCGAGCTAGAATTTCAGGGTTAACTTTAATTATAGTTTTTATTTAGTGTTTAATTTTTTGTGTACATTAGGACGCGGAATGTTAATACTCTGTAGGCAAATTAAATTAGCTTCCAAGGTTTCTTACTTTGAAATAGGTTTCCAATTGAATCTTAAAGGTGCAGTTGAGTCGAAATAATAAACGTTTGGTGTTATTACCGTCTTCATAGGTGCATACATTTCCTGGAAAGCGCGCTGTTCAGTCCTAATAACTAGATCAGATTGCCTGGGATATGAAATTTATTTGTGTTTGTCGGTATATAAACATCCTCTGATATACCGGAGTCACAATAACATCACACGTATTTGAACACCAAGAGCGTAACCCAGAGCTATCGTTTGACATCATTTCGTCCAAGTTGTTTTATCCCCTAACAGACCCTCCACCAGACAGACGTCAAATCCTCAAAGGAGTCGTGCAAAGGGCCGGAGCGCACGTGTGCCGTCCGATCCCTTATCTAATCTTTCCGCTGTGCATGTTTACCGGTTGGGTGCATTAAATTTTACCCTCTAAACATGAACTTAAGTTTTATTACCATCGTTGCGGTAGAGAGTTGTAGTGGTGGAAGTTTGAATGTTTTTTAGGGTTTGTATGGTGGAACAGCCTGGTAAATTATTCAATATCTTTCGATTGACGACGGAAATTTGCTAAGCAACATTTTTTTAATTAATTTTATTAAAACAATGAAGCTACAGAAACTATTTTTAAAAATATGTAATTCAAATGGAAGCTTTAATGAATGAGTACAGAAATATTAATAATTAGTTCAAGCAAAAAGAGTTTGATCGATTTTTTTTTTGAAATCCTAATTTAGAAGTATAAACGAAAATAATTTGAGCCCTGTTCATATAAAATTACTATGGCACTCAGAATGTGACAATCTATCTCCAGCTACCACTTTTTCCACAGCTATTACAGAAAGATTACAATGGTGCAGGCTATTGTTAGAATATATGTATATTGTTAGAACTAATTGTTTCGAAAATTCGTGGATTTCCATTTTTAACCGAAGACCGAGTTGTCTCTCAGCATATACCTTTCAATAGTGAATTAACTCTTTGTTGTCCAAGATATGAAAAATTTTAGTTTTCATAATTTTTTTTCATAAAGTTAGTTCAAGAGACAAATTCAGCGTGATTTGGAATTGTTTTTTTTTTTCTGAATTTTGAAAATAGGGCCGGTACTTTTAAGTAGCCTCGGGCCTTTAAATATAACATACATACGTAAGGTACTTATAAGTACCGACGGTCAACAAAGGGTTAATCTAACTTTTACATCCAGTATGAAGTTTTTCATTTCCACCTTATCACGAAAAGTTACAAAGCCACAAGATGGACAGTCCCATAATACAAGCACACCCCGTCCTTATGGGTAAGAATTTACATACATAAGTTCGGAAAACATTGAAAATAATATGTGGTGACAAACACGCAAAATATCAGATAATTCCAACATTAGATTATTTTCTCCTAAAATTGCTTCGGAAATTTGTAGACATATACATAAAATCAAGGTTTAAAGACGTATTGAGTCTTGTTCCGTATGGGGTGAGTGGATTCTCCCCTGCGAAACTGTGGGAGAGCAGAAGAAACACCTGTGCACCTCCTGGCCGACTGTCCGGCAGAGGACTGGGAGAGACGGAGTTGTCTAGGGGTCCCTCGGTGAGATAAACCCAGTCTAGGTAAACTTACTCTCGACCAATATGCCACCAATATGTTCGGGTACAACCAGGTCGAGAGGGCTAAAACATTATGGGGGCACAATAGATCTTATGGCCGAGTTGCCTTACGGGGTAAACCTGCTCATGAAGATAAAGAAAAAGTATATAGGCTGTACATCCCTGTAGAAATTGTGGTCACGCAATTGCACTTCACACATTCTTCCTTCACATCTTGTTGGAATTTTTAAATTAAAAATCAAATTGTGTTGTTCCCGTACACCTCGCTAGCTCAATTGGTAGAGTAACCATCCGATAAATGGGAGATGTCGGTTTCAAATCTCACACGAGGTAAAATTTTTAATATACAAATTGCCTCATATTAATTACAGTGATTACCAGGAAAGGATTTATTTAATGATTTCACACTGCAAGAAGCGCATTGTCTGGGACATTGTTTATAACACTAAAAAATATTAGATCATTTACACATCTCACCAATTCAAAATTTAGGCCGTTTAACAAATTGTTAGCTTATTTACCTTATTAACAATAAGCACGTGAACTTGAGTCGGATCTAAACTAATAGAATCAAGATAACATAATTATTGCATTCAATATCGTTTATCTTGAGTGTTGGGGCTAGTAATGTTCATTTACAAAGCACACTAATTTCTGGGCATAATAATAGTGTCACGTACCCTTCGCCTTGCGTGTCGGGGGGTAGCTTACGCAACTCGCTAAAGATAATTTAAGGGTACTTACCGAAAGAGTCAGGTCGGGGGTCGGTCTTCAACAAAAACACCACTTACACTATCTTATTTATTGAGTACCGCCTTGCACCGTGATCAGCACCAGAATGCCAATACCTCGCCTTCAATCCCCGCACCAGCCGATGTCTTGCAAAGTGCTGACGAGGTTCCGGCACACCAGCACTGATCCCTTGATACAATACATTATCTCTTACATCTATTTATTTCTATTTAGTGGAACTTTCCGTGGCAATAGTTTATTAAACAAAATATTTGTTATTTAATTTTGTTGACAAATTTATTAAGCATTGGTATCTAGTAGTACATAAGAATTTCTTGGTGAGTATTGGAGCGTCCCAATCCCTTCCATCATAGAATATCACACTCTCCTCAAACTTGTCATAAAATAAGCCGACGATCACAGACCAATTAGCAACATGAGGAACAACATTCAATCTGTACACAAGATCAATTTAAAAAAAAAAGCCAAATAAATGTACAGTTATTGTGAAAGAAAGTATACTACACTTATATGATGAAATAATGATTTTTAGTACCGTCAATGGACGAACATGGCTGACATACTTTACGAACAACATCTATTTAAAAACATTAAGAATGCTTAATGTTTTTAGAATGCAACTTAGATAATTTCAGAACACTCAATATTGCACTGCTAATCTTCTTTGCGATCGACTCCAGAGCACAAAATACCCTTCACTGCACGTAAACAATAATTTATCATGACCAATAAAGGTATTTAAGTCCTAAAATATAAACATTTTAACAACTTCATTTTATGGGCGATTCTCTTGTTTCTTGTATCGTTAAATAGCAATTTTTCGTCTTCAGATATCTCCAAACTAAGGCCGCTGTAGTAAGAATGAAATCATATTACAAGGAATGCGAAAATCGCATTTGTTTCACGCCCACCAAGTGAGTCGAGAAATACTTTTCTATTCTTTTACGGCTGTATATTATTGAATGTGCTGGACATTGGGCGTCTAGACGGCGATTCATGACGTTATCAGCGTTAATACCTTATTGTCTCGTGCATTAAATCGATCGGTCGTCTCCAAGTGGCAAAATAGACGTTCCTGAAGTAAATAGTCCTTTTTAAAGCATCCAGGAAGCTGATTTTATGCAGACAGACTAGTAAACAAGTTATATATGGTTGAAAGATTGCTCTTTATCCCAGAAAGTTAAAATAATAGCGTAATGGAAAGCGTATATTGCTCGTATACTGGTTAAAACGCAATTTCCAATAATGTGATAAGTTATATAACTTAATAACTAATTCCCTTGGAGTTAAAAACTTTATCTATTTCTTGTTTTAGGCGGAGATTTCAAGCAATGGTTCTTGACTCAGGTGTATTGTTGGAGGCTGTATGTTTTGTGTGTTCTGCTTAATTGCACTGGTGATACATGATATGCATCGCTATTTATGAATGTGTTATAATTGGTAAAAGATTTTGGTTTTTGTTTAAGGGCCAATAAAATATGTCTTTTTGGAAGTATATAATGGAAATGCTTCAGCCACAGCCGTGGTTTATATATTTTAGGTACTCAAAACTTTGCACAAGTTTTCTATCTTAAAGAATTATTTTCATTTTAAACATTAAATTCAAATATTTTTTAAGGTTTTAATCAGCAATTAACAATGAACCATTGCCTTCTTCTTTTCAGGTAGGCTTAATTTTTTTTTTCTGACTCATGAAATTTTAAATGGATAATATATTCAGAAGAGAAAATCCCAAGATATTGAACTACCTTTCCAGAACGTGACTGGTTTTGTTAAAAAGATTTCCAGGCATTGACTTTAATTACTGCACCATTTCTATGGCGGTATAATACCATAACGGGTATAACATAATCTTATCATCCATAAATTTAGCATTATCGTCAAAACTGCATGTTATCTTTTATAGAGCCACAGAAAATTTGCTTGAGAACACTTGGGTTAACATCTTCAAGTCGCTTGATGGAATTTAATAAAATTAGCCACTAGATCTCTGAGTTACTTAAAAACCTTACATTCAAACATAATTTTGGGTCTTATCAAATGTATAACGCTGACAAATTTGGTTCCTCCACGGTTCCGAACAAACAACCTAAAGTCCTAACGCCTACTGGAATAAGGAGGGTTGCAAAAGCTGCTAGTGCTGAGCGGAAACAAAATATAATTATGGTCTGTGCAATGAATAGACAAGGTGTATATGTTTCTCCATATTTCACTCGCGACCTTCAGAATGTGACCTACCTGAATGGTTGAATGAATAATCAGAGTGGACAACAGAGCCCACTATCGTCCCTTGTTTGTTTCCCAAAAAATTTTAACTTTACACTCATTAATTATCTATGAGTCAGTGAGTATGGTGTATAAATATAGAAGCAGGTATACTTGTCGAACGGACATCCATTCTGACAACACCCGTAACTGCAATAGTATTAATCTGCCGAAAACTGACTCCTCTCTCTGTAGAAATTCTCTGTACTTCATGGCCTTCTCCTTTTTCAATAAACTGCCTTCATCTGTATTAAGTTTTCCTAATTTAACTATATTTCGACGCAAATTGCAGGCAATATTACTAAAACAACCTTTTTATTCTTTTGACGAATTTATTAATTTTAAATTTTGACCTGTCTCCTCGTTGTGAACGTGTTTAATGATTCCTTTTTATTTATTGTATTTATTTATTGTATTTATTTGTTGTATCTTCATCTGTCAGACAACATTTATTTGTTTATTGGCAATATTAAATCTAAATATCCCACAAATACTGATGCTACAGCCCTGCAAAGTGGATGAACGAATACAAAAAGTTTTCTCCAGTACATCCGATAGATTATAATATTCTGGCATTCTTCAAAAGAACATCCCCTTTTATTAATCGTAGATGACTTCTACTGTCTACTGGCAACAATAACTCTTTGCAAAACTGATGGAATTGCCATGATTCACTTACCTGCTCATACAATCCACCATTTACAACCGGCAGATGTTTCTTGTTTGCGCTATTGAAGAATTTTTATAGCTGTGGTCATGAGATTTGTTTGGTAAATCACTCTGGAAACAGATTACAAATAAAGATATTACAGAACTTTTTGGATAGGCATACTTGAAAGCGACAACGCTTGGAACTGCTCTGACCAACCTTCACGACGTGTAGAATTAAACCGTTTAATCTTGAAGTGTTCGATGGTCTGATATCGCGCCGGCAAGCGAGCATGAAAATAGTCCTTACAATCATACGAATGACAAAACCGGTGACTCTTCCAGTAATCATGATATTTTAACAGTATTTTAGTAAAGCAATGAGTTAAGCACACATCACGAAAATTATCATTCGAATTAGCAGGGCCACCTGATTTACAAATTGTCGATAAAATACATAAAAATATAATACGGAATCCCTTTACAAATAGTAGCTACAAGCCTCTAAATCATATTAGACCTTTTCCGAAACAATCGGTTTCTTTTTGAACAAAAATCAGCAAACGGCAGACAGCTTCTGCACTTACTTATGTGCCAACTAAAGGCAAGCTTGAAGGAATAGAAGCCGAAAAAAGTAATAAAATAGAGAAGAAGGCGAAAAGCGAGAAACCGTGACAGAAAGAAATATTTAAGAATTACGGATTAACTCCAACAAGTGCCAATCTTGGTGGCATGATGCATGCATCGAATATGAGGGACAAAGAACTCTTACCTCAATATGATAGTCCTCATAGGTGTGAGATGCCAGAAATATCTAAATTACTTTGAAGTTTACTTTTACCAAGAATGTTTAATATGTATTTTTGGTTTTTGCTTTGTTGGTTAATTAATGGAGGTATGATTATATAAGGTCATGATGTTTTTTGTGTAATAACCCATCTTGCTCTACCCTCACTAGGTAGTCACACCAAACTATCGAATTTACAGTTTCACACTATTTTAATATTTATACATTGCGGCTTAAAAAATGATCTTTGCACTTCTAAGAGGAGCACATTCAAAGAGCCATTCTATACAAGTTGTTACTAAATTTTATATGCTAACAAGGAAACGCTCTGGGGCGTCAATCACGTATAGGAACGAAGCTTGCCACATTTCTTTCCATTTCTTTCTATTTCTGCGGAGTATTAGAGTACCTATAGAGTATTGAAATATAGACAACATCAGCATGGTTCGATTAACCACCGCGTCACTAGGGCGTATTGTAAAGCGTATGTTACCATTAATGTTCATTCAACAAGTTCAGACCCTTGAGGTATCTTTTTCAATAACGTCGTTTTCATGTGCTCTAGGGAAAGGGTAACCTTCCCAAAGATGTTATACCTGATTCTTATTGCTCAAGTGTATCTTCGTCCTCCGAACACAGTCGGCATTCAGTCTCCTGAGAGAGCCCGATTTTGTGTAGCTGCTTTCTGAGTTTTCAGTGACCTGTGAAGACAATTACTTTGACATTTTTATGGTCAACTTGAAGCAGCTCCTTGGTTCTGATATGATTATGTGAAATGCACTGTTTCGCATGTACCAATCCTGAGCAATCGATCCAATATTGGGGCATTTTCTGATTTGCCCAGCCATTGATTTGTTGTTTAGCTACCGTAGGGGCTGTGCCAATTGCAGGTTCTGGTCCCTACAAATGCTCTGGACTCTCTCCTTTCTCGTTTCTCGAAAGAATCTCTGCTTCCCTCATTACCATGAATTGGTGAGTGCCCAGGTACTCAGATTTGGGATATATTATTAGCCGCACCACTATATTTAAAGTATTTTTACAGCTTCAGATCGAGTTGCATGTATGCACCTCTAGTGCTTTCACCACCGCCTGGCTGTAAGTGAACATTTTTATTATTTGGTGTCGAATGTTTTTACCAAAAAAATGTCTTTACACACATCTCAATGCCAATGATTTCAGTCTGCAAAATCGTGTGTCGCCCAAAGTTATAGTATTTTAGAACTCTTGGATTACGACAGAATATTCCTGCACCAACGCCTTGCTCTGTTTTCGAACTGTCCGTAAACCAAAAGGTATGTACCTACGTCGATGTTTTTTGTTGCACATCCATTCCTCTTTGTTTAGAAATGAGGTTGTGAAGTATGCATCGAGTATACTTCATGTCCGTTGACATTTTCAGCATACTCTCGGAAGTGACCGATTCCAGCAGCTTGTTTGCCAGACAGAGTAGTGTATGGTTTTGTGTGGACTACTTATTTCAATATATTTTTTACTCCTTTAACGTTTTTGTGTTATTTACGATTAGTGTATGGTGATTGATTCGCAATGTGACATAAGGATGGTAGATCTAGTAGAGTTTCCAATGTCAAAGACGGTAGCGAAAACATCGCTTCCGTGATTGCCATACTTACAATCCTTTGTATGGATATAAGTTTTGCTGTGGCTCTGGCTTATTTTTGAATTTTTGCAATTTACAACGTTATTGCGAAGAAAAATATAACAAAGTCTTATATCTCTAAATGTGCCTCTTATAGGTTTATCGAACTTTTAGCACCGATAAAATGTTTTCTTGCCACCGCTACCACTATTCTGCAAGTCACACCGACTCACATCACTTTCAAATAGATATCTGAGAATACGAGGAAACGCACTGAACAATCGAAATTTCTATAGTTTTAAAGCTCTTCTTTTTTAACAAAGTAGTAAAACGGTTTCAGATAGCACAAAGCAACAACAAACAGATCGCTTGATGTGACTCTTAAGTATGAAGACAAATGTTTCGGAAACACTTTCGATACCCGAGGGCGACCACTACAATTCGCTCCGTCGATAGATTTCTCGTGTGCTGTACGCAGGTTGAGTGTGTGCGCCCAAGGGACATTCACGCGTCCCGACACTTGTGTCGCCTGCCAGAAACATCCGGCAAAAGTAAAGTTTTCCGGTGTCAACACACACGTCGCTATTTCCCAATTTTCTTTTGCTCTTTTCTTTATTTACTGGTGTGCGAACTACTGCTGCGAGCAACGTTCGCCGCTCTTAAGAGGATAGCGAGAGTATATTTCCTCGTATGATTTATATACTATAGAATAAATGTCAATGGAAATTGATCGAAATGGAACGGATAAATAGCGTAGGATGATGCAAAATGGAACGACGCTCATTTGGTATTTGCGAAGATTGATGGGTGCGACACAAATGTATCAGAGTTTCTATATTTTTGTATACCTAAATAGGTAAATCACAAAAAAAACTGCCACTTGTCAGAACACATAATGGAAATTGATGTTTTATCTATGGAAATGTTGGATTGATATATTTTATTTACGGAACTGGGATGTATTTATCGACCGATAAATAGTTAGGGAGACGATTTCGATCAAGGAATTCGGTCTTCCAGCAATGGAGGAATTAGTAAATGAAACTCATTTATTAATACTCAATATTTCGGAAATGTTTATTTCCTTCTTCAGGAGAATTAATGAGAGATCAAAATGTCGGCAAGAACGACGCACATGGGTGGAAAATTGTTATATTAAATTAAAAACTGAAGTGTGAATTATAAACAGGTTGTAAAAAATTGAAATAAAAGTCGTAAACAATTTGATGAAAAACTGATGCGGTCAAATTAATAAAATAATAACAGATTAAAATTCGGAACCGAAATGTATAACACAGAAGGATGAACACAACTGTTTTTTTTATTTACCATTTATTTATTTACCATTTTATTTACCATTGAAAACGCAATATTTTAACCAATTTGTGTCATATTAAAACTGAAATGAATGTCAAAATAAATTATAAATGATACACTATGTAAAGAAAAAGAAGATGTATACTGGTTTAAAAAAGTTTTCAGTAATTATCTTCTTTTTAGTGTGCATATGGTATGTGATGCGATATTCACATATTAATTCTTACTCCTGTATTCTTCTTCGTGCATACTTCCTGCTAATACTACTTTTTTCAACCTATGACTTTTTCTTCAAATCGAGGTTAGCCTTTGTTCCTGTGTTATTCCTTCCTGCCATTACACTAACATTGATTTACAACTAGATCGTCAATAATTTTTATTGTTAATGATCCTCAGGGAATATGTGCAGATAAATTTCAAATAAATTAAATATGTCTTTATTTTTTTTTGATAATCTTTTAATTTTTGAATAAATATTAATTTTCTTATGTTATATTTTGCTGTCAAATGAAGTTAAGTGTGCTGCATTTCAATACCTGTCCTAGCAAATATCAACGATAGTCTAGTCCCATGGAGGCAATGTGCAGGTTTAAATGTTCCATATTGATATGTTTTGAATCGAGAACACTTAAGACTTAAATTAAATCGTCTGGAATTGAACCTATGTTTCTGATTCAAATGTGTATCCATACTCCCTCAACCAACGCCAGTCAAAATCTTTTGTAATACAAAAACTAATTTTTTATGTTGGTGAAGTTGTAAGGAAACAACATGAAGAAACATATATAGTAACTACTCTACACCTATTATAATAATTAGGTGAAATTTTCGTCACACATCCGATGAAACTTTTCAAAATAAGAACAAAAATAACCCAGTACTATAAAATAATGTATTGTTGTTCCTTCTACATTTAAGGGTAATTAATAGACCGCTCTAAGCCACCTATTACAATAATTAGGTTAAATTTTCGTCACACATTCGATGAAACTTTACAAAATAAGAACAAAAATAACCCAGTACTATAAAATAATGTATTGTTGTTCCTTCTACATTTAAGGGTAAATAATGGAGCGCTCCAAGCCAATCCTGTAATATTACGGTTTTATTATGAGAAACCTGTGGGACCTCGGCTTCGCGTTGGTCCAACAACCCGTGCACATACTCGTAAAACTATAGTTTCTGGCCTACTGATACAAATAACTATTTACAAACATATTTTCTAAATAAATCAAACTAGTGCTCAATTTAATCAATTCAAATTTATATTAATCAATTTAAACTTCCCACCAATATCTTAACGGCCTTCCATAATTCAATACGCCAACATATAAAAATTCAAATCAATAATACAAAGAACTCTAATTCTAAATTTTACTAAACAATTTAGACGCACAGCAAACAAGATTTAACTTTTGAATACCTTGTACGTATTTAAATTTAAATATTTCAAAAAAATAAAACGGTTCCCTTATAGTAGCTTATAAAACACTTCCAGATCATACGTGCCAAATAACAGACGTTCTATCAGTAGTCATGAACACTCGTTTGACCCCTAGGTGAATATCAGATGCCTCGAACGTTGGAAATAGCGACCAGGACACCGGAAAAGCGCTCAAAAGATTCAGGAGCATCCAAATAAACAGGCTTCATACAAATTGTGCGCTAATCAAAAAAATGTTGCTACTCAATGTGAGTAAAAAAACTTATAGGTACTTGTGATTCCATACGATAACAACTAAATATTTACTAAATTTTCTAGATAATGTTTCGAAACAACTTCTTCTTCTCAAAGGTCGAGAAAAGAAGGTTATTTTTCAACAACCGCACATTACCAAGGAAGCCCTCTTGCCAATCCCGATAAAGGGGACACTTAGCAGTTACCGCAGCTACGTCCAAGTAAAATTCTCTAACAACAAAAACTCAACATACGATCATCATTTTGAAAAATACAAACATACATCCGTGCAATAAAATAGCAATTAGCATAACCAACTCTTATTTGTATATATATAAACTGCAAAATTATTCCAAATTCTGTAATCGTTTGAAAATAACTCGAAAGTGTTGAAACTATAGTCATGAAAGTGTAGAATAAATACGTGGTAAAAAACATAGAAATATTTTTATTTTATTAATATCATTAGTTATACATCCGTTTATATCACTGGATTATAAACTGTCCGACAAATTGAATACTAGTAAGTTGCACGTAGGTAGATGTTATATAATAATATCAAACACTCTATAATATAAATAAAATAGATTTTATGATCTCAGTTCTTGGCATAATTTAACATTTAACGAAAGATCACAGATATCATTTTATATGCACAATGCTAATCAAGTCAATTATGCTTGCGATTTGCGATAAAGAATTTCCATTCAGCCTTCGTCGGTTTCATTGTTTGTTTGCTTGCAATAGCTGTCGTATATCATTAAGTCGAGGGTAGAATATTCCCAGTCGTCTATCAACTTGCAAAAAGTTGGCGTTTGACATATATAAACTTCACTTTGCATATGTAAATTTGTTGAAACTTAACAAGGCGACTGTAAATTCTATCGTGGTCAAGGATCAAATAATGGGCTTTATCAGCAACTTAAATGAATTTAAAGGAATGCTTGATGGAGAACTATGAGTTATGCTTACTTCTTCATTTATGATTTAGTTATACCCTAAGTGATCGATATGAGTAAAAGAAAGGTCCGGAAATTAATGGTAATGCACTTAAAGCAATCTAGAAGCCCACCAACCGTTACGTAATTGCCTCCAATATGTTCTGCTGAAACAATGAGGGACTTGGCGGCATTTTTATGTATTTTATTTAACAGTTAAATGCTTCATCGGCTCTTACATATATATGTATATGATGTTTACTACTAAAGTCGTCAACTACGATCGAATATACTTATTATGTAAGCATTTCTGTGTAAATTCGTTTTAGCTGTCATTTAACTTATTCAATAGCAGACCTACAAACTAATGTGAAATCGATATTGACGTTGAGTAAATTATTTCGCGGTACTTCAATGACCACTTACAGAAGGTATAAGCCGTGTGACTATAGAGTAATAACGACACACAGGCTGTTCCATTAATGTACTCACCACTGGGATCCCGTAAATGGTAGAACCAGAGAGTTGATTAAATAGATAATAATTAAGGACCACTTATCTATGCAAGGAAACAAGAATAGAAAAGTTTCAGTACTTGGGAATATTCGGTGTTGATTGGTTTACTGGGGTAAACTGATTTAGCAGGTGAAAGTACAATGATCAAAATTAATGTAAAATTATAGCTTCTTATGTAGCTCATACTGTATTATTACGTGACTATTACTGCAACGCTCTAAATACATATTGTGATATAAAATATATCACACAACATTATCACAAAATTGCCCACTAATACACGTTACAAACAATGCAAATTCAAATCAGAGAAACATAAATATTTATGTTATTCAACGAAAGTCAAAGTAACTTAATCTAAAATTTAATAAAATTCAATCAAACTGTATTGATCCTTGAAATTGTTAAATATGATTCAGAATTTGAGTCATTTAATTTAATTTCAGAGAGAATTCAATCATTAATAATTACAATTTAAAAATAACTTGTCAAGCTACAGTCATTTAGTGACAGAACAGGAAATACAGAATTTGACAGTTTATATGGGTTCCCGTAATCTAGTTGTGAACTAGCTAAATTGAAATAAATTAATGTTTTTTTAATATAAGTTACTTAGAATTAAGGCAAAGGGACGCTATTTGTGCGAAATAAACATATGAAAATGTGTTACGTGACGCGGGAAGTTTTCCGAGAATCGAAGCAAACTTGCGGTTTTTGGGAAAATACAAATTTCATCAGAGTACCTTCGCTGAAATGAAATCCATGAATCTATGAAAAAGAAATAAGAAAAAGGTTTTTTCAGTAAATTGAAGACGCAGGGAAGATTTGGTTTGGGTCTGAAAAAGTTGTACTTAGAGAATCAGTGATAAAAGTAATTAAAAAATTTTGAAAGTCGATTAAAAAAATATTTCAAAACCAGCAAAACAGTTTAAGTTATCTCATCTGAAGTGACAGATAGCAGAATTCCATGATTTTACGGCATAGAAGACATCGAGGTCCGGAAAATCACTTCGTTTACTGCGAGAGACCGATCCATGACACATTAGGCTCTGAAAATTGTTCGCAAGTTCGAGACAGGACCAAACTTCGATCAAAAACGGTACATATTTAATTTCTTATCCAATTTCGTGACGTTACGAACTCGTATTCTAAGTGAAAATACAGACGACAGTTAATTAATAACCATTTTTATCAAAAAGTTCAAAATCTGAAAGCGCTCAGAAACTTGAATTTGTATGGTATACAATACAATTGTATCAATTCTATCAATTGTAGCAGCTAAGATTGTCAAGTTACGTAAAAATTTCCAAGTCATTGTTCATTGATGTTGCCATTAAAAGTATTTGTAGTTTAGGTTAAGAGATTAGATTTCAATCTAGAACAGATAAAAATACGGTTAACCGAATTAGAATTCTTTAAATTAATTTAGCCAGGGAGCACAGAACTATTTATTTTAGGTTAAGTTATCAGAAGATTGTTACAGGTTAATTTTTCCGTTGCTTCACATTTGAATTTTGATATTAAGACATGCAAATTTGAATTCTATTTGATGTAAATATTTTATTTTATTTTACTTACCTGAATGTTTGTGCGTTTCTATTGAAAATATCCGACACAATTTGATCACACCGCTCGCAGAAGTACACCATCTTAAGTTTTGGCGGTAGAATTACTATCACCAACAAGTTTCAGTTCAAATGCATTCTGTATATTGCACGTGAGCCAAAAAAAAAAATAGTGTCCCCAGAAAGGCGGAAAATTAAAAAAAAATTAAAACAATTTACTCAAGGTAAGTAGCAGTATTTGTGTATCGTTCAATTCGAACCCCTTTAAATTTTAACAATCGTTGAGAGGAAAAAAGATAATCATTTTAAGATCCAATTAAAAATTAGCTTTAAAATATTTATGAATGTAAAAATAGATAATTTTTGTATTAAAACAATCTGTATACATTCTGTTATATTGTTATGCACCAACATAACAATCTTCACAAACCGCGTAAGTAGACATACTTCAGAAGCCTTGTTTAGAGTAGCCACAATTGAACATATTGTCATTTAGACAATAAACAACTTTTTTCTGATCACCGTTTACATCTTCTATTATTTGAAGGTAGAATCAAGGAACAAACTACTACTCTTGTACGTATATACGGTGATATAGTCTTTTTGACATACATGTACATATGTATGCGATATGACACGTATGTACAGTAATCGAAAGATCTAATGTCTCCCCCTACGGACGGGAATTGATCAATAATATTTTCCGCTTGTCAGAGCGTACGCTTTCGGTCGATTCCATATAGGCGAGTAGAAAGAGGCTAAGTACTGTCTTGTTTACATCTCGAACTGTCACAGTGCTAAAAAGATTATCATTATTGTATATAGTAGGTATAACTCTTGGTGCATGTATAAATATTCTGCATAGAGTTAGACGGGATTATTCGGTATTTCAAATGGGTGCGGATTACAGATATAGATACACCAAGGTAAACATAAGTGTTAATGATTTAGGTAATATAGAAGCATTATTATTGAAGACCTTTTAACTTTTTTCTTGAATAAATATGGCAAATATTGATATATAAATGGTGTCTAACTAAAAATAACATACACACATACAACATACAACAACACAATGTCTGGTAGGCTCCGCATCAGAAATAGCAAAGCTATTACGCAGTAGCGGAGTACAGCAACAGCCATCGCCCAACAGAGTTGCTTCCTTTGAATTAAATACATGAAGTTTATTTTTTTATTAATTTAGTAAATCATTTAAATATTCTGTGTACGCTCACGTATCTGTTGTCGTCTAAAACCATTAAGAACAAATAAGGGAATTGCAAAAGATCCTGCTAATAGTTTTTATTGTCTTAACCATCACTGTTGTTATATTAGATACTTACCCACATATTTACCTCTTTAGGTGAAACAGTACTTTTAGTGCCTATCCGCTTTAACACTAAAAATAACATAAACAAACTTGACGCGATCACTTAATACAACAATTGAACTGTATCTAAAGGAACTGAAACGACGTCTGACATATAATTTAGTGTGTTATTTTATGTGTTAGAAAGAAATAGATATACCTCCGTAAACATGGTTGCATAGCTGAAGCTCAGGTTCACATTATCGTAAGTAGGATACTGTTCCAGTTCCCTAGGATATAGTTCGATGTGTGCAATGTACAGAGCTGTGCAATAAAATCTGGGAGAAATATATTTAAGTTGTGTAAAGTAGGTCTCGTTGTCAAGGATAGTCGATTTCCTTAATATGCTGTCAGTGTCATGTGTCCCCAAATATACTCAGAGATTAGTCAGTTCCAGCTTTGAAAACATTAAAAGATGCCTCAGCAATTAAACCAATTCATGAAAGCCCGAATTGTGTCCAAAATAGAAGATGGTTGTTCAGTACGTAGAATTGCAACGTATTTTAATTTAAATAAGAATGCTGTCTTTAGTGTAAAGAAAGCGGTAGACGCAAGACGGATGTTTAGCAAGAAAAAATGGTTCTGGACGTCTTAGAAGCAGCGTTGTTGCTGAAGATGTGGCCTTGCTAATTTTCCTTTTCCTACAGCCAGGAAAGCTTCTGTGGAAACACATTTTCCAGCTTATAGATCAACAGCTTGCCGAAGAATAGGTGCTTCAGATTTAAAAAAATTATTAACCGACGAAAATAAGGAATAGCGATTACTACTTTCGTTGAACAATATCAATAACAGCGAGGGTTACTGGAACAGAGTAGTATTTACGAATGAAAAATGCTTCCAATCGTTCCATACTGCTCATATTGTTAGAGCGTGACTTCAGGATCACAACATTGAAGGTATGCCGTGGTCATCAGAGAGTTCAGATCTGAATCCTAGCGAAAATGTGTGGAGGCCTATGGTGCAATACCCGAAAAATTTTTCAGTTTTACATTATTAAGTACATGTTTTTTACGGTATTTTTTATTTGCATTTTTATTACATCTCAAATTTACATTGAAAAACTATAAATTTTACTTCATTTTTCATTTCAAATAACCTGGGCAACGTAAAACAAGGTTTACACGATTTATTGTAGTAAATTCACTACGTTACTACATGTAATATTCCCGATTTACTATAGTTAAATGACTATATTTTTTTGGAGTGTTGGGTTGCATTCGTTGCAGTGTAATTTAAATACCCCAGTTTTTCAAGAAGCAGCCATAATAAACTACGTATAAATACTATCGTAAACAGAGCAGATTCTCCTTCTCAAATATGTAACACGGGATTTATACTGCCACTAACGAAAAAAATATGACAAGGTATTCAAGTTCCTGCACTGAAATTTTAAAAATTGTGGATGCAACCTCCTGAGTACTACCCTGTATGTACATTTATTAGAGCAAGCACACTTTTATGTTTATTAAGTATGGCGTATAGATTTAATTGATGGTTATTACTTCATTTTTCTATATAAAATAGAATAAAATATCATTTAGGTACAAATATAGCAGCAATAATAGATTGAGAATTCACTTTTTCCATTAGACCATACACGGCTGAATTTACTGACATTTCATTTCGATTCCTAAACATTAGGAAAAAAGCTATTACCGTTCCTACTACTTGAAACCTCCCAACCCAAGGGAAATGCTCCCCTAAATAAAGACGGGTAAACAGTTATGATGGCCGATCATTTCCCCGTTATCGATTTCCTTTTCCCAACCTATTAGGAGTAATTAAAGTAATTGCTTTAATTGCGAGCTGTTGTTCCCCTTACCTCTCTGTCGATAGACTGATCAGTCGTCCCAGTACCGCATATAACAAACAAATTTCTCCAATAAGGAAGTATGAATTATTTATGGTTGCATTAACCGGCAGTAAGCCATTGTTCCGATGCATTTCAGTATATAATATCTATGTACGTTTGTATGTGATAGGGGAAGGTAATTCGACTTTGTCAGGTGATGGATGTTGGATGGAGATATGAAAATCAATACCTGTGCGCTGATGGTTCATTACGCTTTGCTCTTTTCATAATGGAAATCATTACTTAAAAATTTTATAGATATATAATTTAACTATGTACATATAGCGTGATCTCACAAAATACTTGCTCATATATTTTATAATAATAATTAATATAATATAATTAGTAATCTAGGTTGGCTGGAGAAGTATTAGCAGGTACTGTTTCTTTTTAATAAAACTTCAGTAAATATGACTTTTTTGTTGCTAATACCATTGTTGATATCACTATACAAAATACCACTGATTTTAATCATAACAGAACATACCTAGTTTCAAAGAAGTTGAAAATTCTTATATTTTAATGTTGCTATGTATTGAGAATAGCAGGAAAGGAACATGATAAAACATACCACTCTTATGCCGGACACTTAGTTATAACTAATCAAGGCTAACACAAAACAAAAGCTTTTGATGACGTCCCTACAAACATCATATATAAAATAGAAGGTTATCATGTCGCACTCAGGATTACCTCAAGGTGCTCGGTTTATTAAAAATTAATTATTATTAATTATTAAATTAAGAAGAGAAGAAGTTGTTTGTCTTAAATGTAAGCTACCGCCTTCTTAAAGATTCAGAATGTTATATTGGTTGAAAATCTTTTAAATCATAAGCATGTTGAAATACTAATTTAACCATCAGTTGGGCGCAACTGATCACTTCTAATGGTTTAAGCATAGCAGTCTCGATATCGCGCCCGACCGAAGGTTAAACGAGAACACTGAGAAAAGAGCATCTCTCTACGCTTATTAAAATTAAATAACTTTGTAACGTGCCGTTCTGCGTAAAAATCCATTTTAGTATAAACTTTGAGTTTATGGTGAATGAACAATTAATTAATTAATTATTAATTAATCGTTCAGTAGTGGTACAACCGCATAATATTTTTTTTGATTAAGTTTTTTATTTTTATTCTTGTTTACGACGCGCATTGTCACCGCAAACGGTACGTCCATTCACACACTCCTAACTCTTACCATCGCCACCGCGTGGGGGCACCGCTGTAGTGTATATAAACAATAAGAGAAGCATTCTCTTCTGTTAACCCTGGTCTGGCAGTTGGCGTCAGCACAGCTTCTGACACAATGCAGGCATTCTACCAGCCTTCCCCCCTCTAGTAACTGTTTTGGCAAAGCTTTCTGATACACACAGAGATTCTCAGCTATCCTCGGTCTGGCAGTTAGCGTTGGCACGGCTTCTGATACAACGCAGGCATTCTACCAGCTGTGTCGACAAAGCTTTTTGATGCACTCAGCGATTTATTCCTAGTCATCCTCGTTTCATAACGTCGGTGTCGGCACAGCTTTCTGGCCCAACATAGCACTAAGCTTATACGTTAAAACCACCCACGTATTTTTGACCCGGGTCGGTCTATAGATTCCCATTTTATGTTTTCGCCAGAATAAAACCGTTAAAATTCCGCGAATATTTCATATGATAGTGTCAAATTACTTTCATCTTTTTTTAATGACAGATAACGAATAGTTAAATATAATAACGCCTTTTCCACTGCATCACGTGTTATGCAGGTGTCCCCTAAGGGTTCGTTATAGGTCCATTATTATTTTTAATTTATGTGTGTCAGTGACCAAAAGATTTGTGATCTCATTTCAAATTTCATTTATTTTGTCGATCACACGGCAGCCATCAACAGCGATTCCTCACTCCTTGTTCTCCAAATAATGTAGGCAAATTAAACATTAACTTGAAAAATTGGTTTCTATCCAACAAAGTTTGTCTAAATGAAGCAAATTCTCAAACTTTAATTGTCTCAGTAGGTCCGATAGATAAGTATTATGACAACAACTCGTCGATTAAATTCCTTGAGATCACACTAGACCAGACCTTCACTTGAGAACACCATGTCGACTACTGGACCTATAAATTATGGTCTACTATTTTTTTAATAAGATCACTCTAATAAAATATCCACCTAAACGTATACAGTTTATTTTTTGTTATACTTCATTTTGTGATGAGCTAGTCTGGTCTGGGAACATTTATTAAGGCGTTGGGTGGCCTTAGTAAGCCAAACTTTCACTTGGGAAACCATATCTATTACTAAATCAAAAAATTGTACTTTACCTTTTTTTTAATAAGATCACTGATTGTGAGTAATAATGGTCCATTGACCACCTAAAGAAAGTTTACTTTGGTATATTTCATTCTGTGATCAGCTATGCTATTTTAACCTGGAAGCATTCGTGTCACTTGACGACGGTGTTTGTTCTTCAGAGGAGGCGTTTAAGGCTGTTGTTTGGTTTCGCAGACAGGAAGGATTGTACGAGCTAGTTTAGAACTTTGGGTGTACCTACTCCCCCTTAAGTGTTGTTAGTTACTTTAACTGCCACTATTTCGCATATAATCTATATCTTATCAGGGCTTAAAATTTGAACAGTTGTGGAGAAAATAACCAGTTTTTATGATTTATGACGCATAATTAGGTGACAATTTTAAAGTGTATACTTTATGGTAGGACTAGGTCCGGGAAACTATTCCTTGCACTCACGCGTTCATGATTATCTCACGAAGCAGTACAGGAACAGTAGACCATTTTTTTCTTTCAGGCTGAATAGAAGCAGATATGGCACTAATTACTGCGGAATTAAATGTTTCAATGCATTACCTAAAGAAGTGCAACGCTCACGTGCATCTAAAGTTAAAAATATTGAGAAATATTTTGCATCTAAAGCGTTTTACAGTCAAGGAATTTCTAAATAGTGCTTACTTACATTATTTAAGTTTGTAACTTACATCATCGTCTGTTTTAACTTGTGTAAACATACATTTATATTATTTTCACACCAAATACACTGTATCAGTATTAGAGTAACTGATTGTAAGAATATATATTCTTGATATTTTTAATGTCATAATAGTGGATAAATTGTGATTTGATATGCCGTACTCGACCTCAACAAATCCCCGTAAATATTTTAGCACCTTTATCAATTCAGCGATTTTACGATTTTTTTGGCCGTAGATATATTTTATGTTAAAAATTTGTCAGGGAAATATATGATGGCGCCTCAGTTTCGAGTGCGAATTAGTATGCTGTCAAAATTTATGGAGGTGAGTGGATGACAGCCTCTAAAAAATCTAATATGTATCTAAACATGATCTCAGGAAGATTCTAGCCGATTTTTCTGCGTATGTTACTAGAAAATCGTCTAAAAATAAACGACCTTTTACACGAGATTTTATTTACGTAAACAGATAATTTTCTCGTTATCGCAGAGCGCGTAGTTGGGCAGGGTTGAATAAATAGCTCAACCTTTAAAAGTCATACACACTACACACTTGAATATTCCAAGCTAATTTTAATAAAATTCTTAAGTAATATAACCGTAAGCCATTTCAAGGGTGAGGTAGCGGAAACGGTGTCCAACTTTCTGAGTGCAAAAGACGGCCTGCCCTAAGTTTGAACCATTAGTTTATATAGTGAATATATACAGCAGTAACAATGTTGTTACAAATATGTAGCAAAATTTAACAAAAATTGTTTGTGCCATCTTTACTTAGAATATACTCAATGATATTGAGATGAGCGACAATAGATCAGCGCAAGTGCATTTGTGTTTGTGCGTACGGGCATTCTCGCCTTGACCGCCGGGCAGTAACGTTGGTGCATTATTCTTATTTATATTCAGCTCGGTTACATTTATTAATTACTAGTAAAGTGTATTATATTAAATTGTATTATTTGTTAAATATTAAGTAAATAAACTTTACAATACACTACATTTGGCGACGAGAAGAAAAATACGAAAAAGTAGCACGTGGTGAGGAAAATGGCGGAAGGATATGTTGGGAATCTCAGAGAATTTAATCTTAATTCATCTGATTGGAATATCCACAAAGCTCGTCTACAAAGTTATTTTAAAGCTAATGAAATTGATAATGAAGGAAAGAAGCGTTGCATTTTACTCAACATGATGGATGAAGATGCATATAAGCTGATTTACAATTTGAGCAGTCCCACGTTGCCTGAGGATCGTACGTACGAAAGGTTAGTGCAGTTACTGGATAAATTTTTCGCACCACAAAAGTCAATATTGGCAGAAAGATATAAATTTTACGAAGCGAAAAAGCATGAAAAAGAGTCTGCGAAGGAATGGGCAGCACGTGTAAGAAGCATGGCGGTAAATTGCGAATTTGGTGCCGAGTTAGAAAATTGCCTGAGGGATAGATTTGTATGCGGCTTTGAAAAGGGACCAATTTTGGACCGAATGCTGGAAGAAAAAAAAGAAGCATCCTTTGACCAAATGGTGGACGTTGCAAGTAACAAAATGGCGGCTCTAGAGAACTACAGGATTCCGTTTGTAAAACAGGAACCGATTAATCATTTACGAAGTCAAAAGAGAGGAAGACGACAATCAGAGTTACGGCCCGGATCGGAAATATCCAAAGAAAGTTTAGAGAAATGCCCGCGGTGTGGACGAAGAAATCATTCAAAAGATAAGTGCTTTTTTAAAATGTATGTTTGTAATATTTGTAAAAAGCAAGGTCATTTAGCAAAAATGTGTCAGGTTAAACATTCTATACGTAAGAGTAAAGCAGTTAAACACCATTTTTTGTCAGAAAGTAATACTCATAATGTAGATGATATACATTTATTTAATATTACATCTAAAGATAACAAACCTATAGTGATAGACTTGTTAATTGAAAATAAAGTTTTAAAATTTCAAATCGATACAGGGTCAAGTGTATCTGCCATTTCAGAAAAAACCTACTTAGAAAAATTTAATCATATCACTGTTGTACCCACAAATAAGCATTTTGTATTTTATAATGGTACTAAGGTATTTCCATTAGGAAGTTTTGACGTCAGCGCAAAATACAATAATATAGAAAGAACAATAACACTGTATGTAATGAAAAATGGTGGACCTCCAATAGTAGGACGAGATTTTTTATATTTATTTAAAATAAATATCATGAATAATGTAAATTACTTAGATGGTGTTTCAGAGAAGTTAAATAATTTCTTACAAAAATATAAACAGTTATTTTCCGAAGGTTTGGGAAAATTTAATAAGGGTCTTGCATCAATTAAGCTTAAAAATCCGAATGTAACCCCAAAGTTTTGTAAGTCTAGACCAATTCCCTTTTCTATTAAATTAAAAGTTGAACAGGAAATTAATAGGTTGGTTTCTGTAGGAATATTGACTCCAGTCAACTATAGTCGATGGGCTACACCAGTGGTACCGGTCATGAAAAAAGATGGCAGTGTGAGGCTATGCGGAGACTTTAAAGTCACCATAAATCCTGTACTAGAAGTAGATCAATACCCTCTACCAAGAATTGAAGAATTATTTTACAAACTTCAAGGAGGTCAGCAATTTACAAAGTTGGATCTAAGTCAAGCATACCAACAAATTGGTGTAGACGATGATTCCAAGGAATTGCTTACCTTATCTACTCATTTGGGATTATTTCAAAACACGCGATTAGCTTATGGAGTAGCTTCGGCCCCAGCAAAATTCCAGAAAATTATGGAGTCGTTGCTTGGTGGTATGGATGGCGTGGTTGTCTTTTTGGACGACATTCTAATCACGGGTAAGAATGAATCTGAGCATTTTTGTCGTCTTGAGAGGGTCTTACATATATTAATGCAGTCTGGCTTAAAATTATGTAAAAACAAATGTAGTTTTTTTCAAGATAAAATTGAGTATTTGGGCTATATTATAGATAGTGAGGGATTACACCCTAGTAAAAGTAAAACCATAGCGATTGAGAAAGCTCCTACACCAACTAATGTACATCAGTTAAAATCATTTTTAGGAATGGTGAATTATTATGGCAAATTCATTAAAGAACTTTCAACTATTTTATATCCATTATATAATTTGTTGAAGAAAAATACTAAATGGTGTTGGGATGCTGCTTGTAATAAAGCTTTCATTAAAATTAAAAGATTATTATCATCTGCGGATGTTTTGGTTCATTATAACCCAGATCTAGAAATTAAATTGAGTGTTGATGCTTCTAATTATGGCATTGGCGCCGTTCTTAGTCATACCTTTCCAGACGGAACGGAGAGACCGATCGCATTTGCATCTAGAACACTGGGTATCCACGAGCAGAAATATTCGCAGATAGAGAAGGAGGGTTTGGCGATAATTTTTGGTGTATTAAAATTTAATCAGTACATTTACGGAAAAAAATTTAAGCTGGTAACAGATCATAAACCTTTGCTTTCGATTTTTGGACACCAAAAAGGTATACCTCAATTTTCGGCAAATCGGCTTAGACGCTGGGCAATCATTTTAAGTAACTATCAATATGAAATTGAATATATAAGTTCAGAGAAAAATAATGCAGATAGCTTATCTAGATTACCTTATGATGCTGAAGGTAGCTTACCGGATGATGTTGAAATTGATTATTGTTATTTTTTTTCTAATTCGGAACATAAAATAAATTTTCAAAAAATAAAAACCGAAACTAGTAAAGATTGCTTACTAACCAAAATTTTTGAATATGTTCAAAACGGTTGGCCAAATCATATTAAGGATGTAAATATTAAAGCATTTTTCCAGAAACGTTACGAGTTTGTTATTAACGATGGGTGTTTATTTTGGAACCATCGTATTGTTATTCCTACTTCATTACGTGAGGATATGCTAAGTGAATTACATTCCACTCATTTAGGTATTGTGAAAATGAAAAGTTTGGCTCGCTCATATTTTTGGTGGCCAAATTTAGACAAAGATATTGAATATTTTATTAAAAAATGTGAATCTTGTTGTGAATTAGGCAGTAATCCGCCTAGGGCAACCTTAAGTCCTTGGCAATGGCCAAATGAGCCCTGGGAAAGACTACATGTGGATTATTTAGGTCCTTTTCAAGGAAAACATTATCTAATAGTATTAGATGCTCACACGAAGTGGCTAGAGGTTTTCGAACTTGCGACACCAAGCTCTAATTTAACAATTAAAGCATTGCGAACCTTGTTTGCTCGATTTGGACTACCGAAAACTATTGTAAGTGATAACGGCCGATGTTTTGTTTCCCGTGAGTTTAAAGAATTTTTAGAATTAAACGGAATTGCTCAGATAACCACAGCGCCATACCACCCTGCTTCCAACGGAGCTGCTGAAAATTCTGTGAAAACAATTAAATATACTCTAAGAAAAACACTAAATGAGAGAAAGACTACTGGTACAGATATTATTCTCTGTCGTTTTCTTTTTGACTACCGGAACACCTCACACTGCACCACTGGTGTTAGTCCCGCTTCATTAATGTTTGGTCGCGCGTTAAGAACACGTTTTGATTTAATCTTACCAAATAAATCTTTAGATATTAAAAATAGAGTCACTAGATTTCAGAATAAACAAAAACGTACTTTTAGGGGTAGAAATAATATTAAATATGCTATAGATGAAATGGTGTTAGTTAAGAATTATCAAAATGTAAATCATACCACTTGGATTAAGGCTAAAATCATAAAGCAAATTGGCCAATGTACATATATTGTGAGGGTGCCTGAATTACAGTTGACTTGGAAACGGCATTCGAATCAAATAAAGAAATTCATGTCTAATAATATCATATTGCCGACAATTTGTGATTCAGATACTTATCAAGAGCCTAATGCAAACCTAGATCATCATATAGCGAAGTCGGTAACTGAACCTATTGACGTTAGACCCAAACGCACAATTAAACCACCGGAAAGATACGGTACTACTATTTAAGCGATTGTGCTTTACCCAATTTATTTTTTTTTGTACTATGCATCAAAATGTATTAGAATGTTTATAGTATTGATGTTTGTTATATACATATAGATGTTTACAGTGTATGTGTCTTTATTTTAAGGGGGAGGATAATGTGCCATCTTTACTTAGAATATACTCAATGATATTGAGATGAGCGACAATAGATCAGCGCAAGTGCATTTGTGTTTGTGCGTACGGGCATTCTCGCCTTGACCGCCGGGCAGTAACGTTGGTGCATTATTCTTATTTATATTCAGCTCGGTTACATTTATTAATTACTAGTAAAGTGTATTATATTAAATTGTATTATTTGTTAAATATTAAGTAAATAAACTTTACAATACACTACATTGTTAATATAACAACTACCCAAAGCTGTTACCTAAAAACTTTATACTTTGTTAAAGGTTAACAATTTCCCTCATAAACTTGTAAAGTTCCCTTTAGTTTTTTGTCAACATCTGAAATTTGGACGATATTTTTATATGAAAAAAAAAAACAAAATTTCATGGGAGATCGCTGCGCGTGCCCTCCTAATTTTTTCACATAGCCTCTGAGTAAGGACAGCCTTATGCCGCATTCAAAAATTATTGGCCTAGTTATCTTCTTACCTTTTCTAAGTAACCCTTGACAGCATACCGAAGATCAAGTTTATGAAGTGGATAGCCCTATTCGCCTGACAATACGATAGGTTGAATCAAATGTTGTCGTTCTTCTATTTCTGATTGAACGGTCTGACTTCCGTACGTTATTATTTGACCCCTTTTATGTGTTGATAATGTTGTCTTTGGAATGTCATAAACCTGAGCAGCGTCCCGCATGCATATTTGACCTCTTCTAATCTGTCGTAGGGCCGTTTGTAAAGTTTGGGCCCTACAGTTTTGATACATCCTCGTGCCCTAAAAATGTTGTTTTTTGCTTTAATACGTATACCTGCTATTTTTATCTCATTTTAATTTTTTTTTACTTACAGCTAATGCTAATGCGGTTTCCAGGCAAAGTTATTTCACAAATAAAAAAACTGGTATTTAGTCTATTTTTTGCAGCACTTCTAGCTTTAACATGCAGCCTCAAACTAACACGTGGCTGGCATAAGCAAACGAGCCAGCATGTCTAATTCGCAACCTGACTACTATCCGAGATGGAAACATTCGTTTCGAGTGACTGTAGTCACTTATTTATCCGAAAACTTGTTTGTCCCGATTTACCCACGCGGACCGACTCACCCTGTTTGGCAGTACTTACTAAATATATCTTTACATTTTAACGAAATTTTACATTTAAGAATTACAAAATTGTGATGTGTAAGTACCTTTCGTATATAAAAGTAGTTACAACATGTTTTGTAATTTTCAAATGTACATTTCGTTAAAATGTACACATACTGCTGTTATTTTCTATGAATTATGACACCAGAAGAATAGTTTACTATTTAGGTTGAATTTACTTGGTTTATATAAGTGTATTCTATATTGTATCAATGTAACAATGTAAAAGTCTGACTAATGACTTATTTGATCGTATAGATAGACTCTAACTGTAGATATGTGCTCTTCGTTGAAAATCTTTAATTTAGTTGTATCTGTACAACGCATTTCTATTTGGGTTGTCCGGGTTTGCATTTCCTTGGAAATGGATAGTGTTTTGAAAACGAGTGGGGGAATGGTCTTTGTTTTCGATCTTCTATACTAGCTATATATACTATATGTATGTACCATCTTTCGAAACATTTTATCTAGAAATTTGATTATTTATGAATTTGAAGTTCTAAGAATAGTTTAATCTACTTGCTTTGAAAGATGATATATATCCAGTTTTTTGGTAGTTTGGAATCGTCCCTGATTTAATCTTGGAGTTTTGAAGAGCAACATTCGAATTTTGCTTGTGGATTTTCTGCTCTTGTTTAGGGCGTTTCATGAGAGCTGAAATGATTTCTATAATACGGAATTTATATCGGAGGAGTTTTTTGTACCTGTAGTAAGTGATATTATAATTCTTTTGAACTTTTAATTTCAAAAATACGTACAAGTTATTTTAAGGTTAGATATTTGTGATTAATTGACATATTATATAGTGAAATTTTAGTAATTTGTATGTTTGAGGTTGGTCAAGATTCTTTCCATGTTAGTATACGTATTTCTTGTCAGTATATTTTATGTTCATGCGTTTGCGCATTGACTTGTGAAAGTTTGTATTGTGGAATTTTTGGTGGGAAATTTGAATTTTACTTATGTTTGTAAAACGACAGATTTAAGTTCTTAGTCTGAATTGAGATAATATAAATCTTTATTATAGTGGTTTTTTATATAGTAAATGAATCTACTTATTGGAGAGTATCTGTAGACGGCTTATTTATTTGTCACATTTTTGATGGTATGACACTAACACGAATAAATTATGTATCATTTGTAAAACAGTCTTTTATTCATTATAACGTATAGAAAAACCTCACTTAATGGTAAATAAACAATCACGTTAAAGATTCATTGATATGAAATGGTATATTGGTAGTTACAAAGAGCGTTGGTCACAGCGATATTTTCCCTCGCACGTCTCCCTATTCGTTAAGAGGGGAGTGAAACCGCTTGAGTGGGAGAAGAATTTACAGCTAGGGCCACCTGCCAATTGGTTTATTTCTGAATTTGCAGAGAGTATCACAGATGACTCTGGATGGTATTCAGTAAAATTGAACAGTAATTTATAAGAAAATATAATTTAAAAGTTAAAATATTGTCTACAAGTTTCGTAGCAATATACGTTTTACATAAAAATAGTATTTATACATCGCATTGCAAATTTACATTTTGTATGTGTATTTACGTGATTGTTCAAGGCGTCAAGTAACCAAAAAAATAACGCTACCCGTTTATGCTCGTAAAGACCATGTGAAAGATTTAGTTCATGCACAATATTATGAGTACTACTCATACCTAATTGGAAGTGAATTGAAATTCGGTGTATATGTAGAAATAAATCGATGAAAGGTAATAAAAGCGTGTCCCTCTTTAACAGTCGATTGAATAAAACGCACTAGGAAAACTAGACCAATTTGTATGCCTTCCAAGCCTTTTTACTTAGAACTCTCGTCTATTAAAGTAGCAAAGTTTTAGAATTATCTTTACCAATACGTACGCCAGCCAGCCAATTACGCAAATGCATTGAATGGTTTACATATACGTAGGAAAAGCGAGGAGGAATGAGAATGGGCCGGGCGGCGGGAGAGATTACTCACTAATGGCAATTCAAAATGACTTCGCTGCCGCCGGCGTTCTGACAGACCGGGAATTACGGGCCGATGGTTGTCAATAGGGACCATTCAGATCGCGCCAACCAAAACATATTAGTCCGACGTCAAACGGCGTACTCCGCTCAAAATCAGACGCGTACTAGTAGCGGCAGTTTCTCCGTGATTTGTGAATGCAGTGTTGATAGTGCTGATCGGTTTTAGAGGCGGACCGCTTTATTCGACGTGGAGGAGATAGGGTGCTCAGAGAAAACTTTCCATTTATGACGTAACGTCATATATAGAACTGAGATCGACTAATATGTAACAAAGTCGCTATTCATGCACGAGCATTAGAAAAGACTTACAGGTGGCAGAGTTTCACTAATGAGCTATAATCTGCCAAACAGATACAATGGCTGTTTAAAGCTACCCTCTTCAACCTTCAACTATACCTTCTTATGTATAGCTATGACTGTAAATTGCTCTCCAAAAGTGCAACATAAATGTTTATCGGTTCTCAATTGAATTAAGAACGATTAAATGACTGTTTATCTAAAACTTACGAAATTTCGTTGAATATCTGTTAATAATAAGGTCATTAATGACTTCTAAACAAATTATGATCCACAAAACAAAAATATTGACAATAAAATCCGATAAAATGAATAATTGAATTAACGTTTTTTAGGAATTGAAGTAATAACATATATAACGCAATAAGTATACAGTCGACGAAAGCAAAAAAATTACTTTACTAATATTGCCTCCTATTCTACTTGGTTTCTTGAAATACCTGTTAAGCGAGCTAGAAATGTAATTTCGGTAACTTTGTCCTCCTTATCTTCCGTTAATACTCAGAAATCCTGTTCATGTGCTATTTTTTTTTTTGTATTTCTTTCCATAAAAAATGCCAAATTTTCAGCAAACAGACTTCCAAGCAGGTAGATGTCGGCTGTTTTTGCGTACGAAAATAAAACATAGTGTAGGAATATTTTGCCTCAATCAAAGAATAAGAAAATATCATGGCTTTTGACAACATACAACGGTTTTCAGGCTATATCATTGAGAAGCCTAGTATAGAAATATTAAATAAGCTAGTAAACCGTTCACCCAGCCAATTAAGTAGTTGTTTGATGACGGACCACGTCCTAATACAAAGGACCGGCTAAACCGCATCACTCTTCAGTAACCCTCGTACACGACAGTGGTTTGGCATCGTCGGTACAGCCCGTACATTCCTTTTTCTTAATTCCTGCCTCTCACTTGTAAAAAGACTCGACGCTTCGCGTCTGGCAGTCGTTGATTTGATAACGGATTACGACCCACCTCAGAAAACTCGCTAAATATGTGGCTGATGGTCCAGTTACTTGCGCGCTTGGCTATTAGTCACGGGGTCCGGGGTTCGAATCCCAGGGCCTGCTCTCAGAGTGAGGTTTTCGTGGTTTTCCTCACTCCTTGGCAAATGCTGAGAGACAAACACCTTAAGTCGCTCCACGGGCGCAGGCGTAATAATAGCTTATAGCCGACCGATGCCCCCTGTAATTGGCGAAAGCTGTTGGGGGGATGTAAAGACATGAATTATTATTGTTATTATTATTATAAACCCCTCCCACTTGTAAAAAGACTCGCAGTCGTTGGTTTGATCCCCATTACGACCCGCCTCAGCAGACCCCCTATACCGCACCACTCTTCGCTAACTCCCGTCTACACCTGTGATTGGTTTGGGATCGTCGGTACACCCTGTATATTCATTTTTCTTAATTAGAAATTACACATACTGTATCATCATTATTTTCCGTTGTAACAGTAAAACAATCGAAGAAAGCACAAAATTCTTATCTGCTTAAATATCCGTCCACTATCGATAATTTACATACTTGGTAACTGACGTCTTCGCAATAATGGTTATTACATTAATTATAATGTGAATGTTTTACCATTTCTTCGATCCCCTTTGTGCTTATTTCACACCAAATTCGTCGTCGTTCAAGGTTTCGATGGTTTGCCGTTCGGTGTACGACTACCTGCTGATTACCGGCAATATTACATAATCGGACCCTTCTCGCCGGCGCGCGGGGATTGGCCCTACCGAAAATCGTGAAAAATCGAAACTTCGGAAAAGATGTACGCGTTTTCCCGCTTTTAACGACGAACGGGAATACCCCTAGTACCAGACGACCGACGATCTACGCCTCCTAAAAATACTTCGGCGCACATTCGCGGCCTACGATCGGATCCCTTGTAACAAAACACACCGGCTAGAGGCATCCACGCTACCAATAGCGTGCTGCTTTTGGAAGCCTTTTAGTATTGTTAAAAAAAGACTGATGTCAATGATGAAACTGCTGACAGAACTAGATGCAAATAAATGCAACTAGAAACTCATCTGGAGCTGATAAAGACATTGTAAAAGTATTGCAGGCGGCTACTACTCTATTCCTAGTCTAAGTACCTGCGAACTCAGCCATTTAGGGATATGAGGAAACATACACTCTTGGCGCTGTCAGCAATCAAGCAATCAATTTCCGTATGAATAGAAAAGTGTTCCAATATTGGTTTGATATATGCGAAAGCGTGCATTACATTAAATTTTGTCAAAAGCAATTAACTTGGCTGTGAAAGTGTCAATGTTTCTGTTTTTGCAAGTCACTGCAGATTAAAGCACCTTCACAGGATCGGATTCCCTCATGGGACTGAGTGCCATCTGCATTTGAATGACGAAGAAGAAATTAGAGCACTTTTTCTATAACTACTACCGTTGCGAGAATTAAGTATGTTATTTTTGGGAAGTATGACTTCTCAACAAGGTTTAACAACATTCTGAGCTACCTTAAGAGCTTGGACTTATTGTAAGAAATTTAATATAACGTTCTCTCTACAATTGACTCTAGTAGTTGCAGTGCATCAGACGATTAATTAAACCATGCGGATACTATCTCTCTTACTACTTCATCCAGACAAATACAAATGTGAGTTTAGAAATTCTGTTGAAGACTGAAATATTGTTTTTACGTCGAACTGAAAATAGACGTATGGTGTAATGTTTTCAGTGTAGAAATCAAGTAATAAGCAATTATTCCGAGATTCTGTATAGTTGACTGTAGATACCTCTAATTGTAAGTTAGGTAACATATCTCTATAAAGTTTTAAAAAAGTAATGTGCTCAATAATGCAGTTTAGTGTGTAACTCACTAAATGCATTTTTAGATTTAACAACGCTGCCGACCTAATTCGACATTTCTACGCGTAGAATTTAAGACATCCTATATATCTAACGTAGGCACATGCAGACATACATCAATTTTGCTCGTAATGTAAATATATTCCACGCGCGACCGACATCCTAACGGATTTAGTTGCACTTTCCGCATCGAGTATTACATTTATTATGGTCATTAATCATTTAGAAAATACAAGTGGAGGTCAGGTGAATTCCCTTCCCGACGGGAATCGATTTACGTCGAGATTTTGCGCGTATCTAGGGAAACGCTTACCTACGCACTCGCAAATGCGGTATACAAAGAGAGATAACGTTACAGAAGGAAGTCTAGTGGCCTACTATGTTGCTGCGATGGTATTTTCAGTGGAAAACTGGGACGTTACCATCAGATATTAAACGCGTAGGTAAAAAGCATCCGGAGATAATACGCTGGTACGACCTGTTGAGCAAAACGCTCACACAATGGACGGACATTAACTAGGAGCGACAATGGTTGGATAATGTCGCTTACGCCGTTGTCCGTCCGTGAATGTAGAGTTATTTTAAACTTGATATTTGGTTAATACAATGAACATTCGTGCTATACATTCTACCCCTATCTATAATTTTTTTTTTTTTTTTTTTTTTTTTTGCCTTCCGGGATCTAAGCCCATTGGCCACAATAACCTAACAACTAATGAAAAAACAAGAGGATAGACAAGGGACACACTTTTCACGTTTCGGGGCCTATCGAAACGACTTCATAAGACAAACAAGAATCGGCCAACGGATAAAAGGTAACCCCACACAGGAAAAAAAACATAGGAAACGACGAGAAGCTATTAAATAGTAATATCTGCCTCCTTCATAAATCTAATGATACCTTCGTACACATTAAAGTTGTTGGAACCAAGTAAGGTCACTACATTAGTTGGAAGTGGAATTGACATTTTTGTTAACTCTTCCATGAATTTCTTTCTGGGCTCCTGATGTTCCACGCAGGCAAGGATGATGTGATCTAAGTCAGCCGTATCATATCCACACTTACAAGTGGCCTCGTCAATAATACCCAATTTCTTCAGGTGAGCAGGAAAAATACCATGGCCGAACTTTAACCGGGCAATTGCAGTATAGCAAAAACGTGATACCATTCTCTGGTGATGCCATCGATGAAAGGAAATGGAAGGATGAATAACGGCATACTGTGTCATTCTTGTACGATAGTGAGTTTGCCATCGCTCTTCCCATTTGTCCACAAGAAAATGCTTGCGCGCCACACAAAGAACATCCTGCGCGTACACTTTATTCGATGCAGCAACTGGCAAATCAATAGCTGATTTTGCCAGAAGGTCTACCCGTTCATTGGGCTGTATTCCGGAGTGGGCTTTTATCCAAAAAAACTTGACTACGATAACGTTTGAAGCTAACTTGTTAAACAGCGTGATGATATCCCATATCACAGGATGACATCTATGTGGCTGACTGCCTTTCAAAGCCTCCAAAACACTCCTAGAGTCACTCATAACTACAGTATTCTTCAGTTTTTGCCGTTCTATATACTTAAGCGCTTCCAAAATAGCCATCGCCTCCGCCGTGAAAATAGATAAAATATTATTTAGTTTAAATGTTTGGCTGAAGTTGTTAGTTACGTCCAAAAAGGCACACCCACACCCATCATTTGACTTCGAAGCATCTGTATAAATAAAATCTGCCGGAGATAAACTTTCAATTAGAGCTTTGTGAATAAGACCGTTCACTGTCGGCAATCCGCCATACTTTGGGAAGTAAATTGGGAGGGGCTGAAGGCTGTCGAAGAAGTTACTCACTGACACTTGAATACTGGCGGTAGCAACCTTAAACGGCGGTATAAAATTATGTGCAGTAACCAGCAAAGGGGTTTTCTTTCTGGTCCAATACGAGGATGCTGAGCAATATAAAGCCAAACTTCGTATGTTCTGTACAATGTGTTGGAAAGCATCAGACTGCAATTTTAGGACATACTTAGCTGCCAGGAAATGATACCTCAACTTTAAAGGTGGCTCTTGTGCCTCTATATATAACGCTTCCACCGGTGTGGACTTCATGGCACCAACACACATACGTAAAGCCCTATTTTGAATTATTTTTAACCTATTTAGGTGCTTATCTGCCGCAGCTCCAAAGAAAATCGCTCCATAATCTAAGCGGGATCGTATACATGCTTTATAAAAGCATGTTGTCACGAATCTATCAGCTCCCCATTTGACTTTCGTAATCATACGTAATATATTCAAATAGCGTTCACATTTACGTGCTATTTGATTAATGTGACTGGCCCAACTAAGTTTATGATCGATGTGAAAACCTAAATACTTCACAACTGATTTTACTGGGAGCTTAATCTTGTCTAAAATCATAAAGTTGGTTTCAGGCTGCCTATGCCGAGAAAAAAAGACGATATTCGATTTTGTTAGAGAAATAGAAAGACCGTGAGAAAAAACCCACTGGTTGCAGCATTCCATTGCTTTCAGAAGGGTATTCTTTAAGCTGTCTAGGTTTTTGGCGGAACCAATCATACAAAAATCATCGGCATACTGAACAGTTTTAATATGAATATTAGATATCTTGTGAAAATCAGCCGTATATAGGTTAAAAAGAAGGGGACTTAAAATGGATCCCTGTGCAAGCCCTATTCTGCCAAGTCTAGGACCTACCAATCTGTCACCACCTGCTCTGATATATATCAATCTATCCCGTAGAATATTGACAATATTCCTAGCTACTTCCGCTGGCATGTCATATTTGCACAAAATTTCTTCCAGGATATCCAAATTTACGCTGTCATAGGCTTGTATAATATCTAAGAAAATGCCTCCCATATATTTGTTCTTAGTGAGTCCCAACTGGATTTCCGTCACTACATCAGCTACAGCATCCAAGGTACTTCTTTGTCTCCGAAATCCATATTGCTGCGAAGAGAGGATAGCGTTCTGTTCAATCCACCATTCTAAACGATTTTTAATTATACGTTCATAGGTTTTTAGAACACAAGATAGCAGAGAAATGGGTCGAAAGGCAGTAAGATTATTATTATTATCTTTCGGAATCGGTACCACAAGAATTTCTTTTAAAACCGGAGGAATAAAACCATCCTTCCACATCGAATTAAAGATTGACAGCAGTAGACTCTTGACTTCAAAAGGTAATATGCTTAATAATTTATATGTTATATTATCAAGTCCTGGTGAAGTATGATTGTTGCCATTAATAATTTCTTTTCTTTTATTATTCGCGCAAGCTGGTGCTATCGAGTCTAATATGGATTCTGTTTCCTCAAATTCTAAGAAAATTTGATTGCCAACTTTTGCATTGTTAAATTTTTTAAGTTCCCGCCATATTTGCTTACATGATGTACCTTTATTCAAACTGTTACAATAACTAACCCATCCTTTTCTTTTCTTCTTCTTTAAAAATCGTTTAGAGTAAGCCATTATTTCTTGACATGCAATATAGTTCTCATACGTAGGAATCCTTTTGTATTGTTGCATAATGCTTTTTCGATCTGCCACCACTCTACTGCATTCTTCATCCCACCACGGTGGCGAAGGTTTACATTTCGCATAAAAAGGCTTCTTTGTCACGAAACACCGCTTTGCTGCTTCCTCAATAATCTCATAGAAATGTGTCAACTTCTCATGAATTGGTAAAGACAAAACATGTTTGTTAAAATGCACTTTAACATCTTCTTGAAATCGTGAGATGTTTTTATCAATGATTTTCCATTTACTACGAGGGAAAATCATAGTATTAGCAGGCTGGGATAACTGCACAGTAATATAGATTGGGAAGTGATCCGAGCAATAAGAATCCTCCAACACCTCCCAATTAAGCTTTACGGCAATCGAAGGGGTGGCGAGCGTAATATCCACAGCTGAGCTAGCCTCATTCCATCTGGCAACTCTAGTAGGACTGCCATCATTCATAATTACTAGTTGATGGTTTTCTACGGACTTCAGGAGAACATTACCTGCGTTGTCCGTCTTAGCCGAGCCAAATGCGTAATGATGCGCATTAAAATCACCTCCAATAATAAAAGGAGTCTTAATTTGCCCAAATAAACAATCATAAACTTTACAATCTATAGCAGCTTGAACAGGTCTATATATACTAACACATGAAAACCCCAGTTTAGGAATAAAAACCCCGCAAATATTGACACCGTCAGGAACCCCGGAGAAGGTTATAGGCACAAACTTCAAGGACTTGACAATTAAAATGGCTGTACCGCCATAGCCGTCCGCCCGATCATCCCTATGAATATTGAAAAACTTAAAATTAATTGTATCATCATAATGGTACCAAGTTTCTGATAACAATGCAATGTGTACATCATAGTTAGCGACTAAACTTTCAATATTCTCCTTCTTAGCACGGGCAGACTGAGAATTCCATTGAATAATATTTAATTGGTGTACAGACATGTTAATGGTAGTAAAAGGATTTTACAAAGCACAATCTGCTGTATCCGTCGAGTACCCCTGCGACGCCCAGCAATCTGAATCTTCTTGCGATGTGCTTAACTGTTCCATCCCCACCTCAGAATTACTTTTAATTTTCTTTATTATTCGTTTAATACGTGCTTTAAGGGCGCTAGACTTGATGGTTCTAACCACTTCCACCAACAAATCAACCAAAGAAAGTATATCTTCCGTATAAGATTTAGCAATCAGACATACATCTTGTTTCCCCCTTGCATCTTCCAGAAATCGGCATAAGTTTTCGTATGTAATCACTTCTACTTGGTCTTCCTCGAAAAGTTGTTTAAATTCTTCATAGGCAACGCTTTCGTCTACAACCACTTCCTTCTTTTTGCGTTTAAGGGCCGGTTTAATAAAAGTGCCCCCATCTCCAGCAACCCTAGGGAGAGCATCAAGAGGAGGTCTCGCACCCGTATCCTCAGGAGTTGAAAGTGTACCAGACTCAGAAGAAGGTGCTTGCCGTTTTTTTGTAATATCAGACGTAGTTAGACTATCCGATACTACAACAGTTATGTCTTCGCTATTGTCGGGTATTACGGAAATCTGGCTTAAGTCCTCTGTCCTACAATTGTACGACGTATTCTCACCAGTTGCCGGTGTTTCATTAGACTGATTCTCATTATCGGGACATTTGGAGGAGATATGTCCAAGCTTTTTGCATGTAAAACACCTAATTTCATCCGTTGTTAAAAATATTCTGAACATATTATCTTTATAACTAATAACAATAGATTCCGGCAATTCCTCACCCACGTTTAAGACAATGTAAACCTGACGGCGAAAACTTAAAATGTGTCTGTATCCTTCCCGATTAATACCCGCCCCTATACATCTAATAGGCGAAACTACTTTTAAACCTAATCGTTTAAGTTCATTTTCCACAATCTCATGAGGTAAACAAGGCGACACATTAGAAATAATGACCCGCCGCGCTGGAGAGATTAACCTACGCGCCTCTACAAACGTGTTATTTAATGTTATCCCCTTATGATCAGCCATAAACGATTCCACTACATCTTTTGATGAAAAATATATACAAATCCTGTTATTGGACACACGAGACGCAAAAATTACGTTTCTTGAGCCCACAAGTTCCCCTACTCCAACAATATAATCAAATTTTTGGGTATCTTGAATTGCGTCAAAAATGACTGCTTGATCGCGTTCCGGAAAAACAAAAGTATTTCTATTTCTTTCTTTAACAATGGTTGCAAAGGACGGTGTACTCGTATGTTTAACAGAAGAATTTTCTAGTGAGATATTTGTAACAGTACGTAATATTTCCTCATCACGTCTACCTCCCTCCACGGAAGTAGGCGCGTGTATAATCACTTCGCCAACAACACTCATGTTTTGGCGTTCTAGCCAGAGCGAGCTCTGTTAAAGACTGTGGGGCCCCCCCCACACACCAACGCGTGCGTGGTGAAGGGGCAAAGTTCACCTCGACACAAAATGAAGCGAAAATTTATAAAATCGAATTAATAATAACCAAAACAATATTGTAAAACACCGATTACAAAGTACTCAAGGAAATTTGGACTCACGGTTACCAAATGGAAAACTACATGTCCATCCACCACAATACAATTTCTCAGATTCTACTTGAAAACAACACTATCTGAACACTCGTGCTACTCACACGCTGGCTCTAACAGTACTCGCCCTATCTATAATTATATGAATACATTTGCGATAAATGACCAGGGAGGTAATGCATAGTGTCATTTGCGTCTCTATGGAAGGAAATTCTGAAAATTCAATTGTTGTTCGTGCTTGCTTTTGTTTGAATGTCAGCCGATTTCTGTTTAGTTTATTACTACGATGTTATGTACTCCATTGTCTGTTTTATTTTTTAGATTAATATAGCCGAACACGTACGTAATTATTAAAAAAAAACCCTTTAAACAATCTAAAAGTTTGATCATGTAGAGATAGTGGTTTACAGAAAATGTGTTGCAGTAAATGTAGTAGCCGCACGTCATTAGCCACCTGACCAATTTTTTTCCTACACGAAGAAATATAAACATACTGCTGTGGTCTGGCACCCCGGGTTTTTGTAAATTAAGTTTTTTTTTGTTCATTCCGTTAAGCGTTTGTCAATGTTGCGAGAAATTTCAAATTGTTTTATTTTCAAATAAGATTTAGTTAATGTCTTGGATTGTTTAATTTGTTTATTTTATTAATTATTTTTATTAATGCACTTAATATGGTCGCCGTTCATAAATGTTAATGGCAGAGATATAAAAAAAAGAAATGTCGATACTTATAAAACTTTACGATAATTAATTGAAACAGGATTATTTTTTGTGAGAACGGTGGTTGTGAAATACCTGGATTCGGACAATGCAGCAGATCGGATTCGGTTCAACAGGGCCCCGATATCTAGAGATGTTGGCTTGGACTAGCAACGGCAGCATAAGCACTCAGAAAACAGCTCTCCGGATAAAGGTCGTAGGATATTTCCAAAAAGGTTGATGCAGGATTAGATAACTTAAATGAATGGATATTTATTTTGACATGTCGTAGGTAAAATTTGGAATAACTCGAATATTCTAAGAAAATTCTGGGACTGATGTGGACGTCTGTCTCGGTTAAAGGTCTAAGTGGAAGTGAAGTGCTTTGAAAAAAAAAAAACTGTCACAAACAGTATGTTCATTTGTTCGAATTCAAACGACCCCAACCCAACTACAGAAAGCAGACGATTAACTTGGTTACAGACTTGAAAAGAACACGAGGGAAATAAAGAACCAAATGGAAACCACTGATTAAAAAAAAGGGAAAAGGGGGTTTTAACTCCAAACTCGGAATGTCTTTTTACAGCAATATAATATACAAAAATACAAATAATTTCTTTTAATAAATATTTTTTTCTAATATTATTTTGATCTACAGGTATGCTGATTTTAATTCAACTGTGGTAACTTTATATCGGTTTACACTTGGATACACCTCAAGAAATTCCATAGTACCTCGGAGTTTACGTTGGGAGACTTGCATGAACACATATTCTTATTTATGTTGTGCTGAGTGTTATGAGAATATTAATTTATAAATAGTAAGTTATAGATAAAGTAGTTATATGTTTAGTTCAATAAAAACCATTACAATATATCAGCTAAATTATTATTACATACCTTTATCAGGAGATTGAAATATCGGCCCTTATTGTAACATTTTTTGTACCTATACAACTGATACTCTCTGATGAAATAAATCAAATTTTATGAAAGATGAGAGTGTAAAAAGGAATTCAATTTGATATTCTCTTTGCTGCCTTCCCAATATACCTTCGTTCTGAACCTAACATTGTAGAGCCAGTACTTCTACCTAATCTTAAAAATTTCTCTACGAAATAAAACCAGATTACTGATTGCTTCATAAGCATAAGCAAGCCCGCTTTCACTAAAATTTAATCGATGCCTTATTATTCAATGATGCTATTGTTATACGCAACATTTCAACAACATTGCCGTCGTGATTTAATAAATTTCTACCTTTATCTCACGAGGCTCATTTTGTACATATAACCCAGATATAATATCCGTAGATTTAATAATATTAATAACGGTTTACATACACAATAGGACCATGGTTCGAATCGGTACGTAAACGCCTCTTTCTTTTTTCTGGAATATTATTAATATAATGAGGGTGCAAAAATACATTCAATTTACACAGACTGTCTGTAATTTCATTATGTAGTAGGTGTGTCGGAAAATAAATGATGATAGTTGCATTGGGTAATAATGGGATTACCACTAATTTATTTCCTTAAAACCAACAATAACAGATACAATAACAAATATATCGTTTAAAATAAATACTAATTTATGACATTTTAATAATTGTGTATGGTAATAACTGGATTACGGTTAATTTATCTGGTTAAAGTAAACAATAAGAAATTATACAAATGTTTTTTTCAAAACTGGAGAGAAATCATTGAGTCATTTATCTGTGATCTTTCGTAGATAGCATATTTTTTGAAAATAATTTTGATAATAATAACCCTACTAATACAAAACTAACAGAAAACATTTTGATGTTTCGAATTAATATTTACTTTGGATGAAATATTTGTATAATAATGTGTAATTAATTTCAAGAAAATAAATTAATCGTTATCCTTTCACTATCCAATGCAAATAATCGAGATGCATTAATTTGTGACTAATTTATTTTATGATACACCTAATTAAATACTGATATGGCAGGCAGTCTGTGTAAATTAAAGGAATTTTTGCACCTTTATTGTCATTCTAATATTTAACTTGAAACGATTAGAACAAAACACTAAATGAAAAAAGAAAAGCATCTACGCGTCCCAATGCGAACCATGGTCCTACCGCATACTATCATTGTGCTTTACCACTACACCACTAGTATCTTGCAAACACATCTCGTATTCGGGTGTACTTAAGCGAGGTTATCATTCACTGTAAATTTAAAAAAAAAAGTATGGCTAATATTTTACAAAAGTACTTCAAGGGGCCTCTACTACCAATTGGCAAAGCCGGGATCAAAGCTGCGCTTAACATCTGTCGACCTCCCCTTCTTAGATATACCGATTTTCCCGTTGCTCGTCAAATAGCACATTGCCTCCCAGGAATACTTTAACAAACCGTAAAATCTCAGCCGCCCCGATAATAATAGAAATCTGTTCGAGAATTTATTCGTCGTTGATTCCACGTTTGGCCATTAAAATTGACATTCATGGTGCGTTGAATAATTGACATCTCCCCGTACAGGTACGCAGACAGAAGGTCATCAATGTTGACTGTATCGCTTGTAATATTTAAAGCTGACGCAAAATGCGCAGTCGGGGTAAAGGATATCGTTGCCTTGAAAATTTTTAAATTAAAGAATTATTAAAATCTTGGAACCCTCCACCTCTAAGCTAGATATATATCCGTCTATAGTCGAGTAAGGATGTAAAGAAAGGAGTAAGGAATATAATTTGGTCGTTACTTTGTTCCGATATATCTGAGTATATCATGTGCAGCTGCTCAGCCGAGCTGCCTATGTATTGTGCCGTCGCTTAGCAAGAAGTAGGGTGTGGGAACTATGTGCACGGGCCGCAACAGGTTCCTTATTGATCCTGCGTGTGCTCCTTACGCCGTCGTCTACCGTTATCTTTGCGACTATTATTGTTCGAGACGTAGCCGGTTACTGCCTGTAGTATGATAACTGAATCTGCGAGAATATTAGCTATATATTGTTATATGGTGGCAATTATTATTGAAATATTGAGGATTTTCAACATTTGTGAGAATACCTATACAGTGATTAATGTCTTGCATAATTCTGAATGTATTGCGTATGCAGTTCTCTCTCGAACCCATTGCCTTGCCTACTCTCGTGTTGTGTAACCTGGAAGAGGTTCTGGCCCTACATATAAAGCCGCTGATCCATTCTTTTGTTTTCGGATCCTTCGATTCCTAAATGTCCAGGCGCCCATAGTGATGTGACTTTATTGCTATCTATCACATTATTCAGTTCTCGACTACAGTGCTATAGTCCCAAACAAGTCTTGATTGCAGTCTGGGATGCACCAATGCCTTCAATATCGCTTAGTTATTTTTACTTGTTTTTATAAGTTCCTCGATGGATTTCTGTTGCACAATGCAATACTGCGTATGCCCCTGCTTGAAAAAATGTGGCATATTTTCCTAGTGGAATAGTGATCATTCTATTTCTCACCACACTGTATATTCCAACTCCAGTCCCGCTCTCAGTAGACAATATTATTGCGTCCCAGTCCTGCATATTTGCCACTTTGTATTTTTTGCAATCTGGGATACCCCATACATGCCTCCTCCATAATCACCAAATGGAGAGAAAGAAGATATGGGAGGTATTCCATAGCCGCTGTAGGAGTAGTCCTCATTGCCCTTGTTATTCCTAAACACGCAAGTCCTTGTATCTCGCTGAGCTCAGTTATACCAGTTTTCTGCTACATGTTTGTCCACCATTGCAGAGATGCATAAATGATCATGGGCCTGACAATCGTCATGTATATCCAATACAGCATATTTGCAACTGCACAGCAGTTCCCATGATTTTCCGTGGGCTCTTCTAGCCAACATAACTGTTAACCAGTGTTTCTTTCATAATTGTAGTATAAACTGTATAAACTGCAAAAACCGTATAAACTGATTTGCTTGATATTTCTTAGTTTGCAGAGAAGGCTTAACTCTTTGTGCAAACACGATGTAAGTCTGTTTCTGTTGATTCTCCTGCTAGCCGTTTTGCAGGAGTTTTCAGCATAAATGACATGGGACTTAATGGTCTCAGAGACTTTGCTTCACCCCGTTTTGAAGGTTTTGGTATAAAAGTAACTCTGATCAGCAACCAGACTATTGGTATGTGTCCCTGTCTCAGATTTCCCTTGAGTAACATACTAAGTTTCCACTTAGTTCCCAACCCTTTATAGCATAATTGAAAAAATGTCATCCGAGTCTGGCGATTTACATGGTTTGAATAAGTTAATTGCCCATTTCACATTTTCCACATTCACCACTTTCTTTAATACCTGCTGGTACTCCTTAGATACCTGCCTTGGAGGTTCCAGTTCTGTCTTATTGTAGTCTTTGCAGTGGTGAATGGGTAATTTTAGATTACGGGAAATGAAACCTTGGTGAAGCTGCCGCCTACTATTTTCAAAATATATATTGGGACTTGAGGTTTTTTGGATAATAACCTAGTGAGTATGGTATATTCTGGTGCCTGCTCTGCATTTTCGCAGAGCCTGCTTCAGGATTCTTTCTTTAAATCCCTCAAAGCTTTATTGTAGTCAGTAAGGACCGTTTTCATATTCATCCTAGGCTGATGTTTCCTTAGCATTATTGAACTTTTTTCTGACTTCTCTTTTCATGTTTTCAAGAATGCTGTTTCATCAGTGTACATTCCTGGAAACTTCCTTTTAATAAGGGTTAATTATTATTGAACGCTGATGTAATAGAGTCTTATATTCGTGTTGCTGCATATTCCAGGACTATTGTCTTGCTTATCCTAAGTTGAATCTCTTTTAGACTGAACTCTAGTTCTGCTGTATAGGCTTCCCAGTCAGTCCTTCGTGGACTACTATTTATGTAGTTTCAATTACAAGTTCATGGCCCTCTTAATAAAATCGATGTTCCTGTGATTTGATCCTTATCAAACACGTGACAAGTGGTTGCTAACGTTATATCAATTACATCTTTCCTTTTTGGGTTCATATGAGTAGGTTCGCCGCCTACATTTACTATGTCTATGTTAATTGCCATAATAAATTGTAGTAAAGGTTCACTTCTTCAGTGGTTGTTGATAGTTTCCCATATCACATGGTTGTGCATTCGCCTCACAAGCGATGATGCGCTGCGACCCGCTGGCTCTGCTATTGATTATCAAGTTTTCATATTCCTGGTTGGTCGTGGGTGACGGTCATCAAAATGAAAACGTCGCTGCGATAGTTAAATCCCTGGACATTTTCTTCACCCTAACCTTTTTTGACTACAAGGTAACCCATTTATATTTTATTAAATTCAAGTTGATTTGGCCGATTTAAGATATTCTCTTATTCTGACATTATTACGAGATTTCAGTTTTATATCACTTCAAGTTTGAATTCGTAGTAACCCAGCATGGTAATTAAATTTTCCCTACTAATTCGCACTCCGCTTTCTATTGTTGTCCATGGACGTCGTTCCATATCATTCCCTTCTTCTCCAATACTTTCCCAATTGCCTTATATTGTTTATTATTTACGATATTATTAACATTAACCCATTATTAATCTAAATTATGTATTCATTTGAAAGTAATGTGTTTCTTATCACAGTTCTGCTGCTGGTCGATAAAATGAATAGCTATGTAAATTGCGCATGTAATTTGTTTTAATTCTCAGTAATACATTTAACGTCAGCAACAAAAAAAAAATAGAACGTACTGCTGTGTACAGAATGTACCAACAAAAATGTAAAATGAAATTTAAAAATGAAAAATTACATTAGCTAGCTGAAATAATCAAAATTTTTACAATGCGCAAAAGAACAATTAAACTCAATCATGAAAAGCAAAATGTGGGTGAAAGAAATCTGACTTTCTTTTATACTCAAAAAAAATTTTAAAAGGTTTAATTAAAAATAAAAGAACAGTATTTTGAATGACATAAAAATTCAATAATTTTATTATTTTATAAAAAAAAAGAAAAAAAAATTAATTACAAACTTTGCAAAAAAAAACCTTGGACAAAAAGGTCCTGGTCTAAATCAAAACTGCATTTGACTTTAAATTACAAAAGGACAATTCAAAATCCTTTTACAAACCAACAGAAAACAAAAAGTTCAGGAAGATAATAATTTTTTTTTCAATTCAATCCAGTGGTCTCAATATTATAACAACTAAATTAAACGTGAAAAATTCAAGTAATTTATATAAATGAAAAATAAAAGCAAGCACAATGCTTTTATTCACCCAACCCGAGGTGATTAATAAATAATTACAAATCAGAAAAATTAACAACGAACAAAAAAATTAACTCTTTAAACTTAAAATATCTTCCTGCACGTAAAAATAATAACAGATCTTATATCTAAATTGTGTACACAAAAATACAATATCAATTATTATTAAATGAGTTCCGTGATGAACGAAATAAAATCAGAAACGTGAATTCAAAACTTGAAATCAATAATCACAAAATGTCAGCAATGAAATACAATTTTATATATCTACTTACTTTCGTATCGATCACGGAACTGAACTCACAAGGTTAAAAAATCGTATAAGTATAAAAATCTCAGATGCGTGCGGTGCAACGCACACAGATCTGTCCGCAAACGGACGAACTCGCAAAACAAACAATATATATACAATACCAGTGAACGCAAAATGTACACCTTACTAAAATTAATATAAACAACTGAACAATAAAATAAACAAATTAAACAATCCAAAACATTAACTAAATCTTATTTGAAAATAAAACAATTTGAAATTTTTCGCAACATTGACAAACGCTTAACGGAATGAACAAAAAAAACTGAATTTACAAAAACCCGGGGTGCCAGACCACAGCAGTACGTTAACAGAAAGCAATAAATACACTAGTATGTTTAGACATGCATTAGAACGATAGTAATCAATACGGCATCAGCACTAGGGCGTATTAGGAAACCGAGGAAAACTTCGTAAACAGATTAACATTTTCGTTTTTCATGAAAAGTACCCGAAGTCAGTCAATCGTATCTCTCTACCACGCCATTTATTATTTATATGCGCCGTACGAGTCAATAACTCAGCCATTATAATTTATGTGCTTCATTCTATTTATATGTCGATTTCACAAGTAATGCTCCGCATAGGATATTAATATTAAGGCGCCTATCGGCAAATAAATTTATAGCACGCTAAGTTACATCGGGGACTAATACTACGGAAATGTGGGCCATCAAAACTTATCCATTTCACAACTTTCGTGTACGTTGTAAGACTAGAGAAAATATACAAATTACTCCAAATATTTCGCTTACCTTTGATCTGAGCTAACTTCATGAAATATCTGTTAATTCAACGTTTTTCGCAAATTCACGAATTTCTGGAATATTTTAAGGTTCGGTTCTAAATACAGTTTCATTTAAGCTTCAAGATATTCAACACTCAAAGAGATAATTAGAAGTGCACCTGTGCGAAGGATTCACAAATTGAGATATCGATTTTCTCAAATGTACGAACCGTCTAACCGCAAATCTAATATTTGGAATAGGTGAAAGCCCTGCGAAGTTAGCTCAGCTGTTATTGCCGTCTTTTGGAAAAATATCTCCCTCGAAATCCCGAAGTTAGCGGTTACATCTCTGGAACTTTGAATTAACTCCAACGAATGTTTTATCTCTGCATTTCCCTACTTATTTAAAATGATGCGAATCAGTCAAAGAAGCGACTGAAGGAGAAATACATCCACCCGAGGGAAACTTTCTAATGGTACCATAGTAATTAGTTCGTCTTCACGAAACATATTTATTCCAGTGTAGGATGTATTAAAAAGAGATGGTATGAATTCGTATAAAAAAGCATCAGAAAACATTTTTTTCCGAATAAATACTTCTATCACTAATTTGATTTGTTTAATATCTTGTTACTCCCAACGTAAATAAAAAAGGAAATTCTCCTGTTAGCAACAATCGTCTGTCAGGAATGACAAGATGTGAAGCATCGGCATTGGATTGGCGGATAAAAACCTACAAAGCAAATCTATCTGATTGTTCTGAAAATACATTCGCTAATCTATCGGTATTTAAGGTGCTTTTAAACGATCGATTAAAATTGTTCAATTCACTACAATTTCTGATAATTTTAACGTCACGATAATATTTAACGTGTAGAGAAGAAACGATCAGAGAACTGAAGATGAGTGTCAAACGTCACTCCTAAATTCTTAACAGAAGAACATCCCTGAATGACAATGTTTGTCTATACTATATTCGACTTCACCAGATTAGCAATGCGTGTGTATGTCATGATGTTACATTTCTCTATATTCAGAGATATCCACTTTTCTCTGGAGTTTCTTACAAACAGTCGGGCCGCAAACGGTGGCGAATATCTTCAGGTCGTCCACATAAGATAGAGCCTCACAGTCTAAACGATCGAATAACTCATTCATATAAATATTAAATAGCATCGGACTGAGGTTCGAGCCTTGAGGGACGCCCGATGTGGAAATAAACATTGGTAAAGAATAACCATTGTAGGTAACATAAGACACTCGATCTTCAAGATAGGATGAAATAAAACTCGTACAGTTGAAAGAAAACCCAAGTGCATCCAATTTGCTAACCAGCTATCACGGATAAGGCATTTTACAAAATCGAGGACGGTGTTTTACTCCGTAAGCCCTATGCGGTGGGTGTGCGGGGTGATTTGCTTCGGTGGCTCCGACCTATGTCTCAAATACATCACAGATGGTGAAACTGAAAGGGTATTATTCCAATTCAGTTAGTGTTACGTCGGGTGTTCCGCAGGGGTCTTCATTATCTATACTAATGGCATTAACACTTGCTTAAAAAAATTCATATTTTCTGAATATGCGAATGGTTTAAAAATTGTTGAGTTGACTCATCTGTCAGTGAGTGTGAGAAATTGCAGTGTGATCTTGATAGTCTGACTGAATATTGTGTTAAAAATAAACTGTTTCTCAATCTCACAAGGAGTAGGCAAGAACTGCGAAACACAAAATTAAATGAGTCGTATATCATTTGAAAGAGGGAGTTAAGAGTAGAAAAACTGTAAACGGGTTTGAGTGCATGGGCCTTAATTTTTGAGATATGAAGAATTTTATTTAAAAACATTAACGCTTGTAGCTTAAGAAGAATTATATGTACACGACTGATTGATGGCTGTGTAGCCCAATTAGTTGAGCGCACGAATTACGAATTTTACCAGGAAGTGGAATAGGTTCGAGCCCATCCTAGGGACATTATTTTTCTATTATCAGTATTCATTTTTTTTTATTTTTATTTGTAATATATGTGATTACTAATAATCACTAATAACATATACAACTTTCACACACAACATTGGAAAAAAAAACAATTATAATACAATGCTATAATTATTTATTAATAAATAAAAGAAAGAAAATGAGGTACGAAATCGTCGCACACGCGCACTTTTGTAGATATTTTGTCTGTTAATAGTTCCTTGGTTTTCTAGCTCTTTTTTGTAAATAATAGTAATGAAAATAATATGTATGCACGAAACGCGTCTGCTAATAATGATTGTTGCTTATCAAATTTTATAATAAAGATATATGTAAAACTTTTCGGTTTTAACAAACCGAATACTAATCAGGTTATAAATCCATTAACGTGCTATATACACGCTTTCTTTCTTAAGTTACAAGCATTAATAGTTTTTTAACATTGTCTAAAATTAAAAAAAAAAAAACCCACAGAAAAGTGCTTAAAACTTGTTAAAGATTAATCGCATAGAAGTTGCTCGGTATTTATTTTCTAACCAACTCATTTTTTTTATTGCATTCCCAGAGGTTTTACTTTTCTATGCTGTTCCATATTTTTTTTAATGTCATAATATTTATAGCTACATATAATTACATTATATATTCTTTACAAATTTTCGAAGGAAATCAATTTTGTAACTGTAAATTGTAGAATAGTAGTAATGAGTTACATTATAATAAAGAACCTATAAGAGAAAATGCATTAGAGTTACTTCTTTGTTTCTATATGTTAAGAAATACTGATGATTTGTGAACTCTTACCTTATCACAAATAGGTACTAAAATAAGAATAGAATTGTCGGTTAGTATGATATGATACAAAAGGCCAAGAGGCTGCAACGTTTATGGAATTCATAATTTCATCAGTGATGCGATTTCTTTTTCGGATAGATATCGCACTACACCACGATTTGAAATTTTATATTCTTTCATAAATCTGACACCCACCTGGAAGATGCAACAAATCGAAAAATGCAATTATTTTCTGTATCGTCATAAAATTTGGCAACGGCAGCCATAACCCACATCTGCGATTGCCATCTTGTAACAAGCTGTTTTGTACTGCGTGCTTCAACAAATTGATTATAAACATAATTTTTAATCCGAAATACTTTGTCACTATATGTACCACCTGCCAAAGCATCTCCAAAGTTCACCTGTGCGACGATTTCGTACATCATTTTCTTTCTTTTATTTATTAATAAATAATTATTGCATTGTATTATAATTGTTTTTTTTCCAATGTTGTGTGTGAAAGTTGTATATGTTATTTGTGATTATTAGTAATCACATATATTACGAATAAAAATAAAAAAAAAATGAATACTGATAATAGAAAAATAATGTCCCTAAGAAGGGCTCGAACCTATTCCACTTCCTGGTAAAATTCGTAATTCGTACGCTCAACTAATTGGGCTACACAGACACCAATCAGTCGTATACATATAATTCTTCTTAAGCTACAAGCGTTAATGTTTTTAAATAAAATTCTTCATATCTCAAAAATTAAGGCCCATGCACTCAAACCCATTTACAGTTTTTATACACTTAATTTCCTCTTTCAAATAATATATGACTCATTTAATTTTGTGTTTCGCAGTTCTTGCCTACTCCTTGTCAGTCAATGTAATTATATTCAATTCACACGTAGAACAAAAAAATTATTAGCTTCCCTTATACAATCAATAACGTTGCCTTAAAAAAGGTTGATCTTCGTATTTGATTAGATGTTGGACTCACATTTAATTCTAATGTTGATAATGTTGACAGATGCAATAATATGTTGGGATTTTTGATGCGAACGTCGAAGCCTTTTCATAATGTCAACTGCCTTAAGATCTTGTACGTTGCCCACATTGGTGATATTACCCGCTATGCCTCAGTTGTTTGGTCTCCGATATATGCTGTTTATATTAATAACATTGAATCTATCCAACGCAAATTTATCAAATTTCTATCATTTAAATCCAATTTCACTTCCTCTTCTTATACTGATGCATTTTTATTGAGTTAGTTATAAAAATTTAACAGTTTCTCACATTTTGATTTAACACTGCAAACTCATTGCTGGTAGTTAAGATAAATGATGGAGTATCTGCCTCATATAACCATTTTATAGTTCATGTTTATACTTCATGTTTTAGCAGAATAATTCACAATATCATATGCAACGTTTAATATTTGCGTAGACAATTTTAGATATTTATACCATTTTGTCTACAGATATGTATCAGAGCCGCTCCTTAATTGCTGAGGCATTTCCTAATTAGAATGATCCTCCCAGTGACGTAATTGTCTTTCCAACTTCAGCTTATATAACCGCCTGCACTTGTTACTGCCCAAACTCATATTAGAATTTAAGTCACATGCGTATACAGTATGTATATTTTGAATATCTGAAAAATTACACTCCTTATAAGCAGGCCTTGGATAGATGCATATGCATAGAATACAAATCATATGTGAATTTTCAGATAGTAATTCGTAAAGTAGATTGTTATTTAATTATTCAGAATAGGATTAAAGCGACTAAATTGCTTTTATACTTTATTATAGTTAGAATATGAAACTAAATACAATTTAAATGTGAAACAAGTAGCAAACAGAAACAACATAAAGCGACCTATAATAATAATTTATTCGACATGGGCTCCATTGGCATCAACACATTTTCGACATCCTCTTTGAAAGACCTAATGGAATTTTGTATATAGGTATATTTGATTTATATTGCCCATTGCCCTTACAAAATTATTTTGTAATTACTCGAGACTATTATTTTCTTGTTGATATAATTGTTCCTTAACATTCCCCCAAAGAAGAGATCTAGGAGTGCTAGATCAGGTGACCTAGGTGGCCACAATACTGGCCCAAACCGTTCAACCCATTTACCTGGAACCTTTCTGTTTATGGATTGGCGAACAAAATCTGCATTGCGCGCTGGGGCGCCATCAAGTTGAAACCAATATTGATTTCTTTCTTGTAAATTTATCTCGTTTAAATAATTTGGTAGGTGCAAGTTCCAAGTTCCTCCTTTTGTGAGAGTTTAACAAACAATATACCGAGAAACCAAACCGTTCTTGTCTACGTCGAGGAAGTATTTGATTAGGATTTTCATTTGCCCAAATACGACTATTTCTTCTATTTAATAATCCATCCCTGCTAATACAATTAAATTTTCAAAATTTCGGTCTCCTTGACACATATTTATATACCAATTACAAGAGTTGAGGCGCTTCTATTAATCGGTTGGATATATTTCTTGTCTAATTTGAAAATGATATGGTTTATACTTGTACTTTTCCAATATTGTAATAATCTTTCTGGTAGATAAACCGCTTCCTATTTCCACAGATCTTGTTGGAACTGTGGAAAATGCTTGAACGTGCGCCAATATAGCAACCTCATTCAATTCAGCATCATTTTTTATGTATTTACGCGGTCTCTGCTTTTTAAAGCTACCAGCAGTAATGGAGGGGTATGACATATGATAATATAGTAGTGACTCTTGCCTGTTCTCTGTATAAAATAAAAGACTTCAGCATTTCATATCTTTCTACGTTTGTAAAAGCCATTTATTTTATTTAAATACGACACATTATGATGAAAATTGATTTACACCAGGTTTATATGCGTATGTTTTGTTTGCTGAGCACATGCATCTATCCATGGCCTGCTTATAAGGCACGTAATTATCCAAAAATTAAAAATTGCTTATAACTTGAGAACGGCTGCAAACAAATTATAAAACTATATATATTTGGAGTCTACTTAAAAAATTGTATCTATTGCTATGTTATATCCGATCATATTATATCATGCTAAACAAAACCTACAGAATCATAATATCGACTATAAAATTGTTTATATAAACATATTTTTACCTATTTATTTATTTTGCCAACGTATGTAATAATTTAAACTAAAAGCTTACTTATTTCGTATCTAATTCAATTAATGCTTGTAACCATGGATATCAGGGCATGTGTATGGCTTTCGATTAATGTTCGACAAGGCACTTTTATGCTGTCGTATCGTTGGAAACGATTTCTATGATCGTTGCACAGGGTCTTTTTGTCTATGAGATATTGAAATTGATTATTTGTTGAAAACAAATGTGTGGGACTTCTTTTTCGGTTTTTCCTGAGTGGTTGCTTTTCGCATATTTATCTAGAATCTTGTAATACCTATCACAATTTAAGTCCATACAGTTTTCAAATTTACTTACAAGATATTATATTAGGTATTACGTGTATAGATGATGGGAATCCAGTGATTTCGAGAGTTGGAGTGGCCGTTCGTATAATCGTTGTTGAAGAATTGCATTCGAGGCAGTTTGCTGTGAGATCGTTGGAACACCATTTGAAAGCTAAAATGATTGTTTTGAATTTGGAATTATTATTTAGATTATACTAGAGCAGTTTTTGTACCTGAAGTAAGCGATTTTTTTCATCTTTTGAAATTATAACTGGCATATAATGCATAAAGGAATTTGAGGTTATATTTATTTGAATGTTAACTGTAAATCTAGTAAAATTGGTTATGTGAGGTTGTATTTGATTCTGTGGGTTAATTTCACGAGCAGTTTAAGTTGGCATTGATCTAGTTATACTTGATTGTATGACGGGAATATAGCGGGAGATTTGAATTTTATTTACGATATTAAAAACGAGAAGTAGGAGTTTTTTGTTTGGACTAAGATTCTAGAAATCTTATTATTGTGTATCTAAGATAGTAAAGAACTTACTTGCTTTGAGGGAATCTTTAGAAGATTCATTTCTTTGTCCATCAGATTTATTTAAATACACTCCGCCAAAAAAGTATCGCATAAACTAAAAAAGGGCATTTATGAACCAAGATATTTTTATACGTTCACAAAAAGTTTGCCTCGTGTATGTGAACTATAAAAACACTAACAAAATAATGGAACTTAGCGTTTTTACTTTATTTTTTTCCTAAAAGAACACATTTAGAAAAATGCATATGTGTAAGGCTTGCTCAGTTGTTTATTGAAAGTCTTCCTATACGGACAAATTTTAAAGTGCGAAGTCAGAGTTCTGTACCAACGCTTTTAATACTAAAATGAGCAATTTAACTTCAGAACAAGTGGCTGCTATAGTTGCTTTAATCGAAGATGGACGATCTCAAGCATACGTTGCTAATTTGATGAACATCAATCAGTCAAGTGTTTCTAGAGCCGTAGCCAGATATAGGGAAACAGGCATTTACAGTAGAAGACCTGTACCAGGTCGTCTAAGATGTTCTACTCGCCAAGATGACCGCTATTTATTAATACAAGCATTACGTCGAAGACATGCAACTGCGAGACAATTGCAGAACGACTTGGCTAGAGTCAGAAATACTCGTGTGAGTACTCAAACTATTCGGAATAGGTTAGGACAGAGTGGATTAAGAGCTAGAGTAGCTGTAACAGCCCCTCGTCTCACTAGGAACCACCGAGTGGCTCGCTTAAGGTTTGCCAGAGAACATGTAAATTGGAACATTAATTACTGGGCCAATATACTCTTCACAGATGAGTCAAGATTTGGTCTTTAGACCTCAGATAGGCGTATCTCAGTGTACAGACGAGACGGTGAGCGCTATTCGCAGTGTAATATCAGACCTAGACCTAATTTCGCTGGTGGCTCTATTATGGTTTGGGGAGGCATCTGTTTAACAGGTCGTACAGAGTTAGTACGAGTAGACAGAGGTACACTGACTGCCCACAGGTATATAACGGACATTTTAGAAGAACATGTAGTACCATATGCGCCAATTATAGGAAACGAATTCATGTTAATGCACGACCGCATGTTGCAATAATCGTCCAGGAATACCTTAACGATACGAACCCAAAATGTTGCCCCAGCGGACCTGCATGGACTAGAAAATGCTCTCCGTGACGAGTGGGGGAATTTGGATCAGGCTTATATACGGAGGTTAATCGAATCTCTGCCAAACCGTATGCGAGCGGTCATAAGAGCCAGAGGTAGCAATACTCAGTATTAAAAGCTACTGTTATGACATTTTTCTTTCCAAAATTATAATTTCTTGTTTTAATAAAAATCTCAAGTATGAGTTCTTGTTTTTATTTGGCCTGTATTTTATTTAAACAATCATAGAAATTATATCTTAGAGCGCATTAAAGTATATTTACAACTTTATGCTACAAACAAAGATTATGCGATACTTTTATGATTCAAAACTAAATTATGCGATACTTTTTTGGCGGAGTGTATAAATAAATAAATTACACTATATTGTCGTTTCTTTTATTCAAGGTATTACAAGAACGTCACTAACTAATACCTACTACAATCACAATAAAGATACTTAAATGTTATAAGCTATATTAATATAATAATTAGTGGTTGAGCGGAGTGACGTTATCCTCCCGCGTCCCGAGGGTGACTGGAAATTATAAGTGTCCTATTCGTTTGCGGTGTACTTAAAACCCTGTGGTGGGGACAAATTTACTTTTCGTGCCCTCTAACATTTGAGATCTAGCATATCCTTGGAATTAATGAGAGTATAATGATGTGTACACTGAGTGGTGTTTAGTAGAATAAAAACAGTGTTTACTTAATTAAAAATTTAATTAAAATGTAAAAGATTTACCTACAAGTTTCGTAGCACTATATATGTCATGGCCAACTACAGTTTCTATTTAAAAAAAAGCAGTTTGTCTCATAATTTGACAACAAATGAAGATAGGGACTTTTTTAGAAATCTACTTCAAATGTAACCTTCAAAAAGGAAAACCCGGAATTTTGAGTTTCCGGTCATATTCCGGAAATGATTTAAAATATTCCATTGTTCTCATCACCACTAAATTTAACTTCGAAAAAGAGCACGTAACATGTTATATAGTTTCCGTGTACGTACTGAAATAAAGTTCTTCATACAATGCCATCGAAATTGCCTCACCTTGTATTTATATTAAAAGGTATAGCGCAGTGAAATTAATATTGTTTGTATTACAACTCAATGTGACACAGGATAGGTAGAGTTAATACTACTTCGTGTTCGGTTAATGTCTCTGTGGGTTAATATATGTGGCTTTGATTGTTATTACTATTTGAAAGTGTGCAAGACACGCTCCAGAATATGATACTTTCATAGCAAAATAAATTTATAAAAGATCTTAGTTCACGGAGTTTAATGTGTAAATGCCGTCGTCAAAGATATCCTTACTTAAGGTGAGGAGTTGATTACCCACTAAAATATAATTTCAAAACGCACAGGGTACCTACTTAATTACTAATATTAACTTAGCTTAATGCATAATAACACCGCTGTTCTACAACGCGATTTTTACCGGAAATAATAATAATAACATTGTAGCTATTCTACTAACACAACTGTCGAAGGTTCCCACACGGAGTGTTCCTATAGTAGTAGAGACTTTCTTGGGGCCAGGGGGCGGGTGACTGGGTCGGCTTCTGTTGTCGGTGAAAGCAACCGGCGCTCCCTTCCCTTTCGGAAATGGCCCAGAGGTGCTCTACGCCCCGGATACGACCGTAAAGTCCCGTACCCGAAACTTTACCGGACTCGCGGAACGGTCCGGGTTTATGACCTGACCCTCGCAGATTAAGTGGTTACGTGGTTGCTTCAAAACTTACTAATCTCGAGGAGAGCCGAGTTGCCCGTCTTAAGATGCATTTTAGTTGGTCGCTCGCTCGGCGAGCTTCGCTTCTATGCCTGGCAAAACCACCAGCTACTACCTCGTCTCGATTTATTACTATTAGGGCTATACCATGGTGCAAGAAATACGTTCCGATAGAAGTTGTGTTATTAAATGTTTTATGCATGACCATGATTCAGGTAGATCGGAAACAAGTTTTGGAAGTTTTGTCATGATTACCTTTTTGTATACGGATGCTTGTCTAGACAATAAAAATAGTAGGTTGTAATCCTAAACGGACAGTGTGAGTGACCCTTCATTGATTGACTGTACCTTTGTATTTTCACAAGATAGAAACAGGAAACGCGAATTTATATGAAAACGTTCAAGTTTAAGCAACAAATTGGAACTACAGGCATTATTTAAAAGAGTTGTTCTTCCTTGGTTTGTATTTCAATTAATAAATATATAGACAGCACTCGAACTTATATAAAAAGAAGAAGCGATCTATGCCTGTCACAGTAGTCGCTACAAAATTGTACCACGATGAATATTATTAAGGCGGTACTTCAACCAAACCGAAATTCTATCGTTGACTGCGAAACGAAAGTTCTAACAGGGATGGTAAATGTGTTCCGCTTCAGCCGACGTAGTAAACAAAATTTTAACCGATGACGATTAGAACTTCCAGTTTGGATAGATACCTTACTGTTTTTATGCGTTGTACACTGTTATAAGTTATCAGGGCTATACGTCGGAGGTCTATTTAGGTACTGAATATGAAATACGCGTTATTGAAATTTGAGTATTGGTATTATTAGTGTTACGTCCACATATTTAGGTTAAAAGAAGTTACGTATTGAAGGCATCTTTCCTTTTTTCTATTCTTCTACATTCTTCTGACAGTCAGCCTCTTCATTCATTATTTATGGCCACTACAGTCCTTTTGTATACCACACATGCAATTACTTTTGTAACCCCACTAACGGAAAAAATGGTCAGTGTACAAGGGATTAGTAGTTTAAACCATATTATATAAATAGTTCTTGTCCGACCATCTAGCATCAATGTATATACCTCTAAAGTATTTTTATTATTTAATAAATAAGTGTTGAAACAAAGTCTGGTGCGTGTTTGTGCGTGTGTCTAAGTGTGTGTAAGTGTGTGTGTAAGTGTTTGTGTGTGTGTGTATGTATTTAAACAACCAAACAGTCTACAAACAACTTTAACTTAGTTTATGAAAGACGCAATTTGTTATTCGGTAGGTTTTCTACTGATAATAACTAACCTTTAAATGATCCAAAGTGAAAAAAAAATTAAACATTACCATCGAAATAGTGTATGTACCTAGAGGTGGAAGCCAAACATCAAATTAAATCACTATTAATTTTTGTGAGTTGGTTTCTTCAGAATCTCGTCCAGTTGGTGAATTAGAATACAAGTATGTAAATGTTACACAAGTATACATATATTATAACGCACACGTTAGGGCACAAATGCTGTCGGGTATTTACGCCTAAACACATGATTTGATTTTTTTACAGTGTACGTTTGAATTTACACATATGCGTAAATTCCAAGCTGACGGGCTATACTACTCTCCAGTCTGAGTGCCTGTAAGATATGCAATATGTATTGAATTTTTAGTAAAACATTGGTTTAGATCAAATATTTCTCCCTTAATGGCGATTATATAATATACTATTTTACATCATTAGATTAAGCATTGTTAAATTTAGGTACCTACACCGGGCATTTTCGAGTATTCAGTATAAAATATTTGTTATATGCTTCTAAAAAACAGATAACTTTAACCATTTTACTCGAAACAACCGAACTTATTTGATAAAATTAAAGTCTGTAGGTACCCTTATTCGTCTTTACAGAACACATGGTTTTTTATTTCAAGTCATAATTCGATAAAATAATAGCGCAAGATTTGATTTACTGAGGTCGTGCAATTGTATAGCTACAGTACCCCCTTAAGGTTCTAAACTTTGAAACTTATTTTAATCATATGAGGTTGAATGTTTTTTGATAAAAAAATAAGATAATCGTGCTTTCCAATTCATATTTCTTGATATCATCCACTTCTTGGCACACTTGACATAGATAACGATACCAATTCTATGTAAATGAGACTCAATAGCACAATGACCAATTCTTAATCTATAAAGGTAGTTTTCTTTTAAAACTGTCATCGAATCTACAATTAATCACAGAAATGTCAGTAACTCGAATATAGTGTTGTCAATCTTTAGTGATCCCTTTATAGGTCCAGGTCGGGGAGTGGTATGTTTCCGGACGATTTAAAGTAATACAAAATCAATACTTCTGGACGGAGACGCAAAAATAACTATTATTTGCCCAAACCTTTTAACAAAGCATGCAAAAAAAACATAATAATGAACAAAATAATTAACTTTTCGCAGCATAAGTGTTCATCGAGGAGATACTTTGTTAAATACAATATAAAAAAAATAGACCCTTTCTGTAAAATGCGGTACTATCACCTTCTGTTTTCCTATAAAACTGTTCTTTAAACATCTTCCCTGCTTTTGATTAGATTTTTCTTCACACGATGCTTGATTTCTGTTTGCCTGTCAAAACATATATATAATAATAAAACTCATGCAAACAAACAGTTTTTGTTTTATTTTTTTCTCTCTACCTCTTACCATTAGTGAGTATTGCGCACAATCAGATTAGAAAAGAGTGCGAAAAGCAGAGTGTTGCTTGGGTAGTACACGCGCATATGTAATCTGCATGTATCTAAATTTTCATAATTTTCGGCAACGATGAATTCGTTACCGGCAAAATTACCGGTTTCTGGAGGTTAAAACGTCTTAAGGGCAACACTACACTTCCACGAGTATATATCAAAATGATAAAAGTTAAACAAGTTTTGAACTGTTTCATACGTTCTTAAATATTGCACAAATACCTTTTTATAGTAGTAGTAGTAGTTTAGGAAAACAACCCCACAAATGCACATTGCGGTTACTTGTGGAAAATGTTCACCGCGACTCTGTCTGCAAATGGTTATTCTTTTGAGGAAGTTTTGCATGACATTTTCGCACTGTCGCATCTGGAATACTGGTTTTGAGGGATGGAATTGTTTGCGGGGCCTTAGCGCAAATTCTTTCCTCAACGTAGCCTCAACACAAAAACTCTAGCGGAGTTAAATTGCATCAGCTTGGGAACAATTTATGTCCGTGTTCCTCGAAATAATGCGCCTAGGAAGTTTCTGGAGTAACACGGCAGTCTTACGGGAAATAACAATTGTGTTATTGTGCTTGTCCATATTGTCCAATATAGGCAAGAGAAAGTCAGTAAAGTTACAGTCTTACACCAAGGAAGACGACATATATGATGTGAACAGAAGAGTAAATTCAAAGTGTGCCAATTCGAACAAATTATACTTCTGGCTTAACCGTTAAAATTTTGATGCGCTTAAAGGCTGGAGGAAGAGCACCTTGGGGTGATTCAGTCTTTTTGGCATATGTGTAGGTATGTATTTATGTATATGATGCCAATAAATTGATATTATTATTATTCTTGGATTTTCGGAGCCCCAAATGCGGCAGTTCTGTCTATGTACGAACCCACTGCGATGGAAATAGCTAAAATTGGATTTTCTAAAAAAGTCTGCATTTAAAGTAAACGAAAATTTGGTATTGTTCATCAGCCGGCTTCAACTTCTGTATCACCTGCACTTTGTAAGCCTGTAGACCTAGCCTAAGACCTTTATGTAGGATGCAATGAAAGCCTATGAGATCCTTAGTTTCCGTGAACGTCTTGGGTAAACAAACCCGGGGTTTCCGTCATACTTTCAGCAACAGCGGCAATGTTTCGTCTGACCTGACGGTACAACTTCGAACTGGTAATTATACATCAGTACCTTGGCCAATTTGCTTAATTTTTGCGACTAGCTTTACAATGGTTTTGCGAGAAGTTGATCCACACCGAGCAAAACAAACCTCTACGAACTGACTCGGTGAAATTTTCATTGTGTCTATAACGAATTTCCACTATTTCACAATTTCTGCGTTGGAGCGCCACTTTCTTAACTCATATACTTTTTACTGACAAATGTTGAAGACACAAGGCTGGCTATTCAGCAAATCAAAAATACCGCAAAATTTAAAATGATGCCGAAAGCTTAGTATGTTTTATAAAAAAATGCTTGCCGGTTAATATCTTCTCGTATTTTATTATTAATATTACTTCATGTGCGCAAAGAGGGTCAATAGATCCACCTCAAACCTCAGCACTCAACCATGTGTAAGTGAAGCGTGTCTGTTCTCATAGAGCCTGAAAAGGTAGCTAGTCTGATTGAACGTTATTAAATATCTTCAGTGTGACATATTTTCATACAAAATCAGTGTATATAATGCTTTATATTTGTTTATACAGCCTCTATTTAGTAATTAGTTAAGTTTAATTGACGCAAACGTTCCTTTATTTTTTGTTTGGTATAGTTTACTTGAGAAAAGGAAGCACTGATTCGTAAGTAAAAATATATAAACCAGTGTGCACATAAAAGAGAATGCAGGTAACTTCGTGTGTTTTAACATATTAATTCAATCTGCCCGTTCTATCTTTTTTATGACTGTGCAGAAAAGGAGAAACTCCTTTTTAAGGTTGTATCCGTTATCTCAGCAGCAGAGACTTTTGGCTCCCATGCAAGATTTATAAACAGCATTTTCTCGAATTAAATTATCAATAATTCAGAAATACGTCGCCGGCTGGTATCCATAAAAGCGGGATAGTCTCCTCATCATGTAGCTGAGGCTCTCTCGTATCCTGACGTACCCTTTTCTGGTATTCTCTCTCGCTCTACTAGTTTCAAAATTGTCCTTTTTTATAATTCAATGGGGACGAGTATACAATACTATTATGTTTAATAACACCACCACAAGCTTCGACCGCCGGTAACTACGTTGTGGTGTGTCATTATTTTGACGGCAGAATGGGTGTATTTGTGCACGTTAATGACGTGGCTCGCGTTAACTGAAGTGCTTCGGTAAACTTGTACCGACCAGCGGGTGGTAATTTCAAACGCTCCGGGTAAACATGTCGGCGTCTATTGTCGGTGAGTATTAACAATATTTGTAGTAGGACTTAAAGTAGTGTATCGATCGAGAGCTTTTTAAACACCCCTATAATTTTGAATGTGGCTATAAACGCGTTAGGACTTTGCATTATTTAAAGCTAAAGGAACTTTGTTTACTTTAAAGAACTTTCGGATTCGTTGTACATATTCATTTTACTATTCTATAGGGTTTACTTGTGATTGCCATGACGACCGTAATCACGACAATTCATTTAAGCCTAGCTTTTAAATATCAAGCAAGATGTGATATTAGGGTGATAGTACACTGCGACCTGAAAGATCTATTGTGTCCCCTCTTCTCGCTGTATTTACAGCTGGGCGTCCAGTCTGATTCCTTTTAGAAAGTGCAGAATGTCCGAAGGCCCCGGATTAGGTAACTCTCCCTCTTCGATTTCACATGCTCCGAGGTGCAGCGCCCTTAGGTTGCACAGTGCAGCGCAGTTTGTGAGTATATGGATGGACGTTTCGTTCCCACAAAATCTACATTCGGCTTCCTTCGCTATTCCAAGCCTGCTTAGATGTCCGATCAGTTTACAATGGCCTGTAAGGATCCCTGTCAATATCCGAATATTATTTTTACTCAGGTTGATGCATTCTGCAGATCTCTTCTGGTTATAGGTTCCCAGAAGAGTTTTAGCTTGCCTCATTCCCTGGAGATTCTCCCAGTATTTGGATTTTCTCTGCTCTACTTAAATTTTCAGTTTCTCCAGTGTTATGCTGCTACTTATCCCACAAAGAGGTTCTGGCGTTAGAAAAGGTGTTCTAGCCCCTCTCTTAGCGAGATTATCTGTTATTTCGTTTCCTTCCACTCCCGTGTGTCCCGGAACCCAGGATAGGGTTACCTTGTTCTTTTTGCCTAGCTCGTTTAGTTTTTGTAGACACTCCCAAACCATTTTGGAGCTGATTATGTTTGACCTCAGCGCCCTAATGGCTGCTTGACTATCAGATATTATGATAATTTCCTGCTTTTCATAGCTTCTGTCAATGTCGACCTGGACACATCTTTCAATAGGGTGTATTTCCGCCTGGAAGCTACTTGGGTACATCCCCAAGCTTTCGAAATATTTGGTTCTAGGCCCATATATCCCTATTCCAGTTCCCTCTGCCGTTTTTGATCCATCTGTACCATTTAATGGCGGTTCTATTGAGTTTCGAAATGGTATCTCTATCCCATTCACTCTTAGTGCTAAGCTTTGTGGTAAAATCTTTCACAAAGTTGAACTTCCTTGGCATGTAAATTAATTTTTCTTACAAATAGAAGTAAATTTAACGTTATAAATGTTCTATAAAATGTATTTTTACTTGCGGCAATAAACAAACGCTCTAACAAATAGAATGTGTGCAATGATGCACTTCTTACAGTGTGTAATCATGAATAAATGCTTTTCTGCCAATCAGTGTAATTAAAATAACAGTAAATATATAAAAATTGCTTCATATTAATTACTGTGATTAGCAGGAACGCATTCATTCATTAAAAATCAGTGTGTTTCCTATCTTAGAGTTATCTCCTTTAAATTTACAAAATTATACACAATGAACTAAATCCCCAATTCCGAGAGCGAACTGATTCAGTATGACGGTGTACTTACATAAAAAGCACTTCTGCTACTCAGATACCCGCATATAACGAAACAGTTACCCTTACTTTCTTCAGCCAACCTCGGGAAGCGGGGGGGATGTTACTCCTGATTTAAAGTTTCATCAAAATACTTGTTCTTATAACGATTATTATCTGTGTGTATTATTGTCATCTACATGACTTATTAGACAGATTCACCAAATAAAAACGTGATTTTACCAATAAAGAAACATTATTTATTAACAAAAATCTATAAGAATTCTCAAATAAGTAAATTAACCTCTAAATTTTATAAAATCACCCAAAATTCATTTACTAAAAATTTAAATACCTGCGATTATTTTTATAATGTCGATAAAATAGATATCTTTAAAAGAAGAAAGAAATTCACCAAATAAACCATAACAGATATAGACAGCCGCATGAACTTATTTCATTCAAATTCTATAAACGCGCGCACATGGACCCCAACCTAACATTTACGTAACTACAATATATTCGTTCATGCAAAGATATAGCTCCAAATGGATAGGAACAGGTTCTTCGTGGAATTTCTTCGAAAATTTAAAATGAGGTAAAAATAATATGATATGTTCTAGGATATATCGCTGGACTTCATAATTTAACACATTGGCTGCCATGTGTATCACCGGTGATCCGCAGCCGTAGATTATTGGAAGGCCGTGTAAATCACTGGTGTTACACAGGTGATGTTCACTTTTATCCCGTGCAATTTGTTTGGGCCTTAAACTTAGGGTATGATGTTTAGTTGATGGCTTCCAGATTATACGACCTCGCTTTGCAGCTATGGTTATGTTGAATTACCTATATTTTCAGTGTGTTAAGAACAGCTACAGATGGGGTGGTTAATAAGTGTATACGGTTAGAACTTACTCGACATGAGTGTTTTTTGAAGCTTATTATCTTTTGCGTGCATGATAAAGTAATCGTTGTTCACTTTGTTTGTCTTATATAATTCAATAAATATGAGTCAACCTTCCACAAGTTCAGGGAGGCCAAAGAGGTTATGTAAAGCGCGGACGATTTATTTCACCGAAAAGCAGTTGCAAGAGGAAGCTGAAAATATTAGCGAGGTAGATGAATGGGAAGATTTTGATGAAACGGCATCAGAATATGAGTATTCGGGGTCAAGTAGTAGGGACGAACAATCAGAAGAAAATCAAGTGTATGAATGCAGTGATAAAGATACTGAAACTAATATTACTGAGAATGAACTGCCAACAGAGGAGGTGCATAGCGATGAAGAGTGGCATGAAGTTGACTGTAGTTCTCTTCGATTTGATATAACATTCACAGGATCAGAAGAGTATATATAGCACTCAGGTATTTATCCAAGTAACATCCATGATATTCGTCCGATTCATATTTATCAACGTTTCCTGGACGACGAACTTCTTGATAGAATAGTTTTGGAGACAAATAGGAATGCCACCCAACTATTAGAGAAACCAAATATATCACGATCAGCTAGGATAAATCGCTGGTTTCCGACAAATAGCGAAGAAATCAGAAAGTTTTTTGGACTGGTTATGTACATGGGTTTAGTGAGATACCCGAAAATTTCATATACTGGAGAAAGCACATAAATAATATATATAATAATAATAAACAATTAAAAATCTGTTATGTTGTAATGTGATATTTTCCGGACATCTCAAGTGAATTCAGCATCGTTTGACGTTTTCTTGGGCACTCGTTCGAAACAACGCATTCGACAGGATATGTAGATTCAAGGAGATCTGTGGGAAAAAATAAAAGAAGAGTGGTTTAGAAAATTAAATAAAAAAAAAATTGTGTATAATTTTATGCTCTAATGTATCCATAATCCATTTGAAAAGTGTTTGCTTCATAACTATTCAAGTTTAGTTCAAGTTAGAATGGTTAACCGTATATGTAATATTCTTCATTTATAATCAAGTACCTCTACAGATATCAGAATTCATAATTCTAGGTTAGGTAATTTAAAGAATTTTGTAGCAAGGGTAGTTTTTCTGTTACCGGTTAATGATTGGCCGTTTTACATATTTACAAGAATGATGCTACATATTTTAATATATTACTTAGCTTACCTGATTATTTTGTGTTCTCCTTTCAATATATCTATTAGACTGACTTTCTGTAATTTTCTTAATTTCAAACGACCTTACTTCCATACTCATTTTGTCTTTTAACTTCCAACGTAAAATGTTTAGCAAGATATCAGCTTTTAAAAGTAATTCTGCACTTCTTTAGTAATATTATGTTTTTATTAACTAAAATTTGTACTTCAGCTTTTAGGTCTCAAGAATTATCTAAATTTTATAAAATTACTAGATGACGTGTAAACAACCACGTTTTGTTTTGACATATTGGTGAAGCCTATTCCAAATAATGTCACCTTGCCAAGTTAACAATGCTGGTCCTTTAACAATTGCAAACAATTTTTCTTCAAATATTTAAAGATAATTTACATCCAGATTCTATTTGAAACAATATATTATTTTAATCTGCAATAGCAATGGATGTAATAGCACAAAATATTCGTGCTAGTACATCCTGAAATCCGTCGCTAGGTACGAACTTGACAATTCAGACTTAATTCGAAGAAACAACACTTCCTGTTACGTTCATTTGGACCGTACAACGGAAATCCAGGCAAGTGCAGATTCGAATAAGACCATCGGGCAGCAGACAGGTCGGAGGGCACACGTTGAACAAACAAGATTAGTCGAATGATCACAACCGGTCTCCTAGCAACTGTTCCCATGCAAAGTAAACGCATCTGTGCTCAAGCACCTGTGGTCGTCTTATGCACACACACACACATCTACTGCCGATAAGACCGCAGGGGTTCGCTGTACGATCGAAGGGAAAAGGAAAGGCATATATCTGAGAGGATATGTCCTTATCGATTTTACATTCTGTGGATGGGCTACGCTCGACATCGGAATGTCCTTATACGTTACATATGTAGAAATGTAGACCTCCATTTCTCGTCTTTTTTTATTTTTTTTGGTCGATGGCGGCTCATGTGCATGCATGTACCGAATAACATTTCTCTTTTAGTAGCAGAGATTGCTCAAATAGTAAATACATAGGATTTATTGTCCAAATGATAGTAAAATTTTTCATTTATATGGTATAGAATAGATTTCGCATTTCCTTTATTTAATTTTAGATGAAAATTACCTTCAGTAATCAGCCCAGTTTTTAGGAAGGAAAATTTACATTTACTACTGCAATTGCAAAGTACTAATATTGTATTAGTGATGAATATTATAATAAAATCTATAATTATGGTGAATACCACTGGAGCTATTTGTCGTGATTCTACTGGCTTTTGATATCCTATCGTAAGAAAATAGGTGAAGTCGTGACTGACAAGTGTCTTTTTTGCGATCCACAATGGCTGCTATATTATAAGCAGGAGTCAATAACTTTCAAAATGACCAAAATGCCGCACCAGAGGAACTTCGTAGATTTGCGTTAATCTTCGAGCAGGCGCATGGAGAAACAAAGATTGACAGAATGGCTGTAGAATAAAAAAACATTCATGTCGAAATTATTCGATAAGTCAACTTAATTCAGGGGTATGTGGTGGGAATACGTCCAACCATAATGGAGCGATAGCATGGTGCCAGGAGGTACTGCAAGCCAGAGCCCCAGCAAAACTTGCACCCATACAAAGTATTGCAAGTATGACAATCACGACAGCAATGTCTTCTTCCTCGTCATTTGCATTGGAAACTCTTCTGGATCTACCACCCTCGACATTGTTGTGGAAAGGGAGGCTAGATTAACTACATGCCGCCTATTGCACATTGCGAATCAATCGCCACACACTCATGTCTGTGTGGCTAACAAGGTGCTGGCATGTGTCACTTCCGACAGTGTGTTGGGAATGTCATCGGACATGATGAGTACTAGACCAATGATCGATGCATACTTCACAACTTTCTTTCCAAACAGAGAGGAATGGAGATACAACGAACAAATACTGACGCAGACAGACACCTGCTGGTTTATGGACAGTTCGAAAACGGATGTTGGCGCAGGAGTATTCTATTGTAATCCAAGATTTTGAAAATACCTCAATCTTGGACAACACATAACAATTTATCAGGCTGAAATCTATGCTATTGAGATGTGCGCTAGAGAGATTTTGGATAAAAACAGCAGACACAAATCAATAAAAAAATTTCAGCGACAGTCAGTCAGGCGGTGCTGAAAGCAGTAGAGGTGCATAAATGCAACTCGAGGTTGATCTGGAGCTGTAAGAACACTTTAAATACAGTGAGGACGGTTAAAATTGTCTCCCTAATCTGGGTGCCTGAGTACTCAGCCATTCATGGTAATGAGGAAGCAGACACTCTTGCGAAAATGGAGCATTTCCAGGGACCAGAAGCTGCTATTGGCATAGGATCTACGGTAGCTAAACAACAAATCAATGTCTGGGCAAATCAAAAAGTGCACTAACATTGGAACAATTGTCCCAGTGTGATACATGCAATTCACCTAATCATATCAGAACCAAGGAATTGTTTGAACTTGACCGTAAGAATACCATAGCAGCTTTTTATGTCTTTCCAGTCACTGCAAAGTCAGAAAGCACCTACACAAAATTGAAATTTCTGATGAAACTGAATGCCGGCTGTGTTTGGAGGACGAAGGGACAGTTGGACACAACTTCTGCCACTATCCCGCTGCAACGAAAATTATGTATGACATATTTGGGAAGGTTAAACTTTCCCTAGAAGACCTGGAAAAGACCTCATTGAAAAGGATTCAAGGGCCTGAACTTATTGAATGAAGTTTAAAGGTAGCATCCGACCTACAATAAGTCCTAGTGGGGCCGCGGTAGATGAGCGGATTAGTCGCACCATGCCCATGTCGTCTTCATTTTAATACTCGATACTCAATTCAGGAGCAATGGGGATAAAACAGAAATAAAATAAAAATACCTTCGTAGTAAAATAAAGTTATAAACTAAACTATTTTTAATAAAATGAAAGTAAAACAGGTATGCATTGAAGAAAGAAAATAGATAAAACATTTTACGTGACGAGATAAGCATTCTAATTCATTCATTTTGTCTTGTCTTTTTCATAATAAAAGCATCTTTCCAATGCTGCTGCATGTTTTTGAAGAGACTCTTCTGAAGTCGACGACTCATTAGCATAGCGTTTCAAATACATTCTAGTCGTGGGAAGTGTTAGAACCAGAGATCTTTTTTGAGAATGTGCCTCCGTTAGACCAAAGGACGATTTTTTGAAAATATTCTTTTTTTCGGAACATTACCACTATTTGCATATGCAAATAACATGCAGACATTTATGCCTGAAATGTCCATTAGTGCAAAAAAAAAACTACAAGTGTCAACGGTTAGTTCTTTTTTACACGGAATAAGCACCGCACATTTTATCCACCGTATCAACTCCAGCTTCGTGGCATTATCTAATATCATAATTCGTTCAACAGAATCACTAAGTATCTATTTCATCACTGTCGTGCATGATTGACAGAAATATTACAGATTTTTTTTGAGCGATGTACAGTACCAAAGCAAAGTCCTTTTGAAAACCAAGCATGGGTGACCCTATGGTTCTTATCTTGTTTGGTAGAAATTCGTAAGGAATTCGTCTTTTGTTCTCCTCATTGTTAAGCTGCTAAGCAAATATTCTGCCAACTCATCGGACGTGTACTAATATTCTGTGGTCAGATTTCTGTTAGAATTTTCAATCGATCTTACTAAACATTTCACAATATCTACGGCCTAGCCGAGAGACCAGCGTGTTGGTGTTCCATATACATCTTCGATTTGCTCGTGTAAGTTTCTGCATCACAAAGTGCAATAATATTTATCCCATATTTTGCGGGTTTGCTAGGAATAAATTCTTACCTGAAATACCTTCCGCAGAAAGGATGCAGCATATCGTAGATTGTCACGTACCCTCTGAAATTCTTATAGTATCTCGAAAATAAAAGGAATTCTTTGTAAATCAATACGGCTTGTAGTATTTTCATTCCCGCTACATTTGAATTAGTATGTTTTAATATATCATCGGTCATATTTGGGTCGCAAAGCTTGAGGAAGGCGCCGATTTTTGTTGCAATGTTCCATGCAATATATTTAGGTCCCAGTAAAATCTTTACAATATTCTCCCCTTTTGTTTTCGAACGCTTGATCGAAGATTTTTCCAAAAACTGACCTTTCCCTTCCTTTGAAGTAATCATTATGACTGTGATCTGATTCATTACCATCACTATCTCTATGATGTGATTCATTATTGGCGTTGATGATTCTTGATCAGATTCCAAATGGTGGTCGCTAGGAATCATGTCTTTAGATTGTTATCGTATTGCTTAAATTCATCGTCAGAGTCGAATTCATAAAAAAATATCAAAAGGATTGCAAAACAATGTCCCAAGACTTACACAAGGAGTATCTCAGAAAGAATAAAACAGAAATAAATAGCATAGAATATGAAATAACGCAGGTGAAAAATAAGGACTAATAAAAACTGATGAATAGAGCAGACCACTTTCCGTGCGCGCCATGTGCGCCGATGTGGAAATGACTGTATTGCATATTACTTTAATAGCAGAAAACCAAATGCATATTTAATTATTTCTGATAGAATAAATGTCTTTACTTCTATACTTATATCGGTAACAAGCTCATGTTGCGTCCCTATTCTATCGCATATTCTAGTATATTACGAATTACACTCCCATACCGGCGCACATAGCGCGCACGGAAAGTGGTCTGCTCTACTGATGAATATCTTTGAGTACGTGTCAGCAGGTAAAGAGAACACGAATGTTGAAGTCAACGAAGGTGTAGTAAAAATTAGAAAATCATTTAATAAGATAAACAACACTATTTTGGTAAGAGAGCATAGAGGGAGCCGCAGCGGAAAGCAATGTCATACTACTCAAGCATCTCTGCATTTATGAACCCATCTTTTCCTAACACAAAAAACACATTTTGTGCGATGAGTCAATTAATATTGATCTATTGATTCTCTTAAATAAACCACACACAGAACGGCTTTTATATGACCCGCAAAGTATTCGATAGTATAATGTGACTGCCAGTTATAAATATATGTATGTTATTCAATTATCTCATTCGCAGAGAACTTGGTTAATATTTCAATTAAAAATCTGACATGCGACATAATACTCGCGTGTATCCATCTACTATCTTAATTAACCATCAAAATGTTAATTAAAACAGAATCATCGAGTTGATAAGGTCTTTCATCCCTTGAGGGTATTTTCTTATGTAATCCAAGGATAAACTACTCGACGTTACCATTAACTGTAGCAAATAGGAATTCGTTATAGATGCCTGCTCTTGCTATTACAGGATAAAAAGGGACACGAAAACAAGAAAGCTGGAAATATAGAAATATACAGGGTGTTTTGAAAAATCGTTTAAAGATTTTAAGGGCATGTAGTACGATCGAAAAGAACGTTAAAAGTCATAATAAACATATGTCAACAAATTAACTGTATACGAGATAACAGCGATTTTATCGCAAATGTAGAATAAGTTTGCTTTAGCGGTTTTTATTAAGATGTTATTGTATTTTAACATAAAATAGATTATAACTAAAGAAGACGTTCAAAATGACGTCCTTCCATTTCGACACAGGATCTACATCTGCTTTCAAAGGAAGCGCGCACTCTTTCAAAAAACAAGAGTTTTTCTCGTATTATCTGGCAACAGTGTTCTCTTCGTTGGCGCAACGCTGGAAGATCGTTTACCGGTGTTGCGTACACTAAACTTTTCAAATAACCCCAGATACTAAAGTCCAACGGGTTTAGATCGGGAGACCTTGGAGGCCAAGCAATGGGACCTGATCGCCCTATCCATCTCCCATGAAATTCATTGTTAAGATGTTCCCTAACAGCACGCGTAAAGTGCGGTGGAGCTCCATCTTGCATAAACCAGAGGTTCAGTCTTAGATTTATAGGTAAATCTTCCAAAAGTTCAGGTAAAGTATTTTCCAAGAACTCGAGGTATGCAGGACCTGTTAAGCGTTGTGGCAAAACAATCGGTCCTAACAACCGTTCCCCTATCATGCCTAACCAGATGTTTAGAGAGAAACGTTGCTGGTGCCGAGCTTCAACGGTAGCATGAGGATTCCCGTCACACCAAACGTGATTGTTGTGGAAATTAAATATTCCAGCAGCGAAATCTGGCCGATCAGCAGCTGTTCGCAAAAACCACTTACAGAAAGCCCTTCTCGCTTGATAATCCGGAGCAGTAAGGGCTTGTTCCCGTTGGATATGGTAGGGGTATAGGAGTTCCTCATGAAGAGTTCTCCAAACAAGATTGCTGCTTACACCCACTTGAGTCGAAATTCTTCTAACACTAGTATCGGGATTTTCATCAATAATATTCAAAATTCGATCTTCTATCTGTGGAGTACATGCTAATCTCTGCCGTCCAGTATCAGAAGACCGCTTTTCAAACAAACCAGTTTCTCTTAGTCGTTGAAACACCGTCTGAAACATCACATGCGAAGGCAGTTGGCGATCAGGAAACGTTTCAGCATAGAAGCGACGTGCTTGTAAAGAATTCCCATTAGCACGACCGTACATGAACACCATATCGCTCATTTCAGCATTAGAATACGCAACCATTGTAATTGCTGCAAATTGCACAAAACGTCAAATTAAACTGTCATAAAACTTAGCTGATAAGCACCTCTTTACTGGGATATGTTGTATCCATGTACTACTAGGAACACTCGCTGTTATCTCGTAAACGGTTGATTTGTGAACATATGTTTATTATGACTTTTAACCTCATTTTCGATCGTCCTACATGCCCTTAAAATCCTTAAACGATGTTTCAAAACATCCTGTGTATACTTCAGGCAGCTATGAGAACCAGGTTAGACAAGGCGACATTGTACGGTTGTCATGTGAACGGTAATGCCGGAAAAATATCGATCAGTCTAATAAGTTACAAACATAGACACAGATATAAATAAACACTATCGCTCGTATTGATTAGGACGCCTGGCAAATGTTTAAATCTGCTCTTGCAGTGAGGCTTTATCATTTTCATATATTAGTTGCATAACGATCAAGTACTTAAATTTCTAAATTCAACTTATTGTTTAGAAATTTCTAATACATTTTTAAATTGTATACAGTGTGACCAAATAATTAACAACACTTTTTGTACACATATTTTCCCAATACAATGATAAAAAATACAGAGATCTTTATTTATGAATACTAATACATTTTTATGTTTTCAAACTTGATGGCATCAGAAGACTTTAGTACGAACCGTGCAATATTTCTAAATGCTGTTGCAATTTTGTGTGTCGATACCGTAAAATCGTTATATCATAAAGATTGTAAGTACCGAGTAACCGTAAATAAAATTTATACAGGTCGGAAATACAGCCGTCGAAAATAAAAAGTAGGATACTTTTTTAACTTTGTTTAATTTTGACTTATATACTATGCCATATCTATAAGGATAGACTTGATTTATGACCAATAAACAGCAAGCAAATTTAGAAAATGTAGAAATAGTATTTTACGCAACATTTCTGAGAAGGCAATTTTTATTTTAAAAATTTTTACCTCGTATGAGATTTGAACCTGACATCTCCTATTTACCGGATTGTACTACTGGGAGATGTGGGTTCAAATCCCAGACGAGGTAAAAAATTTTAAAATAAAAATTGCCTCATTAATTACAGTAGCAGGAAAGCATTTATTTGATAACAATGATTTCACACTGCAAGGAGCGCATTCACTGCATATGTAAAACATTTTCAAATAAAATTTAAATTATAGCTAATTAGTTGATTAGAAACATTTAGAAAATGCAATTCATATTTAAGAATTTTGCCATTTTTGTGTATAAGTTCATTAAATCTCTTATAGAAAATAAATTATATAAATTAATACAATATTCCTTAGAAATGGTATCTCATCCATCATTTACAACGTCTAATAATTCCTGTGTATTGCTGGGTCTAACATTTTGTTCTTCAATTACTTTTACCAAAAATCCCCAAACATGTTTCATTAAATTTAAGTCTGGACTTCGACTTGGCTAGTCTAGGATATTTACATCATATTCTGTAAACCAGTTGGTGATATTGTTCGCTGTGTGGACTGGACAATTATCTTGCAGAAAGATATAATCTTGATTCAGAAACAAATGCGTTACAGAGGGTGGGATAATATTTTCAAGTAACTATATGTACGAATTGGTCTTAAATCTGTTTCAAGTGTGCCATAAAACACCTGGATCTTAGATAGATGTCCACCCTCACGTATTCACCAAAAATCGTCCACTTTTGTCTTTATTACTTATGTATTTTTCTTCAAAGTATGTATCTGTAGAACGAAACACTGGAATTCGGTCACTATTTATTGATCAAAATACCTTTTCGTCAATAAAAACCAGAAATCCGTTCTATAAACAATAAATTCTACGTGTGCTTTCTTGTGCTCCTGTTTGAGAATTAGCTTGTGAGCAGCATAAAGACAATGCAACTACGCTATCGAAAGGATTTTACCTCAAGTGATTCACCAATGTAGCATTTTGCAGGGCTGCAGGACTCCTAGATCGTCCCTAATCAGGCTGTCTGTTAAGAGATTGGTCGGTTCTAGGTTTCTTAAGCACTTTAAATCCCGCGTTGCGATTAATATTATACAATTTTGCAATTCTCTTTATAGACCAACCATTTTCAACTTTACTAATTGTCTTTGTTTTCGATAAAACACTTATGACCGTTTTCATAATAAATGTCGCATTATCACTTTAACTCAAAGTCTAACCTGAATTTTAATTCAGGAGGGGGCTTTAAGGAGTGTTTGCGAAAAAGACCGATGGGGGCTGCAATCGTTTATAATTGATTTTTCGTCCTTCTTATGCAATGTTATTCCGAAAGAAGTCGCTTTTAATTTTTAAATTGTACAATAGCTGTCAGTGTTCGGATTACGCAACAGAAACACAGAGGTCGCTAGAAGGAAACATGTTTTAAATAATATTTTTCTAATTGGATGTTGTAATAAAGCTAAAACAAACGACGATGCAGTGTTGATATGAATATTCTTGCATATATCCGATTCCATGTACGATGCAAGCACTATCCATTCGACTAAGTAATATCAGCATTGGCAACAAGCATTGCTTATACACTCATTTCAATGATTTAACAACAAAGGAAGTTGTAATGACGCTGTCATGGCCATCACGATAGTTTATCACGCTCGCTATTAGCTTATCAACCGGTTACAATCCCTTCCAATTTTCAAAAATAATTTAACACTCGAATCCCTTACATTGCTACTTAGGTCAACATATTTTTAAAACTAAAAATTACTTTTATTTTCAAATGTACGTGTCGATTTCCACGCTTATTAAGTAAAATGAAAAGCCCAAAAAAGGAGGTTCCTATATCTAGAAACGTATATTCCAATAAGTTAAAAATGAGTTATGTTGTTTATAAATTTAAACTTAGCGCCATCTCTTGAACCTCGCCTTTTAAAGCCCCCTCTTAAAGTTCCTTTAATTGTCTCTGGCATTACGAAAATCATCGTTAGTGTCAACTTTATGAGAATTAAATTGGTTTACTTATGGTGAAGAAAAACAATAAGAAGGAAAGTCAGATTTACCGCGCAATATTTTAGTTAAAATGCATTCTAAGAGTTGTCCTAGTTTTATTTACGTTAACTGTACAGTAGGACTCCTACAAACTCAGACACCTACTTTTGACATATTCTGCCAAATTGAAAAAAAAATGTGTCTAAATTTGACTTTCATCCGGTATGGCAATGTCCAGTGTCAGTTTTTTTGTAAGACAGAAACTTACAATTTTTCAACAATCTCTCAATTAAACGAACTGCAAATTCGATATTAGAACTAGGCTAGAGGACGGCATTAGCATTAGACACAAAGAAATAAAATAAACGTTGATAAATAATAAAATTCAGAAAAATGAATACAAAATGTCGTTATTGACAGACATGCATGTTTCGCTGTACCTACAGCCCTACAGCTAGCTCTTCAGTGTCACTCGACGACATTTGTAATTTACGCTCAAAGCGTATATATGCTAATGCACTATTAATAGTAATGTATGAGAGTTATACGATTTTAAACTCCTTATTTTAGCAAAGATATTTGCTAATTTGTCAATTTAGATTTACAAATATGTTCAGATCCGAACACAAATTTGAAATCATATTGACGGAAGCCGCGAAATTAGCGCTAAACGCCATATTAATTGATAAAATTCAGAAAAATGTATACAAAATGTCGTTATTGACAGACATGCATATTTCGCTGTACCTAATATTAATAGTGCTTTAGCATATATACGCTTTGAGCGTAAATTACAAATGTCGTTGAGTGACACTGAAGAGCTATAGGTACAGCGAAACATGCATGTCTGTCAATAACGACATTTTGTATACGTTTTTCTGAATTTTATCAATTAATATGGCGTTTAACGCTAATTTCGCGGCTTCAGTCAATATGATTTCAAATTTGTGTTCGGATCTGAACATATTTGTAAATCTAAATTGACAAATTAGCAAATATCTTCGCTAAAATAAAGAGTTTAAAATCGTATAACTCTCATACATTAATGTTGATAAAGACACTATAATTTAGACAAAATAAAAAAATTGAGGGAACTGCAATGATCAGAAGAATGCGACAACGTAGGCATTTTGTTAATATCATGAGATGATCTTCCAATGTTGTAAACTATTTCACCGCGACAGGGAATATCAACCCCTGATGAAGATATGTGGTTAGATAAATTTCTAACCACAAAATCGAAATGCGGCCAATAAAATATTTTTGTCAGGAGCAAATAAAGACGAAAACACTGCGTAATACCTTTTACCATATACATATATAATAATGTCAGCTCTCGGGAAAACATAGTCTTTTTGGGAGTGGCTCAGTTCCTGTGGAACGTGAATATGTATTGTAGTTGAAGAACGATTGACAGCTTTAGTTTATAGAGATATTCTGGAGCGAGCACTTTTACATTCAGTTCTACCCGTTTTTGGAAATAATTTTGTATTGCAACATGATAATAGCCCAATTCATACAATGCATTTAATAAGAGATTTTTTACAAGCTAACGAATTAACCACATTAGACTAGTCAGCGAGAAACCCATGCTTCAACCCCATTGAAAATAGTTGGGGTATGGCCAAAGAAATTGGCGTCAAGAATTGATTCAAAGTATCTCTGATACATCGGGGCAAATATCTGTGGACTGTATACAACGCACAGTTTTGTCAATGCCCATGAGACTCCAAATGGTCATAGATGCTAACAATAGATGCTACAATAAAATATTAACTTTATTGTTCAAATTAAAATAAATATTAACTATATTTTTCAATTTTTTTATTTTATATGCCACCGACTTTCTGTCAGTTGGATGACATTTTATAAGCTTGAATTTTAGGACCATGTTACAAAATTAAAATTTTTTATTTGTCGAATTGTCTGAGTTTGTAGGAGCCGCGACTGTGCATGCAATTCTAAACACTTACCTTTGCGGCGAATCGGGCACGTTCACTTGTCCCCAAAGTTATGGTCATTCCAAAACATAGGAAAAATAGTTTCCGTAGAAATTTCTGCAGGTGTTCCTACATAATTTGTAAGATAAAACTTCAATCTTAGAGCTGGTTTTCTAGTGGTTATAGCAGCAGTATCGGTGGTGGAACGATTTGCATGTTCGGCTGGGCGCTGGTTTGATCCACGTTTGACCGCAGACTGAGGCCTTTTTTCCCTGATAGGAAGTAAAGTCCCATGTCAATGAGATGATTGCAGAGATAGTGCTTATTCCAACATCAATAAGCATCCTTATTAGAAATTGGAACTGTTTCAGGTTTGGCAACATTTCAGTGGGATTGTGCAATATGTCAATAGATGTCAGTGCTTAGAAGTGTCAAAACGTATTTCATAACCCAAATCAAGCTCGACTACAAGCAAAAATCGGAAATCGGATGCGCTGTCACATGCAATTTATGATCTGTACCTAATTTCACTAAAATGCTAGCAATCCTCTATTAATAGTTATTTTCATCTTTCAATAGTTAATTTCATTTTCATAAATATTTATTCAAATTTTATTCGCTGTGCTTCGAATAAACCAAAACGTACTAGTATCAAAAATGTTGAGCAATAAAATACGTATTTCACTTTTATGAAAAACGATTTTTATTTCAAATGTAGCACCGTGAAATCGTCAATTGGTGTTAATAGGTTGAAAGTAAGTGGAAAAAACTAATGAATTTGGTCTATGCATCCGGCGATGGACCGCTGCATTGGACCGAAATATTCAAAGCGCCAAAAATACAGAAAGTTGGCAGAGGGTGGGAAGAAGACTGTTGAGAACCCCCATCTCTTATCGAATTGAATGATATAATGGAATGGTTGTCGGTTTAGAGTAAAGTAATAGTAACCTGATATCTCCAAGTGACTTCATATGGTTTGTTTTCACTCCAAGTGCGCATAGATCATGCTTTGTCTTATCGACGGATCAAAGCAATAGAATACTGTGATGCAATTAATATCACCTCTACGAATTTTAATTTAATATTTAGTGGCAATGGTAGTGATAATAAACATGCGATAGATGTACGAAATAATAGTGGTAAAATTATTGATGAAATTGAAAATGTAATTGGTCATACCCAATAAAAAAAATAAAAATATTCAAATAATTCAAAATAGAGTTCTAGCTCCCAGAGTATCCCACAATACAGTCCTCACCAATTTGTCGAAGGCTGATGTAAATGCGAAAAGCTATTACCGGAACATTCCGAGTAATACAATTTTATACGGCGAATGATCGAATGGGGCTGAAGTCTCAACCGCGATTATTAATATCAAAAACAAATGTTGTAGTGGTTTCTTCAGCTCCAGATTATAGACGCTAATTTTATTGGATTGCCAAAGGAACTGCTTTTTAATAATCCATAACCTAAGGACTTTGCATTCAAATAAATACATTGAAAATCTTCAAGAACATCGGCAATATTGAATAACATAGTAAATATTAATTGAAAAAAAAAGATCCCGCGGGGATCATTATGTGATTTAGCCGAGGAAACTATTACGTAGCCATTGTCTTGCGTCACATTTATGCATTATCCCTGAATAATTTACATAAAGTTATACTTTTATGAGCGATAATGTAGATATCCCAACACAACATTCTTTGCGTTATTGATTGTTAGTAGGTACGGGTCAGCCATAAAGGAGTGGACACGTAAACCAATCCAATCGAGCATCTGTTTATTTTCCCTACACAGCACGCTCGTCGCTCTGCTTCCACCCTTATAGATAGTCTATGTTGTTCGCCATTACGATCGTACCGTCGTTCTCCGGAAGGTGCCCACCGTCTTTCCGTTTGACATTGATTTTATCGGCAGTTCTACATGTAGCAGGGTGGCCTCGTTCCACAATCACTATTTCCATTATGTCTATGTATGTCTATGTTTTATGGTCTTGTTTGTGTGTTCGTACGTATGCACGTAGCTAGCACGGATCGAAGTTGGTCGTTGCAAAAGATAAGGCTGATGGAAATTGAATTTGCTATAAGGACGCGATAAGCGAAATAGCTGCGTTTAGAAATCTTTGATAATCGTGCCTGATGTGAAACGTTATTCCCCTGTTATTTTTGTGTAATAAAATATTAATTAAATTGCTAGGTTTATTGATTATTAGAAGGGAAGCGTTTCAAATTAAGATTATATTATTGTACAGATACAGTAACACACAAGAGTAACAGAATCCTGGATTTTCTGGGTAATTAAACATGTCCACCATTTCAAGTCACCTGAATTGAACGGTCTGTTTCCTGCCCTACTTCAGTGGGGTATGGGCGCCCCGCTCGGCAAGTGACTTTATTCAAACGGTGCACCACTTGGAAGTACGTACCTGAGGTGTGAAGAGAAATAGAAGTATATTTTATACGAAAGTCAGGGAGTTCTGATTACACCCTAGCCAAATCTTTGCTTTCTGTTGAAAACATTGAAACGACTGTGCAACCCTTGTATAATAAAGGTGGCCTTACCGTTGCATCCACTTCACACAATGAACATGTATACATATATCCCGAGAAGATCTACCGAATCTGCTCTCCGTTCAGTAGTTCTGCGGATAGAGGTCTTTAGACAATAAAATGCCCACCCTGGGTGTATTCTTAGACATAGAGGGAGCTTTTGATAAACCGTCTTTCAACAGTATTGTTAATGTCCTGACTCGCCACGGTGTTGAGCCGACTCTCGTAGGATGGTTACACCGTATGTTAGAGCAGAGAGCAATAGAAATAAGTGTGATAGATATCAGAGTTACAGCGCTCGTTTTATCGTCACTTTTATGGAACCTTGAGGTAGATCAGCTTGTCAGTACGCTCAATGTATCTGGCTACTATAAAATTGCATATGCGAACAATACCACTGTCCTAATTTATGGAAGATTCCAGAGTGTGCTCTATAATTTCATGCAGACTGCCCCAAGATCTATTGAAAACTGATGTAGGAAAAGTTGCCTGTCTGTAAACCAATGTGTTGCAGAGATGGTACGCTTCACCAACAAAAGTAAAGTGAAACAACTCCACCCACAAAAACTATTTGGCACTGCTTTTAGCTTTCGGACGATGTCGAATATCTGTGTGTGATGTTCGACAGGAAGATAAGCTGGAGCAAGCACATAAAAATAAAAAACCGAGAAAGCATATATGGCTTCTACACCTTAGGTAAAATTTGACTTGACTTAAACGCACACACAAACATTTTTGAGCAATCTGAAACAAGAGATAGATGAGCAAAAAAAAACTGTATCTTTCTGTCTGTATCTTTCTAACTTTTATAGTTTCGGTGATATTTTTAAATTTCGAAGACTCTGACAATGCCTTTTTTTTAAAAGCGTCATGTAATTCAAAAGCCATGCGATTTAGATCGAATGTATGCCTAACAAGGTGCCATTCAAATTTGACAAGAAATCCATAAATGCAATAATATACTGCTGTTCTATTTAAAATATCAAAGTTAGTGGTAGTAGTTGATAACTTTGACACCGTCTGCCGACCCTTCAGCCCCAACCTGAGCGTCTGGCAATAGTTGTCCGTATTTGTACACTTTATCTTCTATAAAAACGTTTAATTTCCATAACTACAGGAATAACATTATTTAACATAAAAAATTATGAACTTTGCTATCCATCTACTACGACAACTTGGGATATGATCAATCAACCTCAAGGTACCGGAAAAAAACATTTAACATTAAAGAAATTTAGCAAAGATTACGATTAATAATAAATTAGGAAAAGTAGTTAATAATATAAAGCAAAATGATACAATTTTAATGAATAATGTGAAGTATAAATAAACCTGACATACTGTATAAAAATCAGAATGGTTACGAAACAGATCCACCATCCGTGCAGACATTAATTTGCTCCAAAAAAGTTCTAATCGGACCTCTAAGTAGAGAGGAAATTACAGCGTGTGTCTTCATGGTGCTGTTAGATAAACTTAAAAGGATGGGTTTTACAGTTTTATCATATGAATAGTATAAAAACTAATTTGATAGAACGCAAACAGTGCGTAACAGCTAACGATGCGTATAAATAATAAAATCTAAAACTGCAACTCTTAACTTCTATTGTTCTACATAACATATGCATTTGGAAAGTAGACAAGGATTCATTACATATAAGATAGTCAAATACTTAATCTGGATAAAATTTAAATAGCATAGGAATCTGTGCGTATATGGTTTCAGTAAGGAATCTTTTTAATATAAAATTATAAGTAACTATAGATGAACACTAAAGACATGTGCTTATCTCTATAAAATTATATCATAGCGCTAAAAAATTCAATGTGTGGGCGATATCAAATTGAATAGGTTGAAAAATAAATAATGAAATATAGTATCTACTTAAACTAAAAGGTATTAAAAACCATTACCTAGGTACGTACACTACTTATGATTCTTTTTCATAAGTGACAATTACTGCTATCATTATTTATGCATACATCAAATACTTAGATATACCATTTTCTAACTATTTTCTTTTCTATAAACTAAGTTATCTTATGGCATGTTTAATATATGCATATACAGTGTAAAAAAAAAAGGTTGTCGCATATGTTACCCAATTGTAGTACTGGTGGAAATAAACAAAAAAGTCTTAGTCAACATGGGTCCGCAATTCAACTGTTTTTGACATATAGTCGATTGCATATTGTTTTAGTAGGATAAAAATTTTCAAAGAAATTCTGATCGCAATGTAAATTAAACAAATGTTTATTTAAAGTAAAACTAAAGAAATTGTTCTACATGTCCACCGTTCATTTCTAAGCACGCTTCACACCTTCTTATGAAAGATCTACGCAATCTTTCGAAAATTCCTGGAGTCCTCCGAATTTCCTCGCAACAATTTACGATTCGTTGCCTGAGTTCTTCCAAATTGTTTACAGATCGTGCGTACACTAATTGTTTTAGATGCCCCCAAATATAGAAGTCTAGAGGTGTCAGGTCAGGGGACCTAGGAGGCCATGCAGTTGGTCCACCCCGTCCTATCCATCTCTCGTTGTAATCTTGATTTAAGAAATTTCTAACTACGATGGAAAAATGCGCAGGAGCTCCATCGTGCATAAACCACATATTTAATCTGTTAAAAAGTGGCACGTCTTCCAACAAAACGGGTAATTCATTTCTTAAAAAATCCAAGTATACTTGTCCCGTTAAACGATTAGGGAGAAATACTGGACCAATTAAACAGCCTCCAAAAATAGCAAGCCAAACATTTAGCGAAAAACGGTTTTGGTGATGCAGTTCAACAACAACATGGGGATTTTCATCTGCCCAGACGTGATTGTTATGAAAATTGAATATTCCATCTCTTGTAAACCCAGCCTCGTCACTAAATAAAATCTGAGTCGCAAAATTAGGAGTTTCTGCCAGTTTTCGTAAAACCCAATGACAAAAAACCCTACGTGCATCATAATCGAGAGGAGCAAGAACTTGCACGCGTTGAATGTGGTAGGGATAGCGCTGCTGTTCCCGCAGAATTCTCCAAATGAGAGGATGACTGACGTTCAGTTGTGCGGCAAGTCTTCGGGTGCTAATATTTGGGTTGTCTTCTACCCGTCTCAAAATATCTAATTCTACAGCGGGAGAAGAAACTGATCTAGGTCTACCAAAACCACCATTAATTTTAAATGAACCAGTTTCGGACAGCCGGATATGAAGTCTTGAGAAAATCTTATCACTCGGTAACAACCGATTTGGAAATTCTTCGGCACACATACGCCGTGCTTCAGTGGCATTACCATTCGCACGACCGTACATAAAATGCATATCGGCCATTTCTGCATTTGTGTACTTATGCATAATTTGAGAACAAAAAAAAATTGACGCAAATGATAAATAATCTGATGACAGATGTCTGACAGAACTAATTTTAAGTCACAATCAGTTGTTTGACAAAGGGAACTATTCTCAAAACCGAAAAATTTTTTTTTTTTATTTTAAAATATGCAATCGACTATATGTCAAAAACAGTTGAATTGCGGACCCATGTTGACTAAGACTTTTTTGTTTATTTCCACCAGTACTATAATTGGGTAAAATATCCGACAATCTTTTTTTAACAGGCTGTATATGACTGAATTGAACATAACCTAAGTAGAAATTACTAGAAATTTTCGAATTTGAAAGAATTTGGGGGGTGGGGTTGCTATCGATAAACAATACCTAATTGTGAGAGCGAAACTATTATTACTATTCTTAAGTACTGCTAAAATAGTTAAATGTTTATCTGTACCTTTTTTTTTTTGATATGCCTTATAATTTTTGAGAGATTAAAGCAAATAGCTTACGTTTGTGCTGCCGATAGAGTGCTGCACCCCCAATGGCAATAAACATTGCTTAAACACTCATTTCAATGACCCAACAATAAAGGAAACTGTAATCTCGCTATAACGATCGTCACATCAACTTGTTACGCTCGCTATTATCTTATAACTGAACACTCGGTTACAGATCCCTTCTGATTTTCAAAAATAATTTAACACTGCGCCGTTATTATTAATAATTAAATTGCTACGTAGCTCTGGATTTGTTAGTGACAAAATTACTTTTTTGTTGCAAATTTATGTCTCGGTTTTCACGCTTATTAAATAAAATCAAAAGTCTAACATTTGTAGAAACGAACATAAAGCTACAAATTGGTGTTATAGATTGAAACAAGTGCAATTTCAGTCAATTAGGATAACTAGAAATATATAATAATAAAACCCTGGACTTTTGTTTCTAGCATTTTTGTTAAATATTCATTTTCCATATAGCTAGAATAGCAAATTTAGATGTTACAGCCTACACAAATACATACTATAATCGTACCTTCTAAATTCCTTCATTTTGAGCGATCCCAATATTTAAGTAACGCACTTGTTTTATTAACTGAAGAAGAAACTGTAGTTAAGAGCTATGAAATATTGTGGGTTATTCCTTCAGAAGGAAAGAGAATTTATAACGACACATGAATGATGGTTATCTGACATTCTGACATATTACCAAAGATGACAGGATTCATAAACCGGACGCCTCCTTGCAACGGCAACAAAAAAACATCTGCCCGAGACGATGCGTCAGTTCGCATTATCGGGTTGACTCAGAGTCTTGTCAAAATTCTTAGTTAGTTGCGGCGGCGTTACAAACCGTTTAACGCGGGATAGTTAGGACAAAATTACGAGTGTAATGTGCGGACACTAGGAATTTTAAGCGGACGGTTCCAAATTGGCAATGTGGGAGAGCTACGAGGAATATTACAATGAGGGCTGCATGGAAGATGACCTGTACGTGCTGCATCCTGCGCCCCCTTACATGAGGTTAATCGTATTTTCGTTTTCCTTTCTATTTTGTTCGTGCGCATAAAAAAGAAACCGTAACGGAACGGGATTTACCCTTATGCATGTAAAAGAATGAGATAGATTCTAAAGCCGGGATCTCAGCGGAGTGTAGGTACTGCTGACTGAGATTAACTTGTCGTTGGAGAAAATTCTTCTATCCGGAAGACATAAACTGCTTTACGTTCGCCTAATGCGTCATTTCATTAGGATCTTTTACGGCGTTTAGATGAACTCCATTTCGGTTTTAGTATGTAAGTGTATCACAAATTACCTGTCTCGTTAATGTTCGGATTTGGGCGTTCTAACTCTCTTTCGGTTACTAAATTATATCTCCGATTTTGTTTTTCTTCCACTTTAAATATTAAAGTGTCTTAAGTCTTTCGAACTTGCTCGCGTATATTTTTAATAGTGAAACGAAAATTGATATTTTCAAATCGAATTTGTAAAATTTATTTATTATCTTCTTCCCTATTTTCGAGACCTTACTTTATAAATTCATTTTTAAGCAAGTTCAAATGTGTCTGTAACTATTAAAAAGAACTGCATGCTTTAGATTGCGCACTAGCAAAATATCCGTGCGGTTTAAGAGCGACTTTAACAACACTGTTTTAAATAAAACGATTTTCACATAGTCGGTCGATAACAAAATAATCTTTTTCTTAGTGGAGATGCTCCAGTTTGTCTTATCTAAATCTTTTTTCTCTGGAACGTAAATTATTTATTTCTGTGCGCAATATTTATTTGAATTTTAATGTTTAAAATGTAAAATATACGTACGAATTATATCAAGAAAAACTACGTCTTCTTGATACCTATATCGCATTTTTATTTATTTTTGCTACAGGAAGTTTATTTCATTGATGAAGTTAACAATGAAATAATTTATTATTTTTCTTAATGAAATAGGTTTATTTACCTTAAATCTTCACCCTGAAATATACAAAAAAATAATATTAGAATTTACATAATAAGTTACGAATTAAGTGCATTTATTATATACATTCTAATGTTGGATATTTCTAAATGCGACTCCCACTACTTTATCAAAAATCTTTAGCAAGACCGTTTATATTGTTTAATTAGTATTAAGTAGGGTTCATGTAATTATGTAGTTGAAAATTGAAGTAAAACTTAAATAGCTTAGTTTAAAATCTGGGGATATTTTTTATCAACGAAAACTCAAAAGCATTTCAGTAAGGAGAAGTGTTCGCAGAGAAAGTGCATTTGCAAAATTGTTTGTAAGAGAATTCTGAATCCAATCGTATTATTCCGTAATAATTGAATAACTATTGTAATTAAATTTATTCTGCAGTGAGATTATATGCGCCTGAGCCAGATCTACTATTAATTGCTTGTTGCCTACAGGAGCTTTCGGTTGGAACATTGCTAAAATAACTTTTTGTAACTCTTTTTGCTAAAATTCGAGTTTTTGTTGAGATCTTCTAAGATGTCGGCATATGTTGATGCTAGAACATACCACGGAATATATCACCTATATCTACAAGCCACTTCGCTATTATCTTATAGGAGTAGTGTACCCTGCATTTATTGTGACCTAAAATACACCGACATACCTTGAAGCGAAGCTTAAACAATCTAGGCAAAACTGTAACACGGGATATCTAACGCACTTCAAAGTCAAACAATTAGGCTTTGTATTGTGGTTGCAATTCTTCACATATTATTCCAAAAATTCGTGAATTTAAAGCTTTTGATATAATGTTGTTTGTAATTCTCATGATTTCGTAGATGATAAGCAGTTCTTCCGCTAAATTATTGAACATTAATATTTTGCGATTTATGTAACAGATTTTATTGTCTTACAGAAGACACAAAACTGCAGCACCATTACTGCAAGTATTAACATAATTATTGAATATTATAATATATGATTTTAAGAAAATATTCTGTTACACGAAAAAAAATTTCGCCAGTGTTTCCCTTGTAAATAAATATTGTCATTTTATAGAGTCCTCGTTAGTAAAACGTATAGTAAGTAGTAATGATAATGTTTAGTGCATGCTGATTCGAGAATTTGTATAGTGCAAATTTTTCAACATAATCAATTTTGCAATGAGTGCTTGTAAAATACTGTTTGGCATGCCAATGCCGTCATATGTCTTTCACATCAGTTGGAGGCTAAGTTTCATTTCATTGTGTCAAAGCATATGTCGAAGAATTACCATGAGATCGGGATTAATTCCTCGCATGACAACCGGTGTAAACAAGAGCGACTATCAGTGACTGCTCAGAAAACACATGTTGTCACGTTCACGAGAAAAAGAATGCTAGAAGGTTCACAACCACTAGTGTAAGGTATTGAAAGGACTCCGTATATCAAAGAAGCAAAATACCTTGGGGTATGGTTTGATTAAAGACTTACATGGAACACACTTATCCAGAAAACAACCCACAAGGCCACTGTTGCCGGAGGCAAGTGGAGCAGGTTGTGTGGAAGAAATTGGAGCATTAGCCCGAAAACGGCTCTGTGGTTATACACAAGGGTAACTAGGCCCATGATAACATACGGAGTAGTAAACGTTGAGTGGTGCACAAAGGCAGGCTTGTCTGTGTGCCACAGGACCAATGAGATCGCCCCTACCGCTGCGTTGGAGGTAATTCTAAACATGCCATTACTACATGTTTAAATAAATGGAACTGCTAGGTTTACACTTTACAGACTCATGCACAGTGAAACACCGATAGGTAAATCGCATTGTGCTGACCGTCAAAACTACTAATAAATGAACTTGAGGAGACACCCATTATGCTATGTGACACTGCGGTTCAGAAATTTAACCTGGGTAGGATGTATCCACCAGATAAGAAGAACTGGGAGAAAGGCCCTCCAGTAAAAGCGGACTCAAACTGATATACAGACGGCTCTAAAACTGATTATGGCGTAGCAGCCGGAATATATGGAAAGATCTCCAGAAGTGCGAGTCAGGTAAAAGCGACACTATTTTCTCCGACAGCCAGGCAACACTTAAAGCGATCAACTCAGCAAGTGTTGACTCTAAACTGGTTTGGGACTGCGTAAGTGCCCTAAATGATGCACCCGAAGGAAACTAACATTGGCCTGGGTTTCCATCCACATGAGGGTGAAAGGAAATGAGGCGGCCGACGATCTGGGCAGACGAGGCTCGTAAGGTCATTTGTTAGAGGTAGCCCTTCCTTCGCCATTATCAAATCGCAAATTAAAAAGTCCATCAACGACTGGACACAGAACAAGTCCAAAGGAATTGTGACATATGTCACCAGGACAAAGGTAGGTAAAAGAGTTCTTAAGAGAATAGAAGCCTGAGCTTACTAAAGACCTACTGAGTAAAGACAGGAAGGTTGTCAAAATGTTAATGAGTCTGTTGACTTGTCATTGTAGACTAAATAAGCATATTTGTAATATATGCCTGGCAGAGGACGCTATCTGTAGATTCTGCGAAGAGGAGGGCGAAATTCCAGTTCATGTGCTGTCCCATTGCGAGGGCCTTGCAAGCACAAGGTTTCTAGTACTGACGGTAGAGAACCCCGCAACGAATAGCTATGTAAAGGAGTCGCTCTCAAAGATGATAGGCCTAATTATGATGGCAAAATTACAGGGCGTCTTCTAGGACAAATGGGATCACAATAGATCTGAAAAGATCGCGGTGAAATTGGTTACAAAGCAATCCCAATCCTAATCTAGTCTATCTAAATCTTCGCATTTTTCTTCGCAAATTTGGTAACTAACTTCTGAGGGTTTTTAATCGCGGAACCTCTTTTTAGCACCCTAATTAGCTACGGCTTACGTCGTTATAATGAGACGCCTGCTTTAACAGCGTTAACGCTTGGCTGATAGTCTAGTGGCTTGCACATTTGTTTATTAGTCGTGAGGTCCACGGTTCAAATCTTACTCTTGTCAATTATGATACTTTTTTTTTCCGGGATTGTAATGACGATTAGGAGGAAGATTTGTAATAAAATAGTAAATTTATATAGTCCCTTAAAAAATATACTTTTGAAGAATCTATAAACTTTACAAAGTTGGCATCGTATTTTATGGTGGATAATTTTATGACTAGTTGATTGGGTGTGAGTTGACTGAGTCATTGGAAATTTTGTGCTCCTAACAAAGAGCTTTGACTTATTTGGCAGTTTTATTTCTAGATTGGAGTGCGTGGAGACACACTGGTGTTCCGTAGCACACCGATTGCTAAGCAATGATCTGTGTGAAAAACAAGCCAAATGAAAATAAATAAAAATGCAATGGGTGGACGATTTGTTGTACAAAAATTAAAGAAAAATAGTTAGCGTCCTTATTATATTCGGTCGCATCAGGATCTTACTGAATAGGATTTCAAAAAACGTTTTCAATCTCGCAATTTGGTCAAGTTATCATGAATAAGTACTTCATACAAGTTGAATATTGTAATTTTTATTTCTCTTAAATATCGTAGGAACCACCAAAAATATTTATAGAAAAATGTAAGTTAAGTTAATACAGTAGGTACGCGATTCTGCATAACTTCCCGTGTTTTAATATACAGGGTATCGCACTCAATAAAATTCGAATAAAACCATTTTGAACTCGGTAAAGTTAATACTACCTTCGTGACCATGACCAAAGAAATTTTATTGTTTAATTTGCGAGCGTTTGGGGGTAAGAAAACTTTATTTGGTAAGCGCGACCTTTGGTCTTTTTTTACAGAAACAGTTGTAACTCCAAAAGGAGCACATTTTAAAATTGTTTCAAAATATAAAGAGTAACCCGAAAAAGAATTACACACCAATACTATGAAAATTCAAATGGAACATCCTATATTGTGTCATATTTTGATAGTGCGGACTAAATAAAGGCAAGTTATTGTTACGTTTCCTGTATGTAACTCAATTCGTCTATATATTTTTGGGATAATTAACTGTTCTTCAAAATGTAAACCAAAATTTAATAGATTAATATTTAAGCGAAATATTTTAAATTTCATTTACTTTTTAAGTAAAGCACTAGACTTGAAAATAAAATGAAAATTGTGTTTAGAAACTATACAGAGTGAATAAAAACTTATTTTTCATTTTCTCTGTCTATCATTTAAGCCAAATAACCTTCTCATTTTAAATGAAACACTTTATTTTACTATCTTATTTAGATTCTAATTTTAACCATTAAAATTGGATTACAAGTTTAGTTGCCCATCGTTGGGTTTTAAATATTAATTAATAAAGACAAACAAAAAAATGAGTGTTACTTTAGATTATCTTCTTGTTGCTTCTCTTTAAATTAAGTTCCATTTTTGTTGTGAGTCGCATATAGGTGATCGTATTTACTCAGTGTACTCATGCAGGATGTACACGATCTACTCAAAATTGAATAGTAATCGCTCTTTCATTGTACATATTCATCAATACAGCACGTTGATTGATGAAATTCCTCGCTGGCGCATTAAAATAAGTAAATAAACACCGTAAATTGGATTCTGCGATTACGAATTATCGGGTTTTCATATCCTGTTCGCGATCGTAGCGACTAGATGAAATGCAATAAGCGGCGATCCTATGTCTCGGCGCAGCGCCCTCTCTGTGCGGTTCCGATACCGCGACGAGCTACGTGGAAACGTTCTGCAGTCGCTTCTATATTCCATTATGATGTTGCGCGAACATCGCGATCGGCAGAAGCTGGCGTCAATATTATTATCTCTTTCCACTGCCGTCGGCACGGGCTGCAAAATAACGTCAATCACTTTTCCGGATGGGAATTTCTTGCGAAATTAAATTCAACGTTGCTTTGAGCTAGCGTGTTTGCGTGCGTCACAGCTTCGCGACGGGTTCCGATTACGCTAGTTGGTTTTTAAAGTGCATTTCCTCCAAACAGTTATGACGTGTTGTCTAAAAGAATATTCCGTTTTGAAGATTTACGTCTTGAGGCTTACCAGTCTTTGCTATGTAAATATAATTGGAGAATCGTGCCATGTAGTCTGACACAATGATCTATTTTTCAAGCTGCGGAATAGTTATATTAGAAGTACCGACAGTTACAATTGATAAAATAGCAGAAAAGGGAATTGCTAATTCATCTGAAGGTAATGTAAGTGAATTATTGAAAAAGTTGCGCGAGTGGAAGCATTAATCGTGAAGTATATAAGCAGTATTGTAAGGCTTTGTGCTATTGTAAGGTGACTTTTCATGCGTACGTCTGCCTCCACGTTTTACAATCCTGCGTCAGCTGTTTAATTCCTTCCTTCGTTCGACTAATCGTCCCGTCCACTACAGCCACTAGGGCTTATTATTGAGCCGATGTTACCAGCCGAAGTTCATCGAACACGTTCAGGCTCTTGAGGTAGCTCAGAATCATTTTGCATGGGATCTTTCCCAGGTCTTCTAGGAAGAGGTCCACCTTTCTAAGGATCACATAAGTGATTGTAATCGCGGCGAGACTATGGCAGAAGATGTGCCATTGCGTTGGTGGACGAGGCGACAGTTAACGCCTCGTCCACCAAACACACAGATGTTTTTTGAGTTTGTAGTGGCCTGTAAAAACAGAAGCAATTACTTTGACAATTGTAGCGTCAAGTTCAAGTAGTTTTTAGGTTCTGACATGATTAGGTAAAATGCACTCTTCTGCATGTACCATACTACAACAGTTGTTAAAATGTTGGAGCACTCTCTGATATGCCCAAACATTGATTTGCTGTTTAGCTACTATAGGTGCTATGCCAATTGCTGGTTCCGGTCCTTGGAAATTCTCCGCAGCACACATTTTCGCAGGAGTACCTGCATTCTCATCTCAATGAATGAGTGAGTGCTCATACCCAGATTAGTTATAGATTGTTAGCCGTCCCCATTTAGTGTTTGTCTTAATGCTGCAGATCAGCTTCGAGAAGCATTTGTGCGGCTTTACTGTGTTCAGTACTGCCTGATTGTCACTGAATATTCAACACCTTTTTTCCTCTCTGTTTGGAAAGAAGCTAGTGAAGTACGCATCGATTATTGGTTGAGTTCACATCATGTCCGATGGGATTGCTGGCATACCTACTGTCGGAAATGACAGATTGCAGCAGCTTATTAGTTATTCCCTGACATTCAGCCTTTTTTAATTTTATTTTCAATCTTCCTCAAAAATCTACATTTACTCGTCTTACCTGTTTACCAGTTGTCCAGGTTTCACTACTGTACATTGTAGTAGATCCTCATTACCTGTTTCACTACTTCGAGTTTGAGTTTCGACAAAACTTGACGGAAGAGCACGACAAGGTAACGAAAGTGAAGCGTTGACTGTTCAATTCGGTAAAGTGGCGTTTTCTATCTTCGAACGAGTATAGTAAGGTTGTACTTTCGGATGTGGTAGTCAAAAAACATATTTTTACGGTATACAATAGTGAATTCTATAAGATTCATATAAAAAAATATTTTCTAAAATGAGGAATAGCGCTGTAGACAAAGGTTTAGTCCTCGCTGTTTTACCTGTAGGTACTTTAATGTTATAAGAAATTTATGAAGCAATATTATCTGAAGCAACATCAATTTGAAGATAAACAACTTACATTGACGTTACGTAGAGAACACGTTATAAAACTTTCACGGAAAACCAGTAAGCCGTCAGAGAAGGACAGCGCATTTCATTCTTCCTCCAATATTCATGTTTCCATGTGCTCCGATTCTGTCGAACATCGTAATTTGTACGTCGGAAGCGAAAGGTGGATGAAATATCAGATCATAGAACGTTGCACGGAAAAGCCGATAGGGCCATCCTGTACTTGCAACACGGTCTATCGAAGGGCCGTATCTTCAAGCGGACCTAAATACCGGTTAATATTTAAATGGAGTTTATCGTAATCTACTGAAACTACTACGTTCAAGTAACGGAGGAAACAGAATTGTTTTGTTAAATATTAACTATGCCAGCGTTCGGTGTTCCTCACGAAGCGATGTCTATATACATACTCGTATAATGGTATGGGCAAAATAATGCTGGAATATTTAGGTACACACGTAGGTACAGTTCAATTGGTTTTACGAAGATAATCTTTGTACGGTTTATAGTTTTAGAGCTTCAATATTCCAGTAAAGTAGAACCTTATCACATCGACTATTTTTGTTAACTATTAACGAGTTTCGGGAATGGGTTATGTTAGTTTAACCTTGTCTCAATGCGTACCTATCTACATTTATTGGACAGGTTGCATGCACTAACAAGAGCATATAGACAATTATGTAGTTCAGATTTAAATGAAAGTGTTAAGTTTATTCTTTATTTGCGGTACCGAATCGTAAACTTATTTTGTATTTTAGGCCATGTCTGGTCATTCGCTGCATATTTTCATTCTCCTTTAGTTGTTATCTGCGTAATTTTTAGGCTCTTTGAACTGGACATTTGCAAAAAAGTTCAGACAGATAGTATAAATCGTATTGAGATAGCTGAGTAAATGCTGGAAAATACATTCCTAAGTATCGTGCGTTTACTTAAATGAAAATATCGGCGCACTTTCTGTTGATGAAGGGCGAGTAGGTACTTTCCGTTGGTGTGTGACTGCGATGTTATCCCCGCGAAGTTTACCACGAAACATTGGCGTTGGTCTGTGGAATCCGTTGAAAGCAAATATGTAGATATTGCCAAAAGAAATGTTTATTCTTTTGTTATTATAATATAGATGTTTAGGTTTTTAATAACCCTTGTTCTATTTTCTTTTTTTTTGCAAGAAGGAATCTTCATAAGACACAAAGGGGTCCATATCCCCTTGCGTGTGGGATTCTCGTGGGGGGTGTGCAACCATGAGTCTACCCACTAAACCTCCCCTATTTCGTCACGCTTTGTTTACTCGGAACCGTCCCGTCGGGACATACCATCATCCATACATCTGGATAGTCTATATTCTTCCCGGGATGTCGATATTGGCTCGCCTTTCCCACTAATCCAGTTCCTTAGTAACCATCAATTCCTTCAGCCAGGTGTGAATGATCTTCCAGCTCTTTTCAGATTTAACCATCTCGGCAATCATGTTTTCAGATGTTAAAGTCGTGCCTATTTTAAAGTTGACCTGCGTGTTCATCCAAGACCACCGCATACATTCAAACATCGTTCGCTGAGGTGTGTCTTCAACATCGCAATACCCGCAAAGATCTGTGTCATCCTTCTTAAACCGCTTTCCATATGCTCTAAATAAATATCCCATGTCCAGTCGACACTTGAGTCATGTGATCGTCTACCTTCTAAAATTTGCAATCCATCCACATCTGCAGGTTTGGTATTAATTTCTTCGTCCATTGTGCTACGTTATCTTTCTGATACCATCTGCTCTGCCACATGTCCATTGTGATACTGTGCTATCTCTCTGACCACAATACCACCGTTCTCATACATGTACCCTTGTTCTATTTTATACTGTGTTATAAAAATATATTTGATAAATCTTTTGTTTTATTTTAATCTGATTTTTTTTTGTTCTATATAAAGGTGGTTTTATAAGTTATACCTATGTCAATGTTACTGTTATGGCTAAATATAAGGAATGGTATTAATTAATAAGCCATGTTTCTAAAAAAATCATATACTTAGGTACCTAAATTTTTATTTTGTTTGTTTAGTCAATTAGTTAATGTAAGTTAGATTGAAGTCGTCAAGCATAGTGAAATATTGTATGTCAGTTTTACCGTTAATTGAATCTTTATGTTTATAAATGTGAATTACTTCAAGTATATTGCCTGATTTTAAATTTTGTTATTATTTATTAAATATTGATATTTTGTTGAAACTAAATATATTGTGACACCGCCTTTGGGGTGTCGAGGTAACTCGGGGTCGTAAGGGGGTAATAACACAATGTCACGCCGTATGTTGGTCCTATGAACTAATTTTATTTTAATTCTTATATAGCTTATTAGGGACTCTCTTAACGACTAATTAACGACTATCCTAACGACTACTTATTCTAGTTCTTTCTCTGGCTTCACCCTCCCCCCCCCCCCCCCCCTCCTGTGGTCCCTAGTCCAGCCTACTTAAACTGTCTGCTGACTTAGCGTGTTTTGCAAGTACGCTCGGCGTAATGTGCAATGTACAATCTGCGAATAATGTAATGTACACTATGCGACAATATTGCTATGTTATACTATATGATTATGTTAAACGAAACCCACAGGATCGATGACAATCAAAATTGTTTATATAAGTGTATTTTTATCTATTTAATTATGTAAATTTATATAAAATTTCAACTAACAACTTACTTGTATCGTGTAATTTTCAATTAATGCCTGTAACCATGGTTTTTATGGCATGTGTGTGTCTTTCGATGAATGTTCGACGTTGGAATTTTTATTCTGTCGTATCGTTGGAAACAATATCTTTTTGGTAGTTGCCGGGGTACCTTCGTCTAGGAAATATTGAGTTTGTTGAAAACAAATGGTGGAGTGGATTTTCTTTTTCGATTTTTCCGAGAGTAGTAGCTTTTCGAAATGATTATCTAGAGATTATTTTATTTACCACTATGAATTCATAAAAAACTGCTGTAATTACTTACTTTTGATGAGAGTATTGCGTGTTTTGTGCTAAGAAGATGGGTATTCAGTTATTTCGAGATTTGGTGTGGCCTTTCATCTAATCCTGGTTGGTGTTCAGTAAAATTAAAGCGGTTGTTTACTTAATAAAATTTAATTGAAAATTAAAAAGTTTTATCTAGTTATCAAGTTTCGTAGTAATATACATATGATGATCTGTGTTATTACGAGTTTCTTTAAAGCGATAAGATTTTCTTGTGTGGACTTGGTTTATAGTTTGCTATTATTTTGGTTTGCTATTCTGAAGTTATAAAATATGAGTTATTTTTTTTTCAGATAAATGTTCATATAAGAAATTTTTATGTGTTTTGCAATTATGTGATTTTCTTTTATAGTTCAGGCTGGTGTATTATGCAAACAGCTATTCTTTCCTTACACATTTTACTGATACGAGCTTTAGGTAATTACTTAGTTTTAGAATGTTTTTTGCTTTATTAGGAGCATTACATCGAAAAATTGAACTTATTAAAGTTAGTGCTGTGTCAGTTATACTAACACCATGTTTTTGGTGAAATTTTTGTGATGATTTAAAATTTAAATAACGTCTAGATCATGCGGAGTTAATATACCACTTATTGTTAGTTAAAATGTTGTTGTTGTTTCTTATGAGTTTTGTGTCTAAAGGTTTAATGTCTTAAAGGTGCTAATGTCGTGGTCTTCAATTTTAATTGTAAACTTTTAATTTTGGGTGAAAAGAAATGAAATCTTTCAGGTAATTGGTATATTTTGTTTTGGTTGTGCTGTTTTGCAGTTATCTACATATCCTCCTAATAATAAATACTTCAAAATGTATTTTACTTAAAACTTCGTCTTCTATACATAGAATTAATAGAATACTTTGTGTTGTGTTGCTAGAAATTGGTGTACCCATGGCACATTTTTGTGTTGGAAATATGTTTGTGATAGTGTTGATCCCATTGCTTTTATTTTGTTATTTACTATATTATAATTTTCTATTAATTGCAATTTTTGGCTTGTTCTAATGGTGTATTTGTTTAATTTTTTACGTGCTCTGATAATAATTCAAAAATTTAAAATAGAATCCGAATTTGTGATTTTTTTTATTCACTATTAATTGTATTGCCCCGCCTATCTACAATTTTGTACCAGTTACCGTTATAAATAAAATAAAATAAAATAAATAAAACAAATACAGTTTATTTTCAAGGACCTATTGGTAACTTATACCCAATTCTATTATTAACTTCAATGTCTTTAATAATTTGTTGGTTTTCCTTGGTTTCTAAAATGCAACAGCCTCTTTTGTTTTTACATTGTCAAAAAACAATTATGTTCTAAAAAAGTTTCACGCATCACGGTATATTACACTCGCTCCTAGGCACTCTCATAAGGGTACGCTATATTGGTTTGCCGCTCAGGACAGCCATTTTAGGATTAAATACCAAAATGGATGCTCCGTTCCCTGTCAGATTACCATATGACAGGATGAGTTCCGTGCGTGTACGTCGCTCAATTATGTTTCTCCCATACCTGCTCGCATAGTCCTCCATCTCCCTTTTACATGCCCGTATTCCGAGCCGAAGAATTAAATTTTAAAATGCCTTCTGTCCTCCAATTCTCGTGCATTTGACGTGAATATTGGGACCTACAGGCATTATTAAATTCTTTTGCGTCGGTTGCGTTTGATTGATGAGAGAGCTCCAGGAGGCATACGCTTTCAAAAGAATACCCTAATTGGTTACTTACAAGAAAGACGAAAGGGAAATTGCAATACGCTGTGCGAATATGATAAAAAAGCTTTGTAATCTACAAGAAATACCTGCTAACAAGAAATTTAATAGATATTCTTTATTCGATCTTAGTCGTATATGCTAAAATTGAAGGATAATACGGTGTTATTTTCCACTTGAAATATTTTTAAACAAGAGTACTATTGGAGGTCTTTGTATCATCGACATAGTAATGAATACAAACTTTGAAGTTGGATACCGTTTTTACTCGCCCTAATAGTGTGAGATTTCGACACCCTTAAGAGTCCGTGCACCCACGAAAACCATCCCTACCTTCATGAGCTCACAACGAAACTATTTGCGTACCACTGCGTTGTAAGGGTTGTCCGCGTTCAACATAAGGTCCGTCGTCTGTACCCAGTGTCTTGATGGTTTTATCGACAGCAGCACTACAGGTCGCTCCTTCATATATGACCAAATATCTGTGAGCATTGAAAAATCTTTATCTACATACGTATACGAGGAAAAACGATGTTCTTGCATGCATATTGTCTTATTTTCTAAGATAGAATCTTTCAAATTCTAAATCTGAACGAATGTGGAGATCATATAACATAAAAAATTAAAGACGATGCATGTTTAGTTGTAATATCTGATTTTTGATTTATATTATCGCATACCCAACAACAGCTAACACATTCATCGTTTTAAAGCTCGAGCAATTCTTTTCTTCGAAACCTCCATACATCCTTTGCATGCACGAATTCAAATTTTTAGGATCATTCGTGTCTCTAACACTGTACTGGTCATCATATTCAGACTCAGAAAAACTTCCTATGCCTGTATCTTTTAATCTCTTTATCACAATTCCCCATTTTCTGTTTAGTGTTATGGTTTAGCGAACTTCAAATCTCATTATTCCGTTTTCCCCATAATTCTGTACAAGCACTGCCAGAGATGATTACTTCTAATTCAACGATCACGAAGATTAAAATGAAAGAGGTAATGCTAGTATGTATTTGCCCGCGAACAATAGATGGTGCAATTGCAGACTAGTACCCACTTTTCATACAATTTTGTTAGAATACTTATATATATAATCAATAACTCCTTCTACCTCAATTAAGGTGTAGGAATATTTCTTTTCTTTTCAGCTATGGACGAACCTCTTCCATTCTCTTCTATTTTCTGCCATCTTCTTCGCTTCTACCCATTCTTTGTTTCTTTTCTGTAAAATTTTCCTTATCACATCGTCCCAAGTTTGCCTAGGTCTTCCCAGCTTCCTATTTTTTTGTATTCTCGCCTCCCATATCTTTCTCAGTGGCCTCGATGCTTCCATCCTCAATAGATGTCCCCACCATTCTAACTGCTTCTCTTCTATAAATTCTAACGTCGATTGTATGTTTGGGTCTTTTCTTATATCTATGCTTCTGATTTTGTCTCTCTTCGTAACTCCTCGAACTCTTCTCAGAAACTTCATTTCGACTGCTTGTATCTTTTTTTTTTGTTTTTCATTTAGTATCCATGATTCGCAGCCGTAAGTTAGGACGGGTCTAATAATTGATTTAAATACTTTAATTTTGGTTTTTTGTGATATTTCTTTTTTATTTATGAATTTATTTTGCATAGTATAGTACAGCTTCATTGTTTTTTCAACCCTTTCATTTATTTCTGCTTCTTGTGTTCCATTTTCGTCTAGTGTTACACCTAGGTATTTGAAAGTATTAACTTGTTGTATATTCTCTCCGTCAATCTCTATTTTAAGTTCTATGTTTTCATTTCCTATGGCCATCACTTTTGTTTTGTTTATGTTTAACTTCATTCCATTTTGTTCAAGTTCTTTATACCATACATTAATATTGTGTTGCAAATCTGTCTCGTTTTCGGCAACTATAACGATATCATCTGCAAACACTCCTTCCGAGATTTCTACTTTTTGTAAGTTGTAATATCCAACACAAAATTTCTTACTTTTTTTGGTACATTTCTTAATAATATCGTCCATAAAAATTATGAACAATATTGGACTTAAGCTTCCTCCTTGTCGTAGTCCTAATTGTGTTGTGAAGAAATCTGATACATTATTATTTGCTATTACTGCGTTAACATTGTTTTTATACACTTTTGTAATTATTCTTATAGTTTTATCGTTTATGTTCCTTTCTTTTAAAGTATTCCATAGTTTTTCTCTTGGGACTTTATCGAACGCTTTTTCGAGATCTATGAAAGCCAATAGGACCTTCCGCTTTTCTTTTATTGCTTTTTCTGTAATTTGTTTAATGGAAAAAACTGTGATCTTGTGTGCTATTACCGCGGCTGAATCCACTTTGGGATTTTTCCAAGGTATCTTCAATTGCTTCTCTCAGGTGTTTCTGTAGTATTTGTTCAAAAATTTTCATGGCTGTGCTTATTAAGATACACCTCGGTAATTATTGCAGTTCTTTTTATCGCCCTTCTTGAAAATCGGTGTGATCAGCGTCATTTTCCAATCATCAGGTAGCTCTTCTTCTTCCCATATTTTATTGTACAAATGTAGCATTGTTTCTTTTGCCTTATTCCCCATATTCTTTATCATTTCCGATGTTAACTTATCGTACCCTGGTGATTTACCGTTCTTTAGTTTTTGTATTGCTTCTTCTAAATCATTCATGCTTATTATTTTGCCACTTTCTTCTGCTGTTACTACTTGTCTAGTTGCACTTTCGTTCATCTCATCTTTTCCATCTAATAGAGTTTGGAAATGTTCTTTCCACGTTTTAATATTTTTTTCCTGCTCTGTTATCCAATTCCCATCTTTGTCTTTTATATGTTGTATTTCTTGTTTCTTTTCTTTTCTACAAACTCTTAATACTCCGTAAAATAGCTTTTGGTTCTCTTTGCTGTTTCTTTCCATTCTCTTCCAACTATTCTTTTTTGCTTCCATCACAAGTTTTTTCACTTTATTTCGTTCGTTTTTATATATGTCATAACTGTTGGTTGTTTTATCTAACAAATATTTCTTCCAAGAGTTTTTCTTCAATTTTATTTGTGGCTTAATTTTGTTTCTTATTGTTTATTTTCCTATTAACTCCGCATACCTCTTTAGTTGTTTCTATGATTGTGTTTTTAAAAGAATTCCATATTTGATTTATATTCTTCTTCGCATTATCTATTTCTGCGTTTTTTAACTTTTCTGATATTGCTTCTTCATATTGCCGCGCAATATTCTTGTTTCTTAATTTATATGATCTTATTGTTTCAGTTTCAATTTTTCTTGTTCCATCCATACTATTTGCCTCTCGGTTTTCCATTTTCTCTCTAATTTTTGTTATTACTACGTAATGGTCACTGCCAATCTCAGGCCTGTTAGAATACTTACCTATGTAATCAATATTATAATGGAATTAAGTATTAGGAGAAATAGTGTTGTTAGTACAAGCAAGGGTTCAAATAATAAAAAGTAATCATTAAGTAAAATGTTTGACTAATAAACAAATATAAAATATAACTACGCTTTATAGACCCATAGGAGATAAGAAAGCGTTTGCTTGCGTTATTAGGGTTCAGCATGTAAAGTAAATTCAGGATCGTTCTTGTTAAGTCAAACTCATCTTGCCACTACATGATGGAGTGTGGTACTTCTTCAGACTTTTGTTTCATTTGTGGCGAATACATAGTTAAAACTCAACACGGAAACATTCTAAGGGTTTTTGTGAAAAAAGTGTATTTGCTTACTGCAAGTTGAACTAAGCGTTAATATAAAACTTGAATTCCTCATACGGGGTGGAGCAGCTGGACTTTTGTCTATATTTTATGGATAAGACAGGGCCATTTTGCATTGCGACGTGAAAAATAAAACCGCACCACAGATTGTTGCTTCCGTTTAGCAGACGTAGGTTAAGTTCTGAAATTAATTAATTTCAAGCACCCTGCTGCGTTTTATAGCCAAAAGTTCTGTAAGTGGACTGCTAAATAAAACAAATTCGTCCTCGCTTGAACTCGTTCAATGGTCTTCGGTCAAATCGCATTTTTCTAGCCTAAACCAGCTAGTACATCGGCGGCAGTAACCAGCAAGCAGAAAATAAACTTCTACTGTGCATGTACCCTTATACAGCGCAATAGCAAGAGGGTGTACTCAATAGAGTGAGACATATCTGCAGGAATAAGGAGAATCGGTATAATCTGCGCGCAAGAAGGTAGCCACCCCCACTATCTTCGCGGTTCGTACAAAATCCATAATTCAGTATTTATTGTAATGTGTACAGAGTGAGCAACCGGATGCAACCACCACATACGTTACAGAGAAAGTATATTCTTTTTGTTTTACTGTTTTCCATCCTGCTTATTGTTTACATTTTGTCATCTGACATTTAATATGTTTGAAAGCGGTAGCTCCTACGTTCACTGCGATTTTCTTGTTAGTTTTTGTAAATATAGCATTTATTGCACAGTAACTGCCTTTTCAAAAACTACTGAATGGAACGCTCAATATTTGCCTAGTGAAGATGGCATTCACGGATGAACAAGGCAGGTTCTTTGTAATGGCGCATTTTGGAAGTGCTACACATGTGCAGGATGGATCTTAGTCATATCCTCTACAGTCCTGCATGCAGCAATTTACATTGGAATATCCAAATGAAGACATTGAATATGACCAATTTGATCGACATAGCAAAAGGCTGGTACAGCGATTTATGGAGACTGGTAGCTCTGCAAAGGATAAACCAGTTGGCGCACCACCAGTGTTAATTGAGGAAGCAGTAAATGACAAATTTCTGATCGTATGACAACTAGTCCCAATAAATCGGTTAATAAAATTAAGCTGTCGCACAGCCTTACAGAAACATTGCACTATGTTACCGTATAAAGTCACTGTACATCAACTGTTGTTACCTAGGGATTTCAACAAAGGCGAAATTATTGCTTATGGTTTAATGAACATTTAAATGAGGAGCAATTAAACACAACTTTCTTCTGTGATGAAGCTTGGTTCCACCTTTCGGGTTATATAAATAGCCAAAATTATCGTAGTACATGGGCAACAAAAGACCCACACATATACAAAGAAACGACATTACATCCTATTAAAACAAGTGTGTGAATTGCAATGTCACGTAAACGCATTATGACACCCATATTTTTTGACGATACGGTTAATGCTGCTCATTACATATACAATGTTTTAGAACCGTTCATTAATGAACTTTATGATGACGGACATCAGAATGGATATTTCTAACAAGATTGTGCTACCCCACATACAGCTGGGGCTACAATAAGGTACCTTGAAGAATATTTTGGCAATCGATTAATAAGTAGAAGACGTTGACCAGTACATTCCCCGATCTAACGCCATTAGAATTTTTCGTGTTTGGCTATTTAAAAAACTTAGTGTTCCGAAACCCTCGCCGTACTCTTGATGAGCTGAGAAATGCCATCACTGCAGCGGTAACTGATATCAACGAAGAAGTTTTGACCAACGTGTTCCACAATATGCAACGAAGAATAAATTTATATTTACCAAATGATGGTGATAACTTCGAGCTTTTATTGTAGAAATTTTTTATTCTCTAAAAATATTTACCAAAGTATTTTTGTTTTAAATGTGATTTAAAAAGCAATTTATTCTTGACAGTAATCGTCTCGTATATTAAAGTTATATTATAAATATACCTGACAAATCAGCAATGTGACATCTTGTACTAGCAACTTAACAATGTTGCTACCCTAAAATTTGTGGTCACGTGGTGGGCACATCCGTTTCCTCACTCTGTATCTGCAGTACTGTACGCTGTTAATTCAGGAGGCTCTGTCCGCCAGTTCGAGCTCGTGACGTGCTGTTACAATATTTAAAATATAAATACTTAAAATAAGCGCATGTTAATCACGCCATCTTGGATGCAGATTTGCACTAGGGCATCTTTAAAAGAAGACTAAATAACAACATCATTATTAAACATATAGTAGCATATAAACTCATGCAATCCCTTTCCAGTACAAGTTGCAAATTGAATGATGTAGGTATATGGTGCTTCATTTAAAATAATGGAATAATACAGCTACTCTTTTTTTCCTCGAATTTTTTTATTATGCAGCTTTGCATTTTAAAAATCTTTCTTTTTTCCAAAATAATGAATAGATCAATAATCAAAGATTGCTTGGGTACTTTATATACTCTGGCGCGTTTTATTTCCTTAATTTAATTTAAATATTATGTCTAAGACGACTTAATACCTGTTAAATTTAATCTAAAGACCCAAAATCTCCGCAACTACAAATTATACAAAGCTAAGCCCTGGAATTACTCGATCTCTCCTTTCTTCCGCTATTAATGGCTTGGCAATAACACGCCACGTCTTTCGCGTAATTCCTTCGGAACATAATAGCAACATCTCCGTCTCCTCTGAATTCGGATGCGGACATCTCCGCAGCTCTGCGGTCGTTCCCTAAGCCGCCTAATACTGACCGTTGTTGCCTACGCACCGACCCCAATAGTCGGGCGAGGTCCGATATGAACCGTTAATATACGTCTGCGTAATTGTTGACTTAATTGGAACATTCCGGAGGACGGAAAGCGTCCAGACTCCCTCCTAGTAATCTCGCGAACGCCGAACAATATCCCGCAACATCTCATATCCTGATGGTTGATGGAATGGCGTCCGAATACTGTTCCGATCTGGTCTACTCCTCCTTCCCCCTCTACTACGGCTGACACATGTCCGTCGTCGGTTTGCAATTGCGACATCTTTATTGACCACGACGCCAATTAATTCGCATTGTTCTAATGTATGTTTCTCTTGTTGCAGCTCTGACGTCAGCGAGGACTCGGACACGTCCGGGTAAGTGATTGCACACCCTAAGCATCAGGACACATTAACACTTAATCAGTTTACTCGAAGGCTTTATTTTGTTATTCCGTCCATGTTTACTTCTATGAATTAACATAGTGGGTCTAAAGTCTATTAAAAATACCACAAAGGACAAGTAGATAATGATTTAAAGCGTTAAGTACTTATGTTCTATCTCATGATTAAAAATTCAATATTGAATAGCGTGAATCATCATTAATAACACTAATTTAAACCCATGGTTTAAGTTTACATTTAGTTGGATATTTTCACTACCTTTGGGGCATCATATATCGTCCGATGATTAAGATCGAGAATTCGCGAACAGATACAAGAATTAGCCGATGTATAGGTTGAATTAAGATTAATTTACGTCAAACCCGGCTACTCACAAAGGCAAGGCTGACGGATAGGGCTAACCCCTAAAGAGGTGTGTATTACACGTACATATTTATTTTGCTTACAAGGGGACACCGGCAAGTAATAAATTTTTATTTTGATGAAACTTCACAGACTAAAAGAGTACTAAAATAAAAAGTAAGTATTTTTTTAGCGGACCAACCGCCCGATTTTGGGCCCCACACCCCTCCAAAGTTTGAGCAATTTTTCAATTTTTATTAATATCTCCGAAATTATAACAAATATTAAAAGATTTTTTAACATAATTTGCAACATATTACATGATCTCAAGGCACCATCTATCTTCGCAAAAAGTTAATCACGGGGACCGAGCTTCCTATACCGCTCACCCGGGGGGCGGGGGAGGGAGGAGCGGGGGGGTGCTCAAAATCGGGCAATTGGCCCGCTAAAAAAAGAAATACGTACTTCTTCATTTAAAGTACTCTTTCACCCCGTGAAGTTTCACCGAAATCGGAATTTATCACTTGCCGATGTTCCCTTGTTAGTAAATCATGGTTGTTGTGTGCTGCACCGCGTGTCCCAGATTCAATGTTACAAGTGATATTTACCTTATTTTTAGAGATATAAAATCGAGCAAGGCGTCGATGAAAATGCTTTGCAGAATTCCCGCTGATAGTCCAGTGGCTTGCACGCTTGGCTAGCAGTCATGAGGTCCAGACTTCAAATCTCACTCTGATCAATTACGATATGCGTTTTCTACCGGGATTGTAATGATGATTAGGAGGGAGATTTAGCTCTGTTGTGGTGCCTGACAAGCATATGAAACCCTTAGACTTTATATACTCCCTTAAAGAAAATCCTAACGGATATACTTTTTGAAATAACCATCTTCTCAGAAACCCACCCCAAACCATTTTTTTTTAAATTGCACCTCTCATCGTTTGGCATTCTTCCCTTTTAAATTCAGTTATTGCAAACATTACTGCCTGCAGATATTGAATGAACAATCGCATAAACCAAAAAAATTCTTAAGACATTTTTTATTTTTATTCTTTTTTTACTTTTATTCTTGTCGAACCAATAAAACAATTAATACCATGTGCTAGAATCTTTACACTTAGGGAGGAGGGATCACTTCGACTTCTTGGTTCATCCGTATTATTTTACCATTTGCTTATGACCCGTTGCGGTAGTTTCCAAAGGCATCCAAATGCTTCCAAATGGCTATTCTTGAAACGAATTTTATTAGTATATACAACTATATATTTAATAACAGATCTCACCTAACTATTTCTTTTAGATAAGTGTGATATATTTTTCAAATATCTATAATCGCCGCTCGCACTAAATAAGTTAACGCAAATGTTGCGTTAATATCGTAATTGCTGCTGTTTTCTTTCTTCTGTTTCCCTAACTATATTGTGCTTTATTACGTCGGATTCTTGTGTTAATGACTGACCATAGTTGTATCTCGCATGCGCTATGCATCTTCCTGCCATATTAATAGTAGACGTTAAATGTTCTAGAAAATCATTTATATCACATGAGGTCCAGATAAACAAGGAATGGTAATTTAGTTCTATAAATTATTTAAGAAGTTTCCATCGTCACATACATATATATATATATATTGAGATATTTTCTGTTTCTTGGTGTTTGCGGCATGAAATGGAGATTGGTGATGAAATGATTAAACCACGAAATAAAACGACATTTACGTTTCGGCAATATATATATTGCCTTCTTCAGAACTAAAATTATCGTCTTACATTTTACTAAACTTAATTAAATTTTAACTACATTATTATAATTATGAAAAACTAAAAAATCATTCTGATTTACTAAATTTTGTTATTTTTTGTTAATTAAATTTACATGATTTTAAATTATTTTTACATTTTAGAGTTTTAAAATTTTAAATTGTGGAACTATAATTGTTGACCGTGCAACTGTATATTTAGAAAAAAAACATTTTTTTTTCTAAATATACAGTTGCACGGTCAACAATTATAGTTCCACAATTTAAAATTTTAAAACTCTAAAATGTAAAAATAATTTAAAATCATGTAAATTTAATTAACAAAAAATAACAAAATTTAGTAAATCAGAATGATTTTTTAGTTTTTCATAATTATAATAATGTAGTTAAAATTTAATTAAGTTTAGTAAAATGTAAGACGATAATTTTAGTTCTGAAGAAGGCAATATATATATTGCCGAAACGTAAATGTCGTTTTATTTCGTGGTTTAATCATTTCATCACCAATCTCCATTTCATGCCGCAAACACCAAGAAACAGAAAATATCTCAATACAGTACACATCGGCAAAGAAACTCGCTTAAGATATATATATATATACATATACTGCTTTATGGTTTAAATTAACGAATTTTACATTGTTGAAAATAACATTCGAATTGGCATATCAATAATTTAGGAGAAAGTTCAAGAATTTAACATTTAATGAACCGAATAAATATATCGATCTCAAATACCCCTTTTACGAATTAATTAGAACAGAGATGTAATGAAAACCGTTAGTTCAATAAAAGCGCTAAATATGCTACTAACTTGGAAAGCGATCTTCTGTCCATTAATAAATAATAAGAAAAGAATTGGTTAGTTCAGTAAATGTTGTATTCTGCTGTACATAATTCTCTTAATTATCATTTCAAGCTACTTTTCAGCATTAGAGAGATTTTGTGGTTCAAAATACCTTTTTTTTTCTGGTATTTTCTCTTGGTTTTTAGGTCGATCAATGATAAAAACACTTCACACATGCAACGTTTGGTTATATTTTAACCTTTATCAAGTACATGTATAAAAATTATAATATATTTCAATATAAAATGTCAATGTTAAATTGTAAATAAATTTTTTTGTTTTATGAAAGACAAAATCATTATTTTTTTTGTTTTTAATATGAAAATTTTGAAAAATGTACTTTATATAAAGTTTGCGTTGTGTATAACCGAAACGTTGTATGTATGAAGTGTTTTTATCATTAATCGACCTAAAAGAAAAAATATCGAAATAATTAAAGGTCGAGAAAAGAAGATTTTAAACAAAATACCTTTGTTCAATTTATCATCATTCTTTTCACTTATTATTATCAAACATACCATTGATCCAAAGTGTGCTAAATATGATTTTATTATCCCGTTGCTCTTTAGTTTGGTATCCATAAATCAGAAGTAATCAAAGAAACAATGATGCTCTATGAACATCAGGTGACAAAAAGAAGTGTTACGTTGTTTTAAGTGCAAATATTGAAACAGAAAGGTACATATACTACCGTTATAAGTTAGGTGTTTGTTTGTTTCTTGTATAAGGTTATCATTTTATGCCTTGGCTTGGGTTTACCAGACTCTATCATTTATTTATTTATTTTTTTTTTGTGAGTGGAAAATGCTTTATGCATGCCAGACCTGGTTCTATGGTCTGGTAGTGTGGGACTCCAGAGTCTGTCTACCCACTAAAAACCCCCCAATATATTGTATAAAGTCGCGTGGGTGTAGGACTAATACATTTAAGAATTAAAATTATCTCTCTCTCAGGGTCTTATCTGGGATCGTGTCCCTTAATTTTGGGAAGGTGGTTTTTTTTTCATTAACAACACAACAAAAAAAAAATAATATAACATATGTGATTGTTTATTAAATGTAAGAATAAATAAATGAAATTAAATGTAACAGATGTATTAATTAATAATTAAATATGAATGGTAATCACTTATGTTTTTAATATATTAATTGAATTTGAAATGAAAATTTCACACGTTAGATTTCTTTTTAAAGCAATTAGATTTATTTATACGGTAATTTCTAGATTATCTAATATAATCCACTATCCGGTAGATGGCGCTGTTTCGAAATTGAATTTTTGTTTCCTTCAGGCACTAGTTAAAATTTTAATTGAAAGGTTTAAGTGATTTTTGAAACAATTAATAAATTAATAAATGTATTTCTAAACTCAAAAAGGTTTGTTAAATTAAAAAAAATTGCATCCATAAATTTACAAATGAAAATAACGCCTACGTTACCGACCTGAATCTCGATGCTTACATTACATTGACAGATCACTAGGTATAATCAATATCAGTCGGTGGTCGAATAAAATATCGGTGCAATTTATCGATATCAAAATGAGGTTCTGTTGCGCTAAGTTATCTATGGAACGGACTAACCTTTTTGTAAAATGCTCCGCTGTGATTGGTTGAAATTTCTTTTAATAATTAATAAAAAGTATTTTATTAATTATCCAAGTGAGTAATTTGTGATTTTCTATAATACTAGTGCCTTTTTTGACTGAAGGTCTTAAAAAATGAATAATCGATTACTGGATGCTCGGTATGTTAAAATGTTGAATGATGTCGCAAGAATGTGTGTGTTTAAGGATGTCTAAGATCTCTTGATCATCGGTTTCAGGCATTCATACGACGCTGTGGCTGGTGATATCCGACCGTCGTTGTCGAATACAAGAGTACGTATGACTGGCCGTCCACATAATACAATCGATCGGTGTGTGTGTGATTGATTTCTAAATTAGAGCTGTGTTTGACCCTTTACAATATATCTCTCCCAGATTTACATAGCCGGAACCGCCGGAGCATCATCATCAGTAACGTAAGGGTGTCCAACTATCTCCTCCAGATATGCAGCACTCCCTGTCTAGTCAGCTCTTCGGCCTCCTTTGTTTTCATGATTTCCATGATCATGTTGTCTATAATCCGCCATTTCCTTTCATTCCTCGTCATTATGGTCATCATGTTGTCAGGCCTTATCTCTACGCCGATGTGGAAGGAGGCGCTCGCTCGCAGATCATTTATTTCTTAGTGTTTATTTATTTATAATTTACTGCAAATACATAGGTAATAAATACATAAACAGCTACTGCTTCTTTATTGCTGGGTTAAGCTTTGAGCTCTGAAATACAAATCCACACCTTTAAGCACTGGCATCTGTGAGACATGTTTTATGATTTTTCTCAGAAAATATTAATTACGTTGTTATTTGTGTGTTTCTAGACTTTTCGGGCGCAGTGTATATCTATTATGTTATCCTGCTGTATAATTAGTAAAATGTAATACTATTAGGTATATTGAAATTAAATGTTTGAATATACAAGTTTTAGTTTACAGATAGCAAAAAATAACTTTTGAGATTCTATAAACTTAACATTTAAAATTCTTCCTGAGAGCTCATTCATGTGGAATACCTAAATATTATAGGAGATTCGAATGACCAAAAGAAATAAACATCACCTTTCTAACGCATATAAATCCTCCTATCCAGTGTAGTTTCATAGACACTTCGCAGAACCTGCTATGACCTAGTTCGCTTCCGCACCTCTCCCAAAGCCCTCTTGCTTTCTCAGAGGAAAAGAGTTTTTTTTTTTATATTTAGTGCGCCATAATCATAATCTGTGTTCTTCGTTTTAGAGTTCCCTTTCGCCCCGGATAAGGGCGGAAAATAAAAGGGCCCTAGGTGATGGCCCGCGGACTAGCATGTGACTCACGGTCGACTATTTATCAAACGTTATTAACTTCTTTTGGCGCCCGCGGCCCCCCAGCGGGAAAGCTGGAATTATCGCCCTAACTAACCTGACATCTTGCGCGCCGCTCGTAAGTACCGCCGTAATGGCCCCCGGATACGGTTTATGTCTGACCTTTAGTTTGGATTTTATTGGGACAAGCCATTCGGCGTTATATAAGAGATTTCGGTAACGCGCCAGTTTCCGGTAATTTATATTTATGCGGGCCCGGTTTATTACCCGGATTTTTCGTGTCGTGGTTAGCAAGAAATTTTCTTGTACGTAGGTGCTAAAATGTTGCGTACAAAAGTCAGTTTATATAATAAATTTCATTTTGTGCAGATATCCATATTTTTTTATACGAATAAATGTGAATCGCCGCAATAGGTCCATAATTTCAAATTTGGTAGAAGATTTGAGTATATTTACAAACAAAAACTTTTTATGAAGGTTTAGGATATTTTAGCTTGGGAGTTTAATATAATAAACTATGAGCACCAATAGTAATCGTTACAAAAACATAAAATATCGGTACACTTCTGCACCCAAATTCGTATTCTGTAAATCGAATTTAACATGACAAAATAATGGGAAATATGTTCACAAGATGGCCGATTTAAAATGTAATACATTGAACTGCCATTATCCTACATTCTCTATTTTTTTACAGCAAGAAAGTAATTTTAGCTAACAAAATCGTTTTGTATATGCTAATTCTTCATTAATGTCGTTATACCTTTCTTTTACTTTTCTTCTATAAATATGTATGAATATGGAGAGTGTATGTACAGTCAGCGGCAGAATTGAGTGGACACTAAGCGATTTTTAATTAGCCGATAAATTTTACTTATACTTATTTAATGATATACAAAATCATATGATATTCTAACAGATCAAATAGTTAAACATAAATAATATCCAAAAACATACTAATATTACAAAACAAATATATTAATAATAAAATATAATATGTCCACTAAATCTTGTCGGTGACTGTATATACCAAGCGAGACTTGCTAGATATCTGAATATTTTGAGTTAAATATTCCACGATATTTGTTACAAAACTTTTTACAATATTGTAAAAACGTTTTCTTAGCAACATTTCGAAAAGTAGCAATAAATCAGTTGCCCAAATTGACTGATTGAAGTTTAAATACTGATAGATTTCTGGTATTTTGCATGTGTGCACCTCAAATTTGCTATTAGTAACTTTCTTTTTAGCATCTAATACAAATGAATTATCTTTTATGGGTTAAACTACGAAATACTTGCAATGAAAGCTGTTTGCAACTTGTAATTCATAATTTACCTTGCAAAAGTGAAGTGAGCACAGCCAAACAGTAATAAGGACGGTCCCATTATTATACTATTGGTAGCGTCCTTATTGCTCATTTCACTTTTGCAGGGTAAACTAAGCTACAGTCTAAGTTTTTTAAAACCTGACATAGGTCAACTTTTTTATTTGAAGCCAGTACTTCCAAAAACAAAATTGTAAGAATAACTTAACTAAGAAAAATTGAAAAATATCTTGATTGCACTGTTGCCAGATAACACGTATTCCTGTAAGTGGCAATACTGTATTTTTTCAATATAGTTTGGAGAATCTTAAACTTCTCAATAAAAAGATGTGAGATTTTTTTGCCGAACACGCTATTTTAAGGCAACTAGTAAAAAAATGCTAAAATTATTAAATTAATAATTTTTCAGTAGTAATAGCGCACGTTTCTTTGTAAACCAAAACAATAAATTTATTAATAAAACTAATGTAAACAATGCAATATATAATATTGTTGAAAAATTACATGTTTTTCAATAAAAGTTCGTTATTGGTGTCCCCTTTGTAGTCTACAAGGTTTCCGAAAAAACCGTCCTGGCAAAACACCCCACCGACAAAACCCAACAAAACAGACCCAGTCTTAATAGTTAGATTTAATTTATTGAAAATTAAGAAATGCACATAAGCCATTGTACTTGTCCTATTTCATAGATGTCGTTCCTGTTATTTAAATCACATTACAATGGGTCGAGCTTTTTCGACCTAATTCATAGTAAACCTCTTCTCTAACTTTTTATAAAACTTGAGGCGAAATATTACTTATGTTTCTGTTTGTATTTATTGTTTGAGATCATCAATTCTGTCTGGCTTTGTTGCGTACACTTGATTTTTGAGATTCCCCATAAAAAATCCAAAGGTGCAAGATCTGATGATCTACTTGGCCACTCAATTGCATCTCTTCGACCTATCCATTTATTAGGAAAGATCTCATTTAAATAGTTTCTTCCAAAACATTTTGACTTGGTAAGGATTCTCTGCTGACCCGTACCTACAGTTCTGACGATTTACTTCTCCCTTGAATGTGACAGTTGATTCACCCGAAAAAAGTATAGAAGTGTTACCTCATTCTGTTCAGTTTATTCATTAGTTCTTCGTAGAATTGTATTCTAATATGAAACATCATTTTATGGGAATGAATTTGTTGATGGAAACATTTTAAAACAGTTGAATGGCTAACGTTATTTTCTCGTGCTATTTCGCGTGAACTTCGTGTTGGATTCTCTGCAACGCTTAATTAAATGTCTACTTTCACATCGTTTTCCTCAAACTGGAGTTTTCTTTTTATCGAGCGGACATGTCCAAGTTCTTTAAACTGTAAATGAATTTTGGAAACGGTTCCTTGCGAAATATTGAGCAATTCAGGATACTTCTGAGTAAATATATCAGCAACTTCCATTTGACTTCTACACCGAGAGAAAAAAATGCTTTTATCAGTTAACTGAATGCATGTTTCTTTTTAAATACGAGCAATGCGTTTTAATGTTACATTTACACCTGAGACATTATTTTAATCTTAAAAGTATTTAATTTAACAATTCTTCGCATTCATTTGACCGTTGAATTGTTAGATTATATATAATGCTTAATATTTAAGACCACAAAAAATGTTGAAATAACCTTTTCATTTTTCTCAGTGTACACTTATTTCCGTAAGCGATTATCATCAAAATTTCTATACCATGATTTTCTGCTAAATATCGCATTGTTTAAAGACATAATGTCATTCAAGGAGAGATAATTTACTAAAACGTTTCTGTCTCGGAATACGATAATGTCATACTGACGATACTGTATTGTATCGTTGTCTAGGTAACTATTATTTTGGTGCAAAAGGCAATAAAGATTCGTATTAGAAATGTTTTTTTTTCGAAATGCTAGGTGAAAAAGTTTTACACGTGTGCGTAAAACTTTTTGAGTACCGTTCTTTGCTGGTATGTACTGCAATTGGGCGAGAAACATTGGAGGACAATAATTTTCGCTTCAAGAAAGTACATTTTTTTACTGTTGCCCTTTCACAAAATTAATAGTCCTCTAAAGATTTCCGAATTTTACTCCCTCGAAAATAATATTTGTTCACTTACGTCATAAGTGTTATAGGTCGTTGAAACCGGTACATCAAGGAGATTTCAAAAATTAGAAAAGTATACAGGCTTTTTAATTTAAAAAAGCTCATCTACTTTGTGCTGCACTTACATGAATCAGCCTGTATATTTCAAATTTCATTCAGAAGGCGTGCTTTTAAAATTAGAAAATCACCTGTTCGAGCAGTCTTCATAAAACTCTACAATAACGCGGAAAACAATTTGATTCCATAAGTGGTTACCACACTGTATCTATCCGTTATAATCTAATTTCATACCCACACTTGATTTCTTTATTACGAGAGTTTTCTTTCGACAATTATGTTAATTTTTAACAAATAATATTGTTCAGATATGTTAATTCAAAATTGGAATATCATGCTACTCTCACACCATGAGGGCGCCACTTGAAAATGTATCAAGTGTACGAACATCAACGAACGTAATCGCTATATTATTTTTTCGTAGTTAATGTGCGAAAATAAACAGTGCCAAACATTTGTAAGGTGTTGATTATTTTTGAGTTCATATAACCGCCGTTAGAATGTATACATTCAACAAATATATTGAACAGTACAGTATTATACAGTAGTCTCAAGGACCGGAATTTTTGTATCACTTTTCGAAAGCGCATGCGCTGTCCGCGGCACTCAACAATGGACTGCGCCGTAAATCGTCGGCGTCATTTGTATTTGTTATAAGCACAGAGTAGTCATAATTTTTTGTTGTAGCATGAATTTTATTGTTATGTTATCCTTGGCGTTTTCTTTGTGCCGTTTAAATTAATATTTTTATTACATGAATAAACTGATATTGACTGAAAGTAATATACGAATTAAGGTAGTATATATGCAATCCATGTTTCTTTTTCTTTCTTTATTCCGTTAATATAAATAAGCTCACAGTTTCCTTGAGCAGAAAAATAATTCTAGTTTCTGAATTTTCCAATAATTTTGAATTGTAATTATTACATAAAAGTTATATTTATATCTACATAAAGCGCTTGCTGTATTTCTTTTTTATAAATACCGTACACAATACACAATATTTCACCAAATTATATCATTTAAAATATTATTTTTTAGAAATCTGCCTACTTATAAAATTGAAATACGTTTTTCATATTTGACCAAAATGTCAAACCAACACATTTTACAACGGAATCTTGATATAAAACAAACTAAAATTTTCGTATTAAAACAAAACAATACTGGTTTTATCCTTTAAGAACAAAATTTATTTACAATAATTTAATGTCAATTTTTACAACTTTTTATAATCTTTAGAAAGTTGTTATTATTGTAACTAAAAAAAACTAAGAAAAGCATCTATCAAAATTATTTACCCCAGAAATGCATTTATATCCGACAGCGCTCGGGTCGAGTCGTACAGATTAAACGTAAAATTGCCACTGTCATGCGCGCGGTGCTTTGCGCGAAGAAAATTTGCGAACACAAACTTCAAAGGTGCCGAGAGTTGTTGCGACTACTGTATAATACTATACTGTGGTTTGGCGAAGCTGTTTTGACAGTGCTATTTTGTCGGGTAACCAGCCTACAAACAAAGGAATCCGATTAACAATAGAGCTGCTAACATTTTCTAACACCTCCGGCGTAATGTTGTTGATTTCTCGGCTAATTGATTAAACTTTAGTTTTGAAAAAAAAAGAAAACACAAAAGGAAGTCTAATGGCGTGAGACCAGATGCTTAATTCAATTGGGTCCCTTCTTCTTATCCACTTTAGGCAGCTCAAATTAGGTGATACTTCGTCGACCATCTTCTTGTTGTTGATAGTTCAATATAGGGCTTAAGTTCATGCATAAGAATTCTAAATAACCTGCATCACTTAAGTTTTGTTGTAGAAAGATTGGTCCTATCATTTTATTGTTAATCCCGCACCATAATTCCAGGATTATTTTGGTCTGTTTTTTCTTCAGCCCAACAGCGATTACTATCAGACCAATATGTATAATCTTATCTATTATCCATACCGGTTAGATAAAAACTTACTTTGTCACTATAAAAAATATTCCCTTCTAAACCAGGCTTGCTGTCTCTTTTATTCCAGAAACCACTCGCAAACTTCCAGTCTCTATCACAATTGTCATCATGCACTTCCTGAACGCTTATCATTTTGTATGGGTGAAATTTGTTTCTATTCAAAGTTTTGTACATTTGTACATTAACTGAGGACAATCAACTTCCTATGCGATCCTGTATGTGGAGTTGTGAGGATTTTCCACAGTAGAAAGAATATTTTTTTCAACTGCACTTTTTGTCTCTTTTGCGAATATTTGGACAAACACTATACATTGCTCTCAGTTTTTCTAAAGAGCACTTTCAAAACTCATAACTTAGAAGATGCTTTTCTAGATGCCTTGCGTTGAATTCAGCGAACGCATCGCGTAGACTTAAACCACCGATATGGAGGAAAAATAATTCCACTGTCCCTTATGATGTGATTTGATTCATTTCAGCAAATGAATAAATGTTATTTTTAAGTAAGTCTCAAACACTATAGTTTCTATAAAATAACGAATGACAGTTCATTTCTTCCAAGGCTTACTGCTGCTACAATAACATTTTTTACTAAGAATTTTGATTTACAAATGCACCAATTTAGAAACTACGGATATCCGGTTGTACTGCAATGAAGTTATTTTTCCATTTTTCCTAGATAAGTAATGTTGCTTCTGGAGCACTAGTCTATCACTTTCCATAAAAAAGTTGGCCTATATTAGGTTTTAAAGAACTTAATACTGTGTAGTAACTGATTTATTCAGTCATAGCGCACGTATTTTCGAAAGTAGTACTGACTTAGAAAATGTTGTTTTTAATAGATTCCGCTTACACTTATAGGTTGCCAGGCGCTTTGCAGCTGTGGAAAACAAAATCCGGAACGCGTACAACGAATGAACAAACAACACGCCCAACTTTTCGCGTATAAGTTTCCAATTTTCTTCCTGCCACCTCAGTTCTAATATCGTATTACTCCTGCGAGTAAACTTTCTGCTTAACCGGTGTTTTATATACGCCCGCCTTAAGTTATATCGGTGCCAAAGACACTTTCGCCTCTCGCGGAACTTCGGCCATAAATTGCGAATTTAGTTGTCTCGGAAACAAACGCGAAACGGATGTGACGAATCGACGCACCCGTTCAAGAGAAAGGGAGAAAGTTCTGATCCATCGCGAATACCCTCCTGTCCTCTTCTCACTGCCACCTAAGGAGCTCGAAACGTAATAAAGCTGTCGATTCGCACGCGCGAGTTTTGTATCGGAAAAATGTTTAGAACGCCATACATAAGAAGTTTTTTTTTCTCTTCACATTTTGCGTTCGAGTTCGCACGTAGTGATAACGATGTATCCTATAAATACGGCCGAGATTTACTTTTTGCTTCGTTACCGAAAATTTTTCTGCAGCCTTCTGCAAGACGGCGAGTTAACGATATCGCTTGATTGAGTTCAGGAATTTTTTGGAACGTTTTTTAGGCGATGTTCAAGTTCAAAGGCTTCCTTATTCGATCGTTGGCCCAATGAAGTGTTTTATATAAACTAGAGTAACCTTAGAAGTTTGCCATTCATGTATGAAATCAGTTTAAGCTTCCTGAAAAATAAAAAAAAAATAATATTATGCTCGCGATGCGCTGTCATACATGTATTTAAACATCATATTTTTACTAACGTACGTGGTATCAACACATCGATACTCGTTGCACCTAACAATAGGATTCTATGTTTCAAACTTAATTTCCCGCGTTTACACACTTACCTAACTTTTTTAAAATACATGCTTTACAGTTTGATTTTCTTGTAACTTCCCTCCTAATCCATTCACTTCACAACTTCATAGCAAAATAAAGAAATTTCAAATTTAATTAACCGTATTTCTTAAAAGCTTTTATAACTATACCATATTTTAATTTTGGCGCCATAAATTTTACGAAAGAGGCACTAATCTAACTTTTTCTTAATGTTTACCCTAAAGATATAATAATTATAGTTACCAGCAGTTTGGATGAGAATAATCAATTGACTGCCATTCCCTCAATTGACAGGGATATTAAAACCTGTGGTACTTTATACACTACACATTTTCAAACACCTTATCACAAATTCCACTACATTGGACGAATGTTCCAATAGCTATCATCATCTCAGTAACACTGAATTGAATAACTACACTAAAATTATCCTAATTTATGTAGAGATATCTAAGAAAAGACACGGTTTAGTGAACACCGTCATGGCTGACTGCCGTTATACTTAATGAATTGCTAATTTTAACTCCCTCTATTCTATTTAAAATTTCTAAATAAGCACAAACTTTGCAACAGCAAAATGTCAAAATAAGAAAAATACAATTGTCGAAGCACTTAGGTATGCCGAACAAAATGAACCTTTCCAAGGTGGCGATTATGTTAGACTTCCAGAGTGTCCTTAATGCACTGAGACACAGGAAATGGTTTACAAAAGTTCATTCCCTTTTATTGGACATAATCTCCAGATGGACTAATTTAAAAACACGGAACGTTCATGTAAAATTGTTTTGGGTGAAAAGTCATCTTGGGATATATCTCAGCGAGAAGGTAGACGCACTAGCCGAGGCATCAGTAACTTCCGACCAAGTTATAGATAAAACTACCTACGAAACAGAAACATATCCGGACTTAAGAAATACTTTTTGGAAGAAAGCTTCTAGATTTAGGATGGGCAAAATACTCCTCGTAACGAGTTTTGATTGATCCTTTAGTTTGCCTAATATATATGCATGATCACAAACTTTACAAGCTATTTTATGAATTCCTGATTTGTCCAAGTTATCTACCTGATCTTTACGGTTTTCTAAATTACTTTTAAAACAGTTACTTGAGCACTATGTGTAATGTCGAGGTTTAATACCGAAAAAAAAAAATTTTAGACCTTTCGTGTAACTTAGATAAAATAATAATTTAACAATTATTTCAATTATTATTTTTGTCATTAAAGTATAAAATACTTATATTTCTAATATTTTTATTTTTATTTGTAACGGGTGTTTTTTTAAGCCCGATAGAACTTTAAATTGTAAAAAATTACGCAAAAAATTAAATTTTAATCAAAACAATTTTTTTTAATCGAAAGATCAATACATGGCAGTAACATTTGAGTATGATTTCGGGCATATGCCCACCACGGCTGTTCTTGACGGAGCGCATTCTGAACGTCCAATTTTGGGCCACCTTTTCGAGCATTGCTGGCCGTATGCCACGAATAACACGAAGAATGTTGGCCTCCAAGGCGTCAATTGTTGCGGGTTTATCAGTATAAACTAGTGACTTCACGTGGCCACACAGGAAACAATCGAGAGATGTCACATCGCACGATCTTGGAGGCCAATTGACAGGTCCATATCTCGAAATAACCTTATCGCCAAATTTTGTTGTCAATAAGTCGATGGTTGCGATCGCCGTATGGCACGTAGCGCCATCCTGTTGAAACCACATCTCGCCCGGATCAATGTCATCCATATTTTCAAACAAAAAGTCATTGTTCATGGTGCGGTAACGATCTCCATTGACCGTAACGCGAGCTCCGGCTTCATGTTTGAACAAATAAGGTCCAATGATGCCACCAGCGTGTAAACCGCACCGAACGGTACATTTTTCTGGATGTAATGGAGTCTGTAGGGCCCGTTGTGGATTGATTTCACTCCATATGCGGCAATTTTGTTTATTAACAAACCCGTTAAGCCTAAAATGAGCCTCATCGCTGAACACAATTTTGCGATAAAACATCGGATCAGTTTCCAACTGGTCTAGAACCCAATCGGAGAAAGAACGACGCATGTGATGGTCTCGTGGTTTTAATTCCTGCACCAGCTGGATCTTAAACGGGTGTAGGCCCAGATCTTTGCGCAAGATTTTCCACGTAGCGGACCGACAAAGTCCTTATTCCTACGACCTACGACGAATCGATAAATTTGGATCTTCTTCCACACTTTCGTTTACAGCGGCGATATTCTCTTCAGTAAGCACATTCCTTCGACGTGCTCGTGTTATTGCATCATTTAGAGAGTATGTGGTATGAAATCTATCCACAGTTCGACGGGTGGCTTGCTCAGATGGGCGCTGGCCATAAAAATCACGAAGTCATCTATAAGTTGCACGAATTGATAACTGATTTTCAAAGTAAATCTGGATAATTTGGTAGCGTTGTTCAAGTGTCAATCTATTCATGATGATTTGCCAGAGTATACTGATCATAAATGTCAAAAAGTGAGCGCAGTATGACAGTTCGTTCTGTAAGTTCCATCGGACTTAAATAAAACACCTATTATTTTCTGATGGTATTATAGACGATTTCTTTTGAATATTTATTAAAGGCAACAATTCTTTCTCTTTCTCAATTAGGTATCTTTTTAAGCTCCTTATTATATCGTTCTATAGATAAAGAAAAATTGAGTAAACGATGTACCAAAAAGTTAAGAAGTACTATTTTGTGTTTCCACGAATAATTCGAATCTTCTGAAATAAGCCTGTTATTCGTAGGAAACTTTCTATATATGTCTATTTCTGATTTGTTATGAATAACTTGTCGATAAACACAATCCTATTGTTTATTTGCTCTTCATAGGTAAACTTAATGGATCGATATTTTGAATTTAGCAGTTCAAGAAAATCACTGATTGAGCATTTGCCAGTATCAAAGCATCAAAAACACATACTTTTTCGATACTAGTAAATGCCCAATTACATGTAAATTGTCTTCAGTCTTATTTTTTGTTTCCTCTGTATTCGTAAATTCAATAATGGTATATTTTGAGTTTAGCTGTTCAAAAAAAAACGCATTTGTTTGTGTTAACAAGTCAAAAATGTAATCGGCATCTGCCTCATACCTGTTGGACAGTTCTTAAGATCAGTTTCAAACTTAGCTATAAAGAAGTTAACTATAAAAGTTAGTGCTTTTCTTTAATTTGTTGATTAAAGGTGCCATTGTTTCAAGTGGTTTACAGGAAGTTTATGGTAAGGTGTTTTTAAAGTTTGTAGCTATATGTGCGTTGATTAAATGCTAGTTCAACATATGACATGTAGAAAGGACTAGGATGTAGATCTGATTACATGCACATTAAAGACATTTATAACGGTTTCCATAATACCACCTTCGACCTTTAAAGTAACTTGAATTAATGTTTAGATAAGGAATACATAGACTTCAGTTACAGTGGCAAAATGACTTCTATTGTGAAATGGCCATTAGTCATCTCGAAAACATTTTAACTAGGCCGATATCGTTCAGCTCCGTTTTTATTTACCTGGAGACTTACTCCACTTACTCTATACTCCGTGACACCAAGCAGTAAAATGAAAGAAAAAACTTCCGAGTAAAATGTTGAAATCCTTCTCGCGTTGCGTGTTGTATGGAATCTGAAATATTGAATAATGTAATCGTTTTCTTTGTATGTATGTACCTAACTTCGTAAAGAAATTGAATACAAGTGGTGCTCATTTACTACAGCGGGACCTAGTTCTTCTTATATTGAAAATTAACCAACGCTATTTATATGAAAGGTAATGGATTTATTGATTGCTTGTATTGCGTCAAGAATTACTAGAAAATGTACGTTTTTGGTCGAGCTTCACTGAAGTTCAAATAATAATAAAGATGGTAATAACGGACATAAAGGATTTAATGACCACCACCTATAAATTCGCCAAAATGTGTTGGATGGCGATAATTTTATTTAGCGGACATTTCATATAATAGATTGGCAGCAATATTTTGTCGCGAACTGCAAATATGTATAAGAATGCGCTTCAAGTTACAGGACAACGTTTCTACCTTTTCCTGTCGAAGATGAATATAACATAATGGGTGCCCCGCCTAATTTATTCTGTCATTAATCTTGCAGGCTTTTGTTTTCACCATCTCTTATTTTGCAAGAAGAGCTTCTCAGATGTTAATCCCAGTTTTCATCTCGGCTTTGTCAGTTGGTAGTGGGGACCCCTGGGGGTGCTTTTGTAAAATATTAGCCAGGTGTTTGTTTTTTACGATTTTTTAAACTTTACAATTGTTGATGGTCTCGCGTAAGTAGACTCACATTTAAAATATGTTTGCAGTACGGTAGCAGTGGGTGAGTTGGTAAAGCGGCGGCATAGTATGCTGTGGGACCACGGTTTAAACCGAAAACAGAGACGATGCTTTTTTTTTATTTTTTCGTTTTAATCGTTTCAAACTAAATATTACAATGATAATGAAGGTGCAAAAGTAGGATTTACATAGACTGCCGTTAATATCAGTATGTATTTCGGTTAATTGTATTGGGATCACGATTAATTTATTTCCTTAAAGCTAACAATAATAGATTATCCAAATATATCGTTTAAAGTAAATTCTAATCTATAATATTTAAATGCATTTTGTTAATTGTAATAATTGGATTACGGTTAATTTTTTTGGTTAAAGTAAACAATAAGAGTTTATGCAAATGTTGTCTTGAAAAGTGGATAGCAACCATTCGGTCATTTATCTGTGATCTTTCGTAGATAACATAATTCTTTGAAAATCATTTTGATAATAATAATCCCACTAATACAATTAACTGAAAGCGCTTACACGTTTTGAATTAATATTTACTTTTTGATGAAATTATTGTTAATTTTAACGAAATAAATTAATCGTAATCCTACTACTCTCCAATGCAATTAACCGAAATGCATTCATTTGTGATTAATTACTGATATTTATTTTCTAACATCAGATGCTGATATTATATATGGCAGTCTGTGCATTATCATTGCACTATTTAATTTGAAACGATCAAAACAATCATATAAATGAAAAAATTAAAAAGTGTCCGCTTCGGTTCCGGTTCGAACCATGGTCCTACAGCATACTATGCCGTCGTCTGGCCATATATTGCTTAATATTTTACAAAAGTATTCCAAAGGGTCTCCGCTATCAACTGACATACCCGGGATCAGAACTGAGATCAACATCTGCACTCTTCTTGTTAGACGATGAATTCTGTTTTCTAATTTTTGTCTTTCTTCTTAATTCTAGAACAATTTTTCCAAGGTTTATTCTCAAGTGCTTATTATAGCCATGCTTAAAGAAAAAAATACTATTACTTTGAATCCTTATTTTTACTGTCCTTAGGATCAATACATATCTACTTATAGTTGGCCCACCAAAAAATAAAAACCGTCAACAACCTCTCGTAATGAGCTAAACCTGTAAGTCACAGAAATTTAAATCTAAAGAAGGAATTCCGATTTGTCTTTTAATATACATGCTATTAACATAGTAACAAAACATATACATATATAAGCTATTTTTCTATTCAATCAGTTATAATTAGACTGATTAAGTATCCCCCCTCGTAAATTTAAATTTACCTCTACGAAATACATATCAAGAATAAAAAACTGGCAAGTGTAAAGGAATAACATACAATTTTAATCCTTTTTAAGCCAATTAAATCATCAATATTTTAAATCTGTTTTTTGTAAAATTAGTTACCTATATGAAAATAATTTTTAATATTGTAATTGTAAAATATTCAGAATTAGCTTAGCTTCCTTACATGATGAGGCATGGCAGCTTCACTTTTTATCATGTTTTTTGTTGAGATGAGGGGGGGAGGGGGCGCAAGCACAGAATAGAGATTATACAGAAGTTTCACTCCGATGATTAAATAGACATATATCTATCTCTTTTTAATCAAATCCTGGCGTCCCGTTTGAACCATTCCCCATCTATAACATGTTTGTGCGCAGAATCGCGGAGTTTAATAGACAAAGTAAAATTATAGATAAAAAATAAAATCGTGACCGTAGGGAATAACATTGAAGTGAAACTTCTGTATAATCTCTATTCTGTGCCGCAAGTGTAGTTAAACCGCGCACTTAGGACAAGCATAGAGAGTTTCCGAGTCGCTAGGTGCCTTCCAGTCCGCTCTGGCTGGTGTGTCGGCACAGCTTTTCTGATACACGCTGAGCTTCTTATTTCAATTATTCCCGGCCTGATTGTTAGCGCTGGCAAAGCTTTTCTGGTGTACCACAGGCATTTTACCGGTTTTCTCCGCTTTGACCGTTGCGTTGCCACAGTTTGACGCTCCCAGGGTTTTATTTACAATCACTCCCATTCAGCAAAGTTTAGCGCCGCCGCCGATGTCTAACCCGTCAAAGCCCGTGAAAACTGTCCGAAGAAATTATTGTCTAAAAGCTACGCCATATCTTTTGCAATATTGTAAATAATTTTGAAAGAAGCACTCCTTGCTAAAAACCGAACTTCAGTAAAAGGTTTCGTAGGCTGCTATTGGGTCATCTCAGAATATTACCAATGGTACAGTTTAATGGTCCTTAAATAACCCACTTAATTTTGGCAACGGTTCTTTTATCGTTTTTTTTTTTTTTTAGAGAGAAGCGTGTTTAAATACGAAAATAGCACCAGGAAAAGGTATTATTTATATGGTTTGTATAATTGGGTTATATTAAACACAAAATTTAGAAACGTTAAGAAATATTATTACTATGATATTACTTATTGTAATCAAATTCAACGTATAAGGAAAAACGGACACTTAAATTGCACGCGACAGATTCCAAGCACTCTGCTCCCGTATAACTATAGATCGTAGATGGCTATGACTGGCATGTCATAGTTTCCCAATTTCATTAAATTACATACTGTAGCCGGCCTATGGTTGGCACAGCATAATTTTCCTTTTCTCGTTCAACTACAGATCATAGCCGTCCGCCGGCTGGTACGGCATAGTCTTCCGTTTCCATTCAATTACAGACTGTAATTGATAGAGGCATAGGTCCCAACTGCATAACTGTGGCCCTTATTTCGAGAGTAGTATATCTCCGCTCCGACCGCATTATCAGTCTTAGATTCATCACTATACCAGGTTAGGTCTTGTCCTCTGGTGTCCGATATGCTTATAGCCCCTTCCCGCCAGTCTGCTATAGAAAGCGTATAGGGACCTTTATACCTATGTCATGCCGGCATGTGATCGGTCCGCATCTCAAGGATGTCCCCTCTCACATGTTCCGTTACTGACATGTGTCCTGTTTTTACTCCCGTTACGACCGTTACGTTCTGCGGCCTGTGCACCCCCATTCTCGTCTTCCCATGTATCATTTACTACAAAGGTGGCAAGTATAAAAGTGCTTCCATAGCTACCTGCGTACATTGTTACTTGGAACCCTGGATATTAATTTATGCTACATCATTAGGGTTGACTTTATAAGCTAAATAAGCAAGTTCTTAGATTTTTCAATATTTCTGCCAGTATTAGGCAGCCTTCGTTTTTGTATCTTCGTGAATTTCTGTGGTTGAAATTAAATTATTATGTTGGCATTAATCATCTAGCGATTATAATTTCATTGTTGCATTAAATAAACGGTTAAACGATGATACTTATAGGGTTTCTGGTTAGGTATTTTTTTTTCTTTTAAGTTGGTAGTTTCCAATTTTGTTTTAATAGAAATAATTAAAAGGCATTTTCTATCATTTACAGAATCTCATATCTGATAGATATTCATCATTCCAAGTAGCTCTCAAGCTCAATGATCCGGCCATTCACCCCTTAATTCCACCCGTAAACTCTAATTTCTGCACGCCAGCGTAGCGTATGCGTAGGTAAACAAACGTTTGCAGTGTACAGGCGATGACGCCAGGTTAGCGACCGGGAGACTCGCATGGCCACCTAATCCCATTAAGCGGGCGGACTTCATTAGTTTAGCCGCGTGTTAAATATTTCACGCGCTTTGTTACCTGCGCGCCCTAGTGCTGAAGAAGCAGATCCCGGTCAGACGGTTTTCCGCAACGAGGAATTCATGGCTAAATTATGAAGCGCCGAGCTCTGGCCGTCAGGGGGATCCTCCAACGCTTTGTCTTCGTCATTTTGTACCGCTCTTTACGACAGGTTTATGTCGAGGAGGGCTTGGAACTCTTGAGAATAAATTTTTTATAGGTATCAGAGTTGCAATCAATTGCAAGGTTTGGGAAAATCAAGTTTTACACAATAACTGTATTCTTTTATTAGAAATAAGGAAAAGCAGTTCCAGATTGATAAAATGTGCTATATTTATTATTTCGCAATCGGTTTTGGCTTTTAAACCTGCTTCAAGCGAAGAACTTAAAATATTGTAGTCAAAATAAGTAATTCAACAGTGAAAAATTCTATCGCGGCCGATCTTGATCCGATGTCCTACAGTTACCCTTCCATTACCCACTTGTTCGAGTAATAAGAATAAGTACTTTTTCTTTTGTGGAATGCTTTAAAGATAAACCACTCAAGTAACACAGCAGCATAAGTTTATACATCAGTAAAATTAAATGCCACGTACTTTCTTAGGCAAGTAGGTATATCGCCCCCATATTTTATAAAATAAACTATCTTGCCATCCTTCGCACAGCTTCATTACATGATTTAATTAATAGGTGACAATAACAAAATAATCTTCCATTGTGGGAATAACAGTTTATTTGTAAATCATTAAGAGACTACAATACAATATCTAAATCATACTTCAAATACCAGATATAAAAATTAATAAGTAATTACAGAGGGATAAAATTCAAAAAATTTGTTATGTGTCATCACTTAATCCGTGAAATATGCTATAAGCTACTTAATTTTCTGTTTTTAAATTAAATAACTTTATGGAGCAATAATAACGTAAACACTTATTCAAGTAAATGTTCAAAATGTTGACCACCAACCTTATTACACTCCTGAATTCTTTTACTAAACGTTTAATAACACATCTTCCGTAATTTCTGTACATACTTATGGAATTTGCTCCATATCTTCAGGTGTTGTTGGGATACTATGACACACTTTGTCTTTTAATTCAACCCCATAAAAAATAATCACGTGAGGTCAGGTTTGGCAAACGAGCAGGCCCAGGTACGAGTCCCCCGCGTCCTATCCAGTGATCGGTATAGTCGCTATTTAATATTTCTCGAGCCATCTATAAGTAATGAGCTGGACACCCGTCATGTTGGTACTACATTGTTGCTCGCTGCTCTAGAGGTAGATCTTCAAGCAATGTCAGTAACACATTGTCTAAAAAGTCGCCATACTTATTTCCATCTAAGTTACCTCTTATAAAGGAAGGTCCAATTATTTTGGTACCAATAATTCCGCACCATACGTTTACATTCAATGGAAGTTGCCGCTTTACCTACTGTAACCTTCTTGGAATCTCCGCTGCCCAATAGTGCATATTATGCCTATTTATCTGCCCATGGCTCGTGAAGGTGGATTCATAGGAAAATAGCACGTTAAGAAAAAAGTTATTATTATTTCGAATTTTTTGCTGAGCGCATTCACAGAATTCTACACGATGCCCAAAATCAGTTCGGTGAAGGTCTTGATGCATTGATATGTGATATGGACGATGAATGGACCACCCGGTATACACCGACTGAGAATGACATAGAAAATTCTCTATTGATATTGAAAGAGATGCTAAATTATGTAACAGATCGTTTTATTAGTTATACGATACTATGGTGTTTTTAATACAGGCTTTCCGAAGCAATGGACAGAAATGTGAAACGAAGTATTGACAAGTTAGGGTAAATAAAATGTCATCTACTGAAATAATAACGTATTTATAACTATAAATGCTAATTACGTAGCAAATATCGTCACTACTCCTTTGTCCGATCATCTGAATCAGGTGATAACTTTTGGTATCAGTGATAACCTGAACCCTTCACAAGACAACTACTACGAAGAAAATCAAATACTACTGACAAGAACCTATGAAATGGAATATGTGTCGAACAGTTATCCTCGGAAGTGTCCGATCTCCTTAAACCGCTGCGATATTTAACTAATATTGAAAATATAAATATACACAATAGTCCAGTCAAATTAGAACAAAAACGGCTCGTTTTTTGCAAAAAGTGATGTACTTCTAATTCTTTTATGCTGTTAGGACCTAATCCAATATTAAAAACCCAAGTATGCAGCTTTGGAAAACCTGCACGAGCTGCGTAACACCAATGTAGGGGCAAAAATGTTGCTGTTTTCACATTTTGTTTATATCACAAAAGATTATATCTTAGAGCACATTAAATTGCCTAAAATTTGACACTTTCCAAGACCTCGTACGTTGCAGATGTTCAAAGTTTAGTGTTGTTTCTAAGAAGCCAGGAAAATTTACGTTTTTTTAACCTCTTTATTCGATACCTCAAAAATGTTAGTCTTACAACTAAAAGTATGTAGATATATTTTGATGTACATCAAATTGCCTAAAATTTAATACTTTACTGGATTGGATTTCGTATATTTAATAATTGAGATACAGCTCTACGAAGTGAAAAGAAGTATTTAAAGAAATGAATTTGGGGCAAAAAGAAAAAAACAACAAAATTTAAAACGGATTTTTATTATAGTTTTAATAGAGAAAGGTATAGAACTTAGAATAATAAATTGTTAATTATTAATTGTTGATTATACCCTGTACTGGTAAATAAATATAAATTCGGTTAAAAAATTCAACAATATGGATTTTTTTAACATATATCTTTTTCGTTTACCTTATGTTTTATATTATAATTCCACATGTTTTGACGGCCCTGGCTCGGAAAAATATTCCTGATGGGCAGGTGATAGCTTGTCACATCCTTCAGCATCTTCAAAATTTATTGCCACGCTTTAGCATGATTGGCCGCAACAAAATTTACAAAAAGGCGAGCATTTTCATCCTGCATTGTACCAGTGCAATCTTCTCTAGGATTTAGGGGAAATAATGTGCTGCAATAAAAGCCCAGGAGTAGGATCCATAGTGGTGGTGACGAGTGTGAGCATATGGTCATTCCCATTCTGTTGAACTTTTGTAATTCCCGAACCATTTTATCTTCTGTTCTAGGTTAACAGGCAAAATTAGTTTTTGATATTGGCTGCAGATGTAACGAATGACTGGGTATGGTATTCAATGTATGTTCTTTAAAATTGTCTTCGTGCCGAACCACGAAGCACTTTTCCCCAGCTTTTGCAATACATTTGTAAATGGACTCTAACAGCCAGAAAACCTCCATCTCCACAAAGTGCGAATTCTTATATAGGATGGAGGCAAAATTGGTCTTATCTTAGCCAACAGCTGCAGATACGGTATTGCATCCAGTACACGCATGTATAAAAAGTACTACCCCTGGTGAGTCTACAGAGAGTTGATGGGTGAAAGAGGAGCTTGAACAATGGCATCAACCGGCTTCATTTTTGCTGCACTTTAAGCAATTATTAATGATAATATAAAATATAAGGTAAATAAAAGTTTAAAAATTAAAATTTTTTAAATGTCAAACCAATAGGTAAATATTTGATTTGAATTTTACATTCCCCGAATCAATTTCTTGAAATATATATATTTTTTTTTAATTTGTAGAGTTGTATGTCGCAGAGTATTAGAAGTGCGGAGCCCGGTAAGTGCCAAATTTTAGGCAATTTAATGTACTTTAAGAAATAACTGAATATCTTCAGCTGTAATTTATTTTACAATAATTAATATAATAAATTTAACTTCACTTTTTTTGAGATATGAACCAGAAAGTGAAAAAAGCGCAAAATTTTAGCCGTTACACGGTGTTATGCATACAATGATTTCTCGTGTGTAGGTATATCGTCTGCGTTGGCTTAATCTTTCACAATTTTTCAAATAATTCACATTAGAAGGAAATTCTCTTTGGTTTAGGTAATGTAACTAAGAATCTATCCTGATGTGCCAGTAAAAGGCCAAGTACAATTTTATTAACTGGATTAGCTTGTACACATCAAAATTCACATGAAATCGTCACATTAGGCAGCAGACATTCCGCCATCAATATAACGTGCAAAATCTGCTCCTCTCGCCCTTGATAGGGCGAATCGCACACCTGGCACACCCACTCCCAGTTAATCGGCATTAATTTATGGCACGGCTCTTTTACGACTCGTCCTCGAAAGTAAATTTGCCGCCTAGTTTGTTTCCCGAATCTCCCACCTCGTCCCGGCTTATGCGTCACCGTAAGATAAACGGCCGCCAGTAATCAAAGACGGTCGCGCCTGGCATGGCGCTTTTTTACGACGGTTTTATAACGGCTTCCCACAGGTCATTAAGTCGTTGTAAAGAGGGGCGACACGCGGTCGCCTTATTACTTGAAATATGTATGGTAACGCGCCCGATGCGAGCTTGTTCGGTGAAGAGGTTCGTCTCTTTAACGGAGCGTTTCATTTTTATTAACTTTTTTTTTGTAAGGGAAAGCGATGGATGGTAATTCATTTAAAAACTTTGCATGATAGAGTTAAAAAAAAACGAACTTTCATGCTGTCCCTTGGTACGTCTAGTTTCAAAAGTTTATTTATTTTGTTGGTGAATATCCCATCATAAAATTGTGCAGAATTTTTACTGGGACAATGAAAAAATGTTCCATTTGATGAACAAACCGATGGCACATAGCCATCTTCTTCTTTCCAAGTTCGAATTATAAAGTTACTAAATCCAAAATTAGACGACCTCATTTGAAAAGCTAGGGTAGTGGTGTAGTTCCAGCAAGGAATTAGGTATATCCAACTTATTTCAGATTCCGTTGATACTGTAAAGAGTGTCGATTACCCCCTCCACATAATTGTATTTGTTTTAACCCTAGCTGCTCTTTTAATATAGTTAAACACAGTAGGGTTCTTTTTTATATAAAACCAAATCACGCAGTTTAATAACAGACTACTTTAACTTTCCTATATGCTATCTATAAGATTTATAGAAAGCTCAAGTATTGCTTTCCTGGTTATTCAACATGTTTCGTGTGGAGCATTTCCAACTGTTTTGCGTTGTTTGATCTGGATCAGATTAGCCCAAGATGTTCTTCCCTTGAGAAACTTATTGATTTTCAGGCCTAAGATAGTTTTATTAAGGTCTTGTTTCTAAGCGCAGCTTCCTCTCTAATTTCCTTGTGATCCTCTCTGTTGACTAACCGATCCACTGTATTGTAATGTAGCATTTTAGCACTTCACATCTTCATTTTAATTAGTTTTTGATAATAATTTTTCTAATGCGATTCCTATACTAATTCTTTTAATATGAATTCTATGCGTATTCGCTGCGCACATCTTATAAGTTACTGTTATAACTGTAACAGCATCCTATGTTGGTCTAAATAAATTACCCAATGCACGTATTACTACGTAGCTCAACCATATTGCTAACGGTTGATTCTAATGGAGCAATTCTTACAACGCCTGCCTCGATCCTTAACGGGTTTCAACACTCTTTTTTTGTGTCAATTTATTTACCGGATTCCACACAAATCAATAACATTACTCCACAATTACGCTCACATCCATATCTGAAACATATTTCCCCAAAGGCATTAAAAAACAAAAACACCATGAATACAATATACCCGGTTTCTTTCTTTGAGATTGTGCATAGGTTTTCGTCACTCCATTGCATTATCTATTTCATTTGGCTATAAAAACTTTTATTTTTCCAGATCTCTGAAAAACAACTAAGTTGCGCCCTGTGCACAAGAAGGGAGACACGTCAGCGGTTACTGACTATAGACCAATATCAGTGATTCCTAATTTTGCCAAAGTATTCCAAAGGTGCCTACATAACGAAATATATAGACAATTTAAGCTTCATATCTCTGAATTCCAACATGGGTTTGTTTCGAAGAGATCCACCAATTTAGCCATTATCACTAAATTAATTTCGCAATCTTTGGATAACAACGAACAGGTCGATGTGATTTATATCGATTTCTAATAGATGTTTAACCGCATAGACCACCTTATTATTGTTTTGTTAAAATGTGAACCTGTAGGCTTTTCACATGGTTTTATATCCTTGTTTGCTACGTACCTTCATAACAGAAAACAATATGTTTCTTACCTGGGCCATTAATCCCAAATTTTTTGTCCTACCTCAATAGTGCCTCAAAATAGTAACTTGTGCCCGCTTCTATTTTTGACTTATATTAACGATTTGAGCTCTGTTCTGAACTGTGGCCGTTTACTACATATATGCAGATGATCTAAAATTATATTCAAAAATTGTTTCTTCTGTTGACTGTGATCTTCTTCAACAACAGCTGCATATACTCGAGAATTGGTGTTCTGGTAATAAAATAAGCATAAACAATCACATTCACTAGGGAATCCAGCATTATCACTCATGACTACCATATTGACAATGAAATTATTCCACGCTGTAGTTATTTCAGGGATTTAGGGCCAATTTTAACTTTAACTCACGTTTAACGAGCACATTTCCGGCACTTCACATGATCCTTTTGGTTATGGCGATGACGCATTTCTAAGAACATCCTTCGGCTAACTATTAAAATTCTGACCAACAGACGTACAACGATTTCTTTTGATGAGTAGTATAGCTCGTTTTAAAGGTGTTATTTTGAATGCTTAAAGTAAGTTTATCAATGAAACTTTAGGGTAAACTTTTTCAACTGTCAGATAAAATTGGTCGGGAGATTGGAGTGGTAATGGTATTTGGTTTATATTGTTGTCCAAAAGATGAATTTCTCCCATAAAGTTTCGTCAATTCTATCATTAATTTTGCCTTTCTTCACATTCTCATTTTGGATTTGCTTGTACATTTAAGGTGTTTGCATTCCTTATTTCATTGCAACTTATCTCGATACCATATTGAATGACTCCTTCAGTAAACGTTTTCCAAGGGAATTAATCGCCGTGGTCCTGGTGACCCTAACAATACGTATTTCATGAAATCCATTGGGCATTAGGTATATTTCTCTTGTAGCATTGTACCGCGTATTTCTAGTTTTGGCGTAACGGTATGTTAAATTTCTACTGGCATTCAATAGAACATACCGAATCGGACTGTTGTGACAAGCAGTTTATCTTTGCGATGTGCCTTTACAACAGATCCAGTTTGTTGATACTGATTATACAGCCTAACTATTTCACTTTATGGTACATTTCACTATGTCGAAACGTCAATTCATCGAAGAAAAATTTGTAACATTGCAATTGCTCTACTAGTGTCATGTGAAAGTATTCGGTGCATTATAAGGAAGGCAGTCACGTTGCAATTTACCCGGTGATCTACGAAATAGAGCTACAAGCCCACCTCGCAGGGAGAGCCCATCAAATTTTAAACTCACTTTTGATTCACTACGCAATTTCAAACACCTTAACACACATGAAGTATTTTTCTTATCACTCTTAATTCTGGCTTTTCATGTAGTAAAGACGAAGAGTGGCTCTTAACGACTGTTGTGTTAGTACTACCTTGCAAATATTTTTCGTATTCAGGTATATAAGGTACAGCTTAAACTATCTTGGGCTCTAAAAGGTAAACCTTTTCCCAACTATAATTAATATTTTGCAAAAGCGCTCAAAGTGGTTTCTACTACCTGACACAACTAGAACCAAAAGGAAGTTTAACATTTGACAGGATTGACTTGTTTACGGTAAAAGTAACCAATTTGTCAAATTCATCATGAAATGAAAATATAAAAAGCAAATATTTCTAAAAAGTGAACGAGAAGAAAAAGTGATAAATACACTACGGACAACATTTTATGGTTCTAAATCTGTAAATGCCAATTTCTCTAACTCTATTTTCATGTGTTAATATTTGCTCCCTATGGTTTTATGGTATAAATATTGTGACAGTCCAAGGAATTAAACACAAATTAGTTTTCTATGCAGCTAGAGTTTTATTTTGTTAATTATATAAATTATTACATGGGTTCTGTGGAGAATATCTGATGCTACAGGCTTTTCTTTCACAATCGGAGAAATTTAGATGTAATCCCCATTAATTTTCTCAATGCGAAAAATGTGCAACTCCTATTCTTACGAAATGCCAACAACAATTCGCTTTTGTTTTGTGCAGTGCCCTCCATATCACCAAGACGCGATCAATGATATATAATCAATTTAAAAAGAGGGAAATTTATATTTTGGCCTTAATAGCCACCATTTTAAAATTAGTACAGAAATATTAGAATAAAATCACAAACTAAATATGTTAAGGTCAATCCACCACAAAATTGCATACATTTGCCATTAAGAAGGTAACAGCACTGGTAATTGGTAATACAGAACAAGATAAAACCAATAAAATGTTGCCCTGAGTCACTTTCCTCAGACTTATTGCATTTCCAAGCTTCACAATAATATTTTTAACAAGATTCTGTAACATAAATAATTAAGGTATCTTCTTCAATATTATTGGCAATACTTGATTGATAAAATAATTGTCATCAAAAACTTTTATCAAACTCTTACCACTACTGTAGCAGCAAGTTCCCAGTAACACCAACCACAGATACCCATCTGCCTTTAGTTTGAATTAGTTAATCTTCCTAAGTGCATATTCTCACACAATTCCTGATTAACGACATCTAGTGCGGCACCACCGCTCCACATTGTACAAAATCAAGCAACCCCAACACACTTAGCCGCTTCCACGGGAAAGCCCGCTGCCCAAGGCGAGCTCGCACTTCCAGATTTCAGGTTTGAGCACTAATTGCACCCTGGTTCGCCTTTCTCACGCTTAAGTGTTTCGTTGTTTGCTATTCCTCGCCTGATGTTGTCTTTCGTGATTGTATTTGCAAGTTGCTATTTTATCGAAACTCGCTAGAGGTGGGTTTTTCGGAGGTTAATCTGTCGGAAATTAAATTTAAATTAAAATATGGTAAGTAGAGATGTGGTGCCTGTTGCTGGAATGAGAAGGTAAATAAGGGCGCAAACGCCAAAGACCATATGATAAAGTATATGTGGAAGGATAAAGATATACTTTAGGAAAACTAATTTACTGGCAGCGAAAGCAAGAAACTTATATCAAATAATTATAAATAGGAATTAATAGTTTTCAAACAGTGCAGAAATAATTGCTTTCAACATACAACACTCGAAATTTCAGTTGATGTAAAAATTAGATTTCTATGCTGCCAGATGACCTGTTGAAATTCATATTAATTACCAGGGTAGTGAATAGTTTCTAAAGAATTCTAAATAAAAGCTGTTTCGAGCATTACTCTCAATAATTATTAATAATAACTTCAAGCTAAGCTACATAGAAAAAGGCAAAGAAGCAATCATCATAAGCTATTTCAATTTCAAGAGTTGAGTTTAAGGATTGCATGTCGTATTATCTTAATATCTTTTTAAATGATAAAACAGGAATAACTAAAATCAAGCTGTACAATTATTTATTCTTCAAAAACATCTATTTCAAAATTGCGACTATTGATACATAGTAAAACTCTTCTATAGATGTACACCGGCAATTAAAAAAATCTCAATATAAATATTATGTCAGAAACTCCACGACCTTAACTTCAATAAGAACCCGCGACAAAAAATTCGTTAATTAATCCTTAAAGAAAACAATGTGGCCACATGTTTTACCTAGAGAAGCACATTCAGAAGCCTTTTAGGTAATCCGAAAGATAAACCGAATCATAACGAAAATGTTTTACTTGTATTTACAAAACAGGATGCGGGGCTGCAATAAAATTTATATTGGAGAGACAAAACCTGCAATTGGAACCAGATTTAAGGAGTACATATCCCATTATCACTATGGGAGGCTTGAATCCACCAGTGTTGCCCAACATATAAATGATGCCGGTCATAAAATTTATATTTAGATGCTTGAACTATTGAAAAATTTAACTTCTTCGAAGGAATTAGATCCTTACGAAACCATGTATATAAGTAAAGACTTTAGCAATTCATTCATTGAATCGGAAACATGCCCTTCTGTACCATTCGGCGTTAATTGGTTTACTAGATTAAACATATTTCTTTTTAAAGATAAGTATATATGTAATTCTTTGAGTTCTTGGCATACTAGCAAGTCAAAGCAGACGGCAAGAGGAAAATAGCATTTACAAATATAGGTTTAGGATAAGGTTAACGAGACATGGTTGAATATTACGTCTTTTTCTTAAATCATTTGGTCTTCGGTTGAAAATGGAAATCCAAGGATTTTCGAAACCATTGTCCAGAATTAATAAATCACGTAGGGTAGAGTAATCGGATATCTTATGTGTCTACCATCCAGGTACATAAATATATCCAAATATGGATGAAGTTCTTCCAAATTTTCTTGACTTTTATATATATGTATATATCTGTAGATCTTCTTGGTCTTTAAAAGTCGAATAGTTAAACACTATTAAATTAAGTAAAACGTTTCGGTTTATTTGCAAACCTTAATCATTTACAGTTTTAAAAATTAAAGATGTAGAAAATAAAATGTTGGTGTATAGAAATATATAACAGGTTTGCAAATAAACCGAAACGTTTTACTTAATTTAATAGTGTTTAACTATTCGACTTTTAAAAACCAAGAAGATCTACAGATATATATGGATGAAGTGTTAATTCCACAACGGTGGACCACAATTCCAATTCCAAACTTAAAGATTCTCAAAAACGTTTACAATGAAATTGGAATCACCACTTGTTCGTCGAGATTCCGCTTTTAAACGAAGTTTCGAACTTTTTGTCATATGCATCAGGCATTAATTTGGCTCTTCTATTTTCAATATTATTTTATTTAATTGATATTGCTTTATATTTCATTTTCACGAATATTCCATTTTCCAGTTGTTTCTCTTAAAGTTTAGTATTGAATTTTTTATTACTAGTGGATGCACTTTACTTTTGGATGCCTCTGAGAATGTATTTTCTTGGGGCACGATGGCCCTTAACTACGCCACTGACAGCTGTATGATTATATACATTAAAAACTTTATTAGCTCGAGGGATATAAATACGTCAGAATTGAGAACCGATTTAAATACTGTAGAAAATATATTAGCAGAAACATTTCACATTGGGTATTCCTTAACGATAGGTATAAGCTAAAGTAAAATTAAAAAAAGGTAAAAATAAAAAAAAAACTTGGACGGCTTGAAAAGAACCAGTATGTGCAAATGTTCGAAACTCTCAAAACATACCAAAACCACTCATAATAGTTTGTGTTATCCTGGTGTTTATTTTAATACTTAATTTTCTTTTCAATCTATTTTACTATTTCATTCCAGAGCCCGATACATGTACGTGATATGAACATTTGCACATATGTTCATATCACGTACATGTATCGGGCTCTGGAATGAAATAGTAAAATAAGAGATTGAAAAAAAAATTGAGTATTAAAACAAACGACAGCATAACACAAACTATTATGTTTGCCTGCGTATTAGAGTGGCTTTGGTATGTTTTGAGAGTTTCGAATTATGCGAAAATCGACGGGACAATCTGGAAACTTGTTCGTATAAACAATAAATATAATAAGTACCTATACATTTTTAGCCATTTGTTTGCTGTCGCTGCAATTGAACATATTGTCGTATTGACAATCAAGAATTGTCTCCCTAGTCACCGTTTACATATTGCAAATATTATTGAAAGATAGAATCAAGCCAGAACTGTTCCTACGCCTATATCGCGATCTCAAAATTTCAAAATTTGTAACTATTAAAAAAGATTAAGAAAAATAAAATGTAGGGATCAGGCCGAAACTGGCAAAAAACAGTCCGAAACGGTCCTAGTCAACACTCAGGATGAAAATTATTGGAAATATCGGACTGAATCATTAAATACTCCTTGTTTTCTTTCTCCATGCACCGCTTCATAAACTTACAATAATGTAACAACACAAAAAGTGTCAATAATAAATCGTGTGCTGGATCACGTGATAAGCACGCACATACTCCTACAGTGCCGAGGTTAGACATGTCCAAACGCAGTAACGTTTGTTTTATACAAATTTGTTTGAATGTATGTTACAATTACAGTATTTATAGTAGAGTGATACTGTATTCGAGCCTTTACACAATGTCCTTACCAACATCACCTTCCAATTGCTGAATTCTGATGCTTTCTGTAAACCTTATTTCAAGGGTTTAGATTGAGAAAAATCTTTGTGTAAATTTACCGTCGTTAGTTACCTACTTGCCGCCATGAAGAATCATTAGATACACATAAATGTGAGTTTACAATGTGATATATAAGTATTTTTTTTGTATTTAAAACTAATTACTTACTAAATCTATGTTCATATTTTAACGAAATTTTACATTCAAAAATTACAACATATGTTGTAACTAGTTTTACATACGAAAACCACTTATACATTACATTGTTGTAATTTTCATTTAGTATTTGTGTTATGAGATTATGTAACTTTTACGATATGTAACTAAATGTATGTAACTATTTTGTCTTAACTCAACGTTGTGTAGGTGAAAGAAAAGTAAAACTTGTTGTTCTTAACTATGTGTATATTTGGTTCTTTACTCTTCTGGTGACTATATGTGAATGCTCTATATACAATGATATTGTCCGGTTTTATGTGTGAAAGTGAGCCCCTTTCCTCGTCCCTTTGTATTAGTTGTAAAATGTATTTGAAGTACCTACTTAGTAGGGTACAAGAGGAAAAAGACGACCACCAGCGGCGGGCATATCGAAATGCAGCAGTTTATAGCCTTTGGCAATTACGTTTTGTAGGAAGTGACAATCCTCGACTTTGACTGTGATTTACGATTACTCTCTTTTCAAAGGTCTTAACGTCTTTTCACCGAAATGAACATCGCTACATTCTTCGACATGCCGCCCGCCTTGAAATACTGTAAGTATTTCAATATTTACAATGTTTACAAAATGAAAAAGGTACAAGCTAAAAAACAAATAATAGAAATATAATTTGTAGTGTTCAAAGAATATGTTCGTGTACCCAGCGCGCTTTTAGGTAGTAATATTGGATGCCGTACGTCAAATCGCAGATTCGATTTGCTTAACCGACCCCCGACGCGTATTAACCCGTTTTCGTCGAGAAACGGGTTCAAACTTAAAATTTTGCTTTTGCTATTTATTTGCTTTCCGTTTCTTAAATCGTCGATTTCTTGCGCGAAATTTTGTTGCTGTGTTAAATGTATAACCTTGGTCAACGCTATATTTAATTCGCTTAAACTTAAATCGCCTCGTATTTTGGTCTGCGCACTATTTGTATTAGTCTTAAATCGTAAACACCAAGCAAATGTTCTAATTAACCGTGTTAAGGTTGAAAAGTTTTCGAAAGGAAAATCTAATTTGATTGTTGCTACTAATGTTGTTTTCCTTTCTTCGGGGAGAGAGACATTGAGTATTTGCGGATCTGAGAGTTCGAAATTGTCCTTCAGAAATGACGGTCCATTCCACCAAAGTCCGCAATCATGCAGCTGAGACGGATAACAACCCCTCGAAAGTATGTCAGCTGGATTATCCTTGGATTTTACATGATACCAGTCGCAAATATTAGTCATCTCTTGAATTGAAGTGACTCGATTTGCAACAAAAGTCTTCCATTTGCCAGGTGAAGCCCTTATCCAACTAAGAACAATTTGTGAATCTGTCCAGTAATATATGGACGCATTATGTTTCATAAGTATATCTTTTAAATTCGATACCAAGTTAGCTAATAGGACAGCGCCAAGGAGTTCTAATCGTGGCAATGTGACCTTTTTTAGAGGTGCTACTCTAGACTTAGCAGTTAGAAGTTTGGTAACCCACTCGTTCCTTTCATTCTTATTGCGTAGATATACACAAGCTCCATAAGCCTTCTCACTTGCATCGCAGAATCCATAGATTTCTATTTCGTTTTCCTGGGAAGTTAGCACACACCTTTGTATTGTTAACGTTTTTACTTGTTCTAATTCCCGCAACCAGTTCATCCATGTGTTATGTAGATTGCTAGGAATGCTCTCATCCCACCCAAGTTTGAGTTGCCAAAGTTCCTGCATAAGGAGCTTCGCAATTACCATTACTGGTGCGATGAGCCCCAATGGATCAAAAAGTTGTGCGGTCGTTGATAGTATGGCTCGTTTTGTCACTTCCCTTCTTTGAATATTTATGCTAAATGAGAAGGTATCGGCGTTGTTGTCCCAGTACATTCCTAAAACCTTACCTGTTTCCGAGATTTCGATTAATGAATCCGTGTGTTGTTTCGTGTAGTTATCTCTCCATTTTCTAAGTGTGAATCCAGCTTGCTCTAGGATACTTGCTACGTTTCTCTTGATCGATTCTAATTCAGCGATTGTGTTGCATCCAGTTAAAAGGTCGTCAACGTAAAAATCTCGGCGAATGATATCAGCTTCCTTTGGATGTGTGCGTTCATTTAGTTTGGCTATTTCAAACAAACTACGTATTGCTAGAAATGGCGCTGCAGCCATACCAAAGGTTACTGTATTTAGTGTATAAGTTTGCAATTCGTCGCCAGGATTTTCGCGCCACAAAATTTTTTGATACTTCCGTTGGTTTGGATCAACCCATACCTGTCTATACATCTGGGCTATGTCAGCCGCGACAACATATCTATTCGTTCGAAATCTAGCTAATATTGCGAATAGATCGTTTTGTATAGTAGGTCCGACGTGTTGCACTTCATTGATGGACAATCCGTCCTGTGGCTTGTACGATCCATCGAATACGACTCGCAATTTTGTGGTTTCACTGGAGTTTTTGTACACTGCGTGGTGTGGTAAATAAAATCCATCTTTCTCGTTTGAAGTGGGTAACGACATGTGACCTTGCCTAATGTAATCATGAATTACATTAGAATGGCTCGCTTTGAAATTTGCATTGCGCGTAAACTTTTGTTCCAATGATAAAAACCTTTGTTTTGCTTCGTTATATGAGTTGCCTATCTTGCTTAAGTTTTCTTTAAGAGGTAGGTTCACAATGAATTTACCGTCGTCGGTTCGCTTCGTTGTTTGTTGGAACAGATTCTCGCACAATCTTTCCTCATCGTTAAAATTACTTGTTTTTGATGTTACCTCCTCTAATGTCCAAAATTTCTGTATAATATCATGCAATTCATTCGAAAATAAGCAAACCTTATTGCCTTGTACGTGTGTTGTGTGAAATGCACCCGAAATCACCCACCCAAGTTTCGTTTTTTGGTATATAGGGCCACTTGGTTGTTTTATTTGCCCTATACATAATAATTCCCAAAAGAGTTCTGCCCCGATTAAGAGGTCGATCTTTTTCGGTTCATAAAATTTCTCGTCCGCTAGCTTTATGTTTGGTGGTATTTTTATAGATTGTCTACTTAAATACCTTGATGGTGTGTTTCCCGCTATGTTTTCTAAAATAAAGCATTTTAGCGTAGCTTGGTATTTGCAAAATCGCGACCTAATTGAGATTTCTGTTTGATCTTTGACGGATGACGTTGTTTGATTTAAACCAGTTATAATAAGATTTGCATCCTTGCAAGGCAAGTTTAATTTTTTATACGCGTGTGAGGTAATAAAATTAGATTGCGAACCCGAATCGAGAATTGCCCGCAGCTTGTGCGCTTTACCCGCTGAATCTAACACGTCTACTTCCGCGATTGATAAGAGAATTTCCCTTTTTGTCTCGGCAACTAGAGTAGTTGAACTAGTGGATGGTTGATTATTCTCTTGTGGCAGGGTTTCTTCCGTTTTGTTGTTCGAAACATTAATGTGTAATAATGTGTGATGTTTCCTACTACAAGTTTTGCATTTGGAGGCTTTACAATCAGCTAAGTAATGGCCCTTTTTCAAACAATTTAGACACAATCTAAGAGCCTTTACCTTTACTATCCGAGTATTTGCATCTAATTTTAAGAATGCATCGCAATGTGAGATATAGTGTGATTCCTGACAAAAAGAACATTTTGGGCTGGTCCCAACTAAAGATTTAGTAGTTTCGCTACGTTTACTGCTCGCGCTTGATTTCTTTCTATCAGAATCCGAATTACGTAATAGTGACGCCATGCTCTCGAGAGTATCCTGCTTTACATTGAGGAAGGTAATTAATTCGCAGAGTTTTGGTAACTCGTCAGGATCCTTCGCATTAATTTTGTTTTCCCAATCCTCTGTCAGATTTTCATCCAATTTGTTTAAAACTATCGGCAATAAAATCGCGTCCCAACTGTCAACTGGTTGACCTAACGATTCCAGACACTTTAGGTTATTTTCTAGGTTACTAACAAATTCTCTTAGTTTTATAGGTGAATAACGTTCTTTACCGACGCTAAGTTTAATATTTCGCGAACATGTTTGTCGATAATTTTTCGTTTTTTGTTATAACGCTTGCAAAGTGCCTGAAATGCTATTTGATAGTTTGAATCTACCGTTTTGAGCGAATTTATTAGTTGCGCAGGTTCACCGCGAAGTTGACCCTTTAGGTAATATAATTTTTGTATGTTCGATAGCGAATCGTTATTATCGATCATAGCGACAAAGTGATCATAAAATTGTTGCCATAGTGCGTAGTTTCCATCGAATTCTGGTAACGAAACACTAGGTAATTTTACGTTAAAAGCACCTTGAGATACATGGGAAGCATTTGTGACAACGGAACCTGATCTAATACTATTGCTTGCGTTGCTACCTTCAGGTTCGTCGTCCTCTAACAGATGTGCAGCTTGAGAAATGATTTCATAATAGTCATTCTCGAAATTTTCGCGATCTTGTACGTTTTTGTTTTCGTCCGGCTCTAATAAGTCAATTTGGCCCTGAATTTCTTCAAAAACCCCTAAAACGCTTTCAATCTTAGTTAGCCGCTTTCTAAGATTGATTTTCTCTTGGCTTGTGGGAACTTCTATGGCGTTAACGAATTTTCTAAAACTAGTTATCTGAGCCTTGAGGCTGCCTCGTTGTTTCGTTAAGCCTTGTAAATCCGCCATTTGATTACACAATACGCAAATAGAACCAAATATAAACTAGGAGTGTGAAAGGATAATTGGCGAGTACTTACGATTGACTGCGGCTCCTAATCCTGGATCACACGGTATGAGGGTACACGGTACCGCTGCTTCTTGTAACTTCGATGTTTGATTCACTTGTTTCACTTGTAGCACGGCTACATTCACTTTTCTTTCTTTCACTTCGGTACACGAATTTTCACACTAAATTCTGGTAGCACGGCTACGCTCACTACTTTTGATTTGATTCGTGCACGCTGATTTTCGAACTAATTTCTGGTAGCACGGCTACATCCGGCTCGAAGGACCATGTTATGAGATTATGTAACTTTTACGATATGTAACTAAATGTATGTAACTATTTTGTCTTAACTCAACGTTGTGTAGGTGAAAGAAAAGTAAAACTTGTTGTTCTTAACTATGTGTATATTTGGTTCTTTACTCTTCTGGTGACTATATGTGAATGCTCTATATACAATGATATTGTCCGGTTTTATGTGTGAAAGTGAGCCCCTTTCCTCGTCCCTTTGTATTAGTTGTAAAATGTATTTGAAGTACCTACTTAGTAGGGTACAAGAGGAAAAAGACGACCACCAGCGGCGGGCATATCGAAATGCAGCAGTTTATAGCCTTTGGCAATTACGTTTTGTAGGAAGTGACAATCCTCGACTTTGACTGTGATTTACGATTACTCTCTTTTCAAAGGTCTTAACGTCTTTTCACCGAAATGAACATCGCTACATTCTTCGACAATTTGTATTTACATGATTCTTCATTGCGTCAAGCAACCAATGCTCCTCAGCATGGTAAATTTTCACAAATTTTTTTATCAATATAAGATGAAAGATAAATAATTACATACTTTAACTTAGCTACCGTAACTTACAAGAAGAAGATATAATTCAAAACGGACTAACAGCATTGGAGTTTTTGCTGCATGGGCAAAAAAAAATCTTTACATGAAATATTTTTGGACGTATACTTTTTTTAATAAAAAAAAAAAAAACCAGTCGGTTAAAATGTTATTCGCATGATGAATAACACGAAATCCACTTCGCGTTAAAATTACGTAGTAATTTTCAGCATTCCAACCTCGAAAAAAAAAAAGTTTGTAGTACCATTTACCTGAAACGTTAGACCTAAAAGAGGAAAATATGTAACTACGTTCTCTCCGGCGCATAACTACGCTGGGGAATGCACGTTTGAAAAAATGATACAAAACACAATTGAGAGGGATGAAATACACTCGAGGTAATTGCAGCTCGGTCGTTTCCCGGGCGATGACGACGACGGCAGCGGTAAATCAACGCAGTAAATGTACATACTTTTATTATTAAAAGTTCTCATATCACGGCATGCGGATTCTGTGCGAGTTATTCTTTAATTACGAGAGCAATTCAGGAAGCTCGAGGCCCGGTTAAACCGCAGCAGTGCAGTCTGGGATAGCGACTATGATGGCATATACATTCTATTAATCTAAATAAAGAAGCAAACGAGAACGGTGCAGGTACGGTCGTGGCACCAATTTTATTTATACTATTCAGTTAGCTGGGGGTACCAACGAATTTTTAAATAAATTACGGTGTATTTACGTTTTCATACACACGTGAATAGCAGCCAAAGAGGAAATTTCACTGTATTGCACCAATCCATTTTTATCCACTGTTATATCACATTATTTTTTTTTTAAATAAAATTTTCTAAACCTAATACAAATGTTGTGCGTTTGACCATTTACGGCGCTCTAACTCTTCAAGCTGGCAAATTTCAATCGTACTCTAATGTAAATAACTATTTCAGGTTAAAATCAATTATTCTTCATTATAAGCTCAACGCTGTATGAATTTTTTGAGAGGAAAAGAACCTTGTATGGAGTGTGAAATGAAGATGATTTTACCAGTTTAAGTGTTGTCCGTCTCGACGGAGAAACCACACGTCCTACATACTTCTTGCTTGCTAATGATATTTAACTATTGTTTACGTTTAGGTTTACCTCTAAATAACAGATAATTTATATCCAAGACCGCATCCGCATCTGTTAAACATATGAGGGGATACTATTTTATGACTTAGTATTGTTAATTTTCAAATTTTGCGCAGTAAAAAAAAAAACGATTTTGTTACGTAATGCAACAAGAGAATTAGTGGATTGCACATTTAACTCTGCATATCATAATAAATACATAATGGACGAGCATTTATTATAAGTGCAATGATTGCTATACATTGCACTAATAATATTAATGATAATAATGGTCATAATAGTAATAATAATAATAATTGCTCAGTGCTTTTGCCGCTATTAGAACTGTAATAGAAATACCAAAAACGTAGGTAATTCTACTCACTCTGTAATTTACATTTACGAAATTAAATTTCAATAGTCCTATACAACCATCACCGAATCATAATGGATTGTATGCACGTAATAATGTGTTCGTAGGTTTTTGTTTTTTTTTTTATCCACCGGCAGATACGCACACTGTACATTTCGAATTTTACCTTTTAATTAGTCAGATCTCCCTGGCGATTCGGCTAGCGATTATCCGATTTGCTTTATATATGTGCTATGTGGTCACGAGCCATCTCCTATCTAGCTATCTCTCTCGATTCCCACCAAATGATACACCGGATCGGTTTAAATTTTTCAGTAAACAGAATTTAATTGCTTAATGCATTTTTGGGTTAGTTTCATTGTTGACGTCCGTAGCAAATGGATCACAATAAATTAACTCTGCCAGGGACATCTGTGTGAGATTCATATACGTAAATAATGTGCGGGGCGAATTAGTCGATTAGCGCCGGATACGTGTCATAACAGAAAAAAAGGATAAATGACTGGGTTAAAATCGGGAGTGCTTTTCGATGACTTTTGAAAGCATTCCATTTACGCGATGAATATTTGTAAAGTGGAAATTGACGGAGTAGTCATTAGGGTACCTAATTGTTTACAATGATTCGAGTGAAATACAATATAGAGAAGTTAGGACATAGCCTTATAGCACTACATAAATTACTGGGATTGGCGTTTGCAAGTCTAGAGGATGGCGGTTCTCAGTGCTTACAGGCGCACAAGTTTAAAGATCAGAACAATTACTGAAGTCAGAAGTAAGATCATTAGGGATGTCAACGGATATTATGCTCGTTAAACTAAACTTTAAGCTACTATTCAAACTACTAATTCCAAGTCGTAAAGGGGCTCAGAAGACCCAAAATTTGAAATAGGATCCCTGGTTCGGTACACAAACGGATCAAAGATGGAACAGGAGGTGGGACTAGGAATTTTTGGGCCAAGCTGCTGTCTGTTACTAGCTTTGGGCCGAAACTCAAACATCCTTCAGGCATAAATATTTACCATAGATGTTTGTGCCCAAAGAAGCCTCAAGAATAGGGTGAATTTATTATTTATTATAATATTATTTCACCGCGACCTTTTCAGTTCTATTGTGGTTCTCTTTATCCTAGAAGGCGCTCTCTAACTTTACCCTTCTCAATTAGGTCTATCATCTCTGAGAGCGGCTGCTTTATGTAGCTGTTCGGTGTGGGGTTCTCTATTTCCAGTACTGGAAACCTTGTCCTCGTCAGATCCTCGTAAGAGCACCACACATGACTGGGGTTTCTTCCTGCTCTTGACAGAATCTGCAAATAGCGTCTTCTGCCAGACCTATGCTATACATATGCCTATTTATTCACATTTATTAATTCCTGTGACCATATAAATGGTATGGAACAAGTCAAATTTTAGAAATAATAATAAAGTCACAAAACAGATAAAAACAAACAAGAGTAGATTAACCTTAAAAGGACCTAAGTACATTACGATTACAACAAACACAGTTCAGACGTACCGATCTGAGATATGCCTATCGCTCTCAAAGTCACTAAAAGAGTAATAGCATTTAGCAATCATCAATTTTTTTATCTCTATTTTAAATTTCGCTATCGGCAGACTCTTGATACTTATGGGAAGTTTATTAAATGAAGTTATCGTTAAGTACAGTGGACTCCTCTTATAAAAAGACAATCTATGTCTGGGCACCTCCAAAACATCACCCCGTCTCGTTGTATAGTCATGGCGGTCCCCAACTTTTGCATATCGATGTAAGTTTTCTTTGGCGTACGTTAATAGTTGGTAGATAAAAATACACGGTACTGTCATAATATTTAACTGAATGAAGTGGTCTCTACATGACGTTCTCGTACTTATACCCACCATGTTCCGTATTGCTCTTTTTTGCATTCTAAAGACCCTCAAGCTCTCATTTGAGCAGCAACTGTGGCGTACGATATCAGTGAAAACTTGCATAGTAGTATTTTTTTTAAATATCAATATTGACAGAATGTCTTAATTGTTTCAATGAAAACCAAACCGATCCCAATCTCTAGCACAGATCGTCAATATGACTCTCCCAGTTACATCTCGAATCAATACTTACACCTAAAAATTTTGCTTGGTCATCTTGTATAATACTACTTTCACTTGTTTTAACTAGGTAACTGTATTTTCTTTCTCGATTTGATGCATAAAAATTAACAAATGTCGTTTTGCATGAGTTTAGGTATAAATCATTTTCATTGAAGTACGACTCCAATCTCCGCAATTCTTCAGTCGCCAATGCGGCCACATCATCAGTCTGATCGCAGGCCACAAACACCGTTGTGTCATCTGCAAACAGCAAAGCCCTGTCTGAAGGAACGTCATTCACATATATTATATATAAAAGTGGGCCAAGGACGGATCCCTGAGTACACCCGAAACCATCGACATCCACCAATCTGTACATATTGTACTCGGCCTTGTAAGTAACTTTTAAACCACTGTAAGGGTATTCCCCTTACACCATACCTATATAGCTTTTCCAAGAGCCGCTCGTGGTTAACATGGTCAAATGCTTTGCTCAGATCTAGAAATATAGCCAAACACCCATTGCCTACATCAACGCTATTATAAATGTTGTTTAATAGTTCGACTATTGCATGCATTGTTGAGCGCCCCTTCCTAAAGTCATACTGCTTCTCACTCAATATGTTACATCTGTTTAAGAATGATAACAACTTATCAGCAACTATCCTCTCAATAACTTTGGAAAATGTAGGTAGCAACGGGATGGGTCTGTAATTCTGCATAAGGTTTACATCGCCTTTCTTATGTATAGGTATTATTTTAGCAAGCTTCAAGTCGTCTGGAAATACACCAGAGCTTAACGAATTATTTATAATGGTGGTAAGTAGCATAATAATAATTATAGAGGGGATTTCATCATAACCTGTTGAGAAACTTGATTTTAGCTGAACAAGTGCTCTGTGTACTTCAGACTCAGAAATCTGATCAAAGAACAACGTTAAGTTATTCATTGAAAATCCCAATTTACAATCGTTAGAGTGATTTCGGGACATACCACAGGCGGTATTTGCAAAGTAATCGTTGAAATACTCCGAAACTACCTCAGAGTCTGAAATTTTTTCATTATTTACTATCATTTTAATTTCTTTACCATTATTAATCAAGGTTTTACCCTTTATTATTTTCCAAGCTGTTTTGTTTTTATTACTTGAATTTAACATTAAGTTATTGTTGTACATTTCTTTTGCTTTCTTAATAATCGAGGTATATATTTTCTTATACCGCCTGTAGTAGACCCTAATTTCCTCATTGCCAGTTAATGTTAATAAATATAAATATTCGGGCCACAATGATCAATCGACAGACCTACTATCTTTTTGACAGTGTTCCTGTCTTTACTCAGTAGGTCTTTAGTAAATTCAGGCCTTTGTTCTCTTAAGAACTCTTTTGCCTGCCTTTGTCCTGGTGACGTTTGCTACCATTCCGTTGACTGATACTGAATCCATTCGTTGATGGACTTTTTAATTTGCAATTTGGGTAATGTCGAAGGAAAGGCTCCAATAAATGACCTGACCAGATCGTTGGCCGACAATCCAGGTCAAAATTAGATTCCTTTCGATGCGCACCTCATTTAAGGCGCTGACGCGGTCTCAAACCATCTAGATCAGGGCCTTTCACAATAGATCGCTTCGGTTGCGGCGAGGAGAAGCTTTTGTGCCCCAACCCTGTCACATCACATCACAGAACATAACATTCTGCAATGTCCAGTATTTTTGTTTTTATATACACGGTGGCCAGAAAAATGCGGACAAACACCACGCAGGCCAAATCTTTATTTAATTCTGAGTTGACAATCTTAATTGAGAAAAGTAGTACAGTGTTTTCTTAAGTCATAAGAGCAGCTTAAAAGAATTGTAAATTTGGCAACACCTAATCAGACAAGTACTGTGGCAGTAATCATTTTATTATTTACTATAAATCAGGTAAATACGCAAATTAGCAAGAATTTTATGTTAACATGGATAAAAATTTTATTGAAATTTAAAGATAATATGAAAAAATTATAACAACTGTTCAAATTGGTAGCCATCAGTTTCCAGACATAATTCCAATCTTCGAGGAAGCGAATTCAGAACGCGCTCCAACATATCGGGGGTGATTAATCGAACTGCCGCCGTAATTTTATTAATTACATCTCTCACTCTTCGTTAGCTGGAGGCGTTGCATAGACCTTTTCCTTTAAAAACCCCCAAGCGAAAAAGTCCAGAGGATTAATATCGGGAGATCTTGCTGGCCATGCTATTGGACCGTTACGCCCTATCCTCCGATTCGGAAAGTGTTCGTTTAACCAATCCCTCGAAATTCTGGCATTGTGAGCGAGTGCCCCGTCATGCATGTACAACATGTTGGGTCTCAAATTCAATGGAATATTATCCAGTACTTCTTCTAAAACGTTAACGTACTGAATTTCATTTAGACGATTTGGAAGAAATATTGGTGCAACAACTCGGAGATTTAAAATCCCCAGCCAAACATTTACCGAAAATCTTCTCTGATGACCAATTTCCCTTACTACCTTGGGATTTTCGTCCGCCCAAAAATGAAAATTATGGCTATTAAAGACGCCATCTCTCGTAAACAAGCATTCGTCGCTCCAGAGAATATGCAATAAAAAGTTCGGCTCTTCTTGAATCCTTTGTAAAACATTGTTACAAAACATTCTTCTGTGCACATTATCGTTTACATACAAAGGCTGCACTTCCTTGCACGAAACGGACGCAAAAGATTTTGAGATAGTGCTGAGTGCACTGTTGTTTTGCTAGGAATATTCAGTTCCCGAGCTATTTGTCTTGTGCTGGACGTCGGATCTTCGTAAACAGCATCCAATATTTGCTTACAATAATTCGGTATAAAGGTACCAGTTTCTCTAAGTCGCTGATCCAATCTACGGAACGTGTTGGTGGATGGATGTCGCTGTTGTGGATACCGTATTTGATATTCCTCTTTTGCCAAGTTTGCATTTCCATTGCAAAATTCGAATACCATATACATGTCGGCGTATTCTCCAAAGGTAAACATTGTTCAGTATTAAGAACAGCACAAAATGTTTATCTTATTTCAACAGCCAAATGTCACATGAGAAACGTCATGGGCAAAAATTGGCAACTACTTATTACTTTTAAACAAGCAGCCTTACAGTACCACGTTGCCATATGTACTTTAATTTCAAAAACGCCAATGAAGAAATGTTAAAAATGTAAACCATTGGTATTAATCGATTAGTTACATCAATGCATTTGAGATAATTCCATTTCTAAATTTCACCACAATGATTTTACATAGATAAATTTGACGAATTTTGCTAAATTTTAGCCGTACATCTTAAGGTTTGATGGTCTCGTATGCCTTAAGGAAGGGCCGTATAACTTTTTTGGATTAAGATTATCGCCTCAGAATTGAACAAAGATTCGTTCTACCTGGCGATTATCCGCCCTTTTCTGGCCACCGTGGACATAATAACTTATGTCGAAGTGACACGAAACGTATAAATTTCTTGGGTTTTCGGAAATTACAATTGTAGTACCTGCATAGAAATATAGATCTCCACATGATCCTCAAATTGTAGCGTCTTATACCAACGAAGAGGACATAAATGACGTTAAGCAATGGATAAATTCAACGTGTGTCAATTCTTCTGGTTTAACCTGCCAAAATTTGGAGGCGAATAGAGACTGAGGGAAGAGCACCTTAGGGTTTATATGTATTTATATATTGCCAATTATTATTACTATTCTAAAAAAAAATTATACAGTATTGTGTAAATAATATGGAATAAATCCATTATTTCGTAAATCAGCGACTTTAGAAGAAAATCCTTTAACCCGTCTGTTTTTAAACGGCTGCTTCATCATTTATTTTTAACATTGTCTAAGTGAGCATGATGACGTCATCCATAATGTTTTTAAATAGAAAATGTGAGTACTGCAATACATTATTTGAAAAGTCTTTTTAAAGCCAATCCAGCCTTAGCAATAGTTTTAAATATTGAAGCTTTGTTACTACAATAAGTATTATTATTTATTAAATACAACTAAACTTAAATCAAATGCTCAAATAGATGACCCTCAGAAGAAGTGCAGTTCATTCTTCTCGAACTTTCTGCATAACTTTAGGAGCTATTTGTGCAACCTCAATACTCAATGTGTATCCGTTCTTTAAGTTCATTGATAGACTGTCGTCTATTTTGGAACACTTTGCTTCAGTATCCCCATAAAAAAGAATTAAGTGGACTCAAATCTGGTTACCTAGGTGGCAGTTCTATTGATCTCCTTCGACCTATCCACCGATTTGGGAAGACGTTGTCCAAGAAGTTTCTCACCAGGAAAGCATAGTACGGAGACGCATCTTATTTGTTTCAAGAAATCATCTGGAATTCCCTAAAAAATTTTGTTTTTCAATATACAAAGAATTGACAATCAAAGGATCTTTCAAATGATGTATTGCGACACCCACATTTCCATTTAAATAAAAATATTCATGACATCAGCACGCACACGTTGATGATGTCAAAAATAAAACAGTAATCTGACGAAACACCTGTTTAAAAATAAAAAGCGACTGGTTTCGGGATTTTTTTCTAATCGCAGGTTAACAAAATAATGAATTTATTAATTACATTTGCTCCATATTGTATATCTGGCAAAACGAGTAGTACATTCAATGTATTGAGCAGCAAACTTACTCTTATACAGGATAATGCAAATTGTCTATCACCTGCGATATAAACGGATTATTAAAAGGTAATCTACACTTGTGCTTATCTCAGTAGATAATATTGCAATACACTCATTTTTCCGGTTACTATGTCTCTGAGGTATTTCATTTCTTCATTTTTTTTTAATTGTCCTTTCTGAATTCTTTATTTAATTGTTGATATTTATTTGCAATTTATGCTTTATCAGCGTGGTCTCCCACTTCTATTGTAGCCTTTTCGGTCATAGGCTTTGGTATTCTGCAGAACTCTAAAAATTGAGTCTTCACTATACCGGGTGTCCAGCCTAAGATGCAACGGTCCCTAGCCGATTTATTATTGTCTTTTCGAAAAAATGTTTCAAATAAATGTTGTCTGGAACCATATTCTACACATGTTAAAATTAGTTGCAGAAATGGCGGACTTCCGGTTGTACCGGAAGTAGATACTAACTTTATTATTTCAAATAGAACACCCTGTATATTATTGCACTTTTGAATTCCTTGTTAAATTTAAATAACAATACGTTAGGGATACATTGGGGCTAAGTTGTACCGTTTCCGAATTACATGACGTTTTTCGAAAAAAATGACATTTGCAGTGTCTTCGGTGTTTGGAAATATCTCGGAAAATACGAAAGTTAGAAAGATGCGGTTTTCGATTTTCGTTTAACCATGAAACAGCACACGTCTTTTATTTTTAAATTGTTGCGTTTAAATTACAGCGTTATTAAATAGGGATCTGTAATTTTCGAACTCTAAAATCATGGCTAACTTGATTTTTTTAAATTGAACGGTATAGCAATTTTTACATAAATGGACGTAAAATTTAATTTTCTTTCGATTTTATATGGGTATCATTGTGTCTATCTCCAACGGTTTTGGAGATATTCGCAATTTTTCAGTTTCTCACGATAGATACGTATTGCGAAGCGCCGCCGCCGGTCACCTTCGCGCATTTCACCAGGCTTGGGACTGGCAGCAATAATACTGGCATGCTTAGAAAGTTGTCAACAGAACAAAATAGGACCACAAGCAAACATAGCAAAGATAAAAGAAAACATAACATTACTGGAATATCAATAAATCAGCACAACTACATTACTCTATCCAATGTATGGCGTACGTACACTTCGAGCGTCTTGCTCGCAACAGGCTACACTTTAAACGCTAGTGTTGTCATTGTACAGAGAATTTGTACAACACTATTATATTAAATGTTCAAAATGCTGTCCGTTTTCGGCACTACATAATCGAAATCGCTCTTGCAAACACTTTTGAGCATTTCTGAGTATTTTTGGTGTGACTTCTTGAAACGCTCTTAAAATACGATGGCGCATATCATCAGGGTTTGTTGGTGGCGTCTCATAAACCTTATTTTTAATGAAACCCCATGAGAAGAAATCGCAGCTTGCAACTGATTTTCATGCGTAAGTACGTAGTTATTGAGGTTCCGTTTTGTACGTGCTACGGATCCAGTACTTACAAAACTACCCAGTAGCGACTGAAATGCCCTCCTATCTGGATGCTTTCTACATGGGTATAATACTTTGTGTAAACTCTTGACGCTAACAAAGCGTTTCTGTAACATTCACCGAGAACGAAAACCATATCTACTAATTCTTCTCGAGTAAGCGACATCTCTAATTATTATGTTACCAAACAGTACTCTGAATGTCAGTTCTGACACTTGGAACACTAATAACGGCAAGATACCTAGTGCGTTTTCAAGCTTGCGTTGACTTTAAAGATGCCGCTTTAAACATCTCAAGTATCTTTTAGACCATTTTGTTTGTTTCTAGTGGTCCTATTGTGTTCTGTTGGCCACTTTCTAAGCATCCCAGTATTATTGCTGCCAGTTCCAAGCCTGGTGAAATGCGAGGGGAAGGTGGCCGGCGGCGGCGCTTCGCAATACGTATCTATCGTGAGAAACTGAAAAATTGCGAATATCTCCAAAACCGTTGGAGATAGACACAATGATACTCATATAAAATCGAAAGAAAATTAAATTTTACATCCATTTATGTAAAAATTGCTACACCGTTCAATTTAAAAAAATCAAGTTATCCATGATTTTAGAGTTCGAAAATTACAGATCCCTATTTAATAACGCTGTAATTTAATCGCAACAATTTTAAAATAAAAGACGTGTGCTGTTTCATAGTTGAGCGAAAACCGAAAACCGCATCTTTCTAACTTTCGTATTTCCCGAGATATTTCCAAACACCGAAGACACTGCAAATGTCATTTTTTTCGAAAAACGTCATGTAATTCGAAAACGGTACAACTTAGCCCCAATGTATCCCTAACGTATTGTTATTTAAATTTAACAAGGAATCCAAAAGTGCAATAATATACAGGCTGTTCCATTTAAAATAATAAAGTTAGTATCTACTTCCGGTACAACCGGAAGTCCGCCATTACTGAAACTAATTTTAGCATATGTAGAATGTGATTCGAGGCAAAATTTATTTGAAAATTTTTTTCAAAAAGGCAGTAATAAATTGGCTAGGAACCGTTGCATCTTAGGTTGGACACCCGGTATGTTTAAGTAGAGAGGTTCAAAACCTAACAAATGTTACAGTATCCATTGTATTAGCAGATTGAAAAATATGGTTTATTTTATTAGCAGCTCAACTTAAAGTTAATACATCAGTGCACACTAGCAATATCGTTATTGGTTAATTCCATAAATTATTTCTCAACAATGCCTCCTGTTTAGTCTTTTCAAAAAGAATTTCAATTTTTATAAATTGGGAATTTGAGGTTACTTACATTTATCAAAAGAATTTATTTTATGTTTGTTTATATTACTTAATGTAGTATTTGTTTTATTTACAACTGTCATTTATTTTTTATGTATAATCGTAGCTGAAGTCAACATGACTCTAAACACTTGCTCAAATCACCCCTGGATCAAATCATAACAATTGAAAACATAACACACAATACGGTTTGGATAAATGCCAATGCATTAACTATACTACTTTGCTTATATTCTATTATATAGCACCGTTATAGTTTATTAAAGCGACAAGCAAATCGTGTACTTGTTGAATAAAAATATGCGTCATTTGCAAAAACAAAATATTTTAATTAAGTTAGAATTTATATTGGTAAACTAACGCTAGAAAATATTAAACTAGTACAGATACATGCTGCTGGCACGAATTCGTAGGGAACTTTTGAAATAGCTTGGCAACTTTCCCAAAGCATTTAGAGCTGTAACATGGTCCTGCTAATTCCTTAATTGAATACATATCCTTTGCTTCATTATATTTCTATGGCGTGGTTCTTTTAATTAAAATTAATTTTATGAGAAAGTAAGTAAATTAAATTAGATCTACATTTTGGGGTTATTCATTGCAAGTATTGAAATGATTCTAAAGCAAGCCAGACAGTATAAAGCGTTAAATTCATATTTTTTAAAACAATCAAACGCTTTGACCAGGCCTGTCTCGTCAACTGATTTAGCACCTCATTTGCTTTTACACCAGTGTAGTTTGGGACCCCCCTTCATTCGGAACGCTTTAACAGTCCCAAAATAGTTTGTAGTTGAAACTTGTTGAATTGCTTTAAGTATTGATTGACTGTGAAGAATATGACGGGAGTTTAACCTATATCGGTTTACCTCTTTACTCCTTTGCAGTCAATTGGTAACTGCCTAAGTAGGGTATAAAAGGTTTATTACCCTATTTAGGGTAAGTCGAGGAGAGATGGACCACATTTTAAAAAAGGTTGAGTAAAACTTAAACTATAAAACATATATATTTTTAAAAATATAACATAAACTGCATATAGTTAGGAATACAAATATATACGTTAAACTAAATATTCGAAACATATTCATTCAGAAAAGAATTAAATTAACTTTTTACTTTTAAGTCCATCTCGCCTACACAGTGCAGGAGAGATGAACCAGTCACATGAGGTTAGATGGACTATGTACTTAATATCGATTTTGTGTTCGTCTCATGTTTTCCACATAAAGGACATTTGTTCGTAAACTTGATGCAACTTTCGTGCATCCACCGGCCACATATTATACACTGGATCCAATCTTCAGTGCGCTTAGTTTTTCTATAGTCCTCTTTGCAGCCACCACATTGATTTTCGTAATCTTCATCATCACTTATTTTGGGCGAGTCATTTAGGACATAGTGAGACGGTATTGAAGATGACGAAGAAGATCTTCGTCGAGCGTTCCTTCGTTTGCATTTTTTTTTCTGCACTTTCTTTCTGATTTGCTTTATCGTTCTCTCTCCTTTCTTCTGCTTCTTAAATTTTGTTCTCGGCGCTGTTCTATGTTTGTGACAGAATTGGGAATAGTTGCAACGTTTTTTCCACGACAACGAACTTTAACTATTGTGGAAGTTTTAGGCGAAATATTTTGTAATAGTTTTCCTGGTGTTTCGATTACATCTTGGAGTTGGGCTGAATCTGGTTCAGTTCTTTGCAGTAAATTTTGTTGCTCACCAGCCGATGTACTGAGAATATCTTTAAGAGCTTGTTGAGAAGAACCTTGTTCAACTAGTTCATTTGTTGATAGAGTTATTGGTAGTTCTGAAGGACCAGGTTCCTTGCAAGGCGTTGCATTGGCTGGTTGAGATGGATCTGGTACAGCTAGCTGAAATGTGAAAGTGGTTGTTTGCTGTTGTAGCAGGTTAGGTTGCTCAGGAGACGTTGCTTGAACATTTTGAACAAATGCATACTCAGGAATAGCATCAGGATTAAAAGGTACTATGCCTGTTGAACGAAATGCCGCAGTTGCATTTGCAGCCGTTGCTGATTTGTTCCATGCCTGACCCAGGAGTTCTCCGAACTGAAGCCTCGTTATTTTACGACTAGGGTTTGTTTTTACAAATCGATTGCAAGCATCATAAAAATGGGACTTCAATGACTTGAAGAATGCACAGTCTGATGGTTGTAAGAAGTGGGTCGTATGAGATGGTAGGCACAATAAAATTATGGAATTCTCTTCGGCAAATTGCAACATTTCCACGTCATTTGTGTGGGAGGAATGCCCATCTGCAATTAGTAATACTTTTCCAGGCATTTTACGAGGACAGAAGTGTGTTCTAAGCCAATTGAAAAAAATATCTGAATTTACATAATCAGATTTTTCAGACATATTAATAGCTGACCCAGGTGGCATACCATCTAACCATTCATCTTTTCTATTTTTACCTTTGAATACGCAATATGGAGGAATAAATACTCCTTCAGCGCTGCAGCAGGTCAGCACACTAATTGTTTCGCCCTTTTCAGCAGAACTCATAGCTGCTACATTTCTTGAGCCCTTTGCAGCTAAAACTACTCCTGCTCTGGTATTCAATTGCAAACCGGTTTCGTCTGCGTTATATATATTCCCTGGTTTGTCATAGAAATTGTTATCTGCCAAAATTTTGTCTAATAATTTGAAATAATGTAGAACTCTTTCTTTCGACATTCCTGCAGAACGAGCCACAGGCTTTACGGACAGATATCTCAGGATTTCGTCGCAGAAAGGATTGAAGCCATTTATAACCAGCCATTTCTAAAAAAAAAAAATTAACAAGAGATTCAGTGAGTCTAAATGTTCTTACCCTCTTCGTTGTTAAATTTGTGCGGAAGGCCCATTTTTTTCGCAAGGGAATAGGCCATTTGTCGAACTTCCCGTCGAGTTGGTGCGAACCCACTTTCTTGCAATTTTTTTATGTGATTAACTAGTTTATGTTCAGTTGCTTTTCCTAAATATGAATCAGGTCCAAGTCGATCATTTGCCTCATTGCGATTTCTTATTCGCCTCAGCAACGTTGTTTTTGGGATATTGAAGTATTTTGCTGTTTTTATTTATACCCATACATCGATCTACTGTAACAGCATTTATTGCGTCTTTTAAGTCTTCTATACTCCAATTACCTCTTGGTTTGGTATTCGGTTTCCTTTTATATACAGTAGGCATGTCTAAAACACAAATAGAATTACTCAACTCATAATCCATCACTCCTCCAAAAATATGATCCATCTCTCCTCCTTTTAGAGGAGAGATGGACCACATAAATTGCCGCGTATAATCCACTTGAAAATGTTAATTTGAGGTTATGCGCATACACAAAGATCTATTATGTCGTACAGTACTTAAAAAACGTATAAAAACTTACTTAGATTCTTGAATCAATAACGCACTTTTTCGCACTAAAAATTTTCGACACCTATTGAAACAATAACGCTTCTTTTTTCTTCTGGCACACAAAATTATTAAACCGCGCTTCACACACTGCTATATAGTGCAACTACTAACGTCATTCGGACTAAAGCATCATCTGCTGCATATACGGAGTGTTATTTCAAATAGTCCGTCTCTATTCTAGGTCCATCTCTCCTCGACTTACCCTACTGCATCACTTCCGAATCAGGAAAGGGAGCGTATGCAATTTGCCTGACAGCAGCTGGATCTAGTTAAAAGAAAATTCTACGAAGTTTCCCATTTATAAAAGATTATAATTCAGCAAGAAGGATTTTATATATAATTTAGAAGAAAAAATAAACAAAAGCAACACGGGCAGAGTAATAAAACAAAAAAGGAAACAACTCCCCGTTAAAATAAACCACAGGAAAGTTTGCGAACTAATCAAATTAAACCCATAAGGCGTTATATGTACGATATCCGAGGTGAAATATCCCAGAGGCTATAAATCAAGCGATCGATATCAATATTTTATCGATGTCGCAGCCGACGACAAAACGAAGATCGCGACAAAATGCATCCGAGCTGAACCCGGTGCTTCTCCCACTTTTTTCCGAAAGGAAATCCGCCGACAGTCGACGCAACGCTCGCAGTTCCGCACGCTAACCGGTCCAGGATTTATCGCCGACGCCGCGAAACGGTTTAATTAAACAGTGACGGCTCAATTAGAGCAATCAGAGGGATCTACGGTGTCGGCTATCGATTTCGGCGAAAGGGTACGAGGGGAGAGATGCGAAGCGACCGGCGAAAAGGCGAAAAATAGAACAAAAGACGTTAAAACGGCCAGAATTGTTCGTTCAACGAATCTCTTCCTCCGATGGCTGGCTGCAGAGCGGATGCAAATACAAATAGGAGGAGAACGTTTGGAGATAGACCTCAGCTCCATTCAGATACATTGAAATAGAATGGCCTTCTGTCCTTCTCTGTGAGGAAATATTAAATCATTCCGACGTCTCTGAGATAATGGGTTTAGTTTCGAGCCATTTCCGGCAAATTTGAATGATAGTCCTTGAAAATAGTAAAAGATAAGAGGAGAAGTTGGTGAACATTATTTGTCATGTCTTTATTACAAAACTTTACAATTATCTCAGTGCAGTTTCAGAATTTTAAAAAGCATTTTTCATAGTATCGGAAAGTAAAGCTGTTAAAACTAGCATGAAATAATAAATTAAGCTACACGTATGAAATAAGATGATGAGCTAAAAGGAATACGTGAAAGCCTTGAGGCAATAAGAACTAGCTCTTTACAAAGCAAGAGGATGAAGTATCTCATTGCTAGAGATAAAGATTGTCACATAGGTTTTATCTCGTGAATCATGCAAGATTTTTTTTATTCTATTTCAATCACAAAATTTGAACAACGTTAACTTCGAGTAAACAGTGTATTTCTTTCATTATCCGAACGATTAGTATTCGTTGCCAGTGATCGTGTATCGACATGAATGAAGCGCTGCAGCACTGTGCTTGAAGTAAATCCTTCGCATTGTCGTCTCGAGGATAAACTGAACTGGTAGCGTTCATTATTTCGTATTAAGCAATTAAGCAATTTGATGTAAATTAATCGAGTGGGGTTTCAATAACATAGCTTATTGAAACCCCACTCACTTTATTTATTGCAGTATAAGGATTTAAAAATACACATTTTATTGTTGTAAATTGTCAAATTGTAAATAATATGACGTTTTAGTTAGAAACGACAGTTTTAATAAGTAAATCCATCTAGAAACATTTGAATAATCACATAGTAAAGAATTCCAAGTAGGTAAATAAATTTGATCACATCATGTATGCTCAATTTTAAAAATTTGTACTTGTTCAGGAGTAATATACCACATACGAATACGGTTAATTAATATATTACATACTGCTTAGGCGTTGCATTTTGTGATATTACTATGCTGGTTTGATGAACTAAGGTTGGTAGTACATCGCAATGTTTGCCATAGAAATTGTATGAACAAAGCATGCTTTAATCCTGCGAAAAAGAAAATTGAAAATTGTATGCAAATTAATAAAAAGAGGCACTATTTTAAATATGGGGTCATCATAAAATAAGGGGTATACTTTAAGGTCTTATATAATTTTAAGAAATTCAGCTAGTAGCAAACAAAATCTAGTTGCTTTTGTATTGAGGTTTTACTATATCTATGGAAAACAAAGGGTTGTAGAGTCAACTGCTGATACAAATGTGAAATAAATCAGCGCGATTTAGAGAATTGTTCCTAAAATAAAACGTCCATCAAAACGGTTTAAACTTTCAGAACATGGATCTACAAGCAGGGATTGGTTTAGTCGGATGTTATTATAAATGCGGTAGAAATTATACTGCTGGATTACGAAGATTGATGAAAGCGTACCATAGTTTGATTAGCAAATTTGAAACAACGGGGTGGTCTGTAACTGATCTACCAAGATCAGCAAAACTAAGGATTAGTGATGTCCAAATTACGGAAGTTCTTCAGGAACATCAAAACATAGCGAACACTAATCCGCTAGCACTCAGTAGTGTGAATTCGATATCGAACCGATTGCAAATTCGACGATTTGGATAATCTTCCGTAAAGTTCTAACAATATATCCCTATAAACTGAAACTGCTTTTCTAATTAAAAGATGCAGATTTTCCTATCAGGTATGATTTTTCTTTACTAATATTGCCTCAGATGAAAATTGAACCCGAATGGTTATCCCGTATTCTATGAACAGATGAGGCCCATTTCTCTCTAAATGGTGAAGTCAATACTCAAAACTGTCGAACATAGTCGACAGGTAATCCACATGAAATCGTGCAGGAAGGTCTTCAAGACAAGAAAGTCACCGTTTAGTGCGGTTTCACTGCTAATGTAAACATAGGACCATACTGGAGAAGCCGTTTCTATAACTGTTACTGGTGAACGATACCTGGAAATGTTACGAAATTATACCACCCCACGGAAACAAAGCGAACACGAGGGAATTGAAATCATCATTTTATGCAGGATGGAGCACCCCGCATATTTACCGACCAGTTAAAGAATTGTTAACTGCTGTTTTTCAACATCGTGTTATAAGCAGACATTTTGTAAATTCATGGCCTCGAAGATCGCCTGATCGTAACCCAGCGGATTACTGGCTGTGCGGTTATTTTAAAGGTTTGGTGTTTCCAACACGACCAGCAACGCTGGAAGAATTAAAGGACTTTATTTGGGATCGAATTGCTGCAATTCAACCAGAAATGCTGAATAATGCTGTGTACAATTTGGAAGAACAGTTGGTGATTGTACAGTAGCACAATAAGAAATCCCATTATTCAAGCGATCGAATTTCTGTCACATATTATTCTTAACTTAATTTGTTAAAAATACATAATAAGCTGTGGTATGTCAAATGTTTGGCGCTTATAATATTATAGTGGCGCAGTAGTGCCCCAATTAAATAACCGTTCTTTACTAAACGAATAAATGTTTCCGAGTAAACTTCGATTATAATGCCCAGGGTTTCCGTTAGCCATTTGCTAATAATGTCACTCATTTTTTCTTATAATGCATTCAAATTTGGCAAACGGCTACTATAATTTTCATGTGAAATAGACAATGACACAAAGGTCTTTGAAAAATGATTGTGGCTGAATAAACCATACATATATTTATGTAATACTACTATATTGCTGACACATCCTAAAAAATTCCGAAATCAAAGGGAGATGGATATATATCGGAAACTCCTACTTGTTCTTGACGTAACGTGCGCGTAATTTTAACGTAATAAACATGAAAATCAGTTGACGTTGGCAGTTCAAATTTGTGTTATTTGATTATTTATTTATATATTCTTGATTTACTCCTTACACTGCACCATATTTATCGAAATGGATAGAAAACAATTATTATTTGGTGCTGCATCATGCTGAAGCAAGTGCTTGTGGAAGAGTCTATAATAACAACATATTAATTCGCTAATGATGAAATTGGAGCTGCAAAATATTGGAAACTCATACATATGGAATGAGAAAAGATTTCCCTAAGAAAGGTTTGCAGCATGCATGATGCAAGAGTATTCACGAGGTCTGGTATATATGCAAAGGTTACATCTGAAAATAGTTTCGAAAACTTTGTTAGAAGGGGATTTTGCCTATCTAACATTATCTTGGTTAATTACACCGTTTAGCGGCGATGGACACCTTATTGAACAGCAGATATTATTCAATTACACAGGCTTTCTCAAGTTAGAATTTTAATGGAACATATATTAGCCATGTTGACAGTGGTTTTTATCGACTAATATATTTTGAAAATTCAACTTTTTGAGCAACCTGGCAAAAATGAAGATTTTAAAGCAGTCATAGAGTTAAGTCACAGACATCAAGTTTATGCGTGTATGTTTCCTCAATAAATGTAAACAAATTTCAATAAACATTTTTTTTTGTATTTCTAGAAATATTTTTTTGTTTTAATAATAATATTGTAACTTTATTCCTAGTGAAAACATGAATAAGAATGAAAAAATTAAAGAGAAGGTAGTATATTGAACAAAAAATAATCTCTAATATAAAATAGCAACAGGTTCATTACAACAATACTGAAAACAAGGCCAGTAAAATAAAAATAAACTTAAATTTAGAATATTCTCAGATTTCCTGGTTTTATTTATGTATCAGGTTCACAATTTCACTTAATAACTGCTTTTCGATGTTGAGTCTTTCTTTCATAATATTTAACCAGTTGATATTTCTTGATAATAGCCTCATATTTTAATTTTTGCTCTCCTTTGACATAGGTAACAGTAGGTATCATATAGATGTTAGCCTCCATCATCAATCGATGAAAATACACTGCTATTTTCTTCTTGTTTGGATTTGTCTACCGTTCTAGTAGATTCTAGGAATACTTTAAATATCTGGTAGAACTTTTCCCAACTTTTGATGTCATTTGTTCCAAAGAATTCAAATTATTATTATTCTGCACAATGTTAAAATATATTCAATAATACTCTTTAAAATAATCTTTATTGTTTACATACACATATATGATTTGTGTATTCTCACCAGAGATAACCTATATTCTGACCATAGACAACTATTCCGACTTTTGACTAAACAAAATCTGTCAAACATAAGAACTGTCAGAGAACATAGTTAGACAAAGAAGTGTATCTTCCATCCCCCTTCATCGGCGGGAATTTATGCCACTGGTTCTATACGAGACCCGCAATATAGTACATAGTAGAGCTGTTATCCGGATCCGGATAATTTTGGATCCGGATAATTTACTATCCGGATATCCGGATCTGAGTGCTATCCGGATCCACTATCCGGATCCGCCATCCGGATCCGCTATCCGGATCCGCTATCCGGATCCACTATCCGGATCCGCTATCCGAAACCTCGGAACCGGATCCGCTATCCGAAACCTCGGATCCGGATCCGCTATCCGAAACCTCGGATCCGGATCCGCTATCCGATACCTCAGATCCGGATCCGCTATCCGAAGCCTCAGATCCGGATCCGCTATCCGAAACCTCGGATCCAGATCCGCTATCCGAAGCTTCCGATCCGAATCTGTTATTGAAAATCACAAATTCGGACTTGTATCAATAAGATTATTTTGTTTGCGAGTTCTCGCTAACATTAAAAAAATAATAAAGAAAAAATGTTTTACGTTGCAATATTTTGCTTTGTAAAATAATAAAACAAATCAATGTGTTTAATTAATATTATAAGTAGCTAATAGATATTGCTATGACCGTTTTAAGAAGTAAAATAACTATTTTATTGGTATGTTAAATAAATAAATAAAATGAAAAATCGAGAACAAAAGTTATTTGGTCTGAAGAGAAACAGAAATATAAGGTTTTACTAATTAAATAAGAAATATGAAGTAACAATTATCAAGCACAAATCACTTAATTCGAAACAAAAAAAATTTTTGCATTGGCGACCTGTGCTCGCTACATGCATCAAACCTGCAAATTTAAATTTATTGTAAAGCGTAAAATACACCCACAATTTCTCCTTAATAATTAAAATTGTACATAAAAAACTCACATACCAGTTTACTTACTTTAAGTTTTAATTTCTAAAATACTTTTTCTTCTTTGGTGCATTAACAGTTGTTTCCATAACAAGTTATTATAATTAATCTAAAGCAAGTATTTCATTGTTGTACTACGTTTACAGTACACCTGTTTAATTATTAGTTCCTAATCATTGCTTTCATAATAAAAGTATGCAATATGATATCTCTATTGTATCGTGAAGCCAGACATCAGATTTACATTGAATATCACTAATAGATAGCCATATAATAAGGTAAACCTGAAAATACGTGTAATTACCATTCAGTTGTTAGATAATAATTTGTATGTTTTATGTATAGTTATCGGATCGAGATCCCAGCACCGAATAGTATATCCGAATTCAAGAAGCGGATCCGCATCCGAGGTTTCGGATAGCGGATCCGGATCTGAGGCCTCGGACAGCGGATCCGGATCTGAGGTATCGGATAGCGGATCCGGATCCTAGGTTTCGGATAGCGGATCCGGATCCGAGGCTTCGGATAGCGGATCCGGATCCGAAGTTTCGGATAGCGGATCCGGATAGTGGATCCGGATAGCGGATCCGGATCCGAGATTTCGGATAGCGGATCCGGATCCAAGGATTCGGATATCCGGATAGTTTTGGATCCGGATATCCGGATCTCAATTTTGTCGGATATCTGCAGCACTAGTACATAGTTACATATATGGAATAAACGTCCGAGATTTGGAATTTGAAATATAGGTATTATTACTATTACAAATAAATAAATATATTGCCCAACTTAAGCAACCAATTTCAGAAATCGCCTAAATATACATTTAACCACTGCATAAGTTGTGGTTCACATTTTTTATTGCGCGCACTTAAAATAGTTCTGTCCATCATAACCAGTATGTATGTAAAATATATTTGTACTAACCACGTTGTACATGCTGTTGCATGTTTATTCCAATGCTTAAACCTTTGAAAAAAATCACTGTATAATCAAATAGTCCACATTTGCAAATTAAATATAATAAGCCCATTGCTTGTTGTTTCCTTGGCAAGATATTGTGGATATTTTTTATTCTCCGATAAGAAACAGTCCTACACCAATGTTTATGTGCTAAACACCCCCAATCTAAGTTTTCTTGTGCTAGCCAAACACAGATTCAATCTCAAAAACCCAGTCTACAGTAATCAGAAAGACAAAGAGTTTCATTATCAACAAACTTATTATCAACTAAATCTGCAAATATTTCTCTGTTATATATCGAGGTTCTTAAACTTTCCCTGCTCCAACAAAGCTTACGCTCAAGATAATCGTATTGTTTGCTTTACAATTTGCTTTACGTTTTCATTAGCTAAACCTTCTTCTAATAAAGTTTAATGATGAAATGCTTACCGACAGTAGTAAAGAACTTCCTGGCGTTAGTGACAGTCATATATTGTCTTTGTATTATCCAGTCGCAAAGCCATCCATTACGATAACCTTGTATTTATGTTAAACGGATTATGGTTCGCCAATTGACGGCCTCTTTCAACAGATGCACAAAAAGTATATATTTCATATAAAAAAAATGCAGGAGGATTAATAAAAAAAAAATTAAAGAATTATTTCTATTACTATTTAAAAAATAAAATCTTACTTACCCTAATAATGACTTAACAAAGGTATTAGGTACATACCTACTTAATAATAATAATTTTCACAACCGACAAAACTAAAAATAATATTTCTGGAACTCGTTTTTAGGGGTATAAACATAATTATTCTTTGAAATTATTTTTTTTAAATAAATAATAGTTTCCAATATTTGTAAAATATAGGAAAACCTAACATTCATTCCTCTGCGCACTTTTTTGTATATTTTTAGTTTCTGTTACCAATTTATTACCAATTATTTTATTGTTACTTGCATTCGTATGTCAATTGTACATGATGTCACATTTAGAAATAGGCTTTCATGTTTTCGACGAAGATACCGTTTGTTACATTAAAATAAGGTCAATCAGTTTTTCCTCCTTTATTTTTATCAATTTGGTGTCAATTTTATTTAGGTATCAGATTTTTGCTAATTCTTCCCAGAATTTATTATTTTGTCTCTACGACATTGAATTAATATTTTATATCGCCATTTGTCTGCCGTGTATATAATATAGTGCAAGAGAAAATTCATATATGATTTGTACACACAAAACTTACAACGATTTGTTTCCTGAATTTTCTATGATTTCCTCTATTTTGCTTGGATAGCAAAATGAGATCATTATCTCTCAGTGACATGTAAATTAGTTACTATTATCGCATTAGGCACATCAATTTTAAAACTGATGTGTTTTCTTGTGGTTTATTTTTCCAATGTCATTATTTTTTGAGTTGACTGTACATATGTTAGTGCAATAAGATTAATTTTCTAATATTAGGGTGATAGTACACTCCGACCTGAAATATCTATCAGTATCAATTTTACTAAACGTAAACTTTCAAAAGCAATCTTCAGAACTTACGTAATTGCAGGTTATTTTGCTCAATACCCTACCCTAACTCTAATTTGACTTAATGATAACATAACCAGACGAATGTTTTTTGTTTTAGAATGTGAAACACACCGACAAAATTATTTTGTGTTCCACCCCTTGTTTTAATAATTTAATATTACTACTAATAGTTTGGTTTAAAATAAACTTGTTTCTCACCAGATTTCTACAATACCAGCACACAAAATCCCCCAGTGTACGTCCAAAATCGTCTAATCCGGTACTGCTGCAAGCTGGTGCACTCGCATGCAGTGCAATATGTCCACTCATAAGAGAGCCGATTAAAACGTACAGGGAGCAAATTCCCCACAGCATTATCCCATTTATGGGATGACGTATGTTGCCCGCGGCAGTGACAGTCCCTGCTGCCCTTTAATGTATGCGTACGCTGAGAGGAAAAAAGGGTGCCCGCCCGCCGATTAATGGAAAAGCGAGAGGGATTTAGAGGATAAGAGGTTTATTTTCACTCTAAAGACTCATCCCACAGACAGGCGCGCGTGTATTTTTGGAGGTGGGGTGGGGAGAAGATTAGTCATACGCTGGCTGCGGTCTCATTTAGCGGAAGATGTCGTTGGCGCGTTTGAAGGTCAGACAGTTAAAGCGTTGGGGAATATTGTTCTTGTTAGAAAGAAACAAAGCATTCAAGTTTATTATTCGCTTTGTTCGACAAAAAGTTTGATGGTGTTATATTGCTGGCTTTGCAAGGAATGCAAAGTTTCTTAATTCCTAGCAATTACAAGAAAAACAAGAAGTATAGGTACATTTTCTATCGTAAAATCATACACGCGTTGCATGCAACATCTTAAAATTAGAATGAACGTCTGATTTTGGTTTATGTCGTCAGTATAATAAATGATTAATGATAAAAGATAAGATGTCCATATTGAAAAACCCCAGTATCCCACAGTAAGGTGGTAAATATGTAAGAAAAATAAAGAAACAGTTAAATGAAATAGTGTAGTCCCACTATCCACGATATGCAGTCAATCTTAGCCGAACAAGATAAAAGAACAATCATAAGGAAAACTAAACAATATCCTACTTAGTGCTATAAAGTTTGCAACTGAATTAGAAATAGGCATACGGGTAAAAGTTAATCGTGAAGCAGTAATAAATGTATTACGAAACGTAAGTAAAAAATTTAAGTTAAATATACGTATATTTTCTTGGTTTTTGAAGTCGTATAATTAAACAACTATTCCCAGTAAGTAAAACATTTTGGTTTATTAATTCAAACCTTAATCATTTACGTTGTAAAATTCATAATGTAAAAAATAAAATGTTGACGTATAACTTTTTAAAAAATATGTCATATATTTTTTAATATAGGGGGGGAGACGATTTCGATCAAGGAATTCGGTCTTCCAGCACTGGAGAAATTAGTAAATGAAACTCATTTATTAATACTTAATATTTCGGAAATGTTTATTTCCTTCTTCAGGAGAATTACTACAATTAACAAGCAATCAGCAAAATAAATTAACAAACAAAAGTTTAAAAAACTTACATGAGAGATCAAAATGTCGGCAAGAACGACGCACATGGCTGGAAAATTTATTATATATTACAAGTTAAAAAACTTAAGTGTAAAATATAAAAAGGTTGCAAAAAATTGAAGTAAAAGTCGTAAACAAATTGAGGAAAAACTGATGCGGTCAAATTAATAAAATTAATAAAATATTAACAGATTAAAATTCGGAACCGAAATATATAACACAGAAGGACGAACACAACTGAAGTTGTCAGAAGTAGCAACAATTGGCCAGCGCATCCCGGGAAAATTCATGAAGGTACAGTGATGTGAAAAGCAATTGGAACATGTCAAGAATGTATGTTACATATCTTATCTAAAATGTTTAGTATCAGTTTTATAGTTAATGTTATTATTTTCCGATTGAATGTACATCATTTCAAGTAAAAGGCGGCAATTATATCTGTTCTCATTAATTAATATTTTTGTATTTTCGAAGTCAAAGTGGTGATCAAATTTAAGTGAATGATCAACTAGAGCACAAGACATTTTACCAATTCTACAATCGCTCTTATGTTGCGAGATTCTATCCCTCAACCATCGGGAAGTCTGGCCAATGTAGCACCCCGGACAACCCTTACACGGAATTTAAAAATTAAATTTTACTCAAATAAACGCGGAGTTTTGTCTTTGAATTTGCTAAAAAGAGATCGTGAGGATGATACATTATATTTAGCAATGATAAGTTTTGAGGGGGGAACAAATTTTTGGATATGTATAATACGGTTTGTTAAATTGTTAATTTTTGGAAGCTTTTTGTAAACAATTTGGAGAGTAGGATCATCAGTGCTAGGACCATCTTGTAGAATAGGATTGTAAATTAATGATCGAAGTAGTTCTTTAGGGTAACCATTGTTAATGAAAATGTTATAAAGTTTATCTAAATTGGTTTTTTTGAAACTCTCATTACTGATATGTGAGACGCGATTCCTCATGGCAAGGACACAATTAACTTTTTGGTTAGGAGAGTGGTCTGAGTGGTAATTAATATATCTCCCTGAGGAGGTGGGTTTCTGATACCAGTCAAGAATGAGGCGATTATTGTCAGAGCGCACCACACGAGTGACAAGAAATAGTATGCCGTCTGAAGTTTCGGTCTTAACGGTAAACTGTAAGTGGGAATTGAAGTTGTTGAAAACATCAACAGTGTGTTGCACCAAAGTCTCTGGGATGGCAGTAAGTAGATCATCGACGTACTTAAAAAAGAAGGGTACAGAAAACTGTAATTGAGGCAGAACAATATCTAACAGGTGGTCCATAATAATAGTGGCAACAATGGGACTCAATGGGGAACCCATTGGAGTGCCAAATGTTTGCATATAAAACTGATTGTTGAATGAAAAGAAACAATTGTCAAACACCAGTCTAATGATGGAAATGAAATTGTCATAAGTAATACTACAATTACTTTCTATCATGGACCATCTATCAGTGATGATGTCAATAAATAAGTCAACCGGGACATTAGTAAAGAGGGAAATAACATCAAGCGACACCAAAACATAGCCATCCGGCAGTACCAAGTTGTTAATAGAATTGACAAAGTTGAATGTGTCACGAATTTTAATATATATATATATTGTATATCTATTTATGAAAGATCAAGAGAATTTTGAAGAAATTTAAGTTAGAACCTTGTTTTCCATCAACTCTCTTACCTTTCCTCACAATACCAAACAGCGATGTAGTAAAGCAAAATAGTCATAGGCAAAATATGCACCCGACCTAATATGTGCACTCTAATCTTTGGTCTTTGGTCATATCGATCGTTGGAAGCGATGTGGTTGAGACGAAATTTCAATTTCACTTTACGTCATAAAATACTTTGTTATACTGTCGAGGAAGCTGAGATCATGAGGCAGTATTACACTGGTATGTCTCTTCAGAAGGTAGGCCGCTTATTTGTAGTTAAATAAAAAAAGACGCTACTTTTAAATTAAAAAATTAAATAGATAGTACCGGTTCCGTACATAATTTAAATCCGTCTTTCCCAAATCGTGGAATTGCTGATGAAGCACCTGCTTTAGTGTGTGCTGCAAATGAAATAAATTCAAATTTGTCATCTGCTAATATTTTAAGTGTTTTGTAAGCATGTCACGTTTGACTGTGTAATACTTAAGGTAGACAGGTGTCATTTTCGTGTTTATTTGTGCTTTTTTCTATTTATTATTTCGTCGGGTCATTTGTTCACTAGAATTACTTCCATTTTCTTGTCAAGAGCAAATAATATTCTTATTTCTTCGCATATTTCCTATTACGTTGCCGTCATTTGGGGTGGAATTGTTCAAAAATAAATTAATGTTTCATATTTTGTTCAGGTTGTTAGGAGATCTTGGATCCGGAAGGTATAGATATATACTAGATCTTGATAATAATAATAATAATAATAATAATAATAATAGCATTTATTGCAAGAAAATGTTTAAAAATATAAGAATATATATAATACAAATAATTAAGCTATTCCTAGCAATAAACAAAAAAAAATGAACTCACGAAGTAGAACAACCTACTTGTATGTGAGTCACATGGTTTACATATAAATCATATAAATTGCTTTACATTACATTCAAACCTAATTACTATATATATTACAAAGTTACAACTACAACTAGTGCATGACCATACATATAAACAAAACAGAACAGGAACATGAAAGATAAATTAAACCTAATTTAATTTAGACAAATTCTCTTATGAAATCTTCAATTTCGAATATCTATTAATTCGTGGACTATGGTTCTATTTGTTTTAAAAACATATCTCCTTAGTTGTTTCCTGAATGAAAATAGGCTTTGGGCATTTCGAATTTCCGCCGGTAAAGCATTATACAGGGTTGGGCCAAGATAGTTGTGTGACCGCTGTCCTATACTTTTATGCATACGTGGCACCACATACATTATGTATCTAATGTCATAAGAATGCCGAGCCAGGTGTAATAGATTTTTGTTCAAATGCTGTCTCCTACACGTCGCAATAAAGAACAATTTTCTGATATCCAGCAATTGTGTGTGTTTGTATAGTAGGTCACTTGAAAATGTTCGTTCTTTCTTGAATATCACTTTCAATATTTTCTTTTGTACTGTGTTTAGCGGTGCAAGGTTTTGCTTCCTGACACCACCCCATCCTATTATACCATAAGTCAGACGACTCTCTACCAAGGCTTTATATAGTATTTTTAATTGACGGAAATTTAGGATATTGGACATGTATTTGAACGTAAACAACAACAATTGTAATTTTTTACCACATACAGTATGTGGCTATCCCATCGCAGATGTCTATCCATTACTATTCCCAGATATTTTATAGACTCGTTGGGTAGGATCTTGTGTTCTTTATCATTTCTGGTAAAAAATATTTCTTGGGATAACCAGGGTACCCGTTTTGGGTTGAGATTGTTCACACAAATTATATTACGTAGGCTGCAGCTAGACAAGATCGCATGGATGATCAACCTCAGTCACATCGCTCTATGTCAAGTAGTTTCTAAGTTGTTTTACTGTTTGGGGTGAAATTGTTCAGTCAGGGTGAGATTGATCACAAGACTTTCTTTATCGCAAATGAACATTTTGCTCCGAATTAAGAGACATTAATCAATAGAAACCCTTTGTTAAATTATAAAATTGAAATTACATAAATTCCAACAACAAAACAAAACTTTTTTTTCTACCATGTTTCAAAAGTAAACAGAATTGCAACCAGAATTAAAAATTACTTTTACGTCATTAACTTTTTCGGAGTAGTAATTGTCAATACAATATTGACGGATTTGGTAAAATTGATCACACATCAGATATGCCTGACCCGAATTTGTCACCATCTTGAATTGCAGAAACTTCATTGAATTTGTCCAAAGACACTTCGTTCACTGTCACCTCCTGTACAATAACTTTGTTGCGATAGGTTGTTTCTTGATCCATCATAAACCTTAACCAATACAAATTTACTAACTACAACTTCATTGTCTTCTGGTCGAAAATGCTCAGTTTGCTGCCCCTATAAAAGCTGTTTCTTGATTGAGTTTGACACCCGCTTTTCTTAACAGTGCTGCTAATGTATTTATTACGAAGCATGCCAGATGGAATCTTATATTCAGCGGAAAGTACGATGAATTTTCTCTATTTTGCTAATATTCCTAACAAACCTATATTTACAGACACTTGGTATCTTTTTATATCTTTGAAATGTGAAAATATTGAAGTTCAAAGTAAACAGCATACACACAACATATGACCAGCACTATCAATAAATAATCATTTAAAATTCATATGTTTCTTATTTTGCTATCCTATTACTGGAGGTATAGACAACGAGATCCAAATTCCCATTTTCTGCAAACTCCGGATTATATTCTATTATACGATTTCGCCGAATCGAGTTGCAGTACATCAATTTCTCGGGACGTAATACATGCATAGCGAGTACCGCTAACAATAAATCGTACGGAGTTTCTTTATACTCTGACAGCAAATCGTTCGTCTTTTTCTATCGGTCGCTAATCCGTATTCACGAGCCGTTCGGCGTCTTTCCGTTTGGCGTTCACCTGCCCGGCCAAGTTCAGGCGAATCCTGGCTTATCGTCTACCATCCTGTCAGGGTGCCGTACGAGCAAAGGGCTTTCAACCTATCCGATAATCTTTTCCTCACGGCTAAATCTCCGAGGTGAATTTAGAAGTAATAGAATCGAAGCTCATTTGCATCTGGTGTGAACGTTAATTGAATACCGAAAAAGGGCCCGTAAAAAAAGATACGGGGCTTACTTTTTTTTTTGCTCCTTCTTTTTATCGTGTACATTACAAAGCTAATTTAAATTCTATGTAGATGCACCATCCCTTTTAGGCTTCCATTTTAATTCTTTTGCGGAAAATACTAGATAAGAGTTTTATATTAAAGGAAGAATATAAATTCTGGATTATCTAATGCGCTTAAATAAACCTCTAAATGAAAATGAAACAGTTTCTTTGAAATACATTTCCAATAAAACAATATATAAAGACCAAAATACTTTAACTTTAAACACGTTCACTATTACCGCAAAAATGTTACCTATGTGTTATGTACGACTCATGTTATTATATGCTGGTGAAATTTTGTTATTTGAATGTTACCGACGTTGTTGAGTTCACATAAACAACGGTAAGCCAATAAGTAACCTCAGATTCCTATTTCAAGTTTCAATGTATCGATGTTTGTTTGTTTGATGCTGGGCGATGCTTCAGGTTGTGGAACACACTTTGACAGTTTTACGACATCTATTGACGTATTGTACCATTCCCACTGAAATTTGCCAAACCGAAGAAGTTTCAACTAGCGAAAAGATAAGACAAGAAGGGTACCTTGTCATGTTTAGCGGATCCGCATGTACGACTTAATTTACACAGAGGGCACCACTGGAATAATTTTTCCGCCGTCAATCTTGAAAGTTTTTATGAGTAATTATTTAGTATAACATAAATTTAGTCACACTTAGGTTTTTATTTATAGTTTATACAAGATGCTAGAGACCTTAAGAAAAAACATTAAGGAAAAATATCATGGTTACGTGGTTAGGTTATTCTTTGCGCGCGCGTGTGTGTACGTAACAATCGTGCTCTATGATTGGTGTAAATGAAAAACAAAAAAAAAGCTGTCACATCTGATGCTAAAATAATTCTGCGACACAATCATCAAAGACGTTGGCATAAAGTTACTCTTCTTATCTTGTCTTTTCGCTGTTGCAGCATTCGGTAGGGATTTTTACGTGCCAAACATTGCATTGACCCTGGACATACAACTTTACTGCCTAGCCGAGATGAAGACATGTTCTGATTTTCATCCAAACGTAAAAAACACCAGCGCCGTCGAAGTGAAAGGCGAACACACAAGCCGCTCAACCACGGACACGGCTTATGCGTAAGCGGTTTGTTTTATGTTACGGCAATTGTAAACATGAATGTATTTTTACGTCTAATGAGTGCTATACGAGGTACGGTCATATCTTACATCCATTGTAAATAAGCACTTAGTGTTGACATCCGTAAGGTGTGCCACTGATTGATAGACATATGTAGCAGCGTGAGCACTTGGAGGTATCCGGAATTTTCTTTTAATATACCCATGTCAAAAATATTAAGTAATTACTACATTTATCAAATAAGAACTAGTCACAGTCACAGGTTTAGCTGCATTACTGGCTTATGCCGCGGTGGTTTCGTTAGTTGAGAATCTGGCTTGTGTCCTCTAGAGGGCGCACATCTAAACTTATGATTTCTTAGTAGACAATTGCACATAAAGCTTGAGAAGCGTCTTACTCGGAAAATGTGTGGTCTAGAAGAATTGCGGGTCTGAAAAGTCTCCCGGTCAAAGTCTTCGACGAATGCTCTCTCGAGGCGATTAATCATTAACTTATATACCGGGTGACAATAGGAAGTGGATACACTCTGTAATTTTTTAATTATTTGAGATAAAAATTTTGGAGGGCCTATAGTAGATCACGTTGTGAGTTTTTGCAATAATTTTTTATGTGCAAGTTACCTTCGGTTTGACTGGAAGCGTTCCCAACTTATGATTTTCAAATGGAACATCCTGTATTTTTTTCCATATTTCGTAGGTATGCTTCATGTCAATTTTAAAACCGAAACTAGGTGACTGTGACTCTCATAAATTGCTTTCGATCTGCATTATTATCATGAGAAAGATGGCGGATGACTGATTTCTCCTATCATATCATGTGCGCCAATTAAACATGAATGAACTTACGATAGGCAGAAATTAAAATTCAAAACTACCCAAGCTCGCGCATCAGCATATTCTAAAATTATTTTTGCATTTAATCCTTTGGTGGGAACTAAAAAGGGTAAATGTGAATTTCCTTATGCAAGCCGACGAAATCGCGGCAACTTGTACCCATTCCGACATAACACCGCGCGTAATGATCATATTAAATGCAGTTTTTTATCACATGAATTGGCAAAAAGTAAATCAACACATTTGAAATTAAACTTCTTGCTCAATAAGCGAAAAAATTGTTTATTTTTTTTTCCTTTAGATACAGGTAATAATTTCAGATTAGTACACAAGGGCACTTGCGCAAAACTTCACGACTACGCTTAAAGTTTATTGGCTATGATTGTGTTTCCATGAAGAAAAGGGGTAGTACCAATCGAATGAATTCGGAGAATATTAGTTTGCAGACGATAATGTATTTAGCAGTGGTAGAAATAGGATATATGCCGCGCCTACCCTATAAAGCGAGAAGGACGACTGTGACCGAGTGATGACTCGGTCACAGTCGTCCTTCTCGACCTACGGTGACCGACCAGTCATTTTGGTTGGCGATGATAGTACAATAACGTATAGCTTGTAAATTTAGTACGTATTCAAGTAGAAAAAGAACCTAAAAATTTAAATTTGAAAATAGAAAAGTGCTAACAACAACAAAATGGCGTTGATGGCAATGCTTACCGATACGGTCTCCGACAAAAAATTACTTGAAAGAAGACGAAAAATATATCATAAATGCATCGAAAACTTAAAATCCCGCCTCCTGCAAATGTACCAATAAAATCAATCCAAAACCGAAAGCTTTTATAATTCGCATAAACGTTATACCACTATTCAGATTCGAATACCAACATCGAATCGGAAGTGAAGCGACCACCAAGTAACTGAAAGTGACTAACAGATGGCGTTATGAATTAATTTGACTGTTTTAACAGGCAAATTAATTTAATAAAAACCCTGGTTGAAAAATAAAACGTAACATCGTAGGTGCATTACAATGGAATTACGTTGCTTGTCCCGATTAGGAACATAATTGGGTTTTGGTGAGCCTGTATTTTATGGCATACAAATATGGAAGTCACTATTAGCCCTTAAAATATATCTTCAAATAAACAAGCCTAGTAGAAGGGATAAACGAATAAAAGAATAAATTCTGGAAAAATTTTACCCCAGACGCTATTTTCTTTTGTGTTCATCCTCCTAGTGCAGCGTCCGTCCCAATAGGAGAACTACGAAAACCCGGTCCTTATCCTCCGTAATCCGATCCGGATCCATACATCTAATCTCACAGCGCGTCTTTTCGCCAAAACTTTTATGACGAAATTTATTGCCTTAAAAATTTATCGCGGCGTGCAAGTGAACCGCACGAACGCGAGTGGGCTGAACCGAGAGCCTCCTGGCACCTGGCCTTGCCTCATCCCATTCCCGCGGCGCGCAACACACTAACGCGACAGTAAAAATCCAGTAAATTTGCGAATAAAATATTTTCCGAAGCTCGGAGCGCCAAAGTGTTTCCGCATAAATCAAGATCCCCGCGGATTTTTTTATTAGACCGATTCCCGTGGCGTCCTCCAGCTCTATATGGATGTGTGAGTTAGGACGGCGCGTAAATTCTAAGCAGGAAAGGTGTTGAGTAGGTGAGGATTTACAAGCGGTCTTTTATCATGGCTATCCATCTTTCTGCGGGTCTATGTTACTGTCTTGTCTATAGCGTGCTATAAAGTTGCAAATATCGTAGTATCCTTTTGATACCGACGTGTGTATGTAGGATAAGTATGTCAAGTAAACGGTGTATGGAAATATATAGACACGGAAAATTGACAAGATCCTAATGGAGTGGAAATCTAGGAATCTGATACAATACCGGGAAACTATTTCAATTTGGTGGGACTTCTGAGGCACTTCCGTCTTTCATCACCTACTACTGCTTCGATATAATAATTTACACCATTCTATAACACTGAATGACTATACAGCAGCAATCCACATAATACTGACTTATATAATTATTGCAGCTATTACGAAAATTGATTTGCAGTGACAAACTTACTAATTGCATTGCAGCAAAATTCAATAAAATTGAAGTTGTGATATTCATTTGTATGATTTGGTTATGGACAGAGCTCCGTAGACCGTACGGGAACGCCTCCTTGCTGGCATAGCCGCCCGTTCATTCTTATATGCAGGGATTGCGAGTACATAATTCAGTATCGCACTGACAGTGAAAGAAATTAATCGAATGGGAGCATACGTGTTTAAACTCCATCTTCAAATCGTAAATAAAACAAAAACGTTAAAGGAGTAAAAACTATATTGAAATATGTAGTCCACAACAATATTGTTTCACCACATCAGGTGGATGAAATTAACTGATTTAATTTCATCCACTCTTTTTTAGTGGCATTAATTCAGTGTAGCTTTTTAACGGGTAAGAAGTTATTATAGTGAGTACATTTAAAGCTCAGAGAGCAATAGAGTGCTCAATCGCTGATAATGTCGATTATCTTTCCATTGTAGGTGAATCGCAGGTTTATTGTAGTATTTGTTCAACCACTATACAATACAGAGATCATTCTAGTGTCACCCAACATCTTAAAACGAGAGTGCATTCAAATAATATGAATCCAGATTCGTAAACTGATACCTTTTATCAAGATTTATACGAAGCTTTTCTATCGGCAAATATCCCATTATCAAGAGTTAATGACTCCGTTTTAGAGCACTTTCTCAATAAATATACTCAACGGCATATTCCGGATGAATCTAAATTACGTTGATGTCGATCAAAATATTCCAACAATGTTATAGCTAAAATCAAGCAAAATGTTGCCAATCACTATTTATGGGTCAGATGGATATGGATGAAATAGTGGATATTATAAATCGATACGTCGTGAACGTAGTTATTGGTGTATTGCATCCCACTATTGAGCAAACTCCCTATTTAATATCCACAAAAGTAACGGAAAAGGTAAATGCTGCATTAATCAGCAATATTGTAATAGAAACTTTATCGAAATAGGTTGACCCGGAAGCTAGTGAACGAAATGCTTACTGATTCTGCCGCATATATGCTAAAAGCTGGAGAGCTATTAAATGCCATATATCCTAATTTATTACACGTAACATATATTGCGTATGCGTTACATCGCATCTGTGAATTTGTACGGGATGAATTTCTAAATGTTGATAAATTAATAGCGACTTGTAAAAAAAATCTCTAATGGACGCATCTATACCATGTTTTCTAACATAGTTGTTCAAAGTACAGCATGCTTTTATGATAGATTCAGCAAAATCAAATGAACTATCAATCATTCTATGTAGTATCTGCCATTTATTAAAATTTGAAATGTACATTCTTCCATTCTATGTGTCCCTTATCTGATTAAAGACGCGTTGTTTTACTGATAGATTTCTACCCGGGTATAGCCATAAAACAAACTTCGTACCTAGTAGCAAACACTTCGTCTCCAAAAATTAGTGATGGCATTGCTTTACCACTTACATTATTGGAAAAACATATCGAGAATGGAGTTTTTAAATGATAATTTCTTAAAAATATCAGAATAGCTTGAGGTTCCATAGCCTGCAACTTCAACATAAAATCAGAGTCCGCTATGGCTAAAAGCACGATGCAGAAAAAATTATTGCCCATCCAATAGCCTACTGCTTAATAGTGGATCAACCCAAATTTTCCGGAGATTCTTTTGCCGTGTTCTAAAAACCAATTACAAACGCATAGACTCCTTACGAAGTCCAAACTGAGTGAAGAAAATCTATTTGGTGGCTAGTGTTCCCTCATCCCGACTGGAATCAACTCAAAAACAATTAGACTAATCGCTGGTCAAAAAAGTTGCCGGTGTGCTGGTGGTCTTACTTCCAAATATTTCATAAATGATCACTATGCCTATCAACAATTAACTATACCTATGCATATATTTCTTTGTTTTGGTATGAACGTAATAAAGCCAGACAAATATAATAAACCTCATATATCTTTACTTAAACCGCACAGCATACTAAGCGGACGAGATTGGTTTAGTTATTGCGCATAAAATTAGACTATAAACAGCTCCGATATTAAGTACAACCGGGGCTCTAATGTCATAACACGTAAACTGCATCCGCCCGCAATTAACTCGAGCGAGCACTGAAACGGCTCCCTCCATAAAAAATATAAATACACTTAGTATAATAGTAACAAAACTTCCGGAAAGGCAGCGACCTCTACTTTGTCTTCGGCGACCAGATGCTAGCAAACTGACGTTAACCCGCCACACAAATCCGGCCATCAAGTAAATAATAAGACGCCGTCGTCGGTGGCGTCGGCTTAGAGGCTGGGGCTTTTTAATAATACCCCGCCACGCGTTCTCCACCTCGACCGGACGAAATCTGCGAGCAATGAAGAATCTGAATATGATTGATGATGTACCGAGCGCTTAATTAGATGGGGTGGGCAGACTGTGGGAGCTCTCGGATCGGTCGTCGCGTTGCTTCGCTTCAACATGTAATATTTGCATAATATTAAATGTCACACACGCTCTGCTCTATAATTTCGTTATTTTCTTCTGCAGCGCCCCCTAGCGAACCCGTGTGATGCGGATACTCGTATTGTGTTATGTCTTTTATGGTGTCCGTCAGTTGGAAGGGTGAACGTGGACAGGAAATTATTACCTGCCTCCTTATCCCCAGTACTATTTTTGGTTCGCATTTGTTAAAAAACATGGAAGCATATGTTTGGAATGCAGAAAATTTGTTTTAATGCTTTATATGAAGCTTGGCATTTGCTGTATTATAAAATAAGTAGGTGCTAATTGAAAATTTGACTGTGTATTGAAGTAGCAAATGCCAGCGACTTCACCGATTTTGCAACTTCTATAGTGATAGAAAAAAACGCATTCCGTCAACAAACATTTTGTTGTAAAATCATTATTGCATTAACAAATTTTTTAATCAAATCGAGCAAAAAATGAAGTTACAATAACTCAAAGAAATGTCAACATTATTTTTTTAATTCAACGCTGTACCGTTCGTTAGCGCAAACTCCAACAAAATATTTTATTCGAATGAACTGAAAATATAGCGTTATATTAACCAAATCATAATTGTAAAATGAAATCTTTACATTAGCACATCCCAATAAATTACTTCAATAAAGCTCAATGTGTTCTTTTAGTTCTTTTAGTTCTTTTAGTTCTTTTAGTTCTTTTAGTTCTTTTTTAGTTCTTTTAGTACTTTTAGTCCTTTTAGTTCTTTTAGTTCTTTTAGTTCTTTTAGTTTTTTTAGTTATTTTACTTCTTTTAGTTATTACCGCATGATATTTTGTTTAATTAAGTTTTTATTTATTCGTGTTTACGACGCAGACGGTACGTCCGTCCACACACGCCCAAATTCCACCATCACGACCGCGTGGGGACCGCTGTAGTGTATATAATTGGCATGTTTGACGATAAGAGAAGCATTCTAGACATTAATTATCAGCTCGGTTTGACAATTCGCACCGGCACAGCATTCTGACACAACGCAGGTATTCTGCCAGCCTTCCTCGTTCTAACAGTCGTGTCGACACAGCTTTCTGATGCACGCAAGGATTTATTCCTAGTAATTCTCGTTTCGTAAAATCGGTGCCGGCATAGCTTTCTGCCCCGGCATAGCACCGAACTTGTACGTTAAAACCGGCCGCATATTTTTGGTCTGCCACCGGTATATAGATTTTCATTTCACGTTATCACCAGAATTAAACCGTTAAAATTCCGCGTCTAAAAGCGCCCGAAGCCCCACGAATATTTGCTTATATTATCGATTGTACATATATATGCTTTTTTGTTACTCACCTGGTTTTGCCATTGTACATACTTGATGTCTTTCACACCCACTTAACAGTAATAAATTCATGTAAAAGCACGCGGTCACTGTTTAAATTGTTGCTCACACCCCGCTCTCACACCAAACGCTATCACTCGGGTTGAAACATTATTGTAAAGACGAATTAAGACGCATTATTTATTTTTATATATCAAGATAATTAGTACTGTTTTTGGTGTTAAGGCTGGTTAAATAAAGGAATTAATTTTTTTTTAAACATTTCAGCTATTTATTCAGTTTTTTTTTAATTAAACAAATAAATTTAACAGAAGTAAACTGTGCTAATGAAACATAACCACAGTTATTCTGATAACATAAGTTTTACACATTAATATTTTGTAAAAGGGACAAGTACAACAACAGAGACACTTAACATAAAGAATGAGAGAACTCATTCTTTATGTTAAGTCTCTCTGTTGTTGTACTTGTCCCTTTTAATCTTACCGTGAAGAAATTACACCACATAATTTAAGGAATGCCTTCAATAACATGAAATAAATTATTAAAATTGCTATTTTTTCAACTGAAACGTTTGTATGTAGTTATTTGTCAACGGCATAATATCACCTGTACCACACACACGCCATAGAATAAGTCAACTTACACGTTTTTAAACTTATGTTGTCAACCTAAGTCTAAGAGGAAACATTTCACGACCTTCTAGAGGGAACATTTAATTGATTATATTGTATTATTATGTGCCATATACGTTCTACGATAACATCACTCCTCAACTATCACGTTAGTACCTTTACATCTATGAAAAGATACATTCGTAATAAGTTTAACATTACATTTTTATTTTTTTAAATAAATTCTTGAATGACACTTAACTATCTACAGTAAAAACAACTGGACCCATCTGCTAAGTATATTGCGTCCGTTCATGTGAGAATTTATATTTCGTTCCAGGAGAGGTTTCACAAACTCACATCTTAGGTATTTCGTGTAACGTTGCAACACACTATAAAGGTTTTGAGGGCATTTTAAATCCCTTTTAGATACTTTTATTTCAACGCTAAATGTGTGTTTGTGTTTATTTCTCGGCACTAGTCAACCCGAAACAAAACCATTGCGTCTGCGAACGTAACAGCGCTGTCTTACCCTAACAAATGAACAACAACTGTTGCTCTTCGAAGCTCTGTTAGTCTGTGCGCCCCTCCGCGTCTTGATAGCGCGCCCGGAAGGGATGTTATCGCGCTACAGTATAGAGGAGCCCATCCGAACGGCGGAGGATAATAAATTTCGGTGGGGCGTCGACCGAGCGGTGTGGAGGGACGTAGTCGGGCAGATCGTCGTCCAAGCCGCCACTAGGCTAGAGCGTCCATCGAGATAGCGACGCATACACGCGATCGCCGATGGTGGAACGCCGATAATGCGGACGACCCGTCCTCTCGCAAATACCTATTTTAAAACGCAATTTAGATAGGGACGACGGTTGTTGCAGGATATAGTGCAGTGAGGGAGAAACAAATCCGAATCATATGGGACCAGCGAGAATATAGTCTATATCACAAGAAATTATGGAAGATTTTATATTTTTTCAGTATATAAACGACAAAACAACGTACTAATCTTACAATTATGTCGTCAAATTCTATTGCTATTATTCTCGGTCGAAATTACAATTGTCGACAATTGTATTACTCGTTTTCTTCTAATGCCGTTGCGACTGCTGTCCAGAATATAAACGATGACCTGACGCGAATTGCTGTGGAGTCTTTACGACACTCGCTGCGTCTTAATCCCCAAAAGTCTAGTGCCCTGGTGTTTGGCAGGGCTAAAACTAAATCTAAAGTTATTGACCAAATAAGAATTTTCGTTAACAGCGAGGCACTAACTATCTCAGAGCGCGCCAGGAATTTGGGGTTGTTTCTGGATACTAAGCTTCGGTTTAAAGAGCACGTTTCTTGTCTTGTAAGACGTGCATTTTGTAGTTTGAAGGTTCTGTATGGCAGTAGGGACTGCTTGGATGTGAATTTAAGGAAGTTGTTGTGTGAGACACTGGTGTTGTCGCATTTTAACTTTTGTATTAATGTATATTTTCCTTGTCTTGACAGTTCTGATAGATTAAGGGTACAGAGAGTGCAGAACGCGTGCCTGCGTTTTATATATGGCCTTCGTCGCTATGACCATATTTCGCATACTTTTGAATTAGCTAAGTGGTTAAACATGTCTCGCAGGGCTGGTTTTCTTGCAACTGTATTTTATTTTAGAATCATTGTTTGCAAAAAAACCCAGCTATCTCTATCGAAAGATTACTTTCAGAGCGGATGTCCATGCAGTCAACATTAGATTTAGGGGACGGCTTACACTGCCCCGGCACCACCTGGAGATATTCAAAAGGTCATTCTCTTACAATATCGCGCGATTGTATAATGGTACTCCGTCTGATCTGCGTTCGTTGCATCCGATGTCCTTCGCCTGTCGGCTACGTCAATATGATTGTGAATCATATGGTTATAATTAATTCTGGCTTGCATATAGATACCCTCATATTTGTTATTACTGTATAATTGATTGGTACTGTGGTTAGTTCTGGTTCTGATAGCGTTTTTTTTTTCTTTTCTTTTTTCGGAAGGTTTGAGAGGTAGACCAGTTGCTTCGAATAAGTCGCTGATCTCGAACCGTTTGGCGTCGGGGAGTGAACAATTGAGACTTTGTCACCTGTGTATGGCTTGCACATGTCATTAGGGGTTACTTGTATGTGTGTGTATGTATGTATGTATGTATGTGTGTACTTAGCACAGTTTTGCTATGCTCTGTAAAGGAACTGTTTGTAAACTCTCTGGTACCAATAAACACCTATTATTATTATTATTATTATTATTATTAAAAGTTTCTCAAAAATATTTAACATTTTCTATATATTTCCAGCATTCGTTACGTCCGATTATCTTTTTCCATTAGTGTACAAAATTACCGAACCCTGTCCAGTCTTGTTCCATAAATACTCCAAAGTAAGCCATTGGCAGGGATAGTATCGCCAGAATTGGAACTTTCACGAAAGAAATTAAGTGTCTAGTCGATATCTTGTACGCTTGCCTGCATTTTTAAGGTGCCTTATTGTAGATACGTACCCTGAAAAGTATATACACAGAAATAAGTTATGATAGCAGTCCTATCAAATATGTTGCGTAAGCAGCTCCGTACTGTCACAATAATACAGCCATTTAGTAATTAAAGAAGCAGATCAAGAATATTAATGGTTCGGAATTTATTTTACTAAATTTATTTGGGGAAAATATCTTTCCCTTTATAGCCACATCTGGTGCACAGGGTGGAAATTTTACCGTTTTAGAGTTATTTGCAAGTTAATTGAATTTCTGACATTTAAGCAAACGCGTATCCAGTGTTGTAACATTGACCACAAAATCATATACAGGATATTAAAAAAATCTTCTGGATATCCTAAGTTAACGAAACCTTTTTCTTTCAAATGCAATATGATATTCCTTTGTTACACCCTTGAATATAACGCAAACTTCTACATCGAACGGTATAAGAGTTCTGTATAGAATAATGTTCTTGATAGTTTTTGGAATATTATTAGGTACTTTATGCATAAAATTACCCAAAATAAATGAACGGGAAAACTGTTTACTTTATTTATTTGATCTATCTAATAATATTTATAGGCTAAGTATTTATTTTTACTAGATTCCTAAATACTGACAAATTTCGTTTAATTCCTGAGCATGCACATTCATTATAAGCTAAGCTACCAGTAAACCATGGCATATCTATGAGACAAATTAGTGATATATATTATTGGTAACTACTAAACTATGTGGCGTTAACAAGTCACGTCTTTTATTTTAAGTGTTAATGGCCACACCTTTGCCGTAAATTCGTCATAAGTAAAAAATTATAAATCGGAAGAGTAATAAAAGTATTGGAAGGAATATAGGTATAAACAATATTTTACATCTTTGCATTTATTCTACATTTATGAAGAGGCTAGCAATACTAACAATAAATACCTGCAACTAATAGTTATGAAATTTTTGAACCGTCTTTTTATATATTTGTTGGGGATTGAAATTTCCGGGATGTGAATCGTACTGCTGGAGTGGGAGTTTTAATTTTAGCTGTAGAGTAGATGTAGTAATTTGTATTTTAGTATCCGATTATAGCACCTTGTATTTTAAATCAAAAGCCATCGGCTATATTATGAGCAGTATTTATTGGTCCTGCTATAAATACTGCTCATAATATAGCCGATGGTTTCTGATTTGAAGTAACATTGAGTGGAATATTCAGACTAGTTTGTATTTTGTTATTTATAAATTCATATAACTCTGATTGTAAATTCTATACATTGTCTAGCTTTATGGACCTTGCTTTCACTAATGCTAATTGCAGTATTACTCTTTTAAATGATTTGGATCTTTTAGTTCCTGGAGATATTTACCATCCAGTCTTAGATATCCTTTGGATTGCACATCCACAATAAGAGTCATCAATTTTCTTCTAATAGCACCTTTTGTTACCATTTTGCTATAACTGACTTTCCAGATCTGTATAATCATATACTCACAACTGACTGGACCCCTGTTTATACATCCACTGGCGTCAATGAGGCAGCATCTACCTTTCATAATTTACTGAATTCTTCGATACATCAATTTTTACCATTGGGTCTTTCCAGTCGGTATTTGCTATTTTGGTTCTACAAGAATATTATTCCTCATTTGAAGCTCAAAAATCACTATTTTCGAAACTGAAACACGACTAAGTTACCAACTTACTGCAATGAATTTTTAAGGATGAGGTTACTTGTCAAGACTGAAATAGATCTGACCTTCCAAGATTACCAAACTACAATGGAGAGCAATATTACTATCAATCCGAAATTATTTTGGCAATATATTTCGCACAAACGAGATCTTTCTCGTATTCCTGGATGTATTACATCTAACAATGAAACCCTTAATAACCCAGATGACATCGTAGCTACGTGCCTTTGCTAACATGTTTTCTAATTCGTTCCGAGGTAATTTTAATGAAGTATATGTCGAACCACCGGCAGTCAATTCTTGCCCTTTATACATGTTGGCCTTTTCAGATCTGATGAGGTAGTTTCTGCTGTAAGAAAACTCGAAGCCTGGACATCACTCCTGGACATGATAATTTCCCATATTTTCTCATTCGTGGCATAATCAGTGACCCATCATTTTTAAACTTGCTTTACTTTATAAGCCACTGAAATTCTTTCGCTTGGTAGGTCGGGAGAATTACGCCGATTAACGATTCAACACGATTGGTAATCCGCTAGTTGCCGAAAAACTATCATCTCTTCTTTTTGCTCTTAGACTTGCGCATTTTATTCATTCAATCTTAAATGAAAGATATTTTTATGTTTATTGTAGGCTATGGTTTTGAGTCTGGCCTTTTCTCGGTCACTACTGACGTACACAAGGATCAAATTTAGATCAAATTTAACTGTTCATGATTAAATAAGCGTAGAATTAAAAAACAAAAACAAAAACAAGATGGCGAATGGTTCATCTGCGCTATGGGTTAACAATTTTTTATCTAATGGTCGGAATTGGATACAGAGATATAATTCAAGAGAATCAACAATGAATTAATTTATATACTTGTTTATGGTAACACTATGACATTCGCAACAATATTTTAGATTACATTGGAAACACTTTATTTTGTTGTTTTGTCGTTCTTGCTAGCATTTATCATTCGCAATTAAGCTCAGCGTTTACGTATGTGTATCTACATAATTTATGTTATAACTTCACTGCATCAATATTTTCGGTAAAAATATCCACGTCAACCTACATTCCTGTGATGTCGATTATGAGGGCTTCTATTAATAAATTTTAAACTGTGACCAGCGAAATGTTATGATTGGGTGAGCTACAGGGATTAATAAAGTTACGTGCAGGTGTTTTTTTTTTCAAATATACCGTTTTTTTTTTAGTATAGATACATATACTGTGCTATAAATACCTACTTACATGTATGTGCACACAGAAATATTACGCGGCTCCATTAAAAGTGTCGCCCAGATTTATAGGGGATTAATAAATTTATTTTTGTAGCTCTGCGTTAATATGTTTTTAATCTGCTTTGATATTAAGGTCGCGAATGAATCAGTGCTCCGTGTTGAATTAGGTATATAAAAAATATATTTGTATTATTAGTTTGTGTTTTGAGAAATAAATTGTAGTAAGTACCTAATTATTTTTCACGTCGTATTCATTCAAAAGTTTACACGTCAAGTGTAATTTAGTTCCCAAACTAATTCAAATTAAACTTTGAACGTTGCTAGATGCTTTTTTTATATAATATTTGTTTGTAATCGTTATTTATTATATGTTAATTTTTATTAATCAGTTTTCTTAATATCCGCAGCTTAAATATACACGTTTAGATAAAATCATATCTTTATTTCTGAAGTAACTACTTTAATTTTATCGTATTTTTAGCGTGCCCGTTAGTTTTCAAATAACCCGGTTCGATAGTACAGGAAATCAATGTAATTGCAATCATTTTGCCACGATCATTCTTCTAACGGATACAAACAATATCATTTACCAAGATATACCCAAAGGCTATAATTGGATAAGCTATTGAAAAGTACCCTCAAAGGTATCGAATTGAAAATCCATGCAAAAGTTGGGCATTATAAAGATAACGCCCTGTGTAACGTTTCGGCCTCCTACTCTTGTTAAGAGGGCTCGTACAAGTAATTAACCCACAAGCTACTTTATTTTTGATACCCGTCTCTATTCAACCAACCGATTTGAAACTTTACAGGAATAATTCCTCTCTACTAGAAATTTTGACCTCTCTGTGATAATTTCAACCCCCATGGTGGTCTTCCTTCCGAGCCTAAACACTAAACCTTTGTCGAATACGCGCCTACACCCTAGCTTTAGTTTGTGAAAATGTGATCCCGTTTGCTGTGGTGGAACAAATTGAAAAAAATAAAAATAAAACTGAATATAAGGTACTGTATTTATTAGGGTTTTGCAACCGAACAAATTTTATAGTCAGCTAACGGGATGCAATGACCGGTTAAGAAGTATATTGTAAAGGGTTTTCCAATAAGGGCGGGTCGATGTTGAAATGCAATAAAGCAAGCTGTGTGTGAGATATTTACAAAATTCTTTTTTTATTTGAAAGGCTCATGTATGCCATTATGTATGGAATATAACATCGTTCAAATGTACGCCGTGGCTTCTCACAGCGGCACGGATCCCAGGGTTCCAATTTTCAATGACTCTCTCGCATACATCCGACTGAATTTGAACGATTATGCCCGGATTATGTTCACTTTAAGGGCATCGATCGATTGCGGCTTATTGGCATAGACCTGCGACTTCAGGAAACTCCACAAGAGAAAGTCTAGCTGGGTAAAATCGCACGATCTTGCTGGCCAATTCACATCACCTCTGCGAGAGGTAACCATACGGTCAAATCGTTCATGCAGAATGTTGATCGTGGCGTCATCTGTGTGGCACGTAGCGCCGTCCTGCTGGAACCACATGTCGTCTACGTCCATATTGTTGAATTTGAACCAAAATAAATTGGTTATCATCGTTCTCTAGCCTCCACCGTAGACGATGATGGCCTCACCAACGTCATTCTCAAACAAGTGCGGCCTAATGACGCCGCCGCACCAAAATCCGCGCCAAATAGTAACTTTTTGTGGGTGTATTGCCACCTGGTGAACCTTGTGTGACCGAAATGGGCCTCGTAGCTAAGGAAGATTTTTTTTGGCCAAACTTGGGGTCCTCTTCCAAACGCTTCGAAGCCCAGTCAACGAACAAACAGTGTTGTCTATGGTCATTAACTTTGAATTCTTGGGTCAGTAGAATCTTGTACGGGTGTAAGCCCAAGCCCCAATGCAAAATTCGCCATTTTGAAATCTGTGAAAAGCCGAGTTCTTGTGCACGGGGAGGAATTGACTGCCTGGGGTCCTCCTGCACACTTTCATTACCCGCGCCGATGTTTTCGGCCGATCTGGCGTTGCTTTGACATACGGGTGTTGGCTCCTTGTTTACTGAACCGGTCGTCTCGAATTTGTCCAGTAAAAAAACGTTGGAGAGTCGACTTTGAAGGGCCACCGCGATTGCCGTAAAATGGACGCAACGCGCGCAACGTTTGCACTAACGAACATTCATTTTGATGATACAGTTTTATAATTTGGACGTGCTGCTCAATCGTGTAACTTACCATGGTGGTTTGGCATCACTGACTGAATAATAAACAACGGATTAGACAGATGCCACCAAAATAACATGGCCGCCAGAGGCTGCCAACATCGACCCGCCCCAAAAATTATCAAAGAATACAAACGAATAACTCCAGAAATCTTGGGAAATGTCAGGAGAGCATTTGAAGCAAGATTGTACTATTGTATGGATATTAATGGTCACCATTTTGGACATTTAATAAAGTAAAAGTTGTCCCCTTGATATGCCAATTGACAAGATTCGGAATTTTGTATAAATCATAGCAGGTAAAGAGTTATATGAGGTGACTCATTTCAACTGAAATACTCTGTATAGATTAAAGAGTAAATGTTATTTAAATTAAATACGAAACGGCTGGTTACTATGGAAGACGGATAAACATCGAATTGTACAGAAGTAGTTACCTAAATTAATATACTTTCCTTAGCATCTTCAACATTAACACAAAAAAAAGTAAAACAACATACACCAAGAAAACAAAAAAGAAAAAATACTAAAAACAATACTGAGAGCAATAAAAACGGATAAGGGCAAATATACAAGGTAAGCAAATGACGGAGGATTTAGAAAAAGGAAAAGACAATAAAAACTGAATCTAAGCAAATCAATGATTTGGAAATGATATGTATGATATGATTTAAATTGGGAAGAAATTGGTGGTCCGAGAAGACAGAACTGAAGAAGCTAATAAGCTAATAATGCAACTCCAAGTTTTACTTCCCATAGGTCCACTTCTATAATTTATAAAATTTACACTGCGGATAAAGTTAAATATAACCATAATATATTTGTTATACTTAGCAAACACATTAGCGAAATTTGTATTTAAATTTTTTCCTTCTTAGTCAAGTTAACTCAACAACTAAAATTGTTATATTAAGGGGGTACTGTAGCTATACAATTGCACGACCTCAGTAAATCAAATCTTGCGCTATTATTTTATCGAATTATGACTTGAAATAAAAAACCATGTGTTCTGTCAAGACGAATAAGGGTACCTACAGACTTCAATTTTATCAAATAAGTTCGGTTGTTTCGAGTAAAATGGTTAAAGTTATCTGTTTTTTAGAAGCATATAACAAATATTTTATACTGAATACTCGAAAATGCCCGGTGTAGGTACCTAAATTTAACAATGCTTAATCTAATCATGTAAAATAGTATATTATATAATCGCCATTAAGGGAGAAATATTTGATCTAAAGCACCAATGTTTTACTAAAAATTCAATACATATTGCATATCTTACACCCACTCAGACTGGAGAGTAGTATAGCCCGTCAGCTTGGAATTTACGCATATGTGTAAATTCAAACGTACACTGTAAAAAATCAAGTCATGTGTTTAGGAATAAATACCCGACAGCATTTGTGCCCTAACGTGTGCGTTATAATATATGTATACTTGTGTAACATTTACATACTTGTATTCTAATTCACCAACTGGACGAGATTCTGAAGAAACCAACTCACAAAAATTAATAGTGAATTAATTTGATGTTTGGCTTCCACCTCTAGGTACATACACTATTTCGATGGTAATGTTTAATTTGTTTTTCACTTTGGATCATTTAAGGGTTAGTTATTACCAGTAGAAAACCTACCGAATAACAAATTGCGTCTTTCATAAACTAAGGGCCGGTCTTTCAATCTCCTAATAAATGTATCTAATAACAATTCAGCTAATAAGTTATTAGGTGAATAAGAACAGACCGTCTTTCAACGAGTATTTTTACGTTAAGGACACGTATTTCAAACTTCTAATAAAGTTCCTAATAAAAGTTATTAGCTGAACTTGAAATAACCGTCTTTCCATCAACTAATAAAAATTATGTAGGTAATAAATTGGTTTATTCTCCTAATATCTTATTGAGTGCTTGAAGTAGCCAATAAAAATTATTAGACGCTTAATAGCGCATCGAAAATCTCTGAAAGTTGTTAAAACAACAAAGAAGGTTATGTTTTCAAGTTTGAAATTATTTATGAACCAGACATGTTTGAAGATTTCGAGAATTTTGGTTGAAAGGGGTTTGGTCAATCTAATTAAAATAGTTCATCGTGATTTATCAAGAGGTTTAGATTATCAAAGCACAGTGTATAGACAATAAATAATATTAACAACAAATAACATTAACAATAAACAATATTGACAATAAACAATTTCGATAATAAACAATATTAACAATAAACAATGTTGATAATAAACAATATTAATAATAAACATTGTGAACAATAAACAATATTGACAATAGACAATATTAACTATAAACAATATTGACAATAAACAATTTTGACAATAAACAATATTGAAAATAAACAATATTAACAATGAACAATGTTAACAATAAACAATATTGACAATAGACAATATTAACAATAAACAATATTGAGAATAAACAATTTTGACAATAAACAATATTAACAATAAACAATACTGATAACAAACAGTATTAACAATGAACAATCTTAACAATAAACAATATTGATAATAGACAATATTAACAATAAACAGTTTTGACAATAAACAATATTGATAATAAACAATATTAACAATGAACAATGTTAACAATAAACAATATTGACAATAGACAATATTAACAATAAACAATATTGACAATAAACAATATTAACAATAAACAATATTAACAATGAACAATGTTGACAATAAACAATATTGATAATAGACAATATTAATAATAAACAATTTTGACAATAAACAATATTAACAATAAACAATATTGATAATAAACAATATTAACAATGAACAATGTTAACAATAAACAATATTGAAAATAAATAATCTTAACAATAAATTAACAATAAACCCTATAAATAATAGCTGTCGGCCTGGTATTTCAATGTCCTAATAAATGTGTCTAATAACAATTTAGCTAATAAGTTATAAGGAAGATATATTAGGTAAATAAAAACAGACCGTTTCTCAACGACTATTTATTAGGTGAATAGTTATTCGGCATTTTCATAACCCTAGTTTATGTTAGTAATATCCAATAAGATTTTACAACAAGCAATAAATGACAGCGCTATACAAATATGAATAGAAACGGAAGGGTATTTCTTTGATACATATCAAAAGGATATCAGTTTTTATATCCGCTACCTAAAATGGCGATCGCTTCCTAATATGTTATTCATGCAGCGTTAATCTGTTGAGGCGAATTGTCAACAGGTCCCAAACCGCTTGCTACGTGTATTGAACGCGGCCATTTTGTGTTAAAGATGTTAGCAATCTATTAAAATTGACATATTTACTAGTAACCTTTCTGTGGTATATTTTAATCTATTTTTAATTCTTTCTAGTAACCACTGAACACTGCGTTTTGACAATCTAAATCTCTTAACAAACTCTTCATCGTTCCAAATATTTAAATAATTCATATGAGGCTCTCTAATACTATACTGTCTCTTACGATTAACTACTTCAACAAGCTTGGCCAAATCATTTTCCACAAACTCCTCGAAATCTTCAAAAATATCCATGTTCCTCCTTTACAAATAATCTCAAACAATTTCAAACTTTTTTTTTTTGTTATGTTGGCGACATTTAGATACTTTCGATGAGCTTATTAAGGTTCTAATAGTACTTATTGGCCACTTCAACCACCTAATAACATTTTAGGAGAATAAATCGGCTTATTAGCTACATAATTTTTATTAGTTGGTGGAAAAACAGTTATTTCTGTTATTCGGCTAATAACTTTTATTAGGAACTTTATTAGGAGATTGAAAGACCGGCCCTAAGTTTAAAATATAGTTTTCCTGTTTGTAGCAAATACTTTAGAGATGGTCGAGCGATTGTAAGGTATTTCGATAATATATGCAGATTTAACATAAAATTTGTTTCGGGTTCGCCAATTCATTCTCTCTTATAACTGTCACGCGAAATTATGAGTAAAATATAGTTTTAAAGTTTAATAAAAAAAAAAAAGAACGATTTGACCAATATAACTAAAAAACTGTGTTAATATTAACTGTAAGCAAACTACTATAAGCATATGGATGAGTGATGTACAGGAATATTGCCCTACACAATTTCAGAAATTAATTGGGGCGGATCCATCTATCATTACTATTTTCGATTATCTTGGTATAGTTGAATCAAAAATTTTATACTTATTGAAAGGTATTATTTCGTATATCGAGAACTGGTTATTGTTAAATTTTTTAATTTCTTATTATTTATTTTCATTTTTTCATGTTACTTGTAAGGCGGTCATGAGATACGTCATTGGAATTTATCGTTGCAATTATCTGATGCTTCAAAAACCTAAGAATAATAATTATACTTGGCAATTACTTATTCCTGTAGACGACGATCAGCGACCCCTATAAGCCAATAAATGTTTTGCCGACATTTTTAAATATCTTTTAGATCAGCATAATTAAATGGACGGAGTAGGAGTTTAACGCAGGCCCCCCAGCCCTCCAATTGAGAATCGACCAGCTATTACTGTTATATCGATAGATCGTTCGAATAGATGTTCACTCTGTATTATCGTTGCTGTTTAGATTAGGCTATGTAAGGAATAATTTTATATTTATGTTAGCTTTCGTGGATGAGCTTTAAAAGAATGCTGCTTGTGCCATATATATGCTATAACAATATCTGTTCATGCTTCGTCAATAGTAGCGTATGTGGCATACTACAAAATAAAGAGCGACATTTAGAAGTAATTAGCTGCATTCAGCTAAATAGGGACTCCATTTTCGGCCCGGCTGACGTTTCAACCCTCCATATACATCTACTCATTTGGTGACCCTAGGGATCACAAGGGGTGAAAGAGATAGATCGGAAAATCTGTTAGTTACACAATAGTCCTCTGTACTATAGACGAAAGCACAGAGATAGGAACGTATCTCGTGCAATTTTCGAGGGTATCTTCGTGAACCCCAGCTAGATGGCCGTTAGGGAGTTTTAAGAGAAGTACTTTTTAATGGTGGAACCCATTAAATACTTTGATAGTGTCGAAAAACATTGTCGGTATGATTTCCTTTGAGAGTCCGGGTTTCCTCTGGGTTTCAAACGCTAGGGAGCGTCGCGAAGTACCTGAGTTCGATACACTGGGAACTAGTGAGGGTGATACTTCACAAGGAATGTAGTTTTCATATGTTGCGAGAGATATTTGAAGCGTAAAAAATTTTAAATTTAATCTTTTACTGGATATAAATTTTGTAATTAGTAAAGTCGTATAGAAATATATTCTTTTGTTCTAAAAGTGCTTGTACCTGATATTCCATGTGTGCATTTTCGTTTAATATCTGGATTTGCACTTTTTTCATTGATTTGGTAGTAAAGGCTGCGAATACTTGTAAATAGAAACACTATTATTTACTAGTGTTGGGCAAATTAAAAAGGTATATGACACAGTAAGAATGCAAAGAAGTTTCTTAAATCAAGTATTTTACGAAATGTTGCTTCAATAACAAAGATATTTGACTGGAAAAATAAACTGGCATCAAAGACAAAATAAAACTTCTTTGGGACATTGCACTAACCAGCTCTATATCACTTCGGTATTGAAATGAATTACCATCTGTTATTAGCCAGTTTGTTTGGATATAAGAGAATTTTATATTCGTGGCAAGTCTAGCCTGTGTTTGCAAATAGATATTTTCCTTTATTTCAAGGTTGGAACGAGCAACTTTACTTACGTACTTACTTTCAATTTTGATCTTACTTTACTTTTAATGGTTTGCTAATAATCACTACTTATCACTACCTTTTAACCTATTTACCTTTACGTTGATCCCTGAATATTTAAATTTTCACGCACGGTCTCGCTTCGTACCCGCACAACGGCGCTGGTTGTGCAAGTCAAGTGTGAAACAAAATACCGCTTGTAGAATCGGTCATTGGTTGAACTTGCTTGTTGCTACAATAATATTTTCCCCAGAATGATAGCTGTTTGTGTGAGTGCCGGGGTTTCTAGGGTTCTGATCAAGGTGTGCGCAAAAATTAAAAGAGTTAAACGTGTTTTTAATTGATAATTTATTTCTTTAAATTAGGTGCAACGAGAATTATACAACGGCAAAAAACAGGCCAGTGACAAAAATAAATAAATGTATATGCAACTGAAAATTTAAACAAATTATTTGCCGTATGTCGAAGTGCTTTTAAATTTAGTCGCGAAATGTTGGAATGGGTGAAAAGTACGCCGGTGGTTTTAAAGTAAAAGTTGCTGCTGTGTCGTGCCAGGGGGCTTTGTCGGCGCCAAAAACACAACACGGAGACGGTACCGCGTCGTGCCAGTGGCTGTGCAGGAAACGAACTCATAGCCCAGAAAGTAGTGCTGCGTCGTGACAGAAAGCTTTGCCGATACAGAACTTGCAGGTTGGAGGGTCGGAATAGTCTACTTCGTGCTAGTAGCTTTGGCAGCAACGTACTCACAGAGTGGGAATGCTGTGAAGCGACAGATATCATTCCGCGAGTAGTGGCGAGCGCGCAGTTTGTGTGTCCTACTGCGGTCTCCCACGGACGTACCTGCGGAGACGATACTCGGCGTAGTAAACAAGAGCAAATGAAAAAAAAACTTAATCAAACAAAGCCGCGGTAACAGTACCGAACTATTGGAAAATCGATTGAATAAAAGAATATTAATGATAAATTAATTATCGACATGAATATAATGTGGAAATGGATTCTCCCACAGAATGGCACGTTAAAGGTTACCTTTGTAACGTTGTGGTCATAAATTAATTTTGATGTTTCCCACGACATATTAATAAACAATAGGTAGATAATGTCACACAGAGAAAAAAAAACAGGTAGTCCTCGCAACTACAGTTATTGCAATCTATACCAGAATTTGTAGTAAAGTATGTAACCAACTCTGTGATTTAATCCACGCAGCACTTTAGTAGCGTTATTGTGAGAGTTTTACTAAATTTATGTAGGTAAAATTTGACTATAAATATATATGAATTACTTATCTCAATACCTATATACCTACTATCTCTTATTGTAGTATAAATTAGCTTTATATGGTGGTATTTAAAATGATCTATCATTTGTTCGCCTATTCCAACTTCAAACTCACCACTTCCCCAAGTCTCTTGAAACAAGTATAATTTCCTAAATACATATACTAATATATTTTAGTAGATGTGTTTTTTAAATTAAAAAGTTTAGTTATCATTCTGATTGTTGTAAAGTTTAGTATGTTATAATTGAGGTGTGCAGACTTTCACGACCAGATTCTAATAACAAAAACTTTATTGGAATTAAAGGCCGTGTACTGTGGAAACTTCTTCGAAACATTTCGTCAGCGCTGGCATCATCAGCGAATTATGAAAGTATCTCATCATAAATTGCAAACTACATTTTGAATCTCAACTGATGTGCCTATATACAATGTCGTACATCAAAAATAATATTTTTAGGTGGCATCTTCAGCTGATCCCTGCATAGTCTTTGCACAATATTAAGGCATTTTTTGGTTTTGTAGGTTATTTCAAGTTGTTACTTGTTTCATATAAGGTTCATCTTCCAATCTAAGCGCTGTACTTCTAATGTGACAGAAGTACCCTTATATGGGTTTCGAAGACATAAAGGAGAAATGAAGTGAAATAAAACATTATTTTACCAATGAAGGGACTGGAACACAAATTGTGATACCCAAACTCTTTTATACAACGCAAAATTGTAGGCACTATACGACGAAGTAGAGCATATCTCCAAAGAATGAAGCAACCTAAAGCTTTTCTGGAATTCTAAAATGCATAAACTTAAACGTGAACAAACTGAGAGACCATTTGAATAGCTTTGGAATAGGTTCCGTGTTGAACATGTGAAGAATTTAACGTTTAACGGTATATTCTGCATCTGCATAACACACTTGAAAGCATGTGAGATAGAAGATAGAATTTGCTTAAGGTGAGGGCGTTCCTACATCTTTCACTTTTTAGAACGAATGGTTTTTCCGCAACAATAGAGGAAACAATAGATCTTACAGGTCACAGTGTACTATTTCATTAAATTGTTAGAGTAAGAACAGAAAGAACATTTCCTGATTTTGGTTAAAAGTCGTACCTTTCGAATTACTTTTGCAATACTTCGAACTAACAAACAACAAAATTTGTTGTCTAGACAAATAATAAACAACATGACAACGCTCATTGTAGTTTTATTTTTATATAACTATTGTCACAACTGGATAGGAATACAGTATTACGACACACAATAACGATGCGAGAAGCACTTCTCTCGTACTTCTCCGCAAGATCCTTAGGTTCAAGTTTCCACCCGGTTTCTAGAGTCCATTAATTCGTTCACGTGTGCAAGTGAGTTAAAACTGCATACCGTTTGGTAGTACTTAAGGGACACGAGTCGAGAATTAAGCTTACATCTTATATGCAGCGACGTATTTATATCACTATTAATATTGTTACGTGTGACACGCCTCATTTGCATACTACAGCCTGAATAATGTCCTCAAAGGAGACTTGCAGCTTAGTCCGCACGCTGTCTAGGAATAACACGAATTCCTTCGTGTTGTCACCGTCATCATAGTCGATCTGCCTAAGCGACCCTCGAGGCAGTGGGTTCGGAACGAGGACTACAACGTAATCTAGGATTTATTTTCCTTGTAGTCATAATTAGTAAAGACCGTACGGGGCTATACCGGAAGTAATTAACACTTATTTATTAAGGCGAATTGAATATCTACTGTTTCATGTTACCTATGCGACACTGAATCGGTAAATCTTGGTAGGGAAGTATATTAAATGAGCTGAAAGTATTGTAGTGCTTAAAATTGTAACTTTTCCTATATGAGGGAAGAATCAATTTAAATGACTGTCATGGTAACCTCCTATTGCAACAGGAAGTTTTTATTTAGAGTTATTATACGGCAAGGTTCGATTACTTTCTGTGCACGGCAGGTAATGGTTGGGCCAGTACAGCTACAACGCGTAACTGCGCGTACTGGCATCGAAAGTGTATTCTATTTCTTCGATAATTATCTCCATAGCAATAGATTTAATTTATGCGATAATTGTTTTTGGAAACTGAATACGAGAGAGATAGAAGCTCCAAAACAAGTAGTTGAAGGTGTTCTTCTACAGAATGTCGGACGACGTGTGCACTACATCGCAATTAGACTAGGAATTCCCAAAGGTACTGTTTCAGATGCCTTACTGAGTTCCTGAAAATATGAGAATACACAAGAAAACCAGGACAAGGGAGATCAAGAGCAACAAATCACATCCAAGATCGATTTCTTCGAATTCAGACGTTATGTGATCGCTCGGTGACAGCATCACCTCGTGTCCAAAGGTTCAACGACCTCCATGACAATATTGTATCAGTACATATAAGTAGTTTGTAGACGCTTAAATGAAAGTGGGTTGGAGTCTAGAACACCAGCAACAAGTCTTCTTTTAACCGCATTTGCAATTTGCACGGGAACATGCTGATTGAGACCTTGAAGTGCCATTCAGTGGAGGTGGTGTAATGAAGAGGAATATGTAGTGCATTTGCGCGAAAATGTTTCTTTAATGCAGGACGATATTCGTTCACACACTGCGGGAGATACAGCGTCTTACTTACGAGAAGTTGGCATGTTATTGTTGCCATGGCCACCGCAAAGCCCTGATATGGATTCCACAGAACAGGAGTGGACGAAGTGTTCATTGCAACCATGCAGAGTTTCCGACGTTGGGCAGTTTACACACACCCTTATTGCGAAGCGGGACCAAATTATTCAAGAGGAGTTTGCCTCTTTGATCAGGAGCATGCCCGATTGTATGGCAACCGTAATTGGGGTTGTGGTGGTAATATACGTCATTGAATAACTTTTTCAATCCAATGTCACTAAATTAACATTTTATTTATTTGAAGTTAATCTTAATTTTGCTGCCCTTTACAAAAGATGCTTCTTTCATTTGCTTTTCATTAGTGTATAATGAATTTTACTTGTAATATGTTAGTAAAACATTTAGTCATATATATATTGACGGTAAGAAATATTTAGAAAAAAAATCGGGTTAATTTTGTACCTTAGTTTATTTTCCGTTGGCGGGTTCCTAACCCTGTTACATATTCATCAACTGTCAACCCTTGTACCAACATCGCTCGTAAGCGATCAAACAACTTGTTCACAGTTTCGTTATTTTAAGTTGTTATTTAGCTGTATTTTATATTTTTCATATGAACGTTTATGAATTTTACAAGTGAAAACTTTTATGTTTTTAATTGTAACCTTTGAGGTTATGTCTGTTAATTCGTCGCTTTCACTTGCTTTTACTTTCTTAAATGTGAGTAATTATTTAGTATTCTCTTCAAATTACTAACTTTTCTAATAATAAGCGCAGATTGTATTTTTGCAGCGTGTGAAGCGAGGCTAGAGGAAACAAATTATTATTTTTTAAGCGATGCAATTACCTTCTTTGCCACACCAGGATGAAGAAAGATCGAAGTATTGGACGACGCATTGTTTTTCTTTTATTGATTAAATTATTTTTTGCAACATGGGGGAGCAAGAAAGGAGTATCAGGAATTGTAAAATAATTCAAACGAACTCTTTTCTAGCAGCACTTGGACGATGCCGAACTAAAGAATTAAATAAGATTTCATTTCCTTTAGCACCTGTTTCACATCTCTGATTTATTTGCATCGAAGAACGTAGAAACTGGTGTTTGTTCATATGTAGATATGTTTTAGTATTTGATAACAGGTTTCTTAATTTTAATGAGTTTAATGAGACACCAGAGTTTCCAAAAAGAAAGTAAGTGAAGGTCATCAGTTAACAAATAGTAATAAACACACAAGATATCCGCTCACTTCGTGTTACAGCGATTTAAATTAATTCCGAACAATTGTTTGAGAAATTCGTGGATTTCCATTTTCAACCGAAGACCGAATGAACTAAGAAACAATAAAATATCTAAACATGCTTAGTTATCCCTACCCTAAATTTATATTTACAAGTGCTTTACCGCCTGCGTTGACCTGCTAGAATTCTGGGAATTCCGAACTCATACAAAATGTAACTGCGAAAGAAATGTATTTTTACCCTAATAAATCCATCAGCACCAAATGGTGAAGTGGAGCCTGTTCATGCTCTAATAAATTATTATGTTTAGATTCGCTTTTAATTTATTATTGTAAAAACACATTTCTTTCGCAGTTACATTTTGTATCAGTTCGGAATTCCCAGAATTCTAGCACGTCAACGCAGGCGGTAAAGCACTTGTAAATATAAATTTAGGGTAAGTATAACTAAGCATGTTTAGATATTTTATCGTTTCTTAGTTCATTCGATCTGCGGTTGAAAATGGAAATCCACGAATTTCCGAAACTGTTATCCCGAAACTGTTGTGTGTCTATTACTACGCTATAGTCCTTGCATATCTCAGTAAAACACTAATAATATCATCTTACGTACGTGAACCAACCTATATATTTAAATTGTATATAAGAAAAGGTAACGTAACGAGGTGAAAATAAGAATTGCCCTGGTTTTAGATTTTTCCTTCTTTAATTGCGTTCTATCAATTTCGCTCTTTATAAGTTACTTTTCTTGCAATTCATATTACAGCTTACGAAAATGAAAAACAATCAAAGTTTCAAGCGACAAGGCAAAGAACCAAACAGCTTTTAATTTGTTTAAGTCAATAGATACCTTCTGTTGAGAGCATTATACAAAAATATTTGCAAAATAAATGTTCTAAGTTTACCTCGTATTACCATAATTTTTTCTGGAATAAATTTTATTATAAGTTCCCAGAAAAACAAAAAAAAAAAGGAGACTGGAAGACTAAACTTATCTCTTAGGAAAACTTTAATACAAATGAAGTTTGAGCGAAATTGCTTAAAGTAGTACATGAAAGATCTGATAACAGCGAATTGTCTAAACGAGAATTTATTTAATCTAGAATTTCTGCTGCACTTATGCTGTTCTGCTTATTATTTCTTTTTCCTTCATCGTTTACGAAACTCAACCTCAAGTATTCCTTGGTGGGCGAACATTCCTATTCCGCAATATATTATGTCTCTTGGCGAGAGATTCTCGGCAAACAAGCGCATTAAAAACGGTCTTAAACATTCGACAAACTCGACCCGTCGGAGCTTAAAGTCCTTATGCAAATTCTCACCGGATTTGCACTTTTTAAACATTAAACTGAACGGGATAAGTTCGAATATCCGCACACACATTTATATATGTATATACCTATATATAAGAGACGTGTTTAAATTTAACTTTGCGCTTCGCCGTTTTCCGTTTACGACCGACGATCGCGCAGCGGTTCTGCGGAGTAGGGATATAAATCGGCAGGGTTGGAACTATTCCTGATGTAACCCCCGTTACGGACCGCTGTAAAGAACTGTACTAAATTCTGAGGGTCTGAGTGCAAAGTCGGATAAAATGTCTTCTTCGGGTGGCGAAAACGAAAGAAGAAATAATAATAAATGTCAAAATTTCTGCGCTGGTTCACGTGGTACGTAGGTTGGAGTACCCGTTAGTCTAGACAGGTCTTGTAAATCGAGCTGCCGATAGCTGAAACCGGAATGAAAATTATGGTAGAGACAGAGCGAGATTCCTCATTGACATTTTTTTTTGTGAGATTTTATGTATGTATCCACAAATTCGGAATCGCTGTCACCTCTACAGTGAAGAAAAAATTGAAATTTGTCGCTCATGTCTTTTTTGAGGAAATATTTTATTAAACCAGAAAAGAAAGCCAACTATATCATTACTTATTACTGGATGTATAAAATACTTCCAGAAAGGAGTACAATATTCTAAGGTGAGAATCTCTGAAGATCCTAGACAGGGATGTTATACATTGCCTACCCTCTCTAGTTTATTTACCTAATTTTTTAACAAAATAGAAAGAAGTATTTAGGTACGTAAAGAAATAAGAATGGATGACAAAACGGCACTGTATGCATACATTACTCGTATCATTATGCGGCAATTGTTCAAGATATTGAAGAATTCGTCACCTTAGGGCTTCCCAAGGAATAGAAAATTTGAGGATTTTTCATGTCAGGAAAAGACAAAGTATTTTTACCAGGACTGCTCTTTGAAGTATTGGGTAACCAATTACTAAAAAATGCTACCAGCAGTTTTGTCCGATTTAGAGTGTCTGGTTCACGGTATCCGATTTCGAGTACCTGATTTTGGGTTCCAAGCTCGAGTACGCGATTCTGTTTGCAAAGCGGTGTAAAGGGTACGCAAAGCTACTGGATATTCGCATCATCATAAAACGGATGCCCAGGTAAATCGAACCGGGCAGTGCACTAAAGGCTACCCGCTTTCTGAAAAAGACGACTTCGGTGGCCCTAATTTTTACAGAAGAGGAACAAAGCAAAATCTTGACTCAAAGCGGATAAGCAATGGATATGGGCTGGCAGTATGGTGGTAAGATGCACCATTGCCAAGCTTGAGAGCCAAGCAGCAATGTGCACAATCAATTCCTATGGCACACCCAGCGGCTTAATGTATTAATTTTACACCAAGGGCCTTATTTGTGATAGCTACATAGTTTACGAAATTAACAAGGGTGGAACAATCTATCTATAATACACGTAACTACATTAGAAATTTTGATTTGTGTACCTGGATGGGAGTTGTAACGTCCTCTTCTGTGGGAAAATCTATTTCAGTGTTAATTTCAAGCTGGTCATTAATTTACTTTCATGCAATCGATTTTCCCATAGCTCGGGAAGTTGCTGCCGCATTATATTTTGTTTAATTAAGGTTTTTTTTTCTTCATATATGCTTGTTTGCAACGCCGACTATCGTCTCCGCAGACGGCACATTTTTTCGCGCGCGCCTGACTCCCACTATCGCCATGCGTGTGGGAACGCTTCAGAGTGTATAAACCTGCAATTTCGGTGCCGGCAAAGCCCTCTGGCACGACGCAGCACTGTTCCTACCAACGGCGATTTCGGTGCCGGTGAAGTCCTCCAGCACGACGCAGCACCGTCCCTCCGAGCTGTGATTCCTTTGTCGGCAAAGTCCCTTAGCACGACGCTGCACCGGCTCTCCGAGCTGTATTTCGGCGCCGGCAAAACCGTCTGGCACGACGCGGACCGCCCCTTCACAACCCGCACTTTAAAACCGCCCGCGTACTTTTCACATGGACCGGTATATAGATTCTACTGGCTTTATTTTCATTGTCAGAATTGAGCGATTAGCATTTTGCGACTAAATAAAAAATATTTGTTTACATTTACAATATGTAGATATTTGTTTATTTTTGTTACTCACCTATTTGCTTTTTGTCGTTGTACAATTCTCGTTGCACCTATTTGATAGATATAAACTCTCAATTCAAAATACGCTTTAACTCTTTTAACTGTTGTGCGCACCATGACCACAGAACCCTGGATACTATACACTCACATAAACCGCTACCATTCTGAAACTCTAAAAATATCAACATTGTCACGTTCCCTAGAAAATCAATTGACAAGCTTTACTCCGAACTCAAAGTTGAAACAAAAAATTATAGTACTTAAGTGTAAATTGCCTATGCTGTCCAGTGTAATAACTGCAATGGTTTGGCAGACGGGAGAAAAACTCAAAAATAGGATTGCTATGCAAAAAAGTAATGTCCATAATGACTCAGTGAATACTTTCCATTTCTCTCCATTGTAAGGAAAACTCTCAAACTTTTGATAATGTTAAAATTTTGGACACTGAGTGTTGCTAATTTGAACACAACTTCATTGAAATGTGTAATATTTCCAATAATAAGGATACCATTAATTACAGGAAAGATGTTGATGACTTGAGCTGTATTTACGCTAATTTACTTGGTCATTGCTAGTTTATATTAGTTATTGTCGTTGTAACTTTACTTTTTGTTTATACTAGGTTTTTATTTCTCTCTCTCCTGACAACCAGTCCGTTCGATGGAACACTGTTGTTTTTAAATCATTTTATTTTTAAGGTTATTAATCGTAACTGAAACTTGTAATGTATTTTCTTTTAAATCACTTGGCAACGACATATTTTAGAGGTATGTGTATGTAATAATAACTGAACCATGTAAATTACAATATTTTGTGTATTCTATCTTTTTTATATCCAACTTATGGTGATGAGAGTTTTAAATATTGCCGAAAATTTGGTGAAGATAATAAACAGTTAACTAAGGAGAGTCTCTATCTTTTGTCTCTTATCTTTAATTAATTTGGTTCATTACACAGTGCTATTATTAGAGTTTGAAAAGTTATAAAGTTATGCACAATTTCAGAACGATCCGCCTACTATAAGTTTGTCAATTTTGTCTCTCAGAGTATACCAATATGTTATTAAGAAAAGTTATTCAGAACGAAAAGTGGAGGAGGTGCATTGTTTTCAGGGACGTTTTCGGAATCCGGTTCATTCTATTGATGTGAATCTAGTGTTCTTTGCTTTTAATTTTATAAATCTAAAGGAGATGACTTTAGGATGATAAAACATGCTTAATTTATTTGGAGGTTGTTTATTTCTGAAAGAAAAATTACAGTTTATGTAATATTATACGTTTAATTTATAAGATTATTAGCATTATTTTAAGAAAGGGAATATAGCAATATACAGGCTGTCTGCGAAATAACCGCACGGAACATGCAAAATGGGAAGATAATTAAATTAGACGTAAATCCAAAATATTTTGCTCAAATTCCCGTTTGAAGTTATTGAATTATAATCAACATTACCTTGTGGATCTGAGATTCTATTACATCAGGCTTGTTCCATCACGCTAGCTATATAACTGTCAGAAGAGGTGTTAGAGACATGCGCATTGAGTAAGTGCATTGCAATAGACACCTTTATATACGACAAATTAAGAAATGCGCATGCGTCCATGACGTTCATTTGACAGTTAGCCGGTTCTAATGGAAAAAAGCCATAACAATGGCTTTGTATCGTATATATGCTGTTTAGTTCTATGGTAATATTTTGTGTGCAATAAACACTCCAAATCCATTGGCGTCACATAATACAATTATCAGTGGGTTTCTAATTGTGGTGTCCGCGTCGTCATTGAAGCAATTTTTTTTTGGATTTATCTTTAGAATAATTACATCTTCCTATTTTTTTATATATATATTTTTATAAAACATTTGTCACTCATTAAATAAATGCTTTTCTGCTATAACTGTAAATTTTTTATTGCATTTTTCACTCATGTTTTTATCGTCATGCGTAAAGGTTGAAATTTGACTTGTGGATGCGACTTTTATTTATCATAATTATAATTCTATATAATTATAATTATAACACACTACATTTAGGATTTGACATTAATCAATTTGGGATTTGGGTCTCGTTTTACAGTACTGGCCTGTACTTTATATCTCTCTATTTCTTCACAAAAATGTTTTTATTTCCAGTGCGGGCACATATTATTATTAGTTTGTCCTTCACGAATGCTTTGTAACTAAAGCTGCTAAGTTTATTGTAGCACGGGATTTGTCTGTTTTTAATTTATCACATCAGAAATATCCTGTGTTAGAGAGGTAAATTCGACTTTAGTGCTTTTAAGCATTGATTAAAATATATATTTGCTTGGAAAGTCATAGAGCGAGAGAGGAATATAATATAGGTATAATAAGCAAAACTTTAGATTAATGTTTTGGCTCCTTATCTGTACAAATATATTGTATATCTTCTCGGATAGGAGGTAACACCGTAAGTTTTATGTCACTGCAATATTTGATATGTAAAGAAATCCCCACCTCTGGTTTTGGCAAAGTTTCAGTACGCAGAGTGCAATACATCAACGCATATCATTACCATGAATTGTCAAGGTATATATTCCACCATCCGAAACTTCGCCCAGCAACAAGCAAACAAGCATATTGTTAGCTTTTTTATGTAATTTTAATAAACGCTATGTGCTTGTAACAAGGAAAAATTGTACGTAGTTGTATCTTCTTAACGAGGCACTTTACATTATCAGCGCTAACCTTCTTCATTCACTTTTAACAAGGGAAATATACTGAGGAGTTTTATTAAAAAAAATGTAGGGTGACCCACCGCGTGTTTCTAATGTAATTAGCTCGTAATTTTGTATTTTGGATAACATTACAACCAGCATACCATACTTTTATAAAATTAATTTAGAAACAAAAATAACTTTTTTCAAAATGATTCAGATGTAGCTCGAGAGATATCCTGATTCGGCACAAGTTTTACGGAAAATACGTACGTAATCCATCAGCTGTTTGTACTCGGACCACCCGGTTTGGTGTCAGTGTTCGTTTCTAATGATTAACCAGACAATGTGCTGGATAATTCAGCCCAACTGAAGTACTGGTCACAGTTGAACACGTCCCGTGTACCGTTATTGGAAATGTTTGGAGACCTATTCGAATTAGCTGCGAGTCCAGCTTTTCGATCTGCGTTAATTTGCGCGATTCGCTCTTCGGTAAAATACAAAAAAAAGTCCTACCGTTTTTCATTATACTGACACTATTCGGAGCGCTTCTACCACCGATAAGCGAATTAGGGCATATTATCCGATATGGGAGGAATATTTACAAAAATTCTAACTATAGAATTTTCTGTTTAATTGCCGCCCACTGTGGGATTTAATGCGAGCTACAGACTATACCCACAGCAGAAAATGAAATTTTTAAGAATTTTAGCACTTCTTCAGATATATTGTTTCTCCAATGCATCCCTAATTGGGCGAACGAAATGTGGTATGCCTCTTTGCAACTACTCTTCTGCTTCTCCGTCTAAGTGGTATGCTTTGCTTTGTGTAATAAGTCTTGCATGTGTGAAGCAATCTACAATTATTTTGATAGATACCACAAAGATAGTATCCGAAACTGCAACACCACATTCGCACTTGAATTCAATATGTTTTACAACTATGTACTATAATTTACATTAATTGAATGTAAGATCGATTAAAACCAATTAAAAAAAGATAATTCCATAAAGAAGCATAGCTGAAATAAATTCTGTACAGGAAATGGGAAAGATGCAAAAATATTGGGTTTGCTACCCAGAGTGAAGGCATTCTGTAGCGAACACTGCAGAACCAACGTCTCCGGGAAACAGGTTCCTTTACACTAAGTTATCAAAATGCTGGTACACCAAGGTAAAAACTCACTATGTAAATAGAAGGGCCGTTTTTCTTAAAGCTGTAATTATTCCTTCAGTTTCAAAAGAAAACTTTCTGCGTTAATAAAGTTCAACCTCTTTAAAGAAACGATAATAATGGCATTTCCTAAGATATATTTTTTGGAACAATGGCTGATTAACTAATTGATCTGGAGACTTTGTATGGTCAGGAAGGTTTCCTGTTTATCTGTGGTTACGTATAATAGCTCATGCATTTATTTTGACCCCCTGAATGCAGTAACTATATATTGAAACAGATGGCTTTCAATTCCACCTTTAAGGCTTTGTTTTGTCATTGCAGTAAAACAGGACTGGTAACACAAACCTTCATACAATTGTCTTTTGAAATTTAAGTAACGTAAAGAAATGTTACTGAATGTTTTTCTTTTCGACTGAGTCTGCGACCACGGTGTGTAAAGTCCAACGTTGTAATATTAAGATTTTCGATTAAGAAATACATAAAGAACAGCACTATTTATAATTCTTCTGCCAACTTATACATATAGCTTATATATTCTTGTTCTTTTTTGTATGACAATTGGCAAATACTAACTATTTTGTCAGTGTCAGGAAGCGGGAGCACCAATGCGTTGTGCATGCGCACAATACATCTGACCTAACCATCAAATATTTGAGTGTTGGGATAAGTCATGCATATATGTAATACTACTATATTGCTGACACATCCTAAAAAATTCCGAAATCCAAGGGGGATGGATATATATCGGAAACTCCTACTTGTTGTTGACGTAACGTGCGCATGCGCGTAATTTTTTAACGTAATAAATATGCAAATCGGTTGACGTTGACAGTTCAAATTTGTATTATTTGATTATTTAACACATACACACGGAATGAGAAAAGTTTTCTGTAAGAAAGGTTTTTTTTTATTTACGAGGTCTGGTATATATTCAAAGGTTACATCTGAAAATAGTTTTGAAAACTTTATTAAAAGGGGATTTTGCCTATCTAACATTATCTTGGTTAATTACACCGTTTAGCGGCGATGAACACCTTATTGAACAGCAGATATTATTCAATTATACAGGCTTTCTCAAGTTAGAATTTTAATCGAACATATTTTGAAAATTCAACTTTTTGAGCTTAAGCAACCTAGCCAAAATGAAGATCTTGAAGCAGCCATAGAGTTAAATCACAGAGATCAAGTTTATGCGTGTATGTTTCCTCAATAAATGTAAACAAATTTCAATAAACTTTTTTCTTTGTACTTCTAGAAATATTTTTTGTTTTAATAATAAAATTGTAACTTTATTCCTAGTGAAAACATGAACAAAAATGAAAAAGTTAAAGAGAAGATAGTATATCGAACAAAAATAATCTTTAAGATCAAATAGCAACAAGTTAATTACAACAATACTGAAAACAAGGTCAGTAAAATAAAAAAATTCACACAAAAATAAACTTAAATTTAGAATATTCTCAGATTTTCTGGTTTTAATATGTATCACATTGACAATTTCATTTAATAACTGCTTTTCGATGTTGAGTCTTTCTTTCATAATATTCAACCTTTCCATAGTATCTCATAATATTTGCATGAGGAAGAGGAAAACATGCGAAGTTATAATCTAAAACAATCGGTATTTATAAGTTATACATAATAACTAATTTTACTAACCGTTTTCTGCTCTATTGCATAATCTTTACATACTACTAATTCATAACTTTCACTAGATTCAGCATCATATAATGTGCTAGTTTGGTTGTTTTCGTTTCCTATGCAATAATACCTACGTTTTGTTTGTTTGTTTGTTTGTTTATTGTTGGGTGAAGCTTCGGGTTGTGGAATACACCTTGACACTTCTAAGCATTGACATCTATTTGACGTATTGTACCAACCCCACTGAAATTTTGCCGAACCCGAAGGAATTTCAACCTTGGGTAGGGATTTTTTACGTGCCAAACATTGCATTGACACGGGACCTACGGCTTTACTTCCTATACCTACGTTTACAACGCTAAACATAACCTGACCAAAACTAAACTATTTAGTAAAGGTAACCATTTATAACTTTTGATGTGATTTGTTCCAAAGAATTCAAATTATTATTATTCTGCATAATGTTAAAATATTCAATAATATACTTTAAAATAATCTTTATTGTTTACATACACATGTATATTCTCACCAGAGATAACCTATATTCTGACCATAGATAAGTATTCTGACTTTTGACTAAACAAAATCTGTCAAACATAAGAACTGTCAGAGACCATAGTTAGACAAACAAGTGTATCTTCCATCCCCCTTCATCGGCGGAAATTTGTGCACACATTAGAATAGTGTTACATATATGAAGTCATGTAACATTTACGTCTAGAAATAAGTCATTTAGAAGTAGAGAGCGTGCCTACTATGTATGTAGAGAAAGCTCTAGTACATTGCGTCCATTGCTATTTTATTGATTAAGTAAATTTTCTTGCACATGGACTTTACCCGTAGAAAAAATAATTACTGTTAGTATTGCGTATTTGATTTAGGTTTCTCATTTAATGGTATACACTATACATACTGCTGTGTACTGAAAGTACCAACAAAAATGCCAAATGAAATAAAAAAATGAAAAATTAAATTAGCTAGCTCAAATGATAACAATTTTTATAAGGCGCAAAAGAACAATTAAACTCAGGGTTACTATCATGAAAAGTAAAATGTGGGTGAACAAAATCTGACTTTCTTTAACACTCCAAAAATTTAAAAGGTTTAAACAAAAATAAAAGAACAGTATTTTTAATGACATACTAATTCAATAATTTTTATTATTTAAAAAAAAAAAGAAAAAAGAAATTAATTACAAACTTTGCAGAAAAAAAACCTTGGACAAAAAGGTCTAAATCAAAACTGCATTTGACTTTAAATTACAAAAGGACAATTCAAAATCCTTTTACAAAGCAACAGAAAACAAAAAGTTCAGGAAGGTAATAATTTTTTTCTTCAATTCAATTCACGTGGTCTCAATATTAAAACAACTAAAACAAACGTGGAAAATTCAAGTAATTTATATAAATGAAAAAAACCAGCAAGCAGAATGCTTTTATTCACCCAACCCGAGGTAATTAATAAATAATTACAAATCAGAAAAATTAACAACGAACAAAAAAATTAACTCTTTAAACTTAAGATATCTTCCTGCACGTAAAAATAATAGCAGATCTTATATCTAAATTGTGTACACAAAAATACAATATCAATTATTATTAAATGAGTTCCGTGATGAACGAAATAATATCAGAAACGTGAATTCAAAACTTGAAATCAATAATCACAAAATGTCAGCAATGAAATACAACTTTATATATCTACTTACATGTGTCTATCAGGGAACTGCCCTTACACGGTTAAAACAATCGTATAAGTATAAAAATCTCCGATGCGTGCGATGCAACGCACAAAGATCTGTCCGCAAACAGACGAACTCGCAAAAACAAAACAATATATATACAATACCAGTGAAAGCAAAATGTACAACAGAATGAAATTAATATAAACAAATGAACAATAAAATAAACAAATTAAACAATCCAAAACATTAACTAAACCTTATTTGAAAATAAAACAATTTGAAATTTCTCGCAACATTGACAAACGCTTAACGAAATGAACAAGAAAAAAATGAAATTTACAAAAACCCGCGTGCCAGACCACAGCAATACGTAACGTTGCATATATAGATTTCTCTTCTTAACATAACGGTCAGTATTCCATTAATTTCACAAACTTGAAGCATTACCCTCACAAACTTTTACCCTAGTAATATATTTCCCTTCATTCCTTGAACCGCAATCGTAACACAGCAACAAAGTAAATCTTGTGGCAATACACACAGGTAGCGCGCGCGCGGTATTAACACAATTAAATTCCGGTGTCTGATACTAGGGCGACAATTACCCCCCGCTGTGGCGTGGTATCTGTTCCACCCTTAGATTTATAAACATGATCCCTTAAGCTAACCGAACGTAATTTAAACGTGCACTAGATCGAGGTACATTGCGCGAATAAGCCGCCATGTACCCGTTATGGCCATGGCTTTAAAGTTACAACGGCATCGCGTCTTTGTGAGATATTAAAACGTTAATACACACGGTCGGTCGGTTCGTTCCGGGGTCCTAAACAAAATAATACCGCCGCTTAGCTGAATTGTCATAAATTAAAGCCTGCATGCATCCTCTCCGGCGTCCTCCGCCGTGAAGATGCATGAACTACGGCGGATCTCTTGGACTGCATCTTCCCTTTGTTATCTTTATTGCTGTCGCGGTAATGGCATCCTGTTTGTTAAATTATATCATTTGCGTGTACATGTGAAATGGCGTAATGTAATGCAGACTTAGAGCTTTAGTTTATCATGTTTACACCCGCAGTATTGTACTAGCATTGATAGAACTATAATTTATTTACTAGCTTTGATTTGAGAAATTAACAGGGTAAAGCCTTACATCATGCATTAAAAATAAATTAAGCAGCAGAAATATTAGTAACAATAATCACAAAAACAATAAAAAATCAATATAAAGGGTTCCATTTTAATCGCCCCAGGCAAATATGTCGAAACATATGGAAATTATGAAAAAACGTTTTAAAAAAAAGTTGTATGGTTTGAAGCGGGACATAAAGTAGTATCATTGACCATATATAAGTCACCTTAAATTTCTTAAATGGAACACTATATAAATTATTACATATTCTAGTAGCTTATCTCAAGGGCTTTTCAAAACACTTATGACGCAGCACTTTTTATATATTATATACAAGTGGTTGAATTATTTTATTTACTTGTGCTACAAATATCTCAGCAATATCGTAATTTTGTAGGTTAAATTTTACATAATATAGTTACATATGGCACAATCTTATCATTTGAAAAGTACGGTATCACTAATACTCCCTTGTATTTCACTAATCACCTATCACACCCCGTCGTACCATTTACTTAAGTAACACAAAATCGCTAATAGTTCATAATGTCTGACGTCTGTATAGCAGCAACCCAAATCAAATTTCACTGATCACCGTGCTAATAGTCCCTCTAATGTACAGAAATTCTTTTCGTATCACTTAATAATGACACTGTATCTCCGCTAATACATCTCTCTTTCATATTGTAGCTACTGTAATTAATTGATTTAAACTTGTGTGTCTTGTAGTATCTGCAGAGTGAGAAGTGTGTGGAAATGCAAATACTAGCGTGGAGTAGCCTAGATAGAAAAAGTCACACTCTCTTAGCATCCCACAATACGCAGTATTCTGCGAAGAACAACATAACATAGTATAAAGTCTATATGTAGTTAGTAATAACTTCAAAAATAATTGGATTAATAATTATATAATTATCTATAGTTAGTGTATATACGTAAACACAGGACACACAAGTAAAAACAATACAAATATAAAATTGTTACATAGATCGGATACGGTTGAATCTCTGTCAGTGCTAGCGGGTAAATGCAACGACACAATGATCGAATGGTGCGAGACTAATGATTTAATAATAAATAACAACAAGGTCGCGTTATTGTACTTTGGTAACAGACATAGGGAAAGCATCTACGTTAAACTGAAATCTAAATCCGTCCCGAATGTCGCAAATTTAAACTTTCTCGGATTTAGCATGGATCCAGCGTTGAATTGGTTTTCGCATTGTGATGCAGTTATTAAGAAACTGAATTCCTGCTATTATGCCATCGTCAACTTGCGCGATTGTGTTGATATTGGGGTTTTAAAAACTTACTATTATGCGCACATTTACTCAAGACTGCGGTATGGCTTAATCTTTTGGGGAGCAAGCACGAATTTTGAGTTTGTTTTCCGGGCGCAAAAAAGAATAGTGCGATCCATATTGAAAAAACCAGCTAGAACCCCATGCAAACCGCTTTTCCAGGACTCAGACTTGCTACCATTACCCTGCATGTACATATATGAGCTAATACTATTTGTTCATATGCACCAACATTTGTTTGTAAAAACTAATGATTTTAACACAGGAATGACAACCAGATACCATGATATGTTAACCACTTCATCGCACATCGCTATTCGAACGTGGTCCTTATTACAGGGGCATCAAGGCTTACAATGCTCTGCCGCGAGCTGTTACGGATTCGAAAACTGCGCGATCGTTCAAAGCTTCACTTAGACGTTACCTGATGGAAAAATGTTTTTACTCTTTTAATGAGTTTCTATTGTATAATAATGGTGTGCAAAATTAATATTGTAAGTGTGTGTGTGTGGGTAAATGCTTTTTTTTTAAAGATGCTTTTTTTTCTTTTTTAATATGATACTTGACGAAGCTTATATTATCAATTTACAGCTAATAAACATTATTATTATTATTATTATTATTATTATTATAGATGTGACAAAAGCCATAAATTGAGGTTGCTGGAGGCATACGAAATAGAAAGACATACAAGGAACAATAACAAAACAATATTAAATGAGCAATTAGAATATAACATAAAACCACTTTTTACATTTCTAAAACTTTAAACAATACATTGTAAAAACACACTAAAACGTGCTAGACGAAAAACATCATATTATTTCACCATAATATATTTTTTTTCCTAATTCAATAATCGTTATATCATATTACAATTTTTTATTACACCCAAAAACCTCATAATTAAATGTTTTAAGTTAATTAAAACTAACATATCATATAACACATACATTCACGAAAAAAAAAAAAAAATTTCACTAAAATCATTTTTACACACATACGGTCAGAACAACACAAAATAAAATCGTTTTATTTGAAATGTTTTTACAAATATGTTATACTTCAGTGCGTTCCTTGGCTGGCATTCGGGCCATTCAGTTGTGTTTTCCCTCCGTAGTGTTTGTGATACTCCGAGATTTTTAAATTCTGTTATTATTTAATATCAAAATTATATAATTGCTTAAAACGCAGCCGTTAAATTTATTTGTAGTACTACTAGAGTTATACCATTTTTTATTTATATAACTCTGAAAATATTCAAGATGGAACCTACGTGTATATAACTTCTTTTTTAAATAAATTAACTTCCTCAAAAAGTTACTGAAGTTTTTTACACCTGCTATAAATCACCAATATTTCTGGTGTGGAAAAAGATCTATTAAAAAAGAAAATGTAGTATTTAGAGAAGAACGTAACGATATATTAAATTTTGTAATATTTTGTCATATATGCTTTATTCTATATCGTCGTAACAGGGGATCAATCATCTTCACATCGCACATCTGGAATGGAGCACCAAGCCCTTTCGACTGTTACACATAATTCTTACCTCAACGTGAGTTCAACAACCTTTTTCAAGTTTGTCCACGAATTTTCTATCTGGTTAAGTTCTGGTGACGGCACAGGACAATCCAAGTTCTTAACAAACTTTTCTAAGCAGTCCTTTGCCGTACGACATTCATGTTTCGGGTTGTTATCATGTGTTCACATACAGCGAAGAAGCGTCTCTTTCTCTGTATAAACTAGATTTAAATATACAAGTTGGTGCGTAATCCACTGTATCCAAAAGGCATGGAAACTCCACTAGCAGCTGAGCAATTTAAACGTTCTCAAGTAAAGTAAAATGTGTAAATTGCGTTATTTCTACAGTAAAGGCACTATAAACAAAATTCTAGTAATCAGTTTATCTTGTATTAATATACGCTTTTGAATAGTGAAGTGTGAACTGAAAAATTTAAAGTTCGTTTTATTTGAATCCAAGTTGTCAAATTTTGTTGACAAATCTTTTAGTGCGGCTACCATCTCTGTTAGATGTTTTTCTCTATATTCCTTTCTGTTTCTAAATGTGCGTTCTACATTCTATGGATCTATCAAACATCCCAAAAAAAGTAAAAGCTACCAAACGGCCTTAATAAGTTTGTGTATTTTGGATTTCATAGGAACATGCATAGCATGTACATATTCTAAATTGTTTTCATCAAATCCTTCTTATCTTATATAAATCTTATATAAATCGAAGGCGTGAACTTCGCCCAAAAATTACATTCCGTGTAACCACACCATGCTAAGGAGGTATTTAAAGCGAAGGTAACTCTGCGCTTGATTTTCTAAAAATAAATGTTTTGGCAATCACTTCATAAGTAAGGATACTTACTATAGAAGTAAGCTACGTTTAAAGTGTTGTTAATTCGTAGTATTTTGTAATGGAAGGCGGCAAGATGGTACACATTAATTCAAGCAATGTTATTCGTGCGCTGAAAATTACGCATAACTGTAAAGAAAAACAGTTAACTAGGAGTGATCTGCGTGAAACAGGTTTACATGGTGAAATAAAAGGTATAACTGATACGAGCGTTCGTAAAACTTCCTTTGTAGTTGAAACCGACAATGGAATAGATTCTTGCACATGCTGCGGAAATTGCAAATCAAGAAACGTGTAGACTATGGAAGATAGTGCTATAGATACCGATTGCAAAAGCAAGGCCATTTAATTTTCCAGACATACCAAATGAGACGACCTATAGCTATTTCAGATTGCCTTTGAATCCCATTTTACCGAGTCGAACATTTCTTTAGGAGCTAGCCGCGATAGAAGTGATCCAAACTTTCCTTCCCAATATAAAATCATAATTCATAACTTAACGAACCTTAACAGTTTAGCCACCAATTGTATTCTTTATACTAGATCATGGGCGCATGCGCCTATATTATGTGAGATTTGAAGTAACACATTTATTACTAAAGCTCGGATTATATGCACAAAAACACAACAAAATATGCGCATTTATATGCACATATTTTGACAACAGAAATTATTGACAAATATGCTCTGCTATATGCGAAATATGCATCAGTATGCACTATTTCAACATAAAAAAAACATGAAGATAACAGTTTATTTTACATTTTAAGTATATTTACAACATAATGCTCGTACAACATTATTCCTTATTAACAATATACAAAAACTTAGAGGTTCTGTGACGTTATAATACTTATATTATAATAATGCAGATACTATTTTAAAAAAATAACTTAATTTAATAAATATTTAATTATTTAACTAGTAATATAATATCTACCTAAACACATATATACTATCTACTAACTATTTGCTCTTGGTCTATCTAGCTACTTAAACTGCTATCATTTATTATTAAAATTGACAATTAGGTGCTTTTCTAAATTTTCTATTTTAAATTAATGACGTCTGTTATCTGACAAGTGTTTGAACGTCGAAAAAGATCGTTCTACATCCACAGAAGTAATTGGAGCATGTTTTAAATTGCTTACAATATTAGGGTCTAATTCAATGTCCTCCACAAATTCGCCATTTAAAATAAGAGAAACTTTTGAAAGAATTTTTTTAAATCCTTGATTTTTCTCCAATACTGAATTTAGATTTTTAAAAATTATTTCTCCGTTTCCTCTAACAGTTGAGAGTGCTTTGTGACATTTGTTTACTAACTTTACAGAGTCAGTCAAGATAATTCAAAAATAAAGTTTTTAATATTTTGATAATTTTTTGAATAAAAAATTGCGGCATTTAGCCATGTACCCCACCTAGTAGTTACTGGTTGTGGCGGTAACGGTAAATCAGGAAACGAGTTCTTGTAAAATTGAACCCGCAATGGCGCGTTTACAAAAATCTTTTTTATGTTACTAATTAACTCATTCACAAGAGGGAATTGATATCTTACTTCTTCGGCAACTCTATTAATACAGTGAGCCAAACAAGTAGTATGGATTAAATTAGGAAAAAATATTTTTAAATTAACTGAGGCTTTACACATGTATTGTAAGCAGCAGCATCGGACAACATTAATATTATTTTTTCATGCATTCGTTTTTCAATGAAGGAATTATAGGTTTACTTTTCACTGAAATTTCCAATCTTTAACATTCAATGGAATTTTTTGGAGAAAATTTGTAATTTGACGAAAATATGCACAAATATGCAATAATTCATGAAATACGCATGAAGTAGCAAAAATATGCAGAATATGCATTTTTTAATAAGCTAATTTTAATAAAAAAAACATTAGATACAGCCAAAATATTAAAAATTTGGTTGATATACCTAAAAAACAAATATGCATTTTGCATATAATCCGAGCTTTATTTATTACTGCGGAAATCGTATTCGAATGGAATAAGCCAAATTCACAAGCGCCACTTTTGAGGTTCACAGAACCGACGCGATGGCGTAACCTTTAGAGAAGACACAAATCGTACAACCCGAGCTTACCGAATTCGGGTCACGCGCTCTATAAACGTCTGGTATCTTTTTGAATTTTATGTAACTCTTTTAGGTAGCGCGGCCGGCCGAAAGAAAAAAATGATAGTAGCGGTACGCAAAAACCTGTGCTCTCATATTTACGGAACATCATTTGTAATAACGCCACCTACCCAGAAATCTATACGCGTAGGGCTCGTATGTTACGCGCGTAGTGGTTAGATGTAAGGGCAATAGCAAACGTAGGCACTACCGGTCGAGATCGTCATTTTTCTCGACTACCCTATCTATTCTGTGCGTCTCAATTTTTCCGATACCCGTAAAATATATATGTTCGATATATTATCGTATCTTCAATTCCACACAGAGAGACAAATTTTTTGGAGGAATACACTAAGAAAATAAATAATAAAAAATAAATATGAGCCCGTAATAAATTATTTGATTCATTTTAATTTTGTTTATAAACGTACTTATTACTTTCCAGATGATTCCTACTAGGTAAGCTTCAGTAGTTCTTCAGTCTTCTCCTGTGATTGACCCTTAAGAAAACCTGTTCCGCGAATATGCCTGGTTCTACAGCTCTGGTACTCTTTGTGTTTTTTTCGTGGATGCTCCCTTTAACCTGCTCTCATACTGTAGCTTTCGACACTGCTAGGATAGGTTCGTTTTCTCAGATGTTTGGGTACCAATAATAAAGTACATTAGTTTCTTACGGTGTGTCTGTCTAGTCAGTCCTCCAATTCATTCTCAAACCAGACTTTATTTTATCGTAACGTTCACAAAAGCCCTTACTATCGCCAGGCTGTTTGCTGCAATATAGATTCGCTTGGTTTTAAAAGCTATTTTGTTGATATATTTTGTACAATGCTATCGATATAATGTATGCCTCTCCCTGAAATGCAGTGACACATTTTCCTAGCGGAGTGATGATCAATGTATTTCTCACCATAAACTCCAGTTTTAATTATTTTTTCGGTGTTTGTTCCATCTGTAAGTCAAATCAAAAAACATCGTGGGGGCACAATAGGTCTTCTGGCCGAGTTGCCTTACGGGGTAAACCTGCTCCTTGAAGGTAAAAAATAGTAAAATCGATTCAATGAGCATATCTCTGTAATCGGATCCATCCAGCGTGAATCGGATGCTTGATTCCCATTCCAATGATTATGTTAAATAAATGTACGGAAATCACGTGGTTTGGTCTCATTCGCAAAAAAATTGCTTTCCACATGATGTACAATTTATTCTAAGCTCTACTACCAAACATCAATAAATCTCTCCAAAGCTGTCACCTTCAAATAAACTTGGAGTCAGAAATAGCACGACGGTATTTTAATCCCTCGGGCAGCTTATTTCTCCACTTCACAACTTTAGCCATTCGAGGCCCACTAAATTTCTTCTTCTCGTGAAGGTTATTCTGGTGATTTTAGATGGACCCTCCTTCTCAGTCCATTCCTGTACAACGAGTAGAGCGTACACTACATATTGTGGCATCTCAACTAAAATTTTGTCGAACCTAGAAGCACAAGCAGAAGCCAAATATCTCACTGATACAGAAACTGTGGTCCTACCTTCTGTTCGAGAAGAAGGCATGCTCTGATTTTTGTCTCAAAATATCGGGTAGAAGAAACAACCTTAGATCCCTACTAAAATAAAAAAAAGTTTCTTAAAAATAATTTCGGAAAAAATTATAATTGTTTCTTCTTCCTGACATTTTTATCTGTTATTTTTAATTGACTAACGATTTTTATTTAAGTATTTGGAGTAGATTAATCTTAGTATAATAATTAAAACGAAAAGGCAGCTGTAATTCCTTTTCTCTTGAATTTAGTTGTTACGACTCTGCCTTTTACTCTATGAAACTGGTTTTGCTCAAAAATTTTGTAACTCGAGCAAAAATATTTATGAATCGTTTACAATGTAAGGAATGCAAATACGTTACCAAAAAAATGTGGTTGCTATAGTAATCAAGAAGTTAAAGCCAAAGGCAAAGTAAGAGTAAACAAGCTACAAGCGCTTTGCACTACATTTTTACCATCCTATCCATGATGTATTAAGTGAATGTTATTCTTTATTACTATTACTTTTCATTATTATTATGAATCTGATAGATATTTGAATAACCAAATTGCGTTGTGAAAAACACGTCTATAAGAAGGAAAATTAAAGTGCTAAGACAAGCTAAATCAATTTTTATTTTTTGATATTCGTATATTGAATCCATAATTAGCAACAATACGAGCAGAACTGGCTAGAAGTTGGAGCTATTATGCTCTTAGATTATTTGACGCCAATTAAGCCAAAGATATTGACAGAAATTAGTGAGATTTTTCAAAGTGAATCTTCATCATCAAATCAAACAGTTTCACATTTGTCAATTCCAATTCACCAGTCAAGAAGTACGCATGGAAGACGTTCCTACAGTGTTTATAATCTAGCACAAGCCACACTCTCTTCTACTACACAAACACTTGGTTGAAAAGAGCTAGACAAAATTACATATTCCTGTACGTCAGTTATATGTTAGATTTAAGCGAGCTCTATTGACCTTTAGCATTCTACGAGGCGAATTTGGACGTACAATACAATTACAAAGGAGAAGAACTGGTATTGGACGGAATCTTAAAAGAAGTCAAACCTCAATGCTATATCGGCGTCAGCATTGAGTTGCTAAAGAGACTTGCAAAAGTTCAAATTGAGTTGATGGGTTTGAGTTTGGATAATATGCAAAATGTATGAGTAATTCGGAAGTATGCGTGACCATGGAAATTTATATTAACATGAAGCATCTGGTGTTAATTATGCACCAGAGGACATTGAGAAACATTTTAGCGATGACAATATATAAAGAATAGTGTATAACTATAAATTCCATTATAATACAATTAAAATTTTATTATTAAAGCAAACTTTTACCGTTAATGTAGTTTTCCTTCCAAACAATGCAAATACTAGTTAGCTAAATACCTGGAGTACTTGATAATAGTTCGCTATGCTTCCTTCATTAGATCTTATATTGATACAAGTGGTATGTATTCAATTTGCTTTAGTAGAAAGCTAAAGTGGAGGTATCGTTTGAAAAGAGGAAATCACAAGGAATGTCGGTTACAGCACAACCGTCATCAATACATTGCCATGGCTTTAAATCCCTTAGTAAGCTTACCCGAAACTCGTATAGAAGCAAGATTGCCGTTGTTATTAGATTTATGATTTCCACCTCCCTCTTAGATTTTAGCACGACGGCATTTTGCCTTCGATTCATATAAATTTCGAACTGTACGCGACCGACAAGGGAACCTAATTCACATCCCACGCGCTTCAGAATTCAATCACTCAATGGAAGTCGATAGTCAGCTAAGCAGTCTACCAAGCAAGACTTCTCAGTCTTTCCCGTTCGAGTCATTATAATACGATACCGACAGAGATCACATAAATAATAATAATAATAATAATAATAATAATTCATGCCTTCACATCCCCCAACAGCTTTCGCCAATTACAGGGGGCATCGGCCGGCCATGAGTTATTATTACGCCTGCGCCCGTGGAGCGACTTAAGGTGTTTGTCTCTCAGCATTTGCCAAGGAGTGAGGAAAACCACGAAAACCTCACTCTGAGAGCAGGCCCTGGGATTCGAACCCCGGACCCCGTGACTGATAGCCAAGCGCGCTAGTCACTCGACCATCAGCCATAAGGTGGGTAATGCGATATCTACAAAATATAGTTTCTAGTATGCAACATATTGGCATGTTTATATACCAAACATGCTAATATGTTGCATGCAGATTAAAGTCGATGACGATTTGCAAATTTATTCGTTATATTTTGATTATTTCTTTGAGAAAAAATATTGATCAAATCATTGGGACCGAAACTAACAAAAAAAAAAAAATTGAGAGAGATATTTTTATTAACTTCTTTACAGTTGCTATTTATTTTACAAAGCGAACGCTAACACCTTAGGAGTAAAAATTAGGAAGGGGTGTAATCAGAAAAAGAAATTAAGTGAGCAATATAAAGGACTGCTGAAGAGGCGTCGGCTAAAATAAGACGCTGTGTGTATCATTGAGAATAAATTATATGTGTCAATTCAACATAACGTTTATTATAGTAATTTTAATTACATGTTTTCCTAGTAAAATAAAATAGGATCTCAAAATTTTCCCACTACTTTCCTTCTTTAGAATATATTCAATGATGTTTATATTTCTAGTAGTATTACAAAAAATCAAAGAAATATGCCATCCATTGTATTCATTCAGAGCGTATAAAATAATTTCTAATTTCTGTTTCGGAAACATTTGTAGATGGGATTGGTAAAGTCAATATCTTTGACATAGATATCGATTTATTTAACTGCAACAAGTTATAAAAGCTATAATAAGCTTACGTAAAGATAGGTTATCAGACTATCTGTGATGCTTTTAATCCGACTATTCCTAGTATTTTATTATCATTTCCGAAGTTGCTTCATGACATCAAACTGCTTTTCCTTTCTTTCAATCTTTCAATCGTTTTTCATTACTTCCTCTTTTGTATGGAATCGTTTTCGTTATATGTATTTACTGACTATTTCTGTATTAAGTCGTTCTCGAAATGTTCTCTTCAGTGGTACTTTCTATTTGTGAATATTACCGTCTTCTTATTTCGATTTATCTAATTATACATCGCCTTTCTTCTCTGAGGTTTCCGCTACTCTATAAAATAGTTTTCTGTTTACTCTAGTCTCATTTCTTATTTCCCTACTAAAATCTTTCCATGATATGCTGTCTGGTTTCCGTGTTGACACTATGTCCTGGAATAGTTCATGATCGACGTTTTGCCCTTCCTTATATTGGGCACTTAAGTAGTTAGTAATCTTTTAAGATGAACCCTTAATAAAGATCTCATGAATTTGTTTATTTTTACTGTTCCAGTATTCTTTGTGTTTCTCGTGGTCTGTCCTTTCCTGCTCGCTCATACTATGCTTTTGCCCACTCCTAGTAGCGCTTCGTTTCCTTCAACTTTGGAATGTACGAGTACCAACAGTAAAGTAGCTTTATATGAGAGATATTCGGTTCTCAAATGCATTCCCAAGCTATATGTCATTTCAACTAAGGGTTCATTACTGCTCTCAGTTGCGTCTGACTGTTTACTGCAGTATAGATCCGCTTGATTTTAGAAGCTTTCCACATGTTGTACAGTTTTATTGTGCACCAATTTTGGGTATTTACATTTGACGGTGCTATTCATAAATGCGTCCCTACACTTTGCTTAGTTATGTTATAGCAGTTTGCTGCTGTATATTAGTTCGCCATAGTAGAGAAATATAAGTGATCATGAATCTGGCCACCGGCACCGTGATGTATGCCTTATACATCATATTTAGTTATTTTATATGTTCTCTACTTTGTTTACTCTACTATCCCATACAGCTGTCGATTCCCAATAAACTTGAAATCAGAAGCGATACCAAGGTATTTTACTTCCTCGGACAGGTTTTCATCTCCACTTCAGAGCTTTAGCCATCCAAAGCCGTCCAACTTCCTCCTTCTCCGCCACCCCAACTAAAATTTTGCCGAACCTCGAGGTAGGCATCTTTTAGGGACTAAATATCTCATTTATACGGTAACCATGGTTCTACCTCATATACGAGAAAAAGGCATGCTGTGATTTTGCAAGACGATCTTGCTGACAGTTCAATCATCGACAAGATGTGTGAGGTTAAATAAAATCCTTCACCTTAAACTCTTCTAAACTTTCAATTGGTATCCTAGAATTGCTGATAGCCGACGTTTCGTCCTCACTTCCACCTCAGAACAGCTATTCCAGTAACTGTACATCTAAGTGTTAATTTTCACAGGGTAGTTCATTGTTTAATATTACTAACATATTTTGGTAAATTTCAAGAAAAAATTAAATGTAACCGTGCTATATAATTACCAGTGTCGCAAGCTAAATTAAATTGTTGAAATTTCAGTGAAAACCGCATCTTAATAACTCTATTCGTTCTCGATTTATCGCCAAAAGAATGAAATTTGTAACAAATATCAACTGCGGCCATGAAAGTAGGCGACGCGACGGATGGTTTCCATGGAAACTACGAAACTATCAGATTGTTTATTGCTTATATCAGCTAAAAACAGTCAAAACTGAATGGAATAAATTATTAACGAAAATAATAACAGCAAAAAGAAAATATCTAACCAAAAATTTTAATTATAAATGTTCGGAATGTCTACCATCACTGGCCACCCACAAATTGAGTCTGTTACTTGTGGATAATACACTCGCGTCTACCTCGGCAATGGAAATATTTCTGACGGCTTCTCGAATTCTTTGTTTCATATTATCAGGTGTTGTTGGGCGGTCTTTATATACTATATCTTTAAGTGTACTCCATAAATAAAAATCAATTACTGTGAGATCGAGGGACATCGGCGGCCAAGAAAAAATGCTACCCCAGTCTATACGTTCATTTGGGAACCAGTTATTTTAAAATTCCTGGACACTTCGCGCATAATGCGCCGGGAAACCATGCTGCCGAATCCACATACCCATTCTTGTCTCCAGGGAACTATCTTCGAACAATAAAGGCAATATATTTTCCAAAAAATAACCACACCATTTAAACGCTGTTCAAAAAAGTAAGGGCCAATAATTTTCCCCCAAAAATTCACACCAAACATTAACACGCCAACGATTTTGAAATTGAACTTCGCGTAACCAGTGAGGATTGCTTTCTGACCAATAGCGCATGCTGCATGGTCAAAATCGCCATCCTTTAATTCTTGATGTAAGATGACATGGTAAGGAACTTACGATAACGATAGTAACAGACTCAATTTGTGGGTGGCCAGTGATGGTAGACATTCCGAAAATTTGTAATTAAAATTGTTGGTTAGATATTTTCTTTTTGCTGTTATTATTCTCGTTAATAATTTATTCCATTCCGTTTTGACTATTTTTAGCTGATATAAGCAATAAACAATCTGATAGTTTCGTAGTTTCCATGGAAACCATCCGTCGCGTCGCCTACTTTGATGGCCGCAGTTGATTTTTGTTACAAATTTCATTCTTTTGGCGATAAATCGAGAACGGATAGAGATATTAAGATGCGGTTTTCACTGAAATTTCAACAATTTAATTTAGCTTGTGACACTGGTAATTATATAGCACGGTTACATTTAATTTTTTCTTGAAATTAACCAAAATATGTTATCACTACAGAAAACACCCTGTAGTTTACCTAATTCAAACTAAATGCTAGAACGACAATTTTTCTAGAAAAAACCCATGAAATGCTCAATCGAACGAGTCAAAAAAATTTCATATTGGTTGAATGGTTCAGGAGATATTAAAATTTACATATTGAACAATTGATTGGCTTCCCCGCTCCTTATTATGGCAGATTTGAAAAAAAAGTCATTAAAGAAAATAATGCAACATCAACTCAGCTTTCGAACGGTCCATTCAAAACTATAGCTCAACCTGCAATTTTCTGAGATAATACTGATTTTATGATTGAACATAGCAGATACGCCCCCTAGCGGTAAAATTTCGAACATGAAAATAATTTTCGGATATTTCTGGTGGCCACATTGGTTATGAATTTTTTTGTCCCGAAGCTCTAGGCATAGCAGCTTCCGAGATACAGCCGCTCGCCACCCTTACTGAATCACCCGGTACTTACCTACATCGCAGCTTCAAACGTTTTGTTGCATCCCACAATTTGGTTATTGTTTCTATTGATCTTGATAAAATTGCTGTAAACAGTTTTACTCTCTTCTAAATAAGTACAACTTGATTACACCAAGTAAACATGGTTTTAGGGAAGGCTTTTCACCAGAAAAGGAGACTGTGGAGTGTATTCAAAATATATATGATAGAATGGATGTGGGTGAATATGTAGTGCAAATTTTATTTGATCTAACCAAGGCATTTGATTCCGTCAATATTTCTTTTATTGCAACTAAATATTTTGATTGGCGTATAAGCGGTAGAATTAATGATTGGATGGTGTCTTCCTTGCATCAGAGAAGAATGACTGTATGGGTGGGGGGTGTCAGTTCGACGTAATTCAATACTAATATGGGGATACCGCAGGGTAGCGTTTTGGGACCTTTAGTTTTCTTACTCTTTGTAAATGATCTTCCTGAATATATATCTTTATGCTGATGACTGCTGCATTGTTGTGTCAGATAAATGCGGCAATTCCCATAAAATGAAGGTTAATCCAGTATTGGAAAGTTTTTTTTACACTGGTGTAGTAAAAATCAATTAGTTATTAATCATAAAAGAAAACTGTTATCACTGAATTTTTGAGCAAATTGAAAAACCAGTCAATTGATAATTTTGTATTTAACAAACAAACAAACCATCTATACCTCTGAAAAGTGTAATCTATTGGACACGGGACTTGACTGCAATCTCGATTGGGGAGGTTATATCGATTTCCTGTGAAGGAGACTTCGGAAGGCGTATTTTATGATAGATACTCTCAGATATATGTTGTCGACTGCATCACTGGTGGAGGTTTATTATGCGAATCTGTATATGTAATGTGTATTCCTATAATGTCAATGTCTGAGGTTAGGCAAGGGATGTGCACCATGTCTTTGTATTACAGAAACGAATAGTAGGTCTGATATTCGGCCTAAGTTACAGTTATTCATCCAGAGAACTGTTCAAAATCCAAAATTTACTGCTAACATTGTTTTCGTTATATCCATATAAAGTGTTGACATACATTTTTTCAAAACAAGGACAAAATCAGAACGCATGCAATTATAAAACTAAAAACAGTAGCAGACATCCGCGGCTCGACTAGTGTCTCGGCTTTCAAAAATAAATTAATCCAGCTATCTAATTAGGTACAACTGTTACAGTTTGTCTGAATATGAATCGATCAGCAGACTTATTTGAATACAGAGATCTCAGTCATGGTTTTCCTTAGTAGACTCTTAATTTTTATGAATTGTGAATACGTTTTTGTATATTTGACGTACGCTTATCTGTATAACAGCTATAGGGTCTAATAAAATCTACCTATATATCTATCTAGCTATCTATTATTGGTATATCCATCTCTCTTGCAAAATGAATAATTTAAAAAAAAATTAGACAATGAATTATGTCAAACATTTTTTATTAAATTTCGCTTCTTCTTGTTTTCGTCCTAATGAAAACTAAAAATGTAGAATATTTTCTAGTTTAGCCAAGTTTTGTATCAATAATAATGATATAATTAGCAATAGTACGCAGAAACCTTTGAATAGCGTGTATCTAATGCAATTATTACCAGCCGGAGCCAATTTCAATTTTTGCTAGCAAATTATTACAAGGCACTACAAATAAAATCACTTGCGCCAAAAGCTAATTTTCTCCCATCGATTAATTTGAATTTTAATCAACTTCCAATCGAACTTTTCTCTATGAAGTTTTATACGTCCTCTTAATTCACCACCTAGTTTACTTCTCGTTTTCCATACGAGAAGGCGACATCTCCGCCTCGACGACCGATGCTCATTTACATCGCGCGCGGTCGCCCCAAACTACTCCCCACTCCCCCACCACCCGTTATAGACGCATTATTCGCGCTCGTCTCCGTCGACGATAAATATATAACGAGAATTTTTTCCCCTACTTTTTTTTATTGCAACATCTTTTCCGATTTTTATTACGGACGCGGCCGTCTAACCGCGTCCGGATTCTAATTTTTCCGGTTATATTTCGCAACGCAGCGATCGAACGGGGGCGAATAGGGTGGGTCTCGGCTGTTTTCTTTTTACTACGGCGCGTTTGATTGATGCCTTCGAAATTTAGTTCGACGCCTCTGCGGGAGGTAGAACAACGTTTTCTTGTTTCTTTGGCAAATCCAAATCGAGTTGGATGTGCGCTCGAAGATTGAATGTTGAAAAATAGAGTAAATGTGTGTTTAATTGATCAAAAAATTGACAAAAATGTATTTTGACATATACTGACTTCCAGAAAAATTGCAACACCTAGAAGCTGTTTAACGATTTTATTGAAATTTTCAGAAAACGTCTATTTCTATGAAACAAAGTTATGATTAACTTTTAAAAACAAAAGAACAAAAGCTTTAAAAGTTTTTTCAATAATGAGTTGCTCCGCCACGATTTGTAATGCACTCATCTAGACGCCTTGGCATGCTATTAATCAAGTGATCTATAGCTGCTTGTGGTATATCGTCCCAAGCTTCTTGAATGCGTTGTTGAAGATCGTGTAAATTATCTGGAGGGTGCGGTAAATTACCTATTCGCCTACCAATCATATCCCATACATGTTCAATGGGCGACAAATCAGGCGACCGAGCAGGCCATGGGAGGACGACAATGTTAGATTCTTCCAAAAACCGTGTTGTAGCCCTTGCCGTATGAGGGCGCGCATTATCCTGCTGGAAAATGGGATTTTGCAGCCCATGAAGATATGGAAGGCCAACTGGTTGTAGCACATTAGCAATGTAACCAGCTGCGTTAAGGTTGCCGTCAATAAAGACCAAGGGTGATCTGCTACCATAACATATTGCACCCCATATCATAACTCCTTGAGTGAGGGCTGTGTTGCGTTCCACAAAAAATGTTGGATTTTTACGTTCTCCACGCATCCGTCTGACTCTCCTACGACCATCGTGGGCCCACAAGCAAAATCGGGACTCGTCACTAAACACAATTTGATGCCATTCCTGCGCCCAATTAACCCTTAAGTTGCTCCACTCTAGTCTGCGTAGACGGTGAAGTGGTGTAAGAGGAAGACATAAAAATGGACGATATGAACGCAATCCATAAGATCTTATCCGGCGATAAACAGTTGACATTGACATTCTGAGTCCTGTACCTCTCATCCAATCATTTGCAATTGATCGAGTTGTTGAAAATCTATCTCTTGTGGCCAAAAGTCTTAAGCGACGTTCTTCGCGATCTGTAGTCCTTCGAGGACGTCCAAATCCACGGCGACGATGTTGAACCCCTTCCTCGGACCATTTGGACCAACACCTCAATACCGTTGAAACATTTCGGTTTACACGACGAGCAATTTCTCTTAGCGAAAGTCCGGCCTCTCTCATACCAATAATACGGCCACGTTCAAAATCACTTAATTGGACAAAATGTTGATGCTGACGTACTCTCGGCATTGTTATCAAGTGCAGAATGAAATTGTGACGTAACAACAACAATTTGCAAACTTGACAGTTACTAAATGGTCTAATACTTCAAATTTATAGTTACTATGTGCTATGGAAACAACCTGCAAAAAAATACCACTGGCTAGATTTTATTCAAATTTTAATCATCAATTTGTTTAATGAAAATAAACGTTTCCTGAAAATTTCAATAAAATCATTCGACAACTTCTAGGTGTTGCAATTTTTCTGGAAGTCAGTATATATATAGCAGTAGACAGTAAAGATTATAGAAAAAAAATGCGTTAAATTTTGCTACCCTGGCTTTCATCTAAAACTTTCTTTCTCAATTGTTAATCCTTCTCTGCAGAAACCAAAAAGTGTATGTAAAATAAAGCTAAGAGCATCAGAGAAGTGATTAACGCTTCATGAATTCGTACATTTCCAGAGAACTCATCAGAACATCATCTAGAAGTCTTAAATAACTATTTTTCTAGATTAAAGATGTTTTCTATGTTGGTGTTTGAATTTCGATGAATAGTAGGCAATCCATGCTTTTCGACGGACATAATTTTGAGGTTGTTTTGAACACAATTAACGTTAAAGTTTTGAAGCAGCTGTGAATAATTCATTTAATTCTTTTTTGAATTTATCTGTATATGTGTTGACGGTATGACATCGGAAAGAAAATGAAACCTGAGAATTTTCATATTTGTTTTGTTTGTTGCTGTGGGAAGGTTTGAGTTGTATCGTATCGTATCGTAAAGAAGATAGCACCAGAGACTGAGTTTATAGTGACCTGTAAACCCAGAAACAATTACTTTGACAATTTTTACGGTCAAATTCTATTAGTTCCTTGATACTGACATGATTAAACGAAATACACTTTTTGGCATGCACCAAACCAGGACAATTGTTCCAATATTGGAGCACTTTCTGATGTGCCTATACATTGATTTGCTGTTTAGCTACCGTAAGTACTATGCCAATTGCAGGTTCTGGTCGTAGGAAATAATTCGCAGCATCCTTTTTTGCAAGAGTGCTTTGTCATTGCCATGAGTGAGTGCCCAAGCACCCAGCTTAGAGATAGATTATTAATCGTCCTTACCATATTTAGAGTATTTTTACAGCTTCATATCAGCTTCGAGTAGCATTTATGCGCCTCTAGTGCTTTCAGCACCGCCTAATTGTCATAGAAAATTAGCATTTTCTAACTCTTGGATTACTACAAAATATTCCTGCGCCAACACCCTGTTCTGTTTTCAAATCCTCCATATACCAGCGGATGTCTGCCTGCGCAAGAATTTATTCGTTGCAACTCCATTTTTTCTCTGTTTGGAAAGGAGGTAGTAAAACATGCGTCGATCATTGGTCGAGTACACTTGTTAGTCACACAGATATGAGTATGTCGCAATTGATTTGCAATGTGCCATAGGCGGATGGTAGTTAATCTGACCTATAGTTAATCCAGAAGACTTTCTAATCCCAATGACGAAGAAGACAATGCTCCAGTGATTGCCATACTTGCAATCCATTGTATGGATGTAAGTCTTGCTGTGGATCTGGCTTGCTCCTTATCTCACGCTTGAACATACTACCATCATATAAAGCCAATGGATTTCGCTTTGAGGATATCACCCAAGATATCCCATATACTCTTCGGCAGGTCCATAAAGATAAGCGCGTCTTGCGAGTAATCTTTTGTATATGTGAATTCCTGGTTAGTGTCTTATTAAATAGGACGCCTAGATATTTTACATTATCTGCAAATTCAAGTTTCACCTCTTGGATAGTGGGTGGTACCAAGTGTTCGACTCTCCGATTCCTGGTGAACGGTACTATCGTGATTTTGTTCAGGTTAATGCTGAGGTTCTGCCTGCAGCACCAGCTATAAATGATGTTAATCACCTATTGGAGGAGAGGGTAAATTTTCTTCTCTCTCAACCCTCTTAAAGGTATTACAATATTATCTGCATAGGCCTTCATATTGGCTCCAAGTGCTTCAACTATAGCAAACAGATCGTCCACTAATAGTGACCAGAGCAATGGGTTGTAAAATACCCTTGGCGCTTCTAGGCTCACTCATTGTCAGTGAAGGTGTAATCGACATATTGAAAGATTATCCAGCCGGTTAGCATCTGCGGGAGAATTAAACGCATTGCGACTCATGAACTGGCGAGGTCCGCGTATTTCTGCTACTTTCACACGATTCATGAGTATGATTTACTTTTCTGGGGAATTTCAGCAAAGGCGCAGAAGATATTCATACTACAAAAAAAGGGCAATTTCAATCCTATGCTATCTACTACGCAATGGAAGCTGTCGAAGTCACTTTAATACACAAACATACTTACCTTGCCGTCAATTTGGCAGCCGTCATTGGTGTAAACAATAACAAAGAATAATTCCACTTTAATGGCGAACACCACCAACACAACATTCGCCAAAGAAACAACATGAGATTACCATAACATAGATTGAATCGTTCTCAAAAATCGATCGACTATTGGGACTCCAAACTATATAACCACACATCAGAGGATAAAAAATTGCTGCCACCTACCTGCTTTAAGACCCATGTAAAAAAAATGTACTGGAGAAAGAATTCTACACGGTGAAAGAACGCCATTTCTAGTCAATTTTCAATCCGCATATTTTATATCTATTTCATTTATTTATGTTTGTCTACTTTTTGTCTTTCTTTGTCAAGTTGATTTATATTCCTTTTTATTTTTATTGACTAATGTTTATATATAGCATGCTAATAACTGGAATTGCAGATACACAATATTATTATTATTAGGAACTGACATTTACTGATCTATTGTGCTACCCCATTGAGATTTTGTCAAATCCAAAGGAGCTTTCATCTCCGGTAGGGATTTCTTATGCGCCAAATATCGCATTGACACCGGAGTTATTGCCCGAAACAAATCTGATACTATCAAATTGCCAATGTTCAATAAATTGTGTCTCGTGGAATAAAAGAATTCCATAGTTCCAGTTATTATGAAACTAATTTCCGCTTGGATAGATTTCTTAAAAAGCAACAACAAAATTGGATTTTAATGTTTGCTTCCAGTGTAACCATACATTTTCCCGTTGCATTCACACACCGAAAACCTGAATTGCTCGTAGGTATTTGCTCCACGTAAAATATATTACGGGAATGCTTTCCGTGCACGGCCGACGCGACTGCCTGTTGCAGTCGGCACACAACGTCGCAACGCGTCTACGGAAACGGCAACCGGGAGGTGAAGCGGGAGATGGGGCAGCAGTGGAAGGGCGGCGACCGCCGAGGGAGGAAATAGTCGACGAACGCCGTCGACCGTTTCCCCTCGACGCCGGGGCGCCAAGACGCGAAAGGAGATTTATGCTGGGGCCGGTTCGATTAGTTTTGTGGCCGGCGGCCGCATTTACCGGAGGGAAAGTTCGTAATTGGAATGCTTGCACGGGAGTAAACACCGATCGGCCGATATAGCCGGTCACGTAGCGATTACGTGGGCCTCTGCGTTCGTTGGTTCGACTCGACGGCTTCTGTCCGTCTACTGTGGCCCTCCTCTACGATAGACGCGATCCCAAGAGCACCGGTAGACGAAGAAAAATTACTATTAATGCCGGATAGCGTCTTTGGTTCTCCTTATAGCAGTTATTGACGGAAAAACGAAATTTCTGTAGAAGACCTCGATGGAATTGTTTTTCGTAAAGACGCAATTAGAGTCCCTAAGGTGTTTCGTAGAAATCAGTGTTACCAGTTTGATCTCACTACAACCAATTCTTGCTGTAGAGGCTAGAACAAATCTGTTAATAGCGCCCACTGGAAAGAGTTTCATATTACACAGGTGATCTTGTAAATAAGAAATATTTCAGAAGTAGGTATATATATACAGGGTGTCACATTAGTGTGGGGATGCTCGATATATCTCTCAATATAAAAGTTATCAAAAACATTTGTTAACAAAAGGTATAGGTATTTTTAAGGTTTATATTTTAAAATTAAGTACACATGTACAGCGTGTTTTATAACGCCCTGCCAGACTTAACTTATACTTTTTTAAATGGAATGCTTTTTTCGCGTATTTAAAATCTACTTACTTTTGCGAGCCTCCTCATATAGGGCTTGACAGATTATTCAGATTTTACAAAGTTATCAGCATTTTCATGTCTAAATTAAAGTAAGGGGGTTAGTCCCTGTAAGAAAAAAATTATACGACCTTTTTCGTACCATTACTTGATTTGGGTACGTCTTCTATTTTCGCTGGTTGGATAATTTAACAAAAAAAAAATCTTGTATACAAGGTGAATCAAAACTCGAATCTCTAATTTTCTGATTAAACTTGGAACAGGATGGAACAGCCTATATTTCTTCTGATGTTTCGATAGATATTTATCGACTCCTTCACTTTTGTTAACCATTCCGTATACCTAACTCAATCCTTGACTTACTTAGTAGATATTTCAAATTAAAAATCGCAAAAATTGTTTTTTTCTTTAAATTTTATTGATTACAAGTGCGTTATCGATAAAAGAGGAAGCATATTAAACTAAAATTTCTTAAATGTTGACCCATAACGTCAATGCAGTGTTGCAGTCGTAGTTCAAACAATCGATTAACGTTTCTTAACATAACTGCATCAATACTCCGAAAGGCTTTTCTTATTCCTTCCATCATATCCTCTCGTGTTGTTACCAGTACTTGATACAGATCTTTTATGTAATCCCATAAGAAGAAATCAATTTTCCAGAGATCGAGCTGGCTATACGACTAGTCCTCCTCTTGCAACCCATTTGTTGGGAAAGGTTGTATTGAGGTAGTTATGGATTAATACAGTGTACCGGAGCCCCATCGTGTAAAAATCACATTCTTTGACATATGTTCAGAGGTACATTTTCCAAATATAATGGTAAAGTATTCTGAAGAAAGTCAAATAAACTTGCCCATTTACTCGCCCACAAAAGAAATGTGGTCCAATAACGAAATGTCCAACTATGTCACCCCAAACATTCAAAGACCATCTAGTTTGGCCATGGCCTTGTGTAATATGGGTATTTTCGGTAGAATAGTAACGAAAGTAGTGTTTATTCACGCATCCCTTTTTATGAAATGTTGCTTCCTCTCCATAAAGGAGATACTGAACGGAATCTATCCGACCATTGATTTGTTGTGGAGCCCATTCGCGAAACGCACCTCCACGGGCAAAATCTTTGTCCAGCAATTCTTGGTGTAACTGAATGCGGTATGGATGGTACTTGGGCTTTTCTAGTATTCTTTGAACGGATTTTCTATAACGCATGCTATCACAGTAAATTCATAAATAATTGCTTGGTATAGTTTATCTTTAAATCTATTAAAATATGTAGTACAATATTTTTGTATCTCAATATATTTTTAGGTACTTAGTTTTCCTAGTAACGATCAAATCTGGTTACTTATAAGATTAATATTTTGCTAACAGAATCTATAGATAAATTCATTGTTGATACAATTTTCTTTAAAGACAGGAATGTTAAGGGTATACCCATGGTTCTATAATGCATTTTTCAATATATTGTGACTGTGGGCCTTTTCCCCAGGTCACTTGAAAAAAAAAAACATTTCTAGCATTTTTTAATCGAAATAGTTATTATTTATATTATATATTGATTGAAATCAAAAGTCCTGTCAAGCCATGTCTATACATTTAAATGGTAGACATAATATTTTTCCTGCTTTCTTTGTTATTATTATCTTTGTCATTGTCTCCATTTCTTTTCAAATTTTCTTTATAATTGCGTTCTTCGGGGATATTTTATTTAGTATTTTCCATTAACATCACGCGACAAAATATGGGCCTTTGGAAATGCCATAATATTATAACGCATAGTTAATAACTTAATTTTCTTTGTGGTTTTACACAAATTTAAATAAAAATAACAGATAACTGAAAGTTTTAACAATGCCTTTTCGTTCATATGAAGGAATATTTCGAGATACCAGATGCAAATTTTTCTTTATTCCACCTCCAATATTCGATCTATAACGTAATAAATGGAAAAAAGTACTCCACGACCTAAAAAGAAGAGAAGCACGCCCAAAGGAGCTTATTGACAATATTCAGACCGACCAGGGAGAAATTTCATATATCCTCGGAGATGCTTCGCGCGCGCCATCTACACCACGAGCGATATGAAAGTTTCTCGGATTACCGGCTGAAAACAAAGGTATCGGTGGAGTTACAGCGGAAAAAGTCAAACAAAAGAACGACTATCGAAACTTGGCAAGTCTTTCCTTCCTCTTTTCTTGATTCGATGAGTATCCCCTTTCCCGAACGAAAGCATCCGAGATTTTGCATCGCCGGCTGACGTAGAAGTTGCCGTGTCGATGTCGCGAGATTCCTTTTTTCTCATCATTGAAAGTAATAAAGTTTCACATATTTATTATGAAAAATAATACATTTTTTATTATTGTAAGTATTCGCTGGAGTTTCCGTTATTCTTTAAGTATTTCTAATTTCCGTCTGTTTAAAATTAATAGATTGTTCTTTGGTAGTCTCCGTGATTTCGTTGTTTGATGTTCTATTTCACTTATTTGTGCGGCGGCTTTTCTTAGTGCGCAGCTCTAAAGGTTACTTGTAATGCATAGAACTATACAATGTATGTTAAATATGATTTTTTTTTAATAGCAGTTAATAAACTCTATACCTTCTTTTCATTTCTTTAATATTAATATTCTTTAGAGCTGCATTCCAGTATACAACAACATTCCACAGGTTTTCTTGAAGCATAATGTATACGAACAATTTTTTTTTAAAATATTAAATTATTAAACATAACAGAATTCAAAAACTTATAAATACGTTAGAAGTAAAAACTAGATAGATATTGGTTTCAATTAAAAAGCAAAAATCACACGTTGAATTTATTTAGATATATAAATCAAAACATAAACTTTTAGAATTTAATTCAAGTTTGAAAATTATGAATTGTAAACATGAAAAATTTTTAAATTACTTAAAATTACTAGCGAGGTAGGAGGCACATATGTATGTGAGAAATAGATGGTGTAGTTAGTGGTGCATGGTGTGGATATGTTATGTTTTCGAAAACATGGTTGCAGAAACAAATACATAGATGGTAAACAAAGAAATTCTTTAAAAAAGAGTTCTGGGGTGGAGACCCAAAGATATGTTTACTTTTCTATAGAGCATAACGTATGTCACATAAGTTTTGGGAAAATTTTCGTCGGCGTAAAAATAACTGTAAATAACTTGCAATCTAGTAACCATGATAAACATATGTTCATTAATACTCAAACTTGTTATGACATTTCATAGATGTCAAATAATTTGTCCAATTATGTCGTACAAACTTGAAATACGGAAAAGCATTACAGCCTGGTTGGACATGTACCCAAGCAAAAAATTGTAAACATATTTTGGAATCAAAATATTTCAAAGACAACCATTTATAGAACAATTGCAGAATGTGAACAAGGTATATCATGCCTCAATTTACCAAAAAGCGGACGTCCCGGAATGTTGACCGAAAATCGCGCCAACCTAATCTGTGAAAGTGCAAAAGACCGCGTTGGACGTCATGCCGAAAGTTATCCAGAAGATTTAATGTTTCTCATGAAACTGTAAGAAGGGTATTGAAAAAAAAAAGGCCTAAAGTTTCGTAAAAGACGTAAATGTCCACGTTATACAGAGGACCAGTTACGAAGAATTCCAATGTGTTGTCGTAGATTACGCTGAACTCATTTTGCAAACAATAAATCATCATCATGGACGATGAAAAATATTTTACGTTCTCTCACTCAGAAATGAAAGGCAATGATGGTTTGTATACCGATAATATAGAAAATTGTGCAGATAATGTTAAATACAAAACCAAACAAAAATTTGAAGATAAAATACTAGTTTGGTGTGCCATATCAGAGAGAGGAGTTTCGCGACCTTATGTTGGGCATGTGAGGGGTGAGGCAGTTAATGCCAACATTTATACCGAAAGATGCCTACCGAAGTTGCTACAGTTTATTACTACGACTCATCCACGTGAAGAAATAATGTTTTGGCGGAACTTAGCAAGTTGCCATTATGCAAGAACGACTAGAACATGGTTAGAAGCTCACAACATACCCTTTGTGCCAAGAGCAGACAATCCGCCAAATGTGTCACAAGCTCGACCCATCGAAGATTTTTGGGGAATATTGACCAGAAAAGTATATGATAATGGGTGGGAAGCTCAAAATGAAGCTCAACTAAGGCGCAGAATATATCAAAAGATAAGAGAAATTGATATAAACATCGTCCACAACATGATGGGACAAGTTAGACAAAAACTGCGTGCCATTGAGGACCATGGCCCTTCGTCATTATTTTAATTGTAGTTTTAATTAATTTAAATATAAGGTAAAATGTTGGTAAAGTGGTCATTTGAATAAATTACGTTACACTTGCTTTAAAGAATTTAATTATTTTTCCCAAAACTTATGTGACATACGTTATATACGGTCAATAATCGATTACGTAGAAGATCTAGTCAATCAATATTGGAGACGAAAGACACCACCGCCATTAGCAACAGCTTCTAGAAATACATCTGAAATGCATAATTTAACAATATCGAAGCAAATAGACTTCCCAACTATAATATAAGCGCCAATATATACTTGAGCAAAATCATATCGTCAGAAGATTCTGTTAGTATCTATACCAATGGCTCGAAAACAGCAAATGCTGTAGGATGTGCATTTTATATATCTGATCAAAGCTATGAGTCTTACATTTTGAACCCTTTAGCATCCGTATATACTGCAGAAGCCTTTGCAATCTGGAAAACACTAGAGCATGTAAGATTAAATAACACATGCAGATCTGTAAATATATTGTCTGACTCTAAGTCTGTCCTCACAACGATTAAAAATTTCAACTATTCTGGAAACAACAACTACATAATATCTAACATTATATCTAGTATTCACAGTTTAAGAACACATGATATTAATGTGCGTGTGTTAGTATGGGTAAAAGCACATTTTAATATAGAAGGCAATGTAATTGCAGATTACTATGCCAAAAATCCATTGAAGGATATGCCAAGACATCCTAAGCCATACTCTGATATAATTCCACAGTTCAGAATGGATATGCGAAGACAGTGGGAGAATGAATGGGACGTGTCAATACATCACATAATACGTATGTGCTAATACATCCAAAGTTGCCAAGGAGAATACTATATATTCAAGATCATTCTGTACCGAGATTTTATTCATCCACTATATCCCGACTAAAAATTGGACATAACTGTACGCCCAAACATCTGTTCAGAATTGGAGTGTTAGAGACGTCTGAATGTTCGTGTGACAATCTATCTGTAGCTGACACTAACCATATAATACTGTCTTGCAGTAAATTTGAGAGTCACCGCAAATCCTTTTTAGCAAGTATTAAATCACACATAGTAAATTTCCCCATTAGTATAACATTTTTATTATCTTTAAACAAAATAGAAATTTTGGATGAAATCATTATTTTCTTAAGGAAGCGTCATCTCAAATTATAGCTCTCGTTCCTCTTGTCTATCCTTCTGTGCTAACCTTCCAATCCGTGGTCTACTACATGTTTGTCTATTGAAGTCGTCACGAAAGACCGCATGACGTGAAGTGTGTGTCCCTGTTAGAAGCCCGTTCAATAACTCTTTGCAAGATAATTTTAGACCCAGACGTTAAAATAAGCAATAGCGCAGAACAAATTTGGACAATTTTTCCCAAAACCAATTTATTAGTTAATAAATCTCTTCATATAGTTGATGATTTTGACAACTTGACTAGTAATACCATAACACTACACAATTTCTCCCAACACTCAAGAAAACTTTTCGAAAATACATCGGTCATAGGTTATCTCAAACTTTGCTGAGTGGACGTAAATTGGCGAGCTCACACAATAACTTACAATAATATTACTTAAAACTACTTAAAATATTAAAAATAATAATTTCCTGTCAATAATATGGCTATTAATGTGAATAATCGCAGACGATACCGACCAAACATGGAAAATGAAGAGATCGGTCCGCACACAATAAAAGCGCCTGTATCTCCGTACCTGCGAAGATGATTAAAGTATAATTTCAGTATTTGCCAAAGAACAAAACGAAACTAGATTACGCTTCACCGACTGGCCAGCCGCTGGCGACCGGATATTCAAAAATATGATTTACGTCACGATTTTTGCCGGAAAACAGAACGAACTAGAAGGAAATTTAATCAGCTTTGTCTTTACGGGCGCATATGCACCGGACACCCGGAAATAACCTACCCTTTTTACGTTCGAAATCTAATTTCGATATCGCAATCGAAGTTGGTTGGCGTGGCGTACGCGATCTTTTGTTCAGGCGGCGAACATGCGTACTACGTCTGTGATTTAATGGTTGCTCTATTGTTGTGGGTTGGCAGGCCCGTACGTTTCTTTTCCTTTTCGTTTTGTTTTTGTGTTGAATGTCATACCGCCAATACGTTTTTCTGTGTTAGTCTATTGTACTGCTTTAATCAAATGTGGATTTATCTTTTTGGGCTGGGCACATCTACGTTTGTGTCATTGTTTAGCAAAGTTAAAGCTATTACAAGGAAAACTGCATTGATAGACACATAACATAATTGACTTGATACACTTTCACTGCAAACACATTTAGGAAAACTACTTCAGCTGGATTAATAGGATACAAATTTTGATTGAAATTTGGAAATGCTATACAGAGGATTATTTAAGCAGCCAATTGTTTAAAAATCGTTTTTTTCGGTCTAGTAGTTCCTTGGTTCTGTTATGACTACACGAAATACACTTTTTCGCATGTACCATACCAGGACAATTGTTCCAATGTTGGAGCAGTTTCTGCTGCGCGCATACATTGATTTCCTGTTTAGCTACCGTAGGTGCTATGCCAATTGCATATTCTAGCTCCAAGAAATGCCCCGCAGTACCCTTTTTTTTCAAAAATGCAACAATCTTGATATTTTAACGGGATTTCTAGAATTTGTGCAAGATGGATGGATTTTTGCTGAGAAAATCGGAAAACCGCTAAAAATCTTAAAAAAAAAATTTAACAATGACAAAATTGATCTCATAGTAAATTGTAGTAATTTATACGCGTCACAAAAGAATGAGAATTCTGATATTACAAATCTGAAGAAATTTGGGCCTTTATAGGCATATTATCACTGAGCGGGTATGTTTGTCTTCTCAGACAATATACGTTCTGGGAAAACTTAGGAGATTGTCAAAACAAACTTGTAATCAATTCAATGTCTAGAAATCGCTTTCGACATATTATGAAAAATTTGCATTTTTGGCGATAACACTAATTTGGATAAGGACGATAAATTTGCTAAGCTTAGAATGTTTTTTGGTTTACTAAGCAAGAACTTTCTCCCGCGTTTGCTCCTACGTCTGAAAACCACAGCATTGATGAAGCTATGGTGCCTGACTACGGTCGCCATAGTTACAAACAATTTATTTGTGGGTAGCCAATTTGCTGGGTGTATAAGCTGTATTCTGGTTGTACTCCATCTGGGTATGGCGTATGGTTTGAGCTATACCAAGGTGCATGAAAGGTTAGCAAAAGTTATAAAGATGTAGGTCTTGGTTCCTCAATTATTTTACAGTATGCAGCGATTATTAATTCTCGTTGGCCAAATACAGCCTTTCATTTGTATTTTGACAACTTTTTTACTTCACTATATTTATTATAAAATTTAAAACTTCATGGTATCAGAGCAACTGGTACAACACGTGAAACCCGAACAAAAAATTGCCCCTTGCTACAGTCTCATTCTTTTAAAAAATTCGATCGTGGAACCTACAAGTATGTTGCCATTTGCAATGGTAGTATAGTAGTCTGCAAGTAGAATGATAGTCAATATAGCTTGAAATGCATTGGGAGTAAATCCTACACACAACGTGAAACGTTTTTTAAAGAAGGAAAAGAAATATGTGTGTATTGAACAGCTTAAACTAATAAATTCTTACAATCGCAATAGATAGATAGATAGATAGATAGATAATCATTTATTTCAAAAGCATAATATTATAATACATGCCTGAAACAAGTCACAAGAAAAAGAAAGAAAAGGGTGAACATAATTATATTAACTAATAATCACTAACACTGTAACAGGTTTTATCCCATAAATATTGCTTAACGGTTTTCTTATATAAATTAAAATTTGAAATTTCTTTTATATTACGGGGTAACTTATTATAGAATTTACAGCCAACGTAATATGGACTCTTTTGAAACATTGCCTTTCGATGTGGAGGTGGCAACAGATAATTATCGATACGCGTGTTATGCTCGTGGGAATAATTATACGCAGAAAATTCTTCTTTATGTTTATAAACAAATGTTTCATATATATATATATATATAAATCAAACAAAGTAAGAATTAAATTATCTTTAAAAATCTTCTTGCAGGAATCATCATATTTCATATTGAAAATAATTCTGATTGCTCGTTTTTGTATTAAGAATATTCGATTTGCTTCATATGACGTTCCCCAGTAGATAATTCCATAACGCATACATGCAACAAAGTTAGAATAATAAAAAGTTTTTAAAGTCTCGATATTACAAGTTTCTCTCAATTGTTTTAAGGCATCACATGTTTTAGATAACGTTTTAGACAAATATTCAATGTGATGTGACCATTTAAAATTTTCATGGACAAGTATTCCTAAAAATTTACTTGATACGTGAGTGTTCCAGGTAACTTGATTAATGTTAATTTCTTGAATTGACTTTATTTTGTTATGAAAGTATATAAACTTGGTTTTTTCCTTATTTATCATCAAATGGTTATATGCCATCCAATTACACGTTTTGTTGTAAATGATTTCGGTTTTAACTAATAGTTCAGATATATTATGAGAGCTTATAATCATACTAATGTCATCCGCATACATGGTTGTTTGTTCTGTTTCACTTAAATGAGCAGCAAAATCATTAATGTAAACCACAAAGAGTGTTGGACCCAACACAGAACCCTGCGGCACCCCAACATTCAGATTTAAAAATATATTGGCAATATGGTAGGAGTTGACCGCAGTGGTGAGAATATGATTTTATACAGAATTTCTGTTAGAGGGAAAAAATTGTACTTTTCTCTTTTCACATATTGTGTTGATATGGCTTTACAAAATTCGTGGTAATTGCAGAAGAATCAAGGCGGCAAATTAGATCACCTTAGTTTTAAAAGATTAATTGCCAGAACAATTCTAGAGACACATGCTAAAATAACTGCCTCTAAGTTACAAAAATCAGCTCGTAAGTTTTCAAGGTATGACAGAAGAGGACATACGATAATATACCAAGAGAAACAAACACGTTGTGGTGAATGCCACAAGAAAGTGCAGTTTAGATGTGAAAAGTGCAATATTGGCATACATCCAAAAGGCTGTTTTAAGAGTTTCCAAACGCAATAACCCTACATTGTTTTTACACTTTGTATTTAGCTACATTTATCCATAACAAAATGAATGTTCCTATAACTATTGTATGTCTTTGAATTTATACCATATAATGCTACCGTTCTTTTAATAGCTGCCACACGGCAATGAAAATGTAACAAAAATGTAATCAGGTCCCTTCCAATAAATGAAACTTATAAGAAGCTATTGAAAAAAAAATACTGCCAGAACTTTTTGGTTATCCGCTCTAAGTAGGTTAATATTTTACAAATTGTACTGTACCACATACAGGTATTATTTAATTAAGCTGAAATTTGTTAGAAATGATTTTCAAACACGAAGTAACAAAATTCCACTCAGCACTTTTCATAAACTATAACTTCAGAATTAATTGGAACATTCAAAACGCGCCCCATTGGAAGAAACGTCGCTTTCGTCTGTCGTTTCCCTAAACTACGCTCGAACCTGTCCACCTAGCGCACGCCACCCTACCCAAACCCTGCCTTCAGTAGGGGCAGAGCGCGTGCCGCGCACTCCGAACCGCTTCGAGACCACGATCGCGGCGCAACCTTCGCAACCGGCGGCGGCCGCTCATACGTACGCGGAGGGCGCCTGCGTCGACGTCGCGGCGCTAGCCGTCCGTCGTCCCGTCAGTGCAGTTCAGGCCGCCGTCTACTCGAGGTGGAACCGACACTTCTCCGTCCGCGCGTCCGGTATGTCGTCGAGCGACGAGGCGAGATCCGCCAGACAGTCCGGGACGGGCTCGGGAACAAGACGGGACACCGGAACATTCCGGGCGACCAGAAACGCGAAGCTGATATTAAAAACGCGTGTGAGATAAAATAAAACTATTTCACTCCTCGGCGAGATAAGAGAATAAATTTTAAATAAAACAATATTATAATCAAATCGAATTATTTTAAATGGAAAGATCGTAAATATTATTTTAGTTTGTTTATGTTAACTTGAGCATTATTCTACATTTGTATTTACTGAATGTGTCCAGTGTTTTGCTATCTTGTCCTACCCGTACCCGTCACGTTCTGTTTTCTGGTGCGAACCCAATAAAATGCGCTGCTTTTTATTTGGTGCGACAGGAGCGAAAGGGCTATTGTTGTACCACGTGCCGTCTCTTACTTCTTTTACTTTCTTTTACGACTAGTGCATCTGTAACAGTAAACGACATGTGCTTAATTTCCATTAACTAATCTCTGCGTCTTTTTATATTCATTTTTGTGTGCTTTTTCTTTTACAGGCGTGCTTAGTAGCGAAGTAATACGTTTAAAAATTGACCAAATAAATAAATAGATTTAAAAACAAAAAAATGGAAACTAAAATAACTATATCGTGAGTTTCCAAAAGCTTGTTCATCAACGTAAACGTTGTTTAAAGACTGCTGATTTTAACATTGTACCAAAAGCAACCTTTTACTGTAGATCCGTTTATTATTCTTAATTTATCATTCCTGTGCTACGGTTTGCGCTACACATCACATTTTCGTCACTAAAACCAAAATAAACACAATTCAAAATAAATTAAAACATACAAGGCATATATGTTTTACTTGTTCGAAAACATGGCTCAATTCGTGTTGGTGCCGTCAGTTCGGATTCGCTGCTCCTAGTGAAAATCGTGCAAGAAGTGCCTCGGAATCACGATTAGGGCGGCTATATCTATACGTATACACGTGCAACAAGAAACAGGTGGTGTCATCTGACGCTCTCAATCTGCTCCTATACACTCTCCCTGTTTAGCAGTAAGTACCAGTACGGTGGTATCTTATCTTATCTTATCCGAGAGAAAAACTAACAACACACGCGGCCGGGCACAGGTGAGAGACGATCACCTCTCGACGCCAGTTCAGTGCACGCCGTAATCAAGGAGTCATGTTGCATTCGTTGGACACGTTGGCGGGGAAACTATCCCCAGGTGGTTCCGCGCAAAACAGCCCTCAGTCGTCGCTGTTGGACAACAATGCCAATCGGGTCAGGCCGTACAATAAACCGACCACGAATGCGAACGCGTAAGTAAAATCCTTTTACTTGCATGTTTTAAATTAAAAATCGCCAGCCACAGTTTAAAGATGAATTTTGTGTCTAAAATTAATGTAGTCTGGATGAAACATGCATTTTCGTCATAAAACTTGCATATGTATATGTGCAAATATACACCCATGCGTATACATTTGAAGCTTACGGATTCACCCACCTGTAACTTTGATACACCTACCACGTACATTGATAAGGTTATTTATTTAGATATTCAGATAGCAGATATGTTTATCGCGTTGCTTCAAAAAAAAAACTGATCGATATTATTTCAATATTAGAGTGAAATGGGATTTCTCCTAGAAGTAAAGAGAATCACTAATATCCTTTCAATTGTCAAAGACTTTGATAAGATTAGAATCTGTGAATTTTATTCATTCTTGGTCTAACTGAAGAATTTGTTTATATTTTTAACCAAAGACCCAATGAATTAAGGCAAGATGTAATATTTAAATAGGCATGGATGACAGTACTTTGAAAAAATATCTACAGATGCTTTTCTTCCTAACTTCTAACCTACTTTTATCTGCTAAAATATCAGGAACTAAAAAAGAATATGAATCTGTTAATATCTAATAATTCGGTCCAATAATTTATTAAAGTCCTTTCGCATGTAGGTATATAACTTAATACTTGTCCCATTCTTTCGATAAAGTGTTATTTTTTTATTATTTATTTCGATCTTAGTACTTATTCGGTATTACTTAGATGTTATACCAGGCTCGATAGTTCAAGTTTCTTATAGCGATAGTGTGTTACTTAAATCTTGCATTGCATATATCGTGAGTCTAATGTAAACTTACCCACAATTTACTCTAATTTAATTTCCATTTCGGGTATCCTAGAAGGTTTTGTAAAATGATTTGGCGAGATAAAGAAAATGCTTATATTCTGCTTTTTAAAAGTATCTTTAAAAGTTCCTCTTCTTCTTAAACTGCCTATCATCAATTGATGTTGATGCCCAGATTATTTACAGCGGTTCTGAATAAAGTAATAAAGTTCACACCGCCCTGTGATTCTAATAAGTAATACGCGATTCTTATTTGTAAATTTATATTAGTTTTTTTTTGTGTTTAACTGTTGATAGAAGTTCTTTATCTTCGCCGATACGTCGCATTACCATGTCATTTCGTACGTTTGTCGTATTGTCATTACGTGGTATGTCCATGAAACCCTAAGCATCCGTCGGTACCACTATAAATGCTTCGATGCGTTTACATGTTAGGTACTTCTGTTAACGGCCAAGTTTCTACTCTATATAATAGTACAGAGAATACATAGCGTTTCAGAACTAGAATCTTTGTTTGGATATTTAGGAATAGATTAGTTAAAATATTTTTCTTATTTCCAAATGCACCTCTTGCTATTTCTATGCGACGTTTAATATCTTATGATTGATCCCACTCTCTATTCAATAAGTAATTTTATCTCGTAATGGAAGTACCGTATCATTGTTAACTGTAAACAGTGGGTTTCTGTTGTGTGTTATTTTTGTTCACTATTAATGTGTGTATTTTTGAATAGTTTAACTTCTTACACTTCTACTACACGACTTATCAGCCTTTAAACCGTTTGCACTATCAGCTATTAGTACCCTATCATAAGCATCGCCGTATGATTACAAAACCATCGCCTGTTTCTAGTAGAGCTTCTTTGAAATGTTTTTTTCTGAGTACACGTTAAATAGCAATAGTGACCATATACTTCCCTGACGCACTCCTCTTTGTATTCTAAATTCTCCGAATAATTGATTCTTCACCCGAACTGCGGCCTTTTATACAAGATATAGGTTTGTTATTACACGCAACTCGTTGTAATCTATCCCATTTTGAGGCAAAATTTCGAGAAGTTTTATATGTTGAATTTCGTCAAAAGCCTTTCCAAAGTCTATCGAGCTCATAAAGATATTAATGTCGTACGCTCTTTGTATCAAAACCTGTGCACTAAATAATGACCCCTTAGTACCAAAACTGTATCTGAAACCAAACTGAACGTCGCTTATGTTGTCTTCTGGTTTTTTTTTATATATTCGTACATATATTATATTAAGAAATATGTTTAATTCATTGCTCATTAGTCTGATGACTCTATGATCTGTACACTTGGTAGCATTTACTTACTTTATTGAAATAAGCCAATTCTTTGGCAGATATCATTTCTCATAAATTTTATTGAATAGTTTAGTTAATATATTCATTTGCCGATGTTCTCATAATTTTCGGAGTTCACCGTACATTTAATCTGAACTTGGAGCTTTGTCGTCCTACAAGTGGTTTATTGCCATATTCAGTTTTTCTGTTATTATTTGGGGTCCACAGTTGGCATTCATCTCAAACGTAGTTATGTCTTTATATTAAAAAAGTTCCTGTAAGTATCCTTTCCATCTCACAAGCTTCTTATTTGTATCCATAATTACACTATTGTTAGAATTAAGAATTATATTTGCCTTCATTATATCATTATTTTTCTATGATGTCCTATATGCCTCTTATTTCCTTCTCTGTTTTTAGTTTCTTCTCAGTCATAGAAACTACGGATTCTTTTACTTTCTTTCAAAGATCTTCTATATATCTGCATTATCGTTATTCTGTTCAGAAATTTCGTTAAATTTATTATTCAGTTCTTATTTAAGTTCCCGTATTGTCATTTTATTTTAGTTTTTGGATGTCTATTGTCAGTGTTTTCTTTTTATGAATCTTCTTCAACTTTATCTTCATATTTGCCAGTAAGAGACTGTAATCCGATGAAACTAGCATAGGTTTTTTTTCCGATTTAATTGTGTTTCGAAACCGTTTGTTTATGATCAATTTGATTACGAACAGTTGTTTCTGGATAGAAATTGTAGGGAAAGATATTTTTTTTCACGGGTTTCTATTATTGCTGAAATCCTGAGGTTTTTTTATTTTATGTTTACATTAGCCTTTCTTTAGATCTCAGACGACTTTTATAGAAGAAGAATCATTATAGGTCACTAGTTTTTAATAAATTTAAATTCTTCATTAAATTTAATGTTGTTAATTGGAAAAGTCTATTAATATATTATTAACGAACTAGTGCGGCCATTATGGATCTACTGCTGTTGGTTTCGATTATGTAGAATTTTATTCTTAATTTGTTACCATCTCCTTTGCTAATTTATTCGGGAACGAGAGTTGTTCACCTCTTCTTCTATAGTGAATTTAATTGTCTCGAATTTCGAATTTAATGTTGCCACAAAAGTACACTAGTTGTTTTAATACTACCGAAAACCCGCGAAAATACCATCTTTTATGTAATCCAGTAATTGGGTTTTGGAACCTATGGTGTAACAATAACTATCACACTGACAAATGTCAATGCTGGGTTTTCCACTATCACCGAACAACAATGCACAATCTCTCGACGCGCGTTTCGCTAACCAAGTTAGCATCATCAGGAGATGATTAACAGTTAATCACTGTTAATTGATTGAAATGAGATTGTGCATTGTTGTTTGGTGATAGTGGAAAACCCAGCATTGACATTTGTCAGTGTGATAGTTATCTATTATGTATCTAAATATCTACACCAAATCCTAGAGAAATACTCATTGTCTTTTTTCAAATCCGTTCTGAACTTGTTCACTCTTTTAATTTGACTGCAGTTACTTAATTTTAGAAATTCCATTAAATATTCCATAGATTCATTAGGTCTAGAATTTAGAAAGAGTAAATAAGCGTTCACTAGTACTAAAGTTTCCCCTTCTTTTGATTCACTATTACTGACTTTTTTCCAAAAATCCGCGGACTTCGCTATTTCAATCTATTTATTTCTATCTGTTTCAATGGGTAAATGTTTTCACTTGCCATTTTGATAATTTATATGTAGAAAAATCAATATAATCAGCCTCATAGATTTCCCTAATATATGAATTAAAATAGGCAATACCTTTTAGAAACGGTTGGATATGATATGGAAAATTAGACTTTTAAACTAGCTTTGATTAAATTGACAAAACTTTTAATAACCTCCTTAGTTTTTTCTTATAATCGCTGGTAAGAGGCGGCATCCTCAAAAGACTCCGTCTTGCAAAACATTTTAGGTAACCCGAAAGGTAAATTAAAGTATAACCAAAGATTGAGTATCTACACAATTTAATTCTGTGACTGTAGTAAGGTTTACACATCAAAACTAGATCCTAGGAACACGGAGCATAGTATTGTTGTCGTACGCCTGAATTATCGAGAGTGGCAGAATATATAAATAATACTGGACACAGTATTAAAATTGAAAACTTTGAATTAATTGAAAGCAATAGACATGTATGGAACTGACTCTAACAATTTATTAAACCGCAAACGTGATCCTCCCCACTGTTAGATGCCAGTTCCTAGTATTTTAGCAGGTCGAAATGGGTGTTAGGATAGAAGTACTTGTAAATATCTTTTTAGTGTAGGGTTATCAGTGCATGTTTATATATTACACATTTTCTTAATTCAATCGGTCTTCAAGCTATAAAATTGAGCAAGACCAATTCGACACCAACCCCTTCAAATTTATAACCACAAAGAATGTTATTTCACAATTTCTTGGTACTATCAATATTTGTTTTAAATTTTCAATTTAAATGACTTGATAAGAAGATCGCCTTGTATCATACAGGAAGTTATTTTTATCACCGAGCAACCTGTGATAATGACTAATCGATTTCTCATTTAACGGTGAACGTAGGTATAATAGATAATTCTATAATAAGGTGATTTGATTGTAACCTATTTGAATAAAATACGAACAGGATTTCTCAGTAGTCGAATTTTCCTACTTTTTTAAATATAATTCACTGAAACGTGACGCATTCCTAGTTGTGAGACCGCACATTAGAAACTAAAGAGTTGAGGCAATTAAAACTTTTATAAACGCTCTATTTCGTGGTTGAATCAAGTTCATGCCTGTAGAAATGGATTGCACAACATCAGACCTATCACGCTGATGATTAAATGGTTGCTGTATACCGGAGAACAATCTTAGTTTAATCTCTCTTATTATCTATATCCCACTTGATTCTGAATTATTTATCGCGAAAACGTCTGGCTCTGTAAAATAAAAGAAAAATCAAATCTTAAAGGGTATTCCCTGAAACTAAAATTATTTGCGGGATGTCACCAACAATTCATTGAAAATTAAGAATGTAGAGCAAAATGAGATAGTAGCTAACTTTTTCGTTCCTTTCTCCTCCCTCTCTATACGAAGGCACAAACACAAGCACTTTCTGCGAAATTCATTTTAATTTGAATGAAAAAAAAGCCTATTTAGTTGCTAGAGGGTGCGCGTCAGAGCTTCTGGCAACTCGTAGCCGACTCAACATTTTAACCACCTACCTTAAAAAGTTGCCAGTGCGCGGGGGTCCTTATTCTACTACCATGGCGTTCTAAATGGCTATTCAAAGTTTCTGGCGCAGATATTCTACGACATAAGTTCTTGTTTGAATAGCACTGCAAATTACAATATATTTACATCTATGTTGCTGCAGTGAAAGCATGTAATAGTTATTTATTAAATAACGTTGTATGATTTTTAGTTTGAAAAAGTACAACCGCGTTAATTATAAATTATGTATATACAGGTGACATAGAAAAAACTACAATGGATAGCAACATGTGATAGAGGACCAAGAAATAACAAAAAGAATTCCTATACACTAATGTCCGGTTGCTTTTTGTTTTCAAGTTACAAGCTGTTGAAGTTAAAAGGCTTTTATTAAACAAAACAACATTCAAAAATATAAGATACATATTAGTTCTGCATAAGCTGTTCAAATTGGTGACCTTGTTTCTGAATATACATTTACAATCTTCGTGTTAATGACTGACGTTATCTTTGAAATATTATCACGAAATCTGTCAGCAGACTCCACAATTCTGTTCCATAATTGTTCTTCACTATTTAGTTCTGCGGCATACACTTCAGATTTCATAAATCCCCAGAATGAAAAATCGAGGGGATTAAGGTTGGGACTACGAGCTGGCAATGGTATAGGTCATATAGGTGCCATTGAACCATTGAAACTATGGAAGTATACGAGTATAATTGTTCTACTTTATAAGAAGTTTTTGGAAAACGTGTTGCTATATGAATTATTTATACACAGAACTGTCAGTTGTAACCAATTTTCTGTGCCCATTTTTTCTAATAGCCTGACACCGTGTTTTGAAGTGAACTCTTGTTAACGATCGCTAATTTGTCGTTTTAATTCCTAACGTTTGTGAAAAATGAATTTGAAGTGTCAAAAAAGAAAACACGTAAAAATAGAAATGTAGGTTAAGCGAAACATATTTTCGTCGAATTAATGCGCTTATCTCGTAACTTTTTTTTCCGCCCGTACCTGTTTACCTTCTTAAACTTTGCGTGAAAGATAAATAGTGACTATGAGAAGTTTTTATAATGTTTAAGCAAGCATTGCCTAATAAGATAGCTTCAGTATAAACACGAACCCATTCGCAACAATTCTGTAACAGTAAAATGGTAAAGTCTTCGCTTCATATGAGATGAGCTTATAATTTAACTTACAATATTATCTCACAAACGCTGCTAGCGAGCCGGAGAATCATGTCAACTCGTTGCAATAGTGTAGGATGTGGTAAACCGTTAATTACCTAAACTGCTTCTGAACTCGCTTTAACTAATTTCTTGTCTACTCCTCCCGTCTGTAACCTGTTAGTTTTGGCTTCCATTACAACTGTCGCACTTGACTCTGCAAATATTTGCTAATATACCGCATAGAGCCGCTTGCAATGTATAGTGAAGGTATCTACAGATGCATGATTTGCAAATGGTTGTAGATACATGAGACCGCAAAATTTCAGTGAAATTACATTCAAGCACTGTATTTGTATTCATAATGTAGTTCTACATTGTAAATATATTTAAGCCTCGTATTTCAATTATGTGTGAATTGTATTATGGTGGTCGCTATTATAACTTCTGAAATATTTGCAAAACTAAATCAAAATTTGGGATATAGTTATAGGTTATAAATTCACATATTTGAAGAAAGTTAGTTAGTTTTTGACATTTTCTGCTTCACCAGGAAAAAACTTACCTTTCTTGTTCTTTTTTTAACATTTTGAGTCAGGCTGAAACATCTTAAGTGCAACTGTAGCAAATTTTGTTAATATATTTAGCTTTCTTACACTTAAAACGTCTTTTTCTAAAAACGATGTAAGACTTTTTTTTATTTTTATTGTATCTTTTTGCGGCCGTTTAAACGCAAAAAAAATAGTTAACTACTTGCAGTAAGAGTGACGTGGTTTGCTGAATCAAAGAGCATTAAATTACCTTTATTGGGCACAATAAAATAATAGATTGGTAAAAGGGCCATATTAAGATTTATATTCCCTTTACCAAACGATCCACTAACATTCATGGATAATGGCGAATAAACTCCAATTACCTATACACATTTTCTTTTATATATATTCTCTCATTTATATAATAATTTTGTTTTAGTTTTTTATTGAATTTTGTGGCTTTATTGAGTATCTCGTTCACCAATTCCAAATTCATTACCTACGGTGAGGATTCGTGCCAACAGTAACTTCAATGCACTGCTATTTTTAAATCTACTTTCACAGTTTAGTTTAATTTCGAGTATAAATCATTAATAAAGATGAATGGTTTGTGCCTTGAACTGAAATGTGAAAGTACAGATCATACTAAATTATAAATCTTAGTGTTCTTTAACTGAATTAGCAATAAATCGAGGGTACATCAAACCAATAATTCAAAGTAGTTTGAGAAAAGATGCCACTTGATTGCCACAGGAAAATAACAATTAGAAACTACAAAAAGAAAATAAGACTATACCTCAATTTGCTGCTCTGCTTTTAGGGGATGTGTAAAAAATATTCTAAAGATAAAGAATCTTAAGGAAGTATGTATATGAATCCTGGATCTGTCAATGAATATAGAACAAACATAACACTTAGCAGTATAGCAACAGATACTGGAATACTAATACTAATTGCAAAGTATTGAATGAGGGTGTGTATAAGATTTAAATATCTTGACTCCGTTTTCAATAAGATACCAACTGCTAGGGGGTACAAATCAAAAATTGTACAAAGCGTATAAAAGAACATACCAAACTATAATAAAAATAATAACATTCTATGATTTAGAAACTTGAAACAAATGAAACAACCATAGTCATAGACAGCCCGCTTTAGACGGAATTTTGGATATCAAGGCTTCAGCATCTCTATTAATACCATTATGCTCAGCCACATGGTCGTGAAGGGAAATGGAGCGGCCAATAATCTGGCCTGACAAGGCTTGTTAAGGACATTTATTGGAGCTACCCCTTTCTTCGGCATTATCAAATCGTTAATTAAAAATTCTATCAACGAATGAATACAGAATAAGTCTGAGAAATTGTGGCAAAAGTCACTAGGACAAACGCAGGCAAAAGAGTTCTTAAGGAAACAGAGGCCTGAGGTTACTAAAAACTTACTGATGTGAGTAAAGACAGGAAGACTGTCAAAATGATAGTAGGTCTATTGATTGGTCATTGTAGACTAAATAGGTATATGTATAACATAGGTCTGGCAGAGGACGCTATTTGCAAATTCTGTCAAGAGTAGAAAGAAACCTCAGGTCATGTGCTGTGCCTGCAGAATCTGGTGAGAACAAGGTTTGTAGTACTGGGAGTAGAGAACCTCACAGCGAACGAATAGTTATATAAAAGAGCCGCTCTGAAAGATGATAGACCTAATTAAAAAGGGCAACGGTGATCACAATAGATCTGAAAAGGTCGCGTTGACATAAGTTACAAAACCACTCAAATCCTAATCTAATCTAATCAAATACCACTAGAGAAATAATGCATACAAATGACAATATGATAGAGTGGAAAGGACAAGATTAATATGGTATGAGCATTTTAACCAAATGAGTGAAGGGAGATGGCCGAAAAAGACTCGGTTGTGGACCCCACTTGAAAGACGCATGGGAGGATTTTCCACAAACATAAACACATGGCGTTGAGGAATCGATAAGAAGCAAACAACTGCTCATATAATATACATAAGGCAAGAAAATTGCGCTTTTGTTGCGAGATACGGCGACGTATTCTGTGAAAACGGCACTTGATGTACGGTATACTGGCGTTTTATCCATCCGACATATTCTTGATGTGCTTGCATAAATTATATTTCCCATAAATTAAGAATTTCAAAAATACATACTTTTGCAATGCTTCTTTGAATATCTAACTAGTGTCCTCAATTTTATTTGAAAATACTAGGAATACATGAAACCTGACACCATGGCCTAACATCTACAAACCTATATTTTTCATATAAAACCTTGTTTATTCTTCGTATTCCATTAGACCTAATTACATATTTGTATACATATTTATTATAAATATCAATGTATGGATACAGAAACACTAATCATGTCCACAATGCCGTAGTGGCAATTAAATAAATCAGTTACCTAATAAACATTTGGGGAAACACAACAACAAAAAATCTATCAAAAATACAAAGACAACAAAATAAAGTTCTAAAAATAATATACAATTTACACTATAGAACTCCGACAATGCATATTTATGACAAAACAAAAGAACTAAACATACAAGGCATAATAAACCTAAATAACATATTATTTCTACACAAAATTAGAAATAAGGAAATTCAAATAAACATAAGGTTACAAACGAATAGAGGAATACATGATTACAAAACTCACAGAGAGAGAGAGAGAGAGAGATTACTTGAGAAGCGAAAAATATAAACACCACGACTACAGTCAAACACTAAATACAACAACATTAAAAATGTACAACAAAATATCGAAACATATAAAAGAATTACCGTACCCCAAATTTAAAAGTGATATACAACAGATTTTGAGGAAGAAAAATTAATAGTAAAACTTAAACGACGACCGTATTAGAAGAAAAAAACTGCTAGGAGGCCCTCAACACCGTTAGCCCGAGATAGTAGCTCCCGAGGCGAGGATGAGGGATGGCGAGCAGCAACGCTACTAATATACGTGTACTACATTATGTAGCGACGTATTTATTATATTGTTGCCTGTTTATTATAAATAAATAAATAAAATCCTATTTCCATATATATATATAATTAGTAAACCCAAGATTATTGCTAACGATTTCAATAACCGACAAGAAAATCACCAAAATTATCATTAGTAACCTTTGGTATTGACTTGGCGTAAGGCTTCTTATACATAAGTATACCGGATGCCCCACATTTAACATAACATACAATAATTCTTATTTCATGAAAAGATTAATCGAACGCCTTTTCTTTATGTACAAATAATTAAATACAAATCGGAGATTCGATGAATATGTTTATATTCGAATCAGTTTTTCTGTTTAGACGGAAACGAAATCAATTTTTTTATTTTAAATGAAACATCCTGTATATTTTTACGAATTTCGGTAGAGCCCTGGTTCGGGAGTTACAATAATATGGTTTGGCATAGTTTTGTTCAACATGGACAATTTAATTAAAACAATTACTTTTAAAACGATGTTTATATATGGAATTAAAATTCACTGCCTAAACTGTCGGAATTTACTTTATAGTCGTCTAAATATCAATAATGGTTCAATTAACTGAAAAGGAACGTATTAAAATTTTGATGATGATTGGTTTTGGTGATCGCGTCAGAACCCATGAAAAAGTATACGTTTTATTTAACAATCTGTATCAAGGACGTCCTGCAATATCACGAAGTGTCGTCGGTAAAACATTGAGAAGGTATAACTTGACTGGAAGAGGCTCTTTCAGACTTCACACAAGTTTCTAACCCTCTCTAACATTTGCATTGTGCAGTCCGTCTTTTGAAAGGTATAGTTGCACCACAGACTTAATGAATGTAGTTTTTCAGATCTTCAGCATCTTCTGACAGTCTTTTACGGAAAGTGCACTGAGCGAGAGAGACGGTTGCTCTCTTAATTGAACCCATAAAACCAATCTACACTTGATGGAATTGGGTGTTTAAATATTCAATTGGAAATTGGTTTTAAAGACTTGGTTTCCCTATTGTTGCCATACTGTTGGACGCATAGAGATATATAGTGCATGTTGAAGGAAATATACGTATTGCAGTCCTGTTAAAGCATTCAATAAATTATCAACCTATACTTGGTAGATTTGGTGTACTTATATCCATTAATTTTTACAAATAATGTTTTTGTTAGTTTTGCTTTATATTTCTTAAATGGATCCACTAATTTTCCATAAATCAATACCAAACCTCAACTTACAGAAAAAGATACTTTTTTTAAATTAATATACTGATCTTGAGATGGATATGAGATGCATGCACAATGTACAAAATACCCGCGTTTTAGCGAAAATCTGAATAACCAAAATTAGTTGAAATCTGTTGTTGTCTGTTAAGATGTGTTTTGTGATATCCAAAACTTGTAAAATTGGAAACTATATCATAACACTAATATTTTCTGGAGTGATAATTGTGTTAGCTGGAATGCCTATGTATTTATTTTAGATCTGTTGATGTGATATCATGTGAAATGGGTATATTTATTAAAGTATTCCAAACCTGGTGGTGCTTGATTGGATTAAGTTTGTTTGAAGATGAATGTATATTTTAGACACGTATAAGAAACTAACAGGTATATTTCATTTCGGGTTTTATTCTGTTATTTCTTTTACTTAAATTCATTTAAAGCCTCTGCACACGTGATTAAATTCAGGTCAATTGTCTAGTTGTTTGTTGCTGGGTGAAGCTTCCTGTTGCGGAATACACCATGGCATCTCTAGTCACTGATATCTATTAATGTATTGTACAATTCCTACTGAAATTTTGCCGAACCCGAAGGAGTTCCAACCTCCAGTGGGGTTCTTTTCTTACGTGCCAATTATCACATTGAATAATCACATGATCACTTCCTATGCGAGAAGAAGTTGTGTTGTAATTTGTGTCCACAACTAAAAATTAAAGTTAGTATAGATCCTTCTATTCCAAAATGTTTACAACGTGTTCACGTCAATAAATTTAGCAAAAATATAAATATTGATTTTTTTGGAAAATCCCAAAAATATATCAATTTCTATTTTCGATTTCGATATCCGCGGAATCTGAACATACTAAATTATTCATGTAAATGTGATGAAGCTACTTTTTTCCAAATTGTAATCCCAATATCTTATTTGATATTTCATTTTATTGCCCAGGAGTGAATGTAAACAGCCAATATAAACAGCAGCTTTCATAGGAAAACTAAAAAACAAACTGATATTAAATAATGCTAAACACACCTGTGAGCAAAACATAAAATTCAATAAAGGGATAAATATTGATTTCTTGTGGAATTCAGAAAATGTATTTTTTATTCGAAATTTTCTTTTCTGAGCTACGAAGGTACTATTTTTATGATTTAGTAATGAAATAAAAACAAGGGTTATATGTATGTAAATAAAATGAAAATCGATTCTGTTACAACATGAAATTACATGAATCATTCTGTACATTCAGAAACTGACGAAACTGGAAATTAACATACAACTTTATTAAATTGATTTCTTCATTGTGAACGCATTCTGTGATAACACATATGCATATTTTCAGTAGAATCAGTTTTTGTAATAAGTATAACTTCAGTATAATTTATTAGTAGCGAAAGAGCTAGGCTTCAGGCATCCGCATAGTTTTATAAAGCATTATTTTTATACATAAATGGCTGCTGTATATTTGTACTTATCTATAAAATTTTAGGTACGTAAATAAAAGGGGCTACGAATTTAGATAAGCCTTATCAGATGATAAGTATACATGAACCTGTGCCGTCCACGCTAAATTCATTATTATTATCACTGATACTAAGTAAAATTTACACTACGATCTATAAGTACTATAGTAAAGGATACAGCAAATCCAAGAGGGTTTTATTATTTATTTCATTTGCCACGTGAATACAAATTGGCCAGTGTTGTTTCCTAGATTGAATTAATACACAACCCTAGATTATATGTTATTACTAACATTGAAGAATAAAAACTTATTTTGTGTTAAAGAACTGTTCAAATTATTTATTATTATTTTCAATTCTTGCAAAATTCACTATATTATTTTCTGTGACAACACATAGAAAAACCGCAATTCAACAAACATATCTTTAAACAATATAAAGTTATAAACACTTTGGAACAGACGCTTCAGAAATAAAGGAAGCATACACCGTACACCTCACGTGATTGGCTTACAAGAATGAAAGTAGCAGTGCGGGTGGATGCAGATAAAAGTTAAGCCATCACTTTATAACACCTCACTCTCTATTATCGCAGTAAAGTGAGTTTTTCTGTGGGTACGTGAAACTGCAGATAAACAAACGACATATACAGAGTCTATAGTATTGTATTCTAACTTCGACATGACGTAATTGGCAACTACTTTAACATTTTGCATACTGAAACTATTCTTTTTTCTTTTAATGTTTTAACATGAACAAATTGTCGCTATGAATACCAATGCCCACACACTAGGCTGCTATCTTGCCTACATAAGTAAACATTACGTGCAATATCGATTACGCAATAATGCTAGAAGTGACACAGCGCCGCAATTGTTGAATGATTACAGAAAGTTTTGCACGATTAAATTGTAGTGCTACTGTGAAGGCAGAAACATTTTAGGTAATATGTATTAAGACAGAGATACTAGCCTTACTCGCTATGCCCCTTTACTTTATTGTTGAATGAATATTATCCTGAAGTTTGAAATAGACTTAAGCTCTTAAGGTAGCCCAGGATCTGGTTCAACCAGAATTCTGTCAGATCTTTCAGTTAGATGTCAACTTTTCTGAAGAGCATATACTTTACTGTAATGACAGCCGAAGAGTAACAGATAATATGTTGTATCGTTCTCCAAACATGACTGACATTCAATTTCATCAGGAAAGTTTGCTTATGTGCAGATTTCTTCTCAATCAGTAATAGCCTGCAATTGCAGCAATTCTTTTGATACTTGATTCTGACATGACTAGGTGGAGTACATTCTTTTATCTCCATAAACCAAGACAATTATTCCTATATTAGAAGACGTTCTGGTTTGCCCTGAAGCTAATTTGCTGTTTAGCTGTCATAGGTGTTATGTCAGTGGCAAGTTCTAGTTCCTGACACAGCACCGCAATATCTACTTCATGATAACGACTGTTGGTTCGTTTTCCTGAATGATGTATAGGTAACATTAGCTACAGATCGTTGGTTGTCTGCAATTAATTTGCATCCTTACTGCTTCCATTTGGACCCGACTGTCATTGAAATATCGATTTGTACTATACAACCCTTTTATTCCAAATGTTGCCCCTGCCCAATGGCTCAAATTTTGACTTGCGAAAATGTTCTGTAGCTCAAAGCTGTGACATTTTCTCCAACTTTGATTACCACAAAGGTGCCCTGCATCCACATCTCCTGTGTTTTCGAATAGTCTATAAACCAGCAAGTGTTTGCCTCCAGCAGTTTGGTTTTCTTGCATCCGTATTTTCTCTGCTTGGGAAGAAGGTAGTGCAAAATCCATCGATCATAAGTCCAGGACCCATCATGTCTGATGGCATTTGAAGTACGTTTTCAGAGCTAATCGGGATTTTTAATGCTAATAACAGGGAATAAGGCATTTGTGGATATGGACATGATTAGATTGCTTATAATCACTAATATGATCAGAACCTTCGCTAGGGCTCTGATTTATTATGCCTTCCGCCACCATACTGTGGTTCCACAGTTAGTGTTTGGACACATTACAGTCACTTAAAGGCCGATAATTAGTTTTAGAATAACCCGAAGATATCCCTCATATCGTTGGACAAGTCCATCCTTTTCAAAATACGAAATCCAGGTTACTGTGTTGTCAAATAAGTACGACTCCTAGAAATTTTGCACAACTTCTTCTTCTATTTAATATGACTGGTTATCTATGTATTTACTTAGTTTTGGGACACCATGTATTGCCTAACATATATTTTTAGATTATGGAGTTCTATTCTGTTTCTTGAAACTCTTGTTTTGACACAATTTAAAGAATGAGGTGATAATAAAAAAGCCATTTTGTTAAATTCCAAAATATTTGTAAGAGTATTAACATTATAATTTAAAAATAGCAAAATTTGATAACCGACATGGACCTTTACCAACCATTAAATTGTTCCACACACTTAAAGGTAATAAGAGTTAAGAGTTGTATTTCCGTTTTCACTGACAAATCTGCCTTCTCCATATTTTTACACCATTTACATTAGATATAGGTTTTCTCCATATACAATCGTATATAGTGTGGAAGAAAACCTTAACAAAACTACAAATCTCAACGTGTACCACAACTCAGAAACGTCCACCAAAATAAAAGTACTACATCGACAACTTCGACCGCAATATCATAACGCAGAGCACAAACAAACATCATTTGTCAAACACACAACAACTACATCGAACAGTGAAATTACACGGCCAATAATCGACCGAATTTATCGTGGCTATTAATTGCCGGAGCCCGAATTAATCGAAGTTGCCGTGGCTCGTTTACGCGTCTCTCGTCGGCTCTGAAACGACTTTGCGATTTGTTCCTAATGGGTGTTGTTCGGAAATTTTCTCCGTATAAACAGTTTTTACCTCCTCGCAAAAGCTCTGGTAATGTTTAGAGTTCAGTCGACCGAGTGTGTATATATACATGTGTGAGTGCAGGTGTATCGGTAAAAGTTCCCGAAGTAAGTAGTAAACGAAGGCAGCCAAGGAAACTATGGGGCGTTTACGAGCGCCTAAGTGATTTATACTTTACAATATTCTCCGTTTCCGAGCCGCATACGGTTTACTTTACAATCCGAAACAAAGAAAATGCACACTTTCAGTAATAAGTGTGCAATAATTTAAGTCGCACATAATGAAGCCGCCGCCGCTGTAGAATTGTAGTTTAATATACGGAAGATTTAAACCCTTGTGCCAAAACTTTGCTAAACAAATATTAATAAACAAGCAAATGTTTCAAGTCGATGTATTCGTAATATTCTATTACGCAATGAATTTTAAAAGCTAGTGGAACTGAATTGCAACGTACAGCTATATTAAATTGAATTAGGATTGGCGTGACAATGACCTCTTCAAATCTACTGTGATCGTCTTTATCTTAAAAAGTGCTGTAATATTGCCTTCTTAATTAAAACTATTATTATCTTTGAGAGCGATTTCCTAACTTAGCTATTTGCTAAGGGCTTCCCCGAGGCCACTCGTAGGCACATTGTCCTTGCAGGACTGAAAATTGCAACCCACGTTCTGTAGTTTCTTCTTCTTTTTCTTGGTCGAATCCTAGTTTCTACTAGTTTCTTCCTCAAACTTGTGCTATATCCATGACTATTACTGTGAGCTACCTGTGGTCCTATTATCATTTTGACAGTGTTGTCATCCTTACTAAGCAGTCTTTTGCAATATCTGCAAATTTGTCTCTCTAAGTGACTGCTTTATCAGTCTTTGTGTCGTTATTTTTTGCCGTTACTCCATGGACTTACTGTGTACCCATTCCTTATGGAACTTACCATTTGGTAATGTCGAGGAAAACGTCAGCTCCGACAAAAAGCCTTGATAATTCTCAAAAGGAATAGCGCCGCATTTATCTAACTCACATGCCTTCTTATCTGTTAGTATAACTCGATACCTTATATTCAGATTATAACTCTAAACCATCACTTGGCATTTCTGTAAGGGGAATAACTTTTATAGTCGGCACCGTGCGAATGGCTTACCGATGTTTGATTATGCATATGCATAGATCTACAACCTGCAGACTTAGTGGTTTCTTGTATGTGAACATGTAGCGACGGTGAGCTTTTGAATTACTTCCATTGGGGTAGTAGAAGTTGATCTCATCGCAACAATACGAGCCAGGCTTTTGGTACCACTTAGCGTTTGCCTAGCCATCGCTTGCCAAATGTTTAGCCACCATGCTACTATTCTATATGCTCTCATATAACTAATTACCGTTGTGCATAACCATTGAGTCATCTTAGGGTAGAGGCGTCATTTTCTTAGACACAACTACCCTAGGTAGTGGCAGCTAAGTTGGTTCGTTTCTGAATATATGCATTCCATGTAAGTCTTTGATCGAACACATGCCCCAAGGTATTTCACTTTTCACGACTTTCCATAGACACAAAAACACAAATTCTGGTGCTTACAGTTCACATGCCAACTAAGAGACTAATCCTCTGTTGGAATAATATCTAATTCAATTAGTCTTTGTGATTTAATTGAATAATTTCAAAACTTTGGATTTAGTATACTTTGCGAAACTAAATATATTTTTTTCCTTGATGAATTCTCTTTTATTGGTCAGCAATGACAAAATCGAAGTTTGGCATTTCCAATTAGAGGAAGGTATCCCAATATGAAATATCTTTTCGTTTTGTTCCATGGCTTGAACAATTTTCAACTTACATATCTCAAAAAATTCATACAATACCGCTGTGGTGTCCCCTTTCCAGCCCGGCTAGTTATGAACGCTGATATAAATGTCTGGTATGTATGAAAAATATCTTTTTTTTTTTTACAATTGGGTTCTTAATATGAGATACCAGTGGTTCCCAATATGAGAATATCAAATAACAAACAGGCATTACGTATTCCAACTCTTTTATTACAAAATAATAAATAACTATAATTTTTACTTGTTTTTGTTTTGTTGGGCTGCTTTAAGACGACACCATTTCTTGCAGCTTTTACTACCCTAATCATGTTCTCTTTAGTCCACTGTTTCCTTTACCTTCCTGCCTTACTTTCCACTGTCATCAGTGCGTTAGATCGTACTTTGTATCTCATTTTAGGCACTCTGGTGTTGACAAGTGAAAGCCATAATTATTACAAAAGGCAGAAAATAGCTGGAAAAATTTGGCCATACGAAATACAGAATAACTCAACTACTACCTAAAAATATAAAAACATATGCTATTAGATTTACTTTTATTGATTAAAGCACTACAAAAATTTTACTAAGTTTAGGTATGAAATCACAGCCGTTGGTTTGCGCTGCTTGTAAGGAAATGACTACCTTTTGGCGTTAAATGCCATGTTGCTTATTGTTACTTGCGCACTATCAAAGCATATTCCAGTAGAGGTCGACACCCATGCTCAAAATGAAACAAAGGTATCTCATATTAGGCACATATCTCATATTAGGGTACTTTCCTCTATACCTGGAAAAGCTAGCACTGCATTACTGCTCGTATGTACTCACGTGCTACGTGGAGCTAATTTGGCATCCACCAGGATTGAGATTTCCGATCCGTTCGATTAACCGCCGCACGAAATTTTATTACTCGGAATGTCCCACCACTCTCGCCCCCACCTATTTGTGGATGCGGCTAGGATAGTGGGAATGCAAGAGACTGCATTGAAGAACATTCCGAGTAATAAAATTTAGTATGGCGCAATGGCGGATGATTGAATGGGACTGAAATTTCAAGCGTGCTCATGACCCATCAGGATATTTTAAGTATGCTATAGTTTCCTTGCACTCATATCAACGACATTCATTAATCAGGTTTAGCCTTAGTAATGAAAATAAGAAGTACACATTTTCACCAATATTTTCAACTATTTGTTATAGAAAAACTAAGGTAATGCAAATATACAACTTTAAACGCATTTATCATTATATATATTGCTACCTCCAAGAAGCATATAGCGTCCGTAAAGAACGTAATCAATGCATTTTGTATCGTCATAGTACACAGCAAAAGTTGAAACGATTTGGAAAATAAAGATGTAATCATGAACCTTTCCCACATAGACCATTCGATTATAGAAAATTAATACATCGTTATTCACGTAAATTTACATACCTACTACTCATATGAAAATGAAACACTTATCCCTATTCCACTAAATAAAAGAAAAAATCGCTCACAATACAAATGGTGTTAGTAAAAAACATAACATCGTACAAAATATAAAACGCGAAACTACATTCAGCAAATAGAAAAATTATTTCTATTGCACATTGTCTGAATTAAGAAATAGTGCAGCGCGGAATGATGTGATAACTTGTGCGTTTAATTTATTGCACCAAATCAAAAAAAGAAGTCGTTAACAATACAAATGGTTATAATAAAACAATATCGTACAATATATAAAACATGAAACTACATTCAACACACTTTCGATATTTGGGCCAAATAGATTTTTACTAAGATGCGGTTCAACTCTGACGCAAGTGCTGCTTAACCCAACTGTACATATGTAATGTTTAAGGCTAGAACGCGTTACAAACTATCTTTCTATAATTTTTTTCGCCACCTCAAACATCGCGTATAACCGTTCGTTCATTAAACATTCTTATCGCACACCGTATGTACCTACATATATTACACACAACGAGATAAGATAAGATACCGTACTCGCGAAATCGCGTTTTTTAATAGTTGGGATTTTGTAAACCCGAACACTCCTCATATAATTCAACAAGTAGTCGCCGCCAGCTAATCCCGCTTCGCTTTTCACACCGCAAATCTCGCGCGATTCTGTCGTTCTATTATTTCTTTTTTTATTATTCGCATAGTCGACGTCATCGTCGGCGTTGTCGGGGAAGGTGACTAAAAATAATAAGCTAGGATACGAAGTAGAGGTAATAAATTTATTGTATATTTCTGGAAGAAATTCGTCGGTTGGTTTCGTCGCATTTTGTTTGTGTTTCTTTTTTTAGAGTGGAAAGAATATTTTAAATGGTTCTTTTTATATTTTCTTCGTGACTGTCAAGGTCTACTGCGATTATAAGGTTTACTAATTATAAATTTCACTTCACTTGCCCTTGGATACTAATTTCGGATGTGTATAAAAAGCAACTCGATTTTATAAGAGACATTTTTTCGCTGCTCCAGTGCTCTAATTGGTTAGAAATAGTATTTTCAGTATCTTTTATAGAAATAGGAATAGTACGAATCTATTCACTATTTACAATAAGACACATTTTCTTTAAAACTATTTTTACAAATACCTATCATTTATTTAGCAACTACATAATTTCGAAAAAGGGATATGTTCAAATAAAGGCAACACTATTTGTGTATAAGTATATACTATTTTATTATTTGCTATTGTGATGGTATTATGTAATGCATTCCATAAGAGGTATAAACGTCTCTATTTTTTCGATTAGAATTCAGTGCTTTTAGAGGAAACACTATGACAGATTCAACTTAAAACTATAAGCCAGTTTAGATAAATGTGTGGGAACACGTGATTTCTGACTAAATTTTGGATCCTATTCAAAAATAATCTTAAGGAAAGCTTTTGTAATCTATCAATCTATCACAACATTGATTTTCAACAATTATCACACAAAACGTAAATAAAACACAAAAACGTTAAGGAGTAAAAATATATTGAAATAACAGTCCACAACAATATTGTTTCACCACACAGTGGCTTCATCAGGTGGATGAAGTTAACTAAACAGAATATAAAATTACACACTATTTATACTTTTAAACTTAAGAGTGGGGAATAATTAAAATCCTTTTGTTCATTGAGCGCTAAACCTAACTTACTATATCTATTAATTTCTAAACATTCAAATAAGTCTAGTTTCTTAGAAATTAATAGATATAGTAAGTTAGGTTTAGCGCTCAATGAACAAAAGGATTTTAATTATTCCCCACTCTCCCTAGGTTTAAAAGTATAAATAGTGTGTAATTTTATATTCTGTTTAGTTAATTTCATCCACCTGATGAAGCCACTTGGTGAAACAATATTGTTGTGGACTCTTATTTCAATATATTTTTACTCCTTAACGTTTTTGTGTTTTATTTACGTTTTGAAGATGGAGTTTAAACACGTATCCTCCCATTCGATTAATTTTTTGAAATTATCACACATTTAATATTTTTTTTTATATGGATCCCCTGTATCTTTTCACATTTTCGGATACACTTTTTCAAGAATTAAAATGATGGACGGCTTGATGTGTGAGGGACTTGAGATATTAAAATAAAGTGTTTTGATATTAACACTTTTTTGTCAGATACATCTGATAAAGAATATTCGTATTTTTTTGTTGCCATGTCAATAGTAACATATAGGTTCCGTATACTAAAATAATTGGTTTTGAAGACAAGCAGGGACCTCTACAAACTGGTTTCAATACTTTTAAAACCACATTCCCTAAGAAAAGTATTTCAAAATCACCAGAGTTAAATCGGCCAATATCCGGTAGACCTAAAACTGCTATACATGAAGTTAATTCATTGGATGTTCTTATTAATCTTCATGAAGAACCAAAAACGTCACTCACAAAACTGTCCTTATATCACAATATTAGCGAGAGATCGGTAAGGAGTATATTGTTGGGAAAATAAGTTTCATCCGTACAAAGTACATATAGTACAAGAATTGAGTGAAAATAGTGAATAAACTTGATTGTAATGGTAACTTTATCAATAATATTTTATTCCCCGACGAACTAACATTATTCCTAAATCGGCATGAAAACTAACATAACTGTTGCTACTGGAGTGATCAGAATCCTCATTGGATTGAAGAAATCATACACAATATCCTCAAAAATTAAATGTATGGGCAAGTATAATCAGAGAACACATAATCTGATCGTCCTTTCTTAGCGAAAATTTGAACGCTTGGCGTTATTTACAATTTTTGTCGGAGGAGATTGTTCCAGCATTAATTCGTTTATTACCAAATCCCGCAAATTCTGCGCTATTCTCAGATGCTATCTGGTATCAGCAAGGTAGAGCTTCGCCGCATTATGGAGTTCACTTGCGTAAATATCCAATATTTCCCAATTTTAACTAGTATTTCCACAGCGTTGTGTAAGTCCAAAAGGGTATCTTGAATACCTCAACGATCGGCCGATTTAAGTCCAATAAACTGTTTCCCTTGGTGGGCATTGAAACCTAATGGGTATGACTAAACCTCAGTGGGAAGATCGAATTAGGATGGCCTTTTAAGAGATAACACAAGACGCGCTTCAGGATATATTAGGGTCGTTCGTTGATAGACTAAATTACTGTCAGGCTGCTGAAGATCTTCAGTTTTAACATTATTACTATGAATCGTCTTGTTTTGAATGTCTTATTGTTTGTTACTAATCACTAATCACTAACATTATGTTACTGGTAACATAATCGTGTCCATTATTGTACTAGTAACACAATGTTCAGCAAAAAAAATATTAGAATTATGAGACGCTTGAAGAAAAAAACATTTTTTTTTTAATTTCGAACGAAATTTTATACTAAATATTTATATTTTCTCAGTAATTTTTCAAACTAAAGGTGTGCGCGCAAAATTTTTGCAAAATATACAGTTTATCAGGGTTTGTCGCTGCTTGTGCTGTTGGTGTTCGTGTTTCGTTCCGATTTCCAAAATTGATCTACCTGGTGTGTATAATGGAGCGATATCAATAACTGGGTGATTTCTAAAATCAGTTCGGTATTCTATTTACTTTCTTTTAGCGAAATACTTCAAAGAAATGTCCTCAAAATATAAAACAATATTCACTAGTGGTGATGAGCATAATCGTTGCTTATTTTTCAATCATAGGAAACTTTATCAACTATAACACATGTAATTTATCGTTGTAATTTTCATTATACAGTAATTACTCAAAATTTATAACTATTAAAATAAACTTTTATAGTAATTCAAGAAATATCATTTCAGTTACACAAACAGCGTGAAGGCGGTATGCGTTCTTCCCCCCCTTTCCGCACTGAATTCCAAGAATAAAATAAATGAACATAAACTACTTTTCTGAAATAATCATTACCTAACACGAAGTTTATGCTTAGCAAAAGGTTAAACATTTGTAGAAAGAACTTGTGGTTGGAAAGTATTTTAATATGTTTACATACGATGCTTTGATGCTTATGCCATCAACTTTTTTCGTTAAACACAAGCAGCAAACGTGATTCTCTACTCACAAAAATATAACCGAAATTTTTCTCTGACGTTTCGGAGACAAACACAGCAATTGTTCATGAATGAAATTTATTGTGAATATAGCTTTTTATCGACATTTTAAGTTTATTTTTTTATTTCTAAAAAAGCTGTAATAACTCGCTTGTATCGGTAGAAGCAATACGTTCTTGGGCTATTTAAGAAATAGGGATCATAGATTTTCTTCAGAAAATGAATGTTATTATTAGAAATAAAATTTTCCTGCAATTGTTGGAATAGTTTGCGTTGACGTATTGAACACTCACCTCATTAAAGAAGACAAATTGACCGGACACGTACCAATAGGGACCGTGTCCAACTTTTATTTTTTAATAAATTGCTAAAGCAGATGCAAGCATTCAAAAACCTAAATACCATTTCGTCATTAAACTGTTCAACATATTAATATACACGATAATCCGGTTGGAGTCCGTAACACAATATCAATCATTCCAATTTCTAAAATAATACGCAGAAACAAATAATCAATTAAGCTGATGCCCGGCAAAATCACGAAATGTTAAAATTGGCTAATAACATCTTTTTCACAGTTTATTTTTTCACACTGGTATGTTAAATATTTGATTTTATTATGAGGACGTTTGTTTACAAGTGAAGAAACTTGAATACACTTCAAATGAATTTATACGACATAGGTAGGGTTCAACGAATTAAAATCCACACAATATCGCATTTTGTTGGTTAAAGAATGTGATATAAATCTTTCTCGGGATCTACAGATTATCTGGATTTTCTATTTGTAGGAGGTATTAAGTTAACTTAAGATTGCGAACGTTTGGAGAAAACGAAAATAGTTCCCTCGTCTAAATAAATAAATTTTTCTTTTTGCGAGCAGAAATGTTGCAAAATTTGTTTGTTTTCACAAGGAAATTGCGGCGGTATATATACTTATGTCTCGTGTTGGTTCTTCACATACCTATGCATATAAAGTAGGATTCAAAACTTTACTTTCTTATTTAAATAGACGGGGTCCGTAGGCATTATTTGCCTATAGGCACCAAGTAGCGTTTACATTATCACTTTGGATCTTATATTTAGTTTTATTGCTTTATAATCACCTGTGTGGAAATCCAATTCTTCCTCTTTACGAAAAGTGTTCTTATTAGCCTGAACTCATTTTTATAATCGGGCGTAACTAATTCTGTGTAATAGTAGCATTATTATATTTGATTCCTTTTCCGTTACTTCTTAATATGGGTATATTGGTTTCGAGGTGTACCGGAATTTTAATCAAAGGCGACTCTTCAAACATTTTATACAGGGTGTGTTGAAACATTGTTTAAAGATTTTAAGGGCATGTAGTACGATCGAAAATAAAGTTAAAAGTCATAATAAACATATGTCCACAAATTAACTGTTTACGAGATAACAGCGATTTTATCGCAAATGCAGAATAAGTTTGCTTTAGCGGTTTTTATTAAGATGTTATTGTATTTTAACATAAAATAGATTATAACTAAAGAAGATGTTCAAAATGACGTCCTTCCATTTCGACACAGGATCTACATCTGCTTTCAAAGGAAGCGCGCACTCTTTCGAAAAACAAGGGTTTTTCTCGTATTATCTGGCAACATTGTTCTATTCGTTGGCGCAACTCCGGAAGATCGTTTACCTGTGTTGCGTACACTAAACTTTTCATATAACCCCAGATACTAAAGTCCAAAGGGTTTAGATCGTGAGACCTTGGAGGCCAAGCAATGGGACCTGCTTGCCCTATCCATCTCCCAGCAAATTCATTGTTAAGATGATCCCTAACAGCTCGCGTAAAGTGCGGTGGAGCTCCATCTTGCATAAACCAGAGGTTCAGTCTTAGATTTATAGGTAAATCTTCCAAAAGTTCAGGTAAAGTATTTTCCAAGAACTCGAGGTATGCAGGACCTGTTAAGCGTTGTGGCAAAACAATCGGTCCTAACAACCGTTCCCCTATCATGCCTAACCAGATGTTTAGAGAGAAACGTTGCTGGTGCCGAGCTTCAACGGTAGCATGAGGATTCTCGTCACACCAAACGTGATTGTTGTGGAAATTAAATATTCCATTTTTAGTAAAACCAGCTTCATACGTGAAAAGGATGTTATCAGCGAAATCTGGCCGATCAGCAGCTGTTCACAAAAACCACTCACAGAAAGTCCTTCTCGCTTGATAATCGGGAGCAGTAAGGGCTTGTACCCGTTGGATATGGTAGGGGTATAGGAGTTGCTCATGAATAGTTCTCCAAACAAGATTGCTGCTTACACCTACTTGAGTCGAAATTCTTCTAACACTAGTTTCGGGATTTTCATCAATAATATTCCAAATTCGATCTTCTATCTGTGGAGTACATGCTAATCTCTGCCGTCCAGTATCAGAAGACCGCTTCTCAGACGAACCAGTTTCTCTTAGTCGTTGAAACACCGTCTGAAACATCACATGCGAAGGCAGTTGGCGATCAGGAAACGTTTCAGCATAGAAGCGACGTGCTTGTAAAGAATTCCCATTAGCACGACCGTACATGAACACCATATCGCTCATTTCAGCATTAGAATACGCAACCATTGTAATTGCTACAAATTGCACAAAACGTCAAATTAAACTGTCATAAAACAATAGCTGATAAGCACCTGTTTACTGGGATATGTTATATCCATGTACTACACTCGCTGTTATCTCGTAAACGGTTGATTTGTGAACATATGTTTATTATGACTTTTAACCTTATTTTCGATCGTACTACATGCCCTTAAAATCTTTAAACTATGTTTCAAAACACTCTGTATATTTAGACGTTTCCTTAATGTAAACATTAACTTTATCAACTTTTCAACTTACATATTTTATTTAAAGTATGAAATTATTTCGGCTGATCGTCTAGTGGCTTGCACACTTGGCCATCAGTCGCGAGGTCCAGGGTTTTTCTCTGGGGTTGTAATGATGGTTAGGAGGTAGATTTGGTTCTGTTTAGGCTTTATATGCGAGTCCTAACAACTATATGTTTGAACGATGTACGAAATATTAAAAAAAAATATATTGATTTTAAGTTATATGTTTTTTCTTACCGTTTAGAAATTCAACTTACAAATTCTTTATGCAGCATAAAGTCAGATCGCAAAAAGTTACACTTTTATTTTACATAAACTACAAGACGGAGTAACAAAATCATAATAAATTTGCTGACAAATACATGTTCGGACACTAATCTTTATTGACTTTAAAATCAGTATTATCCATACACTTATTAATAAGTCTAGTATGCTTGAGTCAATAACTGTTAGTTTCGGCTATGTCTGTCATTGTATGATGTAAATTTATAAGAGAATGACACATGGTACTGCAACAAATAAAAAACGGCGAGAAATTATAATTTTTCACTACTGCAAACGCAAATCAATGAAAAAAATTTCAAATGCGTTAAATATTGCGAAATAAACAGTCGGGGATATTATAAAAAGATATGGGAGACAGCTAATGTTGATGTTCGTGGCGAAACTTCAGGCCGACCTCGAAATATCACTGTTCTGGTGAAGATTTGCAGAACTAATAGAAGAGGTACCTTACGACAAATACAATCCCAGTAGAATCACGAGGCTTTAAATATCTCAAGAGAATGCTGTAGACTATGGTTGCATAAGTCGGTTTACAGTTTTTATAAAGTAAATTTATAATTGTTCGTGTTGCAGCATAAAAATTAATAATGTTCTTCTATTGACATTCATTAAAGGCAAAGAAAAAGCCATTATTAAGAGCTATTCAAAAGAAAAGACGTTTGGATTGGGCAAAATCCAAAATATGCTGGACAACGCATATGTGGGGTAATGTTATTTTCAGCGACGAATCAAAATTTGATGTCTGGGTAGGTGATTTTTGAAAAATGGTAATTCGTACAAGATCTGAAGCCTTTCATAAAGACGTACGATAAAATTTCCCCAGGGGGTAATGATATAGGGATGCATGAGTAGTAGAGGGGTTGGCAAATATTAATTCATTGATGGTACTGTAAATGCAAAAAAGTACCAACATATTTTGTTAAGAAACTTGATTCCTACAGCAGAGCAAAGTTTTAGGAACGAAAATTTCATATCTTAGTAATACGGAGCACCCTGCCACATTGCGAAAACAACAAGAAAGTGGTTTGGGGACCATAATTTAAAAGTTTTTTCATGGCCATCAAGTAGCCCCGAATATTGCAAGACTTTTGTAGATTCCATACTAAAACGCATACAAGCGGCAAAATGTGAACACGATTGGACTCTCGGACCCTCCTATAACTGCATATTGGACACGCTCCTAATTACTTAATAGATCCTACTCATTTCGTGGAGAAACTATGAGATGTGGTGCTCAAACCTACAGACGTTTTGGTCAGTTTTGATGTGGTATGACTTTTTATTATGGTTCCGAGTGGTGGTCTCAATATTTTACTCAGCGGATATTTTATTGTTAGTTTTACCACACTTACAATAAGTATAATAGATATTTGAAATTTATTCTATTGGTTACGGTGCAAACATAGTGTTTTTTGTACGTTGTAAGTATTTTACTTCTTCAAAGCTTAGATACTATAGACCGTCCAGCAACAATAAACTGTATGTCTAATGTATACTGATCTTCTATGAACTTTGTAAACTTTTCTCGAGCCCAACCGTTTTATTGAAAAAGCATTACCTAATTTAATTAAATGAGAATTGGGAAACACATGTTTTACTCACTAAACAAACCGTATTCGCTTATCTTATCTACCTGCCTTCATTCTCTGGCAGCATATCGCGTGGAATCATCTGAATATACGTATGTCACAGGAGAATACGGTCACGCACGCAACTAGCCATTCGAATATGAATGGTTTCTCTCATGGGATAGTAAATTCAACACAAGCAAATCACTTAATTGTAAGTAGCACTAACAGTAGTGGTCTTACAGGCACTTATCCTTATAGGCCTAATTGATTAGATTGATGTTGCTAACTAGTATCCATTACTGAACTACGCCTGCAATTAAAGTGGGATGAGTTAATTCAATTAACGCTCAAGGATATATGAAAATATGCAACTTTTTACCATTGAAACTAAAATTTTCCACAAATTCTCCAAAACTGTCTTTACGTTTGCTAAATTCGTCATCTTTAATGACAAGGAGTCAAATAAATTAGCAAACTGATGCTATTGCTGATTAAATTCATATTTAATTTTTTGGAAATCTTTAAAAATGTTTCTTTCAATATGCAACACTCGAATCAAAGGTCAGAACTTCTCATCTAGGGTGGGGAACCTGGGGTCCTATACCCTTTTATATCTGATAGAGCGGCACGATCAAGCCGCGTGGTGTGTTAGAAAAAAATTTAGTAATTAACTTACTCTAATCAGGAATATACAACACTGCGAGTTCTGGAACGAGGAGATTACATCCGACAAATAAATTTTTTGCGAGTCTCATTTCGTGAGAACCTGAACAATAGATTCCTTTTTGGTAGCAGCCTGTCCACTGAAGAAAGCAGATTTATAAGGGAATTTATCAGTTAATTTACAGAATTTATTGGGAGAACAAATAATCCTCTTAAAAAAAGATCGTGATTGTCACATTCCCCAAATGCATGGATTTGGATTAATTCTTTGGAAGCCACACTTACCAGAATTGAATCTTTCCCCTCGATTTCTTTATTTGAGAACGTACTATAGCCTTGTCAACAATGAGAATATTGGAAGCGGGATAATCTACTTAGAAAAATTAATAATGCATTTAATAGAATGAGAAAGGAGTAAAATTATAAGGTGAAGTTAAGGAAAGCTTCATATAAAAACAAAAAGGAGGCCGCTTTGACCTGGATATTTAGTTATTTAATTAATTATTATTTAATTTGTAATACATAATTACTCATTTTGAAAGGAACCCTAGCAGCACAAGAATCGGCATGATATCGGCTAAGCTTCGCCGATATTGCTGACCGATGTCGTAATTATAGCGGCCGCTGATATCATACCGATACAAAATGTGAACATTTTGCAATATTGGTTCGATATCGAAATTCCAATACTTATCCGATATCGAAATTCCAACATCTATCCGATATCGAAACTCCAATACCTATCCGATATCAATACAATTAAAATTAGATACAATATCATCAGTAGACCGATACATGATTGATACTTACCCAACGTTTTCTATGCTCCGCCGATAAAGTTTTAGTCGTCCTGGGATATCGCACCGATATTGGTGTGATGACTAATTTCTACATATAAGTATGTAGTTTGTCTATCCACGATAGTGGATATTTATACAGGCTGTCCCAAAAGTAGTTCCCGAATCGGAAAAGGGTTATAAAGAGTATAATTTCGAGTCAAATTAGCCCCATATGTGATTATTCAATTCTAATAAGGTTTTTGCGAGTTTTATAAAGATCTTCCACAAAAAACGTTCATAAAATTATAGGCAAAAACAGTATTTTTTTGTAATGTTAGAATTTAGAAAGAAATTAGAAACCATCAACGTCTTCTGAAATATCACAGCCGTTAAACAAAAGGATGTACCTTTGATAATATCACAATGTTTAATTTCAATTTAACTTCATTAAAAAATAACTTCATTCTTATTGTCGTACTCTTTTGTTTGTTGATAATTTAATGAACGTTTATATGAAGGAAGATTTTTAGAAAAAATAAATGATTCGTAAACTATGCATCGAATAATAATCACACCTAGGATTAGTTCGACTGCAAATCACACCCACTATAACACCTTTGTGTTTGAACATTTAATTTCGGGGCAGTCTCTATAGTCATATTAATATTGAACAATGCGGAAAAAATACATCAGATTCATAATCACATTACACATGTAATGTTTTTCAAATTGTTTGCCACCATTTTCTGTGTATAATAATTCATGACAAAATAGAATATTATGCGCATAAAATAATATACATAATGAAGGCAATAAATTTCAAGAAAAAGTACTAATATAAAAATACTTAATATGTTTATTTATGAGTAATTGACACAAATATTTAACGACATAATTAATAAAAACAAAAACTGAAAATAACTAGGAAAACATGAAACCGAAAACAAACTCAATATGTGCATATTTTAAACGAAAAGTAATTTAACATTTGTTACAGTTTAATTTTTAACAAATCAATAACAACAAAAATTCTAAGTAATACCTAAAAAAAATCCAGTCGTCTAAATTATTCGTTCGCTAAAGACGTTATATTCTTCTTCCTTTCTTTTCTGCCCCCATCTCATCTATTGATATTCGTCTCTGTCCCATCCGGCTGTTTGACTCTAATTGCTTCTGTAAATAAAAATAACAGTTTTGATATAGAGTTACAAATAAAATAATAATGCATGTAACATTACCTAGAAATACTATGTATATTTCCAATTTATCAAAAGCTTCTTTGGATTGTCTCTATTTTCATGAATAATTTACATTAATACTTTTCGAGAGGATTTGTTTTAACATTAGATATATGCTTCCTTTAACGTACTTCCCCCAATTAAGCACCACATACGTATCTAAAAAAAAGTGTTTTTCTTAAGTGTTTGTATTCAGCATCGTATAAAAGCTTTAATTTGTCTGAAGTACGCTTGTAATTTATTTTATTCTATTAATGCGAAACGTTTTTTACGCTACCCATATTGTAGAAACAATGCTTTCACGTAAAATAAGAAATTTACAAGCGTCTTCCATTTTGTTAACGCTGCATATTTACACAATAAATGAGTACTAATCATTAAATTAAATTATATACTTGATACATACATAAAACATTATTCATAAAAATTTCCTTACCTTTATAAGCTTCATTCACCCATTTTGTAATGTACACAACGCTTACTATAATGCAGCGACAAAATAAATAATGGCAAACACTTCACCTGGTCGTCATGCTCACACTGCAATAAGGAACGCTATCACCGCTATGATGGATTGTGGTAGGTGGTGGTGGTAAGATATTGCGCGTAGATCTAACTCCCATAAACATTGCGTTTAGATGCCAATTTTTATAATCACGGCGGAGTTAGAAAATTGCATTTGCGTATTCTTAAGTTATCAATCGCTTCACCTTCTAAAACTGTTTTATAGTCGATATTAATTTTAATTTCACAATTGATGTCTCAAACGTTGAAATTTTATATCTGAACGCTCTTGTAATGCGGTTATATTTCAATCAACCAGTCCGTATAGATTTAGGATATTAGCCGACTTCCTATCGTCAAAAAAATGACAATAGTCAAATCCATATACCTCATTTCTATCAATATCGCAGCGGCGTTTATTAATGATATCGCCCTGATATATGTCTTGAGTTTCCAGCCGATGATCAGCCGATACATCAAACGTTCAACCGATATTTTACCGATAATGGATCTTTTGTATCGCAGTGATATCGTATACTGGTAGAAAGCCGATATCGGCACAATATCTTTGATATCGACCCGACATCAGGATATCGGCCCTATATAAAGCCGATCATTAGCCGATGATTTGTGCTGCTAGGGAAGGTACACTTCTATAAAAGGATTCGCGTAATATCTGGGAAATAAAATTGTCCTTGTTTATTTGTCAACTCTTGTTGAAAAATCAAAATTTACTAAAAGTTAAATATCTCAAACCTGCTGAGAGTAAAATCTTTCAGCTGATATAAACGTGATCAATGCGGCTGTTGTGATCAACGGCTGTTGGAAACTTTACATCGCTCTTCCCGACACCCTGTTTATTAATTCGCTCGATACGTATGGCAACTACACGTCAGGCTTTTTCAGCACCCAAACGAATCCCTCGGCAGCATTATATATAATTTTGTCGGTGGTGTTTCTGCATACTGATACATGGATAGCTACAGAAGCATTACATATAAGAATATTTATTAGTCGTTTCTGTCTGTCAAAAAATAATTAGATTCTTTTGTTTACGAAGTTTTTTTTTTAATGTTACTCTGCAATACTATATAATAAGCCCGGCTTTAGAATTGTTTTCGACATCTGTCATTCCAGTGTAGGTTGATAAACATTAACCATTTTTATAGCCGTATATTTCCAAAGCAATGAGAATTGGATTAGCTTTTCTCCAAAGTGCAATCGAATAAATTAAAAACATAATGCAACTGTACGGAAGAGGAAAGTCGACCGTATTAAACAAACGGAACATATCAGTAGCTTTGTTTATAGAAGGTGGCGCAAATTATTACATAATTTAATTGCTATTCTCTGATGTAATGACAGTTGCCCTACTTTCAACTCCTTGCTTTTTGTAAAAACCAATTTTTGTTAAGTGGAAATCCAGGCTTGCTTTACATTCTAAAATTTGCATTCATCTGTACATATCCTTTAATAATATTTTTTAGGTTTTCTGACCAAAAATGCGATTATGTAATCTTTATTTTGGAGGACAGAAAAGGAAGATAGTTTGTGTATATTGCTTGAAAAAGTTGCAAATCAGCAATTAAACGATCTCCACAATAAACAAAATGAAGATTATATAATTCCATTTAATTTTTTGACCAGGAAACCAAAAAAAAAAAAACTGACCGCAAATCATCTCAAAGATTAAAATAAAATCAAAATACACAATAACATCTATCGACAGTTTTCTAGAAAAATTAGATTAAGCAACAATTACTAGAAATTAATTAAATCATAATATTATAAGATAAAACAATAAAGGAAAGAGAGAAAGTGATAAAAAACGATTAATACTTCACAGTCTATTATACGTAGTGTAATAAAACTAATAGAATATCTACGGAATAATACCTTGAAATACAGTTTACCCTAAATCAATTCTTTTACTAAACTATTATGTGCATTACAAATTGTTATTCACTGTTTATGGCGTGGACATTCCATCTGGTTTATTTGTGACTTCCCACTTGCGTAACATTAAAATTAGTGATTGAAATTTCGATATATGTACACTCACGGACACGCAAAATGTCCGGTCTAAGTCACAGTGTGAGCGCAACCTATTTTCAAGAAGATACTGTCAAATTTTGTTTTTTGAATCACTCTTTCCGTTCTTGAGAGCATCTCATCCAAATAGCAATTTGCTCTTGAGTTCTTAAATTAATAATAAAACAAAGTTTATCCTTACTGAGCCATGATTGGGATTGGTCCTCTTCGTCTTTGTTTTCAGGGAACCCTTATCTAGTTTCCTCTGTCAGGCTGATGGTGTACTCATGCTTCTTCAGTCTGCAATGATCGTCAGAAAACTTGGTATCATTTTGAGCAGCAATCTGCTGTAAAGTAAAATTTTTGTTTATTTAAGGACAGAAAACAGTTTCTTCTATTCTGATCTCCATCTGCGTAAATCATCTGCAATCTCAATTTTGGTCAATGTTAATTTCGTATGCTGCGTTGTTCCTTGTGATTTCACTATGAGTTATATTTAATTATCCTGAAAATAAAGAAACCAACCATTTTACCCGGAAATCTAAAGAAAGGCCAGTATTATTCTAATTTAATTCCATTCATAAATTTCTTATGGAAGGCCACTTCAACCCGTTGCGAAGAAAGAATCTACTAATAAGGCTGTCTAAGGCAAAGAAAATATTCACAGTTCATTAACTTGCATTCTACCGTCGACGTGAATATGGGCATTATAATTTCGTCACGCTATTAAATATGTATGGCAACCGAATTAGCGACTGACAGCGTTAAGATTGCTATCGTAAATTTCGACCCCCGCAAGAACAATTAAATTGTTGATTGTGCAAGCGCTGTATAAGGTCTTTGAGCAGAGGCCCGCTCCAGAGTAAATATGTGGAGTAAATAAATACAAAGCATGTATGTACAACGATTACAACGTGAATTTAGCGCATAATTAAAAATAAACATTGCCCGAATAGAACAAATACAGTAGCGTAAACGCTATAGACAAACCGAGTTGTTAGTTGGTGCTAGAGGAATTGCGCGAACGAAGTTTTCCGAACCTACACACACTGTTGTAAAATAGATAAGTATCCTTCGGTGTGTTAGATCCTGTTCTATTGGGAAGCCATAAAGGAATTCACCTAAATTTTTCGGCCTTTTCTTCTGAACAATGACTAGAATGTATACAACAACTGTCAAAATAGAGTAGATTTCACAAACACATTTATCATCGATAGCAAACCTGGTTTAGTTTATTGATGATGATAGCTATTGAAACGTGTCTCCAGTACAGTGGAATTTTGTAGGAAGGATGTGCTACTTATACCCTACAAATATATTCCAGCTTTTCTGTTTGAGGTGATAGACTAATACTTCTGAAAACGAAATTGTGGAGAATTATTTAGCTAAAAAAAACTGACGACATATCGTCATTGCTGTATTTTTAGACACTCTAATAGTTGCCGCTCGCCCATAGCGTATCCGAACCAGTCCAAACTGAGCATGAATTCAAGCAGAGCAGCAAGGAAGGCGCCGCCAAAATCGGCCATCCTGGGCAAGTACTCCCCCAAGATAAGAACACAGCTGCCGTGGAGAATGATTGTGTATCTGTGGACGTCTTAAAGCACTCTTGTCGGGTACTAGCTGTTCCTCTGACTCATATCATAAATCAATCCCTAATAAGAGGTGTGTTCCCAGACCAGCTGAAACTATCGCTTGTTAAACCAATACACAAGAAGACAAGAAGGGTCAAAAATCTGAATTTGAAAACTATAGACCTCTTTCTATAGTGTCAAATATCTCCAAAATATTTGAAAAAATTGTTTACAGACGAATAGAAAAATTTATTGAAAAACATAATATTTTTAACCCCTTACAGAATGGTTATATTAGAAACAGATCCACGACGCGAGCGATGTTTCAATTACTGGAGGAGATAATAACAGGACTAGAAGCGGGTGAACAGACGGCGTGTATCTTCATGGATTTATCTAAGGCGTTTGATCGAATAAATCAACGAGTGCTCCTTGAGAAACTGGAAATTGTGGGTTGCCGTGGATATCCTCTTCAGTGGATCGAATCGTATTTAACAAATAGACGTCAATGTGTAGTGGGTCATGATGAGAGAGGACGTGAAGTTAGGTCTGACTGGATGGTTGTTCCTGACGGCGTGCCACAAGGGTCGATTTTGGGGCCTTTGCTTTTCTTATTATATGTTAATGATCTACCCAATATAACTTCTGATCTAATCCTAATGTTCGCAGATGATACTACTATGATCATGAGAGCAAAAGAAAATGCTAATTTAATTAAGACACTGGAAAATAATTTAATGGTGCTGCAAAAATGGTTTATACACCATAATTTAGAACTAATCATGAACAAAACTAAATTAATAATCTTCAACAAGAACTCAGAACATATTAGTGTCAAGCATAATGATATAACTCTTACCTGTTCCGATGAGACGCTGTTCCTGGGATGGAGGCTTGACTCCGATCTATCTTGGCGTTCCCACATTGAGAATATATCGGGCAAATTGAGCAGTGCTTGTTATGCGCTGAAAGTTATTGCACAAAATGTGAGCATTGAATCAGCTCTTTTAGTATATTATGCCAATGTCTACTCTCGATTGAGATATGGGATTGTCTTCTGGGGAATTCCATCGACGTGGCACGAGTCTTCATCCTGCAGAAAGCGTGTCTAAGATCAATTTTCGGCATACGAAGGCGTGACACGTGTAAAGACATTTTTAGAGACTTTAGTGTACTTACCGTTCCGGCTAATTATATACGTGAGTGCGCATTGTTTGTCAAAAGTAATTATAATGATTTTTTAAAAAATTTGAACTAGCACATAATCATGGCACCAGCAATACATTAAATGGTTTCTTGGTGCCACCTTATACGCACTTGACTAAATTACAGAAAACTACATTGTTCTAATGCATACGTATTTATAATCATTTGCCAAATACTTTAAAAATCCTGCCTTTCATAACTTTCAAAAACAAATTAAAGAAAATTCTTAAATCAAATATTTTATATAAAATTGAAGATTTCTTTGCAATAGAAATACGTTAGCAAACACTCAAGTTTTACATTATTTGTTATCGTAATGTGATGTATATTGTGTATGTGTGTATATGTGTATTTCTTTTAACTCCAATTGACATTGACTTCTTCCACACACTTTTGTATCTATGGAATGAAATATATTATTATTAATTATTATTATTATTAAGATGTAACCTCTGAGTTAGACAAGCACCGGGCAGTTACATAAAATGTGTTACGGCGTCTCGTCTTCTTGGTAACATCCCTGGCACAGTGGGCTGTTAGCCAAACCCATGTAGTGCATGTGTTTGTTTAGCTTGCAGTGGTAAGTCAAAAGCCTCACAACTTGACGTGGGTTACTGCGAGCTGCAGGCAATATCTTTCTGTCGTCGGTGATTGCCTGAAGATGGCTTCACGCGCGTGACGGCAGGTGGTTATGGATTTCCATCTATTCTCGTGAAGAATGGCAGTCCATTGCGTTGCGTTTTTCGCCATATGGCTTAAAGGAGCTTTGTTTAAAGTATTAAATTTACCTCTGGGTATAGCAAAGGTATCGTCTAGTAGCATGAGTTGGTATATTAAAGCAGACTTGCGATAACAAAGGTGGTGAATCAACTACATTATTTATTAATTTGAGCAAGAATTTAGCACTTGCCTTCTCCCTACGTTCAATTAACGGTGCAAAATTATGTCTATTCAGTAATGTGTTATAGTCTGCTCCTCGTGAGGGATATGCTCCATCCGCTTTATAAGACAGATATTTTAAAAATCGTTTTTGCATTCTTTCAAGTGAAATTTGTTGGTATAAATAGTAAGGATACCATACAATAGAAGGATATTCTAGCTTAGGTCTAGCAATGATATGAAATAATAAAATTAAAGCATGCGTACTATGAAAATCCTTACATGAGCGAGTGGAATGGTTATAGTGGAATTGCAGTCTCTATCTTCCCACCGCAGAGTTTCTTCACTTAAATTTGGTTTCATATGCTTAAATAATGTGAAAGATTATCTTAAATTGCTATCTCTATTTTTTTTCCGCGTTCCGATTGTTAATACCACATATACTAATTTATTTGCTTTGTTTTTTCGTAAGACTACGTGTGGCTATAATTTCCCTATTGACTTGATTGTCAGCGAGTTTAATGGCTTTTCTGTATATTCATATATTTTCAATGTGGAACTAACAGAATTTACTAAACTTATTAAGACTTCTATTCTTCAATTATTACAATTTTCTTGGTGGTCAACTGCGGCGCACTTGTTTATACCTTGGAGTTTTTAGTTTGTAGACTTAGATAATATAGAATTTTTGCTTTGTTATTGTTTAATTACAGCTTAATTGGTAATAGTTCTAATTGATTTACGCGGTCAACTTTTACACGGGGGTAGACACATTTTTAAAAGCGCAACGAAGCCTTTAATTAGTCGGATTCGATAACAATCTCTCCCATTTATACGAGCGGTTATCGCCCTCTAACTTGCCTGTTGTGTGACTACTAACTAGAGAAAGGGCGCGTGCAGAAGAAAGCCAGTAAAAAAAGAACCAGCGTAGACTGCAATTTGTGGAAATTTCTTGTTAGCACACGGTCGATTTGCATAACATTTAAAGTCGCATGGCTAGCCGTCCGTCCCCGGCGAACGTAATGGTGTGCGATAAGTTGGCCCGGGTGTGTGTTTTAAACCAAATCCGGGAGCGTTTTCCAGGATTTAATGGACAGAACGCTCAGATCCGAATAGTGTATTTTAGAGATTTCTGTACATATTCGGCTTTAGTGTGTATGTAAATGGCGATAAAAGCGCCTAGGCGAGTAGATGTTCGATTTTAGGAGCAGTAAAAAATATTGGATGCATGCTCAAATTGCTTCTTCCCGTCTACCTCTTTTTTTTTAAGTATAAAGTGACAAGTTTATTGCACGAAATAAATGCGCCTGTAAAGTTTTAGGTTAATGGGGTGCGTTTAATTGTTTAGTTTATTGCGCGTCGTGTCGGCTAATTGCGAGATTTAGTGACCTATAATTTATAGTCACAGCAGGGTTCTACATTTTATAAGCGTGCAGGAAGAATGAATTTATATATAAATAAACAAGCTGAAAGCTGCAATGGATGTGCTTCCAAGATGTTCTTGTAATTTTAACACCTCAGACGTTTTGATCAATTTACTTAACAATATTAGTATGTCTGCTGATGTAGGGATTAAATTTAAAGACAGCTATTATAGGGATTCGTTCGGACTTTATGACTCATAATTAAACCAAGAGGAGTTAACAAACAGTGACGCAGGGTATTTAATATGAACTAGAACATACATGGTTCAATGAATCGTTTTGTCCACTACAGCTTCTACAGTCTACTACAAAGCTGTTATATCTCATCAAATAAATTCAGGGTCTTAAGGTAGATCAGAATGTTATTCAATAGAATCACCTTCTCTAAGTTCCACTCCAGGAAAGTTTCCAGCGACCATTTTTTTAGTTTTGATGACTGTTGAATACTGAGAGATGGTATGCTCCACTATCTTCTCGTCCTCCAAACACAGCCAAATCTCGCATTTGCCTATTACACTGGAGAAGTTCTCCAGTATTGGATTGTTTGATTTTGCTCAGAAAATGGTTCTTTGAGTAATAGTTGTGGCTGTTATATCAGTGGCAAGTTCTGATTTCTGAAATAAATCGGAATACGTTTTTGCAAGAGTGGCTATTTCCTTAAGTTTTCTTGGTGAAATAGCATGAAGCTTACAAGATTTTTTCTAAAGCATTGATAAGAAACGTGGCTGCTGTCGATAGTTATCAATAGTTACTGATCATTGTCAATTGTGAAAACCGTCGACAGTATTCGGTAATCTCTATTGATAGTCAAAATACAGTTTATTATTTACTAACTAATGCTATGTAATAAACTGTTGCTTTACGTTTATGACACTGGGTGCAATCCAACGTTTAATCAACCACTTTCTGGATTATGAAATGTTATTCAATTTACTACTGGAATACTTACTATGGGTGCTAGTAGTCCTAAATATAATGCAAACAGACTGTGTTAGCAACATGCAGGGTCGGTATAGAGTTTGTAACGTGCCGTTCCGTGGGAAAATCCATTTCAGTATTAATTTCAAGATTATAATTCATTTATCATTAATTTCCGTTTATTTAAGCAATCTTTCAATGGTTCGGTAGCGTTACTGCCGCATTTTACTTTGCTGAATTAACTTGTTCCTTTAATTATTCTTGTTTACCACGCCGTGTACAATCTCCGCAGAGCCTAACTCCTACCATCGTAACCGCGTGGGGGACCGCTGCAGTGTATATAAACCACGCACTTGACAGTACTAAGGTCATTCCTGCTTTGTGAGTTCGGTGCCGGCAAAGCTATCTGGCACGACGCAGTACCACCATTCGAGCTGTGAGTTCGGTGTCGGCAAAACTGTTGGTACGACGCAGACTGTCCCGACCCTGCGAGCTGTGATTTTGGTGCCTGCGAGCTGTACTTTCGGCATAGGCAAAGCCCTTTGGCACGACACAGCTCCAACTTATACCTTAGAACCGTCCCCGTACTCTTGACCCAACGCGGTATATTCTAGAACGGCGCGAACGGTCTCTGAGCTGCGGTTTCCGCGCAGCAAAGCCCTCTAGCATGACACAGCACCAACTTGTACTTTAAACCCGCCCGCATACTTTCCACCTGGCTCGATATATAGATTTTATTTGTTTTACTATATTGCCTAAATTGAGTAATTAACATTCCCCGATTAAATTTAAAAGCGCTTGGACATACGGAAAATAATTTGTTTGCATTTTCAATTGCAGATATCTGTTTATTTTTGTCATTCAGCTATTGTTTTGTCGTTGTACATTTCTCGTTGCACCTACTTTATAGATATAAATTCTGAAATAAAACACGTTTTAACTCTTTTAAGTGTTGCGCAGACCTTGATCAGAACCCTAGGCACTCCGCACTCACACAAACAGCTACCATTCTGGAACATTATTGTAGCGACAAGGAAGCGCGGCATTTTGTTTGACAGCTGACTTCCACAGCCAGCAGAGAAATTTAACCGAAACTTATCACAGGCTTGAACCTTAAGTGCTTGCTATAACCCATTAAATTATAAATAAGTTCATAATGTATTAATAATATAAGAGTTATAATTAGCAAAAATTTTTGCGTTCGTTAAAAGTAAATGTTTGTTGTACTAACTGTAAATTGCTTTATATCAGTGTTTATTTGTAGTTATATGTCCCTTATTATTGCATGCAATAGTAGTTGATAATCAATTAATATAAAAAAATCATGACGTCAACTTATCACTGGCGCAAGGTCTTACAAAACCTGAAAAATAGAGGAAACCAAAATGAAAATTTTGAGTCATAATTCATCTGCTAGATATAGGAACTATTTTAAAATTTAACCGTGTGAGGGTCAACTTACTCATGGATTGCTTTGCCATAAGCTAATGAAATTAATCTTCTGCATTGTGAATCATTTACCTGTCAAGATTAACAAGATACACGTTGAACTTTTTCAATTTGTTTGACGGTCACATTTATGCACAAAGTTTGCTTGTCATTGGCTTATAGCATAAATAGCCGCTGTATAAGTTGCCTAACCCTAAATAGCTTAACTTCAAAGGAACTTTTATTCCCAATAGAACAAATATAACTTTCTAACTTACCGTTTGTGAGTTAGAAACGCTACCTCGGTTCGCTCCACCTTACCTCAATTTTCAGAAACTTGACATTGTTGAAAGCATCTCTACTCGCAACTCTGGAGTATCCATAAGTAAACTGAGATTATTAAGGAATACGAAACAAGATGTGGTTTCAATGGAACAATATCGTAAATAAGAAGAACGAAAGTAGAATAATTAAGTAATTAAACCAATTTGGGAAATCAGATTTTATTCAGGTAATTAAAAGTTCTTAATTTGCTGTTACATTGCATTATTTGGAAAAAAAACTTCTTGGTTCGCAATGAACACGTGCATACATAACGAAAATCTTACAAATAGATATGCTTCCTGATTTATTGCTATTCGAAAAATTCTGTTGCTGTGCCAAATTCTTTTAATAAAACAGAAATTAAATTATTCTCTGTTTTGACAGCGGGATATAGATAAAGGTGATATATCGGGAAGTGAGTAGAGGATATATGATAAAAAATAAATTTGCCGCAACGAAGACGAATATTTAGTGCTATATAATTGTTCCTTTGCGTCAGCAAAACGTACGTTGAAAGGACTGCAGCGTAGTAACACAAACCGGACAATTATTTTGAAAATTCGTGATTTTCAACCGTAGAGCGAATGAATCAAGAAATTGTGTAATACCAAAACATATATCCTTGTTCCTACTCAAACAATATGTTTACAACTGCGTCTTCTTAACCGCTGCTTCAATAGTACATACAAAGTTTTGATACTATGTCTGGTATCATTTATGTGTCGTGCTACCCTCGATGATTCAAGCCTCCTGTAACGACAATGTACTATGTGTTCCTTAAATCTAATCGTACAATAGACAATATATTTAAGGAACACATGGCAAATTATCACTACGGAAATCTAGAATTATCGAAAACGGTACAATGCATAAATCATACCGCGGATAAAGTTAAAATGGAAAACCTTGATCTAGTGAAAAAAAGTAGATAGGCAAACCATAAATATGAGGAAAGACTTTAGCAAACTGTTAAATCGGACACATGCTCCTCTTCACTATTCGATTACACTCATCTTTAGTTCTTGGTGTTTCTACATGCAGAGGAATAACGTATTATGTGTTGTCTTAATTCATATGCGCGAGTTTTCGCAAGCAGGTTGAGTGAAATTTCTGATTGTTAGGATATTCTGTGATAGTAGTCAGATTGCTTTGTGTAGGGGTTAGTTAGTTATTATTTGTTTTTTGTGTTAGCTGAAATTATGTAGTAATATAAATTGTAAATTCATTAGAACAAATCGATAAGTAATTTCCTTTAAGTGTTGCCAGATATACCATTAGCCGCTTAATCAACATTTTTATAAACAGAGTCAACGTATTTTTGAGAGATTTTAAAATATAAATTTTTTTTTACCGGAGTAGCCGTTTTGCAGCATTCTATGAAAACGGCTAAAATCTTAAGTTATTAATTTGTTGTTAACAGTACCACATAATATTTTCTGGTGAAGAAAGAACAGGTTGAATTAAAAAATGAACACAAAGCAGTAACCTTCTCGTAGAGAGAAAACTAAAGCGAATCAAGTTATATACCGGGTGTGCCATTTATCTGGCATCGGTGGATCGTGCCTTACTCAATCACTTAATCGAAAAATGTTTCGAGTAAAAGTTACTTGAGGTGAAGTGCTCTATAGCTTAAAATTATTTTAACATATACAGGTGTTCGGTATTGTCGATACGTTATGCAATTCCATTTTTTCAAATTGAACGTACTGTATATTATTGCATTTTTGAATTCCCCGACTCAAAAGAAGTCACAATTATCTAACATACTCTACGACAAAACTTAATACTTTTTGAGATATTCGCACTTTTTTTAAAAATATATTATTCGCACGATGTTCTTAATAAATAAATAGCTCCCTTATTAACTGTTATTTTCTAATAATTTTTTGGCAGCAATCTAAGGCACCTTTAGATAATACAATAGATACAAAAGGTTTACATTATATTATACAGGGTGTTTTTAAAATACATCTGAATTTCAAAAACTTTAAATGTACAAAACTCATTTTTTTTCAAATGGAACACCCTGTATATTTTTATGTCGACGGATACAATTGAAAGGCATCTTTCGAAGGTACATAGCATTGCCTATACCTAAACCTAATAGTTTTCGTAATAGAGCATCATTTACTACAGGAACCTTATAACGAATTGAAACATTAAGAAAAATTTGTTTAGTAGGCTCTGCATATGACAACAAACAAAATAAAAGTACATACGAGAGTAACTGTCAAAATCATCGTAAAATTATTCCTAATCTTTATTTCAATATTCTGTTCTGATTTTTTAATAATTGTTAATCGTTTTTGTTGTTAATTGTTTGTGTTACGGATTGTTGCGTAATTTATTTAAATATGAACTATTCTAATGAAGAATTAGTCGATATGGCATTCATTCTTGGTGAGAGTGAGCGAAACTGTTTGTTAGCGTCTAGAATTTATAAGCAAAAATATCCACATCGCAGATATCCATCAATTAGAGCTTTCGAACGCTTAAAAACCAGATTTATAAGTGAAGGAACAATTAAATATGCGTCACATATGCGGACGGAGACTGTTACCACTGAAGAAAATGAAATGCGAGTTTTACAAGCGGTAATAGAAGACCCAAATATCAGTTTACGAAGAATGTCAAACGACTTAAATATCAGCGTGTCTTCGATAAGAAGAATATTAAAAAAGCATAAATTCCATCCGTATAAAATACAACTGCACCAAGAGTTATTGCCACTTAATAATCAAAGACGCATAGACTTTTGTAGAAGAATCTCAAATTTAATTGACCAAGACCCAGATTTATGCAATAATATACTGTGGACTGACGAAGCCATTTTTCACAACAATGGATATGTAAATAGACACAATTTTCATTATTATGCAGACTCGAATCCTCATATTGTATTCGAAACACGTCGCCAAAATAGATGGTCGTTGAATGTTTGGGGCGGTATCATCGGCACAAACGTAATTGGTCCTTTTCTCTTCAATGGTCATCTGAATGGAGTTAGATACAGGCATTTCCTTCAAAACGAGTTAGCAGGTTTATTAGAAGATGTATCACTGCTGACTAGAAGACGTATGTGGTTCCAACACGATGGCGCCCCTAGCCATAACCACCTAGCAGTTCGAGAACTTTTAAATGAAATGTGGAATGGTACATGGATTGGGAGAGGAGGGCCTATTGCATGGCCACCAAGATCGCCTGATCTAACACCCTTAGATTTTTTTCTTTGGGGATATGTTAAAAATAGTGTCTATGAGAGAATACCCACAACACCTGAAGATATGAAAGATAGGATCAGAACTGCTTTTCAAGGAATAACACCAGAAATACTCTTAAGGGTGAAATCGTCATTTAGACAACGGATAAATATGTGCCTACATAACGAAGGTGGTCACATTGAAGAATGGCTTTAAGGTTACTTTTGCTTTATTTTATAATTTTTAACTTGCTCCAGTTCGTGTTTGTGTTTATTTATTATAGTTTTTCTTTACTATTTCCTTATTAATCTATGTAGATGTAAGATTGATAACACACTGCAACCAAAAAGATCTGTTGGGTCCCCTATTCTATTGTTCCTGTAGTAAATGATGCTCTATTACGAAAACTATTAAGTTTAGGTATAGGCAATGCTATGTATCTTCGAAAGATGCCTTTCAATTGTATCCGTCGACATAAAAATATACAGGGTGTTCCATTTGAAAAAAATGAGTTTTGTACATTTAAAGTTTTTGAAATTCAGATGTATTTTAAAAACACCCTGTATAATATAATGTAAACCTTTTGTATCTATTGTATTATCTAAAGGTGCCTTAGATTGCTGCCAAAAAATTATTAAAAAATAACAGTTAATAAGGGAGCTATTTATTTATTAAGAACATCGTGCGAATAATATATTTTTAAAAAAAGTGCGAATATCTCAAAAAGTATTAAGTTTTGTCGTAAAGTATGTTAGATAATTGTGACTTCTTTTGAGTCGGGGAATTTAAAAATGCAATAATATACAGTACGTTCAATTTGAAAAAATGGAATTGCATAACGTACCGACAATACCGAACACCTGTATATGTTAAAATAATTTTAAGCTATAGAGCACTTCACCTCAAGTAACTTTTACTCGAAACATTTTTCGATTAAATGATTGAGTAAGGCACGATCCACCGATGCCAGATAAATGGCACACCCGGTACAAAAGTGGGTACTCCATCAAAAAGTATAGACAATGTTGTTTACTATAAATTTTTCGATAGTGTATAATATTTCTTGAGGAAATATTGGGATATCTAACAATGCTGAAAAGCAGTTATGTATCAAATGCTCTTACAATTAGTTAAGTAGTCCACTATTTTTTTTTGTTGGCAATAATCAAATCAAATTTTAAAAATAAAATATATATACCATGTAGAGATGCTTCATTAGAAAGCCTTCTGTTTTTGAAAACAAACTATTAATTCTTTCTTGCTATCTTACAATCTTAATCAGAATAATAATTGAATGAAATAACAGATTTTAGACGATTAGGCCATGGTCAAAGGAATCACTTTACTACGTTGCATTCACAGCTACTGTGAACAAAACTTAAAAACTAAACGGCATTCTGTCACACACACACGTCACATCAAGACTGCCATTTCCAAAAAAAAAAAAAGGGCAGACTACTGAACTATTTGTAAGAGAATTTGATAAGTAAGTGCTTCTCAGTATTACCGGATATCTCAATAGTTCTCCAAGAAATGCTTTTCTTTAATGGTTATACTAGTCAAAAATTTATAACAAAGAACAACATCTCACACTCTCTGATTCTGCAGTGTTAACCAATAAACGTAGCAGTAGTCAACCTTGAAAAGTAACTAAAAATGTGTTGTTTGAAAAGAGTTTACAACTTGATTTGCTTTAGTTTTCTCTCTGCAGGTTTTTGATTCAACCAGTTATCTTTCTTTACCAGAAAATTTTATGTGAAAATTTACTACCGACCCTGAAAGCCTTCATATATCAATGAATAATAATCTCATTTATTTTTATCTTCATCCGATAAAATACTTTATAGTCAAATGAATATTATCTCATTCATATACCTAATTGAGAAAATAAGAGAATATTGCTCTTTTTTCTGCCATCGGAGCTTTAATAATCAACAATTTTTACTATAATTTAATTGCAATCGTATATATAAAATAAGGGTCTGGCAAATCATTCTCTTCAATTTCATATGCTTCTAGGGGTGGAGACTCTGTCCCACAGTGCTGCACAACCTACATTATATCATAAATTTCTCTAGAGTTTTAAATTGTATTTATTCTTGTCCTTACTTGTGTAAATTTTATTTACTGATTTTTGAAATTTTAAATTGTAATACTTTTAGTAATTATTATTTTTCTGACTATGTCCATGTTCCTTTGAACCATGATAAAAATAAATTATTATTATTATTACATTCTGCTGCTTTCGTTACTCCAAGCCTACATTTCTGTACCTTCAGTTTGCAATGCTCCAAGAGGATTCCTGCACTGAGAGAAATAGATTGTACTCTTTAACATAAATATAGTATACTTTAATATATTTTATATCGCCTATAGGGACAATCATATTTTATATTACCGGTGACAATATCTGTATAGTAAATTTCTGTGAATAGTTTTTATTAATGTATGTTAAAGTTGGTGTACTATATTTGTATTATTAATTTGAGCATACATGTCAGTGAATGTGAAAAAAATATCTAATATCACTGACTATATTTGATAATAACTGTTAATTTTTTTATTGTACCCAGTATAATGTAATATTTTACTATGTAGGATACATGATGCTCATACTTACTATATAGCCTTGTAGTACGTACAATATTATTTTCTATTATAATAATTTAACGTCTCTTAGCATTTAAAATAGTAGATAGCAAACAATAATATAATGGATCATATGCGGGTACTATACAGCGATACTTACCTGTAATGAAAAATATAGTACTATACAAGGTTTTACCCAGTTCATGCATAGGGAAAGTGGAATATTACACTATAAAAACTATAATATTGATTTTATTTTTTATTTGTCCTTAGAACCATTATTACAAAATGCCAACGAGTATTACTTTCATTAACATAACAATCACTAGTAGGTTAGAGTTAAGTTAATGTTCTATCAAAGCATAAAGTACCCACTACGAAGTATATGCATATAATATTACTTACCTATGAATATATCAATTAACGGTGGTTTTCCACGTTTGCATCCATTTCTGCTCACGATGCACACCAATCAACGAACGACCAGACACAAACATGCACCGACACGAACACGTACACCTGTATCACACGTACATAACACGTGTCAGTAATTTTGTCGCGTCAAAACAGCTTATTGGCCGATTTCTTCGGTAAAGATAGACAATGAATAGAGCAACGGGTGGGAAGAGCGTTACAAACATTTATTTTAGAAATTGAATAAGCGTCGAATACCTGATAACATCGCAGTCAATCGCAGCGACTATCTATATAATCCACGTCATTATATAGGCTTTCAGCAATAGAGTATATTAATTGTTACATCCATAAGATGCAGATGGTAACATCCAGATTTTGCCTCTTACTATAAGCATGATAGAATCTGGTTATTTTACTCTTAATACGCCACATATTGTCGTTTTGACAATAATTATTTTAGTAATTAACATAAAGAGATTTACAATCTATTTTTCTCAGTGTGTTAATGCGAGCTCTTTTTTTGTCAGATCTCTTCCGATTCTAGATTCCTTCACTTTTTAGTTTCTTGAGTATTATGGTTTTTTTCGTAAAATAGCCCGAGTTCTAAGAGTGGTGTTTCAGTTCCTTTTTTTTACAAAATTATCTGTTACTTTATTTCTTTTTTCGTCGGTGTGTTATTCAAACATTATTTTATATTCATAAACTAATTTCATCGAACCAATAATTGAATTTTAAAGTTTCACAAATAATACATCGGTAGCTGTGTTTATGCAAACAGCACGTCACCATATAGTTTACTGTACGTTAAAATGCAATCCCTATGAATTAGGTATTTCCTTTGCTTGGGGTGATACAAACAACAAATACGTTCCAATTTCAAGCGATAGATTATTTAAACGAAATATTCCCATTTATATTATGTACAGACATTAAATTAACTCCGCTGCTTATTAATTTACGCCACGAACGAAATTATTTCACCGTCAGTATTATGCTTGGCAAATTCCGACCGAAAATTTTCGAATTACAACGCGGCACCGACCGACCAATTAAAACATTATTCGACTGTTGTAAAACGATTTTCAGCGTCGGGCTTGTCGGAGTACCAACCGGATCGTTGCATTAATTAATGGCGCAAGGTAAATGATTGTGTGTATTAATGAATCACAAATCAATAGTGTACCGTTTACTACCGGTTCCGATGTTCTTTTTTTTTGCAGACGATCCTGTATATCTAAATTTGCCGGCGAATACCGCTGCCGGCGTGTATATTATGTTGTATCATGGTGTCAACAAGTAGGTCTCATAATAATAATATTTTCGCGTGCTATAAATACATACATACTACTGGTGCGACTACTAAACAGAATGTTAGAATAATAAGAGTACGCAAGCATAATTTCTTATCCCGCCGCGAACCAAAAGCATAAATATACTCCGTTTTGAAAGTATAAGAGGATCCATGAAATGTGACAAAATAAACCAGTATTTTATGAAATATTGTCGGAACGTGTGCTTTTTTTATTATTGTTTCTCTTTGCATTTTAACAAGTTTTAACATATTTGGCAGCTTGTGTACGAACTTGTTATGCGCCGCGCAACGGTCGATGTATCAATAAATAAAAAGTAAAAAATAAAAAAAGAAAGAAGAAAAGGACACGTTATACTAAGAATGTTGATTCAGGCATTACAGATTATAACTACTAGTTCGAAAAACGAAGAATTTTGGCAGAAAGTAGCATGAATAGGAATTAATATTTAAAAGTCATTATCCATGTATACCTTTTCAATTTCAATTTGGGAAGAATCAAGTTCAAATTGAGAATAAACAATTTCGAAGTGAGGTCAAACAATTTCAAATTAAGAATAATTAATTTCAGAATGAGAGTAAACAAATTGAAATTGAGAATAAACACTTTCTAAATGATAACAAACAATTACAAAATTGAAACCTGCTTTTATTATATTGTAACATGTAAAGTAACACAACTAATAAATGGATTTTGTAAATTACATGATTAGATCGTTGAAATTTAGTACGTCCGGCATAAATATGATTATGCGCTAAATATCTTGGATAGCTTGCCGGATTTATTGCATTAACATTAGTATGTATTATCCTCTAATTGTTGTAGACGAAACTCCGTCTGGTTTAAATTTGTTCTGCTCTCACCAGCTAAAATATGTTGCAGGCGCAGATTTAAATCCTGTTTAACAGTAGCTTTTAAACTGGACCAAGTCATTTCAATTAGATTTAACATTGAGCTGTAAGGACTAAGGCTTAGCAATTTATGATTGCCGAATCTATTTTCGGTAAATAGGTACAATTTCTATACCGGCATGGAATCCAGCATTAGTTACCAACAAAACAAATGTTATAGGCTGCACACCGACGGACAAATTGATTTGCTCGTTGTGAATCATTCATATATTATAATGCAGTTTATAACATAGAATTTTGGGTTTTCATCAATGTATGTATTGAACGATAAATCGACGATGCTTCTCCGTGATTTTCACAAATGTTTGTCTCCCACGTGGCTTTTCACATTTTCTTGATTTTTTAACGCCCAATCTAATCTCAAGCCCTCTGCAGTCACCTTCACATCAAAAATTTCCTGCGTAACTTTGTCAGCTTCACTGTTTTTTTTTTACATCAACGCGTGCTCCAGTTTTATTAATTCTCAATTTGAAGTTGGTTATTCTCAATTTGAACTTGATTCCTAAATTGCAGTCGAAAAGGTATAGAAAATTAAGAACCGATTAATATTACCATTATTCATTAAATTAGAAGCTCATATCCATGTTACCTTTGTCATACCTACTATCACAACTTTATAGTTTGTGATACCCTTAGTATGGATTCCAGTTTTGACATGCAAGACTTTAAGAGAAATATGGTTTTAATTTTCTTTACATATAAATACCTCATAACGCATTTATTTGGTTCCTTAGAAAAAGGATTGGGTAAATTTTACTCCATAAGGATGCAGTCCTAAAGTTGTTAAAATAAGCTGTAAACAAAGTTAGGCGACTTTTCGGGTAAAACAGCAACTCGTGTAACAAAGAGACAAAGCCGTAAACATAAAATTCTAATTTTAGGCGATTAATTTTGTTTTATTTTTTATGTTGCCAAGGAAATCGGTGATATCAAAATATTTTGATATGCCTGTGAATTCAAGCCATACAAGTGGCAACGTTTGTGTACTTTCTTCCTGCTTCGTTTTACTAAGCACACAATGCTACGCGGATTTCGAATTACATCACTTCTTCTTCGAGACAAAAGCAATAATAGACAAGAGCAGAAATGCGTTTATTATTATTAAATTATCAATCTTCCAACGGTGATCTAAATTGGACCAGGCCTTGGAATAATATATAAAAAAAACAGCTTTCAGAAAAATTTACCACAAAACCTAGTACCAAGAGCGAATGTAATCGGGACAATGTCTTCAAATTGATGCCAAATGGTACTGGTAAGAAATTGGCATATAGGGGCACATTTTACTAGATATTTTTATTTATTTTGAATTGTGCTAAGAATTGAATTACATAAAATCTATTTTTGCGCCTCCGCCCCTGAAACACTGTTCTTGTTTTGCTTTAAATCGTAAACATACCATTCTCCGGTAATACTATCCTAATTAATTACATTTATCTGATTAAATGTAAATTCGATGACAGATGATAGAATTTTCGTGACGCAATTTGTGAATTTGGAAGAAACGTGAATTCTTCCAAATCAATTTTCGGAAAATTGTACAGGTAATAAATTGTTAATAAGTTAATAACACAACCTCTGTAATATGAGTTTGTGACAGAACCGTGCTCATACTCGCAAAACTATAGTTTCTGGCCTACTGATACAAATAACTGGTGTTAGGCACTATCCGTATTTTCAACTATCGATAGTTATCGATGGTTAACTATCGATAACTTACAAGATTTTCTGATAAAAACCTCCAATTTTTATATTATGTCATAACGTCACATTAATTGTAAGATCGACTAAATATTTATTGGTCACACTCATTATCTTCCAAGATAAAATATTTAGTTTTCTTCATAATTCTAGGGACTATTTTTCATTTAAATTTTCTTTTCTCGGGAGAAGTGTTCAAAGTTGTCATCATAGTATATTTACCATATCAACTACAATTATTGTTGCGAGCGAAATCTCCGGAATTGCCCATTCTGCCTAGGTAATTTTTTATATAAGGTTAGCACAAATATAGCCTGCAAAATAAGTAATCACAATCTTCTAAAGATAAAGCGCACTCTATAATTTCGGCTACTTATTCCGACGAGAATGGAGAAATGCAATCTTTCTCTTCTTGTTTGTTGTTGTTTTCTTCTCCTGTTTTGGGAGTTTGTGAAGTATGAATAGTTGTTTCAGAAGATCAGTAAGTATCGGAAGTTAAATCACATTTTTTTTTTCAATTTTTAACATTGTCATTGACTAATATATCGGCGATTCAAAAACCACTCAAAGTACTTACTAAAAGACTCTGCAAAACCATTATTATTGTGTAGATTTTCACATAGCTAATTATACAACGCATTACTATTATTATTGTATCGCCATTATTATTATTGTATAGAATGTATCTAAACATTTAATTAACTTCCCGACTTAGATTGACTTACTTCTGAACCATCCATATTTTCATATAAAAACAACATTTTTCACCCTATTTTTACGCTTACAAGAGAGTTCTCAAAATTACATCTCGCGAAAAAGGAACACACTATTGGTATATCTACAAACGGACCTTAATTCATTAATATTTATCAATACTGAACTAATCCAATTGTAAATGTTCTTTAAGAGATCCATATTATGTTACTATTTCATCTCAATTTTTATTTTTACATTTGCTTCTGCTATACGATAGTGCTTAACCACAATGATATTATCGATAGTAAACTATTTATAACTGTCTACTATGGAGAGTATGAAACTGATTCCTTAGAGAATCTGCGCCTGTATCCATTCATCTCAGTACGAATCGCAGTGCCCAGAAAAACCTCTATCTTCAGACGTACGAACGCATTCGCACATAGAACCATCCGCAAAATTATTATCAATCAAAGTCGACGAAGTGGACAATTCCTTGTTGGAATGGCCATATAAGCCACAAGATTGAAACACTCAAGAGTACGTTGAATTACCTGACCTGAGATTCTGAAGCAAGATATTCACATTGAGATTCCCACAAACAATCATTAATAAACCCATATCAGCTACTTCATCAAGTAAGTCAAACATATTGTTCTCAAATATTTCCAAATTACTCTTCGGCGAACTATACAAGCATATCACGAGATACTTCACCACCCCCATGGTCACAGCAATGGAGGTGTATTCAAAACTCTGTTCCACCTGCTCAATAGGGCACCGCAAAGCACAAGCATCAACGCAAACTTGCACATAAATGCCAACTTATGTGCAAGTTTGTGTTGATGCTCGCACATTTGAAACCATATTCTGCCCTATTTAAACAGGAAGTCAGATCTGCAAAAAAGAATACGTTTTTCAGATCTCACTGATTCCCGGTATATTCGGGTATGTTTTATCGTATAGACATGGTCTTGAAGCGGTATATGCGTAAAAATGGTGATATTTGATGATTTTTTTTATTGTATCTGCAAAATGTATGCATTTCCTAGATCAAAAGGTCAAATATCTTAATATGCAACTACGATTTCTTGGCAGAACAGTATTGGGGTATCCTTACGCTCTTCGAGAGGACTATAGATTTGTTTGTTTGTGTACTCCATCTGTTCAAATTGTAAGTAATATTTGGGTGTTTCTTTGCCCTGAATTTGTGTTCTCTTTTTTTCATTTCCACTAGAGTAGTGTTCTGAGAGGAACTTAGGACCTGCTCCATTTGCTTGGTGCAGAAAGTAAGATGCTTACTCCTACTTTTCATGGAGTAAATTGGAGTAAACAATTAAAGAAATCTTATATAATCTAAGCTCATGGTTGCCTATTTAGTGAATTGCGAAAAGTAAATGTATTAAAGGGGATATATTCAATTCATTGAAGTTTATTGTGTAAACATTCGAATATCCGCCGCTATCATCTCTCCCTTTTAACTTCCCTGGAAAATAGACGAACGCAAAGAGCTAATAAAATCCTTGCGGTCTCAGCAAGCGGACGCGCTTTCCACTGAAGCAACGGGCACCTATTAAAATGTTTACGGAAGCCCACACGACACACAGAACACTATTCTCTTTCTAAAGAAAACCTCCACGTAAAAGCTCTTCTATCCTGCAGTTTCGCTATAACGCGGCTGAAAACAAGCTTGTTACGTCGTCAAAATTAGTTAGCCCGAGAACAAAGCGTTATACCATCGCCTATTCCGTCGCACTCCGTTCCGCTGCACTCCACTCGCGCCTGTGTCGTCCACATACACAAACGTACACATTTTGTATAGTGCAGCAGCATAGATATAGTTTGGATGCATACACAAGGCTCCGGCAGCGCGGCGATGTGTATTGTTTGTTGCGTTAACAATAGTTTTACCGTCGCAGTCTCCGACATCCGGCCATCTATGTTGTTAGAAAATACAGAGAATGCCGATGTTACTATTCTACTCAACTTCACTTTGCTCTACTCTACTAGATACTCCAGTAGTATGTTAGGGAATCGCGTTTATTGTTGCATCGCATTTACCTAATCTACTTAATGGCGTTGCGCTAACAGTATCGGTTCGTTCGTGTAATTTGATTTTGAGGTTATGTTTTGTACTTCGCTTTAAGTGGATTTACTGGTAGAATATGAGGGCGAAGCGTAATAAGTAAAGATAGATGGAGTAAGGCAAGCCGACCGTGAAATACGATGTTCATGTTATGAGAGATACGAAATTATATTGTCCACAATTCAATTGAAAATCAATTATAACTAGTTATAGTTAATTCCAAAGCTTTCATTAGGTGCAAATGCGAGAGGAACTGCAGTGAGACCAATTCGTTTTCGTCTACATTGTATTAATATAATAGATTTACGTTAACAGACGCGATACAACGCCGTTCAGAACGCCATGACGTCACGAACATGTGTACATTGTAGACAAATTATTTGGTACATAAAAAATTCCAAATGAAAGTTGGACCACAAATGGATGCGCCAAAAGTTTAGTGGGGATGGTAGAATATATCAATAGGTATCAGTGTTTGAAAGTGTTAAAGTACACTCCGCCAAAAAAGTATCGCATAATTTAGTTTTGAATCATAAAAGTATCGCATAATCTTTGTTTGTAGCATAAAGTTGTAAATATACTTTAATGCGCTCTAAGATATAATTCTATGATTGTTTAAATAAAATACAGGCCAAATAAAAACAAGAACTCATACTTGAAATTTTTATTAAAACAAGAAATTATAATTTTGGAAAGAAAAATGTCATAACAGTAGCTTTTAATACTGAGTATTGCCACCTCTGGCTCTTATGACGGCTCGCATACGGTTTGGCAGAGATTCGATTAACCTCCGTATATAAGCCTGATCCAAATTCTCCCACTCGTCACGGAGAGCATTTGCTAGTCCATGCAGGTCCGCTGGGGCAACATTTTGGGTTCGTATCCGTCTGTGAAGGAGGTCCCACACGTGCTCGATAGGGTTCATGTTCGGACTTACCGCAGGCCAATCTAAAACTGGAATACCAACATCGTTAAGGTATTCCTGGACGATTATTGCAACATGCGGTCGTGCATTATCGTGCATTAACATGAATTCGTTTGCTATAATTGGCGGATATGGTACTACATGTTCTTCTAAAATGTCCGTTATATACCTGTGGGCAGTCAGTGTACCTCTGTCTACTGGTACTAACTCTGTACGACCTGTTAAACAGATGCCTCCCCAAACCATAATAGAGCCACCAGCGAAATTAGGTCTAGGTCTGATATTAAACTGCGAATAGCGCTCACCGTCTCGTCTGTACACTGAGATACGCCTATCTGAGGTGTAACGACCAAATCTTGACTCATCTGTGAAGAGTATATTGGCCCAGTCATTAATGTTCCAATTTACATGTTCTCTGGCAAACCTTAAGCGAGCCACTCGGTGGTTCCTAGTGAGACGAGGGGCTGTTACAGCTACTCTAGCTCTTAATCCACTCTGTCGTAACCTATTCCGAATAGTTTGAGTACTCACACGAGTATTTCTGACTCTAGCCAAGTCGTTCTGCAATTGTCTCGCAGTTATATGTCTTCGACGTAATGCTTGTAGTAGTAAATAGCGGTCATCTTGGCGAGTAGAACATCTTGGACGACCTGGTACAGGTCTTCTACTGTAAATGCCTGTTTCCCTATATCTGGCTGCGGCTCTAGAAACACTTGACTGATTGATGTTCATCAAATTAGCAACGTATGCTTGAGATCGTCCATCTTCGATTAAAGCAACTATAGCAGCCACTTGTTCTGAAGTTAAATTGCTCATTTTAGTTTTAAAAGCGTTGGTACAGAACTCTGACTTCGCACTTTAAAATTTGTCCGTATAGGAAGACTTTCAATAAACAACTGAACAAACCTTACACATATGCATTTTTCTGAATGTGTTCTTTTAGAGAAAAAAAAAAAGTGAAAACGCTAAGTTCCATTATTTTGTTAGTGTTTTTATAGTTCACATACACGAGGCAAACTTTTTGTGAACGTATAAAAATATCTTGGTTCATAAATGCCCTTTTTTAGTTTATGCGATACTTCTTTGGCAGAGTGTATATTCCAATCTTGACACTTCACGCAGAAGCAAGCAAAGACTGGTAACTAGCGTTTCCTCTCTATAGAACCACATTAAGAGATCCTTACGATTCATATCACCATGATATCTACGCTTTTGCTTTTTGGTAAAAATACTAGTTCCACTCCTAGTATAAATTTATCGTTCCTTTTCCGTTAACTTTATACTTTAGTTTTGTAATTCTGTGTTGCTATATTGTTCGATTTATTATAGTATAATCCTGAAAGAACTGGGTTTCCTTAAGGAAAACAATCTGACATGCATATATTATTGCATGAATATGATTTGTTCCAGCACAATATGTGGAACTCCCATTGAGGCCCTTTTAGAATCATCTCTTTTTTGTAATGAAAACCTGTATTACTTAATACTTTAAACAGCGATACACTGCAATGATTTTTTTTGTTTCTTTGATAAGACTCTTCAAAATGTTGGTCTGAAAAATATTTTATATGTAAAAACAGTTTCTCTAAACTATATACATATCTTAAGTTGCATATCTTATAGTATATTGTGTAAAATCATCAATTTTTAGGGCACCTTTATGTCGTGTGCGTTTCAGTTTTGGGCTATAAGCTGATTTTTTTGCGTACACATTGATGAAATTTAGTTTTTTTTGCATTACATTCTGCCGATTGGAACAAGATAAGGTAACAATTTCCCATCAAACAGTAATTTAGTGAGACCAGTAGTAAAATATTTCTATTATAATAGTGCTACAATAACTATAAGGTCACCTTAGCCGAGAGCTTACGTTTTACTTGCATCGAACTAAATTACAGTATTACTGTTGAAGTTAGACGTGTGATAGGTAGCCATGTAGAAACCAAAATATTTTTTAATCATGCAGATACCTATTCTATGACACTTTTATATGAAACGCTTTTATGTAATAGTAAAATCAAAATAAAGTTTTGATTAGAAAATCCAAGATGGTGGTAAGACGTGACCGGCATTCACCATTGCAAATATGAATTTATGTCAAAATATTTCGAGAAAACGACAGTGTACAACATTTTGAAACTGTAGATCAAGCCACTTCAACGTTAGAATAATACCTAGTATATCCTTTCTGGCCATCTTGTTCTCTTTCCAAGCCTGAGTCGTTAAAGCTTCCGTTTTGGTCCTGAGTTTTCGCGTGGAGGCAAATCCTCAAACTTATGACCTTCACTATGGCTTCTGCTAGGGTCTGGTTTATTGCCTCCAGACACTTATATCAGAGTCTTCATAGAGCTCATGGGAGGGCTTTATTTAAAGTGCTGAAATGAATGAATTCTGGCCATAGCCTTTGCGTCCTTCTAAGGACACTCACAATCTTCTAATGATATATCTAAAATGATTTTAGATTTCACCTACATACAAGCTTCACAAAAAATGAATGCGTACGAAAATTTGAGTAGAGCATGGAATTGATCAACTAGTAGTAGGAATTAGTATTCGTAGAGTCTAGGCTAACAGATTTTTTGATAGTCATGAAATCAATGGGAATTATGACCACAATACTACCAACAAAAAACCTATATTGCGAAACTTAGCATGAATTAAAAAAATTGCTTTTCTAAAAAATACGTTCTTATAATTTTGGGTTATCTTTTCTCCTAAACTACTTTTAACAACTTTAGGATTTCTTTTATAAATATTAGGCAAGAACTAGAATAATAGTGGTAGTAACAATTTAAGAAATTTACTGTTAAATTGCGTGGAATGAGAGTATAGAGTAGGTACCTTCACACCCCATGTTTTTTTCTTAATTTGGAGATTATTAAAAAATTAATATGATATTCGGTTTGATGTGGACGCGTGCTCGATGCGGGGACATGTGAGTTAAACATAATTGATCCATTTGTATTCTGAATCCTTTGCATATGGTAATGCAAACCTTAGCTACGCAACTGCTTTGATAATACCTATTTTGAAAGTTTGTAGGGCTCCTCTCCCTTCATATGTATCTTGTGTCCTTGTCGACTGAAGCTTTAGTTTGGATTACTTGATGTTGCATTACAAATTCTGTTATTGTTTTGCGTTGCACTGTATAATATTGAGTGTAAATTCGTATTCATAAAACAGCGTACAATTAGTAAGCAAATTTCACAATGTTTTGATATTGTAAGACCTTTGAGCGTTTAACGCATACGTTCACAATTTTGTAATAAAAAATGAGTTACATGTTACACGAACCAATGTTAAAATAACAGTTAAAATTATATCAGTGCTAACGCTTCTTTAATATCTGAATAAAGCAATAGTTTAGCCCAGTATTTATTGTGCGCTATAATAACTTAATAACTCTATGACAATGAAACATTTCAAAAAGTAAAAAAGAAATTGATACTTAGTAACTCCACCATATCCTTCTATTACTGAATTTAATCTTCTTGGTATTGGAAAAACAAGATTTCGTGCCAAATTTTCTTTTTCTGCCAAGCCTTCACATGTGCTTTCTATAGTGTTCCATAATTATTCTGCTGTATGTGGTCTAACATTCAATTCTGATATTGCCTTGACCATAAGACCGCATATATTTTCCATTGGATTAAGGTCTAGACTTTTAGCTGGAAAGGGCAACGTTTCGATATCATTATTTGCAAACCATTGCCTAACTGTATTAGACCTGTGGACAGGGCAGTTATCTTGCTGAAATATAAAATTGTTGTCTGGATACTTCTGACTGACTGAAGGCGTCGTAACATTTTCTAATATGTATTGGTAAGGCTGAGCGTTACGTCTTTCGGCGACCTTTCAGCAGGTTCCAAAACCATAACAACTAAACCATGCCCATACGTTTACTGAAAAACGTCTACGTCTTTGCGTCGCATATATCTTTCATCAAATTAAAATCATCATTAAAGTTGTGAAAAACTTTTTCCTCACTAAAGACAACGCTCCTCCAAATTGCAAATTTCTGAATACTTATTCTACGACTAGCCATCGCTTGAGAACCTGCAAAATGTGTGTCTACAAGAGCTTCTTTTGCAGCTGTGAAAGAATTCTCGCGTAATAATGCCACCAAGTTATTATTTGAAGATAATTGGAAACTCTCGGTCGACTTGAACCAACTTTTTCTGATAAGGTTTCTTCTAGCTCTCATCGCCGTTTAGTTGTAAAACTATATTCTTATTTCTATTAAAATTTTGAGCAGAAAATCTAATGGAAGCAATCATGTTCTCATTCATTTATTGTTGGAGTTCTTGTTATTTCTGCCGTTTGTCTAAGCATCGTTGAATATAGTGACGCGAAGTTAGCGTTTCCCCTATTTACAGTACAAAATATTAGTGTTTTTATGAATACTAGTCTACCTGTGCTTGAAAAAAAGAAATAGCTGATTAATAACAAAGACTTATCGTTTTGTGGTTCAAAGTAAAAGGAAAGACAAAAATGTAAATGAATATTCTTTCAATTTTCTTAGCGCCATTTTTCATGAACTATTAACATCGCTACATCAAAGGTGCGAATCCTACAGCATACGTGCAATACATACACAAAATCCCATAATCATGGTATCGCATCGCTCCTATTGAAAACATTCGATTTTAACTATTCATTAGCTTAATGCATTCCACGTTCCCAGGATAGATACATTATTCTGCGACATGAAACCAAAGCCGGAGCAAGTGCTACATTTTACGTTTGTCACTTGAAAACCCCGCGACGGTCATGTCTCGGAAGTACAGATAACGCTTGGTCGACTAGTCGGTTGATTCGCTGACTGGCTGGCTCTCTCCACAACTGTCGCGGTATCGATTTCTGGCCTCCGTCGCCGCTACCGAATCGAAATACGTTGAACTCTGCTGCCTCGCTACACCTCTGCCTTGCCTTCGTATCGCAACGGCATACCCTTAAGCTATCGTATCGTTTTAATTCGGTTCGGAGCTGTTTGTTTTCGTTATCGCGGGGTGTTGGGTGCCGCGCTCTAGGAATATCGAAAAGCAATGTTCCACCTTACCGTTAGGAAACGGAAAGGAGTCGCCTCCAGCGAGAATCATAGAAAAAAATATTTATTTATATTTACGAAAAGTTCTCCTGTGCGGCATGGAAATGGTGGATGCGACGGTATAGGGAGCCTGCAGCCCCTTTCTATCTCGAAACTCATTAAGTGGGTTACAGCTTAGAACGTAACTGGAGGATGCGTTAAATAAGTGGGTAAATTCTGCGAAGTGGGGTAAAGTCAAAGGTGAAGTGGCTTGCTTTCTTATTTACTAAGAGGATTGTTTAGATCAAGTTGAATAAAGTTGAAGTGTTTCTTTAGAATCCGCTCAGATTTGATTTAGTTTTATATCTAGAGAAATATAACCGAATATAACAAGAGTTTAAAGCAGAAGATATGAATGACGCTATTTAAGTGCATAAACCGAAATTATTAAAAACATTCGTATTTGGTTTTGTCGGATAATCTGAAGAACATCGACCATCTACTCTTCACCCAGTATTTGAAGTACTACTTGTCCACTTTCCAATGGATAGGTGTTGATGATGTTATACGCACAAAATCGGACATTTAGCAACACCTTTCATTAGTATCTGTAAGCTCTATGGGCTTATTACTTTATGTATGTACATTCATGCAATTCACTCCGAAATGATAATTTGGGTTAAGTGAGAAATAGCAACTACATAGTCCATTTATTTTTCCGCACATGATTAGAATATTCTTCAGGTTCTCCATGTAAGTGTGAGCCTGTCGAAAGTTTAAATATTTGATTCTGGTAGCCGCTGAGCAACACAGGCGCTAAACACAGCTGGTATTCAGTCTTACCAGAGAGTCTGATGCTCTGTAAGTACTTTCTGCGTCTCGACACGACTACATGTGTCTTTCACCTCTGCCAAACCAGGACAGACAGAAATGTTTCCTAGTTTGCCCAAAAATTCATTTTCTGTTAGCCACCGTATGTAATACATCTTAGGGAAGTTCTAGTTCCTGAAATACTTCCACTCTGCTTCCTCATTTCTCTCAATGAATGAGTGTCCAAGTACCCAGATTCCTTGATCTGTTGTTAGATTGTTGGCCGAATCTAATTAAAATGCTTTCCATATTAGTTTCGTGTTAGAGGAAGACCCCTCTATTGTTTTTATTCAAAATCGCTCTACAATGCATGTCAATTAGATTAGATAGATTTTGGCCTGAAAATTTTTGCAAATCATTCAAGGCTCGAATGTGTTACAACTTCTGAATTACAGCATGTCTCTAGCTTCCTTTTTACGTACTAAATACGATTTTAAATTAGCTGTTTCGCAAAGAATCTCAATTCAGTATTTCAAGAATTTCCCATTGTTAAGATTGAAATAAATACAAAATAAGCAACCCATAATTATCTATAAGTTTGGTTAATGACACTTAAAGATTACACGTGTTACAAAGTTTTGGGGAAGCATACTTGCATCACACAAAAATCCCTGTAATTTTAGTGAATGTCACCCGATTTTGAACAAGTTATATTCATTGTGAAGAAAATATCAAATAGGTGAAGAGCATAAATAATACTGTTTACTTTATTGGTTTGCACTGAAACCAGATGGCGCTTTCTGCTAAATCAGTTCAAATGGAGAAGTATCATTATAATCAATCCAGGAAAATGAGAAGGCAATGACAGTTTAACCAGTCAAAACTGTAAAGTGATATCTGTTGTCGTTCCAAAGATAAATTGATTTTTGTAAATTTTTTAAGCGTCGGTTCACCCTGTAAGCTCGACAAAAAAGGAAAACGTATCCTAAATTTGTAATTTTTCTCGTTTATAAATCCTACGGCAAAATACTTGTGCTTTCTTAGGCGGTACCTTAATTATTAACACCATGCATTCACCTGTGAAATGTTCCCAATAGTAATCAATTGTTATTGTTTAGTTTTTGCATCTGTCAACGTGTCAGTCTTTGCAATATTTATTGTTCAGTAATACCTTATTTTCTCAAGGAAGAAACTTATGATATACTGGTTGTGTATTTTGAAAGTTTACAAAATGCTGTTATTGTCGTAGGAGTGTTTGCTACACAGTATCCTACAAAACGGCACCATTCAAGGAAAGCATTTAGAAGATGGGGCCATGACTATGAATAATTGGCAGTGCCCAAATACGCCAGCTGCACACAGAAACATGCGAGCTTGGCTTAAATAAATTTGCCTTGGACCAAATAAATCTACGTTTTGAATGTCCGCACGACAAAAACTTCTTAAGCAAGAACAAAATTGTCTTAACAACATAATCTTTATGTAATAGGTTAACAGTTTTGGATGAAACTATTTCTAGTGCCCACTTAAGAATATCGTTTACTTGCATTAAAGGCATTAGTCTTGGAGCAAAATGTTGGAATTCTTGAATTAAATCACTTTTCATATCTTTTAAGGAATAGTAATACTTACCTTAAAATCATAACGCTTTATACAAGTCAAAGAAAAAATGCCAAACACAATTAGAACCGACAAATGCCACCAGACGGGCTCATGGTCCATTGTTGGAATCACCATACTAGCAAAAGCAATGAAAGGGGAATAGCCACTAAAGACGGACTCGTGTTTCTGCCTACCAGGTGACCATATACGGGACACAAGCAAACTCTCATCCAGGAGTGGGCCGCAGCGTAAGCCGGTAATGCAGCAGATATATTCTCGAGTTAAGAAAATTCATCGAAACAAAAGTTTTCATGAATTAAAACTTTCAATTTTCTTAGTGGTAAAAATTTACTTACAACAAAACTATTTCATTTTCTCTTTAAGAGAATTGTGTTAAAACAATATTTTGTTTTGAACTCAGAATGCATGTTTCTGTGTGTACTTGACTACACTTTGCCTACTTGATATTCTCTTCAGAGTCAATCCAAGTCTTTGAAAATCGGTTAACATTCACTAAAGTTACAGGTATTTCTGTGAGACAACGACGATTTCTTGCGAAAGCTTCAGGAGCTTAAAAATATTTCGATAGGTGTTTTTATTACCACATCTTCCAATATAATTTTATCGCTAAGCTTTCGGACTAACCGTTACTAAAATAAGGCTGGTGGCCACCCTCAACGAATTAGCCTGTATAGTTATTCCTTATATTATAAGAACCATACGGGTTATTATGATTATAATACCATGTGTTATAAAATTTGCCGTCACAACTTTTATTGCTGTATGTGTAGTTACAGCTCGCTACAATACGTACATGTTGGGCCCAACAAAGATACATACATTCCTAAACTTAATATCAGTAGGGGTTTTTTTATTCAATAAAGTTATTGTGTAAATATAAGCTTAAGTTTTATAGAAGAAATGCAGGAACATTTCTCGTGCAACAACTTCAAATGATTTCACCTCACCTTCCTATTGTCCTGCAACGCCATTCCACATCTGAAAACAATAAAAACGGAAGGCAAAGGTGAAGGATACCACTCGATGCATGAACTCGTAGTTTTATATCTTGCAGTCCATAAAATATGTATGTCACTACGATGTATGAAGGCGATCAAGCAAATACAGCGACTCTGTATTACTCTACTTTGCACTTTTTCTTTAGGCACTACTGGGAAATTCTTTCACGGAATATTTAAATCAATTGTACAGCTGTAAATACAAGAGAAAATATGTACTCAAAAAAGAATTAATGCATTTCACCTTATGTCATGCATCATAAACTTCACTACAACGAACCGCAGTGTACTGGTATAGCATTTCCTGAGTTGGTTGAAATTAATTAATTCAGCTGCCTTGTACCTGGTTTGCTTCTCGCTTTGATGTCGTTTTATTGTTCTTACCACCTTTGACATTTCCTAGTTGTTAATTAGGAGGGAAGATAAGGATCTATGTTAAACGTTCAGCATTTCTTATGCTAATACTTCAGCTAGCACGTAACTTAAATAAACAACAACTAAATTATCTAAGTGACTTAGAAGGTCATCAAAATTCTTTATGGAGGGTTTCAGTTTTAATTTTTTCCTATTTGCATTTTGATAATTGAAATTGGATAAGGAAAGCGCCATTTCTCTTGTGTAATATACTAGATATCCAAATCGATTAATTGCTACCACAGTCATTATTATCAAATTAAATCAATTAATCAAAGCAGAAGTTCAGATCTTCCTGGGAGCGATATTAATTTCAACTTAGTGTGCGATGTGACGTTATTATAACTATTGAGAGTACATAGGTCCCAATAACTTCAGTTAGAGCAAAATTAATTGCAACGCGATAACCCCCTGTTCTATTGGAGTTTCCATTATAATAGCTGTTCTGTGCATATAATGCTATTCTCACATATGTGTATGTAACTATGTAGTTCGGATCAGTAAGGCTATGTAAGTGAATGGATACACAAACAGATTTGTGCATGTGTATAAATTTCCTAACAAATCATCTCACGTTCCAGATAGAATAATCGAGTGTGGAATTTCTGACTTTGAGGCGCGATTGCAATTGTTCTCGTGTTACTCTATGCGTATGGAAGAACACATTCTATAATGACTGGCATAAATGTTTCAACATATTGAAAATTGCTGTATTTTTAAAATATAACAAAATTTTTTATGGGGAATCGGTTCAGCATGTCTCACAAACCCAAAGTTAATTTTGACATGTATCATGTCAATACGTGTGACGGCAAATTCGAAACGGCACGAGTAGGTAAAAGTCAAGTTAATAGTAATAAAGAAGATTGTCCAGAATTCAATTTTGAAGCCATGTGCGAATTCCGTAAACGCGTTTAAAAAGCAAAAATCACAGTGTTGTCGAACACCTTTTAAATAAATTTCATATTTCTTCTTTCGATTTTAGTAGCTCAACTAAACTAAAATATCTTCGAATTTAGTTGCCTACTGTGGCAAAAGGCTGCATGCAATAATAATAAACAAACTTTAGAGATATTTTTGTCCTAATTCTAAAAAAATGTACATATGTCTCAAAAGTTTTGGCCTAAATTTCTTTAGAACATTTTATAATGGTTTTACGGCAATTTTGCGGAACAGATATAATTAGCAGCTCTATAAACAAGATATTTGTTATTTTAAATAAAATACAAAGATCCATAGTTTTCAACAGTACGCAGTCTTCTGGGAATATCTCGTCTCCATCGTTGAACCCCATTTCAACATCAATCTCTAAAAATCCCCTGTCTTAATTGTTGCTCTTTTTTTTGGCTCTCCAACCCCTAGCATATTCGAGACAAATTGAATCAGATATCTTCAACTAGCGTAACAACCTGTCGTAAATTTGGGGAATTGTGGGTTTCTCTCCACAAAACATAATATGTTGTGAGCGTTTACCCAATTTTGAGTTTCGCGTGGATAATGGCAGGGTGTCAAGTTCGGCCAAAATGTTACATCATCTTGAGCATGATTCTGGTGGATAAAATTAATCAGTTTGGTTAAACAATAGTTAATATAACTTCGACTGTCCAAAGCCTCGCTTTTATCTCGTCCAACATAGTGTCTGAAAATCCATCAAATTAAAGCTTTATCAGCAAATTTGGCCTTTTGCTTGCATTTTATATTATCTGGACATTCTCCTACATTGTAGGTGTAAAACCCGTCGTTTCCTTTAATTTCCTAATTTCTTATGGTAAAATACTTTTGGTCATTGTTATTTGCCAAATGATTGCGCATTAAAGCACGGCCACATTTCGGTATTTCAGCTTATTGATTTGGCGTATATTTAAGTCATTCCTTTCTTCTGCTATATTTTTCAGTTCTTCTTTTCAGTTCTCTGGAAATTGTGTCCTTGAAAATCCCGTAACGAAATTTTTCTCAGTTACTGTCCAATGTTATTCTTGCCACTTTCGACTATTTGGTTTTCTCTATGTCTAATTAAGAGTTTCGTCCTTTAACTTTTCGGAAGATTCAGACATGACAAACCCTACCGCGACACGTTTTCATTTTTAAAAGGTTAGACTATTTGAGCTTTGGGCATCTGCTCAATTAAATTATAAATGCTTTTTCTAAGCTCTAATTTATATTAGAGCGCAATCAATTTCGGTAGCTAAAATGTCATTAAAATGGCAAATCACTGAACTACTTTTGTTTGCAAGTCAACTCAATACTTTGGTATTTTTTTTTTTTTTCATATAGTTGTAGTTTGTGCCAAAACTTTTGAGACATGCGTTAGTGCAATCCTTTTCCTGCAAAGAAATAGAAGTCATTAGAACAAATCTTAAGATTACATACCTTACGCCTCACACTATTATTATTATTTTAAGTAGGTTTCGAAATCAAAGTACAATGAATTATAATGCAAAATACAGAGATAAAAGTAGTGGTATGCTAACGAGAGACAACAAAAGTGAATAACCGCAACCTATTAGTTAGTCTAATTATGAAAATACTAAATAAGTATGTTATTATCGAACTTACTATTGAATCTTTGAAACCCATACTTATGAGTATACACCCAATAATCGTTTTCCATCTGTCCATAGGCACTACAGTTCTTCTTTCTCTGGATTTCTTTTTAACATTGGAACATATCAGGATTTACTTAAAATTAACAATTTTAAATAACAGCCCCAAATGTTCTGTAAAACTTAATGTTTTCTAGTATTGCACTAGTGTTCATACAGCATATCTATTACAAAATATTTGTAGTTCTGTAAAATATGGCAACATTTGCGCTTAAAACTGGAAATAAAAATCGTGTTGATCTCTCCCAGGTCGTCAACATCGTCTTGAAATTTATCTTCTTTATGGGTATCTATCATCTGTCATCATTTGTCGTCGTTCTGAAATTCATATTTTCGTTATTCTACCTAAAACGAAAATCCATATTGGAGAGGCTGTAAACAATAGATATTTATTAATAAATAAAACGAAAGCAAGCAAAAAAAAAGTATGCTCCTCCCAAGAATCTGAACTTGAGGTAATGAGTAACAACTTCCTTTCCTTAAATAAAAGGATCCTAATAAACAGTCCAAACATGGATCTTTACCGAAACATGGAGAAAAATGTTTAAGTAGCAAAATCTTCGTGGTACATTCCGTCCGAAATATAGCGAGAGAGATATCTACGAAAAAATAAACAATGCTAATATACTTTTTATAGACTTACAACCGCCCCAAGCAACACCATAAACGTTAAATAATCGTTTATAATGCACTAAATAAATGAATAAACGTCTCATATTGGTTAGTACGTAAAAATAAATGTACGTAACAATACCTCGTTGAAATATAGTTTTTCCCGTACTAGGGCAAAAATCCCAAAAGGAAGGTGAAAAAATCCCTTACCACAAAATTAGATAACAACACTGAAGTGTTATTCCACTAGTGATTTGGTGAAGAGCATATCTTCCAAGGTTTACCTTAGCCGAAAACACTATGTTTAACACTGCTTTTCACTTGTTTCTACTGAAGATGGCAACTTAGTTGCCGAAATACGTATTTAGATTTGTTATCTAATTTTGTGGTAAGGGATTTTTTCACCTTCCTTTTGGGATTTTTGTTATAGTTTTCAAGCCACAGTCTCCACCCATCACAGGACGTACTAGGGCCGCAAATCTTTTCCGCCCTGCGATGACTTGCACTACGTTTATTCTCATTTCGCAGTTACTTCGAATACAAAATATGCATATTTTCCTTTAATTTAGTAAGAAAAAACACACATTCACCCGTATTTTTATTGTCGTTTTGAGTGTTAAATTATAAAATCATATTTGAAAGAAAGACAATTATGTTGACAGGTTGGCATTTAATTTTGGTCATACTTTAACATATTGGCTGATTACAAATAGAACGCAGTGATAGATATTGACTGTTACACCACGCTCCAATGTAAGTACCGTGCAAATCTTTTTGGGGCGAGATCAATCTTCCAATCGCTCAGAGGACCAGCCTTCTGAGTGCAGTAGAGAGTGGTCAGGGCCATTCGAGCATCGTTTACGAAGGTGTTCCTTCTCAGTGCTGCAAAGGGCTGTGCGCCACCCTTGTTTGCTCTCCGCAGATACTAACGTGTCCATATTGAGTCATACGTCGAACTATCATCATTGATTACCATCTACACAGAAATACTGCTAATCCTGCATGGTGCCGGACAGTTTTTAGCAAGCTACAATAAGTAGACACGGTGTCGTTCTGCGAGGTGACTTATTTGATACTTCATTGCCATGATATCGTAGAAGCTAACGCTGTTGCCATTGACTTGATATTAGAATTGGTTAAAGGTCATAGAAACAACCCATTTGATAAGGCTACCGATGAGCGATAGAGGGACAGGGTTCCCGTTCTGCCGATTCCATGTGTTACACTCTTATAAACTCCTAATATATCGATGAACTGCAACTCTACATGAAAATTTATGAAATCATAAACTCGAGCTATCAAACATGTAGACCATCCCTATAAGTTGTTGTCTAAGGAAGATATTTTGCGCAGCTTCCTAGCAATAACCAAGCTTAGGGCCTATTGGCTGGCCATAGTATCGGTGGCATCTCAGCTGCTTATAGCTGATTTATATGTACATACATCATTTGGGTAAGCTCGGGTGGGCTTTAGATGAGTGAGACCGCTTATGGAAAATAGCAAAATAAACCCAGTTGAAATGGCTCAAATGCACATGGCTAGCGCGCTTCACCAACCAGCAATTCAGAATGCTTACATTAAGGTAATATGCATTTTTCTCTCTTAATTGTTTTATTTCAACCTTATTCAGAAGTCTACGGTATTTTGTCAACGTCTTGCTGTTTTCTGAAGTAAGATCTCCGTGGCATAGATCAATTTATGAACAATCGGTATGAAATTTAGTTGTTGCTTTAACAGATTGTTTCAAGTACAGCATGTAACGAAAATTCAAGAAGACGCTAAAAGCAATTTCTATGCCAAAAAACTACACCTTCCCTAGTCATACAGACGGTAACATGTTTACTTATTCAAATGATAATAGTTGATTCAGTGTATACCGACTTTAGCAAAGCCTTTGACAGAATTGATCATAACATTTTGATTAGCAAATTGCAAATGTCTGGCATTCACGGCGATCTTGTTCGTTGGGTGGCTTCGTATATAAGTAATCGTTCGCAGACCGTACGAATGGGCAGTTTCATGTCTGATACGGTTTCTGTCACGTCTGGTGTACCGCAGGGTTCCCATCTTGGCCCATTACTATTTCTTATATACATTAACGATGTGAGTTCTTGTTTCCAATTTTCGAAGTTTTTGTTATATGCTGACGACATTAAAATATTTACTGAGATTTTGTCAATTTCTGATCAATTTAAATTGCAAACAGATTTAAATCGTTTTAATGATTATTGCATCGCTAATAAATTATTTTTAAATCCTGCAAAGTGCAAAGTTATTAGATTCACACGAAACGTCATCACTTATAGTTTCCCATATTATTTGGGCACACATTTTATAACTGTTAGCGATATGATTCGTGATTTGGGTGTAATGCTTGATGCCAAGCTGCTGTTTAACCTACATGTAGACTACATTATTAATAAAGCTCTGAAGAAGCTTGGATACATAATTCGGTTGACGAAATGGTTTACCAGACTAACTGTATTTACTACGTTATACTATGCCCATGTGCACAGCGTTGTTTCCTTCGCTAGTGTGGTATGGAATCCGCAATACCATATCTACATCGATCGAATCGAATCGGTTCAAAGAAGATTTGTGCGATTTCTGTCAAATAGATTTAATATGCCTGTTTATAACTACGAACATTCTTTGTTAGAATTTAATATGTTATCCCTCAAGTCTACCCGTATTCGCAGTGATCTCACATTTCTTTATAAAATATGTAACAATTATATAGACTGTAGTGATCTTCTCATGTTAGTTAATTTCAACATTCCATCATACATCACTCGTTCGGTTTTACCATTTCGCCCGCCACCTTCGAACAATAATGCACACATGAATTCCCCTATGGTCAGGGGCATGACTTCGTTTAATAGACTATGTCCATCTGTTGATATTTTTAACGTTTCCTTATCACTTTTTAAACAATATTTAAAATCTTGTTTGATGGGAGGTATGCATGGAGTCTAATCTTCTCGCAGTATGTTATTAGGTTAGGCATTTGGTTTAGTTGTGTAATTTAATTTAATTTTTTTCAACTCATATTGTTTTTTTGCATACGTTATATCTAAACATGTAATATTGAAATGTATTCATTATTTTTTACTTGTGGATAGCATTTTTGGGTTCGTCCTGTAGCTATCCCAAAGAACTAAATAAATAAATAAATAAATAAATAATATTTGTTTGTAGGGCAGTTCGTCTTCAGCACATATGCTGGTTCATTTGATATCCTCTAAAAAACATTTCATTTGGTACATCCGTTTTTCCATGCCCTCTATATAACTAGCTAATTACAAAAATAGAAGGCAGTCAAGTTACTTCGCTCTAACAGCTGCTACACAGTTTCAACCCGTATACGTTACGCAATGCACAATCCACTCCTATTGTGCCGGAGAATAAGGTGGTCCCACGGGACCGCACTGGGGAAGGGAGGATATATGTGGCAATATCAGTGGAAAGAATTACGGCAGGACCAATTTCGCCGCGCCAGCGAAGGTGATCGGATTGTTCGGGTGTCACCCACGTCGATTCGCTTTAAATATAGAGGTCGCTATTGGCATCGGTGACGGATTCTTTCCTTACAGTAACCATAAGGTGAGAAAAAATGCAGATAAAGCATTCTGTACTTTGCGGGAGGAGGGCTCTTGGCACAACACCGGCCACCTATTGTTTTGCAAATAGATCTACCGCAGAATGGAGATATTGCGCAACACGGATGATAGATCGACCAGGGACGATTTTAGATGGGATAGACAGGTAGATAGATACACACGTGAGAAGAAGAAAGATGGAGATAGGTAGCATGCTAGGTGTCGGCCGGTGCATCGTTCGCCCGCCTCTCGGGTGCTATTTCCTCGGTCGTAAATAGATATCGGCCCTCCGCAATGGACTTGTATATACGCCGGTGACAATAGACCGAGGCTCGCATGTGGACTTGTGCACATTTGTGTGTCTCTGCTGTATCCGAGCGAGAGTGTGTTAGTTTATTGTGTGTGCTGTAAAATTAAATAAAGTGGCGATATATCCACGAACCTGTAGATGAACCGACCACTAGCGCGTTTGGGAACTTATTTAATTTGTTTTATTTACACTTCAACAGATTTTGAAACATTGAATTTGTATGGATTTCTCAATAAACGTTTTTATAATATTCCCGTCATTATGCTCAAATTTTAATACATGAAAAAAAAAAAACAAGTTAGGGGAATATGTGAACAATAAGTAGCAAATTCTAAAACTTATACAGTGATGCGAAACGTGTTTTAACATATTGTGGATATTTTTTTATTATTAAAATTTTGTTTTAGAGATACGTTCAGCATGTTTAGCAACTCCAAAATTTATTTTCACACACATCACATGACCATTACTGTAGCGGTTATTTAAAAAAAAACTAATTCTATTTCGAATATTTTAAATTTATTACATTATACGAAAATTCTTTTCGTGTTTAATAGCTGAACTGAACTGAAATCTTTGAATTTCATTGCTAGCCAAACAATTTTATAAACATAAATAACATAGCGAAACTAAAAAGTAGGTTTACACAAAAGAATGACAGTTGCTTTAACAGCGACTGTATCCCATAGATAGATATTTTTTCCCCAGCTAGTTAGAAAGCTGAATCATTCAAACCCCATTTGAGTAAAGAGTTTTATTTTCTCACCTAGGTACCTAAGATAGTATGTAATGTGATTTTTATGATAAAGCCGTACAGGTTAGATGTGGCAAGTAATTTAGAAGCTTCTAGGGAAGTGTCGTCTTAAGGGTGGGTGTAATTTAAAACGGAAATCTACAAATAGCAGTAATTATGTTCTAGTTCAAGTTTGCTAATGTTGAATCTAACTGACAAAAGTTATAAATACATGTAAATCTCAAACAAAATAGAACTAAATTCGTTACTGTCGCAAGTAATTTTTCTATTATTGTTGGAATTGAAGAAGTGGTTAGAGAGCATTTACAAACCCATTTTTTTGTTTTTTAGAAAACGGGAGATGGTATTTGTTAAATATTTTTCGATGGACGAATGTATTGCATTTCGTAACGACGAAAATTTCTTCTGCTAAAACTTCAGAGAGATTCTTCAGAATGAAGACTGTTCATAGATTCGTCAAAATTTGTAGGAAGATAATTAAATCTATTGTTACAAATAATAAAAGAACTGCTGTAGTTTATAAGAATCAAATTTAGAAAATAAAGCTTGAAAACAATTACGAAAGTCTGAAGGAAAAACTGTGGATGATAGAAAAATTCTATTTGCATCGTTCTATTCGGCTATCTATTATATTCTTAAAAACTACCGAGCCTACACAAACTTTTTGAAGAGAGCGAAAACGGGTTTTATTTTGTATTGTTGTATACAACCAACCTACTATGTTTTATTTTGCCTACCAGAGTAATCTGTACAGGTTTCTGGCTGGTTCATCGACAAAATGCTTTCGTTTTTAGCTTGCCAGTAATTGCTTATTTCCTTAAGTGTTTTACTTTCACACGGGATGTGATATAAACATGTCATGCTAGTTTGGAAACTACGTGGATATACTGTTGATTCTAATCTCTTGGTGTCCTTTCATAATATTCTGCAAAATTGCTTATATTTTAAAATTCTTTAAGAAGTTGCTGATGATATCAACAAAGGAATATTCTCTTGTTTTGATGAGTTAGTTTACCGCCCCAAAGAACATTTTAGCACAGCAACAATAAGAGTTTTTAACCTTCTAATTATTTTAAGCAGTAAATCCTAAGCAATACTTGTGGACATTAAAAAAAAAACGATTATTCTCGATCTCATATCGTAGATCTACCTTTACCAGGTGTCCCAAGATGGATTACCTTATTAGAAGTAAATGGAGAATTCATCAGATTTAATCCAAATTTTGTATGTGCAAGTTATTTGAGATGAAGTACGTTTGTGAAATTCTCAGTTATTTTTAAATTGATGTAAGCCATGAACTTGTGACACGCAAGTAACATATTTTCACTTGTATTAGTAATTTATTAAATATTTGAAGATATGTAAAAGAAGCCTTTCTTGATAATCTACCTGTCGCAGACTACCAAACTAGCTGGTATCGACTTGAAGGAGTCCAGCTGCAGTTGACAGTAGAAGTTGCAGCGGAACAAATCAATAATTAAAAAATAAATGATCAGGGAACTACTTTTAAATATATACTTGCAGTTCGAAATTGCAATGATATAGGTATAGGAACTAGTGTTGGGAAATGTCGTTCCTTTTACGGACTAGTTCCTTTCGGAACGTTCCAAAGGAACGAGTCCGCTGAACTCATTCCTTTGGAACTAAATCAAATATAGGTACATTCGGTATAGGTATCGTTCCTTGAACAATACACTCGCCAGCTCGCCGCTATACGCAGGCAGAGATATGTTGTTCCGATCGGAATTGGTATAAAGAGTGAGTGCGCAATACAAACATAGCATTCATCTAATGTAATCTACATCTACATATACCGTATCTATTATACATGTGCACAAGTTACGTATTAAATAATAAACCCAATATAGACTTTATTTACTATGGTAGATGTAACTTGTCGAAAAGAAAACAAAGAACGTTTTATTTTTATTTAAAAACACGTCCACAGTGTACAGTCAAGTTATATAAACAAGCTTTCAACACCACCAAATCGCTTAAAGAGCGATAACAGTTTCTTGTATATGTAGGTAATCATAACACACCGACTGTGGACCGAATTCATTTCGTTCCGATCGAACTCGGTTTAAAGGAACGATGTACCGAATAGGTACATTTGAGTCCGGACTCGGAACGATATAGCGGACTCGTTCCTTTTAGTTCCATGTCCGGACTAGTTCCTTTGTACCGAGTCCGAGTGGAACGACACCTCTCTAATAGGAACACCATTTATGTTCGAAAAGTAAATTTAACAGGCTTTGCGAAGAGTGATCAATATATAGAATGTTCCATTTAAAAAAATTACTTAAAGGAATTTTTCTAACATGCGGTGTGAGCGTAACGTGTGGAATGCTCTGTATAATGTAACTAAATACAAATAACACAGGAAATTACACCAAGGTTCCCTTAAACCATGTTTAAAAATTGTACTTTTAGTTTTCCAAAAAGCAAAGGTATGCGTACTTTTGTAAGTCATTTTTTTTAAATTGAGATGAATTTGTATCTCGAAAACGAGATAGGTATACTTAAGAAAATAAGTGTGAACGTTTTATGAAATTTAATAAGTAATCTAATCATGCTAAGAAATACAGATTGTTCCATTTGAATTATAAAAGTTGTTATCAGATTTAAGTAGAAGTAGCACCACTGCATGGATAGAAATATTTTAGAAACTTACTTCATCTCTTGTACATGACAAATTTGAATTGATTCTTCTCATATTTCTAATAGGACATCCACCTTGGGATACCCGGGATACTATAAAGTTACCGAGATCACAACATTTTGCCGAAATGAGTATTCCCGCTGGTGTGAGGAAATGTACGTGTGCCTTTTTGCTAATAAAGTGATTGCAAGTTGGGATATACCTATATATTTGCTTTAGCAACAGGTTGTTCCTGTATAGAACAAAAAAAAACTGACCTACATTACATATGTTGGGAATCCGAGATAGAAGAGCTTACTTCATGGACAAAATATGTTATCAAATTCAACAAATATTCATTACCCATACGTATTTCCGGAAGTATTGAAAACACAATGCTTATGTGCCGCTATTAGCCAGGCGAGAGGACGATCCTAGATTCTATTACGTCATTTCGCGATAATCCGCTCGTAATCGCTCAATTTGTCAGGCTGACCTGACGTAAATCGAAACCGACCGCATCATTAAAACGCGATCCGAATGATCGGCGGTCGATAAGATTTCGTCGGTGGGGGCGCCGCCATTAAGCAAAAATTAATCAAGCGTTCATCCGAAGGTGTCCGTCCCCGTCGTAATTAATTCCCACGACCGATGGCCACCACTAAATAACAAATTGTAGGCGATCATTACATTACCCATTGCCATTAACGTTACTTGTAGGCGGCGTTTTGGGGTTTAAATTCGAATTATGACGAGGCCCACGCGATACGAACATAGAGCGGCCGAGGATCTGCACGCACGCACTCACTTACGTGACCAAAATGCTTGGTCTTTCTGTTGAAGTGTTGCCTTTATTAATTTCATTGAATCGTGTCGGGCTAATTTTGAAAATTATAAAGACTGCTGCAATTAGGGGTGGCGATAGTAGATCTAGATGGAATAGTGTTATATATAATCCAATTTAATGGGCAACTAAATAACGCAGTAATCAATGATAATCCGGATCACTATCTACATATTGAAAAATTGTCATATCACAAATTGCATCAAATTACACACAGATTATATGCAACTAGATTGCTACAAAAATTTTATAAATAATTATTTATGAAAATACAATATACAGTTAATGTTTTGCCTTCATCAGAATGCTGTCCCTAAAACTAGAAATATAATCAAACCATGTACAGGGTTTTTGATTTTATTTTGACCACTGTTTATTTCCGTTACTATTACATATACAAGAAAAAATTCAAACAAAAGTAGTGTGTTTTACCTCTACCGAATAAAAATTTGACAACTATCAGAATTGCATATAGAGGTCACAGAATGTATATACTTATACATGAAATAAAAACTGTTTTTTGTTTATGCCGTGTTTTTTTTTTTCATTACCAAGTTTTCCACGTCGCACGTGATCTTTACAATGTGTTTTTGAGCAATCGATTACAAATATACCGCAAACTAAATATTTTATCTTTGCGCCACCGCAAATTAACTCTGGAAAATCGTTAATAAACTTGTTAATTGCGTCTGATAATGGTCTTCTTCTCAATCAACATATCTGCGACATTATATTTATAACATCCAATGTAGATACAGCATCTCTACAGCGTACTGGCTGCGCTACTAAAGCGGGTCGAAAATTTCGAATAACTCGCAGCCGAAATACTCCTTCCGTATCTCCGCCTGCGGAACACATGGAAAGTTGCCTGCCTTAATAAGGAGTTTATTTTTCTAACAACCAAAATTTTTACCGTTGATTTGGGTTAAATTTCAACCCTCATTGAACATTTTCTAATTTCATATTATTTCACCATATTACTCTTCTGCTAGGTTAAACAGATTCCCATTTCGCACAAGCGCTGGACAGCAATGCACTAATTAATTAGTATTCAATTATAGCCGACGGGTGTGGTTCCTCATACAACGAGCGTTCGAAATTTCAATTAGCCATCCCTTGAGCCGTGGGACCGATTTAACAAGTAATTGGTCGCGCACTCGGTTGTATCAAAACATAAATATTTTGTACGGAGATGAGACATGAATTTTCGAATGATATCGCTACCTATAGGTTCGTAAATTGCAGATACGTGTTTGTTTTTTCCCTTAAAATGGTATTCGTTGGAAATTAATTTCGTCTCTCGACTGTTTAGTCATTAATTTCAATTACAGATTGAAAATTCTTGAATTTGAATAGGTATACTACTGCTTCTCAGAAGTTTTAATTTAAGAGAGAGCGTTTGGGCTTTCAAATATGGAATGATGCCGTGTTGGTCTCAGTAATATTCTGTTGTCTGACGTACGTTGTTTTTAACGCGGCCAAAAGAATAAGATACATTTTGCAAAGAAAATGTATGCACCGTGCAAGAAGGGTTATAGAATTGGATATCATTGCAAGTCATAGATAGAAAGATATTTGCTCATCCTCTCGATATAATATGGGACAAATCAATAATTATACAAATACATTCAGTAATAAGTATACACTAACATAAAAGGTCAATAGATTATACAATAGACAATAATACTAATTACATACAATCCAACAATCTGTCGATCATCTAAAAATTCAGTTAGGAAGTAGTAACATTTTTCTTGCAAATTTTTTTTTAATTGTATTTTAAATTTTTTTTGCGGGGTATCATAGTTCTGAGGAAAATCATCAACGACACGATCACGTACAACGACAAATGCATTATATACAGTGTGTTAAAAAAAGGTTGTCGGATATTTTACCCAATTGTACTACTGGTGGAAATAAACAAAAAAGTCTTAGTCAACATGGGTCCGCAATTCAACTGTTTTTGACATATAGTCGATTGCATATTGTTTTAGCAGGATAAAAATTTTCAAAGAAATTCTGATCGCAATGTAAATTAAACAAATGTTTATTTAAAGTAAAACTAAAGAAATTGTTCTACATGTCCACCGTTCATTTCTAAGCACGCTTCACACCTTCTTATGGAAGATCGACGCAATCTTTCGAAAACTCCTAGAGTCCTACGAATTTCCTCGCAACAATTTACGATTCGTTGCCTGAGTTCTTCCAAATTGTTTACAGATCGTGCGTACACTAATTGTTTTAGATGCCCCCAAATATAGAAGTGTAGAGGTGTCAGGTCAGGGGACCTAGGAGGCCATGCAGTTGGTCCACCCCGTCCTATCCATCTCTCGTTGTGATCTTGATTTAAGAAATTTCTAAATACGATGGAAAAATGCGCAGGAGCTCCATCGTGCATAAACCACATATTTAATCTGTTAAAAAGTGGCACGTCTTTCAACAAAACGGGTAATTCATTTCTTAAAAAATCCAAGTATACTTGTCCCGTTAAACGATTAGGGAGAAATGCTGGACCAATTAAACGGTCTCCAAAAATAGCAAGCCAAACATTTAGCGAAAAACGGTTTAGGTGACGCAGTTCAACAACTGCATGGGGATTTTCATCTGCCCAGACGTGATTGTTATGAAAATTGAATATTCCGTCTCTTGTAAACCCAGCCTCGTCACTAAATAAAATCTGAGTCGCAAAATTCGGAGTTTCTGCCAGCTTTCGTAAAACCCAATGACAAAAAACTCTACGTGCATCATAATCGAGAGAAGCAAGAACTTGCACGCGTTGAATGTGGTAGGGATAGAGCTGCTGTTCCCGCAGAATTCTCCAAATGAGGGGATGGCTGACGTTCAGTTCTGCGGCAAGTCTTCGGATGCTAATATTTGGGTTGTCTTCTACCCGTCTCAAAATATCTAATTCTACTGCGGGAGAAGAAACTGATCTAGGTCTACCAGAACCACCATTAATTTTAAATGAACCAGTTTCGGACAGCCGGATATGAAGTCTTGAGAAAAGCTTATCACTCGGTAACAACCGATTTGGAAATTCTTCGGCATACATACGCCGTGCTTCAGTGGCATTACCATTCGCACGACCGTACATAAAATGCATATCGGCCATTTCTGCATTTGTGTACTTATGCATCATTTGAGAACAAAAAAAAATTGACGCAAATGATAAATAATCTGATGACAGATGTCTGACAGAACTAATTTTAAATCACAAAGTTGTTTGACAAGGGGAACTATTCTCAAAACCGAAAAATATTTTTTTTTTATTTTAAAATATGCAATCGACTATATGTCAAAAACAGTTGAATTGCGCACCCATGTTGACTAAGACTTTTTTGTTTATTTCCACCAGTACTACAATTGGGGCCAAATGCACCCGTATTTAAGGGTGTGAGGGATTTCAGCATCGGTGCAATGCTGACCTACCCACTGAACCTCCCCCTTTTCGCCACGCGGTGGGCTCGTTTCATAGACTACCTTCCAATTCTGAATGCTTTCCATCATGACCGGAGTCATATTTTCTATAGGCAGCCGTGCTGCAATCCTCGTTGTAACAATATTTCTATATTCGTCCCACTTTCCGCACTCGAAAATGGTGTGCTGTGGTGTGTCAACCTCCTCACAGAATGCACAGTTGCCAGTGTCTGCTTTGCCGAACTCCTTAGCATACGTTCCAAAGAAGCCATGGATTTATTCTGGGAATTAATTTCTTGGTCCACTGTGCCTTTTTCAAGTTTTTGTCCCATCTTCATTGCCATTACCTCATGGTGCTCCTTGGCTATATTTCTCGACATGAGGCCTCCATTGTAATACATGCATTTCCGTTCATGAGCTTGTAGGTCGATAGGGACGATACCTATTACATATAGTTACATATACTTGTGACCCATAAGAGGGACGGTTCTAAATGCGACAGCCACCCTCAACAACACCCTCCTGTGAGATCTCTCAGCTATTCTGGTGCACACCATTTCATTTAGTACTTCATACGATACTTCCTCACCGTACAGTATGATTAAGTGCACCACAGTGGCTAGCACCGTTCTCTTTGCACTGCTTGGTCCTCCTATATTTGGCATTACTCGCGCGAGTGTCGCGACTCTGGTTTCAGCCTGTTTTTGCCGCATTCCTGATATGTTCGCCGAATATTAATCGTTCGTCCAGGGTTATGCCCAGGTAGACTATGCTTTCTTTTGGTTTGTTGCTGGCGCCCCCATGCTAAAGTATATGTGTCCCTTCTTTCGCTTTCCTTTCAATATATTTGCCTCTGCTTTATGAGGAGCTACCTGCAACCCGTTTTCGGACATCCATATCGCAATGTGTTCCAGGTTTTGATCTGCATTGGTCATCTGAGCAAGCTCATCTTCGGCTGATACAATGAGTGCTAGGACGTTGACATACCCTACCGTGCTCGCCTTCCCCATAAGTTTTATTTCCAATGCGTCATCGTATAGCACATTCCACAATGTGGGCCCCAGCATAGATCCTTAGGGAACCCCTACCTACATCTTGGTCTTGATATTTTTGGCAATTTGTAAGTAACGATCATTTAGGAGGCATAGGGGCCTATAAGACGTATAGGTGTCGAGGTTTTTATCTGTTTTAAGGAGGAGTGTAACCTTTGCTATCTTCCATTCCTGAGGAATACGTTGTTGCTGAAGGAGTAAGTACATAATACCCAATATCCATTCAGGAGAGGCGGCTATAACTAGTTTAAAAATACTGATATTATATTTACAAACATAGAAGTAGATTCAAATCTAACTCTCTACTCTTTCAAACATATGCTCTGATACACATTTGCATTATTGTAGCCAAAAAAAATTTCCACCTCAGTACTAAAATAAAAGCAATCATTTTATTAGTTATATTACAAAAATTGTCATTCTTATTACACTTCAATAATAACGTATACTCGGTATAAATTGTATATGACAAACACGGTCATAGAATATTAATCTACTTATTACGGGGTGAAACGACGACTCCCACCGTAACCATGGTGGGCATGATCTCTGCAAATCAACGCCATTGCAGATGGCAATTGGGAAAATTGATTAATACAAATCAATGACCAAAAAATAGTAACAAAAAAGTTTTTGTTCAACCAGCAAAATATGCTGCTTTAACAGTTTTTAACCTTGTAACATTATTAAGCCGTGTATATGCTGCAACTCAATCACCTATACGGTTTTCTAGTTTATAGAAAAAAAGGAATATGATTGGTCTAGATAAAATACAACTTCGTACTTCTAGGATATGTTTTCATTCGTGACGTGAAATTCTTGACGATAGGTTACAAGAATATGAGTCGGTGTTCTGAATGTTTCCATCGTCTGTTGGATTGTTGAAATCCAATAATCCAACAGACGATGGAAACAGTGCAAACACTAACTCATATTAGGTTTTTTTTTCATGCTATGATGGAAGCTTTTCAATAAATTTTTTTCTGCAGGTAATCCAAAAGCAATTAATGTGAGTAAAACCTGAGTGCTCAGGCTATGCATAGGATTACGTTACGTACAAACATGCTATGTACAGGGAAATACAAAAGCACGGATTCCATTTCGAAACAAAACGTCGTTTAAATGAAATTATGTTTTGAAAAGGAGATACGTATATCTGCATTCCCATGTTCATATTTATCTCTGTTAACGCGCATATTGTTCGAAACATTACGCACCGTATGAAACTAAAAATAAACAGCGCACGCTAAAATACATATGGCCAAGAACTGTACTGAAGAGTAAATAAGAAACAAAACATTCCAGAAATCCCGCCTGCCTATTAGTGCGTTTATCGAGAATTGCTAAACCAGGTGCCACGCAAATTGAATCCGGTTTTATTATCCCACCAAACTCACTTCGGATACCCTTCGTTATTTGCCCGCTTGCAAATTCTCCCTGCCGCAATAAATTCCACATGAAAAATTATGTCTGGTCGCGCAAGTAATCCGTTCTTGCGCGACTGTGCGTCTTTTTCGGAACCTGGGCAAGTTCTCTGTCGCACCCGCTGGTCGCTTTCGGGATTTTGTACGATTGCTGAGTTGGCAATTCGATGCGGAGAACGAAAAAAACAAATTGGAAAATACGGAACTCCAATTACGGAAAAAAATCTAGGCTCGCTTGCATATTACACCGGAACGGAAATTATTTTTATGGGTATAGGATTTGCTCCCACGCGGGTCGTTTCGACGAGGTTGATGGGGAGTATCTTTCTTGTTGCCGCTTTATGCTCTAGGGGAAGCTCCATTATACTAGGTGAATTGTTAGCAAAGAGTCAAATCTACAACTAGCCTTGAATTTTCGGTTTAGTTTCGTTTGATAAGACCAAAAGTGACGCCCAAGAATATTAAATCTTTCGATACAACTACACACCAAGAAATACCGTGCTAGATCTGGAAGTGAGGGCACTGTCATTGGGAGTTTCCTTACGTCCAAACGCACAAGTAGTTAAAAGTTGTGTAATTTAATTAAAAAAGCATATCAAGATGATTAGTCTTTGCTTTGGTTATAAAGCTAATTAAAACAAAGCAATTAAATGTTTCTTTTAAAACGTTTCGACTAATTTATTAGTCTTTTTCAATTAACATATCTGTAAACAATATTTACTTTTTTACTTAAACTATAGAAAAACAGTTCAAATATAAATACTTAGATAATTTAAGCAGAAGTAAATTGTGCTAATAAAAAATAGGAACAACAGTCATTGTCACAATATAAAGTTTTACACATTAAAATTTTGTAAACGGGACAAATACAACAAACAAAGACATTTAACATAAAGAATGAAAATCTATTGCTTCTTCCCACCAGTTCGGTGTTTTGTGATGATCACAGTATAATATTGTATAACGATGTTAACGCAGAAAAAATATATTTTGAGATATTCCTGGATCAAGTTTTCGAATTAGTTTGCAACAGAATGCTCTGAAGTGATTTAGAATTGTAGAATTCGGAAACAGTTCGTCGATACAAGCGACTCCCCGTCAAATCACTTCACAGGCAAATATTAAAGAAGTGCTGTTAAATCCTTACTATTATTTTCAATTTTATGTAAACGACTTAGTCCTGGAAAAAGATATATTATATGCAGATGATACTTCTTTAATTGTGGGTACATTAATAGGGCTAAAATGCTAAATGCGCAGAGCGTTCCCTAGATATTGAAAAAATATTATATATTGCTTCCTCATAAATTGCAAGCAATTGATTGAGTTTAGAACTGCAATATGAGACAGTGTTGAATCAACTTTAGTAAAAATATATGTCAATAGTATTACAAAGCCAAAGTAAAGGTTGAGTTTGGCATGCTTCTCAACTACATACAGCACGAGTTCTTATGTTTTGGATTATCCCATATCTTTTCTTTTAAAAAAACTGTATTCTTTGTAGGTATTTGAAATATTTTCACCGTGAAGGCATTTTCATAAACTTATATTGTTCTTTAAGGCCTTTATCTACCTCAGCCAACAACAGCAAGCAACTATACTTGGCTATAAGAAATTACAGTATTATAAGGAATCACATATATTTCTTGTATTGACCTCGAAAATATAATTAGACATTTTCTAAAACTCAACAAATTTTAAACTTACATTGAGATCTTCATCTAAGAAAAGAGGATTGGAAAAGCCAAAAATACTCTGAGTATAGAAAAAATAGAGTGGTTATAAATAGGTTGTTTTATTGTTTTTTTAGTAATGACAACATTACATTCAGAAAGTCAATAATAAAGGATATAATAATTCACTTTAAACAAAAACAACTGAAATTAAAAAGGGTGCAAACAAAAACATGAAAGCATGCCTGAAATGAAAATACAAATAATCAGTACTAGAGAGTAAAATATCTAACAAAATTCGTTGATGTTATAGTAAGCTTTTAGCTAAACAAGACGTTTTACATGCAATTTGTAAGTGGTAATTGATAACTCTGATTGATAATATATGTATTTAGTTTTTGGCACAGTTGATTAATATGACATTTCCAATTCAAATCAGAAGTTAACATAACACCTAGAAGATTAAGAGAACACACACTACCCTGCCCCAAACTAAACCTTATTTTTTGTGTTTTACTCTCATTAAATTTTAACTTATTAGCAGCATACCAATGATTAGCTTGTGTAATAGATATTTCCTCACTATCAATTAACCCATTTATTGTACTTTGATTACTGATGAGAGTGGTATCGTCGGTAAATATTACAGTACTGCAATGATCCAAATTACAAGAGAAATCGTTGAGGTAAATAATAAACAAGATAGGGCCAAGTTTGGATCCTTGTGGAACCCCTAAAGATATTTCTGTCGGACAAGATACAGTTTCTACATTCTGCTTACGATCCTTTAAGTAGGTTTTGAATAATTGCAAAGGTACACCTCTCACACCGTAATATTCTAACTTTTTTATAAGAACATCATGGCCAACACAGTCAAAGACTTATCGAATGAAGTAGCAGAACATCCCTGTAATGTGTCAATAGCGTTTGTTATATCTTCAATGAGTCTTATTAATGCGTTAATAGTAGATGTATTCTTACGACAGCCATATTGCTGAGAACAAATGAATTTATGTTTTTCGAAGAAGCCAATTAATTTTATTTTAAGTAACTCTTCAAAAAATTTTGACAGTGCAGGTAGAATAACTATTGGTCTATAATTATTTAAATCATCTTTGCTACCTTTCTTAGAAAGAGACATCACTTTTGCAAATTTGAGTTGTGATGGAAAAGCTCATTCTATAAAACATTTATTGATAATATCGGCAAGTGGGTAAGCAATGACTAACCCTTTCTTTAAAACCATTGAAGTTAATCCATACACGTCTTCACAATTACTATTACTCAAAGATAAAATGGTCTGATGGACTTCTATTTCATTCGTAGGCATTAAATAAAATCGTCACCGTTGTTTATTCTCACATTATTCAAATAAGACTTACTGAGTTCGTTATACAAACTTCTACATTCTGCTGTATTAGTTACTTTACGTATGATATTCAAAGCCGCGAGTTGACTTTTCATTTTTTCTAACTCACCTGTGTACCATGCAGGTCTCTTAGTCTTATTGCTAGAAGAAAACATCATTCGTGGACAATTAAAATTAAAAGGAGTTACAAAAGTTTGAAAGAACACATCGAAAGCATCAGAAGCAGACAATAGTGCTATAGTCTCTATTTTTTCATTACAAAGGTATCTGGTAAGACGTTCTCTTTGTATCAAGACATGTATAGTGAATAATGTAGCCTAGTTTTTTTTTTGTATATTCTTGCACATACTATGTCAAGAAATATTTTTAGTACTTGACTCATTAAAGTAGTGACTCTATGGGTTGAGTATTTGATGCAACTAAATCTACGGACAGACGAAATAATCCATAAATTAATTTAAGAAGGCCTAGATAAATGATTCTTACGAGTAGCTTAACTTAAGCAGCTCATAAATAGCAGAATACTTCAAATTAGAAATTATTACTTTACGAATGTTTACATTCGCCGTACACGTGTAAGTTTGTCATTCAACTAAGATTTTTACGTTCAACAATATTGATTATCTGCCTCAAAGACATGTTCTCCCCGTGAATTATGGTCCGAAGCTTGGCAGCGCTTCTATATAAAAACTAGTTCAAGTTCTCGCGATATATTGTTAAATAGAATCCGAAATATTTATAGAAGATAATAAATAAAATTTCACAAAACAACGCAGACGAAAATTCTGACGTATATATAAGCACAAGTAAATTAAGTGAGTGCGAAGTAGGTTAGGATTGCAGGTTTTAGTTCAAGCTCGGGTGTATAAATAATACCTTTGGTCGAAGATCTTAAGAATAGAGGCGACAACGGTGAATCGACTAGAGTCCGTACGGGCGCCCCATTTGTTAACATTAACACTCGTGTATACGAGGCATGGCTAATAAAGAACGAGACTGGAAGCAAATATGTGATTTTATTACTCCAAATTGTATAACTTTGTCATCAACACACACCTATTTCAACGTTACAACCGCTACATATAAAAGCCGGTACTTATTCTTCATTACTTCTTTTTGAGATTGGCCGGCACCTTAAAATAATATTGTTGGCTAACTGGCAACTCTATCAACCATGACCATGACATTTATATCGAAGAAAATAATAAATATTTGAACGCACAAGAAGTTTATGATCGATAACATAATCTCACTACTGAATCAACACCAGTTTCAGCTTTACGTGAATTTCGTAACATTATCTAAGTTAAAATTTACACCAAAAGGCATCATCTTTCATCCAATAAAGAAGTTACTAGTGAAAACGATATTGCAATACTTTTTTCTTTTACTGTTTGTATTTACGTCGGATAGTGGATAGTACATCAGATTCAAGTAGCTTCAATAATATAATCCACTAGAATAAGTTCAGAAGCCTGTGGTGAATAAATTATTGTATCTTCCCATCAATCTAAGTCACTGGAACACTTCCGTTGTTTGACTTATAGATTGTGATGTGATAACCTAGTGCTCCATATGGTAATACCAAATTACTTGCCTAATATGAAATACAATATTTTTGACACAGAAATTTTTCATAACGCACAATAAAGGGTGCTTCATTTTAATCGCCCCAGGCAAATTTGTCGAAAGATATGGAAAATATAAAAAAATGTTTCAAACAAAAGATGTATGGTTTCGAGGGGGACATAAAATGGTTTGATTAGTTTGACCTTGAACTGTCATTTCAAGGTCATAAAGGCTACCTTAAATTTCTTAAGCCTATCTCAACAGCTTTTCAAACCACTGAAGGCAAAACACTTTTTATAAAGCACTTTAGCACTACGTTTAACGCAAATTATGCTGGAACGCAGCATGCAGCGCCAGTAAGCTTAATTGTTGCAACTGAGTCCACTGACCGTGTCCAGTATTTCACTAACACAAAAAAATATATTAGGCACAAGTGATTGAATTATTTTATTTACCTTAGTTACGAATATGTCCACAATGTCATAATTTTGTAGGTTAGATTTCACATACTATAGTTAGATATCTCACAATCTTAGCATTTACAAAAGTCGATATCGCTAATAGTCCCTATAATTTCACTAATTACTCTCCGCATATTGCATATCATCTTATCCAAGATATTCCTTGGAAATTCTAATAAGAAAATAGGAGAGGCCATGCTAGAACTAAGCGGAAACAGACTACGCATCCTTACAGGCTTTCTTACAGGGCATTGTCACCTTGGGGAACACATGACAGGGATAGGTCTGAAACAGAAGAGCGATTGCAGGTTTTGTGGGGCGGAAGGTGAAAGTCCGAAACACCTAATATCCAACTGGACTGCTATCACAGAAACTCGTGCCAACCATCTTGGCCAAGATGTCATAGACAAGGGAGAAATACCCTTTCTGAAACCATCACCGCTATTGCAATTTATTAAAGCTCTCAGACTGGATGGGGATTTATAGGTGCGGGCAAACCCTAGCAGCTTACAGCTGATGTAAGGGGGCACAGTAAATCAATAGGTCGCGGTGCAATTCGGGGTTATTATTATTATTATTATTATTATTATTATTATTATCATTTACTTGCAAAACACAAAATCGCTAATAGTCCATAATATCTGATGCCTGTATAGCACCAACTCAAATCAAATTCCACTGATCACCATGCTAATAGTCCTTCTAACATACAGAAATCCTTTTCGTATCACTTATTAATAACACTGTATTACGGCTAATAAATCTATCTTTTCGTATTGTAGCTATTGTAATCGCAGATTCCATTGTTTTCGCCCTTCGTTTTCCGTGCAGAGCGGCTACGCCGCACGCTTTCACTTCTCATTCGCACTAATCGTTGTCGATGCTATAAGATTCCGTGATCGTGAGTATCGATAATTTTATCGTCAGAGTAGGCCCATTTTTATTATTTATTATGGTGTATTAACTTGCAAACAAATACAACCCGAAGGAATTTCAAAATGGGTGACTATATGAACATATGGAGAAACAACCATGGAACCTGTCGATACCAATTACCAATCCGAGCGTATAGATTTGTACGCATGCGCATATGATCACTTTCTCTCATATTTTGCAGACCTAAGGCAAATAAAATTTACCCTCAGTTTTACTTGAGGGGCTATTGCCGGTAAATTAGAATTTACCATACTGGGAATGGTAATAATGAGTCCGCACAATAGTCAATGCAAATTTTTTCAGACTTACATGGGAATAAAATATACACATATAAAATGGCATCTCTCTATTTTACACTGCATATGGTATATATTTGAATAAACTTATTTGGGGTTGTAGTCAATGTCAAATCTGCATACTAGTTATCGCAGTTGGGCATGTTTTCCATGATCTTTGTTGTAGTAGATATCAATCATTTATCATATGAAGTGGCGCTGTCACATAACAAAGAGGATTCCCTACCACTTGAAACCTTTTACATTTAATTTTTATTTAACATTAATGAAGCCTCAGATATTCGGTTTGTGTACTCGCTTTTCGCTTCCAGGACGAGGCAGTGATTTTTAATTGTGGATGCAAATCAGAACATGTCTTCTTCGCATATATAGGAGATAAAGTTGTAGGTCCTGTGTCAATGCAATCTTTGACACGTATAAGTTCTCTAGCAGAAGTTGGAGTTCCTTCGGATTCGACAATACGTCAACAGATCTCAATTCTTAGAAGTCTCAAGATGTATTCCATAATCCAAAGCTTCGTTATAGAACAAACTAATAAATATTATTGAAAAAATGTTGAAAGATCTGCGCTGAGTTCTCTCGTGCCAAATTGTCGGTGATGAAAAGCTACACGATGGATTGACACGACAACAGCTTAGTAGTTTAATCCGGAAGATTTCTGCAATGTCAAAATTAGTATTGAACATTTGAACCAGCTGGACCGACGGGTTGTCTAAAATAGCATATTGGATTGAGTAAATCATCATCAAATTTGTATTTTAGAGTAAGCACGATGGCAAAAATTCTTGTGGATAACACTAAACACTAGGTATTGTTCTTGTTTCAAAAGTAACGTAGGGATTAACTTAGCAATTACATGTTTAATGAGGCATTTCATTTCTCAGATCATATCTGAGAAATATTTAGCACAAGTAGCTAAAGAATTGTAATAATTGTACTACTACAAATATTGTTGTTAAAAAAAAAATCTTTTCTTTGTTACGGTGTTAGGATTTCTCTTTTCTATTTCAAAGTTAGCACAATTTTATAGTTACATGTTAAAATGAAAATACTTAAATAAGTTGATTCACAGAAATTCAGTAGTTAATAACTTGACTAAAATTATATTTACGAATAGTAGTGTAAACGATTTGAGAGAAATAATAAACTGTTCTTTTGCCACCATTTTGGTTATTTAACAACTACACCTCGTATCCGTGTATTATATATATATGAAATTCCCGCTCTAATCTTACTGCACACCTGTTCCAAAGATGATGCCTTAACTCCTGTCGCGACCGGGTCTGGTATAGTAGGTTACCTACGCTATCTGCCAAATATTTACTACACACCATTTCCAGCATATATTGTGCTCGATCAATCGCGGTGCTATAAATATTTAGGTCTCCCAAAAAATGGGTTATACAGCAATGTCGAATGACGACGATTAGATATTTTGTGTCTAGGTTAATGTTAGCGGGATCTCAACTTGGTTTGAGTGCATTGTGTAGATGCAACAAAGAAATTATTATACTTCTACGCTATACTGGTGAATGAAAATAGTGCAGTTAACCGTTTATGTATTATTTAATTGTGTACTATATAAGACAAATGTCTTACATCAGATTTGGAGAGACATGTGAAGTGAGAAAAGTACAGACAATCTATGAACTGTGAGAGTGTAATATAATAGTACGTATGGTCTGGATAGCGCAAATACCTTTTGATGATAAAAAGTAGCAAATAAAATATGAAGCAGACTAGACTGTTCACATTTCGAAATGCATAATTACCTTATTTGAGCTTCTTTTTTTTATAATAATAAATTCTGAAATAATTTTAACATTATTATTTTCATAAAAATAATATAGGTATTTTATGAGCTCCTATTTCAGTAAATACATAAATTAATTAAGTCGATAGATTTTTGTTATATTTAGTAAAAGATGTAATACAACGCTTCTAATATAAATAAAATGTAAGTAATATCGTGTTTAATTTATTCATTTATAGGTCCTAACAGGCATTTAATTTTGAACTACAATTTGTACTGTATAGTTGATATTGTCTTGTAAATACTAGAGATGAGCTTAGGCAGACACAATTATCTGTTAAATATTATCCTTAGTTACAATGAAAAAAAAATATATATAAAGATAAAAGATAAACTTTTTAGGATCCTGCAGCCAGATTTATAACATTTACATACGCGTGATCTTAGGTGGTGTTCGGCAAGGTGGGGCAATATAACTATCGTTAGTTAGGACTGGAAAAACTCGTGTTTAGTCGACTCTCGGGAAAGCTGCTAAGCAACACGAATCCATTCTTCCGAGACAAATAAACACGAAACACGAGCCTATCTAATCCTCGCTAATGATTGTTATTTTCTCCTACCTTGCCCAACACTTAGGAGGTAAATTGGAGATATTATTTTTTATAATTATTAAAGAAAATTGTGAAATGGTATAAAAGAAAAGTAATTCATTAATAATTTACTGGGATGCTGGCTTGGGATATTATTATAATATTAGTATTTCATTACTCATACTAACATCGTTAAGTCGAAATGTTTTGCGATATAAATGAGTTCCACTAAATTATTAGTCAATTAATAAAAGGAATCCCAGAGAAACAAATATTTATACGCTATCACAGTTCATAGATGCTCTATACCTTTATTTATATCGCTCTCTAAATCTGAGACAAGACGTTTGTCTTATATAATACATGTTCCTTTTTAATGTTAAATTTACACTTAAAACGTTTTTTAACCTTAGGCATATTTAACCTAACATTTACTTACAATAATTTTATTATTCAATGGTTACATCAACCTTTAATATTCGACATTATAAAATCTCCCATTTCCCTTATGATTACGGTATTTTTTACTTAAAACGTCAATCTAAATTAATATAACAAAAATCCCAAAAGAAAAGGTGAAAAATCCCTTACCACAAATTTATTAATTTTGTGGTAAGGGATTTTTCACCTTTTCTTTTGGGATTTTTGTTATAGTTTTCAAGCCACAGTCTCCACCCATCACAGGAAATCTAAATTAATATTTACCTTCCTCTGACATCATTCATTTAAAATAATTCTCAAAATAATTGCAGCATACCAAAGTTGGATGCCTCCATATTCGAGGCATCTTAATCATGCTAGAATGAATGATGCAGCGATTACAATAATAGATAATTTGGCGCGCTCGTTTGTCGAAACAATTGCGAGATCGACTAACTAGCCGCACCAATTTGTACGTCCTATATTTCGTGAGATTAGTATTGTTCCACATCAAAGGATTTTAAGGAAGAAGAGAAAAGCAAATATAGGCATTTAACCAACATCATTAGTTCATTGACTCTATGACGTAGAACAAAACCGAATACTGAAATGATATTGTTCGGAAAAAAGTAATTGGACTCCACGAGAATATGAATGTTTTTCATTGTATATGTAATAGTTTTAATAAATAAAAGTATCTAAATAAAGCAAAAAAGGCATACTTACTGTATGTGTTTTTGGCAATATATCACAATATTGCTATTGTCCGTTGCAAGGTTTGAGTTATTACATGTTGAGCGACAGCAGTTTTGCTCAACTGAATCCTAATCCGGCATATATAACATTATCCAAAACAAGAATTCAGGAAATATTTTGTTGGGTTAACCGTTATTAGAAAGAGAGGATATACTGCTATGATGTGTCTTAGTTGGTGTTGAATTATGCAAAGAATTGAATACCATAAAATTTATTTTATTAATGGTGTACAATGTTTTATATTATTATTATATAATATGTACGTAAGTACCCACACATATGTAGCACTCACTTTGTCGTGCAATTTTTAATGTAACTAGGGAGACTATGCCTTTTATTTATTTTATCTTTTTTTTTCAAACTGGTGATATGTCGGGGATGCGTTACCATAGTATTTCACTTTGTCGTTATAATGTATTAATCAGGGTTGTGAACGGACTTTCCATGACAATGGTTGTTGATAAAAGAGAAATATCTTCCTATTCAAACTTTGATAGGAAACACTTGTTTAGAAGTATTATGTGGAAAATTAAATTAGAAATTTGATTAATAACGTATGGAATTGGGGTTTGTTAGTTGGAAGTGCCCGAGACTGCTGTACTCTATCCCGGTTTTCTGATATCTACTATTTCCAACGACTTTTTCACTTCTTCACTTCTACTAGAATGTCTGATATTTGGAACGTATGTTTTAGAGGTGTTTTATGAACCTACAGTAAGCAAAACGTTCTAATTTTATCAAATATTTAAATTAAAATATCTACAAGCTATTTGGAGGTTAATTTTGTTTGTTGCGCGTCAAAATTATTTAGTGAAATTTAGAAACATAAATAGTTATGTCGAATGATAGTTCGTAACAATTTTCTTGATATAATTCAACAGAGTTCTATGTATTTGAGTAGATTGTGATCTAGATTTTTTATATGTTTGGCGTACTGAATTATGAAAGGTCATTAAGGTATTGGCGGGGAATTTAAATTGAGTTATATATTTGCACCGATCGATTCAATAATTGAATGTTGTAATACATTAATTCATATAGTATTTGAAATATCTTATCTGCTTGAGCTAGACGAAATAATAAATTGTTTGTATAGTTTGAAGTTTATTTTTTATTTATAAAAGTCAAGGATACATTTAAAATATATAATACGGGCAAATTTTCTTAACATTACTTACTTTGGCACAAAAGGAAAACAGTAGTGAAGTCAGCGGTTTACTTTAATTGCAAAGTAGTTCTTGTAACTTAACTACATATGTGCATATAGCTAGATACGTGTCTTGCACTTTTTATTTTCTGCAAACTGTACTAATAGCATGTCTGTAACGACTGCAGCTATTGCAGTAATTAAGTTGTCTAATGGATGAACGCGCGTATAATTATATAAGTCAGTATATTCTCGTTCACTAGTTAATTAAGTGCCCGTCTCATGAAGTACACATCAAATACGCTCTTACGCAGTTTATTTATACCTACATAGCATCCAATTATCTGGTGACATATTCTGAAGTAATAGACTCTGAAAGTCTTAGAAATCTTATGATGGAATCCTATATTTATCAGTTTCTCTGTAAGTCCGCAAGCAATGACTATAGATGCTTTCATCTTTATTCTGTTACTTAGATACTTGTAAATTGCTTTAGTGATTGTGAGTTACAATTTTTTTGTTAGTTTACTGCTTGATGTGAAGAGAAAAAGGAAGACGAATGCCTTCACAATATTATATCTTGCAAGTTATGGTCAACGTTCTTTTTTTAAAAGATCAGAAATTTTCTGATTTCTTCCGAAACATGGTTTATAATTATTCTGGTAAACTCAAGAAAAGTTAAACTAAAATACAAGCCGCGTTTTGTAAGGAATACGATATACAGAATTCAATAATTTCGAGGATTAAAGAACTATCGACTATTCTCAGAATTCATCAATTAAATGTCTATTCAGTGTTTTTTATTTTTCCTAGTTTAATTTCATTTTTTATTGGTATTAGCGGTGATTAATAAATTCCACACATTGCATGGTTTATCATTTACTCCAAGATTATCTTTCGCATGTATGCAGATGGAACGCTATAGTATATTCTATGGTGTCCAATGTGTTGTTTTCCATTTGCATATATTATTAGGGTTAGCAGCCGTTTGTATATTCAAAGTTAATTTGTCTTTATACATACATTCTAGAATATTTTATACGCCGCACAGTGTATCGAAGTTGGTTAAAAATCTGACATAGCGTAAAAAAGCCAATCTTCCAGAATTATAATAAAATGTGTATAAGTGTATAGTAAAATAAGCATTAGATATGGGAATCACAATACAAACAAGTAGATTGACGGAATATCGAACAGAAGCAAGTCTGAAAGTACATGTTCGGAGATGTTACGCTAAGAGTATATTTCTACCGTCCTCTTCAACTACTAAAATCTTCGGAATTAGAAATGATACGAAACTGCAATTTGCTCAGAATATACACTAACTATGTGTAATTCAACCGGCAGAATATTAGCAAATCATATTTGTAACTAACTACACAATTACCATTTCTTGAAGATGGTGTTCTATTACTCTAAATTTTAACTTGTATTAGCTTTTTAAAAAAATGCCCAAAATTGCCCAAAAAAAGGAAAGCTGTTTTGTCAGCTAGAATCCTTCTAGTACTTGCTCCAATGATTTCAGGTGCTACTTCGCGCAACTTTTGGAAAAAAGAGGTTTTGTTTATCGCATTTGCGTTTCTAGTATTCTCATAAATGCATGTTAATTAATATTTCTATTAAAAATTTGTTAAGTTATGCCATTTCAGTGACTAACATTCGATGTATGTTTCATAATCTCTTAGTTCTCGGATTAAACAGGGTATAAACCAATTAGCATAATTATGAATATCGGTCATATACCTACATTATGAGATCGAATATGCTACTTTTTTATTATTCCCTGCATTTATTGTATCGTTGTCATTGTGTTGTGATATTAAGTTAGATTTGTGAAAAGTGCTGTATTAGCTTATAATAATCGACTAATAGAAGATAAACAAAATAGGGTATCTTTATATACTTGGTATGTTTGACTTCTTCGGTTCGCCTACACATTCTAAGAGTTATTCTCTATATAGTTGGATCGTGGCTAGTATGAATACAATTTATGTTTTACTATAGGTGCACATAAACAGGGAGATTATCTATATCATTATCATAAATGTATCAATGTACCTACTGGTTAAAGGTAATAAAAATATCACAGAAAATTAACACATCTACTCGCATAGTAAAAATATGTGGAAGAACAATACAAAATATTCTAAGTGAATTGATATTTGTCTCAAAATGGTTATTCGACAGTAGTTCTGGGCTAAATCCATATAAACAAACATTTAAAAATACATACTGTGGCAAACGATACAAGCATGTTTATATCTAGCTATAACAGCTTCAATAATCATCCTAGATGCAAATGTAATCATAAGATTCGCGATAACCTTACAAGTGATTACTACAGGGAAAGAAATTGATTGCGAGAAGGAACAGCTGAAAAATATATAAAGGTATATGGTTTTTACTATATGCTAGCCCCCATACATAAAATTCTATTGCATGGCGCAGATATCATTCAACATGTTACTTCCTATAGACAAACTTTCAGAAGAAGCTGCTGATGCTCGAAATAAAGACCTTAAAAACTTCAGGGAAAAAATAGCAGAAAATGTAGCCGTTCAACTACTAACGAAGATATTTTGAAAAGACTACTTATCAGATTCGATCCATATATGTATTTCCCATTGAAGACGAAAATTAAACGAACATACAAGAAGTGACTTATTACCAGGAGCTGTAGAATTATTAATTCTTCACCGGCAAAATTGATAATTGTGTTAAGTGAAAAGTAGGTACTGCCACTGTTTATCAACGATCTGTTATCAAGAGAGGCAAGCGAATTGTTTTTTTATTCACTAACCTAATCCTGGTTTTCGACCATTCATAACTTCACAGACAGCAGAATAGTCGTAAAGAGCACGTCGCTATCCTTGATGTACGTGTGTTGCTCCTCAGCATGTATGTTTTTGTCTTTGAGATGCCCAATATTCTGATAATAACTATTGGTAAGATATTCAAAGATAGGGAAGGATTGTAGCGATAAACACAAAAAGGATTCCACTACTCGTTGCTGCACTGTCTAATTTAATTCGAGTTTCGGAAATTCGTGGATTTTCATTTCCATCCCAAGAGCGAATGAAATAAGAAACGATAAAATATCTAAACATTCTTCGTTGTCCCTACCCTAAATCTATATTTACAAGTGCTTTTTTCCTTTACCGCCTACTTTTGATCTGCTAGAATTTTGTGAATTGTGAACTCATCCAAAAATGTAACTATGAAAGAAATGTGTTACCCTAATGGTAAGACGGGGTATGTTCCCGATTCAATAAATGTTTAGAGTTCTTTTTTTGATGAAAATGCTTTCATAAACGTTTAATTCTTTGGGGATGTTACTTTTTTTTTTAGTAGTTCGAGGTTCTCAGTGTTAATTTTATTGCCCGTATCATTATTAGTATCATTAATATGCTATGCAACGCTGGATGATTCAAGTCTTGATAATGTGCAAGGTGTTCCTTAAATCTAGTTCCGATTGCCCGCTTTGGCTGCCCAACATACACTTTATTGCAATCCCCGCACCCAATTTTATAAATGCCAGATCTTTCGTTCACGGTCGACTTATCTTTGGGAGTACCTAACAATTTTCGTAATGTGTTTTGTGCAGAGGAACATGTGTTCACATTATGCTCTGTAAGAATGCCGCCTATGCCTTTAGAAATGTTGTGGAAATGTAGTTTAATAATTCTTCCTTCTATCGCAGGTTTCAAATGAACTTTATACTGAACTCTTTTTAAATGACGCAGTATTTCCGTAGGAGATTAACAAATGTAGATCGAAATCTTTTTAATGTACTGTAATTCTCTGTCAAATCTGCTCTTATTAACTGGAAAAATTGTTAGTATATTAATTAAGACATTAATGCCGGTTATTTCATGCTGTCCGCAATAGTTTGAATGAGCCGTAATAAATCTATTAGTATTGGTTTTTTTTGTATATGTCTATTTTGAATTGGGTGTTGTTCATAATTATTAAGCTATCAACTTCTTGTAACATGAATTTTACACTGTGGAATTTTAAATTTATGTCGGCGATGGTGGATTTAGTAGTATCGAAAAGCGCAAATATGTCATTTACGTACCTCAACCAAATCCTACGGAAATAATTAGCTTTTTCTTTCAATTTAGTGTTTAAAAACGATTTTGATACATTCATGGAGAGGTCAGTCTTTTATATACCGCGATTTTAACATCAAGTTATCCAAGTGTAATAAGGTTTAATAAAATCAAGAAACATCTTGAATTAATAGATAATCAGAATGCATTGAATTTGTACTGTACAGGTAATTCACAATCAATAAGCTTTAATAAAACTTATTATTGGGAAACGGGATCGGGAACGAGGTTGATTTATTTCGCCATGTGTATCATTACTTGCCAAACTTATCACTACATTTCGGTACAAGATAATAGAATATTAAACGCAATAGAGCGTCAGATGTGCGTAACAAATATTTGTCAATATCCAGTATCGCTGCTAGGTAAACTTCAATTTATTCCATCTACAACAATAATCAGCATTTTATGTCGTTTACGTCGGCTTCGTAATCAAATAGTGACATACGGGTTCTAGTTATGTCTTTTTTCTCTCCTGTCCATGTGTACATATATTGTTGTTTTATCATACGTTCATATTTATTTACGCAATCCGCCTGTTTTATACACCACCCTAGTCAGCTGCCCGCTCATATGCGTATGTAACTTTTATTTGCAACGGCAGCCAGCGGTGAAGGGAGTATTTATATTTGTCCGAGTGAATCCAAAATTTTACGTCGGCCTTGTTTTATTGTGACGGGAACGGATGAGTCTGTATTCAATTTCCGCCCTCGTACAGTATGTACACGTCGCGGTACCAGTGCATGGTACAAGCTCCAACACTAGCGGGTTTAAAATTTATAACGAGTTGTGTAAATTGTCGATGTAGGGAATTTTGTGCGTGAAAATCGATTCTGCTGGTTTGGGAATTTCAGTTTTCACTAATGCGCTCACATTAACTGCAACACGCATATAAAATTAGGGAATATAACCGCAATAGAATTTGTACTTTTTTTTTAGGAAAGTAGTTTTATCAAAACCTAAACTTTACTAGGTCCCCATCACAGCCTACCATAGCAAGATTTGAACTTGCAGCATCCGGTAATATTTGGAACTCTAACTAAAGCTTTATGGAAGTTGACTACTAGAAGTTATTTTGAAAAAAAAAGTAGATAATGCAAAATATATTTAATTTACACGAAAATTGCTTAAAATAACTAAATACGTTCATTTGTGAGACTTAGTGGGCAATTCATTGTATGATTAACAAGTTGTCAAGTAATTTTCTAAAAATTAGAAATATTACTCTTAACCTGTTCACCCCTTCTTGACATTGTATAAGCATCTGTCTATGTTAAATATTTCTACCTGATAGTCGCAGTTTGCTCTAATGCTATTGAAAGTGCACATTTCGGACTAAAAACTTCTAATCTCACCTCTTTTTCAAGCTTGAATCTATCTGTGCGCCACACTAGAAACCCCCTTTTGGTTCTCCTAAGTCCCATTCTTTACTTCTTGGAACCAACACTACGAATGGTTACTTAAAGTTATGTTTAACGGTTCTCTTAGTACCAGACAAGCAATTTCCTGCAGTTTCTGTAGCATAGCATGTGCTGTCTTTTGCTTAACTTAGGGCCATTACACCACATATATTCTAGGTGACCATAGCCCTTATAACTCCACAACTGCCAAAAAGTTTTTAATAAGGCCAATATTCCTTTGTTAACTCTATTTAGTTAATTGTTTCTGTTCAGTCTTTAGAAGAATATGGCCTCCAAAGATATAACCTCATTGTGTTTAAGTTATTCACCTTTCAGGCACGCTTTACATATACATATACTCTTTTTGTTTATAAAAGATACAAATTCCTGTTTCAAGCCCAGTCGCTGATAATATTCTGGAGTGTTAACATGTAATCTAACAAAATTTTGTCCTACTTACATTTAAGAGGGGGGTTTTAAATGCGAGAATCAAGAGATGGCGCTGCCGTTCAAATTTACAAACAACATAAATCATTTTTACCTTACTGGAATTTATCTAGATTTATACGAACGATTGTAGACATATCGTTCCCCGAAACGTCATGTTTTGGGTTTTTAAGTTTGGAAAAAAAGTAATTTTTGCAACTTTTAAACAAATCCAGACGTATGTGGCATAAGCATTCGTCCTGTTGAATTACGTATTTTAATTATTAATAATAATGACGGAGTGTTAAATAATTTTTCGAAATCAGAAGGGGTGTATAACCGGCGTGTTCAGCTATAAGCTAACAGTGAGCGTGGCAAATTGTCATGAAGGTCGTGACAGTGAGATTACAGTTTCTTTTGTTCTGGAATCATTGAAATGAGTGTATAAGCAATGCAAGAAATGCAAGAAATGTGCAAAAAGTAAATATTATTTAAAAAAAATTTTCCTTCTAGCGACCTCTGTGTTTTTGTTGCGTAATCCGAACACTGACAGCTATTGTACAATTTAAAAATTAAAAGCGACATCTTTATTAATAACATTGCATAAGAAGGACGAACAATTAAATATAAACGATTGCAGTGCCTCCATCGATCTTTTTCGCTTCTTTAAAGCCCCCTCTTTTGTATACTCACAGGAGTTCATTTGCATTACCTTGGGCATTGTATCCTTCATTGTACAGTTTCTTGAGCAAATCACACATTTTAATTTTCCCTTAGTGGTATTGCATCTGTATTTGTATATTTGCATTAATATTTGCATTTCATTTAAAACTTCAAATTGTGGTATACCGTAAAACGGAGTCATCTTTTGCTAATATACAAAAGTTTGTGACGCGTACACATAGGGAACTACATTTAGCGTTACATGCAAACTGCATAGAATGAGGATTTTGTTATGTGCAGCTTTAGCACTTAGGTAAGAAAATTAAATATTTTATAATTACTGAATACTTTATCCTAGCCTGTGCATACTGCTAGAATGAAAAAGCTGCAGCATTTTTTTTTTCGTGCTACCATATTATAAGGCAACGGCAACATAACTTCAAATTCTTTTTATACTATCTTAGTAAGCAGTGGCGTATCATTTTATTTGTTTTTGTCATTGCAGGGGTGACTTGAAAAATCATGCCATGAAAAAGTGAATGGCGTATGGGTTCTCGCAGGTACAGGAACTGCTCTTGGATGCTTTTGGAAGCTTTAAAAAGCATATTTTCAAGTGATGTTGTTGAGAATTCTAAGTTAATTTGCCCAATCACATTATGTTTATGTACCTACCTACTACAATGGCTGTATATAAACGTTTTCTTTTTGCTTTAAATTGGTTTTGCTTTCAAGTATTCTTTTTCTAAATTCCAATAAATTGATGAATCGAATTTTCTTTTTTTCAAAAAGAACAAAAGCAGGTCTTCATCTTTGTATTGCATAATACTTTTATGGGTCTAGAGTGTTCCCAGAAAATGTTGCTTCACCTTTATTGTATATAGCAACTTAAAAAATATATAGAAGTTCATAAAATTTTTTATCAAGTCACCCCATTTTACAGTATCTACATTTTCACGCTTTTAGACACTGACATCTGTTGAGTGTGTATTGTAGCATCCCCACTGAAATGCTGCCGAATCAGGAGGTATTCCGACCGTCAATTAGGAGTTTTTACGTCCCTACCCTACGTGCAACAACATCAACTTATATACCTACAAACTGTAGGCTGTTCGCATTGCATTCAACGTCTCCATTTTGGATAATTATTTTCGTCTACCCACGCGCAAATAAAATCCACCGCGTCGATTGGTCGAATGTAAATTGTTCAACCAATCTACGGTTGCGGTTTCTTTATGCTCAAATTACTTGATTTAAAATTTTGACATTTTCTTGGTTTACTGAAACTTGGTTCCCTTTGCAAATTAGCAGTACGAATACGTACAGAAGACCCCATTACTTCAGTTAAATTTTATTGGTCATGGTTCATATGCAGAGAAAATATTAGTTTGCAACCAAATATACATGGTACAAAAGCTGTCTCCAATTCATCCATGGTTATATGACGGAACAAATAAATTCTCTTACGGTTCGCTTAGGTACATACAAAGAAATACTGAATTGTACTAGATTAATATTTTCAGGAGCGAATTCGAAATATGTTGTATATTAGAGAAATAAGACGTTTTTGATTTTCACTTCCGCACTATCACTACTACATGTCGAAAACAAGATCACCGTATTTACACAAATATGTGCACATATACATATATAAAACTATACGCCTTTTTGCAAATAACCAAGTAACTAATTGAGAGCTCATGTAGACTCCATGTGTATAGCTTTTATCTTTGGCGCACGTCAAGTGAAGCACATCCTAATTAATATTGTTTGGGATCACTAAATACCGAAATTACGTCAGACAATAGCGCATATTACGCCACATATATCTTCTGCTGTTATTAGCAGATGCTGTTAATTACGATGTAATATATCTATGTGGACGTGTGGCCAATTTAAAATGTAGAAACCGTAGTCGTATCTGAACCATACCACGACGTATCAACCGACAACATCATCCATAAATCACACTAACAAGTGTTCTAACAACGACTAACTTCAGCACATGTTTGCATAGTCCACGCCTAGGTTGTTAGGATATAAAGATTATGTATTATGGGACGAGCCAGCTTACGTAACAGAAAGATTTGCAAATAGGCCTATGCGATAGTAACAAGTAGCTGATAAAAACGAAGCAAAATCATCATTCCATATATATTTTCGGATTGTTGCGTAGTTAATTCAGAGTTGGTTCAACTGGTAAAAGACTTTCCTTATGTTTAATCTGTACTTATCTATACGCAAAAGCTCAATTCACAAACGGAATAGACTATAACTGTTTGCTTTTAAAGGCTAAGCAACCGAGTGGGTATAAACCTTCTGTAAATAAATTTGGTAAGAGATATTGTGGACATTTAAGTCCTAAGCTATAAATATCATCAATAAAATATCGTTTGCTTCATTCATCAGATACTGGTCAATATTAGTGCTAGTAGAGTTAGCTAATCATCAAAATTAAGGTCTTTGACAAATGTCAAATGACTATCATTAGAAATTTACTAAAGAACTTTAAACCAATTCAAATAGTTTCTGAGTTAATTGAAGAGTATATAGCAGCTATTCCTAATCTCTTAGAGAACTTTTCTCTTTGTCCAAAGATTAAAACCTAATAAATATCTAAAGAACGCTTTATCCAATATCATTTTTGTCAGTTGTTTATTGATCGGCACCCTGAACTGTTGCTAGTCTAATTAAATTTGTGCGCTTATAATAACAAAGATAGCAATAGTCCTACGAAATCTTTGAACAAGCCGTGTATGTACTTTCCAAAATTATCAATAATATTGTTTGCAAAATGGGGATCCTAAAAGTACATTTTTAAACATCTGTACATATCGTGGCTCACGCTTTGAAAAAGACGATGTTTCTGATATAAATCATTAGAAACATGGTCACGAGGTAATTCATTATTGAAGAAATTACATTAGCGATACTAGTAGCTCTATTAAAACACTCACAGAACAAGTAGAAGACTCCTCTATGAATTGAAAAACATAAAGCGAAGGAAAATATCGACATGTCAAGGATAGAAGGGTAAATAACGAGGTGTGAAGTTATAGAAGCAGAGGACATTTTTAAATTAATCCCTTATAGGTACTGATGGAAGTTTAGTAAAAATTATTTCAAGCATTGGCGTCACCATGTAATATTTCGTTTCGGTTTATTACACAGCGAATTCCTAATATTTAATTCATATGGTACTAAAGAAACTGTTTAGCGATGTACGAGTAGACTATCTAATATTTTAAGTCAGTTTCGAAGTGCTACATAAAATATGAGCGTAGTGTACTGTAGAGTGTAGTACGATACTTCGAAATCAATACCTTGGAACTGATACACTGAAATCAGTACTTTAAATACCTCGCAGTGAACACTACATTATCGATACTTTGGAATTGACACCCTGAAAATCACAACATTATAAAGTATTCTCAATTTATTTTTGAAACTAGTAGATTAGTTAAATAAATCCGAAGATAATAAAAAAAAGGTTTTGAAGCAGAAAGTTATTAAAAACTTGTTATGTTTTCCATATTCGTTTAATTTTGCGTTGATAGTTAGACTTATCACTGTTTAAAGAAGCTTTTGCGCCCACTTGTTTGCTGTTACGTTTCCAGTCAATAGTACAGCCCTTATTCTTGCTAGATTATTGCAGTGACGCATAACATGGACTCGGGTTTTTTTTTTGCCTTGATACCTATGTGTTTGGTAGAACTATTCAGAAGTTCATTCTCCAGAAGACTGCATGTCGTGTGTCATGCAGGGGCTACTTTAGGAAGGGATTAGTACTTACCTTGATCTGACTTTCCATCACGGGTGCAATAAGTGATGCGTACAGCAACAGCTCTCACTATCCAAAATTCATTCAACCCGAAGATTTCTAAATGACGGGTTGACGTGTACTAAGGAATTTTTATAATACTGTGGGCCTAAATTTTGTAATGCTTTGCTAACAACTACCCAAAGTCTTCGGCCAAGTGCTATATACATCGTTCAGAAATCTGAAGCACGTATGGATACTAAGGTTATTGTTTTTCTTTTAATGTAACTAGTTAATCCAGTAGCTCTATTTCCATATTGATAGCCTTCTAGTTCTCTTCGACAACGTATTATGCTGATTCAAGTATTTGTTTCTTCAACAATTGCCTCTGTTCAGGTGCCGCTTTTTCCATTTCTTGGAGTTGGACCAACATTACTGACAATACTATAATACAAATTTTGTTTTATCCTATATTTCTCTAAATATTTACTAAAGAACTAAAGGACGTTTATCATGAATTTAAAGACTGGGTTTGTTAATTTGTTGCATTTTTGGTAAGTTATCCTCAGCTTCTGAAACAAATATGTTGTGATAAAGTCGATATACGACTTTCCATATACGATTTTTGAAAAATGTTTATATGCATTTGTTCATCATTTGTTTCTTTTTTTAATGAGAATAGCATTTTTTGCTGAAAGGATTAAATCCTCTGCTTTCTTTCCAGCGATACCCCGCGCTGCAGGTATTTCTCTTACTGTTCACAAGTTAGAGGGTATTTTGCATGTTTTTTGACAAAAATAATTTCAGGATATGAAATGAAAGTAACATTACTCTTGTAAATGTTTAAGAAATCTCATCTTAAAGATTTTGGCACTTCGATTGTCACATCCTTTCGAGCTGATATATCTATCTTATTCTATTGATATATTCATCATTTAAATTACTTGATCTATTAAAGTACAGTCCGTGATCAAATAATTTTACAGAAGGATCCAATAGATTTAGGATAGCTGAACAAAATGGCGATCATCCACAAATTTGGTTCTAATAGGATGGAGACCCTTCTCATTTTTGTGTGAATATTAGAATATATTTCTTAACAGTTCTAGATAGGGCAACGGGGCTTAACTGAATCGGCAGATATCTCTTTTTAAGAGTATCATATTGAAAAAAGCGCGAAGAGTTTATTTCTGGTTGAAGAATGCCTCTGCCCCTGGAAAGCCAAAACCAATGATAGCGTCATGCCTAGAATACAGAAATAGAAGAAAAAATATTCTTTATACATATTTTTATATTCTGTTTCAGCATTTAAAAAAGACATGTGCATAATCTTTCAAGAATTAATAGCTTCTGATCTACGAATCATGTCTCGATGAACTAAATGAATTTCCAAATTAAAAGATATGGTTTAGTATTATAATTACCGTTTCATATAATATTTTAGAGTAGTAATAACGAAAGTCGTTGTCGATTGGTTTTCTGATTTTTCACCACTAACTACAGAGACAACAGCAAGAAAGATACTACAGGTAAAAGTCAAATCGCAGCCCTAAGGACTGAAGAGGACTATTTCTTGCGCTTGAGTGATAATTTGCTTGAATCTTCGCGTCTTACGCTTTCACCGGATTTCCTCGTCAACAACTCTACAAAACAGCAGTCGCAGAGTAAGCGGCCATTCTCATTTGTTTACAGAAATTAAGCTTGTTTGCAGGAATTAGGCGGGAATTAGCCGGTCTAAAGTGGGGAGATTGTATGACGGCAGGGCCGGAAGCTACCGGCGGGGACCTGCTTTACCGCAAAACTAAATACGCACGGATTTCAGTCGCTGATGTCGATTAGGCGCCCTCGCTTCCTCTCCTCTTGTTAGCCAAAAAGGCGGGGGGCATATCTGAGCATTCTCGCGGTCTACTGAGGGAAAACTTAAGCCGGTACTGTCTGTTGGAGATGAAATTACACGTTCTCCCTAATTGGTTTCGTTATGGTGAACAGTTTTCATAATTAAATCGGTTATGTATGCAGTGGATATACGTGTGGAAAGTAATGAATTTGAATATAGATGTATCTGTTAGTTTGAAACAAATGGCTTATAAACCCTTGCTCGCTTTTTATTGATGTATTTAATTTACTGATTACAATAATAATGGCGATTATGTTTTAATAAGGACTACACAGTATAACAACGTCTTATTTGAGAGTCTTTGTAATGCTTTCTCTAAAAAATATTTACTTACATAGATATGGATAACTGAAAGTAATTTAAAAACAAAAAAAATGATATCTGCTCAATGCATTTGTCGTTTAATTTACCCGCCTATACGGAAAGTTAACACAGCGCATCCAAGCCAATTTTCATTTCCATTAACCCAGTTTCCATTTGAATAAATTATGATTATTCTAGGTGGTCGGTTGGAATTTTTAATTTTCCTTAATTGTGAGAATAATTTACATATCTATTTTCCATTTCGAGCGACAACCGTTTAAGTGCTGCAAACGATACCTTCATTAGTTAGATTATGGGCATACCGTATTTTCACATGTTTTGCTAACATATATTACATCCTATACTTAAAAAAAAGGAATGTAGAATATGAAACTATCTTATTATTTACATTTTTTCTATATATTAGCGACTGTTTCTTTATCTTTCTCAGAGATTTAATAAAGATTTTTTTTAACGTTTCGACATACTTTAATGCTCCTCTTCAGAAATTTGTGAGACGCACTATAGTTATTATACTATGTAATTAATTCAAATATTTCTTTTTTAAATTACGTACGTATAATTTTCGTGAAGTATATGTCACGTATTTTCTTTAACTGACACACGCATTTTTAAAAATATTTGTTACTGTAAAAATATATTCTACTTTTTCGAATTTAATGCATAAATAACATTTACATAGTTCTGTTATTAGTTATTAAAAAAAAATTAAATTGTTATCTAGATATAACTGCTGAAGAAACCTTGTAATTAGGTCGAAACATTTAGGAATGAAATACATGTAGAAACAAGAAAATAAAGAAGCCAAAATAATTCAAAAGAGAAAAATATTTTTAGTTATTAGCTAAAGAGGCAAAGTAAATGTTTAAATATGATCTTAATCTTGTTTAATTATTTACTTGTTGCTACGTTGCGCAATACTGTGGACAGTCTATCTCCTGGCCGCACACCTGAATTTATTTAGAAGGCACAAGAACAACCATTCCAATTCACTCTGAAAGCCTTTAAATTTTTCATCATTATTTCCAAAGTTATCGACATCGCATGTAAGGTGTTTCGTTTTCCTCATGTTCTTTATCAACCTTCCGCACAGTACGCTGTCAAACTGAAATAAACAAAAAGCGTGCATAAAACTTTCTATATAACTCGGACTTTGGCAATAACTTGATAGTTGATACGTATAGCTTCTCCAGTAGAGCCTCCTCATCTGAATTCTTGTTAGTAATCCCTTATTTTTTCCTATATATTTGGTTACTCTATTCTTTATTACAGATTCTAATCATTTATACCTAGCACTGATAGCTTCCTTCCTCTACAGTCTGTATACATTGCTTAGTCCTCTTCTCTGCGTATTCGTACTATGAGTCTCACATCCCATTCCTCCGGTATACTCCCGCGTTGCAAATTTCCGTGCTGATCTCGCGTGTACATCGTGTTCTATTAAAAAATTGTTCCATAATTGCACTGATTGACAATATAAAATCAACAAATGTTGATTGAAAAGCGCAAACTACATTAGATAAGTACAAAGGTAAATAGTTCGTGCATGATGGTGACCAAAAACATTATTTTTTGTGATACAAAATTTTTCAAAAATTATTATATCACTAATATATATATTATAAGACAATCAGACATATTTTTAAGGATTAAGGTAAATTTTACTCAGAATTACGATGAAGCAGTTTTTTTGCATAAGTTCTAAATATATCATTATATACTAAATAAGAATTCTCCAGTCACTGTGTTGTATTGAAAGAGAGGGACAACATAGTACGACGAATCTTCCCGTCAACTGCCGCCACTATGGCGTACCATAGAGTGGATATTTTCTTAAAGTTCACTCAACAAGTTCAGGCCTTTGAGCTAGTTCAGAATCTTTTTGGATGAGGTCTATTTTAGGTCTCATAGGGAAAAGTAAGCTTTCCCAAAAATCGCGTACTTGATTCTCGTCGCAGAAGGGCAATAGCAGAAAATGTGCTCTACTGCCTCTTCGTCTTCTTAACACAGTCGGCATTCGTTCTCATCAGAGATCAGTCCGATTTTGTACAGACACTTTCTGAGTGCGCTATGGCATGTAAAAAGAGAAATAATTTCTTGGATCCTTCTGCGGTCAAGTTCTAGTAGTTCCTTGCTTCTGTGATGATTAGGTAAAACACATTGTGTCGCATATACCAGATCAGGACAATTTTTCCAATGTTAAAACAGTTTCTGATTTGCCTAGCCCTTGATTTGCCGTTTAGCTACCGTCGGTGCTATGTCGATGGAAGGGTCAGTTTCCTAGAGTAGCTCCGCAGCACCCTTTCTTGCAAGAATGTATGTTTTGTCATGAATGCGTGCCCAGGTACCCAGATTAATGGTAGATTATTAGTGGTCTAGTTACTGTGTGGATAACTGTAAATGAAACAATCTGTATACCTTTCATTCTCATCTGTCATTTTCATCCTATGTTACTATTTTATGTACCACAATCTCTGAACCCTTTCAGCATCCCTATGCGCCTCTGTACCCTCCTATTAAAGGAACTACTGGACATAGACTTCAATCTGTTTAAGATGGTAAAACCTAAAAATTCAACTATATGAAACAATATATTACAAAGCTTAACTACAAGAACGAGTGAGACCAGGACAATAAAGAAATGAATGGAAATGCCATTAAATGCTATAAAAACAGCTCTAAAACGGCAAAAATGTGAAATAGAAATATAAGGATACTTGGAAAAATACCCGAATACCTTTCGCGCGGAAATACATGCTGTTGAAAGGTCTGTCTAGTTGAATATTGGCTCATTATAACATGAGATTGTCATAATATCAGATAGTCAGCAACTATTAAAGGGCTGAGCTCACACATAATCAGTTCTAAGATGGTTTGGGAACGCATGGAAAAACCCAAAAGAGACAGTCAAAAGGGACAAGGCTATGCTTATATGGGTTTCGAGGCACATAGAAATGGAAGGAAATGAAACTACACATAATGTGGCTGAAACAACGGAGTTGCAACACCAATATTGGTGTTTGAACGTTTTGCGGGACAGGTAACTGCGTAAGACTAGAGAAACTAAAAAGGGAATATTGTTAAAATTTCCAAAATAGAGATCTATAGCATAAATCAGCTCAAATGAAACGAATATCCGCATACTAATAAGATTCCTGTCAAGTTACTGCAAACTGAAAAAGCATATGAGTAGACTTGGAGTAGCAGAAGAAGCAGAATATAGATTATGTGGTGAATAGAATGAAAAATCTATCGCAACTCAAAGCACTGCACTTGGGAGCACATGACATCAAAGAGGTCTACCTAACCTGATGCTTCCCGAAATCCTATAATTTTCAAGAGGAAGGGATTGGCCGGCTAGCTGCAAGTACAGTAAGAGTAAGTGCAGTAAGTTACAATAGTGTATCATCACCATTGTGACTTTTCTCTTGACGGTGGGTTCTTTTTTCACATTGACCATGGACACACGTTCAGTGTGTCTCCGTCCCTTCTTTTGTTATTTCTGCGTTTGATAGGATTTTAATGTGCTTCTTTCAAACTCCGCTTTGGATGATAGGTATTGCAGATTTTCTATAGTTTTTATGTTATAGTTTGTCATTTTCCATGATATTCATTCTGTATAAGGGGTGACATAAAGATAGTTGTCTAAACATGACTGATGTGGTCCAATCAAAGTAATCAGTTCTTGACTAGTTTCATTGCACCGCGATAAATCCTAGTCTTCGTCTAGTTTCACTTTTCACACAAATTTATTCTTTTTTTGTTTACACCGTCATTTCTTATTTTCTTGCTGCTTTACGTAAAGGTTTTCTTCGGTTATCCTTCATCACTCTAATTTCTTCTAATTTCGTTTCTTCCTTTACTATATTTTGGCGTACGTTGTGAAGTTCTAAACTGAGAGTTAAATTCACTATAGTGATGTGCTACTTTGTTATTTTTGTCAATTTTTGAAGGTTCTTAAGAAAAGTTAGATTTTTCAAGATATAACTGTATAATTCTGGACTTGTGAGTATATCTTTGCTTCTCGTTATCGCATTAAGGAGTAGAATGTACTCTGGCTTTCTCCCATTGCTATTTCTTTTCACTTTGTAAACGATAACGCAATCCAATTTAAAGTAAATCCAAACCACGGTTCCAGAGAACCGTCACGTCGATTTCTCCTAGGACCTCTCTAATTTCGTCCCAACCAGTCGCTAACCGTGTACCCCGTACCGTCCGCTAGTTGCTGCGACAGCTACACGGAAAAACGGGATAAAAGGGACTCGCGAAAATCGAGAGAGGACGTCAGGCGAGATCGTGCGGAGATTACGGTCGCCCTGCGCTAGTGGCAACGCTGGCCGGGAGGGTGGTGATGGTGATTTTTATATTTCAGCGCCCGTCGCATCACACGGAATTGCTGCGTGCCCTCTAGTCGTGATGCAAGTCACGCGCCACCTAGGGGACAAATATTTGGGGAATATAAAATATATGTCGCCGAGATAAATCTTAATTTAGCTTTTCAATATAACGACCGGTAATGAAAGTTTATCGTAGTCCTTTCCCACACCAAGCGAACGCCAGAGATGGATTCCCTAATACGTCGAGGCGTCAGATGGGGAGTGTGGGGTGGGAATTTTGCGTTGGGAAATTTTCCGATATTGTTTTTTTTTCTCCGTGTTTTGTGTCAAGGAAGGTGTTATATATCATCGTAACTTTTCAATTTTATTTTTGCTACTTTTTATGAACGAACCTTTCAATTTTCTCTTATTTCATGCTGTCACCACTTTCATTAGTTCTCTTGCTGCTAGATCTCCTAATTTAGAAAAGAAGACCCATATTTCAGTATTAATTTGGTAAATTGGCTTCATTATATTTCATACGTATCCAATGGGTTTAAAAGTCTGTAAAGAAATTTCCGAGAAAATTCACTAGTAAAAAAACATAACGATGTGCACAAATAAGCAAAAGACATCATGAAGATAATTAGCGTTGAAATATTATCATGAGAATATTCTGCTGAACTATAGATTTTGTTTAGTGGCCCCCAAATGTTTAGGCAATCATAGCCAGGCCAGTTGATTTCGTGATCCTATAGGTATTATATTTCCAGAAAATAAGTGTTTCAGTATTTGTTTTGTGATTCTATAATGGTTTTTGTATATGTATTAAATTTTTACGGATTTTTAAATTCCTGAGAAGATTTCCAGATTTAGAGAAAATTGAGCAAGTGTGTAATAAGAAAGAAATCGTTTCTTTTGTGAAGGTTGTCCTAAAATGGATTAGATTGCTTGTGTTAATATTAATATCTTAATATCTTATTTTTTAATTCGTCATTAGAGCCTATAAATAAATCATTAAGCAAAAATGTTTTATATCGGTTTACCGGTAAATACTTCTATTGATAATAGAGCAAAATAGATTACAATAACTTATGTACATAAGTGATATTAATGCATGGACAGAAATATATTATCTAATATCCGGTATCCACCAATGTATTACTCTTTATTAGGAGGTTATAAGTCTAAATTTATGTGTATGTAACTAACACTAGTTCTATTATTTATTTCTGGCAGTGTACAAAACTATATACAGGCTTTTCCACGTAAGTAGCTTGTTTGTAAGTTTTCGGTCTTAGCGAAACTCTGCAGGCTTGAAAATTTCAGATTTGCCGTAGTTTGGTATTTACTTGCTTTCTAAAAAATTTCAATTTTCTTACAGTTCCGGTTAACTGGAAGTCGCCATGAACTCGGTTGTTTTAAATGGAACAGCCTGTATACTATTACATCTTTGAATTTAGCACAAAATTCTATGACCGCTACAATAAAAGGTTCCCTATACCCATCTCCAACTGTTTCTAAGATATTACGATTTTGTGAAAATTTTGACATTTACACCGTGATACGTAATTTATTATTTTGCACTTGCTTTATGTGCTGGAGATGTCATATTTTAAAACTACGACATACCAACATTGTTTCACCAGAACGTAGTAGAACTTTACCTAAGCTGCCTAAAAATTAGTGATACATCAAAGAATCTTTAAAGTTATAAAATTCCATTTTTTTCAAATATTATACCCGTTGTTAATGTTTTCATATTGTTTGGTGCCGAATTAAATTCTACACCGATTTCCTGTCACATTCACTATACCTATCTTAGATGGTTTTCTTTAAAACACTCGTTTTATTTTTTAATGCGTTCAAATTGTCTAATAATATTTTACCTAGACTCTGACATTAGAATTAATTATTGTTTTCGTTAAAAAAAAAAGTGCCGAAAATGTACACTGAAAGAGGATTACTGCAATTCCAAATTCTGTGGGCAAACGCTTTTGAAATGTCCAAACCTTCAGATGCAGTGGGTATTGAACTGCAGGATGCTCCGAAATACGCTAAATCACTAATTTTATTTTCCTCATTCTCAGAAACAAGTATACCGGTGCGGCGGCGTCTTGTGGTTACATCACAAGCAGGGCTCTGACAATGATCGTAGTTCTTCGTATGCTCTCGTCAACTACGTTTCTATATGTTTCAATGTTACGAAGTTATCCGAAGAAGTTCGATCAATGTAATAACCTCCTAGCGACGTAAGCATGAGGTGCCGCTGAAAACAATCTTATTACAGTTTTTTTAGCACTACCACGTCTTTCTTTTAAGTATTTCAAATTTTCTGTATTACTTTACATCTAGTGGCTGTAAATAGTGGTATGTGTTTTTTTTTGATCTATCACTCGTTTTTAGACAGCCTGTATAAGATGAAGACAAAGTTCTACTGCGTTCTGGTGAAACAATGTTAGTATGTGGTAGTTTTAAAATGCTGACACATGAAGCAAGTGGAACATAATAAATTTTGTACCATAGTGAATATCAAAATTTTCACAAAAATCGTAATATCTTAGAAACAGTTGAAGATAGATCTGTATAGAAAATCCTGGTTGTAATGGTCATAGAATTTTGTGCTAAATTCAAAAATGTAATAATATAGAGGCTCTTCCTTTTAAAACAACAAAGTTCATGACGACTTCCGGTTAACCGGAAGTGTAAGCAATTTAATAAGAAAATAAATTTCAAACTGTGACAAACCTCAAATTTTAAGATTTCGTTGAAGAGTTTCGTTGAGGCCGAAAACTTCTAACCAGCCACTTCCGTGGAAAACCCTGTATAAGTTGTCCCAATAAGAGTGGGAGGAATTACAATAGCTAAGGAAGAAAAAATCTTGATTAAAGTGGCAAAGGAATATTTAATAAAAATATTTTTAAATTCAAAAATTGCTGATAAAAGTTTCAAGATTAACTATAACTTTAATCGCTTCGGTAAACCTTAGTTAATTACGTAGCACTTACAATTAGTTTAAAAACGTTTTTTTTTCATATTGTGAGTTATATATGTAGTTGTATAGTAGACGTTGCCGAACCATTTAACACTATATTTGCTACACAGCTCTTGTAGTTCTCCAAATTAAAAAAAAAAGTCAGAAAAATAACATTTGTATGGTAGGACGCTATCTTCTTTTTAGTTTTCTCTTCTTCCTGAAGGCGTTCTTACTTTTGCCTACCGTCGCAAAACGAGAATTAGAAGTTCTGACAGGTTCTGTGATATATCTAATTAATTGTAAGCCGTAGGATCTCCTCCTTCTGTCTCAACCTTTTCTGTTTTTCAACTCCTTCATATTATCTACCATTATGTGAGGAATTCTCATTCGTTCTGTTGCGAAAAACCATCATCATGATAAAGGTTTCTTTGCAGAAAATTCTTCTCTATATCTTATGGATTCGACCTCTCGCGTCTCGTCATTTCACACACAAGAAACACTCAAATATAAAAAAAAACTACCCTACAAACATGGCAATGGAACTCCTGACTGAGTCTTGCAGACTAACCAAATATATATACACTATCGCAGAAGATGGCGGATGCAGATTCTAGAAAGAAGAAGAAATTTTGATGTTCTTTACCAATGACATGTAGATCACCAAAAATGAGGTTTCTGCTACTGTACGCGGAAAACTCAAAATTAGCTATATAAATAAAAAGAAAACTTATGTTAATATAACTCCTATAATCTATAAAATCCACATTGCGGATATAGTTAAATATAACTAAAATGTAGTTGTTATATTTACTAAATAGGATTTTTTATTTACAGCCAATTTGTAAGATAGATGTTAGATTCCATAATCTAGTTAATGGATTATCGGTAAAATTAATTTTGAAAGTTTAACAAAAACTGTTTTGCCAATGTGTTAGTATTAACTGAAATAACCTACTACAAGTATTTTGTTAAATTATACTAAAAGTTTGTATAACTTATTGTATAAGCATACCAATCTTTTTTCAACCTAATATTCCTTGCAATAGCATGTACGCTGGTTGGTAGTTGGAGTTATTATATGGAATGGGATAATCTGCTACCTGAATATTCGAATCTTGATGCTATTTGGATCCGTTAACCGAAACCTGCTAAACAAAACCACTATCTGCAACTTAGGATTCGAATGGGTTATCCGAAATCTCGAATTCGGATTCTTTACCCAATATCTCAAATCCAAATTTACTATTGACAATGTGGATCTATCTCCCTTTTCGATCACCTTTTCAAGCAAATAATAAATATCGTCATGTTTCAGTATAACTGCAATAGTCAGCAGATCTATTGAACACCTAAGTATTGCAAAGCAACAAAAAATTAGTACAATTAAAATTTAATGTTATTCCGAATTCATGGATATTAAGAGCTATTACAGTATACCGATACGAGAAAAATCGGTATTCAATCAATTTATGCTGTCTAAACTTAAGAAGCCTTGAGAGCTGTGTTGGTATGAATTACTAGAGCTGTTTATCGGATTCAAAGAATTTGCTATCCGTATATCCAGATCTGGATGTTATCCGGATCCGTTATCTGGCGATACTGAATAGATTCGGATCCTAAGCGATACTAACAAGATCTCAAATTTATGGAATACCTGCAGCAGTAGTCCTTAATATAATATAATAGTGGATATTCGATAAACCATTCAGAGCTTCTGCGAAGTAGTAATCCACTCTTGTAAACATACAACCTAACCACAGGCTTCTATTGGGATTTACGTAATTCACCCATTGGACAGTATTAGTATTTTCATCCCACTTTCTCTGGCATAGATCTTTTATTACCACTATAACAAAAATCCAAAAGAAAAAAATTAAATAATCCCTTACCACAAAAATTAAAGATACAAATCTAAATGCGTACTCAGTGTTATTCCACTAGTGATTTGGTGAAGAGCATATCTTCCAAGGTTTACCTTCCTTCACTTGTTTTCTACTGAAGATGGCAACTTTAAATGTACCAACTACTTTGTCCATTTTTGTAAGCGTATTGTTCTTAGTACTTGTAGAACAGCTGTTAACTTGAAAATTTTGATGATGTTGGATATATGGGAAATGTAATGGCGATCCATAATATAATTTAGTATAGTTTCCTGCGTAACTAACAAAGAAAACAAGTAAATATGAAGTGATTGAACGGGCCACAAGATCTTTAATTGTGAGAAGAAAATATTTTTCCCTTTATCGCCTGAAAGGTAAAAGGAAGATAAAATAATCTAATAAACAAGCAAACAGTAACAATTACTTCAAGAACAAGTTACTCCATTGATTTTCTATATGCATTGAAGCAAACAAAGAAAGAAACGTTAGGAGACCATACCTTCGTCTTGCTAAAAGCAAGAAAAAACCAGAAATAAACGTTCTGTTCCTTTAAAGAAAGACATATTTACTATACTGAGATGTCAACCGCAAATTCCTCATTGGCTAATGCACAAAGTAACTTATTTTCCACCTGATTTATAGTATAAGATTTTTATTATAGCTTAGTGAGCACTCCTGTTTAATTAATCTCACGTAGCAGAGTTTATAATTTTTTCCAGCATTTTCCTCAGCTTTAATGCTCCAATTTGGTAACGCACTACGTATAATTACCATAATTCAAGATGATAGAATGACGTTTCGACAAGGACGTGTGCTGCATTCATTATAGTGGGAGAAAGCCGGGAATGGGAAGCGGTTATCACCGCCCTTGGTAAAATTGCATCTGCTCCCTCGTGTTTTGCGTTTAGTGCGTGCGCCGCCGGCTAAATGTGCCAAAGCGTCATTCTATTACTCGCAGTATAATCAGGCGTGCTGCCGCACGTGTGAATAGGGATTTTAATAAAATTAGAACGAAAATTTACGCCCCTAATCTACAATTTGACCGATGCGGCTTGATGTGCCTTGGTGCGTGCAGCTGCTTACTGTTTTGATATGAAGGGTAACACTGTTTCACAAAAGCGATATGTAATTAGTTGTACTATGTCATAAGAAATAAAAATTAAAACAGCTATTCTGTTCTTAAGAAAGAACGAACGTTAAGAAACGCTAGCCCAACTACGTTGTACCTAAGAATTCAACGTGATACATAAGTGTAAGTTGCTACTAACATTACTAAAGCAGATTTTATGAAACATGTAGAAAGGAAATGTATTGAGAAATAGATATAGGCGAAAGTTGGGCAAAACGGGATACTTAGTGTTTGAACTTCAATAACTTTTCTGCCAAAGAAGATTTTTTAATGTTTTCTTTTTTTACAGTTTCGCTTAGGTTTTTCACTTTGTAAATAAATCAATACTCTTGTGATTTGGTAATAGATATAGTGGTAATTTATAATTATTTGCATAGGTGTCAAATATCCCGTTTTACCCTAACCGTCGGGTAAAATGGGATAGTAAATGTTTTTTGTGAATTAATTGCTTTTCCACTAAAAGAAAAAACGAAAACTCAAAAAATAGAACTTTATTTTAAAGATTTCAAAATCTAGAATAAAGAAACTTGAACAAATAATAAAACTTTTAACCACTAAGGTAACTCAAACTTTTTTTTCATAAAACTAAGTAAACATAAGAAAACTTATTACATTATATACACTTTATTTGCAAAAATCGCATGAATACTCTTCATCATCGTCGTGATCTACCCCAGCGCAAGCTTAGTGGGCCCAGCGTTCGCAATTTTGACATTTTACCCAGCCGTCATCTGATTTGGAGTTTGAGTAAAGTTCCGTACAATATATGCACGATGTATCACTCTCTTCTCCTTCCGAACTGCTACTGTTGTATTCTACTCATTTTGGTATCTTTTTGATAACCTTTTGGCGTCTTACACGTTTTTGTATTTCTTTATTTGAGCTTGCCGAAGCTTGCTCAGCTAGACTACACTTTCGTATTTTCTTGTGTTTTGCTGTGATAGATTTTTCTAGTTCTTGTTTATATGGCTAGGAAGATAATATAGCAGTTTTACCTCGCGTTTTGTCATCAGCATTAATTTTCCTTTCCGAATGGGAATGATTTGTTCTGGTGTTACTGTAAATATTCTGGCGGTGGATGAACAAAAAGGAGTGCTATCGGAACATGAGGGAATCGGATTATCATAAAAACTTTTTGTAGAGATAGGTCTACAAGTCATCGCTTGCTCATCGTCTGATTTTGTCTGTGTAATGAGCGTTGGCTCACCTGGTGAACTTCTGGGTGGTGTTTTAGGATTTTCGATCACATTGGTATTTTCACTGTCCATTAATCTGTTTGTAGTTTCAGCCGGTTCGAACATCCAGTCTGGAAAAGCATCAGGATTAAGTGGATGTATTCCACATTTTCTAAAACCACTAACTGCAGTTTGGACGCATGCGGCTTTCATATATGCGTTTCCAAAAGGCTTTCCTATTTGGTTTACAGTAACAGCGCGTCCTGGATGTTGTTGCATCCATTTTTGGACTTCTGAAGAGTAATACGTGCTGAGTGGCGCCATGAAACTAACGTCTATCGGTTGCAATCTGTGAGTAGTGTGTGGTGGAAAGCATAGCAGTATAACGTTGTTAGCTCTGGCTTTTTCAATTACGTCCAAGTGTGAGTTGAGTGACCGTCCAAGAGCAAAAGAACGGGCTTCTCTCTGGAGGGCTTGGCAAACTCTATAAACTTACAGAACCAGTCTGTAAAAATCTCTTTTTGCATCCAACCTGTTGAATGATAATATGCTATGCTTCCTGGAGGAGCATCGTCCAAAAGCTCCGGCTTTGCTCTTACTCTTGGGAAATTGAATGTTGGCGGCATAAACACTCCAGCAGCGCTCATGCAAATTTCCACTGTGACAAGAACACCACGTTCTGCTGAAGATATACAGCCAACTTGTTTTTTTCCACGCAGTGATGGACATTTGGACCTCTTCTTTGGTACTGTCATAATGCCAGTTTCGTCCACGTTATAAATACATTCGGGAAGAATTTTATGTTTGCAGAGTACATCAGACAAGAGTGTAAAATATTTTTGAACAGCAGGTGTATTAAAAGTCATGGCTCTTGCAAGCGATGTAGACTCAGGAGTGCGCAGCTTGATGTTTGGATGTCTACTTAGAAAACCATATAGCCAAGACTTACCGGCTTTTTTCTTGTTCTGATTGAATCTATGGCCCAAGTGATTTCGCTCTGCCAATTCAAACGCCAAAGTTCTGAAGTCATTTAGTGTGAAACCAAATAATCGTGCCTCCATAAACAAAATATATTGCGCTAGCTCTTCTTCTTGTTTTGGAGAGAATGTTGGTGTATGGCGGCCCAATTTTTTCTTCGATGACTCTTAAGCTCTCCTTTCCTTATTTTTTTAACTCTAGCCTCAAGAGTTGTACGAGGAACTTCAAACTGCTTGGAAGCCTTTAGATACCCCATTTTACCCTCTAATACTTCCTCCACAGCTTGGTGCATATTTTCTGCATCCCAGGATTGCCTTTGGGTTTTTCTTTTATACTTCCCCATTTTGATTTACACCTTAATGGGAAAAATATATATTTTTGGTTCAGTGATATCAATATAAAAGGAGTTGGGTAATACGGGATAGTATCCTGTTTTAGACGACCGCATGGTATCCCGTTTTACCCAACTGTGCATTTCAAAATAAATGATTATTTCTTTGGTTCATACAATGATGACACTTTTAATTAAGGATCAAAAAGTTGAAGTAGAAGTAACACAAGAACTATGAGCTACACTCACATTTACCTGCTCTCCAGTCAGAACAAAAATATTTTGCTTGACACATATACCAAACAAAATAGTATAATGTCACTTTTTTTGTTGCACGTGTTTTCTCTCACAGACTTGCAATAATTTCACTACTATGGTTACCAACACTAAATAATACATGGTATGATTCTAATTTGATGATTAGCAGGTAGATGACTCTACTCATTGTTGAGAAAACAGCGGTATCCCGTTTTACCTTACCATCCCGTTTTAACCGACTCTCCCCTATTTGTTACATGGTGTGGCGGAATTTTAATGAAAAGCAAGTCTTCAAAACATTAACTTTATTAACCCTTTAAAAAACTGGAATTTACAATGGAAATAATTATTGTAGTGTTTAATGAAAATTATATTTATTATTATTATTCATAAAATTGCTTAAATTATATTAGTTTTTCCGAGTTCTACTAAGAGGTTTCTAATTCACACACTAAATTTGCAGGTTCCCCTCTGGGACAACACAAACAGCAGTTCCAGTCCAGGGCAAGCCGGGCTACACGTTCGAGAACCACATTAACAAGTAATTAGAACTAGATTAATTTTATCACCTATTCAATAATTGCATGCGTATTTAGAAGTGTTTCATCCTGGAAGTACGACCCGCATCACTGTCCAATTCACGGTTAAATTGAATTGTGCCCTTGAAAATTGTTGTACTCTGAAACTTACCACCTTTTCAAACAAATTCTCTATTAATTCGTATTCCCGCGGTCGACCATGCCGGCCACTGTTACTAGATTGGAGGATAATTCAATTGTTTAATTAATTGAATATTTGCTTAATGACCTACTAAATTAAATTATCTTAACACAATGCGACGTTAATTGTGGATACGGTCGGACAGTTAGCCTATTAGCTAGTGGTGCATTTCAAATACAGTTCGTTACCCAGAGCGCCTGTATACATAAAATATTGTTCCGGAATGATCGAATACCGTGTCTGTTCGACCTACATAATATACGCATGCGGTAATATTTAATCAACGATAATACTATTGGAGTAGGTGGAGGTGTTATAGATAATTGTAAATTGAAATATTAATTATTAATGTGATGGCATCGCGTGTTGAATACGCATATTCCAATTTTGTGTTTCTAATATATATTTGCATTGGCTTCCGTTTCTGTTATGCAATGCGTACTAATCGCTACTGAATAGTGCTTGCGTTATTTACCCACCGAAATATAAACTTAATTAAACTGGATGTATTGTACACGTTTTAAAATCGTTTCTTGTACAAAGAACGATGAGTTAATAATATTTTTGGCTATTAAATTTAACTGAAGATCTATACAAAACATAATCGGCGTTTTGATATTCTTCATGGTTATCTGTTATGGTCCATTCTACTTTATGTGCTTGAGGATATTACATTCTTTAATTACTTTTTTTTGAGTTGATGTTTAAATCAAATATAATAAAATTGCTCAAAAATATCAGGTGTCATCTTGATAAAACGTTCATTAAAAAAATTGCTGCTGCCTTTTCGAAGTACAGAAAGTGTATTACAAAATGAGCAGAGAGAGATGAAAGCTAAATATCGGAAACACAAAGAAAATGATTTTTTAGTGATGGGATTTCTTGTTGAAACCCGGCATACAAGTCAGCAAAAATAAATAGATGCGTGTGGCTACTTAGGTTTTATTTATGGGTTCTGGAAAAGTTAAAAATAATTACGTATTATTTCTTAATATGTCAACTTCCGATAACGGATTAGTTAACAAACATAATTTTCCTTATTATAAGACAAAAATCGAAATTACTTTATAGAAAGGAATTACAAATTATCTTAGTGTAAAGTTTTTCCAGTAATAACAATGTTCTGAGGGTTCAAAGGATATATTAAATAAAAGTGATATATTTATACAGTTAAATCTATAAAGTTAGTCTAGCTTACCCCAGATATGCCCACGGAGGGATGGGATGAAAATTCATCGCAATTTTTTGGGGACGTATTGAAAATGCAATCAATAAAACATATCAGAATTTTTATTTTCTACTTTGTTTCAAAAAAAGCCAAAAATCTGCCGTTCTACATATAGGACGTTGGGCAGATATGGAGCTATAAAATAAAAGTATTATATTTTTATAACAATTACTGAACACTGCGAGCAATAATTATTTGGTATGATAATCAACAAAACATTTTACGTGTAGCCCTTTGTCGCATTTTTTACTTCTTGTCGTCGTTTTTTGGTGGCAATGCGCACATCTGGTTTCTGTTACCTGCGGCATAACGAAATGATCCAGTTTGTCATATCTGATATCTACACCTTCGTTAGCGGATTTATGCCCTTTTGAGGGGCATCCCTTTTTATTCTGCATCAATATACAAGATGCAATTCTTCGTCGAAACGACAACAGGTCCAACTGTCCATTGTTTTCTCGATGGAGCAACCAAGCATTGTTGACGGCCATATCTATGCAATGCGCAATCAACGGCATATACCATTTTTTTCCTCTTATGCCAACTCTGTAGAGACTCATATTTTGGTCACTGCGATCTACGGCCCCCATGTTGGCATTGTAGTTCTTTACAAGATGTGGTTGCGGTACCTAGAGGAATAAACTTAGAACCTATTTATTTATTCAGGAAACTCACCTGCACAAATTTCTTTTCCTTTTGAGAAAATCGTTTCACAGCATGCACTGGGTTGATACCAGATGAATTTGAACATAATGATACAATGTTATTATCATGCCACTTTACAATAATGATATTCTTCTCCCTCATTTTCTTATAATCAAATGCACCTCTCGCTGTTTTTTTTCATTTGTTTGGAATCGGTTAGCGGATTGTTTGGTACACGATTATCGCGAAGAGTACCTGTGGCTTGAAAATGCATGTCAGATAATGCTTCAAGCAATGGGATTGTAGTGAAGAAGTTGTCAAAGAAAAAATTACAATTTTCTGTTGGCCACTTTGTTCTTAGACGATCTGCATATTCCAGTACCACTGAGGCTGCTGCACCATATTCGGCAAATTTCTCATTAATCTGTGTAGCAGCACCTTGATAAGGTTCAAACCAATTGATGAACCCTTTGCTAGAAGCGCCCAAAATAGGGTACCATGGCTTCCTCTACGGAGTGAGTTTTTTTCAGGGAACTATATTTCAGAAATCGGTCGTTCACATGCCGAATCAATGGTCGGACTTTTGGATATTTATCACTAGCATCTAACTTTGTATTGTCAGAAAAGTGAAAATTAGACAGGATATATTCGAATTTGTTCCGTGAAAGCGATTCAGAAACCAATCTATTATGGCAATCTACTTCTAAGTGCCAAAACATTCTTCTTCGTGGCAATGGAACATAACCACTCAATATCAATATTCCAATGAAACTCCTAACTTCACTCACATCTATAGGAATGTTTCTATTTTTTTGTTCCGCATACCGATTAGATTCTTGTACTATTATTTGAAGAATTTCGTCATCAAAAAACAGGGAAAAATCTTCTAGAGGAGAAAGACTGGTCGCGTCATTTTCCTGCTCAGAAAGGTCAAAATTCCACTCTATATTGTTTTCTAAATCTTCATCAGTCCATTCATAGTTTGGCTTCTTCTTTTTACCAGTGTGTTTTGCTGAAGTGGTTCTTTTTCCAGTTGATTTTAGTGAAGATAGAGGGACTTCATTTTCGGAAGAATAATCATCGTCTACAGTTGCAATACGACTGTAGTTTATTTCAGCTGCAGCTCCCAACTGAGACCCAGGCTCACTAATTAGTGCCGCTATTTAATTGCATTGTGTTTTTAGCATGGGTAACCCTCCAATTTGGTCAGCTTCGCTGTCACATTTTGTCTACTGCGTCCTGTGTGCCTCATTTTAAATCTCCTACATTATTTCTAGAACTTTCTCGGGTCACTTTGATGTGTTCGCGCAATATTTGGGAGTATCCTATTTTGTATTGTACAGTCAGTAAAATACCGCCCTCTGATGTTTCGTATGTGAGGTTCCTTGTGTGTCGTTAGCGCCCTCTGTGAGCGACCATCGGAAACACATTCAAACTGGTATCAGTAACATTATAATGACTAAATAGGATTATTCTCCATCTTTTAGTTAACTATTAATTACACAGGCTAATGATATAATACATGCCTGCAGCAATTTTTAAATTGAAAACCATATTCGAGACCTCTGATTATAATCAAATGAAGTGATCAAGAATAGCATGAATTTGTATTACCTATTTGCTTACCACTGGAACCTTTCTAAAGACGTTTACTTGAAGCAGATTTAAGGCGTAAGCAATCTGTATGTTAAACGTTTTCTCATTTCAGTACGGCTATGTTGCAAAAATTGTGCTCAAACGCAACACCCCGCATATTTTGTAGTAAGTACCTTTTTAAAAATGAACCGATGTGAAGTAAAGTAATTTTTGCATTTACCTCTACCGTTCGACAATTATACAAACAAAAAGTGGAACATTTTCAAAAGGATATTTGATCCCTTCAAAGCAAATTTCAGTCGACAAAAGAATTGCATCTTTTATATCTACTTATACATTACATCTCCACCGAGTTTCATGAAATTCTTGAGTGGCGTTTGGAGAGTTTTACTTGTTAGTTTTTTCACGGCAAACTGATTTCTTTGAAAAGCAGAATTATTGTCTTATAGATAAAAACTATTCGTTGTAAAATTAATAATAAAGGCTTTGTTCCTCTTGTCAACTCTATAGAAGGACACATTGTATATCAAAAGAAACATAAAAGAACGGCAAACACGCGAGAAAACTCGATAAGACAAACAGAAGCCTGAACATATATTCAAAAGGAATACTTAAAATTGTAAGCTTAAATACAATACCGCTCAGTACAGCAGCAAGACGAAGCTCTTTCATGGATCGAAACTTCCCTGCGCAAAACCGAGATAAATGCCAACAAAAGCAAGTAAACGCCTTTAAGAAGCGGATCATTTGAGGTACAATAAATTCTGATATTCGCTCGCCCTGTTACATAAATACACCAGCGAAATCTGTTCACATGCGCGGTATCGCGAGCAACTTGCCACCCCATCCGTATCGCAAGACTGATGACTTCCTAACAAGAAGGGGATAAATCACAACATCACAAAACAGCATCCGCGACGTTTCCCTGGCGTATAGACATTGTAAGACGGGGTCGTTAGCTTATCGTTCGGTTAAATACGCGAGCGCTTAGGTTGTTTGCGTATACGTATGTAAAAAGGGTGAGATGGAATGGTTTCTGTATATTTTCTCCTTTCAAATTCATAGGATTTAAAGGATATTCTCGAAGCACCTTTCTGAGGACTGCCGCTTCAGCTTACTATATGTGTGTGTTTCGCAATATTATTAAGGAAGGTTTCACGGAAATCTTACAGATCACTGCACTAGCCAGGAATTAGAAAATAATAATTCAAACTTGCCGTAACTAATTTACATATACGTAAGATTTATCGAAAACAGCCGAACAGATATGAATATTGGGTGTATGGTTAGGACGCAAAATAAACTGTAGTATTATAAATTAATTCGCTCCGATTGTGTTGATGCAAATACCTATGAATATTAACATGAATAAACTTTCGCTTTTCGGGATACAAATTAACTCCAATCATACCTACTGCGAATTTTTAACTTTAGGCATGAATGATATTTATTTATTTAAAAAGAAGAAAGGGAAATGGTTAGTAAATACACATAGTGTTCAGTGTTGTTCCACTAGTGATTTGGTGAAGAGCATATCTTCCAAGGTTTACCTTAGCCGAAAACACTATGTTTAACACTGCTCTTCACTTGTTTCTACTGAAGATGGCAACTTAGTTGCCGAAATACGTATTTAGATTCGTTATCTAATTTTGTGGTAAGGGATTTTTCACCTTTCTTTTGGGATTTTTGTTACACATAGATAACTCGCATAAAGTTCTAATGCCTCATTCCATATTTTAATGATGTCGGAGTACCTACATTAAAAAGTTCGAAAGCTTGCGGCAATATTTAATATCACTAAAATATAAATCCAAGCAACAATATAAACCTTTAATTTTAATTTATGTCAATAACATACTGAAAACTATATAATATCCACGCAGCTGTTAAATAACCCTTTATAATAACCAAAATAATTGTATAAGCATTTCATATTGATTAACACCTGGTATAATGCAGATTGTGTCGGGTGTTCATTCAAAAAGATCATTAAGTTAGGGTATGAAAGTTTTAAAATAATTTGATATTGTCTTATTGTTAGACCTTTCATCGATCGAAATGAAAAATGCCAAAACTCAATGTTAATATAATTATTCAGTTTATTTAACTAAACATTAGATGAATTGCTGAAAATGTTGACCATCGACTTCTGTATGTAGTTCAACACTGCGATGGAAATTTCCGACGTCATTGTCCAACAACGCTGGATTAACATTATTCTTTTGTTCAATTCTTTGTTGCAAGTCAACTAAATTATCCACAAGCGTATCAAAGATGCTGTTTTTTTTTATATGAGGCCATAAAAAAGAAATATATCTATAATCAATAATCTTATTTACCCATAGGGGGTTAAGATACTAAATTCAGTTAGAATAAATCAGTTATAAACAAATGTTGTCCAAACTTTTTATTCCTTGCCATCCGTATCCCTTCATTCCATTGTACTCCTCGTTTCTTTAAACTCTCAGCTATTACACTGTCCCATGACTTCCGTGGTCTTCCTCGTGACCTCTTCTGTGTTGTCCTCGCTAGCCATACCCTCTTTGTCTGTCGCTCTTCCTCCGTACGTACCACATGTCCAAACCACCTTAATTAATGTTCCCTAATAGTCTCCACACCCAATTCCCGCCTTATAAACTCGTTCCTTATCCTGTCTTTTCGAGTGACTCCTTTCACCTCTCTCAGATACTTCATTTCAATAGCCTGTATTCTGCTCCTCGTTTGGTTATTCAGTATTCAGCTTTCACATCCATATGTCAAAATTGGCATAAATACTGTATTATAAACAATTATTTTTGTATTGATTGATATTTTCTTATTTCTTATAAATGTCCTGTTTAGTGCATAGTATAACTTCGTTGCATTCTTTATTGTAGTGCTTATTTCCATGTCTTCTTTTCCATCTTTATGTACGTATGTTTAGTCCTAAATATCTGAATGTGTCTATTTGTTCTATATGTCTTCCAGCTATTTCTATTTTTACTTTTGGATCGTTTTTACCTATGGCCATCACTTTAGTCTTTTCAATGTTTATTTTCAAATTTCTCTTCTTCAGCGCTTTATTCCAATGGTTTAAGTTTATTTGCAAGTCTTTCTCATTCTTTGCATAGGTATATTATCACGTCCTCAGCAAATGCACTCTCTGCTAATTCCAATGTCTGCATGTTCCTGTACCCTACTTGAAGTTTTTTAGTAAGTACTTTAATTTTCTTTAGTACATCATCAAGTATGACATTGAAAAGTGCCGGACTTAGTACCCCTCCCTGCCTTAATCCTTCTTTCGTTATAAATTCGCCTGACTTCATGTTTCCAGTTCTTACGTAATTTCTGGTTTTTTGATATATGGTCGCTATGGCGTTTCTCAGTTCTCCATTTACTCCTCTTCTTCTAAGACTCTGCCATACTTCTTCTCTTTTAATGCTATCAAAGGCTTTTTCTATATCTATAAAAGCTACGTAAATAGTATTATTCATGCTCTTTTCAATCAGTTGTTTCAACGTGAATATATGGTCTTGAACACCCCTTCCTTTCCGAAATCCGCTCTGTTGTTCTTCTAGTTGGTGTTCAATTTGTATTTTTAACCGTTTCTCTAGTATTCACTCGTATACTTTTAGCATGATACTAAGCAAGGTTATTCCTCTGTAGTTCCTGCATTCTCTGTTGTCTCCTTTTTTGTGTAGAGGTAATATTACTCCTATTTCCCAATCTTTGGGTATTTTGTGTTCATTCTAAATCGCATTAAATAACTTTTCTAAACGCCAAGGCCAATAACAACAACAACAACAACAACTTTTCTAAAATTTCTATCCCGTTCTTATTCAAGTTTTTTACCATTTCTGTTATTATCCCATCGTGTCCTGCCGCTTTACCTCTTTTCAACACCTTAATGGCTTCAATTATTTCTTGTTGCGTAATGGCATCATGTTCTGATAGCTCATTGTTGTTTATAGGCGCATCGTTTTCTTCGCGGTTTTCTTTGCAGAAATGCTTAATACAGAACAACAAAATACGCCTTCCATCTCTTCATTATGTCCTCCTCTTTCTCTAAAATCTTACCGTTTACTGCTTTTATACGAATATTTGTGAGAAAGCAACATGGTCTCAAATTATGTGAACGTGGAGGACATTGAATTTCTGTATTTCGACTAACGATTTGTTCGTCAAAAACTGTCTCATTGCCAGCAAATCCAATGTTTCAACTGAACAATGGGGAGTAGCTCTGTCTTGTTGAATATGAGATTCTGACTTTAAAAATAATACAGCATAAGTTCCTGTTAGGTATAGTGCAGCATTTAGTCTAAAATCCATCTGAAGTCAATAAATATTTAATTAAAAGTTACCTTGAGAAAATATTGGCCCCATTAACCGTCTGCAACCAAAACCTGCCCACACATCTATTTTTTAATGAAACGGTTGTTGAATTATTTCGCATGTGTTTAAATGGCTTCAAATTCTCATGTTTTGGGATTTCACAAACACTGGTAGTTGAAATTATGCTCGATCAGTTCAAATTATTCTTTGTAATAATTCCACGTTACTAACAATGCTATTGAATGATTAAAATATAGGATATTTCATTTAAAAAGGAATAATTTAAACAAGCTTTCGATGCGAAGAAAATAAAAAAGTTTTACAAAATTTAATACTGATTTTAATAACAAAAGAAAAGAATACGGGTGTTTCTTTTGAATTGAAATATTTGTTATTAGCTGATTTATGCCGCCTTGAGAAAATATTTTAGTTTACCTCTGAGAAAATTCAAATTAATTCTTTTGTTTGGTTCTCCATATACCTCCAATAAGCCAGCAACATTGGATATCCGGTACATCTTTGTTTTCTGAAGGTTTATCATGGAATTGTACTCACGAATGTGTGACGTTCATTCAGTCGTGTTAAACCAACTCTATTGAACCAACTAACAACATAGAAAGCGACTTTTTGTAACTAATTTTTACGCAAACAAATCAGAACTTTGTTTGGTAGTTTTTAGTGTTTAGTTTGACGTGTAATAAAGCCGCACAATTTGAATGCTTTTTCAGGTGATATTATCAATATGTAAGTTAAACCCCAAATCCCTATCGAAAATCACCCCCAGATTCATTATTTGGCAAACACGATTAATTACTACTGTGATGGTTTATAAGAGTCGTGAATAACATTTTTTTTCTTTTTAGTGAAGGTAATTATTTTGCATTTATCGATGTTTTAGAAACATATTGTTGTTGCGGCACCAAGTCGAGATACCATCAAAATCTGATCCAAGCAATTGGACAATGAGGAAATGTTGGTAAATAATTTAATTAATCATTAGTAAAAACTAAAAATTAAATTGGACCAAAATGGCCACCCTGTAGTATGCCGGAAGTTACAACAGTAGAATTAGAAACAGTAATACCCAATCGCACACGCTGTGACCGATCTAATAAATATGACTGCATCCAGAACCCCAGACCTGCCTTAAGATTGTAATTTATGTAATACAAGTTGATGGTCGACTCGGTCGAATGCTTTGCTGAGGTCAGAATAGATTGAATCCATCTGAAAACCCTTTCCCAATGATTCCAAGATGAAATGATGATATATTAAAAAGTTAGTTTCTGTCCTACGGCTGTGCATAAAACCATGTTGTTCCGGAATTATATGGGCAGAGAAAGTAGACACAATTATATCAGCTACGATATATTCTAATACTTTACCCAAAGCTGGCAATGCACTAATTGGACGATAGTTCTGAATGTCCGACCAATTACCAGATTTAAACAGCGGTACCATAAAAACGGATTTCTATTTTTGCGGGAAAGTTGCACATTAAATAAATATATATTATAAAGTAATGAAATTGGTAAGGCTAATGAAGCCCTATAACGTTTCAGGAAATTAGGTAGGAAGGAAGTATCACATTAGGGCCAGAAAAAAAAAGAGCTGGATAAAGTTGATAACTTATGAAAGACAATGTCAGTATTAAGATCAACATTAAAGATTAAGTTAGACTTACAGTAGTACATTGGATTCAAATTTGTGGCTAAATTAGAGTGAAAAGAATAAACAAATTAAAAATAATATGCCATTTATTGGATTAAGATGTACATTATTTTGTGTAAAGGATAAATAATTGTTATAGTGTGTTGAAATACTAATCTTACAAGCAGTGCGTAACTCTTTGTAATGAAACTATAAGATCTTTTCAAGTTCCTTAAGTTAGCGCACTGAACAATTGGAATACTGTTTGTAATGAGCCATTTGCTTCCTGCAGCCATAATTGCGAAATTCGTATTTACTTTAGATTGCATTGAAAGTGCTTATTGCATATGAAGCACCTGTGCAGTATCTCGTGTTCCTGTATTTAATTCTTACTATTCACAACATACAATTTAATCGTATAATGTTTCCTGCAGCACATTTGTATTGGTATAGGAATACAAATGGAAATTTACGTAATTTCGCGATTTTAATGGAATTTCGTGTAGCATACGATGTAATTTGAAACTGAAAACATACCCCAAATTGGCAATTTGAGAATGCTTCATACGGTACATGCTCGACGGTTTATTCTAAACATTGTTACGTACTCCTTGTTGTTCCGTACGAAAAGAAGTTTAATGGAAAATGGGCGCACGAAAAATATGCGTGCGGTTTGCCTTTTAAAATGTAACGTACGCACGCTACATTTAGCATGATGTTAAATTGCTTCTATGCGGAACAAGAATTTCTTTTTTAATTTTACAGAAAACACAAGTTTGATCATTATGCGAGTTTGGCAACAAAGGAAGCGCTTTGTTTGTCTTAGGTGAAAGTATAAACATGAATAGAGCGGCATTATATGCAAAGGCTTTTAGAATAATCCATAGAGAGTACGTTCAACAAACTTGCTAAGTTATAGCTTCTAATACAGATTTGATAAGATAATTAACTATAAGCATTCTTATTCACAAGATAGCAAGAGATGAAAAGAGCTTGATAGAAATAATGAAGAAAATAGACTGTGAAGCACAAAAACGAGGTTTGGAGATAAACGAAAACAAAACTACATATATGAAAATTAACAGGAAAAAGAAAGAAAGGCCAATGACTCAGGTACAAATAGGACAATACAAGTTCGAAGAAGTACAAACTTTCAAATACCTCGGAACGATGATAAGCAATGAAAATGACAGGAGTATAGAGTAGCACAACGAATAAAATCAGGATACAATGCATATTACAGATATAAAGACATAATGAGAAGTAAAAGGATAAGTGAGAAAACAAAAATCAGAGTGTACAAAACAGCTATAAGACCGACTGTACTATAAGCTGGGGAAACTATGTGCGTTACAAGAAAGGACGAAGAGAAATTGAAAGTGTTCGAAAGAAAGATGATTAGAAAGATTTATGGATTAAGGAAAACAAAGGATGAGAAATATAGAAGACTGACGAATCAAGAGATAACAGATATAATAGCCGGAGATGACATAATCAACGAAATGAAATCAAAAAGAGTACGATGGTTCGGGCATGTAAATAGAAAGGAGGAAGAAGCAATTATAAAGAAAATGGAAGCCGCAAGAAGACAGATCAAGAGGAAGACCGAAGGCAAGATGGGAGGACCAGGTACTTAATGACATAAAGGACTTAGGAATAACGGACTGGAGAGAGAAAGTAAAGGATAGAGTAACATGGAGGAAAATAGTAGACGAAATAAAAACACACAACAGCACGTAAAGGACAAGAAGCAGAAAAGTGAAGAGGAGTGACGACCCGCTTTACTTAAATAGTCTGCAGAGCTCAAAAGAGCGGCTCCAATTCCATACGGAATGTACAGCCGGTTATATTATATATATATATATATATATATATTCACAAGTGAGAGAGTCAGGTAAGGGATTCAACATTTATACAGTTATTAATTACAGCCAAATAATACACAGCATTACTATATCGTAGCCCATACTTACAGGGTGAGTTTTATAAATGGCAAAGTTCATTTACTAGATAACTCTTAATTGAATAAAAATTTTGATAATTGCAATATATATTCAATTTGAAAATATTTTTACATACACCGAGTGACCCGTAAGCTTGGAGCAGGAATAAAAAATGATTTCTTTTAAATGGAACACTCTGTGTATAAGTAGCTTATTAGATTTCACACTAAATTCCGAATATCTTTTATAAGAAATATTTTTCCACAAACGGCTTAGTTTTCCGAGTATCCTCAATTTTCCTAAAAAAATGACGAAGCCGCATTTACATAGTTGTCTGATATTTTTCCAAGCGATATAAGTTTGAACAATGAGCTTCTGTAATGTTGCAGTACAAGGATGCATTAGGAGACTTTAATTGCTGAAAACTTGTTTATTTTAAATGGAACACCACCAGTATTTTTTATGGAATCTTATATTACTAAAGAAGCTTGAAGAAGAAATGTTTACTAAGCTTGTGCTATACCTATCAATTATAGTTTACTAGGTAATTAGTGTTTTATGAAAAATTACAGAAAATTATGATTTTTATGATAATTTTCATGAAAAAGATCACTTGTAACTGTCAAACAATTAGTAAATGTGTTTCCTGTAATTATTCGACATTTTCCCTAGAGATTTTATTTAAGGTAGGTTACTGAAAACAAAAAAAAATGAATCAGATAATTCAATTAAGGTAGTCACGATAGTAACTCAGCCAAAAACTGGAGGTTTTCTCGACTTAAATAACTCCTGGTCCAATTCAATTTTCTCTCCTTGCATTTAGTACCTATCATAGTATATGCTATCCATATATTTACAGTAAAAAAATATTTTTTGCTGATGTAATTAAGTTTTAGTGGGCTCTGGTAGTGCTGTTAATGGTATCAAACGTTGCTATCTTTAAGTACCATGTGTATCTATTCGTTGCTGGTCTATTTTAAATTCGTTTTATATTTGTAGCTAGCCTGTGGTTTTCTTTTCCTTTATCAAATTCTTTTTTGTCTTACTTCGAATCTGGTCGATATTTCAGAAAAGTACAAACTATAAAACATCTCCTATTATCACTTAATACAGTACAACAATAAACTCTAGAGTATGAACAGTGGTTATATCACTAATAGGATATAAGAGAAACAGTCTGATGTGAAAAAAACACTTTCTCAACAGAGTCGATCTGTAAAGGAGCTCATATGTCGCCAGTTTTTTGTTTACGCTTGGTTTTATTTAAAAAAATTGGATAGCAACAGTAGCAATATTAATCTCGAGCAATCTTCCACCTACTTTTATGGCTTCACTTTTTGTGCTGTTTGTTGTCTGTTATTTTTTTTAGATTACAACGTATAACGAAAAAGTAGACTATTGCCCACACTCGAATAATTTATTTGCGGTAAAATTACGAAGATTTTTCTATACTTTCTATATAGGATTTGATTGCATTTATCGATTGGATTTATTGGGATGAAATTTAACGAAAAAATTTACAATGCAAATAAAGTCTCTAAATTTCGGTTACCATAAAGAAATGTTGAACAAAGCTAGGTGACCTTTCAATATAAATTCGTATTAATAATTCATATAGAGTTCAGCTAAACTAATTATAATTTTACAAAAGCTCGTGGCAATAAAGGCTCTAAATAAAATAAAAGTTATTGGAACATATTAATTTTTTTAATAGGAAACATTTCGATAAGTACAATTATCTTCAGCAGTCCTAGAAACGTAATAATCACAAAATTTTAAAATTAGAGTAATTGCTTAAACAATTATTTTGCCTGTTGTCTTTATTCATATAATGTTTTTTTTTTCTTTTAAGTAATTTTACTGAATGGTATCAGCAAATCAATTTTATAAATGATATTGTATCAATAGTCGATTTATCCAAAATAAAAGTGGGAAACGTTAAAATATTGTAATCGGGACATCACAACATGTTAAAAGAACTATTAAGGAATAGAGCCAACCCATATATCACAAGAGAAATGTTTTGACTGACCTGGTATATAGACAGCGAATAAAACTCACTAATCCAAAGTATATAGACCACAAATAGTAATAGAAAAAATAAAAACAATGCTGTTAGAAAATCGTTATCCCATAACTTTTATAAAAAAGAATAAATCACAAAGTCAAGACTTTATAATTTATAACAATTGTAGTTTTGCTCCTAAGTTATCTGATGAGGATTTTGTAATCAAACTTAAATACTCTGCAGTACAATACATAACTTCACTTTCAGGAAAACTAAGTAAAGTACTCAGACTTTACAATGTTTCTCTTCCTTATAAAAACCACGACAACATAAATTTCCTGCAGTCAAAATTAAAATCAAAAGGTATCCATTTGGTCTACAGTGAAGATTGTAATGACATCTACATATGCCAAACAAAACAATACTTAGAAAACAGAGTACAAGGTCGTAAGTTATTCGGCAAACCCACAGTTTAAAAAAAAAAAACGTTTATTTATACCACAAATTGAATTCTAAAAAAAATTTTAACAAAAGAAAATAATTATTACTCTATAGATGCATACTTGAAATGATTCATTCAGAAAGACAGTACAAATGACAAAACGAATATATCAAATTTATTATTCAATAATCAATTAAAATCTTCATATCTTTTCCTTCGCTAGATTGAACATATTTTTTTTTTGTAAATAATTGCCCACCCATATTTTTAAATTTGTTTAAATTTTTATTTTGGATTTACACAATGTCATTTATACAAATTAGTTGCTGATATCATTCAGTAAAATTACTTAAAACAAAAAAAAACGATTATATGAACAAAGACCATAGGTAAAAAATTTTTTTAAGCAATTACTCTAATTTTTAAATTTCGTAATTATTACATTTTTAGGACTGATTAAGATAATTGTACTTATCGAAACGTTTCTAATTAAAAAACTAATATATTCCAATAAGTTTTATTTAATATATTGTAATAAAATTGTTAATAGTTAAGGCTACAGAGAATGAAGATTCAACATTAAACTAATAATAAGAGTTGAGATATTTTCCCCGCGGACCAGGATCGTAACAGGGCGAGTGTACGAACAAACAGACGATCTTACGATGCATGCGTTAGTTATATCATTTGTTAATTATGTTTTATATTCTAAAAATAACAGGTTTTTCCAATAATCGAAATGTTGATTAAATTTACAGAGTAGTCAAAGAATAAGAAAACGTGAAATTGTATTAAGAGTAAACTACCAATTTTTAAACTTTTTCCGTCTGCACATCCATCATACTTAATAATAAAGATTCGCTCGGTACTAACTAACTTACGTATAATCCTATGCTTCATCTATTTTATTACATTACGCTGGTAAGTGCGCGACGTACTCAATACGATCCTGGACCGCAGAAGGCCATCCCTATTAATTATTACAAGGACACATAGAACCGTTTTTGATATATTGAAAGAGTTGAAAGAAAAGAAGCTGGCAAATACCTGTATATATCAAATGTATGTCTCACAATGTAAATACCTACATTTATAAACTTCAATGGGATACGCATTTAGATGCATAACTTCCGTTTTCCACCATGATACGCATCAGCAAGTGTACCCAGGTTCATAAATAAACCTTTATCCAATAGATTAGCTCTATTTCGATGGTGATAATCTAATTTGTTGGAATTCGTTAGGGGTTTCCTTTAATCTGTTGGCGTATCTGAATGCGGCGGCGATTGACGACGGTTTAACGCAGTGGCGTCCATCCAGCGGGGTTCGCCGTAAATAGACCAGGGATAATTCGACCTTTATAATGACAATAAAATTATATTACTCGAAATGTAATTTGAATGAATCTCTTTCGTAACATTTTAATCTATTTGCCGGTCCATCGCATCGTCCTTTTGGCGTTCACATTTTGCCTTCAACTGAAATTACCGGACACGTTTAGACCTTCGCTTAATGTTGTTTATTAATTCCGTTTGCAAATTAGTTAATCTCTCATCTCCTTTCTTTCTTGCATGTTGTCTCCTTTCTTCCTATATCAATTCAGCCCTTTGCTCCCCGATGAATTTTAAACGGCGTAGTCCCTTTTCTTTTCTCCCCAAACCTCGGTCGTGGAACTCGATAGTTTCTTTCGTCCCTTCATTCCCTAAATCGTGTATCCCCTCGCGAGCGACGAGCCTTTCAACCCTTTCGGACGCTGCGCGGCAGTTTCTTCGCCGCGCTGTTGAATGCTAATAGCGAACCAGCTCGAAGTTGGACGCAAAACTTTTCGCAGCGCAGAGGTTATTTGCATAATCGCGTTTTATTTGTTTGTTGTTTTCTCTCGCGCCGCCCTACGGCGCGCCACGATATCTATGCTAAACAACGAGATCGCTAATGGGCCGACAATGTAATTAAGACGCAAAGTGCTATTAAATATCCTTTTCCAAGACAGGGTACGGAAAGTTGTGGCTGGGCTATAGTAAAAATAGAACGATTATATCGTGCCTTCATTTAATTCTGAAAGTCACGTGATTGGTGATTTAAGAACTTATGGAAATCTTTGTGTATTGATGTTGATGCGTTACAAAGTCACAATTGTAGCCAACATACATTTAAAATGCGTAAACTACGTTTATGCAGAACCGCTAGTGATTAAATGACTTGGAAATTCTAGTAACCCAAATAAGTACTTTTGATAATCCACATCGCTTTTAGCATAAAATAACGACACTGTACCTGCTGTAGTGGGTATTATCATTCAGTGTGGCAAACACATTTTACGCTAATAGATCAAGAAGTCTGCATCCACACAAAATTTAAATTTTTTTTTCAATTTCGTATAGTGTTTTCATGCTATAACCGCGGTCTGTAATTGCCTCTGGTCAACGTTTCATCCTCACTTGTATGGAACATCGTCAGGTCTGCTTTACATTCGGGATTAGTAAAGAAATGGCACGTTGTTTTTTTTAAGAATAAAGAGTAATTGAAAATAATGTATCTTAATAAGATGAAAATCAATATTACTTACTTAAAGTTATTAGAAATTGTACAAAATTTACACTGAGAGAAATAGATTGTACTCTTTAACATAAATATAGTATACTTTAATATATTTTATAGCTCCTATAGGGACAATCATATTTTATATTACTGGTGACAATATCTGTATAGTAAATTTCTGTGAATAGTTTTTATTAACTCGTATGGTAGTCGTAAGTTGGTGTACTATATTTGTATTATTAATTTGAGCATACATCTTAGTAAATGTGAAAAAAATGTCTAGTAGCACTGACTATATTTGATAATAACTGTTAAATTTTTTATTGTACCCAGTATAATGTAATATTTTACTATGTACGATACATGATGCTCATACTTACTATATAGCCTTGTAGTACTTACAATATTATTTTCTACTACAATAGTCTAACGTCTCTTAGCATTTAAAATAGTAAATAGTAAACAATAATATAATGGATCATATACGGGCACTATACAGCGATACTTACCTGTAATTTAAAATATAGTACTATACAAGGTTTTACTCAGTTCATGGATAGGGAAAGTGGAATATTACACAATAAAAACTATAATATTGATTTTATTTTTTTATTTGACCTTAAAACCATTATTACAAAAATCCAACGTGTATTACTTTCATTAACATAACAATCACTAGTAGGTTAGATTTAGGTTAATGGGCTATCAAAGCATAAAGTACCCACCACGAAGTATATGCATATAATATCTATTACTTGCCTTTGAATATATCAATTAACTCTGGAAACCCGCACTCGATTAAAATGTTTTCCACGTTTGCATCCATTTCTGCTCACGATGCACAACAATCAACGAGGACGAGACACAAACATACACCGACACGAATACGTACACCTGTATCACACGTACATAACACGTGTCAGTGGCAAAACAGCAGATTGGTCGATTTCTTCGGTAAAGATCGACAATGAATAGAGCAAGGGGTGGGAAGAGCGTTACAAACATTTATGTTAGAAATTGAATATGCATCGAATACCTGATAATATCGCAGTCCATCCCAGCGACTATCTATATAATCCACGTCATTATATAGGCTTTCAGCAATAGAGTATATTAATTGTTACATCCATAAGATGTAGATGGTAACATCCAGATTTTGCCTCTTACTATAAGCATGATAACATCTGGTTATTTTACTCTTAATACGTCACATATTGTCGTTTTGACAATAAATATGTTAGTAATTAACATAAAGAGATTTACGATCTAATTTCTACAATCCATTTTTCTCAGTGTAGAATACACCAAAACCACAATGGAGAAATTGTACAATTAAAAAAAATTCTTATGTCGAATTTCTATATATACATATTTTAGAATATCCCCAATAGTGTCATCAGAAAAAGAATGAATATTGGTAATGATATAATATATAGAGTGGAAAAAAGAAATTGATATTGGTATTTCTAACTAAAATTGAAAATACAATCAGTGCCGCATCAAAACCCAACAAACATGATATCAAATTAAAGCTTGTGAAAAGGTGAATCGAATGGTATAAAAATATATATAGGGTGTCGCGTTTGAAATTTTCGAGAAAAATTACATTCATTGTTATGGAACATGCTGTATAAACAAATTAAGGTATCGTTAAACGGCCTACGGCGGCTGAGAACCGAAGTAATAGAATATGGTTTGACCAGAATTTAAAAATCTAATTATTGAAAATGACGGAGTGCCAAGTCGTTAAATTTGGTCTTTTTCCACATAAAACATTAAATAGCTAAACAACTGAAGATCAAAACCATTTAGTACTATAATATAATGTGTTTCTTTTAAGATGGTCTATTCAAATATTCAATAAAATACAGTCCGTTCCATTTAAAAAAATACTTTGATATGTAGCCGAAAACTGGAGTAGTAGTGCAAACTATATTTAAGAAATGCAGTCAGGTATGATGTATAAGAATTTATAAATAATTTTTGAAGAATCTTTCGTTTATAGATATTCTTCCGTCCTCACACCGTTGGGACATCCTATATAAAGGTACAGCCCATTTTCTTAAAAAATAACGTATTTTATGTTCAAGTTATTTAATGAAGTCGGAAACTGCTCCAACGAAAAATCTTGAAAATTATTACATATTATTATGCACAACAGTTGAAGCTTAGCTTCGAATTTCCCTTGCACATCGTTCACAATTTCTTTGGCATCATTAGAAGGAATCACTGTTCTGCACATGTTGAACAAGATCTTCTGAAACTGATCCGCCTTTGTTGACGACAGGGTCATTGGTTGAATCACAATTTTGGCCAAGTTCTGTGAACCAAGATATGAGTTTATCCTGCCCATGCATAAGAGTGGCCAAACATACTTCTTTTCAATTGAGTCCGCAACATGTATGATATTGAAAAGTTTAATTTATCCACTACCTTGAATAATCTAATCAATTGCTTCCATGAAGCACATCCGTGAATGAAATTCACCGAACTTTATAACAACATTTGACACGGTAAGATCATCTAGACGGCTAGCAAGAGTGTCTCGTATCTTAAGGGAGTGAGGTTGGACAAATATCACTAAACAAGTGACTTGGTTAAAGGATTTAGTCTTCTCTACTCCGATCTGCAAGCTGTCAGTGTTGTATTATAGCCACTTGGAGGAGGATTGATAGATGGTTAGTTCATATGGGATGTCTTATCTTCCATAAATTCATTCGATCCGGAAAAGCCAGGAATGTCTTTGTTTGTCCCATAGGGTGACAGAAGCTCAGACACATATAGAATCACAGTTTCCGTTTGTGTGTACATTTTCTTGAGATCATTTATCTTAATTTCAACTAAACCCTCAGATTTTGTCCTTTTAAAGTAGATGCCCATAACGTGAACGGTGTTGCATCTCTCCATTTTATGTACGTTAAAATTAACGTTATCGTACACCTGCTGTGGAAAGCACAACCGGTTAACTTTCAGCGGATTTGTGAAGTAATCGAATGGAAGATAAGAGGACTTTTAAACCAGACGTAGCAATGATAAAATCATTTGAGGAAACCGGGAGAGAATAAATAAAATGAAAAGACGTGAAACACGGAATTACTTTTGGAAAGAATGTAAATACTACCTATGTGGTTTTGGAAATGCTTTTTTTTAGTACCACGGATTGCATAGTAGTTGAAACTAGTCCACATTGTATTTAACTTAAATCTAGGAGAACTTCTTTAAATGAGACCGTTTAATAATAAATTAGAACTTTGGAGTGACAAAAGTTGTTCTTCTTTGCGAAAACAGCCAAATGGCTATTCTTTCAACTAACGCTTGAGTCCACACAGTTCGAACAAACCTACATAGGAAATTTTCTATACTTTCATTTTAAATAGAATTGGTATTGACGGAAAGTTAATAGTTTCCGCATTGCAAGCAAAAACTCGCAAAAAAATGAGATTCTTTAACTTTTTTGCATTTTTTGCAATGTTGCTTTACGAAATCTTATTACGAAACCTCAGATTCGGATTCAACACCCCGAAAATCGTGTAGAATGTAAGACATCAAAACTACCCCACACCTAATTTTACTGGTGTAAATGAATTTGTGAGTTTCTGAAACTTCATTCTGAAATATATTCATAGCAACCAGATAAATAATCGTGATACTATACCGCTTTAGTGTTAAATAAATACTTACCAGAGTTTCAACATTACAATTATATAGAAATTCTGAACAATCATCAGTAAATAGATTTTTTTTTGGTGCGTTCTTCTGTTTGTTTTTAACATTATTAGCATCACTTTCCTGAATTTTCAGCAAAATGACTTAAGTTTCTTTTTTTAATTACTCTACACATACTACAACCCTCTGGGCTAAAAATGTATCTAAGTATGTATTTCAGTTACAGTTACGCATTGCAGCAAATAACACTAGTATCACGGACCTGTACGTTCATGGACTTCTCTCTAAAAATTCCAAGAGCTAGATTTATATAATATCTCCCGAAAGCTTTCTAAGTAATAACCCAACTGTACGAAAAGTATCGGCCAGATAAAAGGGTCAGACAGTATTGCCGAACGCGCAGCACAATGAACTATAAAATACAGCGGTCCTAAATAAAGACTGCAAATAGATTAATAAATTTCCCGTTGTTTGCCGTGCCTTAGAATTTGGCGTGAGCATGTATGTGAAGATTTCGCCGTTAGATACGATCGTGACACGAATCGCATTGAACCAACAACCGTCCTTGCCAAATGGAAGATTTATTAAATTACCTCCTCCTAGCCTAATGCTCTAATATTAGTGGTCGTGAAATCACGAATTTTACGATGTTTCTTTCTTCAGTGGTGCGAGCTGTGCGAATATTGGCCGTCTTCGAGTGGCTGAATTGCGCAATTCGCGCGACTAATTACACTTACAACTTCTATAAAATATTTTCCGTCGGGTAGTTCCGTTTAAATAACTTCTACTACGAGAATTTCGAGTTTGGAGGGGAAAGAGCAGCGCGGAGTTATTCGCCTCGCGAAATTACTTTAATAAAAGTCCGACCGGTGTGAAATTGAAAGCGAAAATGTTCTCGCTAAAAGTGCGGAAGTAATGCTCCCTCGTTATTAAATTGAAGTAATTTTTGTTCCGACTCGAAAGGGGTGAAGACGCATACTTTGGGCGTCATTCTTAGTTTGAATAATCGAAATCGAAGACGCGTTCTCGGTGTGTTGCTTCCTTCTCTGTTCCTGGCATTACATTGCGATCGCTGGGAGATATAAATCCGAGCAGTTTCAATATCCGAGTTTCTGGTGACATGAAATATTACCTGGATTTGTCTACTGGTGTACGTTGAGCGTCATGAAGTTTCTGATTAGTTCTGAGGAATCGTGGAAGTTCGATCGATGAAGATATGTCCAAAGAAATTAATATATTTCGTGATTCGGTCAGCTATGTACTATACAGCGCGCTTTACTGAAACGTCGATACACTGAAATTATATATTTCGTGTGCCCCAAAAGTAGACACCATATGAAACTTTTCTCTTATAGGCTTCTACAGAATTGTGGTAATGGAGACACTTTAAGCAACTTTTAAAATCAACTGAGGTCCATTGGATACAGTTTATTCCTAAAATTAAAAGGAGCTCATTCAAAAGGAAAAGCATTCTTATTTTAAAAAGAAAAATAGAGGAAAATGTTAACAAGGGAAGTTATTCAGAATTAACACATATACCCAAAATATGAAATCATAGATGTAATAATACGTTTATAATATTAATATCTGATATAAAAATTGGGTAGTTTTCCTAAAACTAACGAAGAAATATTTGTTTTGGAAGCTTCTTTTATAATTGTCGGTCTAAATAGAAAATTACACCAACTTTAGTTAAACATATTATCCAAATTAGAAGCAGAAATATGCTTTTTATTACAGATTTTATGATTGTCGATTATACGATGACATGCAAGTTTCAATAAGGCTACTAAAAGAAAAGCAGAGGAGATTAGAGATGAGTAAAAGCTACATTCTACGTTCTAAAAACGATTTACTTGTTAGTAGGTACATGTTGATCTTGTCTCACGGTAAGAAAAGGAAAGGAAATTAAAGCTTACTGTCGGTAACAGTAATGTATTTGACGAACATTAGAACACACATCCAGGACATAGAAATTTTACACTTTTACACTTGGATGTTCCTATTCAGAGTAAAGTGACAAAAAACTCAAGAAGGCAGCATTCTTCTGCAGCCATACTTCCATGTATCCAGGATCTCTAATTTCACTAAACGCCAGGTCAAATATGTCTATTGTCACTGATTCTTTTTCTAGGTGCAAAACACAACACATAATGCACTTATGTGCTATATCACAATAACTTATTGGACTTTGCGTAGGGCAATTTATGTATTTAATTATATACCTACACTCCTACCATTATGTGTAAGGTTTTTCTTGCTTTGAGTTTACTGGCTTGCTTTCTCTTCTCTCTCCATTCGTTTTTTCGATCCTTTGACAATTCTTTAGCCTCGTGTCATTTCATTTCTTTTTCTCTCGCTGCTTCCCTTATCTCGTCATTCCAAGTTTTTCTTGGCCATCCTCTTGATTGTTTACTGATACTTTAGTTTCAACTTACTCTTTCATCTGGCGCACTACAAATATGACCATACCATCGTAACTCCTGTTGTTGTATTTTTCTTGTATTGGTACTATTTCAAATTCATCCCTAATTGCCTCATTCCTAATTTTGTCTATTAGTGTTCCGTTTTGTATTTCCCTTAGAAATCTCATGTCCATAGCGTTAATTCTGAACTTATGTTTTTCTGTTACTCGTCCACGATTCGCTCTTACCCTAAGAGTATTGATTTTATCGTTTTATATATTTCTCCTACATTCTTCATCTCGTCGTCTTTTCAATTAATCTTTTCATTCGCTTCAACTATCATCTCCAGGTAGTTATAGTCATCGACATGTTCAATGATTTGGCCGTTTATTCTGATCTTGTGTTTGATGTCTACTTTTAGCTTTAGCAGCATTTATTTTCATATTAACCCTTTTTAATTCTCCATTTAATATGCTTAAATTGTACTATGAGTATTCCTCTGTTTCTGCCAATACAACTACATTATCGGCACAGAAGAGCTCTGTTTTATTTTTATGTTTTTGATGGAGTAGAAGCCTAAGAATTTAGATTGCTTATCAGGCCCCAGCGCAGAACCCATTACGACCCCATTAAAACCGGTAATCGTAATTGACCAGAGCGAGATCTGAACCTCACGAATGATAGCAAAGTGTGCAAGACACTAGACTATCAGCCAGGCTAATTAATTTGTTTATTTACAAAAGAAGGCTGAAAACATGTCCTTTTTGTACACATTTTTCTATTTTAATTCCGTTCGGGACTCTATTATTATTATTCTTACATTTATTTTGCTCTTATACTTTTATTACTTGCATTGTTACTGCATTAATTTCTGCTTCTTCTATCTTTTAAGATCTTTCCCTTTTACTTTGTAAAATGCCTTCCCAAGTCAATGAGGCAAATACGAAATTCCTTGCTTATTCTGGATTATCTTTTCATTGACATGCCATATAATGAAAACTAATTAGATTTTGCGTGTTTCACCTGCTCAAAAACCATATAGCGTACAGCTAACCCAAAATGAGAAGTACATTTGCCTTTTTGTCCCCAATCTTAAAAATAGGCAGCACTATTTTAGTCCCTTGGCATTGTTTTTGTTTTGATTGTTTGATTCCTTATTTATAGGAGATCATTGGTTCTTCTACAGCCTAAACTTTCAATCAAATTTGCAATGACATGTACTTTTCCTACTTTTATTTTACTGTAACTTCTCTTAGTTCTCTTTCAATTGATACTCTTACTTCTGGGTCATTGTCCATATAAACCTATTTTCTTTTGATGTGCGTGTTTCATCCTTCAACTCTTGAGAGTGTTCTTCTTGATCATTTTTTCTATTAATCATCCTATATTTCCTGTTGTTTCTTGCTGTGATGTTACATAAAACAATTTATGATTTCTTATAAAACATTTTTGCCCCAAAGTTTGCCAATCGCTCCTTTTCGTTACTTTGGCTACCATCTCGCCGCCATTTTTCTTTATATTTATTACAATCTTCTGATGTTTTTACAGTATGTATTTATCTTTTTGTGGCACATTAACTTACTGGAACAGTGTAGTTTCATCAAAAAGGTACAAAAAATAATCATCAGTTGTAATTACATTGTTTATTAAATACGATGGTCATCATCACATAGCATTATATAAAGCTGCAATCGCAAGAATTTGAATTAGATGTCAAGCCATGGCTATAATTTAAGACGTAGGTACGCCACAGGAAATGATATTTGTTTGTTACATATAAGCGACCTCTTATTTAATTCAGACATTTAGCTGGTACGTCAAAAAGGTCGACCTCACTGGCAATCTAATTTAAATTCGAAATGTCAACGTGTCACACATTGCTAGATGCTCGAAATTCGCACGGAGGACAAAGTATGTTGTACACTCACCAAGAACCTAAATGTCCGGTCTAAATAACGCTCTTAACGTACCCGAGTGGCACGCAGCGTTGTCATTGTGTGTATCAGTGAGTGTACATCTGTTATGCGGAACACATTACCGGGTGTTGCCGTAACAGATTATATGCGTCGATTTTCAGCGCGTCCGACCAATAGATGCATGGCTCTAATTGAGCAGGGTACACCCACAGATCCTACTACATTGAAGTACAAACATAGCCGGTAATTTTGTCATCGCCTTAGCGTCGCTTTTGGGTCGGGTTATTGCTTCTGATCGAGCAGTGTGTGGTGTCGTATCTATTGTCGAGGGCGTACAGAATTGTCTTTTGCGTTACTCTTGTCCCGAAGACCTATTTTTGTTGTGTTGTTAGTCGATAAAGTATGTACTAAATGTTTGACAAGCCCCTCTCTGTTTGTTTTTCTAATGTTGCTATGCATGATATATCATCTATTGTCTTCGATGGTGTGTGAAGTATTTAGTTTAGAGTAGAAAATATATTGCGTTGAACGTAGTTATAGTTGAAATCATGACTTATTTAGTGTGCCGATTTTTTATTATTGTCTTTGTATGTTGTAAAGGCAAAGCAATAAATGTACAGGTAAATAAGGTATTGCCTTGATGTTTATTATTCCAAATGATTTTAATCATACACTGTGAGAAATAGATTGTACTCTTTAACATAAATATAGTACACCTTAATATATTTTATAGCTCCTATAGGGATAATCATGTTTTATATTACCGGTGACAATATCTGTACAATATATCCGGTGTAAATTTCTGTGAATAGTTTTTATTAACTCGTATGTTAAAGTTGATGTACTATATTTGTATTATTAATTTGAGCATACATGTTAGTAAATGTGAAAAAAATGTCTTATAGCACTGACTATATTTTATAATAACTGTTAAATTTTTTATTGTATCCAGTATAATGTAATATTTTACTATGTAGGATACATGATGCTCATACTTACTATATAGCCTTGTAGTACTTACAATATTATTTTCTATTATAATAATTTAACGTCTCTTAGCATTTAAAATAGTAGATAGTAAACAATAATATAATAGATCATATGCGGGTACTATACAGCGATACTTACCTGTAATGAAAAATATAGTACTATACAAGGTTTTACCCAGTAGTAGGGAAAGTGGAATATTACACAATAAAAACTATAATATTGATTTTATTTTTTTATTTGTCCTTAGAACCAGTATTACAAAATTCCAACGTGTATTACTTTCATTAACATAACAATCACTAGTAGGTTAGATTTAGGTTAATGTTGTATCAAAGCATAAAGTGCCCACTATGAAGTGTATGCATATAATATCTATTACTTACCTTTGAATATATCAACTAACTATGGGAACCCCCACTCGATTAAAATGTTTTCTACGTTTGCATCCATTTCTGCTCACGATGCACAGCAATCAAGGAACGATCAGACACAAACATGCACCGACACGAATACGTACACCTGTATCACACGTACATAACATATGTCAGTAATTTTGTCGCGGCAAAACAGCTTATTGGTCGATTTCTTCGGTAAAGATCGACAATGAATAGAGCAAGGGGTGGGAAGAGCGTTACAAACATTTATTTTAGAAATTGAATATGCATCGAATACCTGATAATATCGCAGTCAATCGCAGCGACTATCTGTATAATTCACCTCATTATATAGGCTTTCAGCAATAGAGTATATTAATTGTTACATCCATAAGATGTAGATGGTAACATCCAGATTTTGCCTCTTACTATAAGCATGATAAAATCTGGTTATTTTACTCTTAATACGCCACATATTGTCGTTTTGACAATAATTATTTTAGTGATTAACATAAAAAGATTTACGATCTAATTTCTACAATCCATTTTTCTCAGTGTAGATATATATTTAGCAGTTTGTATGGTAAAGTTACGCAGGAGCGATAATTTAAATTGAATACATTACTGGTATTTTAATCACTTATACTATACTGAAGTTTTAGATAATGGTGCTGCATAAGAAACACAAAAAATAATTAATTTAATTTCTATAATAAGTAACATTTGTGAAAGACCAAAATAGCTGATACTTTCCACATCTAGGCCATGGAAGTTTAACAATTTGGAAAAAAATAAACCGTTTTATTCACTGATGAGAATTACAAAGTTTTGTGATTGTACCAATACGGGTACATGGTCAAATAAAATTAAAAATAAAAACTGGTTTTTATTTTTCAAAACACTATATAATATATATTATATATATATATATCTACAATATATTCTTACGACTTGACATTCAAAGCGCATATAGCTATTAAATGACTAGCTATCCCCTCCCCCCCACTCCAAAGCTTCTCCCGTATGGATTTTTGTTTTCGGTAATTTTACCTTTAAAAACGTATGAATTTCTTACCCTTTATAGACCTCATAGATAATCTAATCACTTACACATCTTCCATCAATCGAATATTAAAAACCAATACTAATAATTTTAATTTAGAAATATTATACAGATATATATACAGGGTGTAGCACCTAAGACGCCTCGGACCTTAGCTCCCCTATCACACACGATATCGAAGAAAGTCAAGAAAGTCTAAGAGCAAAATTGTGCAAAACTACCATCACCATCTTCCTAAAATGTTTTTGGTCTTCAGTTGCGTATCGTTTTCCAGTGACGTATGAAACTTATGTTTTTTTTTTTAATGGTACACTATATTTTATTTGGAAAACTCTCGAAGAGTGTTTATTTTCTTATATAACATAGTATACCTCTAACTTTAGCGGTTTCGCTGTTATAACATTTTTTCCTGACAGTTGGATCATTGTTTGAATTGTTTTTGGCAGGATCTAAATTGCACCGGCGCAATATGGGGCGAACGCGTATATATTATCTCAAAATTGAATAACGTTAATAGTAAGTAATCGTATCGTAGCGAGATTTGTAACAATAAGCATAATGAAAATAAACTGTGTAAATCTCCGCCAAACTACAAATTGTTAACGAACATAACTTCAGAAAATGCTTATAAATAATAGTGTAGGTACAATAGGTACTTAACATTAAAAAACATTTTAGGCTTTTATCTTATGCAGTCTTATAAAAATTAAATTCACAAAAAAATGTTCTGTATTCACTATTTACACTTTCTTCCGATTCTAGACTTAAATTTTGTAACAAAACTCTAGCTTCATCATCTAATTCCATAACTTTTCGTGCTTTAAACCACCGTTTACTAGAAATATATGGATTGGAAGTATACATGAGGGTGTGGAACACATCTTCATGTATTGACGATCGGGAGCATTTTCTAGCATGCTGTAAGCGAAAATTTTTATAATCCTTGTTTCGTGCTTCCTGAGCATCCTCTGAAAGCTGTCCCAATGGTAGCAGGGCAAGATGTTTTATGATGTTTTCTCCATGGATTAACACCTTGTGAACAGAATCTGACATATAGTACCATCCGTATTTTCTACATAATATTCCGCTGTTGTTCTTGCATATTCCCCGAATTTCTTTGCGTCAATAGGTTTCCCGCTAAGCCATAGTTTGTAAAAGTATGTAAAACCTTTTGATCAGATGTTCATTTACTCCAGTTATATTTGCAGTACATCTGTAATTAACAAGGAACCTTCTGGCGGTGTTCCCATCATTCGAATTTCCGCTACCTTGGCAAGGTTTATCGACAATCAGCCCTGAGTTTTCTTTGTATTTCTTCTTTCGTTTCTTCTTCGCTTCGGGCTGACCACTTTAAATTGTAAGTTATATGAAATATGTAAAATACATTCTATAAATATAATCCAGCAATGTAATGTTGAAAGCCAAAATCTGTAGGTTTCTTGCCTAACCTATTTGTGCATACTGAAAAAGAAGGTGTATCAGTGAACATTTGCGTTACCTTCCGGTCAATCATCGTAGAAATTAATTCGTGTTTTACCGAAACAGTTGTTTGTTCAGAAATAACCACCTGGGCAAGTTGAAGCGCAGAAACTTCATTTTCTAAGCTTAAAATAACTTCACTTGTTTTTGCTGAAGTTTCTTTAGAAAACCCAATTGATATTGGACGACAATATCTGTTGGAAGAGGGAGTCTGATTTTCCCATATTACTTGACTGTTTTTAGAATTAACTAACTTTAGAGGAACGATAGAAACAATGAAATGGTTTGCATCTGAAATAAATTCACTTTCAAACAAAATTTAATAGGCACCTACACACACCTACACTGAGAAAAATGGATTGTAGAAATTAGATAGTAAATCTCTTTATGTTAATTAGTAACATAATTATTGTCAAAACGACAATATGTGGGGTATTAAGAGTAAAATAACCAGATGTTACCATGCTTATAGTAAGAGGTAAAATCTGGATGTTACCAGGTATTCGATGCATATTCAATTTCTAACATAAATGTTCGTAACGCTCTTCCCACCCCTTGCTCTATTCATTGTCGATCTTTACCGAAGAAATCGACCAATAAGCTGTATTGCCACTCACACGTGTTATGTACGTGTGATACAGGTGTACGTATTCGTGTCGGTGCATGTTTGTGTCTGCACAGAGAAAAATCCATGTTGTAATATTTACACTTCACTGTTTGACGGAAATTGTAGTAAGAATTCCTACTATTGTGCAAAATTTTAGAACAACGGCGTTGCATTTTCCTATATCACGGTTACAAAAAAAGCAATAAAATTGTTTAAAAATATTGTGTGACAATCTTCTACAAAATATAGTGAAATGTTTTACAATATTTTACAACAAGTGAATATAATAAATTGCATATAATGTAGTGAAGACAGTTATAATAACAGGTGTAGCAAATTTACTGTGTTGTGTTTATTTAGGTTAGGTTAGGTGCTTGCAACAGTCACCTTACTTTGATTATTGAAAACGGCATTAATAATGAGATGGAATGAAATGAATGCTGTATAGTTTTATATCTATATAGTAGGAATATCATAATACTCATAATTGGTTTAGCTACATAAATATGTGATACTACAGCTTTTGTCGTAAAGATGGCGCTACGCTTGTTTCATAATCTTTGAAATTCGTACTCAATGTAAATTGTGATCGGTAAATGTGGCTGCGTAATATCTATATGATGCTTATACATGGTTAACTTCGTGTAAAAAGTACTGTGGACAATCGCCCACAGACGAGAATTACGAGGCGCTTCAATACCGGTAGTGCTCTACAGTACACGGGCCGGTCTGATTCCCGCAATCCTGCCCGATACGACGGCAATTCGCCCGGCTGTCACCGGCTAATCAAATTATATTAATTAATTATAATTAAAAATTATTAAACTATATTTATTATAGTTTTCATTGTTAACAGTTATTATCAAATATAGTCAGCGCTACTAGACATTTTTTTCACATTTACTAACATGTATGCTCAAATTAATAATACAAATATAGTACACTTTACCATACGAGTTAATAAAAAGTATTCACAGATATTTACTATACAGATATTGTCACCGGTAATATAAAATATGATTGTCCCTATAGGAGCTATAAAATATATTAAAGTATACTATATTTATGTTAAAGAGTACTATCTATTTCTCTCAGTGTACATGTAACTGCATCAATGTTCATAATCTATAACCTTTATTAAGCAGCGCTCTGTTAGAAATCTAGTATTTTAAAAAGGCGCAAGTTTTTATTGCCGATTCTTAGAGTAGACACTCCCACGAATATAAAAATCACAATTTCTAGCCACCGGCAAAAAGCGCTAATTACTAAATGCCTAGTGAATATATTTCTCCTAAATTAAATCGTTTCGCTTTTCAATTTAATTTGAAGCAGTTATTAACTATAAAAAACTAAAATTAGCCCTTTACGTACCACATATGTATTTTTCCAAACTAATAAAATACAAACAATATCTAGATTCAACGCGTGACATATTCTAATAGGAGTTCCAAGTTGCGCGTAAAATGGTGCAATAGATCTGTTGCTTATAAATGTTCAACTTTGAGGCCGATAACAAATTAACGGATAGAACTACAAAAAATATTGTCGTAGATTCAAATAATATAGGTTTCAAGGATTCATATACACTTATTATTTTACTTTTACTACATAATTGCCAAAATTGAATTTTGAGCCGATATTGGCCTGTTCGCCCCATAGTGCGGCGCCTAGGTTTCGCATTTAAGGATAGACTGAGACCTCTGATACCTTCACATATCTTCTTTTTTTTTTTTTCAAGTGATTTATGAAAAGAAGATAATTTTCGATTGACATTAAGTGTTAACAATATTAACTACTATTTCATCGCATTTATAATGTTAACATCAGCTATGCTCTAAATTATTCATCTTTTGGAGGAACAGGAAAGAACTTAAAATATTCTAAACGTAAATTTATCAATGTGTTTGGCAAAATAAAAGTAAATTACCACTACAATTAATTTTAATTTAATAATAATAATATCTTATCTTAATATCATAAATATAAAACACAAAAACGGGCATTTCTGCATATCAATATCCCAGATCGGCTTAAAATTACGCAACTAAATACGCTATCCAACGCATGAAAGCCGTATATTTTTGTTGAACTGTCTCATATTTTAAAATTCCTTCAATATTTCTCGCACCTAGTTGCCAAAAATTTCTTTTTTTACACACATGTCGGAAACGCGCGCTTTTCCTTCGGTAAAAACTCTTAGTGCAAGACACGCATGAACCACGTCGACAGGATTTCCAGTCCTGTTTGCACTGCAAACGTGCCACATACATACGAACGCAGTAGATAGTTTCGATAAACACGTGGCCGGTGTGTTTTCAGTGTTTCCCCTTCGGTTACCCGCCATTTTACCGTTCCATTTCTACATATCAAGATGTTGGAATCGCCTTTGTACGAGACATTCAAAGGCGCTTTCTTCGATGAGTGAGTATGGATTTTCCTCTAGGATAATTAGATTAGGCGAGCGACTAGGCGACCGAGACACGGGAGTAGGTATCGATTTTGAAATTTGCCGTTCGCCGAGGCCGTTCCCGAACACATACACACACAGAGAACGTTTCCCCAGTAGCACGTGATCTGACGATTTTTTCATTTTTTTTATTCACCGCGCTCGATTTATTTTATGTGCGTAGATTAAGGAAATTCCCTCAGAAGCGTTGCGGTATGGCGGGTAGGGGGTTATTGCCTTTCGCCTTTAGTATATCGGAGTTTTTCCTTTTATATCCGAGCACATGGTTTCGTAAACCCTTTCCTCAAAATGCCTATCGGATGGTGTTTTATATTGGGGCGAGATTCGAGCTGAAAATTATGGTTTATACGATATCGGTTGAATATTTTTAGTGGTTATATTAAGAAAATGTTGTAGTAGATGTTCTTTAACTTACGATAAATTTAAATCCCCTTTATTCTTGACCTGTTTTTATGCTCCTTGAGTAGTTATTCTCATTAGCTTTGTTCCTGCTTTATCTTGCACTTTTTTTAATTTCAAAACGTTTTAAATACAGAATTCACACTAAAAATTAAACCAACTAAAATTTCGGATTACTTTTAATAGTGCACGTATTCTTTAGCATAAGATGAAAAGAGATACGATTAGATACATAGGTAGCTATGTTTTATGATGTACATATGTCGAACTAATTAATAAAAACAACAAATATTCATTTTTGTATGTTCTCTTGGTTTTTAGGTCGTTCAATGATAAAAGCACTTCATGCATACAACGTTTCGGTTATTATTATAACCTTTATCAAGTCATATGTAAAGATTATAATATATCGTAAATATAAAATGACAATGTTAAATTGTAAATAAACTTTTTTGTTTTATAAAAATAAATGATTATTTTTTTTTGTTTTAATATGAAAATTTAGAAGAATGTGCTTTATATAAAGATTGCGTTGTAAAATATATATATCTATAGTGGTTTAAGTTTTTTTTCTTGGTAAATATGAAAGACGTCTTAAATTATGTAAGTAGATTTATAAAAAGTATTGTTGTGTTTAATTATAAAACTGAATTATAAAATTTGGTAAAATATTGTAATATTGGTAAAATAGTGTGATCTGTTTTATGAATTTGGATTATTTCTAGTATATTACGTTCTTTCAATTTTGCTCTTTATTTAGAATTGTTATGTTGTCAAAATCAAACGAATGATTTTGAGTTACTTCGTGTTTCTTTAGTGCTGTAAGATTTTTGTTATATTTATGTGCTTTCATTCTGTTTTCTAAATATTGCATGGTTTTACCAATATATATAATTTTGACAGTCAATTTATACACAACGCGTAATGTTTTATTTTTTGAATTTTTGATTTTACTTTTTTATAGATTTGATTTTGTAATTTGTTATTATTTTGATTTGCAATTTTTAAATTAGATGACTTGAAAATTTGATTTATTTTTTTCGGATAAATGTTTTACTTGCACAAAAAAATTAGTCAATAGTAGTTGATGAACGCTTGTTTAAGTTTGATGACCTTCGCAGTAAATTAACTTTCTTATCTTAAATGGAACAGCCTACATATCTGATGATTCTATCCAACGTAGAATTGAATTCCCTTTCAATATATGGTAGGGTTCCCTATACATAATAGGAATAGGTTTCTTATGGTTAGCATTTTATTTTCCCGAACACTACATTTAATATATTTTATTTCAATTCAGTTGGTTTTGATATCGCTACTAATTATGTATAAACAATTTATCGTTATTTGACAGCAGTCAACTGTTTATCTTAGGAAAAAATTGTAAACATATTTCAGGGTTTGCAGGAATTTTAATAAAATAAATCAGTATACTTTAAGTCTATTAACTAAAGTATATTCTTGAAAGTAATTTTTACATAAACAAAACAAATAAAAAAGATATACAAGCAATAACAAGCATCTAAAAAATAAAAACAAACACCATGAATAATTTTTCTGTATCAGCTGTTCAAATTGATGACCGTTCCTCTCAATACACAAACGGATTCGCTTTTTAAATGATTTATGTACGTTTGTTAACATTTTCGGGGTAATAGTCTGGCAAGCACTTCTTTTCTTTCATATTTTTTATAATGGTCGGAGGTGTAGCATATACTATATCTTTAATAAATCCCCACAAAAAAATCCATACAAGTCAAATCTGGAAACCTTGCTGATAAATTTTTTGGTTCACCTCTTCCTATTCACTTGTTTGGAAAAAGAATATTCAGCTGCTCTCGAACGTTAGCATGGAAATGTGTTGGGACACCGTCTTATTGTAGCCACATTCTTTCTCTTACAGCTAAAGGAATATTTCCCAAAAGCTCTTAGAGATGGTAGCGCAGAAATCTTCAAAATTTTTGTCCATCAGGGTTACCATTAAAGAAAATAAGTACCTATTACAGTTAACCCCACGATTCCTCCCCATACGGTAAGAGACCATCGGTGTTGGTGGTCTAGAATTCGGAAGAAATGTGGATTTTCATCACTGTAAAAATGAAGGTTGTGTGTGTTAACAAAACCATTTCTGTGAAAGGAACATTCAGCCGAAAATAAATCATAACTAACAAAATGTTTCTCTTCTCCGCATTTATCCAAAACCCATACGCAAAAGTCAAGACGATGCTGGAAGTTTCTCTCACTAATTTGTTGATGTGTTTGGATGTATGTATATGGTTCTTCATTTCCTACAATGGGCTCCCGTCGGTTGTCTTGCTCATATTTTACGCTCCCAGTTTGCCGAAACATTTGAAATGCACTTTTAAACGTTGTTTTTCTTGGATGAGATCTATCCGAATAATTTTATGTGAACATCCTTGATGCAAGAAAACAGTTTTCTTCGCATTCAGCGATTTTTAAGATCATTTTGATTCTTTCTCTGTTGAATAGAATAAATTTTCAGTAAAGTATACAGGGACAATTTAATATTATAAATTTGGTCATATTTCCGGTAAAGTGATAAAAATTAATCATACACAAAATTCATATTTTTTAACAAACCTTGTATATATATCGTATTTTAAGCTAGGAAGGATAATTTTTAGTAGAGAAGTTTCTTCTGGATGGTTCCAACCAAAGTAGACACTCTATTTATTTCTGTGACTTATTTTTCCATGTTAAGATAAATTGAAGTGTCAGAATGTTCTAAAAAATCCCTTACCAACACTCAAGGTACGATTTCAGAAGATTTCTTTCTACGATTGGTTACTCAGAAATGTTACTATAACAATAAACTGAGTCACTATGATTCTAAATAACTGTATTTGTTTTTTAATTTTAACTACATCCGACTTTGATTTGATGCAGTATGATTAGTGTTGGGCATGGTAGGGGAAAATAACTATCGTTAGCGAGGACTAGACAGGCTTGTGCTTATTCGTCTCGGGAGAGGGGGTTCGTGTTGCTTACCGGCTCGCGTGAGAGTCCACTAAACACGAGTCTGTCTAGCCCTCGATAATGATAGTTATTTTCCCCTACCTTGCCCAACACTAACAATCAGTATATTTTACTATGAGTTGCTTGTTTGTATTGTACAAGTAGCAAAAGAACCCCAATTCGGGAATGAGGTTTTAGAGATTTGGTTTTCTAACTAATCATCATCCATCCTTAATGTTAATTACTTTCTGTAAAGACAAGGCTACAAAATTTGATTATACAGAATGCGAAATAACTCAGATTGCATGTAATACAATTTTAAGTAGATCACATTTTACAGAGTTAACTTTTTATAATTATGTCCTTAAATTAAAAAAAAAATTGATATAAGCTAGTGCATTTGTAGGATCTACATAACTGCTGCACACTAACAGAAAATGCATAGCGTTTTAATAGAAAAAAAATACTTTGCATATTAGTATCTATTTAATAATTAATCCTATAGTGCTTTTAGTATATATGTATAACAATAATTTTACTGATTTAAAGTAAACAACTTCTCGCTCTCAAGCATGTATATATTATCTTAAATTTGTACTTGATTTTCATGTCTCAGTCCTACATCATACTATTGTAGCGCAAAGATTTTAAGATTTTGGTAGATGTTCATTCACGAGTCTTATTGTTAGTTATTAGAATTTCTAAACGATTGCTAAATGATTGGCAAAAGTCGTTTTAGATGAATTTAAACTCATATTGTTAGTAATTCAACTGTAAAACATTGACATTGTGAACTAAATTTAAATTATTTTTATACTGTCAGTAGAAGTGACAAAAGAGACGTGTTTTGATAAAGCAGAAACAATTTTAATATTGAAATGGCAGATGTGTTTCCAAACTAGTGAACGCTCCACGTTATTATTTGCGGTATAATATATGTATTTTTTATAGAAATAACAATTTGGAACCTTTTCAATATTCTATGTATATATAAAATTATTCCGCACTCTAATAATACGTGTGCAGAAATATTATTTTGCCGTGTGCAAATGCAATATTTGATAATGTCAAAGACTACAATTAAACCCCTAGTTAACAAGACGTCATTCCTAAAATAAGTACGAGCATAATAGTTTTTCAAACAGTTACTTATAGTTGTATAATATAATAATTATTGCATTCAATAAATAAAACAATGATTAAATATTACATTTACCTCTAAACTACATGATAGTGGAATAAAACTCATATAAAACCACAGAATACAATGACACACTCCAAAAAAATTTAAGTACATTATTGCTATAAATACGAAAGTTAAATGATGATGAAGAGTAAGTTTCAAAATAAATTTGATACCAGAGTTATTATAAGAGACAGAACGGAAATTCTGTGGATAGCTCTTTTTTTCGCGCTGAATAAAAATAGCTGCCATTCTGCACGTGAAAAATAGAACTTGAATCATACGATGTGTCGATTGAAATGACGCAGATATATATCAATTGATACTTGAAATTAATTTTGAATGGGATGTAATAAATGATCGGGGAATCTATTGTGCACATACTTGTTAAGAATATATTATAAAAAAGAAAGATAAGGGTAATAAACCTGGATGTTAAAAGAATTGTTAGAGATTTAGAACCACTTGTTGCTATAAAACATGTTTAGCTTGCAAATCAATCATTAAGAATTACAAGATAGTAACTATCTCTAAACTTTTCAAATAATGTCGGAGCATTATGTATATATTTTTATACCCGTTTCAAACATAAGCCTCTTTTGGGTAGCGGCAATAAAACTCTTAATTAAATGTTGTTCTTTAGTTTAACTGCCAATACTTGGCATTTAATCTAGGCTTCATCAAGGCTTAAAATTTGAACAAAATAATAATAACAACTTTTATGAATTGTGATACATCGTGGGGTGAAATTTAAATTGAAATTATGGTAGAATTTAAAATCACTGTACTAAATTGTCATTTTCCTTTAAATGGATCAATGAAATTTTAAAGTAAAATTGTTAAAATGTAAAATTTAAATTTTGTTGTCAAAAAACATATCATTAAAAAAATACATTAAACATTAAAAAGTCATAGAATTATAAAGAACGTTATAAGACGTTAAGACACAATATTTAATTAGTACACCTTGATTCAACATTATCTTCAGGTCGTTGAAGCGTAAACATTAAAAGAAGATGCAGAATGTCTTTGTGTTTTATATTTTTATCAATACAGACATACAAATGCAAGATACTACTACTATCGACAAATAAAAGCACGTGTTTTGCATTAAAGAATATACGCCAGCTTTCGATTGGAGAGCGAGTAGTATTTAATGTTTACTTATATCGAAAGAGAAATAAAGTGTTGAATATACTACAAAACCGTATTGAGAATGCTTTCTTAGCTTTTAGTGCGAATAATTAATATTTTGCTGTGTTAATTGGAACCGTAACAGTGGTAAATGTTGATTCTATAAAGTAAATATCGAAATCATGCAAGCTTCTAACAGCACCAAATATAGAATTGTTCACGAAATGTAATTGTTATAATTGTTTCGTAGTGTTATTTAACGTTTATCAAGTTTGAATTAACACAAAAAGAAAGCAAAGAAAAGCGGTTGCTGTTAACATTTAAAACAGCATTTTAATATTTTATTATATTTATTTGTCCTGATTGTCAATATATATATATTGAACTAAAACCTCAATCGATTTCCCTACAGCTTCCTAATAAAACACCTATCAAAATAGAATTATAATACAAAGCTACTTTTGAAAGCGATATTTTTAATCGCATCCGTATAAATAGACCAGTTTCAAGGGGTGTTTCTAATCGTGTTATCTTTTTTGTAACTAGCAATACTTTACACATATAGGTACAAGTAAATTTTATTACCAAAAATATCGGAACGTTTTGAATATATTTAGAGCATTAGGTTTGTGTTTATTGGATAAGTAACCCAATCATTAGTAACAATTTATAGCATGGGATTGCTAGAAATATAATAATTGAGAAGGCAATGATGTTTCTAGGTAACCTTATTTATTAGGATTATTGAATACCTTTACATACTATCCAATGTTACTCTACTAGGGCCATTTTAAACATCTGTTAAACAAACTAAAGTAATAGGGTAAAAGGGGATGACAGAGGAAACCCAACAACTGTCTAGCTTAACTTAAAAAATGATGAAGTTAATACGTTAGAAACTTTATTTGTAATCACTAGAAAAGTTACCTAAAATTCTTTAGTGGTTAGTAATGTGTTGTTTTTATTCGCTTTACTGATTAAAATTTGTTGGATTTTTTTTTAAATTTCTCAGTCTAAACAAGAGATTTTATAAAAGTTTTCGATATTATTTCAACATTGTTTAACTTATTGTGCGGTATAGATACCAACTTAAATAAGGAATATTAAACAACGAAAACCACTTAAAACTGGCTTTTAAAGAATGTTTTCTCAAGATGAGAAAAAATTTTAGTCGAAATGTTAAATACTTCTTTCCCAGAAAGAATTCCTAAGAAATTTGAGCAAATCCCTAATATCAAAAATTGTATTTTTAAAACTTATACTCGCTTTTATTCATATGATATAGAATTGCTATTTAAAAATTCTGGCATGTCCACTTTTAGACAAATAAATTGGAATAAAATCAAAACTAATTTTTTAAACATTTTTATCATTCTGTGTCAACCCCTATGGAGTTGAGCTTCTCATTGTAGATTTTCCTCAATTCCGTAGCCTCTGGTAATACTCTTAGAGTCACACGATACACGATACAGTCACGGATACCCAAAATGTCCGGTCGAATGCGTAGTCTAAACGTCGCGTGCAACTCGGGTGCATGGAATGTTGCGCCCACACTGTAACTTACAAGGAGTAGGCAAGAACTGCGAAACACAAAATTAAATGAGTCATATATTATTTGAAAGAGGAAATTAAGTGTATAAAAACTGTAAATGGGTTTGAGTGCATGGGCCTTAATTTTTGAGATATCAAGAATTTTATTTAAAAACATTAACGCTTGTAGCTTAAGAAGAATTATATGTACACGACTAATTGGTGTCTGTGTAGCCCAATTAGTTCAGCGCACGAATTAGGAATTTTATCAGGATGTGGAATAGGTTCGAGCCCATCCTAGGGACATAGTTTTTCTATTATCAGTATTAATTTTTTTTTATTTTTATTCGTAATATATGTGATTACTAATAATCACAAATAACATATACAACTTTCACACACAACATTGGAAAAAAAACAATTATAATACAATGCAATAATTATTTATTAATAAATAAAAGAAAGAAAATGATGTACGAAATCGTCGCACAGGTGATCTTTGGAGATGCTTTGGCAGGTGGTACATATAGTGACAAAGTATTTCGGATTAAAAATTATGTTTATAATCAATTTGTTGAAACACGCAGTACAAAACAGCTTGTTACAAGATGGCAATTGCAGATGTGGGTTATGGCTGCCGTTGCCAAATTTTATGAGGATACAGAAAATAATTGCATTTTTCGATTTGTTGCATCTTCCAGGTGGGTGTCAGATTTATGAAAGAATATAAAATTTCAAATCGTCGTGTAGTGCGATATCTATCCGAAAAAGAAATCACATCACTGATGAAATTATGAATTCCATAAACGTTGCAGCCTCTTGGCGTTTTGTATCATATCATACTAACCGACAATTCTATTCTTATTTTAGTACCTATTTGTGATAAAGTAAGAGTTCACAAATCATCAGTATTTCTTAACATATAGAAACAAAGAAGTAACTCTAATGCATTTTCTCTGATAGGTTCTTTATTATAATGTAACTTATTACTACTATTCTACAATTTACAGTTACAAAATTGATTTCCTTCGAAAATTTGTAAGGAATATATACTAATGTAATTATATGTAGCTATAAATATTATGACATTAAAAAAAATATGGAACAGCATAGAAAAGTAAAACCTCTGGGAATGCAATAAAAAAAATGAGTTGGTTAGAAAATAAATACCGAGCAACTTCTATGCGATTAATCTTTAACAAGTTTTAAGCACTTTTCTGTGCTGTTTTTTTTTTTAATTTTAGACAATGTTAAAAAACTATTAATGCTTATAACTTAAGAAAGAAAGCGTGTATATAGCACGTTAATGGATTTATAACCTGTGAGTATTCGGTTTGTTAAAACCGAAAAGTTTTACATATATCTTTATTATAAAATTTGATAAGCAACAATCATTATTAGCAGACGCGTTTCGTGCCTACATATTATTTTCATTACTATTATTTACAAAAAAGAGCTAGAAAACCAAGGAACTATTAACATACAAAATATCTACAAAAGTTCGCGTGTGCGACGATTTCGTACCTCATTTTCTTTCTTTTATTTATTAATAAATAATTATTGCACTGTATTATAATTGTTTTTTTTTCCAATGTTGTGTGTGAAAGTTGTATATGTTATTAGTGATTATTAGTAATCACATATATTACGAATAAAAATAAAAAAAAATGAATACTGATAATAGAAAAATAATGTCCCTAGGATGGGTTCGAACCCATTCCACTTCCTGGTAAAATTCATAATTCCTGCACTCAACTAATTGGGCTACACAGAAACCAATCAGTCGTGCACATATAATTCTTCTTAAGCTACAAGTGTTAATGTTTTTAAATAAAATTCTTCATATCTCAAAAATTAAGGCACATGCACTCAAACCCGTTTACAGTTTTTCTACTCTTAACTCCCTCTTTCAAATGATATACGACTCATTTAATTTTGTGTTCCGCAGTTCTTGCCTACTCCTTGTTAGACCGGACATTTTCGGTATCCGTGAGTGTACCTACATACAACTTTTCCTCATGTTGTCTTCAGTCTGCTCTACCTTTCGCTTGCTATATATACGTGTACTGCCAATCTTTTTCCATTATTTGTACATATCTTATGGATCGTACTTATTGTTTGTGTTGGATATATATCTTTCTTTAAAAAAAAAAGTTGACCAAAGTAACCCGTCGTACTTAAAATAGTTCAATTAAACGCGATACAGGATTAATAACTTTAATTCCATTGACATTCGCCTACTACTGTGATTATGAATGCCGCTAGTGGTAAAACTAAAGAACTTATTTCAGAGAAATAATATTTTTAGGTTATAACCATATTATAACTATTTTTAAATTTCATGACAACTAGGTATTAACAGCAAAACTATTGCATAAATAAAAATATTTTAAAATAATTGTTTAAAGCTATCTTGGATTATAGAAAGCTTTGAAACGTATGTATACTTTGATTTAGCAGGGAATACAGAAGCTTAAAATATGTAAAGATCAGTTATTCACTAAAGACGTTTCTGGAGTTAGCATAAGCTAAAATCACTTTCCCGATCTGTACATTGCGAAGTTATACATCTAACTGCAACTACTTGACCTCGTTGCATCAATCGTTTAATTTTGGATTAATTCTAATTGACACCTAGGATGTAGGACACTGGCTGTATGCATTAAAAATGAAATTTGACATCTGAGTGCCGTTTAAAGTTAATCATATGGGTGCAAACAGGTTTTTGTAATTTTACAAATTATACTTAAGGTAAAATTACGTTCTATCGTTAAGTAAGATACTTTTACAAATACAATATAGATGTAGGTTTACGTAAACAAGCTCACATAACGTTTGTAGATTTGCGTGTTAAAGCATCACAATACGCTTTGAATTTCGCATACGATTTGGTAATTTACAAAATAGAAGCATTACAAGGGGCATTGAAAATTCCTATTTATATTGTAAAAATAAGTCACTTTGGTAATTTACACGTACCTGCGTAGTCACTAATTGCCATGTATTTACACGTAACTTTACAAAATGCTTTTTTCGGTGCTGCACAGAATTATTTAAAAAGTTTGGATGCAAGTGAGTGTGCGAAGCTTGAATTTTGTTTAGGTATGTTACTACAAATTTTAGATTTGAGATATTCCAAAAACAAAAAATCATTTGGCAACAAATCGTGGGACTGCTGTGGTAGAATGTGGCCCCGTCCATAACGCATTTTTAATGTCCAAATTCTGTGTTTGTGGAATAATAAGTCTTCGAAGAAGTTCCAGAAACTTATTTGCATTAGGTGTGGCATCAATAAAGTATAGTCTAATAAGGATGTTGCCCGTAATTCCTGCCCAAACAACACTGTAATTATGTATGTGGTTGTTTGTACGTGACCAATATTTGTTGGAATAAGAAAAAATAAAATGTATTGTAATTAGAGAAAGTATTAGGAACAAACTGATGGTTTTGGAAATTTACAATACCATTCAAAGAAAATGGTGCCTCGGCCACAAAAACTATTTTTTCTAAAGTGCATCCACTTTCATTTAATAAGTTAAACATAATATCGCAAAACTCGGGTCTTTTTATTCAGTTCTCCTCAAACAACTACTGGTGAATTCCAAATTCATAAGATTTGGGCTTGAATATTTTTTTAAGTCATAAAGCCCGGAAATATATAGGCGACTGGGTCCGGACCAAACAGCTAGAATACTGGAAAAACATACCCGGTATAATACATAGCAAAACCTTTATGGGAAAACCATGTAGGAAAAGAGCTAAGGAACTGCTGCAGCTCAACAAGAAATAGCTCTGTATTATTGTGGGCCTAATGACCGGACATGCATTGCCGCGGTGAAAGAACACCTGCACAAAATTGGAGTGTTTTACAGGGACCCAAAGTGTAGACTTTGCGAGATAGAACCGGAGACAGTCGATCATATACTGTGCGACTGCGAGGCACTAGATCGCAGTAGGCAAAGCTTGTTTGGAAGACCGAAAGGAGACCCAGAGACATACTTTAACCTCTCGGTGAGGGACCTGTACAGATTAGTGGAGGGGACCACCATATTAGAGTGAGTGGCTTGAATTCACAGACGTGCCACAATAAGCCTTAAAAGCTGCGGTGCCTTATCGGTGACCATAGGTCGGACAAGTCTGGTTTATAGGGAGAAAGAAAATCTTAAATACTGAAGACTTTAAAATGTCAAACTCGTGCGCTATGTGTCGTAGTGAGGTAACATGATCTTTTACAGCATTACACAAGACACCTAATTCCACTTCTTCAGTAAGAATATGGGAAACCCTTATCTATTCTTCTTGTGGAAATTTACTACAGAGCGTTCGATATTATATTTATAACATAATAGTATTATAAATAGTACCAACGTAACCAAAAGTATTATAGTTTATCAGGACAATTAACAAGAAACAAATCAGGAATACTGCGCAAATTGTTGCACTTGTGACGGTTCAGAATTGCTACTTTTTCTTCTGTAGGGTACATAAAAATTAACAGAAACAAATTCGTTTTTCATTTGTTTTATCAAATATTGCTTTCAATTGTCTGCAATGCATTGCCTTGTCCTTTTTAAAACTGTTAACTTTATCGGTTCAGAGTTAAAAAGCTAACGTTATAAGATTTCTAAGAAAGTCCTTCTTCTTACTATATCGAACGTTTCCTCCATTGATCTCTCTGTTCTTAACAATTTCTTCTATCATTGCTCCCATTTCAAAATTTTAATCATGACCATGGTGCATGGTGATGCACCATGTAATTAAGATTTTTCCGTTCATTTAAAAGGTTTCACTAACTTTGCAAGTTTTCATTTCACACTTGGAACCATTTTAATACGTTGCGCACAATTTTTCAACTAATAGGCAAAATAAAAAATAAAACGGATATCACTAATTGCTGTAATCCCTGCAACCTCACATACGAGTCGATCGCAATTTAATTTAAATTACCTCGCTATTCCGACTTCATCCGAAAAGAATAAACAGAAGTCAGTTTTACTACGACTGCATGCGCATACGTTCTAAACTGCAATTACCAACACCGGCTGTGGTATTTATGCCCTTACCTAGTATCCTAGCCTGGGAAATATCGGCGAATTTCGTACGCGAATTTGGACGTTTAATAGTTTAATTACCGTTTTATCGGAAACGAAGCCCGCGTTCGCCGTAGTCCGGCAATCCCTAAAACTCTTTAAGCTATGTTTAATGGGGATAGTTGCGGAGGAGGACATTTGCGGCATTATAAATCCGTCCTCCAATTATTTCAGGCGATAAATCTATTCGGGAACGTATAGAGCGGGGAATTTATGGTCTATGATCCGGCTGCATTCGGTTATGTATTGTTACGTGTAAACGTCGTGCGCGGTTTAGGACGTGGGGCGTGAGCGTTTACGTCGCTCGTTTTGTTAATTTTATGGACATTTCTCGGATCCCGCAGCGACATTCGAGCAATTTCGAACAAGAGCTAATGTTCATTGTTCAGTGACAAACTTGGCCTTCATTGGTTTTATCATGTTAGTTGCAAAGGACGCAAGTATACACTAGCCATGCCAATATTTTGGTGTTGCATTCAATTAAGGAGATTCTAATGCAAAACCAAAATATTGAGATGGAAAGACAGTAATAAGGTATTTTATATAATAAATATACGACACCAGATCAAGATACAGAACCATTTAAAAAGTTCATAAACTGATGTGACAAAATTTTACATCAAAATTTAATTCATTTGAAAAGGGACAAATAACAAAATATTTCAAAAAGGAAAAGAATGTTTATTTAAACAGAAAATCAATCAAATGTAAAAAAATGTAAATTACGACATACGTCAAAGTTAAATTGATAAACATAACATTATATCGTTTAGTCAAAATGATTATATTAGAGAGATAAATACTAACAGGGCCTTATATCAGACTATATCTAATATAACAGCTATGGTATTAATGAAGATGAATCCACTGTTGGATTTTTGATAGACTTTTCTAAGGTCTTTGGCAGTGTGAATTGGACAAAGTTGCTCGAAAAATTCAAGTACTAGGAATAAGAGGAAATGCGTTGTAAATCGTAAAATTTTACCTTAACAATCGTTATAAGAGAGTAGGAGTTGAATCTGATACTGGATACATGACGTATTTTGATTGGCTGGTAATTAAGCGTGGTTTGCCTCAGAGCTCTATATTCCATCCACTGCATCCTTTTCTTATTATATGTGGATGGAATCTCTGAAGTGTCAACTTACCAAACAACACTTTATGCAGACATATTTCTTAAATATAAAATACTTACCGTACCTTTTGTATCATGATCCGATGTATCATGCTAAACAAAACCCACAGAATCATAATATCAACTATAAAATTGTTTATGCAAATGTATTTTTATCTATTTACTTATTTTGTCAACGTATGTAATAATTTAAACTAAAAAATTACTTATTTCGTATCTAATTCAATTAATGCTTGTGACCATGGATTTCTAGGACATGTGTATGTTTTTCGATTAATGTTCGACGAGGGATTTTTATGCAGTCGTATCGTTGGAAACGATTTCTATGATCGTTGCCGGGGTCCTTTTGTCTAGGAAATATTGAGTTTGTTGATAATAAATGTCGAGGACTTTTTTTTCGGTTTTTCCTGGGTGTGGTTGCTTTTCGTATATTTATCTAGGATTTTATAATATCTATCACAGTCCCTACAGTTTTCAAATTTACTTTCCAGAATGAGAGTATTACGTGTATAGTGCCAAGATTATCGGAATCCAGTGATTTCGAGATTTGGGGTGGCCGTTCATCTAATCCTGGGGTGTTGAAGACACAATTGAGGCAGTTTGCTGTGAGATCATTGAAACTCCATTTGGAAGCTGAAATGATTGTTTTGAATTTGGAATTATTATTTGGATTATACTAGAGCAGTTTTCGTACCTGAAATTATAACCGGCATATAATGCATAAGGAATTTGAGGCTATATGTATTTGAATGATTACTGTAAATCTAGTAAAATTGGTTATGTGAGGTTGTATTTGATTCTGTGGGTTAATTTCACGAGCAGTTTAAGTTGGCATTGATCTAGTTATACTTGATTTTTACGACGGGAATTTAGCGGAAGATTTGAATTTTATTTATAATATTAAAACCGAAAAATACGAGTTTTTAGTTTGGATTAAGATTCTAGAAATCTTATTATTGTGTATTTAAGATAGTAAAGAACTTACCTACCCTGAGGGAATCTTTAGAAAATTCGTTAACTATAAATAAATAAATTACACTATATTGTCGTTTTTTTTTATTCAATCTATTACAAGAACATCACTAACTAATAACTACTACAGTCACATTAAAGATACTTAAATGTTATAAGCTATATTAATATAATAATCATTGGTTCAACGGAGTGACGTTATCCTCCCGCGTCCCGAGGGTGACTGGAAATTATAAAATTTAAAAGATTTATCTACAAGTTTCGTAGCGATGTTTGAAGATCTTGAGTTAACCGAGATGTATACCGCCCGCGGTCACAATGCAGGACATTTGTTAACGCCGCAGACAACATAATTATGTAAACATAACATTAACTGTCAGTCAACGCAACAGTACCTAGTTTTATTTTACTTCACTACGACGGTAAAATTTTTAGTGCTCTGCGATATCACGCACTGCATATTTTCTCATCTCACAGTTACCTCCAATGTAAAATATGCAGAATTTCCTTTAATTTAGTTGAGACAATATATTTACCGGTTTTTTTATTGTGTTAATTGTTATCGAAAAATCATCATACCTAACATTCACTTTGACGTAGATTTGTTAAAATACAATCCACATACACTGACCCCGGCATATTGTTTTAAGTAAAATCTTCTAAACATTTTCTCGGCCAAGAAAATGTACTTAATGCAAATGCTGCTCGGTAGGTCATTTACAGCGGTCGAACACTTTCAGGCACTCGCCTTCGACTCGTGTCTGAAACTGACTCACGCGGTAAATGACACCTCCTTCTATTGTAAATAACTATTATATGTTTTGCTCTAAAACTGATTGGTATTACTGAGGAGAGCGTATCAAACAAATTTTATTTGCAATTAGAAGTTTCATTTCAGGAAAATTAATATATTTAAACGAGACTTTTGTACATGACGGTATGATGCACGCGCACTCTGTATTCACTCGCGTGATCCACAATGTACACTGCGGTTGATCGAATAAGGAATCTCCAAGAATGTGATGGATTTCTAACAGAGCGGAGAGAGTTAGCGTCGTCTTTTTTTTTCCGAAGAAAATCCTACAGAAGAGCTCCCGATATTTTATCGTTGAAAATCTATATGTCGATAAAAGATATTACATCCAAGAAAATAAAATAAAAGTATCTGGCTCTCATATTTATTAAACGTAGCGCACAATATTAGAAAATCTGGAATTTGAAAGGTTGCAGTATTTATTTATAGGAAAGCATAGATTGATCCATCAATTTTTGAAAAAACAATTGGTTATTTTTACAGTTACTATTGAAATCTTTCTTGTCCGTTTCAGATGCGATAATTATGCGTATATAGCAATATTTAAAACAAACACTGTTATTAATTATTTAAACACTCCTCATATAATTTTGCTATGGATGTGTATATTTAGGAATACGTTAAATTTCTTTTATTATTTGTATGAAATTTGATCAAATTCGCACAGTAGCACTGATGAGCGCCTTTGAAAGGCGAAACACGTGTCTGCTAATAGCGATTGATTGCAATTCAGTTTTCACTGGTTTACTCAATTAAATATTGCTCAACAAGCGCGATTTAGCTGCTTAAGTCGACGTACAGTATTAATTTTAAATACATATTTTTGCATAAAATGCCACGTTATACTTGTTTGTTGTATAAATAATAATTTTTTGACGTCTCTACATTCAGCTAAATTTTAGGAGTGACCTTTGACGAAAATTTCAGTTGGCTTTCTCATGTTGATAATATTTGTAATTCTCTCTCTAGCATATGCTATGCTTTATATAACCTACGTAAGTCTTGTAGTATTCACATACTAAAAACCTTTTATTTTTCCCATTTTTATTCTAGGATGAAATATGGGCTTATTCACTGGGGCAATTCTGCTGATGCCTAACATGTGTTTGTTCTACAAAAGAGAGCAATTAGAGCTATATATGGCTTAGGTAGGCGTGATTCTTGTCGCCTGGTATTTAAAAATAATAAACTATTACCTTTCTACGAATTATATATATTGGAATGGGTCTCTTTTGTTCACAAACATTTTTCACATTTTGATTCCAGTATTAATCATTTGCATGATACTAGATTTCGTTCACTTTTGCTACCGCCCCCACGCAGTACTTTTATAGGATGTAAGTTATACAATATACTTCCAGTTGAAATTAAATCTATTTTAAGTTATTCTAGTTTTAGATTGCGGGCCAGAGCTTATTTGCTAAATTTAAACTGTTATTCTTGTTATGAATTTCTCAACTCCTGATTTTTTTGTATCGAATTGGTTTTTTCTTCTTTCACTAATTCAATTTTGACTGACCTTTTTCATATCATGTGTTGTACTTTATATGACCATGTGTTGAAAATAAATATAATTATTGTTATTATTATTATTGCACTCCTATTCAAAAGTACCCGGAAAATCCTCAATGGAGTAAACACAGTTTTCTAGTAAATGATTGCTTAAAAAGAATTGAACATTTGAACATAGTGCGTCGTCATTTGTTTTAGCTTTATTGTAACATCAAATTAGAAAAATATTTAAAATATTTTTTCCTTCTAGCGACCTCTGTATTTGACGGCTGCTGTACAGTTTAAAAATTAAAAGCGACATCTTTAGGAATAACATTGCACAAGAAGGACTAAAAATTAGTTATAAAGGATTCCAGTTTTTTTTTTACAAACGCTTTTTAATTATTTAGATTATAATTATAATTTATTGCAAACAAAATTTCCAATAGTAATTTTACGCACTACCAAAAATTTGTATAGTTTTCTCTGAAGTCAAACTCACAACTTTCACGGCTTTATATGTATATTGTTAAAATATTATATCACTTCTGAGTATTAGACAATATAAGCAATTTTAACATACATTTTTCTTTTTTTTTTTTTTCGAAAAACATAAGTACCTACTAATCAAATATTTTTTCGGCTACCACAGCCGAAAGTGCAACCTTACTATACTCATTCGAAGATAGAAAGCGCCACGTTGACAAATTGAACGGTCAACGCATCACTCCTTTACTTTACCGTTCATTGATGGTATAGTGCACAAAATGAGAAGTCGTCATATCCGTTTTGAGCGATGGAATCATAGAATGCGTCTTCTATACTAGCTTTTGGGGTGCATACGTTTTGACTTCGAAGGCATCGGAACATCAAATCTGTTAAACTTATTTTTGAACTTGCGCGAATCGGTCGAACTTTTATCTTGTGTATGTCCTAATTTGTTTGTACACATACACAAATCCGTCTTTTGAAGACACTTGAAAGGGGTTAGGTATACCAATGGTAAAGTTTTAATACGTATAAATAACGTTAAGAGGTTAACAAAGAAACCTTTTATTTAAATAGACAGACATTCAGGAGCGTTTTACCCATTAGATTAACCAATCTAAAGCCTCAAGCGCCAAATTTTCAAGGGGCACCGCGAAATTCCAAGAGGCGCCATCAAACGCACCTTTTCTTTTAGTACTTTAGTCAAATTTTCGTTAGGAAAGAGGAGTTCGTTAGTAATTTTTACTTCAATTAGCGGCACCAGTTGATTGTTAGCTTAAGGCGCCTTGAAGTCTTAAGACGTCGCTGCACACATTTATTTACTCTTTCCTTTCTTTGTATGTAATGTTCTTTCTTCGTTCATATCTTCCTCTTCTTTGGTATAACTGCTTAGAACTCGAAGATCATTCTGAGAACTCATATTTTAATTCTATTTTCCAAATAAACCACGAAACATAACATTCCGATGATGCTGATTCTCCAGTACTGTATAGCAGTTATTCCTTCCGCTCGGCCCGTTTCCTCCAGCTGATGACGTAATGCCCCTGAGGGCGTGGCTTCCGCAAATTCTCAGTGTGAACCTGTACGTGAAATGCTTCAAATAACTTCAAATTTTCTTAATAAAAAGAAAACGTGTTTATTATTTCCAAGTTATTTCCACACTATTAAAAATCATGTGAAAGGAAGCTACAGAAGACTACGGGTGATTCAGTCGTTTTTCTTATACCAAGGCTATCTCACAATCAGTGTGTACGCTTTCACGGAAACCGGAATTAGGGGAGCACCGGTATTCTCTTTGTGGACGTAAAATTATGCAGACTAGGATTTAAGCCTTTAAAATTATAACGTTATGGTTTTGATAATACTTCGTATATGAAATCTATGAAATGAAATTTAAAGGTCATAGGTCATCCCAATGGTCTGCTCATAGAATAGTTCTTTGATTTAAACAAAACAAAAAAAAAAGAAAGGTAGTAACTAGTGCCAGTTTCCCTAATAGCCAAATAACAATAAAGCGATGTGATTAACTTCTGCGTAAAACTAAAGGTTACAGCTTTACTTCATTCAAGAAATACAAATAATGTTATTATGTAGAACGTTAAATGAAAAAACATCGCGTGATAGAAACTAATATTTATATTCTGTAATGAATATGGGAAACGGTAGGAAGTTTAATACCACATCCTTTGAAAGAAAAAAGTGTATACCTTTGTTGTCTTTTATAGTCTATAGATACATAAAGCAACGAAAATAAAACAGCCATGTACTATACTAATTCTATTCATAGACAGGAAATATATGCATCAGTATCTTTATAGAGGTTGTCATAAAACGGGCAATAATGTTTCTTCCGATTTAGATCTCCCCTATTGTTTAATGCAATTTGCGGAATTTGTAGAATATACGAAACGTGATATTTACAGGTGCATACTACACATTCATATAGTACATAACAAAGCAACAGACCAATCCATAGTGCATACACACAATAGACGGTGTTATGGCAACAAATTATAATCCCAATGTTCGCCAGACGCGTGCCACAGAGCTGTAACTAATGCAGCGGAATGAAATAATGACCCGTCGCGTCGTTTCCATCCCTCTATCTCCCTTTCCTTCTATCCGATGTTCGCTGCTCAATTCGCCCCGTTAGCGGCCGATAAGTTAGCTTCACTTCCTGAAGCGAACGACCGGTGAGTAGTTATGTAGCTGTAACGTAGCGTGTTAGCAAACGGAACGAACAGAAGAAGAAACCTTCATGCCAAAAATATATTCGTTAAAGCATTTGGTCGTGAGAATGGAAACGTTAACATACGAACTTTCAACTATTCGCAGTACTTTTTTTATATTTTTACAACGTCAATTCCATCAAATTATTTCCACTTTATTGATTTCGAACTACATCGACACGAGATGCTCTTGTAGTTCCACGATATTTCATTAAGGATTATCCTATTTTCCAACTAAAATTTGATAGTTATCTACTTAGGGAAAGCTGCCTCAGATTGGTTTGCAGAATGAATTAAAGTCCTGTATGTAGTAAACTGTAACGTGACCGATCCGAGATTGTACGAACCATAATAGTTTTTCAATGATTTCTATTGATATCAACGGGTGTTCTATCAATACTCTGCGACAGAAATAGCGACATTTTCATAGGCTGGCCTATTGGTCTGACAATTGGGTGATGAAGAAGGAAAAGAAAATATTACGGAACTGAACTTTCCACGTAAATAACTAGGTACTTACGAGAAATTCATTCTAAACGTTAACACATAGAATTTAATTAATGTTCGAAAATAAAACAGGTAGTAAATGGTACTTCATGACTATGTCTAAATCTGCTGTTGTTTACTGAACAGAAGTATTCATACTTCTTATTTAGTGATATATGTGTGTATAAAACACACGGTGGTAGTTAATCTGGTAGTAGTTTAACATAGGAAAATTTGAACTTTGATTTTATCATTCAAATATTGGTTATATGTATGTTTTATCACAAGATAATCAGTTGTGCATTCACGAGCAAATTCGAATTGTATAATTATATAATATTTAATTAAAGTTCAGCTCAGTTCTGGATAAAAGGTAGATGAAAATAAATATTTATGCAGTAAATGAAGTTACAATAATCTTCGAGATTGTAAATAGTCCCTAATTCGCTTTTATTTCCTTATAACGCCATAATTTATAAATAAATAGCACTTTCATTAATTATAGAAACTGTTTCCTTTTTACTTAATTAAGATTTACTTCGATCTTCACATCGGTAACACCGCGATTGGAAACGTAACATCCATTAAAGCATTGGGTATAACGTTGTCATTCAACTTAAAGTGGTATAATCATATAGAGCAAGTCAATTCTTCTATATCAAGATCGATCTATAAACTTAGACATCTAAAAAGCATCGTAAGTTTGGAAGTACTGAGAACGATCTATACCACTGAGATCGAGTCACGCTTGCGATATGGTATAATTGTATGGGGTTCTAGTACGGATGTTGCTAGGATCTTGTTAAACCAAAAACGAGCCCTTCGTGTAATGACCAATGCCTCGCGAACTGATTCTTGTCGGCCAATATTTCGAAAACTTAGAGTGCTAACAGTGGTATCGCTCTATATACTGGAAGTATCCCTATATGTTCATAAGAATAAACATGATCTTTTTCAGACCAATAATCCATCCCACAATTATAATATAAGGAACACAGGGATACACCTACCAAATCACAGACTAACATTAACCTCTAAAAGTCTAGTCTGTATGGGTATTAAAATATATAATAATCTCTCTCTTGAACTAAAGTCTATGCCTCTCCATACTTTTAAAATGATGTTAAAGCGTAAGTTACTAAACACACCTTATTATAGTTTATATGAGTTCTTTAATAAAATTGTAATTTAAGTTAGTAATTGTAATTAGTAACTAGGGTGGCGAACTTTGTCACTTACTTAGTCATTTTATTTTCTCTTTATTGTTTTTCTTTTGACATTTTCTATTATGTACTGCATACTTCTTGGAAATAAAGTACTTACTTACTTACTTACTTACTTACTTACTTATTATAGGATATATGCAATAGTCACCAAATTTGGGAAGGGTTACTACAATTATTGACGACAAGATAAAACCAATACTCAATAGCCTCCTCGACTGCGATAATAAGTAAATAATATATGGTAAGTTAGGGATAATACCATCTATACACAGAAAATGCATGCTCACCTTAAATAAATTTGTCTTGGACCAAATAAATCTACGGTTTGTATATCCGCAAGACAAAAGCTTCTTAAGAAAAAAATTGTCTTAACAACATAATCTTGACGTAAGAGGTTAACAGTCTCGGATGAAACTACTTGTATTCTCCACTTAAGAATATCGTTTACTTGTATTAACAGCATTAGTCTTTGAGCAAAAGTTAGAATTCTTGAATTAAATCACTTTTCATATCTTTTTAAAATACTTACCTTAAAATCATAACGTTTTATACAAGGCTAAATATTTATTTCTACCAAATAAAAAGTACCTATTGTTTATGTGAAATAAATGCTTGGTTTGAAAAATTTTGGGAACAACTAGAGGAAGTTTTAAAAATGATAAAATATGGGGTATAATATTTTCAGAAGCTCCGCTTTATTTGCAAATACACCGCACCATTTATGAAATGAATGCAGCCACCTTAAGTTGTATCCTTCTAAATGTTCAAATCAAACTTACGATTACACCTTTATTGTTCAGATGCATAAAAGTAGCATTAGATGCACATATAAGGCTTACTCTCTTGTGCATGTATAAATTATAGAGTTCCAGGTCTAACAATTTTTTATTTTTACTTTTAGTTGTTCTATTCACGAATGTTTATAAAAATAAAAAGGTCTCAGTAAGGGAAGCAACATAGTTTATTTCACAGCAATGTAAGAGTATCTATTACATCATGTCTGTACTGATGATTTAAAATAGAGTTTCTTTAAGATCACAACTACCAAAATACTTACAATCGATCCAAATGCAGAAATCTTTTCAACGTAACCAATGCGTTAAATGTTTGACTGCATAGAAATCCCTTATCACAAAGTCTTCTAATCTAAGATTTAAAGTAAAACGCTGGGTTGCCTTTAATGCTGGTGTCGCCGATTCTTTTCATGCGGGGTGTACGTATCACTAAAATGTGCATATGCGCAATACGAGCTATCTGTTTGCCTTATTGATATGTTCTAACTTACCTTGCACAATTGCATGTAAATATTATACTTGCTAAGAAATGTTTTTATTATCCCATGTATAGGAATTAATTCCTTTATATCGTTTTCGTCCAAGCTTCTGAAATTGGCTTCATCAATCAAATTACCTTAAAAGAAAGTAGTTTCTTATTATTAATACCTTGAATTAATAAAACGTAGGTTCAATGCGATGAAAAATACACGCCATTAGAAGGTGTGCTACCTGAATATCTTTTCAGTTCTATAATTATACAGCATACTGGTTATACTGTAATCTAATAAAGAAAAAACTTACTTGGATTCTTCCCCTCACTGTAACCATTTGCAATTTCTAAGATGTTGTGGGTACACTTTCTTAGTGATAGACATCTATAGAGAAATTCAAAAATGCTTGTGAATGATGTAAAATATGATTTAAATAAATTAGATTTTATATTCTTTTTGCGGTTTACCTTACTTATTCTGTAATTTATTTTCTACGGCATTGTTTTGTGTTTTTTTTTTATTGTTAAGTCATGCCTTAAGAAGGCACACATTATCTGTCATTATCTGTCATTATTTCTTTATCATATGTATGCCATTTTACCATTATTCCCATAAAATCTTTGACATTTGTTTTAGTGCTCTGCAAGAATTAGCTGTAGACCTAGTTCTAATCATTGTAAAACCCCCAAACCGATTTCAAACGCTCAAAGACCCCTACAATATCCATTACAGAGCACTGGACCCTAAAAAGAACATCTTTGAAACACGATCGGGTACATCTCCTCCACTAATGGACCTTCCCGAAAGCGTAGCGACCTTCCCGACCACTGTACGACCACCTCGGTCGTCTTTCCACCATTTTAGGCGTGCTCGCTCGCTTCTATTGATCGGTTATCATCTGACCGATCTGGCTAATACATCTGCACCACCTTTCCGGTACTACCGACGTCGAAATTCGATATCACGGAGTCCAAGCCGCCCTGTGCGAATCGGCAGGACTTTCGCCACAATCTGGAATTCTAGTAGTGGGCCGAGAAACTAGATGGAGGTCGATCCGGGTGGATGACTTATAATGTTGTCCGGTCACGGACGAGTTTCGGCTGTTTCGTCGTTGTTTTTGCCTTTTACGCGACAGAAGAGAGTTACCCGGGGAAGAGGTACCGCGTTCCGCGTTTAAATATGCCGCACAGGCGCCCGGTTTGTTTTGAAATCGGCGCTGCGAGGGTCTCGTAATGCTTGATTAAATTTGTTAGGCTACCGAGATTGTTTGCTTTTTTTCTTCGGGTTCCTTGTTTTGTACAAGATTGGGAGCAAAGCGTGATCGATGGTCGTTTTTTCTCTATATTTGTTGTTTGCAACAAAAAACAAATTGAACAAACTGTTATTCTTTTTTTTTTCAGTAAGTTAACTCCACTGAAATTGGAAACTCGAAAGCTTGTTTTGAAAAGTGGTAGTGAGATTCGCAGAAATTAATCCCCTAAAGGTATGGTAATGCATACAAAAAAATTACGGAGTTAAATTAAACGGAGTTGCAGCTTTTTAAATACAGTTAAACTATCACCAAATATTTGTCAAGATAGCACTAAAAAGAAATATTGTACACTACACGCCATGCAGTTAGAAATTTCCAACTCCGAAAAGCAGAAATATAACGTCTTTCGAAGATGTTAGTCTTTGTTTAACATCGCTGTCGGATAATAATAACTCTAATCGGAAAACTTGGTGTTGGTCACCGGTTTAACTAAGGAAGGGAGTCAATGTGACACCAAAATGTGAATTAGTAAACCAAAACAGAGTAATTGCAACACTTACCGCTAACTCCGCATAGAAGCAATTTACATTGTAAAAATAAAATTTCACTGCGAAACATGAGTGTTAGCATTAAATTACACAACTTTTCTTGTCTTTAACTACTTGTGTATTTTGATGTGAGATAATTATCAATGGTGGTACTCGCACGTCCAGATCTATCAACGTATTTCTTTGCGTGTAGCCCTCTGATCAGATCTGTTTTTTCTTTATTTTTTATTTAAACAAGAAGATACAAATAGCTATGAACGTACAGGTTTTCTGGTCATAAACTTACTATTTTTAAATGAAAAAAAAATGAAAAGGAATATTTTTAAAAATGTTGATCATACGTCACAACTGATTTGCTCATTCCATTCCACGCTGTCAGTAGTGTGTCATATTTCTTATGACATAATGCGAAATATATTTTTGAAGATTTCGTTCGTCAATTATTACGATGAAGGAGAAGAAAACCGGAGCGACTAATTTGCGCCATCTCAATTTTTATTTGTGTATTAATTTATCATGAAGACAACATTATGGTTACAACTAGTCTTTATCAAGCTAAACTGTTTTATTTAAACAATCAAAAATTTTAAAAATTTAAATCTATTTAGGCTACCCGTAGAAAAGCTTTCAACAAACGTCAAAGAAATTACTAAAGTTTTAAAACACCACATGTAATTTTAAAACTGATTTGGATTCTTACGAAACTATTTTTTTATACAATGCCTTCTAATTTTCTATAATTTAATATAAAATGAACAACATTTTAAAATTACGGAGGGTAGAAGTTATATTTTGCTCATAACAAAAAAAGATACATTAGAATATCGTAAAAAAAAATAATTTTGTAAGAATCACTAATGTTCTTAAAATCAATTAACTTAAATAGCTCGATAAACTTTAATTTTTTTTAATTGTTAAATTAAATAATCTTAGCGTGGTGAAGACTACAATGTTAATAATGAAAACGTTGTTCTTAGTTCAAACATAAATGGTCTGGTTTCTCCTGGCTTGAGGTGTCTTACAGGTGTATGGGCTCCTAGAGTTTAACTTGGAAAGTGAAACGTTATACCCACAAAAAAATAGGAGCACTCATTTTTGTTAAGTAAATTTACTAAAAATTTACGACATAGTTAGCCTCGATGCACGTTGGGATAAGGACACTACACCATAACTAACCCTAACTGAGGTATGCCAACCTCTGGATACATTCCGTCGAACCGTTGGATGTACACCAATTAACAAGTTTGTTTAAATTTTTCTATAGCAAGATGGCATGTAGTTTTGCAGATAATTTGGCATAAGCTAGACAGGGCAGCTAAGACATATCAAAAGGTCATTTATAAATTTAATAAATTTGAGCCTTGTGGAACACCTCTATGTAAGATACAGTCCGTAGAAACAAATCCATTCTAGGAGACATGACACTCGCGTTTACTTAGATAAGAGCCAACTCACAGCAGATGGAACAAAACCAAAAGCTTTCAGCTTCGACAGAACAATGGGTACTCTATCGTTTCAAAGGCTTTTGACAAGTCTGTGTAAATAACATTCACTTGATCGCGCTTCCCCAATACTTTGCTTGCAATTTGTATAAAACAGGTTAAATTGGCAACCGTAGAGCGACCAGTAAGGAAGCCATGCTGGTTTGGAGACAGAAAAGATTGACTACTGTTGTGAATGAAAGGGTAAAGACTTTTCGTATACTTTAGGAAAATTTGATAAGAGGAATTATAAATATATAAATATTTTATTCAAAATGTTGAACAAATTTTATCGTTAAAATTAATAATGATTTAAACTAACTACTATTAATCAAAATGTAAGTTTGGGTTGTACCTGCAATTATATACATTTTCGACTTGTTAAATAATTTGTTTCTTGTAGCTACCACGACAGCAATTAACTTCATACTATTTGATAAACATTTGAAAGTGCTTGTGAGGGCTAGAGTTCCATAACGATAACTATTGTATTTTCAAACTTACTACTTTCAATTCGGACTTTATGAGAGGCAGTCCCGTTAGTGGTCGCTTTGAAAAGGTAGCGTTCCCACGCTTCATGATTTTCATTTTAAATTCTAAGTATTAACCAAACCCTACTAAAAAATTTTATAAGTGCATTTCACTTTAATTTAACAATAAGTTTTACTTACCATTAAGCGTTGTCTACAGTTGATACCACAGCTGTTCTTCGGAGATAGTACTAGATTCAATCTGGGAGCCCTGTCGTTTTTTGGCCCTGCCCTGATCAACTGTCGTTTGAACCATCTCTTGTCAAAGTATTTTGGGCACATTCATTCTGGAAAAGAATACTTCAATTAACTAATATTTAAGTTAGAACACATAGAACGGATGATTTTACGATAATATTGTTAATCATGGCCATGTTTTGGTGACCTGTGAGAAATACTCATGTAAATGAAAATTTAAGTTGGCAATTTGATTTGGTATATATAGGAAAATTTTTAATTTTGGTGATTTCATTTCCTAAACGTCGGTGGTCTCAATCAAATGATCTGTTTTAAGTTAGAAGACATTAGTTGTGTATATTTGCGGAAAGCTTAAAAATGTTTAACGTATTTGATACCTAAATTCTCGATTGAGTTTTGGATAAATTATATGACACCTTTTGTTAGAAATAGTAAATAAAACTGCAATTGCTCGTGGTTGGCAGGCAGCTAAAGTTAATGCTAGGATATTTGTTGTCTATAATTTTGTAAGGATAAGCAATATGACTGTATGTATATTTATTTCTTTTATTAAAGCTTATTTGCAAATTGAAAACGTTTCAACATGCTTATGGCTAAAAAACTCCTGACTAATAGAAAGATATTCTCTGTTCGATAGGAAACCGAATAATCATCAAAATTTTCAACAAATATGTAAATACATGAAAAATGTTCGGGTTTAGGACAGAAGAATCTAATGAATGTCATACACAATTCTGTAAAGAATTCCGTGGATCCATAAAATCTATCGAATTCAATTTAAAATAGGTAGCTAAAATATATTCCTAAAGCAAATTATGGTTAATTATGGCTGCTCCGCAAATTTTAAAGCCAGATTCCTACTAGAAGCCGAAGAAATAAAAAATGGCCAGCTGGGATACCTTATATAATATAATAGAAAGAATTGTAGGCGAGAGGCTTTAGGGACAGGAATTGAAATAAACGAAGGAAATGGTAATAAAATTTCACCTTCATCCTCCCTATTGCATTATACACGTTTATCCCCCATACTTTTGAAATTCCATTTTAACAAAGGCGAGCAGAAGGGCGGGAGAACGGGAACATTTCACTCCATTTTACCTGTCAGTTCGCCTCCCTCGACGGTGTCCGCGTTCAGACGAGGGGATGACGTGTGTTCGGATTATAAACGTGTGCATGCGTTTTGGGAATTTTCATCAAGCGTAAAATGTACTTAACAGGGGTACTGGTGGTGGCGAACAAAGCACGGCAACTTTGAACGTCGAGGGAGGACGGAAGTCTTCTAGCGATGGGTGAATGGGAAGTAGAGGGAGTGGTGCCCCCTAGACCTCGTGAGTAATTTCTAGCTGAGCGAAAAGCGTCTCCCGTCTGCTGTGTAACTTAGAGCTAGGAGTTAAAGTTCAGCATGGCCCGAGAGGTAATCGAAAAACAAGTTATATGGAGGAACGCATTCACTAATAGGATTTCGTCGTCCTAAATACGGTGCTGTGTCTTATTGGTGGTTTTAGACGTCGCACTAATGAGGATATCTTCAGACGTACAGCTAAATCGTACTTAATTTGTAAAATTGTATTGAAAGGAAGCATTACCTAATCAGGAATTTATGACAAACTGAATACAATCGAAAAATGAATAAGAACTTAGATTTAACTGACAAAATGCCAATCAAACTATACTTCACTATTTCAGAGAACTTGTTTTCAAGAATTTTAGTGTATTATATGACTGTCAGTATAGCTATATACTAATATGGAAATTCCAAACATAAACGAAACTATTTTCACTGAGAGGATTATTTTGAGCTATGTTACTTATTATTCCGTACTTTATCCATTCAAAAAATTTGCTTCACACATTTGACTTCAATAGAATCAAGATTATTACAAAGGGACAAAATTACCACACTAGAAGTGCTTTGAAAATGATTTATATAAACGAAGAAAAAATAGTGTAAACGAACGTATGCATTTCCTTTGGTGATGTTCATAATGTCTTTAATTTTAATCTCTATTAACATAAAACAACAATGTCGTTTTCAAAAAATCTATTATATAATGCGAAATAATTAAGGTATGTATGTAATATTAAGGTGATAGTACACTGCGACCTGAAAGATCTATTGTGTCCCCTATTCTCGCTGCATTTACAGCTGGCCGTCCATTCTGATTCCTTTTAAAAAGTGCAGAATGTCAGAAGGCCCCAGGTTAGGTAACTCTTCCTCTTCAATTTCACATGCCCCCAGCTGCAGGGCCCTTGAGTTTCAGAGTGCAGCGCAGTTTGAGAGTAGATGGATGGATGTTTCATCCTGCTCCCCACAAAATCTACATTCGGCTTCCTCCGCCATTCCAAGCCTGCTTAGATGTCCGTTCAGTTTTAGATTAGATTAGATCTAATTAGGGTAACATTACACCGCGACCTATCGATCTATTGTGCCCCCCTACATCAGCTGTAAGCTGCTAGGGTTTGCCCGCACTTACAGCTCCCCATCCAGTCCAAGAACTTTAATAAATTGCAGTAGCTGTGATGGTTTCAAGGAGGGTATTTCTCCCTCGTCTATGACGTCTTTGCCAAAATAGTTGGTACGAGTTTCTGTGATGGCAGTGCAGTCGGATATTAGGTGTTCCGGACTTTCACCTTCCGCTCCACAAAACCTGCAATCCCTATTCTGTTTCAGACCTATCCTTGTCATGTGTTCCCCCAGATGACAATGCCCTGTCAGAAAACCTGCAAGGATGCGTAGTCTGTTTCTGCTTAGTTCTAGCAGGGCTCTTTCCTTACTGTAATTTCCAAGGAATATCTTGGAGTGTCTCAGACCAGGGAGATTTTCCCAGAGGGAAGCTCTGAGCGTCTCCTCTCTGTCTTTGAGTTCTTTTTTGTAGGTGCTCATCCCTATGCCGCAGAACGGTTCTGGTCCCACAAACGAAGTTGTGGCGGCCCTTCTCGCTATAGATTAGCTACCTCGTTGCCGCTGATTCCAGTGTGTCCTGGTACCCAGCATAGCGCAACTTTGTTTTCTTTGCCTATATTGTTTAGTCTGCCAAGACATTCCCAGACTAATTTCGAACTGATGGTATTAGAGCTCAGTGCCATTATGGCTGCTTGGCTATCGGAGAAAATCACAATGTTCTGCTTCCGATAGTTCCTATCAAGGTTCAGTTGAGCACATCTTCCAATTGCAGTTACCTCCGCTTGGAAGACACTGGGGTATATTCCCATTGGCTCTGAGTATTTGGTTCCTGGTCCGAATACCCCTGCACCTGTTCCTTTATCAGTTTTGGAACCGTCTACATACCATTTAATGGCATTTGCCTTTAGGGAGTAGGCGGAGGATTCTCCTTTCCAATCTCTCTTATTGCTCAGCTTCGTAACAAAAAACTTTTCGAAGCTGAATTTCCTAACCATCTCGTCATTCGGTAGACTTAGAAGTGGGGAGAATCCCGCTCGAGGTGACCAAGCCCTCTGGCACGGGGTCTCGTATCCTCCAGTCCCCGTTCTGACTAGTCTGTACATTGCCGCATGGGCCGCCCCCTCCACTACTAAGTGTAGGGGTGTGAGGTCGAGGATGGCCTCCAGGGCCGCGGTTGGGCATGTTCTCATAGCTCCGGTTATGCATACGCATGCCAACCGTTGCAACTTGTCAAGGGCATTCCTTGTTGTGACCTGTGTGACCTTCTGGAACCAGGTTATCGCCCCGTACGTTACCATAGGTCTTACTATGCCGATGTACAGCCATCGCAGTATTTTTGGGTTGCAACCCCATGTTTTGCCTGCTAGGTTCCGGCAAATCATTAAGGCTCTTGTTGCCTTATTCATTATTAATTCAATATGCTTGTTCCACAGAAGTTTTTGGTCTAGGGTTACTCCTAGATATTTGACTTCTGTTTTACATTCAATTACTGTTGCATCCAAACGGATGTCTTTCATGTTCGAGGTTTTCCTCTTCCTCGTTCAGTTTACAATGGCCTGAAAGGATCCCTGTTAATATACGAATATTATTTTTACTCAGATTGATGCATTCTGCACATCTGTTTTGATTATAGGTTCCCAGAAAAGTTTTGCCTTGCCTCATTCCCTAGAGACTCTCCCAGTATTTGGATTTTCTCTGCTCTACTTCACTTTTGAGTTTCTCCTGTATTTTACTGCTAATTATCCCGCAAAAAGGTTCTGGTCCTACAAAAGGTATTCTAGTCCCTTTCTTAGCGAGATTATCTGTTATTTCGTTTCCTTTCACTCCTGCGTGTCCCGGAACCCACAGTAAGGTTACCTTGTTCCTTTTGCCTAGCTCGTTTACTTTTTCTACACACTACCAATATATATGTATATAATTAAGATAACTATTGATAGTTATTTATGCAGCAAAGCCGTAATGAAGCTTTTATGACCAGAGGCGTTATTTTGCTAAAACTGCTGTCTAGAAATTTGTATTGTATTGTACCAATATTTTATAATCCTGAGATATCCAGCCTAAATTTAAGCCTTGTAATATTGGTTGCATACCTATGTGAAAAGAGTTTGTATTCTTTTAATAAATTTTGGGTTCACAGTTTTCTATTATGTTTATTTATGAATATAGATGCAAATTTTACATGGTTGTAGTGATTAGATAACAGGTAAATACACTGTAAGGTAATTAATAAGCAACCTAAACTAAAGTTGCATGTCTGCATGCGTTTATTCCAAAGAAGCTTCTTTAAAAAACATTTATTCATTTCGTATAACCTATTCTTTCGTGAAAAGTAATGGCGAAAATTGCTATACATGCATCGATTTTCCGGTTCATGCCTTCGAACACATTGTTTAGCACTGCTTACATTTGTTGTATATTGTATCCCGATGTCTTCTAGAAATATCGTTAAATTTGTTTGATAACTGCAGAGAATATAGCATCATAAAACGTATAACCCGAAATCAAGACATAACTAGGTACGGTACACCATTTAACTGAATTAACTTACATAAAACGTTTATGGGTCTTTGGAGAGATAATTTTCGTGAGTAGATCATAAAAGAATAAATCCATGCAGAAACAATGTTACTTCGCTATATGCTCTCACACGACTTCGTAAAAGTCATAGTATTCAAATCACTATAAAACGTCATTGAATAGACCTAAATGTTGATAGACCACTGCACCAAATAAAAGTTATTTTTTACAAGAAAATTTTTCTTGAATTTATTAGTTTCACCGCGTAAATTTGGAGCCAACCCATTCATAAATACCTTGTTGGCACGAGACGGACTTTTTGTATAAAGAGAAGTATTGTGCTGTTTTGTTCTAATTAAGTCTCTATTTCTGGTGTTATAACCATGCACATTGTTATTATGTTGGATTGTAACATGTTTTTCTAATATATCGTACACAGTTATAAACGTATGTATATACACTGGAATATCAAGATAGATTTTGCTTTGTATGTAGTTTTACAACTACTATCTCTTGATTTCATATTAAATATTGAACGTATTATTTTCTTTTGTTGTTTAAATATTATTTCCTTGTTTGTATCATTTCTCCTTAGAATAACATTATAACTGAGCACTAAATACGCTTGTGCATAGTAGATATCGAGAAGAGCATCAGGTTTCATAATTGCCTTCAATTAAAGTATTTTATGTGTGAGTTCCATTTAGTATCTGAGTCAATAAACACCCAAAAACATTTTGATCAATGTGTATGTTTTATTTCGATACATTATGATATTAATTCAAAATAATTTATCTCCTTTGTGTTAGAGAATGACCGCCAGGCTGTTTTATTGAAATTAATCAAAAGTCTATTGCGATCGCACCTGGAGAAAAAATATTTGCGAGTCGCCGAGAGATTAATTCGAAACCCCTACTGAGTTCTTCCCTTAAAAATAATCCAAAATCGTTCGTGTACAAATAGGTTTTCCCTTTCCTTGACAGTTCCGATAGATCATTGTTGTAGAGGCAAACCAAGAGTGGTCCCAAAACAGAATCCTGAGGAACCCCCAGCCTTAAGTCAAAAGTACTCGACTGTAACATCTTCCACTTAATAATAAGATCCAATCCAAAAAGACACTGCGAAAGCCCAAAGAAAATAATTTATACCCTAAGTACGTAAGTTTCTAATCAACATACATCCTAAATATACTAATAACTATTAGAGTAAAAGTACAAAATAGTATAAATAAACTGTTGGTTTGATGATATAAATGAAGCCAACTGGATTCGATAACTTGAAAAAATATATACACGCATATATTTAAAAGGAATTAACTCGGCAACTAGATAAACAAGGACACCTTTTTTGTTTCATTATTTCTTAAAAAAGTTTGCAGGGGATTAATGCCTAATGATTGCACTAAATAAATGCAAATTATATTCTAGATTTGGTTGGACTGCTCTATATATAATTTGGATGATTAATAGAATGGTAGGTTTCCGTCCACGGGCGAGGCCAGTACTAAGTTTCATATACATACGTGACATTAGCGTGTAACTCAAGTACAGTATCGGAAAGAGCTAAGCTAGTTTATTTATTTAATTATAAACATTGTATACAGTGTCCCATTTATCTGGCATCGGTGGATCGTGCCTTACTCAATCATTTAATCGAAAAATGTTTCGAGTAAAAGTTACTTGAGGTGAAGTGCTCTATAGCTTAAAATTATTTTAACATATACAGGTGTTCGGTATTGTCGGTACGTTATGCAATTCCATTTTTTCAAATTGAACGTACTGTATATTATTGCATTTTTGAATTCCCCGACTCAAAAGAAGTCACAATTATCTAACATACTCTACGACAAAACTTAATACTTTTTGAGATATTCGCACTTTTTTTAAAAATATATTATTCGCACGATGTTCTTAATAAATAAATAGCTCCCTTATTAACTGTTATTTTCTAATAATTTTTTGGCAGCAATCTAAGGCACCTTTAGATAATACAATAGATACAAAAGGTTTACATTATATTATACAGGGTGTTTTTAAAATACATCTGAATTTCAAAAACTTTAAATGTACAAAACTCATTTTTTTTCAAATGGAACACCCTGTATATTTTTATGTCGACGGATACAATTTAAAGGCATCTTTCGAAGGTACATAGCATTGCCTATACCTAAACTTAATAGTTTTCGTAATAGAGCATCTTTTACTACAGGAACCTTATAACGAATTGAAACATTAAGAAAAATTTGTTTAGTAGGCTCTGCCTATGACAACAAACAAAATAAAAGTACATACGAGAGTAACTGTCAAAATCATCGTAAAATTATTCCTAATCTTTATTTCAATATTCTGTTCTGATTTTTTAATAATTGTTAATCGTTTTTGTTGTTAATTGTTTGTGTTACGGATTGTTGCGTAATTTATTTAAATATGAACTATTCTAATGAAGAATTAGTCGATATGGCATTCATTCTTGGTGAGAGTGAGCGAAACTGTTTGTTAGCGTCTAGAATTTATAAGCAAAAATATCCACATCGCAGATATCCATCAATTAGAGCTTTCGAACGCTTAAAAACCAGATTTATAAGTGAAGGAACAATTAAATATGCGTCACATATGCGGACGGAGACTGTTACCACTGAAGAAAATGAAATGCGAGTTTTACAAGCGGTAATAGAAGACCCAAATATCAGTTTACGAAGAATGTAAAACGACTTAAATATCAGCGTGTCTTCGATAAGAAGAATATTAAAAAAGCATAAATTCCATCCGTATAAAATACAACTGCACCAAGAGTTATTGCCACTTGATAATCAAAGACGCATAGACTTTTGTAGAAGAATCTCAAATTTAATTGACCAAGACCCAGATTTATGTAATAATATACTGTAGACTGACGAAGCCATTTTTCACAACAATGGATATGTAAATAGACACAATTTTCATTATTATGCAGACTCGAATCCTCATATTGTATTCGAAACACGTCGCCAAAATAGATGGTCGTTGAATGTTTGGGGCGGTATCATCGGCACAAACGTAATTGGTCCTTTTTTCTTCAATGGTCATCTGAATGGAGTTAGATACAGGCATTTCCTTCAAAACGAGTTAGCAGGTTTATTAGAAGATGTATCACTGCTGACTAGAAGACGTATGTGGTTCCAACACGATGGCGCCCCTAGCCATAACCACCTAGCAGTTCGAGAACTTTTAAATGAAATGTGGAATGGTACATGGATTGGGAGAGGAGGGCCTATTGCATGGCCACCAAGATCGCCTGATCTAACACCCTTAGATTTTTTTCTTTGGGGATATGTTAAAAATAGTGTCTATGAGAGAACACCCACAACACCTGAAGATATGAAAGATAGGATCAGAACTGCTTTTCAAGGAATAACACCAGAAATACTCTTAAGGGTGAAATCGTCATTTAGACAACGGATAAATATGTGCCTACATAACGAAGGTGGTCACATTGAAGAATGGCTTTAAGGTTACTTTTGCTTTATTTTATAATTTTTAACTTGCTCCAGTTCGTGTTTGTGTTTATTTATTATAGTTTTTCTTTACTATTTCATTATTAATCTATGTAGATGTAAGATTGATAACACACTGCAACCAAAAAGATCTGTTGGGTCCCCTATTCTATTGTTCCTGTAGTAAATGATGCTCTATTACGAAAACTATTAAGTTTAGGTATAGGCAATGCTATGTATCTTCGAAAGATGCCTTTCAATTATATCCGTCGACATAAAAATATACAGGGTGTTCCATTTGAAAAAAATGAGTTTTGTACATTTAAAGTTTTTGAAATTCAGATGTATTTTAAAAACACCCTGTATAATATAATGTAAACCTTTTGTATCTATTGTATTATCTAAAGGTGCCTTAGATTGCTGCCAAAAAATTATTAGAAAATAACAGTTAATAAGGGAGCTATTTATTTATTAAGAACATTGCGAATAATATATTTTTAAAAAAAGTGCGAATATCTCAAAAAGTATTAAGTTTTGTCGTAGAGTATGTTAGATAATTGTGACTTCTTTTGAGTCGGGGAATTCAAAAATGCAATAATATACAGTACGTTCAATTTGAAAAAATGGAATTGCATAACGTACCGACAATACCGAACACCTGTATATGTTAAAATAATTTTAAGCTATAGAGCACTTCACCTCAAGTAACTTTTCCTCGAAACATTTTTCGATTAAATGATTGAGTAAGGCACGATCCACCGATGCCAGATAAATGGCACACCCGGTATAAGGCACTTACCTTATTTAAGCAGAAATGGTATAGAATTGCTGAAAAGTTTGTAGCATTTACACTGCGTTCGTCGCGATGATAAAATATGGTTATATTTTGAAAAAGACACACGAGAAACATGGACAGTAAATCCAATTTAAATTGCTATCGCGATACTGGTGACATACTTTTTACAGTCCGATTTGTGTCAGCACAATAATTGTTTATCACACACTGTAGAAACTATTTTAGCGCCATCGCAATATAAATCCGGAAATTCACCGATATACTTTCTTACATTATGAAACAATGGTCGTTTTCTGCGATCTTCCACGCCCGACATTGTGTTACATTTACGACGCGTAACAGTTAACGGAGAATTGTACTATCTCGCATCGAGACTCGACTAACACTGATAAGCTGCTAAACGTTCTGCATAGCGCGAGGCGATACGTTCTGAGTGCGGCCCATGTAAGCAGATGCGTCCGACCACTCTTATGATTAAGCTGCTACTTTATAATTACCATATTATCATTAGACATCAGACATGTGTCACTATAATCAATGATTTGATTAGACCTTCTTCCCTATTCTACCACAACGGCATATGGAATATTGAAACTTCGCGCAAGTGATTTTAATCATCCTGTCATCACAGAAACTATTAAATTCCCTTATTAGTTTCCCTGGACGTTCACAAGTAATGCCTTGCCACAAACGCATACAAGCATGGCTTCTTGTAAAGACATCCATCTTCTTCGCATAGGAAATGCTGCACCATCGTTTACCGCAAGTGCATCATCGCTCCCCTCGACCCACCGAGAGAGCACTAAAATGCACAATCGCAGTCTGTTAAAGTAGTAGATGGTGCAATAATAAACAGTGGCGTAGTCCGCGCATCGGCATCGAGAGAATCGGAAGTTTGTTCGGATAACATATCTAGCGCGTAACGACCCATCTGTCGGCGATGAAAACGACTTTTCAAGTGGTATGCAAACCGGTTTATGTTCGTCTTGCGTACCAAGGAATTACGTGCGGATTAGATTTCAGAAATTAGTAAAGCGGCGCTTCGCTCGGAGACGAATGATTAATGGGTTGAAATCGTCTGCGCATTTCAGTAGGATTGTAATAGTTATGTGCAGCAGAAATGCAGCAATGTATGTATGCATTCAACCAAGTTAAATTGTAAGATATTTATAGCATGGCAAGTTTCCTTGTACTTAGACCAAATCAAACAAAGCTTCGACAAAAATACTTCCATACCAATTATGTATATTCAGGAAATAGCAGCACGACGAATCTATAAGGATTAATAAGGACTCAACAAGGATTATATGAATAGTACAAAGATTGAACTAACTAATAAATATTAAAATAAAATCAGATAAATTAGTACCTATTAATTAGAAGTTATTTATATTTATTCTTCTAGATTGGAGAAATATTTAAATATATCGAAGAGCTTTCTTCTAATGACTATGCAGAATTCGGCGATATTCTTTGTTTGCTTTTAATTCGAAATTATTATATATTAAAACGTTGTACATTGCAAGATATTGTTGGAGAAATCAATTCAGCAAAATATACAATGGTAACACTGTACTCACATTATACTGCAGTACCAGAAACCGTAAAATCATTGAAAACATTCTGCTTTTAACTGTAGTAACAAATGAGTAAATTCTAGGCTTTAAACTTTACATATGGGGGAAACATGAGTTTCTATTAAAATCATGTTCTTAATACAAATGTATCTATTGAAATATGTTAAATTACAGTATAGTATGCAACAGCACTGATTCATTTATCTAATAGTAAATCAATGATACATTGAGGAAAGGACACGAGATATTCGATAAATACGTGATTGGTGTCTACTAAATGGACTATCTGTAAATATCGATAAGAGTAAAATTATGCGTTTTCATCCCATTTTATCTAATTATTCGGAAAGCATTTTAGTACGATTGCAAGGTAAATCTCTGGGACAGGTACCAACCACCGATCTGCTTGGTATTACAATAGACTATTCACTATCTTGGGACACTCACATTAATAGAATTGCTGGCAAGATAGCTAACTGCTGTTATGCCTTAGAAAGATTAAGAACGCTATTCGACGTCAATGTATGTAAAATATTCTATTTCAATAATTTTTTAAGTGGTGCAACATATGGCATAATCTGCTGGGGAGACGCATCGCAAGCAAATAGAATTTTCTTATTACAGCAACGAGCTATTAGAAATATTTTTGGCCTAGACTACAGAGACTTTCGTAAAAGCACCTTCAAAAATAATAATTTGTTAACGATACCGTCAGTATATACCGGGTGTCCACAATTAAGTGTGCACTATTGATAACTTTGTTATCTTTGGAGGTACAGAATCGGTCAAATGGACAAAGTAGTACTATTTTTTTATGGCGGTCACAATTGTGAAAACAGAAAAACAATTGAGCGTCGCGTTCTCTAGATATTCGTCCAAAACTATTTTTTTTAATGAAACGCCCTGTATATTTTTTTGCAATTTAAAAGAAAATTCCAAACTGAACAAAAAAGTCTTAGTACACTATTATCAAAAAATGTCAAATAAACTAGTTACTGAGAAATCTTTATCTTTGCTTTGTTGGCATGAAATTGATATACCTATGGAAAATTAAAGCGTCACATTTATTACAGCGTTTAATTTAATAAACAAATAAAAATAAATACAAAAATAGTCAAGAAAATTACTCAAATTAAATGTTCAAAGACACCTCCTTCCATTTCAATACATTTTATCAATTTTCTGTGAACATTACGAGTAGCTCCTAAAATTGTCCTACCGTCGATGTCGTCAATCATGTTGGAAATTCTTTCCTGAAGCTCATCCACTGTTGTATATCTATGTTTGTACACTTGATTTTTTACTGCTCCCCACAAGACGAAATCCAACGCGCGGGCCACTGAATAGGACCATTTGTGCCAATCCATCTATTTCCAAATAATCTTTCTAATAACTCACGGTGATTATGTGCGGGCGCTCCATCTTGTTGAAAGTAAATAATCTGTCCGTCTACCAAATTTAATTCATCCAGAAAATTTTCTAAAATTTCTGTCATTAATGCCACATATCTTTCTCCTGTTAAAGAACCACGATAGGAAAATGGTCCAACAATTCGAGATCCGATTATACCAAACATTTAAACTAAATCGGTGTTGGGGATTACAAGGATAAACAGCAAATGGGTTTTCACGACTCCAGTAATGATTATTTCTTTTATTGAATATCCCGCGATTAGAAAAGTTAGATTTATCACTCCATAAAATGTGTCTAAAGAAATTGTGATTTTCTTCAAAAGCATTGATAAACCGTTGAGCAAAAGTTAATCGTCTTTGATAATCGCCCAAAAGTAGAGTTTGAACAGGCTGATATTTAAAGGGAACATATTTATATTTGTTCAGAATTTTATGGATCGCGCTACGAGAAATACCTGATTCTCTGGACAAATCCCTTACAGAATTATTTGGATGTACCTGAAAATATGCCAACACATTTATTTCTATCTCTGGTGATAATATAAAATCATTTTTTTTCCTCTTCTTTATAAAAATTGTTTCGTTGCTTCTTCATCTTCGATAAAGTTTTAAAAAATAGCCACGGTCTGGTACATCACGGTCAGGAAATTGCTGAATGTAACGTTCTAGCGCTCTATCTGAATTTTTGTTAAACAGCAAGTACAACTCCAACATATCACACTTTTCCAAATGAGTAAATGCCATTGTTACGGTTGAAAAAATTGTAAAAACAGTACTTTTTCCGCACAGTAACTTTAACAACAACAAATATAAATAATTTGACAGCTACTAAACAATATGACGCTTTAATTTTCCATGGATATATCGATTTCATGCAAACAAAACAAAGATAAAGATTTCTCAATAACTATTTTATTTGATATTTTTTTATAATAGTGTACTAAGACTTTTTTGTTCAGTTTGGAATTTTCTTTTAAATTGCAAAACAATATACATTATTTAAAAAAAAAATAATTTTGGACGTATATATAGAGAACGCGACGCTCAATTGTTTTTCTGTTTTCACAATTGTTAGCGCCATAAAAAATACTACCTACTTTGTTAATTTGACCAATTCTGTACCTCCAAAGATAACAAAGTTATCAATAGTGTACACTTAAGTGTGGACACCCGGTATACTTAAACTGTATGTTAGAGAGTACATCGACGACTTTATAAGACATCAAAATAATAATGAATACACAACCCGATTTAATCACAACATTCAAGTGCCGAAACATCGTTTATCTCTTTATGAATCTAACCCGACATATAAAGGAACCGCTTTTTACAATCAGCTCCCTGAAAACATTAAAAGCTCTCTCTGTCAGTATTTTCAAGAATAAGTTAAAATCCTTATTAGCCCTAAAGTGTACTATTCTACAGATGAATATCTTAATGAGAGATTATAAGCATATTCTTTTCTTCCCCTCTCTTTCATTTGCTTATTATATTTATTTTGTATTAGCTTTAGCGAATTATATAAGAATATTTTCGGTTTTGTTACTACAGTTAGCGCATATTTTTGTTTTTGTTATTAATATGAAGCTTTTTTGGTTGTTTGCACTTTTTGTATTACGTTCGGTTTAGCACATACATGTAGTATTATGTTTGACTTGTCCTATATCTCATAAGATCTCCAGGATAAATAAACTTATTATTATTATCATGTATTAAATTAAGATGACAGTTTTTATTAACAGAATATTGTTGAACTAACCAAAATTATGATTAATCCAACAGGAAAAATGTATATTGAAGCCGTAAGCATATATTATTTTGTTATTTTATTTTCTTAATTTAACAAATCCAGACTAACCAGAATTGCACTTAATTGAATGCAATTATGATGTTGAAACTACGGATTTCCAACTCTAGCCTTCCCCATTTTTAACACATACTCTGATCCAAATATTATTCTAGCAAAATTTTCTGCCCATTTGCGGCAGCAAATACGTTAAATTGTCGTGAAGATGGCGCTTCTCTGATTTCACATTAGTAATAATCCATATTCTACGTAAATTCAATATATGCGGTAGACACGGTTATAAATTACTTATGTCGTGTATTTACTATCGGAACACATTTTATACGAGATGTGATTATTAAAACTGCAACTTCTGTTCCACCACCAGAGGTCGCCTGTTCGACGCGAATTAACAATAAAGATATTGTACACTTCAACTGATAAATAAATACAATACAGCCGTTAATAAACTAAGTAAGTAAGTAAGCAGACATTTATTTTAAAGACAGAAGTATAAAATATGTCATTACAGAGCATTAAAGAGAACAATTAGTATGATTTGATTGATCTATTAGTTGAAATATTTACTTACATTAAATATTACCCTGCGTTTGGTTCACACAATTTGGGATTTAATACAATACATATACAGTTGGAATAATAATGTTTAGTTAACCTATAATGACTATAACATCATAACAAACGTGTTTTTGTTAAAGTAACCAAACCTGCTGCTTTAACCTGTATTATATTGTTAAACTGCGATTAACATTTGGTTAGTTTAACACTTGTTGTTTTCTGAGTGTACTATTGCCTACACGACTTCGAAATGAAACACGTCTATTTCCGAACATGGTATTTCCATGGTATAATATTTAGTAGAGCCACCTAATTTTTTTCTACAAATATATTAGTCATTGTATAAATATGCTCCTTAATGGAACCAAAATGATCTAAATGTTAAGATCTGGAAAACCTGCACAACGTCATATACGACCGGTAAAACTAATCAATTTTTTTTAGGAAATGTTTACCCAACCACTCCATTAAATTGCGAACAAAACAGCAACCTCATCATGCATGTATACTATGTCATGGCTTATGTTCAACGGGATGTCATCAATTACTTGTTCCAATACATTAAGATAGCACCTCACATCTACACAGATAAAAATACGGAGTTGGATTTAACACCGTTTCAACACTTTTCCGGTGTTCCCTCGCGACCATCCGTTCAAGGAGCCTCCATTTAAGAGTTAAATATTTTACACCTCAACGGAAGAAACGTGGAGGCAATTTCCTCCAATAAGGAGGATGTTTCTCCTCTTACGAAGGTAAAACACACCGCATGGGAGCTACTGAAATCCATATCAGAGGTAACTACCTCCTTAATAGATGAGATTACCACCGCCAAGGAGAGATTCTAACTCCATTTGAGAGTACATCCCTTCCTTGACAGACGAAAATGCCTCCGTTACGGAAACTATTGTTCCATGACGGTGCGATTGAAATCCGCATCGGAGGTAACTACCTCCCTAGTAGACGAGATTACCACCGCCAAGGAGAGATTGTAACTCCATTTGAGAGTACATTCCCTCCTTGACAGACGAAAATGCCTCCGTTACGGAAACTATTGTTCCATGACGGTGCTATTGAAATCCATATCGGAGGTAACTTTTTCCGAAATAGAAGAAATTACCTCTTTTAGCCAGCGTTTCTAATTCCATATCAGAATTAATTGATTTCATAGCGAAGTTACTGGAAACCAAAACGAAGTCTGTGGGCGATTGCAGTCACAGTACCTTTTATACGATATCAACTATGTGTAAACATCATATAGATATTACATAGTCACAATTACCGATCACAATTTACATTCAGTAAGAAGTACAAAGATTATGAAACAAGCGTAGCGCCATCTTTACGACAAAATCTATAGTATCATATTTATGTAGCTAAACGAATTATCAGTATTATGATATTCCTACTATATAGATATAAAACTATACAGCATTCATTTCATTTCATCTCATTATTAATGCGGTTTCCAGTTATGTATAATAATCAAAGTAAGGTGACTGTTGCTAGCACCTAATCAAATAAACACAACACCTTTTGATATTCTGATACTTTATGCGTAAATATATATTATATTTCTTGTCTGCCATTTCGGTTCATACACGATGTGTATCTGTACATACAGAACTATACGTCTTATGGCTAAACAATAAAAGGAAGGGTTTCTGCTATTTGACGCCATTTTCAAGTGCTTTCCTCATACAACGTTTACGTATGCGTTCATCGACGAGCATTAACCAAACTCCACTTTGGACAAAAAAAAATCCCGAAAGGATTATTTTTCTCCTGTTCGGTGTAAAACTGATGGAAATAAATACGCAACTAAAACTATGTATTGTATTCAAAAAAATAACTCCGATAAAAACGGAATATTACATGAATCGGATACATTTAACAGCGTTTAGTAGTTGAAATAAGAATAACCCTGATATGGAGAGAATATAATATGCAATGAATACATTTAACTGCGTTTGGGAGTTAGATATACAAATATCCGTAGCGGAAATAATAAGGAGGATGTTTTCTCCGTGTTGAAGTTAAAATATCACGGAGGACATTGTGAGCCTCCGTTTCGGTGGGGATTTTCTCCGAAAGGGATAAAATGCCCACCGTTTTGTAGATATACAACTCTTTTCTCTACATAAAGCCTTCCGAATCGGAGACTCTGTATTTCACTCCGCTATATTTTTACCTGTGTATCTTTCACGTTTAGTGATAATCTTTCTTTTATACATAATTTTTTATTTTCTTTTTATTGTTGATGTGTTTGCATACATACTTATCTTGCTTATATAAATTTTATATCACCTGTTAACATAGGGTTAATTCTCCAACTATTTACTAAATTTCGCACTACGGTTTTAAGAAATTCAAGACTTATACACAGACTGTTTTATGCTGATATGTATTTGAACCTATTTATAATTGTGCTACGGAATATTAATATTTATAGTTGTTACGTCATCTTATTCTAATTCTTCTGTTGGCAAGATTATATCCGTATCTTAGCGTTTTGGTCATTGATAATTTGCATAATAAATAAAGTACAGCAGAACGAGGTAACACAACAACGTAAATTGGTATATCATTTAATTTTATAATAAATGGCTATACATGACAATTTGAAATATAAACAGGTTTCATGTTCCCTTATAAACAAAAATTTGGCGTTTGTTTTGACATCAATCTCATAATATGGCCACTATACGCGAAGTATGTTCTATGCGTAAGTTCTGTTATTGATATTTATTTAACACATATTTGCCAAAAAGAATTCGTGTTCCCCGTGTACAGTTTCGTTGATTATATCTCCTGGATTATAGCCGTGTTATTATTATCATAATACCAAGCCAAGTATTTCAATTCAGTATATACCATTTTGTTTAAGACATGCCTGCATCTGTTCATCTATTTTACTCCCGCACTTTAAGAATTGTTTACTTTATATCACCACCTGGTAATGTAAAGTTCTATTATATCGCCTTAAACCTACAGAGTAAGCACAGTGAATCGTAAATTATGCCGTCTACAGCTTTTACAGTGCCATTCCATCCAATTATAAAACTTCTCTCTATGCGTCGCTGCTAATTAACTACGTTATCTTTATGTCGCCCTGACTCGAAACTTATTTCGTCAGCTTTTTACGATTGCGAAAAACATGTCGTAGAATATTAACCCCTACATAATGAACGGGCGTCCGTTATATTCGAGTTTATTGCTGAGGTGAGAATTACGTGACATTAGTTACATCCGACTGCTCCGCTGGGGGCGCGTTGAAGTTTTATTTGATTATTTTTTCATTTTTTTTATGTAAGCGCCACCAAATGTTGAAAAGTCGTAAAAGATCTGTACGCCAATGGGTTAGAACGGTTGTGATATAGTCTACAGACTGTAGCACAGTCGCAATTAATCTTTGGAATTGGACTTAAAAGGCGTATGTACGTGTTAATAGTTCATATCTTCTAAATTGCGACTTAAATTAGATTATAAAATGAAATAGGTTAGATCAGAATAAAGGCTACTTTCATCAACATCATTTTTAGTTTCATAATGCGAAAGTATGATGACCACACAAAATTCACAAAATTACCAATTCAGCTCACCTCTTCTCATCATTATACCTTGGCCAATGAACAATGCCTTACCTTATTCTGTTTGTTTTAATTTAATTTTAGCGCAATACCTGTAATTGCGTTTTAGAATTAAATATGAAAGAAAATATGATTTAAAAGATAAATGAACAGCCTCTTCATATATTATCTGGTTTTCAATATGAATTATAAGTTCCGGAAAGCACGCATAGCACCAAAAGGTTTCTTATTTTTAATAATACCAAGAAAAAAGTGGCTCTATGTCAAATTTTAAAATATTTTGAATTTTGTTGTAAAGTTAGTGTATTTATTGAGTAATTAAAATAAAAAAACTGTGCATCTAACTACTAACTGTATGTTGTAATGTGCACCACTTACCGACTATGACAAGAATGTCTGATTTACAATTTTTAATTAGGAATAAATGGTAGCAAAATTATCAGCTTGAACATGTAGCATCCAACTACCGAAACGTAACAAAATAAATAAACCAAAAAGGAACTCATTGTTTTTTGACCTTTCTGCATTTAATTGTAACCTTATATTTGAATTTAAAGATATTTAGGAAAAAATACGTATTTGTAGTGATTAACCAACCTGTGTCATTGTTAATTGGAATGGTGTGGTTTAACACAGAAACATTGAATATCTGATTTTGGACGCTGATGTAACTATTTTTTTCTTTATCAAAACAGAGGCCTCTCGACTATAATGGTAAACAATTTGAATTTCTTAAAATAATTACATTTTCAATTGTTTCAAATTTTTATTAATATTCAACATCCCATTGTTAGATATATTATAATAATACTAAGCAATAATATTTTTTATTGTTGAGAGCACCCTTCTTGTTTGTAGAAATGCTAACAACATTTTATTTAATCATGACAATACAGTCATTACAGTTAAATCTAATGCAAGCTTTCCATAATTTTAATTACTGCCTTCCACAGCGTTACATATAGAATATAAAAACCGATACAAGGTACACCAAAACTACAAGATAACAATACTTACTAAACATAATTAAGAATTAATGTATGTATATTTCGTAAAATTCATATGGGTAAAAGTGAATCATGTTAAACAAAACTTGTCTGAAGCTTTGAAGGGGATGATTTAGAAAGTTATAAAACAAATAAATGTGTGAGGTATGTGCTGAAAATATAAGATAAGTTAAGCGGTTAACTGAAGAGAAAACATTTAAATTTGAGTAAGTTGTAATGTTGATAGTAGGATTAATGACAAGTTGTGAAAGCTGTTAATACTAAAATGAAGGTCAACAGAGCGGACTACTATCAAACTTTGTTATATAAAGTTAATCTAAGTTAATGTACGATGATATACGAAAGTATCTAAAAATTTACAATAATACAAAGAAGGCAAAGTTAACAGAAGGTAAAGCATTGTTTTGGGTAGCATTTTATAATTACTTAATGTCTCATCAATATTATAAAGTTAGTTTGCTTCAAGATTGTGTTTTTTAATTAAGTATGCATAATTTTTTTTTCGCAGTATTCTGTCCAGCGCTCCCAATAACAAGGTATCAGATACCTTGACGGAGCTTTTATCCCTTCATTTGCGTTAGACGCTTCCCATTGTTAATTTTTAAATGGAATATTAATCCTTTCTATATTACAATAGGATCTGACCGATGAATTCCTTCACGTTCTTTTTGACAGAACTAAATCCATAAGGAATTGTCCAAGAGTTCAAGTTTTAATTTTTTCAATGTTTTTCTGCTTCCGAACATAACTTTGACTCTCCTGGTATTGAAAATGTCTAACATTTTTTATTATTTTTTTTTTCAACTTCTAATTGGTGTTAGAACAAACCCTAGCTCACAAGATAGCTGTGAACTGATTCATCGTTATCTAGTGTAGTTGTAACAGTTCTAACTTTTCTGGCTTTCGTTTCCTTTGGCTCGTAATTTTCACTGTACAGGAACTTGGTCCGTTTGTTAGTATTGTGACGTTACTTCATGTGGTGGGATGTGATCATAGTTTAAAATTTTTGAAGGTATACACCCAATTACTTCCAATTATAATAATAATTATAATATTTGTACCTACCTTGTAAGCGCAAGGAACACGACCTAGCTCTTGGAAGACAGAATCATCTGAAAAACGGAGTGCTATTATAGTTTTCAATTAGTTACAGTATGCAGACAGTGGATGTCTTTTGTTTCTGCCAGGTCTTGTTTTTGAAGTACACACCGATAGTAGATGGGCTAAGCCGATTCTGGCACAAACTCACGTGAGTTGCAGTTAGATTGAATTGAGTCATAATAGACCATAGCCTTCATTTCATTAAAACAAATAAAAACGTAATTCCGAAAACTATTTTGTCAGTTTGGAAAAGAGTTTACCTACCTAGAATAGTTAGTTATCCATTCTGCTCGTTAGAATATAAAAATTAATAGAAATAACAATCATCGACCGCTGTTAGGAGCTAGCTTATTAGAATCTACCCTGCGACGGTTTCGGCCAAAACTGCAGCGCCTTCTCAACTCTCCGCATTCGCTCAGTAAACTTTTCTATTCCTGGCGAATTAAAAGTTCGAGAAGAGCTGGCGTCCGGGTCGCTACCAGCTCCAAACGAGGATTAGTTTCGTCTAGGATTAGGACGGGCGGTCTTATAAATTCGGAAAGGTCGCGGCTCTCACGAATGGAAACTTTAATTTTCTGTCTAATTGCGTCACGCTCTCGCGAAGTAAACTAATTTAAAAGGACTTTGGAACTTCTTGGCGGAATTGTTTCGGCCATTATTAGAGACATTGCGAGATGAAATATTGTAGGAGAATCTCTTATGCTGCATGTATGGTCTAGAGTAAATTGAAACTAGTTGTAAGGCATTACGTAAGAGAGCGCAATTTTTACAAAGGACATGCAATGGTTGGATGAAATTAAAAATAATCTACTACTTTTATGACTATGTATTACTACACCTTAATTGAGGTAGAAGGAGTTATTGATTATATATATATATATTATGACTATGTACTGTAACATTATGGGATTGTAGACGAGAAGTTAACTCGCGAATATAAGAAATTTCCCTTTTGCAATTAGACTAATGCTTCTTTTAATTAAGTCTGGCCAAAATTAGGCGTTAGTATTAAACATCTTCGCTTAATCTACCTGACTTATATAATCCACCTCCAAGATATGAACCTAAAATATTGTTTTCCCTAATACTGTAAAGTTGCTACTAATGCAAGAAACCGTTGAGAAAGATGATTCGCCCTTATATCATTAGGTGGTCAACAACTTTAGGGGCTTTTATTTTAGCCGACCCAAACAAAATTCATACGGCCCTCCTGTGAAGTTCTTACTGCCCTTAAGCGAGTTGGCATTTAGATAGTGTTTCAATAACAACATCTCATGCTCATATTTATTTATTCATTAATTCACAAAATTCCAACCTCCTGTCAAAATCATTCTCATTGAATTCCTATAAATGTGTGATTTGAAACTGATGAAATTTGAACTTTTTAAGTATTCTTCTTAGGTGTTCTGCGACCTGCGCTAAGACTCCGTTAATATCTTCACTATTGACAACCGGATGAAAATGTTGTTTTTTGTTATGTACAGAGACCGTTTCCGTAAATTTTTCGATTATTTCTAGTACGTACTTATGTCGCACATTTTGGTCTGCACGATTTTCGTTGAATAAGGGAGCTATAGATCTTGTACACCCCCCATTCTCATAATACAAGGTCACTAATTCCTCAGCAATTACCAAAAAATTGCGAAATGTCAGGGGAGCACACTGGGAGAGCATTTGAAGCCATTTTATTCTAATCGTGTTTTATTACACAGATTGCAAATTGTGCACTTTTTGCTTACTGATTAAAAAAATGACTTTTTGATATATGCTGTCGTAAAGTAAATATAAATTGGCCAAAATTTAGCCTTGTGGTTTCCGTTAATTTTGCAGTGTTTGTTTATACAACTATGCTGTGTCATGGATTCGTTCTTTACTTTTAAGGAACTTAGGTGGACCTCGTCAATATGCAAATCTTTCTTGCTGGATACTGCATATTAACAAACATCTTGCATAACTTCCAGATATTTTATACTACAATTTAATTTTGTTAATTACTAGTCAAACAGCATTCGCCGGCATCAATTTAGCAGCATTTATTAACAAGTCAGTGTGTGTTGGGTTAAAATAGAAGCTACCTAAAGACTGCGTAAAAGGGAGAAATCTATCTTCATTTTATCATTAAATACCTACAAAAGAAAGGTTTAACGTCATAACTAATTAATAATAATAATAATAATAATAATATAAGCCTTTATCGTATTCTAATCAATAAAGATAATAAAATAATACATGATGAAAAACTTCACTTCTTATAACTGCTTATATCTAACCCTATTATAATTCACAGAGATTGATTACTGTACTTACGGATTATGCTTAATCATATCAGGTTAAAAAATAACTATTGGACTCGATGCAAAGCTGATGAAGTTCACTTTTTAAAAACATTCAAGGGTTAATAAGAACTGAAGAAAGACGCTATTTGCTTTTCGAAATCCTAGTTTTTAGATAAAAAGAGGTTAGGGATTAATATTTATTTATTTTTACTATAGATGTGCCACAGAAAGAACTGAAGATCAAGAGGATGACATAAACAACAAAATGATTTATTTCAAAAGATACCTTCTTTAATAAAAACAAAATACTTTAATTTATCAAAAATCGAACAAAAAGACCAAATTCAAAAGCTGTACATCTAATAAAATGTCCAAACATTTGATACAAACATTTCTCAAAATACTTTAACTCCTCAATATTCCAACAGTATTTTTACGTTTTTTCTTGGTGAGTAATATTATTTCCAATTTACACGAGGTACACATTTACCTCCAAGACAGCATAATACTGTGTCTTCTTTTTTATTAATGCTTGAACTATCGCAGAGTTTAGTTTTAGGCAATGCTGATAGAACAATAGGTTTTATTTGATGTCGAATGGCAAGAGAAGCTGTTAGATGAGCCTCGCTGCATTAAAAGGTATACTTCTTTCTGTATTTAAATAAACCATATTTAGAAATACGAAATATCTTTTAATTGGAGGCTTATCGTCTCCTTGTGGAGAAGTTTCTTTCGGCATAATGAGCCCAGAAGTTGTACCATTAAAACTGTTGTTCATAAAACATACCACCCAATAGAATATGCGGGAAAAAGTAGATTCTGCATACTAATAGCAAAAACATCTATTACTCCTTATTTAAATCCGGTTGCCTAACTTATTGAGGAATATTTCTGTTATTATATTGTATAATTTGACTTACTAAAGTACCAAGAACTAATCACGATTATAATTGAGGACATTTATTATACAAGAAAAAAAATCTATCAACATCGAATGTTAACTATTTTAATATTTCCTCACGTGCACATATGTTGTTTCGTATGTGTCTCCCTCAAAACTAGCTGCTCATGACTCGCTACAGTTCTTCATGAGTAGCTCTGGTGTAGAAAGTAGGATTTAATAAGTGAATTAATTTTCTTTTATTATTTTGAGATATGCATACTCCAACTCATTGGAACTTGACTAATGAAAGCGCAAAAAGAAATCTTTACCTTGAAAACACCAATTCAATATGTTGCAACTTTCTTTAGCACCACTGCTTTTAATAATGGCCTTACACTCATACACAAATGTTTGCCTTCTGCCATTACTGAAATTTAATTTCCTCTGAGAGAATCTTAAAAGAATTTACATGAAGGATACTTGACTAGTTGAATGCGCACTCTGAATGGAAAACTGTACTCTTCCTATTTTCATATGTAGGTCTCTTTTTATAACCTGTCCCAATGTAAATGCAGACGCTTTTATAGTTTGTAAGGATAGCCCCATAAAACCGGTAAATAGAATTTTTACTCCTTATAATACCCTCGGCAGACGCTGCCGACGCATATATACAGCCAGTTTTCCTTAATATAGCCCGCAAGTTAGCTGTGGAAGTCGTAAAAACAATTTTTAGTCGACGATCAACGATTTTGTGCTCGTTCCAAGATCACTATATTTGCGTCTAGCGATCAGGTGTCCTCCCTTCTATGGCTTACAACGTTCGGATAGGAAATTTTCCTGAAATCGTCTCTCATTTTAGTGCGAATAGAACGCTTGAGGAGATTTAGACTATGCGATATTTAACTAGTTACAAGCCGGCTTAAATTTATTGCAATGTATACATCACTTAGTGCAATTTTACAGTTCCCGACGGACAAGGGGATTTATGAATCCGTCGACAAATTGGTGTTATATAATTTGCATGAAAATTAAATGCGAGGGCGTTCATACATTCTGCGCCAAAATATTTTACAATCCTTGTTGACTGATGCATTCAGGTGGAAACAATTATCCCAAGCGATATTCATGTTATGTATTACATGGTAGAATTTTCGTACCATAGATGTTAAATAATTGTTTATAATGCTAAAATTGTTCAATAAATGTTGAAGGTTGCTGTATATCTACTACAGCAAACAACAAAATAATAAAACGACCGACGAAGGAAACCGTTCATTCGCTGTGTGAAACAGTATATGTTTCATAATATTTGTTTAATTATAAAATGTGACATAATTTTAACTAGACAATATGAATTTATTCTTATACTATTCTGTTTTTATGTGTCTACCTTCCACCATGTCACTGTAATGCAACAATATTCAAATTTTAAGCGAATAAAAGCATTTTAAGTTCTAATCAATGCAAAATTATTCAGAGGTTTAGTGTGCGTTTTATATAATTGATTACATATTTCAGACACACCTTACCTTATAGTGCCGTAATTTATACTCAATCCGGCCCCTGCATTCATATGCTGCAAGCAGGCAACCCGTACCCTTTCAGTGAGGCGGGCAGGTAATTATCCCCACATAAGATGCAATAAAATCATTACAGGCTTAAAATGTTACTTTCTTCTATCTTGAAAAGAACTATAATTTGCTGCATACTAAATGAAACTGCAAACAGCTAAATTAAGGTTGCTATATAAACAAATTTATTTTGACGTCATTATTCAAACAGGCATGATGTCGTAATACGTTTTCGAATGTCAAAAAATTGTAATGAATGCGCTTCTTACAGTGTGGAATCATTAAATAATTTACAGTGATTAGCAGGAAAACATTTATTTAATGGTCAAAAAATGACATTTTAAAAAACAAATTTACCTTGTATGAGCGATTTTCATAAAATTGTTAAATAATTCAATTAAGAGTTTTGTTCGAAACTTTATCATCACACTGTATTGACAAATAAATAAATTGGTCTTTCTACTAATACCGAAAAATAAAAACGAATTTAACGGAAGATACACCGTCCTTTTGTTGTAGAAACCCCATCAAATGACCAAGCATCTAACATTATTCACAGTAAAATTAACTAAATCGACGCAAACTAATTATACCTTAATCCATCAGTAGAAAAGATAATTTACTATTAAGTTCTGTATAAGCTACTTATTTCATCAACTTATTTGATCAGTATCCGGGCAAACGAGAACGTCAAATCTTATTAGAAAGATTACCGTGTCCTGGATATCGATTATAGGTATCCGTTTCTTCGTTTAAACACAATATCTCCTAACTTCTTTAATTTCTTTGCGCGCCAACTCCGTAACTCCTTCGGAAATTCGATTTATCACCGATAGAATGATCCCAATTCTCTCAACCGGAGCGCTTTCCGCCGTTATTAAGACGGTAAATGATAAGACAAATATTTGCCCGTCCATACTGAAACTTCTAATAGCTCAGTTTCTTCAAATAGACGACACATTCATTAAGAGATTTATATGAAAAAATCGACAGTAATTGCTCTTACCTACATGTACTTGAGCTATATATAAAGATCTATAGAGTCTTGAAACTATCGTTTGAAGTGGTAAATATCGAATGATTTGCAATGTGGTGCATGTCGCGCTTATGTTTAATTACCATTGATCTACAATTCATTAAAGTATCAAATGCAAACTAGATGGTGTTCAAATTATTAAATTTATCTGCCTACATGATTGCAGTTAATTATAATATGTTAGTAGGTTTAATTAGGTGAACGGTTTGCATGTTCGCTGTTCACGTTAATCACACGAATTCAATCTCTGTTTGGCAGCTGTTGAAAATCCTTCATCCAGAACTTGCAATTCATTATCTTCGGTCAAAACTGGCTTCGTTCTAACTCTCGTTGCTCGTTGACATGTTGAGCCTATCCCCCAAAAAGAATTTACCATATTTTAATAATAAATATTTACTTTCTTAATGAATTGTAAAAATCTATAATGACACCAGCTCACTGATCGAGTATTCTACATTACTACAATCGCAAGCTCGAATTCCTTCATTAGGGCCATCTAATGGCTCGTTAATGAGCACATATAGCATAATCGAACCATAAAACTGCTCTGGATAACAATGATAATGTACCATACTAATTGTGAGAGACGGGCCCTTACGTTTCTCGTCCTAGATTTTCGTTCCAATTAGGCAAACGGCGTCCGACGTTCGAATCTAGCGTCTTCATTGCGATATTAATTAGTTTCTGATCGTCGGGCGGAGTGGAAAATTTGAAATTGCACTCTACCGATCGGGCGTGAAATGGGATTTCCCGGAGCGGTGGGCTATAAAAAAAAACGCGACTGTAGTATGTATGTACACTATAGGTGTATAATGGCGTCATTACTTCGAATTAATGGGCGGAATAAACGCGGAAAAGAATAGGAACTAGGGGAATAGTAAAAACGTAATGAAATTACATGCGACATGAAAAACTTATTCCGGATTATTATTAGTTTTACGCACGTCAAAAGCGAATTAATGTGAATGTTTCTGTACATGCTTTCTACTTCTAATTCTTTGGATCCTTCTCATCGTAAATGTCAATTATGCACGCGATGCAAACCCTTTTAAAGACTGTCCATAAAAAATGTTGAATTTCTATATCAACTTTTTTTAAGAATTTGCATATATTAGAATGTTAAAACTAGTCATAACAAAAACTTTTATCAAAATTTAAAATAACAATGCATAAGATATGATAACATTCATAACCATTTAAAAGGGACACACTCAAGTTATTTAAGAAAAGCTGGTAATTGTCTCGATAATAATCCGAAAAATTTCTGGCTAAATCTAAATAGTTGGCGAGTATTCACTAAGATTCCCGGCGATATAACATTGGAAACACCACATGGTATCGTGCCAGCGTTCTGTGATTGTTTTGAGAAACACTTCAATGAAAACGACAAAACGGCAAAGCTCTGCAATTGTCTCTCACTCATTCCATATAAAATCATTCCCCGAAACTGAACGATTAAACGTCTAAAGTTAAAGAAAATGTTGGCCGTGATGGTATTCTAGTTCTTTTATTCGTAACTGTGCTTCGGTGTTGGCTAATAATAAGCCCCTACCGAATGTTTTTAATCTATTTATGCTCACTTGGATGTTCCTATTTAGATATCTAATAATTTATATATTATTAAATTAATTATTTTAAAACTAAAATGAAATTAATTGTAAGCAAGTTGCTTATACAAGCTATATCAAAAGGTTGTTTGTACTTCAACAATGAAAACTAAAATAAGTTGGATAAACTTGGTATTTCTGCAAAATTTGCTGCACTTGTTCACATTGACCGATAGATCTAAACTTTTGTACTGTTTAGTATATCATCGAAATCAACAAAAGAGGTCCCTTTAACTTGTAAAATAAGGACCACATCACATGTGTAGGCACATACAAGTGACTTTCCAAATTTAAGGAAAATTGGCCGAATAACACCACTATGTGGAAAAAGAAAATCAGTCAAATATTTGTCAACAATCTTTCCTATATGTATTTTATCTACGACCATGACCAATTGCAATTAATTACACAATTATTAAGTAAAGCTGTAGACAGTAGACGACAAGTAGACATTGGTTACTCAGTTTCTTCAAAAGCATTTGATGCAATAGGCTTCCCTCCTTCTTATAAAAGTAAAGGGCTTTGAATTCTCGACTGGTTTAATCCAACTGATACCTTCTTACATATATGCTATACAGGCTATACTGTCAACAGTCATATCAAGGGGCCAACTTTTAATGACGGGCCTGATCATTTAAAATGATTCCTACGGGCGCAGCACCCCCACCCTTAAAATTTGAATAGGGAAGATGGGTCTTGTGACGACCTATTCAAAATGTCTTCTCTTTACGGCAACACGTACCAAAAAGTAATTTTTTTAATCAGTAAGCAGAAAGTGCAGATTTTGCAACCGCTGTAATAAAATACGATTAAAATATAATGGTTTGGATTTTATTTTATTAAATGTTCAAAATTATGACGACTAACCTCCATACAATAGCACAATGTTGCTTCAAATGCTCTCCTGCATTTCACAATATTTCTGGAGCTATTTGTTGGCATTCTTCAACAAGTTTTTGACGTAATTCTTGTAAGGATTTAGCTTCCTTACAAATGCGTGTATATGTGGCATACACCTTAGACTTAAAATATCTCCAGAGAGAAAATTAAATGGTGTAAAATCCGGCGATCTGGCAGGCTATTCCCCTTTAACGAATCCAACGATCGCGAAAGTGATGATCGAGAAATCGTTGTACTCTGGCAGGGTAATGTGGAGGTGCTCCATCTTGCTGAAATACTATCTCATTCTCCAACAAATCTGTATCTTGCTCCAGTTTTTATTACAATACCTTGTCGGGTGTTGATGATCTAAAAATACAGAAAACAATTAGTGACAATCGATTTTTCTTTTTTGTAATATATGACTGGTGTATAAACAGAGCTTTGAAGCCGAGAAATGTTCGATTGTACCATACTAAAGAAAAAATATTGCAAATTTTTAGCACCTGCTATATTACAACTGCTATATACATTGACGAGGCTAAAATCTTACGTAAAACTGAAATCAATGACTTTGGCACATCATTTAATCTGAATAGCATATTATCTTTATGCACAGTAAATTCAAAAATTCATTCTTATTGGCTTCTCTATTTATTTTTGCCCAATTACTACCAATTTTATACACTCTTTCCAGTAGTTCGGTGAATGAAGCTTTTGTTTCGTACATTGGGAAGAGGCAGAATATTTCTGTGTCTAATTTACATGACTTGCTCTTTATATTCACAGATTGCGTAATATGTTATGAAAATTTCCATTTCGGTTATGTAAATCATACGCACCTATTTGGAGAATGAATCCTTTCTTCTCAGTGTGATTTATATGTTGTATTTTCTGTCAGGAACTAACATTATTCCATTGTTTCCTTTACATACTTTTTATAACCATATATACATCAAAATTCCCATATTAATTACTTAGTCACTTAGTGTAATTCGCTAAACAGTGAATGTTATACCAAATTACAAATCCTTCAGATTAACTTGGACTTTGATAATGTATTTGTATAGGTATGTGTCTCTCAGAAGTCCTGCATTATCTTCTGAACGTGAAGGAACTATAGTATGTTAGAGTTTAGTAAAGTACGAATGCAGAAGTTTTTAAGTAACGAGAACATTTGAAAGTGGCCATACATTATAATCTAATATGGGTTGGTATTGCTTAGGTTGTTTCCCTCATCTGTTGGATTGTAGAAATCCGAAGTTTCGGCAGTAGTTCTACAGCCGTCATCAAGAATTTTTAGTCAGGTACCGCACATCTAAGCCTTTGCAATACAAGCACAGATTTCACAGAATTCGTGGTGACTAAAAAACATAACCATGGATGGGAATAGTGAAAAAGAATAACAAAAATATCTACCATTTAATATTTCTAAAGAACAGTATAAATACATGTATTATACACTTGTGATTTGCAACGACTACTCTTTCATTGTAATTTTTTGAAGCCTCGATATGAAATTCCCAGTTCGTTGCTGATGAGCAGAAAATCGATTATATCCCTCTAAAAAAGATTCTTTACTTGGAGAACTTCACATTAAAGCTTCCGCCTCGCCGGAAATTTTATTTGCATATACATGCAACCGATATTTGCGTCCCCAGGAAAGGCCATTAACGAGGGACACGAATAAAGCTTTTACGAAACGCCTGATTCTGCGCCGCTGACGCCAGACGGCGCCCACAATCAAACATAATTGACTTCATATCGGCTACCTGTTCCTGCTCCTCTTTTTCCCGCATGTGGGGGTATGCGGTGAGAGAGACGGTTCTGGGGGCTTAGGGATTTTATAGGACAAGGTGGGAGAGATCCTTTGTTAAGGCCGCGAAATTCCGTCCGATGTAAATTTTCTAATAAAGGTCGTGTATGTAAAACCGCCGATGCGACCACTCAATCTAAATAAGTGCTTTGACACAAAGCCGACGGGCGCGTTATCAACGCAGTTTCCGGGGCACCAAGCGCTTGGTTATAATGAAAGCACGCGCTCACAAGTTTTACAACACCTCCCAAACCGTCGGTCGTCTGTCGTCCATATCTAGCCGCACTACCAAAATCAACTAATAAACGACATAGAAACGAGGGATCTAATGGACGACTCTATGGACGTAGAGAGTTAATCTTGCTAATTGGACGTTATCTACAAGCGTAGGAAAAGTAGAGGTTTGTGACTATATTAATTGAGGAGCCAATAAAATCATTTTCTTTGATATATTATTATATAGATTTAAAATAGGAAATGCAGCTCATTAATATACCATCTGAACACCCGCAAGTGTTTGATATGCTTAAATAAAGAAAAACTAAAGGCAAATATGGTTCCCGTTTGCTGGAACAGGAAATAGTCTATTGTGCTATTATACTGGCGAAAGTATGGTTTAATGCATCTTTATCACAGATCGATATTCCTTAACCATTCGCATATCTTTCTCCGATATATTGTATTCCCTATGTTTCGGACGATCGTGGGCAAATATTCAATTGTACTAATTGTAAGTGCAACTGCAATAGTATTATCGCATTCTTACACTTGAAAACGCAGTGCCATAGTAATCCGCAACCGAGCGCACTATCATGTTGAAAGATAAAACCCTTCGCGGTATGCGAAAAAGGTGCCGCTACCTTTTCGGCTTGCGCATTCGACCTTTATAGTTACCGCCAAAGGATTAAATGTAAATAGTGTGTTAAAACACAAGTGTCACAATGACGTTTGTTGCAATACGAGTGATTCAAAGTACGAGCATTATAAGTTATTGTGACGCCAGTTTTTTATAGTATTTTTTCTATTTTGTACATTAATCGCCCTGTAAATTGTGGTAAAAGTCCCAGTAGTACGTTAATAACTCATTACCACACTGCGTCTTCGTTTGTTTTAGCTTTATTGTAATTTCCAATTAGAAAGAATATTTTTTAGAATCTGGGCATACCCGATCAATAATATATAAACATTGTCTTCGTGTTCTTGAATTGTATATGTTTCTTTTGGAAATAAATTGTATTATTATTATTATAATTATTATAACTTTGTATTGTCAACATGCATATTCGACGAGTACTTCGACTTATGTGCTTCGTGTATATAAACCCAATGTATTATATTTTATTATTTTATGTTCGACTTATCCTACACATTTTATGGAATGTATACAGGATAAAAAATATATTATTATTATTATTATTATTATTACATTGACATAAAAAGATAATTTGAGGCGACTTAAGTTAAGAAAGATTACCATATTATTGAAAGCATTACAAAATGCAGGAGAAGAGAAAAATTAGATATGCAAAAAGTTAATAAATATGCTAAATTTAAACGGCCAATCTGAGCAACTTCTTATTTATTTCTATATTTTGTTGTACAAACAGCAATGTTTCGGCAATTATTAACTATTACCTTCCGCAAGCTATAATTACAAAACATGTTTTCCTAAATTATTTTAAACCTGTTGCATTTATTATTAATAGTTATACCTCTTTTTGTTCTCATAGACAATTCAAATTTAAAATTCGTCTTACTAGACAACATTGATTAAAGTAATCATAAGTTCAAATTGTTAATTAATTTTCAAATTCAAAACTATCTAAATGGAATGGATAAGGAATAGGGTATGTGCAGGTACACGATATTAAAATAAATAAGCGTAACATTTACTCGTATATAAGTGGATACATACAACGGCACAGCAAAAGTTTTACTTTTAGTAATAAAAAGGGAATAACACATGGGGAGCGGGGCAAGGACGTAAACTACCGTCTGTAAAAAAATATTAATGATACAATAGATAAAGAATATATGATCTGATATAGAAACCTCTACGAATATACCAGAAGAAACACTAGTAGAAGGTATTGAGATTTATTTTGACACTGTATTTTAATTATAAAGATGTATTTTTTAATCAGACTCATGGTACCCCAATGGAGGATCCACTGAGCCCTATTATCACGGAGTTAATTATGGATCGATTGTTTCTTACTGCAATAGAAAAATTAAGAATTGAACTTAACTCTTGATAATCCACAGAAAACAGGTTAATTGCTTGAAGAGTTTAATTCTTATCATGAACGGTTAAGGCTCATATTGGAAACCCAAAATAACAATATGTTGTCACTTTTTTTTTTTATTATTCTTAAACCAGTGGTGTCGAATACTACAGACATACAAACAACATACAACATATATGTAACAATTCAAAAGACGATAATATTGATAAATGGTACACAAGTAAAAGTAATTTCGTAAAATTATAAAATTACAAAAGGAAACAAAACAAAACAAAACAAAATTGAATCTAACGGGCAATACACCCCAAAATGCATGTTTCTATAGTTTAATAAATAAATTGTGTTGCACATAATATAGCGTTTAAAGGAGAAGTATTTAGAACAACAACATGCATCCAGATATGAATAGACGAAGGAAGGTGTACCTCCGCAAAACCAATTCTGCCCTACAAATTAAAACCTTACACTACACAGTACATTTAAATAATCAACGTGCGGAGCCTGCACAAAAATCAGAAAACTCGTCTATGTTATAAAAAGCATGGCATCTAAGAAATCTTTTAAGACGAAGTTTAAGTTGCGCTGATGAGCCCTGCCTGACTTCTGTTGGTAACGTGTTATAGATCCTTGTTCCTATGCTGATATATGAATTATAGAATTTATTCGTTTTAGCCAGATCGCCCCGAACGTAATTCGGATATCTAGTAGGGTAATTATGTGTTTCGGCATTAGTTCTAAAATTACTGAGATTCTTATTTATATACAAAGCTGACTCCAAGATATAAAGATTAAATACAGTTGGAATGCCCAGATCTATAAAATAAAGTTGAACAGAGTTTAAATTATTGATAATACGCACTGCTTTCTTTTGTAAAAGTAGAACAGCTTTTAAGTTTTTATTTGAGGCCCAAAAGAGTAAGCCGTAGCTCAAATGCGAATGAAAGTGAGCGAAATATATCATCTTTAAAGTTGAGATGTCACACATTTTTTTCATTTTTCTTAATGTATATAAAGCTTTATTAAGTTTAGAAGTTACGTTATTGATATGCAAGTTCCAACTCAATTTCACATCAACAGCTAAGCCCAGCAGAGTGCAATCATTTACGGTTTGAATTGAAGTAGAACTATTGATGTTTAATATGGAGTCATTTTCGTTTTCTCCGAATATCATTAATTTAGTCTTTTCAGAATTAAGGGTAAGTTTGTTCATTAAGAGCCAGTAGTCAAGCTGTTGTAAGACAGTTCTCGAATTATTTAACAGTTCGCCGCGATCTCGGGCAGTAACTCGTCGTGTCATCCGCGTACAGCGCAACACTACCGGACAAAAACGAAGGAACATCGTTCACATATAGAATGAACAGCAAAGGGCCCAATACAGATCCCTGGAGTATTCCTAAGCTATTATGCATGATATCAGAACAATGGCATCTTACATATTTATCCTCATGGAGATGTTTAATTTCTATGTATTGCGTGCGGGAATCCAAGTACGAGGCAAACATATCGTAGGCCAGCCCTCTTACGCCAATAGTATATAGTTTATTGAATAAAATTTGATGATCAACTAGGTCAAAAGCTTTAGTTAGGTCGAATGCAATGCAAGCTACCTGAAGACCTCGATTTAAACTATATAGAATGCTGTCAGTAATACTTCCCAAAGCTGTAGAGGTAGATCTATTGTTCACGAAACCGTGTTGGTGAGGGGTAGTTAGCTTATATTTCATTAAATGACCAGTTAATTGTGTTTTTAAAATGGTTTCAAAATTTTTTCACAAAACAGGCAAAATAGAGATAGGTCTGTAGTTATGTGCATAAGTTTTTTGACCTTTTTTTATAAATTGGCATGACTTTCGAAATCTTAAATGCATTTGGAAAATTACCTATTTCTATAAAGCTATTAATAATGTTTTGGAGTGAAAAACTTATAACATCCGCAACGCATTTCAAGACCTTGACTGGAATTTCGTCGTACCCTGTAGATGAAGAGTTATTTAATTGCTGTATTATTCCTAAAATTTCATTTCTTGATGTGACGGTTGTCAGTGATAGTGGTGTTGCTATTAGCGACTTGTACAAAAATCCATTAAGTTCCGACAGATTATTCAATTATAATTCTAACCATACGTTACACCAAAAAATAAATATCATCAATAACCAAAAAAACCGAATTTTGAAACTACAAAAAAGGCCAATATCTGAAACATACACATTAAGAATAATATCAATTGTACTGCAATTTTAATTGGGATAACGCCTTTTTAGCAACAGCTATAACGTAATTTTACATTACAATAAAAACAGCATGAAATAATTAGGTTGGAGTGATTTATTGACCAGTTTCTTCTTTCTCTTCTTTTGATTGATTTAGTGTTAATCGGCATATGGAGAAGCACACTAATTTTACGGACGGTTGTTTGTATAAGAAACTATAGAAATAAGTAAGAAGTTTTTCAGATTGGCAGTTTGCATTCCACATTGTGCGTTATTAGCCCACATATAAGTGGCATTCTTAGAAGATTAAGATGTATTCGGAATTCATTTTGTGCTTGTGTACCTCTAACTTCGACCATTTTCTAAAACCTTACGAAAGCTCGCTGTTCACCTGTCCAGTATTGTTGTATGATTGTTGAATTTCCAATTGTCTGGAACGGCACTGTGACTGTCAAAGTTGCCCATCCCTCAGGCCCCTCTATAGCTCCTCTATAGCTACCTATGTAAAAGCGTCCAGTTTGACTATCCCACTCTGTGTGTGTTATTCTTGTTGCAACCTTATTACGTTAAAACCGATAAAAAGTCAGTACAGGCGGAAAAGTCAATTAAATTTCACGGTAATTTCAAAAGAAATACCAAATCATTTATGATACATCGATCTTTCTAAAGTTTCTAGTTTGTGAAATAAAGCATTATATTGGTAAAAAGTAAAACTTCATACGCGGTTGTATTTGTAATGCAAGTTTTGAACAAACTTTATGGGATTTATATACTCACAATGTTATTGCATTTATTATTCGTATCTCTTTCTAAACTAAGAGCGTTTGAATTTATTTTTATTTTATACCTTTTATTAATATTTATCTGTAGGTAAAATATCTAAGAATGCCGTACAACAATTTAATCCGCTTATCTTTTTTTCAGCTCGCTGGCAATGAATAACAACAACAACAATAATAATAATAATAACATAACACTCAACAATAACCTTAACACGTCTACGCCGATAAAGAGTGAAAATGAACTGGACCAACCCGATCCGGACAATATCAAAATGTTCGTCGGCCAGGTACCCCGCTCGATGGACGAGGAGGACCTGAAGAAGATGTTCGAAGAATTCGGCAGAGTACATTCCATCAACGTCCTTCGCGATAAGGTGTCGGGGACCAGCAAAGGTGAGTTTGACCCTCTTGAATTTCTTACCCTTTGTTTCTCGAAACGAAAAAGTTTTATCTCTTCCATCGGTGGGGTTGATTCCCTCGATTTTTCGCCTCGGAAACGGAAGAAAATTAAATCTGAACGCCCCAGTGTCTTCGGGTTTATAATTAGTCGAGTGAATCTAGAATAATTATCGCACTTAGTCGGCAATTAGCGACCAACGGAAGGGTCCCTTAGGGAATCGACTATCTCGGTCTTTGTTTTTAATTAATTGAAAGTTATATCTGAAGCGAGAGGAAGGGACAAGATTGTGCTGAATTTGACAGCTAAGTGAGATTTAGCACGACATTTATTATGTCTTGATTAATATAACAAATTTATATTTATTCTGATTGTATCAAGTTACCTTTAACTTTCCTTCTTGTGAAATATGCATTTTAATTTAAAAAACGGGGCGTGACCCACCGAACTGCCTTGTTAAAGTTTATCGAAGTTCCAGTTAATTTGATTTTGAAACTTATAATGAAAAACGCCGCCGCGTTCGATTTGAAATTTTTCAATATTTATACTTTTATGTGCTACAGGAATTAACACTTTACTTTGCTTGTTCACCTAAGAATTACAGTGCAACCATACCATTACGTGTAAAGTTACTGCTTCGTCTTTAATTTCTATTTAAAATAACACGTTTTCTGATTGGTAGTGTTAGTTAGATAGTTTACGCGCGATATTTGTCTGTCTTCTGATATATTTGTTAAGTTATATTGGCATAGGTGCGTGAGTGTAAAACGAGTTGCCTATACACACATTGGAATCGTTCAAGTCAATCTAAAAAGAGTTCTTTAAGGATCGAATCTAGAAAGATAAAGACAATTCAACCGTAAATTCTTTACGATAATATAATTCCCACATAATAATCAGGAACATCATAAACTAAATTAAACTCGCTTCTGCAGAATTCAAATCCAAACTTAAATATTCAGGAGATTTCGCACGTTCTGTTTGCCTTCTTTTCGACCTCCTAGAGTTACAAACCCAGAAAAAGTTTCTGAAACGTCGCAAATACTTTCCCGTCGAGAAGTTTTAATTAAGGATATTACGCCACGTGGCGTTCTCAAAGTAATATCGCCAGGAACGGTTCCTGAGTGCACTGTGACGCTGTCCTGAGGTACCTACGAGGAATGAAAACCTAATTCCGAAGGTCATCAAAACTTCTACCGTAAGTCCCCTAATTAAATTTTAATATTCCCCCCAATGAACGAAATCTTCAATAGAAGTTGCCAGGGTAAATTTTTGGGGAAAAATCAAATTTGTTAAACCAAATTAGGTCATACTGAATGAATCAGATGTGGGTTTGATGTTTGTGTTTTAATTTGTATGGAATTAATTGGGATTTATGTGCAGGATTGTTTTATTACGTATTAATATAATTTTCATATTGGTTATTAACTAACGAAATGGATTATTTAACTTACCTGATATAATTCCTCTATTAAATCCTACATTGAGAAAAATATTTAGCCTCCCAAGTAAAAATTATACTTAAATACGCCACAGATATTATGTATATGATATATACGAGAATTCAACCTCGGGACAGTAAAATTGAAAGACGCGATGAGGCTGGGACTATTAAACAAGTTATTCACTACTTTATAAAGCACTACCAATCCGTTAACGTGACGTCTGTTTTCAAGGGTAAGTAATATAACCTACTTCTCCTCGAGAGATCAACATTGTAATTGTAACTAGGAGTGAAAAATTTAAAATTTAAATATCTAACAAATTTTTTCTGGACTTTTTCAATCCTATAAATGTATGATTTATACAACGGATTCCAAATTATACTACCATAATCGAGCGTATTAATTACTAGAGACTTATAAAGGATGATAAAGCATTGTATGTTTTGAAAGGCTTTTGATATACGAATTATGAAGATGAGATTTTTAAGTGTTTTTCGAACAATGTTATCAATATGAAACTGAAAGGATAATTTGGAGTAAAAAATCAGGCCAAGATAATTAATTTGTGCAACTTCTTGTATCTTATTATTACGAATAGTGTACTCAAACTGGTGAATTCTTTTTTTCTTAGTAAAACGTATGAACTTGCATTTTCTTATGTCCAAACTAAGTTTATTTAACTTAGGTCCCTTTGTAATACCAATGAATCATCGGTACTATTTATTTTGTAAAATAACTTCATATCATCGGCATATAGTAAAAAATTAGAGTGACTGATAATTTTCCTTACATCGTTGAAGTAGAGATTAAATAGGGTTGGTCCCAAGTGGGAACCTTGGAGAACCCCTGAAGTGATTTCAACCAATTTACACCATTCACAACAACGCTTGAGTTCTGTTTGTGATGTAGGATTGAATCCATCTGAGCAAATTACCATGAAAACCAACAGAATTTAATTTAGAAATGAGCAAAGTATGATCAAGTTTATCAAAAGGTTTCTCCAGGTCAGTATAAACCACATCAACCTGCCCAGATGAGTCCAATGCCGAGAACAAATTAATATTCACTGTATTCTAATAAATTAGTAATCTTTGATTTATTTTTACAAAACCTATGTTGTTGAGGTATTATTAAGTTTTTAGTCTCCGTTATAATGTATTCATTTACTATTTTTTCAAAAATTTTAGCAAGTACCCATAATTTTGATATTGGCCTACAGTTTCTCACATCGTTTACAGAACCACCCTTGTGTTTAGGTGTTACCAGCCCTGACTTCCATGAAGTAGGAAATGCACCCTGCCTAATAGAATTGTTGAACAAAATATGTAGAGGAATTACCAGTGAACTAGCACATAACTTATTAAAGAAAGGGTGCAAGTTATTAGGTATATTATGTTTGCAATATTTCTGTAGAAACGATTTCAAATTAACATTATTTAATTTGCTAAGGGTGTATGTTAGTCGAAATTAATGCCTTACATAAATCCCTATTAAGTTCTTCTTGTTCTAATTTTCGTCAATTTGATGTTACACTTTGACGTATAGATTGCTGCAAACACGCGGATCGCTCTAGTTTTTCACATGTTCCAATATGTGAAGGAGTTTTAGCGTGTTGATCAATCAGATATTTTCTGTCAGAAGACAACTACAACAACAATTGCCGCTTATGCAAAAAATAAAATATATGCACTTTGCATATAATCTGGTCTCTACTAATAACAATTCAGCTAATAAGTATAGGAAAAATGTAAGGTTATTTCAGTTATTCGGCTAATAACTTTTATTAGGAACTTTATTAGGAGGCTGCTCTTCGGTTCTCGGGTTCTCTGCCGTGTAGAAAGTTTAAATTACTTGACGTTTCGATCATCTTGTCGTGATCTTCTTCAGAAGTGACGCCTAAAGACTACTTTATTAGGAGATTGAAATACCTGCCCTTAATATGCTTGTATTAGCGCCAATAACTAAATTATTTGCCAGAAATACTAGAACTAGCTTGCAATAACTAGAAATTTACCTATTACCAGTAAAAACAGGTAAACCGTAAAATTTATTTGCACCAAGGGTTGTAGCATAACATTGAATGCAAGTATATTTACGACAAGTTAACACTATGCCTCTGTATACCTACACTATACCTCCCTAAAACGCAAATCTATATAATCCTATTTGTTTATTCTAAATTAAATGGTATATTTGCAACAATATATTTGTTTAGTTCCGGCAATTAAAAAAATACTTGTTCTAAATTTATAAATACCAAATATCAAAGTTATTTGAACAATTTCTCTCAGCATAGTACTCCGTTGCGCTTTTACCAATTATTGTATTGCGTAGCCTCCAAGTCAAGCGCACTCCCGATCGAAAGTTTTTGCTAAGTGATTCGTAGCATTTCCCATTAATCCGATTGGTTCCTTTGAGCGGATTTATCTACGTGGGTAATTATAAGACCGCAAACCAGCAGTAGTAGCGCGCGTCTATCCCGTTCCGTACTCCGTTGGGTAGCCATCGATCAATTAGGGACCTCTCCTCTGGACGACGACGGTTCGGGAGAGGTTACCTGCCCAAATGTAATTTCGATAATTAACTAAGTTTATCCCGTTTCGGTTTTAACTTTGTTATGTCCTGGTTAGAATAGAGCAGACTGCAAAAATACCTTCATTAGTTTAGGTGTCGTTGTTTGAATGGTGTCGTCACTAGCTTTATTGAATTACGAAATGTCAAATACACTCCGCCAAAAAAGTATCGCATAATTTAGTTTTGAATCATAAAAGTATCGCATAATCTTTGTTTGTAGCATAAAGTTGTAAATATACTTTAACGCGCTCTAAGATATAATTTCTATGATTGTTTAAATAAAATACAGGCCAAATAAAAACAAGAACTCATACTTGAGATTTTTATTAAAACAAGAAATTATAATTTTGGAAAGAAAAATGTCATAACAGTAGCTTTTAATACTGAGTATTGCCACCTCTGGCTCTTATGACCGCTCGCATACGGTTTGGCAGAGATTCGATTAACCTCCGTATATAAGCCCGACCCAAATTCTCCCACTCGTCACGGAGAGCATTTGCTAGTCCATGCAGGTCCGCTGGGGCAACATTTTGGGTTCGTATCCGTCTGTGAAGGGGGTCCCACACGTGCTCGATAGGGTTCATATCCGGACTTACCGCAGGCCAATCTAAAACTGGAATACCAACATCGTTAAGGTATTCCTGGACGATTATTGCAACATGCGGTCGTGCATTATCATGCATTAACATGAATTCGTTTCCTATAATTGGCGCATATGGTACTACATGTTCTTCTAAAATGTCCGTTATATACCTGTGGGCAGTCAGTGTACCTCTGTCTACTGGTACTAACTCTGTACGACCTATTAAACAGATGCCTCCCCAAACCATAATAGAGCCACCAGCGAAATTAGGTCTAGGTCTGATATTACACTGCGAATAGCGCTCACCGTCTCGTCTGTACACTGAGATACGCCTATCTGAGGTGTAAAGACCAAATCTTGACTCATCTGTGAAGAGTATATTGGCCCAGTCATTAATGTTCCAATTTACATGTTCTCTGGCAAACCTTAAGCGAGCCACTCGGTGGTTCCTAGTGAGACGAGGGGCTGTTACAGCTACTCTAGCTCTTAATCCACTCTGTCGTAACCTATTCCGAATAGTTTGAGTACTCACACCAGTATTTCTGACTCTAGCCAAGTCGTTCTGCAATTGTCTCGCAGTTACATGTCATCGACGTAATGCTTGTAGTAGTAAATAGCGGTCATCTTGGCGAGTAGAACATCTTGGACGACCTGGTACAGGTCTTCTACTGTAAATGCCTGTTTCCCTATATCTGGCTACGGCTCTAGAAACACTTGACTGATTGATGTTCATCAAATTAGCAACGTATGCTTGAGATCGTCCATCTTCGATTAAAGCAACTATAGCAGCCACTTGTTCTGAAGTTAAATTACTCATTTTAGTTTTAAAAGCGTTGGTACAGAACTCTGACATCGCACTTTAAAATTTGTCCGTATAGGAAGACTTTCAATAAACAACTGAGCAAACCTTACACATATGCATTTTTCTAAATGTGTTCTTTTAGGAAAAAAATAAAGTAAAAACGCTAAGTTCCATTATTTTGTTAGTGTTTTTATAGTTCGCATACACGAGGCAAACTTTTTGTGAACGTATAAAAATATCTTGGTTCATAAATGCCCTTTTTTAGTTTATGCGATACTTTTTTGGCGGAGTGTATTAGAAGTTAATCAACGAAGAAAAATGCCTAACAATCACAAATTATCCATCAAAGTTGCTTTAAGGTTGTTATTAATTCATGAAAGAGGCAAATCGCTTAATTTAGCAAAAGATTGAGCGCTGGTACGTTCCGGTACTATCAATCATCTTTCTCAGGCTATAATATAGGCAGTACTACGGCTCGTATTACCCAAAATGCATTTGCTGCCTGTACCCTCACTACTGTTACTAGTACTACTGTGTACTAGATATGCTGACTAAGTACACAAAATAGGGAACGAGTGGGGTTATTTTGCATTTTTGAACTATTTTGGCCAGTTTTCAGTTACAACAAACGTAATGTTTGATACATTTAATTAATAATCAGCACTCATTTCTCAATTAAGGCATTTTGTATTTATTTCTTGAATTACATCAGAGTATTATCAGTTTTTATTATCGATTAATTAATGATACGAAACCTTTGTTTTTTGTTTTTACTTGAATAGAATGGTTGGAAGAAAAACCTCGTAAAAAATCAAAGTCTAATTGCATTATTTGATGGAGGCCAAGATTGAACCGAAACTCCTAAAGTTACTCGTTGTTGTGCTAAAATAATTTATTAAAAAACTGGTTTAATAGGTCGGGCTTTAGACAACGAATTCAACTTTAAAAATTTCGTAGTAATGAAATTTTGCATCGGCAATTGCTTTATAACGGGTTTTTTTATTTTATCTTTTGTAATTATCGTTTTTAATGTTCTCTATAGTAGCCGAAAAGTATTAAGAATTTTATAACACATATAAGGAATTGTGCAATCTATAAATTATAGGTATATAAAATTGCCCTTAAGTTCCGTTGCGAATGTATTTTATCACTAGCGACAAAAGAGTCAGAGAAAAGGTTATTATAGCTTTGCTGTTGAGTGATAAAAGACTTCCACATTGCGTATAGAACTTAGTTATTTCAGCATTTTTTGTAGTCTTAAATATTAAGCTTTAATCTAAGCATTAAATGGTCAAATGAATGCGAAGAAATGTCAAATTAAATTCTTTTATGATTAAAATAACGTTTTAGGTGTAAATTTAAAATTAAAACGCATTGCTCGTATTTAAAAAGAAACATGCATTCAGTTAACTTATAAATGGTTAACTAAACCACTTTTTCTCTCTCGGTGCATGAGCTCCCAAAGATAATTGAGTTTTATTGTGACCCATCATTTGCTGAAAATATAGGAAACTAATTTTCGATCTGCCTAACGCAATATGTCCATGCCATAGTTTCGTTTTCCATTTTACTCATTTGCTGTTTCTGCGTATCGTGTTCACGAACGATAAATCGCCGATATGATTAATATGTGTGTGGAGGTCGTTCCGTTCGTCGGCGAATTTATTTTTTAATTGTATTATAATATGACAAATCGTTTTGTTTACGTTTTATGCTTCGAAAGTTGATGGCGTCAAGTGCTGCCCTGCAAATATTTTGCTTTAGATTTACGTTGTTTTTCGACGTTCAGTTTACAAATTCATTTCGCAAATCTGAGTGTTTATTACCGATCTATTTGATTAAATATTCAACGCAGTTTGATCAAATATCCCTCAAGTTTTATTTATGGTATTACGGTAATTAATATGGATTGTAGTATTTGCCGATTCATGAATTAAACATATTGTGCAACAAAAATAAACAGTAAAAATAGTTTTTGTTTTATGAAAAGCTACATGAAAGTATTATAGCTTCATCTTTTATAAAATATCTACTGAACTTTAGATATTAAACTGCGCGAGAATTGTAATTGGATCGTGCTTTTATTGAATATATACTTAAAAATAGATTCACAGAATTTTCTATTATTGTTTTAAATCTATTGGTTATCAGAACCAATATTTTAAATACGTACATAATGTTACATTAATAAATACATATGCTTTCCAATATTACCTAGTACATATCTTTTCGATTAAAGAAGATAAGGTGTTAAATGGAGCAGTTATACCTATTCGAGATAATAATTCTATTTTTTAAAATGGACTACTTCAGAACAAAAATAAATTTGAATAATCAAGAAAACTGTTTCTAATTGAAATTATGTCAGCACTAAGAACCGTAAGATATATCCCAAATAATTGTGTTTAATAAGAATTATTTGTTTTTTTTTTTCAATCTACCAAAGTGTTGAACGCCTCAACAAATAAACTTTTAGAAACTATATACTGATAGGTGAATTGTCGCTATATAATATTGAAGTATGTAGAATTATGCTCGGTTATGCTCCTTGCACTTCTACTTCTTTTTCTCCTTCTTGATACGTATTAAGATGTACTCCTCGAGATTATGTTGGACTATGTTTAAAACATGACGTTATAAGTATTCTCTCCTCAAAGCATCCGTAGTAAGAACGCTTTATTTATATATACACTCCGCAAAAAAATTATGGAATCACCCAATTTTTTTTGAATTTTTTATTTTTTCAAAATTGCATATTCTGTAACTAAGTGGTACACAAACATATTAAAAATAGAACAACCTGCAAAGGAAAAACCAAAGACCGCAACTTGATAAACATGGGCTCTACAAGGAAACACGTGATAAATGTTAAAAGAAAAAACTATAGTTTTCAGCTTAACAATTTTTGAAAGAAATGAAAAGATGTAAAGCACCTAAAGCTCAAGAAATTAGATTAGTGCGTGACAATGTCATAAAACCAAAACAAACAAACATTATTGCAACGGTTTACTTTGCATAGATAAGGTGAGTCCGTAATTTTTTTGCGGAGTGTATATAATCCAGCATAGCATTCAGCAAAATTATATAAAATTCCACTTGTGTATGAATTTATAAAAATATATTCTGAAATTAATTGCCAGTATTTATATTTAAAAGGATTGTAAGTACATATTCATTATTAAAAACATTCCTTGCAATTAATATGTGTAATTTAAAAAACAAATAGTCCTTTCCATTCAATGAATTTTAGTATAACTAAGACGACATGTTTCGGTTTTTAATTAGCCATCTTAATAGCTCAAATTAAATGAGATAAATTGTTAAATTACTAAACTTGAATGTAAAATTGGTGAAAAAGGAACAATATTTGATCGCAACGAACAATTTAATTGTGTTACGTTACACCGGAAGATTCTCGGAAGGACCTGCATGAAGTCGGTTGATTGGCCCAGTTTTGAACGCAATCCAACAGCATAAGATTGTTTGGAGTGGAAGTGCTTGAAACCTATGGAAAAGAAAGGAAGTTTGTTTGACAAATTTCAAAAAGCGGAGAGAAAATACGCGCGAAAATTTGGGTCATTAAAAGTTAATAAATATATTAACTACCAAGATTCTCTTACTAACAAGAAAATAATTTTTACTAAAGATAACTTACCGGAAACTGGTAGTGTTTTCCCGAGGTTGATTCTTTTTGCAAATAAACCTGGAGGTTTTCTTGCAGAGAGTCCGTCTAAATCACAACTCGAATCCAAACATTGAGATAACTGCCGGTTCCTACATAGAAGAAATTCTATCAGGATACCAAGCTTGTACCACAATTTTATTAATTTCAAGACGTCAAAAATTAATAGTGAGTAGTGCTAGTACAATTTTTTAAAAGGTATTTTACTTTGAGGAACGCAGATATATTATTGTTCTTGCTGAAGGAATTATATTAGCTCTAAAAAAATTTTTTATGTAACGTCAAATTTATTTATCGAATCTTGTTGATTTCGCCCTTTTAAGGTTATTCTTTATATTTGTTCAGAACCTAAAATGTTAAAACAGTTAACTAACTTAATTTACATAGTTTTACAGTGAACAGAACTCGATTTAAATAATTATAGGTTAAGACGTATATACCTTTGGCTAAAGAGTTGATTTTACTGTTTTAATTTATCTGATTATATTTGTGGCTTCCTTGAAAATTATTACATATCTCACCGATTTTCTGGCAATCAATTCGTTACCAACAAGTTATTTTCAAATAACCCGTGTATTTTTTATTGTGACCAACGTAAGAAGTTTCCAAATAAGGCTACAAATAAGCTATGTTTAAACTTATTCAATGTAAATAATATTATCTTCTATCGTTCAATCGAACCCTAGAAACGCCCAAAGAATAAATTTCTATTTTTTAATCAAGAGTTTTCTTTATTATATTTCTCCGGAATATTAATTATATTATTATTATTTAGTTATTATTTAGTTTTGTAGGTAATTTTGAGAAACGACGGTTATACTTTTATACACACTTCACATTTACATTTATTGCATTATACGAGCATATTTGTGATATTCACGTAGAATATCACAAAGAAATCTGCTAGTATCACTTAAACGCAACGCTGTTTACCCCAAAAATCTACAGGGTCATTAGCAAAATATACGAGCTCAAATAATTCCCTACTCCATTTTACCGTGTTCCTATCGTGCCTACCTAAATAACGTTTAATCGGAGCCTTTTATATTTTTTACGACCTGGACCGCCCGCGGCGCCGTTACGCACCCTTGTCCACGTTAAACATTTTAATAAATAATACTAAACGCATGCCCCTTTTCACTCGCCCTGCTAACTACGTGACGTCCGCGTTTATGTGCTTGCAGATATCCGATCTGCGTGTCTTTCCCTTCGAGCGTGTTGTGTTATAAAAGTTTACGGCCTTAATCTCACTTCCTTTCTGCGCGGGTGTGTGCGATGATAAAAAAAATGGAATTCAGACGAATATAGAAATGGCCGGCTAGCAAGTTATCTTTGTTTGTTCAGGTCTACTTTAGAGAAGGTGATTTGCAGATTCCTAATAGTAAGTTGTAGTTATGATTTGCTGCTTGATCCTTAAGTATGTTTATAATCTATATAACCCATTGCGATTATGTGTGGGTAAATGCAATAGGCAAGGATGGTAAATAAGGGGTCTTCTTCAATAAATAAAATTAATTAGGCGATTGGTTTTGTCCTCACATGGATATCTTCAGGCCAGTAGTGTCAACATCTGATAGAGCATTTGCGGATGTCATTCTTGTTATAGCAACCATTACGGCAATTTTGAAGTATGAAACGATACATTAAAAGAATACGATTTGAAGATGAATGGAGGCAAAACAAAAACCATAGGAATGGGAAAGGCAGGAACCAATTAACATTCGAAAGGAAACTAAAACGGTGGAACAAATACACATTTTTCAATACCTGAGGACAGAAATAAACTGCATAGGAAAAAGAAATTAACACTATCATAGAAAAGGCGATTAAAATTTGTTACGCGTTAGGCAAACATTTTATAAATAATGAAAAGGTGTGCAGCGTAACAAAGCTTTACATCATTACAAATCTATATTTAGACCAATTTTAACATATGTGTGTAAAATCGTGGGACTTAGGAAGAATACAAGAAAGCAAAGTACATGGAACTGAAATAAAGTACCCTAGTCGAGTTAAAGAAGTAACAGATGTACGAGCAGAATTGACTATACTGCCCATCGTGGAATGTATGTAGCAAGGGCAACTGAGTTGGTGTAAACATCATCATAGCATTGACTGCTTAAGACAAGCAAAGCGAGTATGGCAAATAAAAGTATCCACTAAGAAATAAAGATCTAAAACGATATGGAACAAAGTAAAAAAGACATATTACAATGCAAATAATAGGCAAATATAATAATAATAATAATAATATACCCTTTATTTTCAGATACCATGCATAGTACAAAACCATGAACATGCCTGAAACACGTCACCAATGAACATAATATCCAAATATCATATACCTACTAAGCTAACTTAAAATTAATTCACATGACAATATTAATAATTCAGATAATCATCTATACTGTAACAATTCAAATTTAAAAGAAAACGCTTTACTGCTACTTTAAATTGCGCCAGTCTATCTAAACATCTTATATTTAGAGGAAGTTTATTAAAAAATTGACAACCAACATATTCTAAGCTCTTTTTATACATTGTAGTGGTATGCTTAGCCGACAAAAAATAATGCTTCTGTCTAGTATTTAAACTATGTTGTACGTTATTTTTACAAAAGTTTTCTTTAAACTTAAAAACAAAACACAATACATTTAAAATATATATATCATATACTGTTAGTAATCGTTTGCTTTGGAAAATGATTTTACAGGATTGGGTTTGTTTTAAGTTGTATATTATACGTAATGCCCTTTTTTGCATTATAAAAATTCTTGTTACACCGGACGCTGAACCCCAATGTATAATTCCGTAGCGCATTGTACCCACAAAATTCGCGTGGTAGAAAGTTGTTAAAATTTCCAACGTGCAAGAATTTTTTAAGGATCTTAAAGCAAAACAAACTTTTGCCAATTTACTTGCTAGATAATCCATATGTTCTTGCCATTTAACATGCTCATCAATAAATAAACCTAGTATTTTGGCAGCTTTAGATAAACTAAGTTCTGTATTATTTAAATCAATAATGGTGTGATTACAGCCGCTTCGATCACTACGAAACAAGACGCAGGCAGTTTTGTTTTGATTTACTATAAGTTGATTATCTTCAGTCCATTTTAAGATGTTGGAGTAAATATAGTTAATTTTTTGGGTAACTTCCTCTATTGTCTTCCCACTTACAATAACATTTATATCATCAGCGTAGTTAATAATTTGAAAATTAATATTATGTAAATATGTTAATAGGTCATTAATATACACAATGAAGAAGGTGTGACTTAAGGATGATCCTTGTGGAATTCCAAATTGCAACTCTATTTTCTGAGAATATTTATCACAATACCGCGTTTTGTGGTATCTGTTTAATAGATAGGACTGAAACCAACTGTGTATTGTTCCTCTATCCAGATAGATACCTATAAAGAGTCAACCATGTGATCTATGGATATAACAGTAATAGCTGAAATTCATGACGTGTAATTCTTGACGATAAGTTAGAAGAGTAATGTGAGTTGGTGTTGATTGGACTGTTTCCATCGTCTGTTGGATTTTGTAAATTCTACCTTTCGGCAGTGGTTCTACTGCCGTCATCAGGGTAGCCTTGATAAGGATTAGTGCTTGCTAATTCCATCGTTGGCGGTGGAATTATACCTACTCTCCTCGGGTAAATTTCCCTGCGTACAATGTAGTGTGTACAGTTTTGTGTTGATAGCACCAGCCTAACAGCGAATGAATACTTGCCATTTACTCGTCCTAAATCTGACTTTATATCTTCAGATCAACCGGCCGATCCGATTAATTCCGGATTTTATTGTGCAGTTAGGTTTTTATCATTTTCTCAAATTTTTCAACATTTAACTATTATCTAAAGCAGTTCACTTGTTCATGCCTAAAGAAGGTTAGTAAAAAACCGAAATCAGTCGGATGTATAATTACTAAGATATAATATATTGAAAAATTAAAAAAAAATAGGGAATACGAAATTTGACCTTGTATTTTAATCAAAGCACCTAATTATGGACTCAAGCAACAGTAATTAATAATTTCTTTATCCTTTCTTGCTATGTGTGTGGCACCTTTTTATAGATTAATTATTATAAATACCTGTGAAATTTTTTTAGCTCTGTTTATACACAAAATACCTTGAGTAGCAACCTCTATCATTTGTTATGAGACAAAAGATCTAAGGGTTTTGAAATTGAAACAACTCGACTGTCTGCACGTTACAATAAAAGGTAACCCAGCTGCTGTTAGTGCTTGCTTCTTTTGAGTAGTTCAATGGGAAACTGGTAAGAACTTCACATCCACTGTTAAATCCCTGACGGCTTGAAAGGCGAACTAAACTCTTAAGAAACCATTGCTTGTTTCAATCGGGCATTATTATTAAAGAAAATAACAGCTAATAACGCAGCGTCTTTGTTTTGTGTGAAGCATACCTTCCTCTGTGAAGTTTCTTCTTTTATTTTCCCAATTCCTTTAATGTGTATTCTCAGTGTCTAAGTGTGGCAGTGACGCAGACAATAATCACAATAACGGCTTTCATCCGATCTAAGTTGCCCGTGTTGCCGTCGTTCATTAGTAATACAAAAACGGGCATTGCTTTTCGCGAATGCGACGTAATATCCGACAAGATGTTTCTTTTTTTCATCCGCTCAACCTCTCACTTGGGTATCAAGACTGTTGTGCCGCCAGACTTCACCCGTCAGTTAAGGCCATTTACATTTAATACGGGTCCGCTTTTCGCGAAAACTCTCTTCCACTTGGGAACGGAATAACGTTCGTTCACGGAGCACTACCGACGCAAACTTTGGCCATCAAATGTATTTTTACATCGTCGTCTCGAAACATAAACTCCTCGACTACCGCTGGTCGGGTCTTCGGTGAGTTGCCACAGTTCTATTGCTCGTTCCTCCATTCCTGCGTCGTTTAAAAGGAAACCAGCCAGGTTTTGCTCATAATTACGGGAAACACCCACCTTCCTACGTATCGCCATCTTTCTTCTGCTTCACCCCTCGGTTTTCACATTCACCACTCGTGTCCGTTCTAGCGCCAGCTAGTTGCCGTACTTGGCGTAGTTTCGCATTATGTAGTCCGCGACTCCGGCACGCCGACTATTGAAAATTATTGAGGTGTAAGTTAAGGAAGCGTGAACTACCATCCGCTGCTACGCCGCCCTTCTGCATTATGTGTCGGGGGCAGAGCGCGAAGTTACGTTCCGCCGTGACTTTGCTGCAGAAAAAGGGACAAGAAAAAGAGAAATAAGAGGAAGAGGAAGTGAGCATTGGAGGAAGCGGTACAATGCGCTAACGCGAAGACACCTCGCTCTCGGTAATTTAGATAATGAGGGTTGGGCGGGCGCATAGCTAGTTGTGGTGTATAAATTTATGCGATGGATTTATTAGATATTCTTTTTAGGTTTCTTTTCGACATTACCATCCCAGAAGTACTAATAAGGCTTAATATATGATCTTTATTTACTAGAACGGGCAAAAGGGGAACAATTTACGACCGAACTTTACCTCAACGTCTTCCACCATACCGGGTGTCCCAAAAGTTCCGGGACGGTCAAATATTTCGAGAAATATATATGGAATCGAAAAACAAAAAACACGACTTTATGCATTTTCAAATATGTATCCAAGGACACCAAACACGATCCTCCACCCCCCCTTTACGAGGTAGAACGGGTGGGAACTTTGAAACCTTAAATGTAAATCTCGTATGTATCAAAATACGAAAGTTTTGTCTGAAACAACTTTTTTTTTTAGGAATTTTGGGGTATTTGTGTAACATCATTTACAGTCTACTTCTACAAACAAACACACCTTTGCGGGAACTTCGCGGTGTTTAAGTGAAATCATTTACGGTCTACCTCTTGAAGCGGGTACACTTTATTTCGTTATCTTTTACAATCGTTATTATTTAATAGTCGTTACAATTTACGGAAATTGCAACACTTACTGCACGAGAAAGGATACCCATCTCTTTTAAGAGATCCTTTCAACGAAACCTTTATGGTTGGAATGGAATGAATGAAATGGAACTATTTTCAAGTTTCGAGATACAGTGTTACATGTCTACCGAGATCTGGAAGACCAAATATAGCCAGAAATGAAGAGCAATCATTGGACGTATTATTACAATTCATAGAACATCCTCGCACTACTGTTCGAAGTTCTGTTGAATTTCATGAAGCAAGTAAATCTTCCATTCATAGAATATTGAATAGCAATAAGTGACATCCCTACAAAGTGGAATTTCTGTATGAGATAATCGAAGACGATCCTGATCGACGTTTGAAATTGTTTGGGGATACGATGAACACAACAGATGAAGATCCTGACCTACCTTTTAACATTCCTTCCTCAGACCAAGCATCATTCAAATTAACCAAAGATGATTTCTCAGCATCTTTGGTACTATGGGCACCTTCGAACCACTTAAGGTAGGGTTATATACTTTCGGAATAATATCGGGTACGAATCTTCGGTATCACTTCGGATAAGGTCGGGTACCTTCGGAATCGCTTCAGAGTTTTAGAGCCTGAACACATGGTTTAGTTAGTTTTTCTAATCGATATTTTGACGATTTTCAGACTATTCTATTCTGGATTGTATTTGGTGTCCTTGGGTAGATTTTTGAAAATGATTATAGGCATATTTTTTTTTTGTTTTCCGATTCGATGTATATTTTTCGGAATATTTGAAACGTTTGGCGTAGCCTGTATAGCCTGGAGTATAACTCTATATCTCCAAAGAGAATTCAAGCAAAAATTAATCTCGAATGAAACACCTTTCGTACTCTGTAACTAATTTCGTTTTACGACGTAGCTGCCGATGACAAACGAACGATTATAAGGAACATTAAGCGAAGAGATCATTTTTGGTTCTCTCTAAATTTTCTGTTTCTACTTAATACGAGTCGCCGCATATATACCTCTCCCTTTTTTATTCTCGTACGTAGTTTGTTGAGTAGAGAAATAAATTTCGATTGTTGATCAATACATACATAACCTAGAGCTGTAAGCGTTAATTTATTATTTAAATGTATAATACAATTTAAAATTCTTTTAAATTATATAGGCCGTTCGAGAAAAAAGATCCATAACAAAGTTACCTTTTTTTAAATGGAACATCCTGTGACATTTTTTAAATTTAAAGACTAAATTAGGGCAAGTTTATGTAATACTTCATATACCTAAAACCATCGCTATTTGAGATATGTTAAAGTTTATGAAATTGCAGTACAAAATTCAAGTAATCCAACGTTAACGTTAACCTGACTACATTCATCATTTAGCCATTTAGCTAAGAGGTTGAGTGAAGTGAGATTTTAGTTCCACAGTTATACTGAGTGTTAATAAACGGTTGTTCAAATGTGATGAACTTTTCAGTGAATTAACATTCTTATCTTAAATGGATCACACCCAGCCTGTATAATTCTGTATATTTTCTCTGAGTGTTCTTTCAGCAATCCATGGTTTTAAACATTAAGTACCTGTCTGACTTTAGATAGTGTGCTCGTATTAATATCAACAGTGGGTAGGAACAACAACTCTCCAAAAAGTGGAAGTTTATTCTTGTTCTTAATTTAATGGGAACCAATGGCTTCCAAAATCTCCCTTATTTGATTATGGCAGTCGCCAAAATGTCTGGCTAACCTGTCCTAAGTAGAGTGTGCCAGATTACCCTGAATAAGGTTTATGAACAAACAGGACTTACTTAAAATATAATGTGAATGTCACAACGAATATGACTGTCACACTGCCGTGCGAAAATTAGCCAACCTGTCCCTCACGCCAACTTGCCCCGATAGTCATTTTAAATTTGATTTTGAAGTTTCGCTTAAAATTTCAATGAAGCCATCAATTATCATTTTTGCGGAAAATGAATTGAAAGAGTTATTGAATTCTGGACATATTGCGTCCCGAGAAACTTAAAAAGAAACTAGAACAAATTACATTTAAACTACTGAATCTAAAGCAGTAAATAAAACTTTACTCCATGCTTTCAACATTTACTTAATCAAAATATAGCGATTTCGAAAATCCCATCTGTAGTGCCGTCACGGGCGGCGCTTAAAACCTAAACCAACTAGAGACGTCCTGGTTCCTCGGTAATCCACTTTGGAGTATCAAAAATGCATCTTCGCGTAATGTTCCGCACGGGAATTGGAATTGCAGCGTCCGCGAAATGTCGCGCTTCGTACGTACTCGGGGGTGCACAAAAGCGGAGACCCTTTGTTCCACCGGTTTATATGGGTTCGTGAATATTTGATTTGCACCGCGCAAAGTAATTGTGTGCGTCACTCTCGACGTAACCTTTGTCATCACCCCGATACATTGTAGTCCTGGAGCCGAAGCAAGTACAAACCTAGTGTATACGTCTAGGTACGTAGCTGTTACACTGATAAAAGTATTGTAGTCGGATTTTCAATGGCCGTCGCTCAGTTTGTGGGTGGATGTAACGTCAACGTTATTTTATAAAGGACGAAGGCAACATAACAATTACCCTTTGTGCCGATAGTATAATTAAAAAGAGACAGGCTGTAGTATTCACTTTGGCAATATTACTGTGAAAGTCAAGGGCTTACAGAAATACGAATCATTACAATAATTAGGTACTTTGTGTGATAATTAGAGCATTAAAAATATTATATTTGTGTGTATTTATATCTTTTTGCAAACTAAAGCTAATAAGCGAACCTCTCGGATTCTTACTTACCGATTTGACTGAAACTGGGCACGGTTTGTTGAACCCATTGAGTATTGTAAATCACCGCTTTGTATTTGTGTCAAAGCTCATCCACAAGAATCAAATTTACTCTTGAAATTTCGACGAACTTTAATTTCTTTGCGATTTACATCATTGTTATGAAGAAATAAATATTAAGTTATATATCACCGAATCTGCCCCATACGGATCTATCAAACTATCGGGAAAAAGGTTTTTCTGACTCTGTTACAACTGACTTACCTACCCTTTTTTTTTGAAAGGGGTTGAATGGAAACATGTAGAATATATACACAAATAAAAATATACCTGTAATAAATATAATATAAATTTGAATTCGTTCAAATATACTGCTACAAAACCAAATCTATACAAAATTGAAATAAAAAATTAAATTAAAAATAAAACATCATATATAGTAGGTATATAAAGTAATATGTCAAAATTGTAATAGTGTATAAATAGGTGAAACTATATAATATCTGGAAAACAGAATAAAAGAACATAAATATAACAAAACACGAACTCATCATCACATTTAATTTTAGAAATATGTAGGTACATGAATTTTAAATGAAGAGCAAAATTTGAAAATGCGTAATGTATTTAATTTAAATTTATAAACATAAAAATTCAATGCACAACAATATTTTACTAAATACATATGTAAAATATTAGATATGTTAGTAATAAGTATACAAAATGCTAATTTAATTTACGATCTACTTCGATAACTAAGATTTCAGATTTTTTATTCCCTTAACACCATCAAAGTAGGTCGATCATTCTGAAACTCATTCACAACTTATTACTCGGATAGCTTACTTGAAACTAATAAAGTAGGTCGATGATTCAGAAAATTAGCATACCGTAATAACTTTTCATCCTGAACAACATTTCTTAGTAATATTTAGTTTTTACTTCAGCTGTAAAGGCCAACTGATGAATAGATTGTCAGGCATTTCGCTTTACGACTTTTTAAATTTTATAGTAGTTGATAGTCTCGCTTAAGCAGACTCGAATACATGATACGTTTGCAATGTATTACTAGGTGAGTTGTTAAAGCGACGGCATATGATGCTGTAGAACCATGGTTCGAACTGGAAAGGAGGCGATGCTTTTTTTATGTTTCCATTTATTTTTTCGTTTTAATCGAAAATGAAGGTGCAAAAGTGCCGTCAATTTGCATAGACGGCCTGTAATATCAGTATTTAATAGGTGCGTTAGGAAATAAGTATCGGTAATTAATCACGAATAAATGCATTTCGGTTAATTCCATTGGATAGCAATATTAAAATTAACAATGTGTTAACATCAGACAAATATTTCATCCAAACTAAATATTAGTTCCAAACATTTAAATGCATTTCTATTAATTGTATAGTAGGATTGTTATTATTAAGATGATATTCAAGGAAATATGCTATCTAGGAAAGATAACCGACAAGTGACCCCATGATTGCTGTCTACTTTTGAAGACGACATTTGGATAATCTTTTATTGCTTACTTGAACCAAAGAAATTAACCGTAATCCGATCATTACCATATACAATTAATACAATGCACTAAAATGTTATGAATTAAAATTTACTTTCAAAGATATATTGGTATAATCTATTATTGTTGGTTTTAAGGAAATAAATTAGGAGTAATTTTATTATCACCCAATGCAATTAACAGAAATACATTTAGGTATATGATTAATTACCGATATTTATTTTATAACACATGTATTACATACTGATATTAAAGTCAGTCAGTCAGTGCATTATCAATGTAGTATTTAATTTGAAACGATCAAAAAAAATAACAAAAAAAAGGCATAACCTCCGTTCTGGTTCAAACCATGGTCCTACAGCACACTATGCCGTCGATTTACCAACTTCCCCACTACTACCTTGCAAACGTATCTTCTATTCGAGTCTACTTAAACAAGATTATCAACTAACGTAAACTTTAAAAAATCGTAAAGAAAAACGCCTGGACATCTACGGCTAATATTTTGCAAAAGTAAGTCCCTTGGAGTACTGACAAAGCCGGGATCAACAATGAGGTGGTTAACATCTGACAAGCTCTTTTGTTAGATTACGGAAATACACAAGGTCGTATTAAAAAACAAAAGAAATTGATAGTGATTCTACAAAATTCGAAACGTTGTATTGCAAATTTGGGCACAGTATATCTCAGTAGTTTTATGAAAACAAATTTAATATTACAAATTTGTACTTCTTACAGTGTGAAATCATTTAATAATGCTTTTCTGCTAATTACTGTAATTAATTGGAGATTATTACTTATATTAATTGGAAAGAATTTTTATGTTAAAAATTTACCTCGTGTATGATTTGAACCTGACACCTCCCGTTTACCGGTTGAGTGCTCTGCCACTTGGCTCGCTTGGGCTAACGAGGTGTGCAAATTCTTTTACGATTTGAATAACCAAATACAGATCTTGTAAAGCCGGCAGGACGGTCAAACTGCAAATTTGCACTTCTTACGGTGTGAAACCATTAAATATTGCTTTTCTGCTAATTACAGTAATTAATTTGAGCTAATTTTTATAACATACATTATAAATTAATTAATCAATTATGAATATAGAAATTGCTTCCAACTATAGTAATTAGCAGAAAAACTTTATTTAAAAGTTTAATATTGTTTTGTTTTCATGTTTTCAAAACTGTATCAAAAAGAAGAAACACTGACTTTTCCATTTTTTTCGTAGGTATATGTACCCACCTACTGAACCGTTCGGTATATGTAATTTTTTAGTGCATTTAATCATCTCTAGAAAGTTTGTTCCTATTTAAGAGATATTTAGTAAATATAGTATCCTTCTTAAAATGTACCGACCCAATCTGTATATAAATATCGCATTTTATTTATTGTACGCTTTACTGGATTTCAAATAATTCAAATAGATGGGAAAATTTCAGGTTTCCATCTGTATTTTAGTCGGGTTATATCTTTTTGATTCTATATTTATGTTTTCTTCTAGGTTGAATTTTTTTCCTCTTCTTCGTTTTTCCTTAGTAGATTTTTTTCGCTCGTTTTGTTGTTCATGAACCACCGCAACTTTCTTCAAACGAGAACGGCACTGTCGCCCTCAAGAGGGAATGGGAAGGCAACGCGACACTTCAAAGTATATCATTCCTTTATTTCTTCTGTTTCTCTGTGATGCGTTCGTCCGGAGCTCGCCCTTTGATTAAATCGAGATCGTTCGCGAACGCCGCCTCGTCATTACGACGACGTGGTGCCAAAAGAGAGACCTCGGGCCCACAATCACTAGAGGCTTCGTATGTGCACGAAAGAGATTATCTTTCCAGTCGCCATCATAAGAATTGAAACGCTTCTCGCAGATTTCTTTGTCGACAACGAAAATAAATTAATTAGAGGGCTCTATTTGTGTGTATTGGAGTAATTTCCTTCAAGTTTCCTGGTTTCTCGTACAATGATCTTACATGTGCACTGTGCACTGTTCTTTTATGTTTTGAGGGTTGATAGGAAACAGCGATTGGTGGAAGAGAGAGAGTGCGTTACTTGAGTTGATGAGTGTAGTTTTTTACGCGGCGTATATGACTTTGAAATTTGATTTAGCTAAACGTATAAGTGGATTAATTTGATAAATGTGTAAGTTAGCCGTTGATACAACGAATACAACAATTTTAATTAGAAAGTTCCTTATAGGGTTGAAATAAACGTTGAAAGCACCATAATACTTTGTTTCATCCAACAGCATGCTTATTTTGTCGCCCTGGTTTTACCCTAACTCCTGCAAGAGAAGTCTTAAAGAGCATTTGTTAAGAAATGGATAAATTTAGTTTCGGCTTTTCAAATGTGAAAGCTCTGATCGCAAACTTGGTTGTATTAATCTTTAGCTAACAAGGGAATATTTCTAGGTGACCGATGTAGGGTTAAATGAAATTTGGTAGATTTGTAAGACCCATTAATTGTTGTAAATACCCCACCCTTAGGAGATCCGTAAATTTTGACGATTAGTTTTTTATATTAGCTATGCATATCGCAAAATATGTCTCTTGTAAATCTGTTAAAGTTACTAAATTGCGTGTCCCCCATTAATTATTATTCGTTGCAAAAATGCATCGGTGAACTATTTCGTACATTATTCAGTGATTAACTTCAACACTTTTAGAGGTGGTTAGATATTTGAAAGACGCAACTATATTCCTATGTTTTTATGGCAAAATGGCTGTTTTAAATTTTAATATTTATTTGGTTAGCTTTACCATGCACTCACCATCAGTGCTACATTTTTTGTCTTTATAAAATTATGAATATTAAATTCACAGCAATGGATGGTTAATCAGTAGGAAAATCTCTAAAAGTCATGTTTCAGTATTAACGTAGATCCTTATAGATCTCCGGAAAGCTAATATTTATTCAATAGGCAGTAGAACGGAAAAATGTAATCGAAAATGCTACTGAAACTTGTAAGAAGAAAATGCTACCGTGTATATTTTCGAATAATGTTTTGTATTGTAAATTGATGACACTTATTAACTATATCCAACTTTTAATAAGAACAAAAGAGTAATTTCAACCAAAATACAAAACATCCTTTGATGGTCCTCTACAAGAAAACATTAATGTTGAGGTAACTTATAACAAATTACCTAATATAAGTAACCTTAATGACAATACTATTAAAATATTTAAAAATATACCTACCTTAAAAATAGCCAAAATATTGGTCAAACAAGTCAATGGTTAAGACACTGAATGAGTCAACATAAAAGTGACTGAGCTTCAAAATCATAATTTCGATTTCATTAGTATATCTATTTTAAACAATGAAATTAACTACAAAGACAGATTATTTTTAGAAGTGTTTCAGACAAAGAAACATAACAATTCTCTAAACCATATCTCAGACACTGATAAATTAAGTTTAATATTTATATTACAACATTTTAAAATCTTTTAATGTTAAAGTATTCCCAAATTATATAAATACCCTGTATATTTTTGCATATTCGGATTCTGCGTAAGTCTGAAAACTGATGGTTTGTTAGTCTTCGTTTCCAAAATTTGCATTTTTTATGTTTGAATCTAGAATGGAGCGAAATTTTACTAACTGTCAACATAGCATCTAGTAACGACTATATTACATTCTTTTCTTTTACGCGCTTACTAGACTAGCGCAAATTGTACAATGTACAATCTGCGAGTTTCTTCATAAAAAGTGATTTTTTTAAATGTAACCTTAATGTCATCCCTTAATTTGAAAGAAAAATTCTTAGCGATTCCATTCGAATTGAAAGTTATTTCCCTGTAGGTTAAAAATGTCTTCTATTTAAAATTTTAAATGTGCTCTTATTTCCGATAAAACCGAAAAGTGATAAAATATTATAAAACACTTTGAATAATTGCAAATTTGCAGTAAAAGGTACGTTTAGAATTTTATAAAAAATATCTGTAAAGAAAAAAAGTTATGAGCAGGGACAGCCGATACTAATTTTGACTTTTCATCAACAAACATCGGGTCTTTAAAATCTTGTTTTCTTAACCTTTAATTATGAAATTTTGTGCATAACTGTATTTTTCAATTCACACTACCGTTCATATATTTGGGGACGACTAAGAAAAACTCGAAAAAACAAACAAAATTGACATATTAACAATTAATTGTGTGGGTAAGATTTAAGTAGTAAAAACTACGTTCTTACGTTCAAATTATTATATATTGATTACTAGTTTCGGCTATGATGCCATCTTCAGATCAAACGTCGATAGGTTAATTTGCCATTATTAAATAAAATAAAACACTGAACATTAGATTAAATTTGTCAAACAAGTTAAAAAATTAGAAATCGAACAAACAACCAACTCAATGCAACAATCGAAGATGTAAATGAATAACTCAGTTAATGTTAACAATAAACAATATTGACAATAAACAATTTTAACAATGAACAATATTAACAATAAACAATATTGACAATAAACCATATTAACAATAAACAATTTTGCCAAAAAACAATACTGACAATAAGAAATATTAACAATAAACAATATCAACAATAAACAATATTAACAATGAACAATGTTAACAATAAACAATATTGACAATAAATAATTTTGACAATAAACAATATTAACAATGAACGATGTTAATAATAAACAATATTAACAATGAACAATGTTAACAATAAACAATATTAACAATGAACCACGTTAACAATAAACAATATTAACAATGAACAATGTTAACAATAAACCCTATAAATAATAGCTGTCTGCCCGGTATTTCAATCTGCTAATAAATGTGTCTAATAACAATTTAGCTAATAAGTTATAAGGAAGATATATTAGGTAAATAAAAACAGACCGTCTTTCAACGAATATTTATTAGGTTAATAGTATTCGGTATATTCATTCATAACCCTAGTTTATGTTGGCATTAAATGACAGCGCTATACAAATACTTACACAATCTAAATCTCTTGACAAATTCTCCATCATTCCAATTTTTAAACAATTTAAATGAGGCTCGCTAATACTTATACTGACTGTCACGATTAAATATTTAAACAAGCTTAGCCAAACCATCTTCCACAAACTCCCCGAAATCTTCAAAAATATCCATGTTTCTCGTTTATAATAATAATTTCAATCAATTTCAAACCTTTTTTTTTTTTTGATTGTGTTAGCGACATTTAGAGACTTTTGATAAGCTTATTAAGGTTCTAATAGTACTTATGGGCTACTTTAACCACGCAATAACATTTTAGGAGAATGAAGTTATTAGCTACATAATTTTTATTAGTTGGTGGAAAGACAGTTATTTCAGTTATTCGGCAAATAACTTTTATTAGGAACTTTATTAGGAGATTGAAAGACCGGCCCTAATTCTTGTAAAATTACTCCCATTACATTGTCATTGTGACACTCGTGTTTTAAAATACTAAAAATGGGGTTTTTTTTTTTTAATATGCAGGCATCGAAAGTATTTAAGTAGGTTTTGAAATCAAGAGTATTCTCGTAAGTAACTAAAATTAAATATCGATTATATATTTATTAATAATTGTGTGTGTAGTTTATTATTATTCATTGTTTTCTGATTTTAAAACCTACTTAAATACCTTCGATGCGTGCATTAACATTGTGAAGGATGAGATACCCAATGTTATAAGTTTTGGACTAATTCGTTACCACTTGAATGGAGAAAGCAAAAAAAAAAAACATTGTTTCAATAAGAGTAATGTACACTAGGCAGTCTAGATTAAAAATTTTCTGTAAAATTTATTTATTCCTGTCGCATACAGTTCACTGCAACAGCAACTGTCATACTGGAAGCTTGCTTTTTAGTTTTAGCCATATTAATTTTACAGAAATTAACAAAATTGTATTTAGAGATTTTACTTCAGTTGAGCTACTAAAACCGAAAAAAAATGAAATAGGCTATTTATTTAAGAATATTTGGAAAAATTGTGATTTTTTATTTTTTTAAGTATGTTTACAAAAATTCGCAACGGCATCAACATTTTTTGGCGATTCATTGCACATTTTTCAAATTTACCGCCATACTAGTGGTCACAAAAAAGATGTCAAAATAAATTTTAAGGTCCTTAGATATGCTGAACCGATCCCCTCAAAAATATTTTACCATATTTTAATACTAAAAAATATTCTCATATGCTGTAATATTTATACCGGTCATTGTATATACCAGTCGTAGCTAGCTTGTGAAGGTATACGTATGTAATTATTATATATTATACAATTAATAAATCAAAGAATTAACCAAAGAGGACGTTTTAAATCAATTCATATTTTAACCAATAAATTTAAACCCGAGGATCCCGATAATGGCTCCATTGCGTACTACAAGATTCAAATTTCTAATTGAAAGCGACGCGACGAGCTATGCCATGAGAACGAACACAGTAGACCGCTGAGAAGATCAGGGGCGTAACGCAGCGCAAACGTTCGTGCCCGTAGGGCTCTTGTATCGCGGTCCTTTGGGATCGTGCCGGTGTCGCCTCGAGCGCTAGTAGGAAGTTGTCGGGTAGAAACTACGTTTAAACTCTGCAGTTTCTCACCGAATCGTCATTAGAAAATTCCCAAACTAAGATCCCGGGAACAAGCTCGCTACCCTTTCAGCTCCATTCACTTCGCTACAGGGAGCGAGGTCGGGTGGTAGACCGTCTTCGTGATTTAACAGTCTCATATGTAGCGCTAAGTTACTGCTATCGCAAATTCGCTTTAATAAAACATCAGCCCGCGGTTGGCAGCCGTTTCAGATTAATTTGAGAATACGTATAATTTAGAGTTTCGTTGCTGGAGGCGTGTGATTTTAATGATAATTGCATGGAATACCTAGTTCGAATAATCTATGATGGGGGTGTCAGAAACACCGAAGAAGAAACACAGAAACATCCGAGATTACTTTTGATATACTTACTTTAATAGTATTTTAGTATATAATAAGGAAATAATATAATAACAATAGGATCGTAAAGACGTCTGTGGATATTATGTGAAACAGGGTATACAGCATAATGGTCATTTATGATCCGATTTACAGAGGTAACTTCATAAATAAATAAACTAAAAAATAATTAAATGTGCAAAAACTAAATGGGAATTAACATCAAAGATATAGCAAGACACAACAAGCATCAATGCATCGTAATCATTTTGCAATTGATAGCCGTTCATTGCTGTCAACAAATTCAATTTGATTTTGATTGTTCATATTTCAATCGCCAAATTTATACGATCATAATTCAATAATCTAAAACTAATCGGTTTCTGTAACGCTTGACATGGGCTAGCTAGGCTTGGCGTCGTATTAATTAAAGACTGCAAAACATTTTCTCAATATTTTCAATATCTCCAAATCGTTCTATTTTAATTCCTATAACAATATGCATTTCAGTCGTTGTCCATGGTATGCATTTCTTGGTTTCCGGGTTGAAACCGCATCGTAGTACTGCCTCTGGCCGACGTTTTGTCCACACTTGAACGGGATACCTTCAGGGCTGGTTCTTTCGTTGCTGTTGACCTGAAACTGACACATGGGGATTGGTTTATAAGTGGGTAATGGTTATGGTTGGGTGTCGCTACGGTTAAGGTTATTAGGATGTTTATGGATTTCAATGGATTCACAGATTTTGCGGTTATGATAGTGACGATTTCGTGGTAGGAGTTGGACGGAGTTGAAGTAGATTTGGTGGCCGGTCTCCACCCTATGCTCAGCAAATGCGGACCCAGTTACACGCATGTTCTGCAATACTAGTGCCCACCGAACGCTTTGTTTCAACAATGTAAACACTGCCGCACGAACATGGAATTCGGTAAACGCACTTCCAGAGGATTACAATCTTCGATAGGAAAGGAATCTGAAAGTTTAGAATTAGGTTTAAAAACGGTTTTTATGTTGTGTTTGGATAACATTTTTCCTATACTGTCGGTAACACCTTGAATGTGCGGGAGTGTTGAGTGTTGAGAAAAAGCATCCGCATGGGTCGATTATCCGTCGTCCCGTCCACCGCGGCCGCTTGGGCCTATTGTAAAGCGGATGTAGCATTATACAATGTAACATTCTTTAAGAATAAACACCATGTCAACCGCTTCTTCTTGAGTTTGAAGCATTTTCGCAACATTTATCAAGGAACAATGTTTCTATTGTCAGTTTATTTACATAACAATATACACAACAACAAATATACAACAAACAAATAACAACGCCGTTGCAAAATGTACGTATGTATGGTATTCACGCTCTCTTCTTCGCCTCGAGATGATGGTGGTCCCGTCCCGGACTATCGGTATTGAGAGCGCTGTGGTCTTTTGGTCTTTGGTTTTTCTCTGTTTAACGGTTATTGTCTGTCAGGATTCTTTCTTTTTTGATCTTTTTTAAACTGTGCGTGTTTTACCTTTTTAATCTCTGTGGGTATCCTGTGATGGGTGGAGACTGTGGCTTGAAAACTATAACAAAAATCCAAAAGAAAAAGTGAAAAAATCCCTTACCACAAAAATTAAAGATACAAATCTAAATACGTATTTCGGCAACTAAGTTGCCATCTTCAGTAGAAAAACAAGTGAAGAGCAGTGTTAAACGTAGTGTTTTCGGCTAAGGTAAACCTTGGAAGATATGCTCTTCACCAAATCACTAGTGGAATAACACTGTGGGTAGATTATTATAATGTTTGATTGCTTCTGTGTTTGGGATTTTTTTATAAATATTGCTGACTATTCTTTCAGTTCTTTCATGTGAGTGTCTTCTTGTGTTATGGTTATGCGTTTCTCTGTTGTTTTTTAGTCTGGTGTTGGTTTGTATTAATCCATTTTTCATGTTGTGTATAAGAATTAAATTGTTTAAGATGGTTAGTTGTCTTATATTTAGTTCTTGCGTTCTTTCGTAAACTTCTAATGTAGGTGTTTTTTTGTCTAATCTATGTAATATCTTCAAAATCTTATTTTGCTGTCTTTGCAGTTTGTCTATATTACGTTTCGTAGTGTCACTACATGCATTTATCATGTAGCTCATGTGGGGTGTGAAAAGAGCATGATACAGTGCTTTTTTCATATGTTCAGGCATTAGCCTTCTTATTTTGGTTATGAATGCTATGGTTGTAGTGTTTTTCTTTGTGATGTCTTTGACGTGTTCATCCCATTTTAGGTTTTTTTGTATCGTTAATCCTAGGTATTTTACTTGAGTGGTTTCCTGAATGATTTTTTTTATTTTGATATTAAAAGTAGAGGTTAGTCGTGTTTTTGTAAAAAATATATATTTTGTTTTACTTTCGTTTATTGTTATGAGGTTGTTTATTCTTATTTTTACTGTTTCTTTTCGACAATTGCACTTTTTTGTTTTATCATGACAAGATTTTCCGAAAAATTAACGTATCAACTTTCTCTTTCTTAAAAATTTTGTTAAGAAATGTATTGTTCTTTTTTTGTACCAATGAAAAATATGGCAGTTCGTCTATCCAACGATGTAATTTTTTTTTCTGGGTGCTATTTGAAATTTTAGAAAAAGATGACAATTTGCCATTGCCAATCAAAAGTTATCTTCTTTCCGTTCACTTGAAAAGAAATTATGTGAAGGAATAAGAGAGGTCTTAGTCTATACCTAAACTCGAAACCAAAGCGCCGATGTAATGTAGTTTCTGCCAAAAAAATTTCAAGCTATGTTTTAACATCGACATCGCTAAAGTTAGGGGTATACCATGCTACCTAAAAAAATAAGTACACTTCGAGAATTTTCCAAATCTGCAATAAAATATAGAGGGTCCCATTTAAAAAAAAATGTGATACGCCACTGGAATACGGCACGCCACTACTGACCAGCAGTATTTCAGAAAGATGGCGAATAACTATGCAGAATTTGCTGTTAGACTTTCTTCGATATCTCGTATGATAGGGGAGCTATAGTCCGAGGCGTCTTAGATGCCACACCCTGTATAACAAAGCAAGTTTTAACAATTTCAACACGAAACCTGAATACATCAGCCAACTCAATAACTAATAATTTCACTTGCAAACTGCAAAAATGCTTTCTGTAGCAACTTAGTTAACAGTGGTCTTAACACTTTAAATACATCTTTCTGCCTTGTCAAAATAGGCCCAATTGTCAATAAATTCATTATTTTAGATGTGTACAGTATCGGAATCCATAAATTTTATGAATCAGACTATATGAATTTAAGTGTTTTTTTTTTTCTGGAGATGGCAAATGCAAAGCGACAATTTCTTTATAAATTTTTGGTTTATATGGCTATAGAGAAATTGGTTGCAACGTTTGCCCTATTATATTTTATAATTTTGAGGAAAACATACTTTCATATTCTACTTAACAGTTTTGTAGGTATGGATATTTTCGTTTTATAGCATAGCACTAATTAGTTATCGCTCTGCCTACTCTACCTTGTTTTACTACTCACTTGTCTGACCGGGATTAGGGATGTATCCTTAATTTAACCCCAGTGAGAACCGCGCCAAGGATAAATAAGGTTAACCACGTGACCCGTCAGCGCAGAGACGCGGGTATCCGGCACAGGTGAAAGTCGGAATCGTCCTAATTAATTCAATTTCGAAATTTGCGAGCCTAACTAAGTGATAAATTATGTTTACATGAAGTGTTAATCCGGTCAATTCCCTTTGTTGAATTTCACGGTAAACGGCTTTCAATGTTCGAGATCATTCGCTTATCCGGGGGGGCGCAAACCATGACAATCGTAGTAGCGGATTTTTTTTTATGCGCTTTGTGCCCTTTCATTGTTACAAAAAGCCCGTGTACATAAGCTAATAAATGTTTACACGCATCCAAAGCTTTTAACGCGTACTTGGTAATACTGTTAAAATCGTGGAAATGCGCATCTACAACTAATCATTAATCAAGGCATGTATATATTTTGTAAAACAACAGAGAATAAAACGAGATTAAAACGCGAATATATATACCTATTGCTATGTTATTTTATGTGTTAATGAAACTCACAGAATCCATGAAATCAAAATTGTGTTATATAAATGTATTTTTGTTTTTTTATCCACCTAATTATGGAAATTTATGTAAAATTCCGACTAATACTTGATTGTATAGATAATTAATGCCTTGTTACTATGGTTTCGCTGGTATGATCGTGTCTTTCGATGAATGTTCGCCCTTGGAAATTTTAATTCACACGTATCTGTAGTAACCATTTTTATTTGGAGATTGCCGGGTTAATTTCGTCATGGAAATATGAGTTTGTTGAAAACAAATGGGAGAAGAGACGTCTTTTTCGATTTTCCTGAGAGTATAGTAGCTTTTCGAAACAGTTATCAGTATGAAATTCTAAAAGTGCTATAATTTACTTACTTCGGATAAGAGTACTACATATTTTGTGCAAAGACGATGTGTATCCAGCTATTTGCTGATTTCCTTAATCTAATCCTGGGGTTCTGAAGATCAACATTGGAGGCAATTTTGGCTGTGGGATTTTACCGACGTCTTGGTACACTTCATGGGAGCTGAAATGATTTATTGAACATGGAATTTATATTGGAGGAGTTGTTCGTACCAGCAGTAAGGGATTTTATCATCTTTTGAACTCATAATCTTTGTATTACGTTTATACAAGAGATTTCAAGGTTTATTTTTTTGTTGAAGTACTAAATTGTAAAACCTAGTGATTTTCAATATGTGAGATTGGTCATGATCTGTCTGTTCTTTTTACGTGCTATTTGTCAGTTTTGTATGTTGTTTGAGTTGGCGGATTGATTAATATGAATGTTCACATGATGGGAATTCAGCGGGAAATTTGAATTTTACTTATGTTTATAAATCGACAAATATAAGTTCTGAGTCTGAGTTGCGATAATAGAAATCTTTATAATAGTGTTTCTTATTTAGGAAATGAATCTACTTACCTGAGAGTTTCTATAAAAGATTTATTTCTTTGTTTTGTTTTGGAAATTAACTTAAATAAATTAATTTCACTTGCAATTAGTCTTTTATTTAATATAACGTATAGAAAAATATCACTAATTAATAACTATACAATCACATTAAAGATAGTTAAATGTTAGATTCTATATTAGGTCTTATAAGAAGTATTGGTCACAGCGATATATACGCCTTCCACGTTCCAATTACTGAATAATATAGTATATCTTCTATTCGTTAAAGGTGAACGTGAAACCGTCAGAGTGGGGCAGAATTGCCAATCATTGCTCTCTATTTTTTGAGATCTGGTTTAACTCTGAAGTTGTTGATAGCTTTACAGATGACTCTGGACCCTGTTTAGTTAATTCAAGCAGTTGTTTACTTAATAAAATTTAATTGAGAATTTAAAAGATTTATCTGCAAGTTTCGTAGCACCATGTTAGCACTGAAGTGGGTTGTTACATATGTACCTGTCATATGGCATAATAATAATAGAATTGTAGCGGTTGCCTAATTAAATAATAAAAGAATTTGGAAGACAACAGACCTAATTTCAGTTCCTTTCCTTAATAACTAAACTCTTAAACAGAAGTTCCTATTTTTGAGGATTTCCATAATAATACAGCTACAGTTTGTCGCACTTAGGATGAAGACACTCCTTTATTTTTTTATATTTGAAGGAGTACAGGTTTGAATTTTTCTGCACAGTCGTAGAGATTGATGAAATGCATTTTTTGAGAAACTGAATTGATATGTGAACTTGAATCTCAGCCTACTACGCCTTCACAAACAGGACAGGAAGCAACATATCGAGAATCGGCCCTGTTTGTGAAATTGTAGTTCAGTTCTGTGTCTTAATTGATGTAACTCATCAATCTCTATGGCCTGTGCCCCTTCAAATAGAGAAAATAGAAGGGTGTATCCATCCTAAATGCGACACACTATATATGAATGATGCTAAAACTTACTTTTATCTGAAATTTTAACATTAGTTGTAATTTTTTAATTAGTGCCATAAAAGACTTTTGGAAAATCACTTACATATTATGCAGAAACTTACATTTATTACGTGTTTTTGGGTTAAATTCTTGGTTATCTAGCTCTTTCGGCCGTGTATTGGTTGATCCCTGTACCTGATTCTTTATCTGTAAAATTTCATTTCGCTTTCAGATAATTGTTTTGCGCAAAACTTTCGTTTTAACTTTTGAATGATATCATGATATTTTCTATTGGAATGGGTTATTTTTAAAATATATTTTAAAAAGTAAATGAATGGAAATTACTTATTTAACTATTTAAATACACTGCTCCACTTAATTAGAGGGACACTACTTTGAGTAGCCTATGTTTCTTACAGAATGGATTTATGGCCGTACATATGCAAAACAAAGAAACAAGAACTCTTTATTTATTAAATGAATACAATAATATAGAAAAACTATGCTTGGTTGTATTGAGGTTCTACAAAATTAATAACTGTCGAGAGAAAAAGTATTTTTTAAGTTTAGTGACGCACAAAGGTACGTTAATTCAATTTTTGACTTGATTCAATAATGTGTATGTTCGCCTCTAGCCATAATTGGCTCTTGGAATCTGCGTGGCATGGATCGCACAAGTCGGCGGATGAGATCTTGGGAAATGTTTTGCCATTCTTCAACAACACCTGACTCAGCGCTTGGAGAGTCTCTGGTGCATTGACACGGTAGCTAATGTGTCTATCCAGCATATCTCACTATACTGTTCGGTAGGATTGAGGTCTGGCCTTATTGCAGCCCATTCCATTACATCCATGTTATTTTCCCGTAGAAATTCACCAGTAATGTTGGCGGTATGAGGGCGAGCATAATCGTGCATAAGAATGAAATTGGGACCCATATCATTCGCAAAAGGCACAACATGATCCTCGAGAATTGATGTAGGCTCTGGCATTTAAACGTCTAGGGACTATTACAAGATCACTACGCTCGTATATAGTTATCCCACCCCAAACCATGACCGAATCCCATCTCCGAACGGATCCACACACTAAAAAATATTTGCAATTCCTACGGCAAATTCCAGTAATGTATAGAGTAAATTTACCAAAAATTAGAAAATATACCTAAAGTTTTCTAGTAAATTTCCCAATTTTTGGCAATTTTACCTCATACTTTACTTGAATTTTCAGTAGGAATTGCATATATTTTTTAGTGTGTCCTTTCTGTACCGTGGTGGCATTGTACTATTCTCCGATACGTCTCCAAACATAAACTCGTCCATCGCATCGAGTCAGGTGAAACCTGGACTCATCCGTGTAGAGGTCAGATCTCCAGTGGCGAAGTTGCCAGTTTATGTGGTCTGTGGCAAACCTTAATCTCGCTTGTTTGTATTCTCTGGTGCTTTGACTGGGCGCCTAGATCGTAAACCGTTGTCCCCGAGCCTTCTTCTAAGAGTTTCGCTGCATACTTCAACCCTATGAGCAGCTCGAAGGTTATTTACCAGTTCTCGAGCAGTACATGCGCATCGACGGCTAGCGCAATTGACTAAACAGCGATCTTGTCTTAGAGTTGTTTTCTGCTTCCGGCAGCGTCAAGCTCTTCTCTTGCAATGGTTCGTCTTTTGAAAGCGTTTCCAGGCACGGTGAACGACAGATTTCGAAGTGTTGAGATCTTCGGCTACAGATCATAATGACCATCCTTCTTGTAGGAGGGTAACGGCGCGTACGATTTCAATTTCACTTAAATGTCTTCTTTAGTCATTATGAGTGATTTAGTGACGGAACTAGCTGTTATTGTCAGTCGCTACAGTGACAATTTTCTGAAAATTGTATAATTGATTTCCTTATTTTCGCGTTTTACACTTTGGCTTTGGTAGTTGTGTTGAATGAAATGCTATGTGGAGAATTACGGCTATTTAAATTATTGTTCCTCTAATTAAGTGGAACAGTGTATCATGTTTTCGAGTAATTTGTATAGTAACATAATAATAAAATAGATGTCAGTGCCTAGAAGTTTCAAGTTTAATTCTACAACCCCAAGTTTTGCTCAGCGAGAAACAACACAAGTAAATATTTGTTTACATTATTTTGAGGAAGCAATACTACATTATTATCGTGGATAAAAAATTAAAAATTTGCAATTTCAATTTTGGAAAACAAAATGGTACACTGCGCGTAAGTTACAATATCGTCTAACTCTAGTTCTAGAGCAAATTACTTACCTACTACACTACGTGATTTAGCATTGTGATAATCACATAATTAAATACATATTCAAGTTAGCTATCTAATGTAGTCCCGTACAACACTAGACTAAAAGTGTCTTAATTGTAGTTTATTTATTACACTTTTACACACTAAAAAATTATTAAAATTCCAGTAACGTGTCCGGTAAAATTACCGAAAATTGTAGAATATAATGTTTTTTTCTATTAAGATATCCCGATTTTTTGTAAGGAATTGTAAATATTTTTAATGTGTACTCCCGCTTAGAAAGAAATGGCCCCATTATCAAAACTTACTAAAAATGAGGAATGTTTTTACAAACTAGCGCAAGCATGCAAAATTACAGATATAATAAATATTACGCAAATAAGGATCTCATTGAGAACTTTTAGAAAAACCTTCCCCAACAGGGTTTTATAAGCATTTAATTATATTTTTTTCACTTACCTTCTGTTCCTATGCTTTACCTTCACATCGATCCTTCTGCAGACATTTTGGCGACTACAGCAGTCAAATTTAAATTTTTACGCCCACCCGGAATAAATAAACGGAAAACACACAGGAGATGCGCGTCACAGACACATAAACCATAAATGTAAGGTTCAGCAAGAACACCGCAGAAGGTCTAAAATGAAAGTCCTGCTTTTATAACGAAAGTGGAGAGTCGGCGAAACCGTCGGTTATTAAAGTTAGAAAAATTATCAGCTCACGTGTAATAATTCTACGAAGGAGAAAGTCCCCGTGCGAGGTCCGGGCGGGCGTAAAAACTCAGAAATAAGACGTAAAACTTGAAAAAGTGACAATAAAAAGTTACATCGTAAAAAGCTCCCTCTTCGCCATCTAAGAGTTTTCCCCGTCTCTCTCCCTATTCACGGCCCCGGTTGCCATCTCCTCGTTTAATGGAAAGCATTTTACGACATAATAGACTTGTTTATTCCGTTTGGTCCAAGCAAAATCGATTAGCGATGGCAATTATGTTGCCCATCGATTTTCAAAGAATCCCTAGAGCAGTATAACAATACGCGTTCTGTTCGACTATATTTAGTATTAACGAGACGCAAATATTAAAGAGGAATCAACGCCGAATGAGTTACTACGCTGTATTGTATGTCTGCAAATTGTTGTGTAACTTTAGAATACTATGATAAGGAATAAATGCAAAAAGCAATCGTTCTGAAGTGGATAAATAACGCAAAAATTCATGAAATATTTTATGTTAATTGTGAAGAATCGTCATATTGAGGGAAATTAGATGCTTCATTCAACAGCTTTTAAAATTGCAACATTCATTAAAATAATATGCAAACAGTAATATATAATTAAATAATAATGCTTTTCTGTCAGCTTCAAATCTTGCACTAGATAATTTTTTTAAAAAATTGCCTCATATTATTACAATGGTTAGCAGAAAAGCATTATTTAATGATTTCACACTGTAAGAAGTACACGTTTGCAGTAATATATATTTATACAATTATCTTGCCTTTGCAGTAATCATTTATTTAGTAATTTTGTTTGAATTTCTTTTATGTTGATCAACATTATTAAAATGCTATACATTTATTTGTTAGATAGACAATTTTGCTTTAATATGGATTAAAATTACGCCACTGCAAATTTGACCATTGGCAGCTCAGTACACTAGATTTTACAGCAACCTTCGTCTTAAATGAAGTAGTATGTCGAAGTTCCCGCCGCACAGAATTGTTTTGAGAACGTGCTTTTTCTTTTGATAAAAGTGTTTTAGTAGGTAGTTTTCTTAATTTATTTTTGTCTTGTATAACCCTGATTTATTAACCAGAAAATGATGTACTGGTTTAGCAAATACGCCTTGGTGTGCATACATAAAGGTGACAAATCCAACTTCAAATAAGGTCTCCATTACTGAATAGCTCATTACATATTGCCTTCTTGATTTATTTGGGCTTTTCGCGATCATAATCCTTTAATTTCGTAATCATTAGGTATACATTAGATAATATTTTAATTTTAAAATGCTACAACAACTTTGTTAAAACATTTCGAAAATCATTGGAATAATATTAATCGGCGATTCCAAATTGTATTTAGTGTTGTAACAGCTCTTTGCTTGTATCCCAGTATTCTTATGGTTGTTTTCACCGACATGTTAAGCTTAGTTTAGCTTTAAGGGATGCTTAGAATGTGACATTCGCTGTATATTTTAAATATGAAATATCACATTCAAAGCGTTAGTTAAAGTTAAAGCAGGCTTAACGTGTCGGTGCAAACGGGCCTTAGATATTCAATAATTATGTGAATGCTATCCCAGTCTTACCGGTAGGTACTCGTTGTTAGTTGCTGCCGATAAAAAATACATAGGTATATTGTAGCAACACATTAAAGAAATTGTATAACAGGAAGAGTTTTAAATATGGCGCTTCTCTTATTACGCTCCTACCGGCTACCTTTTGTGTTACATACTGTTTTTTTTTAATCCACAACATACACGCTTAACATACATCCTAGACATATTTATTGTACACTCATGGAACCCAAAAACTCCGGTCTAAGTCACAGTGTGAGCGCAACGTTCCACGCAGTGAGTGTACAGTGCTCTTAAGTTCCAAAGTCTCCCCATTGTGACGATCAAATATCGATAGATACTATTTTCCGTATAGCAAGGCCAAGTACTTCGGCTTAGCTCGGGTTCATAGGTAGAAAAAGAACAGAAAATGACTGAATTATCATTGTTGAGCAAGGTGGTTTGCTGAACATATTTAGAGGCCAAATAAAACATTTGCAAATAGTAATCTCTTGGCTATTATCGCAGATTTGGTTTAGTAGGTATTTTTATTCCTTTTAAATTTGTATCTCTGCCTATAATCTTGTAATTGTTCGTTCACATCCATTTTTATTATATACATTTTTTTTCTCATTTACATTTGAATCCGTTTGTCTAATACTATTATATCGATAGGGAATGCGGATAAAGGATAATCTTTTTCTTAGAAACGAAAGTGCTACCAAGCTAGTAAAACATATTAAATACGAAGAAACAAAAATGGAAAAGACCAAAAAGCAAATCATGTATTCGTGTTCCTCAATATACGTTCACTCGATTCTTTCTTTGAAATCTTTTACACTTTAGTCTAAATTTAGAATGATTTTTAACAAAATTTTGCAATAGTTTCCTTATTTTGGTTGTCCCAGAAAAGAAAATGGGGAAAACTTTTCTTTAACTATTTGTAAATATAAAGCAATATGTTTAGCGCTTTGAAGTACCGGAAATAAAATCGAAAACAAATACTTTAGTTGATAATTAAAAATACAGGAAAATCCATATGTTCCGTTTATGGAACTGGCGATGGCGGATGAAAGGTTAAAAAATGAAATTTTGAAATTATTCTAAATTTTGTCAGTAATTTCGAAACGACACTATTAAATTCTGTATAGGAATTATTTGTCTTTTTTGTTTGTTTAGGTTCTATGGATGTTGTATTTTCTTATTGAACACCACTTGGAAATTTATTTAGCGATGCAATCAACATTAGCTTTATCGCATGCTTGTACTCGTTTTTTAAACATCAAATCCTATATCCGCGTGCTTCAGCATTCTTCTTACCAAACATCGCCAGGAAACTGTAGCAAATTACAGGTTTAACCACTCCGTCGGCTTTGCTGTACATAATATTATTTTCCCTTGATATTCGATCTGTTTTTCCTTTTACAATGAGCTTGTTGCTCCTAATTAATTTGTTTGTTCACGTCAGGTCCTTTACGCCCAAACAAACTCTATTGTGATAATTACGCGCTGTTCGCCGGGCTCTCAGAGGCTTATTCTCGGAAGTCCCACGGAAAAGAAGGAAACGCATGGTAGACAGTATAATGCGCCTGGGATGTCACTTTTAACCCATTTGCGCTTGTTAATAATTGGAATGAAGGGAAGCGAACTCGGATAAATAATAGAACAGGTATACAAACTCCACTCCGGTGGTAGAAATATAGAGGCGTTATATTGAACTAATTGGAAAGAGGTTCGAAGCTGGTATTCTCTGCAGTTACTGTCCATTGTATTTTCAGAAATGCATAATAATTTTTTTTTTTTTATTAATAATAATTAATTTTTTTAATAATAGTAATAATAATAATAATATATAATAATATTACAATCAATCCCGTGCTATGGAGTTGGATTTCAGATGGTTTAATAATTTTAAATAAAAATATAGTATAATTTTGAACGTTTAGTGCGTATCGTGAATAGTTAGGTTAATTTGATGCGACTGACAGTTTATTATATTTCAAACAAGGATATACAGAGCATTTCAATTTAAACGAGCCGCCTCAAATAACTCTTTACCTGATGTGATCTATGTAAAATTCCCAAAACCTGACGATTTAAAATCATTCCAGCGGGCGCAGCAGTTCTCACCCTTAAAATTTGAGAAAGGAAGGTAGGTCTTGTGATCACTCATTCAAAAGATCTTTCAATTCTCTTTACGGTAACTTGTATAAAAAGCCATTTCTTTTTTAATCAGTAAGCAAACAGTGGATAATTTGCAACTTTTATAATAAAATACGATTAGAATGAAATAGTTTGGATTTCACTTTATTAAATGTTAAAAATGACGACCATAAATCTCCATACAATAGTACAATCCTGCTCCAAATGCTCTCCAGACATTTCGCAACATTTATGGAGTTATTCGTTGACATACTTCGACAATTTTTTAGCGTAACTCTTGTAAGGAGGCTGAACGCGTGGCACACATCATGTATGTATGTGTGACATTAGGGTGATAGTACACTGCGACCTAAAAGATCTATTGTGTCCCCTCTTCTCGCTGTATTTACAGCCGGCCGTCCAGTCCGATTCCTTTCAAGAAGTGCAGAATGTCCGAAGGCCCTAGATTAGGTAACTCTCCCTCTTCGATTTCACATGCTCACAGGTGCAGCGCCCTTGAGTTGCACAGTGCAACACAGTTTGTGAGTAGATGAATGGACGTTTCGTCCTGTTCCCCACAAAATCTACATTCGGCTTCCTTCGCTATTCCAAGCCTGCTTAGATGTCCGTTCAGTTTACAATGGCCTGTAAGGATCCCTGTCAGTATCCGAATATTATTTTTACTCAGGTTGATGCATTCTGCAGATCTCTTCTGGTTATAGGTACCCAGAAGAGTTTTAGCTTGCCTCATTCCCCGGATTTTCTCCCAGTATTTGGATTTTCTCTGCTCTACTTTATTTTTCAGTTTCTCCAGTGTTATGCTGCTACTTATCCCACATAAAGGTTCTGGCCCTACAAAAGGTGTTCTAGCCCCTCTCTTTGCGAGATTATCTGTTATTTCGTTTCCTTCCACTCCCGTGTGTCCCGGAACCCATAATAGGGTTACCTTGTTCTTTTTGCCTAGCTCGCACATCATAGACTTAAGGTGCTCTCAGAGAAAACAAATCAACTGGTGTAAGATCCGACTATCTAACAGGTCATTCTATAGGCCCCCTTCGATCAATCCAACGATCGCGAAAGTAACAATCCAGAAATTGTCGTACTCCAGCAGCGTAATGTGGAGGCGCTCTATCTTACTGAAATACTATTTCATTCTCCAACAAATCTAGATCTTGGCTCCAACTTCTCTGTGATCAAAGGATTGACTGTATCGTCCAGCATGTTCACAGTATTTTAAAACACAAGTGTCACAATGACGTTTATGTAATGCGAGTACAAGTTTGAATCTCGAGCCGCGTAGCGGCGAGTGATTCAAAGTACGAGCATTACAAGTCATTGTGGCACACGGTTGTTACAGTATTTTTTCTAATTTGCACATTAATCGCCTATATTACTTTCCGGCAAAAGCAGCACAGTGTGTGGTAATATTTATTTCAGCACTGCGTCCTCCTTTGTTTTAGCTTTATTGCAACATCCAATTAGAAAAAATACATTTGACCATTGAAAATCCCCTCAATGAGTAGGGGTCCTATGAGATGATCGCTAAAGATACCATCCCATACATTAAGTTTCTGTAGCCGTTGTGTATATGTTTCTCGCGTCAAATGGCTGTTGGTGTCACTCCAATATCTGCAGTTGTGACGATTTACTTCACCATTCGATGAAGAAGACGATTCGTCCGAATAACAGATAATATACAGTATGTTTAGATTATTGTTAAGTTAATTCACAAAATTCCAACCTTTTGTCAGGATCATCCTCACTCAATTCATGTAAAAGTGTAATTTTAAAGGGATAAAATTTGAACTTCTTAAGTATTCTATAAACTGATGAACGGCTTAATCTTCAATTTCCAATCACTGCGGCCTGACCTAAGACTTCGACGTTAATATCTCCATAATTGACAACCCGATGATAATGTTGTTCTTTGTTATATGGAGAAAAGGACAAGCTCTATTAGTAGCAATCTTCCTAAAATATGTACCGTAACTGAATTCATTTTGCAAACAGTGCAATTTAAAAGCCTGCATTCATTCCATAAATAATTCTACATTTCACGGAGAGAAGCGGAAAGAACTGTTAAATAATAAATAAACCGACTGAAAGCAGTGGATTAAGCAACGATGGTATATGTTGTACATACGTTATATTCTAAAAGATGGATGAATTGTATTATATGAAGCCCTATAATAAAGATATACCTAGTAAACATATCTATAGTGTCCCAGGGGATTGGTGTGATGTAATTTTGATATTAAATAATAACAAGAAAATGTTCGTATTCCAATCCTTTTATTGTTAAGTATCTATTAGTAAACATATAATTCTCATACCGCAACTGCTGGAAACTAGGGAAACATTTTAGTGAATATGCTATACTGGAAATGCATTCTAGTATAAGCTGTTCCAGTTGGGAATGATCTAGCTAACGAATAGAAAATCTTTTTAACAGAAAAGTTACTATACGGGATGATAATGAGAAGTGGATACACACTGTAACTTTTTTATTATTTGAGATAAGAATTTAAATTTTGGAGGGCTTATAGTAGATCACGTTGTGAGTTTTTCCGATAAGTTTGAATGTGCAAGTTACCTCCGGTTTGATCGGAAGCGTTCCCAACTTTTGATTTTTAAATGGAACACGCTGTATTCTTTTACATTTACATTATATTTTTCGAATCAGCGCGTTATTCTACGAATCATGAAACCATCTGTGAATTTTTTCTTTTAACACAGATATGTTTGTGGAACTAGGCGGTTGTGGCTCTCATAAATTGCTTTTGGTTTGCATTGTTATCATGAGAAATAATTCAAATCTGATGTTGTGTCCTTAGATATTTTTCCTCACAATTTCTTAAGAACTAACTTTTTTTTCAAATGTAACTAGAGTGGATCTTATTAATTTTTTTTAAAGGATCTTTTTCTTAAATTTTTGGTGCTAAAACGTTTAAAAACCATTAAGAAATAAAGACACAGTGTTAAGCAACTTTTAAGCTTATTCAATATATCCGCCATTATGCACTAGACATTCTCATGCTCCTCTTATAGCCTTTTCTGCTACTCTTTCCAACATCTCTGGTGTTATCTCTTCAAATGCCTGTAGAATTCTATGTTCTAGCTCTTGCAGTGTAAGAACTGGAGTAATGAAGACAAGATCTTTAATGTAACCCCAAAGACAGAAATCAAGCGGACTTAAATCCGGAGATCTTGCTGCCTACCTTATTGGACCGTTTGTTGATACCACATTGTGTCCAAACGTTTCATGTAAATATTGCGAAACATCTCCCGTATTGCTGGGGAGGGGAGCACCGTCCTGCAAGAAGTCAATATTTCGGTATAACTGCAGCGATAGATTATCAAGATGATCTTGAATTTGATATCTTAAAATCTCTAAATAACGTGCCAATAAGCATGCATTGAAACGAAATAGGCCCAACAATTCGATTGCCTAGGATACCGCCCAAACGTATTTACACCAAATCGTTCTTGAAAGTGCCCAGGTCTTATAATCCTTCTATTTTTTACGATCAATAACGAACATTTTAACGGTTGATCACAGAGTTGTTACAAAACTGAAATTCGTTAGTAAATAAAATGTTGTTTATGAAATTGTTGTCTTCATTATATTTATTTAGCAACCGTGTTCAATATTCCAACCTCCTACCTACATCTCCATCGTACAAATGATGGAAATTATATTTGCAAGAATGATATTTATGCTTTCTTAAAATTTTCGTTACTGGTTCTCGTGATATGTTCACTTCAAGAGCAATTTCTCTCACTGAAGCTATGGGATGTATAGGTGAACATATCCAGTTACATAAACTTCCGTGTATTCGTTAATCACTAGACGATTTTCACGATTAGGAACTGGATTTCGACGCATTCGCCCTTCCAGTTTTTGAAAATAGTTATGACAGGAAGTGCGACGTTCGGGATAGCGGGTAACGTATAATTGTCGGATTACACAACTGTTCTTTTTGCATTCCCCATAAATCAAAAGCATGCCAATTTTTTCTTCATGTGTATACGACGCGATATTATTTATGATGACTGATGGTTGGTTCGTTTAGACTCGCATAAAGACATAGTAACATACTGGCTTATAAACGTCAAATCCGTAAAATTATAACGGCGGACATTTTGAATAAGCTTAGAAGCTTAGCTCTTTATTTCTTTAGGGATTTTAAATATTTTAGCAACAAGAATTTATGAAAAAAATCCTCTAAAAATATCGACATGGACCACCCTAATTACATTTGAAAAAAGTTTAGTTTTTAAGAAAAAAGTATGTTTTGAAATTTTAAGGAAAAAAATATAAGGGTAGATGGAAAAAACATCACAATTGAATTATTTCTCATGATAACAATGCAAAACGAAAGAATTTTATGAGATTCACAGCCACCCACTTCCGGTTTTAGAATGTATATTAAACATACCTACTTAAAAAAAATTCGCAGATGACTTCATCATGCATATAATAACACGCCTATTCGAAAAATAAAAAAATACAGTTGTTCCATTTAAAAATCAAAAGGTGGGAACGCTTCCGGTCAAACCGGAGATAACTAGCACAGTCAAAATTATTGAAATAGCTCACAACGCGACCTACTATAAGCCCTCCAAAACTGAAATTTTTATCTCAAATAATAATATAGTTACAGAGTCTATTCACTTCCCATTGTTACCCGGTATAGATAGTATGTACATACCGGGTGTCCAGCCTAAGATGCAACGGTCCCTAGCGGATTTATTATTGTGTTTTCGAAAAAATGTTTCAAATAAATGTTGTCTGGAATCATATTCTACACATGTTAAAATTAGTTGCAGAAATGGCGGATTTCCGGTTGTACCGGAAGTAGATACTAACTTTATTATTTTAAATAGAATACCCTGTATATTATTGCACTTTTGGATTCCTTGTTAAATTTAAATAACAATACGTTAGGAATACATTGGGGCTAAGTTGTACCGTTTCCGAATTACATGACGCTTTTCGAAAAAAATTACATTTGCAGTGTCTTCGGTGTTTGGAAATATCTCGGAAAATACGAAAGTTAGAAAGATGCGGTTTTCGGTTTTCGCTTAACCATGAAACAGCACACGTCTTTTATTTTAAAATTGTTGCGTTTAAATTACAGCGTTATTAAATAGGGATCTGTAATTTTCGAACTCTAAAATCATGGCTAACTTGATTTTTTTAAATTGAACGGTATAGCAATTTTTACATAAATGGACGTAAAATTTAATTTTCTTTCGATTTTATATGAGTATCATTCTGTCTATCTCCAACGGTTTTGGAGATATTCGCAATTTTTCAGTTTCTCACGATAGATACGTATTGCGAAGCGCCGCCGCCGGTCACCTTCTCGCATTTCACCGGGCTTGGGACTGGCAGCAATAATACTGGCATTCTTAGAAAGTTGTCAACAGAACAAAATAGGACCACTAGAAACAAGCAAACATAGCAAAGATAAAAGAAAACATAACATTACTGGAAAATCAATAAATCAGCACAACTACATTACTCTATCCAATGTATGGCGTACGTACACTTCGAGCGTCTTGCTCGCAACAGGCTACACTTTAAACGCTAGTGTTGTCATTGTACAGAGAATTTGTACAACACTATTATATTAAATGTTCAAAATGCTGTCCGTTTTCGGCACTACATAATCGAAATCGCTCTTGCAAACACTTTTGAGCATTTCTGAGTATTTTTGGTGTGACTTCTTGAAACGCTCTTAAAATACGATGGCGCATATCATCAGGGTTTGTTGGTGGCGTCTCATAAACCTTATTTTTGATGAAACCCCATGAGAAGAAATCGCAGCTTGCAACTGATTTTCATCCGTAAGTACGTAGTTATTGAGGTTCCGTTTTGTACGTGCTACGGATCCAGTACTTACAAAACTACCCAGTAGCGACTGAAATGCCCTCCTATCTGGATGCTTTCTACATGGGTATAATACTTTGTGTAAACTCTTGACGCTAACAAAGCGTTTCTGTAACATTCACCGAGAACGAAAACCATATCTACTAATTCTTCTCGAGTAAGCGACATCTTTAATTATTATGTTACCAAACAGTACTCTGAATGTCAGTTCTGACACCTGGAACACCAATAACGGCAAGATACCTAGTGCATTTTCAAGCTTGCATTGACTTTAAAGATGCCGCTTTAAACATCTCAAGTATCTTTTAGACCATTTTGTTTGTTTCTAGTGGTCCTATTGTGTTCTGTTGGCCACTTTCTAAGCATACCAGTATTATTGCTGCCAGTTCCAAGCCTGGTGAAATGCGAGGGGAAGGTGGCCGGCGGCGGCGCTTCGCAATACGCATCTATCGTGAGAAACTGAAAAATTGCGAATATCTCCAAAACCGTTGGAGATAGACACAATGATACTCATATATAAGTAATCGAAAGAAAATTAAATTTTACATCCATTTATGTAAAAATTGCTACACCGTTCAATTTAAAAAAATCAAGTTATCCATGATTTTAGAGTTCGAAAATTACAGATCCCTATTTAATAACGCTGTAATTTAAACGCAACAATTTTAAAATAAAAGACGTGTGCTGTTTCATAGTTGAGCGAAAACCGAAAACCGCATCTTTCTAACTTTCGTATTTCCCGAGATATTTCCAAACACCGAAGACACTGCAAATGTCATTTTTTTCGAAAAACGTCATGTAATTCGAAAACGGTACAACTTAGCCCCAATGTATCCCTAACGTATTGTTATTTAAATTTAACAAGGAATCCAAAAGTGCAATAATATACAGGGTGCTCCATTTAAAATAATAAAGTTAGTAGTTACTTCCGGTACAACCGGAAGTCCGCCGTTACTGAAACTAATTTCAAAAAGGCAGTAATAAATTGGCTAGGGAGGTTGGACACCCGGTATATATTATCGCAGGGTAGAAGCAATTTCATCAATTGTAAAATCTCGGTTTCTGCTATTTAACGTATTTGTGCGCACGCACAGTATAAATTCTATTTAACGACCATCCTTCATAGTGATTTGCATTAATTATAGTGTATACATTCATTTTATATTATTGGTGCGGTTGTGAAACGATTACGTATTTTTAAATTAATAATTTCAGATTTGATGAAATAAGTAAGTACCCTACACAAACAAGAACTAATATAGAAACAGAAAACAATTTCGCACAATATGGGAACCAAACAGGCAAAAACTGATTTCATGTTCAACAAAATCAATGCGAACGAAGTTTGGAAATAAGACTGGCGTAAACCAAATGAAACTAATATCTCTGCATTCGACATAGAGAATTCAAACAAAAAAACGAGATACAATACGGAAATATCTAACTGTTCAGTCTGATCTATGTATCTGTAGGACTCCTGACTGATGACTTCATCAACGCCCAGTTCAAATCATTTAACCCAGAAATACAAAGCATATATTATTTTTATAACACTGACAACCACTAAAAATGGATTTTATAGAATTTCATCTCTGAAAAGGTGGAAAGGGCAAGTGATTTTTTACAAAGACAATATACATTTCTCATTTATCTCTCGTAATAGCTCATTTTGCTTAGATATTTCTTAAAAAAAAAGAACTGGAACCGTTCTTTTTTTTTTTTTCGAAACTGACTTTCATTTAAAGCAATTTAACGCAACCTTCAAACCTACCTTAAAACATCGCCCTTGTTTTCTACTGAAAATTTAATGCCCCTTAAAGAACTTTATTAATAACATTCTGAAAATGATGAAAAGCGGCTTTTGTTGTCCGTTAATAATTGCTGGAAACATCGTTATTGTTACCCCACGTTCTTTATCGTTATTACGGAGCTGGTACATGGCGGCGTTCCAATCCGGAGAGTCCTTGGTATTTATATAAGTATATGTCCTCGTTATAATATAATGATGTCGGCTGAACTCCCAAAAAGTCGATACCTATAGTTGACGGACTTCAGTGTCCCAAGCTAGGAATTACGTGATGCTACATCATATTTATTATATTTTCTGATGTAATGCCTTCGATACTTACGTATTGTTAGAGGCTAAAATTATTATTGATCCGTTGGCGTAATTTGATTCGACTTTGCTAATGCTACCAAATGTGCTTGCCTGTGAGAATTTAAATATAATTAAATGTAATATACAACATGCTATTTACGAAGTAATAAATAAGTTAATCACTAAATTAGATGCTTAAAATCTTCTTGTATTAGTTTAATTATTTAAGATCAGACTCTGTTCTTGTATTTTCGGTCATTAAATAATATTATATACAGGATGTCGAACGGCGATTGTTAGCGAGCTCTATATGAAAAACTATTGACGAGAAAAATATAAAAATGATTGTATACTAATATGATTTGACCTAATCGAGCAAAATATGCACAGCTCTCTGGCACTTTACACTTATACAGACTCTTGACATGAACTTTTTCATTTTAAATGCAACATCCTGTATATTTTTGTACAAAATATAAATCAATTCATTTGTTTTCGAGATATTTGGATTCCTTGCGGAAACGTGACATTCGCAATCCTTTAAAGAAACGTTACTACCTCATATGTGCTTCCGATTATTGGTTCTTACTGAATAACATAACGTGAATGAAAATTATTACCCCTAAAAATGAGGGCGATTTATTATTACGTTCTCTATACCTATCGACAAGCGCATTATAGTTATTTGAAACAGAAGTAGTTTATTACATTTTAAAAAATGTAGCAAGTTAGCCATGCTGAGATGGCACAAAAACAGTTACAGTTAAACTGTCAATATTGTGTAAACCAAAATGCCGGCGCGTCTGAACTACATAAACGAAGATTTTTAAATTTATTTATTATCTATGGACAATGTAACAAAGTAATATCAAGAATATATGATACTTTCGCTCTACGGAATCCACGGAAACAGAAACCGTCCGTAACCGCTATAAAACGTATACCACAACATTTTAAAAATACTGGCTAAGTCAGAGTTACAATTTAGATTAACAAAAACAAAATATACATATACATATATTACAAGACTGAAATGTGATACAGTAAAGAAAATAAATTAGCAATATTGAGATAGAGTGCATTTAATACATGTTCAAAATTGCGTCATTGGTCCTCCAAACATTTTGCACATCTTTTGAGCACCCCATGATAAGCTTTCCTAATTGCTTATGGAGAGAAGCTTTGAAAAGCATTTCTCACGTGACTTTTTATAGTTCCCCAAACAAAAAAATCTAACACTGCTAAATCCAGGCGCCTACAAAAAACGTCTGTTATTAGCAATCCATTGATCTTAAAAAATTTCTTGTAAACAAATATAAATTAAGTACCCGTTATTAGGCGGAGCTCCATCATGCTGATAATTTTTTTTTATTATATTTTACCAAAAGATAAATATTGTAAATATTCATTGTATAAAGTTTCTAAAATATTTAAATATCTTGGAGTAAGAAAGGAATTTGATCAGTTTATATTACAGGCAAAAAGTTACTTTACCGTTTACATTGTCTTCATAAAGATGCAGTGTCACCCTATCATTTCTTACTGCCGCGTAGACATTAAAATGCCAACTGTCATGAAAATTTGTTCTTTGCAGTAATGAGAATTGTGGCGATTATAAAGTCAATTCTTTATAAATTTAGTTTTTGTAGTCGGAAAGATTATTGTCTATACAGAAACAGAAAAATATTTATTAGCAATGTCTTCCAAAGAAATTCTCTAAGCAAGATTCGGAATTCCTAGCCTGCCACGTAGGTTGATTTACAGTCCAATACAGGTATTTCAAGTTATCTACAAAAAGGGCGCAATAGAAGCAGTCATGAAGCTCCAGCTAAGACACCAAGTACATTCACTTGTGCAAAGTCAATAAAACGCTCTCATGTTAAAGACAAAAAGATAATTATGCAAAATGAGAATTCATTGGATTATAAATTATGTATCTCTTTATACCAATTGCCAATAATAATTTAGCCATTCTAATTATGTTATTTTATCTTGTGACAGTAGTTTACCAAGTTATTGTCTCAGCTACCAAATAATATACGATTGTGGGAAAATAACGTTTCCTAACGATGCTAGTATAAGCGATCAAGCAGTTTGCCTTCCATTACCAGGAACTAAAACTTTCTCTTCTACTAGCTTGGGCTCGCATTATTCAGAAACTTAGTTCTTCCAATCTATCTACTTGCTTTTTAAGTTAGCTATTTAGTCTACTCAAACTTTATTAATTATTTAAAGTTGTCAAATTACAAAATTTCTATTACATTTCGCTTCAAAGTCTTTTTTTTTCTACTTCAATTTTGTCAGGACACACTCTACGTAGCTCTGAAAACTAGTTAACGATATGTGGAATATAAAGAACGGGGTTTAACATAAAAGAACAAAAAAATAGAATGCCTAAGGAGAGATTGAGAGAGAAAATAACGGAAACACTAACAGGATGAGGCGGTAGATGGAAACTCCGGAAATTTTTTCCTTTCGCTAACTACTTCGGCATATCCATAACAGGTGATTTGTCAACCGTTGAAAGAAACACGCGTCGACACGTGCCATCTTTCATCCACGTCTAGAACGTGAAGGATCGATACTCACCAAGCATCATCGTCCGGAGATGTCAGAACGTGCGTTTCGCTGGAGCAAAAAAAAAAACCACCGCGAAATCCGGGGATTCGATACGACCGAAATAGCGCTAATCAATCGACTGTCGCACGCACCGCCTCAAAATCGTTAGGAAGCGTCGCAAATTTATGTCACACCGTTTCTGCGCTGACGTCTCTCGTTAGACGTGGCAAACGTGAGAATATCCTCAAATGTAGGAAGCACCCCCATCTAACGATTTGACGATTTGTGTATGTAGCTCTTTTAGCTGGGAAAATAATATCCAACTGAATGAGAAAATGGTGCACCGCCTTACTGCATGGGTTTCTTGCCATGAGATGTATGGTTTCGGTTTAGTGTTAATGAAATAGCTAACCAGGGTATCGCCAGAAGGCGTATGCCATATATATTTTGATATAAATCTGCGACTGACAGTGAATTAGAGGAATTGAACAAGAAAAGTAAGAGAAAGCGGTATTTTCCGAGAAGATGCAAAAGCGGGAAGCATTATCTTGATATATTTAACTCTTCCTTTGGAGTACTGACAACACATTTAGAGTTCTGCCAAAGTAATATTATCCCAGTAATAAGGGAAACGTATCCTTTGCATAGATAAATAAACGATGCTTATTGTTGCAATAGACCGTTTAATAGATACAAATTAAATCAAAATAGAAGATAATTAAGTTAAATACACTAGCAAAGGAAAAAATAAGTAATTAGTAATTTACTACAAGTGTGATTATTAAGTAAGCAATCATGCTAAAAACTTAAATACAGAAGAAAATAACTTATGAAATTTATAATTTCAAGGAAATAATAACACTAAATACTTCTTGCAAATCTTAGAAACTCATGCAGCGTGTAAAAGACGTGGCTCGTATTTTTGGTGGAGGTGCTGGGCGGTATAAGTCTATCTTGTACAAGATCCGACCAGAGTTATGGAAGTGGCTTCCTATAGAACCGGTATGATAAATTTTAACGAAAGGTTAAACAGTTTTGGAGTTACTCCAAGTACTCGTCCAAATACCACATCACAACACGTCATTTCAGCATTGCTATTGCTGATGAGTTAAACAGTTGCTGTCAAGCAGGAGGGATGTGAATGACTTCGTGTTACATCTTTAGTCGAAATGCACCTTACGCCATTCTCTAAGTAAACGGCCAAAAGAAAATCTCTTCGCCTCTTAAGCCTTTGAAGAAACAGTTCTTTTGTTTGAAGTTGGTCACGATGAATTAACCTCAAACAAAAGGATATGAGGAATATTGTTTTTTATTATTTTATAGACATAACTATTGATTATTTCACTTTAATTAAATGGCGAACAACAAACGATCGACCCATCTAACCATGGAGTAATGAGTATTGAAAAGAAGATGGTTCGACAGTTCGATTGCCCGTCTCGTCCACCACGGGCCTATTTTAGGGCGGATGTTATCCTTAAAGCTCACCCAACACGTTCAGGCCCTTAAAGTAGCTCAGAATCTTTCTGAATGAGGTCTCTTTTAGGTCTTCTAGGGAAAGGTCAACCTTCCCAAAGATGTCATATGTGACTCTGGTTGCAACATTCTGATATTGTTAGACACTGCATAACGTACTTGTTCCCATGTACCACACCAGAACAATTGTTCCAATGGAGCACTTTCTGACTTGTCCATATACTGATTTGCTGTTTAGCTGCCGTAAGTGCTATTCCAATGGCAGGTTCATGTCGCCGAAGATGCTCCGCAAGAGTGTCTACTTCTTCATTGTCATTAATGGTAGCCAGGTTAAAGATAGGTTATTAGTCATGCCCTCTGTATTTAGAATGTTTCTACAGCTCCGGATCAGCCTCGAGCTGGATTTATGCGCCTCCAGTGCTTTCGGCATCGCCTGACTGTCGCTGATAATTTCTATTGGTTTATGTCTGATATTTTTATCCAAGATCTCTCTAGCAGCCATCGTAGTGGCATAGATTTTAGCGTGAAAAGTCGTTTTGTGATGTACAAGGTTATAGTATTTTCTAACTCTTGGGTTACGACAGAATATTCCTGCGCCAACATCGTGCGTAGCCGTCAGTAAATCAGCAGGCGTCTGCCTGCGTCAGTGTTGTTTCGTTTTCACATTATCTGGAAATTCAAGTTGCACACCTTGGATGGTGGGTAGTACCTAGTCCTCTACTCTCCTCTTCCTGGATCCGCATAGCACCTGGCTCCGAACGCTTCAATGATAGCAAGCAGCTCCTCTACAAGTAGCTACCCCCGCTACCGTGCAGGGATAGTATTCCGCCGTGCAGACCCTACTGCCCCTATCCATGGAATTATTCAGCGAGACCTCGATTTAACTCGTATATTCGAAGACAACAAACATTTCCATATTTACCATCAACGTTTATATTACAGCAGATGCCTCTGCTAAATTAAGAAAAGGAGCAATAAATAGCTTTCCACCCAACAGTCAAAATCCCTCTCTTTTCATCAACTCCTGATTTATTGTTTTATGAAATACACGGACTCCTTACTCCTGGTAGACAGAAACTTAAATCCGTTTCTAGTACTTATTTCACTTTTACTAATATTGCTGGTATGGTAGATTCTAAAATAAAGCTAGGAGCCGGCACAGTGGCATTTTTTCTGCTATTTGTTTAGGTATTTTCTTTGGTGTCTTTTAGAATGAACACAATCACACAAACATGATTGTCTCATTGACCCGTTATATTTTAAATAAGGAGGTTTTTAGACAAATATGTATTTATGGTGATATGTGTCTTATTTTAGTAATGTTGCAGTATATCACCGGTTCATTTCAATATTTACATTCACTTATTCGAATGAATGCATGCAACTTAACATACACTAACGTTAATTTGGTAGTGACTAAAATTGCATGTAAAGTATGCCTCAAGGTAAAAACATAATAAATATTTTACAGAACACTATATTTCTGATAACAAATGCAACCAGATATAATTTTAGTAGTTTAGGCGATATGTTTTGAAAAAAAGTCACACTTATATATCTGCTGTGCTAGATTCCATGTAACAAGTGACATCTCCCTTATTCCTAGATATAAGATCAAGCAAGCCATCGATGAAAATGTTGTGCAGAATTCTAAAACGTACTTTTTAAAACTACGCCTAGTAAACCACTCTCTAAGAAACCTACACCAAATCATTTTTTTTTAATCGCAATCCTCATCGTTTCAACTTTATGATTGGAGTACTAGAAGTTAGAAATACAACGGTATAAACAAGTACTTCTATTTAATAAATAGTTACTGAAAAAAGATATTTTAAACTGTTAGTGTAAATTTGTTTGTGCGGATACAAACGTATATGTTGTTTTCTGTATTGCCACATGCAGCATACGCTTACCTAACTTTGTGGATTAGAAATATCTAATTCCTTTTATCTATTTTTTTTTCGCCAAATGAACGTGTCGATATATATATGTCAAAGATTTATGAAGAGTGTTATAAAAGATCTCGTGAAGCAGCAACTATTTATACAGAGGGATTTCATACAATTTCTTGGTGTTGAAGTTAAAATACAAACGGATTTATTTGCGTGAAATTTGAAACATTCTCATCATATAACATCAGTTGGAACAGAAGAAATGCAAAATGTTCAATTGTATCCACATATTTCAGTTATAGCTGTGACAGAAGATGGGAATAAGTAATTCAATAATACAGAGAATACTAACCGTTCACAAATATTATCCTCTGAAAATTCAGTTATTACAAGCATTACGACCTGCACATGTTGAACGGAGACTAAGATTAATTGCTGTACTGTTAAACGATAATCGCAGTATTTCCAATGACATTCTGTGGATTAACGAAGCACGATTTTATAGCAATGGGATGGTGAATCGCCACAACTACCATTGCTGGGTTCCTGAAAATCTTCAATGGATGCGTGACACTCTTTTTCAGATAATATAGGGTTGACGTATCATTGGCCCATGCATCTTTGAAGGAACTTTGACAGACTTTTCCGAGTTAATGGAATAAGTTCTATTAACAGGGCCAATGATTTGTAGTGGCAAGAGAATAGTGCTCCACCTCATAGCTCGGGGTTGGTTGCAGAGTATTTAAATTATATGCATCCCAACAGATAGATTGATACCAATACCAACGGTCTCATTCAATGAGCAGTTCATTCGCCGGACTTAAACCCTTTGGACTTCTTTTTGTGAGGGTATTTGAGAGATACTGTGTATTCTAGTCGCTTTGAAAGTTAAAAGGAAGTAAGTAAATGGTTAATTTTAAGAATTATTTATGTATTTAATATTCATTTAACTTTATGTAAGTATCTTTTTGTTATTTTATGTTAATATGATCATTTTGTATTAAATATTTCTTGAATGCAATTTTTGCTTATACCACTGTATTCCAAACTCTTCCTACCTCGATCATAATGCCAAAAAGATGAGGAGTGTAACTTAAAATAAAATGTTTGTGGTAGGTTTCTTAGAGAGTGGTTTACAAGGGGTAGTTTTAAAAAGTATACCTTTTTACGATTCCATAAAGCATTTTGAAGGACACATTGTTCGATCTTATATCTCTACAAATAAGAAAAATATCGCTTGTAATAATGAATCTGTTACACCCGGTGTAGCAATATTAAATATTTTTTACTATTTATACAATATACGAAATGAGGAATAATGGATGATCAAGAACTGTATATATTGTAAAATAATTGTTATCATAAGGGCGAATAATCTATGCATACCACGTCACAAAACTACACTATACGAAAGAACACCAAGGTGTCAAACAATAAACAATAAAATTATAGTATAAATTACCAGATAGCACAAAAAGCAAACCAACTTTAAGGACGAGCGGCCACTGCGCGCGAAGCGAAGCTTTGCTGAGCGAAACTATTTTTCTTGAATTACATTGGTGCCAATGTGATTTTACGTGCACACCATAACTAAAGCTAAACGCAGCGAATTAGGCTAGCGAAGATATGCAGCAATATTTATTTTCGCTCGAACCAGAACAGACCTAAAGCGATCGAAAAAGAATATTGCTTCATATCGTCGCTATGGTCTAACTTCGCTTCGCTTAACTTTAGTTACCGCGTACACGTAAGAATTAAGAAGATATAGTGTCGCCCAGCTTAGAGCTTTGCTTCGCGCGCAGTGACCGTTCGCCCTTATCCATGATATTTGCATCTATAGTTTTTAGTACGACGTTATTTTAAATTATGAGATAGCTGTTAATTGTTATGCTTGATAATACTTATATCTTTTAGATCTATAACAATGAAATGTATTATTACTAGTATTCGGCTGTCAGCACGTGACTTTTCCTAAGCACTTTTAACCTTGGGTATTAAGAGTATATTTCTTTTCATCGGTAAACAAAAACGAAACTCCACCACCTACCTAATTTCAGTTTCTTATCAACGGAAAGAAGTTGTGCGAGGCTCTCAGTAAATGTAACTAACGATTTGAAATCGGCATCATCATAGATTACTTCTATTCCTAAATCTCGAAGATGATCAATATACTTCGAAAATAATGATATCAACTTGTCCTATCGATGTTAACATCAACTACAATACGCCGGCTTGGACGAGCGACTATTCCCTCACGTAACCAGAACATCTGCGGTCGTCCTCACGACAATTCACTCCGGGGAATTATTCCGCCTATCGCAATAAAGTGATTTTACTTCGGCAACCATACTTACCGGTGCGACGGCAAAGATCGCGCACCGGCTCTACGTCCTTCGGAGCGACATTTTTCAGCGGCATCCCTTGCGTTATTACACCGTAAAGCCGGGCGAGATGTCTGTCCAAAGAAAGCGTTCTACGTCAGATGACAAGTGACGTAATTTTTTTTCTTTCTTCCGCACTCATACTGGTCCAGGCGGTGAGCATCCGATGGGATGGGAAGGGAACAAAATTCATTATTCAGCGTTGCACAATGAAAAATTCATGAGTTGATATTCGCCTAAATCTAAGCTGGCGTTGGCAGAACCTACTGGCTTTGCCTCGAGAATTAGAAATCATCTGATGGTAACATAAGAGTATGTCAGTTTCTGTAATAAAACACAGTGAAAATTAAACTTTCCTTAACAGAGTAGGCGTTGAACTAGAATTGCCATAACGACACAACATACCCTATATCTATATATCAAATAAACAAACAATGATGCTTTTCATGGCTGCGGTCCACGCAGTTATTAAATAACTATAAAAGAAAAATGTTAGAGAAGAAAATATGATTGGCGTTATGATGGACTGGATATTTTCGATTAGATTGAATAACTTGCGAATATGTAAATGGTTTTGTTAGACCCCAAACTGGGTGCGTCCAAAAAGGTATTGAGCTTGTGATCTGATTAAACAAGATTGTTAGTAAAGTTTTTTATTGGGAGAGCCGTCTGACCTGAAGTCTTTTCTTTACCCATTGATTTATGCTAGATATTCCAATTTCCTGGTGCTCTATACTAGCCTGTACAGGTCTCTGGTTGGTCAATTTATATAACCCCGTGGGTTCATTTTTTGCTTGCCAAAAATTATCTTAGCATCCAGAACCTCGCTTTCACAGGATGTGGTATGCAGTTTTTCTCATTTCATTAAGCAGTCTACTATATTAGGTATCTGCAGTATTGATCACCATTTTTTGTAGGAACCCTTTCAGTGCTCAATATCCTGTTAGGAAACCTGCTACTATGCGAAGATTATTCACTCTTCCCTAATAAAGGTCTTTCCCTGAGTTTTTCCTAATTGCGTTGTTCCAGTACTCTTTGAGTTTTTCTTAGACCCAACTCCCTACCTGCCCTCGCAGTGTGTGTTTTTAACACTCCTGGAACTGGTCCTAAGCCTATAAGTGAAGTCCGTTTTTGCCAACACACGGGCCGTTTCGTTTCCTTCGATTCCCGAATGTCTGGACACCCACAGTAAAGTAACTTCATTGCGGTCTTAAAGGCTATTCAGTTCTCGAATGCATTGGCCCAACCAATTTTGGTTGTATGCTAGGGTTCACTAATGCCCTCAGTATCGTCTAGCATCTCTTGCAACACCGATTCGTTTGTTTTTACAAGGCCTCTTGTTGATTTTTGTTGCACTCCGTCTGTAAACCAAATAAGTTCACCGAGCCTGTGCCTGTAGTTGGATTGAGTCCAGCTTATCCAATTCGTGATTTTCACCTTGAAATTTCTTTTAAATGGATATGTCGAAATCATATGGTCTAATCTATTACTCAAAAGGTTGCCTTCCAGATGATGGACACTATTGTTGTTGCAATTTGCGTTATTATTCCCAAATACGTAAGCCTGCGTATCTTGCTATGTTCAGTTATAGCACTTTGTTGCTCCATCTTTGTGCGGCATTCCAGAAGTGCATAAATGGTCATGGGTTTTGCCACCGTAGTGTATGTCAAATACACCATTTTGAGCTTAACCCCCATTTTTTTTGCATGAGCTCTCCTAGGCAACATACAGTCCTTTGCCACAATATTAGCGCCGCCAGGCCACCTTGAAAATTTTGATAATTAGGAGAAACCTTGTCAAAGTTGATAATACGAATATTTAGCATTTCACTTAATGTATTCTACGTTTTGTTGGATAAAAATGCAGGGTGTTTCTTAATTACCAGTGCTATCTCCGCCCTGGTGTTATTTCTCTGCAGCTGAGGATTCCAAGTGATCTTAAAATATGACACCAAGATCTTTCACTTCCTCGGAGAGCTTTATTTATTCACTGCGGGGCTTTAGATCTAACTTCTTCCTTCTCGTGAATGCTATTGTTGTGTTTTGTTTATGCCCTCCTCCTCGGTCCATCCTTGTACAACGTGTAGAGCGTTCTGCATTTTGTTCCGCACTACGTTGTTGAATTTACACTAGGTCAGAATAACAATATCATCCCCGTTTTCGAAAGTTTTATGCGTTCCATTGACCAATCTTACTATTAGCTCGTTCACGACTAGATTCCACAGCAGTGGGAACAAAACCTCTCCCTACTGACATTATATTTCGTCCCGAGACATCAGTGTTTCTCCTAAGATGGTTGTGTAAATTTATCTTCGTGTAAGCATGCAGTCTATCCACCTGCAACTGTTTCATCGATCCCGCCATTCCTTGATGCAATAAGATGTATGAAGTCCTTATCAGATATGTAGTCAGAACGTGCAGGACCCAGCAGAGCCAAATTAGCATCATTTCAGAAGCGAATCTTATATATGATCTAAAAAATCTAGATGCATTTATTACAGTTAACTAACAATTTCCATCCTGAGTCTCAATGACAAGGTTAGCAGTGATTGCATTGATGATCTTCATCTCTTTACAGAATTAGGTTTTTAACGAAGAAGTTCTCGCTACCATTTTAGAGGAACCTGAGAGTATTAGTTTGTTACTTGGAATGTGTTAGAATGTCAAGAACCCAACACGGTTCAAGTTAACAATACGGTAGGTCAAGGATCGGTTTTGGGTTCACTGTTGTAGAGCATAGTATACAACTACCCGTGCAGAGTTGGATAACCTCGATTAGTGTCGCCAATGACATTCCAGTAGTATCGAAAGCACACACGGAGAATTTATTAATGCTATAAAACGGACGCTGTCTTGCTAAAAATTAAGATGTAGCTGCAAGCTAAACACCACCAGTCTTGCAGCTGAAGAAACAAAATGAATACAGCATCATCGCCTAATAAGAGTTGCCCAATGCAATTTAGGGTGGGAGACGATAGTGCACGGAGAGTGAAGACTTCTGGCATCTCCTATAGACGATCAAATGTTGTATGCTGCACCACTACGAAAGAAGATAGTAAACCACAAAAACTGGTAAGTACGTACAAACGAAGTTGACCTGACAGCAATTGCAGCAAAAGAAAAGTTGATAGATGATTGATAGACTAGATAGTAGCGAGTATGTTTATTGGTACAAACATACTCGCTGATACCAAATACCAAAACTTAGGTTGCTAGAAAATAAGAAAGGAATAAGCTATTACGCAACGGAAGAATAGCTTGAATATGGTAGTTTTTGATATTACTTCTACGCAAGAAATAAAGTCAATTCTGGCGACTGTATATGTGCTGGCTCAAGCAAGCACATATACAGCAAGTTCAAAGAGCAACAAGGATAACCTCCACAATGGGCAAATTCATCGCGTTACTGAGTTGTGCAACTCTGTGGGATCTGTTGTGTGCCGCTCTTAGAAACATAATTGAAGCTATAGTAAAGTACGTACCAGCGAACCTTGCGTCCCTGGTACAAACATCCTCTACAACGAAACAAGCAAAAGTGGTTCTGCTCAAGAAATGCGAAAATGGGGAGATGTTTCTTTTTTTTTAATAAACAACCCCACTTAACTGGAATCCTAGTAGGTATACAACAGGGGTTCTGGGCCAGTTCAAGGTCGCGCCTCGCTCACATGGTTTTCAACTACGCCGGCCGCGTGCGCGGATAATCCCCCGCGGAATTCCCGGTCAATTCAATTATCAGTGTTGACCGGCTTATTTCGCGGGTTGCCTAGCGGTCAGTTTAATTATCATTGTTGACCATCGTCTTATTTCGCGGGCAATACGTATCCGATAAAATTCTTTTGGAAAATATAATAACAGCATAGATTTTCTTGCAGAGAGACACGTATGTCAGCACAGTATCCTTGTTGTCTATTCCTGCGCATAATTCTACTTTTAAAAATGCATTTATTTAACATGATACAAAAATATTGCATATAATATATAAGCACATTGTAGAATATACACAGGTTTTCTTGCACAGGCCGGCCATATTGTAGACATTTTTCTTACCGGATATTTTCCGTGTCTGCCGGTCGTAGACTGTTTTACTAAGTAGATAAAAAAAAAAGTTCGCTTCCTTTGTGGCCGAGTGTTGGGGCTTTTGTTCCTACGTAACGACTCGTTATGAATATCCGCTGTCGCGATAAAGTGCGCGGAATCATTTTCCTTCCAAGCCCAAAACGGCTGTCCCCTCGTGCCTCTCCGCCGCTGTTTGTCTTCTGTTTCTCCCCCCATCCCATCTACTGTGTTATCTCGTTTATTCTTTTTTTTCATTTTTGCTGCAACGCGAACGAATTTTCTACCGTTTTGCCTTCAGTACGTCTCATAATTATTCATTAGCGGTGAGATGTGAAATTATTAAAGAGTGGTCCGTTCGTACTGCGGACCACTCGATCTATTCTCATTTTACATGTGTGGGGATGAGGGAATAATGCGGAAAAGGGAAATTATTCTGCGAATAGAGGTTTTGCTCCAATTTTGCATGTGAAATGATCCTGGAACTGTACAGGTTTTTTTCTCTTCTGGTTAACTAATCAAGAAATGCAGACAGCAGGAAATAAAAAAAAAAAGAAATGCAAAAGTGAATAAGCACACCAACCAATTTAATTCACAAAACGAAACCTAGTGGATAACTCATCGTACCACGAAAGACAGATACACATAGGCCAAATAAAGTCCTGAGAACCTGATTATAGGATTGCACTGCTCTTTTTCTGGGCACAGTTTAGTTTACAAGCCTTAAATATTATTTGTTTATCAGAGAATATACACTGTTAAAAAACAAATTAGTGTAAAGTTATAACTGCTTTAGCCATACTCTGATATTAGGTAACTATTACTGTAACGCCCTCAATACATATTTATGAATGTAAAAATCGATAATTTTTGTATTAAAGCAGACGGTAATGTAAATTCACATTTTTTTATCGTAATCTGGACAGCTGCTATAAACTGGATGTAGAAATACATGAATAAATATTTTTTTTTTCGACAATACGTATTTTTGCATGCCAATTTTACTTTTACATATACATTTGAAACACCCCTACACTCAAGTTAACTTACAAAAAGCATCCTGTTATGCATCAACATAACAATTTTATTGTTATAAACCGCGGTTCATAAGAATTCTTTAATTTTAATTGTAAGTACAGACATGCTCAGATGTATCAGACACCGAAATTCTTTGCGCATAATCAATGTGAGGTGAGTACAAAATAAAACTCTTAATTTAAATGCGTTATAAATAGTATTTTAATTAAGAATCTTAATAATTTGTCGCATTTCTGTAAGATTTTAATACAGTTGCAATAAGTACTTTTTTTCAGTGCGTAAAAAACGGACGTCTCAGAAACGTGAACATGCATAAAAATTTAATAGATCTAGGAGAAGTATCTATAAAAACGAATACCTAAACACTTAAATTAACTGCCACAGATATAATGCCAAAACAGGAAATTAATGGTAAAAAACGAAACAGACTCCCCCCAATTTTCTACTAACCCTTGAGTTAGAATATTAATATAATAATCTTACCTTTTTTAATTCCATCCTTAAAGTTTGGATCATTTTTATTCCATATACTCAGGTGCTTTTAAATTAGTGATATTAGCATACATTTATCGACTTCTATTGTGGAAAGGTACAAATCGGATGTCGGCAACGACTATTTGCACGTGCTGTGCTTATTTGCGGTACGCACCATTGCCCGGTGAACCCGCAACATTTTGCTTGTAAAAACGCAATATGTGAACCCACGTTAATGAACCTGGTTTCATATAGCTTGGAAACATTTTTTTTCGTGAATAAGGTAACAAAAATTAATGGTTTATCAACATTATCTTCTAAAAAAGAGACCATGAAGACGGCTAAAACATTTATATTCAAACTTTGACTACTTCTTTCAGGATGTCGTTCTTAATAGTAAATGGTTCTGGTTGGGAAAACTGAAAAGATGTGAAAAATGCAAGCAATTACAGGCATTATACCCAGAATTAATAGTATACTCTAACAATATTATATACTTTTATAAATACCTTTTGTTACCGAAAAAAAGTTCCATTTTTGTAGCTCTTGTTTGAATAGAAATACTATTTCAACTGCATTTTCCTTTTTCATCCAGATAACATTTAACTCTTTTAATTAGTTCACATAAACCGATATTTTAAAATAATAGATATTAGTTTTTACTTACTACATACAATATAAATAATTTTGAGTAAACCATTGATGAGATTTCCATTCGATAAAATAATTTGAATGAGTTCGCTATAGCCCTCGCGTAAACTAAAACGGAATATTCTATTTAATTACGTCAGTTTCATTCCGATCAATTGATTTATGGAAAATTCCGTTATTCTTTGCTTTCATAGGTATATTTTATGGATAGGTACATATATTTATATTACGCAGGCGGATTTAATTTTAGGAAATTCGATATAAATATATAAATATTTTATTTTTATATCCCTTGTTGTATTTGAACTTGAACAAATAAACGGGTAATTTTAATTTATGGATATTCTAGGATGAAAGCTTTTATTTTTATATAGAAAATAAAATTTGATGTAGTAAATTGGTTACCCATATTAACAATAGAAAATATCTTTTGTTTATTAATGGTATGTAATTTACTGAGTTCCAGCAGGCAGACTGTCAATCATCTTTTTTTCTGGTGACTAGATTAGTACGGCAGAAATTTCTGTAACAAAACCACACCTCATGTGTAAAAAACAAATTGGTGCTTTGATATTCCGGCAAAGCTTTATTATACAGAGAAAAAAACTGATGTCAGCTCTATTGCCAGATATTTAAATTTATAGATCTAAATCTTCTGATTGCTCTGATCATTTATATCATAGATGCCATTTAAAAATAAATACAATCTATCTCTTGAATGCAGTTTATCTACGACTATTTAGGTTATTTTTTTTTTAACTTAGGCATTTTTTTCTTTGATGCTTTTTATACTGAAGGATATGTTGGTATAATAAGTACAGAGCGACAAGGTCATTAACACAGTCATTGGGCGACTGGGACGGACAGTGACAGGTGGACACAGTGTACACGGATTTTTCGCACGCCTTTGATACTTTGGATCACACACTTTTACTATATAAATTAGATTCCTTTGGCTTTTTCCCCAACTTGTGTTTGTTGATAAAATCGTACCTAACTGACAGAATTAACTATGTATTTTATAACGGATTTTGTTCATCTGAATTTCGATTGACGAGCGGTGTTCCACAGGGCTCCAATCTTGGACCATTACTTTTCAATATATTTATTAATGATCTTCTTGAATCCCTGAATTGTCCCGTTTTGGCGTATGCTGATGATGTCAAGTTGTTCTGCTGTGTATCTGGTCCTGATGATGCAAATATCTTGCAACAAAATATCAACATTTTATTTGAGTGGTCTGACGCTAACAACTTGGTACTAAATATTGACAAATGCTACACTGTGTCATTTACTAGAAAAACTAAGCCTCATAACTTTATGTACACCATTGCTGACCGTGTTTTAAACAAATTAAATGTTATCAAAGATTTGGGAGTTAAGTTTGACGCTGATTTGTCCTTCTCTTCACACGTCGAAGGTGCATGCTTATCTGCATCTAGAATGCTTGGCTTCCTCAGTAGAACATCCAAACAGTTTAAAGATATCGCACTTCTGAAATCTCTTTTTTTTGCTTTTGTTCTACCTAAGTTGGAGTACGGCTCTATAATTTGGTTCCCTTATTATGCCTCGCAACAGATTCCTATAGAGCGTATTCAACGTCGATTTCTGAGATTTTTATCATTCAAACAAAATGGAACTTATCCGGACTGGTTCATTTCTTATGAGGAGCTGCTAAATGTACATCAAATGCGTCCTCTCAGCCATCGACGTAATGTCCATAGTGCTCGTTATTTATACAAGCTTATTAATAATAAAATTGATTCTCCGTCTTTACTGTCAGCTATAAGTTTTAACGTTCCACGAATTGTATCTCGTCATTCTACTACATTCAACATGCCAACGCCAAGAACTAACCTATTACTTAAAGCACCACTTCACCACATGACACGTAATGCGGAAATCTTCTACGAAGACATTTTCCTGGGAACTACTACGCAATAGTATATTTATTTTTCTTATTGTATTTAACTTTTTCTTTATAATGTATGTATTTTTCTACATATTTGTTATTTGTATGCACATATTATATATTTTTGTGCTGTAATTGGGGTTACTTGTTGGGCAAATAAATGTCTATTATTATTATTATTATTATTATTATTATTATCTCCGCGTGATATAGTCGATCCAATAATCATGCAGTTCAACAAATGAACATAATAAATTTACCTTCAAAAAACGTAAAAGTCCTAGGCCGCAATTTAATTGGTAATTGGGTTATTTGCATGTACCATGGACGACATAAAAAACGGGGACAAGTCTAAATACCGAATTCAGCATTATTTAACTATTGCATATGGTACTTTCAATGTATTCCTATATTTGTCTCTGTAGTAACAAGTGAAATAATGTGATCATGTTCATTTCATTGTCATTTAATTTGTGAATTTTACATTTTAGGAACATATTATTACGTTTTAAACATTATACATTAAAGAAATAAAAAAATGCTAATATTTTGTAAAGCCTCCGTTTTGCTCAATAACGCTCTGAAGACGTCGTGGCATTGAATAAATTAAAGCTTGTGTGTATTCCGGTGCAATTTCTTCCCAAATGTTTTCGATTGCTTGCCACAGCTCTTCTGAATTTTGGGGTCTAAAATTGGCATTATAAATTTTCTTCACCATACTACCCCAAACATTCTCAATGGGGTTCAAGTCAGCACTGTTTGCCGGCCAAGGTAATACAGGCACTTCGTTCTCTTCAAACCATTCCGTAACAACATGTGAAGTATGAATAGGGCTGTTGTCTTGTTGAAATATAAAATTTCCATCAAATATTTGTGTTATAGAAGGTAGCATTATGTTGTCTAATATGGTTCTGTAAATATTTCCTGTTAATCGTTCATCTATTCTCCAGCAAATCCCCGGTCCATTAACGCTGATCCAAGCCCAAACGTTTATACTGAAACGTCCACTTCTTTTAATTTATTGAACGTATTCATGCGAATACCTGTTACTGTTGCCTGGTCTATATAATCTTAATCGACCGTTATGACATGATTGAAAGATCTTTTCATCTGAAAAAATGACACTATCCCAAAAATTATTGTCCCTATTAACATATTCTTCTGCAAACTCCAGACGTCGTTGTTGATGAACTTGAGTTAGGAACCCTTTTCTTGCAGCAGAATAGTTTCTTAAATTAGAATTTTTAATACGACGAAGAGCTGTTCTATGCGACGCAGGAAAAGCAGTTTCCTCTTTTGCTGTTACTGCGGTAGAAAAGGGATTATCTCTGTGGTAATTAATAAGTGCTGCATCATTATCCGCTGTAGTAATCCTTGTTCTTCCAGATCCAATATATCTTGATAATCTTGCTTCATTAACCCATCTTTGCTTACTTCTCAGGATAGTATGTTTACTTTTGTTAAACTCTTGGGCAACTTGTCGTATTGACCACCCGTTTTCCAACATTGTCACCACTCTTGCTTTATTAACTGTGCTTAAATTTTGAGGCATTTTCAATTAGATTATACACAGAATGAAATAGATAAATCAAAATTACAGAATTATTAAAAAAATTTCTATGGCAACGATTTCCTAAATACACCTATTCACAATATAACAATTTCAGTGTACCCATTTTATTTGGCGCCGCCGCCGGTGGTACCTACGCCCACAGGCAAATAACCCAGTAACCATCAAATTGCGGCGTAGGAGTTTTAAATTGTTTAAGTTAATTTTATCCGACAATTCGAATAAAATTACATTTGAGGTGCAATAAATATTCGAAGGATGTGCCAGTTTTATATTATTTAGTAAATTTTAATAACAAATACGAAATTGTACATGTACTGGAAAAACAAGGTTTACATGATTCTTTGTAGTAGATTCACAAAGTTATTACATGTAATATCCTCGGTTTATCATAGTAAAATTACTGTATTTTTTTCCTGTTTATAGGAGACAATCCAATAATTTATGATCATTGGAAATTAATTATTGCCATCAAACTTCTTAATATGTAATTTACAACAGAAAAGCAATAGACGAAACTTTGTATACTAAAATGTTGCCTCCTTCGCTTTCTATATTTCCAGCATCTACCGATGTATGCTGCACCATTTAGCGCAAGAATCTTTATAGAAATTAAATAACCGAGCATTAATTCAAATTATGCAGGCAGACAGCCCACTGAATCCTAATACACCCCGCCCCCATATTACCCGGTCACGTACTTACCGTGTGTATACCACGTTTATAGCGATGAAATTATCTGTACCGGAGACTAATGTACCCATAGATCTTCCTAATATACGCGGGGGCCGTATTTCGTTCCGACAATAGCTCATTTGCCGTGCGATGCGCATTCTACCCGCAACGAACTGAACGGGGTAGAAGATCCCTGCCTCCGTATTTTTGCGGGTTTATTTAGCACAGAATCTCGCGTCGAACAATGCGCATACCGCAACCGGTAACGCCATCACGGACTCCGGACGCGTCGCCGGTAATTTCTATAGCCGTTTGATTTATCTGCACAGGTGCCCGAATGGGCTAGGAATACCTGTCTGCGGGTACGTTCCGGGACAATTTGAAAATTGAATAGAGAGAAACGTACAGCCCCATTCCGTCTCGTCCCAGTCCTGCCACCACCTGCCGGGGAGGACGGGATTCGAGTCGGTCGGTTCGTACGTGCCGGGGCGGCGTGAAACAATTTAATAACGCTGCGCCTGGGGTCGTGGCATCTATGTGACAAATCGAGTAATAATTTAGAGTGCATTACGAAACTGGTTACTCAACCCAATGCACGCCAACGGGCGGAATTCAACAATAAAAGATATAATGGTACCTCTATTTCGATTATGAGGGATTGCTGGTATCGCACTTTTGTTCAGGGTTTACAGATTCAATATACAGATATGCTCACATGTATTAGACACCTATCACTGAGAGAAATAGATAGTACTCTTTAACATAAATATAGTATACTTTAATATATTTTATAGCTCCTATAGGGACAATCATATTTTATATTACCGGTGACAATATCTGTATAGTAAATATCTGTGAATACTTTTTATTAACTCGTATGGTAAAGTGTACTATATTTGTATTATTAATTTGAGCATACATGTTAGTAAATGTGAAAAAAATGTCTAGTAGCGCTGACTATATTTGATAATAACTGTTAACAATGAAAACTATAATAAATATATTTTAATAATTTTTAATTATAATTAATTAATATAATTTGATTAGCCGGTGACAGCCGGGCGAATTGCCGTCGTATCGGGCAGGATTGCGGGAATCAGACCGGCCCGTGTACTGTAGAGTACTACCGGTAATGAAGCGCCTCGTAATTCTCGTCTGTGGGCGATTGTTCACAGTACTTTTTACACGACGTTAACCATGTATAAGCATCATATAGATATGACGCAGCCACATTTACCGATCACAATTTACATTGAGTACGAATTTCAAAGATTATGAAACAATCGTAGCGCCATCTTTACGACAAAAGCTGTAGTATCACATATTTATGTAGCTAAACCAATTATGAGTATTATGATATTCCTACTATATAGATATAAAACTATATAGCATTCATTTCATTCCATCTCATTATTAATGCCGTTTTCAATAATCAAAGTAAGGTGACTGTTGCAAGCACCTAACCTAACCTAAATAAACACAACACAGTAAATTTGCTACACCTGTTATTATAACTGTCTTCACTACATTATATGCAATTTATTATATTCACTTGTTGTAAAATATTGTAAAACATTTCACTATATTTTGTAGAAGATTGTCACACAATATTTTTAAACAATTTTATTGCTTTTTTTGTAACCGTGATATAGGAAATTGCAACGCCGTTGTTCTAAAATTTTGCACAATAGTAGGAATTCTTACGACAATTTCCGTCAAACAGTGAAGTGTAAATATTACAACATGGATTTTTCTCTGTGCAGACACAAACATGCACCGACACGAATACGTACACCTGTATCACACGTACATAACACGTGTGAGTGGCAATACAGCTTATTGGTCGATTTCTTCGGTAAAGATCGACAATGAATAGAGCAAGGGGTGGGAAGAGCGTTACGAACATTTATGTTAGAAATTGAATATGCATCGAATACCTGGTAACATCCAGATTTTACCTCTTACTATAAGCATGGTAACATCTGGTTATTTTACTCTTAATACCCCACATATTGTCGTTTTGACAATAATTATGTTACTAATTAACATAAAGAGATTTACTATCTAATTTCTACAATCCATTTTTCTCAGTGTATTTTTTGCGAATAATCAAAGTAAGGTGAGTTCAAAATAAAACTCTTAATTTAAATGCGTTATAAATAGTATTCTAATAAAGAATCTTAATAATTTGTCGCATTTTTGTAAGATTTTAATACAGTTGCAATACTTTTTTCAGTGCGTAAAAAACTGACGTCTAAGAAACGTGAACATGCATAAAAATTTAATAGAGATAGGAAAAGTACCTATCTATGAAATCTGTTGACATTTGAGCATAGCTGTATGTATAAACTCAGTAACACATTTAATTCAAGTAGGAAAGTAAAAACCAATATAGCTATGCTCAAAAGTAATAGACATTTCTATGATTTACCAATAATTTCGTGTTTTGGCAGGTAATTTAAGTATTTAGGTATTCGTTTTAAGATTTTACAACAGTTTTTATAGATACTTTTCCTAGATCTATTAAATTTTTATGCATGTTCATATTTCTGCGACGTCAGTTTTTTTACGCACTGAACAGTATTGCAACTGTATTAAGAGCTTACAGAAATGCGACAAATTATCAAAATTCTTTATTAAAATACTATTTATAACGGATTTAAATTAAGAGTTTTATTTTGAACTCACCTTACTTTGATTATTCGCAAAAAATATAGGTGTCTCAAACATCTGAGCATATCTGCATGTTTTGGAAAGATTTTCTAGAAACATTCTTCTTCTTCTCACCTCGAAAGATTTACACGAATTTTAGGTGCTTATGAATATGTTGGAAACTATAACAGATACTTTTTTTTGTGTTAAAATATAATTTCATTTATAGTACATATCCAAAGGATGGCACAAATTATTTAGGAAATTTCTTATTCTTTTTTAATTTAGTTAATTAGTTTTTTTGGCAATAGGGCTGGATAAATCAAAGAGTTAAATTTTTTAAAACGTTTTGACTTTATTAAGTCTTTTTCATTTAAAATCGAAACGTTTTAAAAAACAATTAACTAACTACTTTAATATAAAAGTTTGTAACTCTGATAAATTTTCACTTAACAACGAAATTTTTCTTTCCGTATACTTATTTTTTAAATTGAGACTACTCTACGTCGATAGAAGCAGCTAACTCGATATCTGCGCTATTTGACTTTGCAAATGTTACATGCGGTCGAAATGCCTACCTCTAGTGATAAATTCGTCAATGCTGTTTTGGCGAAATTGCTTGAATGCCTAGCCCCAACCTCAAATGCTTGAATCGCCCGTTACTGAACGGTATGAACGAAGTTGACTAGCCTTGATCTAACCTATCCTACATCATATTGATAGCTATATGATCTCAAAAAAATGGAAGTACGGTAAATAAATGTAAAAAAAATAAAGAGGTAAAGTTAAGATGTTATTTTCTATATATGTGTTCTGACATGATTCAGTTGCAATTAATTTAAAAATTATTCTGATTGCTCGTTTCTACAATATAGAAACCCGATTTATGTCAACCCCGGCTCTCCACAACACAATGGCATAACTTAGGACAGACTGGAAAAGAGAAAAATAAATTGATAAGAGATGTTGCCTACCTACAACATTCCTAAGGCTAATAATATGTATTTATTTTATTGCATAGGTGATTAATTTGGTTTCTCCAACTTAAATCGTTGTTGATAAAAATTCCTAGATACTTTGCAGCAGATATTGCCTCAAGGTTGACATTATGAAACTCGAATAAGGGTTGTTTTATTAGTATTTAAAACTCTTTGATTTTTATTGCACCAATTTCTAAACTACTCAGTGGTGTTACAAACACTTAGCTGTAGGTCATGTTCATTATTTGATTCAATGTCCGCTGGAGCATCTGCATACAGGGTTACGTACTCTTTAACATAATCAAGTAGATCATTAATAAAGATTGAAAAAAGAAAAGAACTTAAGATCGAGTCTTGTGGCACACCGTAATCTTTCATCTCTAAATTTAACAACTATATTTCTATTTCTCATGTACGTTTCTATCCCTGGAAGAGTGACACCACTGAGGCCCGCTGCATATAACTTTCTTAGTGTGAAATCAATCTTAACGCAGTAAAATGCTTTTGGCATGTCGAAAAAGATGGCGGCAACAATCTTACTCTTGTACGTACATCTGTCTATACACCTTATCAATAAAGCACACCAAGGCTGTCTCTGTGAATCGATTAGGTTGTAGCCGTGTTGAAAGAGAGTCAAAATTTTACTTCTTTCTAAAAATACCTATAATCTATCTAGTAGAAGTATCTCAATTAACTTACTAAAGACATTGGTCAGACAAATAGGTCGATGATTGTCAATGACTTCTGTATTTCCATTTTTAAATATAAGAACTACGATTCCAATCCTTAATATTACAGGATATTTACCTATACTTATTGAACAATTTGCATACAGTCTGTTATACTAAACTTCAAGCCCTCATAGGACAAGCATATAAACTTTGAAACGACCTGTTAACACAAATTATATACAAATTGTAACACACTATTCTTTACGTTTCAAAATCTTTAATATTTGTAAACTGCTTACGAGTTAAGACATGTTATCTTTTTTGTCAGTTATGCAAATAAGAATAGAAGTAAATATAATCCTTTATTTTCATTGTTACAGGCTGCTGTTTCGTCACTTTCTACACGAGAAAGGCCGCTCTACAAGCCCAGGACGCGTTACACAACGTGAAAACGCTAAATGGGGTGAGTACACTACCGGCACCGGTTCGCTCCAATCTCCAGCCGGTTTCCGTACGCCGAATCACATTATTCAGATTTGACGCTCACCACCGAGGCGCTAGGACGGCGGCACGGGGTTGATGACGTTTACGTACGCGGGTCACGTCTTAACCTTTCGACCCTCTGCCGACGACGACATGCAAAAAGCCTAGCTTACGTTGCCCTGGGCCGCCGTAAATTCGCATCCCTCATCCCCACTAAAATGGATTCATCCGCGACACCCGCAGATAAAGTCGTCCAGGATCGCTTGCTATTAACGTGCTCCAGTTTTCCTTTTTTTGTTTTATCCGGTGACGTTCTTCGACGATTTTTATCATTTATATTGTCCCTTCTGCGGCGTCTTATCTCAATGATTGCGTCCCTTTTGTTTTTTTTTTTTTCGGCGTTTTTCCTTTTCTACTACAGCGTTATCGGAAGCGGGTTTTAATTTTTAATTTATTCTCTTTGATGGCACCCGCTTAAATGTTATCTCTTCAGCGGAATTATATCTTGCTAAATTAAAACTGAAGATTAACGTCTTTTTCAAGTAAAATTCTGTCGTTTCCTGTACTACAGAGATGTAAACACAAATGATAGTAACTGCATTTTATATCGCAAAGAAAGAATAGTAAGACTAAGTGCTTTACTACTTACTTCCTACACCGAGAAAAAGAGATGTATTGATTCAACCAATAATTGATTCACTCGACAAATTTTTGGATTTAAATATACTCAAACCACCGAAATGTTTAAATCAATTGCGCAGAATTAGTTGCACTAACGTTCTTGAAATAACCTGGTTCATCCAATAACCTGAACGTTGCCTAAACCATTTTGTTTCAAAATTAAAAGTATAGATGCAAGCAATGACAACAGCACGTTTTGACTAGTCTACGAGAATTTAAGGGTACTTATTCTAAATACTACTACTTGCTACGAACCTCAGGGCGTGAGCTAAAATTTCATAAAACGTAGCTATTCCCGAGCATGAGACTATTAATGAAGTCAAAAGAAAAAGGAAAAGTGACTGTTACTTTTAGAATTTTGAATTAATCAAAGCAAACAAAATATAAAACGGAAAGCAATGTACCAGAAGAGGTGGGGGAAGGGTTAAATAAAACACTAAATTTTTATTAGTCGGTGAAATCCACTGGGTAAGGCGTTGTTGAGCTCGGGTATACCTCCGCTGCCGTTCTTGTTTGGGGCGCCACTGGAGTGGTTAAGGGTTTCCTACCTGTAGATATCGCCTGGTCTTGCTACAATCCAGAATAACAAATTGGGGAAAGAAGGGATGGTACTTGCTGTTACTTTGACTGAATGATGTTAGAAATAGTAAAAGAAAACAATAGAAATATATATAATTTAGAGAAATTTATTAAATCTTAAATTCGGAATAATTACGGTACACAAAAAAACAGAACTAAGCAAGTTGTTTAAAAGTAAATATTCAAGTTAAATTTATGTGGAAACAATGATGTAAATTTTTAAAACTGGCGCACTTCTTAGTGTACTATGAAAACAAACAAAAGGACTACGTAGTCGATCGAGCATGCATCAACTTCACGAACTGTGATTTTTCTGGTTTTCTAATAAAATATGAATTGAAACGCGATGCAAAATTGCCACCGATGGGCTTGAATTAAACGGTAAGAAACAAAGAGAAAGAGAGAAAAAAAACTAAATTAGAGTTCGTTACAAATATCTACATAAAGAAAAGACAAAACTTAAACTAACTTACATATACGTTAACACAAGACTGAACAGATATGAAGAATTTTCCTGTGGAGGGCGAGGTTCTCAGGTATGACGTCGATCAGGGCCGGAGAAAAAGAAATAAGCAACGTAGTGATCCGTGTTCATACACGCTTTTCTTCCATCGAAACTTTAAATAAGACACAACAACAACAAAACGGTGGAAGAAACTTTATTTCTACGCTCCCAAAATCAGCTCAAAGCTTAAGTAAAAGTCAGCGGGAGGCGTAGGGAAAAATCGTTGTTCTCTTCTCTATGGGTGATCAACGTCGATCGATATGATGTTCACTGATCACGCGGGAGAGCTGCCTGTCCCTTAAATAACCTCGGTCGGTCACCAGCCCCGCTCGAAATAATCAGAGGGTGCGTGGCAACGAAATGCAAGCGAGTCATTGGTTGACGAAAAAACTAATATGCGGCGGAATACGCAGCAGCTATTCTAGGAATCGGAAATAATACCTTATGGCAACTAAACACGGGGATACAAAAGAATGGGTACAAATAAAAGTGGTATTTTTGAAGTGTAACATACTGTTTGAATTAATAATCAATATAGTTCTTTTTGTATTTTTAGTTTTGTGTGAAACAACATCAAAGATTGTTAGAAAATGAAAATAAATGTTGTTTCAAATCGGCACTTGCGCATTCAGTTAACTAATTTTATAGTTTCACTGACGTTTAAAGCAAATAATTGTTTGAATTAACATACAGGGTGGTGCATTAGGTGGGGAACAAATTACACGATGTGCGTTATCGATAAAAGAAAAAGTATATTGAACAAAATTTTCCAAATGTTGACCCGTAACGTCAATACGTGTTGCAGTCGTGGTTCAAACGATCGACTAATGTTTCTCAACATTTCTGCTTCAATACTTCGAAAGGCTTGTCTTATTCTTTCAATCATATCTTTCGTGTTGTTACCGGTACTTGATACACACGATCATTTATGTAGTCCCACAAGAAAACAGGAATTTTTGTCAAGTTTGACGACTGATCCTCCTCTTCCAACGCACCTGTTGGGAAACGTTGTGTCGAGGTGGTTATGGATTAATGCAGTGTTATGTACCGGAGACCCATTGTGTAGAAACCATATTCTTTGACGTATGTTCAGAGGTACATTTTCCAAATATAATAGTAGAATATTCTGAAGAAAGTCCAAATAAACTTGACCATTGACTCGAGGAAAGGAGAAGAAATGGCAATTCAAAGGATACTGAATTGGAGACCGATAGTAAATAGACCGAGAGGAAGACCAAACATAATATGGGAACAACAAGTAATCAACGACATCAAAAGTCTAGGGATCAAAGACTGGAGGAGAAAGATAAAGAATAGAGAAGGTTGGAGAAACATATCGCAAGAAGCAAGAAGGAACAAGAAGTTATCGATAGAAGAGGGAAAATAGTGGTTAAATGACCTACCACTTCCGCTTTGAAGGTCCGAAGAGCTCAATTAGAGTGGCTTCAATTCCGATAGGAATGTATAGCCTTATATATATATATATATATTGACTCGTCCACCAAAGAAATGTGGTCCAATAACGAAATTTCCAACTAAACATTCAAAGCCCACCTAATTTGGCCATGGACTTGTGTGATATGGGGATTGTCGGTAGAATAATAACGAAAGTTGTGTTTATTCACCCTTCCATTTTTATGAAATGTTGTTTCATTTCCAATAAAGAGACATTCAATGAAATCTACCAGATCATTGATTTGTTGTTGAGCCCATTCGCAAAACGCAACTCTATGTGCAAAATCCTTGTCCAGCAATACTTGATGTAACTGAATGTGGTATGGACGGTATTTGTGCTTTCTTAATATTCTTTGAACGAACCTTTGGCTAGTATTCTGTTGCTGCGAAATTTAACGTTGACCATTATGTGGATTTTCTATAACGCATGCTATTTTGCACATTAAATTCATTTTCCTCGGTAGTGCAAATGTTTTCCCATTCAGTTTTTCCTACTTTGCAGAACCAGAAGTACGATTAAAACGATGGATTAACTTTTTTTGCTATCTTCGTGCGGGATATCTTCCTTCATACCAAATATCTGCCCAGAATCTGATAATTGCTTCTGCATTTGAATATGTGCCCCTCTGTTTTGATCAGAGCCTAATTTCTCACGCAAAATTCGGTGGTTCTGATTAAACATTCCGTTTTGTTCCTTTTTAGTTTTTCCTTTTAGATGCCTCTTTAGCCTTTTAGATGACGCACTAAGGTTTTCTTTAAGGCACTCCAAGACTTCCGAGAAATTTTTTTTATGTTGCGCTAAGATGGTAGCTGCCAACCTATTGTCCTGTTACGGGAATTGGTTTTCATTGCCTGTGTTAGCTTGCCTATCTTTTTTCGCAACTCTCCTATTTTGTTTTGCAGATGTCTCTCCCACAGGGAAATGGTAGATCTTCTTCGACAGTTTTGAACATAATCAATTGTTTCTGCAATTCGCTGTCCATGCAATTTAATTACAGTAAATGCACTTATGTAAATTAGGAAATCTCTGTATGGAGATATCTTTTTCCACTTGGACCTTATTTCCCAGGATTCTATCCACCTTTGCTAATATCATCGGGGTCTTTCTTGATGTTTGTAATCTGGGTAGACGAGGTCTAGCTGCAAGATTCACACCATCACATTTGGTGTGGGCAGTGATGAACTGCTCCATGGTTTCATCTTCTGTTTCCTGCACTTCTACTACATCTTCTTCCTGGTCGGGTTTCCTTATATGCTGTTCCTCTATTTTTCTGGCCATTCCTAGTTTAATTGCAACTTCCTCTTTTATTCTATTTAATATTTCAGCTGGTATCCGCTGGTTCAGCATCAGCAATTATTTGATCTACAATATTTTGCTTAGTTTTTCCACTTAGATTCGGATACTGTTTAATTACGGCTTCGTGTAATCGCATTCCATACGGTGCTTGCTCCGTCTCGAGTTTGGTTATTTTAGATTAGGAACGGCTAATATATTAATTCATTTCATTTATCCACTTTCTCTGTTTTCTACAAAAAAAAATTCCTACTGCAGGTTGAAACTCCTTCCGCGTGCGGCAAAATTTCAGTGGAGTTGGCACAATACGTCAAATAGATGTCAGTGCTTGGAACTGTGAAGGTGTATTCCACAACCCGAAGCTTCGCCCAGCAACAACAACAACATTGCGGTGTCTGAGTGGTCTCCAATTGTTCGTTATTATTGATGAGAGATATAGTCTAATAACATCTTCGGCAATTTTAGGTGCGTTTCTTGTTATTCGTTGTCTACTGCGTATTTGTTCTTCCAGTTCAGTGTGTTGGGACATGTATATTCCAACACAACATTGTGCTAATATTGATGTATTGCTATTACTATTATATTATTATTTATCTTCCCATACCCTCTTCTCTTAATATTAGGGGTTCCTCCATAATCGCTCGGTATATTGTTCAACTTATTTATATTTATCAACTTATTAGCTATGACTATCTATATCGAATTATTAACCCTGAACCACCTCCTAACCCAAATAGACTACCCATTTGATAATAACGTTGCTTGGGATTACGCGTAACCTCGGTTAGTATACAGGGTTAACATTTAAACTTCGTGTATTATTTGCACATAGCCAAAGAAACAAGTTGATTATTTGTGGTTGTCGTTATTTTGCGTATATTACTATTATATAATTATTATTATAGAACACAGTATCGTCTGTGCAATCGTCTACTTTTTCATTGTCGACTATAGGTCATTAACATACAAATTAAACAATAAAGGACTTAACATCGTTCTTGTGGTACACCATTATTTCAAACAATTGGATACACTTTCTTATATTTCACTCTTTATGTTCTATTGTTTCAATATGAAGAGAAGCAGTCCTTAACCTTTTCACAAATGCCATTTTTGTCTAATTTTCAAATACTAGTTTTCTCTCAGTTGTTTCAAATTCTCTTCGAAAGTCTAAAAACATAGCTATCACAGCATTTCTTACAACCACTTGTGGTATACATTCAGTGCAGCAGTTTCACCTGAAAGACCTTCCCTAAATCTTAGTGTTTTGAGTTACTGCGCAAGCATTTCGACTTTTTTACAGCAGTTTATCTGTACGAACAATCATGCATTGTGGCTGTGCTTTCTATATTGATACATGTAAATGTTGTATCCTAGCAATTTTATCAAGCCCGTTTGAATCGACAAGTTAAATTTGAACGACATTTTCTATATATACACTTTAGAAGAAAATGAAAATAACAATCTAAATGTCAATTAAAATTAATCCAAGATTAGGGTGTCAGTGCAAATGGACTTGAATAATTCTAATTTAATTTTGGATAAGGAATAATTAAATTTCATACTGATAGACAGATTCTGTGCTAAGTTATTCGACTGGCGAGTATCTAGAAGTTGCCACTGTCTCGCTAATTCTCTCGTAATAAGGCGTCGCATTATAGACGGTTAATACAGAAGCTTCTGTCGCTATAATAAGCGCGGCAGCCTGTGCCCAATCGGCCACTAATTGACCGAACCAATCCGTTGCTCTGTCGCAACACCCAAATGAATTTCTATTAGTCGCCTCGGCGATATTGGCTTCGAGTCGTTCGGCAAATCGCCATTAGATGGCGGAAGCATCCCGTCAGAGCAGCCACGATTCATTTTATCACCCTCATTGTGTTTCCATGCAAGCAACGCGCATTTGGAGTTGCACTGGATCATTGAGATGATATAAAGTTTCGGGAGAACGTCGCGCCAAATTTTATGATTGACGGATTCTCACAGTAAAAGAAGCTTCATGGCAGGTGGCAGGTGGAAAGATGGGGATGGGAAACGTAAGAATTTTTCAATTTGGAAAGCACTCAGCTAGGGCGACGCATTAATTTCCGTAGGCTGACATCGCCAACGAGGATGGGAAATGAAATTAATATCGCGCTGATTTAATTCGGCGGTTCTTATTTCGGTTGGGTTATTTCCTTTTTCGCTGTCCTTTCTCGTTTTCTTTTCCTTTTAAATTGATAAATTTTTCTCTCGCCTGAAGAAAAATATCATCGGTGAAAATCGATATAGTCTCGTGGCCGTAGTGTTGGCAACACCTGGTCGTTGCCCCTTTAATGGTATTGCTAATACAGCATAGAATATGAGAGAATGTTTGTTATTGAAGTAGATTTAAATAAATGAGCTTTTATCTGATATGTCTGTAGTCCTACCTAATACAGCAGAGTGACTCTGTAGAGATTTATATTGTGTATTATGTTTGTTTTTCCCAAAAATATTATAATATTGCTTTTATAATATAAAACGAGGTTCATACTAAGCGAAACCTTATAATTAAACTTTTTCTCAGACAATTTTATATTTCTTCTCCTTTAATAAATAGATCGTCTTAATAGAACCAAGTATACTGAGAGAAGATTTGTTAAATTAACAAAAAATAGGTGTCTAACAAGAAAATGTTGGCTAAATACAGTTAAACAAAAACTTGGTTGAAATAACGAAATGCGAATGTTAAATTAGAATTATATTGATTCAACAATATTTTTCGGAATAGTCTTAACGGTCAGGGTAATTTTATTCTAAACTGATAAAATAATCAATTCAAAGTGATAATTTTTGATACCTACTTTAATAATCGCTGTGTATTATATTTATCAGCTCGTATATTAATAATATGATTTGAATGATTGATTCGCAGCAGTTAGATAAGTGCCGGTGGTGCGGCAGAAGTCGCGGTTTCAACGATCACACCTCCTATAAGATGTGTACCGTGTAAATTATACGACAGAAATAATTTATAACTGTGTCTGTCGTACATTCAATTTAGGTAGAATGAATTATTTTACTGGTGTGAAACAAGAGATGCGACATCTTTACAATAATTTAACATATTTTGTGACGGATTCTAAATCCTAAACAAAAGTGATGTTGAAAAAATGTCTAAGTTACTGACTACATTATCGGCTAACTCTGCGATCGTCTTATGGGTTGAGAGTTTGGCTTATGTCGCCTAGGGAGCGCACATCTGAACTCTTGACTTATTAACCGGTTTGCACTCGGAATGACATTAATGACGCCTATTAGGCAGAAACTCTAGTCTATTTCTACTACCATTCCCCCTTTTCATTGTTCTCATTACTTTTGCTGGTATGGTGATTCCAGCATTAGACGATGAACCATAGAAGTCAAGCTGATATAAAGAAAAATAAAGAGGTACTTTCTTTCCAGTGTTAATGCGACATCTTGCTTCATTTAACCGAAAGACAAATCTGACCATGTGCTATCTTTACATTAACACTTTGAGTTTTGGTTGAAGGAATTAATTATGTATTTTGATATGTACTACTGAAAAATTTTTCACTAACAATTATGATTTAGTTAATATAACGAAATATTTTCAATTCGTTCAAACAAGAGGTTTTTTTTTTGTATTTGCGCTAATTGTATTTGCGCTAACAAACGGCAGAGTGTTGCATTAACAAGATACTGTTAACTTTTTGTCAGTTATTGTAACTTTAATTTTTGTTTAGTTTGATTGAAAATTTGGATAATACAATAATATCTTTACAACAATTAAATTTTTGACAGAGTGCATTTACTTCTCTCAGTATATTCGTTTAGAATTTCTGAAAATATGAAAGAATTGTTTTCTGTATCATATTTTTCTAAGCGTCTCTTTTAGTTTCTTTGCATGGCAGCCTTCTAGTCCATTTCTAAATTATAAACTACTTCCTAGCGAATTATCCATTTCAAAAACAAGATCTTGTAGTTGTTGGTCTTTTCAAAAAATATATTTAAATCGCTTACGGCCAGGGATTTATTTACTCGTACTTACTGTAGTCTCTCTTCCTCATGCTCATCAATCGATTAAATCCCTCTCCATCAATTTCTATTCTCATTCAAGTAGGAATGTTAAAAAATCAGTTACGGCGTCTGGCCAAAGTTTTTCCAACATGCTTTCAATGTAGATGGGCGTAATTCATCAACTGCATCTTTAATAATCGTGGTGCACTGAGCAATATTAAACTATTTCCAAGTCACCGAAACAGTCATAGATTGTAGCAATATGGAACTGGCCCATACTGCTTAAAATGTGATTGATAATCAACCTGAGGTAATGTCGATTAAACGCTGCAATTATCTCTTGGTCTAGATCTACAGGTTGCAGAACAGAGATAGTGTTTGGATGCAGAGAACGGACTTCCACATTTGGGTCTACTAAGTTTAAGGAAATGGAAATGTGCAGGAACATTATTTATTTTGAAGGAAATATTTTGAGTGGTAATGATTTTGAAGCTAAGTACTGTTTAACGCTAAGAACCAAACAGTTCCTGAAACACTCAGTAAATACCGCTGCCATTACCCATGCCTTACATTTACTCTCCAATATACTGGTAGTGCATTTTTATCTTTACTTTTATGGACACGTGGATGAAGACTTTTATAAATAAGCATGGTTTAATCATGTGATCCCCAAATGCGTTACATCAGAATAGTTAACCTGCCTTTCGCAGCTCTAAAACCTTAGGTATATTTTAGAATAGTTTTAGGGTAGTTATTCAGTACAGTTTTATTGCTGATGATGCTATTGAAACGTGCATCTAGTGTTCTGAAGTTTGCGCTGAGGTGTTTTAAAGTGTGTAGTGTCGTGAATGCGACAATTTTGTATTTTTATCTTTATTACAACGGTATTTATTGTGCTAATGGTGAAATAACGAAATATTACAAATACTACGTACATTTATAAATCTTCTGTTTTTATAGCTATGAGCACGATTAACTATTTATATGAATACATTCTAAAAAGTCCTAAGCAGCACAATTTCTACAATGGGTGCAACAGTCCCTTATACAATTTACAGTTATGCAGCGGCAGATAAAATCAGTGTTGATAGGTATGCATCGCTCCATCGTATTTCACAAGTCTATCGTTTTCCATTTGTAAGACATAAATGAAATAGTGCTTAATAAAGCACTCTATGCCAATTTGGTATCGTTGTTCATACATTGAGAGAGTAAAGTAGATTTAACTTTTAACTAATAAAAATAAAAAAGCAATAAGGCTGATTAGCAGGGATGCGAATTGAGCCCACATAGAACACTCGGCGCTCGAAACCCCACTGCTGGGAGTGTCCATTCGCACAGCTTCTCGCGTCCCCGTCAGCCTAGTTGCGTCGACAAATTGGTGCGAACGCGAGAGACTGTATGAAAGGACACTCCGAGCAACAGCATTTCGAACGCCGAGCGCTCCATGTGGGCGCAATTCACATCCCTGTTGATTAGTAATTAGTTATATTGCGGCTAGACTAATGCGATAAAAACTTTCATAACAAACCCCAAAATATTTTTATTTCCTTTATTTTAAATAATAAATAAATAATTTTGCTCATCTTATCTTAAGGAATTCTGGGCGTTATTCAAAAGTAATTTACACAGAAGTTCTCTATCTTCAAATTTAATAGCTTTTTAAATATTCACCATTTCATCAGAAGTTTAAAATATTCATCTCATTTGAAAAGCTCGCTATTTTGCAAGTCAATTTTACAAGATAATAACGTGAGGTTACTATGAAACAACAAGCACCAAATTCTGTCAAAGCAACAACTATTCTTATACCTTAACATTTGATGAACCATTTTTTTTTTAATAGGAGTATCAAGAAGTATTAGTAGAGCTAACTATCTTCGATATAATAACAATTATTTGCTTCTTACAGTAGACCATAATCACGATAACATGACCATTAATATGGTTTCTGCCCGGCACAAGTGGTTCTTCTCATATCTGTTTTAGGCGTTTAAAATCGAGAGAGGATTATATTTACCAATAGAAATACAACGAAGTAGGTACTAGTTGCTATTGCGAATCTTGGAACAACAAATACAAACATATTTTCTCGCCCATTCAGTATAGCTCTTTGTCAACTTGATTGTTTACTATGACTTCAACGAGTTAGGTTAAAAACACTATCGCTTGTAGAAATACTTCAAATCCGTCTGTTTTAGTAATAGCTGAAATAACATAGGCTGGTTTCATGGCGAAACAGAAGATATCTGTCCAGAGTAAATAAAGAGCAGAGTAGAACAAGGGTAGGCTGAAACGTGGAACCATACTAAACTACCTTAGCGAAAACTCTGGGATATGCAGATCAAGGGAAGATGGGATGAGATAGGCTATTATCTAAGTGTTTGACTGAACATGGGGGCTTCCATGAGTTTCTCTTTAGAATTGAAAAAGTGGATAATGCCGCTTGCCCACATCAAGATTCTAACAAAGATAATGTATATCATACAATTTTGAATGCGTAGGTATGTACATACGTTAGAATGCAGAGAGAGACAAGCTTTAAAAAAAGAGACAAAGGCTTTGATTCTAGCAGATATATATATATATATGGTATATTATAGTCGTTTTTTATAGGAATTGTTGGAATAAGGAATCTTTTTATGTTCAAAACATATCAAAACATATTAAAACAAACACAATATCCCAGCGTGAGATAATGTGCTAAGCGATCTTCACGTGACTAGCATAAAAGATAGTCTTTTTAGTGGGCGAGAGTTTTGTTATCTTGACGTGCCTCTTCACAACAACTTCTTCCTAGTTCAGTACGTTTTATCTGGGGTGGTACACCTTTAGATATTTCTCGAACTTTTAACTAAAACAATCATTAACCAGTTGGGTCAGGTTGGGCAGAATTAGGATGATCAAGTGCTCCTATTTTAATCATTTCTAACCGTACTGTAATCTAATTTATTCAAGAAGACTGTCTTAAATTCTGCTCGTTTGATTAGACATATCATCCTTGAGAATAGCTCATCCACGTAGATATTTATACTTAAGTTTTCGGAATTCAATAGTAGAAATCTTGTCCATACCAAGTCATCAAGCATGTACTGAGATCTTCTCTCTATCTGTGAAGAATTTGCAAACTTGTATTCACTGCCAGATTGATGACGTACATGTAGATTTAGTCTGCCCTAACCAGTCAGTAGCTCTGCTATCATAATCTTTTTTGAATTCAGACCTCTTTTAGATTTATTTTGCACATTTTCCCCTATTATTTGGGCTATATTAGTTCCTAGATAAACTTCGTCATTTATGATTTGGTAATGTCAAAGCCAGGACAGCTCCATGTTTAGCCAGTCCATGTTCCTTCTAAAGTTTCTTTTCAAAGAGCTCCCGATAAGCTTAATTGCTTTCGCTATAGCTCAATGACAATAATCCAATAATTTTCCTATTATATGCAAACTTAGAAAACTAAATCTAATTGCAGCAGCAACATTCTATTTTTGTTTATTTATATGTATAATCTGTTACTTAAGCACATTCAGATGAAGTATATGAAAATAGGCGTGTGGCACTAGATGAAGTATCTCTACCAACTGCCACTAAAAGAAACCAGTTGCTCACATCTCGATAACCTACCAGATTACATTACATTTCCCCAACCCTTATCGCATTATTATTGATCGTGTAGTGTTTCGGCTTTTAACTTCTCAGTCCATTTACCATTTGCTATCTCCCCGTTTGGGGACATCGTGATCATCCCAGTACACACAAATACACTGGCATAGTACCCACTCACGCTCGTGCACGCAGAAAAAGCAAATACATCCGTAGTTCCGTACAGATACACCCTCCCGGTTATTTATCAAACAGTTTCCGTCTCTTCCCCCACTTCCCTTTTCAATTTACTCCGCCGACATGACGGCGTTTTATTTATCACGCACTACTTAAGAGCTTTTTCTTTCTTCGACTCCGGAGGCAGTTTCTGGTGACGTAGTCGTGCTTTTGGGACGATAGATTCCGTAGACACCATTTCTTTTACTCTTCAGCGACTGATAGAAAAGAAAAACGTCGTGTTCCGAGCCTGAACACGGAGAAGGATAAAAGGCGAATCTATATACTACAAAAAGGGAGAACCAAAATCAACGTTTGTTCGTTCCGTGAGGGCGAACATTTTTATTCAAACCGGTAGGAGATAAATGTCGGACCTGATAAGGATTAGCCCGTTCCTACTACGGGATAGAATCCCTTGTTTACGGATTTCCTTGCTTGTCCATAAATCTTCCGCCCCGCACCGTTTTCGATCAACGGTTTGGGCGACGACTGCTAGCGCGCCCGCTTCGGGAGCTCTCCTGCTGTCGTGACTTACCTCCCGGCATTCCTAATGTGCGTTTAGAATCGAAATGAGCCGTTTAGAACATTCCGCTTCCCGCCTAGATTGCGTACGGTGAATTTTTTTTTTACGTTACTCGATCGAAACCCCCATCAATTATTATCTGGTTTCGCTTAAAATGATTTGAGTGTGCTTTAGTTGGCTATTTAAAGTATGTAGGGGTGCGGCGTATCAATATTATTCCTTGAAGAGTAGATGTTTCACATCAATTTCTTTGGCGTAAATAATGACTTAAAAGTTATTATTAAAATGGAAAGTTTTTGTTACCTTCAACATGTTAGTTAAATTATCTAAAATGCGAACCAATAAAATTCTTGTATATCGCATCTGCAAAGTTCTCTTGAGTGTCCAACGGTAATCTGTAAGTATTCCAGCACTATTTTTATACTACCCCTTCCTCATGCAATAGATGTTTTGCTAAAAATGGTTCTCATGTACACTCACGGACACCCAAAATGTCCGGTCTAATGCATTGGCTAAACGCCACGAGCTGCTCGAGTGGCGTTCGGAAGTTTCCTTGCACCCGTGCCTTCCCATTGCTTTGCGACTGTACGGTTCTTCTATGAATTACCCATATTTATTTGTTATATTTGCTTCGTAGAGGTCTAGAAGGATATGCATGTGAGTTCATTGCGCAATTTCGCATACAACTTCAGCATAATTGACGTCTAAGACGGAAAAGAAAGCTAGAATTATAAAAAAAAGGTATTGAAAGAAACAAGTTTTGGAAAAAGATTTCAGATAAATAATTAGGAAGAACTTCTGTAGAGATTTCTTCTGGTGAATGACAGGAAAATGAAAACGATGACGGGTGTATTAAACATATTAAAGATGCCGAAAGGAATGACTTTATAATTGTAAAAGTATCATCGAAAGCAAACATATTTGAGATATATATATATGAAAATAGCCTCTACAAAACATCTCTTTTCTTTCAATCTTATTTATTTGTCTCTTAGTAATACATCTTTTAAGGTTCTTGACTATACTTGGGTTATATGATTTGAATTATAAGAATTTCCGTCATCGTATTGCTGTTTGTCCAAACGTTCGTACCATTTCCGGAGACCGTCCGAAATATCTGCAAGCCTGCGTACAGATTGAATAAATGCAGCATTTTAATTTTCCACCCTGTTGTAAGAAAACTTTCGCCTCCAAACTGGTCTTTCAAAATAAATTACCTCATTTCGAAAGACAACTCTAAACATTACCTAAAAATTGGAAGATAGTGACTAATAGGGATACTTTTTTTTTCACCCACTGCCTGGTCTGGACCCGAGAATGGGGGGTGCTACAAATACTCGAACTCATCGCATTATTGTGCTCAAACGGAATCCTTATGTACACACTAAAAAATATTGCTAATTCCTACAGAAAATTCCAGTAACGTATAACGTAAAATTGCCAAAAATTGGGAAATTTAATAGAAAACTTTAGTTATATTTTCTAATTTTTGGTAAATTTACCCTATACATTACTGGAATTTTCTGTAGGAATTGCAAACATTTTTTAGTGTGTAGGGTAAATTAACTTCCCAGTTTGAAATGGTCTTAAGTTTGACATTTTTTTAAAAGGTAGAGAAACACTAATTTGTTCATAAAGAAATATGATTTTATCGGAACAAGAAGTAATATGACTATCACCCTGTTGTTCAATAAATATTAGTTGTTCTTCTATAGTATAAACGGCATCAGAAAGTGCGTGGATATGTTTCCAATGACATCATATATCGATTGTTTAAGTTCTTCGCACGCAGTAAGTCTACTAAGAAATACCCTTTCTTGGGGTAGCCTCATAACCACTAGTCCGCCGGATTTATGTCTGGTGATCTAGCAAGCGAACTGTTTGGCAAATGCTTTATACTTTCTCGATCACCAAAGCTGTTTTGTGCTATTGTAAATCATGTAACGTACGAAATCTTCTCAATGCATCGGAATATTATCTATTGCATTCATAATTACACTGAATGAGGCCAATACGAACTCATAAAGACTAAACCATTTTGTATGGCATAATTTTATACACATTACCATAGAAACAAAAAAAACTCACTAAACCACAACGATATTTATACGAATATAAACTATTAATATGTTGGAACGGAAGATATAGTTGTTTTGAACCTAGATCATGCTTTAAAATAACCCCACACAATAAAGCAAGGTCTGCTCTTTCACTGTCATTGCCACACTTTCAATTTTAGACAATTTAAAAAAAATTCTTTGATCTGAAGATACCTACCCTCTGTAATGGTTCGCAGAACACCGGCATCTAACAAGTGTAGATGATCACAACCTAAATGTTCTAAAATTGCAGGATAGTTGATAACAGGTTGAACACTGGGTATAAAATTGTGTCGCCATTTATAATTTCTAGATAATGCAGAGAGTTACAATTTTCCAAAGAAATTTGTGTAATGCTCAATAATTTTTCATGTATATGTTTCAACTTGGTTTAATACGTTTCCAAACTAGTAATTTTTTTCTTCGGTATCATTTCACATTTATATCAAAAATCTATTTTTATTATTTATTGGCCGGATGAATGATAAAAACCATCAAATACTACGGTTATACATGAATTGAATTTCCAACAATGAAATATACTTTTAACCCGAACGGCATTGACTAAAATTACACTTACATATATGTACATATATACCACAGAATTCATTTAGATTGAAAGGAATATTCCATGCTCGTACAATATCGATATCTATTCGCGAATATCGACGAAAAGGCCGTCATTTATACACCAATTCTGGGGAACGCTCATTTAATTTTCCAATCACATACATTTATATATACGCAGCAGAACCGCTGGAGAAAATGGAATCAGGAGAAAAAAAAATGAACCGTCTCGAATAAATGTAAATTTCGTCACGAACTCGGCTACTTTAGTTGATAAATTGAGCAAACGAAGAGTAGAAAAGTAGGTACCTATTTGCCTATATGGATGTGAGGTTTTAAAAATTTAGCGAAATGCCCTAAAACAGAAATTGAAATACGAGGGATGTATCAAATGGATTTTAATTTTATTTTACTTGTTGGTACGATGAAAAATAATTACTACATCAATTGCGTTTATGTAATAATTTCATACTGTAAGAAGTGCACCAATTGTTTAGTAGAAAGTTTAGTACAATAAATTGTAGAACATATAGGGACGAGCACAACTTCTATTAAAATTTCCTACAAAATTGTTGATGAAAATTATTGCATTTATTGCAACAAAATTGCAATTTCGTTATAGAATTTATATTGAGATAACTTAATTATTATAGCAGCATAACATATAGGTCACTCGTTGCAAAAAGTACTTTTACCCCAGTGGTAAAAAAGTGCAACCAATCTATTAAAATATTATAAAGTTCTGCAGCAAATTTTGTCATGTGTGCATGTCGTAATTCTCGTACCGTGGGCGAGTGTCAACCACAGTACCTTTTATACAATATTAACCATGTGTAAGCATTAAATCAATACATAATTACATAGCCGCATTTACCGAACACATTTTACATTGAATAAGAACTTCAACAGTTATGAAGCAAGCATAGCGCCATCTTTTCGACAATTTCTGTAGTAGCCAAATAAATTATAAGTATTATGATCCTCCTTACTATATAGGTATAAAACTTTGCTATAATCCTTGTTTATATATCTTATAGTTATTCAACCGAGCTGCGTAAGGTGCTGATATCTGGCGGCGATAGTATAAAAGTACTGATGGATGAAATTAAATACCGCCAAATATTCATTGGAATGCGAGCTATGTTTGTTGCAGATTCTGAAATAAACTTGGCAGTTAATAACAAAGTAAAACCAATCAAAATTAATAAATTACAATGCAACATTATTAAAAAAAATGAATGGGCACGCCAAAACTGACACGCCATCTGAACGCCATCCAAAGGTACTTCAAACCGGTTGAATAACTATAAGATATATAAACAAGGCTATAATACAGTTTCAGACAATCAACAAACATTTGTAATTGCTAATATTACCGATCGTTATATGTATTATAGAGGTAATTAACTTCATTGGTATGTATAAATATTTTTCTTTCTAGCTATTAGACAATTTTCTCTGTGCAGTGGTAATAATTGCACATATTCGTCAAAAAATCTTTCACGGCATTTCCACTTCATCATGCGCAATCTATTATATTTACTAGTTGTAAAATATTTCACCATATTTTGTAGAAGATTATGTTACAATTCTTTCTAACAATTTCGTTGCTCTTTTTGTAACTGTGGTATAAAAAGCTGCAGTGAGTTATTGTAAAATTTTGTATACAATTCTAGAAATTGTTTTCGTCAAACAGAGAAGTGTAAATTTTACTGTATGGATCTTTCTTTGTGTAATTCAGATGTAGTTTTCCAACCCTACTTTAACATTAAACGTGTCGCTCATTTCATTGCTTTTTGTTCCTATAGGTCCTGTTGTGTTATGTAGGCAACTTTCTAAGTACTTATACAGATTGAGCAACCGGATGTGACCACCACGTGACCACGAACGTCACAGAAAAAGTGTATTTTTTGTTTTACTGTTTCCTGTCCTGCTTATTGTTTACGTTCTGTTATCTGACATTTAACGTGTTTGAAAAACATATATGACATATCTCATATTTTAAGGTCACATTGACAAATCAGTAATGTGACATATCTTGTACTACCAACTTAACAATATTGCCACTTTAAAATTTGAGGTCACGTGCTGGTCACATCCGGTTGCTCACTCTGTACTAGTAATATTTCCGTCAGTCTCAAGCCTAGTGAGCTGCGAGGGGAAGATAACCGGCGTTTTCAAATACGCTTCTGCTGCAAGAAAAAAACTGAAGGATATCGAATATCTCTAAAACTGTTGGAAATAGATGTCCAATTATGTAAAAATTGCTATACCATTCTACTTAAAAAGATCAAGTTATCCATGATTTTAGACTTTAGAAGTTACAGATTTTGTGTTTAAGCGAAAACTGAAAACCGCATCTTTATAGACTTAACAATTTCGAAAATATTTTCAAATTTCGAAGACGCTACAAAGGTCATTTTTAATTATTTTCTGTATATGTCTGCTACATTACATGATATTCTGTTTTACAGCCGTAAATATGTTTACCTCCTTTGAATTCAGATTTTTCAATTCAATGTTTACCTCCTGCTTTTTTCGGACTATTGCTTTCCTGTGCGGCTCCTGTAATGGACATCCGAGCGAATTCTCAACTTAAAAGATGCTGAAAAATTGTTGATATTTTATTGAAATAAATGTGAAATGTGTCTTAACACAGTAAATTATGCATTCTTACTTCATTTATACATTAGAGGTGGATATCTTTCTCACTTACATTTTTTATAAAATAACCTGTGAAAGAAACTATCGGTAGTAAATGTACAAGTATAGCAATCGAGTGTTTTTACTTATCGTTAGTGAAATGAATCGAATTGGTTTTATAGAAGCTATCAGCGATCTTATAAATTGTAATTAAGTGCGAGATGTGACATTATAAAGAATATAACAAAAGAAAATAAGCGATCGGAAAAGCGGGGCATATTATTGCTGTCATGTAAGGTATAATAAATGGATATAGACATATGTGGTTGTAGAAATGTGTTGCAACGTATTGCTTTCCAGAATTTTATTGTCTGTGTGCTCTGAATAGGACTAATTCAAAGAAAAAGTTTCCATATTGGAGGATCTTATTGAATACTGCAATTATTAATGGTGTTCGGAACTGTACGGAACAAATTCGATGAAAAATTGAAGTTTGTACAGTATATCTGTACCTGTAAAAGCAAGAACCTTTCGGAACTAATTGCATTTGTTCTGAAGAAGATGTAAGTTAGTTCAATTATGATCAGCTGCTTTTCATGTATGTAATGATAACAAAATACGAAGGACAGAAACTGTAAACTCACAAACATAAATTAAATTTATTTCAACATCAAATGCACCGTATACAGTCTCTCTTCCGACGTATTTGCTTAGTAGGGTTGTCTTAATTCTTGATGGCGAATTCCAAGTAAATACATTCTTCGGCATGTTTAACGAACATAACTTTCTTTTCTTATTAAGAAATACACAATACCATACTGAAACGCATTCGTATCGCCAGCAGTTCTTCGTTTTGCAATGCAACACTTGCAACAGAGGATTAACCAAGGCTTACTACACGCATACATATATATCTTCATCGTCATTCGCTGCCTATATACATAATACTCGCATAAGTATTATTTTAGTCACACACAACGACGCACTCGGTCGAAATGACATCCGTATGTCTACCAACGACAACGTTTGCCTTGCATAAGCCGTGCTTTATCTTCGAATACTTGAAATGCTTTCTAGTTGCACGTCGCGGGCCGCGCACAATGCGCTCGCTGTTTACGTTGCAGCAGCAAACTGCTAGCGGAAAGAACTTTTTCGCACGTACTAATCCAAGCTAAATACTCGCCGCTCGCGTATACAGATATTAATATTCAGGAGTGCTCGCGACGGTTCGAGATGAATTACTATTAATCTGCAGACGACAAAATTTCGTACATCTTTAGCGTAAATTGTATAGAAATTACATGCTGCAGTAGAAACCTTTGCTATTCCTTTACTTGACTTTAGAAATAAAGACGCATGTCAATGTGTAGGTTTTAAAGTGTTGTTAGGCAGAAATTGTAAAATAAAACCTTGTTAATTACTACAAAATTAAAGTAGTTCTATTTTCTTCCCATATCTCTTGGTATTGCTATTATATTATGAAACCGTTGAGAATTCCGTATACAGCGGATGGATATTTTGAGATGATAGATAACCCAGTTTTTAAGTTTTAGACTAAGAAACTATTTTTTTGGTATTTTGATATAAATAGATTTGCGTTAAAAAGAGATCTACGCAAGCCAATAATGACCAATCTCGTCAATGGTCTTTAATGAATATGTTTATTAATCTAGGAAACCAACCAGCTGAAACTACAAATAGACGCATAAAAACTATACAAACATTCAACGTCAAAGAAATGATTATTTTCTGGCATAAACTACCAGCTCATCATCAAGAACATCGCAAATGCAATCCTGAACTCCAAGCTTGAGAAGTATCATTAACCCTTCCAGAGATATCCAGCGCGCGAGACACTACTAGTCCAATTGCTACAAATTTTATTCAATTGCACCTACTTTACGTTCCAGGAGCAAAATTTTCGCAGTAACGCCAAGAGATGTTTTGCCACTACACACTAAAAAATATTTGCAATTCCTACAGAAAATTCCAGCAACGTATAAGGTAAAATTGCCAAAAATTGGGAAATTTAATAGAAAACTCTAGGTATATTTTCTAATTTTTGGTAAATATACCCTATACACTACTGGAATTTTCTGTAGGAATTGCAAATATTTTTTAGTGTGTACCTTATTCCGAAAGAAAAATTAATATAAAAATGGAAATACTGGTAAAACAGGGATATTAGCATTAGCACCAGATCATAAGGAACTCCAAGAATCTATTCGGAAAATGTTTGCAAAGAAGACAGAATGAAAACTCAATAGTATGGAAAAGGCAGTCCATTCTGTAACATTGCATGGAGTTGGGAAAATAAATGCTAAGATGAAGCAAAAACAACCATTAAGGATCCCAGTAGCAGTTCAGCTGAAGACAGCGACAAAATAAACAGACAAGAAAAGTCAATGAACAAAGAAGTAAGAGGCAGGAAGGCTAGGGACAACGAAGATTCCAGCCGAGAAGATGCACTGAGCGTTATTCAAAATCTAAAACGAGAGATGATTGGCTGAGATGCTAGCACTACCAATGTTAAGCACACGAAGCTCATACGTGAATCGAGTTCGATTACGAAAGCTTTACTATAAAAAGACGTCAACTTTCGTTTTAGTATTTCTTTTTGTAATTTGAGAAGTGTTTAATTAGGTTTATGTATTTGTGCAATATATTTTGAATTTCTTTGTGTTGTCCTATTATTCTTGAAGCGTGAACGTTATGGAATCTATAAGTGGAATAAGTACTACGTTTAAAACACCCCGTTATTTCTGATGGATTTGGTGTGACAGAAGTTGGTCTTATACTCAACAGTAAACTGTATATGTGTATCAAAAGAATTAAAGGTCTGTTCAACAAATTCTATCTGGTCAACAGGAACGACGATATTGTCTACGTGTACGAAGATAAACGCTAACTGAAATGACGGACGAGGAATAGAAGTATGAATCAAATGGTCCATACCAAGTCTGGCCACAAGGGGCACATCCACCCTATGGGGTACCAAAAATCCGTTTGTACATAACATCTTCATATGAAAGAACCGCCGAATCAAACAAAAATTGACCATTTTAATGAAAATATCTTGGATGGAAGTGTGTCCCGATACTAGATTCCATGTCTCCTCGGGAATGTCAATGACTAGTGACAGGGAAAAGTGAGTGAATAACGAGATCACATCTAGTGAAATCAAAACAACATTAGGAGGCAAGATCGTTTTTCTTGTTTCATCCACGAAAGTGAAGGAATTAGTTATGTTGTAGGAATTATCACTAAAGAAAGCCCTACTTAAAATATCAGCCAAAAATTTGGTATGTGGAAGAACCAATAAATGACATTATCGGTCTTAAGAAAATCTCCGCATTTTGGGTAAACCATAGTATTTCGGTATAACACCCTTATGACAAATAAGCTTCTAACTTATCATTTGATCAATGGTTTTGTCTTTAAGTCAAGGTCTTAACAAAGAAGTTACGTTTAGTTTGAATTCTCACAGTGGGCTCCTTATTTTAAAGTTGTAGTGTAGACATTGTTGTGTAGGAGTTGTGATTTATCACGGGAATCTGAGGCGTTCATATTAACAGTGACTTGTCCCTTGTCAGCTGGTAGAGTAGTCAGTAAGAACATTTAGTTTTATGAAATAGATGAGCATCATATAAGCATTCAATATCATGATTGTAATTCTATCTTTCAGTTGGTTAAAACATTAGTAGTTCTAGATCTCTAAATGTTAGTCTCCTCAATAGGAGCACTGGAAATTATATTTTCCATGTCTGACAGCATATGTAATACAATTATATATTCCTTAGTCACAGGAATACCAAATTTAGCGCCCAAAAACAAAAAATCAAATTTAAATTATATATCTTAAACTTGTTAGTCTGTTTTCCTGTTCTTTTAAATGTTTACCAGTGTGTACACTGATGACCGGGTAGCAAACTTTATTCAGTATGCCTTCATTTTATATCTTGTTGAAATTATTGTGATGTTTGCAAATTTCAATTGCTGTCTATACTACCTTATTTTTACATTTTCTGATACCAATGAAAGTATTATTGGAGGAATCGCTAGTAAGTGCCTTTATTAACGATCAAAAGCAAAGAACAACTACCCGTAAAAGAGAAACCATTTTATCTCTATCCCTATAACAAAAGCAGATAGACGTTATTATCGGGAATTGAAATATTAACTGGCGCGTTCAGAAGGGCTCTCTGAAATTCACAATAACAAAATCGTTCTACCATCGCTACCGGTCATGACGAACGAAAGCCGTATTATCTTCGTCTGAGAGCCATTTCAATCAAGTTCCCATATAGTTGAGTCCGCGGTACATAAATAGTACCCACATATATACATACATAGAGCAGTGCAGTAGAATTGTCGATCTCCGGACCCTGATTGATTTACTAGAAGAACTCGGATCGCGTGCATTCCTGCGTGTTATTTTCGCGTTAAGGCTACTGTTCGTGGCTAGCTTCTTCGCTTCGCAATCGCGCAGACTGACTACTAGTCGGTTATATGGCGATCGACATGCACGCATACCACAGACAACGAATAACGATCCGGATCGAATTTGTATTCAAGGAATGGTCGCCACTTTATAAAGCTAGAACGATTTTGTCCATAATGGTTCGATGTGGATGTGTGTGGACGGAATTGTTAACGCTGTTGAAGTACTACTAAAATCGATCCTAATCTTTCAAACAATTAATTAACATCATATTAGGAGCTGTACTGTCAAAGTGCAACAAATCCAAAAAAAGGAAACTGTGCAAATCGCAATTTTGTGTATCGAAAGTATTACTCATAATATTAATGTAAAATATTTACTACTGCACACTGAGAGAAATAGATAGTACTCTTTAACATAAATATAGTATACTTTAATATATTTTATAGCTCCTATAGGGACAATCATATTTTATATTACCGGTGACAATATCTGTATAGTAAATATCTGTGAATACTTTTTATTAACTCGTATGCTAAAGTGTACTATATTTGTATTATTAATTTGAGCATACATGTTAGTAAATGTGAAAAAAATGTCTAGTAGCGCTGACTATATTTGATAATAACTGTTAACAATGAAAACTATAATAAATATAGTTTAATAATTTTTAATTATAATTAATTAATATAATTTGATTAGCCGGTGACAGCCGGGCGAATTGCCGTCGTATCGGGCAGGATTGCGGGAATCAGACCGGCCCGTGTACTGTAGAGTACTACCGGTATTGAAGGGCCTCGTAATTCTCGTCTGTGGGCGATTGTCCACAGTACTTTTTACACGACGTTAACCATGTATAAGCATCATATAGATATTACGCAGCCACATTTACCGATCACAATTTACATTGAGTACGAATTTCAAAGATTATGAAACAAGCGTAGCGCCATCTTTACGACAAAAGCTGTAGTATCACATATTTATGTAGCTAAACCAATTATGAGTATTATGATATTCCTACTATATAGATATTAAACTATACAGCATTCATTTCATTCCATCTCATTATTAATTTTTTCAATAATCAAAGTAAGGTGACTGTTGCAAGCACCTAACCTAACCTAAATAAACACAACACAGTAAATTTGCTACACCTGTTATTATAACTGTCTTCACTACATTATATGCAATTTATTATATTCACTTGTTGTAAAATATTGTAAAACATTTCACTATATTTTGTAGAAGATTGTCACACAATATTTTTAAACAATTTTATTGCTTTTTTTGTAACCGTGATATAGGAAAATGCAACGCCGTTGTTCTAAAATTTTGCACAATAGTAGGAATTCTTACTACAATTTCCGTCAAACAGTGAAGTGTAAATATTACAACATGGATTTTTCTCTGTGCAGACACAAACATGCACCGACACGAATACGTACACCTGTATCACACGTACATAACACGTGTGAGTGGCAATACAGCTTATTGGTCGATTTCTTCGGTAAAGATCGACAATGAATAGAGCAAGGGGTGGGAAGAGCGTTAGGAACATTTATGTTAGAAATTGAATATGCATCGAATACCTGGTAACATCCAGATTTTACCTCTTACTATAAGCATGGTAACATCTGGTTATTTTACTCTTAATACCCCACATATTGTCGTTTTGACAATAATTATGTTACTAATTAACATAAAGAGATTTACTATCTAATTTCTACAATCCATTTTTCTCAGTGCAGGGATATTCACTCATTAACACCTTTCCATGCATTAAATGAAATATTGAATGCGAAATGTTAGCAGATAAAACAAAAAAACCGATCATTTGTTGCGTTTTGCTGTGAATTTGTTGCATTTTGGTTTAAGAATACGCAAGTTCGGTTGCATATTACTTTATTCGCATGAGATAAGTAACACCATAAAGACGTAACATATATTTTGCAAAGAAAGTAAAGGAAAATTTAAAGCGCAGTTGCATTCAAAATAGATATCTGCATCAACAGACGACTTTTCAATAATGTAATCCCTGAGAATCTCGAAGTACCACACAAGCTGATCTTCATAATACCACCGATCAAGAAATGCCTTATTAAGCAGAGTGTTTACAGCTCGACCCTTGTCCTGCGTTATTCCACGGGTTGATAGATCTTTTTCCAGTTTTGCAGATTCTAACTTTTCCCCTTTTTGCAAAAAGGACTCGTACCTTGTGGAACTGTCATCCCATCTATACAACACCTCACCTTTAACCGTATTGATTCTTTGCTGTAGTTTCCTTTTTAATTATGTGTATTCTTTTCTTATCGGCTATACCTTCAAATTTCTTAAAGGTATTTAAGAAGGACTTAAAACTATAAACTTCACAATCTTTCTCTAATTCTCGTACACAGCCAAACTTATATATATTTTTACATAATCTTCCGGCAAAAGTACTCTTTCATGACGACGTAACTCTTTCTCTATACGCCCAAATATTCGGTCCGCTGGTAAGTATGAATGACCTCTTACGGGAAAAATCCACTCGATTTCCTTTACAGATCGCGGAGACGATTATAAAGCCAATATACAAGCATGTGTAACACATGGGAGTTTTTATTTTGTCCCGCGCAACCGTCGCAAAAGAGACGAAGTTTTGTGATATTTTTTTTTCAATAGGAATACTTTTGAAGATATGATAAACGGCTGATCCGATCTCCTTTGACCCACGTCCGCTTTGCGTTTCAACCCATCTGTAAAATATTGGTACATTGGTAACTACATTCATTATACAAAATACATAAAATGCAATTTGTAGGGAGTAGTATGTATCTTGTATAGGTAATTTTGGTAAATTGTGAATCTGCTGGAGATCAAAACAGAAAGTGAGCGTATTTTCTGGATTTTCTTTCAATAGCAGTAGAGCTCCTCATAAACTCGTATATAATCAACATTTACCCCCAAAATGCATGGTATAAACAGAGAACAACTAAAGAAGAACTAGATAATCGAATTTCCCCCAGCTTTTTAACATCATGTCGACCATATTGTTTTATGACTTTCTATGTTAAAGTACAAAATTGATGAGAATGACCCAAGATCACAGCAGGTAAATAATGCTGATTAACAATTACGATGGTTTTATATTCGCATGTATAAAATCAATGAAAAGAATTATTAGGGAAACAATTTGTACATTATGTTCAATTGTAGAATAAAGACTTAGCTGGAACTATCTGACACAACGGACTTAGAGCGAAAGTCACCTGCAGAACTGTAGAAAGTAATTTCACAATTTTGAATTTCGATAAATATACCCTATACCGGGTGACAATGGGAAGTGGATTCACGCTGTAACCTTTTTATTATTTCAGATAAAAATTGAATTATTGGAGATACGTTGTGAGTTTTTGCATAACTTTGAATGTGCAAGTTACCTCTGATTTGACCGGAAGCGCTCTCAACTTTTGATTTTTAAAAGGAACCTCTGTATTTTTTTACATTTTTTGAATCGGTATGTTATTTTACGCATGACGACGCCACTTGCTGATTTTTATTTCTAAAGCAGGTGTATTCTCATAAATTGATTTTGGTTTGCATTGTTATCATGAGAGATAATTTTCCGTCGAAACCTGAAAACATAGTTTCTTTTTCTTAAAAGCTAACTTTTTTCAAATGTAACTAGGGTGAGTCTTATCCATTTTTTCTTAAATTTTTGGTGGCAAAACTTTTAAATTATTGTATATTAGAAGAAGCTAACAAAATTTAGCGAAAGCTCAGATTAATATATGAAGGAATCGTTTTAATTTTATCAATTTGGCTGCCTTTCCAGTAACCTTTCAACTTTTGGTCGTATTTATAAAGGTCCTTTTTTGTTCGTAGATCAAACGTATAGATAAAAATGCCATAAATCTAAAATACAATATTTCCCAGCGCAGATGCAGAGATCAAAGAGGCTATCGTTTATTTACTAGATATAAATTTATAGTTGACTACATTTGTATATATATTTTTTTTTTGGGAGTGGGAACTACACCATACGGTGTCTCTCGCATCCAAGCTTCCACCTCCTTCTATCTTGCACCCCTCATTCCGTATGAGTTCAGGTCTTCCCTTTCTTTTACATTTTGGGGGTTTCCAATGAAACACTCTTGATGGCCACCGTTCTTCCGGCATTCTTCTCAACTGTTCCTACCATTTCAATCTCCTGCCTTCTATTGTATCTGAAATATATTCGGGAAGATATGGGGTTGCATTCACTGATGCACTGATGATATCAAGAAAAATTAAGGCAAGTTAAGAGCGATGGAGATGGACTTCTGGAGACGCAGCTGTGGGGTGACAAGAACGGAGAGGGAAGATATCTTTCCCAATGTATTCACTTCTTATCCTCTCCGTTCTTGTCACCCCACAGCTGCGTCTCCAGAAGTCCATCTCCATCACTCTTAACTTTCCTTCACTTGTCTTTGTTATATCCCAGACCTATGAACCATATAGTGCAAAACTCTCAACTATCGTTTTATAAATTCTTCGTTTCACATTCTTTGTTATAGTTTTATTCCATATAATCGAGTGCAACGGTCTTATTGCAACTCTGCCCTTTGCTATTCTCTGCTTAATTTCCTCCTCGCTTCCTCCTTTACTAGAAATATTTTTTCCTATGTATTTATATGTGGTGCAGCACGTTACTACACTTCCGTCTTCCATTTCTAGATCTGTTCCTGACAGTTTTATCAAAATTTATTTGTAAAGCCCATTTTCCAATTGCTCATTCAATTTTCTTAGCATGTAGTATACGTCGTCTTCATTTTCGGCAAATATGACTTGGTCATCAGCAGAATTCAAAGTATACAGGGTGTCGTCATTTGTAAGTATTTCTTCGAGTATGTTTTTATTTCTTTGAGTAATGACAACATTACATTCAGAAAGTCAACAAAAACGGATACAATAATTGACTCATTCAAATATATTTAAAAAAAAAGGGTAGCTGCTATACAGCACCTACCCTACAGCACCCTTGTTTCAGGCCTTTATTTACCTGGAATCCTGATGACACAACTTTGACCCTATTTAAATTTTCTGTATACAATTTTTATATGGCGTTCATGTAAGTTCTCTTAATTTTCTGATTTTCCATTGCCGACCAGACTTTTGATAGAGGAACGCTGCCATACGCTTACCGTAGATCTATGTAGATAAGATGGGTTTCCATGTTATGTGCTAATCTATTGTAATTTCTCATTTAGTCTTAGTTTATACAGGAATAAAACCGAGTCATCCTGAAGGAGCTGTAATTTATACTTAGGAGACTTTTCTATTGTTTCATCGTTATTTACAGTTTCCTGATTCAATGACAGTAATTTACTAAAAGGAAATGTTACTTTTGCCTTCAATACGGCTTCATTCGGCTTCCCCCTACACCCTACAGTCCTTAGTAATATATCTTGTTTTTCGTATAACATAATCTATAACAGAGTGAAGTTGTCGGGTCGGTTGGATCCAGGTATCCTTGTAAATATTCCTGTGTTCGAAAGAGCCATTCCATATTTTTAGTTCGTACTGTTCATCAGACGCCATCCATTATTATTTTTGATCTCCTCCCCGAAACTTCCAACAACTCTTCTATTAAGATCGCCTAATAGGTAAAGCTCTTTCCTATTACCAATTTGATCTAGAAGGTTTGTCTAATCATCAAAGAATTCAGTTTTTTTCTACATCTGGGGCATTGTCATTGCATCATAGCCTTCGAGTTACAGGTTGACTCGGATTAATTGTTCATTATAACAATCCCAAGCTTTGATGCATCGTTAATTTTTTTGTGAACAGCTATAGCAATACCTTTTATGGCTCTATTCTGTTTATCTACTCCGCTATAAATGTGAATGTAGTTTTGGACTTGCACTATCCTTTTCTTCTTCGTTTATATTAAAGCTACATCTAATTTAAAACGGTACAATTCCTTTAATACATCGGTTTGTTTAGTCGCAATGCCTTGAATATTCTAGGTTCCAAAATTCATTTGCCTTTTTCGTAAGCTATGTCGTCGTCGTTTTGTTCCGTCCAATTTCCGAGGCTGATCGCTTGGATCTTTAACAAAAAATTTTTTTACGGGGTGAGGTTATTAGCTTCACGCGCAACTTTCCTCCTTTATCAGGGCTTAGGACAGGCATTTTTTACATTTTTATTCCATATATATAAGTTTACCGTATCCTCCTTCCGTATTTCTAACAAGGGCTGTGAAATTCTATAACGGTGTCGATTTGTCTGCTGTCGAGTGTACAAACACTAACGCATTTAGTACTAGGAAATGTGTATGACGCTTGTACTAAAATTTAAATATTTTTTCCAGATGCATCACCCCATTCAGATGAAACCAGCAGATAGTGAAAACAGAAATGGTAAGTCTTTTCTTGTTGCTTTTAAAATAATATAAAATTTGAAATAAAAAATAAGCAAAATGAGCATATAATAATCCTGCCTACCATATTGAGAAGCATATCTACCAAAATTGTGACTGCTATTACAAACTTTTCAAAAAAATAATTGAGTAAATGTGTTGTTCCTTGAACAAACTTTCATATATTTGTTTACAACCAAATACATCATCAGATTCCTGCAAGAGGTAAGCGATATGTTAATTCTTCGAAGATTTTGTCCTTAAATACCTTTTTATATTTTAAATTGAGAAGGATCTCTTGTAAGTATGGTATTTTTATTCAATGGTAGATACTCTTTAGATTTTACAATTTAAAGATATAGTAATTTCAAAGCACCAGGTGCAGTTATTTCAGATTTCTCACAAAATATTTGTTAGTGGTTATGGGCAATAAGTAACATTCTTTTTATTATTTATATTAATACATTGCAAATGAGGAATATCCATCAATAAAATAGCGCGCAAATCTGGCAATGTGACTACCACTATCAACGTTTTAAATAAAATAAATTTACCACTAGTAACATTCACCGTTCAATAGACCTTTCAATGCTTTTTTTAAAAGCGCTCGTTCTAAACCAACAGTTAAGAAATTTAAATCCTCTGCCAGCGACAAACGGTGCTTTTTCTGTTCGGAAATTTGCACCACAAATAAACATCGTTAAACACTGAATAAAACCTTGCAGCGAATTCCATGAATAACATTACTTTGTCGAAGTATGTGTACATACGGTATATAGAGATTTTAAGCACTAAAGATCCGAGAACGTTAACGATATTTATTGTGCTGTGGTAGACGCCGTATCTTTTGTTCGATCCAAGTTCCATTCTTTAAAAACGGATACGCTTTTACGAACGTGTGTGAATTTTTTCGGTATACAGAGTGTGAGTCTTAATAAAAATGTAAAGTAGCCGGCTTTTCCGACCCAATATTGCGTCGGGAAATGGCAAAAGCTGTTCCGCGGGTTAGCTTTTATTAGAACACAACCTCGTGGATTGGACATTGGCTGCGTTCGACCAGCCACCAGTAATTTCCGCTGTAATGGTGTCACATGTGTGTATACTGTAGCAAAAGCTGATCCTTTTTTTTCTTGTTTGGAATGGGGAGGAGGTAACGTATTTTGCTAAAAATTTATTGCTGATCGTAACTTTATTTGATTAAATTTTATAAAAAGTTTTATTTGCACCGGAGGCCATATTTGAAAATTTTATTTGTAGTAATTTACGAGATTCTCCTATTTTGGATGTTATATCTATAGATTCCTAATCGAACTGCTTTTTAACATTGTTACAGCAACAGAACGATGTAATGGTGATATATTATATTGATTTATCGTTTCTGAATATTTGTTTTAGCTATAATATTAGTAAATATTAAATATATTAGAAAAGAAATACGCTAACTTTGATTTCATTGGCGGATCATTTATTTGTATGCATGAATTCGTACTTGCAATTATAGTTTCAAATAGATTACAATAATAAGCACATTGAATTTTGTATTTGGTTCAGACACTTATGTGAAGCTGACCCTCAGTATAGATCAGCAGTTATCAAACTGGGAGGCGCGCCCTCCTGAAGAGGCAGTTGAGATGTATTGAGTTGGGATGTGAAATAAATGAACCAGACATCAAAATTAAATCTTTTACTTAAATCTTCAAACATGTAATCGCAACCAAAGCATAACTAAAATTATAATAAAATATTTTTAAGGAATATATCTAGTAACTAATGACTAAAATGCGTCTGCTTTAAAGTACACAGCCTACCCAGGTTTGGTTTGATATTCGAGATGCATACTCTGAGTTTCTTTTTCATTTGAAGTTTGTTCTTATATTTAGACTTTAATGCAGCTGCAGCGGAAAATCCAATTTCATAAAGGTATGAAATAGGAAAAGGCAACAGTACGCAAAACGCTTTTGCTTTAATAAGAGAATAATTTCAAGGCATTTCACTCTAGAAATTTGATAGTGACTTAATATTAAAATTTAATTTCACGGCGGCACTTGATCTATTAGTTGTTTTTCTTGCAGACATAGGCCGCTATGTGTATTTTCAAACGGATTTATTACCCAATTCTAGTCACTCAAGTTTTCTAAATGACACTCTGCCGTCTTTAGCAATACCTTATTATTGGAAACATCTGAAAGAAATTTTCTTTTAATTGGTTATTCTATAACTGCATTTTCTTACAACAAACGTTGATCCTTTCACTTAATTCAAATATATTTGTATTTTTTCCCTGAAATTGTAAATTTAATGAATTAAGTTTTTCGAATATGTCTACTAAATGAGCATTAGAAATAAACGGTCAGAGAGTTCTTTCGCATGTTTATGACCCTCCTCGCACAAGAATATCGCTATTTCATTTCTTAATTTGTGGACCTGCTTCAACACCTTACCGCGTGACGACCATCTGAATGAAAAATAAAACAATAATGATACATGTTCACCTCCCATGTCTTCACAGAGAGTAGAGAAAGGTTTCGATTTTAAAGTTCTGGTTTTTATATAATTTACTACGTGAATAGCAACCATTAAAACAATATTTAGCGAAGGACTTAACGATTTTGACGCTAAAGCATCCCAACGAGTCATGCAGTGTTCCCCCACTACTCTTGGAGATTCCTTCTTCATAAGTACTAGTAAACTGTTATATCTACCAGACATGACTTGAGTTCTATCGGTGCAAATTCCAACATAAACTCCCCACTGCAACTTTGCACTAACAATAGCATCATCTGTTATATTGATTAACTCAGCAGCAGTTGCTCTTCCTGGTATAGGCTTGAAAAATAGGAAGTCTTCAACTATTGTAGCACCCTGACAGAATCTGAAGTAGCAAATTAAATGGAAATCATTACTACTGTCTGTTGCTTCTTCGGGTTGTATTGCAAATAATTTGCTAACTAACTCACATTCGATATATCGTTAATTCTTTGACAAATTGTGTTATTGGAAAGCGAAATTTTCTTGAGTTGTTCAGCGTAGTTTTCAGCGAACATTGTTTCTATAATATCAATGGCAGCGGGTAAAATTAACTTCTCGGCGATCGTATTTGGTTTCTTGCATTTGGCTGTTTTATAAGCGACTTTGTATGATTGAAATTTATCTTCTGTGATCCTAGAGATCTAAATTTCTCTAAAAAAAATTCACGGGGCTTATCGGAATATTCTTTATGCAGAGTTTCTAAATGTCTCTTCAATGTATTAGGCCTCATGCTATCTGCAGCAAAAATCTTGAGACAAATAACACACTGAGGTTTTCCTTCACCACTTTTTGAAAAGGTACTTGTAAAACCGAAGCTTAGGTATGTTTGATCATATTCTCGTGTTTTAGAATTTATAACAGGATTAGTGACACTGGGCATTTCTAATGAAGTAGAAGCTTCTTCGTTTTTATGCTTACGTTAGCTTTCAATAAAAAATCGATCCATGTTTACCAAACGTTTTATCAGCATTAGCAGTGAAAAACTTTTATATAATGCGAACACATCGACACTAACAACTAACGCACTGCGAAGGAACATCTCAACGAGAATAGGCCACTTGTTGAAAACACATGCACGAAATCGCCATGATACAGTTAGAAACAGTGCTACCATGCGAATATCTTGTAGATCTTACCAATCTGAACAAATTAAACTTTTATAAAAATTATTAAAACTATACTTACAAATACGTGGTATGCTAGAACGATTTCAACTTCCAACACGTTGAGCCACCACTGCATCATGTGCTAATGCTACAAAACCATTTAAGTCAAGCAGTTTTACATCCTCTAATTTATCTGTTTTAGATTATTATTTCTGGGAAGTGCTAATATATATATGATACCAAAAACAGTATGACACGGTAAATAGGTTTAGAAAAGCTTTTGCTGATATTTTTGGATGGCCCGTTATAAAAGGAACAAATTACTTACCTTTTTCGTTCTTAGATGACGTTTCATTTGACGAATATTTTTAGGAATATGGTTTATTTAGGTTAACATTTGGTTCACGTTTAAAAATTGAGATTTAGTGGAAAATCTTCACTTTCCCACGTTGACAGCTATTGCTTTTGTTTCTGTCATTCTTAGAATTATCTTGATTTTATGATTGTAGAATAAATTCTTAATTTAAGTAACTCTAATCATTTTTATTCAGTTTATTCAGTTTGTTTTTCCTATATTTTGTATCAATGCATTTTTATTAAATGCGAGCAGATATTTTCGGCAGATTTTGGTTATTGTTTATATACAAGCAACATTGTGTTTCGTATAACATACGGTAGAATGTTCGTTAAATAACCGTTTATTCTTAGTTTATAACAAACGATAAAATATCCGCGATATAAATATATTACTAATTATTGATGTAGGGTTTACAGTATTTTTATTAATAGATAATTTGCTATAAACTATTACTAAATATTTGATCACAGTAATACAACGCAACGTTTCCAATCCAATTATTCTTGCAACAGTAAGGCCTTGAAAGCATTGCCTTAGGCAATAAACTCTTTATCCTTTTATCAAACATTTATTTGAGGTCTAAAAGTGTCTTTTAATTATGTTTTGGGAACATGGCGGTTATTCACAACAATATACAACGTAAGAATAACCGTATACAAACCTACCATCGTTTCGGATAAGCTTAAGGTATCTATAAACCGTGAAAGTAAATCTAAAGATCGCCTTCCTTGTTTCCCAAGCATCCATAAAAGGGCCATCACATTGGCCATTCCGTTATCCTTCCATCTTCCCTTTTAACCTCTTAAGTTAGTAATTTATTTTTGCATTCTTCGAAACCGGAACTTTCGCGTCTATCGGAATCTGAGCGCCCCGATTAGATAGGTACTAGAATTTCTCTCTAACTATTAAATGAGGCAGATGAGCGTTACTCCTTTGTCTTGGGCGCAAAATTCCTTGTATAAAACTAATTCAATTAAATTCTTCAAAAACGATTTCGTTCGTAGACGGAATTCAAAAGCTAACGCTGTTCTGTTTGCTTATCAATTATTCCAGGCAGCTCGATATTTGCGAATGGTACATTTCCTTCCGATGCCATTGATTCTCTGACAAATATCATCTTTAAAGACTTAATGCCATTAATAAAATATTCAATCCATTTAATTTTTTTTTAAATACTTACATTTTCAGCCATTATCGTATATTTCACTAATGACAAAAAATGTATGTCCTTATAATAACTAATACATTAATCATGATCACCTTGAAACTCGTAAAGTAGTTTATAGACCAGTTACACTTTTCATTTTCGGTTAGTGCCCATTGTAGCCCCATTAGTTTATGGTATTATTCTACCTTGCTAATGATTTTGCAAGCAGTATTAAAGTTAACCAATAAACACTAACTAAAATACCAACAACAATATTGTGTTGATGTTTGGCATATTTTCAACGTCTATAGGATTGTTTGTATCCTACGTTTCGACAGTGGTTCTAATTCCGTCATCAGGATAGTCCTGAGAGGCATTGTATCTTGTGAATTCCGTCGCTCAAATTGTTACAAGAAGTGTGATAGAGTAAAAAAAATTCAGTTTTATTGGTAAGGTTTTAGGATCAAATTCTACTTGATTGGAAGAGAATTTTATTTTTATTCAATTTTTGTCAAACAAGTTGGCCTTCACAATGAGCCGGAAACTATTTTTTAATGTACGTAAACTACTCTTTATATTTATGATTTAAAAAATATTATTAAGAATGTTAAGAAGTTATTTTCCTATACAAATTTGAGCAAGAAATACATACATTGATTATATCGTCATTTTTTTATTAAATAAATAAGGAGTTTCACGCTGACGGGTTTCGCTCGGGCAAATATCATCAATATATGGTAGCATATAAAATGCATAAACATTTATGACTGAATGTATTGCTAAGTTTAAATTGTTTAAACTCTCACTAGTGGAATATTCATACCCTTTTTAAAAGATTTTACATATTAATTATCTTTTTGGTGGTGTCCAGTTATAATCACACCATTTTCTCCATATTTAACAACTTCTATCCCATTTACACATTTTGACATTATGAGCCTGATGATGGCCCTAAGAGGCCGAAACATGTAGCTCACAAATCATTAGATTTTTTTATGATTTGCATATGTTTTCCCTGGTTAAATGTCTCTTTTCGGGTTTCACATTTCAGTATGGTTTGAATTTTTAATATGTTGTCTGCACGTTGTCGTATTTTCGTTTTAAGTGTTTTGTCGTTAATTGAATGTGATGTTTATAAAGTTGAATTATTTCAAGCATATTGTGTGTTTTTAAACTTTATTTTTTTATTTAAAACCAACTGTTTGATTTTGTATTATTTCCTACCTTGTATGTATGTATGTGTGATATTAGGGTGATAGTACACTGCGACCTAAAAGATCTATTGTGTCCCCTCTTCTCGCTGTATTTACAGCTGGCCGTCCAGTCTGATTCCTTTTAAGAAGTGCAGAATGTCCGAAGGCCCCAGATTAGGTAACTCTCCCTCTTCGATTTCACATGCTCCCAGGTGCAGCGCCCTTGAGTTGCAGAGTGCAACACAGTTTGTGAGTAGATGAATGGACGTTTCGTCCTGTTCCCCACAAAATCTACATTCGGCTTCCTTCGCTATTCCAAGCCTGCTTAGATTTCCTACCTTTTTCAGGTTGTAATTTTTCTTTATTTTATGTCCTTTTATCCTATTTGCTAAATATTGCATAGTTTTACGGAGGTATGTATTTATTCTCTTTTTTTCAATTTTTGAGATTAAGTTTATATTACTTGTATGACTTGGTTTTGTCGTTTATTATTATTTTGGTTTGCTATTTTGAAGTTGAAAATTTGATTTATTTTTTCAGACTAATATTTGACATGAGGAATATTTATGTATTTTGTAATAGTCTGAGTATCTTTTATAGTTTTTGTGAGCATATTATAAAAACGGAATACCTTTTGTTTAAGTATTTTATTAATAAAGTAATGTGAGCAATTATTTTGTTTTAAAATATGTTTTGCTTTATTAATAGCATCAGATCGAAAGATTGGATCTACATTTGAATTTAGTTTAGCTGATGCTTAAACCTCCAAAACAATCAAACATTAGAACAATATGTCGGTATTTTAAAATTAGTGATTCCAAGATTTACAATAAATTTAATACACCTAAGTTACTGCAAAATTAAATTTACCTATGACTATCAGAATGCAAAAATATTAAACATTTTATTTATGAAATTTCTTTTTCAATGCTTCTTTTTGATGAATAATTTATTATTATAAATATCGATATTACACTATATATTCCAAAATTCTACCGCTTTTGATTATAATGCATCTCTTGGCTGCAATGCTCTACATTTAGTTGTATCTAGTGTATCAGAAGATGAAATACTTATTGCATGAAGAAGTTGAAAAATACCTTCACTTCTGGATGGGATCAAATACCTAGTTTTCTGGTGAAGGACTGTAAATCAGTGTTTGTTCGTCCGTTAATGACATTGTTTAATGTATCTCTACAAACTGCTAACTTTCCTGTATTATGGAGGAGTGCGAAAATATGTCCCATATTCTAAGCAAATGATGCTGCTGATGTTCGCAATTATAGACCCATATATGTATTATCGAATGTTTCGAAGATATACGAGGCTGTACTTTATAATCGTATGCTTGGTTCAACATGTGCAAAATATCATTTCTGACAATCAGCATGGATTTATGAGTCATCGGTCTACCGTTACAAATCTCACTTGCTTTACACAAAACATATCAAAGATCCTGGATGATAGAGGTCAAGTGGACGTTATATACACAGATTTCGAGAAGGCCTTTGATCGTCTAGAGTCTAGACCATGGAATTTTGCTGACAAAATTATCTAGGTATGGATTTAGTGATTCATTGGTGCACCTACTTGGATCGTATCTCATGGATAGAGAGTTTTTTGTATCCTACAATGGATTTAATTCTGCCAGGAGAGTGGCCACCTCTGGGATTCCCCAGGGTTCAAATTTAGGACCTATGCTTTTCCTGGTTTTTATAAACGATTTGGCGTCTCTGGTTGCGAGCGATTACCTTCTGTTTGCTGATGACGTAAAGATATTTCGTTCTGTTTCTTCGGTAGCTGACTGCCTTGCTTTTCAGAAAGATCTGGACGCAATTTATGCTTGGAGTCTGAGCAATAGGTTATCACTTAATGTTGCAAAGTGTAGAAGGATCTCTTTTACACGAAGTAGGAGCATTGTTGCTCAGAATTATGTGATAGGCGGGACCATTTTGAAGCGAGTGGAAGTTGAGAGAGACTTGGGCGGGCTCTTTGATGTGAAATTAAGCTTTCTACCGCATATAGCTGATGTTGTTGCCAGTGCAGGCAAGATGCTGGGGTTTGTTTTGCGCACGAGTAGGGAGTTCAAGGATACCGATACCATGAAGTCGTTGTTTTTCACCTTAGTCAGATCCAAGCTCGAATACGCTTATATAGTCTGGAATCCTCAGTACCAGGTGCATAGAACGCCTCTAGAGATTGTTCAGCGAAGATTTGCTAAGTATTTGTGGTATAGAGAACACGGTACTTACCTTGAGAGAAGTATCCCCCACCTTAGTTTACTAGAAGAGTTTTCTTTAAATTCTTTGGAGATGCGAAGATCTGTGAGTGCGCTTAAGTTTCTCTACAACGTTATACATGGCCGTATTAACTGTTCATAGATTCTAGGTTATCTACAATTTTCAGTACCACGACAGGGGGCTCGTTATGTACCAACTTTCTACATTTCCTCAGCGCGCACAAATTTAATGAGTGAATCACCTATATCGTTTATATGCAGCACGCATAATCATATAAGTATGGAATGCGATATCTTTAACTGTAGCGTGAAAGATTTAATCTCAACATTTGTCAACAAAATTTCAGATGATGGAGGTACATAGTTAGTTTATAGTTAGTTTCTAGTAATGTACAATTAATTTTTGCTTATTAATTATTTTTGCTCCGTTCTCATAATTAGTTTCTACCAAAGTTGAATAAATACTTATCTCATTTTTCTGAATGTATTTTTATGCACCTATGTGTTAGTGCTCCTACTGTAGTATTTACTAGGCATATTTTTAGTTTTATAGTTAGACTTTTGGCACTGCTTTCAGTTTTTGTATATTTATCTGATTTACTATTACCCATGCTATTACAGTTGTACTGTAATAGTCAAGTTGGTGGTTGATGGTAATCTGATTTCATATCGTTGTTATTATCATTATTATTTTTTTTACAACTATTATTGTTACATTATTTTTATTATGGTTTATATACTATTGTGAGTTTGAACATTGTCCTTAATTTGGGTAACACTGTTGGGCAATAAAGGCATATTATTATTATTATTATTATTATTATTATTATTATTATTATATAGCATTACAGTAGTAATTAGTAATTATAAATAAATATATGTGACATACTGGGACATTTTTATCTTTCACTATTTTTTTTCTCCTCAAATTAAACAGCTAAGCTCTTATTTATTATGTTGTTTAAAGTCTTGCCTTCTCATTCTAGTTTTAAATTTCACTAATTCATAAGTTAGATTCTTTTCCGCAAAAACGCAACTCAAAACCACTGTGTGTCGTTGTATTGGCGATGCACTCCGAAATTAAAGTTAAACGAATCTCCGAAGAATATGTTTGGGAGAATAACCAAGGTCGTAACAGCTGCTATCTCTTTTTAGAACAACTTGTTTTTTAGAGCTACACATCTCTTTCTAAATTTTAAATTCACCGATTCTCTTAACAATGGTAGGACAGTGGTACTGGTAGCGCCATCTGATATTCAATACAGTTGACAGGGAGTGGTTGGTGCATTATAACGTATTAGAGTGATTAGTTCGTGTTACGAAAAGTGAGGGACAGTTCTGCAGACTTAAGGATCTTCAACGTTCGTTGTATTTGATCTGCCGGGAGACTACATGCAACATCATTTACAGTGGCGTACCGAACATGGTTCCGCGGGTTCCGCGGAACCAGGGCCCGGTCTTCTCCGCGCTTTTTTTTACAAGGTCCGAAATGCTAAATTGCTTTGCACATAACGTTGGGCCCATCGGGGCCCGTGGTTTACCTCTCGTTCTTTTACAAGAATCAATGCGCCAAACAGTTTTGTACATAATGTATGTTTATATTTCACTAAATTGGTGCATATTTTCTCCAACGTTGAGTAATCAGAAAATAAATCCCAAAGTTACTTTATACGCTTATATTTCGACCCCACAGGTCTTTTTCGGTGGCCGCTAATCCTATCAATAAACTATTATACAAATTATAAACCATACACAGTTTACACATTAAAAATTTCGAGTACAATCTAAAAACAATTTTATTTATGTACACGTCTTGCATCAGAGATATCACTCTTACCCAGCTGACAAAGACAGCGATACAATAAAATTAAAGAGATTAGTGCCTAAAAGATGGTCCTCTAGGCACGATACCTTACATGCACTACGATTTAATTTCTTAAACATATTGAAAACACTTTCAAAAATTATTTTAACAAGTAAAATAAAAAATGAAATTGTTGAAGCAAAATCACTTAAAAATTTTTAGAAAAATTTGAAACTGTTTTTTTTTTAGTGGTGTTTGAAACAAAGATTTTGCAATCCACGGATCTTCTGTCGAAACTACTTCAAAAAAAATCGCAAAGTATTAGTGAAGCCGCAAAATTATTCGAGAATGCCTTACGAAATATGAAGGAACTGCCGGAGCAGTTTCATTGCGTTAAAAGTGAAGCGGGGCAGTTAGCGATAAAATGGGGAATAAGTCCAGTGTTTTCAGAAAAACGGAGGTCTCGCCCAAAATTATTTTTCGACGAAACCAAAAATCATTATTGCGTTGAAACTAATGAAGAAAATTTCAGAATAACTGTTTTTTTGAAAACACTGGCTATTTTAATTTTGCAATTAGAAAATCGATCTAAAGGTCTCTGTCACATAAATCAAACATTCAAAATATTAAATAAAGATATATTAATTAACAGTACAGACGATGATTTATTTAAAATGGCACAAAAATTATACACATTATACAAAAATGACATTACAGAAGCAATTTCTGCTCAAATTTTATCTTTTCGACAATGCTTCCGCGAGGAACTAACCCAAATTAATTCGGTAAAGGATCTATTAAAATTTATATTAATTGATAATTGTTCATCAAGTAGTAGCTTTCCTGAAATTGTAACAGCCTGTACGATATTTCTTACTGTTCCTGTAACGATAGCAACAGCAGAGCGAACGTTTTCAAAATTAAAATTAATAAAAAATTACTTATGAAATACAATGAGTGAAGACCGGCTATCTAATTTGGCAATCATTTCTATTGAAAATGTGGTAGTAAATCAATGTATTTATATTATAATTTTTTTCTTTGTTTTTCAGCTGTATAATCCCTCTATATTGTTTGTTTTTTGTTTTTAATGTTTTTTATGTATTCAATAATTATTAAAAAAAATTATATAAGTATTTTTTTTGTTATTTGTGGGGAAGGGAGTTGGGTTAGGGCCCGCACCACAACTGGAACCAGGGCCCATTCATATGTCGGTACGCCACTGATCGTTTACATATTGGCATAGAAAGTCAAAACGAAAACTTACTTTTCCTACTGTCTCCGAGGTAATATAATCCATTACATCAGCCACAACAACGATAAAGGACATTTGTAAATAGACAAATAAAATAATATATGATACCAATAATATAATTTTAAGGATTTAATATAAAGTGTACTGTTTCTAGTCAATACCTTTTACCTTTTATAACATTTAAATAAACTAATTGGCAATATATAACATTTTTGGATTACGCCACCACACTGCAATTTTCCCTCCCCTATGTTTTGCACGCACCGTCGACAAATAATATCGAAATGTTATTCATATTTTTAACTAAAATAACGCCCGGTGGGTCATTATAATTTATACCTATTACCTATAGGTATAATAAAAGTAGGATATTCGCATACGCCGGCCGAAATTAATATATATTGGCTTTATTTATATCCGAATTATTTAAAATTATTATTATTATAATCATTGGAAGTGGACAAATATATTTTATTAATGAAATTTAAATTTTATGGTGCGGTGGATGCCTCGAGCCTTTTAATTGTTCAATATTAATTGCTATTTTGCGAATTGCTGGAATGTAAATTCGTATTTGCGTTTATTACATTGAAAATAGCGGATAAAAACAGGGTGTAGAATAAACATACAACAACTTATACAGCTTTGATGTTGAGGATATAAAAAGCCCTAGAAATAATAAAAGAAAGTTGCTGAGGTGAAGCACAAATCCTTAATTAAGCTACCCAAACAAGATTGTTGATTCCATAACTGGCCGTTTATGGTAATACATGTAAATTCTGCATACATAAAAGCAACGAATAAATAGCAAATACATTTCTACCACTGTTGTGAATTATACACAAAGAATTAAATTTTTCCTGAAAGAGCATCTCTTTAAAAAAACTGTTAGATTAAGAAAAACCGTTACCCATAACCGCTTATATAATTTATTATTTAAATAGTACAAACTACATGAATTCAAGAACTTTAAACCTCAAAATTTCCAGCTTATTTACAAACTTCATCAAATCTGACTTTCCTTTCCATCCACTTTTTTTTTCTTTTATTCGTGTATTGTACGCAACTCATACATAAACATTAACATAAAAAATATGTCCCTTCCTCCATTGTTGTGCGTCACATGTCGGCAATGAGGTGAGTAAATATTTTAGGCACGTACTCAATGCGCAAGACGTAAGGGACGTGGAGGGAAAGCGAGAATTGTTTTCACACTGTGTATTGCATATACCGACCATTTATGTGACACAAATCTTCACGACGTAACACCTAGAAGTTGAGGAGGAATGTGCGGACAACAAATAGATATCTATTATAGTATATATTGTAAAAATGTGGAGATATTCCTACCATAGAAAAAGCAACAAAGTGCAAACGTATTCATATCTACATATTTGTTTGTGTAATACTTATATTATACGTATAGAACGTACTTTGTAGGAACGCAAATAACGGTGGAAAGTGGTAAATTGCGCTAATATGTAGGATAGTTGAAATGTATCTACACGTGAGTCCTTGTACCGGGTGATTCAGTAAGGGTGGCGACCGGCTGTATCTCGGAAACTGCTATGCCTAGAGCTTCGGGACAAAAAAATACATAACCAACGTGGCCACCAGAAATATCCGAAAATTATTTTAATGTTCGAAATTCACCGCTAGAGGCCGTATCGGCTATGTTCAATCATAAAATCAGTATTATCTCAGAAAATTGCGGGTTGAGCTATAGTTTTTAATGGACCGTTCGAAAGCTGAGTTGATGTCCCATTATTTTGTTTAATGACTTTTTTTCGTATCTGCCATAATAAGGAGCGAGGAAGCCAATCAATTGTTCAACATGTAAATTTTAATATCTCCTGAACCGTTGGAGCACTTCATGAGTTTTTTTCCAGAAAAATTGTCGTTCTAGCATTTAGTTTGAAATAGGTAAACTACAGGGGGTTTTCTGTAGTGATTACATATTTCGGCGAATTAAAAAAAAAATTAAATGTAACCGTGCTATATAATTACCAGTGTCGCAAGCTAAATTAAATTGTTGAAACTTCAGTGAAAACCGAATCTTAATATCTCTATCCGTTGTCGATTTATCTCCAAAAGAATGAAATTTGTAACAAAAATTAACTGCATGCGGCCTTGCAAGTAGGCGACGCAACGGATGGTTTCCATGGAAACTACGAAATTGATTGTTTATTGCTTATATCGGCTAAAAATAGTCAAAACTGAATGCAATAAATTATTAACGAGAATAACAACAGCAAAAAGAGAATGTCCTAATATAATTTTAATTATAAATGTTCGAAATGTCAACCATCACTGGCCACAAATTGAGTCTATAGATCTTGCATACCTCCCTCATAATGTAGCCATTAATTCCACACGTTCTTTGATAGAATGTACCATATTAATTTTTTGTGGATTCACGATTAAACTAAAAGTAAACACTATTAAAGAACATTCCACTAAACAATGCAAACGTAAACTAATACCTTACAAAATAAAACAAAAGTAAGAAATGTGGAGAAAAACGACATTAAAAATGAAAACTAAATGTGACAAAAACAAGTAGGAGTTACCTTGGTTACCACTACACAGGATGCAAATTAAGCATTTTTTGTTTACTGATTAACACAACAAAGCCACTTTGGTGTGGGTGCCTGGGCACAAGAACATACCAGGCAACGAATTAACAAACAAACTAGCAAAGAAGGGCTCTGAAACCGTATTTACTGGACCTGGACCAGGTCTGACGATACCCAAGCCTGCGGATTACAAAAAAACCCAAGGTACACGGGGAAAGCGTTTAGTCAGGGTTCTTAGGTTTTCCAGGTAGTTCCAAAACAGTTTTGAAATTATCTGATAGGATGCTAATCTTTAGAGGCGCCTGATCATCCATAGGATATGAATTAGCTGACTTTTTGATTTTTTCTCCAATGCCCTTCAGGCACATGTCTTTATTGCTAGTATTTCCATTTGGTATATGGTGGTATATTGCCCTAATGTCATATAGTCTTTATGATTCAAGGTTTCGCTATAAATACCAGTTCCAGAACCCGTGATTGTTTTTGACCCATCTTCATACGAGATTTGGTTCCAGTCTCCGGTTTCTGTTTTGCTCTCCACTCATCCCAGTCCAGGGCAATCTTGAAGGGTTTATCAAAGGAGAGTTTGGAAATATATATCACATATCACTTCACATTTCAAAGATAGGGTTTGTAATTTCGGCCGTTATCCTGACATGTCCTGAAGTATTCTGGGTTTTGCAGTTTCAACCACACTTCAGTTTGTATGCACCCATAAATATGTAGTAGCTGACCAATCACATGTTGTCGCATACGTACAGTGCTCTTCAATTCTTATGTCTCCCCCTACGGACGACAACATATCGATACTATTTTCCGTATAGCAAGGCCAAGTACTTCGGCTCAGCTTGGATTCACAGGTAGAAAGAGAGTAGGTAGTAAAAGTTGATTACATTTACTTAACATACACACTAAAAAAAATTACACTTTTCCTACGGAAAATTCCTGTAATGTATAAGGTAAAATTACCAAAAATTGGGAAATTTACCTAAGTTTTATAGTAAATTTCCCAATTTTTGGTTGGCTGTTATCGCAAATTTAGTTTAGTAGGTGTTCTTTTGAAATTCTATTTGTGCCCAATCTTGTTATTGTTCGTTAATATCTATTTTTATGGTATACATTTATTTCTCGTTTATATTTGTAATACTATTATATGGATACGGAATAAGGGATAATCTTTTTTTTTTTTTTGAAACAAAGGTACCTCTGTTTCTAGGCCCACTAAATTAGCAGTAAAATCATTATGAAGATTTAGAGGAAATTCAATTATATTATTACAGTTTTAGTTTACGATTTCTAGATGGGTTATTTTTATTTAGTATTACTTGTGTAGTTTGAGGTGAGTGAATATATCGTGAAAATGCACAGGTCAAATCAGAGTGAATCGTTATTAGAAACGAGGGACAAAGTCATATCTCTATGGGAAAATCGGAAAACAATAAGAGAAATACCCCACAAAGAAGTAAACTTATGACATTTAAAAATACATAATACATTTACAAAAATTAATAGGTATACAATCATTATAAAATATATATATAAAATTCAATATGACTCAAATAGTCCAACGATATAAAGAAAAGATTCGGCTACTTAAAATGTATAGAAGTATTAGTAATTAATACAAAACGCTGCCTTCCATAATCAGCGGTTGCAGGAGCAAAGCGACCGGTCTCCCGAAGACGTCGCACAACGGCAGTAAACGTTGGGTGACTTGGTATTCGACCATTTGGGAACCTTTCAGAATACACCCTAACACACTCTCGAGTATTTCCTTCACAAAATCCAAATACCAATAGCATATCGGTATATTCTGCATTGGTGTATTGTAAGCCCATGATAAATCACGAAAAGTTAAGCTTTGAGGTATTTCAGATTTGACGCTATTATTATTTAGCCATGCGAAATTCATTTGTTTATGATAGATATCAAAGGCGACTGGATTACTTTTTGCTTTTTTCGAACGCAGGACCATAAGCACTTTTTTTCGTTTTTCTCGAAAACGAATAAAAATAAGAAAATTTTACAAGAGACATAATTTGATCGTTTTTAAATACTCTACCGAATAAAAATTATTTCGTGCTTCTACTATGACAGCAAAAAAAATTATGTCAATTTTCATAATGGTCATGCGTGTTTCATTCACTTCCGGTATTAGTATTTTCTTGAAATTTTCTAAAAACATTCGTCCAATAATACTAACTGACCATGAAAAATCTTATTAAAATCGCATAAGCCGTTTTGAATTTATAATAAAAAAAACCATTTCAAAATTTTAACTTCAAGGCCGCATAGCGCCCAAACTAAGCGACTTTGGAAGGTGTGTTTACTTAAATCGGTTTATTTTGGTCTAAGGAGTATGTGGTAGGCGTGTGTACAGACCTTTTACAGACACTTGTATATCTGTGAACTAAAATTTGTTCTTTGTGTATATTGCCGGTTACACGTAAAAACATTACACTTTATCATTAAACTGCGGCCTTCTGTTTCATCTTTCTATCTTGCATATATGTGTCACTTAACGAAAAGAATTTGGAAAATTAAACAAAACTGCAATAATTAAAATTGTTTTTAATTCTTTTATTACGTAGATATAATATCGAAAAAATATGTAATTGGCACTGTCCTAATACCTGCCTATTTCTATGAATAAAAACTTCTGGCAGTTCGTGTCCCTCATTACGAGACAAACGATTTCTAAACGTACTTCAGGTGCACCCATTCAATGCACGTCCTATGTAACTAAGCTTACTTTTATGACATGCAATAAAAGCACATCAGCATCGGTTTTATCAGGCATACTTATCTATGGATCGTAAACTAAACCTAGGGTAAATATATAATATATGTATATCATATCTGCTACCTGTGAATCCGAAAATAGCCGAAGCCCACGGCTTAGAGCGTGTGGTAGAAAGTATAGATAAATGATGGCAAAGGGGAGTCATTAGATTTGAAGAGCACTGTACGCTATTATAGCAATATTCTAAGACACGTTACTGCAAAATTAATACTCGGTATACGGAAAAATGTTAACACTACGTTTATAGTTGCTTATAGTACTAATGTAATCACATGATATGTGTGCGTGCTTATGTAATAGGCAATATTTGTTTAACTAATACTTCTGGACGCACAAATATCGGTAAGTTAGTTATATGTATGTATGTTTTGGATAGAATAAGATACCAAATCACGTGATGTTTTTACTAAACCATATATGCTTTAAATAATCAAGTATTTAAAAAAAAAGGACCTTGTATTTTATTGACATCATATGCATTGTAATGGAAAGTGATAATTTCGTCACATATACATGTATGTAGTTCTCAAAAATTGAACGTAGAGAAGGTATGTGCATAACTTATAGAAGTATTATCAGTTTGAATAGTTTAAAATAAGTTTTCTGTAATTTAACGTTGAAGAAAATTTACTAGTTTTACTGATTTCAACGTTTATGCAGAATTAAAATAAGATTAATTTTAGATAAGGCCTTTAATGAACTGCTTACAAAAATTCCCTAGCATAGTGAAATAGTTTAAAATGAAGCTTGACTGCAATTTAATATTTATGGGAAAAAATGGTTTGCTTATAAGATTTCTCTTCTGCAAAACTGCCAATAACATGAAATAAAAATAAACATATATAAAATGTATAAAACTGCTGAAACTTTAAAAACGCATTGCTTTTACATTTTTTTCCAAAGAATTTCTAATAATCTCTAACATTCTGCAAAAATTTATTTTATCAGAACTATGCGGTGTCGTTGCAAAGTCACTTATTATTTTCTTCAAGGTTCGATTTATGTTAACTATTTCGTATTAGCACACTAACATTAGCAATACGAAACAAAATACAATTATTATATTACAATTGAGAATATATTGCGAAACATATCGCAACCACATACGTATATACTATGTGTATACATTTTATTAATAGTTTCTGTTAAAGCGATAGGTAATAATTAGTTGCGCAAATAAAATTAAAAGTGTACGTGTTTATTTAGAAAACCTGTTATGCAACATCATAAACTAACAGTCGCCCGAATGTAGGTTTTCCTACCTTTTAAGTCAGTTCAAGAATCAAATAAAGCTTAACATTCACACCTGATAGATACTAATGCAATTTCGTCCTCGCCGATCACATAAATAGAAGCTACCTCGTGCATAATAAGCAAATTGTGCTAACAAGTTGTCATGCTTCAGCAACAGCAATAAACAATAATTTTTATTAGAAGCAATACTTTTTTCCGACGTTAAAATTAGTAATTTATTTAATATTTTTTACCAATAATTTGGTACAAACGTATAAATGTAAGAATATTGGTGTTTTCAATACAGTGCAAAGGCGCAGTATTGCACATGTATGACACAAATTTAAAGCAAAAAAAAGATATTTGCTTCGGAAAACGATGCGAGTCCAAAGCCTTGACACCATAATTAAATATTATATGAAGGCACGTATACACACAATACATACGCAATAATTATGCAATTCCTAAAGAAATAGAAATGCTTCCAGTATTACAACATTACCTTGAACTGTAACTAATTATGTATTGACGTAGTCATTCAAATTTACCTATCCACAATTAATTTATCGATACAGGATATAAGTCAGAAGCTATTGACTAAAATATTCTATCGTTGTAAGCGCACTGTGTTTAGCTAACTAAATGTACAAAATGCATCGATCCATGTCGAGAATGATGACGAGTAATTGAATTTACAGGAAATAAATAGACAAATAACGAGATTTAAGAAGAGAAAGATATTTCATACACAACATTATTTTTTTGACAGTTTTCAACTTTAATTATTATGGTGAAACAACTGCTTTGGCGTACTAAAAATAGGTACTATAAATTTTGATAATCATAGACGAATGACATTAAATTTCTCCTTTTTTCAGAAAACATGTAACTAGTTTTATGTTTTATGATCTGATACTGACGTATATTTACTAATTCCTAGCTTTATTCAATTATATAACGTTTATATACCAAGCTGACTTGAAAATTAATGGAAAAGTCATTGCATTTATTTAAAATCATGAATTATTTGTAAAATTCTGCATTATCCGTCATAAATGTTTCATATGAATTGAAAGGGCTTTGCATAAGGCTTAATCTAGCAAAAGGAAAAATATAGGGTGCTATTTAAAAAAATCAAATTACCTTGGGTTAAAGTTAAGCAAATGTTCCGGACTATAGTGGACACCTGTACATAATTACGTCGATTTAAGTTTCACTGTTGTATCAAAACAAGTGTGTGTGTCCAGCGTTTAAAATATGAATATCTAAAACAAATGCAAATACCAACTACGCCGCCTTAACCGAAGGCTTGCAGAGTTACAAAAAGGTAAATAACAACGTTGTTATTGAAGATAGACATATAGTAGTTTATATTAAGTCATGTTATTTTTCTGCGTAAAATTGAAAAATGAAATAATATATAGTGTTCCATTTAAAATAACGGAGTAGGTATGCGTTTGCTTACTTCTGGGACACTCTGTATAGTAAAAAATATTTTTAGGTGATGCAGCATTTGATTCTATAACATTCTTGTAGAAAAGCTTTCTTTCTAAAATGACAAATAGAGGTGTAATCAAAGACCCAGTCTTCGGTGGGACATCCTGTACACACTACTGTATATTCCGATCGTATACTGGCTTCTCCGGGGGTAGTTATTTACTGTTTGCAACCCTGAACGGAAATGTTAATTGGGATGCATTAGAACTAACTCCTACTGTAATTAATAATTGACTGATTCGATTATGTTTTCAAGAACATCTTTGGAAACACGCCTATATTCATATATTCATATTATAACGTAATAAAAGTGAAAAACAGCAAAATTTCCGTTCAGTTTCAACTTTTAGATGAATATTCCTTAAGTTTGGTTTTAACTACTTGGATCCCAGGTCCCAGTACAGGAATTACTTCTCGTCGACACCGTTACATAATTTGCCCGATTGAACATACGACTCGTGCCGATTTCAAACAGGGGCCCTCACAGGATGAGCATCTGCGTTGCTGACGAGCGCGCACGCGACCATCAAATGCAATGCCGACCGTCCGCCACTCCACGTTCTTTATTAAAGCAGAAGATTGACTGCAAAGGCCACCGCAACGACTCGGCTTCCCTGATGCCGCAATGTTGTTCACCGTTGTCCGCTACAACACCGTTCAAGTCACACCGCACGACCAGAAGTAAAGCGATACCGGTGACGTAATCGACCTGTTACGTAGCAGGCGTGTGTATCCCACATGCAACAATTCAATTGATCGCGTACTCCTCGTCTCTTCTGTGTTCTGTGATTCACGCTCGGCTTCGCGCACGTGTTCCGCAGTGGAGCAGGATGGAAGAAGGTTGCGTATAATCCCGACGAGTTTTAGTAATTACCGAAGAAAATAAAAGTTTCCGTGAACCAATGAATAGAATGAATAATACTTTTTATAACTATGATTAAATGGTTATATTTCTGATGCACTTACGTAATGAACCAAAATCTTTGTGCATGTAAGTGCAATAATATAATTATATTCAAGTGTTAAGATTAGTTAGGGATGGATATTATTAAATTGTTAATGAAATATTCTAACTTTAGTTTTCGGTATACGCACAGACCAAAACAATCATCTACATACATATCTCTTGTAGAAAGTTTAAAAATGAAACTACTACTAAATCATCTAATACAATCTACAATAATCGGTTATGTGGAAATTTAAAAAACAAATTATTATTCACTAGAAATTACTTATCTAATTAGTCATTATTTATTATGCCTTAAGCCACTTAAGGGTTCGTACACTTTATTAAAAATGCGTTCTTTTTTATTAAACTAAGGCCTTTTCTGAATTGAATCGATTGGCTTAGGCCCACTATTGTTTTTATAATGAGAAGTACCTTAACTTTATTTTTTAAAATACCGAAGCAATTTCAACAAGCAAATAATATATCAAATAATTTCGAATTTGTTATTTTATAATACAGAAAGCCCATATTCGTATAATAAATAAAATAATTCATATAATCGTTTTGTCTTTTAAAGAGGGATATTCAAGGAATTGAATAGATTGTAGGTATCCTACAAAATTCAAACAAGAACAGAGAAACGCTTCTCAGAGAAAAAAAACATGTTTCACGCATTTACGCTCCTTTCCCTCAAAAACACGTACTGAGCGGACTTTTGTTCAAAGTAGGGTGTGTTAGTGAACATCTTTCCAGGAATTTTTCCTAAAAAAATATTTAAGATTAAAGAAAAAATCCCACATGTGCAGAAAGAATGTGAAAAAATCATGAAGGATAAATTAACTTTGTAGAATAACTATCACACTGACAAAAGTCAATGCTGGGTTTTCCACTATCACCAACAACAATGCACAATCTCTCGACGCGCGTTTCGCTAACCAAGTTAGCATCATCAGGAGATGATTAACAGTTACTACAGCACTGTTAATCATCTCCTGATGATGCTAACTTGGTTAGCGAAACGCGCGTCGAGAGATTGTGCATTGTTGTTTGGTGATAGTGGAAAACCCAGCATTGACTTTTGTCAGTGTGATAGTTATTGTTACACCAAAGGTTCCAAAACCCAATTACTGGATTTGTAGAATAAAACGCAACATATATATCGTATGTTACAGTAGTAAGTTTTAGTAAGCTTTTAGCTGAAGTAGGCGTTTTACATGCAATTTGTAGGCGGTAATTCATAACTCTTTATAGTGCGCGGGTAAAATGTTATAAAATTGTTATAAAATAGCTTGATATGTACTTGTCTGCTGAGTTGCGTCTACTCTATGGTAGGGTACATGTAAATTACTATGATTTCTTGTCTTATACCTAATCATGTAAATGCGAGCGCTGTGTAAACAAATTTAAATTTTCTCTTACATACACCAAGTAGTTATAAATTTACAAAGAAGGTATGGTCAGTATTTTTAATTCTTTGAACAATTGTTTACAATGCTCTCTTGGTGACTTTCTTTTAATTATTCTAATTATCCTTTTTTGGCTTTTGAAAATTCGTAAAGCGTGAGGAGAACCTCCCGATAAGATAATACTACAATTGACTAAACTAAAAATATTAGCATAACAGCATTACCGCTGTTTTCGTATCGGTGAGATCCACCATCTTTCTATTTTGGTAAACATATGTATTTAATTTTTGGCATAGTTGATTAATATAACGTTTCCAATTCAAATCAGAAGTTAACATAACACCTAGAAGATTAAGAGAACACACATTACCCTGTCCCAAACTAAACCTTATTTTTTGTGGTTTTCTCTCATTCAATTTTAACTTATAAGCAGCATAGCAATCATTAGCTTGTGTAAAAGATATTTCCTCACTATCAATTAAGCCATTTATTATACTTTGATTACTGATGAGAGTGGTGTCGTCGGCAAATACTACAGTACTACAATGATCCAAATTGGAAGATAAATCGTTGAGGTAAATAATAAACAAGATTGGACCAAGTTTGGATCCTTGTGGAACCCCTAAAGATATTTCTATCGGACAAGATAACGATTGCTCAGTTTCTACAATCTGCTTACGATCCGCTAAGTAGGTTTTGAATAATTGCAAAGGTACGCCTCTCACACTTATGTATGGCAAAGGGAAAAACGTATTAACTATTTTACAGACAGGAAACTTGATAAAAATTGATGCTTCATAAGGAACATTTTATTTAATGTTCCGAGAAGGTTACGTTCGGCATAAACTGTCATTTTTAAAGATGTATAAACAGTAGAAACAAAAAAATATAAATAAAATATTATAATGACTTCGCATATTTTAAAAGCATTTATATATCAATAGAAGAAGAGTAGATAATTTAATGCGGATGGTTTTTTTTTATATGGCGTTTTGGGAACCAAGCCCATATGCCGTCAATAACGATTTAAGAACTCCCTAAAACCAAAGCTAAGACAAAAGACAAGGTTACACGTTTCGGGGCACATCGAAACGACTTAATTGTAACAAACAATAAGTAGGCCTACGAATAAAAGGAAACCCTGCAAAGGAAAAACACACATCGGATAGTTAACATAAAACTAAATTACGATTCTAGAATTTCTAATAAGCTCCATTACTGCTTTAAACACTTCAATATTATTTTGTTTCAAGATTTGAATAATGCTTGTTGATCGAGTTATTTTTAGTATTGTTAGAGATGTTAAAAATAATGTCCTATGTTGCGCAAACATCTCACAGTCTAATATCAGATAGTTTAAATCACAGTAAACATATCTGCAGTCGCATTTAAGTGAATCTAAAATTGTGAGTTTAAAAAGATGTGCTGGAAACTGCCCATGGCCAAATTTCATTCTTGTAATAGTGGCGCGAAAATATCTTGATACCGCCTGATTTGCATGCCATACTCTGCTGTTTATAGATGAATATATAAACGCATAATGTTGGTTTCCCGGCGTAATATTGTTGCCACCGAGTTTGCTACGCGGAGTGCACTAACCTTTACCTTTTTAACAAATCTCTCCAGATTATCGCTACAGTCATCTTAGAAGCATTGCTGATTGTTTCTTTCTCTAATGCATAGACTATTTTATTGGTTGCGGATGGTTAAAGTTCATAATTTAGGTGAAGTTGTTCTCTTCCTGGAGACAAACTTCGTTCTCGTGGCTTGAAAGATTTCAGGAATTTGCAAACCTTGTGAAATGTGCATAAATCAATCATATTCCGTGGTACTTTGCAAAGACGAGCGTATGATTATAAAGTTGCTTCATATTTCCAGCAAATGCAGATGTACCAATTGACGTGTTCAGCATTGGATTCTTCTGAGTGATATGATCGTTTATGAAGCAGAAAAATGTGTGCATCTTAATGAAAGACTAATGAACCGAAAAATTCCATCAGGCGGGCTCATGGTCTATTGTTGGAATCACCATACCAGCTTTTGTGTTCCGTAGATGGAGACAATCTAAACCCTTATTTCCATGGTAGAGAATCGCAGATATAGTTTGAGGCGCGATAGCGATGAAAGTGGATTTGCACTCGGAGTGACGCTGATGACGCCTGGTAGGCAGAGACTCAAATCCGTTTCTAGTATTATTCCCCTTTCATTGCTTTTGCTGGTATGGTGATTCCAACAATAGACCATGAGCCCGCCTGGTGGCATTTTTCGGTTCTAATTGTGTTTCTTTGACGAATGTCTAAAGAGGAAATACTTCAAGTGTCACAAATTATATGGAATGCGGTCTCTTCTCATAACTCATGAAGTGTAATTCTTGACGATCGGTTAGAAGAATATGAGTTGGTGTTGTTTGGACTGATTCCATCATCTGTTAGACTTTGGAAATCCGACTTTTCGGCAGTGGTTCTGTCGGCGTGAGTAAGTAGCCGTGATAAGGACTATTGCTTGTTAATACCATTGAGTATTTAGTATTTGGAAGAAGTTATTATAAGTTATTGTACTTATCCTTCTGGGTAAATTCCCTTATGCGATTTTTCTTCTATATACTTGCTTCTTCGGGAGATAGGTATTTACTGTTTGCAACCAATATTTAGATATATATAAGAGATATCTTCTCTGTGGTTTTTCCTTTCCTCAGAAGCTGATCGTTTAAATTTTCTGATTCTACAGAAAGTTTCATTATAATTTTGTTGATGTTAGGAAGATCCATGAAAAGGACCTTCATGGCCCGTACATTATTATGGTGGTTATGGAATTTAGTATTGTGTGTATTACCAATGTTTTTCTCAGTACAATAATCTTCCAGCAATAACCAAGCATTTTTTTCTCATTCCGATAGCACCCTATATAGATATCCACAGCACTGCAATATTAAATAAATTATTAAAAGAAAAAAGTATTACTATCAAGAGGTTATTAAATAGGATAAACATTCAAATCGACAATCCAATTTCATATAAGAAAATCTGCCGAAAAGTATGTGCCGTGTTTGCATGTATTGCGACGGAAATGGAATTATATTTCGTTAGATTGCATTCATTTTATTATACAACGTCAATGAGGTAATCCTGAAGGTCGGAAACATGATGGCATTGTTTAAGAAGTCCAAGGTCGAGGAGTTGAGCCAAGCTGTAACACGAACGTTTGTATTTGAATCCAGGTAAGAGGTTTAAAGTATCTTTTGGTCCCAATTTTCGATATCTCATGCAAGGATTATAGAAATAATACTATTATGCTTCTGTAACTTAAATTCTACAGGAATATTTGATTTGTCTGGCTGGCTAAAGAAGCTCATTCAATCTTAGCCATAAACAAGACGAATTTTATTTAATAGGTACTTACATACGTTTTCTTACATAATATGTGTGTACGTTTATGATTATATGGTCACGTATAATGAATAAGTGGTTCAACAAATACAAAAATAACTGAGGCTATATGCTAAGAACATTGTAATTTTTATGCATTACGTCTGTCTCTATGTTTTTGTATATGTACGTATACGAATCCATATAGTATTTTTGTCGTTTATAGAATGTAAAACCAGTAATCGATAATCGTATTCCACAAAATGCATTAATCACCTTTAATTGAACTGCGCTAGCAGTTGGCGTGGTTCTACGCACATCTATTAATAGGTCAACATGGTGTACCAAGATTATTGTGACATCGACAGTTTCCAATTTACAATTATATTGCGTCATTTTGGTAGAAAACTGTGTTTCACTCACTAACACTTGGTGATGATATGTACATAGGTATGTACATAGGTATGTACATAGGTATATACATAGGTATGTACATAGGTATGTACATAGGTATGTACATATATACGTAACTTCGTTTTGTATTGTATTACAACTTAGTACTGTCAATCATTTGACATAAAATGTTATTGGCATACAATTTACTTAATTGGTCAAAGCAAGTGTGTTAGTAATACAATTTGCTAGACATTAGAACAAACTTATGTCCTTTTGACTGAAGTTTGACTGAATATGTTAATATAATTTCATAATAATAATATTGGTTTGTTGTTTTCTAAATCCCCAGTAGCATAAGGCAAATTCATAAATGCTTAAATGAAACGTTTATTATAATTAATAATGTTCACCAATATTCACGTAATGTGCGAGACACTTTTTTCTCTGAAACGGATTCAAAGATCGTTATGTGTGATAAACTATTCAGGAATATGGAATGCTAGCATTCGAATATCTACAAGCCTTTCTTAAGATCGATAAAGCATTAATCTGTATTACGTAGGTATACATATATTAATATGTACGCACACTCACTGACCCAAAATGTCTGGTCTAAATTACAGTATGAGCGCAAAATTCTGCGCCCCTGAATGGCAAGGAGGGTCAGTTTGGGTGTCAGTGAGTATATATACATACTTCTCCATTACACTAAATAAAGTCGTAGGTTTAAAGTGTAGTATCTTATCATGATGCTGTAAAGTCCTTACCGGAAATTTCTACTAAGGGCCTCAACGCAAAACAGGGAGTTCCACCAGCACCTACTTTGAGTCCCATTTTATTTTCAATGTATACTTGCCCACAAAATTGCCTTACATTGAAGTTGTGCTATTCGTTCAGCTGTTCTTAGTGAGCTGCGGGCTCGGGCATTGCACCTGCCTATCAAGACGTATTGTTTTCGCACAATGCCTCTGCAATAAATTCATTACATTGAAGCTTGTAGGAATTGCAGCCATTGCTTTTTGATAATACAGCTTTTTGTCAAAGGAAATCTGTGTATACGCGGACGAAACATCACGTTTTGTTTATATAAACTTTTATAGCAACATTTGGTGTTTCAATATAATTCTGCCATCTTAAGAAATGTAAAATGCAAAATACTAATTATTGTAGTTCCGTAAGAGAAGTAATTCCCATTAGAATTAAAGATGCCGTTATTCCACCGTTAATAAAAGAGTTTATATACGTATTTACAGTACCTCCATTTTCACCTGGCGGATGCGCGATAGAAAGAGGGCGTGTCAATGAAGTGAGACACACCCTATGGTGGTCTATTATGAGTACTTTTTAAAACTACTTTCATATTACAGAGTGTTCTAAAAGCCCTAAAAATATCAAAGTTGTGTTTTCTTAAATGCAACCCCCTGTATATTATTGCATTTTTGGATGTTTATATAATTTGAATTTTGTAAAAATTTAACCTAATTCTCATGTTTCAAATACTTAAGAAATATGTAAGTTATGTAAGCGGAATTCACAGTGAAATGTAACAATGGACCATCTTTTATAACCCAATTATAATAAACTGGCCATGTTATACAGGCTGTACAAAGATTAGAACATTCAAATAAGAATTTTAAGTGGCTATAACTTGATTAATTTAAATAGAACGCCATATTTCTTAATTTACCAGCAAATGCACTTTTGAATTACCTATCGAATGGTATTTATATCTTATCTTATTTCGTGTTCTTCAAATAAAAGTTCTAATGTGTCTAGTTGCCTATGGCATTTAGAAATGTCAGATAATTTACAATTATAAGAATATTAATTAAGAATATGTCTGCAAGTTTTCATAAACTGTTCATAAACTGAATGTAATTTATAATTCAATAGGCTATAGCAGTAGTAATGGTAATAACATATCTACCAACGATAACATAAACAGGAACAAAATACTATGTACTACAACACATGTTCGAAATGTCGACCGTCCATTTTCAGACACTTACAAATTCCTTTTTGAAAACCGCAGTGACAGTTTCAAAAGCGTGTTATGCGTATTTTCATATCGCGTGGTGATGCTGGTGGAGTATTGTAGACAATCTCTTTTTTGTATCCCCATAAAAAGAAATCTGGTGGAGTTAGGTTCGGGGATCTAGGAGGTCAATTTTGAAATCTATTTCTTCCAATCCACCTGTTTTGAGAGTTTTCATGTTCACCCCACGATAATAACGAGGTGGAGTTCCATTCAATTGAAGTCATATGCTTGTTCTGATGTTTAAAGGGACTTCTTCTAATAATACTGGAAGTTGGTGTAAAAAAAATCGAGAAACACCATACCATTTAAAGGTCCTTCAAAAAAATAGGGTCCAATTAAATATGGGCCCAGTATTCCACTCCACACATTAATGGGCCACATATTCTGATTTCTCGTGACTCTGTATTCATGTGGATTCGAATCAGATTAGCAATGGTAGTTGTGCTTACGGGACCATTGTTACGAAAAGCACATTCATCACAAAATAACACATTATCAAAAAAGTTTGCATTTCCTGTCACATTTTTTAACACATATAAAATTTAATTCGATTGTCAAAATCATTTCCATAATGTTCTTGACAAAGCAGGATTTTATAAGAATGAAATCTGTATTTTTTTAAGAATTCTTGAAATACTTGCTTGACTAATGTTAGTATTTACGGATATTTGACTTTGACTAATGTTGGCATTTTCGATAACTGAACCAACTACAGTATAAACATTGTCTTCCTCTTCAGTGACGAATTTCCTTGTAATGGGTTTTTTATAACTAATACTTCCACTTTCCTTAAACTGGTTTATGCGTCTCTTGAAAACGATTTCTTTCAGGAAACTTTGAGCATAAATTCGGGAAGCCAATGAACAATTTTGATGACATTCCCCAAGCATAAAGATCATATCAATACGCTCTTCATTTTGTCTGACAATAAGTAATACAACAACGATATTCAAATAATAACGACCTAAACTTTCACAATCACAAAAAAAAATACCACCGCAAAAACAGACTTTGCAGACTAAAGTGACAGGTTAAATGAATTATATGACATTTCTAAATGCCATAGGCAACTAGATACATTAGAACTTATATATAAAAAAAAAATACTAAACGGTGCAAAATAACGATTATTTGGCGTATGCTGTGAAAACGCGAAAACTTAAAGTTAAGATATACTCACACCATTCGATAGATAATTAAAAAGCGCATTCGCTGGCAACTTAAAAAATATGGCGTTTTATTTAAATTAATCACGTTATAGCCACTTAAGTTCTTATTTGATTAGTTCAAATTTTTGTACAACATGGCAAGTTTATTATAACTGGGTTATAAAATATGGTCTATTGTTATACTTCAATGTAAATTTTGCTTACATAACTTAAATACTTCTTAAGTATTTGAAATACAAAAATTAGGTTAGATTTCCCAAAGATTCAAATTATTTAAAAAACCTTAAGGTTTCGGTATTATAAACCTTATTAAAAGAGATACTTATTTTGATCGGAGAATCCAAAAATGCAATAATATACAGGTTCCATTAATAAAAACACAACTTTGATACTTTTGGGGCTTTTGAAACCCCCTGAATAATATGAAAATTATTTTAAAAAGTACCCATAATGGACCCCCATATATCCGTAGTTTGGCCACAATATTCCGTGCCGTATGGCGTGAATAACCTTGTATATTAGGTAGCACTCTAGAAAATATCAGGTAACATTCTTATATCAATAATTTACTTGAACAATGTCATTCGAGTAATGTCCAATTCTACTAAATATACTTAGTTGACACTTAGTACTTGGGCGCCAAAATAAATGTAATAAAATAACTTTGTGGCCCCTATTTTAACTTTATTTTTGTCCAAAAACCCTTCAAACAATTTAGCTTCTTTTATAATTCTGAAAATCTAATTTTGTTATCCTACCTTAAGTGTAACTATTTTTGCTTTTTATCAGCCGAAAATATTCTAAAATCTTGCAAATCAGTGGAGAAGTTAAAATTATATGAAAGACAAAAACGTACTTATATAAGACTTCTATATAATCTTCATTCATGGTCTCTTTATAAAATTCTATTACTTGGAATATTAATAAATAAATCATTCCTTGATATGCTTTCTATTTATAGGAAGTTTAACATGTAAACTAGTATGTAGTATAAAAATAGAATATACTTACATTAGTAATTAATTTATCGTGAAAAACAACATATCTAGTGACCGCAAATTTTGGCAGAACACGATAATTAAAACATCTCCCTAAATATCACCGATGAACGCACACATGAACTTGCACACTCCGATATAGATGCAAGATATCTCATTAGGAATCTGTTCCGCCACATATCTTTTCCTGTACGAATATTTCTCCTGCCTCGCTCATGCGGATTAACCGTCGAGTAGACGGTCTTACATCGATGCTAATTCGACAATTTCAATAGCGCGACAAGGCCGGAAATCGAGACATTTGCAACCGTCTGGTTGTGTGCAAAGGTGTGCAGTGCATATATTTGTGGGTAATGGTTCGTGGAACTATACTGAAACAACAATACTGATTGCTGGAGTAGGTATGTACCTATTCTTCTGCTACATGTTTATACAGACTGGTGCGAATATATTTTCAGCTGTTTTAAAAAACCCAACTTTGTCTGCTACGATCTAGTGACTGGCAGTCATAAAGTATGTACTTGTCTAATTTTCAGATTCTATCTCGTAAAGTATGCAGTTTGTATTATATACGTCAATTTTCCATTTTGAATGTCTCGTTACCGCTGCATATCCGTTTATTAGGCCTGTGGTGTTTGCCATTTTTTATTTGTTGTGGGTTGTCGGAGACGCCTAATGTAAAGTCTTCGGAAACACTGGAGCCTCTCGAGTTTTTTGTATTAGATCCCCCATTTCCTTTGCCCATTAAATTGTGCCAGCCAGTCCAATCTTTCTGAGTTCATTTTTGGCGTACCAAAAATTGCGTCTAGAGTCTTACATTCACATGAGAGGCGGTAGCGGGTTCTGTCATTCTATTACACAGTCTGTATTATGGGCATCTGTGGTGTTAATGCCCTGTTTCTGTAAGTATCACAATGTCCTTCCACAAAACCTACTACTATGCGAAAGTGATTCCTACTAGGCTTGAGCAGTTCTTTACTCTTTTTCCTTGATGGCCCTTTGATAAAAGGGTTTCCATGAGTTTGCCTGGTTGTGTTGTTTGTCTTGGACGCAACTTCTTACCTGGTACCGTACTGTGATTTTGGACGCTCTTAGAATAAGTTCTTGACCTATAAATAAAGCCAACGATCTCTTTTTTGCCAATTCGTCGGCTTTTTCGTTTCCTTGGATTCTCGAATATCTGGGCACCCACAGTAAGGTAACTTTATTGCGGACTACTAAGCTGTTCTGTTTATGTATGCCCTCAGTATTTCCTGGCTTTCTGTTGCAAAACAGATCCGGTTGTCATTATAAGTCCTGTGATAAATTTCTATTGCACAATGCAACATTGCCTATGCTGCTGCTTGAAATACACTGGCATATTTTACTAATAAAATTGTTATCATTAGAGAACACAATAGGCGTTTGTATTTATATCCGGTAGATTTCCTAAACCTTTTATTGCTATAGTATATAACCTTGGAATAATTTTAATGAAATAAAGAAATATACCCCAACTAATATTTACAGCCATTCGTAAAGATTTTAATATATACCCCAAATTAATCTCATTAAAACTCTAGTTCTTATCACAAGTACGTGTTTACAATTTTTCTGAGCAAACCATTTTTATATCATGCAAATATTTACTTAACAATTGTTTGGATTTGAAGCCATTGTTATATATGTAAATACACAAATAAATAAACAATGCGTCTTCTTCATTGTTGCTTGTCAAAATTTCTATATTAATTTTATAATGTCGGGACCAAATTGAACTGTAATGTTTTGGTTTAGCTTTCCAGGTCGAGGTTTACTTCCTTTCCGAAAAATGTTATCTGTTATTCGATAGTTTTTCTTTGGGAACATGAATAACATACATGATAAAGATTTCTAACGTCTAACATCTGAAATGCCTGTTAAAAGATGCAACAACTCAGTCTAGTGCTGACGGGGATTAAAAGCTATTCAATTGCTATTAAAGCTATTAAATGCATGGAAACACCTTTACTTGTTGCATAGAGTATATTATAAAATTTAGTTACCCTTTCCACTATACATTCTTCCGCTGCAAATATTGTTCGTTAGCTGTAGGCTCGGACGCAGCAGCAATCGGCTATATCTGGATATGGGAAGAAGGAGACAAGCAGGCCAATAGCGCGCTGTCAGATCATCATATCATTAGGCGTTTGGATAACGTCGTCTGATTATAAGGCGCTCAAAAATATTGTATACCAGCAGTGTGTCAAAGAAGTAGCACAATCTGCTTATAGCTTACTAAATACCAATTGCATGGGAAAATGTCCTTAATAAAAGTTGATATAACGGCAGTTAAGCAGTTTTTTCCTTTCCACATTGCACATACAATCAATTTTTCTTTTAAATATATAGGACCATTAATTCTTCAGCAGTGAGTAGGCTCCTAAAAAGTTTAAGTACACTGGTACCGTCAAGAAAACCGTAAAATCTAGAAGGCAACAAACTTCAACAGATGAAGAGACGGCTTTGCATATTCATGCTATCCATTGAAGAAAATCTTCAACAATCAGAACACGAGAATTTGCGATGAATTTCAATGTATCATCAATCAGTTAATAATTTATTCTAAAATTGCATCCTTATAAAATAAAATTGATACACGAACTAAACGAGGATGATTGTGATAGAAGAGCAGAACTTTATGAAATCATGATGGAAAGATGCAATCGGGATGAGGATTTTGTTTTCAACAATATTTTGTTTTCTGCTGAAACTACGTTTCACCTTAACGGAGTAGTGCACAGACATATTTGCCTCTACTGGTCCAGGTAACACCTCCATTTGGTGATAGGAAGCCATACTCAAAGACCTACTAAAATTAACATATGATCAAAAATTGTTGGAACCAATTTTTAAAAGCCCAGACGTATTTACCTTTATTACGAAATCAAGTGGTCCCATCTTGTGCAGCATTATTTGCAAATGGAACGACGTAATAAATCAGCGCATTTAGTTTCAACAGAATGGAGCGCCGACCCAATTGGTGTTAAATGTCAAAGAGTATTCAAATCAACAGTTCCCAGGCAAATGGGTTGGCAGAAAGGATTCTATTGAACGACCTAAACGATCGCCTGATTTAACACCAATGAATCACTTTTTGTGGCGATATTTCAAAGCTAAAGTGTATAAAAATCGTCTACAAAATGTAATTTCAACTGAAGTGCAGCAAATTTAAGGTGCAATTCTGATGAATGTAATACAGGGCTTCGAACATAGGTTAGGAGATATTGCTTAATGGAAAATGCTCGCCAATTCGAACATTTTATTAATTAAATAGCGTTAAATGTCAAATCTATTGGTAATACCACGTTTAATTTAAATTTTCTTTTAATCATGAATTTTCAATGTATTATTTTGACTGTTTATTTCATTTGTTCATGGTTCCTTATTGTGATTTCCACAATTCTACCATTTATGTTGTAAAATTGATTTTCCTCGTAAATTTTGTGAATAAATGATATTGAAAAAATTCGTGGCTGCATAGAAGACATAACCCTCTTTCAAAATATAAAAGAAATAATTGTCATTCAAAACAAAAAACGTTGAAGGTAAGACAATTGCGTTTATATCAATTAATATGAAAACATCTTTTATTAGGTATATTATTCCATGCAATTTGTATTTATTAAGCTATAAGCAGATTACGTTACTTTTTTGACACACTGTATTTAAGGAAAGGTCAGTTATAGACTGCGCTACCACTCGCACGTGCTTTGTCTTGCTTGCTCATGCTCATTAATTTTATTCTTTTGGAAGTAATGATTCTCGTGTTCTAGGAGCAGATACAATATTTTATTCTTTATACATGACGAAACAATGTATTCACGGGAACAAACTACTTTCATAAAGATTTAATCAAATTTATCACTTCTACGTTAAAGGTTCAGTTAAATCCCGAGATTCAAGTTGAGATCTTATCATGGCATCAAGCGAGTTCCAGTATAGCGTTTGGTCGACCATACACCGGATACTGCACATGACGAGGCGATACGGCACCGGACGTTAGTGCTGGCGCATCGTTCCAACACCCCACCGTCCAAGATCCCTTAGTTTAGTATTCAGCGCCATCGTGTTTGGCTGACGGTCCCCGAGGTATACATATTTTGTATTGTATTGCTATGTATGGGTTTAGATTAGTATTCCACTCACATTACCATATAGTGCATATACAGCTCGGTTCCCCGACAGGGCAACGTTATACATATTAAAAATTAGTTTCCCTCGGAAATGGATAGTTGTACCTGAAGGCCACTATTTTTTTTTTTTTTTCGCTTTACGTATAATTTCTGAGTTTTGATTTTTAAAAGATTAATGGTGTTTCAGTTGCCAAGTTATGTCCTGGGATCTTCATAAATCATAGTAGTTCCTTCAAAGCAGGATTACTTCGCATTGATGTTACCTGATTTGAATAATATTTTGAAGCCGCGTGGGAGTGAATGAAAATCATCAGCAATTACGCCGTTTGTGAACATTCACTTGAATTTAATTTATTTGATACTCCTGGGATAATTCATGTGTATAAAGCAAAAGAAAAGAACAACAAATGAAATCTCTGCATAACACAGTAAGTGTGTTCAATTCCGCGAATATTTTCATATTTGGATTCTATGTGATTCCTACATAACAAGTTTTATAAGACGCGTTTTAAAGCAGGAATTCAAGTTTAAATTTTTTTATTTGATAATACAGGGAATTATTTGGTGATTATAGTGCTTTTAAACTGCAATTACTTGATTAAATCACTTTTTCTTTTCTTTCATTCTAATGATGTAATATCAAGTTATTATTATATTCTGTCCAGTAATTGGGTTTTGGAACCTTTGGTGTAACAATAACTATCACACTGACAAAAGTCAATGCTAGGTTTTTCCACTATCACCAAATTGTTTGGTGATAGTGGAAAAACCTAGCATTGACTTTTGTCAGTGTGATAGTTATTATATTCTGTCAGTAAAAGAATTGTTAAAGCTTGTGAGGGTTTCTTTAGAACTGAAGATATTTACAAAGTAATTTACAAAATCTTAGTAATTAAAACTAATTAAACTGAGTCTAAATCTTAATCTACAAAAATTAAGATTTAAGAATCCTTTCCTTTATAGGTATAACCATTTAGGGGTAATTTGGTTTTTTGTATTAGAACTTTACCTAAATGGTTACATTTTAGTTATGGTTGGCTCTTGGTTTATTACGCATATAGGCCTGCAAATTCTTATTGCGGTGTAATATCTATGTATGTTTGCAGGGAAAATAAATAAATCAAAAAATATAGGTAAATAAAATAAATATGCTACAAGATCTTGATAATTAGTTTTCTTTGTCTTCTGTACTTCTATATAATGACAATAATTCGGTTTATTTCAAAAAGACATGAAGAAATTGACATGAAATAGCTGTAAATAAATTTTTGTGTGATAAATAATAAAATCATTATTGTTTTGTTTTAATAATGATGTTTAGTTTTTGTTTTGTATAAAGATTGCGTTGTAAAATGTATTGATTTGATCTTCTGTTGGTCAAGTACAAAAATCGTTTTTAGTTTTAAGTAGATCACCGAAAAATATTCTTTTATTTAATGATTATGTAGTTTGGTGAAATATTGTCTGTTTTATCATTAAGACCATTTTTATGTTGATAAATTTTGTGGATTCAAGTATATTAGTTTTTAAATTTTGTTCTTTATACAGAGTTGTTATATTGTCAAAATCAAAAGAATGATTTTTGAGTTATTTCATGTTTCTTTAGGACTGTAAGATTTTTGTTATATTTATGTCCTTTCATTCTGTTTTCTAAATATTGCATGTTTTCACTAATAAGTATAAACACTATTACAATTTTTACAATCTAGTTTATATACTACCTGTGATGTTTTTTTTCAATTTTTGATTTTAATTTTATATTATTTAGATTTAGTAGTTTGTTATTATTTTGATTTGCGATTTTGAAAATATATGGTTTGAACATTTTAATTATTTTGACGGATAAATCTTTTACACAATGAATTTTTATTTTATTAATAATATTGTAGTATAACACTAATTTTTTGTGAGAAGGGTTGTGATGATTTAAATAACGCGCAGACCTTGTAGGTTTAGTATACCATTTTGTTAGAATTTTGTTGTTATTTTTATGAATTTGAGGTCTAGGTTCTCCGATTTCAATTGTAAATTTTAATCTGGGATTATAAGAATTAAATTTTGCAAGTAAAATTGGTAATTTTTTTCTACACATCTTCTGAAGAAAACTATTTCAAAATCTATTCTATTAAAAATTTCTTCTGTTTATTCCTCCATTATTGTTATTATACATATATGAAGAAAGACTAAACCAACCAAGAAAAATTATTATAAAACAATTTATACTGGTCAAGACAAGATTTTTAATTTAATTGTGTCATCAGTGAATGGGTACAAATTACTAGATACTATCTAAACAATATGGCCTATCGTAAACATACAACAATAAGAGGGTCGGTCCAAGGATGAATGTCTGAGGACCGCCTCTCACTATACATCTTTTTCCTAATCGGTGTCTACATAGTTGCAAAACGGTCTATGTATTAACCACGGGTTAACAGAATATCAGCAGATGCATTCTTACGATATTCGTACCTAGTAGAATTACCTAGAACTGATTGTGAGTGCTCGCAGTGATCAGTACGACGCATTACGCCGGCCACCGGCGAATGAATGAATAAACATTATGAGTTTTAAAACGCTAATGTCAGTGAGGCGTTCGCCACGTCGGTCGCCCGGTCGCATCAGACAGTAAATACCGCCGATATCGGGACGCTGCCGCAGGCCGGGGCAACAAGTTAAATGAGCGTCAGTTGCGCTCGCGAGCGCGACCGGTTCGTAACGTCGTTCTACGAAAGAAATAAAAATAAAAAAAAAATACAGTAGTTCCGAACGCATCGAGTACGCACACGAGCGCGCTTCGCGATTTCCGATAGCGTTAGAACACGCCTACCTCCGTCTTCGCGCCTCGCGTGTTTGTTGAATAGTGCCTTTTGCGCGGAAACGCGTTCCTTCGGATAACTTAAAGCGGGCCGAGTGTGTAATGCACCGTTTCCGATGAGATTCCCGGGAAATACGCAGATCGGCGACACCAACGGTGCCATGAAGAGCAGGACCACGAAGAATACGTATCCGAGCATCTCGGCGACTTACTGGCAAACGGCGCCCACACCTAGTCCCTACCTAGTTCCAGGTATATCGTTGTAGAAATGCACTACTATCATCCGTATGCATCTCGTTGCTCGACGAAGCAAGCGGGAAACTGAAATCGCGAATCATTCTTCCGTCTATGAATTAGCGGTGTGAATGGGAAATTGCGCAATGTATTATTTGTTGTTCTCTTCTGGCCGTCGTTGTTGTTTACATTATTCGCTCTTGATGGTATTGCAGTCGGTCGGTATCCAGCATTAATAATCATAATGGTGTTACGCTGGTTAGTTTGATTATCGCGATTTTGTGCGGATTAAATAAAATGTAGAATCAGCGAACTTTAAACGCGCCATTATAGGTTTTGAAAGGTTTGTTTATTTATTGAATGATACAAATAATAATAAAAGAAACCAAGGTAATAAACACATTATAATATTTAAACTTAAATAAGTACAATTATCAATCTCGTGGAAATAATAATTAACGATTATGAAAACACTCTCAAAAAGACGAGTAAAATATATTACATAAGAGATAGGGCTGGTATTGGATCCCAGACAATAGTTTTTAAAATAAAATCTGCTTTTTAAAACATGTAATTCAATAAGGCGCATATTATTGATTTTTTATAAGTTTGAGTATTTGTTTATCGACTACAAAAATGACAACACGTAAAACTTGAGGGATTTCGAAGATATCGGTGGATATAATTATTACGTTAACAAGTCACTGGTGTAATTTAACCTCACGTCGCATTGCTTCTACATAACATATATTGCATTCTCATCTGTCAAATGTCTTTTATAAAATATATTAATGAAGAGACAAATATGATAAAAGAACTGCTATAAAAGATATGTTTTATAAAAGTTCTTTGTTAAAGAACTTTTATAAATCTTTTATCTTTTATAAAAGAAAGTTAAAGAACTTTTATAGTATAATGTGCACCTAGCGCTTAATCCATATATCCATGTTAAAATATGCACAGCTAACGTTTCGCTTATATCTACAACTGCTGTGATTATACATACAGTGACTTAAATAATTGACTGGACACCAACATAAAATAATAAAAGAGCGAATATACGAAGAACAATATAATTTTTAGTAGATATAAGTTTTGGTTACAGTGTATATATAGACATTATCATATTGCTAACTTAAAATACATCAACGTTTTCAAATAAATAAAAAAAAAAAATTTCCGTCTCAATAAATTCTCCGGACATTCATAAAAAAGAAGAATAATAATACAATTATGAAAGAAGTTAGTATATCGTTGGACCTCCTTTGGCTTCTATTACACTTTTCTGTCTACTAGGCATATTAGATGTTGCCAATTTGAAAGTTACTTCCTGCCTTATCTTCGTCCGTTCTTGCAGTAACATGGTTTTCAGGTCGGATTCTGAAGAAATGTGGCATTTTCTAATTCTTTTATCTAAAACATCCCACAAATTGCAGTCGTATCGAGTACTTTTGGACAGTTATATAATACCCATTGTCCTACTAGATGGGATTTGTGTTTAGGGTCATTGTCTTGATAGAATCTGAATGTGTCTAAAATTCCCATTTTCTCAGCACTGCTCCTTAAATGGGTTTTTAAAATATCCAATTACACATGCTGATACACCCTCTATAATTACCCTATCTCCAACACCAGCAGCGGACATACAACCCCATACCATCAGTGAGCCACCTCCATGCTTCACCGTTGGAACGGTTGGTTACGACAAAGAATATTGGGAACATGTAATTTTATTTTTTATTTTATTTATGTTGGTGTCCGGTCAATTATTTGAGCCACTGTATGTCCACTAATCTCGCATTTAATTTATTTTATAATGAACTAGGATAATGTTTACAAAATTTACTTTATCTCGACATTCTTTACATTTACGTCAATAAAATATCAAATTCTTTTGAGCATATTTAAAATTAAGTTTTTCTTTTGGGTATCCATTACTGGCGCAGTATCTTTAAAATATTCTTTAAGCGCAGTTGCAAGTAAATTTTGTACTTTTTTGAGAATACAATGCCTAATTGCACGATACTTATTGCCATTTCCGTTTTATTTAATCTTGCAAAGTTTGGTCTGCCGCCTTGTCTGATAAAGTAATCGTGGATGGATTAATGCAGGAAATATTTTTTCTGGCAAGCCCTAAGATAATATAATCAATTGTGACTCCGCGTCAGAACATCATATGGTGAATGAAATCAGATCTATTATTTTAAAATTTCTAGTATTAATGAGATAATAGGCTTAATTTCAGTTACTTTCAGCCTAATACACTGAATAAGTAGTAAACGTTCAGTAAGATACCAGCGTTAACCCTCAGCTGTTATGATTGGGTCAATTTTGACCCATCGGCATTACAATTGAAACAGAGGTACAAAATATAATACCAGTTGAGAGTTAAATATCACACTTGCGGTACGAATACCTTGGTCATATGATACCAATTATTCTAACTCACCGTTCATAAACGAATGAAATACATCGAAGTATACAATGCATAATTTATTTACTCAATGATAAAATTTACAAAATAAGGGATAAACTTGTTTTTGATGGGATTTGATTACTCGACAGCTCATAAATGTCATAAATCGATTTTTGAAGATACCGTATCAATTGCAACAAGCATTAGGAACTAGAAATTCAAAATATGGCTATTTTATTATAAAAATACAAAAAATTCCTAGGAAAGCTCCACTCTCCTTGCATTTAAATTGCTTCTCTTGTAAAGTTCGTGCAAAGACATCTAGAACTAGACAGAAAAAATCTTAGCTGCGCAAAAATGTGCAGATAATGTTCGTTTTATCATAGAATATGATTATATCCAAATTTTGAAGAACCCTCAAGGGACGCACTTTACTTAACTCTTAAGAATAAAATACATTACAGATCGTCCAAAAATGTTCATTAGTTTCTGAGGAAAATAAACACAAAAATGACTGTGTAGCATAACGCAGCACTTTCCTAGTAAGCTATACAAAACGTAATATTACGTTTAACTTACCAAATTATTCAGAAAACTCTTCTGTGCGAGTACATATTTCAGGAAAAGATGAAAAAGAATGAAATTGATCAAACCAGAACTTATAGCAGCTAAGATGGAAACATAAAGTAAAAGCCTCTAACAAATACGCTAAAAGTTTTAGAAAAATTTAAGGAAAATTTGAAGTAAACTCCCTGAGATCTTCCAATGACTAAGTAAGTCACTTTATTGGGACCTCTTAAGGAGTTAATTCCAAATCTTAATTTTCTTAAGTTTTTTTTATTTAAAACACTCAATGTGTTATTTCTGGATTTTATTTGACATTTGTATTTCACTATATAATTTAATTTTATTTTATACATATGACCATCTTAATTGCTATAAATTCTAACCTGATGATGTCCCTTTGAAGGACGAAACCGGTCGCCTTATTATTAAATTACTAAAGAACTAAATCAATTCTATTCTTCTCCATCGGTTTTTTCAATGTTTACGCCCAAACTATAAACAGTATAGTTCGAAAATCAACTAGCGATGAATGTTAACGGCTTTATGTCACCCCAACAAAAAAAAGAAAAAATTAAGTCACAATTTTTTAAATCACTAATATAAGTTCCTGTGATGGGTGGAGACTGTGGCTTGAAAACTATAACAAAAATCCAAAAGAAAAAGTGAAAAATCATTTTTGTGGTAAGGGATTTTTTCACTTTTTCTTTTGGATTTTGTTATACTAATATAATTCATGAATAATATAGGGGTCCATAATAAACTTTTGTGGTACCTCATGCATAACACTTGTTATAGTAAAGAAAATATTTACTATGTTTGACTAAGTGGTGCCACTCACTAAGAAAAGATAAAAGTAATCCGATACTAAGTTTTGAAAACAAAACACAAGGAATGATTAACACAATTATAGAACGAATGTCTTCATTAAGTCGAGCAATCTAGTATTTGTATATTTGTTGTCCTCAAAAGCGTTTAATATTAAATTAGTTATAATTGTTGAATGTTTGCTTCTTGATAATTCTTTTACGAAAATTTTTGTGAATTTAAGGTAGTTGATATTATGTTTATTATAAAGTAAAATAAAAGGAGCGCTCTATAAGTATACTGTGCCAAAGAAAATTTCGAAAAAAGTAAGTTGAAAGCCTTCATCGATGAGAAATTAATGAAAACATAATAACTCGAAAAGTAGAATAGATTGACAGTACATGCTTAACAAAAATCAAACCACTTATTAATAGGAATTCAATGATGTGAACATATATATATATATAATAGATATATTTACTATGTTTGAGTGTACCAATGCCGTCAATTTTGCGTTATGTTCCTACAACAATTTGTACAAAATTCTTTCCTATTTGTCACTGTTTACGAGTTACAGAGAAACATCCTACCAGTGAAACAGCCTGTATGTAACCTATATAGCGAGATATATTTGTATCCTCCTGGTTCACTTATAGACGCAAATTGCCTGAAAAAAATTAGCAACCTTTAAGTGACGACAACTATTCACCTATTTAAAATGAATACTTTAATATACTTTTCCATGCGGCAAACTGTGAAATCATTTACACTACTAATGATAAAAAGACAAAATACTAAAGAGGAAATAAACCCCTGGATTATTAAGAATTTCAGAATATTTCGTGTTCGCTAACACTGATGGTAATTGGCTTATTAAATAACTGATAAAGTAAATAATATTACTTTAGTAAAAACAAAATTAATATTTGGCGAATTGTTAAAAAAAAATCAAAGGTTTAAAACTAAACATTCTGCGAAACGAAGTGCATGGTTAGTATTTTTTCTGATGAAGATGTAATATCAAACGATTTTTAATTTAAGGGATGGCAATGAAAATCTGAACGATTTTCATATGTGTAACGTTAACCAATTTCGTATAATCATATTTGCAATTCCTATCAACAACAGAAAATGCATCGATAAAATTATTGATTACATACGTTGAATGTTTAGCAAATATTGATGCAACCGTTCAAAAGTGTTGGATCCATGCCAAGCATTGCAATGGTCAATAAATTTTAGTGTACTCGAGCAGAAAATTGACTAATTATCTATAGGCTTATTCACTTCTCGATAATGTTATTACGTATGTACCTAGTTTACTCATAATACATATAATATTCTTTCCGCTCGCTTAAATGTTGTATAAATAAACAACGTGTTTATTTATTTTAAAATTAATATTATTTATGCTTAATATACTAGTAAACACGTAATTGTATATATCAGTTGTAACAATTAAATACTGTATATAATATAATAATACTAAATCTAAACAAACCTTAAATGAATATTACTCGTGCTTTCTCGTTATAAGAGTTGGGTATTATTCCACGTACATTTGCCTATTTGTATATTTAAATTCGTATGACAGTGATGCACTACTGTCGGTTATTTTATCTTCGACTAGCAGTTAAATAAATATTTAGACATACTTTATCTACTGAAGACCAATAGTCTAAATTTTATCTATGTAATAGAAATATGGATAAAACAAATACATAGCTGCAAATAGGTACAGATAGAAGCAATTTGTTACAATGTGGTGATTAATAATAAAATAATTTAGCTTCGTCAGACACTATTATTAAGCGTAACTCACACTGCAATTAGTAAAATATGAATGAAATTGCAGCATTAACATATACTAGCCCTTAATACATCCCCTATATTAGTGATATAGAATACATTATGTGTGGTCCTGTAAAATTCTCTTCAATTCTATCGCAACCGAAACCAATAGGATTTGGAAAAACTCCAGCACTTCAGTCATCATTCATACTCTGGTAACGTCACTTCTGACTCCTAATTACATAAATGAAATGGCGTCCTTCTTTTTTTTTTAGTTAAAACAACATTAGTTCGAAAATAACGCGGCTCGAAAAATGAGAAGTCTCCAGGGTTCTTTTTTTTTGTTTTCAAATGACAGAACTGAAAGTTTTTAACGCTACTGGACTCTTGGAATAGATTTCCACGTTTAAATGGAGCTTATCGCAGGTAGTACAGTAGGTTTAACATGTAGATTATGCGTCACCTTGACTAAAAATGTATTGTTAAGCGTTTGTGGGCAACATGTTATCGACCTGTGTATCTGTCTGCTTAAGTTTGTATGGCGGCTCGTACAGATAGATACTTATATAGAGGTAGAATAGATGAAAAGATGAGATTACAAACAAAGCTAATAAAGTGGCTTTTCTCATTTCAGTAAAAAGTGAGTAAACATTTAAATAAGTAATTTGTGTTACATGTTAAATATTTTTGTCATATTCTGAAGTACAACTTTGGCACTAATTTGATGGGCTAGAACGTCACATTATCGGCCTAGTTCAATAAAGTGGTTACATGGTGTCACTTTATTATTCTACTACAATTGAGTACACTTCATTGAATTGAACTGTCACAAACTACTATTTACGTATAAATAAAAGCAATCTAAATTAATGAATTTAAATATTATTATTTTTCCATTAATGGTATAAAAATCTTTATAACTTTCTATAATATTTCAATTTGTTAAAAAAAGATGGGTACATTAATATTATATATTAAAGAATGTGATCAAAATATGGATACCACAAATGCAAATAAATTGGCTATGATAAGTGTTAGTCATAACTTACAGCTTATTTAAATCCTTCTTGTCAGATAGAAAATCGTTTGTATGCTTGTTGGGAGAGTAGTAGCATACTGAAGCACTTTTATTCGAGTGCCTGGGATGTTACGAGCAGTGTACCACAGGGTTCTATACTTGGGTCAACGCTGTTTCTATTATACGTCAATGATTTGGAATGCGCGCTTGGGTAGTGCTTGTTGACGTAGCATGCCGACGATATAACTTGTGTTATTTCTGGTGATCTAGAGCATGTTTCAGGCACGACAAAATCATTAGTTAGTAGAATGATTAGATGGATGATAACCAGAGATTGACTTTAACCCGGAATAAGATCGAGCTTAGTCATTTCAAGAACGGCCATCAGCTTGTCCATGTAGCCTTTACGTAAAATGCGATGGTAGATCAATTCCGGAAGTATCCTCTGCGACATATTTTTGGGTATCTGTGTTGATCCGGACCTGAAATAACGCGATCATTGCACCACATTAAATAAATCTATACCTAGATCGTTTTATGTTCTTAGGAATATACGACACTGCTGTGATTTAGAAGCTCTAAAGTCTTTTTATTTCGCTTGTGTAGAGTCGCGTCTAGGTTACTGTAACATTTTTTGAGGCGTTGTAACAACTTCTTCGCAGTTATTTACTATTCAAAAAAAGATGGCAATAAATACTATTCTATAAGTGAAAGTCGAAAAAATATTTATGTGAATATTAAAGATCAAAAAATTGTGCAAGTCTTTGGGGAAATTATAGGTTATACCGCAGAAGATTTTGTTTCTGTAGTTTATAAACAATTGTTTGTGCGAAATATTTTCAGGCCGTAATAATCTGTGCTTCCGGTGAACGTCGGTGGCTGAAGCAGGGTTGCTTCAATATTCTGGTCTTATAAGTCTTCGTTTGCATAATTCCTCTGCTCCTGTCATCAAATCATACACTGACATGTTTTCTTAATTCTTCCGAATTCCTGGGTCTCGCTCCTAGAAATTGTTGTTGTTGGAAAGCTGACACTTAATATAATCTACAACAATCATTATTAACTTAAAACTCATAAATAATAATTGGGCTGTAAGAAACTCACTTATATCAATATATGCTTCCACAGATAAATTTTCATCAACTGGGAATAATACGTGACGACAATTTCGCAGTGTCAAATCATTCCAAAGTATAAGCCAAAATTATTCGTTCGTCTACTTATTTTTGCATGCTCTTGCTTCCACCATTCACAAATATTCTGATACTCCTCTTCGTCTGAGTGTTTGGATTTTGTTGGCATCACGTTATATATATACAAAAATTCACAAAGATTGGTGTAGAACTGCTGGAGATTTGTTGGTTTGTCTGTTTATTGCTGGACAAAGCTTCTGGTTGTACAACACATGTATGACATCTATTGATATCAGTGCGTGAGACTTGGAGATGCTTCAACCTACGGTAGGAATTTTTTTACAATAGACACGAAATCTGCGACTTTATTTCCTATCAGAGGAAAGATACGCAATTAAAGATCAGCCGTTTCGGCCTAAGATCGAGGTAGTGCTTAAGGAATGAAAAGCAAACACACAAATCGTTGAACAACACGGTCAATGCAGACTCTACAGAAAAGCGGACAGTAATGCTTTCAAAGATTGAATTATATTAGAAAACTCATTGTTCTACAATGTTGCCAAATGATTTCTTCGTGAAGGTATGTGTACCAAACAAAACTGCCTGTGGCTGTATGGCTTGCATGCTCATTTTTCACATCATAGGCGCTGGTTCAATTCCAGGCCAGGACGGTGATTTTTAATTGTGGATGAAAACCAGAACATGCCTTCTAGGAAGTTTGGTACGTAAAAAATCCTGGAACTCCTTCGAGCTCGGCAAAATTCAATGGGGATGGTACAATACAGCAATGCCTAGAAGTGTCAAGGTGTATTCCACAAGCCGAATCTTCGTCCACCAACAAACAAACAAACCGAAGAATACTAAAAACATACTTTTCAGTCAAAAAAACATTTACGAAAAATAGATTTACAAATTCGTGTTGATTCTATGAAACGTGCTATAATATTTGGATATGGAAATTTTCAATTCAGTTACGAAATTAACACATTGTATTTTTCTAGCAGTTACTTATTTACTCCTTGCTTGAAAATGAAAAAGAATCACTAATTCAACAGCCAAATCCATTAGGAAGTCAGCAACTAACACAACTTCAGACATATATTCTCAGAGAACGTGAAACGTAGTTCCAAAATGTATTATTTATTCTGCTAGTTACTCAAAAATTTACGTAATTTGTATTTTAACCTTTTCTTTTAGAAAGTAATAATACTCCTAGAAGCGTGGTGTTAAGTTTACTTAAGGTATAACGTGGCATAATTTGTCAGTAAATATTTTAAAAGCCATCCAGAAGATACTTTGTGCAAAAGCCTATTTGCTCTAGCGAAAGTACGAATGTCAATAATCCGCAACGCTAAGCTACAGTACTGCACAAGTGCTTTCATTGCTTCAGTATACTCGAACTCGAATATTCGTATACATACATACACAAGCAAACATTTAATAAAAGCTATTCGGAAAGCTAATAATAAGCTTCAAATCCAGGATACTTTACCGGTACTTATGTGTCGGTATGTTTGTAGGTTCTATACGTATACATAGTTTGCGTCAATCCCGATTGAAGAGTGGAGAATGTTAGGTAAAAATAGGTTTCAGTTTCGCAGCAAACATATTTGGAGTCTCTTAATGAATTGTATGGTACCAAAAGATATCCTTAATTCATATATCGAGTGATTTAAATTGATTCTTGCGACATTTAATCAACTTTTGGTAATACAAATCGCAAAGCTTTGTTGTTTTCGTAAAACCACAAGGAAATAAAATAACAAATCGGTTTTCTTCTATCATTCTATTAATAGATTTTTATTTTATAGTTTAATATAGTGAGCTTTCAGACTAGTTCCTTCAATTACTGTATACATACCTACTGGCTTTTTGATTTTGCAACAAATCTTATAAATTTTCATTCGAATATGAGCCTAAGTAATAATCATAATTATTAATTAAAAGTTTCAGTAATTATCGATTGAGGCAAGTAGTTATTTATTTAATCGTTGTAACTTTTATTTCTTTTATTTTGCACGTCATAAATGCATGTAATTAAGTTAATAATAATTATTTTAAAATGGCCGGGATATGTGTCAGCTTGCAATTAAAATAGCGATAAAAAATTTATGAATCATTTTATTTCGCATACTGAGGCACCTATTTATTTTTTCTCGGTTTCGTAAATAAAATTTCCATAAATAATATTTAGATTCTGACTGTATTAATGCATCGAACTAGTGAGATAATTAAGAAATATAAATTAAGTCAGTACTCATTCTGATTATAAATGATCTTGCCAGGCATAATTAAAACTTATCCTCACAACAAAGACAGGTGCTCGATTAATTTCTTAACGAAAGAATAGCTAAGAATGCATACTAACTTGTAACTCATCAATTAGTATCATTGAAAGAATGACTATACTGGAAACAACAGTCGCACTTGCCAATATTGGTATTATGTAATAAGTGTCGCAATTTCATAATGGAACAGAGGCATTTAAATAGTTAGATTATCTTCAAAACGAGATGAATACGTTGTAACTGTACCAAGGAAACGATCTACTTTAAAATATAAAGAAAATATAATAAAAGGTGTTAACTTGAAGTCTGACATTTTTCACTCTTAACTAATTTATCTGTGTCTGGCTCCAGGTTCGTAGTTGCGATTCGCAAACTGTTTTCAAGATGAACATCGGTGATTCTTGTCTTCACTTTTGATTTGACGTTTTTCCTTCGAGAAAATAACTGCTCACATAGATATCTAGTGCCGAAAAACGAAGTCATCCACAATGCATGGTTTCAGATTTCAGTCAATTCTATAATGGAGATATATTTTGAATAAAATTCAAGCAGCCCTGCATTATTAAATTTGTCTTTTAAACTAGCATTGCACTACATATCTATGAATTCAATCTGGATTTCATCAGGAACGCCTTTGACAGAAACTAAAAGGCGAGCAAACAAATTTATGTATTTTTCATTTTATCGGAAATCAACGAATCGTGATTCAAACTGTCTTTTCAGATCCTGCAGGGTAGAAAAGTATATTTCTACACTGCCTGGATGTTTGAAATCTTATAAGACGACAGATGAGGAAAATGAGTCTCTTGTATTGATTTATCCACAGATCCAGCTTAATTTCAAACGTTTTCAAAGCGTCAAATAACTCAGGAATGGGATTATCTTTCCCTTGCAGCTTCCTATTCAAATTTCAGTTTCAATACAATAATTCACTTATCTCTTCATCGAATATTACCCTAGAATAAAACTGTCAAAATAATTTAAATGTCTTAAACTGGCCATCACGCCATTTGAATCTCATTGAAAACTTTATATAAAACAGAAAATGAGGAATTACGCTCTTCACGTAACAAAAACCAATTGTAGCAACGAATTTTGGAAAATAAGAGGCAATAACTGAACTATACTGCCATAAAAATTGAGTCCATGCCGTCAAGATTAGAAGAAGTAATTCAAAATAATGGCGTATGGACTCACTATTAATTATCTTCATGCATCAAATAGTATTGAGTTTTCTCGGTCGATTATGAAAATTAGCAGAACTCTCCGATCTAAACTCGGCCGGTCGAACATTTTATATTGCAGATTCGATATGTAAACTGGGCCGGTATATAGTGTTACGTATTATTAACAGTGTTGGGAAATAAATTTCACGTTTAGAACGACTTCTCTTTTTGTAATTGCTTTATTGCTCATCGTGCATTAGGTACACGTAATTGTATTACAAATTACAAAGAAATTAATGTCTACAGTTTAATATGGTTAGGTTTTATGCGCTGTGTGCATAAACAAACGCGTTGCTGCTCCTGATTTCAGAAGCTACCTTCAGGTGTCGCTGCTCTTAGGGCGAGTTTTCATATTTTCAAACCGGCCGCGTTTACATCTGTACTTCGGCTATCCTTGTTGCAAGTACGGATTAAATTGTTATAACCGGCCGAGTTTACATCTACCCCTTTAAGTCGTACAACCAGAAAAAGTTTCTAGTGTTACATAATAACATTACATAGAAAATGAAAATTTAAGATTTCTGTTGGTCTCATTGCCGGAAGGGAACTAATCGTCTAATTTTCATTTTACGAAGTACAACAAAGAAGAATTTCAAAAGTGCTTAGCGTTTCTTAAGTACTAATATAGTAGATTTTGACTAAGCCATTGTGGGCCGTGAACTATGGCAACGCGCGCCGCAGGTGGCCCGCGGGCCACGTGTTGAAGACCACTGGTTTATAGTATCACATACCACAATTATGGTAAACTTTACTACACTAAACTATGCATATCTTAATTATTTTTAAGCATCTCCTCATTTACTGTATTCATTCATACTATGGAAGTCCAAATATGATTAAATCAAAAGCTGAGAAATAATGTCCTAGTTTTCGGTCAAATCTTAATGTATAAATGGAATATTTTACTAACCCACAAAAACGTTGACATATACGTGCAGTTATTTATTTGTTCAGGAATCTATTTCACGTGCTCTGCTAATTGCTATTCTGCGTAAGGTAAGAACGATGTAAATAAGCACATACAAAGAAGAAATGACCTATTTTTCCACCATTTCGTCTAATTCAATTACCACAATTACTACACAATACATTCCATGTGCGTTCGAATATTCCTATATTTGTAATATCCATTTGTTAAACAATCGAATTATAAATAAAACCGAGGACAACTCGTACTCGTATATTGTATATAAACGTTATGTAATTTATTGCTTCTCTTTCTATGCGGACGAATGTAAACAAAACATACTTTCGGAGTGATTATTTCGCATATATGACTGTACAAAATACATATTACGTATATAACGTACTTGTACCTACACACATTTCGTCGTTTAATCACTTACTACCAGCGTATGTTTTCTCTGCTCGTTTGCGGTTAGTCCTTTTTCTGTGTATCTTTCCTCTATATTTGTACAATGTGTGTAAGTGTATTGCGTTGTCTAGTGTTCTACAGAAGCAACCAATCACATACGTACGTACATGTGTTAGAGTACCTCTACGTGACTGCTTTTGTCTGTCTCGTGTCGAAACGTTCTCTGATATCAAAGGACCTGTAACTAGCCCAATGAACACACGCGAAGAGTATCTGATTTTCACTTTATATATCCTACCGTTGTTCGTTTGTCCGTTTTTGACAGTCTCCATACGCGTGTTTATTCTCCGAAAAGGGGAACAAGGATTCTTTTGAACCGCTGTTGCAAGCGCAAGCAAATTTGCTTTAAGTTATGCTTATCTGCGCGCAAGTGTTTTGTTAACGGGATTTTGCGTAAACGAATTTACGTGAAAAAGGAATTATTTCGTAAAAGGGAGGGCTGACTTCAACGTAGGCGCGCAATATCTACATCATTTAGGATTGTGCAATTCGACCTTGTCGGATGTACTAAAATCGTATAAGGAGGAGAAATTTTTGTTTTAATTTAGCCACTACCTTGTGAGATTTCCACGATCAAGTATGACTGAAGTCGTTGCATTTGAATCGCATTTATGTAATATAATACTTCACAGCAATTCAATTTTTATCGGTAGATTATAACAAAAATGTACTAGTTGTTAACTTAACTATCTTGCTGCTAATTATTTACATTTAATAGGATTCTGCGATAAAGTGATTATTCACAATGCGTATGGGTACTACCAGTAACAAAAATATATTGATCAGAATTAAAGTTGATGCTGATTCTTTGTATAGGGAGAGCTAGTTAATATATTCGTTCTAGATTCCGTATAATAGACTCGCTCATCCAGAGGAAAGCAGCAAACTAATCTAGGCTAAAGGTGCTAGGGAGTCGAAAGCAAAATACAAGATTTTGTAAGGAATTTCAACTGTTTCCTTACCTCAAACACTAAACTTAAACCATTAGTACTATCATTCTTGACTCACAATAATAATATCATAAGAATTCTTATTGATGTCAGATAGGAAAAAATTGACGCAGATTTATTATGCGATGATGCACTCTGTATTGCTATACAATGTGACACCTTTGTAGTTTAAATTCAAGGAGCAGAAGCGTTAAATAACTTTCTTCCTCATTTCAATAGAATACATACATATATATATAGTTCACCATCAAAGAAAGTAAATGGAGGACTACTACCTTTTCTGGATGTTTTCGTTATTAGAGATGAAAGGAAAGATTAGTCATGTCATATGCGATGCCTCTCTCTGGCAGTCAAGGTATAAAGTGGTATAACACTTTTGTATATGTTAAGTATGTAGCAGGTCGAATTGGACGGTTACTTGAGCAACATAATATAGGAACTGTATAGGAACCTATATAGTAAATAAAAAGTCGGTTATGTTAGATTCAAGATCCCTGCTATTGTCTGAAGTTTATAGGATACCATGTTTTTCGATTCAGTTCACATTGATACCACTAAACTTAGTATTAAAGCAAGGATTAAGGAACATAAGAGGAACAGTTGTTGAAGAATTGCCACGTTCGTTTTTCAACCGAATGGCATGGGTGCTATGCCTGATAGAGACGGTTTAGTTTTCAATTATAGATAAAAATCAGAACATGCTTTCTTCTCGTAAAACCATGGGTCTCATGTCAGTGCATTATATGGCACATGAAAACCTCTACCACGCGTAAAGAATACGGCCGAGTTCGGAAAAATTTGAGTGGAGAAGATATTAATACATTTTCAATAGATAATGCCTACAAGTGTGGAGGTATATTTCTAAACTGGAAGCTTTCTCCATTAGTCGAATTGCCAGGTAAAAGGCAAACAAATAAATTAGCAGCAGGTTTTAGTTTCTCCAAATCCATAGGGATTTACAAACATTTCAGTAATTTTAATGAAGAAAGAATAGAGTCCCAACATGAGCATGATTGGTATCCGGTCTATGGTTTAGAATTGAACATGACATTTAGTATTGCGGAGATTGTATGGATAGTGATACAGAAACGTGAAGGAATAGTTGACATATCGTCTGTGAACAAATTTTATTTAGTTGAATCTTTATTTATATAGTTGCCCGCAGTTTTCGGCGGAACATCGAGAAGGAATTCCCGCAAAAACGTGGCCTTTAAGCTCCGAGAGGTTTGTGTTACTTAAGAAATTATTAAAGGTATTGAGACAAGTTGTTCACGAAGTACGTTTTTATTAAAGTAATAATTTGCAAGTAAGGGTCAGGTGCATTAAATTTCTTAATGCTAGCAAAAACTTAAAACCTTCTCTGAATAATGTGGGCACACCCAATTGTATTTATATAATGAAACAAGAAATCAAACAATTTTCGCTTTTTAATAATTAGAACATTTTATCAACTAATCTTAATGAGGTATGTGGCACAACCAAGATAAGACTTGAAGAATTACAATTCTAAAACTCCTCCAATCCAGGTTAGTAACTCAATGTTTATTAGACCAGTAACAATTTTAGAAATCATACGTATAATTAAAGAATTAAATAGAACAACAGTCACAAGACGTGATGGTATTTCAGTACTGCTTTTAAAGAGTGTTGTAGATTTAATAGCTATATCATTAATAGTTTCTTATCCGTATGTTCCTTCCCTGATTCTTTCAAAATATCAAAAATTATTCCAATTTATAAGAAAGGTGATAAATCCAACACCCAGAATTACACAACTATATCCATTTTACTAGCATCGTCATGCATCGCATTTTCGAGAATATATACTAAATATTGTTGTATATATACTAAAATCGGAACTAGTTGAACACTTATCATCAATAAGTAATGTTTTTTCATCTTCCCAACACGATTTTTTTGGAAAACAGATCTACGAACACAACAATGGCAAGTATTGTTGATAACATCCTACTTAATTTAAATACAAAACGACACCTGGCTTGTCTTGCGTGTGATCTGACTAACGCCTTGATACGGTTGATCACCGGATTTTATTAAATAAATTATATCACTAGGGGTGAGGTTTAGCTCACAGGGTTTTTGAAAGCTATTTGAGTAATCGCATCTACGTACCAACAGCGTTGTTGGAGGTCATCGATCGAAAATGGTGAAGACTAATGTGGGAGTTCCACCGGGATCCATTTTGGGACCTGTCCTATTTTTGTTATACATAAACAATCACCATGCGGTTACTCCTGGAATTGTCACGCTCTATGCAGACAATACGATCATCATTGTGACTGGTCATAATTACAATGAATTGGTAGATAATAAGGGGTTTGCCAATAAAGGCTGATGTTGAAATGGATCAAACAAGCTGTATGTTAGATATTAATGGAATCCTTTTTTTATTTGAAAGGCCCATGTAGGGAAAATCATTTTCAATGACTCTATCGCATAGATCCGGCTGAATTTGTGCGATGGATCGGGTTATGTTCAGTTTAAGGGCATCGATCGATTGCGGCTTATTAGCGTAGACCTGCAACTTCAGGAAACCCCAGAAGAAAAAGTCTAGCGGGGTTAAATCGCACGATCTTGGGGGCCAATTCACGTCACCTCTGCGAGAGATAACCACACCGGCAAAGCGTTCATAAAGAATGTTCATCGTAGCGTCAGCTGTGTGGCTCGTAGCGCCGTCCTGCTGGAACCACATGTCATCTACGTCCATATCGTTCAATTTGGTCTAAAAGAAATTGGTTATCATCGTTTTGTAGCGTCCGCCGTTGACAGTGATGGCTTCACCAACGTCGTTTTCAAAAAAGTACGGACCAATGATGCCGCCGGACCAAAATCCGCACCAAACAGCAACTTTTTGTGGGTGCATTGCCACTCGGTGAACCTCATGTGGGTTGGTGTCATCTCATATACGGCAATTGTGCTGGTTAACGTAGGAATAAAGATGGTTTTTCGGCCACAATCGGAGTCCTCTTCCAAACGCTCCGAAGCCCAGACAGCGAACAAACGGCGTTGTCTATGGTCATTAATTTTGAGCTCTTGGGTCAGTTGGATCTTGTACGGGTGTAAGGCCAAGTGCCGACGTAATATTCGCCAAGTTGAAGTCTGCAAAAAGCCGAGTTCTTGTACACGGCGAGGAATTCACTGCCTGGGGTTCTCCTGCACACTTTCATGGACCGCGGCGATGTTCTCGGCCGATCTGGCGTTCCTTTAACGTACGAGTGCTGGCTGCTTGTTTACTGAACCGGTCGTGCCGAATTTGTCCACCATACGTTGGAGAGTCTACTGTAAAGGGCTGTAAAATGGGCGCAACGTTTGCACTAACGAACTCTCATTTTGATAAAAAAAAGTTTTATCATTTCCACGTGCTGCTCAATCGTGTAACTTGCCATGCTGATTTGGCACCACTGACTGAATAATAAACAATGGATTATACAGACGCCACCAAAACAACATGACCGCCGCAGGCTGCCAACATCGACCCGTCCCAATTGAAAAGCTTTTAATAAACAAATAATAAATTACATCATTTAGTTATTTGATTCCCTACAAATGAACTTGTTCTTAATATAAAAGAAAAAACAGGTAGTATTATTTGCGGATAACAATACAGATGTCTCATCTCTAACAAATAATTTTGAGAACAAAAATGTCTCGGAGCACAGGTTTTTGCAATTCATGACAGGCCATAACCAACAGGTATTAAGAACGATATTTTGCTCATTCCATATGTTACCTGTATATGCACCTTCCATACTTCCACTGAATGATAATTCTACTTAATTCAAAATTTTAACTAAGAAATGGGGCATTTTTCAGGATACTCATTGTATTAATACGTAAGGCGACTACAGCTTTTTTCATTCTTTAAATTAGCGTCTCTCTTTAGACTTGGAAATCGTACTTTCATTTTAATACATAATAGGTCGCGATTTTCTTTGAAATTCCTTTGTTATATAGATACAAGGACGTCGCTTCATATTTTTTTATTGCAATTGCTCCACTTTTTATACATCTCCGTAGATATTCAAACGGAGAGTTAAAGGAGCGAAAATACGATTCGCCAATAAGGTATTTCAATTTGTCGTGCGTGCCATTTTTCTCGATTCGAAAAGCACAATAAAAGAAACGCGTGTTTCGGCAACCGCTTTTGATCGCCAGAGCGTAAGCCTCCTCTTCAATATAGAATTTTATTTGCTGAAAGCGCTGACGTGGGGTACTGACGCTTATAAAACGCACGAGTGGCATCACTGTGATAGCAAACAGGTATATAAGAAAGTTTATTCTAGTTACAATGACAGTGATAATGGGAAATTTAACGTGTTTTATACGCAGAAATATGGTGAAAATGAGTGTTGGCCAAGAATTAATCAATTACTTCCGTATAGTTACTATAATTGTAACTATTATTTACTTAATTGAACGGCGTCAGTTACAAAATAATTAAATAGGTTGAATTATAATGTAACTAGTTACTAGGGTAATTAGTTATTTTGTATTTAGTTACGTAATTAAAATAACTTGCAACTAATTAATGTCCAACACTGTTTTGATATGAAGTTATATATAGTCGCCGTCATGATATTTTAAAATGACATCAATTTGTACGAATCGGATTATAATGGTTACAAGGGTTATAAAACGTTTACAGTATTTGTCTATTGGGGGGTATTCCGAAAAATTTAAAAGGGGCTACAGGTACTATTTTAAATAATTAAATTATATTAAACTATAATTAAAAACCAATCCATGGGTACTGCACTAATAACTCATTAGTTTAAATGTAAAGTGCAATATTATAAAATGTAATTAAAACTCTTAGCCCCATTTAAATTTTTCGGAATACCCCCCATACTGTAAACGATTATCCTTCACATGTAATAGCGAACCCTTATAATCCAATTAGTACGAATTGAGGTCATTTTAAAATATCGTGACGGCGCTACTATACATATGTACTTGGAAAAGGTTTCATATAAAAACGAAACGTTGTACTCGTAAAGTTTCATCTATATATAGTGTTATTATATGACCTAAAAGCCAAGAACAAGGTGTGATCTTAAATAATTATATATCCTGAGAAAACATTTAACAAAGAAACTAATGGAAGTCGTTATTGTCTTGGATAAATAGGAACACATATTGTTTTTAGGAATTATAGAAATGACGAAAAAAGTATTGGCATTGTTATATGAGACAAGTATATCTAGCTGAATCGGCAAAAATTATTAACTTATAGAATGGCATGTAAATTTTGCAATACATACAAGTATAGCACAAAAAATGTAGCGTTTCTCTTCTTGTTATAAAGTTACAAAGCTTTCTATAAAATGTTAATTGAAATTGGAATTAAGATTTGAGTTGTTTTCTAGTAAATAAAACTATTTAGTTTAGAATTTGATAAATTAACTTATAATTTTACATGCTTTAATTATTATAGATCAGCTGATATTTAACTTAAAAACTAAGGCACAATTACAAAATTTCTTTTGCAAGAAGAACAATTTAAAGTTTGTTGTAATTGAATTAGGAAATAATGAACCATAATATAATCGAATTACAATGTAATTACAATTAGAAAGTAATTAAACCCTTTCCAACTATAAATTCATTCAAGTAATTGAATTAAATTGTAATTAGTTGCCATGGTAATTAGTTATTTTGTATTTAATTACGTATTTCATTTAACTTGTAATTAATTAAGGCCCAACACTGGTCAAAATATACCAATCTGATTTTAAATTTCTTTCTGATTTGATAAAATAAATGAAAAAAAATAAAAAAAAACACAAAGCGCATAAAAAATGTCGAGAGAAACAACTCTTAGCAATGGAAGAAACTAACACAATGAAGTGGGCGATAAATTTTATTACTTGTATTAAATATATTACTTTTTGTATTTTATTTTTGGTTTTATAATATAATAAGAGCTCCAAAGATTTAACGTATTTCGCCCAGTTTTTAAACGTATTCCCAACAATGCCCAGAACAATAATAGAATGCTATCAAGCTATTTGTGCGAGCCAAACATCGCGTAAACACTTTCCTGTTACCCGTATGGTTTTAATCTTGCACCGCGTACAATACAGGTCAGTTTACTCTTATCAAACATGCAAGAGTACATTACCGCATGCACAGTTCACGTTATGACTTGTGGCATGGGCATTTGTGCATCGAGTCGTTCGTGTATTTGTGTATTTACCGCTGATAGCGAAGATTTTTACGTTAATGCATGATAAAGATATCGTTTATGGAGCATATTTGGATGTTAACGCATAGAAAGGGGCCGTGTTTAAACCTTGAAATGATGTGCAATATTACACTAATGCGTACGATACTGAATAAAGGCGATAAGGTCCATTGAACTAGCAAACATATCGTCTGCAGACTATAAATAAAAAATGATATTGTAAACTACATATTCTTCATGTACTTTTTTTACAGGATGTTATGCATTGCTATATAGGTTCAACGTTTAACAAATTAATATACTTTAATTAATAATATAACCCAGTAATTGGGTTTTGGAACCTTTGGTGTAACAATAACTATCACACTGACAAAAGTCAATGCTAGGTTTTCCACTATCACCAAACAACAATGCACAATCTCTCGACGCGCGTGATGCAGGAGATGATTAACAGTTACTGTTAATCATCTCCTGATGATGCTAACTTGGTTAGCGAAACGCGCGTCGAGAGATTGTGCATTGTTGTTTGGTGATAGTGGAAAACCTAGCATTGACTTTTGTTAGTGTGATAATAATATAACCAAAAAATAGAATATTTTTTAAGTGTTAGAACGTACAAATTAAGGCGATCATATAGCCAGTATATTGATATGAGATTTTAATCCTGCGTCATCCATAAAACCATGACTGCAGAATTTGGTTTGCCATACGGAAATAGGTTGGATTCCTTAAGGTCGTACTTAGACGGAATGTGTGCACATATTTTTGGAAACTCATCCAAAGGAAAGTGCTATAGCAGCCTCAGGGCCCTCAGGGATGTTCTTGGTTTTGAGATTAATAACAATTAACCATTTGGAATAATTGTAAAACAAACATGATAGGTACATTTGCAACTGTATTACCTGAATCTTCCGCTGCCAAGAGGACGATGTTATCTCATCAGCTTCTAAAGTGAAGAATTCACCAAATTTATGAACTTGGTTTCATCAATTAGATTACCGTAAAAGAAACTAATTTCTTATTATTAATACCTTAAATTAATAAAACAGAGCCAAACACTGTAGAGCCAAAAACCGTAGGCACATTTTTTAAATACTGATGTTTTGTAAAGGTTGTTTGTAAAAATAGGAGGCTGTGCGTATGTTTAGTTTTAGTTTATTGTATTGTATATTTTCTGACGAAGCCGTTGTACGGCGAAACAGCTGTCATTTTAACATCCGACTAATAAAGTGTAAATCTCACAAATATTTGTGTTATTTATTAGTAAAACATAGGTTGAATGCGATCAAAAATACATGCCATTAGAGGTCGTGTTACCTGAATATTTTTTCGTTTCTATAATTATACTATTATACATATGCATATCAATATACCGATAATACTGCAATCTAATAAAAAAAAATACTTGCGTTGAAATATCTTTCTGAAATCCTCCAACAAATCTAATTTGAGGAGCAGCTTACTTACCTACTTCATCATTAATATTATTAGGTAGATTTATCGCTGCATATGTTTACCAACCTTTTTGTCATATAATTAGACATAAGTACCTTGATACATGTAAAACAGTTATCATAACACATACAGTCAATTCATTTACAGCTGGCATGTACAATGTACAAATAGTCAAATATAAAATAAGAATATGACAAACGAGTTGTTGTAGCACTACAGAAATTGTCAAATTTTGGAAAGCAATTAGATATCCAGTTTTTCCATAACTAGTTTCAATAAAACCGGTTAATCAATTTTCAGTCAAAACCGATTTTAAAACAATTTTAAACTGGTTATCAAAGCCATCGTAACCGACTTTGACAACCATTTTCACAATAAATTAAATCTATAGATAATTTGTTAATTTAATTACAATTTTCAAATGGAAGTAATGTATAAAGGTACAAATAAAACTATATAAGTAAATAAACGTGTATTTAAGTGAATGAAAAGTATTCAAAATTGATCGACTATATTACATCATTTATTCACCTTATTATTTAAAAATAAAATTTGGTTTAAATGACTTGACGTCAGCCTGTTGCAACGTCAATTAAATTAAAATTTAAGTGTTTATTCAATGTTTATTTTTTTGGAATTATGGCTATTAATAAAAATACAAATGTTTTTTTATTCAAAATGTTTAGGCATCATAGTTATCCCTTTTTCAATTGTTCAATTTATAACAACTGGATTATAGTTTATTCAAAAAACGCTCCTTTATGTAAAACATGTAATATATTAAAAAAAAAATACGTGGGCCAGCTAACAACGACAATTCTAGACATTCAAAAAATCATTTCTATATAGTAAAATTTGAATAATCCTGGCTGTTGGCTAAAAAGAAAGTATAATAAAATCAAGTATAACGTAACTCTAAATAAATATGCTTATCATCATTATCATTTGAAATTATAGGCAATATTTTTCTAAGGTGACTATTGCACTATAAAACATGAACATCTTTTATAAAAGTGTTACAAAAGTTTGTTGACAAGAGTGTATTACTTGATAACTAAAATATGAACCAGATTTTTTGATATCTTTGTGTAAAATCAATTTTTTTCTCTCTCCTTAAACCTGTTTCATGAGATGAACCGTTTGCTTAAAACCAGGAGCTTTGGCACATTTCTGGCGGTTTTATGAAATAAATGTTAATATTTCAAAAACTACCAGGAATAGATCTGCCAAATCTTAACACCGGTCGATGCAGAATTTTACTCTGCATTGATTTCTGCAATGCTCACTACGTTCTATTTGAATTTTTTGGTTACTGATGCCGCGATTAATGTCTATGGCCATGTACTTGCATCCACATCAGTATGGTATGTTAATGTCTAATAGGTTATGAAATATTGAATTTTATTGAAAAGAATGCAAACGTCAAAATTTTGACAGAATTGCATATATCTCAAGAACTATTAGGTTTACGGATACCTAGAGAATATTAATGTAATCTGGTCACAAATGATCCAAGAAATACACTGGATTCATAAAAATTCTACCATTTCATTTAAAATAAAAAAGTTGATATCAACACTCTGTATACTGGATGCGCTATAAAGTTGAAAATATTTTGTTTAATGCCCGTTTGCACCGACACGTTAAGCTTGGTTTAACTTTAACTAACACTTTGAATGTGATATTTTATATTTAAAACATACAGCGAGTGTCACATTCTAAGTATGATTTAAAGTTAAACCCAGCTTAACGTGTCGGTGCAAACGGCCATAAATCTACCACAGCCGGTTATAACTACACTGCAAGTTTCAAAATCAAATTCTAACTGAAACTTTGAAAAATTCTAACGAGCCCGTACGGTGGGGGACACCTGTATACATTTGCGCATTCCAATTTAGTTGAATTGAGTCGAATTTTGTAGTAATTCAGAAGCAAATTGCTAAACACCCATTAACACCAATTACTTATTTGTAATTAAACGGTGACTTCCGTGGTAATTCAACTATTTCTTGGATTTCTTCCTGCATTAAAACAATATAAACAAGCAATTGTTACACCTTAAAACATTTCTTAGTTCTATAATTACGATGGCTTGTGTAACTATATTACACTAGAAAACATTTCGAAATTAACTGTTCGGTCTTTTATCCTATAATCTAAATGTTTATCCTAGTCGATTCACTTTCGTTTTGTGTAAAACGGAACGAACGAAATAAGCAATTTAACTTTATTTTTCGCCCGAATCCTTCACAATGTCTTGGGAATAATTTGTACATACAATGGACTTTGGTAGATTTATTTTTGACGCTATTGACGTAAATTTCAGTAAAAGTTTGGTCGGAATGTGGCCTTCCATTTGTCCGTGGTTTTGATTGTTGAAAAACGTTTTAACGTTTCATTAAAATTTCTGCGAAAGCATTTTTGCGCGAATATTCGAGTAGATATACAATATTGCGCAAAAAATAGATATGCATGTTATGTGAACGTAAAAGTTACACTTCAGTTTAAATGAAATAATAAAAAAGTGTTATGCCTTTGTAAAATAGATAAATGTTGCAACAACGATATGTGCACCTAAAGAAGTTGGATGAGTTCAGATTAAATAAAACTATATTTCTTTGGTAATAAAATTGTGCGTGTGATCCTATGACATTTACACTGTCATTCAATGTGTCCATATAAAAGTCGAATAAATGTTTGATTTTTCATTTCCCAAAATAATTTAATTTGTTCATTCATGATTTGCCAAAATTGAGTAAGTTTATTGTAAATAAAAACACAAGGAGGGGAAATACTCAATCGTAATTCATTAAAATTTATTTGGCTTACATGTTTCGAACCATTTGGGTCATCTTCATTGGGTATTTTGTATTTTTCATGTTTTATGAATTTTTTTCTGTTTTTGATCATTTAATATCGTCGTACACTGATGTATTCGTTCTCCACTTGAATAGTTGTTTTCCGATTTCACCGTATAATTTAAATTTAAATTTAGCTTTTAGAGTATGTAAATTTTGAATATTTAAATTTCATAGTTCAAACCTAAAGTTTTTGTAATTTAATTTAAAACATGTAGTGTGTTCGGTCTTAAATTCAAAGTAAGTAACTTATGTTAGATCATTTAATTTCAGATAACACCCTATTTGTGTGACAGCATATATTAGACCTATTAAGTCCGGATAATATTTTGGAATCGGATATCCGGATTTAAACTGTATCGGATATAAAAAAGTATAATAATATTTCGTAATATATTTGCGCCATCCACTGATAAATGCATTGAATTAGTCCCGTAGGTAATGTAGTAAGTTTCAAAAAGTAAAACTAGTGCAAAATGTAGCAAGGGTAATTATTTGTTTCCTTTAGAATATGTACACCCCGACACAATGAGAGTTACCGACCTGAAGTGAAAACCCGGCGAATGCCTTTGCTTTTGTCAGTACAGATGAACAGCTGCGAGGATGTCGGTATGCTTGCCATTACAAATAAAGACTTAGAAAAAATATGTACATATTTGTTGTAGGATGTTTTTTTCTTTTATATTCCAGAAGTTCTTATTAAGTCGCCAAAATTATAAAATTATAATCATAAGAGAAATGTATTTATGGCAAACCCTTCCACACTTTTTTTTATTTAATATTCATAAAATAGGTAAACACCTTATTTAAAAAATCTTTGGGAATTTCTTTTAGACTTAACCAAAAATAAATCATATTTTGTTAAGACATAAAAAGACACTGATTGTTATAGAGATTGTTATGATACTGGAGTTTTTTTTTTTTTTTTAGATAATGGCCATAATTTTGGGTGAAGGGGTTTTGCATTTAATTTTTGAGATTTAGGCTTTCAACTGTTGCAGATAGTTCAGTTTCTGTGTGTTATGTAAAAAAAATTAACCCTGAAGCTAGAATACGAGCAATCATAATGCTGGAAAACGATCAGCGCGCGTTCATATTGTTCGGTAGTGGATTACTGAACAAAATATTGAAATTACTGTAACGTCTCGATGCAATGAGCCCTGACTTAATACCCATCGAAACTTTATGGGGGGTACTTAAAAGGAAGTTAAACGAAACGTTGCTTGGAAATTCACATAACCCAGCTAAGCCGTTTCGATGACTAGAAAAGATATGGGAAACGTTAATACCAGAGTACTGTCATCTCCTAATGGCAGAAGTGATCGAACAGCGGGGATGATGGATCCCTTATTGATATACTTACAATCGTCGGCATAAAATTTCCAACATATCTAAATCTGGTTTGTAAACAATTCTGTGAATCAACAAAAAATAAGGTTATATGTATAACACGAGATATAACAAAAAAACAAAAATATCTAAATGTTAATGTTGAAATAATTCTGGTGGTTTTCATTTAGTTTTTACTTGTGCTACCAAAAAAACAAAGGATAATAAATATGTCATTTATTAAAAAAAGATTTTAATATACATTTATTTTTAATTTTTTATGATTTTTAATTTTTCAATGTCTTAAAGTTAAAAAATAGTTTGCATTAATCTTAAAAAAAAAAATAAAGTGGTCTTCCTTCACCAAAAATAATTCATACACAGTTGGATGCACCGTTGGGTGTCTTCTGATATTTATATTATCATTCAATGTGTACGTATAAAAGTCAAATCAGAAAGTATCTCCCCTCGCCCTGGTTCAAGCAGGCGCACACGTCGTATTATTTCTACTATTGCCTGCCCCCCGTCGCGTTGTAGCGGTGAAAATCCGCTGTGTGGCTGTGCATAACGCGAAATATTTTTTTCTTTTTAATTATGTTGTAGTTGACCACAACTTCGAAACATGATAAACTACTACGAATAGATTAACAAAAGGCAGGCTTAAATATTTTCAGTAGTTTATGTTTGGTCCGCGATAATGTTAGGATTTTATTTATATAGATTACTGTCACTATTTATTCATTTTAAATTTTATTTTAATTCTAATATTATTTAGGTTGCCAGCTATTTGTTTTTCTTTTTTGTTGACTTTCCTGGACATTCTTCTTTTAAGAAATAGGCTATATCTATCTATCTATATATCTACAGTTGCACGATCTGAGTTAAGTTATAGTATACACTAAGTGCTAATTTAGCCTGAATATACAGGGTGTAGTAGCAATTTTCGCATTTTTGTAAAAAATTATTTAATTCAGAAAAGTATGTGTGAATAAATTGACTATGCAGTTGATTATATCAAATTAATAATACTATTTATCTGTGGCCGGTTATAGTCTAAAGTGGCGACTTTGCCCACACTCCCCTTATATCGTCTAGAACATGCCAACAAATTATTTCCTACGACCACTTAATATCCCATTTAACTTTAACGTTTTGTTACGCCGTAATTTCGAAAACACATTAACGCCATTCAACTCCGATGTCCCAATAAATTCGGAATCGCTCGTCATTACGTAATAAAAGCGCTCGTAATTCCGTTTTGACAAGTCGTTCGAATATATTTTAAAACTAACGCCTGTACGTACAACATGTACGTGCGTAACGATGTTATAAAATCAAATTTCATTCGTCGTGCATGCAACGTATCGCTGTAACATAATGACGCGACATCAGAATGAGACAGAAAGAACGCGAAAATGTGTAATTTCAATTCACGGAATGTCTCTTCTCACTTTTTCCACCGGCGCCGGCGGTTGAGTAATGTACGGCACCGGGTGCGCGTTCCTATTAAGTTGCCGCTCGCTTTAAACGGTATTGTCCGCTGATTGTGCGCTCCTTTCCGTTGTCGCTTTTTCCGTTGTCGATTGCGCGAAATTCTTGACCGAGATTTTAAAAATGCGAACACGCGTACATGTATAAAAAAAAAACTGTAGCAGTTGGATTTGCAAATGGACTTTTTTCTGTATCTTGTAAATATATTAAATCTACAAGATGTTTTCACAAAACTTCTCAATGCTATCATTTGCGATCTTTGGAAGTGTTAAATCATCAAGTATTTTACACAGATGGCCTAGATTGTCCTCTGTTACTACAAATCAACAAATGCATTGTCGCAGGTGTTAAGTCAAATATTACAATCTTTCATCAGTGGAACGTTATGTAATATAAGTTTAAAGTTATTCTTAACAGGCAATAAATTATTTTTTTAGTTTTGAGTTAATATCCTTCTATACATATGGGGTGAAATTTGTATGCAGCAAAATTGATTTATTAGGTAACCCTAAGCTCAATTAAAATGTTGATGGTTGTAGGTAATATATATTATAGTCTACATTAAATTCCCAATTGTAAAATATATTAATTAAGGATAGATTGTTAGCCTTTACCATGTATTTAAAACGTCTTTACAGTTACAGGCATCAGTTTCGAATTGCATTTATGTGCCTTTAATGCTTTCAACATCGCTTGATTGTCACAGAAAATTATAACTGACTTGTGTGACACAACGACTTTCATAACGAAATTTATGCCCTTAAAAATCTTGAATAAAAACATCAATATTCAAGATTTTTCTACCACAAATTTTAAGGGCATAAATTTCGTTCTGAAAGTCGTTGTGTATTGTTGATAGTTTTAGTAGATATCATCCAACTCTTGAATTGCAACTTGAAAACTCCCGCATTCGTACCCTAGTGTGTTTTCCACTAAGTTTCGGCCTGGATCACTGTCGTTGCATCTCCAATCCTCCCTATTTGGACAGGAGGTAGTTGAAAATATAAAATAGTGAATGGAGTATATATCATGCCCGACAACATTCTGTTGGAAATAAGATTAATTCGCGATATTTCAAAGACGGAATGTTGCTAACATGATGAAATGTGCGTCAAATGTTAATGAAGAAGACATTGCACCCGTTATAGCCCGTTATGGTTTTGTATGGATATAACCTTTACTGTGATTTCCGCATTGTCGCATCTTTTGCCATAGGTTATGGTTGGACGTGCTACCATATAAAAGCCAATGGATTAGTTTTTGTGATAAAAAGTCTCACTGTAATAGAAACCCTTTCCAAATGGAAATTCCATGTTGCGTCTTGCAAAATGAGATATCTACATATTTTACGTTATTTTCAAACGAATTCTTTATATACTATTTCACGTAAAATATTACGTAAACCTTTCATTACGCATACATATGTATTATCTATGTGTAGGAGTCACATTCATTACCATATATTAGCTGTAATCATGTTGGTATGATAGATTATGCAACGATGTATTTAATTAACTAGGGGTCGCTAATTCAACACTAGTTTACTAACATAAATACCATACGTAACCATTTACAGACAAAACGATCCAAAATATAATTTACAAGCAATCGCCTTAAAATTAACACCATTAAGGAATTTACATAATACTGTACACAAATACGTATAAATTATACACATACAATATATTTATATCCATAAGTAAACGAAGATTATGATAAAAGTTAATATTTGTGTCTGGTTGCTATGCTGTAATATCATTACCACAAGAAAGCTGCTTTTCCGTTAATATGCCACTTTATTACAAGGTAACACAGGGCAAGTGTATTTTAGGGAGAAGTGCGTACTACTACACAGAGTTGAATTTGTTAAACTGCATACTGACTTTAATGAGTCGAACCGAGCGCGCCCAAATATAGGTGCGTATCTGGAAATACCGGAAACTTAAAATATTTGCATGTTAGTCCACACATATCGCTCCGAACATTCGCGGAGAATAGACAAAGATGTCTGTAGAATTGCACGTTGACTAGTAAAAAAGAAGAAAGAAAAAAGAAAAGAGAAAAGCATTGGTGGATCACGTAGTTGTGCTAAAGTAGATAAGCGATATTTCCTTAATAAATCAAGTAACTTAAGAAGTTCTCTTCGTATGTCATCCGAAGACTTTGAAAGTATATGTAACTTACAAGGGGACGTCATCAGATGTCAAGCTCCGTTTTGATCTCGGCTTTGTCAGATGGTAGTAGGGACCCCTTGGAGTACCTTTGCAAAATATTGGCCATACCATGGCTCGGTGTTTATTTTTCATGATTTTTTTACATTACAGGCAATACATGTAAATTAAACGTAGTTTTACTCCTTCATTATCATTGTAAAATCCGAAACAATTACAACAAAAATAATAAAATGAAAAAAGCATCGCCTCTGTCCTGATTCGAACCATGGTCCTACCGCATACTATTCCTGTGCTTTACCATTACGCCAGTAGTAGCGTGCAAACCCATGTCGTATTCGAGTCTACTTAACGGAGACTATCAACCACTGTAAACTTTAAAAATTGTAAAAAAATAAACGGTTGGTCATCCATGGCTAATATTTTACAAAGGTACTCTAAGGGCTTCCTACTACCAACTGACAAAGCCGTGATCAAAACTGTGCTTAACATCTGGCGACCTCCCCTTGTTGGTCGGATCGACAATAATGAAAAGAAATACTAACTTTAGGAAAACAATTAGTGTACTTCATTTGACCATTCTTCCATATTATAGTACGTATGTAATAGTAATACTATATATATTTTAAAACTATTTCACACTCCCTTTGTTGATTTATACCAATTATACAGACAATTTTTAGAATTATAGCAAAGCCAGCGGCGCATACACATGCAAATTCTACGCGCACTTACAAAAATAACCTTAGTATTTTTTAATTGTACTTTTAGAAAACCTTTGAAAATTTGGACGTGGTGGAAGACTAAAGGAATCACCACTAGGTGATTTAGTCTTTTTGACATTTGTGTGATGTGTTATGTATCGTATTTACATTATATATTCGTATACCAAATGTCAATAAATTGATATTATTATTATTAGTTATAAATACGTCACTTGAGGGGAGTGTATTGCAATTTTTTAAATTAACAGCTGTTGTAGATTCGATGTATAGGTTTTTTTTTTTCCTTAGTTCCTAGTTGTATTAATAATTTCTGCACCCTCACTTTTAATGCAGTTGCATATTTCTCATTTGCAACACTATGTTTGGTCTATTTTACCTAAGCCGGATAGTTATCAATCCTAGAATATACAATATTACATAATTTATAATTAAGTTATTTTATTTCTGAAAAGAACAAATATAACTACATATATGTATGTATTTAGTTTTAGCAACCATTTCAAGCAATTCAATAATTTAATTATGTTCACATTTGACAATTAAAATTAAGGGGCAATATTTATTTTTTTGGTTAGCTAAATTTTCTAGCAACACCAGAACCACAGAATATTTTTTTTTCAATTGTCAATTACTCAACAAAACTATTGTGTGTGTGGTCGAAATATTGCTGAAAACTTTACGTAACAGAAAAATAAATATTGCTCATTTCGCCGCTGGCTGTTTAAATTATTACCATCCGAAAAGCGTTTTCTTATTGACGTTGGTATTCTTTATTATAGTATTTGGGATTGCATACATTTGTCCTAGCAAAACTAAATAATATGTCAAAGTCAGTTATAATCTTTGCAATAATTATTGTTCAGTAATATCTTATTTTTTCTACGAAGAGTTTACGAAATATTATTATTGCCGAACGAGAATATACTGGACCCTGAAAGACAGCACCATACAAGGAAAACACTTACAAGATTGAGACAACGTCTAAGAACAGTTGGCCGGTAGCCACCCTTACTGAATCCCACTGCACTTTTCTTCTACGCGATCCACACTTTCGAAACGTATTTTTTTTTAGTGTAGCGGTTTCAATCAATAAGTATATTAATAAGGATTGGACGAATTTTTTTAAACAATAGTTATTTGTATCACTAGGCCAGAAACTATAGTTTTGCGAGTGTGAGTACAATTTGTAGGGCCGAGGCGAAGCCAAGGTCTCACAAGTGCGAATACTCGCAAAAGAGTTTCTGGCCGTGTGACTATTTTTTGAGCCGACAAATCTTAATTTTGTTGTAAATAATAACAGTTAACAGTACAGGTTGGCAATACATATTACGTATGAATTTTGAATTGGAAATCAGGGTTAAGATATCTTAGTGTTTTGACGTTTTAATGTTCTTGGTAGTTTTGATACATATTCATCAATAATAAGGACAATCGAGACCCCAGTTCATATTACAGAGGTTGTGTGTGAAGTTATTAACCATTTATTACCTGTAAAATCTTCCGAAAATAGAATTGGAAAGAATATGAATTAATTAAGGGATTGTGTAGCGAGAATTCTGTCATCTGTCATCGAATCTATAATTAATAATAATAATAATAACAGCGGTTTATTGGCATCAAACATAGTATAAAAATGGCGGAAATGTCAGTAATTCCAATATAGTGTTACCAACCAATAGTGGTCTTTTCGGCGGCCTAGGCCGGGGAATGGTAAATTACCGGCCGATTTATAGTAATGCAAAATCAGTGTTTCTGGACGGAGGCGCAAAAAAACATATTTATGCTAACTTGCTTGTCAGTTGTGTCAACTTCTGGGGTAGGGCAACAATTCGTTTTTTGAATTTTTTTAAGGTTTCTATGCATGTTCTAAATTCGTAAAAGTTGATACCTTGAAGCAACATGTACTTAGGAAACATTTGGAAGTTTGGAGTAGTAATAACACCGCGAAAGATATCCTTCCTATCAGTTCTAATAGTAAAAGTTATTTGCAGGATTTAGGTTTATCCCTCTTATAGTTAGTCTTTATCTGACATTGCAGTTGAAGTTTTTTTCAACAAATAAATCGTTGCAGATTATAGCAGAATGTATGTCGCATCTTAATTCTATGTTACTTTAAGAAGAAAACAATCTAGGAGTGAATGAAACATGTTTACAAAACGATCTCTTTTATTTGGCTCACAATAAAAAAACGCGGACTATTAAGAAGTAACCATTATAAGCAATTTTATTGTAAACAACAGTTTAAATATGTTATTAATACAAAAAAATTGATATTGATATGATTCTCTTAGCACGACAAAGTTAAGCTTTATAATATTGATTTGCCTTTGCTTTACCATACTTTAGTTCAAATCATACATCATCACAATTCAAAATAATTTGATCACTTGACCATTCAACAACTTGCAGAAACATTGATAAACCATAATCATGTAAAACATTAGTATCAGACAATAATAAATACTCAGGAGGATAAATAAATTAGTTCAACACGTTCGCTTTACCGTAACTGCTTCACATAAAACGTTATCCGTATAATTCACAATGATACATTCGGGATCTATTTAAAGCGAAGCAAAAACGACAGACAGGGAACTGCCGATAAAGCAGGACGTTTTAGATGTCCGGCGCAGTATCAGTCAGCCGCTAATTTATTTATGCCCAAATCCTAAAATGTCGATCGTAAATAATTAGTTACGAAAAACAGGCGGGTTTCATTCGCCAGTTTTTACCGATCGAATTATTTAATCCCGTGATTCGCAGGACGTAACTCTGCCAATAAAATAGAGCCCAATTGAGAGGCAAAATGTGCGTGTTTATGTAGGAGATTAAATAATGTTCATCAACGGCGGATAAATCAAGTATTGGGAATTTGCATCGGGAATGTGATTTGTTGCTATGGATGATACAGCAAAACATTGAAACGGTGTGGTGAGTTTCGAACATAAGGGAGAATATTAAATTGGAGTTGCAATCTTTGAGATGAAAAAGTTTCAGAATTACTAGGGCTAGAAGGTCTTAATAATTGTGATGCTTCCATAAACAAAACACTAAAATTAACCTAAAGGACGGTATAAAAAATTTCTTTAAATCAACATTTCTCGCAAGCGTAAACGTAATTGTTCTATATTTAAACTAAAGCAATTGAACTATCTACGTAACTACAATAATTACACATTTCTCTTACAAAATACACACATACATATTTATGTATATATAAGGACGCACCTTTACAGACATCCACATTACTACTGATTGCACAATTTAAAACACCGTAATTGGGTGAACTGGCTATACATAATGTCGTTGTTTTAGGACGTAATTACCAATAAAACTTCTTCACCGTAGATTTGTTTATACGATCTTAAAGAATTCTAGAAAAAAAGAGACTATAAAATGTACAAAAGTAACATTGCCATTCGACAGTATTTCTACTGTTTAGGTAAGAGTGTCTGCTTAACTGATTCCAATTTGCTTAAAAACGTTTAAGCAAATTTAGAAACGTTAAGAATTTGTAAAGATATTGTTTTTCCTTCTTTTTACATTCGCGGTGGGTTACGTAGTGGCCTATTCATTACGCGGCAAACGAGAGTCTATTTGAGTAGTCTCAAAATGTGAAGAAATACATTCGTATGCACATTTTTAAAGCACTTTACACTTTATGTAATTTTGGTTTTAGCTATTAATTATAATAATTGCTTAATATAACATTTTTGAGATCAACACAAATAATATATAAAATGGAAGTAATTCATTCTCACTAAAATGTGAAAAGCAAACAGATAATAGATGCTTAACACCTGCTTAAAAGTAATCAGCTTATACAATTATCACAGGAGAAGCGCCTATGGCTAATGTGAGAATACGGTGTGTACGTCGCGGACAAACTACTAGTAAAATTGCACAATGGAGGTCATGAAGCTTGGAGATTTTCAGATGATCCCAAGATAAATGAAAGAACAGTGCTGGATAATACGCAGAACGCCTTACAAGCCGTAAAAGAATGGATAGAGGAACTGAGACCACACATCAGTCTCTCCAAAACAATTGTAATAGCATTTATCAGTAGGAACAGGTTAGGTGGTCTTGGACTGCAAAGTACCGAATTGAAGAAATAAAGCAGTCCGAGGAAATATATCTTGGTGTCAATTAAAACTAGGGCACTCGTATTGAAAAGTCGAACCTACGGAAAATCTCAGGGTTAAGACGGATATGTCATGGTGGTGAAACCTAGTACCATATATGTCTATATATCTTTGCTATGATGAAAAAAGAGAGAGCAACAGCTATAACTAAACTTTGTAAGATACAGAGGTTTGCGTGTTTAGGAATAACAGGGGCAACGAGGAATACATATCCTACAGCAACAACAGAATGCCTTCCAGACCACTCTTCTCTCCATTTAGTGAAATTAGCACATACAATGCAATAATATAGTACACTATGTGGAAGCCAATCTTTAGGGAATTAGATCAGACAAAATAATTGCCACATAATTATTTTATTTAAGAGAAAATTGAAAGTGTAAATCAGAGATTTTTATGATAAAGTGGGATCAATCCAAGTACAGAGACAAATTGGGGAATGGATGTTATTCTTGATTCATTCCGTGTAAGATTTCAATTTTGATATTTGATCTGGTTTACAAGCAGGCCATTAACCGAGAATGCGACTGAAACTATATATTACACCATATAATCAGAAATACAATGATTACCATACCACTTAAGGAAGAGTGCCATTTTTTAAGCAGAGGTATACGCAATATTGCGCCGTGCAGCAGCAATTTATAAGGGTGCTATAAAAAACCAATCAGATTTATATTGCTATGGACAGCCAGACGATACTTAGGGGGTCAATGAAGACCAAAATACAATCAAAACTGGTTTGAAAATATATTCGAGAAATCAATAGTCTGACAATCAGCAATAATGTTACACTACAGTGAATCGGTAACCGGATATTTGCTAATTTACTGAAATGAATAAACCAATGAGTTGGCAACAAAAAAACCATCGGCTTCACATACAGATGCCGTCAAATTCATGGAGAGACATTTATTAAGGAACAATCAAAGAAGAAGACTGAAGACCTAATAGGAATCATCTATGCGCAGTAGTAGATCTCCTAACACTGTCCACTGAAAAGACATTTACAGAAACTGCAAACTCGGACGAGCCTAAAATGAACCCACCGAATTACTTGGATTAACCGGCCAAAGAAATGGAAGATTAAATACAGAAACCAACAGGCTGTAGTGTTTTTGGATGCTTTATCAGACGGCTCCCACAAAGAAAACAATTATCAAACGACATAAACCTCACTGCTTATGCTCGACTTCCACTTGACGGGGTGTCAGATTGGAACTGAACTAACAATAAGCTGCACTGACTTGCCGGCGTTTTATATTTCCGCAATTATTTCGAGGATACTTGATGTTTTGATTATTCTCATTATAAGAGTATACAATTTCTACCCATCCAATCGAAAAATCTGCGATTCTCGATCAATTAAGAACAGCGCCCTCTATATAAACACTTAGATATCTTCGACATTCTCACTTTATGAGGATGGGAAATCTATTCATGCAGGTGCGGGCTGTAACACTGCTTCTAATAAGCTTTAATCTCACGGCAAATGGCACGTTCTTGCATAAATTTACGTACTAGTTTCGGATAGATGCTTTTACAAAACCACCGCACTAATATTATTGTACCTCTTTCCTTCTGCTAAAATATTCAAAGTTTCATGGAAAAGACGGCATAAAAGTAGAAATTGTATATGTTAAGGTTAAACAAAGTTAGGTACATTCTTCCAACTCACCTGACGAATTCAATTTACTAGAACATATACGTAATAACGATATCGTGAAGAGGCTTCCGTTTGTGATTTTTCTAAAAGTTTAACAGCAATATGTGAAAGGCATTTAATGTAAATATCAGAACTTAGACATATTAGAATTTTAGAGTAGAGAAAATCTACTATATGCCGTTTCCAATTTTGAGGTTTCAGTGCATTTGTCAGTGTTTAAGTTAAAAGCAACGATTTTTCATTTTGGAATTGAACAAATCGCTTCCTTTGATTCGTTTCGGTCATTGTCTCAAATCAGAATTGATGACTAATTAAAAATATAACACAGGCGAATATATTGAAGTGACCTTCATTATATTTGCATGTGGAATGCCCGAAATGTTCGGTTTATTAAATTTTAGCACTAAACGTTTTGGCCAAAGTAACAATTAATTAGCTATTTTTTGTTCAAGATCATCAAATTAAATTGTCATCATTTCTGCTGTGAATGAAATAACGATGTAACATGTTTACAGTTTACAGTACAATATTTATTGCAGACTCTTTAGAAAAAATTGTTCAAAGTATGTTGAGACAAATTCTAGATATGGAAAAAATGCTACAATAGCAGTCAAAGTAGAAATTGGAAAATAAAAATATGTTATTTCGATCAGGACTCCTATTGAAGCAATTACATATATACATATGTACATGGTCCTGTAACAGTGCGTCAGGCTTCCATAGCTCTTTTAAGAATTAAGTTAGGAATTTAATTCATATGCCCACCTACACCGCATTATAGGGTGTATTTCAAGAAAATATTATTAGTAATGGTGGACTTCCGGGTGTACCGGAAGTAGATACCAACTTTGTTATTATAAATGGAACAGCCTGTATATAATTGCAATTTTGTATCCCTTGTTAAATTCAAGTGGCACTTTGTTAGGCATATATTGGATCTAATTCTCATGGTTTCTGAATTACATGACGCTTTTTTTTTAAAAATGACATTTGTAGTGTCTTTAAAATTTCAAAATCTCTTCGAAACTGTGGGCGAAAATGTGGGTTTAAAATGTGGGTTGGTAAGGAGCTGCATGTTTTTTTTTTAATAGGACAATATAGCAAATTTTGCATAAATTGTCTTTCGACTTTATGCAGGTATCATTGTGTCTATCTCCAACGGTTTTGAAAATATTCCCGATTTTTTTAGTTTCTGTGACTTGTAGAACACAACTGCACCGCTTGAAACAAACAAACAAACAAACAAAAATTAAATATGCGGCACCTTTAAAGTTAAAGTAGACTTGGAAAACTAGATTTGAAATTAATTTCGTTACATAAATTTCTTATTTTAACAGATGCTGAAAATGTCTTTCATATTGTTCAAGAGATTTATCAATTCTCACTTGAAATGCCCTTTCCACATTTTTAAGAATGGCACGTGTAATAAAGACAAACGAGTCTCTATGGCATGTTTTGTTCAGTGGTTCTTTCCAGTTCTTTCACATACCCCCATAAAAAAGTCTATTTTTGTAAGGTCGATCTTTCTCTTCCCAGTGATTTTCATACTAATTATTTAATAGGGCTCTGACTTGTTGTAAAAAATGGGCCGCAGCTGCAAATGAGGTCTCCACTTTTGCAATATAATCTTGCTGTAGCCACATATTTTGTGCCTGGATGTTTTCTTGGTAACTCATTTACTAAAAATTCCAAATACATTTCGCCCATAAGGTCACCATTAAAAAATTGTGAGCCCACCACACGTTCTTCAACAGTTCCATTGACCGACGCTGTTGGCAATCTATTTTGCAAACCATTCCTGGACTTTCGACAGAATAATAAAGATAAATATGTCTGTTAGTGTTATGAAAAGTTGCTTCGTCAGAAGAAAGCACGTTCCTAAAAATAAAAAGAAATTGTTTTCTTGGAGACGCAATTGCGCCCATGTACAAAACTCTAACCTCCGCTAAAAGTCATTTACACCAAGCGCCTGGTGCAGCTGAATGTGACGCGCATGAAAATGATGTCTTGTTAGAATTCTTTGGGCTGACCTTTCACTTATTTCAACTTCTTATCCTACACTTTAACTCATTCTCCTCATTTATTGCGGTCTTTGTTCTTTCTATCTTTTGACGTTTTCTGCTTCAACAAAGCACTCAAGAAGTCTGCCAAAACTGATCGCTTCGGGATGTCGCTTTTCGGAAAAGCGAGTCTATGAGCAAGAAAACAGTTTTACTCTCTTTTACCGAATGCAAAAACCATATCAATGAGTTTCTCCATTGAATAATGCATTTCGTTTTAACAAAATATTGCAATTACTTATTTCGGACAGGGAATATGAATATTTGTATCAATAGACAATATGCTTGTTTTTCTACGGCCGCATTTGTTTCTTCGCAATACAATTCTATCGTGAAAAATTGAAACATCGGGAATATCTCCCAAACCGTATGAGGGATAAACAAGATAATACCTGCATAAAATTACAAAAAAATTAATGTTTACATCCAATTATGTATAAAAATTGCTATACCGTTCTGTTCAAAAAGAAAGTTGGTCATGATTTTAGAGTTCGGAAATTACAGATGCCTATTTAATCACCCTGTATTTTAAACCTAACATTTTTTTAATAAAAGACATCATATAGCATAGGCTCTTCCATGCCTACGCGAAAACTGAAAACCGCATCTTTCTTCTTTCACAGTTTTCAGATACCATGCGACTTACAACTAAATCCAATGTATGCCTAACGAAGTGCTATTTAAATTTAACAAGCATATACAGGACAATAATATACAGGATGTTCCGTTTAAAATAGCAAAGTTGGTATCCACTTGCAAATCGGCCATTATTAAAGATATTAAGATATACCCTATAATTCAGTATAAGTCGGCGTATACATAAAATTCCTAATTTAATTCGCAAAAGAGCTGTTGCAGGACCCTGTACGTCATATTTAGAATAATAGATTAATGTATCATATAATATATAAAACAAAGCGAAATCATCATATTATATTATTATTATTATTATTATTATTATTATCAGAAAGTTGGTGAATTTCGCAAGCTATAGTACTACCATATGATTATGAAGTCTGCTCTACAGATATATGTAATTACAGTAAATGCAGGGTCTATTGTTGCATAACTTGATTTCATCCAGTATTGTTACTTTTCCTTGCGCGAAAAGAAATCATGTAATAATAGAAGCACTACCGATTCACAGGCGCTTTCCTTTCTCCTTTATGGATTGTTAGATACCCCATATTTACTACTGTTTACGGAAAAAAATTAATAAACACTAGCTACAGTCTGTTGCTTGTCCAATTTCATTTTAATCAACATTTCCTACGAATAGCGTTCGGTATAGTGGGCAGAGCTAACGTTGCCTTTTTCCCGGTCGAAAATTTTAATCACGATTCCCCGCGTTGAATGCGCCTGCCGAACGCCGCTCCCTGCCCGTACCCATATTAAACTCACTCCTTTTGTGGGGCGCACAAAAACATTTCATTAAAAACAGCACGTCCGCCGTAGTATCGCTGTTCGTTTTGCTGTATTTCTAGTTTCCTATACGCGGCGCGCCTCTAACTAATATTGATATTTGAACGCAGGGTTCCGGAATTTGTTTTCCTAAACTACTTTAAAAATTAAATGCTGATGCACTTGCTAACTTTATTTTAACATTATTAACAAGTACGCTATTGCATTACGAAGTAATATCTGAGATATCACTGACAATGAGTAAAGTCTTACTGTTAGTTGAATTCATGGATGTGACGAACGCCACGCTGTTAACTTGCCAATTTCATGCGGTACATGGTAACAACTGCACACTACGATTTTCTCAACACTTCATGCGTGACGGATGAGTTAAAATCAACCATGCACGTATTTCTCTCTCATGCGACAAAATAATCTATTATATTCTGTTATAATGTTGTGTAATTACTGGTGTATTGGTTTTTTTTTTTTTAACATTATAACTAGCGATTTTAACGTACCGCTCTTCGGTGGAAGTATGGGTGATATGAAGTCTCGAGTTATTTAGCATTTCAAACAATTCCTTGCCCTAAGATAACTAAACAACGTTACAAATGTCAATGGAAGGCTTCTTTGATCTTGTGCTAACAAATGTGCACTGGGAAGTGTTTGTCCAAGATGATAGTCACCATTCACCTCTTGATATTACCCGCACGCTTAGTAATTCGCATAGGGCGGCCAACCTCCCTGTCAATCGTAGGCGCAATTACAATTTTCGGAAAGCGAACTTCCAGCACTTTATTCAGAATTGTGTTCCACAGATTAGTAATTTCTCCTGCATATCGAAAATGTTACATCATAAGTGCGTTTTATGGCCGTCTTTACTTCATATTCGACAAGTATGTACCTACCTTTTGTATTACTAGCAAATGCTATACAGTTTTTTATAAATATATAAAACACCTTCTCCAAGTAAAGGAAAAATACTTCACAAGATGGAGACGAACAAATGCGCCATGTCATTTTCATGAATTTTAGAGACTGAGACGGTTAATAAAGTGGAAAACACGAACAGCATAATATATGATAATTACCCTCGTAGAAGTGAAGATAATATCCGCAATTATTTTGGTCTATCATAAATGGTAGGACATCGCAAACAAGGATACCAGGCGCAATGATTTTGAGTAATCACAAAATCTCGCAACCTCAAGAAATTGTCAATGCATTCGCTGCAGAATTTTCGAAAAGCTATTCCACAAGTTCAAACACTCATTCTCATATATTTGCTCACAATCTTTCGTTCAGTGCGGGGTACATAATCGAGAAAGAAATTTTGAAAAGTATCTTGAGGATTCCAGCTGACATGACAACAGGTGAAGATCGGATACGCGACTTCCTGGTGTGTGACTGTGCTCATGTTCTTGCTTTCCCTTTATCAGTCATTGTAACTTAATTGTGCGTTATTCGATGTTCCTCATCATCTAGAAAATCGGCGTTTGTTATGCCTGTCTTCAAAAAAAGGAAACCGTAGTAACTTCAATAATTATCAGCCAATTAGCATAATATCAAAGTTTGACAAGATTTTGGAACATATTCTGTACAATAGAATCTATATGAATGTGCATCAGATGTTGTCTACACGGTATTTTATAACAGGTCGATCAACGGTTACAAACTTAGCATGCCTCACTTACATTAGTATATTTCATCAGTCATAGATAAACGTCAACAAGTCAATGTGTTATACATCGACTTTAGCAAGCCATTTGATTCTATTGATCATAACATGCATTTGATTAAAATTGATAGTTTTGGGTTCAGTCCGCCTTTGGTAAACTGATGTCATCTTATTTATCAAATAGGAAAGCGTATGTTTTCTATAACGGATATTCGTCAGCCTTATTTTTAATTGATTCTGGAGTTCTTCGGGGATCCAATCTGGCCCCATTACTGTTTAATACGTATATCAATGATCTATTGACGTTTCTTACATGTGAGCATTTGGGATATGCTGACAATCCAAAATATACAACGTGATCAATTCTCGTAAGGATTGCACCCACTTGTAAAACAATTTATGTAAAGTAAAAGAATGGTGTATACAAAACCAGGATATCATTAAATGTTAATAAATGTGCAGTTCTGTCATTCTCCAAAATAATTAATTCACTGGTTAGTACTTATACATACACTCAATTCAAAGTCAATAACAAGAAATACCCGAATGAAAAACCTTCACGTAATATTTGATTGCTTTTTATAACAATATTTTATTATCATTCGTAATTTCTAAGCTTTCAAGAACAATTATTTGTTACTTTTGCATTAATTAAACAAGTAATTTGCGCAAATTCTTTTCTTTTTTTAATGCTTCGGGTCATATTGACCCGGACAGATCAGCAGATTTCTAATGTGCGATGGATATGATGGGTGTACGAAAAAGATCACTAAAGCGCCATAAAGAGAAAGGAAAAAGGTTAATAACTTGGTCCCTTCTTCGGTTCCCGAATGTCCGAGCGTAGTAAACTAACCCGTATTGCAGTCTTCCAGGCTATTCAGATCTCGAATGCATTCCCATACCAGTCTTGATTGTATTCTCGGGTTCACTAATGCCCTCAGTATGGCCTGGCTGAGTGCAAAAATTAGTATGTGTATGCATAACTGGCACAATAAGAACCTGCCCAACAGCAGCTATTGAAGCGGTACTAAATCTTATTCCTCTTCACATTTTTGTGGAGAGCATAGCTAAAAGGACCACACGTAGGATGATCAGGGAAGGAATGACTAGGCATAGGCCTCAGCCTCCTACAGGTGACCAAATCTGGGACATGCCTCGAGACGCCATGCCAAGGAGGTTCAACTTTGTGAAAGAATTTACCACAAAGCTTAGCACTAAGAGTGAATGGGATAGAGGTACCATTTCGAAACTCAATAGAACCACCACTAAATGGTACACAGATGACTTCAAAACGGCAGAGAGAACTGGAATAGGGATATATGGGCCTAAAACCAAATATTTCGAAACCTTGGGGATGTACCCAAGTATCTTCCAGGCGGAAATACACGCTATTGAAAGATGTGTCCAGGTCAACATTGACAGAAGCTATGAAAAGCAGGAGATTATCATAATATCTGATAGTCAGCAGCATTAGGGCGCTGATGTCAAACATAATCAGGTCCAAAATGGTTTGGGAGTGTCTACAAAAACTAAACGAGCTAGGCAAAAAGAACAAGGTAACCCTATTGTGGGTTCCGGGACACACGGGAGTGGAAGGAAACGAAATAACAGATAATCTCGCTAAGAGAAGGCCAGAACCTTTCTGTGGGATAACTAGCAGCATAACACTGGAGAAACTGAAAAATGTAGTAGAGCAGAGAAAATCGAAATACTGGGAGAATCTCCAGGGAATGAGGCAAGCTAAAACTTTTCTGGGAACCTATAACCAGAAGAGATCTGCAGAATGCATCGACCTGAGTAAAAATAATATTCTGATATTGACAGGGATCCTTACAGGCCATTGTAAACTGAACGGACATCTAAGCAGGCTTGGAATAGCGAAGGAAGCCGAATGTAGATGTTGTGGGAAACAGGACGAAACGTCCATTCATCTACTCACAAACTGCGCTACACTGTGCAACTCAAGGGCGCTGCACCTGGGAGCATGTGAAATCGAAGAGGGAGAGTTACCTAATCTGGGGCCTTCTGCACTTTTTAAAAGGAATCAGACTGGACGGCCAGCTGTAAATACAGCGAGAAGAGGGGACACAATAGATCTTTCAGGTCGCATTGTACTATCACCCTAATATCACAGATACATGCATATATGGCGTGGCTGTCTGTTGCAATACAGATTCATTTATTTTTATAACATGGTGATTGGTGATGCAACATAGGTATTTTTGTATGGTCTGTAAAATTTGCTATTTGGTTATAATGTAGCTTAGAAAGAATTAATATGATGTGATTAGTCAAAATTTTGCAGAAACATTAAACAGTTATTAATTTTGTTTCTAGATCTGAAATAAAAAGAATAAATCGAAAACACGAAAATATCCAAATTATTTAGGTTTTACCAGCCTATTTTTTTATTTTTTTACCATTTTCTCTGTACTCTAACTATTATAATTACAGATCCAATATACTAATAAAATAAAGCTGCCAGTACTGTATTTATTCTTGCTGTGTCATCGCACCTGTATTCCTACTGCGTTAAAGAACAATAATTGCAGTGGCTCAGCAAAATTTCCGCTGATAAGCCCATTTCTAACGCAAACGTGGTAAGCAGTTCTATCGTCGGGTAATTGTATGTAAATATAGACTTTTAAAGAAGAACAGAAGCAGCGTAATGCGATGTACGAGCCGGAAAATGAACACGTGTGCGTAAATGACAAACAGATACTCCAATTTGCATAATAAATGATTCTTTTTCAATTATTGCCTCGTTTCTCGTCGTGAAACAACGGCTGGCTTTACGCTTTTATCCAACTTTTTATCTGCGCCCCTAATGAGTCGCCGGAGGAAAAGAATTACGTAATATATACCTGCTGTGTGCTGCCGGTTTATGCCGAAGTGTTTCTGGTTTGTTCAGGTAAACGGAGTATCTACATACGTATTGCACACGCAGAATGTGGAAATAATGGATAATTACGGCTCTTCGTTATCCACGTCAAACGTAATTATTGCCTTTAACTTTAGAAATGATGTTCATGGCAAAGTAAACAGGGGTAATGCGTCGGCTTGTTAAGCGTTAAAATTTGCCTTAAAAACACATTGTTATTCAAAATATTTGAGTTAAAAACAGCCTTGGGAGGGCTTTTTGGAATTAAAAAATAGAAAAACCAACAGTGTCATTCATCAGTATTGTGATTAACTAATTTGGTAATTGAATAGCACTGTCAATTAAAAATTAGATTTTATTAGTTGGGCACAACTACACTTAGCTTCCCCACAATAATCACAGTCCGTTTAATTGTACTTTATCGGATACAAATAATGAAAAACGGTTACCTAAATCATCAGAGGGAAACCTATATACAAATTCCATGCATTTTAATACCAAGTCATATAAATACAACATTCTTCATTCACATTCTGTAAGCAATTCTATGCAATGTGGGACCGATCCATTCATACTGTCCGAGAAATATATAACTTTCTTATGTTTTTGTGAAATTTGGTGTGTATTTCAAGGGAGGTTTACTGCGTATATGAGACAAAATATAATTTAGGTCTATATTTATGACTGAGGTGTCAACAAAAAACAAAGGTAACTATTTTGTACACTCAAAGAAAGATCTTGTAATTTTACATACAAAGCGGATTACTGTTATCCAAGAAATAATAATATTGCTTGATGACAATGAAGAACTGAGAATTCACAACATCGACGTAATTTTGCTTTTTGATTTTCCAGAATTCATGGTACTGCAGTGTGTTGCATGTAAAAATGCTCTTACTTGTATTTATTAATAAAATTGCTCCTTATTGGTTTAATTTGCAAATTCCATAAATTGTTGCGTTTTATGACCTCATATGCTATTATATTGCAGTATGCGTATTAGATATCTACTCATCTGGCATTACATCCAATTCCTTGTGAAAGAAAAAAAGACTTCTTACCTGGGACAATCTGTATATCAAATGTTCGCTTTAAAGTATGCACAAGTGAAAATACCGAGTGACGTTTCCAGGTGTTTTCCGATGAACAAACTACATAAATTTTAAATAAGTTTGTGCGAAAGTTTAGCAACGCAGTGTATGAACAATATATGTATATCTCCTAATATAAGTAATGTCGTCATCTAATGCGCTATGATTATCAAAACTATGTGCTCACCATTTGGTCAGGCGCGCATTCGGCTGATGGCATCGACTTTTCTAGGTAAAAGGTTTATTGGCGTAGAGAGTTGTAAAATGATTTACATTTATACAAATCAGGTAGAAAATATTGTATATTGCGGTTTGAACACGCTTAAATTGAAAAATATGTTTCACAGCTTGTGCCCAACTGGTTCTTAAATCTTGAACTCTTAATATTTACGTTTAACAATGATTAAATAAATGCAGATGACAAATTGACTTACAATAATTATCTACTTTTCATAGGAAGTTACACCAAAAGACATTAGGCTTACAAAGTTTGGTATTTATAATAACCTACAGGAAAGTAACGCGTAAATTTAGTGTTAGTAAGGAAATAAAAACAATGCTTGACCTGTATAGACTATTTATTTAAGTAAACATGCCACTCAGCTTGAATTTTAATATATTTATTGTATGGTTTCCACTAGCACATGTTCTTTGATTAATAATGTTTTTTATTTTCAAAACGAAATACAAGTTTTTTTTTAGGTATATAAAATTAAAATTATTATTTGCTGACGAATAATTTTTGTTGTTCGATGTTACGTGCAATCTTCCATTTCTAATTCAAAGTGTAAGTAGCTAGAAATTACTGTTAAATTAAATTCTGAACATTAGTTGAGCCTGATGAAGCTATTATAATATATGCAAAATATTTGTCAAAATAATTGTATCTTAGTTATGCAATGTAGGTATTTATGATCAATCAATATAATAATTATCTTATAATTATAAATTGATCGTATGCTTCAAAAGTTAACGATATCTGTTGTGATAAAATCGTACAGATATATTAAAATCAGATTAAATTTTGTAATATACAGGCTGTTCCTAAATATCATATACATAAGGAAGGGGGTAATTATTTGGTTTATTTTGTGCCTAAAATTTCATATAAACATAGGTCTGCAAGCGCTTCGTTACCAATCTGCAGGGTGTTGAAATTTCAAGATTTTTTCACTTTTTACTGTATAGCTCCTACAGTTTTTGAGATATTTTGCTCAAATTTGGAAGGTAGGTTACGCTATAAGGCCTGCATAATTAGCCATGCCAAATGATGATGTAAATCTACAGGGTAATAATTTTTTCGGGCTCTTTTCTCACCCTTTTTGCGATGCGCCACTGCTAGATTCTAAAATACGCAATAAATTTTCTGTCTAGTTTAGAAACTTTTTGATCTCTTGTATTTTTTTCTTATCTCTGACCGTTATCGAGAAAAAAAAATAGAAAACAATTTTCTGTAATTCGCCAGAGAAAATTAAATTTTTTAAAATGGTCTAGCAGGCTCTGGTTTTATTCAGATAATCACTTGAATTTAATTTTAAGAGTTAAGGTGCTACTACCTGTTAAAAAATAGGATGACCCGGTTTTCGTAGCATTGTTTTATTACAATACAAAGTAACATAACTAATAACAATAAAAACCCTAATTAATAACAATGATAAGGAAACTATGCTACAACAATTGTTGAAAGTGCGTCCGCTCTTCTTCTCATTGATGCTCGCACTCTCTCAAATACTCCTGGACTATTTCTTATCGTTTCAAATCCATCGATTATTCGATTTCGTAAGTCATCAACAGTATTCACAGGTGTTGTATACACTAGAGATTTGAGATGTCCCCACAGGAAAAAATCTATACTATTTAAGTCAAGGGACCTAGGGGGCCAAGGCTGAGGTCCACCTCGTCCTATCCACCTATTCTCATATACTTCATTTAAATAATCCCGAGCCAAAATAGAAAAATGTGATGGGGCGCCATCGTGCATATACCACATTTGATTTCTAGGTAAAAGGGGCAAGTCTTCAAGTAATAAAAGCAATTCATTCTGCAAAAACAGCCTGTATGACTGACCAGTAAGTCGACCAGACAAAAAACAAGGACCAATCAAATTATCTCCAATTATACCACCCCATACATTTAATGAGAACTGTTCTTGAAAATGCGTTTGTACAATTTCATGTGGATTTTCATCTGCCCACGTGTGGTTGTTGTGGAAATTCATAATTGAAGTCCTTGAAAAATTCGCTTCATCGGTAAAAAGGATTTTACAATTAAAAATGCGGTCTGCTGCTAGCTTATTAAGGTACCATTGGCAGAAATCAATCCTTAAAGGGAAGTCTCGGGGAAGAAGAGCCTGCACTCTTTGAATGTGGTAAGGGTATAGCAGGGAAACACTTAGAATCCGCCAAACAACTTGATGACTAATATTTAAATGTTCACTGATTTTTCTGATGCTGGTGCGAAGATGTCTGTCTATTTCATTCAGAACAGCCTCTTCGATCTGTGGTGTTCTAACAGTACGTGGTTTACCTGCATCATTAGTATTCTTTTTAAAAGTTCCAGTTTCTCCAAGACGCCTATGAATATTTGAAAATATTCGATGATCGGGTATCATTCTATTGGGATAGCGCTCCATGTACAGACGCTTGGCTTCTCTTGCATTTCCATTCGCAAAGCCGTAGATAAAATGCATGTCAGCCATTTCAGAATTAGTGAAATTTGGCATATTTACAAAATTCTAACGAGTATTTAAAACACTTTGACACCTTACACTTTGCAATTTAAAACTTTACTTATACAGACACAAGTTACGATTTCTAATGTCAGTTGTCAAATTAATAAACTCAAGTGATTATCTGAATAAAGCCAGAGCCTGCTAGACCATTTTAAAAAATTTTATTTTCTCTGGGGAATTACAGAAAATTGTTTTCTATTTTTTTTCTCGATAACGGTCAGAGATAAGAAAAAAATACAAGAGATCAAAAAGTTTCTAAACTAGACAGAAAATTTATTGCGTATTTTAGAATCTAGCAGTGGCGCATCGCAAAAAGGGTGAGAAAAGAGCCCGAAAAAATTATTACCCTGTAGATTTACATCATCATTTGGCATGGCTAATTATGCAGGCCTTATAGCGTAACCTACCTTCCAAATTTGAGCAAAATATCTCAAAAACTGTAGGAGCTATACAGTAAAAAGTGAAAAAAATCTTGAAATTTCAACACCCTGCAGATTGGTAACGTATGTTTATATGAAATTTTAGGCACAAAATAAACCAAATAATTACCCCCTTCCTTATGTACTTTACATGATATTTAGGAACACCTGTATATGGACATCACAAAGCCATACATAGTTTCTAAGTCTATTAAACCTCTCACATACTTTTGCTTTTGAATTTTAAATCCTTTAACTTAAGAACCGATCCAATACAATGACTGAACTTTTCTTCAGTAAACTTCTACCTGTGAAAGCTTGAGTTTACATTTTTATTTATTTCTTTATTTTTACAGAATGTTCTTTTTGTTTCATTTTACCTCATCGTTTGTTTGGGCTTTTTTTTTATATAATAGCTATTACATAACTAGAAATTTCTCAATTTCACAAAGGTAGATTAGTCTCCCAAAATATGTTTGTTTCAAGGTGAGCATGCATATTGAAATAAAATTAATATAACCATACCAAAAATGTTTTCATTTTCATACAAATACAAATTTTAGCAATGCGTTACTTTTACTTTACTCTGCTGGCAGTGAAAACACATTAGTTCAGTTATGAGTGAATTTATGAAGTATTACTCTATTGTTCGGCTCTTTCTATTAAACTAACTACAAACAAGTTAATTACACAAAATTTAGTGTAAATGTTGAACTTAATAAGCATATCAACTCGGTTTCTTTCCGAATCTTTTATTATGTAAAGTACCAAAATAATTAATGTTTTTAATTTGTCATCTATCATCATTTTACTTAATTATTCTTAAACGTTAATATTGAAAATTACCAATGGCCTCCAACCTGTGAAAAGGACATTTTCAAAACATGCAGCACAAAGTACATATAATCGTTTTCATTTGATATTAAATAATTTCAATTTTTCTACCTGATTTGCATAATTGCCAGGTATTTTACGCGTAGTTCCCCCAATAAATCTACTACCTCTAGAAACTGAAACCATCCGAACGCGCTCCTGTCTTAATGGTGAGTATTTTTGGTAATCAGTGCGCTTTAGACGCAGATTACTTTAGTCGGGAGGTGTACATACCTACATTATAAAATCGCTTGTCAAAGCACTGCTTCCAAATACTTTTACGTGATATTCCTATGGCGCTTATTCTATTACAAACTTTCAATTTAAATTGATATAATCTTAACGACATAGTTTAAGAAATTCATTATCAAATAGGAAAGTTAAATCTCCTAGCTGCTAGGAATCTATAGTGGCCGTAAGTTTCTTCTTAGCAATTCCGCTTTACAATTTTCTGACTGCTATTTTTTTTTTTTCAAATATTGTGAAGTGAACTCAATTTATTAATTAAATAATATGTATTGTTATGTTTTCGAAATGCCTTTTTTCTGGTATTTACATTTCCTTACAGTAATTAGAGGACTTCAATTTAGGAAAAAATACTTGGTAGATTACGTTTTGCATGAATTATTAATTTTTTAACTTTGATGTTACTCTTATTGCAATAATGTATCTATTAAAATCAATAAAGTCTTTACATAAATACAACCGAACAGCGGGCATACATCTGCTCAACGCAACATAAACTTACCTTACCTTACCTCACTATCGCACACCCAATCCCGCCTCTGTCAACTCCCATGCAAACAATGAAATGCATTCTAAAATCGCTGAATTTCTTAGTCGATTTAGTTGGGAAAACTTCTGATATGTGCTTCAACCTTTAAAAGATTACCTTTAAATTTCTTCAAATTGACAATCTTTTATTGACAAATAAAAGCGTTCATGCGGATACATCAACCAGAAATATTTTTCAAATAAGTGGATAGGAAAGAAGCAACGATGTTTAGACTTTGACTGATCTAGAAAACCCAGAACTAAGCATATAATATGTACTTGAGTATACTTATTCGTACAGCCCTCCTAGACAATATAGTATGAACGCCGAAATGTAATTAAATATATGCACAAACTCAAAAAAACAATCATTATATACATATAATATAATAGTTGTGAAAATTGTGAATTTAATATGATAAGCGTACTGTTAAAATCTATACATATATCAAAAAATACGTATGTATGTCCATTTATTCAACGAATCTATAGTGCGCATAGCGTCACAAACAAGATTAGTAATTAAATTAGAGCACACATTGGAAAATGAAGCCATAAATAAAATTGATGGATAAATACATTTGAATAGCAAATATTGAAAATTCGCATATGTATTTACCTACCTTCATTCCAAATAGAATTAATACGGAAATAAAAGCTGCAAACATTAAAATATAAATTAAATAAACATATATGGATGAGTATGAAAAGGGCATGCGATGGAATAATAGCATTTATTTGTACAATGCCTATTTTCGTGTTTATATTATGTATTATAATATTTATAATAATACAGGAAAAACTCAAAGGGCATATCAAAAACGAAAATTAAATTTGGAACACAATCCTATCATATAAATGTATTTCTTTGAAGTTACTAAATTTAATTCTGCACAGAGAAAAATCTGTATAGTAAAATTTAGACTTCCCTGTTGGACGGAAATTCTAGTAACAATTTCTAGTATTGTACGAAATTTTACAATAACTCATTGCAGTTTCTTATACCACAGTTAAAAAAAGAGCTATAAAGTTGTTAGCAACAATTGTAGGACAATCTTCTACAAAATATGATGAAATGCTTTATAATATTTTGCAACTAGCAAATATAATAAATTGCGCATGATGAAGTGGAAATCCTGAGAAAGATTTTTTGACGATTATTTATTTTGCAATTATTACCACTGCACAGAGAAAACTGTCTAATAGCTAGAAAGAAAGATATTTGTACATACTAAAGCAGTTTAATGTCAGCAATTAAAAATATTTGTTGATTATCTGAAAATCTACTATAGCAAAGTTTTAAACCTACTTCAAAACCGTTGAAATTCTTACTCAGTGTAAATTGTGTTCGGTAAACGCGGCTATGTAATATTTATTTGATGAATTCACGTGGTAAATATCGTATAAAGATAAGTGATTGACAATCGCTTACGGTACGAGTACGAGAGGCTTCCACACCGGTACTCCGCAGTTAACGGCGGATCTCCGCAATCACGCTCAATGCGGCGACGACAATTCGCGCGCAGTCATGGGTTAATAAAATTGTACACAACTATATTAATTATTGCAATATCGTAGTTGATTTGTATGCAAAATCTTGTTGACAAAATTTACTACAGCAGTTTATAATAGTTTAGTAGGTTGGTTGCAATTTTGGTGGTAGGTAAACTATTTGCAACAAGTGAGCTGTATGTTGTGCTATTTTAATATAAAAGTTATGTCAACATAAATTATATCACGAAATTGCGCATTATGTTACAATAAATGCAATAATTGCCGTCGACAATTTTGTGGGAAATTTTAATAGACGTTCTGCTTGCCCCTATACGTTTGCTTCTGTTTTATGTTATCGTTGGTATGTATGTTATTACCATTATTGCTGTTATAGCCTATTGGATTATAAATTACGTTCTAAGTTTTCTAAGCACTTGTAAAGATATTCTTCATTATCATTCTTTTAATTGTAAATTATCTGACATTTCTACATATCGTAGACAACTAGATACATTAGAACTTATTTAAAAACCAGCCAATGGTGTAAAAGACGATTATTTGGCGTATTCTGTAAAAACATGAATATTTAAAGCGTTAACTATAAATACCAATCGATAGAAGATTAAACGTATATTTGCTGCTAAACTAAAAATATGGCGTTCCATTTAAATTAATTAAGTTATAGCCACTTGAAGTTCTTATTCGATTAGTTTTAATTTTTTTACATCTTGTATAAGATGTAAGATGGCAAGTTTATTATCATTCGCGTTTTAAAATACGGTCTATTGTTATACTTAGATTTTCGCAATATTCAAATTGTTTAAATAATCTTAAGATTTCGGTATCATAAACAGGGAGTTCCATTTAAAAAACACAACTTTGATGCTTTTAAGGCTTTAATAGCCCTGTATAAACAGCCATCTCTGAAATAACACGTATTCCTTTCAGCAAATACTTTCTTTTTTCATTGAAATTATATTATTTTCAGTTGAAATAAATATATATGTATTAAGTGAAAAAAAGTAAATGTTTCTTTTATTTAGGGAGATGTATTGAAAAATAATTTTCTCTATCCAACGGTGCTTAACACTGAGAGTCATGGATTTCGACACTTCCAATCTATGACACAACGCGCAAGGCGAGAAACCCTTTTTCCTTTTGAGCTTAACATTCGCTACAATAATCTTTTGTTGTTACGAAAACTTTTTTCTCCATCGCTCGTATGTTTAATATTATCCACGCAGGAAATACAGGGTGTGTATAAATTGTCGCAAAAGCTACACGTAGCGACACAGTTTGTTCGAATTCGACACAAAATTCTTATGGTAAAATGTCGTATCATGCTTTATGCGTCCTCGGGAACCACATGAAACTAACATCCATTTGGCAACACTGTAGTTTCATACTACCGTAATAATAGATACAATACTTGTCAAAATTGACAAACGGGAATTACAAACGACAAATTGGATTACACAATAGATACATAGGGCAAAGCAATAAAAAACACTTTATCAAAACAAAGTTAGTAGTTTTAATTTTTCGAACGCATCCCTTGTAACAAATTAGCATCACTATTACCTACGCATCTGTTCAAATTGATGTCCGTCCGTTTGTAAACACAGTTGCAATCTACGAGGTATTGTCTGTATTACTCGTTCTAGCCTTTCCGGTGTAATTTCTAATACTGCCGCGTTAATTCTTCCTCTAACTTCGTCAGCGTCCTGTGGAGGTGTAGCGTAAACTTTGTCCTTAATGAAACCCCAAACAAAAAAGTCTAAAGGATTAAGGTCGGGAGATCTTGCAGGCCATAAGATAGGACCACCGCGACCAATCCACCTGTTAAGGAAATGTTCATCTAACCACTCTCTCACATTACGAGCAAAATGTGCAGGAGCCCCATCATGCATGTAAAACATGTTACGGCGTATGTTCAATGGCAACTCGTCAATAACTTGTTCCAATACATTCAAGTACCCGTTGGCATTAAGACGATTTGGCAGATAGATTGGTCCAACGATTTGGTGATTTATTATGCCCAGCCAAACATTAACTGAAAACTTTCTTTGGTGACCGTATTGCCGAATAGCATGAGGATTTTCATCTGCCCAATGGTGAAAATTATGGATATTGAGTACACTATCTCTGGTAAACATAGACTCGTCGGTCCAAAGAACACTTCTTAAAAAATTACCATCTTCATGAATTCTATTTAAGATACTATGACAAAAGTTTAAACGATGCACGTTATCGTTTTCATAGAGCGGCTGTACCTTAGTTATATGGTAAGGATAAAGAAGGTTTTCACGTAGAACCGAATGAACGGTCTTATTACTCGGGATATTGAATGTGGACGCCAACTGTCGAGTACTGACGGAGGGATCTTCGTGTACTGAGTCTAGAATTTCCTCTTCCAGTTGTAATCTACGCCGTTGTCTAGGTCGACCTGCGTTGGGATTCCTTTTATAAAACGAACCAGTTCCACGTAGACGTTGGTCGAGTCGTCGAAATACGTTTCCAGCAGGATGTCTCCGGTTTGGAAAACGTACGCGATATTCCTGTTCTGCCATGTTAGCATTTCCATTACAAAAACCATACATCATGTACATATCGGCATATTCATTAAATGTAAAATCCATCGTAAAAGAACAAAACAATAAAACAACAACGATAAAACACAGAACCAGAAAAACTAATCAAGAGAATATTGGAAAACACGAAATAGAGCAGAGGTTGCACAAAACTAAATACTCGAGAAAAATTAATTTGGATAAATGTCAAAATTTGACACTAATGATTTTGAATTGAAACCAAACAAGAAAACATACACATCGTCTTACAACGTTGCCAATTGTGTTTTTCAAGAGAGGATGCTAATGAAGAAATGTTGAAAATAACTCTACCATCAAAAAGAAACTGTTTTCGATAAATTAGGAATAAGAAGTTGTCTAAACTCAAAATTGCAGCTGTCTGTACCGACAAATAGGTATCGAACACAAGCGCTTATTAAGAGACTAAAAAACCGAACTTCGTGAACCTCGTGAAGACGTATGAAGCATGGTACAATATTTTTCCATTGAGATTTTCGATTTAGAAACGAACGAAGAATGTCGCTGCGTATGCGTTGTGACAATTTTTACCCACGTTATATATTGCGCAAAGGGTATTTGAGTAGAGGTAATGATTTTTCTCCAGTTTTTCTGTCTTCTGCCTCTCGTTCTGCCGCCGTCCAGCTCAGTCCCCTCCCGCTCAGTATCTCCGCAATCTCACCATTGCACGTTTTTCTTGGTCTCCCGTTTCTTCTCTTTGCTGTTATTTGCGTTTCCCATATAGTTTTCACCACTCTGTCCTCATCCATCGTGACCAAATATCCGAACCACCACAGTCGTTGTGTTTCTATTTTTTGGGTTACACTTTTTACATTTAAGTTTTTTCTCATTTTTTTCACTTATAGTTTTATCTAATTTCGTTACACCCGCTATCCTTCTGAGAATTTTCATTTCACTCGCGTTAAGTTTTTGTTTTAGTTTATTTGTCAGAACCCACGACTCACTCCCGCATATAAGCATCGGCACTAATACTGACTCGTATATTTTTATTTTTGTCTCTTTGCTGATCTCTTTTTTCTTAGAAAACGGATTGTATAAAGCTTTATACGTCATCATCATCTTGCTTGTTCTGTTCCGAATTTCTTCTTCTAGGTATCCATGTGTCTCCATAAATGTTCCTAGATATTTTAACTTTCTTAATTCGGTACCGTCGTCTCCGCCATCTTGCGCTTGATTTTCGTATTTATTGTTCTTTATTTCCATGGTTACAGTCTTTGAAGATATTAACAACTACAAATTATAGGAATCCTATAGAAGCAGCAGTTTTAAATTTACAGCTGGTTTTTTAAGAATACGTGTGCATAGCAGTAATTCTGTATTCCATTCTCAACAAATTGGACGAAGGAATCATCAGAGATCAAATATTAGTATTTTTTTTCTTCCCTTAACCCATTCTCGTCTGATCATGGTTTACGAAAAGCACTGCGAACTACAGGCTAATATACTGTGACCGTACTTCATATAACCCACTCCATAACGGCGGTCCGTCATACTAATTTGTACAGGTCCTTCACCGAGCGGATACGGTACATCTTTCGGTTCCCCAAATAAACATACGCTCTAATGCTTCGCTGTTCCATAGTGTATATGCTTGGCTATTTCTGGTTCTCTCCCACAGAGTCTACAGTTTGAGTCCTTATTATACACAGATGTTCCTTCACCAGAGCATGTCCGGTCGGCAGACCTGTGGTAATGCTGGACTGTTTCCTCCTCATGTGTAGTAATTCTCTAGCTCGCTTTCCGCATGGATCCCTGTGAATGTTTTACCATGCCATTTGTTTTGTTATCGCAAAAACAGTTCTGCTCCGTACATCTTTGTCTCTGGCCGTATCTTGGCGAGTGCGTTAGCTCTCACATGTTCCGTTATTGACATGTGTTCTGTTCTGTCCCCTTTATGGTTGTTACGTTCTGCAGTCTGTATGCATCATCCTCGCCGCCCTTGTTTCACTAGGTGCAAAGATGGTAAGTCTAAAAGTACTTCCTCGCTGCCGTGGGTGTGCTACGCATAGCCCTCGTTATACCAAACAGGCAAGTCTTTGTATAAATTTTTAAGTAACACTTTGTTGGCATATCTTTGTCCACCATACCAAGGCAGCGTAAGTTAGTGTCGGCTTTAGCACCATATTGTATATTCAGTACAACATGTCTGGCTTTTGCCTCAATTTTTTCCCATATGTGCGCCTAGCTAGTGTCAGTGCTGCTACGGTGCTTTCTTGGTAATTCTACCCAGGTAAGTTTGGTATCTGGAGATGGATCATAGATATTTTGCTTCCTCCACCATATTGATTTCCACTCCCTTCAGTGTTAGTGGCCGTAATCCTTCTAACTTGCTCCGGCGAGTGAATGCCATGATTCATTATTCCAACAAAATTTCTATTTTCAGTCTTATGTTCCGCTAAAATGTCACTGAAATCAATTGCCTAATGCAATTAATGACACTGAAACTAAAGTCACATTGCCAGTAAAGAGTATGGTTCCAACAGCCAAAAATTTCTTCTACTTTCTTTCGGATTCCACTGTAGGTTGTTTAATTAATGTACACATTTCTCCTTTGTCGCAGAGGGCAAAGTCCTTTGTCGAAATCTCAAAGAAGGATAGGAATTGAATTTATAAAGTGCAATTTGGAAATGAAGATTGCATTAGCTTAAAAATAATCTTACCTTATTTTGATTTTGTTGGTCGACTAAAAGTATGTTGAGAACGCTTACGTTTCACCTAAATAGCTAAATTTTCTCTTAAGAAAATGTATTTTTATGTAATATTCAAGGATTTTTATTAAGATATGTATAATTATTGCATTAGTACTTGTAAGAAGCGAATGAGAATTTCTACTATAATGACCAAGACTAATTCTAAATTCACTCTGTATCTCTTAACCGGAAGAAACAAGTTACACCACCAACTTCCAGTTTAAATTCCACGAGCACGTAGAAATTCCATATTTAATGTCAGCGCCGTCTTCCCTTGCCGGAAAGACGCCTCGATCCCTAATCGAATTGTAACCAGTCGAAAATTGCTCGGAGCAGTTGCCGCGAGTTTCAATTATGATCGTCCGGAATTTATACATCTCCACTGCACATTTACGTCGACCGTTTCCGTCTTTACTGCTAATTAATGCCGAATTAAAGATTCCGAGAGGCGCCGCCTGGTGGGAAATGACGAAAGGGAGGGAATTCGAGGTATTGGACCTCGTGAGGAACCCGATCCGAATATGAAATGATCTCGTCGGCTATGGTTTCGCCATTGTTTCCTGCATTGTTTACATATTTATTAAGAGATAATTATACGTGGCTTGCGCTAGCACATGTAGGCGTCAGATTCAATTGTATACAGACCCCTTTCCGCGCGCTTATTTGTTGTGGGTTTCGCTTATATTTTTTTATGGAGTTACGGAACCAACGACGTGTGAAAATGATTTGCTGGAAATAACGCAAATTCTAATTCAGAGGTAAAAAACACTAGACATATTTACTCTGCCATACTCCCTTTGGAATGATGAGAATTTATTTACTGACAATAAGTAGCCCACAACACATTCTCAAGCACTGACCCAATTTCATACAGTGTTAGTTAAAAGTACAGAGACGGCTATTTTTGTCGTTAATATTAAGTTTAGGAATTTAAGTTTATTATGACATTGTTAGTTATATTTGAGAACACTTGAATATTTTTTTCTTTAGTGGTCTTTAAGCTAAGCTTGTTTGTGAAATAAAACTTTTTATTACTTCAAGATAATATTTCATGCATTTTTCTATTTATTCTAAATAAAATTTTTAGCAGAAAACACCTCTTCATGTATTATTTAATAAACATTAGATCCATCGCCGATAGGCAAAATTATTTGCAACAAATCATTGGAAACCATTTATAAATCAATTCTGCATTACTAATCTGACAACCGCCCAATCGATTTACAGAAACCTCAAGAAAATTTTGAAAGAATCCTTGTGAAATTTCTTGTTTTGTTCTGGTTAAAAGAATTGTGCAGATAATAATCAAACATTTACATTATAATTCACCGAATACCGTTATTAGGAAAGTTTTCGTTGTTTTAAACGGTTTTAGAAGTACAAACAAGTATAAATCACTTTGGAATAGTTGCAAATACAGAGTAAGTTAAATTACCATAGATAGAAAAGGAACCAATAATATGGTCCCTAAGGGCCCAACCTAACTTAATTTTTTGGAAGAGCTACGTATGGTGCTATAGAAGCAATGAAAAATTTTCCAATAACCACACTGAACGAAGAATGGGTCTTGGAACAATAAAAAAATTAAGTGTTTATACAAATTTTACATCAAAATTGATCCGTAAAACGAATTGATTAAATAAATTAAAAAGATTTTATTAAATGAGGGATTTAGTGGATAATGAACTATTTATTGTATTAATGAAATTCAATGAAAATGAATTGATGGCTTGATCGGCTCAAGCTATTTATGTTATTGCTGTAAAGGTCTTCAATTTTATAATGGACGTTTTCATTGAACCTATTAATAATGGTCGTTAAAGTATGTTAACTGTTCGTTCTTGCAATAAAGTGCAAGCCATTAAAACAACGCACAAGATATGATTTAATACTTTACTATTATATTTATATGGTGAATAAGTTGTACGTAAAAAAACTTATTGAACGTATGAAAGAATAGTTACTATATCAAATGTTATCCTTGGGTTAATGTAAAATGGCTTGTTATAATAATGATAACGTATTTATTACACTAACAAATCTTGTTATTACTTAATCAGCGATTGTAAAATAATTCACTCAATAAATGTAGATTATTGATATAACGCCTAGTGTTTTTCTCAGTACAGTATCTAAAGTTATGTCTGTTTACTTCACCGGTAAGGCAAATAGTAATTTTATCGGAAAAAAGAATAGTGTTGACAAAATATTATTGCAAATATTTTACATTTCTTGACAAAATTGTAATCTCCCATCAAAATCATTTTTCTTTAACTTAAGCACAAGTTGAACCATATAAGGTTTATACTCTGACTGTACACTAATTGACCGCAAATAATAATTAATGAATGTTGATCTTACATACAGCCAATAAAGCATCAACTTGTTTTGATTTGCTTCTGTTCTAAATCTACCACTCCGTGGCAAATTGTTATTGCTTTCCTTTTGCTCAGTTTTACCAACAACAGATTTAGATGTATGACTTTCAGTTAGATGAGAATTATTAAAATATTGGACATCCATAATATCCATTGTAAGTTTATTATCAGCTACATGATCTGAGGTTTTCTTGTAAAAATGTTATTAGAATAAATTAAAAAAATAAAAACAAGATTTTGTAAAGAAAAAAAATACTCTATCAAATGGTAAAGTAAATAGAAGATCCCACTTTCCCAGAAAAGTTTAAAACTACAGCTTTTCTATAATCAAAATCTTTTTTTTTTTTGAATTAACAAAGCATATATTTACGAATCCATTGGAGAGTTGCAACTGCAGCAAGAAGTAGGAAAATCAAAAATAGCTGTATTTTTATTCTCCATTACCATCAAGAGCGCAATGGTTTTAGTAAAATAATTTTTTTTTCTCGGTTGGTATGAATTTTATTATTTCCCTTATCTGTTATTTGCTTCTATGTATCTTGTGTAGTATCGCCTATTAAAATAAGAACTTAAGAAGACACCATGCCGCAACTGTTTTCATTTTGGTTTTGTTCTGAGAATATGTTCAATTCTTGCAATAACGAGCCTCGTTTCCTAAACAGATGAGTTTAACTAATATAAGAAAGGTCTTCTAGGAGGGATGATACCAATATGTATGTCAAACTACAACATTTTAAGAAATATGAGTGTAATCATACTCTTTAATAGTATGCGTTCACTAGAGAAGGTTCGCCTGCAGCATCGTAAAATCTTGCTTAAACATTTCTTTCACCTCGTTGACTTTCTTAGTTTTTAATTATTGACTATTACAAATCAATTACACTTGAAGAAGGCCAGATTTAATGTTTAATCGAAAGCGGTAGTGTACAATGAACAATTTGTAGTAAATAAAACTTATACAAATTAGGAAGTACTTTTTTTAAAATTCCCCATCAATTATTACCCACCTAATTATGGACATATCATAATATTTTAAAAAATCTCTCTTGTAATATTGAATGTCTTTAAAGCTTCTGTATATTCGAACATAGAGCGAGCAAGGAGAACAGCAGTTTGAAAAGTGTATGATATAATTGTGCGATATAAAGTTGTTCTAATAGAAGAGATCACTGCATCGTCACGACCAAGCAAACAAATTATTTGTCAGAAAATATTCCCAAATTTTCTACTCCAACGATTCGTATCGGAACTCACCTTCGAACAAGTAACGGTTTTAATGGCTAGGAATATTCAGATTCAATTTATTACTAAATAGAAGTAAGAGCTCCCAAATTCGTCTATAATAAATATCTACGGTTTATTTGGTCATACATTTTTGACATATCACCATAAACAATATCAATCGGTCTCAAAACAACGGGTTTCCTGATTAAAACTTGTACGTTTTGACATAAAAATCGAGTTGTAGTAGTATTGAATACAAAACATTGCCGTTTTGCTTATTGAACTCAAGATATAAAATATTGTGCACAAACTAAAATGCTTTTTTTTTTATTTTCAGAAAGAAAATTGTTTGTGGGTATGCTTAGTAAAAAGCTGGGAGAAAACGAGGTTCGTCATTTATTCCAAAGCTACGGCAACATCGAAGAGTGCACCGTACTCAGAGATCCGGCCGGACAATCCAGAGGCTGTGCTTTTGTGACTTTCGCCACCAAGCAGTCGGCCCTCAGTGCCATAAAGGGACTTCACCAGTCCCAGACGATGGAAGGCTGTTCGGCACCTTTAGTCGTCAAATTTGCCGACACTCAGAAGGAGAAGGAACAGAAGCGGCAACAGCAGATGCAAGCGAACGTTTGGAGTGCCCTGGCCGCTAATCCCCAATTGCAACAACCTTCACCGCCTTACAATCACGTGCCCATACAGAACGATACGGCGTCATTGCAGATGCTCCAGGCGCTGGGCGGTACTGCCTTACTCCAGCAGCAGCTAATGGGAGCGGACAACTTATTGGCTCCTATCGGTGTACAGAACTTAGTTACCTTGGCAGCTATGTCTCAACCGGCGACCTCGCCGTTGTGCATGGCCGGTTTATTGGGGAAGAACACGGCCGTAGATAGGACGCTCACCGCAGGCTTACCGCCTGCACTTACTGCGACCACGGATTTGAATACGGCATACAATTCACTGCTGGCGAATGCGACAATGTCGGCGGCAGCTATGAATGTGGCCGGAAAACAAATAGAGGGTAAGTACACCCACCACTAGGTACTCTTTCCTCTGCCTTTTTTTAATAGGAATTTACGTATTGTTCACTTGCGCACAGTTTTTACTCCGCGTATCAAGAAAACAAGCTTTATTACCTTCCAAGGAACTTAATTAACTTTTCTCTTGCACCCGGCTGACGCAAATTAAATTTTTGTAAAGGTAAATGCCCAACAATAGCTTCTTGGAGAAAGCGCACGTTGCTATAAAAGCCCTCTAAAATACCGAATATTGCAATATTACACGTATAGTGCCCGGGCATACAGCGAATACTTTAACAAAAGAGAAAATTGCTTGTGTTACGTTTCTTGGCAATTTACCAGAAACCTTTCAAGCGATTGTAACTAAATTTATTATGATTTACGATTATGGGGTATCTTAATGTGTGGAAAATAATCATACACGACAGTCTTTTAGTATATTATATTAATTTATTTAAAGATTATTTTCGAATTAACAAATGGAATATAATACGAATGTCAGAACTACCGTGTTTTAATCAGGTTTTACAAATGTTATTTTGGTTACGAATGTGTGAAAATATCTGTGTTTTTGAATGAAAATTAACTCGTATACAAGCAAATATACAATGGGTCAAACTTTCTTTATGTTTATGTCCTTAAACTTTGTTTTTTATGCTATAATGCTTTGTTTAATATTATAAACTAAAGGATCCGACAGTCAATCTTATATAATAGTTTCTCCAATAGTAATTATGTGTTACTTCTTTACCAACAGTAACATAATTACATGCCTTGAAAGGAATTATTTATAAATTTATTTCAAAATATTCAATGCCTTGCAATTTCATAAGGATAAATTACTAAATATTGAGATAGGTTTTTTCTTCTACCCCATAAAATATTTGATTTTATTATTTATTCAACTTCAAACATCTCAAAAAAAGTTTAGTTTAACGAAAGGGGGCCTTAATAAAAACTGGTCAGAAATGATACGAGGATTTCACTAGACTGATAAAATTTATATCATTCAATTTAAAATAAGAAACACCAAAGGTGTTATATAGGTACAAATAGATTATAGTTAAATGTGACTATTTTGCAAACTTACGGTTGTTCGCCTTTCTTCTGATAAGCGCTGGTGCAATCCCAGACTAAAACGGTTAATTTTTAATTGTGAATAAAAATCAAATAACGGCGTCCTCTTGGTTAAGAAGTAAAATTGTAGTCGCAATACTTGGTACGTAAAGGATTCCTATGGGGGGTTGGAACTCCTGTGTGTTTGTCAAAATTTCAGTGAGAATGGTGCAATACATCAATACATGTTAGTGCTTAAAAGAATCATGTTTTAGTCCGTAACCAGAAGCTTCGATCAGCAACAAACAAACAAATAACCCTTTAGGCATGGGGCATCAAACCCCTGAGTTTTAAAGCGTCTTGATACATGATTGCCGAGCATTACTTTTTTAAACCTATGATGAGCTCATGCCATGATGAATATTTAATTTTTTTAATTCTTCTTTAAATACACATTCCATCTTTCTGGAAATGATATTTTAAGAAAAGCACCAGAGGTTTTCGTGATCAGTTTGTTCAGTTTACACCATGCGTATTTGAAATCAACAATCTTAAACAAATTAAGTGCTTTCAAATAATAATGCGATTGTGTTAAGGGCTCCTTTTTCATGGAAAGTATATCGAATCTAAAACTCTTTATTTTCGAGGTTTGTCAGCTTGTTTTTGAGTTCCCCCATTGCTTATTGCAGTAGATTAGAGGCGTTTTTTCGCGACTTAAGATTTTGAAACATATATTTGAAGCGGTTTCGTCTTATACGTCATCAATTTTACGTTCGCTAAAATGCATAACTTTTGAAACGGTTTTGAAGTTGTTAGCACCATAGAATAACCTGACGTTAGCACAACGCGTGCGCGCAACGAATGTTTATGTTCATAGAGAAGGGTTATTTATGTTTGACTTTTGGCGGTGGTGTCCTGCTTGCACGCGTGGTTATTACAACAGGATCCATATTCACCTAAACAGTGATCAAAAATCACTCATAAATATAAATTTGATACACTACAAGTGTGTTAATTTATATTTCATTGAAATACCTACCAGCTACAGCTACTACTTGTTACTAATACGAGATAACCTTGCCGAAAAACAACAAATGTCATGTTATTTATCGAGGTTAGGTACCGCTTGAAACGTATTTTGAAGCGGTCTTGCAGACCGGTTCAAAAACGCTTGAACCAATTTCAATTTTGACGTCATTCTTTGAAGCGCCTTCGTCGCTCGAATGACATATTTTGAAATAGTACGCAGCGCTTTTGTATCGCTGCGTCGCGAAAAAACGCCTTAGGATTAAGGTGGCTTTACAGCCTTATTTTAACTCTGAGTTTGTTTAGTCAGTAGTCCTCCTATCATCTTAATTTATTGAATAGGTCTCTTTTAAATAAGGCGTTTGTTCTTTTAAAAAAGCTTTACTTGTTTTTATTCCGCTGCTATTTTTCATCATTGTTTGGACATATTATGTATCAATTTTTTAATAAATTTTATTACTTGTGAACTAGTTTTGGCCCAGAATGCACCGAAATCTAGCAGCCTGCGAAGCTTTATGTTCAATAAATAACGAGCTTCGGATCGTTATTTGTTTTAAAGTCCATAATATGGAACTACACGACAAAATTAATTAAAAAAAGTTTATTAATTCACATTTTTTATGATTATTTATTCTTCTTTAAGAATTCTATAGCAATAAAATAAATATCTTTTTCTATCATTCACCTTTTTCCATGTGATTACGATACATCAATAAGCTGACTCAATCTCTATTTTGAACGATTTGATGAAATATTTCAAAAGCGATGTTCAAGGGTGCTTTAAAAATACACTCATAGGTTCATTGTAATCATGTAGACTGCTATGCAATAAAATCTGGAAACATTTCATCTATCTAGTTGAATTCTCCGCGTTAGGCGGATTAAAATTTCTATTGAAAATATTTTTAACCTCACACTCTAACGAAGATTTGCTAAAATTCCTGTACGGTTTCGGGCAATTATATCACCCCGAAACCGTACAGGTATTTTACTTGTGCGAGTAAAATTACTTTGATGTAAAAATACACCAAGGAAATTTACTACTAGTGTATGAAAAATACTAAGTAAAATGAAATTTACTGGGTAAATTTCTTACGATAAAAAAAGGTCCCTAGTAAAAATCGTTTAGCATGGAAATTTCATGTGGAGCTTTGCTATGTATTTAGGAAAATTCCTAAACATACATAAAGGAATTTTGTATAGGAATATCCCTAAAATTTGTAATTTACCGATGAAGTTTACTACGTGTAGGTATTTTTTCGATACTACTGAAGTTTATAAGTAGGAAAATTCATACCTAACGATTTTTACTCGGGACATTTTTTATCGTAAGAAATTTACCCAGTAAATTTCATTTTACTTAGTAATTTTATATGAAAATTACTAGTAGTAATTTTCCTGGGTGTATTTTTACATCATCAAAGTAGTTTTATTCGCACAAGTAAAATACCTAATCGGGGTAATATAATTGCCCCGAACCCATACAGGAATTTTACCAAATCTTCGTTAGAGTGTATAAATAGACAAGTTGAATAATACATTCATAACCTCTACTTCCGCGTAGGAATATGACTGCAATAAACAATATCTATAACCATTTACTTTAACATTACGGTAATACACAAACTACAAATATATTTTATATACCCTGTCGAGGCATATTAATGTGTTTTTTTGGAACACAATTAGGTGTATTGTGTGTTTGTATATGCACAAACCTATATGTTTCAACGTTTGTAAATTATGAAAATGCAGCTGCAGGTCACCCTCAGTAGTAAGAATATATTATTTAACTACTAGATTTATTTTAAATTAGTCACTTACCTAAAGATGTCTATAGATAAAACAAAAAGAACGACCACTGCCACTTCCGTGCGTGCTATGTGCTATTTATCTACAAATTGAACCCATAAAATTGAACATGGGCGCATTATAAGTATTTGGTTTCCTAAGTAAATTTCCTAACTGTTTTATCCACAGTAATTTAATAAGATTCCCTGGGAAAGCATAAAAATTTTAGTAATATTACGTTTTTACGTAGCACTTTTACCTACAAATGAAAAATACTGGTCGATATGTGGGAAATTTGCAAAAGTATAGGCAATTTTATTAAAAACGGGAAATTAGCTAGTTTTTGGTGATTTTCCTCCAAATGTTAATGGAATTTTTAGGAGGAATCCTGGTAAATTTAATAAAATTTTCTAATGTGTAAGTCCCCAAACGTTTTCAACAGAACTTACATCTAGTCATTTTGACGTTGCCATAATTTCAATATTGTGATTCTAAAGCCATTATCTAAATATTCCTATGTAATTATTTTCTGGAAATGTTTGCACCACAGATGGAAGCATTACGTGCTCCAGCAAGTCTATATATGTAGCAGCAACGAAACATTATCGATAGTACGTCAGGTACTTCAATTAATCTTAATTCTTTATATCGAGGATGTCGTGATCCATATACCCTAACATTTGGAAGCATTTTGCTTTGAAGAGGAATCAGAATTCTCTAAATTCGAAACATCTATTTTTGTCCAAGTTGTGCATCTAGAAGCTGAAAAAGCTGAGACTATATCTAACCTATATATAGTTTATTATTGAATTTGTTATTGATTATAATAAAAGTATTGCCGGGATTCAAATCTCGCTGTGGTCAATGGTGATAACCTGATTTATGGGGAGGCATAATGATGATTAATAAGGAAATTAGTTCCATGTCTTGCCAGAATAGAATAAACAAACGAAGTTGCTGAAGTTTTATCAAAATTCCTTGAAAAATCATTTGAGAAAATTAAATTCTGTAATTGGTTGATAACATTTCCAGCTTCTAAATGTTCTAGATTTTCAATCCGTTTCAATTAGTTTGTGGTTAGTTATTCCATGTCAAGTTTTAGAAACTTCTTCAGAATATTTCCTATGCTATACATTCTTTCCATAAATTCTTCACTAATAATATGAACCACTGCTTTAAACACTTTGAGAATACCCACTTTACCATTATTTCTTTTACATTTTTTCACCTTCTCCGATCTCCAAGCAAAAAGTTTTCTTTACTTTCCCTTTATACATTTGCTATTTATTCATTGCAACCATTCAAATGTAACTCTTTTACATGTAAACAAATCGCTATTTAATGAATCTGAACAACTGCATTGTTCGTTGCTCTCGGAAGTACATTGTTGTAACTACAAGTTAGTATTTATTTACAGGAGGTACAACATTAAGTAAACTTGGGCTCCCGTAGTTTTCTTAGCATCCTTCTTGTTCATGCGCATAACTACACTAACAATCAGCGTACCTATTAATAACGCACTTTTCTTTAGTGTACTTTCTTTCACTATTTTTTTACAAGCCAGTTTAACATACTTATAACTTATAACTTAAGACCTACATTTATATTTTTAATCTCTAGCGACAACACAAACAATCGTTTAGTAAGTGCCTGAATCTTTGCCAAGAAATCCCGTAAACTGTTCATGCGTTCTTATACCAATTTATGTGACAATATCATGTAGTGGTATCTGACAATAACACCGCACCACACACTATTTATGTTGTATGTAATATTATATTATATGAAACTCCTACCGTTCTCATGTTTACCATTGCGTATCCATTTCGATCATTCGTTCTATTTTTGTACGTCTTTTTTATTGACCTCCAAGAGTGGATCACCAAAATCAACATCCATAACTCATATAATCAATTTATATTGTAGGCGTTATTTTTTTTTTACTGCTATTACACGGCGTTCGCGGTGTTGACTTTTACAAGCTCTTAAACGAACAAAACATCTCCTATTACGCAATTACGCATGCATATCTATAAATGAATGGCCACGTAGGAATAGAAAAAATTTAACTAAAGCGAATTTAATGTGCCGAAAAAAATTTCTCGTTTTACAAGTTGAAACTGTGATGTCAGACATAAGACGGATGTATTTTATGTCCGGCGATTTTTAAATATTGCACAGGTTTTTACGTTAACATTTCTTGTAAATTTGTTTTTAGAATATTTAACAGCTATTTTTAATGGGTCACGTTCCCTTTATGTTTACTATTTAAAGTGTGTTATATGTGTTTCTACAAGGGCTATCACACAAGTTTTTGGATTAGCAGATTACACTGGCTTATATGTAGCTAATTGTAAATTCCCAACTGGTACAGACATGAAAAATACATTTAGTTGAAGCTGCTACATAAACAGTAAGTGAGTACATTTACACGCTGCAAAAAATTATTATTAAAATCAATTACTACGTGAAATTAAACAATCACAATTAGAACATGAAATTCTGAGATAGGAACCTACTATTATGCTTTTTTAAGTTAATGATCTTTTTGTTTCACCAACAATAAATTCACACCAAGCGAATTTTGTATTATTATTTGTTTATTATAAGTTCTTGTAAGTACATAGTATACTGCTTAAATACTGTTCCATATACACCAATCCCATAATAATTCTTCCAAAACGTGACATTACCCATGCAAAAACGCAAATCATTAATTGTATGCAAGATTGACTACTCGCAACCTTGTTGTTAGCAGCAGGGAAGTATCTCAACATTAGGGAGAGTAGAAGCTAAGGAAGTAAACTGTAAGAGGATTGCAAATATATAGCTGAGTATCTCAGTGAGTCACCTGCGAAGCATTCCCTTGCAAGTGCTTCTATCCTAATTACATAGCCTATCACCCCATTCCTGAAGCCCGATTTGTCGCAATATGTTATATTGCATGCCCAATAGCACTTGAAACTAAAATATTTTACAGCAAAAGGAAAAAGAAATACTGGCCATCAAAAGTGATACATGTAGCTTCAGGATTTTAGGCAAGCTCTTTATATAGCTCGAAATGCTTGAGAAACTGCAAATACCAAACATACTTGTAAGGTTTTAAATCTTTGGATCTTGACCATGTATATATTTTATTTTTCTTTTTCTTGGTTTTTTTCAGATATTATTAACAAAGCAAAAAATATTCTAGAACAAAATAATTATCCAAATTCTCTTATAAACAAAATATTCAAACAATGAATTTTTCTTTTTTATAATAAATCAACAAAAAATATAAATAATAGTCAAACAATTACAAAATTTATAAAAATTCCTTATGTTAAACATTTATCCGAAAAAATAAATCAAATTTTCAAACCATATAATTACAAAATTGCCTATCAAAACACAAACAAACTACAAAACCAAATCTATTCAAAATTAAAATCAAAAATTGAAAAAAGTAAAACATCACACATAGTTTATAAAATAGACTGTCAAAACTGTAATGGTGTATATATAGGTGAAACCATGCAATATTTGGAAAATAGAATAAAAGGACACAAATATAATAAAAATCTTACAGCCTTAAAAAAACATGAAATAACTGAAAATCATACCTTTGATTTCAACAACGTAACAATTTTAAACAAAGAACAAAATTTAAAAACACGTAACATACTAGAAATAATTCAAATTTATAAACATAAAAATGCAGTCAATGATAAAACCGATATACAATATTTCACAAAATTATATAATTTACTATTATAACTAAATACAATATTTTAAAGAACTATTTAATTACAAAATCCAAAAATAAATAATCAAAACATCTTTAATTAAAACTTAATAATATTTTCAAAATCATAAAAAACAAACAAATTGTCATTTATTAAACAAAAACATTTTATTTATCAAACTTGAAAAAACTTTTAATAAAGCGAAACGTCGTTAGTCATTCATACTTTTATTATTTGGGACCTAAAAACCAAGAAAAAGAAAAATAAAACATACTTGTAAGGTTGTGATGGATATGGCTCTACATCAAACAACAAAATCGTAATAAAGGAAGTTCATTAAAGCAACTTGCAGTGGCTAAAGGGCGTAGGCAAGAGCATCCACATCGCCAATCTTATTCAACTTACTTCTAGACGCAATATTCAGGAAAATAGGATTTAAACAACAGGATTAATTTACCACCACAAGTGCAATAATGTATTACCCACGCAGATGATGTGGTGCTACTAACAAGATCAAAACCAGTACTTGAAAACGTATTTGGAAGATTTGTAGGAAAGGTTAATGTATTTACACTACAAATAAATAAAGGCAAAACAAAGAATGTGGAAATACAGACGAGACTGTGGAAGATAATACACACACGACTTTTAGTAACAAATGCCAAGAAGACAAGGAAATAGACAAAAAGATGTTAAAGGGAAATAGAGCAATGTAGCCTTCGTAAAAAATGCTGAAGACAATTACAATACAATTACAATTCATATAGGACAACCAAATCATGTATACAGAAAACAGTTACGGACCCTATACTACTGTATGCAAGCAAAATGTAGACAATCCAGACTAAATCTCTTAAGAACAAACTATTTAGAAAGGCGTGAAACCAAAGTGGGTTATGGAGGACTATAAACGGGATACGTAGCATTGATTATACTTGGTATGAATTAATATTAAAGGTTCATCCAACATTTTGCACCTTATAAGCGCACCTTCATTATTTCGAGAATTACACACTCTTGTCCATTATGTAGCGTTGCGGTGCCAAACTTCAGCAGTAACAGAGTAATATCAATTTTGCCCATTTTCCTAAGGTGGTATCTCAGCTGGCAGTGATCAGTAGGTAGCCTTAACTCTGGCTTATCAAGTCTGGATATGTTTTCCCTAACGCTTACAAAAGGGATGACTAGGTTTTTTTGTTAGTAGTTGTCTGGAGGTTCCTTTCATGAGGGATAGCCATTGTCTATGCTTCCATTGTTGGAGTTTCTCCTCGATCTAGCTTTTAAAAGCGCTTACATCGAAATCAGAGTAACTCTGTTTGTCATAACCACTACGTTGCACAAGCACTCCCATTCCAACTTCGACCCAAAACTATTTTTAAAACAGCATTGTCTGATCATCAGTGCAGATACAGATGTTAGTACTCCTCCTTCTTTTCTTGAGGTTTTTCTGGCGCAAATGGCAAATACTTCTCCCTGAAAGGTGGTTGTGGTTTGACCAAAGCTATTGCGAGTGAGCAGTTTGGGCAAATAATTCCGAATCCCTCGCACACCACCTTGGATTCATTTGTGTACCATGCTAGAAATCCTATATCAAATTCTGGTCTCTCTAAGGACCCATTCTTTAATGCTTAGAATCAGCTTCTTGAATGGTTGGTTAAAATGCAGTTTTATTTATAGAAATCTTACCTATGCTCTAAGGCCAGTTAAGATCATCAGGTATTCTGTTAGGTACACGGGGTTATAACTGCTCAACAATTTAATCGGTAAGCGCTGAGAATAGTGCTCCTTTTTACTTGCAAATAAGGAACGGTAACATCTAATATTTCCTCCAACGCTGCAGTTAGGCAGTTGTGTATTGCACCTGAAATTATAGCAGCTACCTGCAACAAAATTAAACGTTTGTGGTGTAGTTTGTATATCAATAGGTATCTAGTACATGCATCATCAGATTTCAGATATTAAAACTAATATCACATTTACATGCGTATTAGTTAGTAGTAGGTTGTGGGTAGGTAGTGCGTTGGGCGATACGGAAAAGCTTTATACTACATCGTTTTTAATAATAATAATAATAATAATAATATAAGTATATTAGCCCAACAGTACAAAAGACCAATTACAGGACTAAATATATAACACAAAATGTAAACGTAATACTACGATAAACAATATAAAGCAAACAAAAACACAAAAACACAGATACAGAGAATAGTCAAGCATTCCTCTGAGCATTAGTGCTCAAAAGATGCTTCAAAGAACAAGAAAACAAGTCACATCTATTACATATACCATTATAAACTTCAGTCATAAACACGAGTGGTGACTTAAGCAGCATATTAGTCTTAGCTTGTGCATTATAAAAGGTACAAACATTGCGAGCGGCAAGCCTAGGTACACTAAACTGAAGCTTATGTAAAATAAAGGAACAATCAGTTATATTATTAATTACCTTATAAAGAGAAGCCAGCGCAATACCCTCTCGTCTGGTCGCCAACGAAACCACATCGAAAGCTCCCAAGAGTGTGGAATGGTCAAAACCACGACACGGATATTCGTTAAATTTACGAAACCAAAGAAGTTTCAAAAACTTTCTTTGAACAGCTTCAATGCGATCAATATATATTCCGTAGTGAGGATTCCACACCAATGCACCATACTCCAGTCTGGACCGCACAAGACTATTAAAAAGGATTTTAAAGGTACCTAAGTTGGAAAACCGCTTAGTGTTACGCCATATGAAACCAAGCATTCTAAACGCAGAGGCTACCACAGAGTCGACATGACCACCAAATGAAAGAGAGGCATCAAACTCAATACCCAAATCTCTAACACTCACACATCTACTCAAGACTTCCGACTCGATTGTATATTGGTAATGAATGGGCGACTTCTTACGGGTATAAGAAAGAATTTTGCATTTGGATATGTTGATATCCAACTTACTTTGACTACACCACTCAACCAGCCTGTCAACATCAGATTGAAGATCTTTGCAATCATTAATAGAATTCACAATGCTAAACAACTTAACATCATCCGCAAACATAAGAACCTCGCAACTCAAGGTAGCAGGCAGATCGTTCACGAACATTAGGAACAGCAAAGGACCCAGAATTGACCCTTGAGGCACCCCGGAAGTAATAACTCTACTCTCTGAAAGAAAACCATTATAAGAAACACAAAAGGTGCGCCCAGTAAGATACGATTGAATTAACCCAATCAAGTCACCACTCGTCCCCCAGCAATGAAGCCTACGCATCAGAAGTCTAATAATAAAGTCACGACTAATCAATCGGAAATTCAAATCGGCGATTTCATGTATTTATTTATCCAAGTTTACCGGAAAAGATATCGCAGAAATAAAACGTATTTACGCAAACACGAAAACTGCTTAACGTTTATTAAACCCGCTAACTTGCTTACTGGCTGCAACGGTTTTTTAAATATTTTTCCATGGTAAATACAGCTTAATGACCTGCGAATATTACCGACAAATCGCTGTACACACGCACGAGTTGCGCATGTATTAATAACACACCCGGAGATCGTAATGTAAATCAACAATTTAGTTTAAAAGGTTCTTTATATAAACAGCGCCGTTTTAAATAAGACAGTTCAGTTAATCTTGTGCGATTGGGATGTTGCATGCTGGTGATGTTCTTAGTTTATTTGACAAGTTGTTTTGAAATTCGAAACGCTGGATGTGGGAAAGTTTGACGTGGTGGTCTGATTAAATTAATTATTCATTTTCCATTCGGGATCCGTTGAACGAAGAAATTCGTGCAGATAACGTCGTTTGCTGGTTGGCTATTGGATATATTAAAATTTTAATTATTCGAAAGAGGCATGCATATGTTATTATGACTATATCTAGCTTTACAGATATAAATTTTTAATAATCATAGGCATTAGTTACAGTTAAAAAGATCGGGACATAATTTTGACACCAGTGGGTAAGAATTCGTGTTTATAATTATACAGGATGTAAACCTCTTTCAAATTTCAACGAACTTATTGATGGCACCGTTCCAAAAATTGCGTCGGTGTACAAGTATGAATGAAAATGTTTCAAAATGCCACCTGCATTTATGTTATTAAAATACTATGTAGTACTACAGTCGGGCCAATATAAATAAATAATTTGGTTAAAATTTTAAAATAGTTTGAAGAGTAAATATACAGTATGTCTACTTAAGTCGGTGCTATGCAAACAGTGTCTTATTATTAATTTTAAAAGGCCAGCAAGTTAATAAATGAACACGTTTCAGCATCATTTACATAACATTACTATAAGATCTACACAGCATGCATGTACGGTATCGCGTGTTACTACGGTTTAGCTGATAGTAGGAGGCTTTCTGTATATGTACAGTTTAAATTGACAAGGATTCGCTTGCCGCCTAAAGGTGTTTACTTACATACGGGTAATTAATTTTCCACGCAATTTTATTTGTAATAATTTGTAATAATCAACCACACTTTACAACGAAAACAGATTGGTACTGAACATCAAAGGACGTAACCGGTGGAATTAATTAAATATAAACGAATTGCGTAACTGGATTTACTTTGCAAAGGATTGAATCACACCTACATATGTAGGTAGCTAATAGAATTTTGTAATTGTTAAATTGAGAGAAAAAACTGCATTCCATCAACAAAAATCATTTTGTTGTAAAAATATTATTGTATTAACAGAACGTTTAATCAAATTGAGCGAAAAAATAAGGTTAGAATAACAAAAAAAAAATTAACATTATTTGGTAATTCAACACGAGGCGAGCAACCAAACGAGTTCGAACCGTGGTGCGTACATTAATTTTTCGACTGCCGCATGATTACCACTTACTAACCACTACTGCAATTTACTTGCATTTGTAGTATTTAGTACACTCATATTTGAATGACAGATTGTTTGACAGCTATTTTGACAACCGAACCCAGAAAAACTTTAGAAACTTGACAGGAGAGTATGGTAAAATCATAGACTATTAGACTGCTCATTTCCTATCTTGCTTTAAGCGGATTTTGAAGCAATTTTCATCCTTTTCATGTACCAAACATGTCAAAGCGCATATGTGTGACAGTTGTACATGAAAAGGATAGATTTATACACAAGAAAAGCATAGATATATATTTCTGTTTCACAGGATTAGCTTCACGTCTTCCAGAAAATGGGCGGACATGTCCAAGTTCTCTAAACTGGGAATGAATTTTAAAAACGGTTCCTTGCAAAATATTATAATGTTCAAGATATTTGTGATTAAAGATAAACTCCTACTTGACTTCTACACTTATCTCCGTAACCAATCGTCAACAAAATTTCTATACGATGATTTTCTGTTAAATATTTAGTATATAGTTATTTGTATATTTTGGTACTTTACCAAACATTTTTGTTTGACTATATTTAACCAAACATTTTTTGTTGGATACCTATTTTTTTGTTAATTTAATAAATCCTTTTCTCTCATTGAACTTTAATACCGAAAGAAATTTATATTCAAGAGCGTATTTGCGAGCATTTGGTTACAGTTATTCAAAGTACTTGTGTTTAGAATATAAAGGATAAGCCGCCATTACAGTTATTATTAAAAATATATAAGTTATAGAGAATGACGTTACTTCCTCTTCCTGTAGAATTGTAATTGTAAATTTATTAATGTAGTAAGCTTCCACGTATAATATATATCGCTATCGCATAAGTACTCGGGAGGACATTCAAATACCAGAAACGGTTACTTACAGTAAACAATTCCCTTTGAGAAGAATATAATTACATAATTTATCTCAACAGCGCATTTAATTTTTCGCTTGGTTGTAATTACAACTAACCGTTACTGGGTTACCTGAAAATGGTTAAAAAGAAATGTGTCAATTAAATTCTCAACTAATCCCTTAAAAATACGCATAGTACCTATATAAGGTGGTCAGAAATGTACGGATAATTGTCAGGCAGGGTGATTTTATAATTAATCCTGAGACGACAATGCTACTAGAATAATGTTTTATTGTCATTAGTTAAGCTATAAGAATTGCTTAAAAGAAGTGTTTTGGCAACACCCTATAAAATCAGCAACAAATCAGTGGAAATTAGATAACAAAATACGAGTTTTATGTAAGCTCAGTGAAAACAGTCATAAAATATTACTGTAAATCCTCAAACTAATAGCCATTAGTTTGATTACAAAAGTGTAGCCTTTATGGTATTGAATTTAGCATGTGTTGCAACGTATGTGGGGTAATTAATAGCATGGTAGTGTTAATTCTATTTATTATTTCGTGGTTATTGGCCGAAGGCCTTGCATATGATTTTCCTTTAAAAGCCCTAAACAAATAAAGGATTGGTTGTTCTGGTCCAAGGTTGTCATATGTACCTACTCATCGTAAAAAAAGTACCAAATTAGAGAAATGTTTAATACGGCAAAATAATGGGATAGACCGATTGATTACACAGATTTAAAAAATTCAAATTATTTTTACTAGCACTTTTTCAACTTTGATGTTCTCATGTGCTTTAATTAATAACAATACAATATAAATGAAGGCAAAGCAACTTTTATTAACGGGTTTGCAAGAAAAAAAAACTAAGAAATGCAGTGGTTACTTGTCTAGGAATTTATTTTTTGTACTCAGAATTACTGTTTAATTAGAATTAAAAAAAAAAAGGGATGTTTGAAAGTACAAAAAGAAACCGATTAGAGGAATATTATTTTAATGTTAGGCGTCAATTTTTGAAATAGATTCCCAACAACACGTTTTTCTAACATTTCTGCAATGTAGATTTCTTCGAAATTAACTACTTTTTATATTCTTTCTTCTGCGAAATCTCCTTACAACTGCTTACTGCGTCATTTATTCCCAAACTTAAAATGTTCAGGGAAGCCCCACCGAAGACTGGATCTTTGATTACAGCTCTATTTGTCATCTTAAGAAGACGCTTTTTCTATAAAAACTTTATAGAATCCAATGATGCACAACCGAAAAATATATCTGACTATACAGCCTGGTCCAGAAGTGGGGAAATGCTTACCCACTTCTTAAATGGAACAGCCTATATATTATTTAATTTTTCAATTCTACGCAGGAAAATATCATGACTTTATATAAACTACTATATGTCTATCTTTAATAACAACCTTTTGTAAAAAATGGCCCGCGGCTACAAGCTTTCCGTTAAGATGGCGTAGTTTCTGTTTGTATTAATTTTAGATATTCATATTTTAAACGCCATAAATACACACTTGGTATGATACAACAATGAAGGGAAACTCCATGTAGTTCTATATAGACGTCCACTATAGTTCTGAACATTTGCTTAACTTTAGTCCAAGGTAATTTGCTTTTTTTTAAATAGCAGCCTTTTGCCAAAAAGGGTCCCGTTGCAAGCTTTTGGTTAAGGCAGCCTAGTTTGTATTTGCATGTGTTTTAGATATTCACATTTTAAACGTCATAGATACATACTTGTTTTGATACAACAGTGACACTAACATCGATGTAATTATATTCAAATATCCAGTTTAATCTTGAACATTTGCTTAACTTTAGTCGAAGGTAACTTGATTACAGTGATCAGCAGAAAAGCATTTATTTAATGATTGATTTAATGACACTACATGTACATAGGTATGCGATGCCTATTTCTGTAACTGCATAGTCAGTAATACTTTTATGTTGTGCAGCATTAGATCCTATAAAATTTCTGTAGAAAAAGTTCTTTCTAAAATGACAAATACACCTCTATTTGTCAAAGACTCAGTCTTTGGTGAGATACCTGTACATATACAGAATTCTTTTCTAATTTGAGCTTTTACTCCAATGAAGAACCTGCAAGTCTAATGAAATAAATAAACTTTATGCAATTGTTATTGTGATTATTTCATTGGATTATTTATATTATTTTAATATTCAATAACTTGACGTCGGTTTGCCCCAACATAACTACAATACTACCTATTCGTTGCATAGCCATTGGAGAACAATTAAGTTTTAGGTATTACTATATAACTACATGCAAATTGTTATACCTTTTCTTTATTCTATTAAGCGTGTATCACGATTTAAACGCAACTTAGTTTTAAAAACATGTACCTATTGTTTATTATTTGACAATTGTCACTTGGTTCAAATAATTAGTAGTGGACAGTCTACTAAAAGAATGACACCGTTTTTAAAAGCAAATATATCTATTATTGTTGGCTCTTGTAATAAAGCATTTGTACAATATTCCGAAACCATTTCAAAATTACCAACATTACTACGGCCGGCCGTGCGGGTAATAAAAGCTACGTCTAATCACTCAAACGTGCTATAACAATTTAGCGGTTGGTGTGCAGTGTGCATGGATGTCCGCTACTTCACGAGAAGCAGCGCATTTAAATTGAAATACTGATCAGACCCCGCTCTAATGCAAGTAATTACCGGCCGATATGTGCAGGCGCTTTCGTATATTATATATTTTGACGTTTCACTGACGCCGCCTCTGCATAAATTAGATCACTATAAATTTAGGCCGCGCGTCTCATTACACTGCATCTGTTTTTCGTCAGCGGTAACATTATGCCGTCTCTATAAATAATAAAACCGATTAACGCTTCTAAGCTATAATGGACTTGATGTTTGATCTAATGTTTGATAACGATACATAGGTTGCCTATTTTCTTATAATTCATTACTGGTAGTTTGGAAAGTTCATGAGAAAAAAATGAAATTTATAAAGGAAAGATACTTGCCCCTTTTCGGGAAAAAGGGCATTGCTTCGAAAACCCAATTACTAGTTTAGATGAAAGTTTTGGACACCAGTAAATAAAATTGTCTGGTCAAATAAAAAATATTTCTCCAAAAGTTTCCAATTAAAAAAAAAACATGTTGATATTGCAGAAAATGATGTGCATACCTCAGAAGCATACTTACATAATCTATGCATTTTATCAAGTATTTTAGATATGAACTAGACACTAGTTTCAATAACAAAGCTATCATCATCAGCCGTAAAATTAACTTGGTTATAGTTTCAACATGATAAATTGTAAATCCTATTTTTCTATGTACTTCACGCAATCTTCAAGTTGAAATTAAAGAAATTCTTCTTGTGTGATTTAGATAAAATGGCAATTTAACACATTCTAATGCACTTACTCACATTTATAATTTTTATTCCGTTCATTATATTTCTAATAATATTACAAACAACACATTCCAGGTTATGATTCTGTTGATTTGCCTAAGCTCATTGTTACAACGCTGTGTAGATAAAGGAAACTATATCAGCTGATCAACTTGACATTCGGGAAACTGACCTCTCATCAATCGGTATGGTAGCTACCGATATTCAACAATACATACGCATACATATAGTTAGAAATTTGGCAAACGCGGGCCGCATCTCACTCCATGAATTGAATTTACTTTTCACGGAGAACGATGACAAAAGTATATTAAAACACAAGTTTCACAACAACGTCTGTTGTAATGCGAGTGATTCAATGTACGAGCATTACAAGTGATTGTGGCACGAGTTTTTATAGTATTTTTTATAATTTGCACATTAATCGCCCATATTATATTCCGGTGAAAGTCTCACCAGTGCGTTAATAACTTATTCCCGCGCTGTGTCGTCGTTTCTATTAGCTTTATTGTAACATCAAATTGGAAAAATTTAATTTTCAGCAAACGGCACTGCGCCGGTCAAGAAATTGTTGTTGAAGGCGTGATAATATTGAAAACTTCATATGAAGTTTTGCTGTTTTTCTATTTTATTTATTTTGTTATTAGTAAGTAAATTTGAACAGACAGCATGGGTAATTCACTGGACGTAAAATTATATACTTTAGGAAAAAATCCACGGGGGAAATAAGTGTATTTCAATATTAAAACATAGAAAGTGTTACGTCACTTATAATGGATACAGCTCTTTCTTATCTCTGGCGTCCCCCAATGATCTAATTTAGGTCCCCTATTATTTGTGCTATTTATTAATAATCTGCTTCTTCAAATTGACTTTCCTATACTTGCTTATGCTGATGACATTAAAATCATCCTGGAAATTTCCTCTCTTGATGATGCAGACCGACACCAGCTCCAAGCTCTTAGTACAATCACTAATTTGTGCGATAACTTCAAACTTAAATTTAATGTTGAAGGATTTTGTGTACTCACCTGCTCTCGTTCTTCGTCACCATATATATTTCGTCTTATCACATCAAGGGAGCATTTTAACTCGTAAATGTGCATATATAACGATCTTGGTTCACTTTTCTTCTCATATCAACGATGTATGAACTGCTGCCATAAAATCTCTTGGTTTTATCGTACATGTTTCTAAATAGTTTACAAATATATCTGCCTTAAAATCATTCTATTTTGCGTATATTTTAAGTAACCTCGAATGTGCTGCTTTGATTTGGAACCCGTTGCATGTGTATGACTGTCTAGGCTTAGGCACTAATCCATCGCAAATTTTAAAAATTTTTATCTTAGAAATCTGATGGAATCTATCTTAATAGTGTCAGAGGCTTTAAAATAATCCAACAATATCAATACTGTAATTTGATTATCATCGATACTGCGCCATAAATCGGCAACAATGTCAGCCATCGTAGACTGATAAGTCACAAGACTTCTATTCCAAGAATCAGGAAAGACCTCTTCAAGCAGACAAGAATTGATTATATGGGTGATCACAGGCAACAAATAAGGACAACAAAGAGAAATCATTTTAATCGAAAGACCGTCCAGTTTCGTTGCTCGTGATTTAATATAACGTATTAATAAAGATTCACCATTTATTCAACTGTATTGGAATTTAACATAGTTATCAAACGTTTATAGGGCGTATCTTTCGGCTAGTATACGACACACATGTGTGCGTCTAGTAAGCGTAATTATATCAATATCATATTGCCTCATCTGTTCCCTACCTTCCCCTATACTAAATATTATATCATTATAGCAAAACGTTATGTAGTCTGAAACTATCCATTCAATGAAACACAAGTTGACATTAACTTCACTATATGGTCATCTTATGAAGACTAAGACAAAACAAAGAACACTTTTCAAATGTCAAAATAGCTGACATGTATACATCTTATACATGGGCAGACTTTACTATCCACAAAATGTTGGTTTATTTGCGTTTTTAAACAAGTAGAAGAATTAATTATTCCAAATTATCAAAATTATAAAAATAAAGCCATTGACGCACAAGGCAATTCTTCAGTATTTAAAAAATGGAATGGTGGTATCTTAATGTTTGAGCAATTATTTAGAACAATTTTCTCTGGAGAATCAAATCTATTGCAAAATAAAAACAACAAAGAAGGTGTTTAAGGCTCACTTTGACATTTGACACCGTCCCCGAGATGCAATAACGTTAAAATGTAACACCAGTAGCGCATTTTATCGCCGTACTTCGAAGTAAAGGCAATCACAAACTACCGTCACTCTCCCTTAAAACTATAATTAAGACCGAACATAAATTACCCGCTTCTGATCTCGAGGTTACCTCGTATAGCTAGAAATTGCCCGTTCACTTACTCGCAGCACTCGCATGACCTGCTAGGGAACAGCGAACGAATGCAAAACGCTTCGTTCTATCGGCGCCCGAGTGAATTACTCCGGAACAGTAGTTTATATTAATTTGCCTTATTAATTAACTCTACTGCTTGGCAATATTGCGCCCGAACATCGCGAGGCGCTGATTTACGGGGGTGAACATAAGCGAAAATGGGAAACGCTTTGTTTCCCAACGAATTTATGACACTAACTTAAATAAATGTAACGCGAATAAGTGCTGCAAACGCTTCAGAGCGTCTCAAAAAACGCCGTGAGGAATTATTACATTTTATTTATTAAATATCACTGCCTAGCGTATACTTATTATGTATTACACGCGCTGCAAAACATGAAGCTTTGTTTGTTGCCTCTTCCAGCGATGAATTGTTTTTCACATTTATGTTTCGTTAATTAATACAAACTACGCCTACACTCGAGTACAGTTACAATGTGTATAAAATAATTTAGAAAATTGTAAATAAAATATAAAAGTCATGTTTTACGTGATATCTGAATGCTTTCAGCAACAGATGCTGAGTAGACCACATAATTAAACATTTCGCAATTTGTACTGGAGGGTTGTTGAAATGTAATCAGTCAAGGTTTAACTCATGTAGTTTGTTACTGAAATTGGAAATATATGCGAATAACGTTTTACTATTTTATTTATTGCATATTAGCGACATATTGTTATATAATTATCTCACATCATTACAAACAAGACACATAATTAATTTTCAAAATTAAATGTAAACATTTATCTAAGAAACTGCAAATATGTTAGTAACTTAAAATCAGAATAAAAGTCATAATCCAAAAATCCAAACACAATTGCATTTAAGTTTTGTTTCTACTGTATTTATAGTCGCCGTCAGGATATTTTAAAATGACATCAATTCGTACTAATCGGACTATAAGGATTTACAAGGATAATAAAATGTTTACAGTATTTGTCTATTGAGGGGTATTCCGAAAAATTTAAAAGGGGCTATTGGTGTTGTTTTAAATAATTAAACATTAATAACATAATCAATATAATTAAACATTAATTAAAAGCCAATCTATTGTTACTTAATAACTCATTAGTTTCTTGGAATACCCCCCATTAGACAAACACTGTAAACGATTATCCTTCACAGGTAAGCACAATAACGAACCCTTCTAAACCGATTAGTACGAATTGAAGTCGTTTTAAAATATCGTGACAGCGACTATAACTCTACAAGAATCGGTTTCTTTACTATATAGTAATGTCCTTCAGTGGTTTGAAAACGATGGATTGACAATAAATACAATTAAACGATACTGTTAAAACACCGGATAGAATATCACTTTAGATAATAATGTACTTTACAAATATTACAAAGTTTTGGGCATCACTATGATAAGATGGGATGGAATAACCATATGAATAGGCTTTGTGATAGGCTTAGGGATGCGTGTTGTGCGTTAAGGATATTAAGGACAGTCACAACTCGGCAGGCTGTCATAACCGTATATCATGCAAACGTAATACTATCAGCCGTGAGATATGGCCAGTATGGGGTTCCTCAATTCATCTCCAAAAGACTTTTGTTCTCCAAAATAAAGCATTTTCAACAATTCTGGGACTTTCCTTTAAATGCATCTTGTTGGACAATATTTAGAAAATAAAATTAATTGTTAAAAATATGTTCTTCTGGGCTAGTAGGCCGGCTGATATCTTCAGGACGATGTTGCAGGTAACGTAGTCATCTGATGAGTGGAACTGCTATTAAATAAATGCTCGTGTATTGTGCTGGTAGTTCTTGCACCGTGTTGATCGGGCAGCGCTGATTAGGTGGCCACTAGATGTTATTGATCCTTAGAGCTTCTTCTTTTCGACTGAATTTTCGATCTTCAATCCAACAGAAGAAGCTCTAAGGATCAATAACGTCTGGATTGCGGCTCTTAGAACACTACACGGACCGTGAAACGTAGTCGGCGGGTAAATAGGCTTTTATAAGTACGGCGTAGACCCAGATGCCAATTGCAGATTTTGCTAAGGCTAAAAAGATCTGGCTGCGTAGCCTAACCGAACTGCTTCTAAGAATGATTAGTCTAATTAAGAAGCTAAATCAAGGAAGATCTTCTAGCATAAAGGAAGTTGTAATCCCGGATTTTCTTCCGCAATCTGTAAAAGTCGCAGTGAAAACAGATCTATATCTATAACTACCCCAATCTCAATTTAATCTAATCTAGGATGTTTATATATGTACAACAAATTGAATTTAGACCGTATTTATCGGCAATTTGCCTTAATCAATATGAAACAGGATTATCTCTTAATAATGGCAAAAAAGTTTCAATGAACAACTTATAATAGTAAAGATCGCTGACATCTATGAAATAAAGTTGCTGTATAGTACAATTCGGCAGTTAGTATTTGTATTTATAAGTATTTATTGTATCGTGGATTACTACAACATACTAACTGCAAATAGATAGCTTGTTTTACAACTTACCAGATGTTGTTGCATTGATTCGTATTACGCAAATACTGTATCACAGCATAAAGAATGGTTGCTACTCTTCACAATCCACTTTAGGCATGTCATTAAAAGGTTGATCTACGCGAGTAATAAATGCTACTTCTAAATCTTGTTCTGTACAAAAGATTACTATTTAAAGACAACAACTTAAAGTTTCTCTAGGTTCAAAAAATGTTTAACGATTATTTGGGGTAATTTTGCTATGACGCAATAAAAAGTCATATGTGTTAAAATCGGACAGAAGAACTATTTAATATATTTTAAGTATATAGGGTAATTAAAGTATGTGAGTTGTATCAGATTAATTCACAAAATGAAGGAAATTTCTCACTCCCAATTCGTTTTTTTCTTCATTTTGTGTATTAATCTCTATTAGCTGTTCATAAATCTATCGCCAAGTTGAATGTATACACCTATGTATTTATGTATGTAAGATAAAGGCTGCGATCTGAAACGTTTGTTATGTTTCCTATTCATCTTTTTAGAAAGTGCAGATGAGAGAAAGAAATTAGATTAGGCAACTCTTGAGTTGCACAGTGTAGCGCAGTTTGAGAGTAGGTTGATAGAGGTTTCATCATATTCCCCAGGAAATCTACATTCGGCTTCCTCTGCTATTCCAAGCCTGCTCAGATGCCCTTTCAGTTTACAACGGCCTGATAGGATCCCTGTCAATATGCGAATATTATGTCTACTTAGGTTGATGTATACTATAGATCTCTGCCGGTTATAGGTGCTCAAAAGAGTTTTAGCCTTGTCTCATTCTCTGGAGATTCCCCTAGTACTTGGATTTTTTCTGCTCTACTTCGTTTTTGAGCTTCTCCAGAATCGTACAACCACTTATTCCTCAAAAGGGCTCAGGCCCTGCAAAAGGTATACCAGCCCCTCTCTTAGCGTGAGTATTATTTCATTTCCTTCCACTCATGTGTGTCCCGAAACCTGCAGAAGGATTACCTTGTTCCTTTTGTCTAGCTCGCTTAGTTATTCTAGACGCATACAAACCATCTTGGAGCTGATTATACTTCAGCTCAGCACAGCTGCTTGACTATCAGACATTATGATAATCTCTTGCTTTTGCCGGTTTTTGTCAATGTTGAATTGGACGTATCTTTCAGTAGCGTGTGCTTCCGCCTGGGAGATGCTTGAAAACATGCCCAAGCTTTCGAAATTTTTGGTGCTAGGCCCATATATTCCGATTTCAGTTACCTCCGCCGTTTTGGAGCCATCCGTGTATCATTTCTATTAAGCTTCAAGGTGGTGTCTTTATCCCATTCGCTTTTGTTGCTAAGCTTTGTGGTAAAATTCTTTCACGAGCTGAACTTCTATGGCATATCGTCCCGGGGGCATGCCCGACGTTTGACCACTTTCAGGTGCCTGAGGCCTATGCAACACCATTTCCTGCCCGATCATATTGCATCTGGTCCTTGCGCCTATGCTCTCCACTAACATGTGGAGGGGAGTAAAGTTTAGTACCGCCCCAATACCTGCTGTTGGGCAGATTCTCATTGTCCCAGTTATACCGACACATTCTTGTACTTTAGGGAGATTAGTTTTCGCGGTAGCTAGACTAGATATTTTGCTTCAAGCCATTGCCGTATAAGTCGTTTGGCCTCACTGTTTCTGTAGTTATATATCTAGAGTAGTATTTTTGAGTTACATCCCCGTTTATTACCTGCACAGTTTCTACAAACCATTAGGGTTTTTCTTTGCCTTGTTGGTTACTTCAAGCTCATTCTTATTCCACAGAAGCTTATTGTCTAGGATAAGTCCTAGATATTTCACGTCCATCTTCCAATCTATGTCTTGCCCATCTATTTTTATAGTCTTGTAGTTGGGTTTTCTTTTTTCTGGTGAATGCTACTATGGTAATCTTAGTAGGATTTTGTTACGTTTCATTAATTGGCACCACCTTTTCCTAATATTGAGTCCGCTTGGAACTATATCACAGACGGTATTCTCGAACTGTCCTTTTGCATACATGACTATATCATCAGCATACCTGATATGCCTAGATCAGTTAAGCCGCAAAGGAGTTCATCTACGGCCAAACTCCACATCCCCATGTTGAATACTAATCCAATTACTTTCTCTTTAGTACAAGAAATTGTTACTTTCATTTTGGTGTCAAATGGCTCTTACGACGATATCCGTCTGATGCAATTTCATTCGAGTAATATTAAAGAACTAATATTTACGGTTTTAAACGCGCAAACATTTTAAAATCTAATTTAACTTGAAGCAATTTTTATTCATTCGCCTTGAATAACTCGCACACTTCCTTCACAACACCCATCCTTTACTTTCCTTCTTCACGAAAGGACGTTCTATAGCACCCACTTATTTAGCGTTAGCTTGTTTCTTTTTCAACTTAGTTATTAATTCTTCCGCTTCAATACTTTATTAGATCCTCTAACGCACCGCTTGCGAACGCCCCAGAACAAATCGCCGAAATTAAAAAGAGAAAGAAGTAAGAATTCCGAAGTGGAAGTCAAGTGCGGACTTATTAAACTTTCTCGAGTGAATCGCTTGTTAGAGATTGTCAAAACTTTTCGGGCCGCGGTGAAGATGGAATGAGGAAAACGGGGCGATAAAGCGGGCAGCGCCCCCGGAACGGAAGTATCCTCTCCTTATTCATAATTCAATAAATATTGACTGTATCAACAGAACGACCTTCGTTCTCCGAACTTCCTTCCGACTTCGTTACTGTATACACTGTATACTTTCGAGGCGACGTTTTTGTATAGAAATTGTATTTTTTTTCCCTCTCAGAGTTCGACCGGAGAACGTTCTGCGAGAATAAGTCCGGTTCCTTTTGTTTATTTTCGTGGACAAATCGGATTTACTTAATTTTCTCTTCGGAGAGTTTGCGGCAGGGACTTTCAGACTCACCTGGGTCCCTCTAACGATGGTATTTCACAATTTAAATGATTCTCATTCATTAAAAACTTAAATTGGACGATTCAACCGGCGGCGCAGCGGACGGAATTGTGGGCAAATTTAAAAATTCCACTCTCCAATACTGAAGTCGAAGGAGCTGGGGGTGGAAGTAGGTATTTGGTCCAATTTTCTTCCGCGCAACCGAAATGAAATAAACATACGATCCTTGAAAAGTTGATTACACTTTAGCATTCCTCTTTCTGAAATTTCTCACAAAGGAAATTCTAAGTAATTTATTGCAATATTAGAATTTAGAGCAACCAATTTTCTGCAAAATTTTTATCACCCATATGTTCTGCTGCAGTTATTATCTTTGTTAGTTCTACCAGTAAAAAAACGAATCAAAGAATTAGGTTAGATAATGTTTGATACGTCCCAAGCAATACCCTGAAAGTTTTATAGAGTCGATTAATGCCAATAGTATAATAAGCGAGAAAAACGTTAAAACACCATTTTTCTTGTATGAGTTATTCGTATATAATAAACTGTACTTCAACGTTTTATACCGCGAATACTTTATCGCTTATTATATGGAGCATAAATCAATGACAATTTGTGATAACTATAGAAGGACAGCGTCAATGAAAATGGCAGTAGCGATCAACAATAGATTGAATGGGTAAATAGAGTCAGAAATAGGCCACCATCAGTGCGGATTTCGAAAGAGTAGGTCGGCGATTCATACTAAAGCAAATTTTAGATAATAGCATATAACTAGGACTGTGATATGTTTCTTATTGATTTCAAGAAAGGATATGATACAGTGAATAGAGCAAAACTATGCGAATTAATGAGAAAACTTGGAGTACCAAAAAAAAATCGCAAGACTGACAAAAATGACATTAACTGAAACATACTATAAAGTATTTATTAATGGTGAAAAATTTCCGTTGTCTAAGGGTTTAAGATAGGGAGACCCATTTTCCACGAGTCCTTTTAATATTGTTTTGGAAAAAGATGTGAGAGGAAGTGGACTGAAAGGACAGGCAACAATACAATAACCAGACTACGCAATTATTGGCCACACTGATGACATTGTGATCCTTGCACGCACCAAAAAAACCAATTCAGTAGAAGCTATAAAACAAATAGAGAGAACAGCAAAGGACAAGGGTCTGCTAATAAACGAATATAAAACCAAGTGCTGGTGGAGGAAATGCAAGATTTTACATTCGTTTCGACCATGTGGAAAGATTTAGGAACTTTGGAATAACTGATACTAATAAGTCTCAGGAAAAAATCGAAATTCAGAAAGAATAACAAAGGTTATACAATGTATGGGAGGATTACGCAGCCTGTTAAAACGTAAAGATACTTCATGAAATTTAAAGAAACCTCTAGGTATATAAAACTACAATAAAACCGGTAGTTATGGGAGTTAAATAAAACGAAAATGAATGCATTGACAATCGTTGAAAGGAATGCGTTAAGAAGAATATATGGAGGAAAAACGGTGAGCGAACCATGGATGAGAAGAAGGAATGATGAAATAAAACAGCTGTACGAAGCACCTTGCATAACTAATGCAATAAGATCGCAGAGAATGAGATGGTTGTTGCACGTAGCCAGACTAAATGACGAACAACCGATGAAACAAGTCCTGATTGGGGGTGTGAGGAAAAGAATATAAATGGGAGATACAGTTTTATATAAAAAAGAAAATCATTTTTCATATATGTAAATAAAAGCCGATCAATCTGTATTAAATGGGGATGAAGGAGTTTTCAAGTTCGGTCAACGTATGCATCTAAATAGTGGTTATAAGTATTTGCTGAAAGACATTTGCAGGCCTTACTTATATTTAATTTCAGTATAAAAATATTTGCTCGCAGATGTACGACATCCTGAACATTGACATGAGTTTCTAAGCATTTTCAGGATTTTTTTATGATTTACTGAATCTAATATTGTGTAGGGGAAATCGGGGCGGAATGATACGGCTAACTTCAAAGTAATGTTAAAAATATTAAAAGAGCAAGGAGCATATAGACCGGGTAATCCATAGGTGATGTTATACCACATCATAGAAAAGAACCTAACATAGAAGAAATAGCAAAAGATGAAAGTAATGTTTAAATATTTAACATATTGTAATATTCTCATTCCGAAATGAGTTTTATGTCGATAAAGTTAGTTAATAGTTCTAAATAATATAAACATATTTTTTTTAACTATGTGACACATAATTCACATGCAAAATGAGTGGTAACTAAACAGTATGCATATAAAAAATGTATATAGTGCACTTCTTACAATCTGAGTCGCATTATTTAATGAATAATGAAAAGTATTTATTACAATATGTTCTTTGCAAAGTGAAACACACTTCACACATAAAATCGCCTTTATCGTCCTCACTGTTTACATCGACACAGGAGGTGTGTGTCTACTTGTAACAGGATGAACAGGATATCCATCCTTCAGTTGATTTTGAATAGAGGTCCAGACAATATAAGCATTCTGCATCCTGTTCATTATCTGTATCCGAAGAATCGGATTGTTTTCTAGATCTACACATTTTATTTTTTGGCAACCCTTTCGCTTTTAATATATTTTTCGATTTCTGTTTCGTGCCATCCTTCTTTCCCCCCAAGGATAATTTTCTTTCCGCCCGCTCTCTGTAATATCGCGTTTTTCCTTGGCGTCCTTCAATCTTTGCACATATGGGGATTAACTGATAATTGTCGCTTTTCCTTTTTTTCTAGACCTCCTTTGCTTGTATTGCGGAACTTTTGGAATGGCCAAAACATTTTTCGGAGATGCCGTTGAAAATGATGTGGTTTCTACAGCTACATCTGGCATCCAAGGACATTGTGGTAAATTAAACGTATTTTTGTCACTTAATACAGAAGTTTTATCTCATGTTACTTCTGAATGTACTATTTACGTATTTTACTTATTTATCTCCTCATTAGTACCTTAATTGATGTTAGTCCGTAAATCAACTAACTGAATATTTATTGTAGCTGACGGAAAAAGATCGTCATCACTAAATACGGTTTTATCTGTTAATATGCAGCCCCAAATAAAGTCGGGATTTGAAGTAAGGTCAACACTTTTCCTGGATTAGACCTCATCCACATTCGAACTTCTCCCTCATAATAAACGCTAATAGCTCTCATTAATGCATCGTCTAAGGGTTGCATACGGTGGGAATAGTGGGGAGGAAAACATGGCAAAGTCACTTCGTTACCTCGAGCTAGATTAATGAGCTCAATATTTCTCATGTGCGTTGCATGTCCGTCAAAGAGCAATAAACTTTGAGATACCTTCATTGATTTAGAAAAAGTTATAAACTCTTTAAACCAGACCAAAAAAACTTTGGATGTTACAATCACTTCTGCCCATCCTCCAGGAGGTAAACCCAGTTGAAACTGCTGCTGCTTTCTTTTACGTTTGAAGATAAGTCCGATAAGGCATATAAGCCCGACAAGCTGAAACACATATCTCTACTGTCACTGTTTGACCTCTCTCACTACACGTGATTATTTGCCGCTTTCAGTCAGCGACGTATGAAACTGAGTATATGCGATTAAAACCTATGACCCGAGCACCGGAGGTAGCCTCTGGTGAACATACACTAATATCAGGATGTTTCCTTAAAAAAAACAGCCATCCAATCCTTCTCGGCTATTTCGCAATCTTTATTGAACTTAGTGAGGAATGTTATTACGAATTGCCAACTGTTACGCCAATCTACGTGCATCTTTTATGCATAAACCGAACAGCCGTTTCTCCATATCTTTGAAGTAGCTTGCTAACTAGAGTTCCTGCTCATATGTGAAGACACATTGAAATCTATTTTCATGATTTTTCTCACATTTTCTTAATTTATCTGCCCAATGTTGATTTTGGTAAACTGAAATGAGATGAAGAATCGCCGGATGACTATGCTTATATCTCGCATACGGTATAAAAATGATACCCTTAACTATTAATTCGTTTTTTATACATTTAATTCGTAATTTCATCTACGCATGTAAAATACATAAATATTGCTTTTCAGCGGCATCTAAAAAAAAATATTTACTACGAAATAAATAGCTGTCAACAGAAGATGAGCTTAAAAAAATACTATTTTGAACGCTACCTATGCTACATTCTAGGCCAGTATGTCGAATGTTTCGCGTGAACAAAAAAAGCACTCATCTTGAGACTCACTTCCTTAATGTCGACTAATATAAATTATCAAAGTCTTCCATCACTCTTACACATATAAGTCAGTTGATATTGGCGTGTTGTACTACAGTGTATTCTATAATTATGGAAATTCATTTGTTAACGTCTTCGTAAACTTTGGCAACCTTTCAAACCAATTTCGAGAATCTCATATAATATTACGTGTTTACATTTATTAAGAGAATTGTTTCGGTGGTATGGAAACCAAACATTTTTGTTGTTAATGAAAGCCATGTGGAACACATTGACGTATATGTGTGAAATATTACTTTTAACAAATTACAGCCTTTACCAATGTAGAAGGAATATGACAACACCAAATCGAGGTAATCAGCATATTGAAATAGGTTCCCAAGAATGATTTATAAATACACAAATGGAGAAACTTAAAGCACGCGTATATTTCAACAATATTTTTTGCCTGCCAAAGATCTATCCTAAAAAATTAAATATATCCTCTTTTTACGCAAACGAGAGCGCATGATACGAATGTGAATCATCGACTGTCAGTCAAACGAAGTGCTGGTGTTAATTACCCATCGCAGAAACAAAAGTATTTGGGTTAGCTAACGTGCTATCGCGTCAATGTTACCTAACAAGGTAACCTTGTCGAAGTAAAATAGCTCTAAGGAACATAATCTTAAATAGTTCATCTGAAAAAAAAATAAATTACTGTATTTCTTATAAATTCATGTGATGCCAGAACTCTAGTTTGCAAAATAGGAAGACGTTAGAGTGAAATCTCTTAAATAGACGATAAGCTGTTAGTCTGAGCAATTCACCAAGAGCAAAACTGTAAATTTTATTTATATGAAGATAAAACTTTATTAACACAAATAGAATTTTTTAAAAAAACGATGGTTACACTTATAGTCATACATATCGAAATCCAACTTCTCTTTTAATATCAGTCATCCAAAACCGAGTATATAAATATTTAACAGCTTTTCTTTCTAATATTTATTTGTGAAGGCTTCGACGGATATGTACAAACATTTTACATAATTTGCTGGAATTGCTTGAGAAGCTTCTAGAATTCCTTCTTTAGCTGTTTTAATTTTGAAATTTTGTCTATTGCTGTTAAAGTTTACGCGATAACTATCCCCAAACAAGTTCTCTATTATTCAGGTCTGGTGATAACACTGGTTAGAGTAATTATGCTACTCTTGAGTTAACAAATTGTTGTTTCATTCACGACACGAACATTTTGTAAGGTTGCATTGTCCTATTAGAAAAAGAATCTTGTGGACGAAGTTTGGGTTTTTGGTTTTCCAGTAAGTTTAGGTTCTCACCAAAATTTAGTAAGGCTTCAACAATATCAATCGTCTCGACATATGAAGTTGCAACCTACATCATAACTTCTCCAGGCGCTTGGGGGCTTTGCAAAATTCGTTTTGTGGGTAAAACCGTTTTAGCTACTGATAAACCTTGCCTATTCATTTCTATGCCTAGTAATTAAAACATGATTTTCCGTTAGCTTCCTTCTTACAAGTTAGAAAACGCATTAAAGTCCGACGTTTATGCTTCCACATCATCTTCTGTTTGACGAGCAATTGCTGTCGAATTTTATTATGAAATTGGCCTTCGTTCGCGATCCGCAGCTACTATTACAATCTTTCTTTTATACTTTTGATCATAATATTTTGTGCCTAAGATAAAGCACACAACACAACCAATTTGCTTTTATTCGTTTGCTTTTCTCCGTACACAACGTCTTGGTGTAGAACACCAATTAGTTTTTTTAGCTAATGTACGCAATTTTGCGCTCCTCAAATAATAAAGAAGAAAAAAACTGAATCCCACACGAAAGCATTTTTTAATAAATCCTTATATTGTGAATCCCATATTTTTTTTTAATTACACAACGAGATTTCCAAACAAAAGCTGTTGCGCTTTAATTTCTTTTAAATTTTTATATTTTTCTGATTCAAACATCAGATAACAACATAGTATTTTATTTACTGCGGTTTATCAAATGATGCGTAACGTATATGGTAATGCTCACACCTTTATGTAAATAGACCATTCATAAGTCGTGCAACCGCTCACGGTTTTCAATGCATTCATTAACGTAATGATAAATTTACACATTGGCGTTTAGTATATTGCAGAATATGTTATTTCCAAAAGATTTTATGTAAGTGTTTGTATTGAATCCCCAGAAGGGATAAGGTTAATAAGAAAAAGAGGAAACGTGTAGCAGATGAAAATACAATTGTAGCATAAAAGATAAGTTATTTACAAATACTCTCAGAATATTTGATATTCGTCGTCAGAATCATGTTCATCTTCTTTTTCGACATCATCCTGTGAAATTCAATTGAATAAATTTCTTGTTTTTCATTATTGAGTTTGATCAATTCTAAGATATATGTCTGCTTAGTTGTTTACCTTGTTTTGTTGCGAATAACAAATGAGCTCAAAGAAATAAGAATGATTATTATGACAATATTTATCACAATAGCAATCCCTTTTACTGTGTTTTAAGGAATGCATTGTGTAGCTTTGGCTGATTTCACATTCACGACATTGTGTTACAGCAGAAGGAAGATATCAATAACTGTGTATTATAAAAATGACAAGCGCCGAATTGATGTGGTAATTTTATTTCTTGTAATTCTTAATTTGTTTTTCAGCGGTGCTTCGACAAAATTACATTACAAACACAATTAGAATTTTGAAAACTATAAAAATTACAGCAGACCAAGACTGACGCCCTTTAGTTCAATAGTCAATATATTTCTTTTCGTATTTTTAGTTTTGTGTGAAACAACATCAAAGGTTGTTCGAAAATGAAACTAAATGTTCTTTGAATTAACAAATTAACATATATAACTAAAATATGCATTTTCTACCAACGAGGTTACTGTTTTCGAATAAAATTTAAATATGTTGATTAAACCAAAACTAGTTGAATGAATGAAAAGAATTCAAAATAATTTTGGTTGCGCCGACAGTTTCATTTTTCTCAGTGTAGAGGTCCGCACCTTAGGCACTTTTGGAACTTCAATCAATTCAATAATGATTTTCAATTTAGAAATGCTGTACAGAAAGAGTTCATTGTAAATAGATAGATATTAATAATCGAAATAAATAATACTAAATAATCAACCAATAGTGATATTGCTCTTAAGAATTATTACTTCTGAAACCTAATATCTTTAATGAGAGCAATACAATTCTGGAACAGAATTCTACAAGCCGTTTACTTTATGGTGAGACAGAAAGTATTAAGTCTCACTACACACCATGTTACCTAAATTTTCGGCACCGAAAGTGACAAAGTGAAAATCAAAATAAACACAGACAAGGTGATGCACTTCCGCTTTACAAACCTTCGAATAAGTGGGTTGAAATTCGGCAATCATGCAGGGTGCCAGCCGGCTCGTCGGCAAGGGAGTGGGTTGATAGAAACAAACCCAAGATGGAAAGATATTTCGGCGCCACCTGCTTAGGATTACTTACCCTGTCATGCCCCCAAGATAAGCAGGAATCCAAGGTGTTAAATAAATATCGAGGGGTAAAGCAGTTTGCAAGACACATACACCAAAAAAAAATAAAAGGATAGATTTACAGATAGAGCAATTAAATCTTTATTAAAAACTTTTAACATGAAATAACGGTGAAAATGTTGGTATTATCGAGATAGAATTCATATAAATTTCAACATAAAATAACGAAGAAGATGTTGGTAATCTTGACATAAAATTCAAATAATAAGTATGATACTCTGTATCAGTAAACGTTATAAACGACTATTAAAAATAATGAAATATTGAACAAAATTAACAAATATCCTAGGATAGGACTCTAACACCGAAGGCTTTGGCCAACGCAATCAGTTCACACACGTCATATTAAGAAAATTCTTACACTAGGAGTTAATTTAAATTCAGGAAAGTTTTAAAGTTACAAAAGAAAATAATCTACTGAAACAAAGCTAAATATTTGAATTGATTATACCAGCGGTGAATAGTTCACCCTGTATATTACAGGCCGATATTTAATCGGTTGATGTTTTAAATAATTATTCTGAATTCATTAAAAGAATAAGTGAAAGGATATATGAATACTACAATTAATCTATTGTACTGAACTAATGATACCCTCCGATCCTTGGTATAACATAGATAAATTCTAGATTTGTTGAAAACATTAAAAAAAAAAGAAAAACTGAGTGATCAGGGTAGTTATTTACTAAAGACAGTTTTAATCGCGGACAAAATTTGCAAATAAAGAAAAAGATAACGTGCAACTTAGCTTATGTCCTCCAAACAGCTGTTACGGGGCTTGGATATGTTGTCCTATCCGAACGGATCGTAATCTCTGGCCGGGCTCGGTAAGACCCGAAGCAGATGGTCCGCTGAATTTCCAAAGGCGGTAGGCTCTCCGAAGGAGTGAAGAAATCGCAGAAGTTCTCAGCCGCACACGTGAGTGCTCGAATCCTCACATAAAACGAAGATAAAATTCCAGAATTCCAACAATGATGAGAAGAATAAAGACCTCGTTAAGTTACGGGCTTTTTCAACGAAGCGAAGAAAGAAACAAATATGGCGTTGCAGACGCGTGGGTTCTCAAATTATACCTGGAATAATCGAATTCATCAGCCGTGGTAAAAACAAAAATTCCACATCAAACACAAGCGAAGATACGGCCAATGATTATTTCCAGTAAACTTCCAATAAAATCCACAGATGTGTGAAAATATCCAAAATTTACGAAGATAGGAAGAATTTACTCGTGAGCACGTCTAATCAACCACCAAGATGAAGCAGGAAACAGGAAGCCGGAAGGGAGAATACGTCACACAACCGATCAGAAAACAGAAAAATAAAATAAGAAAACGGACAAAGAGGTGCCATCTAACGTCGAAAAGATGTAAACACAAAATAGGACAGGACAAAAGGAACACGATCGATAGACAATCGATGCGTGGGAATCGATAAAAAGTGTAGAACAAACAGATCTAACCTTGAAAAGAAAACAACAATTGTCAAGACATTGAAATTAAATTTACTAAGATGAAATAAACGAAGATCTAGGACCGTATTAAGTGAAACAAAATATCTGTAAGTGAATGAGGCTAAAAGATACTAATTCTAGCTAAGCCGCACTATCATGGGAAAGAAAACACACTAAGAAAGAACAAAAATGAAACGATAATGGTAACCGTTGTGGAAAACAAAACGTAGAGGCATCTCTGAAGGAAGAGGACGGAAAGAGAAGAAAATAAGGATACAAAAGCTTGTCGAAAAGACTAGCGGAGAACTAAACAAGGTAGGCGAAGAAAAATACCGTAACAACTATTACGCTAATTCACCAGCACTCCAACGGTAAGGCTACGCTCTATACAGCTGCACGTAGTAGCAAGAGAACCGCATACTTTATATTCGTGTGACTTCATCTGGTCATATTGTCATTAAACTCAGCTTAAAATGATCATTGAACTATTACACAGAATTGTGGGTGATGTGGCTCTGATGGTGTATTATGCGCACATATAGTCCAGGTTAATACATAGCTTGATATTTCCCAGCCAGTTGGTGAATGTTGACCATGCGTCTATTTAAAATTCAGAAGGCTTGTTCGAGAGTGGTCTTCCGGTTATAATGTGTAGGTATATTTCTAACCGGACATTCTCACTCTACCTAGTTCGATGTTTGTAGAAGTCCGCTAGAACGGCATCTTTATGATATATGAATTTTTTTACTATTACAATACAAAAGGAATCGCACCTAATTTCCTTCTAGTTCATCAGTCTAAACTGAGAAAAAAAATAAAAAATCTAGTGTGTATCACGTTCTTGAATACATAAACAATTTGTCTCCTAATAAATGAAAAAAACTTTCGTGTCAAGGATTATTATAGTAGTATCTAATGATTACTTTACGGAAAAAATTTTACTTGCTATTTCTTGTTAGTCTATATATGTTATAATATTGTAGGATAATTGATGTAATTTTTTTAACAATTTTTATGTTGCACCTGTGCACAATTGAATGAATTATACAGCTCTGGCTTGAATCAAATCAACTGTTTGGTAAACGATTTATAGACCTTTAATTGTCACGCCGTAAATCATCAATTAACACATTGAATCACACACAAACGCGTTCCTTCGCTTTTGTCTTTGCACTAAACATTGAAAACTGCCTCTCTTTGCAACATTTATGGACCCGACTGTTAGTTGATTCCACAAAAGCTCCGACAATTCCGACCGGGCGGGATCTGTCAAGCGCAAACGTTGCACTATAAGTCAGGGAAAATGGCTTTTTGTTCTTTTTACGACCTGATCGCCAGGACAGGGGTCTGCTCGTTCTTCAGCTCGCCCGCCTGTCAAAGACCAAAACAATCCGGACGCGACGCCCCGGAAAGAATGGAGAAAAATTAATAAGACGACAAGAAAAATGGTTCCACCCTTACCGCATCGACGGAGTTGATGGATCCATTCCGCTTTGGGGAACTGAAAATCGGTACCCATTTAAGGCTTCATAAAAGCTCCATTAATTAGAGAGGGGGAAATAAAGTTGCTTACAGTGACAACTAGAAAAAAAAAGCAAACGATTTAAAATCGCTACAATGCCTGATTTTGACACACATCACATCACAATCGTGCACTCTTAAATTAAGGAAAAAATCATTTAAGCTTTTCCAAAAATACCGAAAGTAATAAAAAGACCATAAAATATTTTAGAGTTGGAACAAAGTATGTAATTTTATATTTATGTAGCATGTCCTCAACAACTTGTTAATCATGTAGAATGGCTCTTTGATGGAAAATCGTTGACATAAATTTTATTACCCGTTTCCAGGCGGCAAATTCAAAGGCACTCAACTATAGTTTTAGATAAGTATGAATAAAATGCTACTTAATGCAGAAAGTGATTTATGTGCGTATTTCGAATTCACAGATGATTACAAATGAGTGCACATGAGATGTCACAAAATACAAGATTGATTTAAATCTATTTATGTCTTTTGTAGCCCTATACATGCGATAGAAAGCTGTAAATTTCAGAAAACGTAATAATTGATAGACGGAAGCGATATTTTGAAAAACTAATGGAATCAAACCAATAGCAGGAGGTGCAACATGACCATGGAAACGATTTACAATTAATAGTAACTAGCAACACAAAAGGTGGCCCGAACCGTAGATAAGTTAAAACAGAGAAAAATATTAGAACTAAATGATATTATTGTCGTCATAATCTGAACTAATAAAATATATAGCAGAAAGCGCAAAACTAAAACTATGCGATTTATTAAATGACATTTCGAGGAAAACTAAACATCACAGCATTGGAACAAAAATATAAACATGCCACCCCCCAAAAAAGAAACAATGCCTAGTAAAGTCTTTTTACTAGAATATTAGAAAGAAGACTTATGGAAAAATTGGAAGCAACGTTGGAAGAATCATAAACACAGATTTAGGACGAGAAAGAGTGCCCAGAATCTAATAGTAATACTCAAGCAAGTACGAGAAAAGTTAGTAAGTGAGGGAAAGAAGGTACTTATATAATGTATACGACTTAAAAAAAGCTTAAATATAAAGATAAGCAGAATCGATATTTACAGGAACATAGAAAGAGGTGTCGATAGGCATGCGACAGCAATCTCAGAGATTATATATATAAATGCAACAGAAGAAAGAGAGTAATGCAAATCAAGAACCTACAAAGTTTCAAACAAGAACGGTAACAAATGTGCCCCGAATTCGTACTGAAATTATATAAAATTATTTTAATGTGAAATTATATCGATACGATTAGTGTTAACAAGTTTGTTTATCTTGATGAGGTTTTTGAGGTTTTGAAGTTTACACTCTACATAAATGCATTTTTGAGAACAACAAGTATTTAACATTGCTTTATTTGCAAATATGGAGGAAGTTTTAAAAATGATAAAATGTGTGGTATAATATTTTCATAAGTTCCGCTTTATTTGCAAATACACCGCATCATTTATGAAGTAAATGCAGCCACCTTAAGTTTTATCCTTCTAAATGTTCAAATCAAACTTACGAATACACCTTTATTGTTCAAACGCATAAAAGTAGTACTACATGCACATGTAGGGCTTACTTCCCTGTACATATACAAATTATCAAGTTCCACGTCTAACAATTTTTATCGTTAACTTTAGTTGTTCTATTCACTAATGTTTATCAAAATTAAAAGGTCTTACAATTATACTATTATACATATGCATACCAGCGTTGAGATATCTTTCTGAGATCCTCCAAGAAATCCAATTCGAGCAGCAGCTTACTTACCTACTTCATCATCAATATTATTAGGTAGATTTATCGCTACACATATTTAGCAACCTTTCTGTTATGTAATTAGACATAAGTAAATTAAACAATTTCCCTAAAAGAAATTCACACAACGAACTATCCTGTAAAGTAAAAAACGATCACACAATTGACCGACAACGCAGATACAGCGTTTTGTTGCCGCACTTTAAACCGATTCTAACATTTATTTATTATATTAAATAAATCGCAGGTATTGCTGCGCATGTACAGAGGTGTGCAATAAAATCTGGGCAAATATATTTAAGTTGTGTAAAGTAGATCTCGTTGTCATGGAAAGTCTATTTCCTTAATATGCTGCCAGTGTCACGTGTTTCCAAATATATTCAGAGATTAGTCAGTTCCAGCTTTGAAAACATTAAAAGATGCCTCAGCAATTAAACCTACTCATGAGAGCCCGAATTGTATCCAAAATAGAAGGTGATTGGTCAATACGAAGATTTGCAACGTATTTTAATTTAAATAAGAGTACCGTCTTTAGTGTAAAAAGTGGTGGACGCAAGACGGATCTTTAGCAAGAAAAATTGTTCTAGACATCCTAGAAGCAGCGTTGTTGCTGAAGATGTGGCCTTCCTAATTTTATAAGGGAAAACCCTTTTAGTACACCCAGGAAAGCTGCTGTGGAGACACATTTTTCAGCTTCTAGATCAACAGATTTAAAAAAATTTATTGCATGTTTAAAAAATTTATTAACTGACGAAAATAAGCAGTCCCGATTACTATTTGCGTTGAACAACGTCAATAACGGCGAGGGCTACTGGAAAAGAGTAGTATTTACGAATGAAAAATACTTCCAATCGTTCCATTACGGAAAAGTTAGAGTATGTAAACCACCGCATTCTCGTCTTCATGAGAATAATATTTGTCGTTCACAGAAATCGGGAAGGTTTTCGGTAAACGCACGAGCCTGGATGGTTTCAGCTAGTTTGAAACATTGATAGATTTTGTTGCTGATACATACGTGGACATAATGGGACATGTAATGCAGCACAAATGTTTCCCAATAATAACTATATATTCCAGTATGACGATTTTCCCGTTCATGCTGCTCATATTGTTAGAGGGTGGCTTCAGGATCACAACATCGAAGCTATGGCATGGTCACCAAAAAATCCAGATCTGAAACCTATCAAAAATGTGAAATTTTCATCTTCGTAACGCTGAAGAACTGTGGAACGTTATAGAAGCAGAATGGGAGGCACCAAGTAATAACGAACAACTAATAACAAATTTAATCCGTTCTATGTTAAACATATTAAGCCAAATTATTGCAGCAAACGGAGATATGATTAAATATTGAATATACGGATTCTTCAACGCAAATATTATATATTATGTTCTGTTAATAAAACCTTCTTTTAATTTTGATTGTTATTTAAATTTGTGTTTTACTGCAAACTAAAACTTTCATATATTTTACCATTAGAGAAACGTAAGATAAAACCAGATTCACTATATAACATGTCCCAGTTTATTTTGCACAACGCAACTAGACATTAGATAGAGTTGGCCCAGATTTTATTGTACAATAAGCTGCATTCTGTATTTACTTGCACTACGCAAATATATTTTCTAATTAAGAAAATTTATCAAAACAAAAGTGTTCTTGAATTAAAGCTTTCAATTTTCTTAGTGGTAAAAGATTTACTTATAACAAAATTATTTAATTTTTTCTATAAGAAAATTGTGTTAAAACAATATTTTATATTGAACTCAGAATGCATTTTTCTGTGTGTAGGCGCTTCGATAGAAGAGAGATCTTGTGCGTAATCTATGCGTAATCAATGCGTATGGTACATTATAGTTGCTGCACTCCTACTTAAAATACGGTATTATTATTTGATGTTGCCGTACTGACTTACTTCGTCTTTCTTTGTGTGGTGCAGAAACGAATATTAAAAAATATGGTCATTTATTTCAAATTAATACGTTTTAGTATTTTTACTATCGCTACTGCAAACGTAGATTGTCATTGACATATTAAAACTTAGCTTACAACTATTATATTTCTTGAATGGACTACCAACTGCCATGGAACAAATCAATAGTATACAACTAGTGACGTTCCGATATTTTCGATATTATTAATATCGATATATTTGTTTCGATATTTTCGATATTTTTATCGATATCGGGGTTTCGACAGTATCGCGATATCGAAAGCAACTTTCAAGTATCGAATCCCGATGTCCAACATCTTTCTCATCGGAGGTTATCGTTTAGATGTTAGATAAAAGTGTATGACAGTTGTGTGATTTGAAATTCTATTTTTGCGAAGATTTTTGCTAATTTGCCGATTGAAATTTACAAATTCTCTTTAATTCGAACACAAATTTGAAATCGTTTTGACATAAGCCATGAAAATGTGTATAATAATACTGGAGCTCTAAACATGTACAGGTTTCTACTTGGTTTCTACTTTACCGTTTGTGCGTTTCGCGATTGCTAACGTTTGCTTGATTGTAATTAATTTAAATAATCGAATGATGTTCTCAGTATCGATATTTTCTTTCGATAATATCGGAGTATCGATAACGTGCTTTTCATACTAATTCGATACCAAATATCGAAAAGAGTATCGGAACATCACTATATACAACAACTTTTAGTTATTGATTCAGAAAAACTGCCATCTTTTTCCATGGGAGTCTAAAATTGTACACTAGTCTGAAGAGTTTGTATTTTAGTTAGTATTAGTATACTCTGCACACATTTATTATATATTATATTGGGTAGGTGCAGGTATTGAAAAATAGAAACACTGTTTGTTCTGTATGGAATAATAGGCACATTTGAATTGTTAATTCTCTACAACAAGAGAGGACAAGTCAAATGCCATGCTCTTAACTATACTATCATAATATAGAATACAATAGAATATAAATGTTTCATAAACAAACTATTAAACAACTCCTTATACGTGCTGCTATAGATAACTACTTCACTGCATTTAAATTACTTATAGCTTGAAACAATATTCCTCTAAGCAATTTGAATAAGTTAACAAAGGAAACATAAATTTAGAATAGGAATTGCCAGCAATAATACAGTAGACAAAACAATAGTCGAATAGCTCACTTCTACTGCGCATCAGAAGAATTAAAAGTGAATGCGTGTGTTGTCATTATTCGCAATATTCCATTGTATAAAGTTAAAGAGTTAATAATAAAGTGCAATGAATACAGCAGACCGTCTGGAGTCAATCCTTGACATTGAAAAGACGTGATTTAGATTTTTACAATTTTGTGCCGTAAAACCAAACATTGTTTTGATTGCTGTGGTAATTAATTTTGACAAATACCATTAATCCTAAGCCGCCACTTTGGGTACTTTAAATGCTAAAAGCCTCAGCAAAGACGATAAGGAAGCAGAAAATCAAATGGTTTTGTCAATTAATGGTATTGAAGGAAGAGTTACCGGTACAAATTATATGGGAGGCGAGGTCCATGATAGCAAGAGCAAGAGGAATGTCTAAGAAACCTTGCAATATTAGATACAGCAAAGGCTATATTGGAAGAAAAACGGATTGAATGAAATGGGGCAACTAAATTGGTAAAGGGCAGAACGCTAGGTTTACTTCCAAGATTTCTCAAAGAGATGGAGGTTCTGCTTCAACTCAACCAAACCAGAGATTCCTTATTACCACCTCTTTTCTATACCCGCCAAAAATGTTCCCCATAAATGTGTTACTATACAGACTGTCCCAGGATTATATGAGGCTTACAATTATTTGTTCATCTTGAAGAAAACATGCAAAACACTATACATTTTTTAAATTATTTAGAAGTAGTATTAGGCTACTACGGCAACCTAGCATGAACGGCATTTTTCATAGCGAAGATATATTTATGTCGAAATATTTAAAAAGACAAATCTATTTTCATTGAGCAAAATTTAAAACTAAAGATCAAATCATTTCAACACGAGAGCAATCTTTCTATACTTTCTGACAATCCCTGTATACTTAGAACATATTGAGTAATAATTTGTGGCGTGCTGGGAAAAGCTTCTTTTCACATTACATTAATAGTGAAGAAATTATAGAGACTTATTTTCGGCAAGTTTAAAAATAAAATTATGTGTGTCAAAATCAAAGTGCTTAACGAATAATTTATAGCCACTTATCTGAATCTAATGGGATTTCTAGTTGAGAAACGATAGTGACCACATACCATCGAAGGTCGTCAAGGGAGGACTTTTTGTACTTAAAACTAGTTCAAATTAATATACTTTTAGCACCTAATACAGGGTAACACAAGAAAGCACAGCCATTTTAATTTTATGATTAACGGGTACAGTGTCCTCCAAATCTAAAGTTACGATGACCAATTATTAGTACTATCTTCCGCACACCAAGGACAAGTACTTCGGCCCAGCTCGAATTCACGGTAGAAAAGATCGGAGAAGGGCAATATATCATTATTGAGCAAAGTATAATTGTATTTTCTTGACACACTCAAAGGACAAACGGATTTTTTTTTTAATATCCGGAACATGTAACTAAAGATAACACGTAGACAGTAAAAAGAAAAACACATCGATTATGTCAGACAAACTCATCTAAGAATCCTAAACTAAAACAAGGATAAATATATAATAAGAATCATATCCGCTATCTGCGAATCCGACAATAATCGAAGCCATTAGATCTGATTTGTACTGTACGTGAAGATATACCATTTGCATTTTTTAGAAAAAATTACATCTTTAAGTTGTTGCTATGTTCTATGATGCAGTTTTTGGGCGAGAAATTAAGCTAGCTCAGACGCCAGCAGTTCGATGGGTTTGAATTCTTCTACTACACCTCCTTAAGAGCCTCTCCTTTTAGATCGAACAACTGCATAAACAATCTCTGCTTCCGACCCGACGTAATCGCTCTTTGAAGAGCTAACTGGAGCCCCAGGGACTTGCCTTGTATTAAGATGAGGCAAGAGCCCACGCACCTAAATATTCAATGCAGTCTCAAATTTCACAAGTTGTTAGACGACCTGCAGGCAGCTATTTGCAGGAAGGTTCCTTGAACTATTTTGGCGGATTTTCACTCATAAGCAGAAATTATACTAGTTTATGTAGATCAACATTTTACAAATACGAATACAATTAAATTTTATTGAATACAATATTATTTTAAGCTACTCTAACTGTGTAATTGGCGGAATTAATCTTAATTGATTAATACACTTCTGTCTGGTATCTGCTGTAAGTTTTACAAACTAACACTCGGTATAAATGTCCGTTTAAATACAATGGCGAGAACAAACAAATTTTTCCAACAATGATCATTACGTTCAAGTGCTAACTTTGCGAAATGTTAATATGTACCGCAACCGCTTCCCAGTAGGAAACGGAAAAAACCGGGTGATTAATTATAATTCGTTAATGTGACCCTGTGGAAAAGTTGGGCGGAAAAAGTAAAATAAAAACTGAGAGCAGTCGTCGAGAGGTCGCGTTTTTGTTTGCGGTTTTACCGTCCGCACATTTTTCCTGTTTCTGACTTTAGAAAATTCTAAGCTTTCCTTTTTTGCAACCGTTTTTTGATGAAGTTTGCGCTGCATTAATCGTATGAAAATGCAACGTCATCTTTTGGTTGCCAATCTAGCTAAGTTAATTACCTAAATGGCCATAAAATAATAAAAAATAAAAAAAAACAATCACCAAACTAGTATGAGGCGTAGTGGTTGATTAATTTACACGATTATGCTCTTGCCCATACTTAATATGTGCATGATCTAAACTCTTCTTGAAGTTAATCAGTTTTTCACGAGATCTTCAGGAGTTGCAGAATGCGAATTTACACTGCAGTATTCAGTATTAATAAGCATAATGGGTAGTTCGATTACTCGGCCCGTCCACTGCGGGTCCTATATAGAGTATTATAGTCGAAATGTTATCCTAAAGTTTATGAAACGTGCCTGTCAATTATATCTTCTTAAGATCTTCCAAAGGAACGTTATCTTTCCCAAAGATCATGTACCTGACTCTACTGTCTCATCGTCCTTCAAATACTGCTGGCCAATTCTGTAAAAACCCAAATAGGTGATTTGGAATTTTCACTGCCAAGATGGAACAATTCTTTGGTTCTGTTATGATTATGCGAAATGTACTCCTGCCCATGTACCAGACCAGGGTAACCAAGGTTTGGACGTTCTAATGAGTTACTCCGGAGCTGTACTGGCGTAGCTCGAATCTAAAGCCACTAATGAAATACCTTCCCAGAAAATGATTTGCTGTTTAGCTACCAGAGATGATAAATGCTGATAGATTTTTCTTCCTCTTTTCTGTGAATGATTGCCCAGGTACCTAACTTAGGAATAGACTCTTAACTACTCCCTGCAACAAGAACCTTCTTGGTTTTGTCAACTGTAAACATGGCATTACCTGTCAGCTTCATTTCACCGTTCTAGAGCGTGTACGAACATGTAATGAGAATGAGGACGAAACAGAATCACAAAAAAGAGGTAATGGAAACAAGAAGCGTAACTAAACGGAGAAGAGGAAAACCAAGGAGAAAATGGATGGACCAAATTGAGGAAATAGAAGGGGAAAGGAGAAAGGCTTTGCAAGAAATAAGAGTAACGGTAAAAAATAGAAGAGAATGGCATAAGTTAATACAGGAGGAGACGGAATCTACACATTTGTGCATCAATCAGTGCCTTTTATAAAAAGAAAATTTGTCTTATGTGTCATTGTATATCTATGAATACGTTGTATTCTTTAAGATTTTACCTATCGCACTGAATATATTCGTTAATTCAACGTAATCTAAAGGATGCGGCTGTTTGAAATGGTTTTGCCGAAAAGTTTATTCTGTATGAAGAAGACAAAATCACTGTATGTAACCAATAATTTTTTAGTATATAATAACCCCTTCCCCAAAGTATGCTAAATCAATCAAGTGTAAAGCACTAGTATGAAAGTGGCATGCCTTATAATCAACTAGTGTAAAATTGGCTACAAATTGTATTACGAACAACTGCAGTTTTTTTTTTCTCAAAAGGATTGATTGGAACCTCTTCCAATTGCTTTACCTAAACTATTTATTGTTGACAGCAACGAAAAACCCAACTTTGTTTGTTGAATTGTTTTAAAATATCGACCTTTATTATTCGGCTCTGACATTTTATTTTCTGTTATATTTTTATTATTTTTTGGAATAGTAATGTAGGTACTTACTTTCCTATATGTTTCAAGCAAATATCTTTGAATTGAAGCACAGCTAAACCTTTGTTTCTATTACAACGGAATCCACATGATTGCATCATAGGATCACCAGTTATCAGTTATACAAAATAAATAAATTTAATGTCAAAAAATAGGCTATTGTACATAGTTTAACTCTAGTAAGTTTTAACGGTAACATTTTTAGGCATTCTCTATAATTTCATGGCAAGTCTAATTGTAAGTTGGCAAAAGCATACGTTATTTGGTGAACTTTTTATAATGAAATAACTATAATTGCACCCCATGCATGTAATATAAAGATCCAAATAAACTCTCGGAACGTTTTCTATTTACTCCCACGTTTTCTTCCACCATGGAGCAAAAATAATCAGTGCATAATGCCGTATACTTCGTGCTAAGTCCAAATCTGCTACCTTTCATCAACGAGGGCGCAAAAGAAACTGAAAGGACGAAGACGTTCACCGCGACATTCGCTGTCTAATTAGGATGAATGGCCTTCCTTAAGGAGCTTTTCGCGGCCCACTTTCCGTCTATTCGAGCTAATCTGCCACCCATCTCTTTCTTTTTTTTTCGGTAAAGGTAATTGCGGTTTGTAATAAAGGCAAGCGGAGGTGCTTTAATTAAACGCGAGGCTTTGCCGGAACCCCCCCGTCTCCTTGACACCAGAATTATTTCCAAGCTAATTCGACGAAAAAAGTCCTGGTGGATAATTTAGAAGGAAATATGCTGGGGTTTTTTTTTTCCTTTTTCGGGCGGTTTTGACTGCAATTTATTACTTTTGATTAAACGCGTACGGGCAATCAGAGGGCGCTTTTGAAATGTATATGGGGACATAATAAGGTTATCTCGGGAGAAAATGAAAGAATTCTTGTGTCGGATAAAGTTATTCTGGGTAGAGATCTTTATGCTCGCAGAAAATTGCATATTCTCCAGCTGGTTTCCTCTAATCTTACTAGTCGGTGATGTTATGTTATAATTCACAAACCTAGCCCAAGCAGCGCTATAGGTGTCACATAATAAACTGTAGAACGTATTTGACATAAACGTTGAATGTTTATAGTGACAAAATGTGCGACTGGATAAAATGTAATCTTCATTTATATTTTCTATAAATATCAAATTCAATACATTTTTGTGTCTCATATTTAGGTACATTTAAAGAAAACAGTGGAAAATGAATCCAATGAAAAACAGAAATAATCTTATTCTAGGATATGTACTGCGTCAAAAGTAAAGCAACAAAAATACATTTTCCATAAATCAACGAATAACAACAAATAACAACAAAGAAAGTAAGAAATTATAATATTAACTAATATTTAGTTGCGAAACCGTTCTGTTTTATAACTTCAGCACATCTCTTAGGCACTGACGCTATTAATCTTTCAATACCACCGTCATCAATATTTTTCCTAACTCTTTCAATGTTTTCGGTAAGTTCAGCATTATTGCGATACGTGCGGCCGCGTATAGGTCTCTCGACTTCTTCCCATAAGTGCTCTATGGGATTTAAGTTGGGAAATTGGGCCGGCCATTTCATGACGCAGCCAACATTAAAGTGTGTTTAGGATCGTTATCGTGGTGGAATGTAAAATACAGAGGCATCTCCCACTCTGCATAAGGCAACATAATATTCTGTAATATATCCCGATAATAATGCCGATCAATCCATGATCCCATCTATGAAGTGCAGAGGTCTCGTACCATATGCGCAAAAACATCCCTAAACCATAACACCACCACCACCATCGTGCTTTACAGTAGATGTTGTGTATTTTGGATTGTATCTTTCGTTCAATGGTTGCCCTACTCGCCTTTTGCCGTCTAATTTAAATAGATTAAATTTGCTTCCGTCGCTGACAAGCACATTTTTTCAATCATTTGCCGTCCACGTAATATGCTGTCTAGCAAATTCTAGTCGGGCGTTTTTATTTCTCTCACTAATAAGCGGTTGCTTTGCCGGTCTTCTTGAAAATTATCGAACTTCTACTAATCTTCTTTAAATCGTTCTGATACTAACATTTAAATTATGAATATCAGCCCTTATTTGCGGTGCAGACTTCCATGTGTCATTCCTGCTAGTACGCAGTATTTGGTACCAGGCACCAGTTGCGTTTCAAACCATTTTGAAAAGTTCTGAAAATTCATTTCATCGTGATAATCACCACTTTGGGTTTTCGACTTAAATAAAAGTAAATCAGTTTGGATAACCATACTACCTCCGCAGTATACCAGCTCCGCAATAAGCAATTATCCATCTTTGGCCTGCCCGATCTTTTTTCAAAACACCATGTTCGTCAGGGCCTTGCGAACACTTCGAAACTGTATCATTTTTATGTACGTAGCTTTCGTCTAAATATACAACAGGTCTTTTATTTTCACCAAGTTGATCATTGCCTTTCAGGAAACGTAAATAACGAGCTTTTCATGCCACAACATCCATATTGCTCCACCAAATATTTTCTATTTAACTCACTGGTTGACTTTCGAACCATTGAATTGGGTTTCATTTATCATGATCGCATGTAGAATATTTACAGTTCACACTGTCTTATCAACTGCACATAAGGAATGAATTTTAATGAAGTACACACCTACAGCAGAAAAACAATGATATAATAAACACTCACACATAAAGTTAATATTTTTATGCCCCTTTGAGATCTTTTGACAGAGCTTGTTCTGACAATATCCATTGATGAAGATTGTGGCTCGGCCTTTATTGTCCTTATTACAAAGCTGTTTAATTCACCGATATGACACATGAGTTATAACCTGGTCAATGGAAAATGTTCATCTTTTTGCCGCCTTTTCGTTCTGGCTAATTGTGATAATAAATATATCTAAAAATAAATTATATATCTAACACAAATGACAGCATCATTAAAATTGACATCACTAACCTAGAAATCAAACGAGGAACGCTCTGAAAATAACAGTTAATAGTGAATATAAAACAAAACAGGATGAAACTAGAAACGGGAAATAAAAAAGAAACTCTACAAATTAACGAAATTACAAGAAACACCAAACTAACCTGTAACTCAAACAATGGGTGCGTTCAGGCGACGCAACAGTTTACTGACACCGTAAACGTGCTTCTGTTATGGTGAGAATCAACATTATAAAATCGGCTGAACGGCATGTTGACACCGCACATGTGACTCGGAGGCTTGGGGGTTAGGTTATTGTAATGCACAGAGTAATTTATATAAAAATTTGTGACGTTAACTTCATTAAAAAATGATGCTGCAAGAGTTACTTGAAGATGATGTAAATTGGAACATAATTGAAATTGCCGTGGAAAATATTGCACATCCAGTAGATATTGATAATAAAAAATTATTTGTTTACTACAGTACATACCATACATTTATCTGTATTTATCCTACCTTTACGAATTAGTTGATTATTAATTATAACATAATCTTGTACGAACATCATCTTCGATGTTTTTATCTATTGCTTACGTATTACGTCAGGTTATTCTATATGCGTATTACTTTCATTTGAAATAGCAAAAAGTGGGGTTAGGATATTGCGTTTTGGTTATTCACCATAAAACATTAGCGGTGACAAAGTTCTCCAACAGTTGACGCTCACCGTTGACGTTCAGGGAACTCAACAAGCTACCTAACTCAACTGTTGCGTCGCCTGAACGCACCCAATGTGTTCTGTCAATGGCGGAAATAGATATGATGTACTTGACTGTACTATAAGAGGTTAGGGGTAAAGAGTTTTGCGTATTAGTTCACATATTTTCCACCGGTCAAATAGAATTGGTCGCGCTCTAGTTTCTAATATTAATATGCACCTGTTTTTTGCATTTCAGGTCCTGAAGGTTGCAACCTGTTCATCTACCACTTGCCCCAGGAGTTCACAGATACGGACCTAGCCTCAACATTCCTGCCGTTCGGGCAAGTGATCTCGGCCAAGGTGTTTATAGACAAACAGACGAACCTGTCCAAGTGCTTCGGTTTCGTATCATTTGACAACCCGACGTCGGCACAGGCCGCCATATCGGCGATGAACGGGTTCCAAATCGGCACGAAACGACTGAAGGTGCAGCTAAAGAGGGCCAAGGACGCGTCCAGGCCATACTGAGAACATCGGTGAATGGGACCTACTCGCAACGTGCGCGCCATCTACCGCCCCCACGCATGGGACGGAATTATACCAAAAAATTTACTTACTCTAATTGACTCTACACATCGTTGTGGCCAGAGTATGTGAAACATGGATACCAAAAAAACCAAAAAAAAAAAAACAAATAACATAGGAAAAATTTAAATAAAAAAAATAAATAAAGCGAAACAGAAAAATCGCGCGCACAAAAAAAAATAAATGAATTAATAAACTAGGGAAATTTTTAAACGCGAATTTATACTGTCTTTTCAAGTAAATATTAAAAAAGAATAATATACACAATAGTAAAATATTAAAAAAAAAACAACCCGTTCTCAGGATTATACAACCGGCTTTTGTGCAAACAAAAAAGAAAGAGAAAAACACGAAAAATAGATAATAAAGTAAAATAAAGAACTGTGAGATATTTTTACTAGTTAACGGCGGTTTTCTGGTCCGCATTGTATATTGATATAATAAAACGAATGACGAATGACGAGGATGTTTCGGTAAAACGTACATCAGTGTTCTGTTTGGATTGTAATTGTTTTATTTTTCTCTATATTTGTCACACACAAACACACTATATAGATATTATTTGGTTCTCTAGGTTTTTATTATTTTTTTCTTTTTTCTCTATTTGTAAATTGTGTTTCGTGACGTTCAAAACGCGTAGACATCCTCTGTTGTTTAATTGTCTCTTAGGCAGTCAATGTTGAGTGAATATGTTTTTTAGTTGAGTCATCTTATTATTATTATTATTAATTATGATATACATATGAATATATATAAATATTACATATTATCGTTAATTTATCAGAGCATGATGAAAAAATGTAACTGAATTGTACCTTTATTTTCTATTGTTATGATTAAAACCAAAGTTTAGACCTACACTCTGCTGGAATGATTTCGCATTTGCAGGATTTCAGTGTTTCTTTTTAGTTTTTTCTTTTTGTTTTGATTTTGATTCTTATTTAATTATAATTATTACAGTTTATTATCTATTTTTTTTTATTACTGTTTATTACAACGTATTTATACATATATACCTATATAGTGCTAGTGGCTATCTAGCATTTTTACAGTGCATAACATCGCCAGTGCGTCCAGTGTGTGGCTTCTGTCTGTGTCTACTAATGTACTTGTCTTCATCTACCAGTAAGTGCCTCAACTACTAACACCGCTAACTATTTATTTAATAAATGTAGTGTAAAATATTTACTTCCTGTATAATGGTCAGAAACTGAAATAAAGTAGTAATAAAGTACCACTTCATCTGTACACTACTACAATAATTCAACTGTTCGTCACATTAAACTAAAATAAAGATGCGAACATTTATAATTCAGTTACTTCATTTTTATATTTGATACGTAGGTATAACTGAAATATTCTACATAGCAATCTTTAATACAATCTTATGAACTTATTGCCATTAAATGTGTATCTATCGGAAATATTTCAGAACAATATTTTTTTCTAATAACTACTCTATAATAGTGTGGTGTGAAAATTCTTTTTTTCAAAAACGACATTTAGATATGTACAACAAATCGATAGCTATTACACGATATTCGTTATTATTTTGTTCTTTGCATTTTAAGAATTTAACGGGTTATGTGCCCATACATTCTCTACAATTTAAAAGGAATTTTTCACATTGTATCATTTCTCTTTCAAATATGTTTGATCTATAAACTCTCCAAAAAGCATTAAATATGTGGGCAGAAAACAAAACTTTTCAAGTAACACCATGAATGTTGAATAAATGTTCCATTTTAGTATGTATATACCTAGCATAATAAATGTAAAAATGTCATATGACATGCAATCTAATAATAATAATTTATTGACACCATAAGACATGAGAATACATGCGTAGGTTGCGTCATATAACATATATAAATTCTACAAATAAACAAAAAAATATATATCTATATATATTCGTCCAGTGTATAAAATACCCTCCGACATAAATATTCTTTAACAGAAATTTTAAATTTTTTGATTGAAACAGACTCACTCAGCTGTCTTTTTAGTTATACATTAAATCGAGCAAAAGGAATGCGAAATGCGTTCTTCTAGAATAATGGTGAACATCATTGTTCCGGACAAATTTGCCCACATTTTTAAGAACATAAACACGCATTTCAAAAACATATAAACTAGTGAGTGTTAATACTTTATATATCTTAAATATGTCGCTACACGAATGCGTTGTACTCACTCCAGTTATTATTCTCAAAATGTGCTTTTGCGCAATGAAACCATCTCTCAATAATGGTGAGGCTCCGCATAAACACTACGGATTGTGTACGCAGTCTAGACTCGATCAAAGCACTATAAATCGCCAGCTGTTCAGGTGTTAGAGAGTTCAATTTAGCAATAAGCTGTTCACAATAATGACTCTCATTTTAAATTCCGATCTAATAATAATCCTAAGAATTGTCTCTCCTCCACCTGCGCAATGACATCATTGCCCACCCGAAGATCCAGCGATGGAGCAACCCCCTGATAATTATGAAAAATCGTAAACTCCATTTTGTCTTTAAGTAGTAAATTATGACTGCACAATCACGTTTCTTATTGATACAATAAATCATTACATTTGATTTCTAGCGTATCTCGATCAAATAAAATGATAGGGGTACCACAATATTTTCTACATCATTTATGTATATCAAACAGAGAATCGGTCCAAGTACCGACCCCTGCGGTCCCCAATCCATTTTCTAAACGTTTTGAGTCAAATATTTTATTACACTGTCCTAATTTAAAATTTAAAGATATATATTGCTCTCTATTACTAAGAAAAGAGGATACCCACTGATAAGCTGGTCCCCTAACACCAGATTCATATAATTTGCTTAGCAGAACACGGTGATTGACACAGTCGAATGCCCTGCTGAGATCGAATCTAGCATACATGCTGCAGAAAAACCAATTTTAAATTAAGAAACAGTAGAGGTAAAACATTCTTAGTTCAGAAAGGATAAGTCAAAATGTACAATTTCTCTACCGCAAATAAAAGTTAAACTCCGTAGTGTTGGACAACTTATACAACGCTTACGCGTGCAGAAAGCAAGTGACAAACAAATCTAATCTGTAATCAAACTTACAACGGCCAAATTAATTGAAAAAATTCCTCATATCATATTTCAATTTGGCAGTTAAATGATTCTTAACGCGACAGTCAGGCTGCCCTTAAGGCTCTCAATAATCATAGGATCGCTTCGGGCTTAGTACTTCAGTGTCACAAAGCCCTAGAAGCGGTCGCTATTGACAATGCCCTGACACTCAAGTGGGTTAAAGGCCATAAAGGAAACCTAGGTAATGAGGCTGCTGATAGGCTGGCGGGGCGGGGCTCGCGCTCCCACTTTGTGGGACCGGAACCAGTTCTCCCTATTTCGTCGGCTACACTCAACACCATGATAACGCAATGGACTTCCACTCTTCATGAGAATAGATGGAAATCCATAACCACCTGCCGTCAAGCGCGTGAGGTCATCCCCAGGCCGTCACCGAAGACAGCAAAATACTGCCTGCAGCTTTCGCGCAGTAACTTACATCAACTTGTGGGGCTTTTGACCGGCCACTGCAAGCTAAACAAACACATGCACCGCATGGGTTTGGCTACCAGCCCACTGTGTCGGGCATGCTACCAAGAAGACGAGACGCCGCAACACATTTTATGTGATTGCCCAGCGCTTGTCCAACTTAGAGGTTCCATACTGGGGGAGTACTGGCCCAGTATGGCCGATTTTGGTGGCGCCTTGCCTGCTGCTCTGCTTGAGCTCACGCTCAGTTTGGGCTGGCTCGAGTAGGCTGTGGGCGAGCGATGCCACCTAGGGGAGGTAGCACAATGGGCCCGATAAGAGTGGCCTAAGTGCACGTGTTAACCACCTTCCCCGACCTAAAATCCAGAATCCAGAATCCAGATTCTTAACGCATAAATTATTTTCATTTGCTTATAGCAGGGCAGTCTATTAACAGGCATCGAATAAGAAACATTTTTGACTACCGTTTATAAACTAGAAATGTCCTATTAATCTCCAGCATACCCCAAGCCTTTAAAAATTGCTCTTCCGCACTCTGGATATCATTAATTATTACTTATTACTTATGTGACAACCTGTATTTCAGCGTTTTAACTGCTGATATTTCATCATTTATTGTGTTATGCATAAACCAAAATTAAACATTTATTTAACTATTGTTACGTTATAAATAATTATTCAACGAGTACGGGCTGAACAATGTACCCTCTATTATACGACACACAATACCGCTTAATAATTCAGTGTTCTTTTTAAAAATATTGTAATGCTTTTGTTTTTAGTTGTACATGGAAATATAAACAAGTGCAATTAATTAACTAATGAAGCTCAAAAATATATCAAGAGGGAGAAAATCAGTTATACAGATAGATCCAAATTGATTGTTATTGCCGCCTCGATGATTTATGCAGGGCCGTATCTGAGGAGAGATTTTGGGGTTCAATACGCTAATATATGTATGTATATATGTGTTGCCCATTTTTCTGCACACCAAGAATTGCCATCAGGTACATTGCACCTTGCTCGAACCCTGAACAGTCAGATATTTTGTATGCACCTATTTATATATCAGAGAAATATGTATATTATATATGAATCTATAAATATAGTAAAATATAAAAAAAAAACTTAAAGAAGTTATATAAGTTGCATTTTTATTTATTAGGTACCGAATATAAATAAAAATGGCATAAGCTCGTTTAGCGAATTCTAAACAAAAACATTTTAAAATTATTGGTAACGAGATGTGTCTTTTGGAAGGGTGTGTACGATAGTGGAAAAACTTTGGATATAAATAAAGTTCTTTATTTATCCCAAACCATACGTCATTAAATTATTTTAAATCCATCAATTTTAATAATATTCTTACAGACATAACCTTGAACCCTGCTATGAAAGTATTTTTTATGCCTTTCTTAACATAACCTGTTTATGCTCATGGTAAAATCATTATCTTCGTGATCCGTTTGCTCAAAAAATGTAGAAGTACTGAAATAGAACAAATACGAGTGGTTTATTTTTGTAGAGGCACTAAAATTCTTTTTTTTCTGACATTTCTATTCAACAAATTCTCTGGTGAAATTTGTATTTTTTAATAATCCTAGTAACACTTTGCTTACCTGTATAAGGTTTTTCTATAATACATCCGACTACAGAAAACTCATTTTCTTCATTTCCTACAACGGGCTTCTGTCGGTTGCCTTTCTCATATTTGACGCTTCCAGTTTACCGAAACGTTGAAAGTACGCTTCCAAACGCAGTTTTTCTTAGATGTGATCTACCAGGATTTTTTTGTGTGTACACCTTTGATGCAAGAAAACAATTTTCTTCACATTCAACAATTGTCAAAATCATGTTAATTCTTTGGAACGATTTTAACCATAAATTTCACAGGTCAGCCAAAGTAAGTTTTAACTGCTGTCAAATAATAATAAATTGTTTATACATACTTAGTAACGATGTCTAAGCCAACTGAATTTCAATAAATTGCACTAAACGTAGTCCTCGGAGAAAACTATTCATAAGGGAACCTTTATATATTTTAAACTACGTCGGGTAGTATCTTCAGATGCGGGATGTTCCATTTAAGATAAGAAAGTTAATTTACAGCAAAGTTCATCAAACTTGAATGAGCGTTTATTAACACTCAGTATAACTGTGAGACTAAAATTTCATTGCACTCCATTCTTCAGCTGAATGATGAATGTAGTCAGCTTAACGGTAACGTTGGATTACACAATAAAAATCAAACTTGAATTTTGTACTACAATTTCATAAATTTTAAAATATATCAAAAAACCGGTTTTAGAAATATGAAGTATTACATAAGCTTGCCCTAATTTGGTCTTTAGATTTCAAATATGTCACTAAATACTGGGCGTTTTATTTAAAATAAAGGTAACTTTGTTATGGATCTTTTCTTTCTAACAGCCTGTATAATTCAAAATAATTTTAAATTGTGCATGCAAAGGTTTAGCATTCAAATAAATGAAAAGGATTTCAAAAAATCCTACTCTTTTCCATATAGAGCCCGCGCCATATGAGGTGGCCTACCCTGTATATTTACATCACATTTATCGGCCAGCTTATGCAAGTCACAGTATGGCAACGAATAAACCACACATCTTCAAGGATGAGAAATTAATTAGCGACTTGCTAAACTAAACGCTTCTTAAAAACATTAATTAACTTAGAACAAACATTAAACAAATATGGTATGGCGATGGCAAATCAGTTTATTTCTGAATTTTTTACACAGTCATTTCATGTAATAACAACAATCTAAAACAAGTGCAGTTCCAATAAAAGGAGCTAGCAAAAATTTTTATCAGAAATTATCCCTCTGATATTCTTTAATCCATGTTTCTACACATTGAATTATACTATTTCAACAGCATCGTTTTCCGAACGATAGGTGCATGTGCGATTGTACTACATAATTTAGTTAAGTACATATTTTTTTTTTTTCAAAATAGGATTAGTCTGTATTTAGTTAGTATAACATACATCGGTCGATTTTGTATTTATTGCTTATCGGAATACTTTCTTTCCTTCTTTCATATTAGTACGTCTAACAAACGTGATCTAACAAATTAAACTATCTCTTAAACATGAGGGAGATAGCATTATGCTGTGAGGATATAATATGGCTCCAGCAGGAATACGTTTCTAGTAGACGAAAGATTTTGAAACTTATATCATATGCTAACGACAGCCTCGAGATCATGAATTGGGTGAAATTATTGAAATATTATATGTATATAATATTATATGAGATGTGTTGAACCGGTGCCGTTATTACACAATTTACTTACAAACTTGATTCTTGATATTTATAAACTGAATATTATATTTACTTCATTTATACAACTAATGTCGCTGAGTAATAACCTCCATAAGAGCAATCCCCAAAACGGAAGTGAGTAATGCCAAGATTTTCTAGCCGGCTATCCAGACAAGAATATATTTATTTATACAAGGCTATAATGACTACAGAGTAATAGCCTCTTCGTTTTCAATACATGTAGATAGTGTATATCTAACTCTTAGAAACTGATGCTTGGTCATTCGTGCTGATTTATCGGCAGTAAATAGTAACCCAATGCGGCATTAAAATCTTGTTTACTTGCGAACTACGGAATCAGAACGAGAATTATTGGGATATTATAAACAAATACAGGCTACAAAACCAAATACTCTCGTACTTATAGTATGTACAACATGCTCATTGCATACATACATACATATACACCCGTTACGGGGAAGCAATTCCAAACAGATTCCGGCAAATGCTTAGTGTGCCCGCCGGAGAACTGCCTAGCAATTACTGGAATGTAAACACATTTTCGAGTAACGCTTATAACAGACAAATTTCTGCGCATTCAGGTTAATATTATGTGAAAAAATTCAGCTGCGTTCAGATTTCCAGCTGTCGAGTTCATATTAAAAAAGAAGTAATACAATGAATAAACAAACCATAAATGTTATCTTCATATATCTGCACCAATTCTATCCATCTATATTAATTTGATTAAAAATGTTGTACTCAAAGCTTTCCTTCGTAAATGCTCAATACGTTTTTTCTTAGCTGTTGTTATGATGAAAATAAACTTATTTGCAAAGATTCTGTGATTATGGGAATGATTTCTTCGTTAAAAAAGATGCATCATTTGGTGTCGACTAGAACACAATACCCGACTTTTTAAGATAAGCGTTATGTATACTAAAATTCCATTGAACGGCTTTTTGGAAGATATCGAAATTTATTTCAACTCTACTTGTTTTAACTAAAATCCTTAAAAATATATGAATGAATGAATGTGGATTTAGATCTCTCATTTTCTGCAACACTTGATAATTCTTTTCCAGTGGTACACCACAATATTCGAGTGCATTACTTGAAAAGTTTAATGCACTTCATTAAAGAATTAATTTTATCTTAGAAATTCAACAATGGTTGATACTCATAGAATTTTATTAATTCTTGTGAAATTAACACCTATAGCTAAAACTAAAAAGTAGGTTTCCAGTATGACAGTTGCTGTTGCAAAAGGAATAAATAAATTTTACAGAAAATTTTTAATCGTGACTGCTTGTGAATATTACTTTTATTGAAGTTTCTTTTTTGCTTTTCCCATTCAAGTGGTAACAGTTAGTCCAAAACTTATAACATAGGATATGTCATCCTTCACAATGTTAATGCACGCATGGAAGGTATTTAAGTAGGTTTAGAAATGAGAAAACAACCAATAATAATGAACAACACAAAAATAATTAATGATAAACAAATAAACGATATTTAATTTTAGTTAATTATGAGAATACTCCTGATTTCAAAGTCTAGTTAAATACCTTCGATGCATGCACAATATACCAAACTGTGAGACTAATATTATAAGTATTGAGTCTAACGGTTTCCAGCTTCAATGCAGAAAACAAAACAAAAATATAATTTTAAAGAAAAAGTGATGTTTACTGAATAGTTTAAAATAAAAAATGTTTGTAAAATTTATTTTTGCGCCTCCGTCCAGAAACACTGATTTTGCATTACTATAAATAGGCCGGAAACTTACCATTCTCCAGCCTAGGCCGTAAAAAAGATCACTAAAGGTTGGCAACATATATATTCGAGTTACCGACATTTCTGTAATTAATTGTAGATTCGATGACAGACAATGACAGATGACAGAATTCTCGTTACACAATCTCTTAATTAATTCATATTCTTTCCAAATCAATTTTCGGAATATTTTACAGGTAATGAATTGTTAATCACTTGTTGGGCAACCTCTGTAGTGTGAGCTGAAGTCTCCATTGCCCTTATTATCAATGAATATGTGTCAAAACTACCAAGAAAATTAAAACGTCAAAATACTAAGGTAACTTAACCCTGATTTTAAATTCAAAATTCATACGTAACATGTATTGCCAACCTGTACCGTTAACTCCCTAGCGTTAATTCTTTTTATTATTTTCAACAAAATTAAGATTTGTCGGCGCAAAAAATAGTGTGTAACACGCGACCAGAAACTCTTTTGCGAGTATTCGCACTTGTGGGGCCTCGGCTTCGCCTCGGCCCCACAAACCGTACTCACACTCGCAAAACTATAGTTTCTGGCCTAGTGATACAAATAACTATTGTTTCTTTTGAACAGCATCTATTTTGCAACAATAGACAAAATTGTTTGAGTATCAACCATATTTAGAGATTTTACTTCAGTTTAGCTATCTAATATTAAAACCGGAAAAATTGGAAATATGTAATTTATTTAAAAAATATTGGGAAAAAATATGATTCTAATTTTTTTTTAAATATGCACGCATCGAAAGTATACCAAGAGTTTTCTGATAAGTAACTAAAAATAAATTTTGATTATTTATTAATGATTAATTATGTTTGTGTCGTTTATTAATAATTTGTTTTCTGGTTTCAAAACCTACTTGAATACCTTCGATGCGTGCATTAACATTGTAAGGGTTGAGATACCCAGTGTTATAAGTTTTGGACTAACTGCTTGACTAACACTTGAATGAGAAAAACAACAAAAAAAAACACAGTTTTCAATAAAAGTAATGTTTACTGGGCAGTCTAGATTAAAAATATCGGTAAAATTTATTTATTCCTTTTACGTACAGTTCATTGCAACAGCAATTAACATACTGGAAACCTACTTTTTAGTTTTAACTATGTGAATTTGGCAAGAATTAACAAAATTGTTTGAGTATCAACCATTTTTGGAGATTTTACTTCATTTGAGCTACTAAAACCGAAAAAAATGAAATATGTTATTTATTTCAAAAATATTTGGAAAAAATATGATTTTTAAATTTTTTAAATATGTTTACAAAATTCGCATACTGCCTCAAAATTGAATTCTAAACAATTTTTTCAAATAACTTTTTTCGGATATCATGTCATCTAACCTCACTTTTTGCCGATTCATCCCACATTTTTTTAATTTTCCACCATGCTAGTGGTCACGTGACTGGTGTCAAAATAAATTTCTGGGTTCTTAGACATGCTGATCTATCCCACAAAAAAGATTTTACTATATTTTAGTAATAAAAAAAATCCCATATGTTGCAGTATTCATGTCGGTCACTGTATATACTGATCACGTCGCCGGCGGAAAGAGTATGAAGGAGAATTAATGATGGCAATCTCATTAAATTCGTACAGATATGATGGTATATTGTCGTATGATGCAACAGGTAATCCAGTAACACTGATGAGAATTGGCAAGGCGAAACCGTCTGCTGTTGCTTATCAAATTTTATTTAATTGATTTAGCATTCATGATAAACGCAAATTTAGTGCTGGCTTACCGTCGACCTACAATATCGTATTCTTGTTTAGAAACAATTAGTCTAAGTCTAATAAATTCTAAAATATTTGAACTTCTAATAAATCTTGATTTCCGAATAAAAATTAATATTAATAATTCTTTTCATTATTCCGATATCACACCAAAAATTATTTTTTTATGGAAGGTTGCAATTAATTAAACTCTGAGGTTATTTAAAAAAATGGGTTTACATAGCTCATTTAAAGACATATATAAACTTAATATACATATTATATATAATAATTCTCAAGCTCGTAGTGATTTTTTTTTCTTTTGAATAAAACAATTCCAACAACACGTCACTAAACAGAATAAAAAAAGCCCACATTTTTATATAAGTTTCATTCATAGAATAATTGGAAACCGTCAGAGGCATGCGCAATACAGTTTTGGTGTTGATAAAAACTAAATTATCAGTATATAATAAATAATTTGCTGTTCATAGAAACTAATTGGAAGGGATCAGATAACAATTCCCAATATTGTCAGCCCGTTACAGCGTTAGGCCAAGGTATTTGAGCATAGTTTGATTTTCCTGTTATTTACTATTTGATTTGTAATCCGTCGCAAATCAGGCATGCACACAAATTACAAAATCCTAACCATCACCAAGTGCTTCTACGAACAAAGCTATAATATAAACTGTCAAAATATTGGTATTCTCACTTTAACAACTCGAGGGAGTACCAAAACATTGAATAAATAAATATGTAAAGATTACTATTTCAATAGAAATAGTTACGTCAGAAGGCATCAGAACTTGAAAAAAATTAAATTAAAATTAACTGGTCAACATTTATATTTTGTATATCAACTCTTTTGTTCACTCTCTTCAAAATATTTTTAAATATGTTGTTGTTGTATGTATGTTAATTTCTTGTTTTCAATTACTTACCTTTTCAAAAATTGTCATAGTGTTAAATTAAATTCTAAGTAACTTTTTAAATGACCATCTACAATAACTTTTTTGATACATTTGCCTCACTTTTTATTGATTAATCTTCACGGCCATGCCAGCGATCATACGTCGTGTGCGAAAAAAGAATGAATTATTAAATATGCTGAATCGAACCCACTAAAAGCTTTTACCATTTTTCAATAATAAAAATAAAAGGCCATGTATTTTCTCACCTTTATGCCGATAATTGAATATTCAGAGCCTTGGATTAAAATACCTAAACACAAATCATTCTAGGCAACATTAGCACCAACAAAAAAAATAACAAACACTGCGTAAGTGAAGCAGAGCATCCCAACTTACTGAACACCGATTTTCTATAAATAGATAGTTTATTTTCGAGTGTCATTTAAAAATGTGGCGAACCGGCATTACAATGAAAACGGACTCCCGCAGAAATCATAAATTACAAAACGGGTGCGAAAATAGACCGTCCACGTGACACTTGTCAGATGTTGGCGCGATGGAAAAAAGATAAATAATGAATGTGCGGAGTCTTTTAGGATTCCAATATTGAACTGATTTTTGATGTGTTATATATATGAACTGTACCGTTGTGAGTTATTATGAGGTTAGATTATTTATTCTTGTCAGTATTAGTAGTAGTTTATGAAATAGGAAAAAGATATTTTACAGATTAATGTTAGGAATGTTCACCATATTATAAAACAGAATGAATTATACTGTAGTTTTAAAACAAAAATCGTATCACAGGTGGATCCAAAGAAAAAATACTGGAATACAAAATGATCAGATAAATCTTTCCAGGAAATAACTCTCATTTTTAGTATTTTAAATTAGAGTAACTGTTGAAATGATTTTAGTGAGGTCTAAGATTTTATTTTACTTGAACTATATACCGCGATGAACATGTGATAGAAGTAGTGACAGCAAGCTTTATAATTTATTCTTAGTATTGCTATATTACTCGTATATTTCTGGTTATATAACTCGTCTAATTAGCAGTAATATATGGATTAATACCTACTGAATAGTAGATAGAAAATATATTGTTGCACCATTCGTTGTATTTGTCATACGTGGTAATACTTATTTTTCCCAATGTATTTGTCGCAAATTTAACAGCTAGAATTCCTTCGGAAAGTAGTTTTGTAATACTTTATAATCTCAATAAATTTGTTGCAACAGCTGAATTTGTCAACAAGGTTTTAACGTTCTTTATTAATATCTAAAGTAAAATAACATTCCTTTAAATAATATTCCAATTCATTACTAATTAATCATAACTGTATAGTATATTTCAAAGTGTTGAATATAAATTCATATCCCAGAAACAAAAAGTTCTTTATAAAATTATGTATTGTATAAAATAGAAGAAGCATCAATAACATTTGAACAAATATAGGAAGCTATACAGGAGTCAAATTTGTGCTTTGATTTCTATTTTTAGGTATTTGAAAAAAAATATTAAGAAATGTGATTAAGTCTCTAGATATCAAATATCAAGTTTATTTTTCATTCACTTTAGACTTGTGATAATTAAAGATTGTTAATCGGATGTTGAAATTCTTTTCTCGCTCTTTTAAACACTATGTATTTAGAAAAAAAAAAACATAACTAGTGGATCTAAAATTAAAAAAATTCTAGTAGACATTTCAAAAACTTTTGATAGGTGTATTATTCAATGAATGCAAGATGCCAATTTTTCTTCTTAATTTACAATCTTTCACAATTGGTACCAATAAGTAAACACTTTGGCATATGGAAATTCAACATATATAAAATACCTTTTTCTTTATTTCTTTCGTTATGTGAAACTCAGGTTAAAAAATTTGTTAGAGAGCTATTGGGAATCTTATCCCTAAAGGCAAGGCAGTGCAACGTAATTAGGGTATAAAAAATCGATTTCTTTTATTTTATTTTATTTTTTTAATATCGTAAATTCGAATCTAGATCATTTGATTCGATTCCCATTAAAATCTGAGCACCAGAAATGCGTCAAAATATTTTTTGCAGCTTCCGAAACATACCTTCTTTACAATTTACAGTGTGTCCCTGGATGGACCTCCAACTATATCTATAAATTATTTAGTTTTTGGTTTCACAGAAAAAATCATTCTTTAAAAAAAGTTTTGCTTGCTTTGAAACGTTGATTAAACTTACAGGGTAAAAAATAACAAACCGTGAAGTTGCATTAAGAGTAAACTACCAATTATTAAAGAATAAATTAAAAATAGTATAAGCACTATGCACGGGCACACCATCATGTTGAAAATAAAGGTCTCATTTAATCTCTAGTTAATTCAAAAGAGGTTCAAAAGGTTTTCCAACATTTCTTTATAAGAATTTTGATTTGTGTTGTGTCAAAAAAGTAGAGACCAATAATCTTTTTGTGCATAATTGCGCACCAAAGATTCTTTTTTTTTTAATATCTTTTACGTCTTTTGTTGTGTCAAACTTTTTTACCAACTCTCGAACTCAGTTAATAGAAACGTTTGCTACTGAATATTTTTCATTAAAAGTTCTATTGCATAACGATATGATAATTCGCCTATGCCATACCACTAACTAACTAATTGGTTGCTTTAAAGCCAGCATTATTATATTTTTTTATGGTAAGTACTGACAATAAGTGCTAAATAAATACTGTCAAATATTCACTGGCATTTTCCTTGCAATACGGGCTGCCTATCTTAAAGGGGTTACTAAGTAGGTTAAAATAAAAACAAATCCAACAAAACGCAAAAATATCAACAATAACGAATATGCAAATTCCATATTTGAAGTTCTGGTGATATTACAAACAACTTTTACTCATGATATTTTTACTTTACTTTTCAATAATTGGTAGTTTGCTCTTAATGCAATTTCACGTTATTTTTTGACCATCCTGTTAGTTTAATAAACTTTTCGATTATCGGAAAAACCTTTCCAAAGTAAGCAAAACTTTTTATAAAGAATCATTCTGCGAAAACAAAAACTAATAATTTATAGGTATAGTTAGATCCATCCGGGGACACACTGTATTTCCTCAAACCCCATTTTCAACGCCTACAGTTATGTTTGATAAATTATTTGGTAGCTTTTTGTCTATATTTACTCTAAAGATGAAGTAGGGGGAATAGCCGCTAATGTACCGAGACCCACACTCGCTGGGGGTCCAACCCGGTTTGCTTTTGTTGGCCTAGCAATAAAATCAATAAACCCCATTTTTTTTTTTATTTTCATCAATAGTAATCATATATTTTGGTGTACCTAAATATTATATGACTGTTTGTTTGTTGTTGAGGGAAGACGAAGATACCTATTTATAAAATTAGTGGCAAGCCAATTCACATAAAGTTTCGCCCCTGGATAAAGGTATAATAAATAACAGATTCCCAGATTATGATAGACATAATTTGAAAGCAGATAATTATTAAAATTGTCCAACTGCATAGGAACAGCATGCTTCTTCCTCAAACTGCTGTTCTAATCTTCTCTTGAAAATGTCTGACTTTGGCGAGCCTGCTTTTGCAAACTAGGAAAGATGTAAATGCAAAAAGAGTATTTTTCGTCTAAAACACCAACCACCTCTTGAGTGTTTTCCTGGAAAGCAATATAATGAAGTTAATGTTCTCAACGACTAATATCATAAAATAAACTATTCTGAATAAAAAAAAAAAATCTCGTGTCAGTAAAATTGATCAAATAGAAGAGGAAAAATTAACAAGAGATCCTCGAGAAGCTGGGTTTTGTCAGCCATATAGTTACACTACTCTTAAATCTACGTCCTACAGATTGTTGAGATGGTAGAATAATGGATAGTATAATTTGTTTCTCTTTCCTGGTAGAGGGAATATATAAATCCTACGTGAATGTTCAGTTATTGCAATATTGGAGTTTGAAGCATATTCCCACAGTTGGATTCCACATGTCCAAATCGGTTGTAGAATTGTTTTACATGCCAGTTTGTTTCTGATTTGAAATTATACCTGCGCTCTGCTAGCCAGTAGAAGCTAAGGAATTTTAGACCAACCTGCTTCCTCTTTGTAAATTAATAATGCTTTCCACGTTAGACGCCAGTTAAACCTACTTACTTTCCAAGATATTTAGCTACGGTGGCTCGTCTAAAATTTCTTTACTCCCTAATTTCCTTCAATATTTAGAATCTGGATCTAATTAGCGATGTTATTTAGTTGAAAATGATATTAAATAAGACTGATATTAATTACTTATTTTTTGATGTTGTTTTTACATCTGATATTTGGTACTTAGACTACACACTTGATTGCAAACATTTTTAATAACGATTTTGTTGGCGTTAAAAATTGATATAATTTTTATTGATTTAAATTCACAAATTCCGTATTTCCAAAATATTATTAATACAATTAGGATATTATGCATTGAAGATGCACTTCTTACCAAGAATAACATTTTAACAGTTTTCCATTTGCAAACAACTTTCTCGGACATACTGTATAACTCATCCTCTATGTTGTTATTTTTTCTATCTGTTTTGCATAATTACAAATAAATTTTGAACAAAATGTATGGAAACTTACGAACTACATAAGTAGACAGCATCTGATGTCTTTATCGTATATTACGTACTGCTTGCTTCTTAAAATTAATAATTTTTAGCATTGTTTCTTAACAAGATCACTCTAAATCCATTCTGATTAGCTAAACTACAATTTAGTGCCATTGAAATTAAAAGTAAATAAGTGATCTACAACCACAAAAAAAATAAAATTTCATAGTAAGTCACTGATTAATAATCCCTCAATAATAATTTTGTTTGGAGTGAAGAAAATTTAGGTTTCTAATTTTCGGGACACCATTCCAAGTAATGGTCTTCAATAATGCCCCCATCACTACATATCCGAACGAATGGGAACAAAAGTCCAATATAATTCCCGAACGTTAAGGAAAAGTACAAATGTTTAAAACTTAAAAAATACATCAGTTGTATTGATAAATTCTTGAATATTTCTAGAAGAATGCTATCATGGACAAGTTTCTGATCAGCTATACAGGAAGTTAAATTAAACGTAGAAAAATTGCGATAATTCTAGTGCTAACAATTAAACCGACTAACGTGTAAATGTATTAACGAAACTACTTTGTATATCTGTACAAGTGAATTCTATTACGATTCGAATTATGTACAGATGTATCCGTATAATTTATATTATTCCTATACGATCGTATTGATCACAGACAGTAACTAGTAAAAGTAACTCAGCTGGATAATAATTCAATTTCATGTTCTTATTTTTAATATAACTCGTTCTTATAGTACTTCGCATTAGAATAATAATGCATTCATTTTGTTTTTATTTTCAACACTAATATGAAAAGTTTCAATTTTACGTTTGTGTTTTTAACTAGGGCACAGCTCGAAGAAACGACGAAGGAGCATGGGCTAGTAATAATAATAATAATAATGATAATAATTATCTTGTATTAATGTTTTTTTTCTTTCTCTCTGTTTATGTATATACATATGTTTTTTACCTTATATAGCAAAGGTGAAGATGCAAGCATGCAGTGAATCCATACATACATACATATGTATTGCCTGTTTTGTCGAGTGTTTCTATGTAGAATGGATATGTAAATCTATGTTATGTTCATGTAAAATAACGATGATAACCTACCAGCTACCGTTACGTGTTGTTAGGTAATTTGAAGTGTACGTTTCAAGGTGAAAATAATTATGGGTTACGGTTTAACCGAACACGTATACCAATTGTGTGTTAGTTCTGTTGACACGTGTATTACTCTGATTGCATCTGTCTCATTGCTATTCGATTAGCTCTTTAGTCACATATAAATTCAATAGTTCCCAATTTATTCACAATGTTTTGAAAATCTACAATGTACAAAGAGAAATATCGAAGTAGGTATAATTAACTTTAGCACAATACAAACTACCGTTAACACAGCTAGCAAAGTATAGTGAACAGCAGAACAAACAATGAATGCAATATTGGTAAAGAAGTCAATTTAAAAGTGTCGTTGCTTACAATTAAAATAGTTTTACCATAGCATCCATACAGGTGTCCCATTGAAGACTAGACCTTTCATTAAAGGTTTATTTTCATTTAAAAAAAAAAAGTTTTATAAAATTTCATGTCAAGAGTATTTGTGATACCTTTGCATAAAAGATTTTTTTCTGGGTTGTAATCATACCGAGCGTATATTAGTCATAGTCATATTCAACTGTGAAGCTTTGGTTGAGAATAGTTTTAACCGAGAGTATCTAGATTAGGATTCAGTATCACTATACAGGGCATTTGTTTACGGGATTAGTTATTACTGAGCTCTTCAAGATTAGCAATTCAGCCTTTTACTCTTACTAAGCCAATGAACGGGCAAAGAACATGTACTCGAATTTCTTCTTCGTCTTGACAGAATTTGCATATAAGTATATAATCTATAGTGTATAGTCAGTGGTTCTACTGTAACTCTAATGGTTGTCATGTATTTATTCACTAGCGTCCGGTTTTCATTCCTTTAAAAAGCTGTTTCGTTTAATCTTAGTCCTGGTGCCTTTTCTGTATCACCCTACTTTGTTACTTGTACGAGAAAATCTAAAGGCCTACCTACATACTACAGCTTAGTGCCAACTTTAGTGTAAAAGTGGTGGGGTGCGAATAGTAACGAATTCCAGTGCCAACTTGCATTTACATAAAATTGTCCACTCCACTGCTGTCTATTTTTGAAACAAAAAGTTGATTTTAACCTAACTGTTATGGATATGATAAATATAGTGACGGTAGTTGTTCTTTATAATGTATACAAACGGAGTATGCAGGCCCAAAACATTAAAAAGCGAAGACAAGAAAGATGGTGGGTACGTTCGATTTACGGAAAGCGATTTGATCAAGGCGATTATCATAATTTAATTCAAAAGATGAGACTTAGGGACCCGAAAATATTCCAGAAATATTTTTTTTATATATACGCGCAATAATAAATATTTTATCAGGTGTTATCTATCGAATGTCTCTTCGAAATCGAGTGAATCAGAATAATTTGTATGCCATATCGATTCTACTTCCTTCTCTAGAATTTGTAAAAGTCTGAATACCTCAACCATTAACTACTGCTCAACCATTGAAAACGTTTTATAGGCAATATGCAAGAAGTTTATGCAGCAAGGGCAGTTCCTTAATCTTCTGACAGTTTTCTGATATCTACGTGCTTTTTTAACATGGATTGTATATACATTGTAAAGAGATGCGTCTTTATTTTATTAGCTCGACATCATTGTTCTCTGGTGCCTTTTAACTTTTGGAACATCTTAGTGTTTCTCAATCTCATTATTATAAATTTGCCTTATAGATTTGCTCCTGCAAAATTGTGTTCTTGTGTTATGTCGCCGTCATGCCATAATTTATAATATTTAATCCACGTCATTGCGTCAATGTTTCTATTGCCAAATTATCTTTTTGTGTTAAAATGAGCATTTAGATATAGATTGCCTTCTATGTTGTAAAAGTATCGGTTTTATCATGTTCGTATTTTTTGATAGACGTCTTTATTAGCTTCTGATAAATTCTATAACCCTTTTGATTTTAGTCACCAATAGCGTTAGTATCTGGCCTTAAAATTTTCAGAGGTTTTCTTTTCCTGTACTTCTTCTTTTTCCCAATTGTTTAATTTACAGCTTGCTTTATAGTTGCGTATGTTGTGAATTTATATATAGCCTACATGTATACTGAAATAAGATAGAACACATACGTTCACTTGATTAAAATGATATCCTTAACAACTTTAAAGTTTATATTTTAAGCGCAACAGCTCGAGTGGTAATTAGTCCATTGACAACTTAAATTAATTCCGTTCGATCAATTGATTTGATATAAACCAAGATAAAGTAAATCACCCTAACTTCTAAACACTCGCATTTGCGTACGCTTTAAAACCTATTATGCAATAGTGCCAGATATTTGTAAATTTGTACTTAAAATTAGGTGCTAGAAATTTATTACACGTTTCTCGGAAATTCCCGAACTCCAAAACTATTTGTACCTATTGCAAAGATTCCTTATTCCTTAAAGAAAGGCGAATAGTGCGCTATAAAAACACTGATTTGTTTAAAAGCGTCCCTGTTAACGACGGGCGTAAAATATCTTTTTACCCGGAAAACTCGCAGGAACAAAGTTACCGAACATTAAACACACAACTGGATGTCGTGTAATCCAATATCAACCGAATAAATATCCTTGAAACGTATCTAATGTTGCATGTAAACTGAACACTTTGAAAGCTCTATTTTTACGTGTGCGGAGAACCTTGAAATATGAGTTTGGATACTCCTGCCTTACCGCCGCCGGTTGTCCTAGCCGAGTTTATTGCGAAACTAATTCAGTACGACCCGATATTTAATATTCCTTTTACAAGTCCGGCGAACAACCGAAAGTTTTGGGTATGAAGTTTTCAGGGTTTGTGCTGTATATATACATTGCGTCCTAGGAGTTACGTCAAACATTGGAAGTTGCTTAGTAAATCTCTGCAAAGTACAGAACAGAATTAAATTATTAAACCACTTAATTTTGAGTTTCTGGTTTTTCCAATAAACAGTTCACCACTTCAAAACTAGTTCTATAAATTAATATCGATGACAAAAATTAAATAAATAGAGTATGGCTAAGGATAACTGCTTTAATTTACAAAATTATGTTCAAAACTAAATTAGCAAAGGAAAGTAATGCCTTTAAACAATGTGTCCACCCTCTAAATTTACACATTCCAGCTCTTATTTTTTTGAACTTGATAACACGTTTCAACATAAATGATGTTTTATTAATTCCTTGAAACCATAGCGTGTCATAAGTCACTTACATCAACCATTCCAATTGTAAAGAGAAATTCTTTTTTAAGATAGAATCCTAGCAAGTAGTCATAAAAGTTTTGTTTGCAAATTCTCGGTGGCTACAATCACCGTAAATCCAAAATGATAACCCAGTCTTTCACTAATTGATACAAGTAATTTATTGTATCGTTAGTTGTATGAATAATACTCTTGCTGTCAGTCATCATCTAGCGTTTGTGGGATTTCTGTTCTACAATCCCCTCGCACTTAAACTTTAATTAAAAAATATTGGCCCCGAAATTCTTCTCTGCTAATCGTTGTCTTTGTCCCAAACTCTCAATGTGTAACAAGATTTCAATGGAACAATGTGGTATACCATCTTCTCATAATTTCATATGTTTGAGGACGTAGCTGACGTGCCTGCACACTAATCAGAGCAAGAGGTCCTCCCCAAACTCCACCTCTGTTGATATCTTGGAATCATCTTATCAGATATACCTTAGAGATATCGGGAAAATAAAAGAAAGGTCTACCGCCAATTTATGATAGTACCGCTCCAGCTTAACGTTCCCTCTCTTCAGTCTCTTTCATCCTCATGATGCTATTATTATCAGGTTATGAGCTTTCTCCCAGTGCCAATTCGAATGAATCATAACGGATGTTAAGTTATTTGGTGCTAACATTATTCGCAGGACTCCATTAGTATGCTCCCTTTCGTCTTTCCATCTATGACAGGAGAAGATTGTATGCTCTGCTGTGTCCTCATTCCGACAATACGCATATTGTGGTACATGATCGTTTTTGAATCTGTACGCGTAGGCTCTAAATACTCCATGGCCACATAGGGTTTGCGTTCAGTAATAATCCGTTGTTCTATGTTGGCACTCCATCCACCCTTTTAGTTGGGGAATCAACAGCTTTGTCCATTGGGCATTTATATAGTTCTCATTCCATCTCTCTTGCCACAGATCCATTATTTTTTCCTGTGTTCTTTCACGGGCATTTACACCTACCAATCATGTATATACTTTCTCCCATATCAGGTCTATTGGCAGCATGTCGGTTATAACTTGGAGTGCAGGCGTCGATATGGTACGGAACCCAAAAGCGACTTTCTACAGGACTTTCCTTTGCTGTGTCTTCAGAATTTTCCTATAAACTATTTTATCCACAGCCCGATACCACTCTGGCGCCGCATAAAATAATGGATGTCACTACACCCGCTAGCAGTTAAATACGTCCTCAAAAAGGACGGTTCACAATATGGGCACAAGACCTGAGCTCTGCGGCACACCTGCACTTATCGAAACAATTTTCCTCCTGGTGAGCTGCAACTGTCTATCTGCAAAATAGTCTATAATTATATTAATTAAATAATTTGATATGCCTCTTTTTACAAGTTTTCCTATTATCAATTCCCATTCTGCCGTGTTAAATGCATTGCGTACATCAAGAGTTATCAGTGTACACTCACGGACACCCAAAATGTCCGGTCTAAGCCACAGTCTGAACGAAACGTTCCACACACCCGAGTTGCCCGCGGCGTTTAGACTACGCATTGGACCGGACATTTTGGGTGTCCGTGAGTGTACATCACCTTTGCCCACACTCGTCGATTTTTTTTTTTGACATCTTCAATAGCATGTATAGTGGATTTTCCTTTTCTGAAACCGTACTCGTTTCTGGCAAGATCTCCTTTCGTCTCGGTTTCCTCTATTATCCTGGATCTCAGCATGGTTTCATACAGTGTACTGATGGTATTCAGCAAGCATAAGGATCTATACGATGTCCGGTTGTTTAGGTCTTTGCCTGGCTTGGGAAAGAGGACCACCCTTGCAATCTTCCATTCCTTAGGGAACGTACTGCTGTGTACTGAAGGTACCAACAAAAATGCAAAATGAAATTAAAAATGAAAAATTAAATTAGCTAGCTCACAAGATAAAAATTTAAAAGGGCGCAAAAGAACAATTAAACTCAGGGTTACTCTCACAATTAAAGTAAAATGTGGGTGAAAGAAATCTGACTTTCTTTAATACTCCAAAAATTTAAAAGGTTTGATCTCAAATAAAAGAACAGTATTTTGAAAGACGTAAATAATCAAAATTTTTATTATTTTAAAAAAAAGAAAAAAAAATTTTAATTACAACTATGCAGAAAAAAAACCTTGGACAACCGATCCTGGTCGAAATCAAAACTCCATTTGACTCTAAATTAAAAAAAGACAATGCTAAACCCTTTATCAAAGCAAAAGATACCAAATAGTTCAGGAAGATAATCCTTTTTATATCAATTCAATCCACGTGGTCTCAATATTTAAACAACTAAATTAAACGTGGACAATTCAAGTAATTTACATAAATGAAAACTAAAAGCAAGCACAATGCTTCTATTCACCCAACCCGAAGTGATTAATTATTCAATAGAAAACAGTAAACTAGAAAACGGAAAATTTAAACTCTTTAAACTTAATATTTATCTTCCTGCACGTAAAATAATAAAAGATCTTACATCTAAATTGTGTACACAAGAATATAATATCAATTATTATAAAATGAGTTCCGTGATGGACGACATAAAATCAAAAACGTGAATTCAAAACTTGAAATCAAAAATCACAAAACGTCAGCAATGAAATACAATTTTGCATCTACTTACTCTCGTGTCAATAACGGAACTGTCCTCACAAGGTTAAACAATCATATACACATAAACAAATTCTACAGCTGCGTGCGCTGCAACGCACAAAGATCATAGAAGAAAAACTTCTAAGAAGGACATGAGCTACATGAACAAATGCTAACAAATTAAAAAGTGAAATTAATTTAAACAAACTGAACAATTAAATAAATAAATAAACAATCCCAAAACATTAACTAAATCTTACTTAAAATTAAAACAATTTGAAATTTCTCGCAACATTGAGAATGGCTTATCGGAAACACTGAATTTACGACAACCGGGGAGCCAGGCCACAGCAGTACGTTCTCCCAATATCTGATTCCTAACTCGTGGGAACAGTGTGTGATTGTAGCAGCCAGCATTTTTATTCCTTCCGCAGGTATCCCATCAATGCTAGCAATCATAATTTCATAATATATAAATTTAGTAAATACGAAAAATCTTACAGTTTGGTTACAGTTTCAAACGCGTGTCTTATGCGTATTTTCATATCGTGTTGTTGGAGGAGTATTGTAAACAATATCTTTTATGTATCCCCATAAAAAGAAACTTTCACAAAATTCAAGTTACTTAGAAAACGTCAAGTTCCAAAGATGCAATAATATACAGGGATTCCATTTAAAAAAAAAATACAACTTTGATACTTTTAGGGCTTTTGGATATATCCCAAATCTAACTCTTTTTGAATGTCACGTATTTTGGGCACAATATTCCGTGCCGTATAGCGTGAATGACCCTGTATATTGCATTGTTACGTATTGCATTATTTATAAACGTCCCATCAGGCTATCAATGCATGATACTAAAATAACACTAAGCCGGCCTAATCCCATTTGAATTCATACTTAATTTTCAATTTTTGTTTCTCTGTAGTATATATTTTATACGGACAAATACACTTTTAGATGACAGTTGAAAAGCAATTGAATCAAATTTTACAAATTTGTTATCAATTCAATGAATTGTGAATGACATTTCTGAAATTTATGGATAATACTTATTTAGAATATATTTACAAACATCTAACCATAGAAACTAGTTTTCTTTTCTAAGACAATTTTTTCATTAATTTAATGCCTTCCTGTACAATCTCCATGCAAGAGAAAGTGAACTATTTGCATGTTACTTTAAACAAACACTACATAGAAGCCTTGTCTGCTTGGCAGGCTGAAGGCACCTGAATCATTTTTATCCCTGTTACGCAGTAAATTCTGAACTACAGACCTTCCCTCTATACGTCTACTCCTAGGAGCAATTTACGCACAAGATTGATTAATCCTATATAGATTTCGGTTTGAACTCCTGATTTCTCTGAGAGGATTAGGAATTCTCTACCTATAAATCAGTCGAATATGAATGGCCATTGTGCGCGACGAGCAGCACGGTTAGTTCATGTTCATAACGCGTGATCTATAGCCCGGGAAAGTTTCCAATTCGTGTACGGGGCGGGATTTATAAGGGTCGTTAGTTGTTCGGATAGGAACGTTAGCAAATTTTGCGTCCTAAAAATCTCTGTACCTGCCGTAGTTTATTGCTAAAGTTGAGAATGCGAATCGATAAAGATTGAAACTTTTCATTTATTTGAGATTAAATGCGCAGTTTCTTTAGTTAGTGAACATAAACAGAAAATATGTTAAAATGCGATGGTGTAAATGAATATTTGTATCTTGCATTCATTATTATCTTTTGTTTTGAGTCTTTCATATAAAAAATATGGAACATTTTTATTTGCTTCTTATACAGTTGAAAATATAGTTGGAATAAAAGATAAAATTTGATTTAGAAGACAGTTTTTGTTTTGGTCAAGTTTTGGTTCTATACATAAAAGTGGCAACTGTTCCGTAGAATTCTACTTTTTATTTTTTCCAAGATTATTAACCGTGCCAATGATTGTAACTGAACAGTTGGCGGAACCTTGTTTTACACACATACGATCTCCAACGTTAATAACAACGTTTTTCTTTTATGGTATTTTCCGTTGAATACAATATCATTTCAAACCGTCAGAAAAGAATTGTTTGTCTAAACCTGGAAAATACTGGATCACAGCGTTTTCGATCTCAACATTTGACCCATATTTTTTCACCAAAGATTTTTGTTTCAAATTAGAAAACAGGCACAAGCTGCTGGAAACTCGATCTTTGACATTGCGACCACGCACGTGTGAATCCGGGCGTTATCCTGATGAAACACGATTTTTTTCTTGGCCAAATGCGGAGGTTTCTTCTTACTTGTGGTCTTCAATTTATCCAGCAATGTAGCGTAGTACTGTCCGTTGAGTGTTGTACCTTTTAGGTAATCGAGAAGAATTATTCCACGACTATATCAAAAAAAAAAACCATCACTTTTCCTGCAGAGAGAACGACCTTTGCCTTCTTCGGAGTTGGCTCCCCCATCGCAATCCATGTAGCAAGGTTTCATCGACGGTTATTAATCGTCACAAAAATTCCACTGAATTTTTTTATGCAGGGTAAGACACCAGCACGGATAATTTGCTCATATCTAAATCTTTATGTAAAATCATTTGCATTCGTTCATAAGATATCCCACAATATCCATAACAGACAGTCGACGATCTTCCATTACAGTTTCATGCACTCTATCGACCATTCGTCAGTTGCTGCGGTTTTCGGGCACCCGGAACGTTCTTCGCCGATTGTCATCTATCGAACGGCGAAAGATATCTTTTGCTACAATTACTTCATATCGATAAACCCGGAAGCTAGCAGTGCTATCGCGTACGCTGTTTGATATACCGCTGAAGTTGTTTTCAAAGCCTGTCTGTACACTTTGTTCCCAAGTACTGTACACCAAACAGGTGCTCCGTATAGAGCAATAGAGTACCACCTGCACTAACTACTACCTTTGCATACTACCAGGCTCTCTAGATTGGGCATGATTATCGCTACCTCAATATTTCCATCCCTACTTTGTTGTGCTTTTTACGTGCACGCCAAACTTAAGGCGTTCTTCAAGTATTATTTTCAAATATCTAATACATTTCGTCAGCGTTGTGTGTGTAAATTTTTGTCTTATTATTATATATTCCTTTTTCAGTTTCCATTTGCATATTTTATCGTCTGTTTATGTTCATAACATATGCTGTGGGAGATAAGTTACAACGTTGCTTTACACTTCCATTTGTCCAATTGTATCCAAAATTATTGCTAAGTTATTCTATGGTCCAGTTCTCTTTCTTACACAATCATCATGGTTTTATTATATGGACTTTGTTTTCTCAAAATCAACAAAGCCAGATGAACTTTCTCATTCTGTATGCTTTTCAAGAAGTTGAGCTGTGAATACGCCATCCATTGTTGAACGTCCTTTTCTAAGCATCATCTATTCCTTAACGCGTAAACATTCTGATATGGTTTACAATCTCTCACTGAGTATAGTAAGTTGAGTCTAGTTTATTAAAGAAATGGAACCCTTTATCTTTCACTATGGGTATCTGCACTGTTTGAATTTGTCCATATCTTCAATCGAATACATTCAAAGTGGTCTTAGCCTTTCGGCCGGTTGCGATATGCAGATTAAACGAACGCTTAAAACTTAGTTCCTTAGAATTCCATGGGAGAAAACTACTTTCTCAGGAGTTTTTGCATCAAAATAGATAAAACTCAAACCTGTGACCTGTGTACATTTTTTTTTTCAATTTTCACTAGAAAATGTATAGACTATCCTAAATTAGTTTCCTGCTAAAATTATCTCTATTGATGTGATACTTACACTTGTGTATTTTGGATTAAAAACCAAATAGTCTCTAACTTAAAAATTTCACATTACTTCTCGTTGTCCTTTTCAACAGCTTCTCAAAATAAAGAAATCTACACTATATTCTTAAACAAAAAGCATAAAAATGTTATAGATGAAGAGTATGTATGGACAAATAGCTTAAAATGTTGCTCTAAACAATTTTATTTTCTGTGCAAAATGAATAACAATAAAAAATCAATTAAATTTTATCTCTTGCTAATTTTTTTCAGGTTAAATGAAAACTATTTTCATACTAACGAAGTTCTAGTTCAGTAAATACAACTTTAAGTGATACAGTCACACCCAAATACCCAAAACGTGTGAACACAAAAACTGTTTATTAAATTTTTAAAGGTGAAACATTTTCTTAATAATAAATAACTAAACTAAATACAATTTTCAAAAAAAAACAAAAAACTATTTAACCCTCGCATTTTAAGATATTATCAAACTGTAACTATTTAACTAATTATTTCTTTTCGGAACAGGTCCATCAGAATTAATGGTGTCTGGGCCTCACTTGTCGCGAATTCTGGATCATTTGGGACATCAGTTTAGCCTGTTGTCCATTTCTATGTGTTGGAGCCAGAACGCCGCTTAGCCTAGACCCCGGTACTACATGTTCTGCCGAGCTCACTGTTGAATAGCTCCTTTCCTGCAACAGGTATAGTGATATAAAAGTAAAAACTGGATTAGTACAAAAGGTCGTGTTTCTGGCCGTCTAACCAAAACACGTCTTACGTTCGTCGTTATTATTGTTACCCGATGTTGTTAAGTTTTTACTTATTTATTACATGCTTAAATGTGAAGACTGAATACAATAGAGAAATAAAGATCTGTTTATAAAATATCGATGTTGTGGCCTTATTTCATGAATATCCGTATTATCCTCATTTGTTATTGACTGCTGTTGATATAGAATACATTTTTGTGCTGTATATAATAGTCAGGTATGTAATAAAGAAAGCAAAGCTCAATAGATCGACAAGAAATCTTTATAAACGGTAAGTATTTTAAAAAAAGACTGCTGGAAAGTTACACAAAAATACAGCTGAAAAATGCTACAAACAAAACATAAATTCATTTTGAAAACCAACAGAATCACACACTTTCCATGAAAGACACTGTCACCTCAAACCAAACAGTAAATCTTTGTTGCCAAAAGAATGTTTTAATATAATATATTTCCCCGATTTCTGTTATTTCTTTCTGATTATTTTGATTATTGATCTTTTTTTTTTTTTTAGAAAAAAATAAGTATTTCAGAAGGCTAGAAACATTCAACGCTACTGATTATAGTTTAATGCGGTGACCCCTCGAAGTAGACTAACGTTAGTCATGAAGATTGTTTCTGGACTGCCAAAAGAATTCATTAAGTCATTCTAGATATTAACATCTTAATTTTGTAAATAATACTTTGTCGGAGAAATTAAAAAAAATAATCCTATCTAAAAAATATCAGGGGCAAAAGTAACAAAGTAGTAAATATAGGTTTCTCATTCAATTTTAATCTCAAACACTATTGCAAAATATTACTTAATAACTCTCCGACAAAAAAATATTACCTTATGCAATAAATATTATTAACTTCCAACAGGAAAAGCTGAGTCACCAGCAACCCTATCGTACTGTGAACTCAGTGTAACATTAAATACCCTTGCTTATCGAAAGTTAATATCGCAGAAATCAGTTTTCTAGACAAAATAATAGCAGAGGGATTTAACAAAACGGATATTCGTTTCACACCTATGAGCCTATCTATGCGACTTTAGTAACACATCTACACGGGCATCGGTAAGAAAGGAAGTCCCACATAGGTAAGGAAAAACATAAAAGTTACCATAACAACACAACTTGCTTATTATTTATCTAAAACGATATGCAAGGACTGGAGTGTAATAATAGGTATACAATTTTATTAATTCGGAACAATTCCGAAAATTCGTAGATTTCCAGTTTCTATTTTTATTTTTATAAGTACGGTTTTATCCACGAATTTCTCAAATAATTACCTGGTTGCCTGTCAAAATATGGCCAACATTGGATTTTATACCCGTAATTTTTAATAAGTAAATCAAAATAAGTGCAGGACCAAGATTCTAAAAAAAAAATGTAGAAAAATAGTTGAACAAATTGACGGAACCGTGTGCTCAGAAATAATGCTCCATTACATCAGGTAGTGCAGAATTTGTTTCGGCGGTTTTACGAACGTCTTACGAATTTGATCTACTAAAAGCTGTATGCATACATTCAAGCAAAACGAGGTATGAACCATTTCTGGGAAAAAGAAAACAATTTCTGCCTTAGTTTTCTAAGCATTAAAAGCACTTAAAACCAGTTTTCAGAGCTTCTAACTCAAAATGCATGCGATGATGCCTGTAAGTAGGGTTCAGTTTTTTTTTTTTTCACAACGATTGGAGAAAATAAATCAAACTTATTTTTGATTTATAAATGCTTTGGCTCTAATTCTGTTACAAAATATCAATACTTTTAATGCCATTTAAGTTAGAAAAGGATATTCATTTTGTCACGAGTGTTATATTACATCTAAATTGTAATATTTCCCTCATTGCTGATTATCACTGTATCGTGGACACCTAACCATAAAGTATCAAATACAACGATAGCGTTTATTGATATTTTTTCCCAGACCATGTTGTTAGAAACGCCCAGGTAATAGATCCAGAGTCAACAAATCCTCAAGTATACGCATTATGGTTTTTATTGTGCCTTCAAGTGTGCGGGTAATGATTTCTTGTCTGCAAATATTTCAGATATTTACGCTAAGATGGATTTTACAGCTTAAAGGAACAAACCTCTTTGGGCTTTGGGTTTTCCAATTTACGTAACATCTTTCTCTAAAACTAGTTTGGATAAGGTGACACTTTCAGCAGTTTTTTGACAACTATCCTCAACTCTTCCTTTAAAATTACTTATATCTCTTCTTCAAATATTATATTATATATTATAAAAGAATATATTCTTATAGCACAAATAGCTGCAGAATATAGAATTGTTCAGTGTTAATTGCCTAAAGCTATGAGGTTTGGCATATATCTGGCGGTTTTATGAGATATGTCGGCGGTAACTACTCAAGCAAGTTTTAAAATCAAATTCAAACTGGGACTAGAAAAATTCTATTGCGCCACTTCGGTGGAACAGTCTCCTAAGCAGCAAAACAAACCAAAAAGAGAGCAATAAGTATTCCAAACTAAAAATCTTAGAGTCTATATCAAATATATATATATAGAGTAAATATCAAAATATCAATAAGAAGTGAAAAAGGAATCTTGAAATAAATCTTGATATATTTAGAAAATTATTATTCATATAGAATATACAGCGTTACTATAAAAGAAATAGACACATTTGATATTGTATAAAACAAAAGTTATTTGTGATATCGACATGCATTTTGCGCTGTTGAGCAACTGTAGAAGTTTTGATAGTACAATTGGTAGTACTGCGCAAGCATAATAGTTACGATGGCCGCAAACTCTACTGAGAAAGCATATTGCGTGCTTGAATTTGCCAAAACGAAGTCCGTAACTGTTGTCCAACGACATTTTCGAACACGTTTTGGAAACCACCACCTACTAGACAGTCGATCTATGATTGGTACAATAAATTTGAAACGACAGGGTGTTTATGTAAAGGCAAAAGTCCGGGAAGACCTCGTGTGTCAGAAGAAACAATGGAACGTGTTCGTGCTGTTTACCAACGAAGTCCACAAAAGTCAACAACACCTGCAAGTTTGGAACTACAAATTCCGCAACCAACTGTGTGGAAAATTTTACGTACAGCATCTACGTGAAGATGACAAGCTTAAACGTCAAGATTTCTGCAATGAAATGCTGCAACGTAATGAAGATGAGTTTTGGGAGCGGATAACTTTCAGTGACGAGTCAACGTTCCACATAAGTGGCAAGCCGAATAAACACAACGTCCGAATATGGGGGACTGAACCTCCGAGAGTGTTGGTAGGGCATCTGCGTGATTCTCCTAAAGTGAATGTGTTCTGTGCTGTATCTCGCACAAAGGTGTAATGTCCTTTATTTTTTGAAGAAAACACAGTAACGGGAGCTACATATCATCAAATGTTGATCAATTGGTTGATGTCTCAACTGCATGAGAACGGGGGAGAACTTTATCTTCCAACAGAATAGAGCACCTCCTCACTGGCACCGTGTCGTTAGAAATTATCTGGACGAAACACTTCCACAACGCTGGATAGGCCGTGCAACAGCCGACAACCGCGTTCTCGTACGGTGGCCACCAAGGAGCCCCGATCTTACACCGTGCGATTTTTTTCTATGGAGATTTGTGAAAGGCCTGGTTTGCGTCTCTCCGCTTCCTAATGATTTAGATGAGTTAAAACAACGCATCATGTGAGCTGTGGAAAGTGTCGATGCAGATATATTACACCGGGTTTGGAATGAACTAGACTATCGCCTTGATGTGTCCCGTGTGACAGGAGGAGCCCATATTGAGCACCTATGAGTTCCCAAAGTAAACTTTAAGAATCACTTTATAAAATAGTTTAAACGAATTCATAATAACGTCATTAGTTTTGGAATAATAAAACATTGAAAGTGTCTATTCCTTTTGTAGTAACCCTGTATATTTCTGGCTATATTTATGCTGAGATTTGACATAAAACCGTCCGTAGCAGACTGTAGGCTGAAACGGGCGGTAATGGTATGTGGTGGGGTAAGAATCCTACAAACACCGCTCTCTAGGTGATTAAATTTTAGTTACGGTGCAAACTAGACACGTTATCCCTAATTAGGAATATAATATGCATTCGCCAATACGTGACATTTCATGAAAAAAAGTCATGGATGGAAAAAATAAGAAGAGGTCCGAAGTGATACCTTGCAGAACTCCTGAAGATGGATGAAATTTAACGATTTTGTGTGTGAAAATACTTAGTTAGATCATAGGAATTTTTTTTTAGTTTTCAGTGTATGCCTTAGCTCAAACCAAAACACACTTCTTTTCTAAAGAAAATCGCTAGAATGTATGTCACCCGTAAAGAATTCAAACAGTTGCTGCTGGCGATGGAGATGACGTTTTGTTTTTGTTAAACCGTACGCATTAAAAGAATGGCTTCCGATTTACGCGAAGTCGTAACGACGATCCGCGTATTTACGCACGACACCAGCAGAGTGTGGAAGGGTAAAGAGCAAGGAAGCACTTACGAGTCGGCCGGTTGTTACGTTTTATAAATAGGAACGCATTTACATAGGAAAGAAAAGACAGTCGAGAGTAGAAGAAGAGAAAAAAAAGTATCGTGGAGTTCTACTGTCCGTCATCGTTTCTATTTTACGATCCGTCGTCGCTATTACATAATTCATGTTTAACCTCTGAACGTGGACGGAACAATGCTTTACGGATTTCGCTTGTTACGTGAGCAGGGTTCACGTTTCTGACATTCGTTGGTTTATTGAAAAAGAAAAGAATCTGTGAAGCATTTACACGACAATAATGAACTAAGAAAAATCATAAAATAGATATTCGCTATTCTACAGACAAATTTATAATTGAGTCGATACCAGTGACTTCGCAATATCTAATGAAAGAATCATAAATAATCTATCATTGTTTTGTAAAAGTAGTATCTATGCTATGATGTCTTGATTCCCAAAATGGAATGATTTAGAAAAAGTAACTTCAACGATGTCGCAGTTCCGGTTACACTGGAAGTCATAGCTAACTTTGATATTATAAATAGAAATCTATACACCCTTTTTTGCATTTTAGATTCTACTCGGTACCTACTTTGAGCCATTTCAAAAGGACTTACAGTGTGTGACTGGTTGCGTGGATTTGCCTGTTCTACTTTATCAAATTAAGCAAAAAATTGCAAAAAATCTTTTTTTAAAGTAACATTTCGTCAACAGTCGTTGATCTAAACTAGTGATTCTCAACCGAAAGACTGGGGATTGGTCCGCGGAAAGGCCCGGCAGCACATATAAAAATGTTATCAGGGAAAATAAAACAGAAGTAGATCTACTATATCACAATATTATTAAAGCAAATTTTAACAACGACCGGTTTCGGGTAGAAAACACGTCTTTCGACCGTAACAATTACTGTTGTTCGTGTTTTTGTACACGAAACCGGTCGCTATTAAAATTTGTTTTAATAGTAATATTGCGAGTTTTTTGTTTCCCCTTAAACATGATCTCACACAGAGTCCACATAAATAATTTAAAAAAGTTATCAAATAAATAGGAATTTTGAAAGTAATATTCATTGTTACCTAAAATTTTCGGCACCGAAAGTGACCGAGTGAAATCCAAAAAGAAAACCAAAAAGTTGCTGCGCTACCACTTTACAAACCTTAGACTCAGTGGGTTGATAGTTGACAATCATGCAGGGTGCCAGCCGGCTCGTCGGCGAGGGAGTGGGTTGAACGAACAAACCCAAGATGGAATAAAAATTTCGGCGCCACCTGCTTAGGTTTACTTACCCTGTCATGTCCCCTAGATAAGCAGGAATCCAAGGTGTTAACGAGTACCAAGGGGTAAAGCAGTTTGCAAGTCAATACAAAAAAAAACAAAGACAGAATTAAAAGTAACTCGTTTAAACGTTTATTGCAATTAAAAGTTAAATGAAATGAATATGCAATTTTAAATACGGACAAAGAATTAAAACAAAAAGCCCCACGATAGGACTCCAACACCGAACGCTATGGCCAACGCAATCAGTTTCACATCAATAATATAAAGGAAAATCTTATCCTAAGAATTAAAATTAAATTTTGAAAAGTTTTAGAGTTACCAAAAAAAAATAGAATTTATTGAAACAAAGTTGAAATTCTGAATTAAATATACCAGCGGTGAATAAACCACCCTGTATATCACATGCCGATAACTAATCGGTTGATGTTATAATATAATATTAAAGAATTAAACGGTTAAACTGTTTCAATTATACCCTCCGATCTATAATATACAAAATTTCTAGAATTATTGACTAAAACATTAAAACAAAAAAAAATTAATTGATCGGGGTAATTAATTAAGAAAGAACGTTTTATTCGCAGCAAGAATTTAGTAATAAAAAAATATATAACGTGCACTTAGCTTGGGTCCCTCAGACGGTGGTAACGGGGCTTGGATGTGAAGTCCTATCCGAAGAAATCGTGATCGGGCTCGACTTGGTAAGCAAACGAAAGCGGGATGTCCGTTGAATTCCCCAAGGGCGGTGCAGGAACAAAGAAAGCCGCAGAAAACCTCAGCCAAACGTGGGTATTCGGATCCTCACTTGAAACGACGTTAAAATTCCAAAACTCCAAAAATAATACGACGATAAAACCTCGGTGAAACGGGCTTTTCCAATGTAGCGAAGAAAAATTTCAAAATGGCGTTGCAGACGCGTGGGTTCTCAAATTATCTCGAATAAATCGAATCCATCAGCCGTGGTAATCACAATTCCACACCAAACATAAGCGAAGATACGGCCGATGATTATTTTCGGTAAACTTCCATTTAAATCCACATATGTGAGAAAATATCCGAAATTCCAAAAACAGGAAGAATTTACTCTTGAGAATACGTCTTACACCATTTTTAAGACCCAAAACGAAGATGATGCCGGAAACAGGAAACCAAGAGGGAGAATACGTCACACGACCAATCGGAAAATAGGAAATTAAAATTTGAAAACTGACAACGTACAAGAGGCGCCATCTAACGTCGAAAAGATGTGAACACAAAATATGAAGATCTATCAGAAAGCAATCAATAGCAAATCGATGCCTAGAAATCTATATACGGATGAATGATACAAACAGAACTAACCTTAAAAATTGAACAACTGTCAAAACATAGAAAATGAATTTCTGGAATGAAAAATAAACACAAACCAGGACCGAAATTTAAGTGAAACAAAACAACATCTGAAGGTGACTGAAAGTAAAGATTCTCAAATTCTAGCAATCAAGAGGGAAGAAAGGACCAAAATAATTCGATAACGATACCCGATGAGGAAAAACAATACATAAAAGCATCTCTGAAATTAGAAGGCAGATAGAAAAGGAAATAAAAAAAAACGAAAGCTTGTCGAAAAGACTGGCCGAGTACTACACAAGGTAGGTGAAGAAAAAAAACCGTAACAACTCCCCCCTAACCCACATAAGAAATTTTCAACGAAAATTTCAAAGCTTAGGCAAAGGAAGAAACCGAGGGAAAAACAGGTCAAACAGCCAAACAAACAATGCGTACAAGAGAACCAAAACGCTAAGTGTGATAAGAATTTAGAAGATTTAAAGTCTCGAACGGCGACTTCGGACTGAAACAGCTGAAGGCTAAAAAAAACACCAAAACTCAAGCTCTAAAGCTCATACAAAAGAAAACCAGAAAACCACTATCCGACTAAATCGGAAGAACGGGGACAACAGTCAACCCAAAAGGGGTGTGTCTTTTTTATGAAAAGAAGTAGACACAAACTGCAACAATAGCGGGAATCAACTTCAGCCAAGTCCGGGAGCAACTCCGCACGACTACAAGTCACAATCAGATTATAAAAATGAAGATGAAGGGTTCGAGGAAAGGAAAGAAAGTAGTCAAGAAAAATAAACGGGTCAAGAAGAGAGAGAAGAAAGAGAGAAGGGAGTCGTGGCTGCGGTAGTGCTGAAATAGCAAAACCCTCGGACACGCGGCTCAGTGGAGGAGGCAGGAAAGGAGCAGAAAAAGGAATCTGATTAATGATCAAGCACTCGACGAACCACAACCCAGGCTCAACAAGAAACTGATCCAACTATCAACGACATAAAAAAAAACAAAAAGAATCCAACCTATGCCCGGAACACACAAACTTAGCGATAATCAAACAAAAAGCTGCCAGGTCTCAGCGAAGGCAGGATTGGGGACAGCGCCCACAACGAACGTAATCCTAAATGCCTAAAAGGAGTCAAAATCGGGAAAGATAAAAGTCAAATCCGGGTATAAGAAAAGCAAAGCCTAACATGATCTAGATGTCCGAGATCCAAAAGAAATTCTGCCTAGCCCAAAAAAATCCCAACCAACCCGACCCCACACTTGTACAAGGCCCAAGGGGAGGCCAAAACGACACTAATCGGTAGGTTGACTCTTCAAATGCGATACATGCCAAGTTCCTAGAAGTACTTTCTCATCCAAACTCTTCAGCTCATAGGAATTTCTACCAACTCTTCTGTGAATCATAAAAGGACCTAGGTATTTGTCTGCCAGTTTCGCGGTAAAGTACTTTGCAGCATCCGAAAGCACGAAATTCTTACGCCATACTAATTGATTAGGCAAAAACTCTACCTCACGCCTACGCAAATCATAACGTGCCTTTGACTTGTCATAAGCCTGTTGGAGTCGCAAACGAACATCCTTATAAACTCTAACTAATCCTTCCGATCGATGTTCAAAAGTTTCTTTAATGTCAGGTGGTACGACTATCGGTTGATTATCTTTGACCGTGCCTCTATGATCTGTACCGGTCAATATCATTTCACGACCGAAATTCACAAAATAGGGTGTTAAACCTGTGACTTCATGCTTAGCAGTACGAACGGCACAACTCACCTTAGGCAATAACTGGTCCCATTTACGATGATTCGTAGATACATAAGAAGTCAACATTGTCTTCAGCACTCTGTTGATTCGTTCCGATGGATTCGCTTGGGGATGGTAAAAAGATGTATACAAAGGCTTTACTGAATAGGTTCTCAACAGTTTAGTCATTTCTTTGGATCGGAATTGCACACCGTTATCTGTAATGATGGCCTTCGGGACGCCATACTGTAAAAATACTTCGTTCTCCAGATGTTTCACTACAGATGCAGCCGTAGCTTTACGAAGAGGGAAAAACAAAGGGTATTTGCTAAAGCAATCCGACACCACAAAAATATATTGGTAGCCATGAGTAGACCTAGGCAAAGGACCTACAAGATCGGCACAAATAATCTCCCAAGGACGCGAAACAAGTGAATGTCCTCCCATTTTACCTGCAGGAGCTTGCTGTAAGGGTTTTGTCCTCATACAAACTTCACATTTTCGAATATACTGATAAACATCAGACTTCATGCCAGGCCAATAATATTTTTGACTAATACGATTTACTGTTTTATACACACCCAAATGTCCACTAGTAGGTTCGTCATGACATTGGCGGATTATTTCTTTTCGTCCATTCTTAGGTATAATACGTTTCCATTCCGACTGCTCGTCAACAAGATCAGGATACGGACTACGCACAAGCTTATGTGGTTCACCATCGATAAGTCGAAACGAAGGATATTTATCAGGCGACGATTTAATTCCATCTTTAAGTCTATCGTACCATTTGTCTCGGCTATCCGCAACTTCAACAGACTCTAACACAGGTACAGCACGCGATAATGTATCAGGCACTACATGTTCCTTGCCTTTACGATGTAAAATGGCAAAATCATACTGCTGAATTCTCACAGCCCAACGAGCCAAACGTCCAGATGGATTCTGTAATCTATTCAACCACAACAAAGAGTAGTGATCCGTAATCACGGTGAAATGTGTTCCTTCAACATACGGTCTAAATTTCTCTATGGCCCATAACACAGCTAGACATTCTTTTTCAGTAGTAGAGAAGTTACGCTCTTGTTTGGTAAGAGATCGGCTAATATAGGCTATGACTTTTTCTCCATCATCAAAATTCTGCGTCAGAACAGCTCCTAAACCAAAGTTCGAACTATCACACTGTATGACGAATTCACGGTCAAAATCAGGGCACGAAAGAACAGGGGCAGTTACCAAATTTTCTCTAATCCTAGTCCAAGCTCTATCACAGTCTATATCCCAGTGAAAAGATTTACCCTTCTTCAAAAGTGACGTTATGGGAGACACGATCGTAGAGAAGTCTCTAATAAAGCGACGATACCAACTAGCTAATCCTACAATACGTCGAACCTCAGACACATTCTTAGGAGTGGGAATATTAAGGATGGCTTGAATCTTTTCGGAATCTACATGCAAACCTGACTGATTAACAACATAACCCAGGTATTTAAGTTCATCTCTACAAAATTTGCATTTCTCCTGATTGAGAGTAAGACCTGCCGCATGAATACGAGTAATAACTTCCTCTAAAATTTCTAGATGTTTTTCAAAAGTGGGACTGACAATGATAATATCATCCAGATACGCGAAGACATAGGGATCAAGATCAGCACCAAGAACTCTATCAATCAAACGCTGCCAAACCGCTGGACTTCCAGATAGACCCATCGGCAAACGCTTAAATTGAAACAAACCACGGTTCGGGATAGTAAAAGCAGTATAAGGTCGCGACTTTTCAGCAACAGGAATCTGAAAATAGGCCGACTTGATGTCCAATGATGACAGATAATTGGCATCACGTAATTTGTCCAGAGTATGAGATATATAAGGGAGAGGATATGCATCTTTCTGCGTCACCTTATTGAGTTGACGATAATCCACCACAAAACGATAACTACTATCCTTCTTGGGAACTAAAAGTATCGGAGAAGACCAGGGACTATTAGAACGCTCAACAATGTCCTGTTCCAACAACTTGTCCAGTTCAGCATTGACATGTTTCTGCATAGCTGGCGAAATAGGATAATATCGCTGCTTAATAGGTTCGCTATTCGTAATGATGACATGTTCGACTAAGTTAGTACAGCCAATAACATTGGGATCTCTTCCCTCAAATAACCTCTGAGTTAATTGCTCAACACGCTCACGCTGACTCTCCTTCAAATCGACATCCAAGGCAGCAACCTGCGCAACCGGAATACTAGAAGAAAAAGACCACTCGCCTCTGCGTAAATCAGGAACAATACCCATTATTCTCCAAAAGTCTGCACCCAAAATCAATGTGGACGAAACGTCGGGAACTATAAGAACGTCAATAATCTTTTCACGGTTCTGCAATCTGAAGGGAACCGAAACGGCACCAGGACTCTGACAAGAACGACCATCAGCCACCGTACAAGTAGTTAAATTCTTCTGAAGACGCAATCCCAAAGATTGAAGTAATTTCCACCCATCACCTCCTGCAATGGTTCTAGAAGCTCCAGAATCCAATAAACCCTGAATCGGAATATCAAAGACATAGACGGTAAGATAAGGTCTTTCATCATCGTTGGCGTGACCCAGAATAAAATCAATGATCGCTCTATTAGGATCAGCAACCGGAGAAACGTAACTAGAATGCGCGAGCCGGTTTTCTAACTCATTCGACACAAGTTTTGAAGAACAGCACGGACAATTCCTAACAGTAACTCCAGGTTGACCACATTTGAAACAATGCATGCGACGGGGTTGACTACAATTCGCAGCTAAATGACCTTCACCATCACAATTCCAGCATTTTCTCTGAGTAGGTGGAGCGGATACTTCCGAAACTGACGAAGACGCTGACACACAAGCAAGATCTGGTTCCAAAGACTGATTACGACGAGGCGGGGGAACATAAGCCTCTACAAACGCTTTACGAACTTCCATCTTTCTACCCAAGGTACGAAGGTTCTCCAGAGTCCGAACTTCCGCTAATGCCAACTGACTCTGATAAAAGGGTGCTAAATTTCTCAAAATAATTCGCAGACGACTGGATTCAGGAATATCGATAGTTAAACGAGAGAAAAGATTGGTCATAATCGAGATGTACAAACTCATAGATTCATCAGGACCCTGAGTGCGACGACGAATCTCATCAAACAACTGTTCATCATAATCTGGGGCTTGAAACTCTTCACGCAGTGCCACAACCAACTCATCCCAACCTGAAAGATTCTTTCGTGATGCACGGAACCAAATCAAAGCCTTACCCGAAAATAAATCTATAGCCGAATCGAAAACTTCCTCCTTCGACACATTACGCGCACGCATAAGTTCCTCAACTCGCTCTAGGAAACCATTCAAAGAAAGTTCTTTATTATCTCCTGAATAATTCAACTTCCAATGCATAACTGGTACTGATTTCTTTGGAACGGAAGGTGTTGCAACCTTAGGCGCATCCTCGACATCACTCAATTCTTCTGACGATGGGACAGGAGAAGATGACCCACCAGCAACCTGAGACAACGAAACTACGGATTGGTTCAAAGTCGAAGTTCGCACTAACTTTTTAACCTTAGATTTCAGAGTGGACGCGAGAGTGACAAAAGATACAAGTAATTCGGAACGCGATTTCCTTTCATCATCGGTAGCAGGCACACTCCTATTAACTCGACCGAGAGCATGAGCTAACTTAGAAGAAATCTTGGAAAAATCTGCCGAGGCTAAATTTCCGGTAAAAGTTCCAACCAAGTCCTCAAGCATTTTCACCTTGTCGTTAAGCGCTATCAAGTCCTCCTCGAATGTAAAAGGATAATTAGGCCACTTAAAACTTTCTAACTTTTCTACCTTTCGGAGACCTCGAAGAGTCTTCCGCATAGAATCTACCGTATCCAGAGTCGTTACCCCTCTAATTCGTAATTCATACTGTAACTCATCCTGACTCAAGCGATTAATTTCCAATTTAAAGTCCATAGTTGAGATATAAGTTCCAAGAAAATGTCAAAAATCCAAAGAAAATATGAAAAGCCAAGAATTGACCCCACCAAAAAAAATTGTGGCCCCACCAAAAAAATATTGCGGCCCCACGTTGGGCGCCAAAAGTTTGTTACCTAAAATTTTCGGCACCGAAAGTGACCGAGTGAAATCCAAAAAGAAAACCAAAAAGTTGCTGCGCTACCACTTTACAAACCTTAGACTCAGTGGGTTGATAGTTGACAATCATGCAGGGTGCCAGCCGGCTCGTCGGCGAGGGAGTGGGTTGAACGAACAAACCCAAGATGGAATAAAAATTTCGGCGCCACCTGCTTAGGTTTACTTACCCTGTCATGTCCCCTAGATAAGCAGGAATCCAAGGTGTTAACGAGTACCAAGGGGTAAAGCAGTTTGCAAGTCAATACAAAAAAAAACAAAGACAGAATTAAAAGTAACTCGTTTAAACGTTTATTGCAATTAAAAGTTAAATGAAATGAATATGCAATTTTAAATACGGACAAAGAATTAAAACAAAAAGCCCCACGATAGGACTCCAACACCGAACGCTATGGCCAACGCAATCAGTTTCACATCAATAATATAAAGGAAAATCTTATCCTAAGAATTAAAATTAAATTTTGAAAAGTTTTAGAGTTACCAAAAAAAAATAGAATTTATTGAAACAAAGTTGAAATTCTGAATTAAATATACCAGCGGTGAATAAACCACCCTGTATATCACATGCCGATAACTAATCGGTTGATGTTATAATATAATATTAAAGAATTAAACGGTTAAACTGTTTCAATTATACCCTCCGATCTATAATATACAAAATTTCTAGAATTATTGACTAAAACATTAAAACAAAAAAAAATTAATTGATCGGGGTAATTAATTAAGAAAGAACGTTTTATTCGCAGCAAGAATTTAGTAATAAAAAAATATATAACGTGCACTTAGCTTGGGTCCCTCAGACGGTGGTAACGGGGCTTGGATGTGAAGTCCTATCCGAAGAAATCGTGATCGGGCTCGACTTGGTAAGCAAACGAAAGCGGGATGTCCGTTGAATTCCCCAAGGGCGGTGCAGGAACAAAGAAAGCCGCAGAAAACCTCAGCCAAACGTGGGTATTCGGATCCTCACTTGAAACGACGTTAAAATTCCAAAACTCCAAAAATAATACGACGATAAAACCTCGGTGAAACGGGCTTTTCCAATGTAGCGAAGAAAAATTTCAAAATGGCGTTGCAGACGCGTGGGTTCTCAAATTATCTCGAATAAATCGAATCCATCAGCCGTGGTAATCACAATTCCACACCAAACATAAGCGAAGATACGGCCGATGATTATTTTCGGTAAACTTCCATTTAAATCCACATATGTGAGAAAATATCCGAAATTCCAAAAACAGGAAGAATTTACTCTTGAGAATACGTCTTACACCATTTTTAAGACCCAAAACGAAGATGATGCCGGAAACAGGAAACCAAGAGGGAGAATACGTCACACGACCAATCGGAAAATAGGAAATTAAAATTTGAAAACTGACAACGTACAAGAGGCGCCATCTAACGTCGAAAAGATGTGAACACAAAATATGAAGATCTATCAGAAAGCAATCAATAGCAAATCGATGCCTAGAAATCTATATACGGATGAATGATACAAACAGAACTAACCTTAAAAATTGAACAACTGTCAAAACATAGAAAATGAATTTCTGGAATGAAAAATAAACACAAACCAGGACCGAAATTTAAGTGAAACAAAACAACATCTGAAGGTGACTGAAAGTAAAGATTCTCAAATTCTAGCAATCAAGAGGGAAGAAAGGACCAAAATAATTCGATAACGATACCCGATGAGGAAAAACAATACATAAAAGCATCTCTGAAATTAGAAGGCAGATAGAAAAGGAAATAAAAAAAAACGAAAGCTTGTCGAAAAGACTGGCCGAGTACTACACAAGGTAGGTGAAGAAAAAAAACCGTAACATCATTTAACGAGATGGGTCGAAAATATCCGATGATTAGGTATTGAATTAAAATTTCAAGAAGGGTTAATTATTATTAAAATATAATATAAAATAACTTTCGTAACTATGTAGGGATGTTTAAATGAACTTTGATGAAATGAACACAAATTAGGAAAAAGTGATACAGCATATGAATCGACTGAAAAAGTCCTCTCAGCTTCATTCGTTTCACTGTTAATCGTCAAGGCGACCAAACCGCATACAATTGGTGAAACTTTAGTGAAGCCTTGTTTGATTAAAGCAGTCGAATGTAGTACGAGTTGAAGCTTCCAAGAAAATTCAAGATATTCCCCTACCGAACAATACTGTGAAGGCACGGATCGATTCGATGTCCAATGATATTGAAGATGAACTGATTTGTGAAATTAAAAAATCTCCATATTTTTGTTTGCAATGTGATGAAAGTACCGACTTTACTCAATGCTGCGTGTTGCTAGTTTTTGTTCGGTATTTAAGAGACAACAACACAATCAAGGAAGAACTGTTAATATGTCAAGACTTGGAAACAACATCGAAAGCAAAAGATGTCATAAAGATCATGTGTGATTACTTTGAGAGGCATGACATTGAGTGGAAAAGACATTGTAAATGTTCGCTGTTCGTTGCATAGATATCATTAAAATATTTATTTAGAAACGTCTGTAATAATGTTAATAAATGTTGAAATACCCTTATTTTCCTCGTATTTTTTTCTATACCTATCTAATTTTACCTCCAAGAAATTAACCATGCAGCCTGTTAATATTTAGTTACCAATAACATAATAAATAAATTAGAAAAACTGCAAAATTTTATATGATCTTCAGCTGATTTTAATATAATTGGACATGGACAAACTCGCCCAAAGAATGAGGCACATTGCTCACATTAACGTCGGATGTCTTTTTTGTCTTTGAATTTTATAATTTAACATTGATTGTAGTTTTAAATAATAAATAAAATTTTCTCCACTTCTTGTGTAATGTTGTTTTCCTTATTATTTTTCATTATATGCTTTAAATATATATGCTATAATATGTCTCATAGAATAGAGAATTAAAACCTAAATTTTTCTAGAGGCTCCACAAAAAAACTTTTGCGTCAGACAGAATTCCGTAGCTAAAACATTTGGGAACCGCTGAATTAAAGTATATATTTAAATTTATTGCTATGTCTTCTATACATCTGCATGTGATAGATTTGTTCATGGAAGAAACATGTCAGAAATTCGCAAAAACCTTTTATCTCCGCAGTATTTCCGTTGTTTTATCTACTCTACCCTTCTGTTCAGACGATATCTCGTTAGAATAACGGGAAATATACATACAAAACAAAAGATTAAATCGAATTCCTTTTGACCCAGTAATCCGCGTTCGTTAGAGTTCTCGAAACAAACAAGCCGTGCGATTCCCTGTGAGACCGAACAGCCCTCTCCTCCTGTCGACCTGTTTTTAATGACAGGATCATTAAATCCGAAAACAGCGAGTTTATCTCGACGTGTACCGAGTAAGTCGAGAATAATCGATCGCTGCGTGTACGCCCTCCAGTCCCCAGGAATAACGAATTTCTCCGAAAATAAATATTCCGCTTATATCCAACAAACAACTTACGTATGCGCATATAGAGGGCATTTACATAATAGTCTCATATGTGCACCTACGGAAATTGATACGTGCCACCAGTTGTGCCAAACCATACACAATGTCCATGATTAATGTTCTCCTGCAAAATGTTTTAGGGATAATTTTACTATAGATACTCCTTTCTACCTTTTCTCTTAAAAGATCGCCTCGTTCGCTGGACTTTGCAAGTGGAGGCTGAAGTGAGAATCCAAATGCGTCGCAGTTGGATTCACAAAGAAGAGAGGTGATTCTAATCAGTTTACCATGAAATCAACAGGTTAAGTAACTAGGAGCCCATTTCTATATACGTCTAGCTTGGACGAAGCAATTTGATGAGTTCAGTACTCGCTCTCTTACTGTCCATAATTCGTTCCTTTCCATGTTAGGACGAAGAATTGCTGATTTACAAGACAATACTAAGGCCAGTTCCGATTTACGATGCTTTTGCATGGCCGTCAATGTCACCCTCAAAATTTAAGTCAAAACAGAACCTTAAGCCTGATTGAAAATATCCCTTAGCATGAGGGATGTCCGCTTATTAAGATAGATGCGTCGCTCCAATCAGATTGAAACTTGCATGCATTCTAGATGCCCATATCCACTGCATAGGAGGCTATTGCCATTGCCTTAGGTTTAGTACAACGTGTGCAATGACAGCTGCACAGTGTGAATGCAAATGATAATGCAAGACCGGACATCTCAAATCAGACGAAGACCTGGCTTCAGAAACACAATTGGGAAGTTGTTGTCCATCCGCCCCATAGTCCAGACCTGGCTCCTTCTGATTTGCATTTGTTTGAAGACGACGACGCAGTTCAAGATGAAGTACGGCAGTATTTTAGCCATTTGGATCGCGCCTTTCACGAAGGGGGTACTTGCTGGGATCAGTGCCTGAACATTGGCCGCGATTATGTTAAAGAGTAGCTAACAGTTCACGTTTTTACTTAGTATTGTATGTTTGATTTCTATAAATAACGTAGTATGTATGTAATTTACAAATGTACTTTAGTAACTGAACATTCCTCGTACGTTCGAAACACATAGATTCATCATAACTTGCAAAATCCACTCCTCCGAGACTGTCTTAAACAAACCCTGATCACTGCCAAGCTCGAGTCTAAAACAACGAAAAACCTTTGCGGTCAGGTGGTCCTTGACCCCAGGATCGTCCACCTCTTCGAATTAATATCAGGGTGCCGATTCTCGAGTCGAGAGAACGTAAATTTTAAGAGAACAGTGGAGGGGATTCTCCTGGAAACTAAAATTTGGTATTCTGAAGCATAGGAAGTAACTCCCTTCTCTCAAAAGTTGTGCGATCACAGTTCTCCTGGGCCGGACCGAGGGAAGATACACAAAGTTAGGAGACGCAAGCGCAATAGCTACTAATTACATATCACGTGTCGCACACCATTTTACTTAGCAGCTGTATTCACCGCATTGTTCAAAGATTTTCAAGTGTGTTGTTTGAGGGGTTATATATTACATATATTTTAAAAATTTTGAATAAGAATTTGAGGTAAGTTATAAGTAATTAAACCGGAAATCCCGAGTGTTTGACTATGTTGGGATTTGTATATTTCTTAATAGGAGTAGTATTACTTTGGTAGTGGATAGGGATCTACTGAATTTAACATTTTTGTAATATTTTCCCACTTGTTTTGCGCCGTTTTGTACGTAAACGTTGGAGAAAATGTTCCCTTTTGCAAAATTTCATTTTGCTCCATAAATTCTATTAACAATTCTTTTTGAAATTTATTTATACATGCACCACGAGCCATGATAGCAATATAATAATTATGAATATACGGTATATAATATAACGATATAAAATATAACAAAACGAACTTATACTTTTTATGACAACAGTATCACCACCACAGACCAACGTCAATTTCATCAAACATTTGTACTACAATACAGAATATCCTATGACAAATGTTCTAATACTCTCCGAAATACGACTTGGCAACCCGGTTTACCCGTTCCCGTGTCACATCACATAACCCTCACTCGAGAATAGCGTCTTTTGCTATTGAGAGAAGGGATGTAGGAATATGATCTATCACTTCTCTTAGTAGGAACGATCACTTCTTTTACTTTCGAGAATCGGCACCCAGGTGGTTTCTACACCTAGCGCCTTCACGACCGGCATCCATCTTACCAAGAATTAGGTAATTTTTCAAATTTAGATTTATATTTTATTCAAAGTGTAATTTGTCAGAATTGCCACCCAAAATCTTGCCTACTATTTAATACTGCCGCTCGACATCAGAGATGAAGGGATACAGGCCCTCGTGTTCCCACTAGTGCTAGGAAACCGGGATCCCAGCTCTCGAAAATACCGGAATACCAGACTAAAATGAATGATTCGAAATACCGGGATTAGTTTCATCAAAACCGGTATTTCTGATATTTTCGATATTTACTAAAATATATGTAAATTATTTCACTTAGTTCCTATGTCGTTCTTAAAGTAAATAAACAGGTAAATTTGGAGAAATCGTATAAGGTTATGAATGTTTTATGCAACCCTCACCTCCTTGGGGTTAAACAAATTCAAATGGCATGATAGATCAAGTGAGGACTTGTTTTAAAGGTGTTTTAAAGGCGAAAAAATGTTTTTGAAAAGTTCGCTATGACTCTCTAATCGAAAGTTATGATCATAAAACAAAAATGTACATTTTCTTGCTTAATAGGCGCCGTTTAAAACCGACTACTTTTAGTCAAATGGCATTGACATTTTTATGACATTCACAGAAAATTAACGCAATCAACAAGCAAATGTACATTTTTGTTTTATGATCCTAATTTTCGATTGGAGAGTCGTATCGAACTTCTTTAAAAAAAAAAAAAATTTCGACTTCAAAACACATCCAAAATAAGCCCTCACTTGACCTATTATGCCATTGAGATTTCTTTAATCGCTTCCGTCCTCCTGCCCCAAGGTAGTGGGGCAGTTCTGCTCAAAACGTTAACCGACACGACTATTCCAAATTTCTACTTTAATACCATAAATACCAGTTTTGGAAAAAGGGCGCGGTATTGCGACTGCTAGTTCCCACCCTAGTTGAAATGTTTTGATCTTCGACCTTCGGGAGTTCGATACAATAATTACTGTCTTCAGAGGCAATCATGAAAGTCAAACCGTCAAACACTTCATCAATTATCATTCATTAATTTGAAAAATGGCGTACACCAACGGAGAGAAACGATATATGTTAAGTATTCTTTGCTCATGGAAGTACAACATATTCAGACGTATATACAGAACGACAGTAGACACATCAAAAAGTATTTTTCTTGATTAAAGCTTGGACAGAGTCCCAGATAAAATATGTAGGGCAAGCAAATTACAATATTGCTTCGGTTTAAATATTCTGGAAAACTTAATAGTCTTATAAGACTATTTGTGTTTGAGGAAGTATTAAATAAGGAGATTGGAACTTGAACCTTTTTTGGACATGCGTACCAAGTTTTGTAAATGAGAATATTGTGTTAATCATCATTTATGGTGGCAACAAGACGGCGCGGCGTATCTGCTAACACCGCGGCATTGTGACTACCTAACCTCCGTTGGATTGGAAACGGCAAAGTTGTTGAATGGCTGGCGAGATTTCCTGACTTAAGTTTAAATTAAGCGTTTTATGAGGAGCTGTCGAAAATAATAGCTTTCTCTTTTTGCCCCTGTGTGTTACAACGCAAAACGCACGCACACGCGTGCAAGCATAGTAATATATTTCTATACAATTTGGTTGAAAATCGGACAAAAGGATTGCTTGTGCGTACGTTTCAGATCATGATGCTGATGCTAACAAGAACAAATTGTAGATTTATAAAGTTGGTATACCATAACGCTTCGAAAAACTTCGACATAAACTTCAGAATACATTAGATGCTAATCATAAGAGAACCATAGGAAGGGCAGTTCAAAATCCCGAAAAGCGTACGTAATTGTACATCGATGAAAATAGCCGGCTATTTGAACCTTTGTTATTATTGTTGTTGACTTATTGCTACGTGTAAAACTTTGAACTTAAAATTGCTTAAATAGTGCCTGACACTTGATTACTCTCACATAGTGCATGATGTAATTTGGTTCAAAGATCACTGGTTAGATTCGTAAAACCAAGCATATATTTAGATTACACATTTTAACAACGTTTACGCCCAACTTTGCCTCAATATTTCGAATCGCGAATTTTTGGGACATTTTTAAGAGTATCGTTGTCATTTCTTTTGCGACACTTGATTACTCTCGCTATATTTTTTAGTCATAGTTAGCTGGGGGTCGTAAACTAAATGAAAACTACGTTGCTTAGCAACAAGTCAAGAATTGCTCCACAATAGTTTTCAAGTGGTGACAGTACTTGATTGTCAGTACGGGTCGTGGAAGAACTTTATGTTTAGAAGAAAAAGGAAAAATCCAAACTCTTCGAAAAGAAGACTACTCGAATCAAGAAATCCAGACGTAGCACGTGGTTAGTTAACGCTTACCTGAGAAACATCAAATACTATGGCAATAATCGGAGTGGTCGCATTGCAATGGCAACAACAGTAAGGGAGCGTCGTGTAATTTTGCAGATGGCGTCCGCAAATTAGGTCAGTAGAGTCGGAAGTAATACTTCAGTACGAACCATTCAAAGGGTAATAAAGACAAGTCCACACTTGAAAAGAAAAAACTTCGCACGAAACCCCTCCTACTGGGGCATCATAAGCAAGCCCGATTAGAATTTGCTCGCAATCATCGTGAATGGGTAAATGAGTGGAAAACAGTTGTCTACAGTGATGAAAAGAAGTTTAATTTAGATGGACCGGATGGCTTCCAATACTATTTCCACGATCTGAGGTTGGCAGAATTGTTTTCATCACGTCGTCATAGCCGAGCTGGATCAGTAGTGGTTTGGGGTGCAATTCAAGTCGAGAAGCAGTGGGACTAGAAAGGAAGGGAGACTTAAAAAATACCTGGACAACCTTCAAAGAGGAATCGCTAATATTGCCTTGGTGTTTGAAAAACGGACATTTCAACATGATAATACGCCAATACACACAGAAAGAATAATCAACACATAGATGAACGATAACAATATCGATGATCTGGAATGGTCTGCCGTCTCCCCAGACTGGAATATTATACAAAACTTATGGAGCTGGATGACGAGACTAGTTTACAGCGAAGGAAGTTTAATACTAGAGAAAAATTTATCTTAGCCATAAGAACAACTTGGGAAGCAATCCCAATGAATCTGTTAGATAACTTATGTAATTCGTTGCCTCATCGCATGCTAGCAGTTATTGAGAAACGAGGTATTACTCGATATTAAAATAAAAGATAGTTGCTTCATTTCTATTTCTTGTGGTCAAAAATTACCACCAGAGCGAAAAAGTTCTCGGAAATTGGCTTTTTAAACTATTAAGGCGAACTGGTGCCTAGATTTGTGCAAAAGACCTAATTTAACTATTCTTATAGTTGTTCTAACTAAACCTTTAGTTTTTCAAGGAGATGGCGTCAATTGTAGGGTGCGAGTAATCAAGTATTGGCCACTGTATCTCGTTTCGATTCATTGAGCCTTTTTTTTTCTGGTATTCTTTTTTTTTTCGACTTGTTCCTCCCCTAAGAGGGCTGTATATTTACTTACTAACCTGTATACTTATCGTGCTATGTACATATTTCATTGAACTCACTTCAAAACGGTAGTCTCCTTCACTAATTTGTACAGGTCCTTCACCGTGCGGGTACCGCACATCTTTAGGTCACCTTTCGGTTCTCCAAATAAACCTTATCTGCTGTGCTCTAATGATTCGCAGTCACACAGAATATGCTTGGCTGTTTTTGGTTGTCTCCCACAGAATTTGCAGTTTGAGTCTCCATTATACACAGGTGTTCCTTCACCTTAATCAGATCTATGATTACGCTGAGCTGCTTCCTGTTCATCTTCTCTACCTCAATTGCCGCATAGATTCCTAATTAAGATTTTACCATGCATTTTATCTGGAAGTATTCCTCCACTGTTCATGTTGTCTCGTCCGAACCCAATCTCCTATATATTTTCGGGCCATTTGTTTTGTTATACCAAGAAAAACGGTTCTGTTCCGTACATTTTTTTTCTGACTCTCACTTGGCGAGTTCGTTAGCCTGTTCATTGCCCTCAATTTTCTGATGTACTCAAATCAGACTTACACTGTTCCGTTCAGACAGTCCTACTATAGCCAGTTCTGTGTTACTAAAGACCAATAATTAAAATGTTTGAGATTTTGACATTTTATGGCTACTTTTCAAATGTCTTGTTCGTCAATTACAGCATAATATCAAAGAGTTTTGTCAATATGTTATACATAGTCGAAATAAAACTATTTCTGTTGATTTCAAAATCCAAAGTGGTGCTTGAAGATCGAAAACGGCCATGAGAATGCGTTTCTAGTTTCTCCAAATTTAATATAAGAAATAATTTTAATATAAATAAAGATACTCGAGGCAAAAGAAGAAAATGAATTTTTGTTTTTTTAAGTAAATCTCGAGCGATTCATCAACTTTGCCGAATTTAAATCTATTACAAATAAGCGAATTTTCCATTGTGACAATCGAATATGAATCAATTTTTTTTTTCAGAATTATAGAATCGCATTTTTGGGCTAAATTTTGGTGAGTTAAATGGGTTAAATGTACTTCCTCTGGGATTTATTTAACCAAAAAGTAAGGACAGTATCGCCCTTTCTTCTTTTTTGTTCTGATACTGATATTGAATGCAAATAAAAAGCAAGAAGCAACTTTATATGTTATTCGTTAATTTTTACTTAAAATTTTGGAAATTCTGAACCTTGACAAACGTACAAAATTCCTGTGGAAATAAAAAATGAACTATCATTCTATGACCAACTGCCTCGTACCTGCGTCCACGCGTGCTGCACTATTTCACCAAAATGCATATCTACATAAATCTGGACGCGCTAAATTTATATTTTCAAGCCACATAAACCGCCACGCCAGAGAGGAGATGTGAGAATTCAATACTGCCGACTCTTCATTTAAAGCGCGCAGATACCGAATTTATACTTAGGCATTTCTCCTGGTGACCGGAACATTGAAGTTGCTATTTTTACTGGGGATTGCGAGCCTGAATAATAGATGTCTTTAGCTAATTAGTTTTTCTAAAGCTGTCAGTCGAACAGAACGCTATGAGAGAGGCCCGTCTCCTCGCTCCTAAATAAGTGGACAATAGAAGCTCCGAATGCAAAACTTTTCGAGCGTAACTTTATCGCAATTTTCCAACTTAAAACTTTATATACACAGCTAAATTGAATAAGAAAAGATAAATAGACTTGGACTCTGAAATCCTAGTCGTAATACAGTCCATTAATTTCTATCAGAGAAGTTTAAAAAAGTTACTTCTTCTTTCGGTAACAATACTTTCCTAATTAAAATATTATTTCTAGTGTCGGAAATGCTACTGTTATTCCAGTCCAATTATAAGTTGGATTATATCCAGGCTCGTTTTTTTTTTTTTTGTTATTTAAGTTTGTTTCCAATTTTAAAGCTTTGTTAATACAGTACACGCAAACTGTTCGTATAGCTTTACATAAGTCAAAAAACCTAATTACTTTTAAGAATTGTCATAACAGTTAATCTCATTTCAAATGAGAGTATATAACACACGGGTTAAATTCGAGAAACAGCCCCACAGGAAAACAAATTCTTTATTTTTGGACTAAATTATCAACTATTCTCATATTCCTGGAAGCACCTAATCTTCCCACATTCTGTTAAGTGTTCTATATTACAATTTGATCTGTTGCTTCTTAGAATATAATATTCTTTACGCCTATGTTTGAAGGCAACACCCTGAGATGTTAATCACCGATCGGATTGAAACTTCGCATATTTGTAGAACCCATTAGCTGTTGTAAATCACCATTTTCTATTTTACTAGCTCAAATTTGACCGTAAGAATGTCAAAGTAATTGTTTTTGTTCTTCCAAATCACTGAAAACTCACAATCAGAAAGTACCTACACACATTCTAAGAACAGTTTCGTTGTTATGTGAAAATATGTTAGAGCTGCAATTCTTTTGTTGAAGTAACATACAATAATGGTTGATTTGACAAACTGTACCAAACGGGGTTTGTTATATGGTATTCTGTTAACATACGCAACACCCTTGTCAATTTAGCAAAATTATTCAGAAAATTAGTAATATACACAATGCCCTTGTTAATGCAACAAATAGCATTGTTAGGTTACATCTTTTAATTTGTGTATCTACTCCGATTTGTGTTAGAATTCGCAAGTTGCAATGCACAGTCTGCATTCGTTAACGCAATTGGCGATTAGTAAGTAACTGGTCATAGCATAGTAGGTGGTGATACACAAAATTTTCTTTATAGAATATTGTAGATATCTCCGAAACAATAAAATTGTATTTTAGAATAAAATATAAAACTAAAATTAAGTGGTACGTAATTACACAAAATATACCTATCCCGACATCATTAAAAAAGGAATGTATCTATAAAAGATTTTTTCCAACAAAATTTTGAACTTAGAAATAAATGCATACCGACCTTCATAAAGGTTACACGCATGCTTAAATTAATTGCGTTTATTTCATATAATATACAGTTATTACATGTATGTTATTATTTATTGTGTAAATACTTTATTTTCTAAATAAGCAAACACAACTTAGTGATGTTGTTTTGTATCAAATTATCAGTTGTCTAGGTAATAGAGAGTTTAAGCATAACATACTGCTGTGTACTGAATGTACCAACACAGAAATGCCCAATGAAATTTTAAAATGACAAATTAAATTAGCTAGCTCAAATGATAACAATGTTTATAAGGCGCAAAAGAACAATTAAACTCAGGGTTACTATTATGAAAAGTAAAATGTGGGTGAATGAAATCTGACTTTCTTTTATACTCCAAAAATTTAAAAGGTTAAATCAAAAATAAAAGAACAGTATTTTGAATGACATAAAAATTCAATAATTTTATTATTTTTTTAAAAACAAAAGAAAAAAAAATTAATTACAAATTTTGCAGAAAAAAAAACCTTGGACAAAAAGATCCTGGTCTAAATCAAAACTGCATTTGACTTTAAATTACAAAAGGACAATTCAAAATCCCTTTACAAAGCAACAGAAAACAAAAAGTTCAGGAAGATAATAATTTTTTTCTTCAATTCAATCCACGTGGTCTCAATATTAAAACAACTAAAATAAACGTGGAAAATTCAAGTAATTTATATAAATGAAAAATAAAAGCAAGCACAATGCTTTTATTCACCCAACCCGAGGTGATTAATAAATAATTACAAATCAGAAAAATTAACAACGAACAAAAAAATTAACTCTTAAAACTTAAAATATCTTCCTGCACGAAAAAATAATAACAGATCTTATATCTAAATTGTGTACACAAAAATACAATATCAATTATTATTAAATGAGTTCCGTGATGAACCAAGTAAAATCAGAAACGTGAATTCAAAACTTGAAATCAATAATCACAAAATGTCAGCAATGAAATACAACTTTATATATCTACTTACTTTCGTATCGATCAAGGAACTGAACTCACAAGGTTAAACAATCGTATAAGTATAAAAATCTCACGCTGCGTGCGAAACAACGCACACAGATCTGTCCGCAAACGGACGAACTAGCAAAACAAAACAATATATACAATACCAGTCAACGGAAAATGTACAACTGAATGAAATTAATATAAACAACTGAACAAAAAATGAATAAATTAAACAATCCAAAACATTAACTCTCTTATTTAAAAATAAAACAATTTGAAATTTCTCGCAACATTGACAAACGCTTAACGGAATAAACAAGAAAAACAAACTGAATTTACGCAAACCGGGTTGCCAGACCACAGCAATACACTAAATTTAACACACAATTGTTGAATACCGTAAGTCAGTTGACAAAAAAGAGTTTAAGCAAACATTTAGCGTACGCTAAATATACCGAAGAAAAAGGAAGGAATAAAATCGATAAGGAGGTAAATATAAGTTTTTTGACGAAGAGGGTCAAATTTTATTTTTGATTCTACGTTTTTTGATGTAATCTCTGAATATATAGAGTGGTCCATGTAAGAGTCATGACGTCATTGCTCATTTTTTTTAAATAAGAACCTATCTACTTTATTTGATGTTTTTATGGCCTATTCCCATTTATTTGTGGAATTGGTGAATGATCCTTCTTTAACGCGTAGGAGGGGGTGGGGGAAATTAAATTTTTTTTTTAAATTATTCAAATAATTTTCTTTACACCGCGTAAAGAGGAAGCATTAAAAGTGTTTTAAATAACAAATTGTTTTTTGAACACCAGGGTGTGGGGTGACGGATGTTCTTTTTTCTTTGAAATTATTTTTTTTTCACACCACTATAAGAGAGGAACAATTCAAAATCTTTTAAATTATGTTTAAGGGACAACACAACAAGGGAGGGGGACCTTGTTGTGTTGTTGTGAAAAAAGATTAATTAAATCGTTTATTATTATTATTAAAAAATTATCCCCCTAATCCTACACTCTTGGTAAAAAAAGACCATTTAAAAATTTCAAATGAATCCACTTTTCCCAAGGTTGTAGAAACAAATTTTTATCGTTGGAAAAAATCATTCCTTTACCCCAACTCCGAGGTGTTCTACTAAAAATAATCTTTTAAAAACATTCTGATCTTCTCTGCCCTTCCCCGCCGGTACTGGATGTTCAGAGTAAAAAAAAGTCAGAATAAGACTTCCTGAAACAATGTGCAGATGATGTAACAACAACTACAATAAAGATTGAATAATTGTTCTATAACCCCATAATTTTAAAGCAACACCATAAGGGCGGTCTATATATTTACTATTTAAGACTTAAGGGAGATTAAAAGAAACATTTTTCTTCAATCGTCTCATAATTTTAACATTTTGTTACTGAACACACCAAGTAGAACCACTCCAATTCGTTATAATTGGTACAATAATGTTTCCATTACGTCACTAGTAACATAATGTTAGTGATGACGCGCCTTGTCGTTGCTTTGATTACAAATGTCGAAACTAAATTCAGCCGTTGGAAAATAATTGGAAACGTTGTGTGTAGGCTCCGCAAGCGGGAAAGCGCAAGAGCCCCCCATTTACCAATATCCATATGCTTGCTTTGCCTTTTAGTTCGTTTCTAAGAAAATATATAATTTAATTAAATGGTCTATATGACTCCATAGTGAGCGTTCTGAAAAACATTTCTTTTTCAAATACTTAGCACTTTGTAAATTTTTTTCCACACTTTTTTAGTAACTACGTAAAGGGTTCCTAGTTACAACTTCCTTTGGGAGAGTAATATCATGCTGCATGTCAAATCTTATTCGACCTCTTTTAGAGACATTCAATGTTAGTGGGCTCTCCATTTGTCGAAAAAAAAAAGCAGTCGTAAAAGCAATCAATTCAAATACAACCGCAAACGTAATTAGGGTTATGTTCATTATGTGTCAAAATGTCAAAATCTACACAGACGTTTCTATTGGTACCGTAGTTTAGCGTGCGTCCGTTAAACTTTAGCATACGATAAATTACGCGCATGCGCAATGATGTCAAATTTAGCATTTACCGTAAAGTTTACTTAAACTTTCTAATATCAGAATAAGTCATGATATACTTGATATGTGGGTCGGCCTGGGGCCCAAATCTCGAATGACGAATGTCGCATGCAACAATGTACACAGACTGTGTACATTTCATTCGACATTTGGCTATTGTCATTCGAGATTCAAGAATCGGGCCCCTGAACGCAAACGAAAGCTGATTGCTGATTAGACCATACCATGACTGCAACACCACACAGTGAGATAGATATAAACTATATCGTTTTAAACTATGAAATATAGTTTTAGTGCAATGTTTTAAATAACAAATACATTTTAGTGTTAATAAGGCAACAAAAGCAATGTGCTAAGTTAAGAAAAATTGTTATAATATGATTCGGAATTTTGACAAAAATGGAAGCGAATTTTACAACTTTATGAAGAAAACTTTGCCAACTACTTTCCTGTTTCAGCTAAAAAATTTGTTATCTGTAACAAAGTGTAAAGTTCTTCGATAACAACTTTGCGTAGTTGTTATATTAACAATTTCTTTTCCTGGACTCTCTGGAGTAACAAAATTTGTCACATTTTTGTTAATTTTATCAAAATTTTGATTACTGTGCAGAATCGGACTTTCCGATGACACTAAAAACCATGTGCATGCATTTAGAGTATGAAGAAACAGTAAAGCACTTCTTCTCCACTCCTCTACGACCACAAGAATCAGATGTGTAATCGTTGGGAAACTTGATTTTAGTTTAGAAGAAAAGACATTTCTACATAGATATTTCATATTTTTTTTATCTCAAAAATCAGTTCAACATTTTGAGATATGTTATAGCAGAAGCAGTATTGAATTAGACAGTGCTATAAATTCGCATCGAAGGAAGTGTTCCATCATTATTACCGTAAACGCAAATAACCCCACAAGAATTAAAACTTCCAATCAATAATGATTTTAGCAACTCATAAGCTCAATATTGATTATGATTGATTCCTGCTATGCGTACAAGTGCACATAGAAAAATGCAGTCTAAATTCAAAAACACAATTTTCTTATAGAGAAAATGAAATAATTTTGTCGTAAGTAAATCTTTTACTACTAAGAAAACTAAAAGTTTTAATTCAAGAAAACTTTTGTTTCGATGAATTTTTTTAACTAGGGAATATATTTGCTTAGTGCAAGTAAATATAGAATGCGCAGCAATACGTGGGATTTATTTAATATAATAAATAAATAAATCGGTTAGAGTACAGCAGCAAGAAGCTGTATCTGCTTTGTTGGTCAATTGTGTGATCGTTTTTTACCTTACAGAGTAGGCCGTTGTGTGAGTTTCTTTTAGGGATGTTGTTTAATGGAATCTTATTAGTTTTACATGTATCAATGTACTTATGTCTTATTACACGACAAAAAGGTTGGTAGACATATGTAGCGATAAATCTACCTAATAATATTAATGATGAAGTAGGTAAGTAAGCTGATGATCAAATTGGATTTAATGTAGGATCTCAGAAAGCTATTTCAACGTAAGTGTTTTTTTTTATTATCTTTTTTTTTTTTATTTTAAGGGGGTTGTCAAGGCCTAAGCATCTTATGCTTATCAGGCACCCCTGCAGAGCCAAATCTCCCTCCTAATCATCATTACGACCCCGTAAAATACCAGTTATCGTAATTGACCAGAGTGAGATTTGAACCCTGGACCTCACGACTGATAACCAAGTGCACAAACCACTGGGCTATCAGCCGGGCTCAAGATTACAGTATTATCGGTATGCTGGTATGCACATGTATCATAGTATAATTACAGAACCGAAAAGATATTCAGGTAGCACAACCTCTAATAGCGTGTAGTTTTCATCGTATTTAAACTGTTTTATTAATTCAATGTATTAATAATAAGAAACTATTTGTTTTTGCGGTAATCTGATCGATGAAGCCAAGTTCATAAGCTTGGACGAAAATAATATAAAGGAATTAATTCTTATATGAACGATAATAAAACCATTTCTTGGCCAGTATAATATTTACATGCAATTGTGCAAGGTAAGTCAGAAAATACCAATAAGGCAAACAAATAGCTCATATGCATATTTTAGTGATTAAGCAAGAACGTACGTACACCTTTCAAGTTTTACTTTAAATCTTAGATTATTAAGATTTTGTAATGAGGGATTTCTAAGCTATCATTTTTTTTAATGCATTGTGGAGTAGTTAGTTACCTTGAAAAGACTCCTGAATTTGGATCGATTGTAAGTACACTCCGCCAAAGAAGTATCGCATAATTTAGTTTTGAATCATAAAAGTATCGCATAATCTTTGTTTGTAGCATAAAGTTGTAAATATACTTTAATGCGCTCTAAGATATAATTTCTATGATTGTTTAAATAAAATACAGGCCAAATAAAAACAAGAACTCATACTTGAGATTTTTATTAAAACAAGAAATTATAATTTTGGAAAGAAAAATGTCATAACAGTAGCTTTTAATACTGAGTATTGCCACCTCTGACTCTTATGACCGCTCGTATACGGTTTGGCAGAGATTCGATTAACCTCCGTATATAAGCCTGATCCAAATTCTCCCACTCGTCACGGAGAGCATTTGCTAGTCCATGCAGGTCCGCTGGGGCAACATTTTGGGTTCGTATCCGTCTGTGAAGGAGGTCCCACACGTGCTCGATAGGGTTCATGTCCGGACTTACCGCAGGCCAATCTAAAACTGAAATACCAACATCGTTAAGGTATTCCTGGACGATTATTGCAACATGCGGTCGTGCATTATCGTGCATTAACATGAATTCGTTTCCTATAATTGGCGCATATGGTACTACATGTTCTTCTAAAATGTCCGTTATATACCTGTGGGCAGTCAGTGTACCTCTGTCTACTGGTACTAACTCTGTACGACCTGTTAAACAGATGCCTCCCCAAACCATAATAGAGCCACCAGCGAAATTAGGTCTAGGTCTGATATTACACTGCGAATAGCGCTCACCGTCTCGTCTGTACACTGAGATACGCCTATCTGAGGTGTAAAGACCAAATCTTGACTCATCTGTGAAGAGTATATTGGCCCAGTCATTAATGTTTCAATTTACATGTTCTCTGGCAAACCTTAAGCGAGCCACTCGATGGTTCCTAGTGAGACGAGGGGCTGTTACAGCTACTCTAGCTCTTAATCCACTCTGTCGTAACCTATTCCGAACAGTTTGAGTACTCACACGAGTATTTCTGACTCTAGCCAAGTCGTTCTGCAATTGTCTCGCAGTTACATGTCTTCGACGTAATGCTTGTAGTAGTAAATAGCGGTCATCTTGGCGAGTAGAACATCTTGGACAACCTGGTACAGGTCTTCTACTGTAAATGCCTGTTTCCCTATATCTGGCTACGGCTCTAGAAACACTTGACTGATTGATGTTCATCAAATTAGCAACGTATGCTTGAGATCGTCCATCTTCGATTAAAGCAACTATAGCAGCCACTTGTTCTGAAGTTAAATTGCTCATTTTAGTTTTAAAAGCGTTGGTACAGAACTCTGACTTCGCACTTTAAAATTTGTCCGTATAGGAAGACTTTCAATAAACAACTGAACAAACCTTACACATATGCATTTTTCTAAATGTGTTCTTTTAGAAAAAAAAAGTAAAAACGCTAAGTTCCATTATTTTGTTAGTGTTTTTATAGTTCACATACACGAGGCAAACTTTTTGTGAACGTACAAAAATATCTTGGTTCATAAATGCCCTTTTTTAGTTTATGCGATACTTTTTTGGCGGAGTGTATTTTGGGAGTTGTGTTCTGTAAAGAAACTTCATTCTAAATCATTGTAAGTACATACATGTTGTAATGGAGACTCTTACTTGGTTCTTTTACTGAGTCCTTTTTATGTTTATAAACATAACGAAAAAAATTGTTAGATCTGGAACTCGTTAATCTGTACATGCACAAGGGAGTAAGCCTTACATGTGCATCTACTACTACTTTTATGCATTTGAACAATAAAGGTGTCTTTGTAACTTTGATTTGAACATTTAGAAAGATAAAACTTAAGGTGGCTGCATTCATTTCATAAATGGTGTGGTGTATTTGCAAATAAGGCGGAACTCTGAAATTATTATACCCCATATTTTATCATTTTTAAAAGTACCTCCTTATTTGCAAATAAGGCACTGTTAAAACTACTTGTTCCAATCAAGTAGTTATCTCATATAAATAATAGGTACTTTTTATTTCATAGAAATAAATATTTATGCTTGTATAAAACGTTAGGATTTTAAGATAAGTTTACTATTTTTAAAAAGATATGGAAAGTGATTTAATTCAAGAATTCTAAAATTTTGCTCAAAGGCTTCATGCTTTCATTGCAAGTAAACGTAATTCTTAAGTGGAGACTAAAAGTAGTTTCATCCAAGACTGCTAACCTCTTACGTCAAGATTATGCTGTTAAAACAATTTTTTTCTTGCCTTAAGAAGTTCTTGTCTTGCGGATATTCAAACCGCAGATTTATTTGGTCGAAGACAAATTTATCTAATGTAAGCATGCATTTTTCGGTGTGTACATAAACATATAAACATTCCACGTATTTCCCTTTTTCTGTGGCGATATAAATGCGTATATACTATCATTTTAAAAATTCATGACACCAACTCTAGTGCCTATATTTCATATTTTATTAGCTATATAACTTTCATATTTCCTGTCGCACAAGCGTCATTTCAATATCTACAATGGAATATTTTCAATAAATGTGTTTTAAAGTCCATTCCACCAAGCATATCTATGAAAGATTATTACATATTATAACCGCCTCTCAAAAAGTAATATTGCGTAATTTCATTTCCGTTTATAGATAAAATCAATGAACTGCACCATTTTCCCTAATGGTTCAACATTTATCCGAAGTTACAAAGTCCTATCTCCAGCGCAAAATACATAAAATATGTATTAGCGCAGCTCGTTTTATTCTACTCTATTAAGCTAAGTTCGAGTAGAACTTTAAAGGTTACGCTGTTACACAAAGGGAATTTAAAAAGAGCCGGAGTTTTAAACTTTGTTTAAAAGGAAGTGTATTTATAATGATAATATCAAACTTTCTATGGCAGACAGCCTCGTGTACTTACCTGGTAGAAATTACTTTTGTTAAGTATTTATTCATATTATATTTACTGTAACTTAAGCAAAAATTAATCTCACCGCATATTACTAGTAAAACAAATATGATCGACCCAGTTAACGTAATTAAAAATGCAATCTATATTAACAATTGGGAGGACACTGGGAATATATGAACGCTAGTAATTCACCCCCGAATAATATGAAAGACATGTTACATTCAGTTCGAAAACTCACTAATGTGAACATTTCCATAACGAGTATAAATTGAGGCAATTAAAACTGTTGAAATGACTGCTCGTTGCGGCAATGTAATTACGAACTAGTTTTAATGGATTTTTCCGGCTAATTTCGAGTTTAATAAGCCGACATTAGTTTCAACTATTATCACTAACAATTTTCAACTTTAATTAATTAAAATTGGCGGATCTTTTTCGAGTATTTCTGAATATTTGACAGTAACAAGTATGAAAACGTGCCCAACGATTTCTATAATTTATAAATATAATTACTATGTTCAATGTTAGGCTTTCGTTGAACGATCATGTTTAGTCGATGACATACGAATGTAAAATCCCTCTATCCTGCACCAATACCAGATAAGAATGATTGGAATAATGACCATCTAGTAAGAGCTGACCCACACTAGTATACATATGGATCTAAAACTGATTAGGAGTAGTAAGAGCCAGTGTATATAGAAAGAAGCCAAGAAAGGTATTTTCGACAAACTTCAGCAAAGACGCGACCGTGTTCCAGGTGAGGTTGCTGGAAGTTGTTATTGTGTAGGAGAAATAAACAGATAGGTCGATTTAGGTAAAGGCGTCGCTATTTTCTCTAATACCTAGGCAACACTTAAAGCGATCAGTTACGCAACTGTTGACACTAAGCTGGTTTGAGACTGTGTAAGCACTCTAAAAGCGATGGGAAGCACCGAAAAGAAATTAACACTGGCATGATTTCCCAGCCACACGGGCATGAAGGAAAATGGCAGACGATCTGGCCAGACGAGATTCATCAAGGTTATTCGTTGGGGCTGGTCCTCTCTTTGGCATTGCCAAATCTCAAATGAAAACTCCATTAATGAATAGACACGTAATAAGTCCAAGGAATTGTAGCAAAAGTCACCAGGACAAAGACAGACAAAGGAGTTCTTATGGTAATAGAGGTCTGAGTTTACTAAGACCTACCGAATAAAGACAGGCAGATGGTAGGTCTATTGACCGGTCATTATAGACTGAATAGGCATATATATATATATAGCATTGGCCTAGCAGATGACGCTATCTATAGGTTCTGTCAAGAGGAGAAAGAAAGCCTAGTTCATGTGCTGTGCCAATGCGATGGTCTGGCAAGGACAAGGTTTCTAGCACTGAGGGTAGAGAATCCCATACCTAGTAGATACATAAGGGAGCCCTTCTCAAAGATGATAGATCTAATTAAGAAGGAAAAATTAGATAATGGGCATCACAATATATCTCAAAAGGCAGCAGCGAAATAGGTTCGTATGATCATCCGAATCCTTACCTAATCTAATCTAATCCTGCGCCAAACTGGACTAGTTGGCTATTTTAATTCAAATCTCTAAAATCAGTATTTTTAACAAAACTAATGCACATAATGTATTCAAATTCAAAAAGCTATTAAAAACAGCTGAAAATAAAGTAGGTACATAAAAATATTGTACAAAATATGATTTTGTTAAATTTGAAAGTTATAATAACTATGTGTGAATGTATTTGAGATAGTAACCAATTCTTTATAAATATTTGTTTTATAATAACAAACAATTGGCAGACCCAATTTTAGGCTTGATAACTATGATTTACATTTGTACCATTGTGATACTATTTGTTAAATCTTTTGATTTTACTTACTTCACACTATCTTATTACGACAAATTTTAATATTTCTGCAGTATATCGCTTTTGCTTCGTTTTAAAGAATTGCAATTATACTTTTCAATTGCAAGTCACATAGAAGAGCACGTACAATATATGCGCCTTTGAGCAATTACGGGAGCTACGATCAAATACAAACACCTACCATAAAATTAACATCTAAAAACTACCTGACCACCTATAAAACCATAATTAGTTCTACATTCAGAATATGTATGTACAATGCATTTCAATGACGCAGTTATCGGAGTTTCACGTCGTCCATCGCAAACTTATCGACTTTCAAATCGCTTGGCGATAACATAGGTACTTCGAATTGAATGAATGTATGTTAAATAGGGTCAGAGTACACATTTTAGAATAACAATATATGCAAACGTGGACACGGCCTGGACGACCGGATCCGCTGGGGTCGCTTTAATATTTGATTACGATTTGAATAAAGCGACCGACACCGTTCGGGAAAGATTATCTTAAAACTACAGCGACCATAATTCATTACCGCTCGATGGTCTCGAATTCGAAGGTCTAGACAATGGGTAAATTTACACGTCGGAATTCTATTAGATTTCGAATGGACACACGGTCGGCTTTTGAAATGTTTATGTACGACTGTCAACCTATGTGTATATTATTTGGATTTCATATAAGCGGGGTTCTGACAGTTTTCGATGAATGTGTATTGAAGCCCGACGAGAAAGTTTGCCGAACTAAATAGGAACACAATTCAATAAATCGTTTTTGGACAGTACCATGTTCAAAACTTTTTAAATCAATTATATTTAAATAGAAAATTAATATTGTATGTACCTATAAATAGACATGATATTATTCTATTAATGTTAAAACGGTTTTTTTCGTATCATGAAAGACAAGCGAGTTATTAGACATTCTCGAAAACTCAAAAAACTCAATGTAACCAATTCGAGAATATCTCGAAAAAAGGGATCTAGACTTGGCCACCAATTTTTTCCTATCCCTTACGATTATCGAGATGCCATATTTCGTCAAGCAATTTGGACCTACCCATACAGTAGAAACAATGGTGGGACCAAACCAGAACTTTCAGACACACCGCGCAAGACGTATCCTCTCTGAGATTTCATCTGTCTTCCATTTTCATCGTAATAACCCTGCTTCCTAGCTTCTAAATATGAAGACAGACAACTGAAGGATTAGAGTACGAAGCCTATGTTCCATCTTTTCCAATAAAAATTCTAGGGAAGTATTATCAAAAGTCTGATCACTCTGACAGAGTAAAATCGGAAGATCGGAGTTGATTTTGTGCGATGGGAATATTAATGCGGAGAAATACGTGGATATTCTCGCAGAGGAACTCTTACCAGTTTTTGCCAGAAACATTCTTTAAAAAAAATCATTCAGGGGGGATGGGGCTCCTTGTCATAAGCCCCGTAGAACAACCGCGTGGAAAAACCACAAGTTATGCAGACTTTATCGCAGCCACGTCAATCGCCTGATATGATTCCCAGTGAAAATGTGAGACATATCATTCAGCAGAAGTGACAAAAAGACCACGGAAATCTGGCAACAAAGCTGTTAACCAAATTTTATTTCCGCATTAATACATATATGGTGTGATAATCACTTATGGAATAAAATTAGTTTTCATGTTATCGTGGAGTTATTAACTCGTCCATTGAGCCTTGACTGCCTTGATGGTGGCAGTCAAAGCCAATGGACGAATATACCCCAAGAAACAATTGACGAGTTAATAACTCTACGATAACATGAAAACTAATTTTATGTCATAAGTGATTACCACACCATATATGTATTAATACGGAAATAAAATTTGGTTGTCAAAATTTATGTGTCTAATTTATTATATCTTCTTAGTTTGATAGTTATTTCATTTTCTTCTTGTTCCATGAATTTAATTATTCTTCTACATACATTTTTTTAGATTATTTTTGAAACATTTCACACGATAAATATGGTTTAGCCATGATGTAGTCCTAATTTATATTGGATAAGCATTATACAAACAGTGACGTAACCGGTAGCGCCATCTTTGCGACAATTTCTGCAATACAATACGTTTATGTAGTTATGGCAATTGGTATACAATTTTTCATTCCTGCCGTTAATTATGTTTTAGTAAATCTCGCACCAATCCCATGCGATTCCTTTTACTGTATCGACACCTCATATATGCCATTTACCACTATCTCTTAAAGAAGCAACGTTATAATCGCACACACTATAATCAATGTCAGGTATGTAGGTATTTCAGTGGAAGCCTTAAATAACTGCGCGAGTTTGTGTGTATGTGGCACATATGTATGTCTGCACGTGACTCAATGTTACTAATTTACATCTTGCGCTATTCGTTAATTACAGCAACAAAACCCATGCATTTTACATTCTCCTTGGCTGAGCATGGAATGTCTTCGATAATCCCAAGTCGATAGTCGTAAAATTCGATATACCAATTTATATAAACAGATAAGTTTCTAGGTCGTATGGTGCAAGTGGTAGTGAATTTTGCATGCAAATAAATTCAGCGCCTTCTTTGATCTTTCATATGCAGATGTCACCTTAGTAGATAACTACATATGTACGTACAAATGTCGCCCGCACACGAAATAAATAGTTCTATAGTCGCGATTTGCATCTATGTTATTTGTTCTGGAAACCTACTTGCTCTCTACTTGGTACGATTCTTAGCAAAGAATGAGTTTTGCATAATGTACACGCACAAATATTGTTGTTCTATATACTACCATTTTTTTTTTTATTGTAGACCGCCCTTGCCATAAACATGTAGTACCCACTGGTAATGGTAAAAAATTATTTTACCTTACAATTGATTCAAATGTATCACGCGGCAAATATTAATTCATAACAAATCTTTTTCAACGGAATATTTTTACCATTATTATACTAGATATAAACGAGTATTAAACGTTTATTTAACCGTTTTGTGCATCATTAATCGTTCTGCAACGTTTATGGCGCGAATAGGCATTCAGTTGTTTATTTTAGATACCTTGACATAAATAGAAATTAAACGTTTCTTCAGTGTTTATGATAATGCTTGATATTTTTAGTATACTAAAATCAGAGTATTGAAATAAGCCCTGGTGCAAAAAGAGAGTAAAATTTTCCGAAAACCAATAATTGCATTATGTTTTCAAGAACTTGTTAATTCGACCGTTTAAATATAATTATATAGCCTAGCAATTGATACCCCTTAGCGAATGTTTAGCATATACAATGTATGATTTTCAGACACCCCCCCCCCTCCTTGTCCCTTATTTACTATCCAGTTTTGATAAATACAATTTCAAATAAAATGGTAAAAAAATTCTTCATTAACATTGTATATGTATAAGATGAGGGTGAATATACACTGCGACGTAAAAGGTGTATTGTGTCTCTCATTCTTGTCGCATTTACAGTTGGCCAAACAAATCTATTTCGTTTAAATAGATTTGAAATTCACAGTTTGAGATAATGTAAATAGAGATTTCATTCTATTCCCTAACAAATTTAAGATTACAGTGATCTGATAAAATTCCTGTTAGTGCACAGATATTGCTTTTATTTCGGTTGATGCATTCCATAGATCCCTTTCGCTTATACGTTCCTAGAAGAGCTTGCCTCATTTCTTGGAGATTTTCCCAATAGTTCCTCTAGTGTTGTGCTATTACTTATTTCGCAAAGAGTTCACCCTAAAACTGGTGCTTTACCCTCCAAGGGTTATCTTGTTCCTTTTGCTTACTTCATTCAGTTTTTCTAGCCACTCCCAGCCATTTTGATGATCAGAACTTTGATGATGCTCCTTGACTGTTAGACATTATGATAATTGCTTCGTTTTGGTGGTTCTTGTCAGTAGTGGTTGGGGCGCATCTTTCAATAGCGGGCATTTCCACCAAGAAGATACTCAGACATTTCTCCAGGCTTTGCAAGTATTTAGTTCTATGCTCATATATTTCTATTTCAGTTCTCTCTACCGTGTCGCTTTGGAGCCATCCGCCTACCATTCGATCGCATTCTCATGCAATTTCAAGAAATTGCCTTGATTCCAAATTCTTCTAGAAACTGAATTTTTTTAGCAAGCACATATGGTTTGGTGTCACTTCAATAGCTACCGCTTGGCAGGTTTTCGTTGCACTTACTACTACCCTGTACTTTGAGGTTATCTGTACTCCACTAAGATTGATTACTTCAAGTTCATGCTTTTTCCAGGGAAATTTATCATTTATAATTTGGCCTCCGTCATCTACAATCTGCTTTCTATTCTTTCTTTGTAAACACCACTAAGGCACCTAGTATTAAGTCCCACTGGTTGACACCATCTTTTCGCAAAGTTGAGTTCTCTTCGAACCATCTCACAGAAAGTATTCTGGAATTTTCATCTAGGTCACATAAGTGAGGTTGCAACATTTTGGTTATTAACCAAAATGTCCTTATGTCTCATGTCCGCTTCCGTTAATCTGGTAAAAAGCAGTGCCTAGATCCATTTAGAGGTCGCACAGTCTACCGCTCCTATCAATTAATGCCTCTTTGACAGCCTCATGTGGAGTGTTATCAACCTTTTATGCCTACAGAAATAGACATTATAATTTCTTTTTTCGTCGACGCATCTTGAATTTGATCTGTCAGCTAAACACTAATGTAAGTAGTGCAGTATTTTCAGGAGATTTACTCATATGATACAGGTGCAATAGTACCTGCTCTAAGATATCTGTTGTAATATAGTTATTGCAGCTTTTTCCATCGTTCTCAAATAAAATGTGAAGCTGATATGTGTCTAAGATGTTAGATGTGTTAGAGTGACTCCATTCCCTGCAGTTAACATGAAAGCAACTGTTGAGCGTTCTCCAAACCTCTGGTACGTGTCCTTCTAGCTCTAGACTTATTGGGATTATGTGTGGCAGGATTTTATTTTGCGGTTACTAAAATAGGACTAGAACAACCCCATTTGTTATTTTAAAAGGAAGATATTTACCTATTTATTTGTTTTGTAATAGTAACATTAATGCTAATTATTTGAAAAAAAGGAGTTCTGAATGAATAACCATTTCTTTTTTCAAAATAAGTTCAACGTGTGCAATGGATAACAATACTTTAGAATAATAATAATAGTATAATATTTATTGGCATTCTCTCAGCATAGATTCTTTTTATTGGAAACAATGTTCTATAGATGTCAAAGAAAGAAAATAAGTACGTAACAATTTATAAAAATTGTTCAAATTGTCCAACGCCTTCTTCAAGACATAGTTGGCACCCCTTTTAATTATTTCTTTATTCACACTTAATATGAAATTAGTAAGTATTTTTAATTCGATATGGAATATTTTTAGACAATGCAGGGTTTAAAGAAAATCCCATAAGCAGAAATTCAGTGAACTAAGGTTGGACGATCACGCGTACCATTGAATTATTTCATTGGTCTCCACCTTAGGTAATGTCGCATTTAGCCGTCTAAAGCTTCGGCTTGTTAAAGTGATTAGTTCGAGTCATTAACAACTTGTTTAAAGACTTTGCACTGTTTTCACACAACATATGATGGTATTTTGTTTGACTTGATGTGTGATCTATCATGAAGAATAGACCAGCTAATGGTTCGCTTCAAAGATCACGCCATAGATTTAGTCTTTACTAGAATTATTTTGAAGCACACTCTTAGATTTCCTTGGCTCCAAAGCCAATTGTTTATTTTGTTATAAATGCCATTATTACAGAAACTGCATACGTGCGACCAAATAATTTTTCGACTTTTTGAAAGTTACAATCTCATTATATGACGTTTAAGTCCTGTGATGGGTGGAGTCCACTAGTGATTTGGTGAAGAGCATATCTTCCAAGGTTTACCTTAGCCGAAAACACTAAGTTTAACACTGCTCTTCACTTGTTTTCTACTGAAGATGGCAACTTAGTTGCCGAAATATGTATTTAGATTTGTATCTTTAATTTTTGTGGTAAGGGATTTCTTCACTTTTTCTTTTGGATTTTTGTTATGACGATCACGATTATTTTCCAATAATGCTCGTACTTTTTGAGAAATATCAGTTTTTTACTTTTTTAGTTTGGCTTGCCTAATTTGCCGCGATATGTTGAAATCATTTGTGTTGGTTATTAGGGCTGGTGGAATTTCGCCTAACATCGAATCGTCGAGATGTTGAATTAGCTTGCCTTTTGCAAATCGTTCCCATTTCTTCAATTCCTCCGTAATAATGTCCGGCGGTTCGACATCCAATACAGCGATTCCACCTTCTTGTTCAATGATTGCCCGGAATCGGTACTTCCACACCAAATAATTATCGCCGTTAAACGGCTTAATATTTTGTTGGGTGTCTTTTGCGCTGGCCATTGTCCGCTTATCACTTCGCTTTACTCACACTGAATCCGCACTTAAACTGTCACTTTAACCGTCGCAAACTGGGCCCATAACCTGTTGGTTATTAGGGCTTGTGGAATTAAAAATACAATTTCCAATAACGCAGGTTTATTAACACGATCTTACTACTAAGAACATCGACGAATAACTAACTAAAAACTAACACTGTTAGGTAAACCGTACGGGCAGGTATAGCAGTCGCCACGAGTGATGGCGAGGAGTAGGGATGCGCTGTAGACGCTTTTAAAAGCGTGCACGCCCACTTAGCTGCAATAATACGTTCTGAGTATTTGTCAGTGGCGGCTCAAAATGTCTCTGTTAGGGGAGCATAAAGTGATTCACTCTCAAACGCGCGAAGTGGTTTTTAATGTATATAATTATTTTTTTAAAAGAAAAAGCACATCGGCAAATGTAAGTGAAATAAAACAGTTAGTGTCTGAAGCAACCGGTGTGTCAGTGCGAACAATAGAAAGAATTGTTCAGGAAGGACATAGGGCGACAAATCCCGCTGAAATAAAATTTAGAAGTCCTGGTAAGAAAAGACCGAGGCAAAAAAGTGTCAGTAGTTTACCAGAATACCAATTAAGAATAGTGCGGGATATGATATATGACTTTCATCGAACAGATGAACGACGTGTTACCGTATCGGCTCTACGGCAGAAGATGGAACGGGAATTAGAATGGAAGGGTTCGGACACATCGTTAAGAAGAATTTTAACAGATTTTAGTGCGGAAGAGGTTTAACTTTATCCATTAAATTTTCAATTTGTTTAATAGGTTATAATGTTTAAATTCAATAAACCGTTTAAACAATAATCCTTTTTTGTTATTATCATCGCTGATGTTTCCTGGTAAACAATTCAGGGGATTATGTGCCCCTTAACGGTTAATCGGATTTAAATGTTTATTAGTTCATTACGATTATATTAACATAATATTTTTGTTTTTTGTTGTGAATATACATATGTTCATATATTCCAGGAATAAATTAGTAGGTAGGCACTTGTAAATAGTAGTAATTAGTAAACAAAATACTTATATTGTCCGGAGATATCCCCTACTAATAAAACCATTTTATTAAATTTTTAATTACATTAACGTTGCATTATTCAATATTAACCTGCACGCCAATGGTATAGAGAAATTATATGCAGAGGCGATGGTAAATCCGTTGTGCCCGTCTACTGCTGCGCGAACCTACTCCCACCGCTCGCCATCACTTGTGGCGACTGCTATATATTGGAGAGCGCGTGAGTCATAAGCTCGAACAAAGAAAATGCACTATCCTACGATGAGATCATCATCGATAGGATTCTTACAAAGAGGTTGATTTGTTTTTTTTGTGTTACTATTTCCAATAATTTGCAATAATCCGTGTAGAAACCCTCGAATTTTCATCCACACGTCAAAGAACATCACATTCTATATTTTCCCAAAACTCTCGATTTTTTACGTTTGAACTCTTTCAAAAGCTCCATAATTTCTTAAATTTGGTGTGGATCTTGCAAATCTACGACCATCTTGAGCTTTTCTGTTCGAAAAGCAATGACAATAGAATCCAACAGCCTCAGCGCTATTTTTATTGCATAAAAGTCCATCTGCAACATGTTGGTCAGTTGTTTGCTACTCAAGATAATGATAAATTGAAAACCATGGGAAGAATCAAGACGTTGAACAAATATTGCACCGATATACAAGTGTTTAACTACAAAATTTCCCGAAAATATTATGATAAAAATAACTTTGACAGGTTTGTAGAACCGTATTGCTTGCAAAAAGTAAGCCTAATGATGTAAATAATTTGTATCTCTGTATTATAGTAAAATTTCATTCAACCAAAAATTGCATTAGTTTTTCAAAATATTAAACAGTATGCAAAATTTTAAACTTCAAAAACCGCATTCAATTGTTTTTATTTTTCTTAATTGCATATAAAGCAACACTAAAATCACTGAATCTTTGGTAATTTAACCGAAGCTCTATATATAACATTAACAAATGACGCAAAACAATCTTTGAACACCCTATATAATTTTTCATTACTTAATGTAGAAACCTTTTACTCTTAAGTATATAACAAAAATCTTTCTATATAATGAAATAAGCAACCAAAATTTTATCCAATATGTCTGAGACAGAAACATTTATTCCCGCAGGGCCATTATCTGAAAGTTATTTCGAAAATTGCATTCATGATAGATTAATGTCAAGAAGAATTATTTCTTGTTTGACAAATTATCTTCCTTTGCGACGACTTTTGAGGATTTGCATATACGATTAACCATATGGTGGTGTTCTGGAAGGATAAGGAAGGGATCATTAATCTTAACAAATGTAGGAAATATCGTGCTTCCAAATGTAGGCGACGTTGGAGTAATACTTTTAATTTTATTAATAAAATACGTAGGTAGTTAGGCAACATGTAGATCCATACAGTTCACGGTATTTGAACACAATATTTTTTTAGTGCATGCTCAAGGTCTACCAGAATAGGTATTTAAATGCGAATGTTCACGTTATGCAATTCATTCATTAATTACGTAAATATGAAAAGTATTCTCAATTAATTAGTACAGTACATCTTAGGGGGAAAAAAATGTGAAAAAACATGTTTACAAAATACTCAAAAAATTCATAGTATATGGTTATTACGTCCCGATACGCCAAAGTATATTCCGTGACATTAGAAGAGTTACACCCAGAAGGAGTAATTTCTTCAACTTGATTATATCAAGAATCGAACCATCACATTTGCAAGAAATTTCATTAACATATAATCCAAAAAAAAAAAATTAATAATGTGTTTGGCGATCCCGTAGCTGAGTACACTCCTGCGCATATCTGGGTATCGACAGAATGAGATGGTCGATGTCTGCTTGTGGCACTTTGTTCCAAGCAAGTTGAACTTTGTGGATTAACTGTGCCAGAGTCTAAGGAGGATGATACAAAGTGGACACACTCCTCCCCATCATATCCCACGCATGTTCGATGTGATTGAAATCCGGCGAACGGAGGATCACGGCAAAACATTAACGCCTGCTTCTTGGAGAAAGTCCATAGTTCGACGAGCAGTATAGGGACGTGCATTGTCTTGCTGAAAAAGGACGTATGGACGGCCATTTAGATATGGCAGTGAATTAGTTTGTAGCACATCATCAACATAACGCGCAATGTTCATACTGCCTCGAATAAAGACAAGTGGTGATCGGCTATTATGGACACTAGCACCCCAAACCATTATTCCAACAGTCCTGTCTAAATGCCTCTCAACAGCAAACTTAATATCGCCCTCTACTTCCCTCGCTGAAGACGACATTATGCCATTCTGCTTTCCAATGCTGCCATTCTCTGCATCAGTTCAAACGTTGACGACAGCGGTCCGCAGCCAAAGGAAGCACTAACGTGGACGGTATGAAAAACGTCCAAAAACTCGAATGCGGCGATATAGTATAAGCATATTAACAGGTCTACCTTCTTCCTCCATACTATTATAAAACGGTCGCTTAGAGCTAGTTGTTTGAAATGCCTATCTTGAGGCTCTGTGGTACGCCTCGGTTGATCAGTTAGTCTTCTTCGTATGTCCCTGCCTTCTTTTGGCCACACACGACAACACACATTACCGTCATTGCAGTATAATTAACAGTGTGGCTAATTTCGCGATAGCACAAATCAATATCTTTGCGATACACAGTTGCCAGGAGTGGAAACTAGTTTAGTATTGTAAGAGATCCTACACACCTAGCCCAAGTTAAAGGCATCCATGGCGGAATCTTGGAAGTGCGGGGATTTAACTATTGTTGAATACAAAGCCCTTTCAAAGAGGCCAAGGATACTAGCCACTATACCGATGCAGTAGAAACCAATAGAAGGTAAAGTAATGAGTTGGGGTGTAGGATGTGAACAGGTTTATAGTAGTACTGAGAAATGCCTAAAAATACTTCCGTTAACCAACTTGAGTCGTAGATAGAATTCGATCGTGGGAGAAAGCGAAAGGGTTTGGTTGTTGAATCGACATATCTTATGATGAGCTTGACCTACCATAAACCAAGGACTGACTTGGCAGCTTATATTATACCAAAACTAGACTCGAGCCTAAAGAGAATAAGCGATGAGAAAATTAAACACAAAACCCAAAAAAAAAAAAATTAAAAAATATATTCAAAAAGTACAGTGGACACTATACACAGTTAAACAAAAATTTAGTGGCCGCCATGATACTATTACCAGTTTTTTTACTCTACCTTCCATAGACGCCGTTGCATAAAATACCTACGTTTTTATTTATTTTATTCGTTCGCTCCGTCTCTCCACGCCAACACGCTATTTTTATGCATGATTAGAATCGATAACTTTATTACTATTCCATTGAGTACAAACTATATATGAATAAGAGTGGAGTAAGCGTGAAGCAAGATTCATGAAGTTTGCTATATTTTCATCACTGAACATATAAACAGCATCATATACATGAAATTCTTTTCTTTCTTTTTTTTTCTTAAAGTGGTTGGTGGAACACCAACCGAAATCACGTTGCGACATTTTCGTTTAAATTTATTGTTCGACGTGAAGGGTTCATATATGCTTTTGCCATGGCGGGATTTGAGAGGTCTCTATTCGTAGGACCCGGCCATACAGGCGTGAAGGAGAATAAACGGCAGATGTACTAACCAGACGAGAATCGTCAAGGATGTTCATTGAGCGCGCCCTTCCTTCGACATTACCAAATCGGAAACAACAAAATCCAAGAACGAATAGATATAAAACCAATTGAAATTCCTGGGAGAACATAAGCAAATCAGTTCTCAAAGGAATAAAGGCTCAATTTAGAAGGAACTTAATGAGCGAAAGTTAGAAAGACTGTTAAAATGCGAGTAGTCTATTGACTGCACACCATAAGCTTCGTAGAGGATGCTATTTGGCACTTCCGCCAAAACGAAAAGGAAACCCCAAGGGCAAAGTTTCTACGCCAAAGAGTAGTTTCAAATGCGATAGGTCCAACTAAGTAGGGGAAATTAGGGAGCGTCTTCTAGGGGAATCACAGTAGATCTGAAGAAGTCGCTACGAAGCAGAGCCCAGATGGCCACCCCAGGTCCTAATCTAGTCAAATCTAATCTTGGCCTTCTTCAAAATTAACATGCATAGGTGAAAATATTCAAAAGGCCACATCGTTTGTCTTTGGAATTTGAATACTTGTACCGTCCATGTTACACGAGTTTTATTTTTCACTAATTCAAAATTAGATTCCTTTCCGCAAAAACGCAACTAAAGGCTCGGCCACATAGAAAGCGGTCTGTCGCGGCGGGCAACGGTCTAGCGATCGTGAAGGCGGTCTGCGATATGGCGACGTCACACAGGGAGCGATAACTTTGTGTGAGCGGTTCAGTCTGGTCACTATCTTTTAGGGGGTTACCACTGTGCGTCGTTGGATTAGCGATGCGCCCCGAAAGTAGTATTAATCGAATCTCCGAAGAATATGGTTTGGAGAATTACTAAGGTCGTAACAGGTGCTATCTCTGTTTAGTATAACATATCTCTTTCTACATTTTAATTTTACCCATTCCCTCAACAATTGTAAGACAGTAGTACAGGTATAACAAAAATCCAAAAGAAAAAGTGAAAAACTCCCTTACCACAAAAATTAAAGATACAAATCTAAATACGTATTTCGGCAACTAAGTTGCCATCTTCAGTAGTACAGGTGGCGCCATCTCATATTCAATACATTTGACCGGGGGTATTGTATTAGAGCGTATTGGAGTGATTAGTTCGTGTTACGAAAAGTGAGGGATAGCTATTACTAACTGTATTTAGTGATGTCCCGATATTCCTTTTGATACGAAATTTCGTACCGAATCAGTATCGAAAATCCGTTATCGATACTCTGATATTATCGAAAGAAAATATCGATACTGAGAATATCATTTCATTATTTAAATTAATTATAATTTTTCATTGTATTACCTTTTTTTCCTTAATTTCTCGTGATTTGCGTTTTTGCTTTTCCATCCTTTAGTGATTCATTCTTAAATAAATTTATCTTAAATTATTTTTTTTTGAATACATTCACTTTCGTTTCAGTATTTTAAAATTTATTAGTAAAGAAAAATACTAAAATTATTTTTTTATTTAATGAGAATTATATGTGAAAAATAAATATACATTATTATAAATTATCATAAACCCCACTCTTCAGCGGAAAAATTTCATAAAAATAGCAGTGAAGAAAGAATATACAGGCTTAGTAAAAAGTCCCGGAACGGTCGAATAACTTTGTTATTTGAAAATTATGATTTCTGAAATTTGGTATGGGGGTATAGTTAATATAAATGCATTTTATGCAATAGAGTTAATATTTTTTTCACTTCCGGTTTAATCGGCAATACGTCCAACTTTTTTTTTTTAAATGGAACGCCCAGATTTTTTTAACACTTTTGAATGCAAAATAAAAAACTACGTTCAGGAAGTATTAAGATGTTTATTTTTATTCACAAGAAAACAGTTAAAAAATTAAAAAAGTGTCCTAATACAGAAAAATCAAGATACCTGTCTATTCAGGTTGCGATTACAATAATTGTTCAAAATGCTCTCCATTTACAATTTGACAAAAATGTAAACGGTCAGTAAAATTTCTTATTGAATTTTGCATTTGTTCTGGAGTAATGCGATTGGCTTCTTGAACTATTCTCTCTTCCAATTGTTCAAGATTATGGGGACGATTTTTGTACACTTGACATTTCATGTGACCCCAAAAGAAAAAATCTAATGGCGAGAGATCTGGCGAACGTGCTGGCCATTCGATTGCTCCTCTACGACCGATCCAACGTCCCGGAAAAATTTCATTCAAATAATCGCGGGCATTATGGGCAAAATGGGGGGGAGCTCCATCTTGTTGAAACCAAAAATGTGCATTAGGGTGATCACCTATGCTTGCATTTGGAAAAAGGGCCGCAAGTGCTGGAACAACCTCATTTCGCAATAAATTTAAGTAGACGTTGCCAGTTAAATTTCCTCTTATAAAAAATGGTCCTATGATGTTGTTTCCAACAAGACCAGCCCAGACATTCACCTTTTGAGGACGCTGTGTATGGACTTTTTCAATCCAATGCGGATTTTCAATTGACCAGTAGCGACAATTATGTCTGTTCACAGTGCCGTTGAGACAAAACGTTGCCTCATCTGAAAAAATGATGTGATCTAAAACATTAGGCTGTTGCTCGATCAATCGTCATTGTTTCGCAAAATTGTAGTCTACGATCTGGATCATCTTCAGTTAACTCATGGACGGGATACATTTTATAGGCTTTCATTCTTGCTGATTTAAGAATCGTATGAGCAGATTTTTGAGAGATCTCATGAATTTGACCTAATTCTGTTGTGGACACGTGATGATTTTCTTCCACTGTAAGTAACACATTCAAACTAGTTTCTTCATCTGTTGCTGTTAATGGACGTCCCCTTCTAGGTAAATCCTTCACCTGACGAAAGACTTCAAACTTTTGAATTGTTCGGCATACCGTACTTTTACTAATGTGACGATCCGGATAAACAGTATTAAACAAAATACGAACCTCTTCAAAAGAACGTTGACGATCACCGTACCCACGCATCATTAATATCTCAATTCGTTCTGATTCAGTAAGTTTTTCTGCCATTTTCAAATGTGTCAATGTTTAAAATAAGTAAATTTATAGCGATGCAAAAGTTAAAACGCTTTTAAAATTGTCAAATGTGACGGCAAAAAGAATGCAAACACTAAACAACAACTTTTTTCAAAGGTACCTTGATTTTTCTGTATTAGGACACTTTTTTAATTTTTTAACTGTTTTCTTGTGAATAAAAATAAACATCTTAATACTTCCTGAACGTAGTTTTTTATTTTGCATTCAAAAGTGTTAAAAAAATCTGGGCGTTCCATTTAAAAAGAAAAAGTTGGACGTATTGCCGATTAAACCGGAAGTGAAAAAAATATTAACTGTATTGCATAAAATGCATTTATATTAACTATACCCCCATACCAAATTTCAGAAATCATAATTTTCAAATAACAAAGTTATTCGACCGTTCCGGGACTTTTTACTAACCCTGTATATTATAAAACAAGCAAACGTTAGCAATCGCGAAACGCACAAACGGGAACGTAGAAACCTGTACATGTTTAGAGTTGGTATTATTTATACACATTTTCATTCATACTTTTCAGTATTTATGTATTTTATGTGTAGTTTATTTGGCTTTATATCAAAACGATTTCAAATTTGTGTTCGAATTAGAGAAAAATTTGTAAATTTCAATGGGTAAATTAGCAAAAATCTTCACAAACATACAATTTCAAATGACACAACTGTCATACACTTTTATGCATACATTTATAAATCTATTTATTTACCAAGTTATTTATTTATGTATACTTACAGATAACTATATACATAAATTCTGTGCATTAATCATTAAATGCTAATCATACTTTATGACAAATAAACTATATACATAGTAGTCATGACTCTTGACAATAACCTCCGATGAGAAAAAAATTGGGCATCGAGATTCGATATTTGAAAATTCCTTTCGATATGTCGATATTATTGGAACCCCGATATCGATAAGAATATATCGATATTAATAATATCGAAGATATCGAAACGTCACAGCTGTATTAGTTCATTATACGCCAGACATGTAACATGCTCTGAAACAGTTTCGCAGCTTAATTACTCATAAAGAAATACAGTGTTAGCTCTATGAGGGAACCATCATCGGTAGTTCCCTCACATCTAAATGCACAAGTAGTTAAAAGGGAACAAAGTTGTGTAATTTAATACTAACACTCATTACAATGTAAATTTGCTTCTATGCGGACTTAGCAGTAGATGTTGCACTTATTCTATTTTGGAAATGGTTTCAGCCCAAGGTAGTGTTATCAGTAGGTACGTTTTGCAGAGCTAAGATGCAATACCATCTACTAACTTAATGAAGTAACTTTTACTTTTCAGAATTTTTGGAACAATCTTAAGAAGATGTCAGAAAGTCTCAATAATAGTTTGCTAAATCCCATTTTGGTATTACTTTAATTCCCTGCTATTGCTAAACCGTTTATAAACATCAAAATTAGTTATATTTTTCCGGTTAGTATTACTATTATCTGAGTCCGTTGTTAAACAAAGGGTAACCCCGTCGCAATATATTATATGTCTGGTTTTTGGAGTTTTTTGAAAATTGTAACTAGCGGAGGTGTAGTTAGAAACGTGTCCGAAAAGTGTAAAATATTTGTTCTAATGCTATTTTCACAATTTTTTGTGATAGTTCAACCATTTTTAGAAAAGTTACAACTCCGCTTAATTCATAACTCCGTACAACTTTTATATGTGTAATCGACAGCCATTATTCTCGATTCTTACAAAAAAGTAGTTGTGTTATATTTATCTACTACAAGTTTCATATAAGTTCTAAGCAACTACTTGCAAACTTAAACGAGGAAAATGCAAAACCACTAGTGAAAAATCTATTTTAGTTAAATATTCGAATAATAATATTGCTCTTAAGTATGTAAAACACGTTGCTTTATTTTGCTTCAGAATTATTAAATTTCCACATTCTACTGTTGGTGACACATAAGTAACAAGATGCATATTTATTCATAAGATAACATTATGATGTGTAAAAAACCAACACCATCATTCCCGCAAATGAAACACGCTGAATTTCATCACAATTCCGCACAAAGTAAATTGATCCGGACATATTGCGATTCCATAAATATTCAGTTGCATTTCACCTTTACGATCTTCGCCGGACTATTTGCGAAACAAAGTTCCTGAATATTTATCTGTGCCGGAAAGAAAACTAGCGACGATGGAGGGGCAACGAAACAGAGCCGTCTTGCCTCATATTTATTTATGAATGAAAACGAATCAGCGAATTACGAGCTCCTTTGAGTATCACACGGAAGCTTTAGCGGTACGGGAGTTCTGTTTTATTTCCTTTTTTTCCGTTATACTCCGTTTTTTTATTTGTATTTACGCAGTGTATTTATTTTTCTTTTATTTTATGCGTTCCTTTATTTTTTTTATAACCCATAAAAGTACATTGTTATGTCGTTGACGTCTTAACGTATGTAAATATTTACGAGATAATAATAAAAAAATAATAATAAAAATTCTATTCCAAAACTTATATTTTTTACCTTCATTTAGATAACTCTTCGTGCGTGTCCATAAAGTACCTAATTGTAAGTTATAGAGTGTGCGGTATACTAATTCGGTTTCGGCTACGATGTTTGTGCGAGAAGACCCTAAAAGTCATTGCGCCGAAGAGCTGCTGAAATAAATTGTAGCCATACTTGATTATAAAGAATCCTAACAAAATTTATCCATATAAACCCCAATTTAGGCATACTTTAGAAACTGGAGACCATGCGTTTAGATTAGATTTTGTTTATGGGTAGGTGAAAATGTGATGAACCATCGGCTATTCTGTCAAAATTTAATGTTCAACGATAAAGCAACATTCAGTACAAACCTCAACATATCTTCTCAAAATAGTAGATTTTGGGCATCGAGAAATCACATTTTAAAGTGAACACTGGGAATCAGCGATACAAAAAAAAAACTAATGTTTGGTATGGGATGTTATGTAACAGGATTTTAGGACCTTGCTTCTTCGATGGAAATTTAAACTAACACAACTACTTTGAAATGATAGAAAACTTCATGCTACCATCACTACGCGAAGACGAGATAAATAGAATTTATTTGCAGCAGGATGGAACGTTCGGCGATTGTTAGAAAGAAATTTCCCAAATAGATAGATTGGGCGATATGGACCAATACCTTGGCCCGATCTTGCAGGCCTGATTTAACCCCAATGGCTTTTTTCCTTCGGGATTATTTAAAACAGAAAGTTTATAAAGAACAAATACCAAATAATCTGCAATCATTAAAACAGCGAATTCAAAAAACTGTTCGTGAAGTGAATGGTGATATTTTAAGTAACGTTTACAAAGAATTTCAGAACAGAGCAGAAAAGTGTGTGGAAAACGGAGGCCCATGTTGAATAATTTGTTAGTATGTTAAGATTTTTTATTGCTATTAATTGTTCTTACTTTATTGTTTGTTTGCAGAACTAATAAACGTAATAATTTCATACACTATGATTAATGATCATTTTAGCTGTTCTTAGGGAATTTGTGATAAAACAAATTTTCTGAAGCATTAACTTTTTTGCAAAGAAAATATAAGTAAATATTACCGTTATTTTGTAAAACGGCAAATTTATTTCGAACTTAAACAGCGTTTTTGTTACTTTCAGATCAAGCAAAAAACATTATACAGCATGACTTTTCTTCCTAAAATTGATATTAAAAAAGTTTTTCCTGTTGGAAACCCCCCCCTCGTGTGTAATATTAATATTCTGTGATGTTCTAATGCACACTGCTTGCTATATACATCTCAGAGACCTTGATTTTACTTATGCAAGGGAGTTAAACTTGAGGAGTTGCAAATAATTTCCTAAATAGGGACCGGATGATCTAAAAGAGGATTGGCTAAAGAATGTTCTCTAAGCAAACCTATACACACAATGTATGGCATGAAAATTTTGAATGCAATTGTGGTACCTATAGTTTTTCTAAGAGTGAATGCTATCAACTCGACAGCCGGGAAACTGACTTCTCATGTCTTCATTTCAGTAGGCCTATAAAAATGACCTCTACTAGTGGAGACAATCGTATGTCTTTGTTGTATCTGTGTTATATGAAAGACGTAATTGATGAACTAGGAAGCAGTATGAGATCGGTATCAATCCGTATAGTAGTTAAGCATTCAGATAGTTGAAGATTTGGCAATAGCAGTCCGCGTCATACTCGATGAATTGGATTTATCTTTACGGAGAAATAGACGACGATAAATTTTTATTTCATTTACTTTATTTATCATTAATGATACGGCTGAAGCCATTAAACATTGGGTAGTAGACGTCACAAAACGTTTTTCTGCTATACACTTGGACGAGGGTACAGATGTTGCACAATGTTCACAATTGTTAGTTTTCATTCAATACATTACAAATAAAAAAATTTATGACGAGCTTTGGTTTCCTACAGACTTAACGACAACTACAAAAGCTGTTGATGTTACGTCTGCACTTCCGCAGTTCTTCGAAAAACATGAACTATTATGGCCAAAGTTGGTAGGGGTATGCCCAGATGACGCTCCGTCAATACTTGGATGTCGCTCGGGAATTGTACAATTGGTAAGAGAAAAAAATTCAAATGTAATTGCTATTCACTGTGTTATACACCGCCAAGCATTGGCAGTTAAGACGCTTCCAAACAAGCTCATTGAGATCTTAACACTATGCACTAAAGTTGCCAATTGTATAAAAAAAAAATGCTTTGATTATCCGACTTTTTACGGCTTTTTGTATAGATTTGGGAACAGAGCACAAAACGCTGTCATACTGTGCGCTGGTTATCAAAGGGTAACATGTTGGCCAGATTATTTGAACTGTGAGAGGGAGTTATATTGTTTTTAGAAATCAGAATGAAAAGAGTCCAAGTGTTCTTGACTTATTTAGCTGATACATTCGAATCGTTGAATCAACTTAACTTAAAATTGCAAAGTAGAGACTCGAATATAATTTGTCATCGTGATGCTATTTCGGGGTATACTGAGAAATTGCAACTTTGGAAACGTAAAATTCAAGCAGAGCCATCCAATTACTCCTGTTTCCACTAACTACGTGCATTGTCAGAAGAAACACGATTTGGCAAAGTTTTTCAAGAAACTGAAACTGAAATACAATATCAACCCATCTACAGCAGCTTGCAGGCTAGTTTGAACGTTACTTTCTAAACTCATGCGATAGTAGCATTTATAGATTGGCAACAAATCCATTCAATGTTGAAAGAGAGGTCTTGCCAGAAGCGCTGCAAGAACAAGGTTTGGTTATTAAAAATGATTCTGCCGCAAAATATATTTTTTAATAGCAAGCACTGCGTTTACCCTTTTCCCCATTGTTAGTACAACGGGATTCATCAGACCACGAGACATTAAAGGGAAACAAAACATTATTGTTATTCTGATTGATATAACAATGATAGAAATTCAAACGCATCTCCTACTTGAAACCTTTGACTAACTCATTACCGTTTACAAAAGTAGGGTGTGCCGTTACGTATATTTTGTCGCATTTAACCAATCTCTTACCGTTTATGAGATTCCAATGATGAACACTCTAACCAAGACAGCTTGTATGGCTAACATTAAACTATGGAATCTTGCTGACACATTTTTTGGTAAATTTAAAATACTTCTCGTTCTGACTGTCTATATTCGTGATGTTCTGTTATGTATTTATAATAAACAGGAATTTACAAAAAATAATAAAAGTCACGGAGGAAGCACTAGGTGAGAGGATTAACAAATTGAATATAAGGAGACAGATACGGTATTCAGCTGGAATTCGAATCTATAATGCTGCCAGGGCTTTTAAAATTAAGTAAGGGTGAAGAAGTATTCAAAAGTAGACTCAAAGAACATTTTGCAACAAAACTACAGTTATTCTATAGACGAATTCTTTGGCTGGCTCGATAATCGTTTAGGTATTGTTTTAACGTAATACACTGTTGTTTATCAAGTAAGATAACGAATATACCATTATTATTATAATTTAATAACAAATATTATAGAAATGAATATTTGATATTACCTCTGAATTCAATACAATAGAAAATGCCAAATTTCCGTCAAAATCAAGGAATACCAAGTTAGTTATGCCCTTCATCGAAGGTATAAGAAGGGCATGATTATGTATGTAATCTATGTACACATGTATTTATAACTCTGATAATATTCATAAGGAACAAATTTATTTATTCCAAATAAGTTCTATTGTACAGAGGGGAATAAATTAATATTATTAAACGTTAAAATAACCGTAATATATATTTCTCATATTACGCACCACATAATTTTCTCTGTGCAATTCTGTTTTGACGTAAAATTATTGTAATTTCAAAACAAATTTAAAAAAATATGAATATTAAAAATTCTTGAACTTACCGCTGAAGTAATCCGCACCGGATATCCTGGTCTGGGATAGGGTGTTTTAGGCGTACACGTCACTGTAGATAGAGTTCCATTAAACAGTGACGGAGATAAAAACTGTTCTACCGGAGTACTCGTATGGAACGTACCCCTTGGAGTAGAAGACTGGCCACCCTGCAATAACAATAATCACTAAATAACATATAAGTCATCAGCAACTTCGCTTACTTTCAGTAGAGCCTTCAGCTTCTCAATCTCTTTCTTGTAAGCTTCAATTAGTTTGTGAGACTTTGCCATATCATTTTTCACTAGGGTATACTTGTGTATAAGATGATTCGATAAACTGTGGTAATTCCTCATTTGATATTCGTAAACCTAGAAGATATTTACATAGTGATGCTCTTAAAGTAAAATATTAGGCATCAAAAGACCTTCTTTATGTTATCCAACAATTGAGGTATAGGTTTAAAAAAGATTTGAACTTCCGGTTTCATATCACCCGCCAGCAAAAGTGTCCTACAGGATTTATTGCAAGCAACGCAATTGCTTTCACCATCACCTACAAATAATACTTACTTACAGTGTATAAATATAAAAGTCACACACATGTTTAGAGTTTTATGTATTTTGCGAAGTGCATAATCGAAACGTTCCTGTATTGAGAAAAAGAAAAATTTATTTCAAAATTTATGAGTTAACTGAATGAAGGTTTATTTTTAATTAGAAGTCTTAATGCTTCCACTCTCAACATAATATTTTAATTTGAAACACTTCTAATTTAAAATTTCTTTGCATTTATGTTTAAATTTAACACGGCAAAACAAAATTATTTGTCCTCCATTAATAAAGTTCTACAAAAAAATTTCTAGCAATCATATCTTGAGGAAATTTGTAATTATAATTGTTAATTGTATTTCTAAATCAGAAAAATGTTTAACCAGGTTTACTTTAGATAGCTTTGTAAGCAGAAAATTGAAACAGGATATTGATGTGGAATTTTGTGCTTCCTATTTTTACGTATACAGGCTGATTAATTTTCGATCCTCACCATTTAGATCTCGCTTAATATTGACGATAGACGATAGGTTTAAATTTGGCAAAGTTGCTAAATTTTGTGGTTATTATGATCCCGCAAAGAAAGTAGACTTAGAACAAATCACTTTTGAGATGTTTTTAAGAAACGGAAAAATCTCATTTTCTTATTTTGCCTCTAGCACTTTTATTTGGCCTTGCAGAGAAAAACTAAAGACACATTCTCAAGGCCACTTTTAATGTTCTATGTAATGTTGTGCTTGAAATTTTTAAACGACGTTTCGTTTTCTTCTGGTCATCATCAACTTTCTTATTTCTCACGGGCGCCATTTGAATTTTGACACCGTTAGAAAGAGTCTTTTTTTCTGATTTCAACCATGTGTAACATGTTGACAAAAGTTTTTGATATTATGCTTTAACTGACGAGGAATTCAATTTAAGATTAAATGCATATTTATGACAAAACAAAAGAACTAAACATACAAGGAATAATAAACCTAAATAACATATTATTTCTACATAAAATTAGGAATAAGGAAATTAAAACAAACATAAGACTGCAAACGAATAGAGAAATACATGATTACAAAAATCGCAGAGTATCGCACTTGAGAATTGAAAACTATAAACCACAACTACAGTCAAACACTAACTACAACAACATTAAAAATGTACAACAAAATACCGAAACACATAAAAGAATTACCGTACCCCAAATTTAAAAGTGAAATACAACAGATTTTGAGGAAGAAAAATTAATAGTAAAACCTAAACGATGACCGTATTAGAAGAAAGAACTGCTAGGAGGTCCTCAACACCGTTAGCCCGAGATAGTAGCTCCCGAGGCGAAGATGAGGGATGGCGAGCAGCAACGCTACTAATATACATGAAGGATTTATGTATTATTATTATGTATGTATTATTATTATTATATTGTTGCCTGTTTATTATAAATAAATAAATAAATTATTGAACGAGCGGCACAGTAGGATAAAAATGCAAAAATTTTCTTTGTAAATTAGCAGTCATTTTCAAGCGTTTTTTATTGATTGCTAAAACGAACAGTAATTCTTGATGAAATAATCAAACGCCCTGCTCCTACGCGCTGGATTTTCAAAAGTCGAACTGTGAACACATTATTTGAACACCAGGATTCTTTCAAAGAATGTTTAGACGGAATTATTTACGAAGATGGGATGGATTCAGCTACTATTAGTGAAGCAAGTGGTTTATTGAAACATTTGAATCTCCCGGAATTTCTCTACTGGTTGAAAATATTTCATTTCATGCCACATGTTGAAATATTATTTAATCAGACTGAAATGCGCGGGATTGACAGTGCTCAAATGCAAAAGGCAATTGAACAATTCCAACAGCAAATTACTTAGATTAGAAATTTAAGAAATTCTACTGACAATCACAATCAAGAACGCAATAAAGAAGAACCTGCAAGAAAAAGACAAAAAACGACAGCTGGAGATAACAGAGCTGTTATTGCAAAGGAAATATGTGACACTATGTTAAGCCAAATTAGCGACCGATTTGATTTTAGGCATCACTTAAATGCGGCAAAATTATTTGATTCTCAAAATTTTAAAACTTATAGTCATTCAATTCCACAAAAACATTTTGGTGGAACTGTGAAATCTTATCCTATGTTAGTCTATCCCGGATTTTCGTCTTTTCCGGCATGGAAAATAGGAGAATGGATTTTATGCACCAAAAATATGTAAGTTTTTATTTCGTGCCCACCTGTTTGCCCTGTTTGCCTGTTGTGCCCACATGTTTCATAACTCACGAGCCGCCACTGCTCAATATTTATCATTTCAGATATAAAAATTAATATATTTTAAGTTTCCAAGCTAATTAAAGTTAATTCAGTTATGATAGTGTTGGTAAATAGGTCTCAAAGTTATACATCGTTTTGCCGGAACCTAGCAGGCAAAACATGGGGCTGCAACTCAAAAATACTGCTATGGCTGTACATCGGCATAGTAAGACCTATGGTAACGTACGGGGCGATAACCTGGTTCCAGAAGGTCACACAGGTCACAACAAGGAATGCCCTTGGCAAGCTGCAACGGTTGGCATGCGTATGCATAACCGGAGCTATGAGAACATGCCCAACCGCGGCCCTGGAGGTCATCCTCGACCTCACACCCCTACACTTAGTAGTGGAGGGGGCGGCCCATGCGGCAATGTACAGACTAGTCAGAACGGGGACTGGAGGGTACGAGACCCCGTGCCAGAGGGCTTGGTCACCTCGAGCGGGATTCTCCCCACTTCTAAGTCTACCGAACGACGAGATGGTTAGAAAATTCAGCTTCGAAAAGAATTTTGTTACGAAGCTGAGCAATAAGAGAGATTGGAAAGGAGAATCCTCCGCCTACTCCCTAAAGGCAAATGCCATTAAATGGTATATAGACGGTTCCAAAACTGATAAAGGAACAGATGCAGGGGTATTCGGGCCAGGAACCAAATACTCAGAGCCAATGGGAATATACCCCAGTGTCTTCCAAGCGGAGGTAACTGCGATTGGAAGATGTGCTCAATTGAACCTTGATAGGAACTATCGGAAGCAGAGCATTGTGATTTTCTCCGATAGCCAAGCAGCCATAATGGCACTGAGTTCTAATACCATCAGTTCGAAATTAGTCTGGGAATGTCTTGGCAGACTAAATAATCTAGGCAAAGAAAACATCATGAAAATTCTTAATATTAATGTATACCTATACAAATTTATTTGACGTAGCAACTAGTTCCTTTTAGACGTACTGTGTGTCCAGAAGAAAACAAAGTTGCACTATGCTGGGTACCAGGACATACTGGAATCAACGGCAACGAGGTAACTAATCTACTAGCAAGAAGGGCCGCCACAACTTCGTTTGTGGGACCAGAACCGTTCTGCGGCATAGGGATGAGCACCTACAAAAAAAACTCAAGGACAGGGAGGAAACGCTCAGAGCTTCCCTCTGGGAAAATCTCCCTGGTCTGAGACATTCCAAGCTATTCCTTGGAAATTATAGTAAGAAAAGACCCTGCTAGAATTAAGCAGAAACAGACTACGCATCCTTGCAGGTTTTCTGACAGGGCATTGTCATCTGTGGAACACATGACAAGGATAGGTCTGAAACAGAATAGTGATTTCAGGTTTTGTGGAGCGGAAGGTGAAAGTCCGGAACACCTAATATCCAACTGCACTGCCATCACAGAAACTCGTGCCAACTATTTTGGCAAAGACGTCATAGACGAGGGAGAAATACCCTCCTTGAAACCATCACAGCTATTGCAATTGATTAAAGTTCTTAGACTGGATGGGGAGCTGTAAGTGCGGGCAAACCCTAGCAGCTTACAGATGATGTAGGGGGCACAATAGATCGACAGCTCGCGGTGCAATGTTACCCTAATTAGATCTAATCTAATCTAATCTATACATCGTTGATCGTCGTTGATCGCAAAGTTTGGACGGGGTAAATACAAAAACTATTGAAGCTAATTACTTGATATTTCTTTCCATGTATTCTTACCCATTTTTCAAATAGAATCAATCATTTCAAAATAAATTATCTACGTTAACGTCACATTGTGGGTAGGTTTATCAAATACGTTTAGTTATTTGTGATAAAATAGTATCCTGTTTGCCTCCAAAGTATTGTTATTATAAATTATTATTGTTATTACTATAATTAATTAAAACAAATGAACTTGTCATAACCGAATCTACTACAAGCAAAACTGTCCATACATAGGGTAAAGAACTGTATCGCTTTCTATTTTGCTGACTATATTTTTATGTTTATTTTGATAAAGTACTATCTTGCCGCAAAATTATGTATTATATTTCTATATCTGGCGGTTTTGATACAAATACAATATAACCAAAACTTTTACCAAAACAATAATTTGCACATATATGTAAATACCCTAAATACATCGGACTACTATTCATAGTTTCGCAGTATCAGTGTCATTAACTGAAAACGTCGCAGTTATAATTAAAAAAAAAGGTCTATGTATGACCTTTATTGACCCTGGCAAACATATATCTACAGCTCGAAGGTTCATATGTATATTCTGGAAAGACTCATTGTCAGCCTAACCGAAGATGATCTTAACACAATGTTGTTTTATACGCAAAAACGATTCTCAACTTCAGACAGAGATGGTCTAATGCTCACAGAATGAATGTCGAATTTCCAAGTAAAAATGATTAAATGGCGGTTTCATTATACCATAACAATTATATGCTGGTGAAAAACCGGCACACTAGAAAATGGTCGTCCATGTAAATTACATGAAGATTCAAGCGAAAGAACAACAAGACAAAGTCCATCCATTTACTGCAAACTGAAGGTTTACAACAAATACGATATGCGTTTTTCTATTATACTGTAAACATTAGCTTCTAATATATATGTAAATGCTCAACAATTTGGAGGGTATGCCTATCAAGCTGCAGAATTGTATGGCGAGAAGTATAACTGGTATTATATGCCAGTTCATGCACAAAAATATACTCAAACATGGAGAAGCTGGATTCTGGATTTCTTGGAGAGTTGTTGCTCCCACTGCATTTAGGCATCATTATGCCTATTATATTTCCTCCGTTTACGCTGTCCCACTTAGATTGTCAACCAGCTATTTTGTCTTCACAAACGCTAGGACATTCCCCAGGGAAGCTTTCCTGACATTGGAGATGTCAAACCGAACGTCCCAAAGTATGGTTTTCCTAATGGAGGATAGGGCAGGGCGGTCGAAGAGAACATGTTCAGCCGTCTCATCCTCTAATTGGCAGCCCCTACAGATTGAACGAGTCTCTAATCGCAGCTTAAAAAGGTGCGTTTTTAACTGATAGTGTCCGGTCAGAATTCCCATCACAAAGTAGGAGATTCTCCCTAGACATCATCAGATAGTTTGATGCCGTTTGCCTATCAGGGTAAAGTAAAGTGTCCCTGGCAAAACGGCATGCATAGCTGACATGCCAGGCTTTAATGAATTGCTCATGGGTGATATGGTAGGCCTTATAAACGGTCCAGGACCTGGCCAGCCTACCTGTCTAGTCATTACCCAGGTTGCTGTTGTGTCCTTTAATCCACCTAATCGTGACTTTATTCCCTACAGAGATCTGTGTGAGAGCTCTGTGACAGTCCAGCATCAATCGAGAGGTTATTTTCGGTTGCCCCAAAGCTAACACTAGTTGTTTGGCATCTGCATACAAATCAATATTTCTGTCCTCAATTCTGAGTTCAAATATGTTGTTGGCCGCTAAAGTAAGTGCTTGCACCTCTGTTTGAAAAACAGACAGCCCATCCCCGAGCAGTCAAAATTTCTTAAGATGAAGTTCCCTGGAGTACATACCAGCTCCTATTCCTTTTTGTGTCCTGGATCCGTTCACGTAGATGGACATGGAGTCCACAACGTGAGCACTCCACGTTGAATTTGGCGAAACACTGTAGGGTCTGCCATAGATAAGTACGGGGGATATAATATCTGTGCCAACTTCCAGGACGGGCACCTTTTTGCATATGCCCCCCCAGAGTTTCTTTATTAATGCCAACCGACAGCAGCCAACCGTGGTTGTCAAAGCCACCTCCTGGACATAAAGTCATAGTGGCGACAGGCACAGCATGTCTTCCATAGCAGCTGTCGGTGGTGTTCTTAGTGCACAGGTAATACTTAAACACGCGGGTCGTTGGATTTGCTCGAGCTTCTTCAAAATTGTGACCTTACTGGTCCTAGACCATCAAGTAATTGCACCGTGGGTTAGCATCGGTCTAATTACAGCAGTGTACATCCACATCATTATGCTAGGAGAAAGACTCCAGGTCATTCCCAGCATCATGCGGCTCCGCTAAAACGCGATATCAGCTTTGTTTATCCTTTGATGGAAATGTGGCAAATATAGAAAAATGCCTCAGACACTAGGGAAACACTCATGACTCCATTGAAGTACTGATAACGACAATAATTTGAAATATTACCAGAAAGCTTTGCACCTTTGAATGGGGAACCAAACCAAGCTTACGTGGATCAAGGTGAAAATGTAATCTGTGAAAGATTACAGTATCTGATTGGGCACCCTGTCCAGAGCGATATCGAGACTGACCGCTTTTGAGGCTAAAAACTTACCAGGAAAAGCCAATCTGTTAGCAGCACTGAAGAAACAGGCGCCAAAATGCGTGTCAAAAAAAGTAATATTAAAGAGCCGTTATATTTACCCACGTGTCGTGATTAACACATAAAGAGGTAATAAAATCATAGACGAAGATGTATGCGAAGTGAAAGGTCTAATTCCACAGATTCTTAAATTAAGTTCAGGCGAAGGCGATTTCGTTCTCAGGACATCATCAGGCCAGAATCTTTAGCAGTTGAGATACTCAGATTTTAAGGTCCATTATAAATAAGAAAGGAAACAGCAATTTCTTCTCCCAGTTGTAAAAAATTAAGTTATTTATTTGTCAAAAACATCCGCCAAATGATACAATGAAATAGCTATCCAAATTTCCGAAAAATCAGGCGAGTATCAGCTGAGATTGGGTCTAGTTTCTTATATGTTTGAAGTTTTAAGCATAATACTTATACCCTAATTATTACCTTTGTTTAGACTCTCACACATTAAAATAACCTACACCTTCGCCACTGGTTCTCTATACTAACTTATACTAGTTCCGTTCATTTTTTAACTTCTTAGAGACGTCTTCTCCAAAGGGATTATCATCAATCCCTTTTTTCTTGGTTTTAGTAAAAAAGAAACATTTGTAGAGTTCGCGAGTAAAATGCGATAGAATTACACGCGATTACATAACTTCAAGTAATATATATTAGTTTTATCATGCATTTTTCTATTTAAGTACCCAGATATATTAAAGATGGCGCCCCACATATACCTACTTGCAATATTTAAGGTGAGATTTGATTTGCTACTTATTGTTAGTTGGAAATTATTTATATTATATTGTATCCGTACCTACCAAAGTTATTTTTGAAAGCGAGATTTACTGTATTATCAAATAGGTCCAAAGGAATATTAGCATATACATACCTGTACGTTCAAGACATTTTTGGCACTCTATCCGCCCGCATTCTTTTATGAAGTATTTTAAACTTTTGTTAATTCTTTGATAACACTTATTACAATGAAGCCACTCCATTCTTGAATATATTTAGATCTATTATTATCTCTAGTGTCTAGCAACGAGTTTCAACAAAGTAAGTAGTTGTAAATCAATTTTTAATAATGTAACTTATTTGTCATTGAACACCATTACCAAACGAAGAATATTCAAATTTAAATTCAAATTTATCGATGGGTGCATGCGCAGTAGGTAGAGAAAAATTGAAGTCCTGTCACTTGTTCGTTGACTTTATTATAGCAATATCGTGTGATGTGTAATCTTATTTAGTATAATATTTACATATTGGTATATAAATTGCTAGATAACGCATATAAATTCGATAAAAAGGATTTGTTGCAATCACACAGCGCTTGCATTGGGTGAACGTGTTTCATCATTTTCCTTTTCTATTTCGTAATTTTTATATTTATCGATTGGTAGTATTGTATGTCGCTATTTTCCTTTAATATAGGTTATAGTGTAAATAATGATTAGAATGAACTCTTAATTTGAATAAAATGCATCTGGGCTGGTTGCATTGCGATTGAGTGTGGAAAAACCAATAAACAAACCGCATTAAGAATAGTTTATAATGATGTCTAATATAAATCAGGATGTGATCAATGTCATCTTAGAGAAATTGTCAAGTATTGAAATAGTAATCAAAAATGTATCCTTAATTTGCGCCGATAATCAACTAGAATATCTCTATTATGCCTTAAATACGATTACAGGTGTTACTCAATGTGCAAGTAGCTCAAGAAGTCGCTTCCAATTACAGAATATTTGCAGTCGTTGAATGCCATATGAGCTATGCTTTATTCATTTTTGAATCTGAGCAGAAGATACCCACGAAGTTTTCGGATCTTACAATTAATACAATAATTCCAATAGATGAGCACTTTACCTGTGGTGAGTGTAATGAAATTTCATTCAGAATTAAACAAATTAAGACTTATTATATATTTACAGATAAACATTCCATTCCGAACTGCTATACACATTATAGGTTTACGATTAATTATAAAACATTAAACTTGCCTTTTATCATAGAAACCAGCGCTGATAGTAAAATATTCGAAGAGGAGTTGAACATCGCATTGTGTTAGTGACCAAATATGTCGGATTTCTTAAATTTTATTCTTGAATATTTCAGCATTCCGAACAGTAGAACATGATTTTAAGTGGTTGGAAAAATTCCTTGCGGACACAGATAATCTATCAGAGTTTGGAGATGACGTAAGTACTTTAATATTTTTAGTAAATGTCAGTGTCAATAATGACAAATTAGTAAACTATGTCTTGTGGGACGAAACCGAAAGTAAGTATTGCAATCTTGTTAATCTGTTTTCAATTTTGTTTTGTTTAGACTTGCGGGTTCATTTCACGACAGAAAATCCCTCGCACACGTGGTTCGTCTAGTAGAGAATCAATGTTTCGCTTTGAAATGGAATCCAGGAAGGCACAATATACAAAACTTCGAGAGTGTACGTAAGTAGATTCTTGCATAAATGGTAATTAGTTTATTTTGAGTTAATATTTAACTAATGCTTTTTAAGAAATACTTCATATTTTTTTAATTTCACCTGGTCCTTTCAATTTTCAAAACCTGCTCTAAACTGGCTAACCAAATCGTCAGACATTTCTTTCGTCTGGTACACTTTTTACGTACATTGCGGAATTATTATGCTGAAAAGCATGTTCTTCAACTAAAATTGTTCTGTAAATACAGCTTTTTGTTAGCGCAATTATAATTTCACTAATTCCCAGCTTTTAGACCCACATTTGTGTTTAAGGAAAAATGCTATGCTTTCTATGTTATATTCTGTTATATTACATTACATACAAACATAACATGGTACTGAAACACCACCTTGAAGAACTGATGTTTAGGTCAAACTGGAGCTGGGTAATATCTTAGAAACAGTTGAAGATAGGTATATGGAACCCTAGTTGTAATGGTCATAGAATTTTATGCTCAATTCAAAAATGTAATAATATACAGGATGTTTTATATGAAATAAGAAAGTTCATAATGATTTCCAGTTAATCGAAAGTGGAACAAATTTGGAAATATTTTAGAAGGATAGTAAATACAAAACTATGACAAACCCCAAATTTTTAAATCTGAAGAGTTCCATTAAACCAGAAAACTTATAACTAGCCACTTCCGTGGAAAACCCTGTATAATTTAATTTGAGGCATTTCAATTTTTTTGAAAACGTTGCAAGAAGAGTCTAGTATCTCAAAGATGATTTAATTTAGAGAAGTGAAATGGAAACCGTAAATAGCAGATCCTTCAGCTATTAAACGCGACGTTCATCGTTGTCCAATGTTCCGCTAGTCATTCAAGTAGTAATCACTAAAGCTCGGATTATATGCACAAAAAAAAACAAGAAAATATGCGCATTTATATGCACATATTGACAACAATATGCAGAAATTATTGACAAATATGCTCTGCTATATGCGAAATATGCATCAGTATGCACTATTTCAACTTAAAAAAAAAAACTTGAAGATAACAGTTTATTTTACATTTTAAGTATCTTACAACATAATGCTCGTGCAACAGTATTCCTTATTAACAATATACAAAAACTTAGAGGTTCTGTGACGTTATAATACTTAGGTATATTATAATAATGTACTATTTTAAAAAAATAACTTAATTTAATAAATATTTAATTATTTAACTAGTAATATATCTACCTAAACACCTACATATATATTATCTACTAACTATTTGCTCTTGGTCTATCTAGCTACTTAAACTGCTATTATTTATTATTAAAATTGACAATTAGGTGCTTTTCTAAATTTTCTATTTTAAATGAATGACGTTTGTCATCTAACAAGTGATTGAACGTCGAAAAAGATCGTTCTACATCGACAGAAGTAATTGGAGCATGTTTTAAATTGCTTACAATATTAGGGTCTAATTCAATGCCCTTCACAAATTCCCCATTTAAAATAAGAGAAACTTTTGAAAGAATTTTAAATCCTTGATTTTTCTCCAATACTGAATTTAGCTTTTTAAAAATTATTCTCTAACAGTTAAGAGTGCTTTGTGACATTTCTTTACTAAATTTACAGAGTCAGTCGAGAGCAGTTTTCTTGATTCTAATGTCAAAATTGTTTCTGATATTATAGAAAAATGTGTTGCAATAAATGCTAACTGATTTGGTATTATATTATTATCTAAGGTCTTTTTAGCTTGTCTTATAGCATTTGAATCATGAGATAATTAAAAAATAAAGTTTCTAATATTTTGATATTTTTTTTAATAAAGAATTGCGGCATTTAGCCACGTACCCCACTTAGTAGTTACTGGTTGTGGCGGTAACGGTAAATCGGGAAACGAGTTCTTGTAAAATTGAACCTGCAATGGCGCTTTTACAAAAATCTTTTTTATGTTACTAATTAACTCATTCACAAGAGGGAATTGGTTTCTTACTTCTTCGGCAACTCTATTAATGCCGTGAGCCAAACAAGTAGTATATGGATTAAATTAGGAAAAAATATTTTTAAATTAATTGAGGCTCATTTTGTGTTCATTTTTCAATGAAGGATTTACAGGTTTACTTTTCACTGAAATTTCCAATCTTTAACTTCAATGGAATTTTTTGGAGAAAATGTGTAATTTGACGAAAATATGCACAAATATGCAATAATTCATGGAATATGCATGAAGTAGCAAAAATATGCAGAATATGCATTTTTTAATCAGCTCATTTTAATAAAAAAACATTAGATACAGCCAAAATACTAAAAATTTGGTTGATATAACTTTAAAAAAACAAATATGTATTTTGCATATAATCCGAGCTTTAGTAATCACAAAGTTTGTCCTAGACTTTGTGATTTTAACTCGTGCACAACATTATTCATTAAAATGGAACAGTCTGTATATCTCTACATTGATAGATACCAAATTTTATTGTCCGAAGAAACTTTATTTTTCACAATTTACATGAAAATCATAATTTAGGAAGTAAAAACAAACTAACAATAAGTAAGGCAGGGGTAAATATTTTTGTACTTTTTTCTGAATTTCCGTACTCAAATGTGTAATTACCAAGGTTCACAGTTTGGGCGCCACCATTCTTGTTTCTTGTCACCTACATATATTTAGTTTTGTATTCATTTTTTCTTATGTCCGCCTTCTTAGCTTCTTTATGCCGTCGATACCACATATGCTTGACTTACTCCAGTAGTTCCATTAAATATTTACGTTTCTCCCTGGCTCGTTTTAACGCAGGCTCTAGTGTTTTTCATTGTCAGCTCTATTAGTTTGACCAATTGGGCAGGAATATTTATATCATAAACTGGTAACTACTCAGACAAATAAAAGACATCACTTGCACAATAACAACAGGCGTTATGTTATTGACATACTGTGTAAACAGCGCATTATTAGACTATCACACCCCTGTTATCCACAAACTACGAAATACAACTATCATTTAAGACCATTTTTTATAGCATATTTGTGGGTACTTGGAACGTGAATGGACAACCTCCACCTTCATCTTTATCCTCATGGTTATGTTGTGATCCAGAACCTCCTATTTTATACGCAGTCGGTTTCCAAGAATTAGATTTAAGCAAAGAAGCGTTTTTATTTAGCGATTCACCGAGAGAAGCGGAATGGGAGTATGTAATCTAAGCTGTTCAGGGAATTTCTTAATACTCTAACTATTATTACAGGAGAGCCGTTGTCAGTTCAACACATCCCGGGGCCAAGTACAGAACGCTTGCTCTTATACGTTTAGTCGGTATACAATTAATGGTTCTTATACATATCGATCATTATGGTCATGTAAGAGATGTTGCTTGGGATACTTGTGGAACAGGTATATTAGGAAAAATGGTATGTGCTATTATGGGAAAAAATATTTTTATTGTCAAACACGAGAAAATTAATTTATTTAATAGGGTAATAAAGGTGGTGTAGCTATTAGGATAAGATTGTACGACACAACTTTGTGTTTTGTTAACTCGCACCTGGCAGCCCACCAAGACGAAGTACAAAGACGGAATCAGGATTATAGAGACATTAGCGACAGGATAAACTTCAGAAAGCCACCCCAAACCATTAAGGAACACGAGTATGTTAATGTTCGATTAAAGAAAAACTCTGTGCAATTAATTTTTTTGTTTCTTTTTTAAGCCAAGTCTATTGGTTGGGAGATCTAAATTATCGTCTAAATAGATTAACACACGAAGAAGTTAAGAGAATGTTGACATTTAATGACATGAAAAACATTTGGAAGTATGACCAGTTAGGTTTGGAGCAGTCATCCGGCAGAGTATTTGAGGTAACATAAAACTAGTAGTTATCTAATTATAAGTCAGTAAAACAATAAATCTTAGGGCATACTACTGCTGCAATGCGTTTAGATTGAAATTCTTTAGTTCTCTATGGATTGTAACTGTTCTATTATTGATTATTAAGTTATGTATTCCATATTTTCTTTTGAAATATTTACTTCTGTCTGTCTTTTAATTTGGTGAATTAAACTGGAAATACACCAATACATTAGAGATTTTTTGCTACTAGGTTTTTGTAAGAAAATTAAAACATATGAATGCTAATCAAACTCCTATACACTCCAACCCATAGATTCCGGCTGATATATTTTTCATTTACAGATATTTTTTTAATAAAATTGGAAGTGTATTAATTTTGTACAGTTGCAATTACTTAACATATATTTTAATTTTGTTATCACGCCCGGTTTTACCAGAAATACGATCAAATTTAAAATTTTTAATTGAACATCTTATATATTCTTAAATATTTAACTTCTACAATTTTTTTGAGCCGGAAAATGTATGATTTGTTAGTTTTCTGTACCTTTGTTACAGGAAAGGAAAACTTTTAGACATAGCTCCATCAAATTACAGATGTTGCACTTTTTTGTTTGTACACTAATACCGTACATATATTTGGGGACGACTAAGAAAAACTCGAAAAAATAAATTGTGTTTTATATGGAAGGGTACACATTTCTATATATATGGACATAATTTGCAACAGTATTATCTTCTATCTCATAAATTACAAATAACTGTTTGTTTTTATTCTAATTAAAAAAAAATTGTAAATCATCTCCAAATATATGAACGGTAGTGTATATGCCTATTAGAACGCACCAAAGCAAACAGTTTGCCTTTTTTGCATAAGTACTTTTTTTTTAATGGAATCAGAAATTATTTCTATTATTATTATTAATTATTTTATTAAACTTGGCAACATTTTTTTTAATTTGCAGACGAACAATCAAGGTTTTGTCTATATCTGTTAAATTTTACAGTTTTTTTTTAAGAAATTGCAAAGTATTATTTCTTCTTTTCTTGGAAAATTGGATAAGAAAAATTTGCTTATCTTTACTTCGTCAATTTACCAATTTTCAATACTCTAGCTTTTTTTTATTTTTTTTTAATGTAGATATTTTTTTATAATATATACTTACTTTATTTGAATTTTCAATCGATTAAAATATTTGTAAATTTAATAACAAAATTTACAAACTGCCTTACCTATGGAAGCACCTAATGCATCCTTATTAGCAAACATCTATTTAAATCACTTGAAACACGTGAAATTTTGGAGGAAATACAATTTTCATATGTAGTAATACTATGCAATCCTTAGACGAATTTTTTAGAACTCCCGCATGTCAATTTTCTCGACATTATAATAAAAAAAAACAATTAGTTTGACCTAGCAAATGAGTCAATAAATGAATGAATTATAATTGACACATTAATTCCCAGACAATTACAGAATCAATATGACTCAAAATTGATAACTTACAAATACTACGTAATCCATATAATAAGAATTTAAAACCTCTATGAACTACGAACTAGCAAAACTTATACAAAACTTTTGACTCAGCCCAACTTAATGCAAATCATTGAAGACAATATTGAGAAAATTGATGGAATCAGTGTATACAAAGTGTCCTACCGAACTGGCTCATTAGAATTTTTCGAAGTTCCAGCATATATATATATTTGCGAGGGGGAACTACACCATACGGCGTCTCTCTCATCCAAGCTTCCACCTCCTTCTATTTTGCCAATCTTCTTCTCGCATATATGTACCTCGCATATATGTGTCTTGCATTGTTCGCAGCACTGCCTCATTCCATATGAGTTTAGGTGTTCCTCTTTTTTACGTTTTAGGGGTTTTCAATGGAACACTTTTGATGGCCAGCGTTCCTCCGGCATTCTTCTCAAATGTCCATACCATCTCAATCTCCTGCCTTTTATTGTATCTAAAATATTCACTGATGCAACCCCCATATCTTCCCGAATGTATTCATTTCTTAGCCTCTCCGTTCTTGTTGCCCTAGAGCTGCATCTCTCGAAGTCCATCTTCATCGCTCTTAACTTTCCTTAATTTTTCTTTGTTATTTTCCAGACCTGTGAACCATATAGTGCAATACTCTCAACAATCATTTTATAAATTCTTGGTTTCACATTCTCTGTTATAGTTTTATTCCATATAATAGAGTCTAATTGTCTTATTGCAACTCTGCCCTTTGTTATTCCCTGCTTAATTTCCTCCTCACTTCCTCCATTACCAGAAATATTTGTTTAGTATTTATATGTGGTGCAGGAGTTTACTACACTTCCGTCTTCAATTTCTAGATCTCTTCTTGTGCCTCCGACTACCATATACTCGGTTTTATCAAAATTTATTTGTAAACCTAATTTTCCAAAATCCCCATCCATTTTTCTTAGCATGTAGTATGCGTCGTCTTCATCTTCGGCAAATATGACTTGGTCATCAGCAAAATTCAAAGTATACAGGCCGTCGTCATTTATGGGTATTCCCATAGTGTGGCATTTTTTCCTCCAATTTTTGAGTGCTTCATTCAAATATATTTTAAAAAGGGTAGGTGCTATACATCACCCTTGTTTCAGGCCTTTATTTGCGTGGAATCCTGATGACACTAGGTATCCAACTGTGACCCTATTTAAATTTCCTGTATACAATTTTTTTATGGCGTTAATGTAAGTTCTCTTAATTTGTTGATTTTCCATTGCCGATCACAATTTCGAAAGAGAAAGGCTGTCATACGTTTTCCGTAGATTTATGTAGATAAGATGGGTTTCGAGGTTATGTGCCAATCTCTTCTCCGTGACCTGCCTAATACTGAAGATATTGTCAGTGCATGACCTGCTCGCCCTAAAACCGCTTTGCTCTTCAGATTCATACATGTCATGTTCAATTCTATTCCAGTTTGAAATTTATTTTGAAACTTGCAGAGTAGTCATGGTCGACGAAGAAACACCATTTTCCATTTGAAAGAAAAAAAGGTTTTTTTATGTTAAAGATAGCCATATTGGACATGAGTTCCCGAATACGCTGTATAGGATTTTGTGGTTACTAGTATCGCGATTAATGCCTATGACCATAAGCATTTTTTGGTGAGTAACCGGTTCAACGGTAACCGCTGGTTTCGTTACCGTACTATTTCAGCGACACGTATAGATGTGACCGTTGAACAAATTTTAATAACAACGCAGGGGCGGTATCAGATTGGTATTTTCGCGACCCACCTGCAATTTATCACGTGATCTGCTACAACAGACGTCATTACGGTAACCGCTGGTTGGTTCAACGGTTACTAGCAAACAAATGCTTTATGTACTTAATGTTTAATACCTTATGAAATATTACTGTAACTTTCTAAAATTCCAATGAGCTAGTTCGGTGGGACAACCTGTATAAAAGATAATGTGCTGATTACAATGCAGTTTTCAAATGTAGATCGACATTTACATAATGTCGGACACAATATAGATCAACAAAAAATACAAATATTTCACATCCATAAAAAAAAAAACGAAAATAAAACGAGTCTCAATGACCAATTGAATTTGATCTTATCTTCATATTTAAGATAATTCCGCCAAAACACAACCACCCATAAATAATTGGACTTATCTTCTACGATACTTGCTTAGCTATATATAAGCTTAGCATTCCGTGTCGTGTGTATCGTGAATTAAACTGTCAAATATATTTTTTCCGCTCATTGTAACTCCTTATGCTAAATATCAACATTAGGTTCGCTTGCAATGTCAAATAAATTAATTTGTACTATTCCACACATTGAATGTTCCTCAACAATTATTATATTTTTCTAATAAGTAAGTGTTTCATTAATTTACTAAGAACAACTAACTGGTACTTGATTGATCAATATTCAGATATAATCTCACGTATGTATATCTTGCAGTTTACTAATGATGCATATATTTTGTGAACCCTTTTTTTAGTTTTGTTTTGTAATCCCTATAATGGTTTCATGTAATCGAACTTATATATGTATTTTGTAAATGTTTGCAACTTTGTAGTCTGAAGCAGGCATTGTTGCGAGAACATATAAAATATTTTGTTTCTTTTTGACCGTACTGTTACTATAATTCTTTTTGGAGGTTTTTAGGTTGTTATTGGGATATAATAAATTTCCTTTCTTTTTAATTTTATTTATTACGTTTCGTTACTTAATTTGGGGGTATTTTCAAGTATTATCTTTCAATTTTTTCCATCTATTGGTTCTTCCTTGTTATTCAAATACTATGTTTCTCATTTGCTTCCGAATTAATTTAATATTATTACTTTATTCTAAATAGTAATTACATATAACTACAATACAAACATGTATAGGGTTTTTCCATTTTATTTTGGCCACTACTTCCGTTACTGTTACATTTACAAAAAATAAATAAATAAAAGGTGTAGTGTTTTACTTCTACCGAATAAAAATTTGACAACTATCAGAATTGCATATACAGGGCGTGGCTAATAAAACATAATTTTCGTTTTTTTAATAGAACATAATATATATTTTTATGTTTTTGGATACGCCTGCGTCTTCTGATTTCAAATACATTATCTTATATACGACTACTTTAATTAATTAGTGACTTATTTTCTGAAAAAAGATTACAAGATATTCTGAGTTAGAAAGAAAGGAGGTCCTGAAAGTGATATCCCACAATAAAACAGTGATGAGTTTTTTGCTAACTGTTAATTTGTAATTTATCATGGGTTCTATATATATATATAATAATAATAAAAGCAAATATGCTGCAAAGAGAAAATATACGGAACTGCAACATAATTTACAAAGGCCTTCAGCAGTTTATTAAGTGCTACAGTGGCCTTCGAAAACAGCATCTCCATAATCCATCGAACTTTAAAAAACGATGACTACAAACCGTATAAGAAAAGGTTATAGTTTTGCCAACAAATGATTAGAAGCCAATTTTAACAATGAAAACAACGTCTTTTACAAAATTTTATGAACAAATGAGGCTACTTTTATCACTTTTGGCGTTTTCAATAGACAAAATAGCCGCTTGTGGAAACGTATAAATTATAGGAACAGAGAAGTAATACAAATAAAAAAGTATGTCTGGGAGGAAGTCAATGCACGTATGGTGTGGAATTTTCCAAAAGAAAGTATATATATAATCACGTGCCCCTTTTACCTTTCGGTGTAGGGATAATAACAATAAAAATAAAATTAAATTACATTCTTTTGCTACATGTGTGTTTCTTTTTTAAGTGAAATGTACAAAGTCCTTCCACTCCTTTCTATTTCCCGCTAGTTTTCTTGCGTTTACCACCGTTTGTCCTCTTCTCAGTATTGCCCCTGCTACCACTTTATTCCACGTTATCCTTGGTCTTCCTGGTCCCCTTTTGATTATGATCCTCGCCTCCATTACTTTTCTTGCTTGTCTGTCTGCCTCCATTCTCTGTACATGCCCCCACCAATTTAGTTGTGTCTCCTCTATATATTGTAAGATGGGTTCTACATCTAGTTCTTCCCTTATGTCCGTATTCCTGATTCTGTCCCTACGTGTTATTCCCATAACGCCTCTCAAATATTTCATTTCCATGCTTTGTATTTTGCTTTTGAGTCTATCTGTGAGAACCCATGTTTCACTTCCATAGGTGAGTATAGGTCTATATATTGTCCTATATACCGTCATCTTAGTTTTCTGGCTTATTTCTTTTTTATATATAAATGTTTTCTTCATTGAATGGAATAATTTGACAGTTTTATTAATTCGTTCGGTAATATCTATATCTTGGTTTCCATTCCTTTCAATTGTAACTCCCAGATATTTATATTCAGAAACTTGTTGTATCTTTTCCCCATCAATATATATTCTTATCTGCTCTTCATTCTCTGCTGTTATCATCATTACCTTCGTCTTTTTCGTGTTAATTTTCATGTTGTATTTTTTCAAAACTGCATTCCATTCATTTATATTTTTCTGAAGTTTTTCTTCGCTACTAGCCATGATAACCAAATCGTCAGCAAATATGCATTCTGTAATGTCTACTGGTGCCAAGTGTCTATATCCTATATTCAACTTTGTTAATTTCGACTTACATTCTTTCAATACTCCGTCAATAAATACGTTAAATAGCAGTGGGCTTAATACACCTCCTTGTCTTAGTCCTCTTTTAGTGTTAAACATTTCTGACTTCCTATTTTTACTTATGACATAGTAAGTGTTGTCATTGTACATATTTTTGATATTTCTAATCAATTTATCATTCACCTTTCTTTGTTGTAAATATTTCCAGACTGTTCCTCTAGGGATTCTATCGAACGCCTTTTCTAGGTCTAGGAAGCCAAAACATGCTTTTGTCCGACTCAGTATAACTTTTTCTATTACCTGCTTTATTGTGAATATGTGATCGTTAACACTTCTGCCTTTTCTAAATGCGCTTTGTGATTCCTCCATTGTAGCTTCTGTATATTTTCTTAATCTGTTTTCCAAAATCCTTTCATATGTTTTTGTTACTGTACTCAATAGTGTTAGTCCTCTGTAGTTATTGCAATCACGTGTATTTCCGTTTTTGTGTATTGGCACTATTAATCCTATATTCCAATCTTTTGGTACTTTTCCACCTTCCCATGACTTCTTGAATATTTTCAACATCAGTTCTATTCCATTTTCTCCTAGCGCTTTTAACATTTCCGAGGTTATCGTGTCATATCCTGGAGCTTTTCCATTTTTTAAAATCCTTATAGCGTCGATTACTTCCTTTTTTGTTATAGGTTCCATGTGATCAACTGCATTTATTTGAGTAATTCCATCGTTTTCAATAGGTGTATCATCATCATTTGTGCTATCCAATAACTCTTTGAAATACTGCCGCCACCTGTTCATTATCTCTCCGTCGTCTACAATAAGTTCCCCTTGTTTGTCTAGTATATTTCCTTGTCTCGTCGCTGGTTCATTCCTCGCATTTTTTAATACTTTATAAAATAGCTTTTGATTATCTTTTCTATTAAGTTCCATTTTTTCGCCAAACTTCTCCCAACTTCTCTGTTTCGCCTCTTTCACAATTTTTTTAACTTTGTTTCTTTGTTCCTTGTAGGCCTCATATTTAACCTTAGTGTTGCTTCCTAGATATTCTTTCCATTTGTCCTTCTTTATTTTGATTTCTTTTTTGAGATCTTGATTCCACCAAGCTGTCTGTTTTGTTTTATTATTACCTTTCCTTTCTCCACACATTTCTTTGGCTGTTTCCAATATTATTTGTTTAAAACTTTTCCAAAGTTCCTCCAGATTTCTATTTTCTACTTCCCTTAATTTCATTATTTTATCCTCCACACTATCCCTGTATTTTTCAGCTATTTTTAGATCCCTTAATTTATAGCTTCTTATTGTTTTGAATTCCACTATCTTTTCTTTCTGCTTTCTGTCTATGTTTTTTACCTTCCTCTTGATCTTCCCAAGCAGCATATAATGATCGGTATTTATTTCTGGCCCTCTCATTACTCTTTTATCTTCTACTTCTTTTTTATTTTCTTTTTCAACAAGGATATAATCTATAACTGACAATTCATTATTTGGTCCCCTTCTTGTATATTTGTGTATATGTCTGTGCTGGTAAAACGTATTTGCCACAATTAGGCCATTCATCATGCAGTATTCCATTAACCTAGTTCCATTATTGTTCTTTGCTTCTTCGCCATATTTACCAACTACACCTGTATAGTTATCCACTCTTCCAACTCTTCCATTCATATCACCCGCTATTATTATTTTACCCTTGCTATTCTCTGTCACCTCGTTTAGTTTTTCCCAAAACTGATCTTTAATCTCAGCTTTTTCATCCTCGTTAGGTCCATAAGCCGATATTACTGTCCATACCTCTTCGCCCATTTTTATTTCTACTTGTAGGATTCGTTCCGTATGTGCTACCCATTTACTAACGTTCTTAGTTAGCTTATTGTTAATCAAACATGCAACTCCCGCCGCAGCTCTTTTATCTATCGTCACCCCGCTGTATATTAACATATGCCCGTCACCAAGCTCCATCTCACCTTTTCCCTTTTTCTTTGTCTCTGTTACCGTCAATATATCCAATCTCATACTGTTAAATTCCATGCTTAATTCCTGCTCTTTACCATTAATCCCTCTCACATTCCAGGTAGCTAATCTCCATACATTGGTCCTGTCGTTGTTTTTATTTTTTCTTTGCGCTGTCTCAGTTGTTGTTTCAATATCCTTTTCCATTTCCATTGCCGTGCTTCTCATCGATCGATCCTTCTTTCTTTCATTTTTTAGCCGTTTTTTGCTTCCAATTCATTTTTATTTTTATTCCATCTCCATTCTATTCCGTCAACAGTAACTTTCTTCATACCAATTTTAACATGTTTTCCCTCTTTTCGCGCTTGTTCTGCTTTCGCTTGTATTTTACTTCGCACAATTTTCTCAGTGGTTGTTAGTTCTTCCGATATGAAAATTTTTGCTGATTTTAGGTCTTTTAATTTATTTTTATTCGACATAATTTTTTCTTTTTCCAACGCGCTACCAGTTTGTATCAAGCATGTTTTCTCACCTAATTTGGCTACTTTTACAATATCAGCTGTCACTAGCAGATGTTGCTTTATAAATCCTTCCATAGTTTCTTTCAGTACGTTTTCATCCTGCGTCTCTATTTTTAATCCAGTTATTACCAGATTATTTTTCTTTGTTTCTTTTTCTATCACTTGTATGCCATTTTTAATTATTGCCATTTCCTTTTTCAACTGTTCATTCTCATCCTTTCTCTTTTTATTTTCTTGTTTTAAATTTTCATTTTCCTCGATTAATCGTTCCCATTGCTCGGTTCTTTTTTGTTCTAGCAATTTCATTTCTTTCACTTCCTTCGTTAGTTCTCCCACCATTTCTATTAACTTATCTATTTTTTGATCTTGCTTTCCTTGTGTTTTCGTGGGCGTTCTTGCTAATCTTTTACTCTTAGAGAAAATATCATGTCCTTCCGCTTCCCTTTTTCTTTTGTTATCATCCAACGAACTTTCTTCCCCGCTGGACATCTTGGTTGTTTGTCGCCTACTCAGCTCTGTATAACTGGTTGTCTACACTGTCGCGTTTCCTTATCAAGCCGCGCGAGAAACACAGCCCGGATCAACTCCGCGGAGGTTATGTTTCTATCGGTGATCAGAGGAATATATTAGTTTTATTAATTTTATCACTTACAGTTCCTTCTCCTTTAATCTACCTTGATGTATGGTTCTCACTAACAATCCCGCAAAATAGTCTATTTTTAGTGCTCGATACAGCCCACAATCTGGGTAATGTTTCGGAGCGTAATAGCCATACGTTCAGCGGACTTTATAGTTTATAGAAAGTAATTGGGCTAATTTTCTATAATTTTAAATTAACAGTGGAAGCATATATAGAGACAATTGTTCCCAAGTAGATGACTTACTGCATATCTTCTCAAGAAATCAATTAGATAATGATTTGGCACCACCGCATATTGTTTTAACGCTTAACAACAACTCCAACTTAACGCCACTAGATTGTTTCTTATGGAGCTTCTTAAAAAAAGTGAATTCCGATCAAATGCAAACATAAATACTATTAGAGAGAAAATTCATAATCAAAACGAAAAGAAATAATCGTATTGTTGCTGCTATATATAACTTAAGAGGACATCAGTGGAAGTCACTTTGAGCAGTTTTTTTTACATTTAAGTTAATTGTGGATAGGTTTTTGTCAAATATATTGGATGGTTTTGTATGTATTTCCTACCAATTACATTTTTACGTTTTTTAGTCAAATGACTCGCTAATTATTTAAAATTGCCTGATATAATATTATATATACGAAATTAGGAGATGAAGGGATATGCGAAATTAAGAAAAATATACAGGCTGTCCCATTGAAAAATGCAAATATGTATTTCGTTGAGCGCGCCCTCTACAAACAATTCTGATAGTTATTACACTTTTAATATGTACAGGTAAAATACTACAACTTCTACCTGAAATATTTTTTGTACCAGCAACAGTAACGGAAATAAGTGGTGGTCAAGATGACAAGAAACATACAGCGACAAACACAACTTATGACTTGTGATTGCTGCATGTTTTGTGAAATGTGAAATGGTACGTAAATAAATCCCCGTACCAAATTATTTCTAGGGTTACACAGAGAACGAAATCACTTTCCAACCCACCTACAAATACGATTTAAACACCGACAAATTCGATACGAGCGAAAAAGCTAGGGCACCGGCATGGTGCGACAGAATCCTTTACAGAGGCAAAGGTATACACCAGGTGGCGTACCGATCGCACATGGAGTACCGGATGAGTGATCACAAGCCGGTAAGCGGCTTCTTTCGGTCGGACGTAGCGGTGATAGACGAGGTCAGGCAAAAGAAGGTCCAGGAAGAAGTATTCAAATTGATGGACAAGTTGGAGAATGAGATATTGCCCCAGGTAACCGTGGATCAGACGGAGGTGCTATTCGGAATGGTTAAATTTAAAGAGCCGGTGACTCGAGAGATAATCGTTGCCAACACAGGTCAGGTGCCGGTCGAATTTAATTTTGTAAATAAGATCAACGAGGATACCTATTGTAAGGATTGGTTGAGGATATCGCCTAATTGTGGGAGTATAGAACCAGGTATGATATGTTCGTATTAAAGCACAACCCACATGCATATGTATATTAGTCCATGTGTTTAGAATTATCAAATTATTACTAAATGAAAGGATAGATAGTACTGCTGTTTTGCATATACTCTATGAGTATATTTATATAGAAGTTTTTTTTAGTAGGCATACAGCAGCGTATTAAACTGTCTCTAATTTAAAATAAAAACTGTTTTACGACAATAATTTTATGAAAACTTTAATTTTGTAAACGCTATAAATCAGTATCTGTGTACATCATAATAATAACTGCAATAATTAGCAAAGAATGTCAAATTCATAAAATTGAGTTCGTGTATTTCACTTGAACATACGACCACCATCATTTTTAATTAACATTGTATAACGTGAGATTCACCAACAAATGAGATATCTGTAATTTTTGGATATGTGGTGTAAAGTGATCCCAGATGCAAAATGGTAGAGCTTTTGTTTTTTTCTTCAACGGGAACCATATCTTATACAGGGTGCTGACTTGGCTTTTTTCTTAAATAGTACGAGTACATTTATTGATTTTATCAGAAAATATTAAGATACACTTCTTCTTTGGACATTCCTCCTTTTAATATAAATATATTTTGAGTTCCGCGAGGCGCTTGGTTTCATCTGTACGGGGCCGTGCTCATTTTTGTTTTAATGGAACAACCTATATATTTTTATATTTTTTATATATACATCGAATTTTAAGTCAACATTGGTAAGACTTTTATCCGCATAAATCTACTCGTTTAGGAGGGAAAACATTTTTTTTTTAAATTTTCACCAAAATTACTGTTGATATAAAAAAGAACTATTCGTCCTTATTCCTTAACTGCAGAGTTACAAAATTCTAGATTATCATAAACTATTTTTGGTATATTAATTTTTAACCAATTTTATTGTAAAGGAACCAACCGTATTGATATTTCTTTGACAACTAAAGAAATTGGAAAAAATCGATTTTTTAAAACAGCCTGTATATTTTATCACAAATGAACTCTTTTCAAAGTTTACTATGATTTTTGTTAAGTCGTATACCCCAAGACAATGGTTTCTGAAATAATTACCGTACTTTGAACTTTTTTCGCCCAATCCCGCAATTAAAGTTAAAATAAATAACAAATAAACGCTATTATATCAAATATTTAATTATTATTATTATTCAAATTGTGTTATTAATTAAGGTAGGAATTGAAGGAAAAAAAGAATAGTAACTAGATAATACAACATGCTACTCAGAAAGTTCGCTGTTCTTTTAAATCATAGAGAGGTAGTCATGAAAATAATAGTTGCAATATGTACACATGTCGATTTAGTAACAATTTAGTTTTATTTTAGAAGAAAAACATGCATTTTTGAGTTTATGTCAAAATAGAGAAATATACCAAAAACTTTAAAAAAAAAATTTTTCTTAAACAATTACCGTTAAAAACGAATATTAAATTATTAAGTTTAATTAAAAAAAAAAACGATACATTTAGTATGTTGAGCGAAAATTGGGCTTATGGCTTAGGCTATGCGACAGGGTAGTGTAAGAAGATACAATTTGCTATATTTTAGCTGTAACAATTTAGTATTCATCTTTAACGGTTTTGAAATGGTTTGTATGCTGACATAATCTGAAAATAACCTAAAAATTCTGTTTGTTTTTTAAGTTCTTTTTTTAAGTGTTCAAGACGTTTCTACGAAAAAGAAATTGTACCATAATGCTTCTAGAATCATGCGAAAAATTACGAAAAATGAAGCTTCTTAGGATGTCTTGCATTTGGCCTTACTTTCTTAACTGCATCCACGGTTGAACAATTGGCAGGTTCGCCCTTCATTCTCGGCCAAGACGGTTTGGGTTTTTAGTTGTGAATAAAAATCAGAACTTGATTTCGTCTCGGATAGTAAGTAAAGTCGTTGATCCCCTGTGGATGCACTGTTTGGCACTTACAAAATGCATAGGTTGGAGCATCTTCGGATTCGGCAAAATTTAAGTGGAGATGACGTTACAATACATCAATAGATAGCGATGCCTAGATGTATGAATATATTGACAAAATATAGATGACACCTCTAGTATTCTCTTGTGGAAATGCATTTGGGTTAGTAATACATTTCCATAAGATACTACAGGTGCCATCTATATTTCGCAAATGGAATCCTTCTTTGACCATTTGTATTCTAACATAATATTTGGTATACTTAACGCTTTTTTCCCGTAAAGACTTTATAATTGAATTTGTGGTGGTTTGTTAAATGCTCCCTTAATGTCAAGGAAAGTCGTTATGGGTATCCATTTGTCGTCTAAATACGTACACCCACGGACACTCAAAATGTCCGGTCACAGTGTGAGCGCAACGTTCCATGCACCCGAGTTGCACGCGGCGTTTAGACTACGCATTAGACCGGACATTGTGGGTGTCCGTGAGTGTACATAATCCGTCCTCTTCTACCTTTCTAACGTGCCATTACGCCACGCTTTCCGGTCCCGGGCCGATGCGCTGCCGCCCACTGCAGACTTCTCTCTCCCAGTATCTTCGCTATCTCTCCATTCCACGTCTCTGCCGGTCTACCCCTCCCTCGCCTCCCGTCAACGCCCGCCATCCATATTCGTTTCACTGTTCTGTTGTCGTTTACTCGTATAAGATGACCAAACCACTGCAATTGCCTGAGTTCTACCTTTTTTTATTATTGATACCACCCCAAACCGCTCCCTCAACGCATCGTTTCTAAGTCGATCCCTCCTTGTCACGCACGCCACTGCCCTCAAGTACCGCAATTCACACGCTTGTATTCTGCTTCTCAGTCTACCACTCAAATCCACGTTTCACATCCATGTGTTCATATTGGTATATATAGAGTTAAAGATCTTTATTTTTGTCACATCCGACACTGCTTCATTTCTTATAAACGCATTATTTAATGCATAGTAACATTTATTTGCATTTGTTATTTGATTGTTACTTTCCTGCTCCAAGTTTCCCTCAGCGTTAAACATGGCAGCCAAATATTTAAATTTCTCACTTTCTTGTAGATTCCTGTCGTCTATTTGTATATTTGCTATTGCTGGCTCCTTTGATATTACTAATGTTTTTGTTTTTTCCATATTAATTTTTATGCCATAGTATTTAAGTTCCTGCGCTCAGATATTCAAATTTCTCCTTAGGTCTGCTTCAGAGAGCCAGTAATACTAGGTCGGCTGCATACACTCGTTCATGAATGATTACCTGAGTTAAGTTCCTCACTCCTACTCTGTGTCCTTTGGTGTTTCTCCTATAATTTTTTCCGATTTCATCCAAGAGTGTTATGAACAATAGTGGGCTCTGGGCTGCGGCCTGTCTAACTCCTCTCACTGTAATAAATTCCTTCGACTCTACGTTATTTGCCCCGCTCTCAGTAGTTGACTACCTACACTATCGAAGGCTTTTTCGAGGTCTCAAAACACATAAATATTTTGTTATGTGCTATTCCTTTTTCTACCATTTGTCTCAAACTAAAAATTAAGCCGTTTGTTCCTGTTCCCGGTCTAAAAACCGTTCTGGTTGTCATCAAAAGTATGTTCTAGTTTTTCTCTCTTCTCTAATATTAACTCACAGACTTTGCTTGCGGTGCTTAGTAGGTAACGATATTGGTCTATAATTTGAGCAAATAGTATTATCGCCGTTCTTATACAGTGGCACGATTGTGACCACAGACGAATCTCTGGGTATTCGATTCGTGGACCATGCTAACATTATTATATTATGCAATACGTTTATGCTCCTGTTTTTCCCATTATATTTTAGAAGCTTTCCTTTAATTTGGTCTTGGCAAACTGTTTCACCATTTTTTAACTTTCTTAAAGCTTTCTCCACTGCCTCCTCTTCTATTTGTCATGTATTGACTTCTAAATTAGCCTATTGAGATCGCCCGACGCAACCTCCGTAGATTTTCCCGTTTGAGAGACAACTGCTTATCATTGAGCGGTTGTTCTCTCAACGCGGTATCTCTTATGTGTCTATTGAGCGGTTATTCTACCTACTTTAAGTAGGTACACTACCCTCACCTTTTGCCGTGCTGTTGGAACACATCCCCAGGCTATACATGTCCTGGAAATGTTTGTGAGATGTGGTTTTAATACCTCTATTCTTTTCTGGAGTAGGACCGGATATTCCATCCGTGCGCGCAGATTTGTACGACGAAAATTGCTCACCGTCTACCTAATATTTGCGAGCCTCGTGATCTCTGGCCAGCCTCCAATCTTCTTGTTTTGGTCTACGAGCACCCTTCAAAATGTTTGCAGACGGATGATCCACCAACAAGATTCGCTTCTCTATTAGTTGTTCCCTGACTCCATTCTGGAAGCAACCCCCTTTTACTTATACACAGGGCTCATCGAAGAAGCAGTTTTGCTTAAGCTACAGAGTGCGTGCAGAAAGCAGTAATTCTTATTTTTATTACAACTGCGGTGACGTGTTTTACATACTATTTATGGAACAGAATTGGAATTGATTGTAATTTTTCTTTAGTATACGATAGTAGAGTACTGGGGAAGATGTCCACCTCATTTAAGTAGTTAAATATTAGATATACCTACATTTATTTATTAACTTCCAAACTGTATGTTAAAATGTTATAAAGTGTGCATTTACTTTGGCACGGTGAACTATGGTCTCTGAACATTATTCTTACAGGTGAAAAATGCGATATAAGATTCGAAGTGAATATAGAACAGCATCTAAACAAATTTGACGACATACTTGTGCTACATTTAGAGAACGGCAAAGACATATTTATAACCGTTTCGGGCGATTGTCAAAGGTCTTGCTTCACGACTTCAATAGCGGTTCTATGTAGGTGCTCAGTACCTATATTGCATATGTCACCAGAACAACTTCGTCTTGCAGTAAGTATGCAGTTCGCCTGGCTTTTCTTTTCTATACATTTTGAACTAAACAGGAAACGCAACAAAGTCTGGTATTGTATTCAGTGCCAAGAGAGCTCTGGTTGATGGTTGATTACCTATACAGGAACGGATTGAAAATTAAGGATTTGTTTGAGTCAACTGCCCTTCATGACGACATTATAAAAATCAGGGATTGGCTGGACAAGGGCTCTCTAAGTCCAATCCGTATCCTTTATTTTCTTGTTTTTATATAAATTAAATTTAAACATGCGCTTGTGATGATAAGATTTCTTTAACCTCCGATTACAGTCGATAACGTTTCAGCAATAGCTGAATGCTTGCTGCTGTTTCTCCAATACACTAAAGATCCCATCATTCCGTATTACCAAACAGAAAAATGTGCTTTAGCCGCAAGTTTTCACGCAGCTCAATTGGTGAGACCTCGCCCAAGTTTGTTGCTTGTAAAACCTGCTAACTCTATCTCTTCCAGCTTATTTTACAATTGCCTGACCTGCATCGTAATGTTTTTCTCTATATCTGTATGTTCCTTAAGGAGTTACTGAAGCATTCGGCAGAGAACGGTACCGATGTCAAGATGTTGGCCACCATCTTTGGAAATATAATGCTGAGGAATCCAAAAGGCAAGAAGGATAAACCTCAAGTGACTAGAGGAAAAGCAACTTTCGTACAATACTTCTTAGACAACGATATTAGCGGATTAATTATGCCTAAATAATTTTTAGTACCAATTAGTATATGTGTTAATATATTATTTTAAGTATTTATTTATTTAGCATGTAAGCAAATGCAATAATATACTTATTGTGTCAGTATTTTTGATTTTCGTTTATTATTTTTGTAGACCACCGTGGCTAATTACTAATAAACTACGTGTTGATAACTTTGGTTTTAGTGACAAAATCTATTAGAGCTTTCTTCTATATCCATAAAAACAAATCAATCCGCTACTAATTTTCCAAAGAATAGTAAAGAAGAAAAACCATTGAAAATATTACCAAGAGTTATTTATGAAATCTAGAGAATTTACTACTTCAAAACTATCTACTTTGATGGGTAAGTTTTTGGTAATTGTCTACTAGCCATTTGGACAATTACGTTGGCGAATCTACCTGATAACAATCACTCTCATCGATTTGCCGAGTTTATGAATTTGAGGCAAGCAATACATTTTTGGAACCGTCTGATTTGAAACAGACAATTTAAACTTTAGACTCGCGCTGATTAAGTTAGGACAACTTTGATAGCCTCTTTTGTTTCTCTTATCATTGCTGGTAAGGGATTCCTCTTCAAAGTCTTGTAAGGTCCCGACGAGAGTAAATTGTTGACGCGGGTGAAATAATCTGGCTTATCCAAAATGACTATCTAGTTTCCTTTGGAAAAAAGCACATGTAAATATACATTTTGGGACAGGGATAACGAAGCATATTCAGATACTTTATCGTTTCTTCATTCATTCGGTGTTCGGTTGAAAATGGAAATCCACGAATTTTCGAAACATAATTGTCCCGAATTAATTTAAAATTCATGTAGGGGGAGTGATCGGATATCTTGTGTGTCTATCACTACCCTACAGTCCTCGCATATCTCCGAAAAAAGCAAATTTAATAAACGATTACATGATTCAGAACAAATTGTGTGGTTAACACAGATCTTTATTCTTTACTTCTGAATCTGCTTTCGCTTGGGAGATGTAATAAAAGAATCTCTTTCGCGCCAACGTAGTGATAGCATCACATGCGTTACTTTGTTCAAGTTATTACCATAAAATAACGGTTTCTTTTTTTTTTTGTAGGAAACAGAGATACAGATAATGAGCCTTTGTAACGATAAGTGTACAACTGGACGAAAATGTCTGGTTTGTTATCATTTAAAAGCTGTTTTTTTTTGCAACATGAAATATAACTAATATTTGCACTCTGGGGTCGATAATTCAAAGTGTATACAATACGCTAAAATATAAGTAAATTATTTGCGCATAGAACATAGAATAAACCTCACTCTCTAATCTATAATTGTTTGTAAGATATAAATTCATTAAAAGGACGGTAAGATTGGGAATGATATTCATTGTGATATTTGTGATTGTATAAGAATCAAGAATATTATAGGTTTCTGCAATGACAACGGATAAATGTATCAAATTTTTTCAGTCAACGATATGGCCTTGCACCTTAATGCAGAACCAACGCGCAATGTGTTACAAATTTAATTTAAATATATGTTCATACAACAAAGTCGGCTATTACAATGGCATCATTACATACATTCTAGAAGAACTCTAAAATAAATGAGAAATATAGGTATCTAGAAACGATTATTATACTATTAGTTTTCGTTCTACATCTTAGTTACTTAACCACTGGCGCAGATGGCAGCACTGAAGCAAGTATAGAACTCTGGACTTGCTACCAAAAATATTTCATTGAAAAGTATCACAGAATGTTTCAACTCGAATATATAGCTACTCTAGTATGCGTAAGATACACATAATATTCATAGATGTCACATATGTTTCCTTTTCTTTTTCCTTTCGTTTTAGAATGAATTTCTAAAAATAACAGGAAGAGGGCGCGGATAATCTATTTCCTAGTGACTTTAGTTTCAAGCAAAAGACAAATTGTTCCTGTTTTGATGTCCGGTAGACACGTTTGAGTGACCTGTGCAGACTACTTGCGAACTACTTCAAACGATAAACTCGCATTGAAAATATGTGTCGCTCTCTTCATTCTTTTTTAATTAATTGAAATATACAAGGTGGCGCAAAAATAACCTTCCGATGTTTTTTGGCTGTAATTTAAAAAAAAAATGAAAAACTTTGATTCTTCTTGTGGATTATTTTTATTTGGTCTTTTAATTTTTTTACATCAAGTCGAGAATATGATGTCATGTAAATGGCCGCCGCCACAGTTGATTGTCATTTGAGCCCTTTTTATGGCATTTTCCATCACTTTGGTCAAAACTTCCGGCGATAGGTCCTCACATTCTTGACGGACAGCTGCAAGAGTCTGAGGCTTGTTGACATAAACCCGCGACTTCAAAAAGCCCCACAAAAAGAAGTCTGCAGCGGTCAAATCAGGCGATCTTGCTGGCCAGTGCAAATCGCCAAAACGGGAGATTAGGCGCCCGGGAAATGCATCCTTCAGCATATCGGTGGTGGCACGTGCAGTGTGTGCCGTTGCACCGTCCTGTTGGAACCACATGCTTTCCAATCCCAATTCATCAAGTTGCGGCAAAAAGAACTCGTTGATCATTGCTCTGTAGCGCTCACCATTCACAGTAACCGTTTGGCTCGCGACGTCTTCGAAGAAAAAAGGTCCGATGACTCCTCCAGCGAAAACAGCACACCATACAGTGACTTTGAGCGGGTGTAATGGCTCTTCGTGGGTTACACGCGGATTTTCAGTGCCCCAGAAGCGTAAATTTTGCTTATTTACGTACCTGCTAAGATTGAAATGGGCCTCATCACTCATGATTATTTTTGATGAAAAATCATCTTCCTCTTGGTGGTGATTAAGGATGGCTTGAGCGTATGTTAGACGCGATTGGCGGTCAGCAGCTAACAGCTGATGCACCGTCTGGACTTTGTACGGAAACATCTTCAAATCTTGCACCAAACTTCGCTGTAAAGACCGTCGACTGATACCCATTTGCGTGGCACGTCGTCTGGTCGATGTCGACGGCGCTTCCATGACATCCTCGGCTACAGCAGCAATATTCTCTGCAGAACGGCTACTCCGGGGTCTGCCACGCCTGGCAGCATCTCGTGTTGTGCCAGTCTCTTCGAGGCGAGCGGCTAAACGTCGCAGTGTTTCACCAGTAGGCGTTGGACGGCCAGGAAATCTGCGACGAAATTCACGTTGTGCCAAAGTCACCGACCGATTATTGGTCAAATAAATAGTCACCAATATTCCGCGTTCTGGAGCACTGTAGCGTAACATTGTTTATTAACGTGTATTTCGCATGTGTTTACTACACAAATGTCAAAACAGAACTGTCATTAGGGGCCAATCGCAAAATTTATAGCATTTTCTGATAGGAGGATTACTTTTGCGCCACCTGTTAGTATAAGGTTATCCTGTTTCATGGAGTGCAGTGATAATACTGGCAGAGAGGTGCTGTTTAGAAGACCGTGTATTACAGAAATATGTACGGAGACGGGTTAAAAACGAGACAGTAATAAAGATGGTGCCGCACACTGTTATACAAAAGGTTTCATTTTTATCAATAGAAGCGAGTACAAACTTTACAGGGGGTTTATGTATATGCGTGTGGTTACGGGCAGGGAGCGTTATCTGCGGGTTTATTTTGTAAACCACGCTCATTACGCCCTCATACTCGCGGCCACGAACTAAATCTAAAACCGCGCGACTTTCAAATATGATAATGTATAATCTGTGGTATTATTATTATTATATTTTTGTAACTTATTACTAGAAAATGATCTGTTAGTACCGTGTAAAAGTGTGCGCACAACATACATAGTACTAACAAAACATTTTCAGTAAAGTTACATTAAAGCTTACTTTAAACTGTAAACAATTTGCAGGTAACTAAGAAAAAAAAACACATCAATTTGAAACATATTTATAGTATATCATATTCTAAGAAAAGGCAACATACAATAAACTAAAAAAGAATTTCTAATATAATAAAGAAAGATTTAATTATAAATTTTAACACTTTCTCTTCTTGTTGGCTGTAAAATAAGCATAACCAATGTAAGCTATTCACTTCCATAAAATATGCTATATTGTTACCTGATATAAAAAAAAAACAGTCTTATTCGTGCTACTAATTGAACTACTAACTAAATAAAATAAAAAATAAATAGAATGTAAAAATAACCTAACACTTAATATTATGACAAATGACAACTAATAATGACGATGACGATAGCGATAAACGACAACTAAACAATGAAGAGCGTGCGTTGTTAATAAGCTCTATCGGTTTTACAGAGCAAAATTTAAACAAGGAGCGCCCTCATACTTGCGGCAATGTACTAACGCCCCACGACCAATCAGAAGCGAGGCAAATTATTCCTCATTTAAGATATATTCCCCTGGTTACGGTTGGTAGCAGTGAATTTGTAATCCGTGTGATTCACGCACACACGTTTGTATAAGATTCTTAGCGTGAAAATACTATGTTTGTCATAGACAAATAAGTACTCGTGGTGTAACGCTTTTATTTCTTGGTGATTTGTTTGATTATTTGTATTTTTAGCATTTAATGCTGTTGATTTACAATTACCATTTTTGTTTGTAATGTGAACCATGAACAAGCCTTGTTGTTTGTGAGTGATGCAGCAGCATATATGATAAAAGCTGGTAAACTAATGAAGGAAAAATATACCAATATTCTACATCATAAATGTACCGCGCATGCATTGCATAGAGTTGCAGAGTTTATTAGTGAGGAATTTTCCAATGTCAACAAATTAATTAGTGCCACTAAAATGGTCTTAACCTTAACTAAAAGCCCCAACTTGAATTTCCTTGTACAAACAGAAATATCCGTCTCTTGCACTTCCTCCTTCTCCAGTTGTGACTAGGTGGGAAAATGTTGCAAGTGTAATAGGCAATTTAGAGGAGGACGCGCAAAACCTTATCGAATGTAAAACTGTTTTAAAGAATCCTTCCTTAAAAAATAATTTAAATAATTTTATTCATGAGCGTTTTCGCAACTTACCTAAACAAATTGAATATTTTGAAACGCAAGTATTGGAAATAGTAACACAAAAAAAAACAAATCAACTTCTTTGTAAGAACCCTATCGATGATGATCTCATCGGAGGATAGTACATTTTCTTTGTTCGAGCTTATGACTCACGCGCTCTTCAATATACCTGCACTGAGAAAAATAGATAGTAACAATAGGGACAACTAACTTTATAGTTGGTTGTAATATAATTATATTAGAGCGTACCATCTTCCTAATAAACAGTAATACATGGATGAATACTGGGTACTAGATAACGTATTGTTGTCCTTGAGTTAATATCATTCATTATATTTATAATACGTGGTAACATCTTTTTTTCTCCGTGTGCCCGTACGGTTTACCTAACAGAGTTAGTTTTTAGTCAGTTATTCGTCGATGTTCTTAGTAGTAAGATCGTGTTAATAAAACTGCGTTATTGGAAATTGTATTTTTAATTCCACAAGCCCTAATAACCAACAGCAAGCGACAGAAGATGGAATTATAAAACGTTAGACAATTATTGTAAATAACTTTAAAAATATTTCTGGAGAGTTTGGTGTTCGCTTGTTGCAGTATTCGCTCATAGCGCTGATTTAAATATCCTCAAAGGCTTTTGTAGTAATGTTCAAAATAAGGAAATCGATGATAGATGTCGAATAAAATAACGCATTTTCCAGAACAAAATTTAGAATATGTTGTAGTCATTAATGTGAATAAAAAATGTCTATTGTTAGATTGCTGAGGATTCAGTTTAATTACAGGTACTATATTAATTTCAAAACAGTTTATACTTTTCAATATTTTGATTTTTTTCAATGTATGAACTAAATGCATTTTGTATATATTGTGATGAACGGCTTTGTGTATACCTAGCATATTCACTGGACGCCGCGCCGTAAGGCGACATCGCCATGTGAATGTTGCAAATTTCGCGAACACGGACGGGTCAACAGAAACGCAGACGCATCGAGGACCGCCCGGAGGAGAAGCCACAGTCGGCAGGGTAAGAGGGAAACACCACGTGAAGTTACAAAAGAGGGAACAGCTAAGAAGACCAGATTAAGTAATTTTCAAAGACAATATGTGCTCCACCCCCCGTTAAGCAGCGCCCTTGTCACAATATAAGCATTTCCTATGTCTTTATTACGACGCTGGCGAAATGTACTTCAGAACTCCGTCTGTTTACGTTAAAAGACGTACCAACAAACGACCTTCATCAATACGATCTTGCTATAACATCCATAAATACCTGCACTGAGAGAAATAGATAGTACTCTTTAACATAAATATAGTATACTTTAATATATTTTATAGCTCCTATAGGGACAATCATATTTTATATTACCCGTGACAATATCTGTATAGTAAATATCTGTGAATACTTTTTATTAACTCGTATGGTAAAGTGTACTATATTTGTATTATTAATTTGAGCATACATGTTTGTAAATGTGAAAAAAATGTCTAGTAGCGCTGACTATATTTGATAATAACTGTTAACAATGAAAACTATAATAAAAATAGTTTAATAATTTTTAATTATAAATTAATTAATATAATTTGATTAGCCGGTGACAGCCGGGCGAATTGCCGTCGTATCGGGCAGGATTGCGGAAATCAGACCGGCTCGTGTACTGTAGAGTACTACCGGTATTGAAGCGCCTCGTAATTCTCGTCTGTGGGCGATTGTCCACAGTACTTTTTACACGACGTTAACCATGTATAAGCATCATATAGATATTACGCAGCCACATTTACCGATCACAATTTACATTGAGTACGAATTTCAAAGATTATGAAACAAGCGTAGCGCCATCTTTACGACAAAAGCTGTAGTATCACATATTTATGTAGCTAAACCAATTATGAGTATTATGATATTCCTACTATATAGATATAAAACTATACAGCATTCATTTCATTCCATCTCATTATTAATGCCGTTTTCAATAATCAAAGTAAGGTGACTGTTGCAAGCACCTAACCTACCCTAAATAAACACAACACAGTAAATTTGCTACACCTGTTATTATAACGGTCTTCACTACATTATATGCAATTTATTATATTCACTTGTTGTAAAATATTGTAAAACATTTCACTATATTTTGTAGAAGATTGTCACACAATATTTTTAAACAATTTTATTGCTTTTTTTGTAACCGTGATATAGGAAAATGCAACGCCGTTGTTCTAAAATTTTGCACAATAGTAGGAATTCTTACTACAATTTCCGTCAAACAGTGAAGTGTAAATATTACAACATGGATTTTTCTCTGTGCAGACACAAACATGCACCGACACGAATACGTACACCTGTATCACACGTACATAACACGTGTGAGTGGCAATACAGCTTATTGGTCGATTTCTTCGGTAAAGATCGACAATGAATAGAGCAAGGGGTGGGAAGAGCGTTACGAACATTTATGTTAGAAATTGAACATGCATCGAATACCTGGTAACATCCAGATTTTACCTCTTACTATAAGCATGGTAACATCTGGTTATTTTACTCTTAATACCCCACATATTGTCGTTTTGACAATAATTATGTTACTAATTAACATAAAGAGATTTACTATCTAATTTCTACAATCCATTTTTCTCAGTGTGTGAGCTGATCGACTGTGCAATGCCGATGTGATTGAATCGCACCCATACAAATATATTTTATATACCCTGTCGAGGCATATTAATGTGTTTTTTTGGAACACAATTAGGTGTATTGTGTGTTTGTATATGCACAGACCTATATGTTTACCCGTTTGTAAATTATGAAAATGCAGCTGCAGGTCACCCTCAGTAGTATGAATCTATTATTTAACTACTAGATTTATTTTAAATTAGTCACCCAAATACGCCTATAGATAAAACAAAAAGAACGACCATTGCCACTTCCGTGCGTGCTGTGCTATCTATCGACAAATTGAACATGCGCGCATTGTAAGTTTTTGGTGATTTCCCCCCAAAATGTTATGGGAATTTTTCGGAGGAATCCTGGTAAATTTACTAAAATTTTTTAGTGTGTATATTTCAGAAGCAGTTAATTCGTTGATTCCTTTTGTTGTAGCGAAATTTTTCCCTTTATATATGCATTAATTTATTTTCCATTTCTTATCGTTCATTTAAGAAACTGACCTTTGTCCTCCGTTATAACTTCTTCCCGTGTTTGGGTACAATATTAAAGGGACGACGGTGTTATTTTGACTTGCTCGTTGCAGATAAGTAAGGATTTTCTCGCGAATATACGAATTAATTGCTCGCTGGCACCATGAAAGTATTTCTCTCAGTATGCTTCACTAGCTTCTCCATTTTAGCTTTTAGTATTCCCCCCAGTCTCGTCGAACCGATTTCTTCATCGGACATCAGGTCTATATCCTCGTCAGTATTCTTGTGGTGGTTTTTGTTGTGGGAGTGAATAGGTTTACCGTCTCCACGATTTGGACATCCTTCCTGACCTTATTCGTGCTTTGCATATTTCGAAGTTGTCGAGTTTTATTACTGTTTTCTACAAATGTTCCTACACTGCGACGTCTATAATTAATGAAAGTAGTACTTTCAATTCTAATTTAATCACTCATAACTGATAATAGCAATTGTCCCTTATGCATTGTAGGCCATTCACGTTGAAATGATTCATATTCACTGTTCATTCAATCCGCTCTTTCCCTTATTACATTACGACAAGTACAAGGTGATTGACGGGCAATTAACTACCCCATAATGTCGATATTGTGACGACGTAGATTAACAAGTAATTGAATTTGATAGGAATGCAACCTTTCGTGAAAACTTTAAGTTTCATTTTGGGCTGTAGTAACGTCTCTACACAATAAATGAATAACGTGGTCGTAGAAGCGAAATTGAGATGTAGTTTTTATTAAATTTTGATATTAAAAAGGTTCTGGTATGTGTTTGTAAGAGACTTGTATGTGAGGTAAATATAAATTTTAAATGGCAATATATTTTACATCAAATAGAACCGGCCAAATCCACTTTAAAATTTGTATTAAAGGGGGTACTTATTGTTAACAAGGATCGTGTAAGTATAAGTGATACCGAAATTTAAAATACTTAGCTTCAATTCAGTTCAATTTCAACGTTGAAGCATGAAATTATCTACGATTTTAGGTAGGTATTACATTAATAGTTATTTCAATATTAATATCTATTGATTGACGTGATTGGCCGGGCAAGACGCCAGATATTGTGCAGTTGCCAAATATGTCATTCGTCGTTGAATAGATAAATATGTCAGACAAAAATGCCTGAACACAATTGGAACCGAACCTGACAGTCCGTGAATTGGCCGAGCTAGATCTGTCACTGCGTTATCCGTTTACAATGGTATTGGGGATTGAGAGTTTGGCTTGTGTCCCCTAGGGAGCGCACATCTATACTCTTGATTCCCTAAGAGGCGATGGAATATAAAGCTTCAGATGCGATAGCGATGAAAGTGCGTTTGCAGTCGGGTGACACTGATAATTTCTAGTAGGCAGATACTCCAGTCTGTTTCTAATGCCATTCCCCTTGCTGATATGACGATTCCAACAATAAACTATGAGGCTCCACATGGTGGAATTTTTCGGTTCTAATTATATTACCGAACGCAAATATTTTCATGTTTGTCTTGTTGAATTTTTATCTTACATATAGATATAAGTATGGGAAATATTGTCCGACAGCCCATCGGGGCTGCATTTACTGTCACACTACTGTTAGGTACACGCTCTAAATATATAGTTTTGTTATTCAAATAATCAATGGCGAATCTGTGAAATGTCGAATTCAGATGAAGACCACGTCGGTGCCACCTTGAAGACTCTGAAGGTCTCCGTTCACATTACCGTCCATCTGTGCACCGCATCTATGATAAAACTGAGTTGATACTCAGATGTTTGTATGGTATTCGTTTACTTCCCTGTGGGGAAACAAATATGTTGCACGATTTGGAAGAACTACAAACTGCAATTCAACAAGAAATTGCAAATAGCACTGTGGAAGATCTTCAACGTGTTTGAATGTTTAAAGCGAAGAGTGAATATCTGCTTGGAAACTAACGGACGACATTTCGAGCATCTGTTATAGATAAATAGTTGATAAATTTTATTATGCTTTTCCTTATATTTAACTTTTGACAATTTAACATAAAAATCTTCAGTTTTATTTGGTAATAAAAATATATCAAAGTAAGTAAATAATGAAATTATTTTACTACTTTATCACCTTTAGTGACCGCAACTTCGACAGGAAAATGTCATTTTTAAACTCTTAACAACGCTAATTACGTCAATTCAAATTTTCTTGAAATCAGGGAATTTTTTTGTTAGTTAGTACTACATTGCAATGTTGGTTTCATACTTAAAACAAGTCAACTGGGTTAAAACCTTTTCTGAAAGTATAGTACATAAATTACGCAAATAAGTTACCAATGTTAGGAATGATGCCGTCCACCCATTAATTTCATGTTAACCTTGAATGCTTACAGGTGTTTTTACGCCTGAAACAATTGTTTCAAGAAGAAGAAAACAAGAATTCTGGAAGATCTTGTTTTAGACAGCATAGCGTTAAGTATAAGAAGCAATGTGGTAAACGATTGGGGACTGATGCTTAGGAGTGAGAGGTGTTCCTTAGTGGGTGCTGGTTCTACACATCAGGCGCATTGTCCGTACCTGACGGTGGATAATATTTTCTCCTGGAGAAAAAAAAGGAAAAGTCACTGCATCTCAGTTTTTGTGTTAAATGTTTGTAGAGGTATTAAAATAGAAAGTTTAGAAACATGAATATACAAATCGCAACACTTTTCTTTTGAAGCATTTCTATTTCCATTTTCTATCACCCAGTAAATATGGATTCGATATATCAGGGCTCGCTCTTTCCCTTAGAAACTAGAACCTTCAGAGAAAATAGCCTCACGTAGTAGAATTAATAAGGTTTTGTTCCTCTTATCGATTCCATCCGCGACACACTGCTCAAGGCTGTATTTTAAGCGAGAGTAAATGTTCACATAATATGTTAGGAGAGTCGCTTCGATGTTGCCGCTCCGAGATAAGATTTTGAGGCTGTAACAAGCGTTGCGCGGTTTTCGTGATGTATACTCAACATGTGGCTTCTTAGGAAAGCATGAAATTGAATTTACAGCTTTGGGAAAGCTTGTTCACCCAACAATTGACAAGCGTATTGTCATTGTATTTAACACTAGTGATCTGTAGATTGTTAAAAAAATGTATTAATTATATTTTCAAGATGTTACGATAAGCAAACCATTTTGACACCTAATTATGGGTGAATAGAAGTCATTGGGGAGATGCAAGATTTATTTCAAGGAAGGATGCTTTAAGAGGTACGTCGAGCCGTACGCGCTAGCAAACGTCGACTGAGTTTGAAAAATAATATCGGAGCCTTCGGTGCAGCAACTGACAAAGATAATCGCTACCGCAAAAAGTGGAAAGAAGTTCGGTGAAAATTTTGCAAATGCGGAACAAATAAAGTACAACCGATTAAGCTACTAATCTTCCGGTAGCTAGGCGTTAGCCCATAACCCGGGAATAGCGGCTGTGTTGCCGTCCGGGCTCAACAGTATGCGACCAGAACGCCGGCTCACCGTGAGGTGCAAGCACCCCCCAACTAAGTTCAAGGGGTAAAACAGCAAGCTATAGCAACGGCCATTGCTCCCCCCGAACACCACACACCCGTAAGAGGCCGACACCTATCGGAGGGGACCGGCTGGTCGCCGCCGGTGGGCTCCCCCTCCCCCTTACTTCCCATGTTGAGCAAGTTCCCTTGCTCCCGTTTGATGGGTAACCGTCGGGATCAATCACTCGATTCCCTACCAGATAGTGCGCACAAGACTATAGAGCCTTAGCGTAGAGGGAGCCGTCTGGTGGCAACTCCCCCGACCGTGTTAGGATCGCTCCAACCTGTTAGACGGTCTGCGGCCGAGCCGAGGCTCTACCCAATTAAATGCCAACCACAGTGTCTGTTACCCAGATGACTGGGATAGGATCCCCTGTAGCGGGTAGAGATTGAACGCTAGGGTCCGCTTTCAACCCTCCTGTGTTGGATGGATATGAATGCAAAAATTGCCCAAAATATCGCATCCCCGCACAGGCAACGGTCGAGCCGAGGCTTTACCCAATTGTAATAAAGTATATAAGGAAATAACTGAAATAGAATAGTTATTTACGTATCAAGGCTGGAAAGTAGTACTTTATCGAACGAATAGGCGATTGAGACAAGCAACCAAACGAGTTCGATGAAGTTACTTTCAAGCCGTGGTGTGTAAAATTTTTCTCGGCTACCACTTATTAGTAAGTCTCATTCTACGTGGTCGGCGATCATAAATTATTAATCGAAAAATACTGATTTCTCCAGGGCCGTCAATTTACTAGATAAAGTTCGTTTTAGGTTTTACATTATCGATAATTATGGTTATAAACACCATCATTATGATAAACATAAGAATTTTACATCCATAGAAAATAAAACACTGCAATTTTGTGGTTATAAATCGAATCTTTTTATTATTATATTATTTTCTCTTCCTTTGTATACAAGAAATTCAGGGTTGCCACAAATGCTTATTTTCCACGGATATAGTCTAAATTAACCTAACTTTTGTTTAAAAGAGAGGGTGTATTATGAAGAACACGAATGCGGGAAAGAGACAATATAAAAAATAGCTACGTAAACTTACGGAAGATTTTGAAAAGCGAAAAGTTAAAGAACTGGAAGAAGAAAATACAATGGGCCGAAAGCAGTGCAAAGAAAATAACAAAACTCATTAGGTCAGAAAAAAGACAATTTTATTTCTATTCTAATGATGATTAACCCACACAGATTCGCCATCGATTATTGGAATAACAAAACTATATATTTAGAGCGTGTAACAGTAGTGTGACAGTAAATGCAGCCCCGATGGGCTGTCGGACAATATATTTCCCATACTTATATCTATGTGTAAGATAAAAATTCAACAAGACAAACATGAAAATATTTGCGTTCGGTAATATAATTAGAACCGAAAAATTCCACCATGTGGAGCCTCATAGTTTATTGTTCGAATCGTCATATCAGCAAGGGGAATGGCATTAGAAACAGAGTGGAGTATCTGCCTACTAGGAATCATCAGTGTCACCCGACTGCAAACGCACTTTCATCGCTATTGCATCTGAAGCTTTATATTCCATCGCCTCTTAGGGAATCAAGAGTATAGATGTGCGCTCCCTAGGGGACACAAGCCAAACTCTCAATCCACCAGACCATTGTAAACCGATAACGCAGTAACAGATTTAGCTCGGCCAATTTATGGACTGTCAGGTTCGGTTCCAATTGTGCTCAGGCATTTTTGTCTGAAATATTTATCTATTCAACGACGAATGACATATTTGACAACTGCGCAATATCTGGCGTCTTTCCCGACCAATCACGTCAATCAGTAGGTATTAATATTGAAATAACTATTAATGTAATACCTACCTAAAATCGTAGATAATTTCATGCTTCAGCGTTGAAATTGAACTGAATTGAAACTAACTATTTTAAATTTCGGTATTAAGTACTTATACTTATACGATCCTTGTTAACAATAAGTACGCCCTTTGATACAAATTTTAAAGTGGATTTGGTCGGTTCTATTTGATGTAAAATATATTGCCATTTAAAATTTATATTTACCACACATACAAGTCTCTTACAAACACATACCAGAACCTTTTTAATATCAAAATTTAATAAAAACTACATCTCAATTTCGCTTCTACGACCACGTTATTCATTTATTGTGTAGAGACGTTATTACAGCCCAAAATGAAACTTAAAGTTTTCACGAAAGGTTGCATTCCTATCAAATTCAATTACTTGTTAATCTACGTCGTCACAATATCGACATTATGGGGTAGTTAATTGCCCGTCAATCACCTCGTACTTGTCGTAATGTAATAAGGAAAGAGCGGATTGAATGAACAGTGAATATGAATCATTTCAACGTGAATGGCCTACAGTGCATAAGGAACAATTGCTATTATCAGTTATGAGTGATTAAATTAGAATCGAAAGTACTACTTTTATTAATTATAGACGTCGCAGTGTAGGAACATTTGTAGAATACAGTAATAAAACTCGAAAACTTCGAAATATGCAAAGCACGAATAAGGTCAGGAAGGATGTCCAAATCGTGGAGACGGTAAACCTATTCATTCCCACAATAAAAACCACCACATGAATACTGACGAGGATATAGACCTGATGTCCGATGAAGAAATCCGTTCGACGAGACTGGGGAGAATACTAAAAGCTAAAATGGAGAAGCTAGTGAAGGATACTGAGAGAAATACTTTCATGGTGCCAGTGAGCAATTAATTCGTATATTCGCGAGAAAATCCTTACTTATCTGCAACGAGCAAATCAAAATAACACCATCCCTTTAATATTGTACCCAAACACGGGAAAAAGTTATAACGGAGGACAAAGGTCAGTTTCTTATATGAACGATAAGAAATGGAAAATAAATTAATGCATATATAAAGGGAAAAAATAATAATTTCGCTACAACAAAAGGAACCAAGGAATTAATTGCTTCTGAAATATACACACTAAAAAATTTTAGTAAATTTACCTATACTTTTGGAAATTTCCCACATATCGACCAGTATTTTCCTTCAGTTTTCAAGGTGGCACCGACGTGGTCTTCATCTGAACCCCAATAAATGTGGAGTTTTATTATTTGGCAACAAATATACAGAAACTCTTCAAAACACCATTACAATCTGCAGAAGGCTATACCTGTGCTTAATTTTGCAAGGAATCACGGTTTGTGGATACACCGTACTTTCAGATAGAGAATACATATCAATCATTGCATTCGTGTTGCTTACAAGACAATGAAAGAAATCTACCCTCACAAGCACTATCTCTTCCAGAATCTTAAAAAGCAACTATGTGAATGTTGCATTCTGTCACAATTCAACTACTGCTCTCCAATATACCACTCCGCAATTGACGTTAGTATAGCTGCAGAATACTGAAATAACAGAATTGCTGCCTTAGATTTATTTACAACATAAGAAAGTTCCATCATATCTCTCATAAACTTAAACCATGGTTAACAATGTCTAATAATATGTGTATGTAATACACCCGCAGCTGCTGTGGAAACTATGTTAAACTTACCTCGCTTGGACATTTATTATAGAGCAAGAATGGGGGCATACAGACTAAAGTATGGTGAAAACTGGAGAACTATAATACTTCGAGGCATGCCAGAATAACGGCCGAAATTAAAAACCCATTTCAAAGCTAAATGTTTCCTTTGAAATGAGTAGTGATATGATTACTCCCAAACTCTCCTTTGATAAACCCTTCAAGGTTCTGGAGGGCCCTTCCTGGGCTCTGGAGTTGGTATCTATAGCGAAACCTTGAATCATAAAGAGTATACGGAAATACTAGCATCAGAAACACGTGCCCTAAGAACATTGGAGAAACAATCAAAGGGTCAGCTGATTCATATCCTATCGGATAGTTAGGAGGCCCTAAAGGCAGTTCAACATCTCAGAGATCATGACACTTTTAAGATTCAGAGTCATCAACGTGGACGGGCTAGAAGTCGTCGTCCGCTTGACTTAGAAGCTATTGAGAAGAATCCAAGCTCAAGCAGGAAACATGTTACTTCACAGTTGAATGTGTATCTTCTGGAATAGTATGCAGAACCTTGCGTGAGCAGAAGCTGTACCCATATCCAACGTTTCCAAGCTTTGCATCCCAAAGATCTACCATGAAGAGTGGAGTTTTGTCAGTTATTGTTAGCAAAAAGTTAATGTAGCTTCCGCAATATGTTGATCATTACAGACGAGTCATTACTTACTAGAGACCATACGTTTTTCCTTCTAGATTAAATGGGAATAATTATCTTAATTTCCTAAATAATGATTTGTTAGATGACCTACCGCATGCCCGAAGGAATAATGTATCGGAAAAAACAACGGATCTACCTTAACACATTACCGCAGTTCTCAACGGTTGGGACTTTATCATTATTTAGATAACCTTACACAACTTAACACAACTGCTTTGCCCTCATAATTTCAATATCTTTCTTTTCACGTGTATTTTAAAATTACCCTGTAATAACAAGATTTTTACTAACAGTGCCAGAATTTTTATATCATGAAATCGTTTTTCGAAATAGTATATATTTCTTGAATACACACAGAAAAATGCTTGGTTACCTTAAATAAATTTGTCTTGGACCAAATAAATCTATGTTTTGAATATCCGCATGACAAAAACTTCTTAAAGCAAGGAAAAAATTGTCTTAACAGCATAATCTTGACGTAAGAGGTTAGCAGTTTTGGATGAAACTACTTTTAGTCTCCACTTAACATATCGTATACTTGCATTAAAAGCATTAGTTTTGGAACAAAGTGTTAGAATTCTTGAATTAAATCACTTTCCATATCTTCTTAAGAATAGTAATACTTACTTTAAAATCATAACGCTTTATACAAGGATAAATATTTATTTCTATCGAATAAAAAGTATCTATTATTTTTGTGATGTAAATGCTTGGTTTGAAAAAGTTTTTTTTGGGAACAAGTAGTTTTAACGGTCCCTTATTTGCAAATAAGGAGGAAGTTTACAAAATGATAAAATATGGGGTGTAATATTTTCAGAAGTTCCGCCTAGTATTAGATGCACAAGGCTTCCTCCCTTGTGCATGTACAGATTATCGAGTTCCAGGTCTACCAATTTTTTTCGTTACCTTTAGCTGTTCTATTCACTAATAAAAAGGTCTTAGTAAAAGAACCAATATAGTTTATTGCACAGCAGGGTAAGAGTCTCCATTATAACATGATTTAGAAAACAGTTTCTTTAAAGATCACAACTACCAAACTACTTACAATCGATCCAAATTCAGGAGTCTTTTCAACGTAACTAACTAGTCCAGAATGCGTTAAAGGAATGACTGCTTACAAATCCCTCCTTACAAAGTCTTCTTATCTAAGATTTAAAGTAACACGCTGGGTTGCTTTTAATGCTGGTGCCCTCGAATCTTTTCTTGGGAGGTGTACGTATGTCCCTACCTGATCACTAAAATATGCATATGAGTAATATGCTATGTATTTGCCTTAGTAGCATGTTCTAACTTACCTTGCACAATTGCATGTAAATGTAATACTTGCTAAGGAATGTTGTTGTACCGATAATACTTTAATCTAATAAAAAAAAAGACTTGCGTTGAAATATCTTTCTGATATCCTCCAACAAATCAAATTCGAACAGCAGCTTATTTACCTACTTCATCATTAATATTATTAGATAGATTTATTGCTACATATGTTTACTCAAACTTTTTGTCATGCAATTACACATAAGTACGATGATACATGTAAAACTAATAAGATTCCATTAAACAACTTTCCTAAAAGAAATTCACACAACGAACTACTACGTAAGGTAAAAGACGATCACACAATTAACCGACAACGCAGACACAGCGTTTTGCTGCTGTACTCTAACCGATTCTAACATTTATTTATTATTTTAAATAAATCTCACGTATTGCTGGGCATGTACAATAAACTGCATTCTCTATTTACTTGTACTAAGCAAATTTATTCTCTAGTTAATAAAATTCATCGAAACAAGTATTCTTGAATTAAAACTTTTAATTTTTTTAATGGTAAGAGATTTACTTACAACAAAATTATTTCATTTTCTCTGTTAGAAAATTTTGTTAAAACAATATTTTGTTTTGAACTCAGAATGCATTTTTCTGTGTGTGCTCGTCAAGGAAACTTATAGCATTTTCGACTTACTGCACTTTTATCCACTGATTGTATTTCCATCTTATTTTAATACATAATATTAGTAAGGGAGATAGATATACTCCACGCGTAAAGTGCAATAAGTCGAAAACGCTATTAGTTTCAGCTCTATATCTCCGCACAGCTTTGTTTAAAAGAAATTTCTCTTATCATATCTATAAGTCGTAATTTGAGTGATTTACTACAACTTTAAAAGAAAATATTTGTGTTTGGTTTTCGGAAGGCAACATAATGATGTTTCCAGTGAATAAGCGGGTTTAATTTAAACCAGAACTTGGATTTAGCATACATTTATATGTATTTATTAACAATTGTGGTTTATGGAATTTTAAATTAAGTTAGTCAAGGTTTGGATGTAAGAACAGAGGTACTTATATATCTTCCAGCTGAATCTCGCCTTGTGATTGATAGAATAGTAGATATAAAAAAAATGGTATTGTATCAATAAAGATGATATTCATATTATATACATACTATAAAATTGTTTGCTCATTTATTTTATTGTTTTATTCATTTTTGTTTGCGTATCCATTTGTAGTTTTTTCATTAGTTTTAAGAATATCCACGTAGATGTACTATTAACTACAAACGTCATATTAAATAAGTCAGTTATAAATTTTGTAACTGAAGTGACTAGAAGTAACAAGATAAACCTTGAAATCCATTTAATAGTCAAATTATTCTGCTTCGAAAGGAACAACATTTAGCATGGTAGCATAAACAGAAGTGAAGAATCCTCCAACGTATTTGCGATGGTAAGCAAGCCAAGTTAGAAATCTTTTAAACGTAGAATCAACACACTTTGATTAGATAAACGGTTCTCATACTAAAATTCGGTAGACCGTATAATTTCCGAATTTAAAATCTGCTTCAATTCTTGCAATTACATGGTAGCATTGTTCTGCTTGAATCTCTTTAAATTTAATGATTTTTTGCATCTAATGCGGGTGGATGTTTATACAGCCTACCAACGGTACGTAGGCACCAGCATTATCAGAATTCATTCAATATTCGTCGAGCTTCAGATTCGCTAAACATCTAAGTTATTTTGTCGATATAAGAAGAGGGTTAGGCAAGTCAACAGAGTCAAGCCTGCTTGCATATATTACAATTAACGCGACAGTAATAGCAAAGTTTAAATTCCATTCAATTCGTGACGACCGCCCTCACAAATTGCTTTTGCAAAGGAAATAATGGGTAAACAAGCTAAAGCTATAATAAAGAAATTCTTCGTTTAGCGATTTTGTGTTTATTCAAAAGTATATTATCGTAGTCTAATTGGATTATTGGGAAATCCCGTTACAAATGAATTTTACAAAAATCTTGTTGAACGTTAAACGATAGGTACATTGAACAATTCTGAATACCTCAATTTAGTTAATGCCCGGTATCAGTACAATGGAATTACATTGTGTAGGTTTTGTGTAAATGATATTTGCGACAACAGAATTAGTATATTAGACGGTTGGTGTGCATATATGCTATAGAATAAATACCCTGCTGTATGGCAATCAATATATGCTGCTACTGGTAATTGATTTGATATTAATGGAGATTAAAAGGTATCATAAATACTGAATGGATGGATGGTTTCCAAAAGAGTTCTATTTCATTTACAACGTTAACAAAGTTTCATACATGTCGGCTTATTATATATTTTTTTAAGCAAATTTACTTTTGATGAAAAAGTAAAACGCAATGATGTAACTACCAGAAAATGCAAATAATTCCTCAATTTATTATTTTACTTAGTTAACTTCTACACTTCAAATAAACTTTCAAGAATAAATAAATACATACATAAATTGCACTCTCAAATAAAGTTTGATTTAATAAACATGTAAGTAATCAGAAACAAAGCTATGTAGGTAATACTACATTATTATATCTTAAACAATCAAAAACAAAAATTGTCGTTTACACTAATTGAAAGGCTTATTAAAATGGGAATCAAAAAACCGAAGCTGATAGCAAATAAATATTAAATGGACGTGGTATTTAACTGTACAGTTATATATTTCAATAAAATCAGGGTATTAGTGAGTTTGAAAAGTCTTTTTTCTAATTGGATGTTGCAATAAAGCTAAAACAAACGATGACGCAGTGCTGAAATCAATATTACCGCACACTGTGCTCTAATGAGATGTTAACGCACTAGTGGGACTCTTGCCGGAACGTAATATAGGCAATTAATGTGCAAATTAGAAAAAATACTGTAATGTATGTGTGCCACAATGACTTATAATGCTCGCATTTTGCAAACTATTACATAAACATCATTGTGACACTTGTGTTTCAAAATACTATTCTTGCTTCTTTATAAGTACCCTAGCAAAAATAATTTTTAATAAAGTATACATAGTGACCTACTGCAAAAGATATTAGTATTCACAAAATTTTCAAACCCCCCATATTTTAGCACGAGCTGCCACTGTCCCTTAGATTTATGAAATTTATGAAATGATATGCAATAGGCATTAAATCCACATTAACAGATCGAACCGGACCCCAAGGATGTTCCTAGAAGTAATGCGTTCGCCCCACTTAGATTCTTACACGTGGCTGCATACAACGAGGCATTATTTAGTCAGCCTCGAGACGTGGAAAGAGACTATTGCTCTTGATTTAATGTTCCATTCAGATACTTGTTATCATGTTAATATTTTATTTCTGTATGTGTTATTCTTATTTATCTATATGACTTATCGATTTCAAAACCAATAAAAAAGTGATTTAAACTAACAGACAGTATTAGTTATAAAGAAAATATAATAAACTCCAAGAAGATTAAATAAATGCTTTCCTGCTAATCACTGTAATTAATATGAGGCAATTTTTATATTAAAAATTTTACCCCGTGTAGGATTTGAACCCGACATCTCCCATTAACTGGATGGTTGCTTTACCAGTTGAGCTAACAAGATGTACGTGTCCTCAAATTTTCAATATAAAAATTGCTTCATATTAATTACAGTGATTAGCAGGAAAGTATTTATTCAATGATTTCACACTGTAAGAAGTGCATTCGGTGCATTCTAAGAAGAATTTAAAAAGCTAAGTCCGATTACAGCCACAAATATATTAAACTTTTGGATCCAAAGATTAATTTTTGAAATATGCACGTTAAACCAAAAAATGTTGTTGTTGTTATGTAAAAATTTAAATATGCTGTGAATATGTATATTCACCATGTCTGTAAAGTAGAAATGTTTAAAAATCTCGTTAAGAAAACATTAAGGAAGAAAATAACCTCATATTTTACGTAAATACAAGGGAATATTTTTTTTTTATTATTTTCCAGATTTCTCTAACTGTCTAACACAAGATCGAATTGTACTCCCATTAGGGACAGCATTATTATGTTGAATGTTAAAGTGCCTCTGAAATGCTCTCTGTATTGCGGCTACAAATCGGTTGTTTTCGAAATACGCGCCCATGACAAACACCTAAGGTGCTTTGGTCCAAAGCATGTTGGTTGCTGAAATGGAGTAACTGACAAAATGGAATGAGACTACGTGCATCGGTCTACCACCCCAGTATTCCAAACCACTTACTTTGATCTGCTTCATCCTGTATATAGATCTATATCGCCCTTACCTTATAATACCTTTTGCACCTCGAAGAATATAGCTAATAACTTCATCTTTCCATCGATTAACAACATTCCTTTGAAAAGCCAACTGTTGCAAGCTGTACTCCGACATTCTTCTAACAGATCTTTTTTGAAAAGATGAATGAAAAGATGATTTCTATACTTTCAATTCAATTGATCTGTTTCCAAACTTTCTTCCTCAATTACGCTATCCCCCGTGGTCCCCACTTACCATTATTTCTAAAACTTAAAGTTAAGTAACATATAGTTGGCAGTTTGGGTATAATAATGTACCCAAACGGGCTTGACTACTTTTTCTTTGTCAGATTATTTGATCACTCCATTGGACAATATATATAATATTATTATTAATACTATTACGAAGAATTTGATATGCATTTCAAATAGATTTTAGCAGGTACCTTTTTTTTAAAGCTTTGGTATTATTGTTATTCTATTTTAAGCGTATACTGTTTAGCACATTATAAATATTAGTGAAAAAGATTTCAACCGGTGACGATATAGAATGAAACTGAATCATACATACGTCAATTAGGTATGTCGAATATAAACAGTTAGGTCAAGAAATTAAAATTAACTTTCGAATTTAGCGTAAAAATTATATATGTAGGTATCAATTGGAAGCAATTTTAAAAAATTCTTGGAATTTGTGCGTCCTCAGAATAATGATAACGGTATTGCAAAAATGTTATTAATGACGTCATCGGTGATGTACGTCAAATCAAAATTCAATGACGTTTTCAAATTGACGCAGGAGAAACTTTTTTCTTAAGTAAGACCTTTGTTAAAAGTTTTCATTAAATTGATATGCTTTTTGTATTTTGAAACTGTAAATTTTTTTTGTTTATTACTATAGGTGGTTTATATATATTGTATATTGCAATTTGTAAATTTAACTTCGATATGTTGTTATTTATTCGGTCTTCTGAGAATTAAATAAATTTTGATATGTAAAATTTCTCCTGTCAATTTCCTATACAATGAAATGGAATGATTGAAGTTTCTGTATGAAATGTGTTCTGAATGTGATTCTATCACAATATATTTATATGCGTACATTTCTGTGTTCTTAATGTCTTTTTTATATTTATTTTTGTGCTTTCATATATACGATGAGTTTTTTTAGGATATGTAGTACATAGATCTCTGAAAGTAGAGCAACTAGGGAGACGGTGAAATGGAAGAATTGTAGTTTTACTGGTTCAACTTAATGTGCCTCTTGTTCTTTGAAGTAGCTATACGGAATTACGCATAACTAGATATCGTTCGCTGTCTACATGTACCATCATCGTCACTCAAAATGACCGGTCGCTCGCCGTATGTTCACGGCTCGGTCACAGTCGTCGTTCCCGCTTTATCGGATAAGCGTGGCCTATATCCTATTTTTATCACTTATAAATACATTGCCATTTGCAAACTAATATTCTCCGAAAAGTGGCCTTGTGTATTACGCGGAAATGATTATTTGTATCTAAAGAAAAAAATAAAATAAAATTTCGCTTATTGAGTATGAAGTTTAATTTGAAATGTGTTGATTTATTTTTTGTCAATTCATGTGATAAGAAACTCAAATCATTTAAAAACACCGCGTGTTGTTTTTAAATGGGAAATAAACTGAATTTTTTAATACGCTATAGTGGTTATTTTCTTTTTAATAATTCGTCTTATTTTAAAACACCAAATGTTGTATTCATAATAATAACAGGGTTTACCTAATAGCAATTAATGTCGGGAAAAGAAATGTATATAGGTAGTTTGACGAACGGATATATTAACATTTTCATTCAAAATAAATGTTAAATAGCTGTCGTCACATTATATGGTGGTTTGCGGTAAACAATTTGTTTAATTGCTTTTAAATGCTCCAACATTACCTAAAGATTTGCAAATTTTAAACATAGATAAATTCCTTATTACTTCAATATATTTTTCATGATTATGTATTGTATAATATACGTATGCTTGTAATGTATTTAGTAATAATACTATATTAGTAAGAGTATTTGACTGCTTAGATAGATTTGTAATAAAAATACGATGTAAAAAATCGTTCCAGTGGATTTTTGGCTGAAAACTGAGCATATATTTGGCGCACTTAGAAGTAATCCACAGCCAAATTCACAGCTCTGAATAAGCAACAGTCTTCGAGTAAAAATATGAAAGCCAATTATGATTGAAAATATCTATTGTCCGATCGAAACGTAATAAGAAACAAAACAAAGAAAAAATTCAGTTTTTTTAGAGGGAACTAGAAAAAAAAAAATAATAATTCAGTGTCCGTGGATCACGCTATCAAATTTTCTTATTTAGTTTTTAGTTAATTAATGTTTTTTGTTTGTGTAATTACCAACTGTACCGCTTTGGTACAATTACCAAAATTTTCTTAAATTTTAAATTTGTTGCAACATTCATAGCTGATTTTTTTTTTTTTACTATGGCGTGCTACTTAGATCATCTAGAAAAAAAATGGGGTAGTAGGGGAAAGGTAAGAAAAGCTTTACAAAAATTTTGGTGGCTGTATCAAAACGGCCACTTCATCAAAAAAATATTGAAAAATGAAAACGTTGAAAAAGTTGTGCGCGTGATCGACAAAACCAATTTGTTTTTGTTTTTCTTTCTGATAGTCTTCATGAAAGTGCATATTTTCTTTTTTTACCTTCCGATCGGACAACCCAATCTCGAGATAAAAATTTTCAAAAAAAAAATTGGTTTTCATGTTTTTACTCCAAGACCTTTCAATAAGTTGCCTGGGGGCCGGCAACCCATACTTCCCGGGCTTTGGCCTTTGAATAACCCTTTCATTCGTTCTCATTTAATAATGAGTTTTCATATTATCAAACAAAAGATTCTAAGAATATAAACACGCACGCATTCCACGTAACTGTTTCATTAAATGTTAATGGTGTTCTACTACACGGAGAAAAATTTATTGTTAAGGTGGCACCAATTGACGCACATTGAACAACAATTTGTGGGTAAATATATGACAACAACAACCATTATTCAATACAACTTAAAACTTGTTGTCGAAAAACTTTGTTAGAACTACCACAAAATTTGGAAGGATATATTCCCAAAACATGTTACAATCAACCAGTTGCTCGTTGTTTAACGAATCACAAAAATATGGTGTTTTCAACAAAATTGTGTGAAATACAGTATTAAAAATTGTTTATCACTACCAAAGCAATTTGAAACTTCAACAGCAAGTTGTGGATATTTAACAAACAATTGATTTTCAGTCATCATTTTCTACGTTTATATTGTCACTTGATTTTGATGTTTGTAATCGCAATTTCTGTTCAAAGCGAACAATATTTTAGTAGATTCACACACAAATTCGGTGCTGCCTTAAATGTAAGCTGTGGAGGGTTTAAATAAAATATCAGTATAGGATAACACAATTTTTTATTAATAAATAACAAAAAAAAATAAACAAGATAAATTCTAAAACTGGGAAACACTAAAAATAAAGATTAAAATTTCAAATGTATCTAAGTCTTATTTTACAAATGTCTCAAGGCAACGTATATTCTAGATCGTTTTGCAACTTTTAAACAGGGGAAAACAGTAGGTAATTTATCGAAAGGTTTAATGTACTCATCATTAGCAATCTGTACTTCGTACGCATAATATTTCATTCAGCTAGCTTCTCTGTAACAAAAGTATCCATATCTAAGAGTCAGTAGACGTCAGAAGTGAGCCAGTTTTCTTCAATTTTAATACACTGTCGTTCTTTTACACAAAACTAATAAGCTAACACAATGTCACAACCGAAACTACATGGCGTCGTCTACCTCGCCTGGTAACAAGTCTGTTTCTTCAAGGCTATGTAAGACCAATGAAACACGCGGTTAGAATCACGTGATACTACTGTCCATGCCGGGACTTCCCGCATCACAAATTGTAATATCGACAACGTAGGCGCCCTGTTGCGTCAACTACAATTGTGTGTAATGTAAATATTTCTTGACTGTACTGGTTTGAAAAATTGTGTTTACATCTACTTCACTGCATCGCACACCTTGTTCTGTATTTTAGATCTGAAATAGGTAACTACAACTATAATGTTATCGCCAAAGCGATTATTTGTACCGTTACATATTTTAACACCAACAAAAGTGTTGTTGGTGGAACAAAACAAAAGTTTTGGAATATACTTACAAAACTTTACTGCAATACCAATTTATTTTTGAACCGATTGCAACGTAAGGACAATACTTTTTTTGTTGGATTTGCAATGTCATTTTCCTCCGTGTATTTACCTATATTTGAGATTTTTGCATCATTATTCGATTAGAACTAGGCGCGTGTAGTTTCGACACATAAGAAATACATAGACATATAAAATCAAAAATAATAATGGCAAACAGATGGCTTCGCTACTATTAATTTCGTAAATTGTGTAGGTACCAATTAAAAGCGTTAAAGGAAAATATGAAAAGTTGATTGGAACAAAATTCGTCCTAAACAAGGGAATTAAAAGGGTAAAAATTATTTTTACACTTAATTCCTTGGCGGCAACTACAAAGGTCAAATACGCAAGCTCAAAAGGTCTTTATCGCATACCGCCAAGGGTATTATCCTTCGGTATGATTCTCCGCCAATCGAATAAATTCCGAGAACATTAGTTCGGGAACCATAATGTATTTATGTGTGGTAAAAATAGGATATAGGCCACCCCTACCCGATAACCCCGGAATGACGACTGTGACCGAGTCGTGAACATACGGCGAGCCACCGGTCATTTTGAGTGACGATGATGGTACATAGGTTTCTAAGTAATGACTTCAAAAAAAAAGTGTAAAGGAGAAAGTTGTAGGAAATTATACGTTTAATAAAACAATTTAATCGAAATTTTTAGTTATAGCTATACCTGTATGTTTTTGTGTATGATTAAAAGTTTGTGCTACTTTGATGTGAACCGTAGTTGGTAATGACTTCATAAAAAAGCATCCCTTTTCAGCAATTCCAATGTTATAACGCTGGATAAAGTTTCATTTTCTCATTTTAATTACTTAACTGTTCATCGAGCAAGCAAGGAGATAATTACCCGGGATTTCTTCTTTTCTCTGAAGTCAATAATAGCAGAGTTATAAGCAAGGAACGAAACAACAAAAAAGTATTTCGACATTTGGTTAGCCCTGCATTCTTACCAAAGTACAAAGTTATATATAATTTATCCCGTAAAGCTACAATCCTTTCTCCATTTGATCAGTTTATCCCTTCTAGTTTCCGAGATCTGAATGCTAAACATCGGAAGAGACTTATCCACTGTATAGGTATCTTAACTAGCTATCATGCATTTAGCAGAAGAAAAACTGCATTATTTAACTATAAAAATCGGTTATCAAACAGTAATACGTATAGATCTTTGTTCGTCAATGGAATTGAGTGTCTCCTAAGATGAGACATTCCTCCGATTATGCCATGTATTTATTTTGTTTCAAGCGCGTGAGAAGGAGTAGGTCCTAGCGTCTTCATAATCATACAACATTTTTTGCACTTGTTGGTAATTCACCGACGATTACAGTTCTTTTATTAGAACTCAGAGCATGTATGGCGTATTATTTGTTTGTTGGCGGGAAAAATATCAAAAATTGTTCCGCACACTGAAAAGGACATTGACATAAAGGTGCCACATGTGAGGAAGCTACATTGGAAGAAGTATCACTCTAATAAATGACGACAAATTTACTTCACTGCTGGATGAAAAAGCACCTGTAAAATATAACATAAAATTACACCAAAAAGTGTGCAAATCGCATATTACCACAAATTATGGGCAACTTTACCTGGTAAATCGATTTTGATGTAAAAATGCATCAATAGATGTAGTAATTTTCCTTCTGGAGTGTTGTTAGTACTTGATTTAAAGAAATTTGACACAGTTATGTAGTTACATAGTTCATGAATTTTAACGTAAAAAGACCAGAGAAATATGCAGCAGTAATACTGATCTGTGTGTTCAGTGTTACTGCTGATGATGATATCTTTGCTGTCGAAACGTGTGTCCGTTGTTGTAAGAATAACATTAGTAGGTTTTCAGATAATGTAGATATTATTCAATTTCAAATTATAATTGTAGTAAGTCTCTCCTTCATAACAATGATTTATACCTTCGAACACTTTGGGTTGTGGCACTGTGGCGTCCGTTCTCGTTTTCGTTGTGTCACTTTTGCCGAAAGGGCTCGGCGGACCGAACGGGCTTGAGGGGCCGACCGGGCTTGACGGGCCGAGCGAGCTTGCGGGCCGCCCGTTGCATTATAAAAAAGCCCGGGCCGGCCCGCATCTGGAATTTCTCGGCCCATTCGCACCTCTAGTACACACATAAAAATTTGGAGGTGATTCTAACACCGGTGAACGCCAGGGAACACTTTTTCTGTGTTCCCTGACGTCCATTCGTTTTTGGCGTTAAATAGAGTTAGCGCTTCTAATGTCGTGTATTGGGCTTGAATTTAAAAATGAAATGTTTATCCCTTTTATGTGAAAACTAACGAGTATAATAATAATTCATGTCTTTACATCCCCCAACAGCTTTCGCCAATTACAGGGGGCATCGGCCGGCCATTTGTTATTATTACGCCTGCGCCCGTGGAGCGACTTACGGTGTTTGTCTCTCAGCATTTGCCAAGGAGTGAGGAAAACCACGAAAACCTCACTCTGAGAGCAGGCCCTGGGATTCGAACCCCGGACCCCGTGACTGATAGCCAAGCGCGCAAGTCACTGGACCATCAGCCACATATATAAGATTCAAGCTTCAGTGATCTGGTGTTACAAATGTCACAGAAAGTGATATAATCTGGATATAACCAGTTTGCAATAAATGAATAAATGCTGATTTACACTTTTAAAACAATTTTTTCATTTTTATCGTTTAAGATCGGCGATAGCCTTCTCTACTGTAGGTATTTTATTATGCTGTGTAACTTTACTCTTATTTGTGTTTTTGTTTAATTTCAGATGATTTCTTTACCTTGTGGTATTATAAATGTGTTGAATATATCCTTTCTCCTGGCAAATAATTTTCTTTTCTTTTCCCTTTTTACGATTTTCACTTATTTTAAAATGTAATTTATTCCCAAAAAAATAGTAGTAACACCAAATTTGATTAAAAGTAATAGCTTTTGAAGTAGTACTTTATCCAATTCGCAACATTGCACGATGTTATCCGTGCTGAAATCCGTTTGCCGAAAATTTTTTATGTGTGTAGCCCCGTTGCCTACCATGTTGGGGTAAATTTATCCCGATTTTATTAAGGTGTAAATAGACTTTTTGCTCAATACCCGTAAGATTAATCCGACGGAAGCGTATAACTAAGCGAATACGGTTCAAAAGTGTGCCGAAACGCCATGTGACATCACCGCAAACACGCACCCAGTTTCCCTTCACGAAGCAGGAAATTTACGAGTTCACGAAATTGAATCCATCATCTTTACGTGATCGAAACCCCAACATCAAAAAAAAAAAAAAACCGGTTGCGATTAGCTGGGGAAGATAAGTTACTGATCCCACATGTCTGGGTCGCGAACGCTATACGTCCGCATTAATTGACATTTAATGCGTCGTAAATATATCGCCACAACGAACGGTCGGCCACCCGTTGGGCCTTTTAATAGGGCCGAAAAGCGAAATTCAATCGATTTACATTCTATTTTAATAAGTGGCGTGCGTAAGCTGCGCGGATTTATGCGGTTCACGCGTTTGATTGCATACGGGCGGGGCGTCGCGGTGTGTCAGTAAATATCCGTCGATTGATGATGCGGAATTAGCTCGAAGCCGTAAATAGTAGCTTCGCGGAGAAATTTCGTCTTGATCGATGCGAACGATTATGTGCTTCGCTGATTGCGAAATAGCAGAAGCATCATAACATATTGTTAAGGTTTTTTTTTTTTTAATCTGACGCACGTAAATGCCAATAAAAATAAGTTGTGTAGGGGATTCTAGACAGATGAGTGAGTTTTGTTAGGGGTCTCAGAAACGTCAATTCTACTTATCGCTTACTAGAAAGTGCGAGGATTTGGAATTCGATCGTATTCGTCTCGACAGCTCTATGTCAAAAAAAACGTTGCGATAATGTTTGCTTCGACTGCAGTGGCGTTTACAGAAATATCACGGTTATAATATTTCTATTAGAAATAATGTTATGTTACGAACTACTACTTTCGGTTTCTTTTACCACAAGAGTCGATTTGAGTAAATCGAAATGGTTTGTACACTTAAAAAGTTATAATTTCCTTTTCAGCTTGAATAAAGTTTAGTTAAATGTGCAAATTTAAGTCTAAGTAAGATTTGTTTTTTTCTTTAAAGATTCGGTGCAGTTTTACATGAAAAGTTAATCTCTTTTCAGAAAAAAGTATATAAACATACATCGTGTTCACAATTGTCTTTGATTCGTCAAGGTAAATGTAAGTAAATGTAGAAATTAAATAATATCAGTGTTTAACTGCTAATGTTTTCATGCAAATGTTGGTGTTAGTTTCAATCCTACGAGTGAGATAGTTAAAGCGTAATTTGAACACGTCTCCCGCAAAACTTTACTTACCCACCGATGACACCACTTCTCCCACTATTTTCACTTACCATCTGTGTTTTACCTTGCCTTTGATTTCTCACGACGAAGTACTCCAATTTGTATCTAGTCTTGCTTGTAAATTTACTGCTGGAGACGACTTAGTGCCGAGTTTTTTAATACGCAACGGTAGATATGTTTTTCTGGACCTTTAACAACTCTCATAAACCTATCATTAAGAACTCAAGTTTATCCAGACCTGTGGAAACGTGCCATTTTCTGCCCCAATTTTAAGAAAGGTGACAAATCATTATTGTGTAACTATCGTCCGATTTCTATTCTGTCTAACTTTAGTAAGATTAGTTAGTAAGACAAACAATTTCTTTACTCTAGGATTTACAATAGTATTCGTCCTTATTTGTCACCAAGTCAGTATGGATTTATACGTGGGTGTTTGACTTCAACTAACCTGTGCACTATTTCATAATTTTTGAGTGAGGTTCTGGACAGGGGTGGCCAGGCTGACGTCATCTACACGGACTTCTCATATGCTTTCGACACTTTAGACCACGCTGCGCTGATATCGAAACTTGATTCTTTTGGCTTTGCTCCATCGTCATTACTCATTCGATCGCATTTAAGCAATCGTCGGTGTTATGTCTCCTATAATGGTTTTCACTCCCGGGAATTTACTGCTGAATCAAGTGTACCACAAGGGTCAAACCTTGGTCCTTTAGTATTCATATTCAACAATTGATGCCGTATATACTAGGTGGGCCAAAAGAAGTCATCCCATGTTGTTTGGCTCTCATTTTTTTTTCTAAATGAAAAACTTCGATTCTGTTTTTTGATTATGTTTATTTGAACCTTTAGAATTTTATTGGTCAAGTCGAGAAGATGATATCGGCCAAATGGGCGCTGTCACAATTGATTGCTATACGGGCTCGTTTTATGGCATTTTTCATCACTTCGGCGAGAACTTCGGGCGACAGATTCTCGCACTCGTGTCGATGTTGTCCTTGAGGGCTTCCACGGTCTCGGGCTTGTTAACGTAAACACGAGACTTCAAAAAACCCCACAAAAAAAAGTCTGGAACGGTTAAATCGGGCGATCTTGCGGGCCGGTGTAAATCGCCAAAACGAGAGATGAGGCGACCCGGGAACGCCGCCTTCAGAATATCGGTTGTGGCTCGCGCAGTGTGTGCCGTTGCTCCATCCTGTTGGAACCACATGTCCTCCAGTCCTAATTCGTTCAATTGCGGCAGAAAAAAACTCGGTTAACATGGCCCTATAGCGCGCACCGTCTTGGGGAGTGTATCGCTCCATGGCTTATTCACTTGTATTCTACATCTGTCTAGTTCACAAATGTCAAAACAGATATGACATTTGCCGCCATTTGCAAAAATAAGAGCATCTTCCAATAGGGTGATTTCTTTTGGCCCACCTAGTACAATAAAACAAATAATAGAAAGTACATGCGTATAATTTGGACATAGAGATCTTATTCATTGATTTTCAGCAGGCTTCCAATTAAATCAAGAGAGGTAAACTGATGGGAGTATTGAAAGAACAAGGGATAGACGCAAAGTTAAGAAGGCTAAACCAAATGACAATGTGTGAAACAAGGGTCAGTGTATTAACACCAAACGGTGAAACGGAAGAATTTGTGGTTAATAAAGGAGTAAGGCAGGGATACTCATTGTCCGCAACTAAGTTGCCTAATCTCGGGAACTAACTAACTTTTATTTTTAGGAGAGAACATATACAGTTTTGTTTTTTTGATCCGTCTATCCATTCTTCAAATTTTTAAAAGTTGTCTCTTGTTAATTCAATTTTATTTATTACTAACATGTCAAGCAATGTCTATTGCTTGTTTCTTGTTCATGGATAATTAGTGATTGAGTATTCGTTCGTCTCAAAACGGAAAAACTATCGTTGACGTATCTGATCCAAATCCGTTGAAAATATACCAAAATATTCCTAAAATCGATTTCAAATTTTTTTATAAAAGGAGATAAATTGTGCCATTGCTATTCCTTCAGTTTGTTGGCAAAAGGTGCTAGCAATTTTTCTAAGTAAAACAAAATGATATCAATAGGTATAATTGAAAATGGTAAACTTATATATAAAAAAAAACATCCTCATTAATATTTTCCAATGAAAAAGTGTGCGCTCAATAATAAGCACGTATTTGTAGTTACTACATGTTTCAATAAGTATCTAAGGATGAGAATTGGCCCCATACTGATTCTAGGTAATATTGGATTTGATACCGGTTATTATTATAACCTTAAGTTAGTATTTTTGAATTCTAAGAACGTTTATTTGGTTTTTGTGATCATTTTTGGTAATGGATTTTTGGTTGTTAATATTATCATTGGGATATTGACACATTCGATTAACTAATTATGTCTGCATGCTCTTAATATTCATATAATATAGAATATCTTGTATATTTATATCGCTTTGTGAGCCTTCAAAATACTGGTCTTATCATGGTAAGCATTTTAGGATTAATATGAAAAGAAAACCTCAAATATCCCTATTTTTGAATTTGCTTGTAGATTACAAAACCAAAAAGTTATGAAAAATATAATGTGTTCTTATCAGGAATATTATCTAGACTTACTTCGACATTTATAATCTGTTGGGCATCATTAGTTTTCATTGTATTTAACAATAATAGTTTAAAGTAATTAGAAAACCAAAATGGCTGAGGAGTAGTGTTGAAGATGTTGTTTATTTTGACAAGGAATCGAATGCCGCCAGACAAAACAGGAACGAGACAGAAAGGTTTTCTGTAAAATGGAAAACTATGCGCTCCATAAGAAGCAAGGATTCGTTGCTATCACAGAATTCAATAACTACCTAAGAATTTTATATCCCTCTACGACCTTTTTCCTATTGTTTTATTTCCCTTAGGTAACGAAGAAATAATATCCGGTTTATGCAGGTTCGTACGTAACGATAACGCCGGAAACGTCTGGAAGAAGATCTGCTCCCTATAAAGAAAAGGAAATATGTATTATATTTCTTTCCTTTGTCCTGCCAACGTTGGATAGAGACACTGTATAACTGTTATTTTTGTTAATTATCATTTCTAACACTGAAATATTAAATTACAACATTCAAGGAAAGAAATAAATTAACGTACATTTTAATTTAAGTGCTTTGGCGTGGCACACAAGACTTGAATACTTGAGTGAGATTCTAATGGAAATAAATGTTTTCTTGGAATTAAAGGAACCTGGGTAAATTGTAGAGATATCACGAATAAAGGAGCATCCAGTTTGACGTGCAATATAGGGTTGAGGGAGTTAGTAATTTATTTGTTCCAGCACTGCAACTATTAATGTGTCGATTATTGAATGAATTTTATGTGTAGATATAGGTAAGAGCTAGTATTTGGATGAATACAGGTATCACTTATCACTATGCGTTTTTAGCTGAAATATATACCGTGTGCCCATATGAAATTCTAGGGATATCGTTTGATTTAGCATTATTAAAATTTGGGACATTGAAGTCGCGACCTCTCTCATCAATACCGACATTAGATCTTTAAACTCAGTGAGTGGATCCCTAGAAGTGCCTTTACATTTTGAACAAGCTCATGAAAGACCAGCTGTGCTCTTTGTAGCAATTGTTCTCGTATCGGCGACTGAAAGACCAACACAAGAGTGATCGAATGTAAGTTAACAAATAAAGCAGGTCACCGACTTGTGTTTTTCTGTGTTCGTATTGCAACAACTACAGATCGACATTTCTTTAGATTCCGCCAAAGAAAATCCAGTCGTAAAAAATACACGTACGAAAATGGAAACATACGCGAAGCGATGTAGCCGATAAACAATCTTAGAGTTTTATGGGTAACGTAATACACTTCTGTTTGTGAAAGTAGCATCAAAACGCGCACAATCAACTGTTCCAACTGAAGTTCCAAATCTCAACAATTGTGTAAGTATTGAAAGTCGGTGAAAACACAATTTATATGCCACGAGTTAAAAACACGTCTGCAAACAGTACATTCAAAACTGCGAATGCGAAGTTTTACATACAAGAAGTACTTATACATCATAATGTTGTAATTTTCAAATGTAAGATTGCGTTAAAATGTGACCATACATTCAGTAAGTAAGTAGTTTTACATAAAAAAGTACTTATACGTCATAAAACAGTAAAATTTTGTGAATTTAACCACATCCGAACTAAGAGATCAATCATCGATTCTGATATGTTGCAAAACGTCTTAAATTCTATTTCACATAGGCCATAGTTATACTATACCATAATTGTTCCAAATAAAATTTCAGTTAAATTTGCTTTCTTTAACTACTAATTTCTTACCGATTTTCCACTTGCCTTCTCTGGAAGTTTTTCTTGAATTTTTGATCAGCTTGTATTTGCTGGCTATAATACTGACATACATATTAGTGATATTCTTATTGTTTTTTTTTTTTTTAAGTTTTCCATGATTAGCAGGTGAAGTTTATTTATGTGTTTGTATTAATCTAAAAGTCTTAGGCAGGTACGTTTTAATTGCAAGCTTATTTCTGGAATTTGTTTGTTTTGAATTATCAAAGTAAAGAAATTATGAACCGTAGAATATGTTATTCTAAGCACGCACCGTTTTTACGATTTTCCAGTGTAATGCAGTCAATTGGAATCGAATAAAGATTTTCAAAAGGAAGAAGTATCTGGGATGAATACGTAATGCGCTTAGATGCGGTCTCAAGTACATAACCAGCACACCACAGGCGCATTTGAAATGCTTCACATGAAACGTGAAATCTTATTTTTATTACCCTAACAATTGCATGGATGCAGCAAGTTATATCTTAGGAAGAGTTGGGAATTTATCAATACTACTTTGCAATACGCAAAAATGCAAAAAAAAAAAAACGGTGCGTGTTATTTTATTGTGGTGCGTTCTTTTAGTAAAGCAGATTGAAACTATCTGTGTTGCGTCAGATATTGTTTACATTTTACAACGAATTTGCAGTGTTCATTTCGAAGTCTCCCATGAAACAGAAATTCCTAACAAAGATGCTATAATAGCAAAAAATCAGAAGTTTCATTGTGTAGTCTTATATTGAAAAGTAGATGACTCGCTCTGGTTGAATTAAAAGGGACATGTGTATATAGCAAATTAATAATAAATGGTAAATAAATTAATAAAAATAAGAATGTCTGTAATTGTGCTTTAATTTAGGCTATACAAGACAAGAAAAAGAAAAACTGGCTCGTGCTTGGTGGAGCATTATTCGAGAAATTGCTAGTGAACCAAAGTTTCAACTAATTAATTGAAACACTTATAAAGTAATTTTGGTGGGTATACTTTCATAAACCTGAAATAATTAATGAAATTCCAGACTGGAGAAGATTGGTAGATTTCCAGGTAAGTTATTAACTAAGAAAAGTTTAAATGGATTCTTCCGATACTTATAAATCTCTGGGTCGTTTCTGGAGTGGGGGTGATAAAAGTTTCCATGGCATTTTACGCTTATATATCTCTGATGATACGTTAGGATATTTATACTGCACTAGTTTTCTTGCATTTACGTCGACGACATTCAGCAAGCAAAAGTGAGAACTATTTACACTGTAGCGTGCCATTCTGTGGGAAAATCCATTTTAGTATAAATTTGGAGTTTTTTGTTAACTAATCTTTAATTAAATTAATCGAATGGGAGGATACGTGTTTAAACTCCATCTTCAAAACGTAAATAAAACAAAAACGTTAAGGAGTAACTCCTTAACGTTTTTGTGTTTTATTTACGTTTTAATCTTTCATTCTTTTTCTTTTGATTAATTTTACCATAGTTCGATAGCGTTACTACCCCATAATATTTTCCTTAATTTAGTTTTTTTTATTTATTCTCGTTTACGAGTATAGTCTCCGCAGATGGTACGTCCGTTTATACACGCCCGTCTCCCACACTGGCGACCGCGCGGGAAACCGCTGTAGTGTACATAAATCGCACGTTTGGCGATAAGAAAAGGATTCTAGGCAATTCCTCTCAGCCCGGTCTGGCAGTTAGTGTCGGCACAGCTTAGTGACACAACGCAGGCAGTCTACTAGTCTTCTATGGTAGTCGTGTCGTCACAGCTTTTCTAACACACGCAGAGACTCCCAGGTATTCCAGGTGTGGCAGTTGGCGTCGACACAGCTTACTGATTCACGCGGAGACTTATTCCTAGACATTCTCGTTTCGTAAGGTCGGTGCCGGCACAGCTTTCTGGCCCGACATAACACTGAACTTGTACGTTAAAACCGTCCGCGTATTTTTGATCGGACGCCGGTATATAATTTTTCCTTTCACCTTGTCACTAAAATTACACCGTTAATTTTAACGCCGCATCTAAATTTTAAAAGCGTTCGGAAGTCGCGCGAATATTTGTTTATATTTACGATTGCACATATGTGTTTTGTTACTCATTGTTTTTTTTGTCATTGATGTTTTTCACACCCTTTTTGATGGTAATAAATTCTTGATTTAAATCACGTTTTTACTCTTTACATTGTTGCGCATCCCGATCATAACCCTGGATACCCCGCTCTTACGCCAACAGTTACGACTCTAGGGTTCAAACATTATTGTAACGACGAAGAACACCGATTAATTCAACACGCGACATTCCGTTTGGCAGCAGGATCGCACAGCTAGCGCGAGGTGAGACCGCACGCAAAGATTTAGACCTACAAGTGTCAATACAAAAGTAATAAGTAATAAGCTTTACAAAAGTCAGTAAGTAAACACACCGCGCACAGCAAGTAAAACGTCGTTACAACACGACCTTTCAATTCTTTCTATAACATTGGCAATGAAAATAAAAAGTACACCTTTGTAAGTGATTACTTCTACAGTTATGCACGCTTTCCACAACAATTCTAGCATCCACGGTTTCTCAGGATCCACTACAGGAAAATCGTATCTGGTGCCCGGGCTTCCGAAGGAAACGAAACCGATGAGTTAGCAAGTCAGCTTTGATATAATAGTCAGATCACTCAAGGGCTGAGGAACTAACGGAATTTATTACAGATGAATCAATTTCATAAGCGGAAGGCATGTAAGTGTAAGCATTCATTATAGGTGAAATAATGATGGTGTTCTGGTCCTTGAAGGTAGAACATCTCCTTACTATTTTCTCTCCTATGTCCTTATACCGAACGAGTTGCTCGAAACGCTCAAAAACTATAATCCGTGTGCCCTGGGATGAGCGAGCGACGTCGTCATCAACATTAGAGATAAACTTAATATGACACTTAAAGACTAACGAGGCTCTCAGCCTGGTACCAAGAAGAGTAAGGCTAAAAAGCCTGTGTAAGGGACCTAAAATCCTATACTTAATGGAAAGAATGTATGGATGGTTAAGTGAAGTATGTTGGCGCAATTGATTTGAGACTCTCTTTGGAATCAACAATTGGGTATTATTAGAGAAGCAGGTTTGGGCCTTATTGAAGAAAATTGACATGCATTTAATATCGATTTTTATTATCAATTTATTTAAGGGAAGGGGCTAATCACCTTCTCCAACTTACAATCAATAATTTCAATTTATTAGTGTGCCTTTTAAAAAATATTGGAATAGTGAAAAGTGATTTCTGGTATCTATGACTTGGATGTTTCAGGTCAAAGCCGTGAAATAAAAGTTTAGGTAAGAATGTTCTCAAAAAGAGTTTCTGGACAATAAATATACCATAAGAAAGAATAGAGAACATGACACCATATGAAAGTTAAGAAGGAACTTGAACGTGATGGAAAAATGGAACGGCGCCATTGATTTATTTTGCGTTATCATGTGCGCCGAGGAAGCACAAAAGCTATGTTCGAACAATGCAGTAGATATCAATATTAATATCGTTCTCGGTGGAGCCTTGTATAAACTACAGTGTTCGTCTAGAGTATTGATGTATTGTCCATTGTTATTCAAAGTATTGGTCCAAAAGTCCCAATCGCAAGTCGACCCTTGCTTCAATGCACGTGTATGGCTAAAATAAATAGAATAGGACTGTTCTTTTCAAGTTGCCGTCCTGGTAACTAAACGTTAAATTAAATAATTTTTTAAATATTACCTTTGTTGCCCACAAGGGCACAATAGCTGCTTTTGTGGTATCTGTTAGCAATTCATATGATATTTTATAAATATTTTTCCATTCTTTCTCTTTATCTACAAGGGAATGGGTGCAAATTATTTTGTATGTTATGTAAGTAAAATAAAATTCCATTTTTCATACTTTGTACATTTCTTTAAAAGATATTCTGTATACAACGTGTCCCAGATAACATTTCCAATATGGGGATCTTCGTTCTACACTGTTTTTTATGATAAAAGATGTAACAATTCAACGTATCAAATTTTCCAGTACCTTGTAAACGAACAAAATAGAATTTGTGATATACTATTGTAAAGAGGATGAAAAAAAAAGTTCAATTATTTAAAAACCGAGTCTCATAATAAAAATTTAAGTTAGGGGTTAAAACTAAAAAACGAAATGCGCAAAAAAAATCCAAGTCGATATTTAAATTCTACATGAAAGGTACCTTAAAAAAGTGCGAGAAACAATTATGTATCTATTAAAACAAAATGTTATTACAAGAAAAGGAAATTTGTCATTTCTTTATTTTCGCCTAAACTCTCAAATTACACGGAAATTTGAGAATTGGAGCATTATGCGATATATTTCATTAATCCTTAGAAACAACCTGTCTAATTTAACGAAACCTGTATCTTTTACAATAAGCGAGATCCATATAGTGGAAATTTATGGGACACGTTGTATATCGTCATCAAGAGTTCTGTGATCACAATCAATCAATGCCACTGCCAATCATTTTCACAATAAAGACATGCGAGATGAAAACTCGTCCTTTGCGCATTAGCGACCTATTTGCACAAATAATAGAAATTTAACGCTATGCGTTCAAAGGCACGATGACTACACTGTGGCAAATAGCTGCAAACTTTATGGTAAAATTGATCTTTGTATGACACCAATAAAGTATTTTCAGTTTTCTTGACGTACATTTCACTTTCATTCAGTCTGCTAAAATATTCATGTAACTTTCCAAGTTTCAAGTTCAAACTCACTTTCACGCTTTATATTCATAACTTATTAGAAGCGTCTGCGGCTTACTTCCCACCAGAAGGAATATGAGTTAACTGGGGGAAAATTACCGTGTAAGTTGGCCGGAATACATTAAATTAGAATAAACAACCTAGTTAATGGGATGAATGTGTAGGGAAACCTTAATTGTAAACACATAATTAATTTTCTGTCAGCAACAGTCCCTTTTGAGTTGAAACAAATGGAGGTTTATTGTATCTGGTATAGGTTTTAATTGTATTTGATTGCTTCACAAAGTAAATACGAAAAAAATAATTGTAATTATTATTATTTGTTCCTATGTAGCAAACTGAATTTGTATTTACTTCCCATCTACTCTCATTTTCTGCTTAATGGTATGACACAGAAATCCTTTTTTTTTGCAAAATGGTTTAAATAGAGTCCTCGGCCTCTAAATTAGAGCAGTATTCATGAATTATATTACAGAGAGAGAAAGATTTTTTTTTAATAAAGAAATATACATTGCGATATAGAAATATTTCTTTTCAATAGCGGCCAAGCGTTCTCTTGTTCAGGAACATAATTTCTTTCGTGGAATAACGTTCACTCAAAGCAATATATTGTAAATATATTGCAAATCAACAATAATGTTGCGTCAAATGTAAAGAACACTCTCTATAGAAAAAAATAATTAACTTTGAAAATACGCTGGCTATTATATGAACAACACTAACTGCATTGACTTAAGGTTCGGAGAGCTTTAATTTCAATGTAAAAAAAAAATGTTGTATTGACTAAAAGCAATATGTTTGTTTGTCAACCAACAAATTGTTTGTTTGCGATAATGCTGACTAGTTGAATTGGAATATTATTTTCTATTTGTAGCTGTCTTGGCCTCATAGTCTATTTTTGGAGTGACCATAGTAACAAAAGCAATGAAAGGGGAAAGTTTCAGTCGTTAGCAGCGTCACTCCGACTGCAAACTAGAGCCACGGTTTCGATATGTGAATTGGACTATCCATGTACTGGAACGTTTGGAATTTTTATAATTCACGTGAAAAGCACGGACATCGAACTTCACGTGAATTAAAATACGGACTACACGTACTTTTGTAATACACGTACGGTACGTGAATATGGCGATTTGTAGAAAAAAAACCTTTCATAAAAATAGTTAGTTTCTTACTTTATTTAGAACAACAAATGATTAACGAAGAGGTTTTAACGCAATAAATTGCTGACAGTTGTTCATGGAAAAGCACTTCTAAGTATCAGTTCGTTATTCAGGCAATGTTTAAATTATACAATAAGCTTAATAGGTACATTTGTTATGTGAGAGTGCCTACATATTTATTTTGATACGTAAAAGAAAGTATATGTATTTACTTATTGTTAGAGAGCTAAACCGTTCGCTTAGGTCGAACTCTTGTGTACGGATTTCACGTGAATTAACAATACACGTACTGTTCGTATTTTAGATACACGTGTAGTTCGGATACGTGACGTTCGAAAGATGTCCGTACGTATTATATACCAAGGCGACCTTAAAATTAACGGAAAAATTATTGGATTTATTTAAAATCATTAATTCACTATGAAGTCGTGCATGAGGCATCATAAATGTGTGGTATGGATTGATAGGGTTTTGGGCAAGGATTAATTTAACTCAAGCAAAAATATAGGGTGCTATTTAAAAAAATCAAGTTACCTTGGATTAAAGTTAAGCAAATGTTCAGGGCTATAGTGGACACCTGTGTACAATTACATCGATTTTAATTTCAATGTTGAATCAGACTAAGTGTGTATGTATGATATTTAAAATATGAATATCTAAAACAAATGAAAATATAAACCACGCCGCCTTAACCGATGCTTTGCATCGGGACTACTTTTGACAAAAGAGTAAATAACAACGTTGTTATTAAAGATAGACATATAGTAGTTTATATGAAGTCGTGTTATTTGTCTACGTAGTAATAACGAAGTAAGTATCCGTTTGCCTACTTCTGGGACACTCTGTGTAGTCAAAAATATTTTTAGGTGATGCAGCATTAGATTCTATAACATTCTTGTGGAAAAGCTTTCTTTCTAAAATGACAAATAGAGCTGTAATCCAAGACCCAGTCTTCGGTGGGACAGCCTGTACATTACTGTATAATAGTACTAATATTTCTTAATCTCTCAGAGAGTAAGGTACCCATAAAATGCCAACCCAAACATTAATCTCTCATATTGTTGGAAACGAGTTTCCCCATTGCAAATTCTTTATTAACCAACAATAGCATTATGTTTAGTGGTGGGCACTATCGATAACTATCTATAGTTTTGACTATCGATAATTATCGATAGTTGACTATCGGTAACTATCGATAGTCCACTATCGATATGAAATCGAATGATAGTGAACTATCGATAATTGCTGATAGTAGACTAACGATAACTATCGATGACATAATATTCGACAGTAAAATAATGTAAATCCCTTATAGAACATTTAGAAATGGATTAGTTCAGTATTGATAAAAATTAGCCAATTAATGAGACTTGGTCCGTCTATTGATATACGGATAGTGTCTAACAATTTTTTTTCGCGAGATGTAATTTTGAGAACTGTCTTGTATAACTAAAAATAGCGTGAAAAGTGCTTTTAGATGATAATATGGATGGTCCAAAAGTAAGTGAATGTAAGTCGGGAAGATAACTAAACGTGTAGATACATAATAAATTATATTTTACAGCAATATAATGAGAATAATTAATTGCGTTACAATCATAACAGTAATATATTATATACTTTATGTGAAAATTTGCGCAATTGGTTTTGCAGTCTTCTGACAAGTACTTACAGTGAGCGGCTTCTGAATCCCTGATATATTAGTCAACAAAAATGTTATTTTAAAAATTAAAAAAAAAATGATTTAACTTACCGATTATATATGTAAATGCTCAATGCTGCCGTTAACACATTCTCACAAAGCAAATATGGGTATGACAATTGAAATAAATAAAATAAAATTGAAAATGAATATAATTTAAAAGTAAAAAGTAAATAACATTCTAATATATAAAATAAATACAATTCTGTTTACATTTAAAATGCCTCAAAAAACGGTCATAGTCTAAACAATATCTAAATGTTTGTTTATAAATATTAAAATTTGCCCAAATTCAATGGAAACACGACAAGCATTGTTTTAATTTATTTTTCTTTTCTGAGTAGCCTAAAGGTTATTTTATATTGTCTTGATAATTAAAAAAGGATGTGTTATCAATCATCAACTACTCATTGAGTAGAACTAATTCCTTCTTTTGTAATATCAATGTGCGTCAATGTGCACATCTAGTACACTATTATTTATTTATATTTATTAAATTTTTATTATATTTATATATATGTATATATTGACGATACATTGTTCTTTACAAATGGCAATAAATTGAATTTGAATTTGGTGATGAAACAATGAACCAAAATACTAGTGTTAAGACAATTTCCATTAGTATATTAGTATAACTATCGATAGTCGACTATCGAGAGTTATCGATAGTTATCGATAGTTATCGATAGTCAACTATCGATAGTCGACTATCGATAACTATCGATAGTTGAAAATATCGATAGTGCCCACCACTAATTATGTTTATTAATAACCCCGTTATTTTGAAATCTGCTTTCAGCTTTTCAACAAATTTTCTTTCACAGTACTTTTGCTTATACGATATCCTTTTGTAAACGTATACATAGAAACTTTAGGATTTATACCAACGTAAGTCCACATATTAATAACATTATCTTCGCATCTAGGCGTAGATGGTGTACGTGCTTAAGCAAGCGAAAGTTCCTGTTCCTGCAGTAAACTTACACGGTCTGGAAAATGTTTCAGACGTAACCTCGTTGCTTCACGGCAGTTTTTCTGGCAATCCCCTTAAGTGAGTATCATAAACATGTATTCCTTGGGTGTATCAAATTGCATCACATTGAAAGAAGAAATTCTAATATCGCAGCAATATCTCCTACAATAAAAACGTAAACCGAGTGAAGTCGTGAATAATATTATTTTATTAAGAGTAAAAAGGCATAGATTAGTGGCAAAAGAACGTATGTTGCACGCGTAAATAAATTTCCATTTGCAATTTTTTATTCGGACAGAAATATTGTTATGGGAAATAAAGTTTGGTATACTTGTTTTAGTTAAGATAAATATTAATTTTCTCACATCATTATATTTCCATTGTGAAGATCTGCCTTATTGCTAGTACGAAAAATATGGGAATGCCATTTGCGAAAAAAAAAAAAAGCTAGTGTAGGTTTTCAGGGAAGGAATTTGTGTAGAGGTGATTTTTAGACTTTTTAGAGAGGAAGCTCTTTCTTCCATAAAAAAATGCTTTTGATTCATTTTCCACTTCTTAGAAATAGGAAACTTATTACGAGTACATATTAACCTAAACGTGGGATACCATATATAGTTATATAAGTTTGGAATTGAAATCCATTATTATTATTATTAATAACTTTTATAATTGTGGGTATTATAGATGGTACTCCAAAGATAATACATTAACTGTTACAATGCTTGCTTTTAGTGTTTTACGCTATACACACATCCTTTCAGATTTCCATAATTCCATTTACTTGCAGGGCACTTGCTTTAAAACCATAGTTGTATGCACTTCAACCTTCTCCGTTGAGAAGTTTTAGATGAAAGTTGTGCATTACATAAGTAAACATCTAAGGCGTACTTGAGCCTTGACACCATCACTTGCATATTTGCAAGAAGTATAAATATTTTAGAAGCATGTACTAACTCAAGTGAATGCCAAATAGCAAGCACTAAGTTCTATGAAACTTATTTGCCAGTGCACCGCTCGAAAAAAAATCTGTAAAACTCTAGCACACACATCAAAGCTGCGAAAACACGAAAGTATCGCAAAGAGTATATAGTATAGGCTGACCTACGTTACTTGCGCCTAGCGACTAATCTAGATACATTTGTTAGGTTGTTTCAGGGTTGGTCAGGGTTGCGTTTTTTTCGGTTCTAAACATTGTCGTTATTTTGCGCATTCCAAAAGATAAAGCTCGTTTCTTTCTTTCCACGCCTTTGTGATCTTCATTGCTGATATTTGCAGAGCATGTCACCTGTAATGTTTTTGCAGGAATGTAGGCTATACTTAAAAATTCCAGAGCCAATATTCCGGTTAGTTCCAATGAAGATATTGTTTCAGTCTAACGGTGCAGTCATTTATTATTACGGCGAGGAAGTAAAGAAGTGGACCGATTTATGTAAGGCGTCACTACCCTTCCTAAATGTCATAATTTCACAGGGAAAAGTTGACCTCAAGCTAGTTTGGGACTGCATAATCGCCCTAAACTAGTTGAGCACCCAAAGGAAACTAACATTAGTTTGAGTATCTAGCCACATGGCCGAGAAAAGGAATGAGTTGCAGATAGTCTAGCTGCAAGAGGAACGTGAAGGTTTTTTTATTGGAACTGGTCTTTCTTTTAGAATCCTTTGATCACAAATGATAAGAGTCTATAAACGAATGCATATGTAATGAGTCCATATGATAGTGCTAAAAGCCGTCAGAACAAATACAGGCATAACGGTTCTCAAAAGAATAAAGACCTGAATTTATAGAAAAGTACTGAATGCAGGGAAAGTGTTGAAATGGTGGTAAAACTTCTGATCGGTTAGTGTAGGCCAGTGGTTCTCAACGTGGGCGGTAGCGCCCACCAGTGGGCGTTGTTTTAATTACTGTGCCCAGGTTAACTAGTCCATAATCCATAGTCGTAGTCCATGACGTGTCCCTTCGCGATTTTCCGCTGCTGGGCGCTGGGATCTATACAAAATCCAGTAAGTGGGCGCTAGGCGAAAAAAGGTTGAGAACCACTGGTGTAGGCTAAATAAGCATTTATATATGTATATATACCATCGCGTTGACGGAAGCAATAATTGCAAAATATGCAAGACAGATACGAGACACCAGTTCTGTGCCAATATGATGACCTGCCAAGGACAATTTTTCTATGCTAGCATGGACAACCCTAGAGTAGATAGTTATGTAAAGTTCTAGTTAAGAAGGCAGAACTGGGGAACGCCTTCCAATATAAAGGGAATAGACCTGAACAGATTGCGATGAAAATTAGTCTACATGGCCACTTTAGTCTAATATAGGAAGACCTCGATAAGTGATTTGTGCATCCTATCTATCCAAGTGGAGGCAAAGGTATGGCTAAACGTTAGTTGAATGATCACAATCATCTTCCTTATGCTTTGTCTCCAATCCAACTGGATATTTGGAATGAATCTGGTAATCTATCGTTCTCTTGAGTCTCTTTACCCTAGATAGGATACAGCAAGCCATGAGGAAGGAACTTTCAGCGCGATTCACTTTTGCACTTATGTCAGCCTCATGCACATTTCTTCCTAAATAGCATTCACCCACATCTCAACGTCGTAATAAAGCCTAGGACCGTTCGATATAACCAGTAGGCAGCCCATGTTTGGGCTGAATCCTCTGATGTTTGTAAACAATCTTTCTAGTCACTCGTTCAGTTGGCTTAGACACAGTCAAAATATAAAAGAATAATATTCAAATGTGCATTCTGATTAACGATGTCGCCTATATAAATAATATGAATCTATTATTTTATAATATCAAATACGACACCGTACATTTACTGTAACAAAACAATGTCGGTGATTTGTAACTTAAGAAAGAAGGGTTTATGTCACTTCAATATCAAGTATGAGGTAGGGGTTCGATTTATAGAAAATGAAACCTTATCGGAAAATAGATTCGACAAAAACTACGATTGCTGGCAATCTTGTTTTACACGCGCAATCAGAAATCAAGATGTTTTTATCGAGGTGTTCTGATTCCAATGTTTGATTGAAAGTAGGTCTCAAGGAACAAAAAAATAAAGTGTGACTTACAGCGAGTCAAAGCGATGATAAACGTTTTGTTTTAACGCCAGCACATTATCTTGTGTAACGCTTAAAATCGGATTAGCAATGATGTTGATATCTTTGGTTGTTCGTTGCGCGAGTTTTTGAAGCAAGGAGGAGGATAATTAATGTAAATGTTTATTATTGTTAGTATACACACCGTTTGATTATTGTATTCCGTTATATACTATTTAATCTTTTTTTTTATTGTTTATTATATATTGTCTCATTATTGGATAAACTGTTGGGCAATAAACTCTATATAATATTATATTATATTATTATTATTATTATATTATATTATTGTTAGAAATACTATTGCACTTTTTACATTGCCATATTTCTTTTACGAACTACAATGAAAAATAGATGTCAGTTTAAAAGAAATATTTGACAAGTAGCAAGTAGGGTAAGTATCTAAGGTATTTTCCTAATTTCGGAGATCGATGTAACAAAACATCTAAATAAAAGATATTAAATGAAGGTAAGAATAATGCTTTAAGACAAGCAAAGAAAGAATCTTAACACTTTCTTTGCTATAAAACCGAAAGAAAGGATTCTTTTTCTCTTGTAAACCCAATTCGTATGTATATAAAATACAGCCGTATGAATGTTTTCACCATATTGTAAGTTACTACCATGGATATAGAGGATTTCATAATAAAATCTACAAAATTATTTGTAAAATGCTTTATTGACGTTCCGAAGTTATTGATACTCTCTTCGTGGGAATAAGAGTGTAGAACCCCTAGCAGCACAAGAATCGGCATGATATCGGCTAAGCTTCGCCGATATCACTGACCGATGTCGTAATTATAGCGGCCGCTGATATCATAGCGATACAAAATGTGAACATTTTGCAATATTGGTTCGATATCGAAATTCCAATACTTATCCGATATCGAAATTCCAACATCTATCCGATATCGAAACTCCAATACCTATCCGATATCAATACAATTAAAATTAGATACAATATCATCAGTAGACCGATACATGATTGATACTTACCCAACGTTTTCTATGCTCCGCCGATAAAGTTTTAGTCGTCCTGGGATATCGCACCGATATTGGTGTGATGACTAATTTCTACATATAAGTATGTAGTTTGTCTATCCACGATAGTGGATATTTATACAGGCTGTCCCAAAAGTAGTTCCCGAAACGGAAAAGGGTTATAAAGAGTATAATTTCGAGTCAAATTAGCCCCATATGTGATTATTCAATTCTAATAAGGTTTTTGCGAGTTTTAGAAAGATCTTCCACAAAAAACGTTCATAAAATTATAGGCAAAAACAGTATTTTTTTGTGTTGTTAATGTTAGATTTTAGAAAGAAATTAGAAACCATCAACGTCTTCTGAAATATCAAAGCCATTAAACAAAAGGATGTACCTTTGATAATATCACAATGTTTAATTTCAATTTAACTTCATTAAAAAATAACTTCATTCTTATTGTCGTACTCTTTTGTTTGTTGATAATTTAATGAACGTTTATATGAAGGAAGATTTTTAGAAAAAATAAATGATTCGTAAACTATGCATCGAATAATAATCACACCTAGGATTAGTTCGACTGGAAATGACACCCACTATAACACCTTTGTGTTTGAACATTTAATATCGGGGCAGTCTCTATAGTCATATTCATATTGAACAATGCGGAAAAAATACATCAGATTCTGTGTATAATAATTCATGACAAAATAGAATATTATGCGCATAAAATAATATACATAATGAAGGAAAGACTTTATGTAATAAAAGTAAATAAAGCAATAAATTTCAAGAAAAAGTACTAATATAAAAGTACTTAATATGTTTATTTATGAGTAATTGACACAAATATTTAACGACATAATTAATAAATACAAAAACTGAAAATAACTAGGAAAACATGAAACCGAAAACAAACTCAATATGTGCATATTTTAAACGAAAAGTAATTTAACATTTGTTACAGTTTAATTTTTAACAAATCAATAACAACAAAAATTCTAAGTAATACCTAAAAAAATCCAGTCGTCTAAATTATTCGTTCGCTAAAGACGTTATATTCTTCTTCCTTTCTTTTCTGCCCCATCTCATCTATTGATATTCGTCTCTGTCCCATCCGGCTGTTTGACTCTAATTGCTTCTGTAAATAAAAATAACAGTTTTGATATAGTTACAAATAAAATAATAATGCATGTAACATTACCTAGAAATACTATGTATATTTCCAATTTATCAAAAGCTTCTTTGGATTGTCTCTATTTTCATGAATAATTTACATTAATACTTTTCCAGAGGATTTGTTTTAACATTAGATATATGCTTCCTTTAACGTACTTCCCCCAATTAAGCACCACATACGTATCTAGAAAAAGTGTTTTTCTTTAGTGTACCTATATATACAGCACCGTATAAAAGCATTAATTTGTCTGAAGTACGCTTGTAATTTATTTTATTCTATTAATGTGAAACGTTTTTTACGCTACACATATTGTAGAAACAATGCTTTCGCGTAAAATAAGAAATTTACAAGCGTCTTCCATTTTGTTAACGCTGCATATTTACACAATAAATGAGTACTAATCATTAAATTAAATTATATACTTGATACATACATAAAACATTATTCATAAAAATGTCCTTACCTTTATAAGCTTCATTCACCCATTTTGTAATGTGCACAACGCTTACTATAATGCAGCGACAAAATAAATAATGGCAACCACTTCACCTGGTCGTCATGCTCACACTGCAATAAGGAACGCTATGATGGATTGTGGTAGGGGTGGTGGTAAGATATTGCGCGTAGATCTAACTCCCATAAACATTGCGTTTAGATGCCAATTTTTATAATCACGGCGCGCGGCGGAGTTAGAAAATTGCATTTGCATATTCTTAAGTTATCAATCGCTTCACCTTCTAAAACTGTTTTATAGTCGATATTAATTTTAATATCACAATTGATGTCTCAAACGTTGAAATTTTATATCTGAACGCTAATGCGGTTATATTTCAATCAACCAGTCCGTATAGATTTAGGATATTAGCCGACTTCCTATCGTCAAAAAAATGACAATAGTCAAATCCATATACCTCATTTCTATCAATATCGCAGCGGCGTTTATTAATGATATCGCCCTGATATATGTCTTGAGTTTCCAGCCGATGATCAGCCGATACATCAAACGTTCAACCGATATTTTACCGATAATGGATCTTTTGTATCGCAGTGATATCGTATACTGGTAGAAAGCCGATATCGGCACAATATCTTTGATATCGACCCGACATCAGGATATCGGCCCTATATAAAGCCGATCATTAGCCGATGATTTGTGCTGCTAGGGACTGTACTAATAATAGATGCAATAAAAGATAAAATGACATGGGAATTAATTTACCTTAATGCAAACACCTAAAAGTTACGATAATTATATATATTACATAATTACGTGTGTATTATAAAATTTTTGATATATGTATAATACTATAATGTTTTAATCTAAATAATTTTGCATATGTTATACGTCTAGCTTGATTTTTCATTTGAGATATGAATGCTTGTAATGATTTTTAAAGTACTGAATAGTTAAGATTTGACAAATTTTTCAATTTCTGATCCTTTATCTACTAAATTATGTTTCTTCTAACTTTAATTAATTCTGTGCTTCATAATTTTTTTAATTTTAAAATTGAAATTTTAGTCTGCTAAATATGGAATGTGTGATTATTATCGATTGCGTGTCTTTTAAAGATGTAATGTTATTGGAATATTTGTATTTTTTTAGTCTTTTAAACAAATATTGTAAAGTTTATCAAATATACATATGCTACAGGGTTCTTCAATAGTGTGTCGGGCTTTCATACCTCCTCTACGAATTAAGTTAGGAATTTCATTCATATGCCGACTTATACTGTATAATAGGGTGTATCTCAGGAAAACATTTTCAGTAATGGTAGACTTCAGGTTGTACCGGAAGTAGACGCTAACTTTGTTATTTGAAATGCAACACCCTATATATTATTGCATTTTTGGATTCCTTGTTAAATTTAAATAGCACTTTGTTAGGATATTAGATCCAAGTCGCATGGTTTCTGAATTACATAACACTCTTTAAACAAAATGATATTTGCAGAGTTTTTGAAACTATAAAAGTTTGAAAGATGCGGTTTTCAGTTTTCGTTTAAGCGTGAAAGAGTACAGACCTCCTATTAACAGGAAGTTGGGTTCAAAATACAGGGTGTTTAAAAAGGGATTTTCAAGCTTTAAAATAATGGATAACTTGATTTTTTCAAATAGAATGGCATAGCACTTTTTACATAGCTGGATATGAAATTTATACTTTTCTTTGATTTTATACAGGTTTTCCAACGGTTTTGCAGATATATCCGATTTTTCCGTTTTTCATAATATAGAAACGAATTCCAAAGCGCTGGCCACCTTCACCTCGTATTTCACGAGGCTTGGGACTGGCAACAACATTACTGGCATGCTGAGAAAGTGGCTTGCAGAACGCAATAGGACCACTGCAAACAAATAAAAATTAAAAAAAGCGGCAAAAACTAAATATCTTAATTTAACGGATGTTCGAAATGTCTTCCATTTTGCTCAAGCCGTTTATAAATTCTCTCTTGAAAGGCCCTTTCCACATTTCTAAGGATGACAGGTGTAATAGAGGCGAACGCGTCGACAATTCTTTGTTGCATGTTTTGCCCAGTAGTTGGAGGTTCCCTATAAACCAGCTTTTTTACATATCCCCATAAAAAAATGTATTTTTGTTAGCTCGGGCGACTTCGTAGACCAAAAGAACTGGTCCTTCTCTTCCATTCCATTTATTTAACAGGGCTCTGACTTATGAAAAATTGGCCGAGGCTGCTCCATCTTGCTGTAACCATATATTTTGTATGTGGATGTTTACAGGGAGATTTTGAATTAATCGTTGTACTCATTTACTAAAAATTACAAATCCATTTGGCCGTTAAGGTGAACATTAGAAAAATGTGAGCCCATCAATGCCGCCCCAAACGTTTATTGACCACTGTTCACGACCTATTTGCCAAACTATTCTTGGATTTTTGACAGAATATATAGAATTATATATAGGATCATATAGAATAATGATAATTATGTCTGTTGAAGCATCTAACGTTATGAAAAGTTGCTTCTTCAGAAAAAAAGTACGCTCATTAAAAGAAAATTAGTTTTTCTGTGGGGGCAATTGTGCTCATATACACTGCCCACCGCTGCACCGTTTCAACAAACCGCTCAAGAAGTCAAAACTGATCGAATAATTCATTTTTCTTTTAACAAAATACTATAGGCTTAATTACACCTACTTATTTTGAACAACAAATGTCAAAATTTGTGTCAATAAACAACATGTTTTTTTTCCATGGACACGTTTGTTTCTTAGCAATATGATTCTATCGTGAATAACTGAAAAATAGGAACTATCTACAAAATCGTTGGAGATAGACAGAATGATGTCTGTATAAAATCCAAAGGAAATAAAATTTTACATCAAGGTTTGTAAAAATTGCTATACCATTCTATTTAAAAGAATCAAGTTTTCGTTGATTTTAGAGCTCGAAAATTACAGATCCTTATCCATTTTTTTTTAATAAGAGACTATGCTCTTTCATGCTGAAGCGAAAACTGACAACTTTTTTTTTTAACTTTTATGGTTTCGGAGATATTTTCAAATTTCCGACAACCTGCAAATGTCATTTTTTTTTAAAAAAGTTATGTGGTTCAAAAACCACTTCGATCCAATATATTCCTGACAAAGTGCTATTTAAATTTAACAGGAAATCCAAAAATGAAATAATATACAGTATGATCCACTTAAAATAACAAAGTTGTTATCTACTTCCGGTACAACCAGAAATCCGTCATTACAAATAATATTTTCCTGAGATACACCGTATTATACAGTATAAGTGGGCATATGCGTTAAATTCCTAACTTAATTCGTAAAAGAACTATGGAAGCCTGACGCACTATTGCAGGACCCTGTATATTACAATTTTTTCAAGGTATTTATATACAATATGTGTTTACTTTTGTATAGGAGTAATATATTGTGGTTTTGCGTTAAAAAAAATTTGAGTTGTTATAATTTTTAACATTGTGCCTTAAATTTTACTTATTTTTCGGAAAGATTTTGAACATATGGGACATAAGTAACTTCAATATCTTTATTTCTTTTTGTAGATTTATGTTACTAGACCTTATAACATATATATGTATATATAATATATATCTATTTTTTTTTAATTAGACATTCAGAATAGTTATTTAGTGGTAAAGCTTGTTTAATTTAGTTGAATATTAATGATCTATATTCTGGATCAGTTAATTGGATGCTTCTATCTGCTAATAATATTAGTACACCTTTCTTAATAGAATTTCTTTGATATTAGTTTCTATTCGATGCTGTTGAAATTTTAACAAAATTATGTTTAAATTTCATTATTTTGTGTTTTTAAAGTTAAAAATTCAAAAACTATTTTTTTTTCAATAGTGAATTTAAGACTTTGATGATAATTCTTGAACATATTTGTAGTATAATTTAGTAAATGGTACAATCGTCTACATATCGTTTATGAAAACAGGAGTAAAACTTAAATGATTTATTATTTCATTTTATTTCATTGATATATGCACCCATTACACAACCAAATATTTGTTTATAAAAACTATTACAAGAATCAATATCTCTTTTACACTATTTTGTGTTTTTAATTAAAACTTTCTTGATTAAGTGATGCCACAAGTAAGTAACCCAGTTTATAATTCACACCCAAGCTAATTACTAAACTAAATTTACACATCCCCAACTTTTAACAAAGCAATTAACTTACCCACTGTTCCTATTAATTTAGTTCAACGCCAATTTTGACCTTACTAACTTGATTTGCCGCCTCTGCTGCAAAATGATGTCCCCACAATGCATTTTATGCCCTATTTAGCCTGCATGCCGTCAAGAAATTTTAGATTGACTGTTTGTAAAGTAACAGGGCGAGTTCAAAACCAGTACAATATGTGGCTTCTGCTGGAGTATATTATTACGTATTTTCAGATATTATAGCAACTGCATTTCAAGTAAAATATCAGGTAGACTGCAAGAACAAACTTCCTGAATGATACTAACCTGAGAGAGTAAGAGAGAAGATGTTTGTTCTCTTAGATTATCCATCTTTTGCATTGCTCACTCAAGTTTCCAGTGCTCGATAATTTTACAAAGCATATTTAGCTCTAGTAAAATCGATAAACTTTTATACTATTAGAAATCCGTTCATTAAGTGCTTTTGTCATTTACTGTATTGGCATACTACTGAGTTAGCAAAGTCAATACGTATAATTAAACTGAACAAGTGTTTATTTGAATAACTGTTTCGTTTTATCTGTTTTAGTATCCATTATTTACACTGCAATAAACAAACAAACGAAACTAATCAGACACTCATTCATTCGTAGTAATATCAGGTATACATATTTTAGGTTTTAGTAAACAATCGCTGTTTTCTCTATTAAAAAAAAGTATATACTTTCGTGGCTATAAAAATATATAGAGTAAATTTGAACTAAAATACCTTAACATTCTCCGAATGAAGAAAAGATTCTAAAGAGGTTTTAGTAAATGAATGCATTTGTAAGATTGCTACTAATTTTGGGCTATTAGACAAAAGTTCATATTCCTTTTTGATTAATATTTGCACTGATTTTGTGGCATGCTATATTAGATGTCAGCGATTATATTAGCTACAGAAACACAAAGATTGTGTATTAATCTTCTCTCAACGATCACATATTTGTCAGAGTAAACTGAAATAAAAATTACTAGGAATTGGTTGCAAGAATTTATTCGGGCTTGGACGTGCTCAGCGACCATCTTTTACTGATTATGAAAGCTAAGCCGAAATACATGCAAAATTCCACCATAAATCAAACCACCAGAACAAACAAGGAATGCACAAAATAGAATTATAAAAAAAAGCATAAAAAACGAATTTTATGGTAAAATTAATGTAAATTAAAAAAAAAAATAAGTGGAAGGCTGTCCTATATAAGAATAAAAAATAAAGTAGCGAATCTTTCAATGGTAAATGTATATGCTTCAGTGGAAGGTGCTGAAGACATGAGCTTTGTTCCATCTGACCTCGCAAACTGTCAGATGGACGTCAGACGCATGCGCATTACTTAATTTGTTAGACATAAAGGTGTTTATTGCAACGTATTTACTCAATGCGCAAGCCTCTGATGTCCATCTGACAGTTTGCGAGCGTGATGGAACAAACCTATGGAAAAGGAGGCATTTTATGAAGATTTGGCAAATATATGCGAAAGACTACCCAAACATGATACATTAGTGATAATGAGTGCTTTCAACGCAAAAATCGGTAAAGAAGAAATCCTGGAGAGCATCGCGGGAAAATGGCGAATGATAATGGTAAGAGATTATGTAACTTAGCGGTACAAATGGATCTGTACATAGCAAGTACGAAGTACAAACATAAGATGGAACACAAACTAACATGGACTTTCCCGGGTAAAGTAACAGGCAACCAAATTGATCACATATTAATCAGTAAAAGAAGGGAGAACTGGATAAAAGATGTACGATCATTTAGGGGTACAAATGTTGATACCGACCACCACCTAGTCATTACAAAAATGAATTTAAGAGCTACAGAAAGTAAGAGAGAAAGAAAGATAAAAAAGAAATGGAATTTGGATGAACTAAAAAATAGGGAAAAACGAGAAAAGTATCAAGATGAAATTGGAAAACGGATGAAAATAAGTATGAATAGCGAAAATATCGAAGCTCAATGGAGTGACCTCAAGAGGATTATGCTACAAACTACCGAGAAATTAATAGGGAGAAAAAGAGGTGTGCCGAAGAAGGGTTGGTTTGATAATGAATGTGAAGTTTTGGTTAAGAGAAAGAAAAATGCACGACTTTAATGGTTATCAACGGGAAATGAGGATAGCTACGTGACGTATAAGAGAATAAGAGGTGGAGGAACTAAACCAATGAAAAAGAAAAAGGAGAAATGGATAAAAGAGATGATTCAAGAAATGGACAAGGATAACAAAAGTAATAATGGTATATATAAATATGTAAGAAGACAGAAAAATAGAAGAAATGTAACAGGATTTATTAACAAAAAAACATGGGAAGATTATATGAAAACATCAATGCAAGTAGAAGAGCAGACGGGTGAGGAATTACAAGATGAGAATTTACAGATAAGAATGGTCGAACAAGAGGTAGCATGGAGGAATATGAAGAGGTAGTAAATCACTTAAAAAAAGAGAAGGCGGCAGGAATGGACGAAATCAACAACGAGATGATAATGGATGGTAGAAAGGAATTGAGAGATGGATTATACAAATTAATGAGACAAATATGGAGAGAAGAAACAATACCGGAAGAATGGAAAGTGGGGGTCGTAGTACCAATTCCAAAAAAGGGCAATCTGACGAAGTGTGAAAACTACAGAAGGATAACATTACTTAATACAACATACAAAATACTGACCTCTTTATTATTAAAACGTCTGAAACAGTACACAGAAAAAGAAATAGGAGATTATCAAAACGGTTTTCGGCAAGGGCGGTCAACGGTAGATGGTATACATGTTGTAAACCAAATTATAGAAAAGAGTTACGAGGAGAATATAGAACTACAGATTTTGTTCGTAGATTTCACACAAGCTTTCGATAGTTTGAATAGACGGGAAATGATTAAAGATATTAGAAGGCTAGGACTACCAGAAAAATTAGTACGATTAATTGAAATGACTATGAACGGCACAAAGACAATGATACAAACACAGGAAGGGATGACTGAAAAAGTTGAAACACACAGAGGGGTAAGACAAGGAGACGGCTTGTCGACGATTCTGTTCAATATAGTGGCGGAAGGTATAATATGGGCATGTGCAATATCAGGGAATATTATACAAAAAGCGTTACAAGTGGTGGCCTACGCTGATGATATTGCTATAGTAACTAGAGACAGAAGAACATTAGAGGAAGCGGTAACTAAAATTAGTAAAGAAGCGCAGAAGAGAGGATTGGAAATAAATCAAGGAAAAACTAAGTACATGGAAATTAGTCGGAAAGCACTGCACCGTAGGAAACAGATTGAAGATAGGGAAATATGAATTTGAAGAGGTACAAAATTTTAAATATCTTGGAGCAACTGTCAATTGTCGAAACTACAGAAGTACCGAAATATCGCAAAGAATACAGGCGGGGTATATCATCTGACCGAGAGGAAGACCAAAAATAAGATGGGAACAACAAGTAATCAACGACATCAAAAGTCTAGGGATCAAAGACTGGAGGAGAAAGATAAAGCATAGAGAAGAATTGAGAAACATATCGCAAGAAGCAAGAAGGAGCAAGAAGTTATAGATAGAAGAGGGAAAAGAGGGGCGGAATGACCTACCACTTCCGCTTTGAAGGTCCGAAGAGCTCAATTGGAGCGGCTTCAATTCCGATAGGAATGTATAGCCTTGTATATATATAATGTAAATTAAAAATGGAAGCCGAAGATATAAAGCAAAGGGGAACAAGGTTTGAAGAAAATTTGCATTGTTTAATAAAAACCGCATGGGAAAAGGATGCGATGCCAAAAATCGTGAAAGAAATTTCAATCTGTCCTTTACATAAAAACGAGACTATACCAACTGCTACAACTTCTGGATGTGGTATACTACGTAATGGCAATCGCAATTTAGAATATGCTAAGTGAGGTTTTGGAAACAGAAATTGGAGAATATTCAAGCTAATTTTAGGAAAAAACTGATCAGTTATGGGACACATAAAGAGAAGAAAACTGCAAAAGCAAATTAGTACAACTAGTGAAAATGACGTTGATGAACACAGGTTGTAAAGTATTGATAGATGCACATATATCAGAAATCCTAAGAGTAGACAAAGGTGAGGAGTTCCACTATCCACCACACTATTTTACATGGTTTTGGTGATATCTGTAAGGAGTAAGGTTGGAAAAAGAGGTTGTAAAAGCAGGCCTAGATGTCAAGAAACCTAAAGTAAACTTGCACTTTAAACTTAAATGAACTTATATACCACGAGTATCCATGAACAATAAGTGTAAGAAAAGCAAGATATTCTAGAGAGGTTAGATAAAGAGATAGATGTTTGTGTTAGCTGAGGAACACATTTAAGTCTAGAAATGTATCAAGGAACGTAAAGATAAGGAATGAGGCGTACGGTGAGTACGGTAATGAGACCCATAGTTTTATATGAGGAGTACTTTGAAAATTTAATCAAGGGGAAAAAAAAGCTTAAGAAATATGGGAAATTGAAGTTGGAGATGGAGAGGAAGTTGAGGTCTGGTTTAGAAGAACAAACAGAGCTGAGAGGTCTGTGTAAAAATCCTAAATACAGTGAGGCCACAAAGAATGTAATGGCTTGGAAACTCGACCAATGTGGAATGAAGGAATAGCGAAGCAAATCTTAACGGTTGAAGTCATTGGAAGAAGAAGAAAGGGATGACCTCGTAGAAGATGAGTTGAGGCTGTGGGTAAAGACTAACTAGAAGCAACTAGGTATAAGAAATTGGAAGACATAAAAGAAGCGTAAGGAAGGGCGGAGAAGACGATGCAGTCAAAGTAGTAAATATATCTTTTTGGTGTTTTCACGTTGTTGTTTTTTTGGCTTCACATTTCGCTTATTGTACTGTTAGCTTCTTCAAGAGTTTTCTAAAGATTGATGTTACTGCTTCTTGCTCCCTGTTATACACCCCATTCCTGTTCCACCACGCAGTTTATTGTGTGACGACTACCAAGTGTTAGTTTCCTCGTTCTTCCCCGCCTTTGACTACCATAATCTATAATAAGTATGTGTTACGAGTACTGTCGGGTTCTTGCTTTTCGGCATCTTCAGAAGTTTTCTTTTGGCTGATGTTGTGAACAAGAACAGAGAAAATAAGCGACGAATATTACACACATAGCGAAATTCAGCATGTCAAGAACGCTTTGGTAAATAACTTGTTTGTTTCTTGTTTGTATTCTTCATTTCTCCGTAAGTCCATTTACTAGTTTCTTTCAGAGATATACGTACAGCAGTCTTATCTGATAGGATAATTTAATTCAATATTCGTTACTTTTGATCCAACTCCATCACGTAGTACTCAAAGGTATTCCTTAATTTGAGAATATCTGATTTGAATTAAATCTCCATCAATCAAAAATGGCGTCTCTGTCTTTAAGGAGAGAGATTGTTTTATACAACTTAGCATTTCCCGAACTTTTTTTCTGAATTGAAAATGTAGGGTGAAGTTTTAATATTTAAAATTGAGGTTGGAATCCCAAGTAAATAATTCAAAACTCTTCAGCACGTTCTGTAAAACCTTCTTTATCCGTAACAGTGGTATTTCAGTTGTTTACAAAAGAAACAAACTTAGCAAATCGGTTTTACGCCCAGAAGGTCGCACATTTTCCATAAGAATTCAACCGAAGTATTTGAGGGAAAAAACGTATTAAAAAAATCGTCTGACTTTCATATTCCTACGGCCCGTTATAAGATTTTTCTTACTTTATCTTACGTAACATGGATTCGTGAAGAGAATTGTTCCTGGGAATATCGTTGAAATTATGAAATTCTTGTTTGAGAATAAAGATCATATTCGTTAATGCTATGGTAGTTTAATGAAATAGTATTTAGGAATTGTGTAGCTAGATATATACACGTAGTTTCTAATTCATAAAATTCTGTGAATAAGAAAAGATTAACGCAACCACTCTACACCGTAAATGTTGAGGGTTTTTACTTTTTTTACATTATTTGTTTGTCGTACTCATTTTGTACATAGTCTGCGTTCGTTTTAATTTTTACTCTATAATTTAATAATGTTCAGGGGTGAAAGAAAAAAAAAATCTTGACTGGAGCTTTTACAAATTGCTATCACCTAGGCCAGGTTAATCCTACTTTTTGAATTGGACTTACAACAGGTTTTGGCGGGTTTATATGCCATGGTAAGCATAAGGTTTCTACTATCGCGTTTGAAAAATTCAAGGTCAAGCAGCTTATTGAAGGAGCCACTCTTAAGAATAATAAGTAAACAGGCAACATTAGAGGGTATCTTTAGAATAAAAGCAATTACAGATCTGAAAAGGTGACGGCGTACACAGCCTACCTTAATCTAGTGTAATCTAAATGAAAGTCTTATCAGCTATTTTCAAGGAAGAGAGTAAGATGCGAGTCACTTGTGGAGTGCGACAGGGATCAGTTTCAAGACCCACCCTTGTGGAATGTATACTATGACGAAGTTCTTCGGATTTCTGTGCCACCAGGTGTAACACTGGTTGGAATTCAGATTTTAAAGCTTTTGTTGATGTTCTTGAGGAGACCCTTTGTTTGTTTAATGCAGCATCTGACTATACGGTATGTCTTGGTGACGTTAACATTAACCTTCTCGATACTGGCGGCAGGGCATCGTTATACTTCTGCGATATGTTTGATTTCTTGGGGTTTGCGCAGGTTGTGAATGAGCCTACTCGAATTACAGATAAGTCTAGCACCTTGATTGATGTAATGCTTTTGTCTGATAAAAATATTCTAGAAGAAATAAAAGTTACCGAATTTCCTATATCCGATCACGAGTTGCTTGAGTGTCAATTAAATATTAAGAAGCCGTGTGTAGTTCCGCGTTTTAAGACAATTCGTGATTTTTTTCGATTCGATAAGGTAGAATTCGAGGCCGACTTTCAAAGAATTCCCTTTCAATCTATATTTTATACCGAAAATATTGATGATAAAGTTACCTTTTTAAATAATAGTATTATTAATCTATTTGATACTCATACTCCATCTAAAACTATTAAAATCACTAAAGGTGAAGCCCCCTGGCTTACGGATAATGTCAAACTGCTCATGAGTTTGAGGGACAGAGCGAAGCGTAGATTCAGGGCAACTAAGCGGGAAGCCCATTGGAATTATTACAAGAGTCTTAGAAATTTCACAACCTTAAGCATTAGAAATGAAAAGAAAGCCTATTTTAATCATATTGCACATAGTAACCCCAAAGATATATGGAAAAAATTAAAACATATTATTGACCTTAATAACACAAATAACGCCTTACCAGAGTGGTTGCAAAACCCTGAAAACATTAATAATTTTTTTATTGATTCCCTGCCGCCGGTCACCGACTCAAATGAGTTAATATCAACCTATAATTCTACCACTATGCAAAATGTACATGCTAAATCCAGATTTAAGACTGTTGCGGTTGACACTGTTCAAACTTATCTTCTTGATATTAAATCTAAGTCTTTTGGTGTGAATAATATCAATAGTAATATGCTTCGCTTGTGCTGTCCGCTGATTGTCCCTTATTTGACTCATATTGTCAACTGTGCTCTTCAAGAAAACTACTTTCCTTCTGCATGGAGAAGTGCACTAGTAATACCACTACCAAAGAAAAAAAACCCTCAAAATTACTCCGACTTGAGACCAATTAGCATACTACCCACGCTATCAAAAGTGATGGAAAAAATAATTGATTGTCAAATTAAGGGGTTCTTAGAGGAAAATAATATCCTACCTCATATTCAGTCTGGCTTTAGAGTGGGTCACAGCTGCGAGACAGCTTTATTGGGTGTTACTGATGATATTATATGTGCAGCAGACCGGGGCAAGTTGACAGCTTTAACACTGCTTGATTATACTAAAGCTTTCGATACTATTTCGCACGATATTTTGATAGCTAAGCTGCATTATGTGGGGTTTGGAGAGGGAGCTATCAAAATGATGAGTAGTTATCTGAGTGGACGTATGCAAATGGTCAAATTACCAGATGGAGTTTCCAATATGCGTTTTGTTATGAGGGGTGTACCTCAAGGATCCATTCTGGGGCCATTACTCTTTTCTATATATACTTGTGATTTTTGGAGGGTCTTGAATCACTCTTCCATGCACATGTATGCAGATGACACGCAAATTTATCACTCTTTTTATAGTTCAGGCAGTATTGATGCCATTCGTAAAATTAATCACGACTTGGATAGTCTTTACAAAATATCAACTAACCATTCTCTAAATATTAATTCCACTAAATCAGCTATCTTAATGTTTGGCAATAAAAATAAAACGTCAGGCCTCATTGAGGGGTTCGAGTGTAGGGTGGGGGGTGCTAAAATAGAATTGCGCCCGAGTGCGAGAAATCTTGGAATTGAAATGGATTCTTCACTTCGTTTTAGGGGTCACGTCTCCAACTGCATCGGGGAAGCTTATCTTGCTCTAAAACTCCTTTACCCTCACAGATCTGTTCTGAGTCGGGCGACTAAAGCGCTGCTTTGTGGTGCATTGGTTTTATCTCCATTTGTTTATTGCTCGACTTTGTACGGCGCGTGTATTGATGGGGACACTTCGCGAAGAATACAACGTGTACAGAATTCCTGCATGAGATTAATATTTGGTATACGGAAATACGGCCGCATATCGCACAAATTGGCAGAATTAAATTGGTTAAATATGTATAATCGACGATTACTCCATTCCTATTGTTTGTTTCATAGGATCATTAGTCATAGGCAGCCTGTATATCTCTATAATAAAATCACGTATCGCCAGGATGTGCATATGAGACCGTTGCGCAATGTTGAACACACTATCACTCCTCCACTCCATCGGACAGCACTCTTTGAGAGAGGTTTTAGTTATTCTATCTACAAACTATTTAATCCGCTACCTCTCCATCTCAAACAGAGTAGCGTAGTGTCGTTTAAGCGTAATATGAAGCGGTGTCTGTTGGGGCAGCTATCGGTTCAGGTGACTGTGTAAATGCGAAAGAATTCGGAATGCAGGTTTTATAATGTGAATCATGCTCATCGCACACTTTAGTATTAAGTTAGTTATAGGCATTTTCCATTAGTTTAATTATTCCTCTACTAAAATTCAAGGGTAAAGATTAAAAGCAGGGTGATATCTCCGGTAACACATCTGAACTTCCCCTTGCGGTTTTCTGTCAGGACAATTTCATTTACCCCTTTATTATTATTATTACTATTATTCTGGTTAATTTTTCTTTTTTTTTCTCACTTGTTATGTAATGTTTTATATATTTCTGAAATGTATACCTGGTTGTGCCTGAAACAGAAAATTAAGACTATTATTATTATTATTATTATTATATGCAGATAATGTAGGCGTCGGCGTGGTAGTAACGGCAAAAACTGTGGAGATGTTGGAAGTGGCCGCATAGCATGCGATCCATAATATCACGAAGTCCCTTGCAGGGAAAAGCCTAAAACTAGCTCCTCACAAGATAGAGGCGGTATTAGTTCTAGAAGAGAAGAAGCTTGATGGAATTGGCCTACGCCTGGGTAACGACGTCATTAGGTGTCAGGTGTCTCTCTCTATACACCTGGATAAAAATATGACTATGGGCCAACATGAACGGAAATCTGCCGAAAAGGCAACCAAAGCTTTAGTGAATATAAGACTATTAATGCCTGATACAAACAAAAGCTTTTATCTGTGCAAAGAAAAAACATTATTGCTTATGACAAGGGCGCATAGGACAGCCGCTACTGCGTACTTACTGGTTCCGGTGAGGACACCTCCAATAGATATTTTGGCAAAACACCAAATCCTAATGCGGAGAAACGAGCAAGCAAGATAACCTCGAAGTGGGCCAGGGGGGTTATTCTCGAATCTGAGGGAGTAGAAATTTCGAGAGGATTGTCAAAAAATTCCTGCAATTCCAATAGTTACTATACTCGAATAGAATTTCTCACCTTTTCGTTGGAAAATACTACCGAAAGATTCCCTCGCATTTTTTCAACCAATAAATAAGAGAAATTGCTTGAGAAATTGAATCGCCATCACTCGGTTTTATTTCGGTGGTTTACGGCTGTTAATATCTGGTTGTATTTGTGAATTAAATCTTATTTAATATTTGATAGTACAATAACAATATATAGCTCGCAACTAAATCAGGTTGAATTAATATAATATCTTATATATTCTCTCCTAAATTTATATATACCTACATTGCGCGATGGATGCTGAGAAAATATTACTGACCGAGAAAATACTTCAAAATTAACTTGAACATGAATGCATTTAAGCAGTTACCCGATAATTTGGTTAAATGATATTTTTGTATGAATAAAGCTTTAGTGAAATATAATTCAATAATTATAAGATTACACGGCGAAATTCGAGCTATTCATTTCAAGATGTTTGCTTATTTACTGTTTTATTAGTCGTGATCGTTGGTTTTGTGTAGTTGTAACATATCTAGATTTTTTTTCTCTGCATGATTCTTGTTTTCAAAAATGCCTTGAGATAATATTGATCAAGGTAAAGAAAACGATCACTATATTTTCAATTAATAACAACTGTTACAGTGGCGGCTGGTACTAAAGGGCAGGAAGGCACGTGCCCACCCAACCCCAAGTTAAACATAGAAAGAAATTCATATGTAATTCAGTGCATTATTTTGTTTTATTATTTATACATGCTTTTATAACGATAGTATCAAAGTTTCTTTCCGCACCACAGACACTAGCGCATATGCCAACACTCGAAACTATCTTCCTGGGCACAATTTCCGATGGCCCTATTTCTAGTATTTTCGGCCGGCTCTGCTTGTCTTCGCGATATAGTTTTAAACATCCTATTCGGCCACACGATTTCGTGTCCCCGTTCCCAGTTAACGTAGTGCACTCATTCGGACTGCATCGTTTTCAAAGGCGTTTCAAAGTGACTTTTATTATCAATGATGGATGTTGATTGTGTGAAAAATCTGTAAAAAAACCTCATTTGAGGAAAAACTTTTAACTAAGAAGAAAGGACGACCGATTCCCGATCTTCAAATAAACTACACTTTTAAGAAAGATGTTGGTGCGTGGAATAAACAAGGGTTTAATGATTTAAAGCATATCGCAGTGAGGGCAAAGAAACACGAAAATTCCGTTTCTCACATGAATGCATGCCTGGATTTTAATGTTCCAGGCAAGGGGTTGCAAAATTAAGTACAACGAAAATGTGGAAAAAGTCGTCATATTTTGAGCCGGTTAGTTAGATGTATAAAATTTTGCGGAGCTTTTAAATTGGTGTTCGAGGTCATTCGAGTTGACATCGAAAAATCTAGTTATTTATGTGGGTTTAATCAACTTCGCAGCTGAATTAGACGCGCTTGCAATACATATGGAAGGTTCACAAGTGTTTAAAAGCGCCTCAAAAACTATTCAGAACAAATTTATAGATGCAATGTTGAAAATTTCCAAGCAGGAAATATTAAAAGAAATTACATCTGCAAATTTCATTGCTTTGGTGGCCGATGAAACTTACAGATACCTCTAATAATCAGCAAATGGTTCTTATTATTATTCGATACGTATTTAATGGAAACATTTTTGAACACTTTTGGGCTTTTAAGCCGGGTGGACATAATGCTGATGTATTAGCAAAAACAGTGCTGAATGAATGCAAACTATTTTAAATTCTCCTTCTCGATCTTATAATACACTAATCGCTCGAAGTTACGATGGGGCTTCCGTGATGAGTGGTAAGACAAATGGTGTCCAAGCTATTCTTAAAAGCACATTTCCATATGCACATTATATTCACTTTTACGCGCTTCAATTTAATTGAATTATTGAATGAGTGGCACAGTACGATAAAAATGTAAAGTTTTTATTTTGTGCCTACCCTCTTTTATAACTCACGAGCCGCTACTGAACTGTTATAAACACATCTCTTTTTGCCGCCGTTTCTATTGGTCCTTTCCCATTCCTTCCTAATTTATGACTTGACAACAGCGTGCTATAATTTCCTAGAAGTAAACACAGGAAATAAAAACCTATTCCGTGTTAGGTCCAGAATATCACATTTTTAGTAATACCGGAGTAACTTCCCAGGAGTTTTATCAAGAATTTTGAACTGTGAATGGATGGGAGACATGGCGAGGTTTGTTCCTTTTTGGTCCAGTTGCTGACGGGACACGGGTGCTTTCGAGGCTATCGTCAGCGTTTGCACTTGTCCGAATTGGACACATGTATTCACTGCGGGGCTATAGACATAGAGACACATACAATAGTTGAATGCTGAAGACGGTCCTCACAAAAATCAGTGTTGGCTACAGGATCCATCAGCCCGGAAAATCTAGTCAAGTCAACTTGAACTACATCCATCGAGAGGATCTTCTTGGTCGGTAAAAGTTCGACATGTTTCGGTGACACGGGCCGTCAGAAGTGTTTTGAAGATTTTTCCCCTCTCGCGTTAAAAATAATAGTCTAAATATTTGAGCATCAATAAAGTAACTTCTTGTGTCATACACAAGATATATGGGATACAGCACTAGCTTAATTAATTAGCTATTAGATAAATAGATAAAGCTATTGGAATCGACTGTATTTTGTGTATGAAGATTTTATTATACCCACTGATCATTTCTAAACCCTGTATATCTTTTCACAATTAATTTGGGAGACGAGAAAGCTCTTTCAGGTGCTTGCTGATCCATACTTAATCACGGAATCAAAATTTAATTAAGCTTATCTTCAGTACAGTTCTAACCTACTTAAAATTAAATACAACCCACTATCAAATAATCAATTACTACATAAGACGGATTCTCTCGTTCCCTTTTACAACACCATAATCCAATAATCCGTTTTTGTTCTGTGTATTCATAAACTATTCAGGGCAATCTACCCCTTCGAGAGATCTCACCGTCACTAACTTTGTTGAAAGAGAAGAACTTGCTTTTCGAATGATCATTATGCGATCCTCAATCTACGGTTTGCGGTTGAAATGGGTTACCTCTCGTGCGAGTATGGTGTTAAACGAGGGCAGTTGGGTTAGGCCCTATTCCACATTAGTCAATTTAAACTTCATTGATAACACCATTAGAATAATTTCCCTTGCCAGCGTTGAGATACAGAGAAGTTTACTATACGGTCTCTTGAGTGAATAACGTTGCCGTTGAGGTGTCATAAGGTTATTGGAATGTGCGAAGTATATGGCCGCCCCTAGATTATAATTATACATAATTGACTACCAAATTAATGTGATGACGAAAATATAAATTATCCATTTCAACAACACTATCCACTTTGGAGTTATAATGAAGTATTTGCATTCGCACGCCGAGTATTTGCAGAATATGGCAGCTCGAAAACTTTAAACGTTAATGTTTCATGAGAATGAAGGTGTCAATATCATAGGTATAATAATAATTTATTGGCAATTCGATTTGCAAAAACAAATATATGCCTTGTGAATTGTAATAAAATAACATAATCAACAAAATTACGTTAACGTTCAAATTTTACGTATTGATTTAGTTTAATGCTTCCCTCAGTAATCATCTCCAAATAATTTTATATTAATAGTAAAACTTATTATTACGTAGTCATTTAATGTTATGTATTATTCCTTTGTTCTTTTGTGTCTGGATCATCATTAATGACAAGAAACCTTTCGAGGTTTACTGAAGATGATCCTGTTGGTAATTTTCCTTATTATTTTGATCTTTTTATTTATTTCTTATTGTAGATTGTTTATTGCAAATAAATATTATATTATATTATATTATATAAAAAAGTAAACATAATAAAATAGACAAGTAACTTGTACAAATAGAAAAAAACACTACATGAAATTCATCTACCCCATAAAAGCATTTGTCCAATAAGTGCTTCCCTAAATTTCTTTTAAAGGTCTCCAGGCTACTCCGTCTCAGATCGAATGGCAATCTATTATAAATTTTGACGCAATCTCAACGAGGAGATCGCTCAAATAATGCTGGATTTTGGCTAGGTATGCTGAGGAAATTAGAAATAATTTGCAAATTTGGGAAGAAAAATTGAAAAACCGAAACTTAGGAATTAATGTAGAAAAAACAAAAGTAATAATCTGTAGCACAAAGCAGATAGAGCAATAGATATAGAAGTAAATAACAAAAAGATAGACAGAGTAGAGAACTTTAAATATTTAGGAGTATATATTAACGACAAAGGGCTACAAGACATAGAAATCAACAAGAGAATAGAGGGCGCATCAAAATTGTACCACTTCATTAAGGACACACTTATCGGGAAAAAGGAAATACCTAGGAAAACAAAAATAAATATATACGAGTCAATGTTTGTACCAACACTCACGTTTGGATCAGAGACCTGGGTGCTGACAAAGAAATTACAAGACAAAATACAAACTACAGAAATGAAATTTCTAAGAAGAATATTGGGAGTAACAAGAAAGGACAGAATAAGGAACGAACACGTCAGAGAACAACTGGGGGTCGAACCAATATCAAAAACGATTGAAAAACGTCAGCTAAGGTGGTACAGACACTTGGTGAGAATGGACAATGACAGGCCAGTGAAGCAGATACAGGAGACAAAAAACCTACAAAAAGAAAGAGGGGCAGACCAATAACAACATGGGACGACACTATCAACAAAATTTTGGAACGTATGGGAGTTGATAAGCAGGAAGCAAGGAAGTTGGCTAACGATAAGAGAAAATGAAGGACGTTTATCTATGGAAACAAAACGTGCGAACCACATGCCCTACACCCAATCTGGGTAGAAGGCCATACGGATTATATATATATATGCTGAGGTCACCAACATCACGCGTATTGCATATAGAATTATATTGACTATTTGTCGCGAAATCAATTATATTTTTAAGTGTATACACAGCATATTCATACTTGCCAAGGTTAAAATACCACTGCGAATAAAATATTGTTTACATGAATCCCTACTATTTAATCAGTTTCTTTGTACATTTGTTATGTTTAATGTCGAAAACAAAAGAAGCTGGGTAGAAGTGAATGACAAACTGCATGATAGCAGATAACACAGATATACACTGAGAGAAATAGATAGTACTCTTTAACATAAATATAGTATGCTTTAATATATTTTATAGCTCCTATAGGGACAATCATATTTTATATTACCGGTGACAATATCAGTATAATAAATATCTGTGAATACTTTTTATTAACTCGTATGGTAAAGTGTACTATATTTGTATTATTAATTTGAGCATACATGTTAGTAAATGTGAAAAAAATGTCTAGTAGCGCTGACTATATTTGATAATAACTGTTAACAATGAAAACTATAATAAATATAGTTTAATAATTTTTAATTATAATTAATTAATATAATTTGATTAGCCGGTGACAGCCGGGCGAATTGCCGTCGTATCGGGCAGGATTGCGGGAATCAGACCGGCCCGTGTACTGTAGAGTACTACCGGTATTGAAGCGCCTCGTAATTCTCGTCTGTGGGCGATTGTCCACAGTACTTTTTACACGACGTTAACCATGTATAAGCATCATATAGATATTACGCAGCCACATTTACCGATCACAATTTACATTGAGTACGAATTTCAAAGATTATGAAACAAGCGTAGCGCCATCTTTACGACAAAAGCTGTAGTATCACATATTTATGTAGCTAAACCAATTATGAGTATTATGATATTCATACTATATAGATATAAAACTATACAGCATTCATTTCATTCCATCTCATTATTAATGCCGTTTTCAATAATCAAAGTAAGGTGACTGTTGCAAGCACCTAACCTAACCTAAATAAACACAACACAGTAAATTTGCTACACCTGTTATTATAACTGTCTTCACTACATTATATGCAAATTATTATATTCACTTGTTGTAAAATATTGTAAAACATTTCACTATATTTTGTAGAAGATTGTCACACAATATTTTTAAACAATTTTATTGCTTTTTTTGTAACCGTGATATAGGAAAATGCAACGCCGTTGTTCTAAAATTTTGCACAATAGTAGGAATTCTTACTACAATTTCCGTCAAACAGTGAAGTGTAAATATTACAACATGGATTTTTCTCTGTGCAGACACAAACATGCACCGACACGAATACGTACACCTGTATCACACGTACATAACACGTGTGAGTGGCAATACAGCTTATTGGTCGATTTCTTCGGTAAAGATCGACAATGAATAGAGCAAGGGGTGGGAAGAGCGTTACGAACATTTATGTTAGAAATTGAATATGCATCGAATACCTGGTAACATGCAGATTTTACCTCTTACTATAAGCATGGTAACATCTGGTTATTTTACTCTTAATACCCCACATATTGTCGTTTTGACAATAATTATGTTACTAATTAACATAAAGAGATTTACTATCTAATTTCTACAATCCATTTTTCTCAGTGTAGAGATCTAACTAAAATGAGTTTCGTTGCACACCGTGGTCCCAAGTAACCATTATCAGTTTCAAGCGGATTTTGAAGCCATTTGTCGTCCTTTTCATGTACCAAGCTTGTAAAAATGCATATGTTGTGATAATGGTGTATGAAAAGGATTATATTTAAATACAAGAAAAGGACAGATATGTATTTCTAATCTACTAGAACTCCCCGGAAGGTTACGGAATGAAAATCAACATGAATCTACCGATTCTACTGAGATTATTTCGCTGAACTTTTCTCTGGAATTCATGAATCCTGTAACACTACCCATGTAGACAACCCAACCTCTGGTAGCCTTCCTTATACATTCACGTTTACAATCGAAAATGAAGTAATTAAAACTATGTATACCTTTCCTAGTAAACTCATATCAGGCTATAATATGATATCTAGCTTCTCAATAAGATCAATCCTATAACTATAATTATTATCAATTTGTCGAAACCACTGGAACTTTTCCTAAACTTTGGAAAAAGACATCTGTCCAATACACAAGTCGGGCGACAACAGTTTACTTTCTAATTACCTACCAATATATATCCTATCATACTTCGCTAAAGTTTACGAAAAGAATCTTGACTGTTCTATTTATAATTGTATTCGACCTTACCTATCTGAGGATCAACATGGCTTCATTACAGGTCGCTCTACCGTGACCAATTTGACTTGTTTTACACAATTTGTTAGTGAAGTACTGGACAAATTAGGTCAAGTGGATGATATTTACACAGATCTGTCAAAAGCTTTTGATACAATAGGGCACCCACTCCTCCTGCCGAAGCTCGTAACTTTTGGCTTTGTTTCGTCTGCTCTTAGGCTAATAGATTCCTATGTAAGTAAACGTGAGTGTTTCTTAGAACGGATTTGTATTTACGGAATATTTTTTTTTTTAGTAAATGTAACCGACAACAAGACTAATTGCCCCTATTTTCTGGAGAGTATTACGTTCCACATTCCACGAACTCTAGAAGCGAGTGCACATTTGAGCCACCTCTAGCCAGGACAAATTTGAATAATACAATCCCTGATGTATTTTGTTAAATTAATTTTTTGTTTCTGTTAACTATTATTTTTTGCTATATTTAAATTAGTAAAATACCTATGCTGAAAGAAGGAAATGCATTAATTTATTTCTTTATTTTGTGTCCCCTTTTGGGTCTATACCTGTTGGACATTAATCAATACCATTATTATTATTATTATTAGTATCATTTCTGTTTTACAGGATTAGCTTCACTTAGTTACTATCAATGTGCAGTTCATTAGCTTGAAAGGCCTATGTCACGTACAAAATGATTCATAGCAAACACTGAATGTGAAAGAGGTTATTCATAACTTTTTCAAAATTAATTATCTTTCTTTACACCTAAAAGTAAATGCACCGATACTAGTTATCTGTTAAGAGTTAACTCACAGTCAATTAAACAAGAATCATCGATCAAATTTTTGGGACTTCATATCGATTGTGATCTGGGCTGGGATACACGTATACGGGCCTTGTGTTCCTCGTTATCGTCTGTTTGTTACGCTCTATATCGCTTGTAGTTTTTGATAGATAGAGACGTCTTAATGTCTTACTATTATGCTTGCTTCCAATCTAGAGTGGTGTATGCAATTTCTTACTGGGGAGCTGATTCGAAGCAGCAACTAATTTTTCGTCTATAGAAGCGTGCTCTATGCAATATCGCGGGTGTTTCCTCTATAACCTCTTGTCGCCCCTTGTTTAGAAAAACCAAACTGCTTACAGTGCCATGCTTATTTATCTTACACACACTATGTATTGTCAAAGAAAATATTAATAACTTCCTCGCAATAACTTTAATCATTCCTATCCCACCAGGCATGGCACCGACCTGCGAATACCCAGTCATGCCGTTATACGAGAAAAATCCCACTTGCGTCGGTACACACTTTTATAATAAGCTGCCCACAGATATAATAATAATAATAATAATAATATGATTTATTACACAAAACATATAAAATAATGTGTAAAAGTCAACATAAAATAATCGAATGATCATTAATAAATCAAAAGATAACAAAAATATATACTATTATTTAACAAAATAAACTAAATAAAATAATTAAATAAACTAAAACTAGAGAAAACATGGGTGACTGGTACTAAAATTCATCTAAGCTGTAGAACGTGTTGCTATGTAAATAGAGCTTAAGATTTCGACGGAACACTCGTATATTATCCCCTACATCTATACATTGTAATATCTTATTATAAATTCTAACGCCTATAGTAATGGGACCCAGGCTAGTAAGATGGAGAGTGTCAGCTGGTCTATGCAATTCATCTTTAGATCTGGTGTCATGTGTATGTATTGCAGAATTAAATTGAAGATTGTGTCTGTTGAAATATATGTAACAACACGCCTGAAGGATGTATAAAGATGGCAATGGTAGTATTTTTAAATGCGTGAATAAGGGTCTACATGATTCAAATCTTCGTAGTCCTGCAATTGATCTCAACACAGCCTTCTGCGCAATGAATACATTTTGAGCATAGGAGCAAGTGCCCCACAGAACAATACCATATTGAAGTCTACTCTGTATCTCAGAGTAGTAAACAGAAACTAAAGTGTCACGCGATAAACTGCCTCTCAGGGATCTAAACAAATAAGCTTTCGCAGAAATTTGATTAGCAAGGTCATGACAATGTTCATTCCAGAGCATGTTATCCTGCATAGTTATACCCAAGAACCTCACACTACTCGACCTAATACCATCTATAAATAAGTCATGTGGCTGAATGCTTCTTTGTCTTGTATGAAAATGTAAAAATTTGGTTTTTTCCATACTTAGAGAGAGCTTGTTACTAGCAAACCATTGATACAAAATTTGTAACAAGTCATTAGCATTTCGCAGGTGTTCAAAAGAAAAAAGAATTGATATATCATCAGCATACATTGTGGTATAAACATCTGTTAGAAAGAGAGCAATATCATTTATATAAATATTAAAAAGAACCGGACCGAGAACAGTCCCCTGAGGAACACCATCCCTAACAGGCAGATAGTGAGACCTGAAAGCAACCATGCCCGCAGCAGCATCAGAAAAGGGGAGTCTTACAAACTGTACTCTGTTATGTAAATAAGTTTTGAACCAGTTAGCAACAGTACCTCTAATTCCATATTGTTCGAGCTTTCCAATATAAAGGAGATAAGTAGTATTAGAACCTTCAAATATAAACTAAAAGAGTACCTCGTGGCAAATAGCTTTTACAGTATCAATTAGTAATAATAATAATAATAATATATATTTCACCTCATAATGCTTACAGAGCGTAAGAGATCGTCAACAGTACAAAAAGATAATGATAAAAAATGTATAAATGTAATAATAAAAGCTAACATATATGTAAATAAGACAATAATACAAAAAAACAAAAAACACAAACAGATCTATGTCTCATTAAAATATATTTTTTCTGTGAAAAAGTCACTGACGTTATAAAATATTTTGTTACTTAGATATTTTTTTAGTGCATCTTTAAATTTTTTGGGTGGCAAGTTTTTTACTTCCACTGGTAAGTGGTTATATATCTTTAAGCATTGAAACAAACAAGACTTCTGTATTTTGCTCAATTCGGTTTTAGGTGGCAAGAGATATGATTTGGCTGTACCCCTAGTGTTATGACCATGCACCAACTCGTATTTAGCGAAGAGGTTGGCGTAGTTGGTATGCGTAAAAACCGCACTTTCTAGTATATAGAGCGATGGTAAGGTTAAGATGTTATAGTCCCTAAAGACATTTCTACACGAGTCTCTTGGCTTTAGACCAAATACAGCCCGTAGACAAGCCTTTTGCGCCACAAAAACACTAGCCACGTCTACCGCCCGTCCCCAAAACACAACACCGTACCTTAACCTTGAGCACACACTACAACTGGAGACCCGCATCACAACCCAAATTGAGAGATATCACTTTCAGTGCATAACACAAGCCACTCAGCTTCGAAACCATGAGGCCGACATGGGATCCCCAAGACAGGCCGCCGTCCACCCGCAGTCCCAGAAAGGTGGTCTCTTTCGTACAGGTAAGTTCTCCACCTAGATGTTGGATATTCACATCAAGATCAATGTTGCGGTTAAATATCATGAGCTGCGTTTTAGAGATATTTAATTTAAAGTTATTTTGTTGAAACCACTCATTCAGGTCCGCCAAAGATGTTTCGATGACCCGAGCCGCCTCCACCGAAGAACCGGCCCTAACAACAGCTGCCGAATCGTCCGCGAAAAGCACCATCAAACTCTCAGCAACCCCCGGCAAATCATTGACGTACAATAAGAACAAAAGTGGGCCCAAAATTGATCCTTGGGGAACTCCAAATTTTACGCTGCACCATTGAGATCTCATCTGCGTGCCGGACTCAGCATAAGCCTGTATGCACTGCCTCCTATCAGTTACAAAGGATTCGATCCAACGTAAAGCAACCCCTCGAAATCCCATTCTTTCGATCTTCGCCAGCAAGATGTTACGGTCGACGTTATCAAATGCCCGGGAAAGGTCCATGAAAATTCCAGCAGTTACCCCACCATTGTTCAAACCATGCACTATCTCCTCCAGAAATTGAAAAACGCCACGTGTTGTAGATCGTCCCTTTATGTAACCGTTCTGATTTTTTGTTACAATATTTTGTTGCTCTATAAACTTTAGCATTCTGTTTTGTACTATTTTTTCTATAACTTTTGAGATAACAGATGTTAGCGCTATTGGTCTGTAATTATTTATATCAGATACATCTCCTTTTTTATGGATCGGTTTAACAAATACGTATTAATATATGACCTCATGATACATTCTCTTTATGCCATATTTTATTCCACTCTGGAATCTTTACTTATTGTTATATTTTATAGTCGTACTTTTATTTTATAAGTTTATTTATATTCTTTTCTTATATGTTTGTAATATATATGACCTTGTCTTATATCATATTCATGATCAAATGGGACGAAATATATTATTATTATTCTTATTATTTCTAAATAGAATTCCAGAAATTTGACATTGAAAACTTAAACATCACTGTATACAAGGTACGCCAAACTTCTTTTACCTATTACACTACGTGACCTGGATAACGATATCTGATTACTTGCATGACAGATTCAGAAGTAGGCTGTGGATCGGAATATCGAAAGAACAGCGTTGCTTTGTGAAATAAGTCAGAACAGAACGCCTCCTAACATCATCCGAAAAAGACCTGTGTCAGTTGCGTTCCGAAATATCGTCTTTGATTCTGTAAAACAGCAAAATAAATTTTACACTTTGAAATTTAATATTAATATCATCTTACTAGAACTAAAAGAAGTCTATTCACAATATATCCGAGAAATACAGCATAAAACAAAGTCCGTGAGACCAATTACTTCGATGGCATTTACGCTGAAGACTCTAAAGAAACTGCTATATAGGCACATACGGGGTGATGCATTACTAAGTCCAGTATGAGCATCAAGCAAGAAAATCCACGGCGCTACAATAGTTTGCTCTAGGGCTGAATATGCTCTACAAACCAAGTAAGTGCTTCTGTGCACGTTCTTAGACATACAGGGAGCATTTAACAATACTGTGGCAGCATATTTAAGGCATCTGGGAATAAAGAGATCGGGATAAACTGTCAGTTCACACAATTGTCATTGGAGAAACACTGGTGGCTCGGAAGAGGCTGTCTACAGGGTGAAGTTGTGTCCTTTCTGCTGTGGAACCTGTTGGCGGACGAGCTACTAGTAAGACTGGACAATGAATGACATAGAACTTTTATATATGCAGATGATACTGTGATTCTGACCCAGGGTAAATTCAACAACGTAGTTCGAGACAAAATGCAAAACACTCTACAATCTCTACAAGACTGCCGGAGTGAAGAAATAAAGCTGTCTGAGGAAGGATATGTCATTCTTGACTTCACTCTTAATAAACAATTTTAGAGCTATATTAATTTCAATTTAAATTTTTTTTTTCAAACAAAAATCATGCCTAATACCGAGGGACCAAGTAGTGAGAGGAGGGAAATGTTGTACTGCATTTTTTAATCACAGGTCGACATAAAGAGGCATTTGAACGGTTAAAGAGGAGGACGCTGATACGCGTCTATTGAACGGTGGCCACCATGATAGTCCATGTGTTGGCCGGGATTCCCCCCATCCACCTACTGGTGGAAGAACAGACAGGAAGGAGGTAGCATCAAGAAAAACCTAGGAAAGTGAAATGTAAGCTTGGACAAAGACTACGCCGTGGATGAAATGTAGTTCCAGGAGAACGAATTACCATCTGACGCAGTTCGTACCGAAAGAGCTTTAAGATATCGGATCGATATCATACATACACGATACATGTCGATATTGCGGGCTCTTTGACTCTGCGGAACATGCTGTTTTGGCCTGTAATAAATTGACAGAAGCAAGGCGAGGGCTGACGGAGAAGCTAGACGAAGAGATAAAACCGCAGTTCATTATCTACATTATGATAGAAAACGCCGCGAAATTGGAAGCGGTCAGTAAATATGTCGCCCGAGTCCTCACAGCAAGGGAACTGGAACAGAGGAGCTTTCAATTTCAGCCGCTAGTACAGAAGTCTAAAGGGCATTTCGCTGAACTGCAAACACCCGTATTTAAACTACGATCAACCTGAGACAACAGTTATACAGATTTTAGAAATAGCGCTGGCATTTCGACTTTATGTCTTCACGACGGTTCCAGAATCTCAGAGAAGGTGAAGGAGGGGTTTTAGTCGGAGTAGAGTTACTACCGATGCACTCTGAACCCGCGCGTCGGTGCCAAGCGGTTTCCCCTCACAAAAGAAAATAAATGCCGAAATACCTTTTTAAAGAATAATGTTTTTTTTAAAATAGAATTTTTGTTAAGTTTACATCATTCAAACTTAATAAAGCCAACGTGCACGTTGGTGAAACATCAAATAAAAAACCAAAAAAAATTCTTCTTTCTATATTATTAAAAATCTGCCATTACCACGAACTTTTAAGAAGAAAAAGTTGAGAGGGAACACGGAAGTTCTCTGGAAATACTACGAATGTAGCATATAGGTTATTTTAGGTGCAAATTATATAAGATAACGGGAAGCATAAAGTGTTGGTGAAAGACGATAAAGGTTATGTTTTTATTAACTTAACCAGATTGATTGTTTATTCATCAAAAGAAACATAAAAGCGTCCAGTACAATTTTACAAACGAAAGAAAAAGAAACGTGTGTGCGCAAACTTCCGACGAACGATACAAAGGTTTTCAGTTAAACAAACAGATTATATGACTGTGTAAATGTTTACTAGATTCTATTCGTGATCTATTTTCATTCAAGATTAATTGGGATGTTACCGTCAATTACTTCACGCAATTCTACTATTTGATTCGAAGTGTGCAAACTGTTATTCGATTGCTTAAAAACTGTATAAAATATTTTGATTCTACAATAAACTTGTCCGATCGTAAATTTAGAACTTTTAAGGACTTAGCAAAGCAATTTTGTATAAATTTGCAACTAATAGGCTGTAGCCGATAGTAAAAGTGAAAAATGTCAGTTTCTTTCTGTAATACAATAAAGTTAAAGAAAATATAAATTTTTAACTTTTCTCAGAAGATAAATGTAAACAGACAACTACTTGAATACTTGACAGTATTTATAATTGAAATATAAATATTTTTTAGAAAATATAGTAAAATATATATTCTAGGTAACCTTGGTAATTAAAAACTAAGGAAATATTACACTAGGAAATTGGAAAATCCCATGACAATTACTCAAAACGTTTGCGTTTACAAATAAAAACTGAGGTAAATACAATATACAAAGGTTAGGTACTTATCTCAAGCAGAGGATGCGATTATGAAGATCCTAGGCTCTTTCGGAAAATATTGACTTAGGATTCTGTCCTTTAGTAGTTTACGGAACTTCCGATGTGCTTTGTTTTCAACTTGCGTGCGTGACGTAATAAAGTTGTGCTTTTCGTTCTTTCCGTTTACAATTATCCCAAGGTACTTAAAGTTTTCTATGCTTCCAAAGTTATACTCTGCTGTATTCATTTCTGACTTTCTTTGTCTCTAGCAACTGTTGATACATCGTCTGTATATGCTTTTGGCTGTATCATGTTTCGTGATATTAATGTTCTGATTTTATTCTTCTGAACTCGCTCTTGAATTCGACATCATCAGTCCTACTGGTTTTGCGGGTATACACTCTTTTAGCATTTCTTACATTAGTTTGTCTTTATCTACTGTGTCATACACTTATTTAAATTCTGCAAACAGCACGTGTAGTTCTATATCGTATTCGTAATATTTTGCGAAGGTTTGTGCGAGAATGTAGATTGCATCCATGGTTGATTTCGCTTTTTTAAAGCCATGTTGGTGACTCTCCAGTATAGATTCTGCGCAGGGTTCAAATCTTTTCCTGATTAGTGACGTTAGTAATTTGTATGCGGTGTTGAAGGACATGGTTCTTCTATAATTTCGTGAAACGTTTGGATTAGTCCATTTCTCCAATTTAGTGGCACCATCTCCTTACTCTATGTTCTAATTATGAGCGTCTCCAGTTTCGAATGAACTCACTGGTAATTTTGTCTGGCCCTGCTGCTTTTTTTCTTTCATTAGCTCAACGGTTTCCAGTTAGTTGATCGAAGGAGGCGTGTCTCATTTCTATCTTCTAATAGAGTATTTGCTTTTCATTGTTTTCATTCTCGTGATTTTGGTACAATTCTTTGAAGTGCAGTTCGCAGCCTTTCTTGGGTATTTTTGTAGGAACTTGTTTACCTACTGCTTTGTCGTTTTACACATTTAAACAGCGTCTTGTTATTGCTGTTATTATTTTGTATATCCTGCATCTGGTATATTCCGTTGCTCCTTTTTCTTTCTATAAAGTTAATGCCTCTTTCAATCTTTACCTATACTTTGTTGAATCGTTTTCGCCTTCAGTTTGTATTAATCTGTTTCTTGTTTTGTCTTTTACAATGATTTTTTCTAGCATTTCAGAGTGGATAGCCAAACTCATTTAATAAATTCAGGTCTTTGTTCCTGTAAGAACTGTTTCTCCTGCCTTTGTCCTGCTGATTATTTCCACTACCCCTGAAACCTATCCATTCATCGATGGACCTTGTAGCCTGCGATTTGGCAATGCCGAAAAAAACAACAGCAAAAGGCCTTGACGGCCTGGCCTGGACAGATCATCGCTTGGCTTATCTAGTAACTCTTAGTAGTCGGCATTGGGCGATTTGTTTATTGGTACTTGCACACCTAGCGATTCCTTGCGAATTAAATGTGTAGCGGGGGCAGATCCAGAATTACTTTCATTACGGCGCGTAAGTGTCGAACTCACTGAACATTTTGGCTGACCCAGTCTGTCCCGTCTTTGGCAATCACATTACTGCTCTTTATGTTATCATGAATCGTATATAAGCACTGAGTCACGTAAAAGTTGAGACCCCAATTCCTTGCACACAGTCCTGCACTTGCCCAGTGTTTGGTGATCTTATAGGTTAGTTTTCTGGATATACGGATTCCAGCTAAGCCTTTATTCAAACCACAAACCGGGATATTTCACTCTTTTGATATTTAGGGACAAATTTCTTATTGTTAGTCAAGGCTTTTCAACTTTGTATAGTTTATCACTAAAAACATTTATTTTCCCACCATCTTGGATAATGGAATAATTATGCTAATATTTTAAACCAGTAATATTTTCATTAGTTTGTTCTTTAGAACTTTTCAAAAATCTATCGGTGTTCAATTTATACATTTTTTAAATATAAAACTTCCTAATTCTTTAGACTGTAAAATACATGTGTTAGTTTTATGGCAATATTATCATCTGCAAATCTGCTGGTATTTCTAATACATGCTCTTATTAAATAAACCGTTACACTCTAATTTGTTATGGATTGTGAAAGCTATAAATTTTATAGTTTCCGTTCCATATTTCAGAGGAAGCGGGTTCGTATACATAGAACAATTTATACGGAAATGAAACATAATGAAATACTAGTATCAAACATGTATGAAATTTGTAAACAATAACCTTTTATTAGAGAGAATGGCCAGATTATTATTAAATTAGTGTGCAATTTTCGGAATGTCAATGTAGGTTGGAATATAATTTCAGCGTCGCTGTTTTACAATTGCGTTAAAGTCAGATAATTTATATCAAGGATGCCATGCAACATGGAGGTTATACAATATTGGTTTTTGCGCCTCCGTCCAGAAACACTGATTTTGCATTACTATAAATCGGCCGGAAACTTACCATTCTCCGGCCTAGGCCGGCAAATAGACCACTATTGGTTGGCAACACTATATGGGAATTACTGACATTTCTGCCATTAATTATAGATTCGATGACAGATGACAGAATTTTCGTTACACAATCTCTTAATTAATTCATATTCATTCCATTTCTATTTTCGGAAGATTTTACAGGTAATAAATGGTTAATAACGTCACATACAACCTCTGTAATATGAGCTGGGGTCTCCATTGTCCTTATTATTGATGAATATGTATCAAAACTACCAAGAAAATTAAAACGTCAAATCACTAAGGTATTTTAACCCTGATTTCCAATTCAAAATTCATACGTAATAAGTAATAAGTATTGCCAACCTGTACTGTTAACTCCCTAGCGTTAATTTCTTTTATTATTTTCAACAAAATTAAGATTTGTCGGTTCAAGAAATAGTGTGTAACACACGGCCAGAAACTCTTTTGCGAGTATTCGCACTTGTGAAACCTCGGCTTCGCCTCGGTCCCACAAACTGTACTCACACTCGCAAAACTATAGTTTCTGGCCTAGTGATACAAATAACTATTACGATGCTTGTTCTCGATTTAAACAAAAACTTGCTTATGAGCTTATCCAAAATCTGCTTAGTTAGAAAACATATTTCCTGAAGCAATATATTAATTCAATGCGAAGGACATTACGGAGGTGTACCGGGACTTTTTACATGCCGGATATCGCATTGCCACGGCACCTACTTTTTACCTTCTACACTAGAAGGAGGCACGTTTTGACTTTCATGCCCAATAACAAACCGAACTATTGGCGCACGTAATTAATACGTATTTCAAGACGGGAAAATACCCAGAACTTATGAAAAACACTATAATAAATCCTATTTATAAGAAGGGGGAGAAATCCAGTTTCGAGAACTACAGGCCGACCGCTCTTATCTCAAATATATCCAAAATTATAGAAAACATTGTATTTGAACGCATAATAAAATTTATAGTTAAAAATAATATTTTGGAAAAAGCACAAAATGGATACATAAGAGGAAGATCTACTACCAGAGCTGTTTTCCAACTTCTGGAAGAAATAATAAGTGGAATCAACTCGCAAGCATGTACATCTGCTCTTTTATTAGACCTTTGAAAAGCTTTCGACCGGGTTGACCACCAAACTTTTCTAAACAAACTAGAAGAGATGGGTTTCCATGGAGTTGCGCATAATTGGTTAAGTTCGTACCTACACAATCGGAAACAGTCCGTTCAAGCGAACTTGGAAAATGGCGAGCGAATAAGATCAGGGTGGGGTCGTTGTGTCTCTGGTGTACCGAAGGTACTATCCTGGGCCCTATTCTATTTTTACTATACGTAAATGACATGCCGGGGAATGTTCAGTATTTAACGGTGCAATACGCGGACGATACCTCATGTGTGATAAAAACAAACTCTTTGCAACAAAATGTAACAGAGTTAGAAAATACTATAAACTCACTAAACGAATGGATGACTGATCACAACCTCCTGATGAATATTAATAAAACAGAAATAATAAATTTTAACAACAATATTGAAAATATAGAAATTAAATACCAGAACAAATCACTTACCTCTTCTGATGTGGTGTCCTTCCTTGGGATGAAGCTGGACTCTCGTTTATCCTGGAATAGTCACATCGAATATCTCGCATCTAGACTGGCTGGTTTTTGTTATTGTCTTCGGGTCATATCGCGATGTGTTTGCTTTGAAGCTGCACTTAGTGCATATAATGCATACATAAACTCCCGTTTGACGTATGGTGTAATTTTCTGGGGCAATTCTGTCGGAATGGAACGTAAATTCAAGCTACAAAAAAACAAGTGTTAGGGCTGTTTTTAATCTAAGGAACAGAGACAGTTGCAAATCATATTTTATAAACAATAATTTACTTACCTTGCCATGTTTATATATCCTAGAGTGTGCATTATTTGTTAAAGCTAATTATGCAGACTTTTTTCATAAGTATGCGCTACACCACACTCACAATAATAGGAGTACTGTGACTCCACATCTTTTGGCGCCTCAGACACACTTATCAAAAGTACAAAGCAATGCTCTACACTATTGCATCAGGATATATAATCATATACCAGACAATATAAAAGCGTTTCCTTATGCTTTATGATTTCTTGTCAAATCAATTTAATTAAATGTTCATGCTGTGTTGATTCACATTTTGACTCTTTTATTTTAACATGTGTGTACATTGTTTTTTCTTTTCGTTTGTTACTTGTTTTGCTGCTTTTGACATTTTTTATGCATCTTTTGCAAAAGAAAAATGTGAAATATATTATTATTATTATCTCGGCCGAGGATTGAACACGCACCGTTCCATCGCCGATACTGTTTTATTCAACAGCGTAAATGAAGTAAAAATATAAACATAATATACAAAATGCTGCAGGCCAAATGGAGCGAAACTTGATATGTTGCGATATTATTTGATTTTGAGCAACCGTGTGTTCCGGTAGATAGATCCGGGTCCATAACTTTTTTATTCATAGGTATGGTTTATAAAATCAGAAATGTACCATTTACTGTAAATTTACAATTATTAAAACTGTATCATAATTTTTTATCACTTCTGGTTTTACCGGAAATAAGAACAAATTTAAAATTTTAAATAGAACATCTGAAAATATATGACTGGTAAATTTTCGTTTCTTTGGTTACCAAAATTTTAGATATGTTTCAATTTGAAAGAGAAATCCTTGGCGATACCAATTATACCGAATACTTGGTATTCGGCAAAACATGCCAGCTGCCACCATAACGAAGCTGATGGTCCGTTGTTGGATTCACCATATCAGCAGAGGCTGATGACGCCCCTAGTGCGTTCTTCTTTTATTGCTTTTGCTGGCATGCTAAAGTTTTTGGTTAATTGTGTTGAGGCATTTTTCTTTTTTTCGTGTTTTACTTGGTATGCGGATTAAAAAGTATTTCTTTGTAGATCAAAAATGTTGGATATATCCAAAAAAGCTGAAGGATTATAATTGTATTTATTTTCACAGAATGGGATTAGATCTGGAGTAGCCTGCGGCTTTTGGACCATTGGTGGAGCTACCATGACTGATCGACTATTTTTCTAAAGTTTAAATTAGATGTTGTGAAATTGCGTCACTCTAGCCCCTTTCTGAAAGTTTATTGAACAAAAGTTTAAAACTCTATCGCGCGGGTAATGCACCAACGTCATTCAAGGTAATTCATAATCGTTCTTCAATAGATTCGGATCCTAGCATTGACACACGGCCGAATTTAACAGGAAAGTTTTCTAACAGGATACCAGGCTAGTAGCAGAATTTTATTCAAATAGAAGACTATTCAAGCTCATTGTAGTACCTAATAAGTTTAGTTGAATTAATGTTGTCAAATCTATTCAACGAATATTGTAAGTTAAACATTCAGAGCTTATTTAAATTCATTTAGATCAAATCCTATAAGATTAAATGGGCAATTGACAAATTTACTTAGTTTTGCATTTTAAACAAAGCTCAAAGAAATAATTATAGGTTAAGACGACCATTGGCTGTTAAAAGAGTTACGTTTATAGTTTTTCTGGTTTGAATCGATTTACGAATTTGCTTTAAGTTATAATGCTGATTATTTACCTATTTACTTTATTATAATCTATCTAATTTACCTGAAAATTTGTGTTTTTCTTGAAAATCTCCATTCGTGTTTATAACACATATTAGATATGTCGGCAAACAGGAGTTTTGGCGGTAAGCATTCTGTTCGGTATATCCTAGATATATTTGAATTGTAGAACTCTGTATTATATTGTAGAACTCTATATTACCGGCTGAGTTTCAACCCTCTTCACACAGTTGGCAACAGTTTGTTTATCGATCATCGTTCGTTTTAATATATATAGAATAAGTTTGTAACAGTTTCAGTCGTTTCATATCTCATTTTATACAATACAGTCCATTAGCAGAATAAAATTTTATTTTAAACAACATACACAACACATTCGTTACCAACAGTTTATTCCAATGTTTAACCATAATTTTACACGGACATCAACCTGAATAGGTTCACAGACAAGGCGGCAACAAACCTGAATTCAAAATTAAAATTTTAAGGTATATGCGCATTCTCGTATCGTTCAATCAAACCTCATTAAACGCTCTGATAATAGATTCCTTTGTTTTTTTTTGTTTTATCAAGAGTTTTATTTTTATTATATTACAATATGTATAAATAGAAAAGTTACAACGCTTCTTACATTTCCTGATGATTTATCTAAAGCCCAACTATTGTTCTCATTAAAAAGAAATGTGACGTGTATTACTTGACAGGTGAAATATGTGTGCGTCATAGCATTCTGCTGACCTTTTCCATAGAGCTGTCGTATCCATGTCATACTAGAAATTTAAGAAAAAACAATATGATGCTATAACTAAATATTTTGAAAAATTGTTAAAAAATCTGCAATAAAAAGCAATATGAAAACAGTAAGCTAAATTTAAAATTTAATTTCAGTCTATCTATTTTATGTCGAAAAAGTAGCCCTGGATTGGCATGAGAAGATACAAGAAGATACCATGCTGCTTGCATTGCTGTTGTTGCAGTATTCGTGATTCTTGAAGCAATATGTTTTTTCGAATCAAGAAGTCAAACGCCGCATAGAATTGGATAACATCAAAAATATGCTAGCGACTCCTGAAATTATACGGATTTATTATGTCTTCAAAAAAAGTTCCCGTTGTCTTGGATTTCCCTCGGCTTCAGAAAAGAAATGGGAATTTTCGTTACAATTTCAAAAACGTAAATAAATTCCTTTTTAAGAAACGAAATCTCCTTTTCTATAGTTCGTGCAATTGCATGCTGAAGTGGGTGTCGTTGTATCCGTAGTTGTGAGTACATGGACGCAAGCACATAACTCACTTCGATAAATTTTCTTTGAAGAAGTGTGATTTATGATCTAACCTACGAAGCACGAAGGCTCTTCCAAAATTTACTTGCCAAAAGACACCTTTAACCTATAATATTAGCAGTGTAAAGCAAGGGGATGACCCCCCCCCTACTCATCTGTCGGGGGGTGCTGGTCTATCACCCCCCAGTGTTTCCCCCCTTTCTATGAATAGTGCAAACATGTACCTAGTTTATAATGTTTATAAAATTACATATACGCTAAAGGAGAATATTAAATTGGAAGTTATGTGACAGTTTCGCTTATCGTGCTTCTGACATAAAGTGCTTCTCTCTGCTAGACTTAAGAATTATTAGGTACTTTCCTGAGTATTCATATATTTGCAGCTATAAATGTAATATAAATGAATTGATACGAAATGTTTGTACTAATGCAATAAAAAATTAAATATATATTATAGCATGTCTTCAGCTACGTGGTTTTATGTTCTCTCATTCGCAAGAACATAGTACATACGCATAATATTTGGTTTCCTTCTATACCGTTTCTACTTTGTTGTGTAAACGTTTTGAGTCTGTATACTTGGTTAAACAGCGCTTGTTAAGCACACAAATATATATAATTTCTACTCTACACATATTTAGATAAACTACTACATAGAGGAAAATTTGCTATCGAACACCAATCTCTCTATTCGAAACAAACCGCTCTAATGTAAGCAAGCTAAACGTTAATATATCCTGTACTAATATCGTGAATGATTTATCGAACACATGGGAGGTATTGATCTGCCACGTTGAATGTATTTATGCGTTTAGTGTATAGTTATAGCGGTTCTGGTATTAGTCTTGATGCCTAAAGTAAATAGTTTTCCCTTTTTTTATGCACATCATTTATTCTGCACGCACAGTTATTGTCAACGCGCCTTTTAACAAGATTAGGATAATGAATTAGTTTGGAGAAAACTTGAGTGGTTTATCTTTATACAGGATCTACAAACAAATTATCTGTTTAGAAATAATGTTAATTTTGGCGTTGAATTATAAAAATGCTTACGGTGTAAAGTATGCATGACGTATACGTTATTTGGTATACACTATGAAAATCAAAACAGAGAACTAACTTTCAGGAACAAAAGTTGTTTTCATCTAGCGATATTTCCCTTGTCTCCGAAGACAATTACCACCCCACCCTTAATTTTAAGTTAGACCTTGAAATCCCGCTTCAGCAAAATCTTATGAATTTTCCTGCTACTTCTAGCCTCAGATACAACTTCCGAAAAGCTACTGTTCCTGCATTTGATGGCGAGCTGTGTGATGTTGACTGGTCATTTCTGGAACTATGCATTAATGTAAATATTGCAGTTTCATCTTTTTATACAACTAGGTAGTCTATCATTGACAAACACGTACCTAAGTTTACTACGACATCACGCAAATATCCTGTTTGGGATAGTCCACAAGTAGTCCAACTATTAAAACTAAACGAATTTTATCATAAGAAGTGGAAAGCTACACGCTTACGTATTTACAGGGATCAATTTGCTAGAATACGTTCCATAGTTAAGATAGAAACAAGTGAGGCCTATGATCTATATAGAACCCGTATGGAGCATAATATCTCTAGTCATCCAAAAACCTTTTGGAAATTTATTGGATAAAAAACTGACAAATCAAGAATCCCTGGTTCTATGAAACTGGCTGACAAAGAATTCACCGATGCCCATGAAATAGTTGAAATATTCGCCAAAAATTTCGTCGGATACTTCGGCGAAGTACTTACTAGAACTACTACCTTGAGTCGTTGTGTGAACTAGAATTATTATCAATTAGTAGCTTTTACGTATGATGGAGTGCGATGGGCCATCGAACACATTAAAGGTCAACGGCAGGTGACAGCGACAACTGTCGCCGAGCGGTATGCGTCGTTGTCCCAGATTTCGAGCGTAGCTGCAGTTTCATTGCAGCAAGTATATTTTTCGTACATAGTTTCGGTTATTTTGCTCCAATCATGAATATAGTACAAATTTTGGTTAGAAAAAGAGGAAGACGATGAAAACCAGTACAGCCAATATATAAATGCAGAATCAAAGAAGGCTTTTACGAAACATTGATAAGAATTCATTTAAATGAAGATGAAAAAATATTCAGAGGATATTGTTGGTTGAATAAAAAGTAGTTTAGTTTTCTATTATCTTTTATTTATCAAGATCTCAAACCTAAAACTATAAGAAATGTTATAACGCCTGAAGGAAACTTATTTCTGATATTGAGGTTGTAACGACTGTTACTTCGGTGTTGATTATTTCGGTTGGTTGTTGATTTACCTTTTACTCATTAAAGCCTTGCTTATGGGCTTTCGGTTACTTACTGTGTCGCTTATGACTTATTTGTCGCTCCTCGTAGATTGAAAAAGGAGGTTCACCTTACTTCGTATGGTGGCGCTGATGTCAGTTGTCAAATGGTAAATCACAACTTCGTGCCGGTTTGAACAATGTTGCGCAATAATAGTGTCGTTACAATAAAATGTGTAAACCCTGAGGTAGCAACGAGTCGGAGAAAAACTTCAGGGTTCGGTCTACGCAACAAAACGGTAAAAGTGCATCGAAAATCAAACGTTTATTTCTAAATATCAAGTGTAACAGGCAAGGAATATATACAGCAAAAAATGTAAGTAAAATACAAATAAACACGTACACTCAAATGCATATAAATATATACAGTGGAAAACTTTGAAAATATAACATTTACGGGGCTGCGGTAGGTAATCTTAACGCGGTAAATGATAACAACGTTTTGACTAATGCGGAAATCTATATACAGGGTCGGCCAAAAGTACGCTATCGGTATTCACGGTTATAAATTTACGGTAACGGTGCTAAATTCGGCGGTACGGTGAATGACGGTATTTTAACACTCTGGGAGCGTCAGAACGATGCCTACTCAACGGCTATAGCGGGAAAACAAAACGGTGGAGTGTCTGCGTCGCCAGTAAACTTTGTCAGCGTTACGACAGACCGAGATTTTGAAATTCAGCGGGTGTCAGATACTATGCCGACGCGCCAATTGAATTAGACGGGAAAAATGTCTGTGTTTCGCCAGTAAACTTTGCCAGCGTTACGACAGACCGGGATTTCGGAATTCAACGGGTGTCAGATACTATGCCGACGCTCCAATTGAAGCGGACTGGGAGAAACTCGGGGACCGGACTCTTCTTCGCTGGTAAGCGCGCGGCTTAAATATGCTTGCGGTTTCCCCCACGCGGTCGCGATGGTGGGAGTCGGGCTTGTGTGAATCGCGCACCGTTGGCGGGGGACGACATTCACGCGGTAAACAAAATTCACGGAATAAAAACTTGAAATAAAATAACATGCGGTAGCAACGCTACCGCCCATGGGAAAATCGATCAAAATAAACGGAATTAATTACTAAATCAAACTAAAATTACTATAACATACTGAAATTGATTTTCCCACGTAACGGCACGTTACAAGGTAAGGTCATGCGTATATTATCAGAGTTACTATGAATATATGACTTATCTGTGTGTTTGGGATAATTATCCCAAATGGTGCAAATAGATATTATGACTACACTAAAGACAGTAAAGATAGGGTTTCTGTATCCTGTGTATTTGCTTGCTCTGGTGATGAATCTCTATATTAATTTGAAGTGCTAGTGGTATTCGTTGAGACGCTAGGCGTTGGTGTATGATAGTGGTAAGTACATAATGGAGAAATTTCGGCAGCCATAATCTCATAGCTACTAAGAACATGGAAAAGTTCTTGTTTTGCCCTAATCCGCAATATAGGTGGCACTCTGTGCAATACTTGTTTAATATGGTTGGCAAATGACTCTAGCTCGTCGTCGAAATTATTTTTGGCAACAGCATGTAAAAGGGATTGCCGTGAATCATCCCTTGCCCGCACATCGGTAAGTGAGCCGTCATCGTTTCTACTGATTCGACTATACTTGTGTTTTCTTCCTTGCCTGGGTTCGGCTAAAATTTCGTCTTCTTCTAGAGTATACGAGACGCTCTTCCAGTGCTTCTTACAACTCTCGCCTATAATTAAAATAAGTTGTCACGGTCTTTCTCTACTTATGATTTGACTTGTTTCGGCTACTATCGCCTCTTCGCTAATTAGCTATTCACCCTCTCTATCTCAAATCTTCGAATGCGCGCTAAAGTGGTTGCCAACACCACGGTTGATGACGTTGAGCGGTGAAGACCTGAAGTAATAGCGCTGATAGTAGCGTCCTTAATCAGCTGATCAGTCCTTCGCGTCGCGCTTTCAATATTCCTCGTTGCGTATATGTTTTGCCGTGACAAATAATTATTTAAAATTAACCCTAATGAGGTAGCAACAATGTCGGAGTGAAATCAGGATTCTTACTTACTTTATACGCAACTTTCGGTGATACAGTGGAATAATAAGTGCTTTAAATACAAGAATGTTTATTTCGCAAAACAAGTGGTTGGACAAAAAATACACAGATGTAGACAGGTGAGTTCTATATTTACATATAAATATACAAATAAACTGTACGTACACTCGTGCAAATATTAAATTGAACAATAATAATAACAATGTGCCATAAAAGAAAATAATAGTATGTAATTTGTTATTCGTCGCTGATGAATTTAAACGGAATAAACAACTAGCAGTAAACGATCTAATAAGTTCGCGCTTTCAAAAATAATTAAAGCGGTAAACTCGCGGTCTACAACTATCGGAGACTAACTCATGTGACTTGTGTAGTGACTTTTAATTCGGACAAAAAAAGCGGTAATTAAAAGTGACAATTCGCGTTACAAATTAATACAGGAATGGTGTCCACAAGAACGGAAATTACATGAGATCAGCTATTAGCCGACACTCTAATGTAACATACGGAAACGGAGGAATATTACGCGAGGCACACCCCGAGGGACGGCGCTCGAACGTAATTTTCTGAAACGAACGGTGATTACGCGAGACGCACCCCGAGGGACGGCGCTCGAACGTAATTTTACGGAAACGGAAGGATATTATGTGAGGCACACTCAGAAGAACGGCGCTCGAACATAATACCGGGAACGGACGGATACTATGCGAGGTCAGCTGTCAGCCGACACCCAGCCTAGTAGGGAGGAACGGACTCTTCTCTCCTCAAGTTCGCGTTTCGCGGCGGCTTTTAAAGCCCTCGGACTATCCCCGCTACGCGGTCGCGAGTGGGAGTCGGATTCTGCGTAAACCGACCTCGTAGCGAGTAGAGACGATGCTTCGCGGACGGTGCGCGATGAGGGGAATCTCAAACTAATCATTACGGAAATTACAATTACACTATGTACAATTACTGAGACAATTAATTGAAAATGCCAAATTAATAATTTATCATTCATAAATTTAACTTAAAAATAACACAAATTAATTGTCTTTTAAAACGGCACGTGACAAAGTTACTGCTAATATCGTTAAGTTAAATAATTTTAGCGTAATACTTATTGTGTTTCCTTTTAGATTTATAGCTAGAGGGCAAAGTTTTGCATCATTAGCATTTTCATATCGCATGAACGTAAAACAAGTCTTGAAACGCTGCAAAGTATTGTCGTCTACCGCGTGTATCGGAAGTCTACCTTAAGGGAGGTTACACGTCAGATCATTACGGTCTACCCAATTTTTTAATACGAGATTCCGCATTTATTCTATGTACTCCATTATATTTCACATTGCCATTGGAACAAACACGTTTCCAGAAGTATAGAAAATCAGCAGGATTAATCTTATATTTAAGAAAGGTAGTAGATGCAATATTTAGAACTATAGGCATATTGCAATTTTATCCAGCTGCTCTAAAATTTTTGAACATCTTCTCCAAAGTAGGTTATACAACTGCGTTCGATGTTACATATCTACTCAGCATCATGGTTTTATATGTGGAAGATCGACTATTGCTAATCTTGCTGAAATTACTCAGTTTATAAGTTCTAGCATAGATTCCCAAGAGCAAGTTCATGTAGTGTATACCGACTTTGCCAAGGCTTTTGATATCATCGATCATGGCATATTAGTAACTAAATTTACTTGGCTTGGATTTTCAATCGAAATCACCGACTTAATATCCTCCTACCTTGACAATCGTTCATGTTATGTCTGCTACAACGATTTTGACTCTACAATATTTACCGCCAACTCCGGAGTATCGCAAGGCTACACCGCTGCTATCCAACATTTACGTTCATGACTTATTGCTTAGATCAGAATATCGTATTTTAGCTAATGCGGACGATTTAAAAGTCTTTACAAAAATTACGGCGGTGAAGGACTGTGAATCTCTGCAACGAAATCAACACATTACCAACAATTGGTGCAATGAGAATACGATAAATCTTATTGTTAGTATTTATAAGTGTGTTGTGGTATCCTATACTACGTTATATGATCCATTTTGCTGAATTTAAATCTCTTAGAAGGAATGACCTTTTGGGTTCAGGCCTTATTACCAACATTTGATGCAAACGCTTTAATTTAAAATAAGCGGTTAGATTTGACCTTTTAGCACAGAAAGTTCATATAACAAATATTTAGGCGCTGCTTTATTTAAAAATTAATTAGTTCTGATAATACAAATAGTAGCAGCAGTATAAAAAACCCTAACGCTTTTTACTTTTAATGAACTTTTATGTAATACACATTACCACACCCGCACAAACTCATTCGTAAGCGCACATTCTTGACGAAATGTATTCAGGAATAAAAAAAATTGAATTAATTTTTTTCAGCCGCTGTTTTAAGAAAATCCTTTCAGGAAATTCTAACATTTCCCCGGACTGATGTTACGCATTTATGTTATATATACACATGGATACGGTACCTAGCTAAGGGTTCCTTTCAGTTTATGTATGGTATTAAAGTATGAGCAGAATGTTTAATTTGATACGTCTCAACACTGAGGGTATATGACGATAATATGGGGAATATTAAATATGAATGAAATTGTTTTTTGCCAAAATATGCTGAGTGAGTTTCATTTTTCCCTGTTAGGGTATATATTAATTAAATAAAGTGAGCTATAGAGATGTTAGAACCCTTTCGGTAGTGACATCCTTCATTATATAATGATATGCAAATATGTAATATGGATTTATGAGTCTTGTTTGTGTATTTACATTTATATTAGCGTGCCTTGGGGTAGATGGTCATTAACCCTACTAATAAAATCCGAAGAGGACGTATGGATCTCTGAGCGTGTACATCTCTATATTTGTAATACGCTTTGTAGAAAATAAGTATAAATACAGAGTACTCAAAACATTTCCACCACACATTGCCTATTAGAATATGAAAAGTAAAGAATGGTGAACTGAGCGTGGACATACAGAAAATGAATGTCTACCACTGAAGTACACTAAAATGTTTTACATGAAAAATAATGTTAGTTAGCGTAATTCAACTGGATTATTTCATTATTTTTTTTTTCAAAACAGAAGGAAGCATGAATATTATCTGATTACATATGTCACGATCATGAACGGTTTTTAATATTGATCTGTCTATCCGCACTTGTGAAGAAAATAGCATCAAAGCATCCGTACTTTGGCGCTATTTCTACAACACCGGAAATTTAAACAAGAGTTTTAGTATTTGGGAACAGAAACATCAACACCAGGCATGCCAACGTGTAAACATTGTGTTAAATAGCTTCAAAGTACTTACAAACGAAATATAGACTCCAAGTTTAGATTTTATTCTTCCTTTGCCATCTGACTACAATCATAAATAAATTGACCCTTCTCGTTTATTCTTATTTGCATCAACACCTTAAGTTTAGTTAACTTTAATGATACTTAAAATATGGTTTCTATTGTATGCATTAAACATAAGATAGCACCTTTAAATTTAGTAATCTTGATAGTTTTTGTTTGTTATTGAATTATTAGTGCTTTTCCTTGATTGTGGAACTTTGATAAAGTTCGATTAATTATTTCATAAAAATTTAACGACTAGATATTGTAGATACTGTCCTTTATGGAAACCACTGTAAAGTATAAATTGTAATAAACATTGTAACAGATAAATTATAATATTAGGGTGGGTATTTTGTTTACCTGCGTACATATATCAATGAATCAAAGAAAAAGTTCTACAGTGAATGCTTATATTCATCAAATAATTTATCTGTAGAACTTGGAAAGTGGTACGAGAATTGGCGGGTTAAACTAACCGGTCAATGTATGAACATATTTGTATTTCGGGAAATAATACAATACAATATTACCAAATGTTGTTGTTGAACATTTAAATAATTACTATAGCTATACATTTAGCTAGTTGTATTTCTTCAAATACGGACCCTATGTCATTTCTAGAATTTAATCATGATAAGTCATTTTTCTTTGTACCAACAGACATTCACGAAATCATTACTATAATACGTAATATTAAAAATAAAAATGCCAAGGGATACAACTATATCTGTGCCTAAATTTTACTTTTCTTGCCACCTTAATCCCTAAATTATTTAGCAGATTTAATTAACCTTTCACTAAAAGATTCTGTATTTTCGTCATGTCTAAAGTTCGCAAGAACAACTCTATTCATAAGATGGGAATAATTCGCGCTGTCGGATTACAGGTTTGCCTTCTTCTAAATCTTACTCTTCTTCACATTTTTGTGGAGAGCATAGCTAAAAGGACCAAACGTAGGATGATCAGGGAAGAAATGGCTAGGCATAGGCCTCAGCCTCCTGCAGGTGGCCTAATCTGGGACATGCCCCGAGACGACATGCCAAGGAAGTTCAACTTTGCGAAAGAATTTATCACAAAGCTTAGCACTAAGAGCGAATGGGATAGAGGTACCATTTAGAAACTCAATAGAAACGCCATTAAATGGTACACAGATGGCTCCAAAATGACAGAGGGTACTGGAATAGGGATATATGGGCCTAGGACCAAATATTTCGAAAGCTTGAAGATGTACCCAAGTATCTTCCAGGCGGAAATACACGTTATTGAAAGATGCGTCCAGTTCGACATTGACAGAAGCTATGAAAAGCAGGAGATTATCATAATACATCAGCATGGGTTTCTTCCTGGGAGGTCAACCACTACTAATTTGGTTAATGTTACCCAATTTGTCTCATCAGCACTGGATCAACGTAAGCAAGTAGATGTCATCTATACAGATTTTGCGAAGGCTTTTGACTCCCTAGATATCAATATACTTTTGATGAAACTTGAGTGCATTGGTTTTTGCCCTTCGCTTATTAAGTTGATGTAGTCTTACTTGAAAGGCAGGAGTGCGTATGTTACTTACAATGGTTTTTCCTCCAATATCTTCGCAGTAACGTCTGGAGTACCGCAAGGCTCTCATCTTGGCCCTCTGCTATTTAACGTTTTTATTAATGACTTGCTGGAGAAATTGAAGTGTGATCGATTGGGCTATGCAGACGACATAAAAATCTACAGCATTGTTGACGGCACTACTGATTGCATTAACCTGCAGACGAACCTTACACTGATGGATGAATGGTGTGCCTGCAACAATATATTGTTGAATGTTAACAAATGTTCTGTCGTATCTTACACTAGATGTTCTTCGAAAGTTGTATTTGACTACGCAGTTAAAGCCGGAGTAGTTCCGAGATATAGTAAGGTTCGTGACTTGGGAGTGCTTTTTGATTCACGGATGATGTTTTCTGACCATATAACTGAAATATGTTTGTCCGCTTCCAGATCATTGGGATTTGTGATAAGGTCATGCCGCAATTTTACTAATCTACACGCAATAAAAAGTTTGTACTTTCAACTAGTTCAAAGTAAATTAGAATATGCTTCTTTAATATGGTATCCGTACTATACTTACCAAGTATTAGCTGTCGAAAAGATCCAGAAGCGATTTCTGAAATACTTGTCATTCAGAATGTCGGGCACCTATCCAGAACGTGGTGCGGACTATGGTGCACTGCTAATGCAGCATAATTTTCACTCACTGTCAGATAGACGTGACAGATACAGTGCCAAGTTTCTACACAATGTACTGACAAATGTTGTGGACTCACCTTCTTTGCTCGCCTGTATCAGCTTCCATGTGCCAGTGCAAAATACACGATCATATGATGTTATTAGAGCTCCAAGAACTAATGTGCTGGTTAAATCTCCGGTGTTTCACATGGTGAATAACTTCAACAAATTGTATTCTAATAGTGATATCATATAAATTTCCTGTTTAGTTTTTCTTATAATGCTGTAAATGTTTGCTATTTACCTAGTTACTTGGTTATATGTTGCTGTAATTTAAATGTACATCCCTGTGTGTATTTATGCATTTCAAATATTTGAGTTGGTTATAAGTAGGTAATTTTAAGTTATGGTACGAACTCATGTTTCTTACTTGCTGTAGGTTATGTTTATGTTTATCCACATGTTTATTTATGTAGCGTGGATTATTCGTGAATTATTCTGAAATTTTTAGTATGCCACCCACTTTACATTACTTTAGAAGTTGTTGCTTATTTTACCTGTTTATTCACTTTTGTTGTACTGCATTTGAATATTATTATGTTCTGTAAATGGTGTATACCGTTGGACAGTAAAGATTATTATTTATTTATTTATTTATTTATTTATTTATTTATTTATAATATCTGATAGCCAAGCAGCCATTAGGGCGCTGAGGTCAAACATAATCAGCTCCAAAATGGTTTGGGAGTCTCTACAAAAACCAAAAGAGCTTGGCAAAAGGAACAAGGTAACCTTATTGTGGGTTCCGGGACACACAGGAGTGGAAGGAAACGAAACAACAGATAATCCCATTAAGAGAGGGGCTAGAACACCTTTTGTAGGGCCAGAACCTTTTTGCGGGATAAGTAGCAGCATAACACTGGAGAAACTGTAAAATGAAGTAGAGCAGAGAAAATCCAAATACTGGGAGAAGCTCCAGGAAATGAGGCAAGCTAAAACTCTTCTAGGAACCTATAACCAGAAGAGATCTGCAGAATGCATCAACCTGAGTAAAAATAGTATTCGCATATTGACAGGGATCCTTACAGGCCATTGTAAACTGAACGGACATCTAAGCAGGCTTGGTACAGCGGAGGAAGCCGAATGTAGATTCTGTAGGGAAGAGGATGAAACATCTATCCATCTACTCTCAAACTGCGTTGCACTGTGCAACCCAAGGGCGTTGCACCTGGGAGCATATGAAATCGAAGAGGGAGAGTTACCAAATCTGGGGCCTTCGGACATTCTGCACTTTTTAAAAGGAATCAGACTGGACGGCCAGCTGTGAACACAGCGAAAAGAGGGGACACAATAGATCTTTCAGGTCGCAGTGTACTATCACCTTAATATCACACATACACATACACATGAAATAACTTCAACGGCCGAGGTGAATCACAGTGCGGCATAATTGATTTTTCTTTAAACGATTGAAATGTGAAGCTTTCTATTTGCTTTTGAGTTAATTTTTTTCGGCTGTCGTAAAATATCTGTTACTCATTTGATATGACTTTTGGCTCTGTTGTAATTGTTCCGTCTTCTTTCAATGTTTCTGTGATCTTTGTGTTATCTTTTTTTTTTATTTACCAATTTGGTTTGGGGTCTTCATAGTTTACTGGTCTTTTTACTAAATTTTGCCAATATTGGTTTTTAGTATTTTTTATTAGGTGTCTTGTGGATTCTATCTGGTTTTCATATTCCGCTTTGTAGTTTTCATTGCTTGGATGCTTTTTTTTTTTTTGAAGAGTCTATTTTATTTCTATATTTTTATTTGCGTTACAATATTTTTGTTGGCCCAGCGGCAGTTTTTTCCCATTTTATATCTAAATTCAGTCTGAATTCGTTTTTCAGCCTCTCCCTTGGAGTTTTCCAAGATTTGAAATTGTATCCTATTTTCAAACCAAGCCTCATAAAGCGGATACGAGGATCTATGGGATGGATACCTGGCTTAGAAGCCTTTTTATTTGACAGCTTGGCACCAAGTTTTGTTAAGTTACATAACTGCGCAGATTTTGCTCCACAAATGGTACAATAATTGCTAACAGAAGAAGTTCCGCCTATAACCTGGCCAACCTTTCCATCAATTATGGTAAAATATAAAATATGTTGGACAGTTATTGAGGGTTCCAGTTGGGTAATTATACTGCATTGGAGGTTCAGTGTTTCCTCATCACCTCAATTAGGCTTTAATTAAGTCAAAACTCGTCTGAACTGAAAATGCAAAACTCTGCAGTAATTAATCCATAAAGGACGAGAGTTTTTCGAAAAAGTACGTATTTATAATATGTACTACTACACTATATGCAAACATTTTAACATGTCACTATGTCCACATCTGGTTGAATCTAAATGTGAAACCTATAGCTCGATAGGACAGTGAGCAGCTTGAACATTTAATAGTTATTGCCAATATATTCTAGCTGCAACGACCATTTTCGATTGTTTATCCAACAAAATGAAGATAACTGTGAGGGGGAGGGGAGGATTGAAATATTATCGACAAATAAAAATCGAGTAAAAAAATGTAGAAGTAACCTAAGGAACGATATTTGCGGTTACGTCTAAAGTGTTTCTGGATTTACAATAAATTCATAACATCGGTATACCTACAGGCGCATAAATTATATTTTTATTAATATGTAGTAGCTTGATTTAGTGTGGTTTAATTGGGTACTGATTTATTGTAACATTAATTGCACTTTAAGCGTATAATTGCCAATCAGTCGTACACTTTTGTGTGCTGTTTGAATTATACCTAGTAATGAAATTTCGATCGATTTAAATCAGCATTAGCTAATGTTCAGTTTAGATTATAAGCTTGTTAACGAAAATAATATGGCAGCATATATATTGTGTAGTTCAATAAATCGAATACCAAGTGAAATATATGTATTGAAGTGTTTGATTTTGCGTAGATTTCGTGTAGAGTCAAATATACCCTTGGTGATATTTCACTTGGTATTCGATTTATTGAGCTACACAATATGTAAGCTGCTGGAAATTGTTACTTTTGATAACATGTTGAAAAAGCTATCGGTGTTGTTTAGTCGATCAATGTGTGTGAGTATAATCTGCTATTGGTTATCTACGGTAGGTAAGCAGCAAACTAACCTCCAAATTGAAGTACTAATCACGCCAGATCATTTTCATGAGGCTGTGGGTTCAGAAACTACCTACGCAGGATTTGACTGATTCACGAAACTGAATATGAGATGTGTTTGAAGGACATGGGAGTGATCTTGGGGAAGGTTAACTTTAGAAACCTTGGAAAAGACGCTGTTGATTAAGATTCCAAAGTACCATAAGGTACTAATGCGTATAACAGGGAACCTCAAAGGGCCTAGCTATAGAAAAAAGCTGGTATATTGTCATGTGGTTCAGTCGACCCTCCTATATGGTGCGCCGATATGGTACAAGTGGCCACAGAAAGTTACCTACGAACAGAAGCTAACAAAACGTCAAAGAAAGTTCCTGGTGAGGGCTGCCAGCGCTTATTGGACCGTATCGTCACAGGCACTACAAGTCATCCTAGGGTTCCCACCTATACGACTGCTGGTAGAAGAGCGAAGAGACCTGTATTGCATAGAGCAGTGCAATCGACCAGGGAATTGATTCCGTGAATAGATAAATGGGTCAAGTGCGCACACCGTCCTATTGGTTATTATCTCACTCAAGCGCTTACCGGACATGGCAGTTTTAAAAGCTATACGAAACGAATAGGCAAGACGAAGGGCGCCCTTTGCGAATATTGCCGTGAAGCGGACACAGCTCGACACACACTTTTTGAATGTCTTAGATGGGAGAGAGATAGAAGGGTAACAAACGCCAAGTTGAGCACATTTTTATCTTCTAATATAATTGCCCTTATGATCGAAGATCCAGTAACCTGGGACTATATCAAAAAATACACCAACGCTATTATGATGACTAAAGAGGCAGATGAAAGAGGGTGATGGATGACATAATGAAAGGGATTGTCTGCCTGCCTGACGATATCCGTCCACAAGGTTCTGGGCCAGCGAAAGAGAAGAAACCACCCCTTCTTTTCTTTAGTGGGTACACGGACTCTCGAGAGCTCGGGAATCCCACATACCCGGGGATAATAGAACTAGTACCCGGTGCCTCTAAAAGGTTTCCACCCGACAAGAAAAAGAAAAGAAAAGGTACTCCTAAGGACTATAGGCGATTTAGATTCTCTATGTCTAGCACACCATGGATCACAAATAATATTAAGCTATTTCTTAAATTGCGTTACAGGGCCTTTAAGGTAACTAGATGTCAGAACAGCTGGGCAAGCTATATGTAACGGTAATAAATTTAATGACTTATTCCTTACGTCATCACAACACCCGTTTTCAGTAAATTTGTAATTAATCAATAATTTCAATACTAATTTAATGCCGAACGTTTCAGAGTATTTTCATTTCTTTAAAGGTAATGATTTTGGAATTGAACTGGTAATTGCGGGTTTTCTTTGAAAAGTTTTCGGTTGTGGTTCTATGGATAGTATACATTTAATAAAATTGGGTTGTGCATTACATTAAACATATAAAACATTTTATTGTAACAAATCCTGTGTTTCCTTATTGCTGGAAACTATCTATTATAACTTCTTTACCTAAAATAGAAGAATCCAAGGCCTTTGGAAACTTTCGCCCAGTTGATGGGCTGCCAGTACCTATTGTCACAAGTATTTGAAAAAATAATTGTCTCCCAATTACGTCCATATATAAATAAAATGAATATATTACCAAAATATCAATCCGGATTTCGGAGGGGATACAGCTGTGAGATTGCCCTTACCTTCGTTATTGATAACTTACTTTAGACGACTGGGGCGGGCAATTTGGCTCTATTAATCACATCAGATTACACAAAAGCATTGCATACAATCGATCACGAAAATTTTACCTCAATATTTATCGGTTTGCGCCGGACGGCCAGCCAGTTAATACAAAACTATTTAACAAACCCGATGCAAATACTTAGGGTTTGAGGAGTTGAAACGCTGATATACCTGTTACATTTCTTCCCACAGTTCTAAAAACATTCTTTACTTATACGCCGATGACACATATCTATGTTAATTCTTCCCGGCTAGTGATTTACATAAATCTATTAATTTTTTTTTTAATAGATTCGGCGTTTACTTGATGTAAATCCATATTAAATACATAAAAACACAAAATCTGTGAGATTTACACTTTATTAGGATGTTAAATTGACGATTACATTTACGATTCTTATTATCTTTTGTAATCGATTACAAAAGATAATAAGAACAACAATTACAAAACATTAACTTATTTAGGTAAAGAAACCAATGTATTAGAAAGATTTTTGAAAAAACAAAATATTAAAATTGCATATAAAACTAATAACAATTTAGGGAAGTTCATAAAAAACAATAAAGATAAAACGACGCGTTTTTGTAAATCGGGAGTCTATAAATTAACATGCGCCACGTGTACAAAAACATACATTGGACAGAGTGGATGTTCTTTCAAAAAACGTATTTCAGAGCATTTGTACTCATTTAAATATACAAAAAATGATTCGTCGTATTCCAATCATTTAATTAAAGAAAACCATAGTTTTAATAATAATTTTGAAATTCTTCATGTAGAAAACAAGAGTAAAAAATTAGATTTATTAGAAGCAGTTGAAATTAATAAACTTAAATTTTCAGATGATTTACTTAACGATAAATTAGACCTTAATCATTCTCCATTATTAAATTTATTTCTCTCATAGACTTCAAATGTAAATGTTTCTTAAATTTTAAATTTGTTATTACCAGTTTTGTTTTTAATGATGTTTGTGTAGAGCCAAAAAACGTAGGCACATTTTTTAAATGCTGATGTTTTGTAACGGTTGTTTGTAAAAATAGGAGGCTGTGCGCATGTGTAGTTTTAGTTTATAGTATTGTATATTTTCTGACGAAGCGGTTGTACGGCGAAACAGCTGTCAATTTAACATCCTAATAAAGTGTAAATCTGACAAATTTTGTGTTTTTATTTATTTAAATCTATTAATATAACTGCACTCTTCATCCTGTAATCTGTCTAACTAATTCGTAAACATATTAGTGATTTACTCAAAAGACCTATTCATGACTACGTTACAAGACGCTTGGAACTTGACCTTTACTTACCTGTACCCAGTTCAGAGTTAACTAGCTCAATCCTGCTACTGCTCGCATTACTAAATTTGCCTTTTTTGAACCCCATCTTCGCTACGCGCTGTCCTTTTGGTGCACCTGTCGTTTGCACAACTTCAATACAATTTTTAAACTGCAAGAAAGGGCAATTCGATACACATTTCAACTAGGGACCAGAGATCACTGCTGACCATACCTTTTAAAATATAAAATCCTGACCCTTTCTGCACTCTTCACCCTAGAATCTGTCCCACTAATTCGTAAACATATTAGTGATTTACCCAAAACACCTGTTCATAACTACGTTACTACATGGTTGGAACTTGATCTTTAGTTACCTGTACCCAGTTCAGAGTTAACTAAGAACTCAATCTACTACGACGCAATCAAGCTCTACAACCTTCTTCCAATCCAACTCACATCGATACCAACATACGTTAAGTTTCGCAGAAAGGTAAAATCATACCTTCTCAACAACCTCTTACCCTGTTAGCGATTTTTGCGGAGAGAGGTAACATTAAATTTGTTTTCCGTCAAACTTTCATTTCCGCTTTTCTTTCTATCTGCGGGTAGCGCAATCCTCTGGTTTATTCTTTGACGACTTAGTGTATCTGACACTTTATATCTGTGTTTATCGTATATGTACCTTTTTATTATTAAATTTGTTAATTACTCTGTTTTGTCCACAAAATTAATTTATAATTTTTCATGACAATAAAGCACATTATTTATTTATAATTAAGGATGATCTAAATATGTTCTTCAAGGTATCCACAGATCATTTTCGAAACTAAATTCTGCCTGATATTGTATTATGTTATTTGGTTGTTTCCTTCAATGTTGACAGCATGACTTTAAGAAAAGAGGATAATGTGTTATCTATGGTTCATGAGCCAAAGATCTTGAACGTGACGTTTGTTGCGGATTTAAGATTTTTGTCTCATGTTGGTAGTCTGTTGCAAAAAATCAAATATTAAACTTAAGACATTGTACTCCAGCAAACAACTGCTAAACACTAGAATAAATTGCTCTTACGTCACTCCTTAACTTTGTCTACTTTTAACCACTGTGCTTCCGTTTACGGTCTTTGCTGCGGGATCTCTTCTCGTGATCCCGAACTAATACAAACAACACAAAAGCTTGCTTAAGGCTCATATACAGTATACGTCACCTTGACAGGATATCACATACTTTGAATCGGGCGCAGTGTTTGTCGATGGCAGAACGTAGAAAGAAATATGCTTGTGTCTCTACCAAAGAGTTGTTTTGGGCCATACTTGTCCCTATCTCTTGCAGAGAATTACATATAAGATGGACGTACAAAATTTAAATCTAAGACATAAATACGTGATAAATATGAATGAGGTACTTTTCGATTGTTTTGTAGAATATACCGTTTTTAAGAAGATGTATAAGGCGTTTTACCAGATAACTACTATTTGAGTCACAGTTGTCATTTCTGATGTCAATTCTGCGTGCTTATATATGTTTTCGATATGCGGTGTTCGGGTGAAATTGACTTCGTGATTGATTTTAGTTGGGAAATGTGTGTCTGCTCCATATTTTTTTGTTACCGATGCGCACAGGGGGTTTACATATATAGGTTATACTTTAATACTTTATATGTAAGCCATTTGAATGGATTCGGAACAATAAGTTAGTAATTAACAGTGATAAAACTCATTGTACCTTACTTCGAAATGGTAAAAAGTATAGAAAATTAACAATGTGTTTTGATATCTGTACAAATAATTGTTCTACGTGATTACAATACCAGAGAAGTGAATTACATGCTACTTCCGGTCTATAACACCACATCTTTTCAAAAAAATGTTCACTGTTCAATAAGTTATCTAATTACACTAAACACTGTACAATCTTCCATAGTTTCAAGTGAAAACTTATTTGGATAGCATACCATGTTTTTTTTACCTTCATGGGCGGGTTGACTCGGCCAGAAGACCTATTATACCCCCATGATGTTGTAGCCCTCTCGACCTGGTTGCACCCGAGCAAAGATGTCCGCAAATTGATCGACTGTAAGTTTACTTAAACTGGGTTCATCTAACCGAGCGACCCTTAAATGTCAGTTCTAAAACAGTTTCTGCCCAGGGCAGAGTCCACTCTCCCTATGCGTTGCAAGTGTTTATTCAGTGAGTAATGGTCATTACGTCTCAATGTAATGCTGTGATGCTAAGATAACTTTTCGAGCTTCCTATGACACCCCAGTGCCACTTCGGAAACGAATTTGACAGCCTGCAATGCAGGTTTGGGTGGCAATTACTTCAGCCTGGAAAATGGATGTGGAGTCCCCTAAACTGACGGCTTCGCCTTTAGGTTTTCCATCTCTCCAGATCCCTATGCATATGCCATTCGGCGGCTTCGGGGCATCCACAAACCCGCGAGAGGAACCTCGCCTGCGATCGTAAGATTTTGCAGTCTCACTACTAGAAATATCTACAAGGTATTTTCTAGTGAAGTTGAAGACTGGCGGAATCTCATTCGCTCTTATGGACAGTGGTACTGTCTGTTCGATGTAGTTGAAGATGCTGGTATGGTGTGGTTTTGCCGGAGAAACCTTGACACCGGCTGCATTTTACTGTGTATGCTGCCAGGGTGACCATAACACCAACTGCAGCGGAGAAACTCCAAGAATTTTCACAAGGACCAAAGTGATCCCTACGCTGTCAATGCTCTGGACCTTACCGAACACGTTTACCGCGTTTATGCTACCAGATTTGCGAGGCGTAGGTTGTAGAAGGCGCTATAACCACGTTTCACCGACATTCTCTAAAAGCCCAAAACGCCCTCGTTGCGTTGTGCGTCACATGTTCCAGGTCGGATTTGTACGTCAGTTTTGCGTCCAAAGTAACACCTAAGTATTTAGCCTCACTAGATACAAGTATCTTAGAGCCGAGCATACCACGTTACTTTATTAATGAATTTTTGACTGCCTCTAGTGAGACAGGTTGCGGCACAACACTTCATACTCGAGTGCATGGTGTTTCACTAGATGGGCGATAGCGACGGTGAAAAGTCAACACTCTCCTTTCAAGGAAGTGAGGATCCTTGAAATAATGATACGTCAGTAATTTTAAAGAAACTTACCTTTATCCCAATTAAGTTATTTGCCAAATAAGAATTATTTTAATCAATGCTTATTTGTTTACCAATTGGCTTGTTTGGTTAAACCAAGCGATTTATGCAGGCATTTGTTTGTAGCACTAAGTTTTTATGCATTATTTATTAAACGAGAGTTAGGTTTCTGTACTCCTATACTCCAAATTTTGTACAATTCCTTGACAGACTCGATTAAAGATGTCTTTATTTGCATTGTATTCCAGAATAATAGAAAGAAACTATCTTCACTGATTAAGAGTTTTATTCATTCATATACGAAGAAAAATACAAAGAAATAAGAGAATTAATTTAAAGTATTTTTTTTATTTGATAGGAAACTTATACTCATACAACATATGAATCAATAATTGAAAGTAATTAGGCATGTGTCCTTCCATGTAAGTACAAATCAGCACTTTAATTTAAGCCGAACAAGATCTCAATACGTCACACTTTTAAAACCAACTTACATTACTATTTCCACGATTAACACTAACACTAGTCTTATCAATTTTCTTAATTTTTGATCACAGAATAAATACATAAGCGTATATTATTATAGAACGACAAACACAAAGCAACACTTTATACGTTTGTAACAGCTGTGATGTGCTCCTTAGATATCTCTTTCTTAACTTGTCTCCTCGGGCAGATTCGGTATAAAATGGTACGTTTGAAGAGCTTCGTTATGGCCGTCCTGAAGTGGCACGACATGGAGCAGTATAGTATGAAGTTGATGGCGGAGTTCGTTAGCGCCAGGATGTCTAAGAAGTCGCCTGAAACGATGAAAAGTTATAGTACAAGTGCATAGATAAAGTGCTACAATTAAATAAATAAATGAGCTATACATATTTTCAAAAAACAGTGTGGTTCAGGTATTCTTGACATGTGTAAAATACAGTAAGCACCAAAAAAGAATTCAAAAATATTTTAATTTAATTTTAAATTCAACCAAATTATACAATTTGGTATATTTAATTTCAATAAAAGGATGAAGATCGAAAAATAGAAAGCATTTCCTTATATCTAGTATGATGTATGATACGCACTATTCTTTATAAAAGTATTTACTTTGTACATTCATAGACAAGAATTTTAAATATATACAAAGATGGTATGGTTAAAATAAGACAAACACGTTCGTACCCAAGTCTAGATTCAAAATGGGAGTAATAATAGGCTAATAACATTTTCTTTCCCATGAGATGCGATTTATAGAATAGCAAATATGTGACAATTTTGATTCATCGCATGTTTCCTACCACAAATTATCCTCTAAAAGGAGCCCTAACTCTGTTTGAAACTTACTTACAATTAGTTGATTTACTTTGTTTCATATCCTTTCACTGCTACAGCATTGTCAGCTAATTTATTGTAATGTATGGTAGCAGGGCGTCAACAGACGTCTCTGCGCGACGTGACCGAAGCGATTTATTGTGAAATACTCTAAATTTATCCATGAACCGCCATGATTACCGTAAATCTGATATCGCTTCCATTATTGGAGCTTACCTCAAATCTGGATATCTGAAACACCCAGAACGGGTTCTGGTCTATAGAGGTGACTGTTGGTTCTTCGTTTGGTCAGTTAATCAGCCAAATCATCACCTTTAATGTGACAATGCCTTGGCAGCCGTACTAATGTGACCTTTTTTGTCATAGCCAGTACTACATTATTTCAGTACTCCCATATCAGCTTAGACTCAAAGCTATTTGCTTTTAGAGCGCTCAGCGTGGCCAGGTTATCAGTGCACATACAGATGTTAGTTCCCTATATTCCCTTCTTGACCTTTTCATGGGCAAAAATATCTATGGGAAATATTTCTACGTGAAAGATTGTTGTGTTTTGCCCTAAAGCTATTCAGAGGCGACAATTTGACCAAATAACTCCAACTGCTACCCCTGGAACCATCCATGTACCTTTCAAATTTTAGCGCTCCTAAGCGCAATTTCTTTTGACTTGAAAGAAGTGCTTCGAATAGTTGCTTGAATTTAGTTCAGAGGGAATAATGTCCGTTGGCATATCTAGAGGTCTTACCTCTGATGTGAGGTCATGCAGCACTACGAGATATCCTACAAGAGCGTATAGGGCCACGTCTTCAAAGTTGTGTGTTAACTTCCCATTTTCTGCAGGTTTCCCTGTGCTGATTTTTCCTTTAGCTTTGGCTACCATACTTATAACAGCTTAGACCCCAGGTTTTTTCAAAAAGCCTTTGGCAAGACCAGCATGCCATTTTGCAGTATGGATGATTCACTCTAATGACTTGTTGCAATTCAGTTTTAGGTCGAATATAACTTTCTTACTGTTTGTGAATGGTACAACTATGCTTTTATTAGCATTTACTAGAAGCTCTTGTTTCAAGCACCACTCGCTAACAATTTTCAGCGTCTTCTGTGTACGATTTGCTAAGGTCTATTGTGCCTGTCCCTAATTACCGACTTTTCAGCATGGGGCAATAAAAATAGGGGTCCAACATGTTATAAGAATGTTAAGAAAAGCGTATAGAAAATGTATAGATGGGAAGGATTCATCCAAGGTGTCACATTATCAAACATTTACAAAAACACTGAAAAAGCAAACTAATAAACTGCAGAATTATAGCTGCAATACATACATTCTTTCAGTAGATTGTATTTCAAATTCTTAAAACGCTTAGTGAAAAGGAAATGAACGACAAATAAACAGAAAAGTTGTGGAGTTTCAGTAACAAGACATGCACGAAACCTCCGTGTGCTCCCACCTTGTAACGACAGCTTGAGGAGGTAGAGGAACGTTGGAAGATACTTCCTTGTATAGGGATAATCGGAATGGTGCTTTTAATAAACTTCTTTAACTAAACCTATTACAGAATTTACATCCGAAAAATTCTTGCGAGCAGACTCGGCAACCCGGTATAGTGCGTGCGCAGAACATATTAAATGTAACATACATACTGAGAAATTGTCCTTTTAACAATATCCCTGTCTTTAAGATGACGCTAGCCTATTTTGGAAATATAAATTTTCACGTTAACAATTTCGTGAAATGTAGTAGAAACCAAATGCTTTCCGCATGGTTGGTTCCTGTTCAGTGTGCCGATAATAAGATTTACATCGCATCGACCCTTTAAGTCCTTGGTTTCATCTATGCTAACCCGAAGATAGCTTCTGAAATTTTTGTGTAAATTGCTGTTTTTGTCTTGTCATACAGCTTAAGTACATAACATCAGCCGATCACTGGTAAAAATGTTTACTATTAGTTCCATACCGACACTATAACTTATCGGAGCTACAACGGCGCGATAAAATAAGTGACGCATGCGTAGAAACGCATAAGTTGTCAAACTGTTATTTTTGTGTACCTAGATACTTGGTTTAGGTTATAATTCTATTCTAAATTTGTTAAAGAAAAATATTGGGTTCAGTATTACTACTGATATTATATATGAAGTAAGTACCATTAATATCTTATGTAGTAATGTAAACAAAATGAAATTATATTAACTGAGACGAATGCTGATTAAATATAGTAAATAATAAGGAAAAGTCCCATATATAAGTTCCTGACAAACAAATTTCTTAAGAGACCAAAAAATGCAAGCGTTTACACACAAGGCATATATGAAGTCATTCCCATTATTTTCGCCACCTTCTGTTTACTACTCTTTCGAGCGTTGTCAAAAAGTAGACGATGAAGCCGTGTCTTACGATTAGTAAGGGCTGCTGGTTAATGTAAATCCATGGGGAACAATAAATTTCATGAGCATTACAATAATTCTGTGTGTAATAGTAGCCATATCCAGAGATATATACCTTTTGCTTCACTGTGGATAGTGTTTTAGATTATTGGAACAACCATTTTTTTCTAGTGGGTCGTTGGGTTGTTAAATAGTAATACAAAAGCAACTACGATCATTGATTTTCCTAGCCAATGCTAGTTAAATCACCTTAAGGCATATACAGGGTTTAGTTAAAAGTATGTACCTATAACAGTTTGTTAAGACATTTGAATCGACATTTCAGAATACTTGAATTTTGGTTTCTTCGTTTGTTTTTAGGTTTCACCTTTTCGCGTAATTTTTTTTTAAATGGGAACTTGTACATTTTGCTCTACCAATCGATAGAGTAATGGTTCTCTTTACAATAATATTTTTGTTTCTTCTTAAATTATTTTAATAATATATTTATAGGAAAAAGCAACTGAATAACTAACAATGAGTAAATTAGAGTAAGTGCTTAAATTGTCCTCCATTATGAATTTGACAATGACCCAATCGATTTACAAAACCCCGAAGAGAATTCTGCAAAAATAATTAGGGAATTTCTTATGTCGTTCTCATAATTCGAAGTTTTACATCTTTCATGTCATCAGGCTTATCTCTATAAACCTTAAAAAAAAAGGAATCTAAAGCGCTGAAATCTGGCGAACGGTCAGTCAATATTTCCTTCCAATCCATCTATTAAGACAATTATTGTCCAGATATTGACGTACATTTACATCATAATGTGCTGGGTCACCATCTTGCTGGAACGAGATACTATTATTGAGAATGTCTTCATCGTTTTCATCTGATTAGAGCAGGCATTATCTCATTTTGCAATAACTGCAAACACTTAGCCGAAGTTAAATTGCCATTGATGAACAACGGACCGTTCATATGACTCCCTAGAATGCCAACCCAAACATGAACCTTTCGAGGGTACTGCGTATGGAGCTCCAAAAACCAGGAACGATTTTTGGATAACCAGTATCTGCAGTTACATGCGTTTACTGCATGAGTAATGCAAAAAGTAGATTCGTCTGAGAAAAAAATATTTTTGACAAAATTGTCATTATTATTGAAAATATTTGAAATTCCTTCACAAAATTGTAATCTCCTATCAAAATCGTTTTCTGTTAACTCGTGTGCAAATTGAACCTTAAAAGGTTCAAATTCAAAACTTTAATTCATCTAATAAAACATACAGTTTTTTATCATCGCTTTTCACCGTTCCAGCTTTATCACTTCTTAGCAAATTTTTAACGCTACCCATCTGTTCAAAGCCTTTCAAAGTTTTACCAACAACGAATTTAGAAATTGGATTTCTAGTTAGATGCGTATTATGAAATAAATTGCAACCTCTTCTTCTGCGTTTATCTCCATAACCTAGCATCATAAGTATTTCAATTTTTTCACGATCACTTAAACTAGCCATTGCTAATATTAACTGCAACAAAATCCACAGTTGAAATATTTGTGACATCCAAGCATTTATTAACTACTTGAACCGACGTTTTCTTTTTGCGAAAGCTTTTCTCAAAGTTACTAACATAACTTAAAAAAAAATATTGTAAAGAAGAAAGATTTTTATATCGAATGCTAGAGTAAAGTGTGTAAGTTCCTGTTTAAAGAAATACTCGGAAAGGCGAGACTTAAAAAAAATGAAGAAAAAAAAATTCAAGTATTCTGAAATGTAGATGAAACTTTTTTTAACAGATTTTAATATTGAACATAATTTCTAAAATGAATATAAACGACAATAAAATCCCATTTCTGTATTTTTAACTAACCCTGTATGTATCTAAAAACTTGCTTTTGTTGAATTTATCACAATAATTTAATTAACGGTGCAAATTCATTGAACCCATATGACGGCTTTATATGTAGTTCATTCCATGGTTTGTTTTCCCTTTATTGCATATGCACTGCAGTATTCAAACTGAACTGTATAGCTTTAGTCGAATGTATAATGTAATATATTGGTATCTAGTATAATATGTGCAAATACAGTGATTACATAAACAAGTCACGTTTTTGCAATATGTTCTGGAGTATGTATTTGTTGGTGGCACACCCGGGGATTTGCACGTCCCGCAGATAAAATGAGATTTTTCAAGCGAGCACTGCGTCACTGTAAACCATAAAAACCACAAAACGCAACAAAATATTAATAATGTATCAGAGGTTTATACTTTGCAGTTGCAAAATCCATATTTCAGCCACATATTCGTGCAGCGACATTTCTTTAGTTCTTTATTCCTTGGCTTTAATCCAAATAAATGTTGCATTAGCTGTGATAGTATATTTCCTTGGTCATAGCGGCTTTTAGAGTATCTTTTATATTTTGAGTGATATTTTAGAACTATTCTTAAGATTGTAAAGGGGAAAACACTAATATAAGTTCAAATCTTATTCTATTTACTAAAGGATACGTAATATAAAATGAGGTGAAAAAAATAACTACGCCAACGATAGCGACCTTTACACACTGTCACGTGTCTCTCGTACAGCTGGGGTGGGTGATTACTACCCCATCTAGCGGTGGTGTGTTACAATCTCCCCCTTTGGATACTACGCACCGCCCTCAAATGGGATCCAAAATCTGAAAATACATGATTTTTGGCAGCAGGCGATCGTCCAGGGTTTCTTTGATCGACGCGGGCGTCGGTCGGCGGAAGTTGTTCCGTCAGGGAGATCTTTCGAATCCGCTTCCACGACTGTTTGAGTTCTAATGGTCTTTGGGCAGCCACGCGGTCTAATGGGCGCTACTGGCTGTGGATCCTCTTGCGTCTCGGGAACGAGGTACTTCCTTAGGGCCGATACGTGATATTTTCCCAGAGGTACCTCGGGGTTCTCCGGGGCAGAAATTGGGAATGAAACGGGGGAGACCTTCTCCAGAATGAGGTATGGTCCGTCTCGTCGTGGGGCAAACTTGCCCCACAAATATTCATTCTTAAAGTGTGGACGTCGACCAAAACTTTATCTCTAATTTCATAGCAATCGCCGGGCGCCGTCGACGGTCAGCGTATCTCTTTGTTCGATCTTGGTTTTCTTCTTGGGATTCACGGGCATCCGCCAATGTATTCGCGATCGTCCTCAGACACGGGGTGATTTCGGCAACAAAATTCTCATTGTCGAGTATGGCACGAAAGTCTCTACGAACGTCCGGCGGCGTACGTAACTCATGACTGAAACATAAGTAAGCGGGAGAGAAGCCGGTTGTAATGTTCACCGCACTGTTTAATGCGAACCGCACAGGCTGGAGGGCTTCACTCCATAGTTCGTGATGTCCTACAATGTTTGATACCTGAACCTTTAATTCTCGGTTCTTCCTCTCCTCAGGATTTGCAGCGGAATAATACACGGGTGTCAACACTTGCTCAAAGGCCAAACAATGTGCCACCTGCTGCAAAACTTCACCGACAAATTGGGTTCCATTACCGCTTATTATTCGGCGCGGAGTGCCATGTCGCAATATTCGTTGATCAGACATTTAGCACAAGCTTCTGCGGTAGCGTTATGTAAAGGAAATAGCCCAATCCATCTCGTAGCTGTATCTTTCACAGCAAACAACCATCGGCTTCCGCCAGGGGTAGAGATCCAACTAGGTCCATAGCAACGGTTTCGAACCTTTGAGCCATTATGGTGTTCCGAAGCAGACTGCAGGTTACTAATTGGAGGCCTTGTACCGGTGGCACTCGATACAATGGTTGATATGGCGTTTCGCATCTCGTGGCATGCTGCACCAATAGTGTAGTACCTTTGGCTCACTTTCTCCAGAGTCCTCTCAATACCCGGGTGTCCGGCAAGAGGGGAGTCATGACATTCGCCGATTCGGAAACAACCAACTACGGTTAGTCCGCATCGCTTTCTGGGTTGTGCCGGTGGAATATCCTATCTGCCATCACATATCCTCTTTCAGTCCACCGTCTTAGTTCTTGTTCGGTTGGAGCCTCGAAACATTCGATGACTTTGTGTAGCTATGGGTCTTTTAATTGGTTTTCCCTTATTTGTTCTTTGGGAACCATTGGTAGGGTTACCGACACCAAGCAAGTTTCAATTTCACCATGTGTTGAGCCAATGGATGGTAGGGATAATGTTCCTGGAACTCGATTTGTTCGACCCGGTATGTACTCAATACACAGATCAAATGTTTGGAGTAATAACGCTCACCTTACTAATCTACCCGATGGTGATCGTAGAGACATCAACCACTTCAGAGATTGATGATCCGATGCTACTTTGACCTTTGAATCCTCTAGGTGACGAAATTTCTGCACGCTAAATACTATGGCTAATGCCTCCCTTTCGGTCGTTGTGTAGTTCCTTTCAGCTGGGGTTAGAAGACGACTAGTGTATTCAACCAGTCTCTCATCTTGTCCCTTCCCCTAAAGGAGACATGCACCCAATGCGCTGGCGTCTGCTTTCAGAATATAAGGCAGGGACGCGTCAGCCTGTCGAAGGATTAGTGCAGTACACAAAAGTCGCTAAAGTTCTTGGAAGAGTTTTCTTGAAGCGCTTCCCAAGTCCAGCGCGCCTTTTTCTTGGTTAAATCGCTTAGTGGCCGTGCAATCTCCGAAAACCCAGGGATGAATCTTCGGAACCAGTTACAAGTCTGTAAGAAATATATAACTTCTTTTACATACGATGGAGGTAGTTTCTTTAGTATGGCGGTCACTTTATCAGGATCTGTCGAAAATCCACTGTCTTTTCTGCTCTTTGGCGCTTCTTGGGTACCATAACCTCAGGCGCTGCATATGGAGAGTAGCACTCTTCAGTCACCTTCTCCTCTAGCATGGACCGTATCTCACGCCCCAAAGCGTCTTTACGATGATGAGATAACCGATATGGTGGAACTGCAATAGAACAGTCATCCGTCAGATTGATGCAATGTTAGGCATACTTTGTTGGTTCCAAATTATTTTCAAAGATATCTTTGTTTCTAGCCAGGAATCTTTTCTTTTGGTTTCAGGTTGATGGCATCATCATCACGAAGTGGTTCCAACTCCACTGCGGTTAGAGTTACTCCAGCGACACTGTGTTCCCTCGACAGGGGATACAAAGCATTTGGATTATCCCGGAAGTGTTATCTCATTTCTGGGAGATCGAGTATCATCTGAGGTTTACAATGATATGACTTGCTGTGCTCGTGCTCAGGAATAGCAACGAATGTTGAGCGCAAACTGCGTCCCTCGATTATCACATCTACATCAAAACTCTCTGTATCTACTCTCTTTGGTTTACCATCAGTCATGGTCAAAAGTTGCTCACTTTTCAGTGAAGGCACATTGTTTTGCACAAAATGACGGTACAGGGTGTGTCCTGCAATAGTTTGTTTAGCTCCGCAATCGAGAAATACCTCGTTTATTTGCGACACTTGTGCCAAAGCCCGGCATACACAACTTCCCAAGCTCGCAGTCAAAATTTCTAATGAGATTGTTGCGGCATTCTCATTTTTTCTTGATGTTAGGGCATTGTGATCTGATATGGCCAGGTTTGTGGCACCCATAACACACCAATGGACTCTTAGCGTCTGTGGATGCGAAAGATTTTGACTGCACGTCCTGGACTGGTTGGGATGTCTACTTCGCTATTAACTTTCGACAGTCTTGCTGTACATGCCCAAAATGCTTGCAAAAACCATACTTCGCGAGTGTCTTCTGTGTTGTCGAAGCAGCCATCACTTCTGCTTCTTTGTATGTGTCTTGGATACGCCTACATCTAATAACTCCCCAATGCTCGTTACCTATTCCCGAGACAGTTGTCGTCTAATTCTGGTATTTAATAAACAATAAATCATATCAATTTTATGGTCATTATGTAGAACAGGGGTCGGTGACTACTTGAAAAGTAGCGCCCTTGCATTTGTAACAAAAAGGTCTGTGGCTTCTGTACTGCCTTGCTCCTTAGAAAATAACTCTCTAAAATGTTTATAGTTTGGTTTACCCTCACCAAAACCATGTCTCAGCGATGCCAATGCTTCTTCCCATGTCGTAATGGTAGCCGTTGTACCTTGACACCATGTCGCAGCAACATTATCCAGCAGCATGGGCAATCCTTTTCTCGCATTCTCATCAGAAAGACCCACACAGTCCTTATATATACTTATTGTATCCATGGATGCCTCAATACGTTCCCGTTTTGCTCCCGAGAATTTCGATTTAGAATCTGCGAAACTCCCACTTTTCCCTGGGGATACGGTAGTGTTTGAGGGTCCAGCTGTGGCAACAAGGGCTTCCTTCATACCCTGCAACAACTGCTGTAGCTGATCTTGTGTCATAATCAACGAGTCCGGCACTGTTGTATCGTTTTCTCTCGCTTGGCCGTCTATTTCGTTGTAATATTTAAACGCAACAAATAAACAAATTCTTTTCTTCACAATCGAACAAAACAAAGTAATCGTAGATGGCACAAGAGTTTGTTTACACTCGTACGTCAAAAGTTCAATTCACTTTGACTTGACTTTGAAACTGTCTCTTCACAATTGCGTGGCCACGATATTCAAACAATCGTGCGCACGAAAAACTGTTACACTAACCACGTATTTGCAATTTCCAAATCGACCGGTCTCAGTGCGACGGAAACTGAATAATTTTGACGGAGCTGGTGTTTTGTCTTGTCGTAAAATCACCTTCGAAATTCACAGTTATCCCATGCCCTGATTTTTTTCTTAAATTTCTCTCGCTATCGCTGTTTCTCAATGATTGAATCTCTTCAACAATGGCACGATAAGATAGAGAAACCCTTCGCAGATTCCGCGAAATTCCAGTTCACAAGTTCGTCGCCACTCTTGTAAAGGAGAAAAACACTAACACAAGTTTAAGTCGTATTTTATTTACTAAAGAATAAATACGTAATATAAAATGAGGTGAAAAAATAACCACGCGAACGATAGCCACATTTACATTGTCACGTGTCTCTCGTACAGCTGGGGTGGGTGATTACTACCCCATCTAGCGGTGGTGTGTTACAAGATTATTTTTGATTAACGAGTCTAAGTAAATCTTATTTTATAAGGTAATATTTTAATTAGATAACGAAATAATTATAACTAATGCTCAGAAAGTATGTTGTAGCATAGCAATTTAAAGTAGAATAAAGCCCATTACAATTTGTCAACCGTTCATGCGCATTTTAAACACCACGAAATATAACTTGAAATTTATTTGCATAAGCTATGGCTCACATATATGTATATGTAAACACGTGTTTTGTCTTTGTTACGCTACCCTCATTTGTCAAGATGACTAATAGGTACCACCATTCATAATCCTCCTAAGGTTGCTACGATGTAATCTGGGGTAGAACCAGGTTTCTGAATATTCATTCCCGCCAAAATGTCGTAAATGACTTTCATTATTTGTTGGTGAAATGTAAGGATTGGTATGCACCATTGGATAATACCCGCGAACGTATTTCATTATTTTAGAGGTGAATAGAATATTATTCCGAAGAGAAATTTACTAAACCTGAACACTTCCGGATTAGGTATATTTGGCGGAGTTTCCTTAATCTAATTTGCATGTAAATGAAGTATTTAAATTAATGTGATGGAAAGGAAAGATATTGTATCAGAAAATTAATATCTACGGGCGCAGCAGGTATAATTTTGTTTGCAAAGAAGAATTTAAGAGAGGTATTAATTTTTCTCGCTCTCTCATATTTTTTTCAAACAAAGAAGTTTATGTGAAGGTGTTATGAACTGGCCTCATTTTAAGCACCGTAAAATAAAAGATATAAACCACATGCATACGGATGACCTACATTTTTTCTTTCTTTTTTATCGCCATTCGGTCTTCGGGAACTCTATAACCCCTTGGCTTCTTGCATTTGTTCTTTCATCTCTTAAACCTACTAAATCAGCCACTGTATTGTACCTGTTTTCTTTACTAATCTGTACAAGTCTCAGACGGGATGATCGGAATAGTCTTCTAGGAGTAGTTTCGTCTTCCCAAGAATTGCTTGCCCTTTTGCATCGATAGCCTGGCATCCACACAGGACTTGCTTGGCGGATTCTGCCATCCTCTTACAGAGTGTCCAGTTGCTATCTCCAGTGTTAATTCCAATTTTCTGTAGGTGTCTTTTCAGTGTGCAGAGTCCTGCTAGACAACCTACTAGTGCACGATGATTACCACTAAGCCTTAGCAGTGCTTCAGTCTTCTTCTTTGATAGGCCCTTTACAAGGTCTTTCCATGAATTTGTGTAGTTGTTTTGTTCCAGTGTCTTTTGTGTTTCTCTTGAAGTCTGATACGTGCGTTTCGCTCCCGCCATTTCGCCCAGACTGTTTCGCACCCCGCCGTTTTGTCCCAGTCGTTTCGATCTAGGCGTGTCGTCCCAGCGCTGGTTCGCCTCTAAGATAATGTATGAATACGATTCTCTCATATGTGAATATGTAATATAATTGTAGACATTATTTTTATATTTTGCAAAAGTTGAGTTGCTAAATAGAATACATATTATATTAAACTACACAAAATGTTTATAATTTAATTAAAAACTATTGTAATGTAAGTACATAATTCTTTAAAAATGTTGTATTCAAAGTTATTTGCTTGGACGTACTCCTTGTGTATATGTTTGTAATGGAGTGCGGTAGATATAGTATCATATAGATGTCGCTAGAAAGCTAGCACCACACACACACATGTCAATATACTGTTACGTAGAACGGTCGTGTATTATTTTCTATTTAGTAAACTGATTACTGAAAAAAAAATGGCGCAGTCCAAAGCTAAGTAATAATAAGCTAATGTGGAATAACATATCTAGTTATCTAGTACTAGTCTTAAAAATACTTTTGTGAAATTTACGTGACCCGTGACCAAAAAACCTAACCTAAAATTGGAGACTATTGGGTACAATTTTAGATTCTTTACTTTCTGCTTTTTCGAAGTATAATCGAACAAGTAACATGGATGTAAGATTGCCAGAACCACTCTCATTTGAGGTAATGCAGCCCAAAATTTCAAACGCTTAAACAAAATTTTAAAGTTTACTTAATGACGCCTGGGACAGACACTAATATTATGGACGAAAAGGGGTGGAAATGTATAACACACTCAAGCTAACTGAGAAGCAAAAAGAAGATTATGAGAAAGCAATGAAGGAAGTGGAGAATCTTGTAACACTGAAGAAAAATGATGTTCACCAGAGATTCATGTTTTATAACCGCAAACAAGAAGGTGAATCTTTTGATCATTTCTTAAGAGACTTAAAGAAACTGGAGAAAAACCGTGAATTTAGAAATGAACGTAATTAAATGATTAGGGACAGAATAGCATTTGGCGCCAAGAACAGAGAAGTACAAGAAAAGTTGCTACGGATGACTGAATTAACATTAAGTCGGTCGAGGTATGCAGAACCAATGAAGTATCCAGTGCACAAATCAAAGACGTGCAGCAAAAGGAAAAACGATTTTTAGTAATTAGAAAAAGATAAATAGGAATAATGAAGAAAAGAATAAGAAGACCGAAAAGAAGAGTTATGAATTTAAGTACACAAGGTGTGGAAAAACATATAGTCTAAAAGAATGTCCAGCTTTTAGAAGACGTTGTAACAAATGTAAAAAATATAACCACTATAAAGAATATGTGTAAGGATATACTTGTACAAGAAATAGAACAAGATGATTCAAAGAATTCAGATAGGGAAGATCAGGTAATAATTACATGTATTTCTATTAATGAGACAATTAAGATAGAAAATGAAAGTGTACAAGTGAAAATAGGCAAGTGTACAGGTAAATGTCATTTCAAAATTAACATTGTTTAACATACTTAATAAAAAGAGCGTCACATTAAATAAAACTAAATTAGTCTTGGAAAGTTATGGTGGTTCTAAAATACGTCCATTAGGAACAATAAATTTACATTGTGAAGTGATAAAGGAAAAATATGTATTTAAATTCATTATTGTTGAATGTAAATCTAAAACAATCTTAAGCTTAAAATCTTGTATAGATATGCAATATGCTAACAAGGTAGATAATTTAGGTGTTACTAAGACGCAATATGAATTTATTAAAGAAAATGTAGGTGTATTTACGGGCATAGGAAAGTTTAAAAGAAAATGTATTTTAAAAGATAGGGAAGGTAGTAAACTTGTTGTAAAGCCACCACGGCGAATACCTTTCTCATTAAGAAGTAAGTTAAGAGATAAGTTGCCCAAAGTACCTTAGATCTAATGGTCAAGCAGAACGTGGAGTCCACGCAGTTAAACGGATGCTGAGAAAATGCGATGATCTGCAATTAGCACTATTTGAACGTCATAATGTGCCAGTAACGGGTAGTAAGTCCCCAGCACAGCTTTTAATGGGGAGGCGAGTAAAGACAAAGGTTCCAACTGCAACACTTTTATTGAAAACCATTATGAAGAACGGGCGAAACTAAATCAAAACAAGAACTATACAAACATTATTACGACAGATCAACTTTAGTAAGACCAGAGTTTAATCCAAAGATATAGTAGTTGTGAAAATGGAAGAAGGTGGAAGAATAGACAAGAAGATGGAAGAATAGACAAGAAAATGGACGCAAGAATTATAAATAAAGATAAACATAATCCTTGTTCGTATTGGCTAAAAAATGAGATACGAAACATAATACGAAGAAATAGACACCACCTAAGAAGATCAAAAGGTGATATTTCGGAAAAAAGGGAAGAGGATGGGGATCAAGCATGCCATACATGGAGAACTAATCACAAGAAGTAATTCAAATTTTGTTTGTGCAAGTTATTCGAGATGAACTACGTTTCTAAAATATTTTCATCCATGCAGTATTGCCGCTTCTATCTAAACCTGGTAACAACGCCTTTAATTCAAATGGAACAGCTTGCAATCTCTTATTAAATGGACGGTAGAGCACAAAGTACATACCAAATTGAACTGCCAAGGTGTCACTTCTTTACGTGGTCGTAATCATCTATGAAGATTCTGAAGTTTCTCTGGGTTCGGTTGTCGAAATAGTTGTCATTCAAATATGAGACATCTGTATTATGAACACTACACGTGCAAGCAAATCGATTTTAGTAAATAATAATCATGTGGTTGTTGAAAAAAGATTGTATGTACAACGGCGGAAAAGTATCTTTATTTAAATCGTTTGTCTGCTCACCTGAACTGCGTTTTAACTCATAACCTCAAAACTCATTCGATAAAACTTATCTTTCCAGTCTTGATATGTAAATAATTATTGATTTTGGCTGGTTTGAAATATTCATTTTTAATGACATTACTTATTTCACGTGTTGAGTAGACCACCAGCCGTAAATTCTTGCACACTGTTTAAATGAATTTTTATGATGAAATTTTATTTTGATTAGCTTAAACTATATTTAAATAATGGTAAAACTAAATAAGCTTGCTTAAGAAATAACATAGAAATACAGACATACTCACATCACATGTGAAAAACATGGGTGATTGAAGATATGACATATGAGCAATTGGCTGAGAGTTTGTGACGCAATATTTCAGGATTACAAAATTAGTCGTCTGACTATACGGATAGATTTCCTTTTTCCCTCTAAAAATGTGGCGTTACATTACATTTGTTATAACTTTGTGACTTGAGGAGTTATAACTTGCAGATGAGATATTTCTCTTAAGCCGAAGTGAAAACTACACACTGAGATCGATGTGTTGTAAAAGATAGATTATGTCATTTTAATTAGTCCGTATAATGCTTATCGCCAAGAAAGTTGTTTATTATTACTAAAGTAATCTGACTTTATCATACTAATCGCAAAGGGTTTGTTTTGTATTATATGATTCATTTCGCACCCAATGAATATACCTATTAAAATATTCTATTACTGAAATCTTATATAACGCCTCGCTCTACTATTAGACGAATATGCTATTCTGTGCAATAAATTTTCGTAACTGCACTAATAAAAATTGGATATAATATAAATGTGGAGCATATAGTATATGGTGCCAGGATGAGAGAGGTCTGATTGTAACTACTAGATAGGACTTTTGATATGCTGGGTTAATGAAATCTCGACCAAATTTTGCGTAGGTATTAATCAAAATATGGGCTTTTAAAGTTGAACATAACTTATAAGCTTAATTGCGAATTTTCGATGCGGAGGTTTGGTTATATCACAGATTACGCGTTTTCTGCTAACGGTGAACATTACAAGGGTATGTTAATTCCTTGGTGATTAGAGCTATAGTTGGGCGAAGTTTGGGGAGGTTGTTAATTAGTTCCATTGCAAGATTCCCTAATAAGTAAGAGTACTTTTGTTTTATTGACAGCAAAATAATATAGTATTGAATGAACTACAATAAATATTGTGAAATTACTTAACGAAAGTTTTCAGTACAATAGCTTTTTTTTAGCAATTATTAACATGCACGTGAAAATAAAAAAATAAAAAAAAATTATCAAGAAGTAAAATGCCTCCGACACCGTAGCAACATCAGAACTATTTATTGCAGCAGTAAAGAAGGCATGGCAGAAGATACGAAAGAGAAGTTGGATCTAATAATATAATAACTTGTTAAACGAAGAAACTACTACTTGATACTGCAGAAACAGTGATCGGCAATGAAAACGAATTAGCAGAACAAGATATATAATGAAGTTATAAAAGACTTAAGGATGAATAAAAGTGCTGAAGAAAGTGAAATTCCTGCAAAAGTAAGGAGGAAAACAAGGAGGACAGAAATTTCAATAGAAAATAGGTCACTGGATAAAAAGAGTATGGAAAAAGGAAATAATACTTAAAGATTGGAGTAGGGTACTTGGCGCAACAATTTGACCCATTTACAAGAAAGGTGATAAGATGCAGTACAAAAATTACAGAGTAATTGCATCTTTAGACATAATATACAAAATCGTTGTCAGACTAATACGGAAGAGACTGAAGAGAAACGAAAAGAGGGGTCCTTTGATATTCTCTGTCAATATTTTCCATTGCGATAATTTTTATTTACTAACACATTTCCACTTGTATAATTTCTCTGCTAAGAGTTATAATGTTATGGCGACATCTACTATAGAATATATAAGTTTCTAGAAAAATTAAATTACAATGCCCTATTACAAGTGTCCTTTTTTAAGGATGTTAGGCATGAATGGGTTAATAACAACTACTATATCAATATGATAGGCGATATGGACTCCAGTTGTATACCTATAAACATTTAAGCATTAAATTTTATATTGCAAATAACTTCATTATGCGGAATTTAGTCGATCCAGATGCTTATTAAATTTGTATAATACTGGGTAATTAATGTTTTTACTGCCGCAATATTTAACTTACTAATATTTACTTTTTCTACGAAAAATATAATATCTATTATAATAAATATATAATAAATATAAGCTTATTATAAGAACGTTGTGGCTCGTAATATAAAATATGTTTGTCTCTGTAAAAACTTTAAAATATAGGTATTATATTACCGTATGTTACACGTCTATTAAAAAATATAATTCTTTGCGAATGAAATCATATAAATTTTGCGGAAACCACGTAGGACCATAAGAAATAATTTGTAATAAGCAATAAAATTCCTTTGTAATTCTAAAACTATTGTTCAGTAGTGGTTTGATAGAGTTAAAGTAATTGTCTGATCTTATAACCAAAAGATGTTGCTGCCATAGAGAAATTCAAGTTATTATCCAATTTGTTTGAAATTTACTATAATATAAAGTCCATTGAGAAATATGCTGTATTTTAGAAACACATAAGTTAGAGCTTTATACGATAGCCATACATATATTTAGAGCAGTTTAACTGGATTTTTATCATGAATATGCGGCTTATATACATTTCTCATTATACAGTCCCCTAAAATCCAAATTTTATGAATATCTGTTTAAACACATCGTACAGAACTATCTCCTGCTGCGTTCAATCGCGCACTTGTATAGAATATTTCGAATGTTGCGAACGAAAGCCAGTATCTGCTAACGTTCCTACAACGGCATAATTTTGGATTTAAGTAAGCTGTTTATTGCCATAATTTTTTTTTTATTATATACACCGATGTATGATGTTTGGATCCGAGCCGACTTAGTAGTTTTGCATATCTCTTTTAAGTACTTGCAAACTCTTAAAATCAGAATTTAGGCGTCTCTGAAATAAATGGTTTGGATAAAATAAACTCCCGTCTAAAATATGAATTATTCATGCGAATAACCTTTGACTTAACAAACTAGAGTGGATTTCAGCAATATCTTAAATTAAGTGTAAAGATGATAACGGAATAACGAAGATTACTTTAGTTCTCAACTGTAACTGCGACTAGTAGCTAGTACCTAATACTATTTCTGTACGCGTTCCTAGCTATTGCTTTTAAATTAACAACACTATCTAGCTTATTTTGTAATAAAATAGCGATTTTGTTTTTAATCACGAACCTAACAGAAGTATTTTATGAATAAAACTCTGCATTAAGGTATCTTCGATTATACGCGTTTATATCTATGAATATTGAAATGAATTCTGACCTAGCAGTTATACCATGGGGTGTATAAAATTTCAACTTGATTAAAATACTGTTAAAGGAAAGGTATAAAGTAATTGGTCATCACAAGATTCTCGATATTTCAAATGTTCTTTGCTACTGGTTTCGTGTAATACACATTTAAGTAAGAATATAATATTTGTCTAGGATAGGGTTATTCTACGACTGTGCATAACTTGATAGAATGTTGTTGGTAGACTGCAATGATATGTTTATAAAATAACATTAAAAATTTAAATACTAACCAGTAAAATTTCACGTCATCAAGATAAATATAAGATGATATATAACTAGAAATATAAATATACCAATTAATATTTATATATATATATACAGGGTTTTCCACGGTAGCCGTTCGTTAGAAAAAACCTGGAACTCTGAATTTTTGGAATCAAAGATTCTCTTTCATTTTAAAATATTTTCAGGGTCTTACCGGTTACACCGGAAGTCGCCATAAACTTTCTTATTTTAAATGGAACATCCTGTATATTATTTCATTTTTAAATTCCTGAGAAAATTTTATGATGAGTTCTAATAGGTTCTAATCACAGCAGGGGAGTTCTTTCTCCCCTGCTGTGGGCTACCCTGGTAGACGACCTAATTCGGAAGCTGACCGGCAGGGGATTCCATTGCCTTGGGTATGCTGACGACCTTACAATAGTCGTCAGAGGGCGGTTTCCAAAGGTTCTGGTGGAGCGTATGCAAACCGCTCTTAACACAGTGGCGAAATGGTGTAAACAAGAGCGACTATTAGTCAATGCTCAAAAAACACAGGCTGTCACGTTTACAAGAAAAAGGACGCTAGAAGGCTTAGAGCCACTAGTGATAGGAGGTGAACGAATTCCATATGTCAAAGAGGCGAAATACCTGGGGGTATGGTTTGATCAAAGGCACACATGGTAACGTACGGAGCAGTAGCATGGTGGCCAAAGCGTTGGGTGGTGTGCAGAGGCTGGCGTGCCTGTGCGCCACGAGGGCGATGAGATCGACCCCTACCACCGCGATGGAAGTAATTCTGAACCTGCCACCATTACATATCTTTGTACAAGGAGCCGCAAGGTGCACGGGGCTGACTATAAAAAGCTGCTAGACGAACTCAAGGAGGCACCTCTTTTAAGAATGCCATGTGATGCCATGGTTCGAACTCCTAACCTAGATAGGAAATATCAGGTTATAATACCAGATAAGAAGGACTGGGAGGCAACTGCCCCGGTATGAGCGGACTCAAACTGGTTTACTGACGGCTCTAAAACGGACTACGGCGTTGGAGCGGGAATATACTCTAAGAAGCCTAAAAAGGCTCTTTCGGTAAGCTTCAGCAAAGACACGACTGTGTTCCAAGCTGAGGTTGCTGCAATTCATCACTGTGTTCGAGAGATAGAAAGATGTACCGAACCGGGTAAAAGCGTCGCTATCTTCTCTGACAGTTAGTCCACACTTAAAGCGATTATCTCCTCAAGCGTGGACTCTAAGCTGATTTGGGACTGTGTAAGCGCCCTAAATGAGGTGGGCACCCAAAGGAAAGTAACCCTAGCCTGGGTCCCTAGCCACTCGGGCGTGAGAGGAAATGAGGCGGCGGCTCTTTCGGCACTACCAAATCGCGAATTAAAAAATCCAGCAATGAATGGAGAGTGGTGGCAAAAATCACCAGGACAATGGCAGGCAAAAGAGTTCCTAAAGGAGCAGAGGCCTGAACTCACGAGAGATCTACTGAATAAAGACAGGATGACTGTCAAAATGATTGTAGGTCTGCTGACTGGTCACTGTAGACTGAATAGGCATATGTACAACATAGGCCTGGGGAATATTGAAGAATATTCGAATAATGATCTGCTAAATTTGTTTTATACGCACGGTGAATATGAACGAATTGTCAGACGCACATGTAGATTATTTAACGAGCGATATCCGGACTTACGAGCAATGATTCCTGGAAAATTTGCAAGAATTGAAGCTCGATTTTTGGAAACTGGGAGTGTAAAGGCAACTCGTAATCATCGAAAGCCAGTAATAGATAATGAAGGTAGGTGAGGTGAATGTTTTGGCTTATTTTCAAGCTTATCCACGGAGTTCAATTCCAGCAGCAGCGCTAGTTCCTGGTTCTGACATGATTAAACGATTATTTATATCGTATTTCCAAAATTCATCTGGCTCGGTAATTTATTTCTTTCAAAATTAAACAATATGGCTACATAAAGAATGGGCATGTCACCGTCTGTGATGTCGAAAGTTATTTGTCGCCCCTCACCAATTTCTATGCAGTTTTCAAAAAGATTAATTCCGGAAATAAAATGTCTACAGTCGTTAAAGGAACAAATGCCTCAATTGAATACGAAGTTTGTTAAAATTATAGCAAATTTACTAACAAAGCATTGTAGACTATATAAGCAGATGCAGACGATAGGCCCGACAGAGGGCGTTATTTGTAAATTCGGCAAAAAGCAAAGAGGAAATCCCAATCATATTCTGGGCCATTGAAATGGTTTGACAAAACCAAGGTTTCTATTGCGGAGCTCGGTGCTATGTAAGGAAGAAACTCTGAAAGATGATTGATCTAATTAAAAAGGCAAAATTAGAGAGTGTTTTCTAGGATAAAGAATATAATAATATACGTAAAAAGTTTTGATGGAGCAGGTCCTCATAGCCACACCATTGATAATCTAATCTAATCTAAACTCTATCAAAATTTAAAGTATTTTTGTTCGGGCAGTAAAACTCGATGCTTTTCTAATATTTAACTGTCCCTTTGCAAGTGCATAAATTCGCGTAAAAGTTAAGTTTATGCGAATCCTATATACATGACTAAAATACTTTTTGTTTAGTAATTTACGTAATAAAATAGTGTCGATTGCATCCTTTGCATATTTAAATGATCGCTAGTGGCAATTTCATCGCCATTAAACAGGCAATTATGTTATTATTATCATGAAACAATAAGTACAATGGGCAATTACTTTATTGGAATGATTCAAGTCGCAATTCTACCTACAATCCCTTGCCACGACATTCTGTCGACGTGGTAACGGTTCTTCATTTAGATAGTAATTTAGTAGTATTTTATCATAGTTATTTATTTATTTAGACAGAAAAAATGTCGTTCGTTGTAAGAATTTATGATTATATTATGGCCGAATGGACAGGTGAGTTAATGTTTGATATGTGTGATGTTAGAAGCTAATCTTGAAGCATTTCCTAAAAATTTAAGTTAAATAACAAGGGAACTACCCACTTTCCCCAGGAATAAAATAATATATTTCTCTATTCAGATTGTGCTGCATCTAATCGTAAAGCCATAAATTTATTCCGGCAATTGAGAGCATCGAAAAAATTATTAAACTTAGAGAGCTATAATCCGTTACCTAGTGAACTACGAAATTGGTCAAAATTGCAACGAATAACAAAAAAGTCTAGTAGATGGTCACAACGAAGCAATAACACAAAAGACCAAAAAATTAAAGAATATAACCTCCCAGCATCATTAAACAGAGAGTTAGTTTATCGACTTGGGTGAGAAAATGGATTTGAAACGTCAGTGCTAGGTAGAAATATGACTTGCCGCGTTTTTTGCCAACCCTGAAAAATCATATTTTTCCCGTAAATGTTCCTTATATGAAATCGGATAAAGCAATCCACACCAATTTTTTTCGGTATAAATGAGTGGTGTCAGAACTTAGTTGCCGACCGTTATAAACGGAATAAATTACACACTCATTTTTAAGTTGCTGCCATATAAAAACTACTACAATTGAGACAATTCCTTTTTCTTAAGATGTTTAAAATATTCTCAAAACTTAATAAAATCTGACCACTAGTTTTTGAGAAAACAGAACAAAAATGCCAAAGAGTATTTTTCCAACGATAAAATTGCTACCCTTCCCTTAAATATTTTTAATTAGTCTACTTAAGTTTACAACAACAAACAAAACATTTTTTAGTTGAAGTAATAGGTCAAATTTATAAAAAAAGAAATAGTATTTGGCGTCTGAAAAATATTTTATTATTTACTCCTTAAAAAGCCAACACTCAGAATAGAAGCTATATGTTTTGATGAAATCACTGTCTATTGTCTTACCAAAAAGCTGTGTGAAGGAACATGACATGCTTTTACGTTTGGAAATAACGATTTACGATAGCAGAGAGAGTTATTGTTCTTTATTTTTATCGTACCGAATCTATTTGCAAACAAATTCCATATGAAAATGGAATACGTATGAAGAAATACGGTAGATACATCTGGAGTTCAGTTTGATTTGAATTGCTGGCGCTTCTGTATATATGAGAATAGATCCTCGCTTCATCGAAGCAACTTTATGTTTTCCTATGTACTTTTTGTACGCAAACTTCAGGTATTGTGAGCTAAATTCGTACGAACCCAAAGTTTCTGGGAATATTTCTGAAGTAGTAGAGTTAATTTAGGTCCGGGGAAGCCACAATATTCGAAAAGTAATCATTTCATAGTCGCACTTCAGATGTTACCTATGAGCATAAAAAGATTGTATTTATACAACTTTGAGTTCATTACACTTACAATACATCAAAATTAAAATGGGCGTGTTGTGATTTCAGAATAGTGTAAATTGGACTCATTTGTATATATTGGCTGCTGTGGAAATTAATACCCATTTCACTACAAACGGTGAGCCACTTGTAGTTTTTTAAAATTTTGCTTAGTTGTATGGCTCCATATGTTTATTAGATAGCTAATATGGGACGTAAATGTGCTGTGAGACACAGACTTCTTCAGATATTCTGGTACTATGTCTTTAATTTTCTGCATTGCTGCTATAATCATGGTGTTTCTTTTTATCAAATTTTTTACGTGGGTATCCCATTTTAGGTCATTTTGTATGGTTAATCCTAGATATTTTATTTGGCAGGTTTGAGTTATGGTTTGTGTATTAATATTGATGTTAAAAATAGGTTTATATTTCTGTTGTTGTAATTACCATGTACTCTGTTTTGTTCTCATTTATCGTTATTAGACTATTATAGCACCGACCTTCTATTTATTCCACATCTTCTATAATGTGTTGCTGCAGCTGTTCGTCATTCTTGCTTGAGCAAACGATGCATGCATCATCTGCGTATGCATATATTTATAACTAATCTTTTAGAATTTCCGCAATTACTTTTAATAAAAAAAAACGGGATGTGCAAATATGGAAAGGAATTGATTTCTTAAGATGTAATTAAAGTTACTCAAAGTGGCTCTGTTTGTATTGAACCAGTTAAAGTTGGTGACATTGATAATATAAACAAAGTAGTGGAACAAATGCTTCCTCAACTTTTTTCAAATTCAAATATATGTTTTTCTTCCGCTCAGATATTTTACTGGTTATCCGTTTAAACTGAAATTAAATGATTCATAAAAACCTCATATTTCCTCATTTATTTATGATAGCGTCAGGAGGAATAAAAATACAACAGCTGGTCAATAGTCAAACAGGAATGATGAAATCTCGACCAGGAACCACCATGTATAGCATGTTGGCAAAGTTTTTGTTTTGTCGTTGCACTTTACTTGGCCAAAAATGTATTTTAACAACCAAAATAAGGTAGCCATCAAATATCAAACTATCGGACATTTTAATTCTCAAAAAAGAAGATATGAAAATTTTGCACTTTATTTGGGGTAATAAATGAACGACTGTAACGGTACTAATAACATTAGGAAGCAAGATAGTAAATCAAGGACAACTGCAGAAATGTTAAGAATTGCCTTTTTCATTAATATACTATTATGGTCATTTTTTGCCATTTTAAATTGCCCTTCGGAGGATTACATAAAAAGCATTCTGAAGTACATTTATAAATATTGAATTTTTTGGTAGAGCATCCATTTTATAAAAATAATAGAGAGTATTGAAGTCAGGAGATCCCATCAACAATTTATCAACTTGCATCGATGCCTCCTTAAATATTGCAAATGGTTTAATGTAGTAGGTATAATTACTTAGAAAGTTAGAAACGTATGATGAAGTATCTTTTTTCATTGAAAGTTCCTTCAAACATAAATGGTCCTCCATCAGGCGCTCTTAGAATACCCATCAAAACCCGTAAACCAAAAAGATGTGATCTTGCCCTATTTACCTGACATTCGGCAAACGTTTCTATAAAAATCTAGGGAAATGCTATACTGTATCTGTGCAGTGTTCAATACAATATCATTTTGGTTGGATGTACAAGAGATATTCATTAATTTCGTTTCTTCGTTGGTGTATGAAATGTCTCATACTATGAACAATAATTGAAATGTCAATGTCATGCTTTAATATTTCATACCTATCCTATTTTCATTGGTAGAATCACTTCCTGTGCAATTAAAACATTACATTAGAAACTGTTAAAATGTCATACCGGGTATACAAAAGTTTCGGGACGGTCAAATATCTCGAGAAATACAATTCGAATCAAAAAACATCATTTTAAAAAATCTATTCAAAAACACTCTTTAGGTGGGAGAAACGTGAACTTTGAAATTTTAAATGGAAATCGAAATTTTTTTCAATTCTTGATGGCGCTGAAATTCACAAGAAATAATTATTGTGAAGTTCAGAACATTTGATTTTTGCATTGACTTGATGCAGGTGTTCTATATTATCTAAGCACTAGTGGATACGCCTATGAAAAAATCCAATAGAAACTGGTCAGGAGAAGGAGGAAACAAGGGACAAAGTCAAAAAGTTGTTTCTCATCATCTAATAAAACTACATGTAGTATTGTTACCTTAAAACGGCATTGAAACATAAATACTTAACCCTTTGTTAGTCGCTAATGTTTAAAAAATACACTGTCAAGTGGTATCAGTAAGTAAATATAAGTTAGTGTAGGCAACTTCCCTATTCTTTTTTTGTGCTGCAATCCTATAAGGTCATCAATTTCTTTCCCTGTAGTGCGTTAGAAGCCCCAAAGTGGAGCGCAACAAATCTTATAACAGTTTTAATACTTCTCAGTGTATGCAGTGCACATAGTTGCTAGCAATGTAAGTTATTTTCAAAGCTATTGATAGGATGGTTCCGATTCTTAATACGCCTTAATTTAGAAGGAAAAATTGTGATAACTCTTTAAACATTCGGAGGAGGTATGGCGAACCCTATATGAGAACGCTCGCAAAAGTAGGCAGATTTCAAATACGAAAAAAAAAAAAGTATAGCATTCCATTTAGAAAAATATAACGCCTGGCACGGCGTTATGAAACAGCGTGTACTTATATGTGTAACTAATTTTAGAATACGAAACTACAGAATACCTACACCTTTTCTTGATATTTTTCTTTTATAACTTTTACAATATCGGATATATTGAGTTTCACCACATTAATGCGCCACCCTGTATGTTAAAAAAAAGAGTTAAGAGATCGTTAAAGCGTATCGTTTGAAAAATCTAACGATAATTGCTAAAATGTATACGATGTGATACGGAATAGGACTGAATATATTTCATATTTATTAACTGCAGTGTCCGTTCTTCACCCTTTGCAACAAAAATTTATAAACTACACGATTCACATGAAATTGCCATCGCTGGTCTCGTCAACGGAAACAAATAATTTCATAAAACAAGTAGGTATTGTATACCAGTCGCTGCGACTAATCGCACCCGCAATCGTACTGAAGAACAAAATGAAAAAGACAAGTAGAGTAGGAGAGAAATGTACAACACTATGCGAATGGAAAGAAAATAGTGTTACTTACTATTATAGTGTAGTAGTTGTCACGAAAGATGTCCTGCAAGGAACACTTTGCAATTATGTATACACGTGCTAAATGCGAAAATATTATAAGTTGTTTGTGTCTATTCTTTTTTTATATTTCTTGTCAAGGTATGATTCTATTTTATGCATCTAACAATTTTATTAAAAAGATTACTGTTAAAGTAAGAATATTTATATCTATTTTCATTTAAGAATTCCTTATTATGCAGCGTATACAAAATATACTTAGCGACTAACTATGTTATAGCATGCACAACAACCAACAAAGGATTAAGTAGATAATTCGTTGAACAAGCGATTGCAATAGCAATCGCTGGAATAATATTATATTGCTCAATTAATTTCACTAATGCTTTTGTACACCTAAAACAGGTGCTGAACCAATTCTCCAAACAGGTAATCTCGCCGTTTTCTGATGTAATCTGATCTTGTAACATTATATTTCAGATCCGAAAACGAAGGATTGGGTCATCAACAAACCGCCATTGTTAATTCCGATTGTAGCACTTTATTGGGTATTCTGTATCGAAATCGGACCCCGCTTCATGAAGAACAGGCCCCCATTCAAGATTACCAGAATCATACAGCTATACAATATTAGTCAAGTAATCATAAATATCCTGCTGGCGTCCACGGTAAGTACGAAACTTGTGATAGCCGGTAGGCAAAAAGTAGATATGTGCGTCCACTACGAGACGGTGCGTTGCAGGGATTCGTCTTTGTGCTCCATTATAATTGGCTGTGTCAGCCGTTAGATTATAGTTTAGACCCAAGGGAGATAAAGGTAGCGTCCACGCTGTAATATAAACACTCCGGACTGAAATGATATTTGATCTTATTTTGCAGGTCACGTGGATAGGGTGGTGTTATTGTGCTACGAAGCTCTTCGACTTATTAGATACGGTAAGGAATGTTATTTCTGTTTCCCCTTTCAGTTATATTGTATTTTTCTATCCTTCTATTAGTTGCTTGAATAGAGGCAGACATTAAAAAGAACTGACATTTATACAATTTCAACCGCAGTTATTGATATTGTGTTATTAACTTACACTGAGTGAAAGTTCATTCTATTCGCAAACAATGTGCTTTAGGAAAAAAACGGTAGCTTGCAATAGTGCAATATTGAAAAAAGAGGAAAGCATATATTTTTAGAACTAGTACAAAAGAATTGGATGGAGTTGACAATAAATATGATTTGAAATTTACTTGGGCTGAAACTTGTTTATCGTTTACTTTCAATTTTTCAAAATCTAGTAGGCGTTTATACAGCTAAGTAAAAACTGTTTTCTTTTAAGATAAAGTATCTTTTCTATTCACGTATGTCGGAATGTTACTAAGAAATGTTGTTCAGAATGAAATGTTAAGATGGTATCCAAATTTTTTAAATCACCAGCTTATTTTGACAGATAGATAGATAGATAGATAGATGGTATATTGTCGTCAGATCACAAGATATCGACATTGTTAATGTACAGAGTGGAAATTACAGTCAAGCAAAATTTACAATAAAAGTAAATGCAATAAAGCAGAAATGGCAGCAATGGTAATAATAATTATGGTTGTGGTAATAAACAATAACAGTGAAAACAATAAGACAAACATAATAGGCAGGAAGTGTCAAAAAGAGAAGCCTGCAGGTACATCAGAGACCACTACTCATTAAAAATTGCGAGGAATTTGTCAACAGAGTACACGCAGCGGTCCAGTAGAAGCCCACGTAGCCTTTTTTAAAAACGTTTAACTTTGGGAATCGACTTGAAGTCATCGGTAGGAATGTTAAAAAGTCTAGTTCCAATTGATAATGGACCACGCTAAGTCAGGGAAAGAGTATTGAAGGCCTTTCTAAGGGGGTTGTTATATCTAGTATTGTATGTATGAAAGTCTGAAAATATAATCCATTATTTGTCAACTTCGTTTTAAGTAGAATATTTACTATTTTCGTTCACAGTAGGTCAATATATTACTTGAGAAAGTTGGTTAAAGCAAAATGTTATGGATTTATACAAATTTATGGACTGATCAACCTACTATCCTTAATACATGTATTATAAGGCTTATTTTATTTCCTCCAGGGAGACTTCCCCTTTCTTTGATGTGGCCTATGCTCTTTTCTTTCTTTCATTTTGTTTGCTCTTTGTTGACGTTTCCTTTATCAATGTATTAATTATTTCGGTCTTTGGAAATAGAATTTACTTTATTTTGATAAATATGATGGAGTTGACACTAGGAGAAAAATCTTCATTACTAATTTTAAAACGGGCATACGAGAGCGCTCTAAGAAAACTAGTTGGAAATGCCGAGGATTATCACTAACAGCGCTATGAATAGAGAGAAGAAGGCTTTTGTGAAGAATCATTTACATAGTACCACCGACAATGTTTGGAATGCCTTAAGGACAGTTGGTATCTCTAGGAATAAGTCATTCCCTATTCCTGAATTCTTGTGTGAACCGAATAAGATAAACAAGCATTTCACTCGCCCACTTGATAATTTCTCTCTTACCGGCTGCCAATATGCCAGCTTTTTTAAGGCCCATTAATAAGTTAGAACTACAGCAACCAATTAGTGAGATTAAGAGTAGGTCAACTTGTCAACATTTCTGGGTCTTCCAGATGATGTCATTGGTTCCCTTGTCACACTAATTAACGACTCATTTGTGAAACAGCTATTAAGGTCCCTCTTCATAAAAGCAATGATAAAGACGATCTCAATAATTACCAGCCAATTGCCCTACTCCCAGCCTTATCCAAAAAGTATTGAGAGATTGATCAAAAAACAGCTTATGGTTTTTTTTAAAAAAAATTACACCCCTCGGACAGTTTGGGTTCTTGCCCAATTCCAATACTGCCGACTCCTTCTTCTTGGTCTTCAATGAAGTATTTAACAATATCAATAATAAACAGCAACAGTGTTCTGGGACTTATCTCAAGGCTTTGACTGTGTCAGTCATGACATCCTAATGAAAAAATTATTTTACTATAGGATTCGTGGTACTCCTCTTGAATGGTTTAAATCATATCTTTTCAATAGGAAGCAGATAGTGAAAGGAAATAGTTCCTGCTTATCGTGTACGGGAATTGACTACGGCGTTCCACAGGGCTCAGTGCTTGGTGCAATACTTTTCCTTCTTTTTATCAATGACATCACCAATTTAAAGATCAGTGGTAAATTTTGTCTATTCGCAGTTGACACTAGCATCACTTGGAGCAACCCAAGTAGGGAGGACCTACAAAGTATTATATCTAAGGACATAACCATCATCAAACATTGGTGTAACTGCAACTGCGTTTGTTATAACAAAGACAAAACGGTGGTTCTACCTTACAAAGGCGCACTGCAGCAACCTTGCCTATTTGATAATGACACCGTCAATATGGTTCAATCTGTTAAATTCCTGGGACTTATCGTTGACAATACTCTTAAATAGTCTCTCCATATCTACACTCTCACCAAAAAATTGTCTTTTGCGTGCTTTGAAATCAGATCTGTAGCCAGGGAGCTCAATTCTTCTACTGCTCGCATTACTTATTTTGGCCTTTTTGAATCCCATCTTTGCTATGCGCTGCCCTTTTGGGGCACCTGTAGTTTGTACAACTTCAATAAAGTTTTTAAACTGCACGAAAGGGCAATTCGCTACACATTTCAACTAGGGAATAGAGATCACTGCCGACCATACTTTTTAAACTATAATATCCTGACCCTCCTTGCACGCTTCATCCTGGAATCTGTCTCACTAGTTCGTAAACATATCAAGTATTAGTGATTTACCCAAAAGACTTGTTCATAACTACGTTACGAAACGGTTGGAACTGGACCTTTACTTACCTGTACCCAGTTCAGAGTTAATTAAGAACTCAATCTTCTACGATGCAATCAAGCTCTACAACCTTCTCCAAATCCAACTCAAATCGATACCAACATACGTCAAGTTTCGCAGAAAGGTAGAATCATACCTTCTTCAGCAACCTCTTTACGCTGTCAGCGATTTTTGCGGAGAGGGGTAACATTAAATTTGTTTTCCTTCAAACTTTCATTTCCTCTTTTCTTTCTTTGTGCGGGGTGCGCAATCCTCTGATTTATTCTTTGACGACTTAGTGTATCTGACACTTTATATCTGTGTTTAATGTACCTATATGTACCTTTTCAATTATTAAATTTGTTAATTACTCTGCTTTGTCCACAAAATTAATTTTTAATTTTTCATGACAATAAAGCACATTATTTATTTATTTACTTAATGATCTCCTTCAATTTTATAACAACAACCGCATAGCCAGTTTTAGATTTAATTTTGTGGTGGTGAGTGATAGACAGGAACTCAAGGCTATTAATTCTATTAAAAGTAATGCTGTAGATATCGATGGTCTAAATATAAAATTAATTAAACTAGTTTGGCCTCATATAACACCTTATTTAAAACAAATTATAAATTTTTGTATCACAGAAAGTACTTGTCTTGGCAACGAGCTATCTAAAATCAGCAATGCTACTACGTTTTCTGATTTTAGACCAAATAGTATATTACCAATATTGTCAAAGGTCACTGAAAAGATATTAACTTAGCAATTGCAGAACTAACTTTGTTCATAAAAATAATATTGTACCTGAGATCCAGTCGGGCGTTCTATATGGATTTATTTGCGCAACTGTATTACTCACAATTACTATAGACGATATCATTTCAGAATTGGATAAGGGAAAAGCTACTATCTTGTGCCTTTTAGATTTTTGCAAAGCGTTTGATGCCATTGATCATAGCCTGCTTGCATCTATTCTGCATTTTATGTGATTTGATGATGTTGCTATACAGATGTTGATGTCGTATCTTGCAAATAGAGTCCAATCAATTATACTCAATGATAACTGATCGGACTTCCTTCATGTAACAGCCGGTATTCCGCAGGGCTCAGTTTTAGGATCGCTTTCGTTTATCACCTACACCGGTTACTTTAAAAATAAGGTACGATTTTGTACGTTGCACTCTTATGCGGATGATACACAACTTTATTGTGTTAACATTAATCAGGACCTATGTGTGTGTATTATTGATACGACATTTTCTCAGAATCAATCTTACAAAGTTGGAAATGATATTATTTCCACCAGGAAATTAGAAAACCAGGTTACTACCAGATATTGATGTATATGTTGACAATGTCTAATTGACATGCAAAAATTCAGCGAATAGTTTGGGACTGATAATAGACGAGAAGTTAAAGTTCAATGAACATATTAATAAATGTACTCAGAAAGCTTACAACAGTCTCAGATTAATCTATGGTAATAGAATATTTTTAACCCAAAATATTAAGAAAATGCTTTGTGAAATGTTAGTTTTAACCCATTTTAATTATTGCGATGTCGTTTATTCACTATTTTAAAATTTCGTCGCCATGCGGAAAATACAGAAAGTTCAAACTCCTGTTTGCGTCTAATTTATGGCATTCGACACCGGGAACACATTAGTCATAAGTTAAGGGATGTCAGGTGGTTAAATATGAAAAATCGTCGGATACTCCATGTTGCTTGTCTGTATTATAAAATTATACACTCGGAAAAACCTCTATAACAAAATAACCTCGAGGACGGACGTTCACATGTTGAACATCATTTTTAAAGACACCTTAACACCACGAGCCTATGTACACCAATTTATTCGCATTAGATTACAAATACCTGTAATAATATTCCTCGACTTCTTAAAGGTAGTGGTTCAAGTTACATTTTTAAATGAAGATACTTTAATTACCTCTTTGCTTCTCAAATTAGTCTACTGTAGATTGGTGGATGCACGCTCACGGAGGAGTGTTTGTTGTACAGTTGCATTATACGATGTTTTCGCGTGCTTCAATAGATTTCTGCTGGTGTTAAATTAAATGAATTTGTAAATTGTCTTGTGCATTTTCAAAGTGATTTTTCGATGCTTCTGTGGTATAGCCTTAAATTGAAAAACAGACTGGTCTGAATTTCGCTCTGTTTTCCCGTTTCGTTGAATGTATTTCATGTGCCATTGTTTATAATGTTTGAGAAAATAAACAAATAAAAATATTATTATTGTTATTACGTTATAAAAGTAAGAAAACATGAAAATTGTTTTAAGAAGGAACGCACCATTATTTATATGTTACACAAAAATTGTATAAAAAGAAGTGTAAAAATAAATTACAATTTCTACATTTGTGTAACTACCCCCTAGGGATTGTTAAAGATGGCCGATCATTCTGAAAATTTTAATAACTTCTCTTAGGTTTTTTGCTCAAAATAACTTTCATAGCGAGATATTGGCGTACTGTGAATAGAACTTTACCAGCAACGAAATTGACAAATAATGGTTTTATCAACGCGGTCGATTATTCAAAAAAATTGCATGTTGTTATAGCGCCTTTCAATAGCTTTTAGTATCATTTTGGCATACTGTGAACAAAAAAGGTAATTTACTTCAAACGAAAACAGCTACTACTAACCTGTATAGGCCTGCTGTATTAAAATAAGAATAAAATATTTAAAAAATCGAAAGTAAATGAGAAATACGTTTCAGACGAAACAACACCTACTTTTGAAATATTAATTTCCAAATAAAAAAGAAACAATTGTCTATAGTATCTATTGTCAACTCCATCGGTGGAGAGCCTGTATAAAGGAATCTTGAAAACCACATCTTCGATTTGCTATAAAAATGATCATTTCCAAAGCTTGAAGAAGCTTTCAAGAGAGCTTACTTTTAACTAAGGTAAAGTTAGGTAAGTGTGTAGTAAAAATCCATTCCAATCCAATTTCCAGTTGTACGTCTTCAATAGATACGCCTTTTGTAACTGTCAATGAAGAATTTTTTTTAACAGTGTCAAGACAAGTGCGTATGCAAGAGTAGGGTGATAATACATTGCGACCTAATGGGTAATATGGTTCGTGTCAATACTATACATTTACCCAGAAAGATGGGACAGGTGTATAAACGTTGCGCATTTCATATATTAATAGCATTATCCTTTAATATGAGTTTGCTACTTTTTGAACAGGTGTTAAGTCCTGTTTCTAAGATTCTGTTGGGGTTATATAAAATGCCTGCACAATTTTCACTCGCCAAATATTCATTTATTTCCTGCAACTTCCAATTGCTTATTCCGTGACCGCTGCCCGAGCCTTTGGTATTATTTTACTATTTCGTTTGGATATATTCGGATGTCTTTGTAAATACCTAATCAGTCTCGTACTTCATCCGGATGCGTCGGAAATCCTAGTTTTGCTTTACATAGTATTGACTTTTCTAATTCACTTTCCTCAACTATAGTCAAAACAGTGCTTGGACCCATTTTACGATCTAATAAAACCTTGCCTTTAATTTTGTTAAAGATTATACATTTTGGTATTCCATATTTCCTACTTGCTGAAGATATTGTTAAATTATTGCTTCTTATTTCTTTTAAAGCTTCGTTTTCTCATACGTTTCTGCCATTAAAGAGGAAGAGTCGGTTCGACATTGCTATTACAGTTATTAGTTTATTTATGCGGCCGATAGATCTAGCGAGTAAACGCTATGTATGCGGTTGTTAATTTACTGATATCTGCAAATAGGCATCCGATGCCAGTGAACGAACAGAATGTTCATTTATTGGGTTTAACATTCGCACCAGTAAATAAACGAAGGGATTTCATGTTTTACACATTAAAATTAAAAATATTGTAACTCCAATATTTAAAAAAGGTGATAAACTAAAACCGGAGAACTACAGGCCGATATGTCTATTATCAACTCTAAATAAGATCCTTGAAAAAAGTTTACAAGTACAGATGAGCAAATACTTAGTAGATAATAATATAATACATCAAAGACAATACGCTTTCCAAAAAAAATCAGGAACGACATCAGCGGTAAATGATTTGATCAATGCAATAAAAACAAAAGTAGCGCAAGGAAATATAGTAACTGCACTCTTTATAGACATGAGAAAGGCATTTGATACAGTGTCAAAGATAAAACTTGTCGAAAAGCTGGAAAAAATTGGAATAGATCATATAGGGAAACAACTAATGAAAACTTATCTGTTTGAAAGATCACAAACGATAAAAATAGGAAAAAACAAAAGTAAAGAATTATGCGCAAAATATGGGATACCTCAAGGGGGAAACTTACCGCCAGTTTTATATATCACCTACACAAATGACATTTTCAATTTAAAGATTACTGGTGAAATATACGCATACGCCGACGACATATGTATAATATACTCCAACAAACACGAAAATCACATACAAAACCAAATCAATGGCGATATAGAAAAATTGGAAGCATGGTTTAACGACAACTTATTAACAATAAATGAAGAGAAAACAGAATACATGGTCTTCACAAGAAAAAAAAATAAACCAACCTTTACCGTCAAAGTGAATGGACAAAAAATACAAAAAATTGAGCAAACTAAATATCTGGGAATAACAATACAATCTAATTTAAAATGGGATGCACACATAAATAATTTAATTAAGAAAAATACAACAGCTATAGCAGGACTAAACAAAATACGAAAAGTAATCCCGGAACACATGAAAAAACCAATATATAACAGTTTATTTACATCACATATGAACTACTTGATCAACGTATGGAGCGATACAACTAAAAGAAACCTAGACAAACTACAGAGACAGCAAAACAGAATACTAAAGCTGATACAGTCTATGGATAGAAGAACACCAACAACAGAAATATATAAAACAACAAATGAACTAAACATAAAGCAACTAATTAAACAACAAAACTTACTACTCATACATAAAATAGAGAACCAATTAATTAAAACTAACCAGAAATTAACGAGCAATACAGAAATACACACACATGAGACAAGAAGACACTCTCACCTACGAACCGAAAAGACCATATGCAACAGATACAAAACAACACCAACCACAGAATTCATAACAGAATACAATAAATTGCCAAAAGAAATAAAAAATTTAAACCACACAAGATACAAAAAAGCCATTAAAACAATAACTCAACATCAGCATACTTAAAAAATAAGCAGTGGAATCATCATGAACGCCCTCGATGCCAGTAGCTCGGGACGAGACAGGGGTCTCACCATCTCGTGACGAAGATAGAGGGCGAGAAAAATGCAGCACGCCGACGCAGCATATTATGTATATACATATTCTTATATGTATTGTTTTTATGTAGCGTTTTTTTGAATAAATTGTTTGTTTGACTTAAAGCTGTTGGTTTTGCAGTTATATCTGTAACCGAACCAATTAAAATATGAGAGAACATATGATGGTTGCTATTTCAGCCATAAATATTTGAAGGCCAGTTCTCTTATTGACAGTGATCCTTACTTACGTGACTCCTTACTATTTTCTTCACCAAGCAACTGCGTATAAAGCAAGGGCATAAACAATACGTGATTTTGCACAAAATATCAATCTGTGCTAAATGGTTGCCTAAGCAACGATGCAATATTGGTTGTAGATCACGATGCACCCTTCACGGGGCGGGACAAGTACAAAGAGTTCTTATAAATCGAAAGTCAGTTCAGAGTTGTTCATTTACTGGTGCTGTTCGTTCACTGCTTCTGCCCTATTAACTAAAATGAACATAGTGCAAAACATTTTTAATAAATTAGTAATGGTTTAATAATGGTGCACAAAATTATTTACCTTATTAAAAAAATTGTTGGCAAATTTTAATTTAATCTCCACCATAAAACTTTAATGTTTACCGCTATGTTCATTTTGGTTACTACTGAAGGAGACAAAAAAAATTATGTCGGTACCTTTAGAAAAATAAAAAAATATATGTAACAATGTATGTATGCTAATAAATAAGCTGATGACATTCCAAGAAAAAGTATTGTAATTGCAAACTTTGCACTCTGGTTACCAAACAAGACACGCCAATTTCTATGAAACAAAATAATACACCATGGATAAAAAAATGGGATCTACAGAAGTGAAGATTACTTTCTACCACATTTATCAAAGGTACGGACAACATATGGGGGATCTTAAATATTACTTAAAAATTACATCTTATTTTCCAAATTAATTAATAGAAAAGTATTTTTAACAAAATGTAGAAATTTAGATTTAATACCTACCTTCTAAATTTCAAGTTTAGCCATGTAAAGTTTAATGATGGACATTTAAATAGGAAATTTACAACAAAATTAAATTTTCTAATGAGGTAAATAATATTAATGAACCATCATTAAACTATTATTAATTTACTAAAAATATTTTCTACTAGGTATATGTAGATGCCTGTCAATAACAAAAATCTATAATAAGAGTAAGTTGTTCGTGTTTCGTATATGAGGTTAAAACAAGGGCACTTGTGGCTGTGAAACAGTTAGAGGTGATAAGTATGGGATCTTTAATGGTTAGTATAGCAAATAAAAATTGAAAAAGTAATAACATGTAAGGATAATTTAGTAAACATAAAACAAGGCTATAAAACAATTTCGTACCATCGCTTATCATATTGGTAGCTTTACTATTAAGTTCTGGGAGAACGAATGAGATAACGCATTATTTTAATAATATATTGTAATTTTTATTTAATACGTTTTATTCTAATAGTATTTATATTTTTATCAAAAGTTTACGCTTTACTTTCTGTACGTGCATATTTTTAGGTATTTTTCATATTAAGGAAGAAATTTAATCAGGTATCACCGCTGCATCTCTACCACCATGTAATTATGGCGGGCCCATTCGTTTTTGCAACGAATTTCTACGCCAGTGAGTTCTTGGTCACAATCTGTATGATGAATTGCTAGTAATAATCTTTTCTTACTCAGCCGGCCACGCAGTTTTTCCATTCGGCCTGAACATTGTCGTTCATATATTTATGTATTTCTACTACTATTTGGCGTCGCTTGGTCCCAGATATCAGAAATATTTATGGTGGAAAAGACACTTGACAGAATTACAGATCGTAAGTGAGCCAGAAAGGTAAATTATCGTCTCATCGATTTTTGTATTTCCCATTTCAGATTCAATTCATCACGGCATTCGTTCACACAGTGGTGGCGTGGTATCTCGCCTGCGGCGTACCCCTGTTTATCATTTTCTACTTTATGGGTCAGTCGCTGTTCTTCGCCTATTTGTTCATTAACTTTTATGTCAATGCGTATCTAAGAACGAAAAGTTCGAAGAAGGCCGTTGACCTAATGGGAGGCGATTATATGGAAGATGAACCTGCAGAAGCTACTCCAGCACCAGTAGCAAACGGGACAACGAAGAAGACACAGTAAATAATTGTGACCAATGCTCATAATATAGAAACTATTTAAATGAATGTTAAAAGACTAAACGTTTAGAGTGCTACAATATGCATGTTAGTGGTTTTTAATATAATTTTATTTCATATTATTTCGTTTTCTTGCACTATTAAATTTCTTAATACAAAATTATTGATCGAGCTAAATATTTCAAGCTCTCATAGAGTTCTAAAAGTTTCTTTCTAAGGTTACGAAGCAAGACTGCGGACTAAGATAGATACTTCCTAACTAATTTTGCTTAAATAAGATTCGAAATGTTTTTTCGCATGACCAGAGCGAATGCTGAAGCTTTTCTTAAATTAAAGCAAAAATCTGAGGGAACTCTTCTCAATCGTGTATTAAATGAACCCAAAAAGGCACGTAGTCTAACAAAAAAAGATCTTTTTAAGGGGAATAGCAATTATAATATATTGTCTTTGCAGATTTCTACATTTCTTTTCCAATTATAAATTTATTTGTCTATAATTTGCCACTTTAAGATTTCAAAGGGAAGATAAAATTTTAACGTAAATTTTAATTAATAATTAATACACCACCACTGGAGTATACCAAATGTTTTTTTAATTCAGGTATACATGCTTAATTTTTTCGAATTAAATGTTAAGTAAACATCATAACATACATGCAGTGGAATTTATGTGGGGAACTATCTTAATAATTAATGTTGTTATAGAAATTCTTCTAGCATTTTAATTTAAATAATTCATATTGACTCTGTGTGGAGTTACTATATAGGTTGATAATATTAAAAAGGTCTTTTTTATCCTCACAAATTTCTATATTGAAAAATTATTTTGGCGACCGGTATCGCGACAGAACTCGCATCCTCAAGCCACAGCTGGAAAGCAATCCAACAATAAATTAATTAATAATTACCATGACACATCGAACAGGGTGTTAAATACTAAATTGTACTAAATTAAAACGAGGTAAACAATAAGGAAATAAATAATCTAATTTTATTGTACAGTAAAGAATTCTAAGGGTAAAAGAAATTCCAATTTAAAAAGTGACAAGAAAATTAAAGTTGTAGTACTTACAAATGTAGAGTAATAAGAGATAAGTCAAGTAGCTTAAATTGTACCATCATAATATTATAATAGTAAACGATTACTAAATATTTAAGAATATACAAGGAGCAAACTATGAATGTATCATACCGAATTACTTAAAATGAATTATAAAACGCATAACATATTAAAAATAAGTTTATGTTAACAAATAAATAGTAAAAAATATTTAAAAGGATTGTTAGTTCACATTTATGAATATAAAGTAAATAACCAAAATAAGTTATTTCAGACAAAAACAAACACGATTATTAAAAGTTATTTTTCTAATAGAATACGGAAAGTTGGAGTAGATACAAATTGTAATTGTCCATTTAAGGACTTATTAACGTCTAACAATTGATGTCTTAGTATTTCTAAACTTTCCAAGTTGTTCAAAAAGAGTTGGCAAAATGAAGGGCTTTATAACCTGTAGTACCTACAAATTATTATTGACGAACAAATTACGTAAACAGTGGATGGTCCTAAAGACTACTCTAAAATAGTCTTCAAATAGATATGCAATTTTCCATCTCTTTTCTGCAATATCCTACTAAGCAGTTTGTCAATTTTCAGAGATATTGTAATGGTTACTATATGCATAATATGCTTAATGACATTCAATTCGGCATGCTTCGTTATTCAGTGGTTGACATTTTCAAGTTAATTGATTTAAATGGAGCTTCAAATTATGTCGATTACTATATATATCAAGTTTAAATTTTATTCTGCAAACATATGATTGTGTTGCGTTAAAATATAATGTAAAAATAACATTTAACACTTACTACAGTTAAAGATGAGACAAACACTGTGAGTTACAAGTGGTAACAGAAATAAAAAAGTAAATGCACCTTGGCCGCAACTATTTAAGGTTGAAGCAGACAATATGTTTTCTTGACCTTCATGAACAGCTTTACCATGCAAGGCAACTCGGCCAAAAGAGTGCCCCCATGATGTTTTAGCCGTCTCAACCTGGTTGTACCCGAACAAAGAGGTCAAGTTTACTTAGACTGGGTTCGTCTAACCGCGCGACCCCTAACCGGCTCTGTATCTCTCTGTCCGCTGCCGGGCAGCCGGTCAAGGTGTGCACAGGGGTTTCTTCAGCACTCCCATAGTTTCTGCATAGGGGAGAGAGTCCACTCGCTCCATGCGGTGCAAGTACTTCTTCAGTGCACAGTGGCTAGTTAGGGCACCCGTAAGTAGTCTCAGTCTGTTCCTGCTCATAAAGACTGTCTTGCAGAGTCTTTCCTCGCCTGGATGAATCCCGAGGGTTCTGCAATGTCTGGCAGCAAGTTCATATCTGACAAAAGCTTTAATACCGCCATAAGAACTCCCACACGACGGTTTTGGACCTGTGAATGGTCGTTCACAGGCGCCTCTAGCTAGATTGTCAGCAACTTCGTTGCCTCTGATCTCAGACTGGCTAGGAACCCATCTCAACTCAGCGATGTTCCGCCAATTCTTTGAGCTTCCTATGGCACCCCGGTACCACTCGGGAGACGAATTTGACAGCTTGCAGTGTCCTGAGGGCAGCTTGGTTGTCAGAAAAAATTTCGACCGATCCATTCCCATGCGAGCAGGTTAAGATGCCCTCTGCGCAGGTTTGAATGGCTATTACTTCAGCCTGGAAAATGGAGGTGAAGTCCCCTAAACTGATAGCTTCGCCTCTCCAGATCCCAATGCCTGTCCAATTCGGCATCTTCGAGGCATCCACAAACCAGCGATAGGAATTTCGCCTTCGTTTGAGAACGTAAGCTTTTGCAGTCTCACTATTAGAAATATCTACAGGGTATTTTCTAGTAAAGCTGAAGACGGGCGGAATCTTGTCCGCCGTGTGGTATAGTCTGTGCGATGTAGTTGAAGAACCTTTACGCCCGCTGCATTTTACTCTGTATGATCTCAGGGTAGCTTTTGACCACACCACCAACTGCGCTTCATGGCTGCAGTCGACGTCGAGGACATGGCTCCCGTGATGCCTAAGCAGGCAATCATCTGGACCTTACTGAGACTGGCTTTATGCCACCAGATTAGCGAGGCATAGATTATAGAAGGTCTATAACCTTCGTGTACAGCCAGTGCACAATCGCAGATTTCAGCCCCCACGTTTTACCAAAAATTCCTCTACAGACACTCTTGTGGCTTTGTTCGTCACTTCGAGCCAAAGATAGTTGGATACTGGAGTTTTGAAGGTTTCCTCCTCTAACAATAAGTAAACGGAACCATAGTCGTTTTTCAAGAGTTTACATTTTGCCCTTCTTATTGACACCATCTCTCCACCACAGACAAAATTATGAAATTTTCAAAATGGTTTTGAAGTTATACAGAGACTATTGCTAACACTAACCTATAACAGGGCTATGTCTAACCTATGCAATCAACACGAAGATGAAAATTTTGATATGTAACTGATAAAATTACGAAAATAGCTTAAGAAATGTCAATATGCTACGATGGAATAAGAATTACTGAAGGATCGACTAATTGTAGATATAAAGGACACAAAGGCAAAGATCTAAATTTGTTAAGATAGATAATTTAAACTTTGACGATGTAATAAATACTTGCCGAGCTAATGAAGTTGCTGAAAAGTAGCTAAAGAAGTTGTCAGAGCTAACAACCGTATCCACTGTTAGAAAAATCAATGCAAATCTTTGCAAATTCTGTCCAGAATGGCATGTCTTTGAGAAAGGTAACAGCAAAGCTTTTGGGCAAAAATGTAACTACTGAAGGAAGCATTTTGAAAAAACTTGTGAGAAGAATCCAATGTGCAAAATTAAGAATACAACCGACACAACACAGAAGAATTCCGCAGGTACATTTAAGAGAAGAAAGTTAGTGAAAGAAGTTATGGGGTGTGAAGGTAATTCTGTGTTAAATATACAGAATATACAGGAATGGAGGCAGCTGAGAATCCGATTTAGAAATGAAATTTGGAAACACAGAGCAATCTGTTTGCTGTAAAATGTGCACTGGTGCAAACATATGAATAGTAGGTTAATACACTCCGCCAAAAAAGTATCGCATAAACTAAAAAAGGGCATTTATGAATCAAGATATTTTTATACGTTCACAAAAAGTTTGCCTCGTGTATGTGAACTATAAAAACACTAACAAAATAATGGAACTTAGCGTTTTTACTTTATTTTTTTCCTAAAAGAACACATTTAGAAAAATGCATATGTGTAAGGTTTGCTCAGTTGTTTATTGAAAGTCTTCCTATACGGACAAATTTTAAAGTGCGAAGTCAGAGTTCTGTACCAACGCTTTTAAAACTAAAATGAGCAATTTAACTTCAGAACAAGTGGCTGCTATAGTTGCTTTAATCGAAGATGGACGATCTCAAGCATACGTTGCTAATTTGATGAACATCAATCAGTCAAGTGTTTCTAGAGCCGTAGCCAGATATAGGGAAACAGGCATTTACAGTAGAAGACCTGTACCAGGTCGTCCAAGATGTTCTACTCGCCAAGATGACCGCTATTTACTACTACAAGCATTACGTCGAAGACATGTAACTGCGAGACAATTGCAGAACGACTTGGCTAGAGTCAGAAATACTCGTGTGTGTACTCAAACTATTCGGAATAGGTTACGACAGAGTGGATTAAGAGCTAGAGTAGCTGTAACAGCCCCTCGTCTCACTAGGAACCACCGAGTGGCTCGCTTAAGCTTTGCCAGAGAACATGTAAATTGGAACATTAATGACTGGGCCAATATACTCTTCACAGATGAGTCAAGATTTGGTCTTTACACCTCAGATAGGCGTATCTCAGTGTACAGACGAGACGGTGAGCGCTATTCGCAGTGTAATATCAGACTTAGACCTAATTTCGCTGGTGGCTCTATTATGGTTTGGGGAGGCATCTGTTTAACAGGTCGTACAGAGTTAGTACCAGTAGACAGAGGTACACTGACTGCCCACAGGTATATAACGGACATTTTAGAAGAACATGTAGTACCATATGCGCCAATTATAGGAAACGAATTCATGTTAATGCACGATAATGCACGACCGCATGTTGCAATAATCGTCCAGGAATACCTTAACGATGTTGGTATTCCAGTTTTAGATTGGCCTGCGGTAAGTCCGGACATGAACCCTATCGAGCACGTGTGGGACCTCCTTCACAGACGGATACGAACCCAAAATGTTGCCCCAGCGGACCTGCATGGACTAGCAAATGCTCTCCGTGACGAGTGGGAGAATTTGGATCAGGCTTATATACGGAGGTTAATCGAATCTCTGCCAAACCGTATGCGAGCGGTCATAAGAGCCAGAGGTGGCAATACTCAGTATTAAAAGCTACTGTTATGACATTTTTCTTTCCAAAATTATAATTTCTTGTTTTAATAAAAATCTCAAGTATGCGTTCTTGTTTTTATTTGGCCTGTATTTTATTTAAACAATCATAGAAATTATATCTTAGAGCGCATTAAAGTATATTTACAACTTTATGCTACAAACAAAGATTATGCGATACTTTTATGATTCAAAACTAAATTATGCGATACTTTTTTGGCGGAGTGTATGATATTTATGTGAACTATTTAGAGGTAACCCTAGTAGGAAAAAATCAAAGTATGACATGTTTTGCTTGTGAAACGCTTGAAGTTGTAGGTGAAAATTTATATTTTATGTAAGCACGAGAATAAACAACATAATATATTATTGCAAGTAGTCGATGTAGAATGAATGATGAATTTTCATGTAACATGAAATATCTCATAAACTACAAGAATTAGGCGTAGAGAACTTCAAATAAAGTTGATCTAGTTTCAGTGTACAATTCAAAAATACCATGGAATATAGGATCTTCCATTCAGAAAAGCGTAACTCTGATACTAATCCGCCTGCATATATCCCAATATATAACTTTTCAAAATTTGTCACCAGTTGACCACCAGAGACCACGGCGTTTCTTCTTTTACACCCTGTATAGCAGACCGCCCTTAGTGTTAAAATTGCTGTTACAAATTATGCAACGTATGATTCTGTGTATGATCGAATCGAAGAGAATCGATGGGGCTGCTATATATCAACTTCATTAAATTATCATAATCAATTTATATTTGCATATAAATAATTCCATTCAAAACTAGATTAAATAAGCAACTAGTCGATTAACTAGTTACTGACCTTGCTGCTATTATTATACTCAAGTAATGAATTGAATATGTGCAAGATCCCAGGAGATTAGAAGCTCGACGTCCAAGTGCCTCTACTACTGACTACTATTGCGTGGAAATTACGAATTACCAGGTGGTTAGGATACGCATTATTCTAAACTGAATTATATTCTCACTACCTAAAAATTCAAAAAATCGTTCAATAGCAGCCGTACCGAATTTCCATCCTATTTAACACTTAACAGTCGCTGTCAAATGCTATTCGATCGAAGCGATACGTATTGAAACCATTGCCGCAAGAGTACTGGCAGTTTTTTTTTTTTTTGTTTGTGCGTTTCACATTTGCCGTGGCGTTCTCAATTTAATCATCCGTAGGCCCTCAGGGATGCTTTTGATCACGTAAATGGGGTGTTGTTGCGTGAAGAAATGCTACGAGTTTAAGTAACGGGCGCACTCTAATGCGATCCCGATGTAAATGAGCGCTTTTGATGTTGATGTCTGGAGAATATAAACAACAATAAGATTCCTTCTGGGGAAAATTGTAGCTATGATAAAAGAGCGTAAACTTTTATGTTTTCAGCTAACACGAGGAGTTATACCTTCACTATATGCCGACTAAAGAAAACTAAAAGTTTGAAAGATTTATTATTTCAATAATGATAATTGGAGCAAAGTAACTTAATAGATATCCTTTATGGTAAAATCTTGATTGCTCAACTAGAGGCAGTAAAGGAAAATCAAGAAACAAGCAGACAAACCACTTAAGTTGAATGAAAATTCAGCGATTCAGACTAGCAGTTGCGAGGAAATCCACATATTTGGTGTTGTAATCAAAAACCTCAAAGATAAGACGTTTTTCTACCTTTACATATTTAAAGCAGACAGAACTACTGGAGCACGACGTAAAACAAAGTAAGCGACTTTAGAACACCAACTGTATCAAAACTGTTTTCAAATTGAGGTGAAGTTTTTTGAACAATCGCAAGGAACGCCAATGGCTTACCTTCGTCGTCGATTGTAAACTGCTAAAAGGGGTACTTCCAATAATATTAAACCCTCCAAACGTGGTTACGGTAGGCTGAGTTTGCGTGCCAAAACCACTAAATAAATGGTTGTTGTAGTCATGGTTGTAGAAAACAATCTATCCACAAAAGCACCACCAAACGTCTTATAGTCGGATTGCTGCCAAACAGTCCCGTGGTCGACGCTGTAGTAGTCGCACCGAACGTAGTACCGCCTCCGAATATAGATGGCGCTGATGCTCGTGTGTGAAACAGCCCGGATGTTTGCGTCATACTAAACAAACTCGGGGCTTGAGTAGTGGTAGTGGTACCGCTACCAAATAAACTGATTGTAGTAATAATAATAATAATAATAATAGTCTTTATTACCCAACGATAAACAATTACAGGGTAAATATAAACAAAGTTGATTACAACACGTAGCAGAAAAAAGCAAATAATTAGCGCAGTTGCAAAATATAAAGTTAAATGAATTTCATAGTATAAAAAAAATGAAAATAAAAATGTAGAACTGTAGTAGCGGGTGTTGAGAAAATATTTCTTTCCTATTTGGCTGGAGTATTGAAGAGACTCGGTTTAGTCATAATTCTTTTAATAATAATAGTTTTTTATTTTTGAATTCACATACAATAAGTATTTATACTCGCCATAAAAAAATTAAATATCGAAAGTACTCATAATACATACATTACAATTATTTCAAGTAACAAGATATAATTAACAAAAATCAGTTGAAATTATAAGAACAACTTACTATTATTGAGGTTGGAGGTGCACTAATTCAAAGTAATCAATGAATTTGCCAACAGAGTAAAAGTGCCCGTTCATTGCTAATCTTATTATGAGCAAATTCGAAATTACGTTGAAAGAAGAAGTTAATTATTATATAGGATTTGGTTGATGTACGTAGATGACATATTCCGCGGTTTTCGATACTACTAAAAAAAAAAAAATTCAAAATTCCGTAGTATAAAATTCACTGTAGAAGAAGAAATGAGCATGCAACTTCCGATTCTCGATACCTTAGTAATTAAGAACAATTATAAATTAAAAATAGACATTTATAGAAAGAAAACCAATACTAATAGATTTATAATGGCTGATTCAAATCATTACGAACAATATACAATTACCGGGATTAATTTCTTAATTAATAAATTACTAACTTTCCCACTTAATAAGATCAGTTTTGACAGAGAATTACGGGACATTAATAGAGTTTATATTGGACAAACAAAGCGTGCAATCGGAACTAGATTTAAGGAATACATTGGACATTAACGCTACGGGAGGCATGATTCATCCAGCGTGGTGCAGCATATTAATGATATGGGTCATCAAATTAACGCTTAGAACCTTGAATTATTGAAAAATGTAACATCCTAGAGAAGATTCTAAAAATTTATTGAATCGGAAACATGCATTGCTGTACCACTCGGTGCTGATGCATTTATTACGGTAAAAACATCTCTTTTGCAGTTACATTTTTGTGTGAGTTCTCGGAATTCTAACAGGTCAAAAGTAGGTGTTAAAGGAGAAAGTACTTGCGAAGCATGTTTGATACTTTATCGATTCTTAATTAATTGGGTCTTCATTTAAAAATGGCAATACACTACTTTCCCAAACAGTTATTCAGAATTAATTATATTGGTGTAGCGCGGAGTGATATCTTGTGTGTCAACTAAGGAAGGGTTAAACGATGGGAGTCTCTTGAGATTTAACTTATTAACCTAAAACACTATATTCTTACAAAGCTTGATTCATCAAGTTGCAGCCATATTGAGTAAATAAGTCCTTGCAGATAGTAAAACAATATCAAAGACGATGTATGGTTTTAAAAATTAATGTGAAATAGAGGAGATAAAATACATGAATGTTTTTCAGCAACATGCATGTACCTTCGTATACTCTGACAAATTACTGTTGTGCATCAGCTATAAGCACTTGAGTATTACGGCACACTGATGAAACAAACATCCTGACATATGTATGTCTTCTGAATAAACGAATTAAACCTTAAGGGAATTTCATCATTAACCCTTCCTTAGTTTCTTGGGGTCCCTTAGTAGCTAACCTGTCCGAATTTATATATCTAAAGAAGTTCTTATTAAATCAACGAAAGGTACTAACTTTAGGCGAAATTATAACCATGAGTATTTATGGAACGTATTTATGGAAGAGGTCAAGTAGGGGTAGAAAGAAGCACTGGTGGATGTAAGTTTCAGAGTAGGTATAACGAAACATGTTTAGATATTATAACTTTTTATTAATTCATTCCGTCTTCGGTTGAAAATGAAAATCCATGAATTTCCGAAGGAATCGTCCCGAATTAATAAAATTGTGGCGCGCAGAATGATCGGAAAACTATATTTTTAGCGTTATCTATAATTATAAATTTTCCAAGAAAAGATACTCATTTTTAGAAGCATTCATATTCTGTATTTCAAAGTTACCGTGTGCGATATTCTTTGTATTCGGCGCGGTTTGAAGCAGAAATGGAGAAATTTGCCGTGAGGATATTGTAAAAAAAAAGTATCTATTAGACTTTAAGATTTTGTATATTCTATTCACAGTAGAAATTTCCAAATTTTTGAGTTTATTATGTTCTTTTACTAAAAGAATTTTATTTTATTTAACATCAGCGATAAAGCATATCTTCTTTTAACAAGCGAAAATGCTGGGTTTTTCAGAAAAGCGCTTCCACTGTTCTTATATCGCTGAAAATATTCGGCAAACTTCAGATTGGTAAATTTTGTTGGAGGCAACTGCAGACCATTTTCTGTTTATATAAATAAATAACCTGGGCCACTAGTGCATAGTGATAAAAACGTTTATAATAAACATTTTAGTAAATATAAACAAAAGTACATGAATGTTTTGTACGAGTTTTGCTAGAACAAATATATATCTTTACGTGAAAGAGTATTAATAAGAATTAAAGACGGAAAACTCCGGTAAAGAGAGGAAGAACGACTAAGAGTTTTTGAGAGAAAAATCATTAGAATAATACACGGACTAAAGAAAATCAGTGAAGACCTTATTAGAAGAACAATGAACCAAGAGATACAAGAAATTTCAAGCATTTCTTGTATCTCATGGCAAAGACATAATAAGAATAATAAAAGCACAGATAATGAAATGGTACGGACATATAACTAGAAACCAAGATCAAGCCGTTGTTAGAAAAATCATTAAATGGAGACCACAAATAAATGGGCCTAGAGAAAGACCGAAATCAAGATGGGAGGTTCAGGTTGTGCGGAACATAGGGATGCTGAGTGTAACTGGATGGAGACAAAAAATAAAGGTGAAGGAGGAATGGAGAAATATTCATGACAGATTATTAGATTATTTTTATGACATATCCACAAGTTCGTACACTCAAACTACTCCCGATTTACCGTCCAAAATTGCTTATGCTTTAAAATGGCTTTATGAAAAATTACAAATATCAATTTCTAACAAAATTCGTTGCTGACGGTTAACAAATTATTCATGTGGAGAGAGGGAGTAGCGTTGAGGTTGCGGTCGATGGTGATCTGGGAGCTGTCGGGTGCAAGGCAACGTGGTCGACCCAGAACCAGATGGTTGAAGGAAGTGGAATAGGATTCAGCTGTGGCCGAAGTAGTTAATTGGAAGGAGAAAGCCGGGCTCAGGAAGTTATGGAGAGGGATAGTGGAGAAAATCGGACGTGTGGAGTGATCCACCCGTAAATGGATGTAGAAAGCTCGATGGAGCGGCGCTGCCCCATAATTGAGTGTTTTCGTCACTATATATATACCTAATATATTGGACTTGTTTTTATTATTATTATTAAGATGGCTGGATAAATGAAAGCCAACCATATTAGAGATCGAAATTGAAGAAATAGGGTTAAATGACCCGGATATTAAAGAAATATGTTTTGGAGGTCTGCTAAATCCAATGATGGAAGCGCATGTCTACCGCAAAAAATAGCAGATTTAACGGAAAGAGTGTGATACCTAAACATCTCCAATTTTTCTTTAATATCTTGTGCCATAAACGTTTCCATTTAAGTGTACAGCAATAGCAGTTCACCGGTTTCTACACACAATGGTGAATTCTACACAACGCAAAGCTTAATTTGACAAAATATGGACGTGTTCACTCTATTCTACAACAATACAATTACTAAAAGATTTATGTCTACAAATATTTTTCATTTTTTGTCATATAAGGACATCAATTTATATGTTATATCTCCCTCCTCTAGAAAGTAAAACGTTGACGTATCTATTACAATGCATTTATCAAAATAATCCACTCAATAAATATTTAAGATGTGATGCCTTTTATTTACTAAAATTTAGAACAGTGCTTATATACCATAGTCTCTTGCAATTTCTCTACAAACATATTTTTTTTTATTAGCTTTTTCAGAAATCAGTTTTCTTCCAATAATATTTGAAATCATAATTGGCTATAAAGTATAGCTTACCTAATGGTCTTTGACATTGGGCCTCAAATTTATCTCCAATGATCGCGCTCAACAAGCCCAGAATTGCTTGTGGGAACTCCGTGATGAGGAACAGCAACAGTACAGCCAGAAGCATCCTCGTCGTTCTGTCCGTTTGTTGTTCTTGTTCCAGCAATCTCTGACTAGCCGCTGTCGATTTGCCATTCAACTTCTCCAAAGGCACTCCTTTGTTGCTCAACAAGTTGTAACGGCGTTTCTGCGCTGCTATCACCGCCGAAATCAATTGCTGCGAGAGGATAGTCAGCAGAATACATGGAAACAATTTGATCACAACCCCGTAGACCCAGAAACTGAGCGTTTTATATATGCCCTCTTGGTTGTAGTGAGTGTAATAAATGGTTGCGTTTCCGTAACCGTTTGTGTAATTGCTTCCCATTTCTTGGATCACTTTCTTCTGAATTAGTGTTCCATTGTCGTAGACGGCTCTAATTTCAGAACGAATGTCCAGCGATAAATATAGCGGGGAACACATTATAGGGCATATTATGTATGTTAGTATTATCACGAGTTTGGTCCTTTCCGCGTTACACCATACAGCGTTGTTTTGGGGATGGCTGACTGCTATGTATCTCCAAACTGCTAAGATTAATGTTAAACAGCACGATATGAAGTGACAAACTTGGGTGAAAAGCGCGTGGAATATCATGTATACCGCCCATGGGTATGTAAAATAGCTGGCCGAGAAGCGGGATAAAGGGTCGAAGTACACGTGGATAGCGTACGGAATGTAATCCAGCATTACGAGTAGATCGGCCAATGCTAATCCAGTCAAAATAAAGTTCGTAGGCCATCTCATTTCCTTAGTTGTCAGGACGCAAATGTTTAGAACGTTGGTAACTGAACCGAAGACACATACTAGGACACTAAAGTAACCGTGCATTTCTCTGTAGGTTTTTGCAAACTCATCTAATTGACAGTAAACGGTAAGGTCCGTTACTGAACTCGTGTTGTTCATGGTGACAGATTTATTTTGCAATCTTAGTTAGGCATAGATTTTCTAGATTTGTGGATTTGGATCTTCTTTATTGATTATTTATTTAAATGTTTGGTAGTGCATCTTCTTGGAAGTTTCACCATGTTCGCTGAGAGGCTGCAACGAGGAAAAACATTATATAGGATATAATTTACTTACACTAATTGTCTAATTGCAGACGTAATAACTAAATCTAGGCTTCTTCTCATTATTTTTAGTAACTTAAATGTTGGAGCGTTTACGAGTTTGTATTACATTAGCAGTTATTTTAATGCCATTACATTGAAGTTGCTAAAAAGATATATATATATATAAATTTAATTATTTGGAATGAGAGGTATATCAGAGGTATATTCTAATGTCAAATGGTCGAGCATAGGTAAAAGTAACTGACATAATTCTAAATAAAACAGCTTAAAGTTTAGCTTGAAGATGCTTATTTTAGAGATATAAATGAAAAACTATATTGTATATTTCCCGTTTATAAATAAACAGACTGTATTGTTTCTAATTTAAATTTTTTCCTAAACATTTTTTTTTAGCGGATGCAGCGTTTTGTATTCCCAATTTAACTACCTAATTACACTTATTGCTATGTTTCTTATTTCATTTAGGAATAAAGGAATCAATGGCACAAGCTGCAAGTGGACAGACTGTATGCATAAAGGGAGGGCGGTTTACATAACTATTGTGGGAGAAATACTGAAGAATGAAGGGCAAAATACTTTGGCTGATGATAAATTCAAGAACATAGTGCGGGACACAATACAAAACGCTCTACAAGTTGTACAAGAATGAACGGACGTGGTGGGACTAAATACTCTCCCTCCAAACTGACCACAATAGCATTCATGAGATGATTACATGGCCAAGCACCGCTACATCTTAGGAGAGAAGAAATAAAGCTGTCCGAAGGAGTGAAATATCTTGGTGTCATTATTGATTCCAAGCTCCTTAAAGCCAAGACGGGGACAATGCTTATATTGGTTAGTAGAGTTCATGGAAAAATACACAGGTTAAGACCAAATATGATATAATGGACATACATCACGGTGGTCAGACCCATAATCACTTATGCCTGGTATGGTGGACAAAGATGCAGCAGCAAGCTTTTATAACAATTCGGAAAGATACAGAGGCTTGCGTGTTTAGGAACAGCAGGGGCAATGTGGACTACTCTTACAGATATGCAGGATTAAAGCACAATAGTGTTGTCCATCATATGGAAGGCAACCCTTTGAGTATGAGATCAGGCCATATGATTTCGACGTACTTATTTAACAGAAGTTTTGAGGTGGAAATCCTGGTTCGAATAAGCCGGAACCAATTCTACTACAGAGACAGGCTCGGTGAATGGGGCTCGAGCTGGAATTTACTGTGAGGTGAAAAATGCAGTGATCACTAGTTCATAGGAAAATATGCCATTGTTTTTCAAGCAGAGGCATACCCAGTATTGTATTGAGCAACACAAATCAAACAGAGGGCTTCTAGAACAAAGCGGACCTGTTTTGCAACAGACAACCAGCAGATACTAGATATTAAGGGCATTAGTGAATCCCAGGATATGATCAAGATTGGTCGGGAAATGATTCGAGAAGTGAATAGCCTGGAAGATTGCAATAAAGTTGGTTTGCTGTAGCTGCCCGGACTTTCAGGAAGCAATGGAAACGAAAAAGCTGACAAGCTGACAAAAAATGGTCCCTAGGACCTATTCCAGTAGCGCCTAAACACAGATGAGGTGGCAGATTAGGCGTTGGGTCCAAAAGAAACACAAGGAACCCTGAAACAACACAACCAGGCAAACTCATGGAAAGACCATTATTAAGGGACTATCAAAGAAGAAGATTAAAGGACTACTAAAGCTTGATAGGAATGAACTTCTCATAGTAGCAGGTTTCCTAACAGGGCATTTGAACTTAAAGGATACCTACATAAAGTAGGTATTAACACCGTAGATAGTCAATGCAAACTGTAATAAAATGACAGAGGCCGCATACCGCATCCTTTGTGAATGCGAGGCTCTGGATGCAAAAAGACCGGCAGTTTTTGGTTAGTCAAAAATTAACCTAGAGGATTATTTCGAGCCAGAGACCCGTACAGACTAGCACCGGGCACCAGGATACTGAAATGGCTGGTATAATTTAATAGGTAAAGAAAATAGGAGATGTAATATAAAAACCAAAGAGGAGACTAGGAAAAAAAAATTATCTATTCACTGTGTTTGTAAATAAACCTATTTACTAATGTCCTACTTATAAAATATTAAAATCTAGTTTGTATTATTACACTGCAGTGGTCAGAACATTCAGTAAATTTAATAGACTAGGAATGATATGGTTATCTAAACATATATTAACTACTTTGTCAGCTTTTTGTATCTATTCTGATCTATTTCATCTTAGAATTCTTGCATCTTAATTAGACTTATTATCTTTGAGAGAGGCTCCTTCACGTAGCTATTAAGGAGTTCACCAAGCTTTTGATTAGTTGATGGGACCCTGTCCTTCGGCTTATCACGACCTACATATGGCATACTGTATAATTATCAGTTAATCCCTTCATGGCCGTGTGCCTGGATATCCACTGTTATCTGTTTTGGGTTAACTTTCCTCGGGGTGCTTATGCAAAACAGCCAACACCTAAGGAATTCATGACTCTTAGTATTGTCTGGCCTTCTTAGAAAAACAAGTATCTATCACATTGCTTATAGGTTCATAAAAGTGCAGTATAGGTTTGCAAAGTTTAATTTGCACTGAATAGTAGCATCATTAAAAAATGACGAAAATCTCTTTGTCATAATTTTTATGGATAGTACAAATCCAATATTTTTTCGGCCATTTTAAACTGAGATTTGGAGGCTCAAAAGAGTTATAAAATATTATTGAGGTGTCAAATAGTTACGTGGTGTAAGTATTTCTGAACAGTACTAGGATAAACGTGCATTTTTCTTTGTATAGTCCCTAAAAATCGCAGTCAGCTTTTTTTATCTTTTATATATCTTAGTTATGAAATAGGGAAAATATACCCAGCAAAGTAATTCATGCTACCATTTACAAAGAAACAAAGCGCCTTAGTTTGTCGATTAACATTTAAAGTAAACAGCAATGTTGAACTATTTAACGCGCAGCTTTTGGTATTAATTACTCGACTACGTAGTTATAATCTAACAGCTTCTTCATCTGTATTTGAGAAAACTTGAGTAAGCAATCTCAAAACAGACGGATGTGTGATATATATATAAATGTTAAATACACCTATCAAACCTATATCGACATTAAATATAACAAAATGATCTGATGCAGATGTTATAAATTGGTCTGCCATGCAACCTTGTTCCCAGTATAAATGGTTCTTAATATTTTAGTGCAAATATTTACGAGTTTTAAACATTTCCGCTTGCATGAGAAGCAAGCATGTGTGTTCTGTTTACACTACTGTAATAATAATGTATATTCACATCGGATTGTTAGATGCTGACAACAAAACTAATAATAAGTGTTATCAATTAATTCCTAAAAAGGATTTCAAGTTTGGAGGAATCAAAAAATCATTCTTTTTATCAGAATCAGAAATTTATTCAAAACAGAAAGGCTTAATAATCCCAGGTATACAATAATAAGTACAAGAACAAATAAATATAGTAAACTACATAAGATATAACCTGTGCGTAGCATTGGCATAAGCTACCGCGTACAAATATATTCGGGTAAAGTTGTACTATCTGGGTAATTTATTTTTGAAACTATTTTTTGGTTTAATCGCGCATATATTACTCGAAACTAAATTGTATAAGTAGGTAAGAGGCAAGCTACAAATACGATCTAAGCAAAATATATTTATGTGGTTGCGGGACCCGACTCAAAGTTTCAAATCTACTACATACTGCTGTGTACTGAATGTACCAACAAAAATGCCAAATGAAATTAAAAATGAAAAATTAAATTAGCTAGCTCAAATGATAACAATTTTTATAAGGCGCAAAAGAACAATTAAACTCAGGGTTACTATCATGAAAAGTAAAATGTGGTTGAAAGAAATCCGACTTTCTTTTATACTCAAAAATTTTTTTTTAAAAGGTTTAATTAAAAATAAAAGAACAGTATTTTGAATGACATAAAAATTCAATAATTTTATTATTTAAAAAAAAAAAAGAAAAAAAATTAATTACAAACTTTGCAGAAAAGAAAAACCTCGGACAAAAAGGTCCTGGTCTAAATCAAAACTGCATTTGACTTTAAATTACAAAAGGAGAATTCAAAATCCTTTTACAAAGCAACAGAAAACAAAAAGTTCAAGAAGATAATAATTTCTTTCTTCAATTCAATCCACGTGGTCTCAATATTAAAACAACTAAATTAAACGTGAAAAATTCAAGTAATTTATATAAATGAAAAATAAAAGCAAGCACAATGCTTTTATTCACCCAATCCGAGGTGATTAATAAATAATTACAAATCAGAAAAATTAACAACCACCAAAAAAATTAACTCTTTAAACTTAAAATATCTTCCTGCACGTAAAAATAATAACAGATCTTATATCTAAATTGTGTACACAAAAATACAATATCAATTATTATTAAATGAGTTCCGTGATGAACGAAATAAAATCAGAAACGTGAATTCAAAACTTGAAATCAATAATCACAAAATGTCAGCAATGAAATACAACTTTATATATATACTTACACGTGTCTATCAGGGAACTGAACTCACAAGGTTAAACAATCGTATAAGTATAAAAATCTCCGATGCGTGCGATGCAACGCACACAGATCTGTCCGCAAACGGACGAACTCGCAAAACAAAACAATATATACACTACCAATGAACGCAAAATGTACACCTGACTGAAATTAATATAAACAACTGAACAATAAAATAAACAAATTAAACAATCCAAAACATTAACTAAATCTTATTTGAAAGTAAAACAATTTGAAGTTTCTCGCAACATTGACAAACGCTTAACGGAATGAACAAAAAAAAAACTGAATTTACAAAAACCGGGGTGCGAGACCACAGCAATACGTATGATCAATCGGAGTGAGTTTATAAATATTATTATGTTGAAATACTATTTTGTTATAGAAATATCAAATATTCTGGTTTTACAATATAACCTCAAATAACTCTTTACCTGCTGTGATTTACATAAAATTCCGAAACCTGTCAATTGTCATATCATATAACTTTTAATGATGCACCTGATGATTTAAAATCATTCCAGATCACCCTCAAAATTGAATACAGCAGACGGGTCTTGTGACCACTCATTCGAAAGATCTTTTAATTTTCTTTACGGCAACATGTATCAAAAAGTCACTTTTTTAATCAGTTAACAAAAGTGCAAAATTTACAACCTGTGTAATAAAACACGATTAGAATGAAATGGTTTGTATTTTACTTTATTAAATTTTCAAAATGATGACATGCTCTCCTGCATTTCGCAATATTTCTGCAGTTATTTCTTGGCATTCTTGAACAATTTTTTGGCTTAACTCTTGTGAGGAAGCTGAACGCGTGGTACACACCTTAGACTTAAGATGGCCCAGAGTACAAAAACAAGTGGTGTAAGATCCGGCGATCTGGCAGGCCATTCTATAGGCCCTCTTCGACCAATCCAACGATCGATGATCCAGAAATTATCGTACTCCGGCAGCCTAATATGGAGGCGTTCCATCTTGCTAAAATACTATCTCATTGTCCAACAAATCTGGATCCTGCTCCAATTTTTCTGTGATCAAAGGATTGATTCTATCGTCCAGCATATTTAAATACATTTGATCATTTAAAGTCCCGTTAATGAATCCGGATCCCATGAGATGATCAGCAAAGATGCCAACCCATACATTAATTTTTCGTGGTCGTTATGTATGTGTTTCTCCCGTCAAATGGGAGTTGATATCTGCAGTTGTGACAAATTAGTTCACCATTCAATGAAAAAGATAATTCGTCCGGAAGACAAATATTATACGGTAAGTTTCGATTAGTGTTGAGGCGCTCGGTCATTAATTCATAGAATTCCAACCTCTTGTCAAAATCATTCACCATTTAATTTGCGTAAAAGTGTAATTTTAAAGGGATGAAATTTGAACTTCCCAAGTACTCTACAAACTGATGAACGGCTTCCTCCTGATGCTTTAGATACCTGTTGTATCGACGTCGCATTTCCGAGCATTGCGACCTGACCTAAGACTTCGACGTTAAAATCTTCATTATTGACAACCAGATGAAAATGTCGTTTTTTGTTATGCACAAAGCCAGTTTCCGTAAATTTTTGGATTAATTCCAGTACGTACTCATATCGCACGCTTTGGTCTGCATGATTTTCGTTGAATAAACGATCTGTAGTTCGTGAGCACCTTTCATTCTCATAATACAAAGTCACCAATTCCACACGTTCTCGGATAGAATGGAGAACATTCATTTATTGTGAATTCACGATTAAACTAAAAGTAATCTCCACTACAGAACATTCCACTTCACAACGCAAATGTAAACTAATACCGTACAAAATAAGCGCCTAAAGCTGAAAACAGAAGCAAAACAAAAATGGAGAAAAGCGAGATTAGAAATGAGAAGTGAATGTGGCAAAAACAAGTAGTACTTACCTTGGTTACCATAAAAAAATTGTGAAATGTCAGGAGAGCACATACGGAGAGCACTTGAAGCCATTTCATTCTAACGGTGTTTTATTACACAGATTGCAAATTATGTACTTTTTGCTTACTGCTTAAAAAAATTCCTTTTTGATGCACTTTGCCGTAAAGATAATCAAAAGACCTTTCGAATGAGTTGTCACAAGACTCATCTTACCTATTCAAATTTTAAGGGTGGGGGCTGCCGCGCCACCTGGACTGATTTTAAATCATCAGGTCTGTTATTAAAATTTGTCCCCCTTGATATGACAATTGGTAGGTTTCGGAATTTTGTATAAATCACAGCAGGTAAAGACTTATTTGAGGTAGCTCGTTTCATTTGGGATGCACTGTATATTTTTTCAATATTAACTTTTTTTTTCAATATTAACAATTTTTTGTGGGGGCTGAATATGAACTTTTGTAGCATGCCATTAACCTTAAGTAACTTCAGTGACTCTCAATTAGTGCATACTTTCAAAAATTTTCCTATTGGCTGATATTTTATACTGTAAGAGCAAGCGTCCTATAGTCCCGCCTAGCGTATTCGGCAATCTTTGCAAATGCGAGGGCGAAGTCATGCTTGCAACGATAAGAAATAGTAGTCTCAAATGATATCACTCAGGTTTATCAAGGGCATGATAATCGACAAATGTACGCAAGAAATCGGAACTTATTTTCAACATGTGAGCCGCAAAGAATGAGGGCTTCTAAACAAGCACATCTTCTTCAGTAAAGATGCTACCAGCAGCCCGTGTTATCCAAATTATCCTGTGGATCAGCAAAGGTACAGAGATGCCGAGGCGGAAAAGAATTACCAAATGCCGCTCAATCCACAAGCAATGCGATTCCAGGATAGTGCCGAACATCCGCATTTCAACGATAATTACAGACAAGAAGATGGTGTTGCAAAACAGTCTTCCACTTTAAGCTGCGAAAAAGCACCCAAGATGCTGAAAAAAAGTATCGTCTCTTATTGGCGGTGAATATACTTGCGCACCGAGTGAAGAGGAAAGAATGATGAAATTCAGCCAGAAAACACATTCATCTTCACTCCCACAAGAGGTTTAGACGATTGAGCCTTTTCATCTAGGCGAAGAATCGGTTTTAACCGTTGCTCCTGTTACGATAATAAGTGTATTGGAACAAATTTAGACGAGGGAGTTCGTGTAACATCGGATGAACAACGAAAACTCGTGCTGTATAGTAGGAATCTTTGTTCACAAAAGATGTGCATTGATGTATATTCTCAAATACTTAGTGTTGCTCCCCTAGTCCTTGGTCATTATTTCATTATCATTCCTCACTTTCAGTTACTCATAATCAGGTAAGTAATATACCTAGTGTAAATGCTATTTAGTGCAACTTTTTGAAATTTGTTTATAGACGACATATTTTAGTTCAGTCCAGCAATATACCGATGTACATCTTAGCGATAATTTTCAAGTTCAAGTTTGCTATAAAGAGTACAACAGTATTAGCCGCATAGTTTATTATTTGACCTCTGATTCGTTGCCCATACATGTTTTGAGTTATACCACATTTCATTTGTCGGGGTTCGCTTTGGGTACCATTTATATTTACGGTTTGCGTGCGATTAGTAAGATAAGGGTCTAGCCATGTATTTGCCGCGACAGCAACAATTCTTCATGTTGGACAGTATCGAAGGCTTTGCCTAGGTCGACAAATACTGCTACGCAGGAACAATTCACATTAACCGATTCGCTAATTATAAGTACTGTAGTGATGGCATTCTGGGTAGATCTATTTTTTGTCGAAGACCATATTAATAATCATATAATATACCATGTTTATCAAGGAAGCACTCTATACGTTTTTAATAAGATTTTTTATGGTTATCGTTAAAAATATCGTTTTTGAAATTTGGTTAATCGACCTTCTTGAATCAATTATTATTATTATTATCATCACTGTTCTCTTAAATGTGTTTGGAAATACGTAAACAATAAGTGCATGAAACACTTTTTTCGAATTTGTCTAAATTACTAAGTTATATGAACTTGGAATATCAGCACGTCCAATGAGTTCAGGGGATCAGTGCCCTTCCGTTGTCTGCTAATAGAAATCTGCATAGCTCATTTGTTCGGTTTCGGTTAGTTTTGGACAACCATTATTTCAAGCATTCTGTTGCATGTATTGGCTAATATAACCAATTATATTACTGCTATCTTGGCTTACAATGCATTTGTATGACTGGCATAAACAATTCGTTCAGAATTACGTAGTCAATCTCATCCATCTTATATGTTCATCATTTTTTATTACGAATCCTATGATTTTTCCAAAATGAATAAATTTGAAGAGCCGAATAATATAGCAGCTGAGATACCGTCGATGCTGGCCATGTTGGGCCAGAACTTCCAAGATAGAACAACAAAGTTGTAAGCGCCGTGAAGTCAGGTAAAAAGTATACTGGCGTCTTGTAACCTATGTAACATAGACGGCAGAATGGGCTGCTACTACTCCTGTGCGGTGCATGTGCTTACTAAGCTTACAGTGGCTATTCAACGGCACAACAACTTGACGTAGTTGCTGTGGAAACTACAGGTAACGTCTTACTGTCTTGAATCATAGTTTCAATATGCTTTTACGTGCGTCACATTAGATAGTTTTTTATTCCCGTATGTTCGAGTGAGCGCCAATATCATTCCGTCAGCTCATGGGTAGCCTCATTGCTCGCGTTTCCTTTATGACTTTAACACACCTTATTAACAAAAGCGATAGCTTCTATGGCATAATGCCACTTAAAGGACCAAACACGAAGTGAACTCATGGCCGTTAAAAAGGAAAACACTTGGATGCTTGTTAGCTCTTGGTAAGATATATCTGGTACAACGCAGGCTCGCTATTACTTCGACTTGGAACACAGTCTAAGTTGAGTTTAAGATCCATAGAGAGAGCTCCCGAATCCGTTGCTGTTTTTGCCTTCGATCCATAAGTATGTATGGATGATCATCGAAGGTGATAGTTTGCCGTAAGAGTTAATATGAATGTGTATGGGGATGTGAAATACGGGAAGCGCACACTTGCAAAAGTTGCTCGCCGGGCTTTCGCTCTTCACTACCACGATCAAAGGATTTCCGTAAGATTCCATCTCCTATATCCGTACCAGAACATATGCAAGCCAAACATTTTTTCTTTGATCTTCATGGGCAGGTTTACCCAGTAAGGTAACTCGGCCAGAAGACCTATTGTGCCCCCATGATATTTTAGTCCTGTCGACCTGGTTGTATCCGGACAAAGAGGTCCGCAAATTGGTTAAGAGTAACTTTACTTAGACTGGGTTTGTCTAACCGAGCGACCCCTAAATGACCCTGTCTCTCCCTGTCAGCTGCCGGGCAGTCGGCCAGGAGGTGCACAGGAGTTTTTTCTGCTTTCCCACAGTTTCTGCACACGGGAGAGTCCACTCGCCCCATGCAGTGCAAGTGCTTGTTCAGTGCGCAGTGGCCAGTTAAGACTCCCGTAAGTCTGTTCCTGCTCATAAAGACTGGCTTGCGGAGCCTTTCCTCGCCTGGATGAATCCCGAGGGTCTTGCAATGTCTCGCGCCGGCAAGTCCATTCCAATAGGAGCGGCGAGTAGCAGCCAGTTTACATTTGACATTTACGGTATGCAATACAAAATACTCAGTTGTAGTAGGCCTCTAAAGTATGCAATCTACTCATACGTTATATCAGTATGTATTTTTTAAATAGGAAAGTTATAAATCTCGTAAAAATGATTAATAAATAATTAAAATAAATAGCATAACAATATCAATATATTGTTAGAATAGTATGCTACCCTTCAACTAAAATTAGCTGTAGTTAAAACATGGTTATAAACGAACAAGCTTTAGTAAAGATAGTTCTGTTATTATAGTGCTAAACCTTGTTTGTTATTATCACATATTTATATTCGATGGTAGTTTACAGAAATAGATATATCTCAACAATAGAAATCTGTAATTTTTGTGCTGTATATACCTATTCATTCATTTTGGTATCGCTTAGAACACATACACGCAAACTAATAAAATATTGGCGTATTTGTTCAGTTGTTTCCGCACCCGTACCGTTTTGTCGAAATTAATAACTTTAATTAAAGCTGTTGCATCCTGTCGTTACATGTAAAATCCAATCTTATCGCGACTTCGAATATTGTTTTCACAGCCACTCGACATATAAAAAGCACGCAGTCGACGACAACTGGCTACGCTTTTCACATAAATCATCGCTACGGATCGTAGACTTTACGCCGCGATTCTGGAATAAAACAAGGGCTACTCAATCATCCGTAGAGAATAAACAAGTTGTTACTGACTGACGCTAATAATAAACCGTTTTTTATTGATATATTTGAGGTAAACGAAACCAAACGATAACGCCGCAAAAAAATTGATAAATTGGGACGTTTATAGCATTAGAATTCCCATCTCGGTTCTTGTACGGATTTTGATTATGCACGTGTTTCTTTCTGGGTTATTTTGGGAGGCCTTTGATCCTATTTGTGTCGTTAATTAACATCACCGGTTACTAATTCTGTGGCCGGCATGAATCCTTTGATTACATCCAGATCAGAATATCCTGTTTGTTCACAGATTTATGCGGAATTGTTTAAATACTAAAGAGATAGCAGAGATGAATCGATGACTCATATAAATGAAATGTTTTGGTTCCATGCATATTTATAGAGTACGAAATTAAAATTTTATTGCAGTAATTGTTTGTGTACTCCGCCTTCCTACCGACAAGAAGAATATAATTTCTAAATAACATCATGTAATATTATTAGACCCCTGTATAGAAATTTTCGTTTCAACTTTTTTCGTTAGGGATATCTTCCCATAGAAACCTATTTCCTCTTGTTTTAATTCCTACTTGCTGAGAAACACAAGATATCCGATCAGTCCGCACTACACGATTTTATTAATTTAGGAAAATTGTTTCGAAAATTCGTGGATTTTGGTATCTAACCGTGCCTCGTACCCTAAACCTATATTTATAAGTGCTTTTTTGCTTTTTAACGCCCACTTTGACATACCAAGAACTCGAAATATCAATCAACTCCGAATTGGGCAGAGGGGCTGTTCCTGATTCGATAACTTGTTAGAGTCTTTCCTTATATACATGGTTTCGTGAGCATCTAATCTCCTAGAAGAAGTTACACTTTTCAGGAATTCAAGATTCTCTATGCGTTAGGTCCAATATCATTTATGTGTTGTGCAACACTTGATAATTCAAGCTTCCTATAGCCATAATGGGCTATGTGCTCCTTAAAACTGCTTCGGATTGTAGATTTTGTTTCTTCAATATTCACTTTATTGCAGTCTGCGCATCCTATTTTGTAAATATTCGATGTTTTGTTATGATTCGGTTTATCTTTCTGGTTACCTAACAGGTTTCTCAGTGTGTTTCGCGAGGTGAAACATGTGTCCATCTGTGTAAAGTGGATTTCTTAACTTTCACATTTATCTTTAGTTCTTGGTACTTTTGCAGGTCAAGGTAGGCGTCAAGAAAATCGCTATTTTTAGTAATATTATATATTATTACATATTTTTTAAATCATTCGATCTTGAACTGAAAATGGAATTCACCGAATTGACGAAACAAATGAAGTGATAAATTTATACTTATAAAACATGTAAATTAAGTAAAAAATTATTCGGGGAATAGTATGTATGAGAATTAAAGACGAGAAACTCATTAAGTTCGTGAAAATATTCACGACAATTTGGCATAGTATCTATAAGTATGTCCACGACTTTCTTTATATGTATAGTGCAACTTGTCACCTAGTAGCACTGATGAGTCTTGGTGAGGCAAAACGCACCGTCTGTTAACAATAAATGCTACTTATCAAACTATTGATACAAAAATTATTTATTTCAAAGTTACTGGTTGTATAATTTTACATACAATACCAGTTTATAATTTTACATCACTGTCAAAATTGACTTGTTTCTTAAACAATTAAAACATGATAGAAATTAGTCTTTAATAAAGCTGGGCTAAACCTCACTATATGGTAAACTATATGGAACATTCTAACTTTTTACGTCAATCCACCCATTCGTGAACACACGATATGTGTAGATATCTCACAAGTTTTGTTTGAAACTTGCAGCAGTGGTGGCAGTCTGCTATCCATTGGAAAAGAGAACTTTCAGATTCGTACCACTTGCATTATATAGGGGGTTGATATTAACTTTTTTTTTAATGAAATAAATGGTATAATTTTTACCGATTCACTAGATTTCTAGTGTTTGTTCAAACTCAACTATTTCGTAAATATTTGTAATTTGACGTTAGAAATTTTTCTACTAAAATGAAATTTTACATTGGATATTAAATAATAATAATATTGATGAAGGTATGAAAACGTAGATATTAAATGTTACAGCAAAATTAACAGAACCTTTTTCTTCTAATCTTTATAATTTTTAAAAATTTGTACTTTTTTTTATAAAACATGTCAAAACTTTCAGTTTGAAGCAATTAAAATGTTCTTTTTTCCGTGCAAAGTTTTCCGTGTACTAGCTTTTGGATCTATCTAAGTACTTCTACTTCAACTACTTGCGGATTGTTACTAGTTGTCTATTTATTAATAAACTGCATTTAATTGTTCAGAATAAGCATTAATTATTGAATATTATAAGGTCTGAAGAAATCCCTCAAAGAAATAATCGATAAAAGTACTTACAGCAAGGTTAACGAGACATGATATGTGTTAAAAGTTGGTGGAACTTTAAACATAGTAACTATTTAAGCTAGGAATTTATTGAGATTTTCAACTTAAGCTCTCATAGACACTTCTTTGTCTATAAGTATGCAGTATAAATTCGTATAATACATAGGTCGCTTTGTAGCACTAACAAGCCTTGGCAAGGCGAGACGTGGTATATGCTAATAGTGACTGATGGTTACGCATACATTTAATTTACTAAATATTACTTATTGTTGTTAATATTATTGCCCTGGCATGAACCATTAGCTACGTACATATTTTTATATTGGATACTTTTAGGCAAAATAAACAACACGTGGGCACAGGGATAGGCCTTAGGTACGTTTCACACATGGGAAAGGTCGAGTGACTAAACAAAAAAATAAAAACGTACAAAGAAAACGTTATTGAAACAAATTTAATTAAATATTGTTCGCCAATGCCAAAAAGTCCCTATGTTTGTTGAATAAAAACTTAAAATTTAAATTTGCAGAAATTATGCAAGACCATTTTTTGAAAAAGAAACACTTTTATTTTAATTGCTTTCTATTAAGCCATTATTACAAGGAAAAAAGTAAATCCAAGTCATACTCCAAAACTAAAGAACTAAAGAACGTATACTATATGTATATATGTTCCCGAATAGGGACAATGGGATAAAGAATAATGAAAAGAAAATCTCGTAAAGTGATCATTGATTTATTTATAAAAGTACAAAATACTATTGAAATGGAAAATGACCACCGTCATCGCCTCTTACACTTGGTGGGAAGGGACTAACAAGTCGCCTTGTCGGTTTCGTCAGGTTCCCATTACAAGCTAAATAATGACGAACTATCAACCTTTCAAACTCGAGCAATGACATTGAATTATCACATGCTAATTGATAAAGCCTCCAGGCATTGACAAGAGCCGTGTTTAACAGAAAGCACCCACCACCACGAATAGAATTTCTATAGGTGCAAATCAACTATCCTCATAGATTTGTTGTAAATATTGAGAATATTTGGCTGTTGCACGTCTACTTTTTATTTAGCCACCGATGACCAACATTTGGCTTTAACAATAGGATCCAGTGTAGCGTAGTTTGTAACAATTGAAACAATATTGTTGTCTTGCCATCGTATAAAAAGAAGAGCGGAATCAGTGACAAAAAAGTGTTCAAAATAACGCCTGTCCTTATTTGTAAATAATTTTACTGTTGTTATTGGGCATCTTTTAGTTCGATTATCCCTTGTGATTCCGGTTGCATGATAGCCTAGACCAGTATATTTAGAAAGCGTGACTACTAAAACAATTATTGAAACATTTTGACGACGTCATTTTGGTCAGAATGTACTGCAACAACTTTCAAAAGTCAAGAACTACTCTCGATCCCAAGGGTAGGTTGCCCACCTAAGAAATTTGAGGATTGTCTTTAGAGCCACAGTAAGTATCGACAACATAACAGCATCATGTGGCACAGCATGAAATCCAGTTTTTGTACCCAAAGCGTACTGGCTTGCCTTTTATATACTAATTACTGGAAGGTCAACCATAAAACTTTACCATGGCTTCATCGATGAACATATTTTCACGAAATATGCCTCACTGTAGAAACTTCTCATTAAAAAGTCTCATTAGTGGTCACAATTTGGGCAATTTGTCCTGAATGTTCAGATTATTTTATCTGCTAAATGTATATACTTTTCGATCTCCTGAATTCTGTTTGCTGACATTTTTTTGAGACAACACAGACCCCAAGTTCTTCATCAAGACTACAGTAATTACGTTCACTTTGTAGCTTATGGTAAGCGAGTTAGTAGTAACATTCCCAAAAATAGTTTTAGATCATCTTTTGACACAGAAAGGTCATACCAGTTTTTTGTGGTGACATATACAAATTTGTTTGCTGTACCAAATGACCGAATATACTGGCATACTGGTATCCACAAATTTTTTTGTCCAGTTTTGAGATATCCTTGGCCTTTTTTGATTTTAGAAAGTTTTCTCACATTGCTAGTGGCACACTATCTTCGTCGTCATTTATCTCTTCATGACTTCTATTTATTTGTTGTACATGGGCTACAGTGGAAAATATATTGTCTTGTTCTTCTAGCTCGTTTTCTTCATCCGTTTGTGGGTCCACATCAGACGGTATAATAACAAAATCTATTTCATGTTGACCACACGTAATGACAACGTGTTCTAAAGCAGTATTTAAATGACGATACTTTCTACCATAAAACTTTTGTGAGGGCAGTTCTGCAAAATTTTCGGCCTCCATAACAAACTAAAGCAAAAATTTATATTACAACAAAATTATAATTATGTGTTCTACATGGACTACTTCCGCCCAGTGTCCCCAAATGGGGGCGTTTAATATATATTACTTACCTAACTTGAAATAAACACTGGTAACAAATGGCACTTCAATTTTATGAGACGTTCAGTGAGATCATGTAATGCGCTCGTAGACAAGTGTGTAGTCTCTCTTACAAAATGGCGTCTCTCGCTGCCATGCGCGAATGCACAAAAGTTTCTGCATCAGAAATCAGGAAGAAAATTACATAGATCAACACGTTCCAGTGGTTAATTTTGGCTATTTGTGAAGAGGCGGCGCCAGAATGCACTTTTGTTTGCTGTTGCCATATGAGTACAGTGAGAGATAATCGATTAAAATCAAATATCTAATGAGAAAGAAATTAATACTGAAGGAGCTGGCCTAAGGTCTTGAAGAGTAAAAATCAAGTGTATGGCACGGCATGGCTATGTAAAAAAACACTGCAGAATTAGAGGAAACCGCAAGGCTAAAGGAAGAACATTGCAAGATGATTTAGTCCTTTTGGCCACTTTATGATGTTTACTTGTTATAATCGAGACAACAAATGAGTATGTATTGCTACAGAACTTGTAGATAAATGTTTAAAATTTTAATTAAATGCAAACGAATAGGATGATTTATAATTTCCAGTCACCCTCGGGACGCGGGAGGATAACGTCACTCCGCTGCATCACTGATTATTATATTGATATAGCTTATAACATTGAAGTATCTTTAATGCGACTGTAGTAGTTATTAGTTAGTGATGCCCTTCTAATACCTTGAATGAAAGAAGCGACAATATAGTGTAATTTATTTATTTATTGTTAAATAAATCTGATGAACAAAGAAATTAATCTTCTAAAGATTCTCTCCCTTAGATACACAATAATAAGATTTCTAGAATCTTAATCCAAACTAAAAACTCGTATTTCTCGTTTTTAATATCATAAATAAAATTTAAATCTCCCGCTAAATTCCCGTCATAAAATCAAGTATAACTAGATCAATGCCAAATTAAACTGCTCGTGAAATTAACCCACAGAATCAAATACAACCTCACATAACCAAATACACTAGATTTTACAGTTATCATTAAAATAAATATAACCTCAAATTCCTTTGTGCAGTATATGCCGGTTATAAGATGAAACAAATCGCTTGCTTCAGTTACGAAAACTGCTCTAGTATAATCCAAATAATAATTCCAAATTCAAAACAATCATTTCAGCTTCCAAATGGTGTTCCAACGATCTCACAGCAAACTGCCTCGAATGTTGTTCTTCGAAATCCCAGGATTATACAAAAGGCCACCCCAAATCTCGAAATACCTGGATTTCCATCATCCACTATACACGTAATACTCTCATTCTTGTAAGTAAAGTTGAAAACTTTATGGACTTAAATTGTGATAGATACTACAAAATTCTAGATAAATATACGAAGAGCAACCACACTCAGGAAAACCCGAAAAAGAAGTACCCCACATTTGTTTTCAACAAACTCAATATCTCCTAGATAAAAGAACCCCGGCAACGATCATAGAAATCGTTTCCAACGATACGACAGCATAAAGATCCCTGATGGAACATTTATCGAAAGACATACACATGCCCTAAAATCCATGGTTACAAGCATTCATTGAATTAGATACGAAATAAGTAAGTTTTTAGTTTAAATTATTACATACGTTGACAAAATAAATAAATCGGTAAAAATACATTTACATAAACAATTTTACAGTCGATATTATAATTCTGTGAGTTTTGTTTAGCATGATACACTAGAAATAACATAGCAGTATATATGTATTGCATTATCATCAACAAACTTGTAAAGTAAAATTACTACTTTTATTGCTAAATTGGGGTCAAGAAGCTTTCGATTTATTTACCGCAATTGCCGTAAATATAATTATATTTATTTGCAGCGAGCTGTCATAGAATTTGACTTTGCAAAATATTTACGGGAAAATATAGTCTAGGCATTTTACTATTTTCAACTTACAAATTTCTTACTGCCTCAATTTGTACTCATATTCCATTAAGTATTATTGGCAATAAATGACGAATCGCCTTGACTGTGCACAGAAATTTCTACCATGGTATCCAATGAATAAACAATGAGTCATTTGTTCAGCTAGGTAATAAGTTACTTTCAAATATTAATTTTCATTGCATATGCGGTAAGAACTCTAAACACGGTGTTCTGGCGTTTAGGTGATGTAGTGCTTTGCCTACACAATTACATTGCTAAATATAGGTTAGGTCTTTTTTTAGAATGTATTATGTGATGCCGATAATTTCCTTCATTATTATAATTATTCCAAGAAGTACGGTTGAATAAACCTCTTTCGAACTTTATACTATACTTATACTCAAAACTCACAGAATCCAGTGGAGGGCATCAGGGTTATTTGCAAGAAGCTTGAAATCTGATTAACATTTTCTTGCTAAAATATTAATGAATTAAATTAATTTTGCTTGGCTGAGCTTCGGTGAATTTCCGGTTAGTAAAATTTCGTCCATCTGCACGAAAATAGCACAAGCAACGTTTGGAAGTATTTGAAAGTGCCAGCAAATTAAGGTCAAATTTGTGTTATGGATGGAGAAGATTAAAATCCGTTAAATACTTTGATTAAGAGATACTTCAAAGAAACTCCAGTTCAAAATGGATTCTATGTTGATATTTTTTTATATAGCAAGATTTAATTATAATTTATGCTGTAGCCGAATTAATTAATGTCTGGCTAATGCTTTCACAGAATAGGTGATTTTTCAGGGAGTTAGGCAACGCGTTTGTAAAAAGTCTTTACAAAAATCTACCATATCATTTTAAAAACCGATTTAAATAGGTAAACCCAACTTAGTATAAGTTTATTTAGTTTGAGAGCTAAACGAATCTGAAGTTGCTATTTCAAAATCGTGTTCTTTATCATAAATTTAATACCGTTTATTCCTTAATATGTTTTTATAGGATAAAAAAAAATCATATCAAATTTATGATTACTAACATAGCCCTACCTAATTGTATGTCATATATCGGTAAGAGCTAACCCGGAAAATTTAACAGCCTTATATCTGTAGGGTATATGCCCACAGCATCATTACGCGATAACGCACGATTCTAGAAGCAAATTTATTTTGTAGCAAAAATATCGAAAGCTTAAAAAAAAACACTAATGCAACAATTCCCGGGATGCGCTGGCCAATTGTTGCTTCTTCTGACAACTTCAGTTGTGTTCGTCCTTCTGTGTTACACATTTCGGTTCCGAATTTTAATCTGTTAATATTTTATTAATTTTATTAATTTGACCGCATCAGTTTTTTCCTCAATTTGTTTCCGACTTTTACTTCAATTTTTTGCAACCTTTTTATACTTTACACTTCAGTTTTTAACTTGTAATATAATAATAAATTTTTCCACCCATGTGCGTCGTTCTTGCCGACATTTTGATCGCTCAAGTAAGTTTTTTAAACTTTTGTTTGTTAGTTTATTTTGCTGATTGCTTTTCAATTGTAGTAATTCTCCTGAAGAAGGAAATAAACATTTCCGAAATGTTGAGTATTAATAAATGAGTTTCATTTACTAATTTCTCCATTGCTGGAAGACCGAATCCCTTGATCGAAATCGTCTCCCTATAATATGATATATATATAAACAATTGCGTTGTTACTAACAAAGAGTACGCTAACAATACGTTGCCATAGACGACAAGTGATTAGAACTGTTATAATGCGTTAACGCTAATGCTTTATTGTCACTTTTTGGATATGAATTAAGCAATCCTTTAAATCTTTGTATCAGGAAAAGTATATATCTAAAACCACCAGGATCGGATTATGATGCGTTGCTCTCCGAACGCAATTTTCAAAGTTTATCTGAACGTAGAGAGATTGCTAGTGCAAGATTTTTAATAAATCTACTTAATAATAAAATAGATGCACCAGAATTACTATCTGCTGTAACAATAACAGTTCCTTCATACGGCACACGCTCGACGGACACATTTTTCATACCGACAGCGAGAACTAATGTTTTAGCCAAGGCTCCGATTTCTCACATGTGCAGGAATGTCAATAAACTTTACTCCGGCCCTTTCCACCTTACTTCTTCTACCTAAATTCCTCTTCTATTCATCTTTGCTTTCTTCTTTTTTGTCTTCCATTTCATAGTCTTCTTTATATTCTACTTATAAATTTTAACTTTGGTATCACCTATCTGCGATAAATCTTGTTTTTGCTTAGTATTTATTTTCCTTTTTGTTATGCTTAAGCACTGTACAACTTGATCTTTATATTTGTCCTGCTAATAGATATTATTTCTGTTGGACAATAAAGATTATTATTATTATTATTATTACCATTGTAAGAAATTCTTATCACTGTTTCGTATTTTCGTATAATACGCTCTACAGTTGAAAAATTTCTTGCCATAATTATTAATTAAATAAATTTGAATTATGTTTGCTTCAAGTACTGTCTACGTTACACATAAAAACGCTTTTATCTTAGCCGTATATTCCTCATAGGAAAAAGTTTTAATTAATACGAATGTATTAATATAAACAAGATATGACCCACCTGTTTATTTTAAAATAATTTTGCTCACAAGTATTTTTTCCGTTGTTTTGATTCCTCATACAAATATGTATATATAATTAATTTCAAATTCAAATCAATTAAAAGCAGTGGTGTTTAAGCTCTGTGATTTTCGTTGAGTACCTGAAAACATATACTACCCTTTTATTCGATCTTTAGGTAGACAGCAGTATCTTGTGGCATACGATGAGTAAATTGTAGGGCCATCCACATACTGGAATCAAGACAGTCCGGAGGTGGTTTTAGCCCCGTCTGTTATATCCAGAAATAACGGAAGGACGTGGCTGTTTAATGCTGATACACGTTCACATTAAAGTTTAGTTTCAGATAAATGTTCAGTGTGCAACAACCTTTTTTAACTTTTAAATAATAAAATATATCGTTTATTTTTATTTCCAGAGGCTACTTGAAATCGTCTAAAAGATACGATTTCAAGGTGCATTCATGTAGAGAAATATGTATTTCAACTATTTGTGCTTTCAGGCGATATCTAATGTAATATGGTTTTCTTGTTCGGCGCAATATTGCCTTCACTTGATTTTTTGTATACCTCTTCACGTTCCAGCGTTGTATTCTGCATCGAAAGAAATTTTCGGTTTCGAGGGATGGAGATTGCCATTAAAAAATATCTGTGCTAGTCCAAGCAATATATAGTGTCTTAAAAAAATCGAATAAGCTTTGTAAGTATATCTAATTCAAGTGAACAAAAATTTATTCACATAAAGAAATACTAGTTATAGTATAATCAATTTTAAAACTACAACGCAGCCTCCAGGCTTTTGAACGACCCTATGAATAGCAACCAATGTAGTCGTAGTACTTATAAAACGAATTTTACTTTTGTTCATTCTTTTAGTAATCCATTGTGGTCTTTTTAGTTTAAAATAAATTAAGTTACAGCATCATATTAAAGGAAACATGACAATATATATATATTTCTAAATATAATTACCATATTTATGATTTTCAATAAAATACCTTGGAATTTGAACGAACTCTTACTATTAATAAACGTATTATATGATACATTACGATATATTTATTGGCCCGATATCTATCTATTTAAATCATTTGATAATCCTGGTAACATTTTCTCGGTAGACAATAGTTATTTATTAAGGCTGGAAAATGATGTTTCACGAGTTTGGAGATTGCGAGCCGACGCCAGCAGCCAAACGAGTTCAATGAAGACACTTTCCTGCCGTAGTGTGTACAATATTTTTTCGACTACGACATGATTACCATTTAGTAAAATGAATGTGTTTGTATTTGTAGTGTTTAGAATATAGATCACTTGTATTTGAATGACAAATTGTTTGACGTCTATTATGATCACTGAACCCAGAAAAATTTCAGAATCATTACAGAAGAGGACGGCAAAGAACGTAAGTGACGCGTGGGTAGTTCAATTCGGTATGTACTTATAGTAAATTACCGTCAATGGACGGTAAAGTAACGGAAGTGACGCGTTGACAGTTCAGATCATAATTTCATTCCGTAAAGTGGCAGTGTACAAGTTTTTGATAGTGTACTTAAAACAAGTCCACTAAGAGATTTGAAGAGAGTGGGGGTACCAACCAAATTAATAATTTGGTAGAAATGACCATGAGCAAATCCAAAGCGCTAGTTGTAACAAGTGATGACATGACAGAAGAAATAAAAATAGAAAATGGTGTAAGGCAAGGCAATGCATTGTCAGCAACACTGTTCAACGTGGTATTGGAAGGAATAGTAAGGGAGACGGGATGTGACAGAACTATTATACACAGTAGTACGCAAATTATCCCATATGCGGAAAATATTGTTTTAAATGCAAGAAATCGAAGATCCCCTGCTAACGTTCTACAACTTTGGTACGGTGTGCCGCGCATAGAGGATTGAAAATAAACGAACAGAAAACAAAATGAACATGACAAATAGCAGAACACAAACAAACAGCAAATTATAATAGGAGAGGAAACATTTGAAAAAGTAAACAGTATAAAATATCTAGGTGGTATGGTAAATGGTAGTAATGATCGAAGTGAAGAAATGATATGAGCCGGAAATAGAGCCTACTGGAAATATCATAAATTTATAAAAGATCGAAATATCAGCAGAAAAACCAAGCTAAAACTATATAATGTAGCAGGCCCGTAGTAACATATGCAGCGGAAATAATGTGTTTGACAGCTAGGGATGAGGAAAATTTACAAATATTTGAAAGGAAGATCTTAAGGAAAGTATTAGGTCCAAAGAAGATATTATGGAATCACGAAGATAAAAGATATAATGCAAGGAAAACATATCGTAAACTATATAAGAGCACAAAGACTGAAATGTTCGGATATGTAGAGAGAAGAGATTATGAAGCGATAATTAAAAAGATAAAAAATTGGAGACCAACAGAAGATAGATCAAGGAGCAGACTAAAAATAAGTTGGGAGTAGCAGGTAATGGACGATATAAAACAATTGAAAATAGTGGATGCAAGCAAGATAATCAAGAACACAAGGGAATGGAACAATATAATAGATGCAGCAAGAACCAGACTATGACAAAGACGAGCAATCGAACTCATCGGAGTTATTCCCCGCAAAGGAAGAATTTGGAAGCCTTCGGGCGGCCCTATTCCGTATGGAATGTTTCGCCATATGTATATAAAGTGGCACTGTCTATCTTCGCATGTGTGTAGTAAGATTGTACCTTCGGATGTCATAGCCGAAAGAATATTTTTACAGCGGTTTAAATCTTGCATAAATCGTTTAGATAATAAAAAATATTTTACATTTGTTCCCTTAGGCTTTCATAGCGCACAAATTAAATTTTGTACTAAAGCAAGCTTACTTACATAGGTTTACTTGGATCTAATGTAAATGTAAACGGCCCTTGCATGTGGATTCCTGCGTCGGTTGAAATATCTCCACGTTGTTGAATACAGTTAGAAAGTTAGGGCAATTACGTCGACCTATCAGAAAAGTATTGCCAATTGCCTCACTTTAAAGCAAAAGGTATATATGAATCAAAATGTATCTGTGGGAAAAGCTATATCGGTCAGACGGGACGCAGCGTTCAATGTTGGATTAAGGAACATCAAAGGGATGCGCGACTTGGGTATACTCATAAGTGAGCGGCTGCAGAATATCTAGGTCAACATGGAGAATATAAAATTGATGTTGAAGATATTAAAATTTTGGCAAAAGAAAGTCACTATTACCATAGTATTATACGTGAATCCATAAAAAATCACGTATAATACTAATCCGTTAACAGATAAATGACAGGAAGGCAGTTATATAGTAAGTGCCATTTTGACACATATCTAATTAACAATGTAATTTATTTATATATCTTTTGTTTATATTCTGAAGAAGACAATCATTACCGATACGTTAACTAATTGTAAAATAAAAAATTTACACCACAATTCGTAGAAAGTCTGTATTACTGCAATGGTCTTACATTCAACGTTGACATGAAGAGTGATACTGGCTATAGGTCAAGTAAATCTGAATTTATTTCTGAGTTAGTAAAAATAAACGTAAATGAGAAACGAAGTAATGGTTCTACTATCAATAAGGATTTCTTACTTCCTCAGTGTGCTTTAGTTTTGACTTACACTTTTTTTCATTTCATTTCTCCTAAATTTCATTTCCTTGATCTCTACGTTCGCTAAAATAACACTGGTCAACAGTGAAATTGCTTCTTAGGTGAAAGTACCCAATCCTGAATGAATTCAACGTGCTGAACACGAATATCACATTGAAAAAAGTTGATTGGCTCACGTTCCACAGATATTGACGTTTTGTCCATTGTATAGATGCTATTGCATAATGTAATGCAATTTAGTGAGAAATTACGAAATTTTGCATCATATTGCATCACCCCTTCATGCAAAGAAGTTAATGCAGCATTTGCTGTAAGTTTCCATTGAGAGTGTTGCGAAATTGATTGCGCAATATCAAGCAATAGCTAATTATAGTTTATTTATAAATGGCCGACGTGACAATTAACTCGTGCAATGTCCGTTCATTCGCGCATATTTTTCGAAGCTCTAGCATACATAAGTGATTGCTATAGTGTAAAGTAACTAAACAGTAGCAATGCCTCGTAACTGTGTTAATAGTGCAAATAACTTCTGTTATATATGCGGAGAAGTGACATTTGCTGCACAGAAAAAGAACATCAGTGCAACAATTAAGAAAGCGTATCATTTGTATTTTGGTTGCAAGATAGGCGACCAGGACAAAGACTGGGCCCCACACGTATGCGGCCGCACTTGTGCGGTAAATCTTTCACAGTGGCTTAATGGCAAAAGAAAGGCAATGCCATTTGCTGTGCCCATGACTTGGAGGGAGCCCACCAATCACGTTGACGACTGTTATTTCTGTATGGTACCACCAGCTTCTGGAGGCATCACCAAGAAGAAGAAGTGGACAGTTGAATACCCTAACATACCATCTGCTCTGCGACCTGTCTCTCATGGCGAAGGACTCCCAATTCCAGAACCTCCTACAGATTTTTCTATCAATTCAGACGATGAGGATGGCCATGCGTCGGCGAGTTCGCACTGACTTTTCGTGCTTTGACGAAACATCTGCACCACATAAAATTACCCAGGATGAAATGAACGATCTTGTTCGCGATTTGGATCTGTCGAAAAGCAAAGCGGAGATACTGGCCTCAAGACTTCGACAGTGGAATCTTCTGGAACAGAATGTCCGAGTTACTTCATTTCGCATTCGCCATCAGCTCTTCGAATCTTTCATTAAGAAAGAAGAAAGCCTTGTGTTCTGCTGCGATATTGATGGTCTACTACAAGCTCTCGGTATTGCACATGATCCCCACGAATGGCGGCTGTTTATAGACGCTTCAAAACTGAGCCTAAAGGCGGTTTTGTTGAATAATGGGAACCAGCTTCCATCCATACCTATTGCACATGCGGTCTACATGAAGGAGACTTACGGCAATCGAAAGCAGCTACTGGAGACGATTAACTACAGCAAGTATGGCTGGCAGATATGTTCTGACCTGAAGGTAGTATCTCTGTTGATGGGTTTGCAGCAGGGATATACAAAGTACTGCTGTTTTCTTTGTCTGTGGGACAGCAGAGCAATCGATTTGCACTACATCAAGAAAGACTGGCCTCCGAGAGCATTCCCCTCCGTACAGCACCCACCATTGGCACAGCCACACAAAATCATCATTCCTCCTTTACACATCAAGCTCGGTCTTGTCAAAAACTTGGTAAAAGCCATGGATAAGAATGGACCAGCATTCAAGTACCTGCATGAAAAATTCCCTCGACTCAGTGAAGCCAAAATTAAAGAGGGCATCTTTGTGGGGCCTCAAATTAGACAGCTCTGCCGAGACCCCAAGTTTGAGGAACTTCTTCAAGGTAAAGAAAAACAGGTTTGGGATGCATTTTATCAAGTGGCAGCAAACTTCCTGGGGAATGACAAGGCAGAAAATTACAAGTGTCTGGTTGAGAATATGTTGGCTTTATTTCATGAATTCGGCTGCAATATGTCCTTAAAGATCCACTTTCTTGATTCCCACTTAGATTTCTTTCCTGATAACTGCGGGCAGGTCAGCGATGAGCACGGCGAACGCTTTCATCAGGACATTGCCACCATGGAGCAACGGTACCAAGGCAAATGGTCTACGTCAATGCTAGCTGACTATTGTTGGACAATCAGTAGAGATGCTCCACAAGTCCACTACAAACGGCAGGCCAAAAGAAGTCGAAAGCCAGAAGCAGACTAATGTTTTCTTACCATGTATTATAATATTGACATAAGTACACTTTTTCTGAAATATGCGTAAATGTTTTCTTACCATGTATTATAATATTGACATAAGTACACTTTTTCTGATATATGCGTACATATTACAGAAAACCCGTAGCCAATTCAGCTTTTTCTTAGTCATTTTCGTGTTCAGCACATTGAATTCATTAAGAAATGACTATTTTCAGCTTGGAAGCATGAACTTTTCGAAAATTTGTTGCCCAGTGTAATCGACCAAATCAATAATCTTATTGCTTCTATGTTTTAAATTTAAGCAATTGCATGTTTTGAATGGAAATTTTTTAACGAAAGGATATAATGTTCATTCTACGCGAAGGTTTTTTGATTTCATCAAATAAAGGTAAAAAATGCTTTTGTTAGGAGACCATTGTGCCCGAAACTAATCTAAAGTGTACCAAGATGGATTAAGCAAGGCTTATAAAAGGCGTGCTCTTTCGTATAGCTTTGTTTGCATGGAATATCTTAATCGAATAAGGCTCCTTAATATTTCCATGATAGAGAGGTTTTTTCATTTAACAGAATGTGCTTTAGATTAACAAAATATTATTTTTTTAAAGAAAGGAGTATTTGTCACTTAAAGTAATTGTTTTTTAGTGCAAATAATATTTCTTTAGAATACAAAGATGTCCTTAAAAATATTGATTTAATAGAGGGAATCCCCCTATCACTATATTTATACGTTTTCCGTCCGTGTATTCAAACTGATGAACTAGGCATGTCGTTGTCTTTCCACTTTATATTTTATTCGTATCTACATTCCTTCGTCAACAAATCAATTTAAAATTTGTTATCCTTTTAGTTTCTTTTATTTAACACACATACACATAATACCTAAATAATACGCTTTAACAAAACACGTTAAGTTAATATTCGTTAAAGTTATGGTGGAGACGCAGGTGTTCACACACAGTTATTGTGTTTGAAACATGCTAATTTTATTTGACATTATAAACACGTCACCAAAGGCTCGTACAAGGCAAGGTGTTATACATGGGTCGTTTCGATGCGCGCTAAATAATGAAAGGATGTAGGGGTGTACAGAATAACTTCCATAAACTTTTCCGTGTTTGTGCATTATCCTAATCGAGTTTCTGAGTATGTGTGTTTCCAAATAGATTTTACTGGAAACTACGCAGAAACAGTTGTTCAGATAAACTGATAACAATCTATTTATTTTTAGATGGAATAGTTTTGGAATTTCAAATAAAGAATGTAATATATATATTCAGCAGTTTGTTGTATCAGAAAGAACAAAGTTGAAAAGCTTATTGTTAGTACTATTAGTAATTTTTGAGAAAATTATTTTAGCAAAATGCCATATTAGACCGTATGGCGGAGATTTCTAGAAAGCGACGCATTTCTAAAATGTTTGCAAAAGGAAATTTCCAAATTTGGAGAAGTGTAAGGTACAAATTCACATTTTCTCTGACCAACTAATTTTTATCAAATTGAGCTTGATTTTCAGTTCTTAAATGTTACCACCGCTTTGATAGTCTTAATCTAGAAACACTATAAGTACGACCATATTTATGACGTATATTTTAACCAAATGCAAAAATCTTTCGATCGGAATTTTAATGTAGGGTGTCAGAATAAAAATAATTTAATTCCTTTTCACGATGATCTCTCATTTTAATCCTTTAAGTTGCGAACCTGTGTCATATTGTGCGTAAGCTTAGGATAGATATCTTTATATAGGTGGCAATTAAACACAATTATTTATTTGATTATTTGTCCAACAGACTATAAAATCCAGTTACAGGACAATAAAGGTACAATCTACAATATATTTAAAAATAAGTAAAATATAAGATAATAAATAATAATAAATAAAAGATCAACTAACCTAACTAATGTTAACAATTAATTACTGTTTAGGGAACAAACTGGTCAAAATGTTCGGAGAGGGCTACCTTTAACTGTTTTAAGTTATTGAAATGTATATCGTTTATGTGAAAGATTTTGTTGTAGTTGTTACACATGACATATAAGGGCGACTTTAGCATTAAATTGGTTCTAGCAAACGGCAAATAGAAGGCAGCGTAGGGTCTAGTGGACATCCGAGGCACCAAGAAATTACAATGGGCCAAAAGCTCAGGACAATCGACAAAGCCGTGGACTAGGTTAAACAAAAAACATACATTAGTACATATACGCCTATAAGACAACGATGGCATTTCAAAGCGAGATAGTAGTATAGAGTGGTCGAAGTTCCTCTGTGGATAGGTGTTTTCTATTTGAAACCACAAAAATTTAGCAAATCTACGCTGTATTTTCTCCAATTGACATTTGGATTCCATATAATATGGATACCAAATAAGACTTCCGTACTCTAACCGCGATCTTACCAGAGAAAAGTATGCACTAAAAGACTTCAGAATATGCATGCAAATAAGCGCAAGAAATCTCAACCTCTCACTGAGAAAAATGATCCAAATGGACAATATATTTAGCATTTTATATTACTCCAGTAATTGGGTTTTGGAACCTTTGGTGTAACACTAACTATCACACTGACAAAAGTCAATGCTAGGTTTTTCCACTATCACCAAACAACAATGCACCAATCTCTCGACGCGCGTTTCGCTAACCAAGTTAGCATCATCAGGAGATGATTAATAGTGACTATTAATTAATCATCTCCTGATGATGCTAACTTGGTTAGCGAAACGCGCGTCGAGAGATTGTGCATTGTTGTTTGGTGATAGTGGAAAAACCTAGCATTGACTTTTGTCAGTGTGATAGTTATTTTATATTACTGACAAATTTTTTTTTAATAAGTATAACTACTTAGTTAGTCCTAATTAATGGTCTAAACATTACGAGTAAGTAAAGTAAAGTTTCTAACACTGTGAAATAATCTCAAATACTAAAACATATTAATAGGCATTAACAATTTCATATTCAACTCACAAAACATATTTACAGCTATTAAACTAGGTCATTTGCAACACCGTTAGTTATTGCAAGTAATAACATTAATAACTATAAATAAAAAGAAACTAAAGGGCAATAGTCAGTGAGTTGGGATAATTACCAAAATCTTCAATCCCAAATGTTCGGATATGGTCGATTAAGATCGGCGCCATTTTCCGCGTGTTTATGCGTTGGTTATAGGTTATAGACTTGTCCATACGCGCTTAACGATTCTAATGATATTGGTTGGTGAATATGTAGTGGTGGTATTATTTTTTTATATTTTCTAGTATAGAATATTTATCCTTAGAATCGTGGGGATTCGGCGATTATTCTTCCATATATATAGATTGCGTACAGTTTTACATGTTAAGTACCAAAGAATCGCATATTATGGCATGCAACTGGTTCCAAGATCTTATTGTTTTAACATTGTCTATTTATATGGTATTACAATTATTGCATTTGTATAACATTTTACTCAGTTTTTTAACAGTACAATATTAATGACTGCAGATAACCAGTTACTGCAAATATCCACAATGTGTGGTATTTACTATAGCCGTATAACCTGTAAACTTATACATATATATAGTGTGCTTAGTAAAACATGTTATTATTCGATATAGCTATTATGTATTTGTTTTGTAATTTCACGTAACATAATATCCATCACAAATCATTGATCTCAGTAAGTTTGCTATTATGGTAAACTCCATCTGGTGCGCGTCAAAGTTCTAATAATTCTTCTTGTTAATGTACTTATTGGCTTGTGTATATACATATTTTTGTGTGATCAAATATTAATCCATTTGAGATAAAGTAAAACAACTATCAATCGAGACCACAGTATATACAGTATTCTAATAATAGTAAGTAGTAACAGTAATAAGTTAACAATTATTGTTTTGTGTGATTTCAAGTGGACCAATATTGCATAAAAATGATTTAAGCCTACTAAAGCAAGTCAATAATAATAATAATAATAATTCATGCCTTTACATCCCCCAACAGCTTTCGCCAATTACAGGGGGCATCGGCCGGCTATGAGTTATTATTACGCCTGCGCCCGTGGAGCGACTTAAGGTGTTTGTCTCTCAGCATTTGCCAAGGCGTGAGGGAAACCACGAAAACCTCACTCTGAAAGCAGGCCCTGGGATTCGAACTCCGGACCCCGTGACTGATAGCCAAGCGCGCAAGTCACTGGACCATCAGCCACATCGGCCAATAACGATAACTATATAAAAATATACCTTCAAATATATAATTTATTTGAAGTAAGTGCCATTCTTATTATAGCAGTTACACAGTTTAATTATGGTAAGTAAAGTCAATTATGTAACAGTAGTAAGACAAACTATTCCCTGTAAGTAATGTGGATATTTAGTGCAATTAATATACAGTAACTAATATCAGCAATGCAAATACTAACTCCAAATAATGCAAAACATTTGGAATAAATAATGCTTTTCATTGACCAGAAAATCTAGTTATTTATCCTTAGTCATCATTGTTACAAACACGACTGCACTTGCTGTAAGTAGCTTGATCATTAGTCACATATACAAATGAATTTTTTAGTTGCCAATACTAAATTTTCACTTGCAATTACAAAATCTCAGTGCTTATATATGCATTTAAGGACGACTTTTATTAGAATAAATATTTTTTTTTATATTTACACTTATTTATCATTCCTTCAAAAAGTAAATAATTTCTTTAAATTCAAATTTATTTAGCAAAACTTTACTAAAACCGCAAATTTGTTGCATGTAATTTGATTATTCAAAGAAATTATAATTGTATTTAACTGCAACGTGGTGTAACAATTTTTCAAAACTAAATTTGCACCTATTGTCAGCTAGAATATTTTTGTACTATGAAACTACTCTCTCGACATCACACGACACTGCAACTTAAATGTTCTTTTTTTTTCATTGAGGGTTGTTTCCTTTTGGTGCTAGCTCGTATTTTTTAAAAGTATAGTTTCGTTAAACGTTTAACTAGATCTTCTACTATTTCAATGCTACTTTGAAAAGATAATCGGATAAGCGTAATTAACTCCAATACAAACTAACTCTTCACAGATAACTTTTTTTCTCAAAATACCCTGCGGTTCTTGAGAGTCGAATTCACTAACAATTTTCATCACAACTTTGGAATGTTCAGTATAATATACAGCCGTGTCAATCGTATAATGATTTGGGTAGATCGAAATAGAACGTCTCCTGCAATTTCCCGAAACCTCAGGGCGTGACTTGGTGCTTTCAGAAGAACCTTTTTCGCAGACGATATCAGGTTATTAACATTTTGATAAAGCGTATAAACTAAACCAGTTACTTGGTGTAAATCACGTGCCAAAAAGATCACAAGTAACAGGTTTGAGTACAAAATTAGTAACTCCGCATTGCTTTGCGCATATCGTATAAAACTATTTCCTGTAAAATCCCAGACGATCATAATAAATTTAGAGAATGGTTAAGAAAAGCAGCAGCTTTTGCATGTTTAACACTTTCAATATTAATAGACCCGATTTTCCTTTTTCTTCATTAACTCCTTATGTACTACATACAATATTTGCTAAGCTTCTTTGTTTTTCATGGGTTGTTTCATCCAGCGATACCCAAATAAAATAATCCTTTACTCATTTCTTTTAATTTAATGTTGTTTAATATAACTCGGAAACGTATCTTTTTCTAGAAAAAGATTCATCTCAAATATTTCGTTTTGTGAACAAAGTATTTTCAAATATTGTGGTTTCAAAACATTGTAAGCACCTGTGTGCTAGCTCATTTAAAACACTGAATAATCTATATTTCAAATTGATAATCATCGAAAATTTGCAAATTATGCAATAATGCGACAAAAATTAAAATGTGCATTTATTGATACAAATGCTGGAAATATGCAAAAACACATAATTATCGTAAGCCTAATTAGAAGTATCGTACACTTTCAGAATTATACGAGCCAGTGACATACACGAATGAATGGTTACCTAAAGTTTATTTTAACGGGCATAATGTTCGTTGGCACCTCTAGTGACCTTACATTTGAGTTCGTATAGGACTGTGTGGTGTTCCATAAGGTTACCATCTTTAAAGTTATATGTCAACTGTAAGCACTGTGGATCATAATATTCCTAACTTGAAGATAGAGAGTATGATATTTAGTATCACCTCCATAACTGCTATTGAGATGGTGCGCATAGCCCCTGTGGTTTTCTCTTTTAGTTTTGGCCAGCATACTATGGAATCATAGGAATTATATGTCTTGTAACAGTTTTATATTTATTTATTTGTGGCTGTAGATTCGATGCTTTCCCAAAGAGTATTTGGTAGGACCTGTATACCATTGCCACCCTATGTATGATTATGTCTAATTGTACGTTACAATTCAGTCTCTTATAAAGTACAACTCTCAGATATTTGAATTAAGTGGAGTATTCTAGTTGGTCACCTCTCGGGAATACTTTATCTAAAAATAGCTTCTTCCTGTTCGTGAATGATACAACTGTAACTTTCTTAGCGTTGATATGAAGCTCTTGTTCCATTACTTGCTAGGCCTTCCGCATACGGTTTGATAGGATTCTCTCGTGTCTACCCCTAATTACATTCACCAGGTCATCTGCATAGCCTTGAACATTGTATCCTTTTCGTGCACTTTTCTGAGCAGGTCATCAATAACGAGGGACCACAACAATGGTGATAAAATCCTGGCATGAGAGCATCCGGTATCCGTCCTAAAGGTCTGGTTACACGTTGCGAGTTAGCGCGCGAGTTGGCCGTTCGTTTTACTGCAGTACAGGTGTTCGCACCGTGTGATGGTATGATGCGAGTTAATGTCATATGGGAGTCGGTTAGTAGCTCGCATGCGAGTTATTACAACATTATTTGCTTTCTCCCGTCACTCGCCGTACAGTTTGTATGTTTGAGATCTGGGCGTACGTCACCTTTTTTTATATTTCAAAATTGGAACTCTAATCAAAATATACACTTTATGGAGCTCTACAAGGTCCGAACTAATTTATGAAATTGTTCAGATCCCAATTATAAGACAAAAATTTACGTGAAGCCTCTTTAGATTATATATGCAAAAAAATAATTTACAAAACACAGGCGAAGAAAATTTACGGTCGACCTATAATCAGGAATTGTTGGAGATCGAAAAATGTAAAAAAAATGGTTGTGATACCCATGAGGTTTACAAATCATCCATGAAATGGTTCGACACCATAGATTATATAAAGAGAATAGTTAAGTTGAAAGAAAAAGAGACAAGTAATCTGGTAAGGAATATCTGACCTCGACTGCCCTAAATTGAAAGTAAAGTTTATAACGTCTTCGTAATCTACAATTTTATGTTTCGAATTATGTAACGTACATGTACATAAGATCATCTTTATCGCAGTTTCTTTAACTTGGATCGGTTTTCCCAAGACACGGAAACAAGATGCTAGAATGCCAAATTCATTCTCCGTCTCGCTCAAGGCAATCTATAATTAAAATTGTTTTCACCAATCGTATGGTGATGAGATGGTAATATTATCGGTCCAAAAATCATCACCTACTGAACTAACAATGCTAGTATCCTACTTACAATCGGTATCTACAGCACAATGTTCCAATCAATATCTTCAGATGATTTGATGGCTACAGCAATAGCATATTGTATTATGTAATAACTTATTTTGTGTTAATAATAACAATAACAATAAACTACTTACTTTAATAAAAGCTGCTTACCAAGGAAATGAAATGAATTGTTAATAAATCACTGATAAGACCGTCAATGACGTATGCAGCAAAAACAGCGACATTTACAAAAAAAAGACAAAGAAAACCTAAGGATCATATAAAGAAAAACAATGAGGACAACTCTAGGACCAGTGAAGATGGGAGATAATGAATATAGAATGAGAAGAAATGATGAAGTAATACAAGAATTAAGAGCAGAAGAACATGGCCGGAATTGTTGAATGGAAAAGCAGAAGACAGAAGCTGGTGGAGAGCAATTTCAAGGGGAAAATGGGAACTGATCCACCCCCAATCTGGATGGATCTAGAAAGGTTGAATACATATGGCGCAATCCAACAAGGGGTGTTAAGCCATAATGTATATAATAAGTAATAAGTACTATTTTAATTAATAGTTTTTCAAATCTTGAATTTATTGGCCTTAAATCTCTCTTTGTAGCCAATTCCTGTTGCAAATACTTCTTTCCTTCTTTTGTGAACAGTTCTTTCTAATGCACTACAAAGTATTTCTGCAACGGTTCGTATCACAGTCCATTGTATATTTTGTACGACCACATAATAGAAAATACTAAGAAGTCTTTCTCCGGAGATTACATGGACAGATATCTATCCTCTTTTAGTCAATTTCTGGCATCCCGATTAAACCATTGCGCATTATAATTTTCCTGTAACGTGTTTGTGCGCAGAATCGTGGTGTATTATAGACAAAGTAAAAATATAAACAAAAACTGGAATCCTAACTATAGGGGATATAATTGAAATGAAATTTCTGTATATTCTGTGACACACCACACACCACCTATCACAGGCAGTAGCTATTCTCCTGGTGTCCTGGCTTACTAGTCATCGTGTGACCGTCCGAGGCGAGTCATGCTGCTGGCATGCGAGCGGCAGTAGCTATCTACTGGAATGGCAGTAATTCGCACCGTGTAACCAGGCCTTAAAAGTCAGTGAATTACTGCCCAGCTGTGCAGATATCTCACGACTTTTCAGCATGGAACATATTCATCTTATGGTGAAGGGCTTAAATTCTCTATATTCCGTAGCTTTAGTTATTAATTAATATGACAATCGACAATTGAACTATTGAAGGCTTCTCGATAGTTCAACTATTGATAGTTATCAATAATCATCACTTCCAATCAGTGAAGTATAAGATCTTGCCAAATAATATTAAATATAATAAATTGTAATTGATATTTTTAAACTGGTTGTATTATAGCACCAATTAATTGCTTTAATAAGTGTTAACAAAATCTAATTTTAAAAGCTTCCCTATGATCTAGATTGAATTAAATAGTTTTCTCTTTGCATATGACGAACGTAAATTTTAGAGTAAGAAACTAAAAGGTTATATTTAAAGTACATTGTAGGAGATAATCGACTATCCTAGAACTTCATATTACTCTTGCGTACTGGCATATAAAATTAAACTGATTGCTTCGCAGCAAAATCTGGAATTACCCATTTCTATTCCTCGTTCTCCTTTATTGCTGATTCCATGACATTAGTACTAAGGAAACAAACGTAATACTGTGTTCCAGCTACTTTCACTGGAATGGGTATCGTAAAGTTTAACTACCGCACATAACTACGGACCCATGTTGGTGTAATGTAATAACATCTGCTACCAATATTTAATAATAAACTACTTTTGCACATTCGAGACACGTTTCTCGTCAAAAATTTATAGTGATTAAGGAAAAGGTGTCGTCCATTAGAAAAGGGAAATGATACTCCATGCAATTTTAGGAACAACGTGCACCTAATACTGTTGCTGAATATTAAAATGATACTTCCAAATTGTGGCTATAAATTTAACCAGTCGCGTTACCTCTTCTTTCACTAGATTCTGTTAATTTAAATACAATTCTTTCTGAATTGATGACTCCATTAGTAAAACGAGTATTTCGCTGATTTAGCTGTTTCATTTACTACAAATTACATTTGACGTTTTTCTTTGTTTTAATAATAACTTAACGTCAACAGAAAGATAATATAAAGATAATTTTTGTATACTGTGAACATCATCAGGTTTCCTGAAAAATTTCGAGTCTTCAATATAATAAATGAAAAAAACGTTTAAAATGTGTGTAAAGAAACATAAAGTGTTTTACTACGAAAGTAATAGATCTAAGTTTCATTATAGTAAGTATTTCATTATACCTTAATTCAATGTCATACGAACACTATTATAGCGTAAAGTTCGAGTAAAAGATATTGGATATGTCTATTACTGTGGAAAACGCTGTTCACCGTTAATTTGAACGTTTCTTTTCCTTGCTGCGGTTTCTTGATTGAATTATTTCCCGAACTTCTTGCTTTATCCCTTTTAACACTCTAAGAATCGTGCTACAAAAATTAATTTACTTTGAATCATCTCTCCTCGATCCTAATTGGTTGTATTGTATGACAAAAATCAAATTACTTTCTGTCTACGTGACACCAGCGGAAACGTAACAGGATTCGTAGGTTATGATCCTCGAAGCTTGTGTATGATACCATCAATAACTACGTAGATATAATAGTTACGTAAGAGATTGCGAAAACATTTTTCAAATTTTAAACAATGTGCCTACCTTAAACAGAACAAGATATAGGCAAATTAAAATTATAAACTTATTCAAGACCAATTTTATTTGTATTAACTGTTACATCCGTCAGACGAAAAGTCAACGACTCGAACAACACATTGGGGAACATAGCTGTAGCTGGAATCCTTGTTTGTAATTCAAGGATTTGATTTCGTATTATAGCTGATACAAAGCATATATTCTTGTATCACTTTCGTTCTTGATGGTATTTACAATGGTCTTTCCTCCTTTTGATTCTAACGTCTTATCAATTGACGTCGTTTTAACTTTAAGTTGTTATTAATGTTTTAACGTTTTGATCTTTGATTTTGAGTTTACCCGTTTTTATGAAATAGTCGTGGCAAAGAAGACGTCCACGTCAAATGAGTCTATGATAATTTGTACTGTAGTTTACGTAAGTGTCATTTAATTTTTGTTGTCGATGGAGTGACATTACTGATTATTAAAGCAGGCAAATTTCCGTGTGCTCCGCATGCGGAGATACGGAAGCGCTTTCTACGTTATATGTAATAATGTCGCAGAGACGTAGATTCAGAAACCGACCGTTGTCACACGCTTTTGAATTTATTTTACACCATCACATTTTTAATTGTCTATGCAATTCAATATCTCTCTTTCAGCAAGGGTTTAAGCGTAATAGGTTTACTGTGACAAACATAGCTTCCTTTACACCGTTTTTCTTTGAAGCGATGAACAACTCAAGGCTCAAGTTGATGTGGTATATCTGGATTTTTCTAAGATTTTTGATCAAATTGATCTCGATGTGCTTCTTAGAATGTTATGCACATTTGTATTTTTTTGATTCCTTGTTATTATTATTGGAATCCTATCTGCTGGATAGAAGACAATGCGTTAGATAACAGAATTACGTTTCTAAGTTTACTATGCCCACACCTAGCATTCCTCAGGGACATAATCTGGGATCTCTGTTATTGCTGATATTTATTAATGGTTTAGTTACCAACATTCAGTCTGAAAAGTTGATATTTACCGTCGTTATTAAACTGTTTACATCAATTAACTCTGTAGCGGGGGCTGAGGCTGCCCCGCATGATATTGGTGGCCTACTTTTGTGGTGCAATAAATGCAGGCTTTGTTTGTATTATTTTTCCTTACTCCATCGATGGCATTGTTCTAGCTCTCTCTGTCTATACTGAGCCTGTTAGAGATCTTGGTCTTTGATTTGATTGCAAGCCATCCATCCTTCCCCCATTGTATTGTAGATGTTGTTGGTCGACGGCTTCATTTATCGCAACTGCAGAGATTTTCAAAACACTACTACACTTAGCACTTTGTTCGCTCAAAATTAACTTGCTCTAGGTTAGAATACGCGATGACTACCTAGGGTAAGCACGACAATGGTTGCCAGGTAGATAGTCATTGGCACATGATCACATTTTTATCTATAATGTGATACAACTGATATTGTCTGCGTTAAGATTTTATTCAAACTAAGGTTGACTCTTTTATTGTTATAATTCATTAAACTTCTCTGTAGAGTTGGTATCGGATATTTACGGGTGCCCACGGGTGCCTGACGAGTTGTCGATGACAGTGTCATACTGTCAGATACACTTGTTTTCACGGTAGATCAGTGTCCGAGACATTGTTATTTTTATACTTGCGAAAGAGTAAATATAGGTATGTAGGTGTTCACCACGGATGTATATTATTAGTATATATACCTACGTAAGAAAAACTGCCTTATGTATAAGTTATAGTTTAAAAATCTTGATGCCAACCACCATATACTACTATAAAATGCAATTTTCATTGATTGGCATATGGACGCCAATAAGTGTTTCATGATTTCTTCCCAGTAATTCAATGGTTGGCAAGACGATTAAAATTGACTAAGTTGACGTTTCCTGTCTATAGTCTGGGGGGGGCTAACGGGGTAGGTGTAAATTCGGGCGATAATAACATTTTAATACGTATTTTCAACAAGGACGGTCTAAGTACACATGTAAACTTGAACATTCTGAAAAACTGAAAACTAGCCCGTATTGTAGCGATACCTGTAGCTTCTGAAATCACGCTTTTGATCATGCGCACAGCGCATATAACCTAAACATATCATATTAAAATGTAGACATTAATTTGTTTGTAGTTTGTACCTAATACAATTACGTGTAACAGAGGTGCGAACGGGCCGGGCCGGGCCGAGAAATTACAGATGCGGGCCGGCCCAGGGCTTCATGCTTTTATCTATCAACATTCTTTTTTGAAATTTGTAATTCTTACAAAATCTATATTTTGGCAAACATAGTGAATATGAATACCTATTATATGTAAAATTCATATGCTTATTGGTAATGACACCTATTATATAAGTTGTCTATCCTATTCTACTATTAAGCCCTCACTAGCTGCTAAAGTCTATTATAGATATTTGCAGTTACATATAAAAAATGTAATTCTTTAAATTAAAACAGTTTTCCTAAAGAAAGATAAACTTTTGGAAGGACAATCGGTGATTCACACGGGCTGATGGGCTGGCGGGCCGCAGGACGGGCTTGAGCGGGCTGAGGTGGCAAACGCAACGGGCCGGGTTGGGCTCGTTTGAGGAAAGAGCGGGTCGGGCCGAGATAATTCTCAAAATGCGCACCTCTAACGTGTAATGCACGATGAGCAATAAAGCAATTACAAAAAGAGAAGTCGTTCAAGGCATGAAATTTATTTCCAAGCAATGTTAATAATACGTAACACTATATATTGGCCCAGTTTACATATAACTGCAATATAAAATTTTCGACCGGCCGAGTTTACATGACACAGGGGATTAATGCTAATTTTCATAATCGGCCGAGTTTACCATCGCCGTTTACCCCGGCGATTGTAACCTCTCTTTAAAGTAGTTATGCCAATTACTATATTCCCACATGCCAACAACTGTGGCTTCCCTGCCAATCACTATGAAATATAACTATCTTTATTTTTCTTTAGGATAGCTCATAGTTAAACAAGGGTAGAGTCTAAACAATTGACGTAGTTCGAAAGTACTATCATTCCTGTTACGAATGGTTTAATTATTATAGATCTTCCTACACGGAATACATTGTGACCTCTATATAAAAATCGACGCAACCTAATTGTGCCAACGAGTGTCACCTGTACCCTATCTGTTTCACAATTCATCCTTTAAATATTAATACAATGGAGCCGGTTCAAAGATGTTTGTAATTTTTATACTATTTAGTTGACTGGATACGTTCAGTGAAAGGGTTTGATTTTGCTGTACTTTTAAGTAACTTCAATTTTAATTTTTCCTAAATTCCTATTGTGCCTGGTTCTCGTGGTGAAATTCATTGTCTGTGACTTTTACATAAACTCAATATTAGGAGTCCAAGATCAAATTCTCGTTTCCACCCAACCTTCTATTGTGACTTGCATAGGTCCAATGTTTTGCCTGTATCTCCTTTTCCTTTAATGTGCGATTACTTCAATAGAATTTCTGATGTATTCGATGTCCATAACGATAGTTTAAATTATTAGTTATTTAGTTTTTCTAAGATTAATTGTAGCACCTATATTTTAGTTTGTGAGATTTTTTTTTATAACTATTTACAATATTTCATTTACCATAGATGTGCGCATTGTATGTTTTCTATAATTGAATTTTACCTGTAGGACATAAATCATTATTACTATTATTATTGTTATTATTTTGTAACCATCCTGATGAGACAAGTAATCATATTGAGATTAAAGGAATGAGTTGTTATTGATCCGCCTTATATAGTCCGCATGTCCGCGTGATTTTGCTATTTTCTCTCCACGTTTGTTGTTCTGTCGAGTCCTCGCCCACAATTATGAAAATAATGATAATAGTTCCATATACAAAATAACGTCAATAGAGGATTAGTGTCAAGAGACAAATACGCATAGACATAATGATATAATCCATTGATACATGATAGTCATTGATAGGTCAACAGGATAACTCCAGTAAAGACAATTTCATTATGGTATTTAGTGTACTAAGCTAATTAGCTTCTTCCAAAAGAGGAGGAAATAGATAACAATTAACTTGCCACATGATGTATACTTATGTCAGGTGTTGGCAGAAAGCTTTGATTTATATTTAAATCCAAACATCCAAAACATATTACCATAAACTTTGCTGTATTTAACACACATTTTACTAGCTGAGCATATTAAATAACTACACTTAAGCGGTTTTCATTTTTACCTAAAGATAGTACAGCGATCAAGGTCATGGTGAACTGTCGTTAAGATTAACCCTTTATCCTATTTTGGTTTTGTAGAATTTGTATTAATAAAATTCTGAATGTAGAAATCATTATTTGATATTTCGTCAATGTTAACATTGGCTTTTTCAAAAATTGTCCAATAATAAAGTGATAAATAACACTTTGTCAGATTTCTTCTCATGCTAAGCTCTTAAGAAGTTATTTTTTTTGCAGAAAGAATAACTATTTGGCGTAAAATAGATAATAAAAATTCTTCGCCATGTCAATTCCATTTGACGACATCCAATTATCATGAAATCGGTTTTGGTTCTGAGTCCAATTTAATTTAACGGAATTGCACGTATAAAATCTATATAATGCTACCATCTACAAAACGCACACACATACATACATATCGTTATCTATAAGCCATTTAATTAACTGTCTGTATGCATCCGTGCTCTAGCTTTAACGGTACGTATTAGCGCCGTTGGCAGATCCTTATTGAGAATGACATTTTTCTATTTACGGAAAAATTAATGCGACGCTTCATTGTTCTAGAAAGGGGAAAATATTTATCTATGTGTTGAAAATACGGATATAAAATACCTTTCAATTTGTTTATTTTCCTGTCATGTTGTCAGCGAGAAAAATTTCAGACGCAAATCTGATTCTAGATGGGAGTGGGTAGTGAGAAATTAAAAAAAAAATACTTTTCTTTATTGGCTTAAAAATTCCGACTTCTTCTGACAATTAAAAGTGTCAAAGAATAATAATTTTTCTGCAATAGAATGCTGCTATGCTATTAAGAGCTTCCGACTCTAATATACTTTTAAATTTCTTATTAATTTTGTTGCCTTCTGCCTCGCTTTTTTGAGCTTCAAGATTTTTCCTTTTTTTTAATTTTCTCCATATCCATTTTTCTCTGAGAGCATCAAAGCAAAACTCTACTGGCCCTATCTCTATTTATTGAAGCACTCTCTACATCTAGATATGTTTCCATCGTTGAAGTCATAAACCTGAATCTCCAAAACATTTTGTATTACAAGGCGGCCCCTGGAACGGAATCCAGATCACGTTCTTGAAAGTTTCGTTTCGACTAGGAACATACTTTTGCAAAAACTCGTTGTGCACAGTATCAACAGGGTCTTGATCATATCCATAATTGATATCCTTTTTCTTTAGATTCTAAATATTTGCACCAAGAAAACAGAACTAGACTATTCTGAAACCGAGAAAAATGGGCTACATAGGTGTTTGCTCCGAGGAACAGAGACCGGATATCTGCTCCAATGGTAAGGGCTTAGATATCTTCTATACCTGTTGCCGCATTCTGTAGGTAAATCAGGCTTTTTCTTTTAAAGATATATGTACTGCGAAGTCATCGAGAGAAACACTGACGAATAATCGAAGCATCTGTATATTAATTAAAATGTTTTGAGCATTTTTAAACCAATATTGTTTACACTAAGGATATACTTGTTTAAAATAATAACTTTCTGTTCATTTTAAATTTTAATTTATTTATGTATACTTAATAATTGTTTTCTTAATAATAATAATAGTGGTGTCTTTATTTGTTTCAAAGCTAAACATACAATGCATTACAAAAGGAAAGAAAAAAAAAAGAAAAATTAATGGGGCAAAGTTCACCAAAACCTGATCACTGCTCTTCCATATTGTAATGGTTTTGAGTTAAATAAAGTTTTATTTTACTCACACTATCATCAGTAAAAGTACTATTGCATTATTTATAACACAATTTTCAAAACGATATAACTTCATATTTAGCTTGTAATGTAAAAGCCGAATGTTCAGAAACGTATCGAAGAAGGTCATTTCATTATGTTTCTTCGATGATATGTAGGGTAGGAAATAAACTTGATTATTAATAACGCATCTACAAATTGAGATATTCTATTCTAATATAAATTCTAAAATTTTTAAATAAAATGGAGTTCGACAGATCGAAGTTGAAATTAAATTTATTGAAAGAGAACATGTTTTATAGATTACAAGTATAGATTAAGTTAAAATAATTTATGTAATAGGTACGATTTTACCTTTCCTATGCTTTTTTTCTGCATTTTTATTGTAAGCATCTTTTGCTCGGAGCAAATTTTTTTAATGAGTGTTGATTAATGTATGAAATTTTATAAATTGGTACTATTTTATATGCCCTTAATCTATTCACAGTCCGTTTCTGCTACTAAAAAAGGAATTAAAAAGATATTTTTTCGATTACATTTATATTTTTAAAGTTGACAAGTAAATTGATGTGGCGTTGCTTAATTTCCAGAGATGTGATTTTCTGAAAGTCAATAGAGTTCCAGATTTCATACAGAGCACATCTATGCTTAAGCTCTTCTAAAACAAAAGAAAAGTTAAACTATAATAATTTGATTCAGGAGGTTGTACTGGCGATTTCATTTTTATTCAAGCAAATTTAAATTCTTATAGTACTGATGTCGCTCTCAGTTTATTGAAAGTAGTATTCACTGTGTGTTTGACAATATCAAACTTCTTAAATTTTTAATTGTGGTATATATGCAATCTCTAATATTTTTAACGAATTTTTGACGATGCCGTATAATTATTTAAGCTAGAAGAAAGCGGTTGATCATGTGGGAACATCGCTTTACTATAAGAATTTAGCTAATTATAATTGTTGCTCAAGTTGACCCATTTGTGTGTTCTACAACTGAATTTTAACTAGAGCGTTTGATAGAAGAAAGTTAAACCTTACAGGCTATATTTGATTTTAGTATGTTGGTACTCTTCCTTGCTTCGTAACTATACATATATGTATGAGCATGATTTATAAATTTACAACACACTGCCAAATACCTTATCACAAGCTTCATTTCACTGAAAGCGCTTTTCAATAGCAAAGCTATCATCATCCAGAGCAAAATTGAATTGAATTTAGTTCAGTGCGTCCAATGACTTGGATTTTGTGTTAAAGTATTTGAAAGTGCGTGGAGTAAATTTATAAGTCATGCTGATACACATAGTTATGAAGCAAGAAACAGTAACAACATCCTAAAAATAGATATAGTCAGACTTACTACCCAAACTCATTAAGTATTGCAAGATCAGTAATCTTCAATGGGCTACTATTAAGTATTTCTGATCTGCTTACTGTATCAGCTTTTAAAAATAATTTGGAGCACTATTTAATTAAACACAATTATTATAGTTTGTCTAAACATGAATTAGTAGACAAACAGATTTATTCGTGAAGGTATCAGCCATTGCTTTTCTTACCAAATTATTAGCATTACCCTATCTGTTGTTTCAAGCAGATACACAGATAATGATCCATATAGTAAAATTTAGACTTCCCTGTAACAATTTCTACTATTGTGCAAAATTTTAGAATAACATCACTGCAGGTTCTTCCACAACAGTTACAAAAAGAGCAATAAATTTGTTAGAAAGAATGTAAGACAAACTTCTACAAAATATGGTGAAATGCTTTACAATACTTTAGAACTAGTAGATATAACAAATTGCACATGGTGAAGTGGAGATTTTGTGAAAGATTATTTGACGATTACCTAGTTGCAATTATTACTACTGCACAGCGAAAACTGTCTAATGGCTATAAATAAAAAGTCTTGTACATAGTAATGCAGTTAATTACCTTCATAATACAAATGTATAATACGTTTGGTTTAATATCTACAATTAAAAATATTTAACTGCCGGTCTGATCTCAGCAGTTGGTCAGTCACAGTGATGATATTCGCGAATATTAACTAATAAAATTTTACGCAACTAAATTAATTATTGCAATAGCGTATTTAATTTTTACGGAAATCTTACAGAAAAATGTAATTACAGGAGTTTATAATATTTTAGTAGATTAGTTACAATTTTTACCACGGGGTGAACGTACCCTGTAGTTTATGCTACCTTAACATGTAGGGTACATGTCAACATAAATTGTGTAAGAAAATTGCATATTTTGTTGCAATTACTGCAATAATGTTCGTCAACAATTTTGTAGTAAATTTTAATAGAAGTTGTACTCGTCCCTATGTGTTGTACAATATGTTGTACTAAACTTTACAATTGTCTTAAATTTTACTTTCTTCTTTTGTGTAATGCAGTAATGCAGTTAATTACCTTCATAATACAAATGTATAATACGTTTGGTTTAATATCTACAATTAAAAATATTTAACTGCCGGTCTGATCTCAGCAGTTGGTCAGTCGCAGTGATGATATTCGCGAATATTAACTAATAAAATTTTACGCAACTAAATTAATTATTGCAATAGCGTATTTAATTTTTACGAAAATCTTACAGAAAAATGTAATTACAGGAGTTTATAATATTTTAGTAAATTAGTTACAATTTTTACCACGGGGTGAACGTAACCTGTAGTTTATGCTACGTTAACATATAGGTTATGTCAACATAAATTGTGTAAGAAAATTGCATATTTTGTTGCAATTACTGCAATAATGTTCGTCAACAATTTTGTAGTATATTTGAATAGAAGTTGTACTCGTCCCTATGTGTTGTACAATTTGTTGTACTAAACTTTACAATTGTCTTAAATTTTACTTTGTTCTTTTGTGTGTGGAGGATCTAATATTATCTAAATACCTATTCTATTATTATTTAAGTTAATTTAGGTCTAAATTTCAATTCAATACATCTACAAATACTGACCATAAGTGAAGTTAAGCTAATACAATAATTCATATTTTGACAGAGCTTCATCCAATGAATTATATTCCATAGGATTATAGGGTCTAACACGATATCGTTAAAGTATTAGTCTATCTAGACAGATAACTTTTGTACGAAGCTGGCACCGAGAAACCAGCTTAAATACTTATGACAATGAACTTAGGTAAAATATTTCTTTATTATAGTCAGTACAGTAAAAATAGCAGCTTTTGCATTATTAAAACATAGTAAATCAAAAAGATGAGCAATATTTTTTGCTGTATGTTGTGCATAGGGATCGGATCATTATATTTTCTTTCATGTTGTTGTAACACTTACAATAAGACTTTTCGTATTTTACAATGAACGAGACCGTCAGGGTGTAGGATGAAAAAACAACTTATCAGATGATGTAATACATTAACAAGAGAATTTGCAATTTAAAGATATGCATTTTTCAGTCCCGATTGCCCATTCAACATTAAGCATAGATCATCAAGGTGCTTACTGTATTAATTTGTTTGTTTTTGCTTAACTGTCATTCTCAGGATAGACTAGTGTGTTCATTAATGTTCTAAGTGCTGAAGATTGTGCAAAATATGTAGCTCTTGTAGCGGACGGAAGAAGCCACGGGTATGTGACCAGATTACTTCATGTGAGTCTGTCGACCGTCTAAAGAGTACTTGTATGGTTTAGGGGGACCGGCAGAAACAAGGAGATGCCGAGATCTGGCATGAAACGGAAAACCACTGCTATAAAGCTACTGCCACGTCACCGAATAGGAGCACAATGGAGTACTGTAATATTTACTGATGAGTTGAGGTTCTGCCTACATTCACGAGATGAAGGAGAACGAGTATGGAGACGAACGAACGAACGATTTACGGAAGGTATTTTAAACCCAAACTTAGCCATCGTGGAGGTTCAGCACTGGTGTGAGCAGGAATATCAATGAATACCTGTACTGTATTGATATTTTTTTATGGAGGGTCACAAACTGCACAGCAGTATACTGAGAAGATTTTGACAAATTATTTAGGATAACGCGAGATCGCATTCTGCGAGGTGCGTCACTAAATGGTTGGATGCAGTTGGGATAAGAAAACTAAAATGACCATCTTGTACCCCTGATGAAAATCCTATAAAACATGTTTGGCATATGCTGGGCAGGCGTGTTAGAGGACGTGCAATTGTACTAACTGCAATAAATGAACTTCGTGGATGATCTCATCAGGTCATTAAACAACAAAGGAATATGAACGCAGGGGTACGCTGATGACATTGTCTTAGTGGCTAAGTGGAGATTCCTGGATGTATTGGCAGGCATTATGCGTAATGCACTGCGAATGGTGGAGGAATGGTGCAAAGGACTCCCAGTTAATCCACAAAAAAAATTACAATTTACCATTACCAACATGAGGCAACTCAATGACCTAGGCGGCATTAGACTGTTTGGGCAGGAGTTACAATTAACCAAAGAAGTAAAGTATATGGGTGTAACCCTCGATGCGAAACTGAATTGGCACAATCGCTTAGTTAAAATAACGACCAGTGCTACGCAACTATTCCGGCGCTGCAGGAGAATTGTTGGTAAAACCTGGAGACTGAAACCAAGGGCGCTTCATTGACTATACACGGCTGTGGTGTGACCGGTCATGACTTATAGGGCAGTGGTCTGGTGGAAAAAGACATAAGTGTCCTCCGCAGTGAAGAAGATAGAGACTGCAAACAATCCCGCAATTCACTGGCACAGGATCACACGGTGTCGCTGATTTGGGTGCCGGGACATGAGGATATAAAGGGCAATATATAACCGATGAACTATCCAAGGAGAAAGTACAAACAAATGGAAGACAACCGAAGGTCAACTCCATACCAAAGCGCTAATAGGGGATGGGAATGCCAAGTTCTCTGATAACCTACTTAGACGTAGCAAGAAAGAAATCAAAATCATTACTGGGCTGGTAACTGGACACTGTCCCCTGAAAAAGCATCTATACAACACAGGTCAAGTAAGCTAACCGTGGTGCAGAAGATGTGAGCTACAGGAGGAAACGAGTTTACATGTAATCTGCACATATGAGGAGTGGAAAATACTTCTTGAAACATTTCGCGAAGGATCTATTGGAGCCCTCGAAGGTTCTCAAGTTTCCACTGGGCACACCAAGCTGCTCGAGTGGAAGTAAGAGATTTAATAGGGACGGTACAATGAGAACCTAGCTCAAGTTTCTGGACTAAAGGTGTTCACCCTAATGTTATGAATGAATGAAGAATGAATGACGATCTCTTTCATTGCAAAATACTAAAAGTTTTATAGATATTAAAGTAGAATGTAATGATCCGTTTTTTTGTGCACCTAAGTGTATAATATTGATTAGCATTACAGAGCTTTTAAGTCTTTACACACTTCTCCTGGCGCTCACTTGCTATTACTAACCATTTAATAATGTAGTTACTATTAATATTAAATGTAGATGTGCATAATAATACATCATTCTGCGAGAGCATCTGACGTTAGCAAACGAATTATGGTTTAACCTTTGGTAGCCTATATAACGATAAGCAATGATTGATGATGTGAACTGAACATATTCATGATGTACCTTGTTTAATTAAGCAAAACTATTCTGGCAATATTTATGTTGAAATTTTTCAAATTATATATCGAGGATCTTCATATCCACTAAAAATATATAAAATGTTCGTTAATATATTAATTGACGTTGTATGCATAAACATAAGATATCAGTATAAACCTTATGAAATGTGAGACCGATAAAAAGCCCTAATTTATTTTATGATACGACTATCTTTTATACTATGCTGGTATTAAAATAAAATTAATGAGCAGATTTTGCCAAGACATATACTGTAGAAAATATTACTTATAATTACAGTAGCCTTCTTAGCCTGTATACAGAATTTCCTCCATTTTGAACATTGACTGCCTAAGTCTATATAAATGTTAAGGCAGTCGTAACTAACGTGAGTCCTTAAAATGCCAGACAAGATTCATAAATTTTGTTCACACCCATTGCAAGTTGTTTCAGAAGTACTTAGCTACATTATAGGCAAAAACAACAAAGAATACCATTTATTCGTTTTATTAACTAATTTTTCTTTTTTTTTTGATGGGCAATCATAATACGCAAATAAATATAGATATATAAAATTAGTAAGATTAGTGGATATAAGCCGCTCACGACACTGGCTTGTCCTGTTTATTTTAATTCTGTGATTTACTGTTATAATAACAGAATACGGGTTTTAATAATAAATAAATACTATTTGTATTTTAGGTTACGTTTCGGAATTTTTATTATTCCTTCATCAGACCTAAAAGGATATTTATCACAACCAAGGTAATTACAAGCACAATTAACATTTTACTTACACTTAACTATTAAACTTTAAAATTTTGTCATATACATACATATGTCAATTTGATTGATTAATTTAAATTTATAACATAGGGTTGCTAACTTTTTCATTATATAAACATTTTTTTATAAACAATAGAAATTACCAAGACATTATACAATATATTTTGTAGTTAATAAATTCGAGATCCAAAATACGTATGTTTTCTAATCTGAATATTAATCATAAAGATAATTTAATGTAAAAAAAAAAAAAAATTTAATGTAAATTGTATTGTATGTGATTTAGAAGGTTGTTATATACTGGAGGAAGTGTTAATGAATTTTCTTTTGTATTGATGTTGTTTTTATGTTTAAAAATGGCTATATTTTCAAGGAAGATTCTTTTATTTTGATTATTTTCTTTATATAGAATTTTAACGTTTTTTTTTTTTTTACATTAAATTATCTTTATGATTAATATTCAGATTAGAAAACATACGTATTTTGGATCTCGAATTTATTAACTACAAAATATATTGTATAATGTCTTGGTAATTTCTATTGTTTATAAAAAAATTTTTATATAATGAAAAAGTTAGCAACCCTATGTTATAAATTTAAATTAATCAATCAAATTGACATATGTATGTATATGACAAAATTTTAAAGTTTAATAGTTAAGTGTAAGTAAAATGTTAATTGTGCTTGTAATTACCTTGGTTGTGATAAATATCCTTTTAGGTCTGATGAAGGAATAATAAAAATTCCGAAACGTAACCTAAAATACAAATAGTATTTATTTATTATTAAAACCCGTATTCTGTTATTATAACAGTAAATCACAGAATTTATATAAAATTATACAGTACGTGGTGGTGAAATTCAACCAAATTACTCTTGGTTGATATTTTGGAAATATGTGTGTTACTACGAAACTTGTATACAATATCTGAAAATTTAAATAATATTTTTTATAAATTAAATAACTGTTTAATTCTATTGAATACCACTCACGGTCATCTGTGATACTCTTTACAACTTCAACAATAAACTAAATCACTATTTACGGGTGGCCCTGGCTGTATATTAGCCCCCCTCTCAAGTGACACCGCTCCCCTATCAACGAATAGATTAAATTTTATTTAATAATTCGCGGGACGTGGGAGGAATATATTGCCGTTATCAAAGCTCTTTACACAATTTGTAATGTGATTGTTTATTTTATTTTTTTTTTTATTTCATTTTGGGAAATTAAATGGGCAAAGCCCCAAAATATTTCCCCTGCTAATATACAATAATGTAAAAATAAAACACAAATGAAAAGCAGTGCGATAATTACAAGAGGCGAAATAGTATTACTAATTAGCTAAATGTTAATTAAAGTTACTCAGAGCACATTAAACAGTAACGACAATATTAACAAAGTAAAGTATTAAATTAAATAACAAAATTATTAGAAGTTTTATCAATGTTTTATCTTAAACAGTAATATAATAATATAATGGTAATGATAGAAATAGTGCTAACCATTGTAATAACAAAAAAGATGAAAAAATCCGTAAGATTAGACTAAAACTGTATAACGACTATAAACAGCTTTTTACTGTTTTAATTTGAAAATTTTATATTTTATGTAAGCATTGCCTTGTACTTCGTGTATATTTTATCTTTCTTATTAAATGTGAAACACTTTCTAAAATTTTTTTTTTAAAAGCATTTTACACACATCTTCACCACAAAGAATATATTATCTATTGACAACAAAGTGGATCATAGACTAACGCTTTTTAATTATATTGGTACCTTGGTCATCATAAGGTGTCAAAGGAACCCAATTGCTCTCCATAACTGCCTTGGTAATCCAAGTTATATTAATATTTTTATCGACGATAACAATTAAGGAAACGTCTTGACTTCTAGATAGGTATACCCAGTATCTACGTCTTCCTTTTAAGATTTAAAGTTTTACGAAACAACAATTTTAGGATACATTTATAATGGAGAAGCAATAATGTTCTTAATATTTATGTAGACAGTAAACAACTCTCTTCAACTGTCTCACAAGGCGACGCTATCAAGTGTTTACAATTTTTATCCGTGTTTTATCAATTTGTTTACTTATTTACCTGTGACAGTTGAATGAATAGTAAACCTGTATAAAACGACGACTTAAAAGAAAATCACCAATATAGGGGTTCATTGAAACGAACTTTCAACAAGCTCTTTTGACTCTTAACTTTTAAAAACCAAATAATAAATACATTATTGTCGACATTCAACAAGTTTGCTCATAATAATCGCCGAATCTGTGACATTCTTGTAACATTTTAAAATATAATTATTGTACCTATTTAACATTTTTAAATGATGAATTACTCAAAAATTTTTCTATATATGTGTGAACATTTTATTGTGGTTCCTAATGTCATCACAATATGTTTATTTAGATCAGCGTTTCCCAACCTTTTTGGACTAAACGCCCACTCTATAAGGTGCGAGTCCCAGCTTTAATTTTTAAGGGGTTAAAATTGAATGATAATTTGCAAAATAATATACATAGGTTTGATTTAAGCTGGGTAGTAATAAGACATAAAAGGTAAAATAACGTTAATTACTTCCAATTCTAATTTAGTATACAAAAAAAAAATAAGATGAAATAAAATTTAATAAATTTGTATTATACCAATTTTTTCTGTGTATTTAGCAAAAACAATAACATCACTCCTCATGCTTGAAAGTGTATATGGATTAGTGTTGGGTCCGTGGCGTTCACGAGTGGGTACAATTTTTCACGTACCACTAAAAATATATACTCCACAGATAAAGCGTACGTTGTGCGCCTTCAGTGCGCACGACGGGCCATCGCGTACTATCACGAAGTGTACGAGTGTACAATGCTGCTGTACATTTACATTACTGGTGGGCATATTATATTACATTGTGCTTTTGATGAAAGGAATTGAATAGATGTTTTGTCAATATCATGAGTAGAACATTAATAAAAAGATTAAATAAATGATGAAAATTTATGTTTTTCTTTTTTGTTGAATTTATTATAAAATTCGCAGGTAAATTTCTTTAGTATAAAACAAATCCATGCGTATGTAATTATTATAATTTAAATTTGCTTGTTTATATTTTTAGTTGCGAAGATTATATTTGTAGAATTAATAGGTCACATTTGATTTTATAATACGAAACGTTAATTTCATTTCATCCGAGACACTAATAAGAAACCGATTAAACTACATTATACTATGTGTACAAAAAATTATATTGTAAACGGTAATTGTGAGTGTGTGAAATGGGCGTTTAAGTAGTATAAGTGAAATTTTATAAATAGTCTCTACGAGTTAAAATAAATAATGTTTTCACAAACAAAAACAGCACAGCTTCTATAGCGACTTCAACTTAATGTTAAACGTGTGTTATTATATTATTACATTTTATTGTATTTGTCAGTATAGGTACATGAATACCGGGTGGTCCACTTATCGTGGCCCCCCAAAAAATTTGGAAGCAGTCAGTTTTATGAAAAAAAGTTTCAAGTAAATGTTTTACTACAAGAAGTGTCCTATCTGATGGTTAAGCAGTCGTACAGCAAGGAGAACGCATGAAGGTCATACGAAGGTCAAGTTTTTTTTTTTTTAAAGAGAACATGGTATTTTTTTTACAAATCCTGAAAAAGGATGTAATTGCGAGTAGAAAAATACTAAAACCCAGGTGGCCTAAAATTAAGATTCGGCGAAATATTCAAGAAAAACACAAAAAAAATGATAAAAATTTATTAAAATAATAACGTAAATAGACACAAAGTATCCGATCACTCCTGGGCTACACTAATTTAATTTAATCGGGACAATTGTTTCGGAAACTTCGGACTCATTATAGTAAATGTTCAAAGTGTGGACCTTCAACCTCGATACATTCTCCTACTAAATGAATCATGGACGTTTATTAGCACGTCTTCCCTAATTTCTGACCATGCATTTATTATCCTTTGCTGCATATCTTCCGGTGTTGTTGGGGCAGTACGGTACACTTTCTCTTTAATTGAACCCCACAGAAAATAATCTAGAGGGGTCAAATCTGGAGAACGAGCAGGCCAAGATATAGGTCCGCCGCGTCCTATCCAGTGATCGCTGTAATCCCTGTTTAATATTTCTCGAGCCGCGTGTGAATAATGAGCTGGACACCCATCATGTTGGTACCACATTGTGACTCGCCGCTCTAAGGGTACATCTTCAAGTAGTGTCGGTAACACATTGTGTAGAAAGTCGCTATACTTATTACCATCTAAATTGCCAATAATAAAGAAAGGTCCAATTATTTTCGTACCAATAATCCCACACCAGACGTTGACATGACCGTTGCCCAATAATGCATATTATGCCTATTTATCTGCCCATGATTCGTAAAAGTGGATTTGTCGGAAAATAGCACATTGAGAAAAAAGTTATTGTCATCGCGAATTTTTTGCTGAGCCCATTCACAAAATTGTACACGATGTTCAAAATCAGTTCCGTGAAGGTCTTGATGCATCGATATCTGGTATGGGTGAAATTTTTTGTGTTTCAGTATTCGACCAATACTAGTTCGTGAGATTCCAAACTGGTCGGCAATTTCTCTAGTACTGATCTGTGGATAATGAGCCACTGCCGCTAGAACAGCAATTTGCGCGTTTTCATCGGTAACACTCTTTTTTCGATTTTTTTTCTTCTTCACAATACTTCATGTGGTAGTGAACTGTTGTACAACACGACGAAAGGTCGTGCGACTCGGCTGGTGTCTATCAGGGTATCTTACAGCATACAAACGACTCGCTGCGCGAATATTTCTTCCCGCTTCACCATAAATGAAAATCATATCAATTTTTGCGCGTGTCACTGGATCCATTCTTGATATTCAAATACTGATAGGTTTATCACAGCGATACAAGTAACAATAAGTCAGTTACCTATAGGTTGTAGGGTATTTATGCAGCTGCAAGGGATTACAAATACAAAGTTTATTGGCTTTTGCGATGGTATTCCCGGATTAAGGGGCAACAAATAACCCATTATTACAACAAGCAACTAATTCATACGACCTATTAATATCCAATTATAAAAAACAAACTTATACCCATTTAATTATTTGTAATTACCTACATCCGCTGTTTCAAATATGACTTATCTGTTATGTAAATCTGTTATAATTATTTTGTAATACGTCCACATTATTGCTTGGAAAATACTATGTTTTTCGTGTATTATTTCCAATTGATATTTTGTTTTTCTTGAATATTTCGCTGAATCTTAATTTTAGGCCACATGAGTTTTAGTACTTTTCTACTCGCAACAAAAAAACTTGACTTTCGTATGACCTTCATACGTTCTCCTTGGTGTACGACTGCTTAACCATCAGATAGGACACTTCTTGTAGTAAAATGTTTACTTGAAACTTATTTTCATAAAATTGACTGCTTCCAAATTTTGAGGGAGGGGGCACGATAAATGGACCACCCGGTATATTAAACCTTACATATGAAAAGGGAATATACAGAAAAGAGAAACTTTCAAGTGATAAAAAAAAAACGTTGTCTAATTTGTGGTCTTTCAACATTCAATTATTTATTTTACAGAAATTAAAGATTATTATTTAGGAAAACGACTTCCGTTTTATATTTATTTATGATCATGTATCAGCGTCACTATCTACAACCTCAATATATACTAAAATAGTATAACAGTAACACAAAAACAAAGCTTAAAGGGCTTGAATCTGAAGGAAGACAAGTTACAACAAATTCTTATCGTACTTCGATGGATAAAATGTATTAATGTAAAACACTATTTATATTCTGTTGTCTATTATAATGCACCGCTCATGTACGCGTTGAAGCCATACAATGTACGTTTTATCTACGGGGTACATACTATTAGTACGGGTGCGGCAGGGAAACCTGCTGATTTGAATTGGACGCCAATGAGCGAGGCGTGGTCAGAAAGGGGTGGGGAGGTTCTCATCAGAAAGAGGGGGTTTTGAAGTTTTGTTACCCCAAATGACATTTGTCATCATGCGTTGGACAAAGGAACAGCGTGCGTTCGCCGTCGAGGCCTATTTTTCCAACGGCCATTCGGTGGTCGCCACCCAACGTGCCTTCCGAACTCGGTTCGATATTCATCCCGCGGGTCCCGTTCCTGGCCGGCAATCGCTTGTTTCGTAGGTGAACACATTTAGGGAAAGTGGGAGTGTTGAAAAAAAAGGCCCAGGAGGTCAACGGACATCCAGAAAACGTCGAAAGGGTAAGGGAGTCGTTTTTGCGCTCTCCCCGGCGTTCGGCGCGTAAACACGCTGCTGCTCTGGGGATTTCTGATCGCACAGTGAGACGAATTCTTCACAAGGAACTCAAGTTTCATCCCTACAAACTGGCTGTGGTCCAAAAGTTGAGTGAACGCGATTTCGCTTCTCGCCAAACTGCATGTGAAGCGCTCAGTAACTTGCCAGACGACGCTCTCGTGTTTTTTAGTGATGAGGCCCACTTTCACATTTCCGGCTGTGTTAACAAACAAAACATGCGGTATTGGAGTAATGTCAATCCTCGCGAACTTCATGACATTCCACTTCATCGTGAACGTGTTACTGTGTGGTGTGCATTGTCGAGAGTTGCAATAATAGGGCCTCATTTTTTCGAGGAAGATGAACGCGCTGTTACTGTGAATGCAGTTCGCTACAGAGAAATGATTGAGACATTTTTTCTTTCACAACTTGAAGAAATGGATCTTGGGGACGTATGGTTCCAACAGGACGGAGCCACGGCGCACACAGCGAGAACTTCGATGGAGCTTTTGAGGGAACACTTTCACGAGCGCCTGATATCCTTGAGGGGTGACGTACCGTGGCCGCCGCGCTCCCCCGATTTGGCACCTTGCGATTTTTTTTTATGGGGATATCTTAAATCCATCGTTTACAACGACAAACCCCGGACCCTGCAACACCTGAAGGACAACATCCGCCAAGCCATCGCCAACATTCCCGTCGATATGCTCGAAAGAGTGGAGCGCAACTTTAAATCTAGGGTTGATCAGTGTATCACGAATGAGGGCCGCCATTTGCCCGATGTCATTTTTAAAACCACTTAAAACAAAAATTCAGAATGTGTACTATACGATACAAAAAGAATTAAATCGATATTTGAAGTACTTTTTCTTTTATTGACTTTTCAAATCAGCAAGTTTCCCTGCCGCACCCTGTAGTATATGAAAAATTTTACACGCTCGTGAACGCGATGGACCCATCACTAATATGCATTAACGACTCATGGATAATTACTAACTATGTACTAAACATATAGGTAAGGATGCTGTTGCGAAAAACATATGCGTACTTATCTGATATATAGTGCAAACATTTTTAAACTACAAAAAATAATATGGAAATACTATTAAAATATAGGTAAGCCAAAATACTGAGTTCACACAAAGTATTTGATCCAATTACGCTTAAAAAGCTGGCTAATATGGATTTGGTATTCATTAATAGGTAAAATATAGATAAAAAATAGATAAAAACCAAAGGTCGTATCTGAAAGAAGGCATTATGTAACAAAAGAAAATGAAGTTGTCAAGGATGCCTAGAAATTTAAAACACTTTTCAAAATATACTCCGTTGACACGATAAAATCGCGAATTTAATTTAAAAGATTCTGCGATTCAATAACGAAAGTTGCTAACAGGAAGCTAAATGAACATCGCACGCTTACATGCAATTTAAACTTTGGGTCAAACCAAAGTGTAAGGCACTAAGCTACGTATATAATTTCCAACCACAAGATAGTAGTTACGTTTATTTGATGCGAAAATGTATTATTAAGCGGTACCTACAAGGAAGTTTGTGCGGTAAATCCTTTTATAGAGGAAGTTGCGTTAAGGTAATACCAAACGAAAAACGTAATTTTTTTTGTGAAAGCTTTTCCATTAATCTAGTTTACAGTTATTTGAAATTCTGAAGGTCTTTTCTCAATAAACTAAAAGCAAATCTAATTAGGTGTGAGGAAAAGTGATAATCCATTCATCTGCTTCAAGAATTAGATTTAATGACCTTGAATTTCTCGGTATATACGTCCTCCTTTTCTTTCGGAAATACCCGCATTTTATACTCTAAAATTATAGAGGCACTATTACTGCTTCTCTAGTTGCGTTAATTAAACTTTATTGATATTCTTAATCTAAGAAGGAGAACTCTCCAGATCTCAAATTCAGAATTTGATTTTTATCGATGGAAATTCACATTGAATATTGATTAAGGTTCCGTATTTTCGCAAACAATAAAGGATATAGGCGATGTTTAAATGTAAACACTTCATATAGGAAATATCTTCAAGATTGTGTTCCACTTAAAGGCAACTCTTGTATGATGGGAATATTTGTAATAATATGAAGAAAAATTTGAAATTCGTATACATACACATACATACAGTTATAGAGAGTGTTTCGGAACAAGAAAAAATTATGCCATTTACATTGGCGGTGAAATTTTTGGAAAATCAAAGATATTTCTGAAATTAACCAGCTTAGGAGTAAGGTATGTTTTATCTTTTTCTTTTAGAATTTACTGGTGCTTCTAAAAATGCAATAATATTGGGAGTATTGTATTTGAGAAAACTAACTTGAAGACCGTGGATACGTTACGAAACACACTGTATCAATGCCGATAATTTTGCGTTATAGACCATTTCTTCCTATAATAGTTTGTACAATTGTTTTATCCTATCTGTCGCCGTTTGCGGGTTATACATACATATAAGGAATTCCCTAGCAGTGAAACACCTTGTATATTAAAACTGTGTACCTATAATGCTTGTAGTGTTTCTCTACTTCTTTATATGTCTCCACAGATGCGTCGCGGTGTCTACATATGTAAAGTTCTGAAATTATATCAAATAAATAATAATAAAATAACTACGAGATATACAGGTGTTGCATTTAGGAGCATTTTTTGCTGTGACAGGAAAATGTTTTAAATAATGATTGTTTCAGATGTTTTGAAAGTAAGTAATAGGAACTCCTTAAAGCCTATTCGTCATTCTGATTAATTATAATCAAGACTCCCTATAACAATTGTTGCAGTTTAGAAATGATATCCAAGTACTTGTAGTAAAAAAAAAACTATACATCTAGTACAACCACATGTAATTGAAATGAGGATTAAGGTATGAGGGAGTACATATTATTTGCGTCTGAAACATCTTGCATAGAGGTAATTTTAAATCTTCATTTAAAATATTTTCTATTTTAATATCACAGTACAAAAACTACTCTTAAGTACAACGCAAGGTACCTTTATCTCGCTAGATATCAGATAAATACCATTAGGTTATCCCAGTCGATATTGTAGCAGAACAGCGCTAATTAATCGATGCGTTTTGTGTTTTGTTTGGTTTTACTTACTCCTGTGTAGTTGGAAATATGTTTACGGTTTTAGATACAATCAGCAAACAGCTTTTATTTATTTATTAATTTTTATTGTTAATTTATTTATTTAACACCTTATATGTTTCGAAGTGCCTCACTTTGGTAGAACTTCCGATATGAAGGAACTTTTTCATTTAGACCTCGCCTCTATCTTTTACGATTCGGAAATTATATCGAAAAAACACAAAACAACTCAACTTTCGAAGGCGTGTTTCACCCCTTCAAGGTGAATTTCCGCCGTTAGAAGCAATTTTCCTTGAATATATATAGCTAGTTTTGTAAGTTGTAAATATTTTATACGTTACAAGTTACATAAGTAGAGCTGCTACTTTATACTGGCATTACAGTGTCGCCGAATAAGGATACAAATGGGTTTCGGGTTTCAGTGTCGACTCACCTACCTCGGTCGATAACCTCTCGGTCGCAACGGCCGTTGAAGTTGTTTGTGGTACTACTTTTCATAGTAAGAAGCGAAATGATTATGTGTAACTTGCGTGTAATAATAAACAACTACTGGGCGATCATGAACGTAAACTAGAACATATATACATGCAAGTACTTGTTATGTTGTGCTCTAATTAGCAATATTTTATTTTATATTCATAGCAAAACCGCGAACTGTGCAGCAATAAAGGCACAGCCTTAGTAATAAGCATAACAGTCATTTTATGTGCAGATATGGGTGAGAAAATTTGAGCTTGTTGACTTCTAAAATAAATCAAAAAAAATATTGCGACGAATATTTCGTGTAATTCTCGAGCATTCTCTCGAGTATTTTATGGCACCCTCTAAATTTAGTTCAAATAAAAAGATTCCTGGAATTACTCAGCAAGAGAGGAAAATACCAATCTTATCGCGAAAATTAGGATAGCAACTTCAGTCGCATATTTGTAGCGCTTAATTCGTCTGGTCTAGGTAAATACTGACGGCATCACTTCATTTTGGGAGTGAAAGAGAGCAATGGAATGAAAGTAAATTATTAAATTTGCCTCTATGACACGCAATTTTCTGGATGAAAAAAAAGGTAAGTAATTTCTTAATTAAGGAAACAAGGCTCAGATCTGTATAGCAATACAAAATCAGGCATTCTAAATATAAACATATACCTTTCGTGTATTCCACCAGCACACGTTGAGTGCTGTTTAAATTTTGGTTTTGGTTTTCGTATAGAAACCTATAAATTTAACGAATGTATAAACCTAAATCAAATAAAACGATTGGCGTAAGCAAATAAGAATTAGTCGGCAGATCTCGAGATACACTTCCAGAGAATTATTATCTTATTTATAGTAGCTACCTAAAAAAAGAAAAAAATACATGGAAGCACACAATCAAACCGATTTTTCTTCTGAATAGATTGGGGACGTTGTATTCCCAGTTTTTGTAAATATACAGAAAGTGCCATATACATATTTATATAATGCTAAAAGAATATGTTTACCCAATGTAAATTATATTATCTATATATATATATACGTAAAAGCGATGTGGAAGAATAACAGATTTAGGTTTCCCAAATAAATATTTATGTGTATAAAATTTGACGCTTGTTTCAGAAGCGTCTCTGATGCCACCGACACGACGTCGACGCGTTTTGGCATTCTTGTACGGTAACGAGAGATACATATTTCTATCGGCACACATATGAATATAATATTACATAACATATTATTAGCGCAATGAACGGCTCCTCAGATTCGTTATTAAATATTTACGAAAACGAGATGTGTTGAGAATTCTATTAAAGATTGTATACATATGTACGTATTACAAGTGACCAAAAATTAAATTTAGAAGTCAGGTTTCTTTTATGTTCGAAAAATTATAGTAGGAAATTGGTAGTAAAAAATTGTCTTTACTTTTGCGGAAATATCCAAACAAAAAAGGAAACAAATAGCACTTTTAAACTCCATTAATTTTAACACATTTAACTAACTTGAGAATAGGTACAAAACGGTAGACACGATCTTTTTTCTCAATCTAGAGAATTTCTACTTTCTTCTTCTTACTTAAATAATACATAAGGGAAAAGTGCGCACAAGCGCAAGCATATGATCCGAAGCACTGCGCTCAAAAAACCAAGGAATGGATTCTATAAAATATCAGAAATCAACTAAAAATCCCCCTTAGTCACCAGACGTTAACCCCATTGAACATTTGTGGGCAATATTAAAATCTAGTCTTAGCACCAAACGGATTTCTAATAAAGAAACGCTAAAACAACGTCTGTTGGAAGAATGGGATGCAATAAGTCCTAGTGTAACAAGTGAGGTATAACACTTCATCGAGCCAAGAAAATACTGCTCTTTTACATAATTGTCAATAATGTAAAAAATATGGAGTAAGTAACTGATGTACCTCTCCAACACAACCACTTTTATGAATAGGTGTATACTGGTATGTACACACTATCCGTGGATTTTACTGATCACAAAAATAAAGAAAAAGAGTAATGTGCACTTGCTCCATAATCAGCGAATAGATGTGACTACTGCCCACTTTCTCTATTAGGTATCATGTCAGAACCAAGGAAGGAACCAAGGAAATAATTGTTTTTACAGGTCACTGCAACCTTAGAAAGCAGCTACACAGATTCGGATTCTCTGATGAGACTGAATGCCCGCTATGCTTGGAGAAAGATGAGGCAGTTGGGCATATCTTCTGCCACTACCCGCCACGACGAGAATCAAGTGTGGAATTTTTTAAAAGCTTGACCTCTTCATAGAAGATCTGAAAAAGACCTTATTCAGAGACCTGAGTGACTAAATTGTCAGTGAGATTTGAAACTTAACTGTTACATTCTAGACACCGCGATTGATACAAGTTATAGCCAGAGCGGCGCCGTTCGGTGCAGTTTGCTACCGAATGTTATAGCGTTTTCGACTTATTGCACTTTACGCGTGGAGTATATCTATCTCCCTTACTAATATTATGCATTAAAATAAGATGGAAATACAATCAGTGGATAAAAGTGCAGTAAGTCGAAAATGCTATTAGTTAGTCAAGCGGCGATCGGGTATAGCCAGTAGCGTAGATATATTTAAAGTTTAATTTTGTCAATCGTCAAAGTTTTCGATATAATTATAATAAGAATTAACTATCATAAACTTTTCTAAATTACTTGTTGAAAGTGAGTTTTTTAGGGAAGTTAATGTGTTTTTAAATCTAGAAGATCTTTTTTACGTCACATGAAGTGGCAGCCGCGAAATAAAATTTGCAATTATATCCTTATATTTTAAACATGAATTTCCATTTTGTGTAGTAAAACTATTATTGAATTTTTTTTTTGATACTATATAGTCTGGATTTCTTCCCAATACCGTAGTAATTTTACTTTGTAACTTTTTCCCAATCGATCCCTCAATACTTTTTAAATGGTTAAGCAAATATTCTGATTTTTGAAATGATTGTGGTAATGGTAAATTTTTTGTTTCTATAAACTTTATTGTTTTCGTTACAATAGGAAAATGTTTATTGATAAATTGTAATTTTTTAACCAAATTATTTTTAAAATTAGTGCTTGTACTGTTTTAACAGTGGCAGCATCTTGTTTTACTGTTAAAACAAAAGGTGCATAAAAAATTTTGCTCGAACCATGTGGCCAATCGTTTTAGTACAGATTCTTGTGGCAAAGATATATTTGGGCACATTTCTTTATATAACTCTACCCGAATTGATGCTTTTAGCAAAATCTTTTTAAATGAATTAATTGAAGAATTAACATCGGGAAATTGCTCACGAACGAGCCGTGCGGTACGATGTATTCCATGCACAACACATGTTATCATTCTCGGCATTATTGGGAAATAATGAATAAAAGACTACTCTAATCTAACGAAAAGAACAATGCGAAACCAGAAAATCTTAAACCAAGATGGAATATTCAACTATAAAAATATGAAACTTCATAAAAAATGTTACACGACAAATAAACAAAAAAAGGGAACCTTTAAAAGACGACGATAACGAAATAAATATCTATGTATCTTGATAGATGTTCTCCGATGCTTTTCGAATCACTTGTGTGGTACTGCTCTATGGCATGGTGCTACCGACTCATACATATGTACACTCACGGACACCCAAAATGTCCGGTCTAATGCGGGCTGACTTAGACCGGACATTTTGGGTGTCCGTGGGTCTACATACGTACGAGTCTCGCACTTAACAGAACGCCCATGATAAACAGCACCGAAATCGCCACTCATAGCACAATAGTTATATCAGTCAGATATAACAGATGTCGGCCCTTGCAAACCTTTTGTTTTTCAAAATGAGTTGTGCGCACTTGTATCCAAAAATAAGAATTATTTTAAAATAATTTTTTTAGAGTTTAGAATTTTTGAAATTCTATAATACACTGTAATATATGATGTGATACCTAGCGGGGCTTTTCCTAATTTCAAGTGGGTCTTAGAAAAGTATAAGATCTCGTGGAACACTCCTTAGTAGTTATCCTAAGATCAATAAAGGGAGGCATAGAGTATGTACGAAAAACTAAACTTTCGTTAGGAAACTAATTTCTGTACAACAGGTGCTTATTATATTCCAACTGGAGCAGCAAGAGTTTAAACAATCAGAGGTATTTGATTGAAAAATATGATAAAATATATTGTGAGGCCCTTCATTGTAGCAGTAGTAAAAAGCTAGCGGAAATAAGAATAAGTTGTTTCTCTGTATTTAGCATCGGCAAAATAGAGTAATGTAGTTTTAAGTCTTTGATCAATGTGTAAGAGTCTATGATATATTTAAACATTTGTTACTATTATAGCGGTATACTAATTGGTGGTTACTAGGAGAAATACTAAGGATCTTGTTAGATTAACTTTTCACAGTTCTTAAGTTAAGAACATAGTACATGTCAGTAATCTTATTTAAATTCGCAAGCTGTTAGTACACTACTTGTAAGATTTTAGATTCATGATTTTATGAAAATGTGAAGATTTGAAGATATTCAATGTTTCACTAATTTAAATACAAATAATTAATTATCTTTATTGGTCGAAATACTGAATGTATACATCAGAAAGCAGCCGCAATGGAAATCTAGCTCGTTAATTTTACTTCCCAAAGGTACCTTGTAGGTGTACACGTTACCCATTAGTTCGAACGTAAATTTTAATAGCTTGTTTTTACCACGTCGTTAAAACCTAATTGATAACGCCATAAACATAATTAAATTCCATTAGTATTATCGGCACTTCCTTTTAGTTTTTTACACAATAAAAAACGTTTCGCTGACTTTACTACAATCAATGTACTTAACAAAATACTCATAGCAACTTAATTCTGGCTAACACTAACGCATCGCGTGCTAAATTATTAAAATTATATGTGTTCAAATTCTGTGTTATTCAAAATCCCGTGAATATATATATATATATATTAAGTGGTAGAGTTAACAGATTCAACTTTAACTCTCTTCTGTAAACGCAGTTATCACATCAACGATCTCAAATTGTAGCTTTATCTGTATCTAAATAACGAACACAATATATATGTATTCGAATTTTCAACAACGTAGCTCTATTTGTGTTTTTAGATCTTGTAAACCAAATACGAAACCACACAAACTCAAAGTATTTATTTCCGCAAAGCGAAATATGTTTTGTTCTAGTTTTGTTTTTGTTTTTATTCCATTTCAATTTTTTATTGTGAAGTTCTTTTGACTGTTTCTATTCAACAATAAATTAATATGTTTTGGGAAAACAACTTTCCTATCCTTTATTTTGGTTAGTTTATACTGTATTCGTTAAAGAAAAGGTGAATGTTATCGCATTAAGTCGAATATTAATCGCCAAAGGCTCGTTGTGAGTACATATTAATGTTAAAAAGTATTTTAAATAGATAGCTGTGCACTAGTAATTTAATAATAATAAAAGTATTGCTTTCGACTATCGCAAGGATATTGGATTAGATTGGAGAGAGATGTGTACACCTCTATATGTGTCTGGCAAAGCGAAAACAGTTTTAAACTAGTAAACACAAGAGAACCGTTTCGATTAGGTAAACTGGAATTCCTAAACATATCAACACCTTTTGATCTTACCGCCTTTGTGCGTGGCGACAAAACAAAACAAAAACAATCGCCCAAAAGTGGAGTCTTAAAAAAGCTTGTAAAACGTTGTAGTTCTGTTTTCTTCTTTTGTATGAATTCCTGTTTAGTTTCTGTTCTGTATTTTTGATGGAAAGCCGCCTTTGGAGAATTCTATTGGACGATGACAAATTGTCGCTGGTGTTCCTACTACAATTGTCGACATTTAATACATGCAAAAGATCGCATTTCATTCAATCATATCAAAACCAATGGAGTGATTTTAAAAATGCCAAAATAATTGCTTTGATTCTACAAGTCATTGCAGACTCAGATGAAACATTTGCAGAATTCGGCTATTTGATGAGATTAATCGTCAGCTGTGTGTAGAAGACCAGTAGACTGAGGAGTAAATGATATGTCACAAGAATCTGAGAGTCTGATTTTGTTCTGAAAGGCATAAAAACTATAATAATGAGCAAGATTTAGAGTTACTTTAAAGACCTAAGGTTGTTTGACCATGCGAATATTATCGCTCATGATTCATGCTTAATAATTATTTCTATTCCATTGTTAATGTTCGTCTGCTATCTACGTATACAAATGTTTAAAAACAGAAGCTTGCCAATTCCTGTTACAACTCAGACACTTAGGGTTAAGAGGAAACTTTAAAAGCCGAGGCTCAAGAGATGGCGGTGCTGCTCAAAATTTACGAACTCATTTTTAACTTATTGTAATATATCTAAATTTATATGAACGATTGTAGACATATTGTTCTCGAGAACGTCCTGTTTTGGGCTATTAATTTTGATTAATAAATGTGCAAGCCAAGACGTAAGTTTTGAAAGAATGTAATTTTTGTAACTTTTAAAGAAATTCAGACCTAAGTAGCAATGTAAGGAGTCGCCCTGCTGAATTATGTATTTTAGTTATTAATAGCAACGACGGTGTGTTAAATTATTTTTAGAAATCAGAATGGATTTGTAATCGGCGTGTTTAACTGTAAGCCAACAGTGAGCGTGGCAAATTGTCGTGACAGCGAGATTACAGTTTCCTTTGTTGTTAAATCATTGAAATGAGTGTATAAGCAATGCTTATTGCCACTGCTGCCGGATTTATTACTTAGTCGACTAGGTAGTGTTTGCATCGTACCTATATGATGTTGGATATGTGCAAGAAATAAAGATTATTTAAAACACTTTTCCTTCTAGCGACCTCTGTGTTTTTGCACACTGACAGCTATTGTACAATTTAAAAACTAAAAGCGACATCTTTAAAAATTAATTATAAACGATTACAGTGTCCCCATCGGTCTTTTTCTGACACACTCTTAATTGCTTAAAAAGATTTGGCTAGGTGGGCTGCCTCATAACACTAATTGCTGACTATCTATTCCTTCTTGTAGCGGACTACGGTGTTTTATTTTTCGCACTGTCTCTTCAATTGATATATTTCTGGTTTCTTCTCCGTTTTGTCTCGTCAAATATTTTGTTCTTATTTTACTATATACTTTTGTTTTCGAAGTATTTTTCTCACAATATCGTAAATAGCATTTTGGTTTAATGCAATAGTGTCTTGTAGTCGTTTGCTGGAATTTTTTGGAAAGTTTTCTTCACGTGACCTAATTATTACTAACTATATTATGTAATAGAAAGGGAATTCTTAACCCTCTATTTGGTTTAGTTTATTGGCAGAAGGTAATGTCAAGTCGTAAAAGCATTTGATTGATTGCACTGGTGAGATACAGTCAGCAGTAAAACGCACATAACTGCAAAATTTATCGTGTTTCACCCGTAATAAAATTGTCTTATCATAAGATTTGCTGTTCACAAAACCAATAAAAGACTACCTCATAAGATCAATAAAAACATATAAAATCCGTTATCAAAATAGGCAGGCAGAAGACGACTATTACATCCAGACGTAGGCAACAGTTAGGTATAATGTTTTAACGTTCATACTGTAAAAACGGAAGCAGCTGTTTCTGAAAATTAAGTTACCAGAGAAAAACGGGTAACACATAATATAAGAGTGTGGAAGCGATCTAAATGTACGAAGGTTGCGTCGTTGATATGATTGAGCCCTAAAATGAGGGAAAACTTGAGTAAGATAGATATATTTGCTAGCTACCTTAATAGTGTTTATATCTTACCGTGCACTTCAGCACCCACATCTAATCTGCTCTTCGATAATTCTTGTATAAGTATCAGTTCTCTCCGTGAAAGGGATGTCATGAATCCATTAACGAACTTGGAAGTTATTATAGTTCGGGCTACAATATTATTTCTGTGTTTTTAATTAAGGACTAACATGTATAAAGTTTCATTCTATCACTCAATACCTAGCTTTCCAGAATAAATGCAGAAATCTATCGACTTACAGATCAATAGCAATTTTATTTAATTTTGCCAAAGTATCTGAACAATATGTATACATCAAACTTTATCCATCTATCATTCCCTATACTTTTTCAACTCTGATTTACAATCAAATGCTCTACTATTAGCAAAGTAATCTCCCTTGCTTAATTCATTTGTGATGTTGTTAGTTGTAAAGACCACCTATTTGTCATCAAGTCTTCGATAGTAAAATTTTGCTAAAAATTATAATGGATTACCTATGTGTAAATCTAGCGTTATGGCAATTTTGAGAATATATACAGGTCATCTCTTAAACATATTTTGGTCCCAAAAAGTATAAGAGAGAAGAAGCAACAGGGGAACATCATTGACATAATTCGATAGACAGATTATGTTGCCAAATTTCGCCTAACATGGTTAATTTTTTACATCTTTTCTCAACAACATTGTTCAATATATCTTTTAGTGGCTATTGCTTAAGAAAATACGTGGCCACTTTTGGAGTGCTGCAAGAATCTATACCAAACTACTGCACTAGGTATCACTCTGTCGATCTATTTTCGTTAAATATGTGGAAGTATATTGCCTTAGCGCGGCATATTCTTTATTATTTAACGTTTTTTCATATATAGTACTACCAGCACCTGTGTCTTCTTTCGTCCCAGTTGCATGCCAGTTTGAGCTTGAAGCTCTGGTTTTTGTTTATTTCTCCAAAGATTTCAATTCAAGGTGTCTTTGTGGGTTTGTGATAGGAAAATTTCGACACCGTTTTATCGCTACCCATTCCAGATATATACTTTGTGATTACAGATGCTATTATGGAGCGCTAAGAAGCATTCTGAGGTCTCCAGTTTCCAAGAAACTTTAGTCCACATGTCCTCATTCTCACCTTAACGGTGACATAATCATCTACTAGTGGTGTGTTTAGCATGACTACTCCATACGGCTGTTGGTCAGCCTATTACTGGACCAGTGTTTCGCAGTTAAGCAAGTATCTGATTCTTTCTGGATGGATTTACAACTTTTTCTACGATTAGCAACCTAAGTATTGCAACTTAATGAATAACTGAAACATTGAATGCAGGGGGTCAGCTTGATATATACCTATTTTATTGTGTTCTGCTGTTTTCACGATTCAGTCCTTTTGGATTTTTTTTAAAGCTTACATGTTGTAGAAGAGAACGAACTGCGTTTACTAGAACAGCTATTTTTAGTGTTTCATATGGTTTTGATGTCGGTCTATTGTTCTACAATTTATTTATTGCTCCACCCGTTCTAATGACTTAAATATTTACTACAGAACTGATGACGTTGATGAATATCGGATTATACAATCGAATTTGCCTGTTATTTACAATATAATTGTATAAATTTGAAAATCAAGAGATGTTGCATCGTAAAATATATTAGAAAGGCCAATCGAATAAACAAATACTACACTACCAAAGATATTGATTGAACAGTTTCAACTGCAAATTTAACTTCGCTAAACAGATTTTAGATATAGTGCAATCAGTCAACAAATCTCTTCTATTTATAATACGTTGACATATTTCTACAACTTAACCGTTATTAACTTTTTTTACTATTGTTATGTGGTTTGGCAATCTCAAATATGGACCGTTGGTATGGTATTCTATTTATGATCTTCGGCACTAGTAATCCTTGTGAAGTATTTATCTTTCCAAAAAGTTGGCTTGCACTTGAACGCACGGGAAACTGCGGAAACCTACTAATGAGGCATGGTGTTGGTCATACACAGAAAGACAGAAAACAGATACATTTCTTGTTCTAACCTAATACTTAACTACACTAGTTGTGCACATCCTAGTTTGCTTGCTAATCTCACAGCTTATCTCAATAAAATCATTAACCTTGCCACTACATAAATCAATATTTAACTGAGACTAGTTATTCTTCAATTGTTAAGAGATGTCAACAGCCTTCTTTAAGATACTTTCCTCTGGCGATAGAAGAGTGTTTTCTATTACCTTCACATGGATATTGCATATTCCTTGTGAGTGTATCGTAATTTTTATCGTCCCCTTTTCGATAGTCTGGCGATCCAATGGAGAACTTTCGGTTATATGTAGTGTCACCATATTATTATTGTTATCGTATTTCTTCTGAAACTTTGATGCTAAATACTAATTCACGATGGACGTATAACATCACACATCACATCAAAATCATTTGAATTTGATTTATGAATGTGTTTTTCCTTGAGGTATTTGAAAAATTAATTGTGTGTGAAAGATTGCAACCTCCTTATTGATGTTCGTGTTAATGATAGAATATAATGATTAATGGACGAAATAAGCTGGATCATAACAGAATGATGTTCAAATACATAAAGTATGCTGAGGTGGAATACGTATTTGTGATCAATTGTTGCTGTAAAACATTGCGTTTTAGGGTATAATCCATCATTCTAATATAAAGCTTCATTATAAACACTTTGCATATCGGACATAATGTTGAAAACCCAAACAAATTATATAGCATTAAGGACAAGTGTAACAAATATTTAAAATTCCTTTTTTTTTAATTTTTTTGTATCATTCACGTGGAACGTAGAATAATTTGCAGAAGCAATTTGTGGAACTTCTAAGAAGTTTAAAAGTTGAAAATTAGACCTGTTTTTTCCCGGAAATCACGTATTTTTTCGGACTAACTTTAACTTTTTGACCCATTTTTTTTTACTTCAATTTTATTAATGAAGCATCGATGTTCCCGCAAACCGGTATAGAGAATCTCTAAAAGAAGATGCACGAACTTCCAGGCTGAAAGTTCGAAGTTTGAAAGAAACCTGCTACTTAGCCGCTTTCATTCCTAAATCAATTTGAGTATATTTTTTTATTTACTTAATTCAGATTTTAGCATTTTGACATTTTAATTAATCCAATTGATTAAAGAATAATGCAAGTGTTTACTACTTTAAGAAGGAGTTCTTTATTGCAGTAGTTGTAATATTTATTTAATCGCAGAATGAACATGACATAGAAAGGAAATGCATGATTCTAAATAATAGCACTAAGGTATAAAAGTATGAAGAAGATAAAGTCTTATTGCATTCATTTACTACAAGTATTTTTTAATAACTAGGTGTTTCGGCGATTGCCATCATCAGGTCAACTACAAGTAAATGCAAAACTATAATTAAATTTATACAGGCTTTGGTTATAACTTGTAAATCATAAATATTATATTTAATAGCTTCTAAATTTAATCGGCTTTATATTCAGGAGAATTTGATGATAACATTTGAAGAAGCTACTATAGAATCTTCTTATAAAAACTTCATCATTTTCAGTTTTTATAATTTTGAGACGATTTTGCGAGTGTGGTGTTTTAAAATTTTTATATGACGGGCTTATCCAAAAACGCTTAATTTACATGTTCGGAACTAAAAACACCGAATCTTTGCTAATTTAACCGAATTTGTTGGTTTAATAATAAAAAAGATAGCAATAGTGCGCCGAAATATTTGGATAGGTTTTACGGATTAAGATGTATATCATGAGTTCCGTAGTTGACGCGAACATGACAGAGTTAAAAACAGAATTTGTTCTGGAGCCGATTCCGAAAATGTACAATAGTATGCAAAAAATTAACGTAGTAAAAAAATATTATTTAAAGGTGTAAAACATCGATTCAAAACAAAGGGGGAAATTAAAGCACTAGGAAGGGCCACTTTAGTTTTTTTTTCTTCTCCTTTAACTCGAACACGTTCGATTCATGGTCCCCGAAAAAAACTGCAGCCTATAAGCTTATTGTGCTATGTCCATACTTCACACAAGCGACTTTAAAATGGTGGTCCCTGTACTAATTTTGACAGCTTCTTAAGAGCGGGTACGGTACATGATTGGTGCCCTTTTGGTTCCCCAAATACACTTTTGTTTCCTGCGCTTTAATGCTTCACAGTCACATAGTATATGCTTGGTTGTATCTGGTTGTCTCCCACAGAGTTTGACGTTTCCCATTTCACACGCCAATCTTACACAAGTATTCCTTCACCGGAGCACGTCCGATCATATCATACCTGCGATGATGCCAAGTAGTTCCCTGCTTCATCTGTAGTAATTTTCCAGCTTGCTTTTCGCATGGATTCCCTATGAAAGCTTTACCATGGATTTTACCCAGAGTATTCCTCCAGTGTTCATGTTGTTTCGTCCGAACTTGCTATCCTATACGTTTTCGAAGGATTTACTTTGTTACTCCGAAAAACTTGGCAAGATCGTCAGCCTTTTCATTATCCTCAATTTCCTCATATTCTGGTACCCAGAGCAGACGTACACTCTTTCGAACAGACAGTTGTAACGCGCAGATTTCTTCTTCCCTGTTTTCCTGTACTGTGTTTGAGGTGTCGTTGTGTTGGCGCTTTCGCAGTGTGTTTCTTTGTTGCTTAATCGGCAAATGTTCGCTCTCTCTGCCGTGGCCTTGTGAGAGAACGTTCAGATTAGCGATTTGCACTTTCACTTTGAAAATAATTTTTTTTTTCTTGGGAAAGATACCTGCTGATGCCGCTATATTTGTGCAGAGTGTTATTTTTGAGTTTTACTTCTGTAAATAGTAACTGAGTGCGCAGATTCATACGGCTCATAATTTGAAAATTTTGCTGAAAATTATATTGGATTATATTGGAACGCAATTTTCTGAAACTTGGAATTTTCTTAGCACTCTACCGTTTGTGGGTATGCATTTGAGTTTGTGAATTAATCGTTTACGCCTATTTTCAACATTCTAAGAGCTTTTATAGGTATTGCTAGATTTACTGTACGACACAACCTAAACGGCACCTGGTCTCATTTCATTACGTTGAGCTATCTTCTTCTGGTGTGTGAACTGAACTTCGTTACTCTTTTGAAGATTTCCTGCGCGTTCTAGTGCGTTAAAGCGAATATCTCTTGGGTCTTATGACCAAGAAGGGTCGTAAATGAGGCTGCGTCCTGCAGTGGGTGGCGCCCTCCAGTCAGTCTGCGATCACTTGCCGCGAGTGGTAAGCTCAACTTTAATTCATCTGACCCTGAACGACCGTCTTCGACTGAGCATAGCGGCTACAGTCATCCTTCCTTTCACGCCTCCAACCTTCTGCGTGCTAGAGGATCCGCAAGTCTCGAATACAGGTAGGTCTACGTTGAAGGATTGGAACATCGCTTCACCTTACTTGACCCCATGCATATTTATATCCTCATATTCCCATTGACTGGAGGTAGCACAGTTCTATCCGTTCGTCGAGGCAGTGCATCACTAGCTGAGACGACACATTTTAGCTTGATAGTAATTTTAATGTCGCTTGACTGTCAGACATAATGCAAATTCGTATATTGTGTATTGATTTCTCGATCATACTTTTGGCGCATTGCAGAACTGCGTGAACCTGTCTGAAACACAGAGGCATATGTCTCAAGTGCGTAATGGTTGCCTTCATTTCGAGAGTACATCGCCGCCTCGGCACATTAACAGTCTTAGACCCATCAATATACCAGGTTACGTTTTGTCTGGTTTGCGGTATGCTTATAGCCCTTCCCCGTCAATTGTAGACTTTGTGGGTATCTTATATCGGTGATCATCATATATATATATGGGTTCTGCTAGTTACAATTATTATTATTACAATCGTACGGCAAATAGTCAGTTACACTATTGAAAAAGGTTAATTAATAAACATTTTTAGAATTTCTCTGAATGCTTTTGATATTCAGCTCTTTAATTCCCTGAGATAATTCATGTAATTTCTTTTAAAAGCGTTTCCGGTCAGTAAACATTGGTACACCTTACTCAAATGCTGCTGTTCAGTGCTTGCCATTTCCACTTAGGTACTCTTATCCCCAATATTTGTATATGAGGTAGTTGACATTACACAACACGACGCCGACGTGTTGGTGCAAAGTCGTCCTTTTATGACTGTGTCTAAAAGTAATACCGATTTGTATTGAATTCTTTTTATGTCGACCCTTAACATTGATACTAATTAATTAATTAATGCTAATTTGTAGTAAACCTGATCAGTATAATGTAGAAATATGTAATTTTCCATACCTGGTTTGGCTTTGTGCTTGCAAGATCTACAACAGATGCTTTGCATTCAGTTTTCACTTGTATTTATAAGAAAACTCATAATATTGGAGGGGGTTTCTTTAATTTGAACAAAGCGTTCGACATTGCTTGTTATAAATCCTTGAATAAACTATCTGCTTATGGTATACAAGATGTCGTCGAAAAGCTACTTCAATCACTCTTGACTGACTACAGGAATTAGGTTTGCGTGAATGGTGAACAGTGTGGCAATTTGAGGTTTATTTTCTTATCATGTACAAGCTTAGAATACGGTGTTCCACAGCGCTATTCTTATTAACCATTCGAACCTCTCAATTAGTGCTTATGTGTTTTCACAATATCCCGAAGATATGGGAGTTATTATTCTGGGTTCAAATGTAAAGATGGTGTCCTGTTTATTGTTGGATGTGGTGTAGAGAATGAGATGCTGATGCAAAAAAACTCCTAAAAGACATATTTGTTACAATTTAGACACACATTGCATGCTTCTTGCAGTTTATATATGCCCTTTGAGTGTAAATTAATTAAGGAGTATTTGTCTACAAGATGTCTGAGCGTGACGGATTCGTATCAATGATACATAATAAATACCGTCTATTTTATTAAAAAGATATGGGAGGCTTAGCCTCCCCTAACGAGCCGCCACTGTGGTCATGAACACTACTCTCAGGGCTGCAGTTTTGGTGCGATATTAGACATATTTCCGGAACAATCAAGACCTCTTCAACGGTGACCCACGATGAATTCACAGTTTGATATCGTCTGGCTGCCCTATACGTGAGTATGCTAAAATGAGGTAAGTCTATTTTGGGGCTAAATGTATACAACCGAGTTCAAATTGCCGCTAAAGTGGTATAACGAGGTGATATTTGTTAGAAATGACAGATATGACGAATTGTGTATAATTTGCATGCCCAGTAAAGCTGTTTGCAACGTAACAGTTAAGTTTCAAATACTATTGACTCTTTCCATTGATATCTCTGCAAGTCAACATAGATAATTTACGAACGTAAACTTATATAAAAATTATGCGCCGACTTCTTTTGTGGCGAAGTCTCAAGCTCGACAGAAAGCTCTTTAATTAACTGCAATTGATTCCCATTCTCAGCGTATCTGTCACTTAACCCACGTTCCCATTGTACGAGGTTCTAATTAATTCAATTGATTAAAGAGAATGCTTAATAATACGAAGAGGTTTTCGTTTGCTGCTTTTCTCACATTGAAATACAAACATCGGTCTCGAATTGTAACGAAAAAGAGAAAAACACTGTCAAGAGATAATTATCAAAAGCAAGAAAAAAGAATGTTGCATAGAATTTAATTTTGAAATTTAGCATTGCTCTCTTTAATTAAGGTTGTTCTGAAACTCAATTAAACTTTCCTATTTTTTAATTCCAATTTAAAATTAAATTTTAGGAATGAAATGTATAACCAAGTTAAAAACAAAATCAAACAATTTTTATCCTCCCAGATATATTCGATTTTATTTCGAAACTTCTACTTATTTAACAACACTACCATAGGGAATAAATAGTATAGAATAGACCGAATTCAATATAAAACGTCTTCTGAGTTTCCTGGAGTTTTAGCATTGTTCTTTAACTATTAAAAGAAAGGTCTAAATGTTAGGTTTCAGATATTGACTTCGTGAACGTGGTATTGAACAACTTTTTAAATGAAGTGACAATGGAAATTTATTCCGTACCTAGTTCGGTTAGTGTAAAATATGTAAATGTTATTTAAAAAATGCGTATTTTCCGTTTATTAAAATCCTAAATGTTTATGCTGCGTTTAAATTCAAATACTCAAGTACTTCAATATATATTTTCAGCGAATTTGTGCAAAGAGGCCCGTATTCACCATTAAAGCTTTAACAGTTGGTTATATAAATTTAACTGGCATTCACGAACGTAAACAAAACCCTGTTAACAAATTTACTGGTTAAACGCATTTCCGGTGCTATTGACATCTCTCGCCGCAGTTTTTTACAAATTTCCTTAACGTGGGCTGTTACTGACTAGTTTCATTAGCTTCATATTACCTGACAGCTGGTCACAGTATCATTAATTTCAAGCCGGGTGCGTTACGTTTGTGAAAGTTTTTCAGCCTCAATCAATAATTATTGAAAATAATAGTTGTTGTAAGATCCTACCGGATTTACATGAGGAATTAAACCGAACGAAGAACGATCTCAGCATATTTTTCATTCATATGAAGAAGCAGAAAAATGAATTGAAGTTGTGTAAAATAACTTTAAATTTGGGTATATTATCTCTGCGTTAAATAGATACGGTGATACGGCGACAGCTCTGTCAAAATGACATGTTATATCGCACCAACGAACTAAAAAATATTCGTTCTCGCTTTTTGTAAATGAAACTCCACATCCTGAACATATCAAAGCCATTATCACTCGAAAGGTCGCGCTTTTACAGCTATGCGGAAGTGTTTATTGTTTGCACTTTCAAGCCATTGGAAGCTTAACAAGTAATTTCATAATTTTGCCTCAGTACTTATACGGTAAAGGGCATACGTGGTTACACGACGGCGCCGAATATATTTGGAGCGTCCCTGATAAGAAGAAACGTTGCTCAGATTTTACAGAAATTGAAAAGGAGAGTGTAGAATTCCTGAAAAGTATGCTAAGATTATAGACAATAAAGAAACAAATAAAACAATAAACATGAAGAAAAGCGACGTTTGGAAGCAAGTGGCTGTGTAAAATATATTACTGTTCAAAATACAGGCTTTCCCAATAATAAATTTATCAATTTTCTCAGATTATGAGATCTTTGCGAAAGTTGAAATGAACGTTATTAGCATTTGGAAAGTTACCGGGTGAACAAAGAAAGAGCAGCAGATAACGCTGGGTGATAGGAATCAGATGATACCAATGAAAATAGTTCAATAGACATTTCACAATTAATGTTTAAAAGTAATAAATCCAACACATGACCGTCAGTTATAAATATTGTTAAATTGTTTCAAATTCAAAGACACACATTTAAGAGGGCGCGAGTTTTAATACTTGTTGTTAAGAAACTTCTTATGTAGTTATATAAGTTTAATATTTATTTGATGTTCTTTGTTAGTTACGCCAAGCATTCCAAGTTTCTCGCACCTCTATACCTAACGGTGTCAATAGCTTTTCGCGAAATTGCAACTTTAGGTCGGTAACTTTAATTGTGTTCTGACTGTACATAAACAATCAGCTACCTAGGAAGGCGTTCAAAGGACCTGCACACTAACATGTATTGTAGTTCATTCAGGTATATTAACTCCAGCACAACTATAAAATTACTTGAATATAACATCTTAAACAAAAGCCAATTCAACCATTCGAACATCAATGACATCATTATACGTACTTCCAGGAATTGCAACAGATGTAGGCTTTCTCGTGTTCTCTATGTTGAAGTTGCATACGCATTACCGCAAGATAAATAGACAGGCAGTAAGCAGTAACTTACAGTAAACAGCACCATCGTTTCACATATACATGTGAGATGATTATGTGAGAAGAAATGGGTGCATGCACGTGCTGTAAATAAGTAAATGTCAAATTTGAAAGTAAGGAAAACAACAGGTCGGATTCAGGATGCATAAATCAAAAGATTTAGTCAATGAAGTTGAAATATGTATGTGTAGATAAGTCTGCATGAATAAATAATAAATCTTGTTTACTACTTAAAATAATAAATTTTAACTAAAAAGGTGTGAAAACAAACAAATGGCATATGGACAGTATAACAATAAGGGCAATTGGCCAATTTTCATTTTGTACGCCGATTCGTGCAATTCATCATGCTGCAGTGTTTATATTTTGATTTGGGACTATTTTTATTTAAAACTCTTTGATAAGAAATGATGTTTGGTATAGATTTGTTTATTGATGTAAATGTTTGTATATTATGTAGATTGCGAAGGCAATGCCGACTAAATTACAGGCCCAAAACATGGAGAGAGGGATATTCCGACAGCTAAAAGTTAGTGGGGGACATATCGTCAGACCAGCCGCGCACAACAGCGATTTGTCGGTGTTTGCTTGGGAACTGTGTTTAATAAAATAAAAAATGTGTTTTATTAAATAATAAATAAATGAAAATAACTAACGAGACTTAAGTTTTTGTAGCTCTCTTTTGCTTTTACTCGAAACTACTTTGGCATTGATACTTTTGACATAATTATTTAGAAATATATTGCACAGGTATGAAGAGGCGTATGTTTCAATTAAATATCGTACATTTCTATCACAATTACATTGGAATAAATTGTACCCATCATTTTCTTCTAATTGTTGCTAAAAAATTGTTAAAAAAGTCTAAGAGAGCCCAAACTTTTTGCAGGAAATGTAGCAACACAATGCTCAAGAAACTTTTAAGTGAAGTAAAGTAAAGAAAGTTTAAACATTCGCCATAGTAACAGGAATCATGTCTTTTGCAAATTGAAAAAACATCTCACCAGAAAAGCAGAATGCAGATTCTTTGACGAACAGGACGAAACATCTATATTTTCTCAAATTATGCAGCACTGTGCAACACAAGAGTGCTACACATGAGAGTATGTATATGAAATTGAAGAGGTGATCTATCTAACCCCTTCATCACCACTTTTTTACACTTTTTTCAAAGGAGCCGGATTAGACGACCAGCCGTACTCTCAATTACTGTTTCTTTATATACAGAGTGAGCAACCGGATGTGACCACCACGTGATCACGAACGTCACAGAAAAAGTGTATTTTTTTGTTTTACTGTTTACTGCTCTGCTTGTTGTTTACGTTCTGTCATTTGACATTTAACGTGTTGGAAAAAAATATATGACACGTCTTATTTTAAGGTTAAGTTATAAACATATTGACAAATCAGTAATGTGACATATCTTGTACTACCAACTGAATAATGTTGCCATCTTAAAATTTTAGGTCACGTGGTGGTCACATCCGGTTGCTCACTCTGTACAGGCTGTCCCACCGAAGACTGGGTCTTGGATTACAGCTCTATTTGTCATTTTAGAAAGAAACTTTTTCTACAAGAATGTTATAGAATTCAACGCTGCATCACCTAAAAATATGTTTGACTATACAGAGTGTCCCAGAAGTAGGAAAACGGATACTTACTTCGTTATTTTAAATGGAACAGCCTATATATTATTTCATTTTTCAATTCTACGTAGAGAAATAACATGACTTCATATAAACTACTATATATCTATGTTTAATAACAACGTTGTTATTTACTCTTTTGTCAAAAGTAGTCCCGATGCAAAGCATCGGTTAAGGCGGCGTGGTTTATATTTGCATTTGTTTTAGACATTCATATTTTAAATATCATACATACATACTTAGTCTGATTCAACATTGAAATTAAAATCGATGTAATTGTATACAGGTGTCCACTATAGCCCTGAACATTTGCTTAACTTTAATCCAAGGTAACTTGATTTTTTTAAATAGCACCCTATATTTTTACTTGTGTTAAATTAATCCTTGCCCAAAACCCTATCAATCCATACTAAAGATTTATGATGCCACATGCACGACTTCATAGTTAATTAATGATTTTAAATAAATCCAATAATTTTTCCGTTAATTTGCAGGTCGCCTTGGTATATAAGCGCTAAACAAAGGAATAAAGCTGTGAATTAGTAAGTATACGTCGGCATCGGGTCATAATTTAAAACTAACACTTTTTTTTTAAAAAATCAGAAATTTTATGTCATTTAACTCTGTGATTATGCAAAATTTCTTAAATATATATATATATTAAAAAACCGTTAAAATTACAAAAAATAAACATTAAAAACAGTCAATACATCATTAAATTAATTATTTGAATGTAAAGGAAATGTTCAAGAATGTCCTCTTTCTCTCAAAGATATTTCTATCTCCTTTTACGTTACTTTTTGAAGCAACTCTGGTGAAACGGCTAAAAATGCCTCCCTTAGTGGTAAGTTCCCCAACATTTCATAGAATTGCGTTTGCAAAAAATTGTTGTATCGCTCTCCGTTTAAATTATTCTCGAAGAAAAAGGGTCCCACAATGTGACATCCAACAAAATTCTTCCTCATACATTTGTTTTCCATCTACCTTATACCGCACGTGTTGCTACAGATTGTCTTGTGCATAAACGTGAGCGTTCTTTCTGATCGGTACACCATTACTCTGGAAACTACCTTCTACCCATCAGTCACAATGTCTTATTCGCCTTCCGTAATCATCATCTGTAGGCTGCTGATGTATGGATGCGTGGTAAGGGTGATATTTATGTATCCGTAAAATCCTTTGAACAGTACTGTTATACACACTTCAGCGTTTCTGCTGATATGCCTCGTGCCCACATTTGGCTGTTCAACCTCAGAAGTAAAAACATTGAACTCATTATCTTCATTAATATGATGATAACGTTTATTAAACAGCACAGATGCTTTCAAACCTGTGCTTAACATTAAAACGTTCCATTCTTGGACACCATGTTGTCTATATATTTTTCAAGACAATTTTGTCCACATTCACCTAAATGTAAAATTTGAAAAATTGTGTAAAACGGGAATATAAATAGATATAAATATATGTAATTGGGAAAATGACATAAATGGTTACGTACCAATCAAATACATCATATCAACAAATTCTTCCTTTGAATTTTTTCATATTTTGAAGTATATAACAACATGTATAGGAAAATAAATAAGCAAGCAATGAGCGAGCAAGGAAAAGGTATTATATATACCAAATTATTTTTTGACAGTTTTGAGATTTAATTACTGCGAAACAATTACCATGGCCTACTAAAAATATGTTCTATAATTTCTGATCATACATAAATGACATAAAATTTTTCTTTTTTTAAAAAACTTGTTATTAGTTTTATATTATGACCCTATACTGACATGTATTTGCTAATTCGCAGCTGTATTCAATTGTTTAGCCAGCACAATTTCAAGATCTAAGACCTATTAGCATTCTTCCATGTTTATCGAAAGTCTTAGAAAAGGTTGTAGCTTTTCAGATCAGAGAGCACTTGGCGGCAAATGATATTATACCTGAGACGCAATCAGGATTTAGATCAGGTCATAGCTGCGTAACCGCTTTGCTTCATGTATCTGATGATGTTATATCAGCTTTGGATGATGGTAGTGTGGTTATAGCGGTGTCACTAGATTTTACGAAGGCATTCGATACCATTGATCACGATTTGTTGATTTGTATATTGCAATATGTTGGTTTTTCTGAGGGGGCAGTAGAATTTTTCAGGAGCTATTTGCGTCATAGGAGGCAGGTGGTTTCTGTAAATGATAAAGTTGCAGATCAACTATTTGTTGAGTCTGGTGTGCCGCAGGGGTCGGTATTGGGGCCATTATTATTCATTATATATACCTGTTGTCTTGGTGATCACTTAAAATTCTGTAAGTACCACTGTTATGCTGACGATATATTAATATATTTGGTGTGTGATGGTGGAGATCTGCAGGGGGCGGTGAAGACCATGGAGACCGATTTGGAACGAGTTGTGGCCGCCGCGGAACAGCACTGCCTCAAGATAAATCCATCAAAATCTGCGGCGATAGTTTTTACGAAAAGGGCCCATGCGGTTCTGCCCGGCGCAATTGCCATTAGAGTGAGAGGGGAAGATATTCCTTTGCGGACGGCGGTTGGGGTGCTGGGTTTGCGGATAGATGTAGACTTGCGGTTTCGAGAGCATGTGTCGGATATTGTTAGAAAATCGTACATTACCCTTAAGTCCCTATATGCTAACAGACACTACTTCAACACGAAACTGAGAACGACGTTGTGTGAGGCCTTAGTGCTTTCCCGTGCAGATTACTGTGACGTCGTATATGGACCTTGTCTGGACTCGGCATCCCGCCGTCGTTTGCAGTTAATTCAGAACACTTGTCTGAGGTTTATCTATAATATTAGAAAATATCAACATATATCTATGGCGCTGGGTTGGTCTGGCTGGTTAAACATGGATTCGCGAAGAAGGTTGCATGAGGCAGTGCTGTTTCATAGGATCATTTCAGAAAAGAAGCCCCCGTATTTATATAATAAAATTTCGTATCGCACCGATGCGATGTTCACAATATTAATGTACGGTATAAACACTGCATTTGCGTAAAGAGATTCAATTTAGAACTTTATAGAAGGTGCTTCTCATATAATATAGCCAATGTCTATAATGCGATACCATTGGAACTCTGGCAGCTGTCTCCCCTTAGCTTTAGAAAGAAAATTAAAGCGGATCTTCTGCGGCGGCAGTGAAGGTCTTATGTGATCCGAGCATTTCATTTCATTTTATTTTATTTTATTTTATTTTATTGTACGGTAACAAGTATTTTTCATTTTTTTTGTTGTTTGTATTGTTGTTCTCTTTTGTAGCTAATAAGTATTCTCAACTTTTTTTTTATGTTTTAGTTTATTTTTGGAGAGAATTGAAAAACAGTCAACAGCATTATGCTGGAGACTGACATTCTCTTCCATTTGATCCTTACAATTATGTATTTGTTCTTTTTATTGTACTTTTCTTTTTCTTTTTGTATTTTGGTTTGGATCAATAAACATATATTATTATTATTATTATTATTATTATTATTATTATTATATACCAAGGCGACCTGCAAATTAACGGAAAAATTATTGGATTTATTTAAAATCATTAATTAACTATGAAGTCGTGCATGTGGCATCATAAATGTTTAGTATGGATTGATAGGGTTTTGGGCAAGGATTAATTTAACACAAGCAAAAATATAGGGTGCTATTTAAAAAAATCAAGTTACCTTGGATTAAAGTTAAGCAAATGTTCAGGGCTATAGTGGACACCTGTATACAATTACATCGATTCTAATTTCAATGTTGAATCAGACTAAGTATGTATGTATGATATTTAAAATATGAATGTCTAAACCAATGCAAATATAAACCACGCCGCCTTAACCGATGCTTTGCATCGGGACTACTTTTGACAAAAGAGTAAATAACAACGTTGTTATTAAAGATAGACATATAGTAGTTTATATGAAGTCATGTTATTTTTCTACGTAGAATTGAAAAATGAAATAATATATAGGGTGTTCCATTTAAAATAACGAAGTAAGTATCCGTTTGCCTACTTCTGGGACACTCTGTATAGTCAAAAATATTTTTAGGTGATGCAGCATTGGATTCTATAACATTCTTGTAGAAAAGCTTTCTTTCTAAAATGGCAAATAGAGCTGTAATCAAAGACCCAGTCTTCGGTGGGACACCCTGTACATACAAGCAGATTACACTATTCTATTTTTAAAGGGTATAATTTTAATTTTAATTTTTCTTTAAATAAACAAGTCCGCATATTTTTCTTTTTATATCATTTTTCTTTTTATATCAAAATGCCTCCCTAATGAAATATTGAAGGTGAATCTACGAATCCAGGTAATGTTTAAACAATTCTGTTTTTCCAGAACTGATTAAAAATTGACTAAACCTCCGCTTAACTTCTACCCCTTTCTACGTGCCCGCCATTAGGTAGATGTTATTACATCGAGATGTTTTTCACGAAAATCCTCGGTTTAGTAAAAGTAAAACCCTCTTTTGCTCCTAAGTGCTGTTAAACATTAACGGGACTGGTCTTTCTGGCAAATGTATTCGTTCGACTTCAGCTTTCCACGTCGTTATTGAAGGGTGAATTCCAGATTTTACGATAAACACCATTTTCCTCGAATATAATGAATATTTAATAAACTAAAATTGAGACAGACCGCATGACTGATGTTGAAAAATAGTTGTATTCTACAACTAAATTTAAATAATTTAGTACAATGCTTGCAGACCTGAATCTGGAAAATTGAATTAGCTAACTAGGTCGATGGCGTTATTGTTAGGTGACTTATAGACCATTAGGTACTCCTTTGTATATGGTGTTTGCTTTATGCTAATAAATTTGCATTCCATTTACGACAAATATTCAATTTAATATCCCTGCAAAACATCATAGTAAAAAGTTGTTGAACAGCGCAAATGTTATTCTAAATACATGCACGCATTAACACAACATTTGTATTGTTTAGGCAACTCAAAATACCTAATTGTAAAGATGATTGTATAAGTATCCGGCTGAGTTTTTAATAAAATATAAATCTTAAACATATTTAAAATTTCTATATACAGAATAATAACTTTGTAAAATGATAAATAAATAAATTAGATAAATAACATAATAATATATTCGTATATCCTGCATTTAGATTTTATGAGGAAAGACGATACTTGGCAGGCTATTTATGTTGGTCTTTACTGTGTTTAGATCTTTTATTTTATTAGCGGTCTATGTTTGTGGAATACACTGTATATCTTATTTAGTTGTATTTATGTTTGTCAACTGATTAAGTCTTAGAATTACTTCTTACTTCAGTTTGTAATTCGCACATGTAACCTAATCTTCATTTTCTTCTCACCTGGTTTTATTGTTCATTGTTTTGTTGAACGTTACGAGTGAATTGTAGTTTCTATAATTGCCTACAATGGAATCTTTAATTGTCAATTTTATATATTCACTTGAATTTAAGTAGCTTAACTTCTTAAAAAAACTTCAGCCTTTGTAAGTATTAATTTTCTATACAATACAATAGAAGTTAACTTAACTTATTGTATAACTTTGTAGTTTCTCTGAAGAAACTAATAAATTTACCAAAAGCTCAGAATTGGGATAAAAACTTTTATTTAATAATAATAATAATACAGGTCTTTATTGCACAAAATACGTTTACAAAAACAAACAGTTATATAATTCTACATTAGTGCAATCTGTAGGTGAGACTCAGATAAAATCTGCTTACTAACCTACTTGAACTAAAATTAAATTATGCATTTAATGCTTAAAATTAATACAAAACTAGAGTCGCATAACTTGACAACTAATATAACATTCTTCGACAGAGAAAAAAAGTGATCATAAAGAAATCAATATGTGAATTATCATTATTAAAAATTAAGTAATATATTAATAATAACAACAAATCAAATCAGCACACACCAACAAAGGCATATAAGCTAAAGAAAAAGAAAAAGAAAGACAGAGAGACCGACTGTCAACCACAATAATGCTTTCGCAGTTTAAAACGAAACGCCGAAACTGATAATTCCTTCCAGGAGTTTTCAATTGCATTATATTTAGTATATATATTATAGGAAAAAGATCGTGTAAACTGCGCAGTTCTAAATGAGGGGGGAGAAATTAAACCGCGAAACCTAGTGGTAATATTATGTATGTCAGATCTAAAACGAATTTTGTTATACAAATAAGGTGGGGATTTATGCAGTAAAATTTTATGATACAGAGTTAATGTCTGTACCTCACGCTTAAAAGCCATGTTCAACCACCCCAAATCCCTCAACTTATGGGAAACATGGTCAAACTTCCGAATACCGAATATAAATCTGATACAAGAGTTTTGAACTTTTTGAATCCGTGCAGCCGATAAAGAGTCGATTGCAGGATGATACACGGAAGCGCAATAGGTGAAATGCGATAGAACAAACGCTTCACATAATTTCGCCTTTGTTTCACAGTTGAGAACCCATTTATAAGGGTAAAGCTTTCTCAAGTTTAAATATGCGCATTTAATGTACCTGCCCACCTGATCCCTATATCTGAAAGTATTGTCCAAAACAAGACCCAAATTTTTTGCTGAATCAACAACAGGTAAACTAGAATTATTAATTTTAATATCAATTATATCTTTCAAACGATCACAAATTGCAGGACAACCAAACAACAAGACCATAGATTTAGCGGGATTTATATGTAAGTTGTATTGCAGAGCATTATTAAAAAGTGAATCCAAGTCAGCATTGACATTCTCTACCCCCGATCTCCACCCCGTGGACGGAAATGATAAATATAGCTGTATATCATCGGCATACGCATGATGAGAGCAAGATTTCACATCCTTCATCAATTGAGAGGAATAAATAGAAAAAATCAGCGGACCCAAAATAGACCCTTGGCGAACACCCTGACCAATATACAAAGGATCAGATACGCAGGAATCCACGCGAACGGATTGCTGCCTATCTGCGAGATAACTCTCAAGTAAGGAAGCAGAGGAGGAAGACAAACCCAAGCGCTCAAGCAAGAGTACAAGTAATTTATGGTTTACCGTGTCAAAGGCTCTACTGAAATCGAGTAAAACTAAAATGGTTATCAAGCCTTTGTCCGCAGCAGCCAAAATATCATCAGTAATTCCAAGAAGGGCAGTCTCACAGCTAAAGCCAGCCCGAAAGCCCGATTGGACAGGTGAAAGAATGTCCATAGCCTTAACAAACTCTTCCAGTTGATTTTTAATAACACGCTCAAAAATTTTAGATACTACAGGCAATAGACTTATTGGTCTCAAATCAGCGAAACCCGTAGGGTTGCTCACCTTCGGTAAGGGTGTCACCAATGCATGTTTCCATGCAATTGGAACAAGAGAATGTTCTATACAGGAATTGATCAAGTGAGTGATGAACGGAATGATGTACGGGCAGCACATCTTAAGCATTACAATATTGATACCATCGATACCAGAGCTAGTTGAATTTATGTTAAAAATTATACGGCTTACGTCATGATTATCAATCATACTAAAATCGAATTTATCAGGTATATTCCTCAAATATCTCAAATCAACATCATTATTTCCGGTACCGTATCCCATAGCACTGTCAACAAAGAAATTATTAATGTTATTTACATTACCGAAGGTATTCGGTAGTTTTTTAACTGTAGTTTTATTCTTTATATTTAAGCAATTTAAATGATTCCAGAATTGTTTGTTAGAAGTGTGGGTGGAAATATATTCAAAGTAAGCTTTTTTTTCCCTTCTGAAAGCTTCGGTTGTGAGATTACGAAGCGATTTATAATAGTCCCAATAAGCAGCCAACCCAGACTTACGGAATCGAGCCCTTGCCTCATTTCTCAACTGAATCAAAAGTTTTAGATTATCGGTCATCCAGGGTATATACCGTTTGGTGAACCTACGCGATATACGCGTAACTACGACCGCTTGGCCCGTTAAATTAACTTTTGGAACTTAATGATTTGGGTTCTCGGTTGTAGCGGACCATAAAAAAGCGAACACTTGAAATTAAAAAAAAATTTAAGACTTTCTGTCCGTTTAACACATGAATATGATTGAAAGACTGAAAATAAAAGGTAGAATCACCAACAATTGATATCAGCAAGAGGCACAAGAGAATAAATATCAGAAATATCCAAAACATTAAATCAAATGAATGAAGCTAGCAAGTTAACAAACACTATTAAAACATTTACAGCTCTTGAAGGATTTAATATCATTAAGCTCTATTTGTATACAAATGCTGTTGTTTATGAAAATCGAACGATTTTCTGAGTCAAAAATATTTTATCAATCACTTTTGAAAAAGTAAGTCGAGTACAAAAATGCGTAAATATAAATTCTAACCAAAATTTATTTTCGTTATTACATTAAATGGACAGGCCTTACTTACATTAGAAACTTATTTTTTTTAAATAGGTGCGGATATTCTAAAAAACGTGTTGAAATTATTGTAAGTGTGAAATATCTCATTCTACAGGCCGGTAGTGTACAATATCGAGCTATTTTTATACTACATTTATTACCTGAACCAATACCAATTAGTTTTGGATTAGAGCAAACAAATCAGTTAATACACTCCGCCAAAAAAGTATCGCATAATCTTTGTTTGTAGCATAAAGTTGTAAATATACTTTAATGCGCTCTAAGCAAGAACTCATACTTGAGATTTTTATTAAAACAAGAAATTATAATTTTGGAAAGAAAAATGTCATAACAGTAGCTTTTAATACTGAGTATTGCCACCTATGGCTCTTATGACCGCTCGCATACGGTTTGGCAGAGATTCGATTAACCTCCGTATATAAGCCTGATCCAAATTCTCCCACTCGTCACGGAGAGCATTTTCTAGTCCATGCAGGTCCGCTGGGGCAACATTTTGGGTTCGTATCCGTCTGTGAAGGAGGTCCCACACGTGCTCGATAGGGTTCATGTCCGGACTTACCGCAGGCCAATCTAAAACTGGAATACCAACATCGTTAAGGTATTCCTGGACGATTATTGCAACATGCGGTCGTGCATTATCGTGCATTAACATGAATTCGTTTCCTATAATTGGCGCATATGGTACTACATGTTCTTCTAAAATTTCCGTTATATACCTGTGGGCAGTCAGTGTACCTCTGTCTACTGGTACTAACTCTGTACGACCTGTTAAACAGATGCCTCCCCAAACCATAATAGAGCCACCAGCGAAATTAGGTCTAGGTCTGATATTACACTGCGAATAGCGCTCACCGTCTCGTCTGTACACTGAGATACGCCTATCTGAGGTGTAAAGACCAAATCTTGACTCATCTGTGAAGAGTATATTGGCCCAGTCATTATTGTTCCAATTTACATGTTCTCTGGCAAACCTTAAGCGAGCCACTCGGTGGTTCCTAGTGAGACGAGGGGCTGTTACAGCTACTTTAGCTCTTAATCCACTCCGTCGTAACCTATTCCGAATAGTTTGAGTACTCACACGAGTATTTCTGACTCTAGCCAAGTCGTTCTGCAATTGTCTCGCAGTTACATGTCTTCGACGTAATGCTTGTAGTAGTAAATAGCGGTCATCTTGGCGAGTAGAACATCTTGGACGACCTGGTACAGGTCTTCTACTGTAAATGCCTGTTTCCCTATATCTGGCTACGGCTCTAGAAACACTTGACTGATTGATGTTCATCAAATTAGCAACGTATGCTTGAGATCGTCCATCTTCGATTAAAGCAACTATAGCAGCCACTTGTTCTGAAGCTAAATTGCTCATTTTAGTTTTAAAAGCGTTGGTACAGAACTCTGACTTCGCACTTTAAAATTTGTCCGTATAGGAAGACTTTCAATAAACAACTGAACAAACCTTACACATATGCATTTTTCTAAATGTGTTCTTTTAGGAAAAAAAAAAAGTAAAAACGCTAAGTTCCATTATTTTGTTAGTGTTTTTATAGTTCACATACACGAGGCAAACTTTTTGTGAACGTATAAAAATATCTTGGTTCATAAATGCCCTTTTTTAGTTTATGCGATACTTTTTTGACGGAGTGTATATGTACGCATAAAAAGGATGTACTTTAAATACTATCGGTTTGTTCACTTTTCAAAACTACGCACTATCCGCCTACCCTAATTGAAACAAAACCTATTGTTTCAAAAACTCATTATTGTTATTGCCGTTACGGTCGACGCTTTGTTGCACCTGCGTCTGACAGTGATGGTTTTATACATGTGTGGAATACATTGCAGTTATCTCCACTAGTGGAGCCTTGCGTATTATAATCCATTTTAAGGCATTATAAGCATAGAGCGCATAAACTAGAAAAAGAAAGGAATGAACAAACACTTTCGTAATGCAGGTTAGCTATGCAGCGGTGTCCAGGAACGTGCTTGATTCGATCGCTGCGGTTATTAGCAAATAATTCCTATATATTTTCGGCATTAGAAATTAGTTACACATGAGATAACAACGACTAATGTGCATGACATATGGGGAGTTTGGAAACGTTACTCCAATGCAAATATTTTGATTTATGCGGTATATGGTTTGTATGAATGATGACACAAGTGTCTACTGCATTAACAGCTTTGCTATTAAATTTGCAAAAACATTATTTTATACCAGGCGCTCCAGGTCGTATGTTCTGAAACGATCTTTTAATGTCGAATATATCAGTAACAATGATATTTTGATGCTTGGAGGATTAAAGTTGATATGGCAAGGTGCACGAGATTTGTATACCATGTTTCTTGCTGTGTAACCCATTAGGAGAAAGCAGTGTTTTTAGGTTTCTTATTTTTACCATATTCCACCATATACGTTTAGGTTGCCAATGCCATCCCGGAATACTTAAATCTGGACGATACTCACCCCAGGTTTTCTCAACAGAAAGCGGTAACCTACGTTCACAGGTGACTATGGAGTGTCTACTCGTGTTATATTACGCAGAAATACATTCTAGGCTAAAATACGGGATTCTGTTGTGGGGGTGCTCAGCAGCTGTACACATTTTGTGTCGCTTAACCAAATAAATTATTCTTATTCTTATTCTTATTCTTAACCTTCTTCCATTTGTTTTCAACAAACTCATATTTCCAAGGCGAAACTAGCGCGGCAACCCCCAAATAGATCACGTTTCCTACGATACGACTAAATTAAAATATCCAACGTCGAACATTCATCGAAAGACACGAACATACCATCAAAACCATAGCAACAAAGCATTAATTAAATTTATACGAACAAGCAAGTTATTAGTCGGAATTTTACATTAATATACATAATTAAGTAGATAAAAATAAAAATACACGTATATAACACAATTTTGATTGTCACGGATTCTCTGAATTTCATTAACCATAATTCACATACAGTAACATAGCGGATATATGTACATATATGAAATTGTTTCCAAAAAGAATGGATTTATTCGTATTTGACGGTCCGTAATCAAAAGAAAACATTTACAATCAATTTTCAAGATCTGCATCAAACGAGGAAATACTTTTCTCTTACATTCGAATAAAAATACATACTTTTGACAATTTACTAGATATGATAACGCCCACTATCATGGGAAAAGATTTTTGTTTCCAGAGAATTATTTTTTATTATTTTTATTTAAGGAATTCCTTAAATCAAAGAAATATTTCTTTGCCGCTATTAAAGGAACCACTTCTATCACATAGATAACACAAATACATATTTCTTTTAACTCAAAATAATGCTACTTCATACAGAGAAATATGTATTAACTGAAAGAAACAATTCTTTTAAATAACGGCGAAAAAGTATTTTTTTTTTATTTAAAGAATCCTTTTTATCTGTGTATGATTAAAAACTTACTTTAATTGTTTCTATATTAATAATTATGTCACCTGTTGGTGCTCGTTAACAAAATGTATTTAAATTTTTAAAAAATTTTGCATTAACATTTAAAAACATAAAAACTGTATACCTACGACAATTATACCTTAACATTATAGACATATAAAACGTAATGTGAGGTATACGAACTAAAAATATTTTTTGTTATTTTACACTTGCAAATGTTGTCTTGAAAATGTTTTTATTTTCGTGTCAATTTTTATTAACAAAATATGTTAAAATCGAACTTATTCTCTATGATAAAGCAAGGTGTGCCACGACTAAATTTCTTATCCTTTTAATACCAACATTTTCTATTACTAAGTTAGGTATTAGAAATTTGACTTAGGTTACTGATATCAGTTTGACTGTTAATTGAATTTTTATTTTTATTTATGTCCACATTTCGTTGAAAAGTCTTTTATAATAATTATTTTCTATATTAATAATTTTTGTTTCATTAAATTTCAATTTGAGATTATTTTTTAAGGCAAGTTTAGCCAAAGCTGTGAAACTTTGTGTACTTACACTATACTTGTATGAATAAATTCTATTTTCACTATATTGTTGTGACTGTCCAGTATAAACTCCTTCACAGTCTTGGCAACTGATTTTATAAACTGTATGCCTTTGTTAAATTCCATAGGCTGTTTAGCTTTTATAAATAAACCTTTATTTGAGTAATATGGTCTGTGGGCGACATTAATATAATATTGTTTTAATATTTTTTGTAAATTTTCTGATAGTTGATTAGTGAAGTTAGTTTTGTTATCATTTTGTGTAATCCTTTGTTTTTATATATTTTTCGACTACCACATCCGGAAGTCCAACCTTACTACACTCATTCCAGGACAGAAAGCGCCACTTTACCGAATTGAACTGTCAACGTGTCACTCCAGTTACTTTACCGCGATACGAAAGTCACGCCGCACTCGCATCGCATCCGACATATATGCGTTGCCTAAGGCCAGCCGTAAGTTGAACGCAGCACAGCACAGCCCAGCGCAGCCGAGGATATTGCGGTGTACGGGATTACATGTTAAAGCGCAAATTGAACAGGGTTGCTCTGTCACAGAGTCAATGTATACCGTAAAATCCTCGACTGTGCTGCGTGCAATTTGCGATCGGTCTAAAACTTGCCATTTTGCACCTAGTGATACAAGGGGAGGCAAGGATGGGTACATACCGATTGCAGAACGTAACGATCATAAAGGGAGTTAGAACAGGACACATATTAAATATTAATAACGGAACATGTTGGGAGATACAGACCTATCGCATGCCAACACGATATTGGTATGAGGCCCTATACAGTTTCAATACTAGATTGGCAGGAAGGGGATATTAGCGTACTGAATCAGAGGACAGAACGTTACTAATATACTGACGTGTCTAACATTGTGCCAGAGCGTATACTCTCGAAATGAGGGTCACAGTTACGCACTCGGGACGCCTGTGCTTCAGACAAGTGACTTTGTGACCTTATAATGCGCCAAGAGAATGAATGAGAAATCGGTGTAAAATAGACGAATCTACATTGTCTGTCGGCCAAGCGACACTAATGATATTTTTTAAACGTTTATGCTGCCTACAGTCCCACTACTTTTAAAATGTTTGTAAATTTTTTTTATATCTCAAGAGAACACAATGTATATTTATAAAAACAAAAATTAGTAAATTAATTACATAAAATGGAAAAGCGATTTGAAAAAGATAATTATGCTTTCGAAACGTCTTGCAAACTAATCGTTGTTTGATTATGCCAAGCGATACTCTAAAGAAGAGAAATACACATATACTGAGTAGTGTGTTCTAATTACATCATCTTCTTTTATTGATGCATTACAACGTTTGCCCAACAAATATTCATTGCTACTGGGCAAAATATATAATTGTTGTGATTAGAAATTAGAAACTCATAGTCGGCAGTACATCTCATAACTGACGAAAAATTTCTGAGAGACGCAAAAACTTAATTCATCAATTTTTGATGTCTATCATCATGAATTTAAATACATGCATGTGGTGGGGAAAAACAACTTAATGAATGGTTTAGGGAACCAGGATAGACATTTTCAAGCGAAGAACATAAAAATTATTGAATAAATCGCTTTTAGTAGATAGGTGTTTCGCCTTACCAAGGCTCGTCAGTGCTACTGCACGATTGATTACAGTTAACGCCATCCGGCCTATATAAAGATATATAAGCTGAAAAAAAGCAAGTGAGAGTTTATAAGCTGTGAAAACTCACTATTTCACGAAGAATTTGCTCAATTGTTAATTTAAACCAACAAATATGTTCTAATTTAGAACTACTATTTTATTGAAGATCTACTCAAGCTACTAAATTACGAATCTTTATATGATGGCGTTAATCGCGCAATCCATCGCCCAGTAACACTGACAAACCTGGATGCGCAAATGAGTGGCTTGCGTCGACCTACAATAAAGTAGTAGTATCCAAATTAGAACATATTTGATAGATCCAAAGTGTAGTTTTCCTGCTAGAAATAAGTTTTTTTGAAGCTATAGCCATGCGACACTTCTTTTTGTGTATAGTCAATCATTCAACTATAAAATTAGCTGAAAATTAAATAGATTAGACATTTGTGGCTTTGTCGTATGTACTATTAACCAAAATACTTAAGGCTCTGCTTAGAATGAAATGAAAGATATGTATTCGGCTTACAGGGTGGCACGAAGTAATTCACTGTAGGCGTGAAAACTTTCGGAAATGCATCCAGGAACAAATGTGCATTTTTTCATTTCACAGTACGATCTTAAGACGACGTTCCCCTCCTTCAATGTAGTTTCACTTAAAGTACCCATGGCATGCAATCAATCCTAAAACATTCAAAACAATGCCACGCAATTTGCAAGATAGATTGCCTATTATCGTCTAATCGGGCAATGCAATTAAATTTATAAGTCTGGAGAATGGATTTCACTTACACAGCCAATAAGAATTTAAAACTCAGAGAATACAACTCTTAACGTTCTTTGAATAATTTGTTTTGGGAGAAATCCGGATCCCTAGATTAAATACACGCGGGCTGATTGTTCAAGTAATGTTTGCAACGAATACGAACTGAAGAACTGTAGACGTATATGGCCACACAATCTATTCAATACAATACCCTGGACATTTGTTCGGACGTCAAAGGTTGAGAAATGACAGTAGTGAGCACAGAAAAGGATTTTCTATAAAAAGGCAAAATCAATATATGATAGTGGTAAAGTAATGACCACTTTTGACTTTAAACAAGGGTAATAAATTTAAAAAAAATTCCGGCCAATACCATAGAAAAGCATTACTGTATAGTATAGAGTGTAAAAACTAGTACAATCCGCCAAAAAGTATATTTAACACAGAATCTCTTAGAATAAAGTTTGGAAAACGGATTTAGGAGAAGAATGTATTGACATTATTCACCATATCGTATATTCCAAGCGGCAATTTAATTCATCCATCACTGTCAGCAGCGTATATATGTAATGTATCTTCTCCACAGAATATGACGTTGTTGTAAAACTAAAACAAGGGAGCTCGATAAACATGTCACGTCTTAGACAACTTAACACTTTTGTGATGGTGGTGCACTGTACTATGCGCTATAGAAAGGTTTCCTTCAGTTGAAGCAATATGCTTTAGGTCATGATATAAATGGTAGTATTCAGTAAAGTAAAAATACAGATATTTTTTAAGCAAAGTAATATTTCGCTTATTACTATCCCAGAGTTTGTTTGAATTACAGAATAATCTATTCCAATAATGGAAAAATACCTTCTAGATTTTCAAAATTATATAAACAAAAAATAAATAAAATTCATTGTTGTAAACGCTGCTGGATTCGATTTCGATGTCTGGCAAAGAATTTACTTAAGTACAGGCACAGCCGTCGTCCACTAGAACGCACTATCACATTAATAAATGTGTAAATTAATAAGCAAACGAGAAAGTCATGGACAGTGTTGTTTCGAACTAGTTAGTTCTCATCAGCATGTGACAGGCGAGACACAATCAATAATACTTCACCAGGCAGCTAAATGCACTACTGACAAAAGATGAAGACGAAAAAGGTGCAACGCCATCATGTGAAGGTAAGATGTCTGGTAGCGTCTGCATCAGAAATAGCAAAATTATTAAGCACTAGCGGAGTAGAAGCACCCACAGTTTGTTTCTTGATTTCCTTATATCGGCAAGCCTCTCAGGAGGCTAATTACAGAAGGCGGAAACTTCATCTGGAGTACGAGCTGCCGGGATGCATTTGAACAATTGAAGCAAATGCTGACCTCTGCGCTCATCTTGAGCTAACTACAATCTGAAGGATAATTCCAATATGGTGGGAGTAACGTCTACCTGGGAAGTGTTACCTGAAGTTCTAGATGGCCACGAAAAGTGCTTAGATCAGTAATGTTTATCAAAGCACTGCGTAACGAGGATAGAGCTGTCCGCCATAGTTAAATCTGTAAAGCAGATCTTGTTAAGAATCAACCGTGCGGCATTGATTTGCTACGTTTCAAGAACTTCAAAAGGTAGGTTGCTAGATAGATATGGCGTTTGCAGGAGTATGATTTTGTCTCGTAATATCGGCCTGGAATCAGTCATGCTAACGCTGATGCGATATATAGCAGATCTTATCCAAAGGACTGTGCGCACTGTTATCGCATCGGAGAGGAAAACAAAGCGACTTACTTTCATAAATAATAATTGGAGATGAAGATCAAAGCCGAGCTGATTAAGAGTTTGATGAAATTTTGAAGAAAGTGGTGAAATGAACAAAACTCTCAGGCTAACTGAGAACGTGCAGCTCCATATTCGCACGAACTAAAACCTTATTGGGCGCAGTGGGACTAGCTAGTGATGGAAGATTGTATTCTGGGACAAGATTGACAGCAGTACTATTGTATTCGCAATCGAATAGGATTGTGGAGTGGATGAACAAGACACTTATCACGTATTTATGAAAAGTTATGGCAAATACCCAGCGAGATTAGGTCCAGGAAATATATCTGTTCCTGCTAGCGCGTAGAGGATGGAAACCACCGACAATAGTTCATCCACTGCGGATGAGAATTGCACCTACCATACAAACTCAAGTTCAGCTTTAAGTCGAATGACTACGTTTCTAATTTAAGAAAACAAATGCATAATTCACGATCGGTTGAGAGCGAGTATCCGTGAAACAAGTGGCCAAACGAGCAAACACTACGACATCAGAGGGAATACAGTCCATTGGTAAGCCGAGAACACGACATTTCAATCGCTTCGATCTTTCTCCAGGAGACAACCATGAGGACCAAGACGGTCAACAGAATGTCCGAGTTTGTAGACTCTCCGAAGAAACACTTACCTATGGGGAATGTATGAGCAAATGTGGGAATTGCCCCAAAGTGCGACACAATATAATGACAGAGATTCAAGAAGATCTGTTTTTGGCTAAAATGGGAAACGGCATAGCCACCGTATTGAAAAAGAAGTTTAGATGTGCCCAAGATCTCCAAGGCCAGAACCATGAGATTCGATGAGAGCTGTACTTGCCAAGAAAAGATTGGCATTCGTTATATTTGGTGGCCAAAAAGACCATAATTGGAAAGTCGACTTACCGCTCGATGTTTGACAGATATCTAGATCAGAATACCAACATTAGGCTGTGGATTGGATGGCTTGAACTGCAGGGTCGTGGAGAGCGTGAGCGAAGAAATCTAATGCTCTACAGATATAGAGTTCCTGGTGTGCAGCTACAATCCAAGAACAGCAGAAGTGAAGTGACGGACGGTAGCGTGTTATATCTTCTAGACCTCGTCATGTAGAAAAAGAGAGGCATGTCAGTACATGAATAAAGGCGGTAGTTGCTGGCCCAGGAGAGAACTGATCTAACAAGCAGAAGAAGAATGTGTTACGCGCTCCAGTTTGAATTGTGTTTTCTATGGCATTCATAGAGGGCGCCAACGACATATAGAACTTTCATATTTTAGCCGTAAATACTAGTGTTGGGCAAGGTATGGAAAGATAACTATTGTTAGCGAGGTCTAGACAGACTCGTGTCTAGTCAACTCTTGGGAAATCCGGTAAGCAACACGAACCCCATTTCTCGAGACGAATAAATACGAACCTGTCTAGTTCTCGCTAACGACACTTATTTTCCCCTGCCTTGCCCAACGCTAGTAAATACCTTTTATAAGTGTCTACAACGTTCAAATTTATTCTGTCTTGCCCAACAAAGTTATTCTTTATCACTTCCTCTATCTGTCTTGTTGCCTCCGGTGTATGTTTACCTCTAAGTCGAATGACGGTTCTTATTTGGTCGAATATACTTTGGGAAACTCTTTTGGCTTTAGTAATTTCAGTGTCAGCTTCCTGTGTCCTTTATGTCTTTGATGCGGAGTAATGCGAAACTAAATATCACATCATGGTACTGCTACAATTAAAGTATGGAGCAGACATCTTGAATGATGAAACGGCAGCGAGAATTCCATTCTTAGATATTATCTCTACTCCAGTCTTTTTTCATGGTCTTAAATATTTACTCCATACCTTATCCGCTTTTTGATTTGATTTAAGTGCGGTAATAAGGTATGTCAAAATATTTTTTAAGAAAACTGTGAAGCAGCACAGTGTAAGGACCGTTTTGCAAGTTTCAAGGATTACAAGAAAATTTATCAATTATATGTGAATATAATGCTTTTTTAAACAAAACAAAGTTTTAGTGATGTTAAAGATAATATTGTTGAAGGGGTCTGACCATTAACGAAGTACATTTTAAATTTTAAAATTTTCAATTTCATATTATAGTAATCACAAACATACAACTTCAGCATTTATAATTTCCAATTTCCGCGAGATGATGACGATTCGTTCGCCAATCTTTTCGCTCTTAAACACAGCTTCTATTCTGGACTTTTTCACTTCATCAGTAAACAAATAGTCTTGGTTCATAAATAATAATAGCTCAATTTGGTTTGGTAAAAGATGAAAAGAAGAAAAAATGGAGCAGAAAAGAAATTTTCGCTTTCTTTAACGCTCCACGCAAAAAATACTTGCAATACTGTTGTTTATTGTAAAATAGACTCCGCCAAAAAAGTATCGCATAATTTAGTTTTGAACCATAAAAGTATCGCATACTCTTTGTTTGTAGCATAAAGTTGTAAATATACTTTAATGCGCTCTAAGATATAATTTCTATGATTGTTTAAATAAAATACAGGCCAAATAAAAACAAGAACTCATACTTGAGATTTTTATTAAAACAAGAAATTATAATTTTGGAAAGAAAAATGTCATAACAGTAGCTTTTAATACTGAGTATCGCCACCTCTGGCTCTTATGACCGCTCGCATACGGTTTGGCAGAGATTCGATTAACCTCCGTATATAAGCCTGATCCAAATTCTCCCACTCGTCACGGAGAGCATTTGCTAGTCCATGCAGGTCCGCTGGGGCAACATTTTGGGTTCGTATCCGTCTGTGAAGGAGGTCCCACACGTGCTCGATAGGGTTCATGTCCGGACTTACCGCAGGCCAATCTAAACCTGGAATACCAACATCGTTAAGATATTCCTGGACGATTATTACAACATGCGGTCGTGCATTATCGTGCATTAACATGAATTCGTTTCCTATAATTGGCGCATATGGTACTACATGTTCTTCTAAAATGTCCGTTATATACCTGTGGGCAGTCAGTGTACCTCTGTCTACTGGTACTAACTCTGTACGACCTGTTAAACAGATGCCTCCCCAAACCATAATAGAGCCACCAGCGAAATTAGGTCTAGGTCTGATATTACACTGCGAATAGCGCTCACCGTCTCGTCTGTACACTGAGATACGGCTATCTGAGGTGTAAAGACCAAATCTTGACTCATCGGTGAAGAGTATATTGGCCCAGTCATTAATGTTCCAATTTACATGTTCTCTGGCAAACCTTAAGCGAGCCACTCGGTGGTTCCTAGTGAGACGAGGGGCTGTTACAGCTACTCTAGCTCTTAATCCACTCTGTCGTAACCTATTCCGAATAGTTTGAGTACTCAAACGAGTATTTCTGACTCTAGCCAAGTCGTTCTGCAATTGTCTCGCAGTTACATGTCTTCGACGTAATGCTTGTAGTAGTAAATAGCGGTTATCTTGGCGAGTAGAACATCTTGGACGACCTGGTACAGGTCTTCTACTGTAAATGCCTGTTTCCCTATATCTGGCTACGGCTCTAGAAACACTTGACTGATTGATGTGTCAAATTAGCAACGTATGCTTGAGATCGTCCATCTTCGATTAAAGCAACTATAGCAGCCACTTTAAAATTTGTCCGTATAGGAAGATTTTCAATAAACAACTGAACAAACCTTACACATATGCATTTTTCTAAATGTGTTCTTTTAGAAAAAAAAAAAGTAAAAACGCTAAGTTCCATTATTTTGTTAGTGTTTTTATAGTTCACATACACGAGGCAAACTTTTTGTGAACATATAAAAATATCTTGGTTCATAAATGCCCTTTTTTAGTTTATGCGATACTTTTTTGGCGGAGTGTATATCGTCTACCCTGCCAAGACGTAATATGGAGCTGTTGACGTTCAGCTTACTAGAGTCGCAACACGTTTAGTTCAAGGCAAGTTTCAGTTTTGTATTATATTGCAAAGCTAGATCAATTTGTAAGAACTGTTATGTTTCGCATCGACCTATTATTGTAATTGTAATTAACTCGCGTGTTACAATATTATATTCAGTTCAAAGCATAAGGTTTCGCTATTCTATAGGGTGCTTGTATATTGTAGCAAGAATCGATTTATAACGTGACATTCAAGACGCATCGATTCTCCGAAAAAGTTGTGTTTTGTTTTTTAGTATCCGGAACGCATTTCTCAAAAAGCAATAAGGCGAACAATACAGCTTGTTTTTTTCAATACGTTTATTAATATTATGAAAAAAATCACGATAAAACTAACACGTAAATGCTTTATTCAGAAATCATTGGAAGTTTTTTTTTGGCATCTAGGTATCGTAGTCCGTATTCCTCTGTAATTCGTACGAAGGTGCTGCGAAATACATATATATATATTTATATATATTCATATCTCGGGGCCTATCGAGATGAACAAAAGATCTAACAAAAGAGACACAAGAAAATGGTAAAGGGAGAGTAGGTAAACCCACACAGAAATCTAAGAATGAGATTTATTGCGCAGCTGTTTTCAAATGTTAACATTCATTTTGCTCAGTGTGGTAATTATAAGGTCATACACACTTCTTTTGTTAGAATGTAATAAAGTAATCAAGCTACTTAGTAATTGTACGTCTTCTGAAACTAATTGTAAGATAAATTCATGCATCATATCATGGTAAGTAAGTAAGTATTATTTATTTAGCATTGCTATTTACATACATATAACAATTATGTCTACAACTACTTAGAAATATAATTTAATGTGCCTATAAACCACCGACTTGAAAAGACTAATCCTATTACATTCTTTAATATATTCTGGTAACGAATTATATTGATTTATTCCGTGCACAAATATGTTTCGCGAAGTTTGACTGCGTCGGTATCTAGCTATATAAAAATCCCTGTTTTGTCTAGTGTGATAGCTGTGTATCTCATTTGTTTCTATCAATTTATTTATTAAATACTCTGGTGCTTCCCTCAATTTGATTTTATGTATGAGAATAAATACTCTATATGTTAATCTTTGCCGTATACATTCATTAAATCTAAGGTATCCAACATTAAGCTAACAGGCGTATACCTATTGCACTTTAGTATAATTCTCATACATTTGTTCTGCAGTTTTTGCAATTGCTGATGTTCATTTTGTCTAGCATTGAACAATATTGCTGAACAATATTCAAAATGTGGTGCTATAATTGCTTTATATAACCTTAATTTGACATATATTGATAATTGTTTACTTATTCTACTTAGGAACCCACCTTTTTTAGATATTTTATTTGATATGTATTTTAAATGTTCCTTAAAATTTAAATTTTCATCTACAATAACTCCTAAGTACTTTATATTCGTTACTTTTTCCAATTTAATATTATTAATGCTTATTCTAATACTATTATGTACAAAAGAATTTAATTTATATCTACTTCCTAAATACATATATTTACTCTTACTGATATTAAGACTCAACTTATTTTTACCTAACCATATGTATATTCTGTCAAGTTCTTCGTTCATAATTTTAACCATTTCGTTTATATCGTCTCCGCATACATATAACATTGTATCATCAGCGAACATAGAGAGGTTACATTTTTTAACACACTCAACCACATCATCAACATATATATTAAATAGTAACGGCCCTAACACAGTCCCTTGTGGTATCCCAAATTTAGTTTCTATCTCGTTCGATACCTCACCTTTATATTTCACTTTTTGTGTCCTATTTGTTAAATAACTAGCAAACCAATCTCTAACCACACCCGTAATACCTATCATTTCTAACTTTCTTATTAGTATGTCTCTATCCACAGTCTCAAATGCTCTACGAAAGTCTAGGAAAACAGCTAAGATTATTTTTCCGTCGTCCATTTCTCTTATCCACTTATCATATAAATTAACTATGGCAGTCTCGCAGGAATGTTCCTTTTTGAAACCAGATTGATGTTTGCCTATTACATTATTTCGTTGCAATAATGATTTAATTGGCTCTTTACTATAGACTCCAACACCTTTTCATATACTGGCACAGTGTTTATTGGGCGAAATTCTTCACATTTTTGTGTTTTACTCACTTTTTGTACAGGTACAATGTATGTTGTTTTCCATTGTTCTGGAAACACACCGGTACTCAATGAAAGATTAAACGTAGTGTAAAACACAATTGAATAATATATAATTAATGTCTGCAATTTCATAATCACATTGACATTTTGGTGTCGCTAACAGATGTGCCGAATATTCGCAGTGTCAAATCTCAGTTGAGCTGTTGTTGTACGATAGTGGCTAGAGATTTTAGTTTATGAGTAATACCATGGCTTCCTATTAACTGTCGGATGTATATAGGCATACTGCGTCATTTTTGTATTATAAGCTCTGTGCCAAGAATCGTCCCAAGCGAGATATATTACATCTTGGCCCACTAATTTTATAATTTCTCTGATACTGAGGATAGGTTGGTATGGAATACCATCTGAGTTAAATCCACTTATTGTTAGTTTATCAAGGTTGCCGACTCTCTTATTAAATGTGATACCTCAATGTCTTTTAACCATAGAGAAGAATAAAATATTAGATCGAGTTTTAATCTGCGCGAGCGCTGAGCTCCGTAATAGTCGAAAACACAGAACCGTATTCTACAAAATGTAACATTCATTAAACATGCTTTAATCGGTGTTAGTGTTCAACTCTTGTCTGTATTAACTTGCATAAATTTATAACTTTTAATTGCAATTCCTTTCCCAATAATTTCAATTTCAATATAGTTCTTACTTAAAATGTTATTATGTTTTTACTCAATGTTTTACAATGTTCTGATTTTTGACTCTTCCTATATTTCATCATTATTAATCCCTGAAGAAAGTAGTTGTCATCAGATAATATACGTTTAGAAATCCGCTCAAGTGCAGTTATCTGCCGTACTGCCGTTATCCTAATTACTATTACCAGAGAGTTCTTCGATTGGAATAGATTTAACAGATTGAATATTTAAAAAAAATCGCTGGTTATGATGTAAAGTAGAACGGAAAAGAAGTTCTAAATTCAATCAAATAGATCCTTAGGATTTAGGATTGATTTTACTTGTCCACCATCTTTTCACGAGCTTGCAACACTTTGTCCATTTTGTATATTTAACTTTGTCACTCATACAATGTGTACTAAATGTAATACATTTGAAAGGAACAACCTTGCCACATCATTCTGAAAACTGTGGTATCAGTTTTCACTTCCATGTACACATCGCAGCATTTGCCTGTCATGCGTAACGTATTGCAGGGTTCTATCTTAGAGGCATTGCTATTCAGTCTGTATATGCAAATGATTTAATACGCCTTAGATTCATCTTATTGCAAGTATACGACACCACTGTAGAAAGTAACGGTCGATTTTTTGAGCACGTTTTATTGTTAAAGTTCTTGGGACTACTGCCTCTGACGACCTTTGACAAAACTCTATATACTACAGCATATTTATTGTGATGACTTAGATATATAGTATTTCGAATAGCGTTTTACTTGCCGCTTACTTTGCAAAATACCGTGGAAAAATATGTTTCTGTGGAGGCACCTAATACCTTACCGGTGCCCTGAATTTTTATATTATATAACCATTGCTTACTCAACATACAGGAAACACGTAAAAGAGACAAACACTACAGAGATAAATAATTATATACTATTTACTAAGTGGGGGAACACAAGAAGACACGGAGTTGGTTTCCTAATTAGCAGCAACTGGAAAGATAAGGTAACAAATTTCGTGGCGCTATCAGATAGAATATGCTAAGTAAAAACATTAGAAGGAATCAGGATAATAATACTAAACGTATACGCCCTCACGAAAGAAAACAGGGACAAGGATATAGATGAATTCTAGGTCTACGAGAGAATAGAGAGAAGGTCAGTAAAAATAGTGGTAGGGGACATAAACGCAAAAGTAAGGAACGAACAAATATAGAAGCATATAACGGGAGGAGAAAGCAAGCATAAGGAAAGTAACGATAGTGGGAGAAGGATTATAGAGTTTACGGAAGAAAATCGAATGAAAATCACGAGTACCCATTTCAAACGAAGGGATATACACAAAGGAACGTGGGTGTCTCCAAATGGAGAATACGTTGACCGAATTGACTACATACTAATAACAAAAGAGCAATAAGGGGGAAAAGAAAGCAGTGTTAGAAAACCTGAGGAGAGATATATAAAAGATCAGTTGAAGACAGCAGAGAAAAGAGAGCTATGGAATAAATTAATAAAGCTTACACATACATAACCATTGTGCTATATAACCTCATCCTTTTGATACACCTAATAAAGTAAACATGGGCGAATCTATTGAGCGTCCTGTAGACGTTTTTTTTATTTACGAACGTTTTGTTAGACTCGATTGTCTATCATACAAATTGTGCTACCCAAAAAAATACCCAAATAAAGGATTTAAAACATTTCAGCCAACTACTCGCGAGGAAATCAACCTGTTTTTGGGAGTCAATCTCCTAATGGGTGTAAAAAAGCTCCCGAGTGTAAAAGACTCAAGAAGCAATCTCGGACGCCTTCATCTTCAAGGTCATATCTCGTGATAGATTTTATTGGCTATTAAGCAACATGCATTTTGCTAAAAATATGTGAACCAAACTATAATAAGTTTTATAAACTGCGACCACGTTTGAGTACACTTGATGGAACACACAAGGAGTGCAGACTATTGTGTGTAAACAAGAGCGTGGACATACCTAAGTTATGTACACACTGACACAATGAAAGTTATCGAACTGAAGCGAAAACTCGGCGAAAGCTTTTGCTTTTGTTCGTATAGATGCTTGGCATTGCAAACGAAAACTGCAAGAAAGAAAATATATATTTGTGGTAGCGCTGCATTTTGACGAATCTACTGATGTAAAAGTGAATATCAGTTATGATGATTTTTCGACAATAAAACAATAATAGAAATGTGGATAAATATGTTTTTCTTTTAACTAAATTAAAGGAAATTGTGCATATTTTACATTGGAAGTAACTGTAAAATTAGAAAAAATGCAGTGCGCGTTATCGCAGAGCAGTAAAATGAACCTGCTTTTGTGTTGGCCAACAGGTAATCCTATATTTACAGGTGACGAGGCCAAATAGTATATTTCCTTTTAACAAGGGAAAAATGCCGGCTTTGTGAGAAAGCCACCGATTATGCAGATACTGCCGAAAACATACGATAAAATTTTAACGTCAGGTCGATAACTCTTATTGTGTCGCAGGTGTACATACAAAATAGTAATAATAAATAGTCTTTATAATCAAAACAAATCCAATTTATAATATAGGTACAGTGGGTTTTGCGAGGAAATGGTAATACGCATCCTGGAAATGCCAAGCTGTTAATGAAAGCATGTTCAAATACAAAGGTAGATCATGCTTGAAATACTACATGCCGGCAAAAACGACGAAACCTGGTTACAGAGTTTGGGTACGCGCAGATGATTCGGAATATGTATGCAAGTTTCAGATATACACTGGAAGGATACATCCGCCTGAAAAAGATTTGGGAAGAAGAGTAGTGAGAGATCTAACAAACGAATTGAAAGGTAAAAAACAACAGGATTTTCTTCGACAATTATTTTACCAGTGTTCCGTTGATACGGGATTTGAAACAAGACCAAATTTACATCTGCGATACTCTAAAGAAAAGGAGAAAGTATTTACCGAATGACTTTGAAGATATGTATGTGCATAGTTTATTGGTACTGGATACCAGTACAAGAGGAAATGCCGTAAATCCACAGAAGCTGTCAATTGTTCCAGTTGAAAAAGGGACTGATAAAGCAGCTCATATATCTGTGTATGGCACATCCAGACGTTGTGCACTATGTAGTACATCCAAGAACCCATACAAAACCATGTGGAGCAGCAATACATGTGGGGTGGGTCTGTGTTTGAATGATAAAAGGAATTGTTTTTTGCCGTACCACAGTAGTTAGTGCAGCGCTTGTGTTTTATTTTAAATTTGTTTTTAATTTTATGTAAACCCTCATTACTCTGGTAGTCCGACTGGTCGTTTAGAGTAACCACAATTTTTTTGGAAAAATATTTTGAGTACATTTTTTTAATTTTCATATTGAAATTTTCATATTATATTTGAAAATTTCAAATGAATATTCTACAAATTAGTTGCTTCCGGACTTAAAAGGTTAGTAATGGTAATTATTATCATTCAAGCAATATCCGATATAAACATTATTTCCATACCTCCAAATTAATTAAAACGTTGTTGGCAAAGACATAAAGCATACGCCACCTAAATATAATATATGTCTGATATTCTAAAAATTTCAAAATTTAAAAAAACTGTTTAAAATATTTAGCAAAACAGTTTACCAAAAGTCAATGTTAAATGATCACAGATCAGACCCTAAGCTTTCTTGAAAAAACGATTACGTAATCCGTTTCCGAAACTTATGCTAGTGCTGTCGAAAAGATAGATATTATCTCCTGCAAGATGTTGCTGGATGAATTCTTCTGCTTCCCAAAATTTTATTGTCAGGATTCGTGATCCTTACATTTCCCGGAAGTTGCTGTAATTTTTTGCTATCTATTGGATTATTTCTAAAAGAAACATTAATTCCTTTTCTAATGCTTGGAAATATATTAATTTACAGTCTGATATCAATCAGTTTTTAAATTTGTTATTTGTATGCACAAAGTAATATACTATCGCTTCGTAATCCTGAATCTTTTAATGATTTTGTCTGTCAAACGAAAATATACCCGTTTACGTCCGACACTTTCATCGCACAACTTTATAAATACATTATTCGCCCTTGCTTTTTACATCTCCTTCTATCATCTCCATTGACTGACCTACTTTGCGAAAAAAAAAAAACTTTTATCGTTTATTTTACTTAGTTTAACACTTACGACAATATATAAGCTCATATATAGAAACTTCACTACTGATAGACGCGAGCATCTGTTCTAATTTTACAACTTCCTGCTGTTACTTTACGTTTCTTTTCACATAGTGTTATGACCTACAGTAATATCCTGCTAGATTATTCACATAAAGAAATAGAAGCTATTTTATTGTTAATTAATTACGAGTGGATCAGATTCAATGTTTATCTAATCGGTTAATAATGCTATTATTTTCAAAATATATTAAGCATTACGAAATAAAAATTATTATTTTACTATTAAATTTTGAATTAGCTAAACAAAGCCTGAATTTTTCGCCTTTTCTCTTTTTTGTAGCGTCTTCGAATGAACATGTGGTATTGATTCCTTTTTATCTGAAGCATTTTGTTATCAACAAAATTAAATTCTGTGTTTTCCAACTTTTTCATCATTATTGTAAGATATACTTTTTTTAACATTTCTTATACTGCAGTATTCCTGTTCTATTCCAATATCTATCCCTCTCATAGGAACGTTTTTATTTCCGTTACCATATTTTCTCATTTTCTTTATTTCTTTTGCAACCACAATTGATATTTTTCCAACCTGTTACTGAAATAGATTGAATTTAACGATTTAGTCCATTTTCTTAGTACGCATACTCATAGTTCTTCTATATTATTGAATTGTATTTTGTATAGCTACTTTGTTTTTGATGTAGTCTCAAAGAAATCCATTTGCCTTAAGTCAGCAAAACGTTAGTCAGGTTACAAAATGTGACCTATATTACCTAACCACTTGTCATCCAATCTATTATTTAAGTATACTAGTAATAACAATAGCATTGTGCACCAGCACTCTCTTTTGATGAAACCGCACATTTGTGGTTAAGTTGACTAAAACGAGGCCTGCGAAAACCTCTAAATCATTTTGAAACAAATTTAAATGGCGCCCACTCGCTAAATTGCTATTAAAGATTATATGGCCGAGTATTCTCCCACCGATACTATTATTATTATCTGTTTATTCATTTATGCCGGAAGTCCGGATGTGAAACGTTACAACAACAAATATAATTCAAAATTAAGATATAACAGAGCAACGACAGTTAGAAAAAACAATTGTAACATCTTAAACAGCAAAGAACTCCCCAACAGTATAAAAAGCCCCACTTATCAAGTGTATTTTCAATTGCGTCTTCAAGGTATTGATTCAACCAGGCAGGGAATTAAAGAGGTGATTACCAAAATTAAGGATCGCTTTCTTGCACCCGTAAATCACTCTTGCTTCTTACATCATGATCATGAAATGCGGCAGTAATGACATGTTTTTTTTTGTTTTAAATATGTATTGCAATAATCTAAAAATACATATACGTGGAAATCTTAATACGCAATTACGTTTAAAAGCCTCGCGACAAGATACTCTGTATCCCAGTTCAATAATGTTTTTAATTATTCGCTTTTAAAGTATAACCATAGGCTCCCAGTCTAGAGACAGGCTCCAGACAACCAGATTGTAACACATAACAAAAAAAAAATCAGAGAATAGTAAAGCGTTAACAGAGACTTTACATACAAAAAGCTATTATACTTTAAATTTCAAATGAAGCTTCCACCTGAACAACCCAATCTAAATTACAGTTTATCACAATTCCCAAAAATTTACTGATTCAATTACTCTATTATAATTCCTATTGTTAATGTTATGACGGAATAAGATAGAGGTTGTTTTCCCATTAGTATATTTGAATAACACAATCCGCAGATCTCATTAAAAGCTAGTTCTATGTTGGATGGCAAAGTATTTATATCTGTTCTAGATACTATTATGGGTGTATCATCTGCATATATGAATACAGATCCATGACTTATGCTTTGCGGAAAATCGTTAATAAAAAGTATAAATAGCAAAGGTGTCAAAACAAAACCCTACGGCACACCAACACTTTTACTGAAATTACCCGGGCTCGCACCATGAATCTTAGCAAAAGCACTATGATTTGATAAATATACTGAAATCCGCTTATTTATGTTGCCCCTCATACGCAAATTATTCAGTTTAGAGATTAATAAAGAATGATCAACTGAAGCAAAAGCCTTAGATAAATCAAATAATAAAGCAGCAACTTTTAATTTCCTATTCAGCTGATCATTAATACATTGTGCAAACTGAGTGCAGGCAGTTTCAGTCGGAAAATTATTCCTATAGCACTAGTAAGCAAATTAAATTCATTGCAAAAATCTATAATACGAGAAACAACAGTTTTCGCAATAACCTCTAGCAGAGATGAAAGAATCGAAATGTGGCTATAATTAATAATTATTTACCATCCATGTTAGGAATAATATTTATATATAAATATAATATTTATATTTTAATATACATATTTAATTCATTTGGATAATAACGACTTTCAATCGATTGATTTATAAGATCAGTAATATGACTAATATACGTGCCGAAAAATACAATTTTAATAAAGTGTAAGAAGAGTATCTTCTCCAACACTAGTTTTACTGTTTAAGTACAGAATTATAAGCATAATATGTGCACAACAAAGCCAAAACGCCCCCAATGTCGAGATTCATGAAGGACATAAAAATTTCCCACCACCCAACAGCCAAAGTGGCACATCGTGAGATATAGCAACAAACTAACGGTAAGCAATATACAAATTTCAACAGACCTAATGCAAGCAGTCACAAATTTCATTGTAACTTTATTTCTGAAAAAAAAAACCCATATATTTTACATCAGTGAAACTAGCAAATTCCTTTTGCTATTCAGGCCCCCTGCAATTTGTATTTAAAGTAGAAAAGTTTGTATAAAAATCTTGAAATGTGTAAATACTGTATAGATTTCATGATAATATTTGAATTCTACGTAAAAATGTGTCCTTATCATGTGAAAGTAATATTTCTTCTTTTGTACGAAATGAAGTGAGCTAGAGATATTTCAGTCTTCCTTCTGCATTTCATATTAAATAATCTTCAATTTTTTAGTTATTGATTTGTGTTTGCTAAGGATTAATAGGCCTAATCATGCATACTTTCTACCCTCCCACTGTTTACGAAGTCCCAATTGTGAACATATTAACTTGTACGGTTTACATGTAAAACAATATTGATCTGACGTTGATAAAAAAATATCGTGTATGTTCGTCAAACAGTCGAATTAATTTAACTTTTTTTTTGTTACAGGGGATTGTCGTCAGTTCATTGTATTTGCTGGTATATTATCAAAATATTTAGGTACACTATTAACAGAAAGCAAAAAGTTGTTTTCATTAAGCGCCTGATGGCGAATTATGCAAGTGTTTGAAGTTGCAAGACATTGTATAATACCGATCTGCTATATAAATGAGGAGTTTATACCTCGAAACCTTAAATTGCGTTTCAGATTCGCCAGTTTATTTATACGAAAAATGTTTGCGTTAAAATTCTATTGTTTGGATATTATAAACCAAACAGCATTCTGTTTCGATCGTAACATAAACAATTTATTAAAATTATTAAACCGTTCTGGAAGCAAAGAAATTGCTCAACGTTTGCCATACATGCGACTACACTGAGAAAAATACTGGTCCTAATACCAATTACACTCCGCCAAAAAAGTATCGCATAATTTAGTTTTGAATCATAAAAGTATCGCATAATCTTTGTTTGTAGCATAAAGTTGTAAATATACTTTAATGCGCTCTAAGATATAATTTCTATGATTGTTTAAATAAAATACAGGCCAAATAAAAACAAGAACTCATACTTGAGATTTTTATTAAAACAAGAAATTATAATTTTGGAAAGAAAAATGTCATAACAGTAGCTTTTAATACTGAGTATTGCCACCTCTGGCTCTTATGACCGCTCGCATACGGTTTGGCAGAGATTCGATTAACCTCCGTATATAAGCCTGATCCAAATTCTCCCACTCGTCACGGAGAGCATTTGCAAGTCCATGCAGGTCCGCTGGGGCAACATTTTGGGTTCGTATCCGTCTGTGAAGGAGGTCCCACACGTGCTCGATAGGGTTCATGTCCGGACTTACCGCAGGCCAATCTAAAACTGGAATACCAACATCGTTAAGGTATTCCTGGACGATTATTGCAACATGCGGTCGTGCATTATCGTGCATTAACATGAATTCGTTTCCTATAATTGGCGCATATGGTACTACATGTTCTTCGAAAATGTCCGTTATATACCTGTGGGCAGTCAGTGTACCTCTGTCTACTGGTACTAACTCTGTACGACCTGTTAAACAGATGCCTCCCCAAACCATAATAGAGCCACCAGCGAAATTAGGTCTAGGTCTGATATTACACTGCGAATAGCGCTCACCGTCTCGTCTGTACACTGAGATACGCCTATCTGAGGTGTAAAGACCAAATCTTGACTCATCTGTGAAGAGTATATTGGCCCAGTCATTAATGTTCCAATTTACATGTTCTCTGGCAAACCTTAAGCGAGCCACTCGGTGGTTCCTAGTGAGACGAGGGGCTGTTACAGCTACTCTAGCTCTTAATCCACTCTGTCGTAACCTATTCCGAATAGTTTGAGTACTCACACGAGTATTTCTGACTCTAGCCAAGTCGTTCTGCAATTGTCTCGCAGTTACATGTCTTCGACGTAATGCTTGTAGTAGTAAATAGCGGTCATCTTGGCGAGTAGAATATCTTGGACGACCTGGTACAGGTCTTCTACTGTAAATGCCTGTTTCCCTATATCTGGCTACGGCTCTAGAAACACTTGACTGATTGTGTTCATCAAATTAGCAACGTATGCTTGAGATCGTCCATCTTCGATTAAAGCAACTATAGCAGCCACTTGTTCTGAAGTTAAATTGCTCATTTTAGTTTTAAAAGCGTTGGTACAGAACTCTGACTTCGCACTTTAAAATTTGTCCGTATAGGAAGACTTTCAATAAACAACTGAACAAACCTTACACATATGCATTTTTCTAAATGTGTTTTTTTAGAAAAAAAAAGTAAAAACGCTAAGTTCCATTATTTTGTTAGTGTTTTTATAGTTCACATAAACGAGGCAAACTTTTTGTGAACATATAAAAATATCTTGGTTCATAAATGCCCTTTTTTAGTTTATGCGATACTTTTTTGGCGGGGTGTATCTACATTTATTGCGTGAATTTTCACTGTTCGAACAAAATGTTTCATTCTTATGATAACATAGATATCTATTATTTACAATCTTTGATTAACCCTTCATTAGTCGCGCATAGGACCAGCGGACCTATGCCTGTGTATTTCTTATATGTCGCAAGCAGACGCGCCTAATGGAGGGTTAAGTAAAAACAAGTTTCATTAATGAAATAAATACGTTAAAATTATTATAACAAATCATTTTACATACTGGTGCAGATCTAGACAATGTTCAAGATATTCTTCATGCTTGCAGTTTACAGTATTTCAAAGCAGACCTCTGAATGTGACGCTAGAATCTAATTGTAATAATGTGAATGTATTTTAAATTAAATCTTTCAGCGAACAAGATATTATAAATAGTATGAATCACTTAAAATCAACTGCCGATCATAATGACATTCCAACTTCTGTAGCTTACTACAGATTTATTTTATTTGTCTTCAAAAACATCAACCTTCCTACACTCATGGAAAATAGGAAAAATTGCCCCAATATTTGAAAAAGGTTAGCAACTACAGACCGATTTATATCCTTTCACATTTTTCAAAATATTTTGAGCACTTACTGTACGGTGAAATCTTTAGAAATGTAAAGCCATTAATATCTGAATCTCAACACGGATTTGCGTTGGAAAGACTTACTGTAACAGATCTGATTCAAATTACGCAGTATATAAGTGAAACTATAGATGATAGAGGTCAAGTAGATGTAATATATACAGACTTAATGAAAGTCTTTGATATCATTGATCACTGTTAATATATAAACTTAATTTGATGGGGATTTTTTCGTAGCCGTTACTGTAGTGTTTTGTTTTTTCTTTTTTTTTTTTTTTCTTGAGTTAGCGACTTAATTTTAATATAATGAATTAATCAATAAAACTCTTCATTTAACGTTTCGACAATCTAATTTTATTGTTGTCTTCTTCAGAACAAATTTATATAATTAAAAATTTTTTTTTATAAATTTAAGGACAAACTCAGCAGTTTGCATTAAATTGTTTCCCCATGCATAGTTAATTTTAAATGACTATTAACATTTTTATATTTTTAAGAAACTGTAAAAAAAAAATTTTAAAATGTTTTGTGATTGTCCTTAAATTTGGGTTTATATACCTACAGCTTAATCAAATTACACGGAGAAAAAATTGTGTATGAGGTGCGCATGTATAACTTACCAAATTTATTGTGTATAAAAGATTGTGTGAAAACAAATATTGTAGTTGTGGCAGAATATGTATATTCAAACGTACAATTTGAGAATCAACATACACAAATAATTGTAAAAATACAAACATGTTGTTTCCCGAGTATACATTCCTAGTGCACATGTTCACATCTTTTTGTGTAAATGTCAATACACTGTTGTGTGATAACTAACATTTTTGTGTGCTGATCTAAATATATTACGTTGCTCCGATATACAGTGACTCAAATAATTGACCGGACACTAACATAAAATAATAAAAGAGCGAAGGTATGAAGAACAATATAAGTTTTAGTAGATACAAGTTTGGGTTACAGTGTATATATATACATCATCATATTAGTAACTTAAAATACATCAAGGTTTTCAAATAAAAAAAAATTATTTTCCATCTCAATAAATTCACCGGACATTAATAAAAAATAAGAATAAACACAATATACAATTATCAAACAAGTTAGTATTCCGTCGGACCTCCTTTGGCTTCTATTACACTTTTCAGTCTACTAGACATAGATGTTGCCAATTTGAAAGTTACTTTCTGGTTTATTTATTTTTATTTCTTTATATTTATATTGTTTTTTCTTGTTTATTTCCTTAATTTTTGTCCTTAATTTGGCTGTAGCTGTTGGACAATAAATCATTATTTATTTATTTATATTTATTTATTTTCGTCCATGCTTGCAGTAACACGGTTTTCAGGTTGCATTTTGAAGAAATGTCGCATTTTTTTAAATTTCTTATCTAAAACATCCCATAAATGTTAAATAGGATTGACGTCAGGGTATTGTGCCGGCGTATCCAGTACTTTTGTACAGTCATATAATAACCATTGTCGTACTAGATAGATTTGTATTTAGTGTCATCGTCTTGGTAGAATCTCAATGTGTCTAAAATTCCCATTTTCTCAGCATTGCTCCTTAAATTGGTTTTTAAAATATCCAAATACTATACTCTCTATAATTACCTGATCCGCAACACCAGCAGCGGACATATAACCCTATACCATCAGTGAGCCACCTCCATGCTTCACCGTTGGAACGAGATCTTTTATTTTTATTTCTTCATTTGGTTTTCGCCAAATCATAAGGCGTCCGTCGCTGCCAAAAACATTAAATTTACTCTCGTCCGTGAAGATTAGATGTTCTCAATATATTTTGTCGACCAATTTAATGTATTCTATCATTCTATTTGCCTACTATCACAAGTTTACATCCAGATTCTTACTCATGCTACACGCACCACCTATGTACTCCATGTTCCAAAATTTCGCTCCAATGTCCTTCAAAAAGCCCCTCTAGTTGACATAGCAAAGAATTTTAATGCATACTTTTCAGCTAACTTCATTTAACTAGTTATTCATTCTTTTTTATAATCAGTAATTATTTCAATAATGTACTTCTATGTTTTCTTAGAGAGAATTAGGTTTACTTTTTGCTTTAGCTGTTATTTATTGTGTTATTGCATTATTAAGTAATTGCACTGCTCTTATGTTTTCATAATCTTTATGTTCTGTAAATGGTTCTGTACACTGTTGGACAAATAAAAGATATTATATTATATATGATTAAGGATAATATTTGTTATAATAACTAATTTTCCATACGTTTAATAAACAATTTTGTTGATAATATGAATATGCATTGTTGTCTTTTACGTGGAATTTTCGTAAAATTATTCCCCATATGAACGCAATAAACTAGTGAAGGATATCCTGTCCGTTGTTTTAGGCTTGCAATTTATTACATGATCAAACAGACAACATACCCTGATGAAAAGTATAGCCAACGCATTCACTAAATATTAGGGCACGCCCTAATGAATAGAAATCATTGAAATGCAGTTACCTACAGTTCTCTAATAGTATGTATTCATAGGATGCATGAAAATGTTAACTATAAAACTGGTGTTCTTTATGACAATTACACATTTTATAGTCAATCAAGTAATTATTTCATTTTTAATGATTAATAGTTTATTACCCAATACTTAACTGCATCATTCAATAAAATCTTTTTCATTGATTTGATAAACTCGTTCTTCGGACGAATTTTAATGCATTATTTCGCGTGAACAATGAATGCTTTCATTGCCCCGGGCCCCATTTTTGGTTCAGTGTAGATATAACGGAATTATGTATGAGCTTGTTTTTAAAATGCCAGTCTAGAGGGAAAGACGAAAAATACGTTCATACTGGAAAAACAACAAACTTTTAATGGAGTTTCCTTCTTTAATATAACAGTTTTCATTCGTCCGTTTTTAAACTGTTTTCCACTGTCTAAACTTGTTTATAATTTTTTTAATAGTACGGTAATCTGTGCGAGTAACGTTATCAAAGTTAATGCGCTTAATTAGCATATACGAAGTTTTATTGAAAACTAAGCTTTATTTAAATTTCTTTTTTTTTGCTACATTAATTATAAAAAAGCCAGACAGATCGCTTTTTTCTTTACTCTGATCATGCATTTCATTATTCAATGTCAACTGCACAACTTAATTAAACTGCAGACAATATGCTAAAAATATCTTTAGTTTGCTGCACAAAAAAAAAGATATAAAAGAAGTTCAAATGTCGCGACAAACTGTTTTGCATATCCCGTGGTGATAGTAATCACTAAATAACTAAAACCAATATCTGAAGAAGGGTTTGCCAATAATACGTGTTCAATAGGAATCGGTTATACGTACCGATTGTATTGCCTATTTCTGAAAATGGCAACCGCGAGAAAAATTACCCTAAAATTTTATTTTCATTTTCTCGGATGTTTATATAAAGTTATTCTGTAATTCTCCAAAACTGTGGAAACATTGCGTAAATATTTTCCTTTGCTTAATGTAATTTTGTTCAATTTCATGCCTGCGGCATCAACTTCGGAAACACGATAACAAATTACATCCCATCTCATATATATAATCTTCAAAATCAAAGTAGATTTCTAGGCAAATTCCGAAAACAAACAGGCATTCTTTGTGGCCTTTATTTAATTTCGCTTAAAAAAAAATTCTAAATCGATCTTGATGTTCCAGCATTCCTTCTTGTGCCTCTTTTAAGACATGTCCTAATTTAAAAGTTTAAGCATAAAATTACTTATAGAAAGAAGAAATATTTTTTATATTCTGTTGTTATAATCTTAAAAAATAAACTACACAGTACTTATATCTGGAAAGTCTGGAAATATTGGAATAAATTCGTAACTAGCAATTCTTGGAACAAAAATAAGTAAAGCATATCAATTAACTTTTTCAAGATATAAAAGTGCTGATAATATTTATTTTTCTTAAAAACCTTTCGCTTATCTATTGCTATCTATTGTATTTTATCCTAGAACACCTAGAACCCAGACTTATGGTATCTGCTCTGGGATTCTGCAAGTACCATGAAGTACTTATACCGCTTTGCTTCAACATTGGTTTACTCAAATAGTTGTTGTTCCTAGCAAACACCTTAAACACAGTGAGGACGGCAAATAACCTTACCCTAATCTGGGTACCTGGGCACTCACACATTCATCGTAACGAGGAAGCAGATATCCTTGCGAAAAAGGGTGTTGCGGAGCTTCTCCAGAGACCAGAACCTGCCATTGGCATAGCACCTACGGTTGCTAAACAGAAAATCAATATATGGGCGCAGCAGAATGTACTCCAACATTGGAACAATTGTCCTGGCATGGTACATGCGAAAAAGGGCATTTCGTTTAATCATGTCAGAACCCAGAAACTACTAGAATTTGACCATAAAAATGTAAAAGTAATAACTTCTGTCTTTACAAGTCACTGTAAACTCAGATATCACCTGCACAGAATCGGACTCTCTGAAGAGACTGAAAGCCGGCTGTGTTTGAAGGGTGACGAGACAGTTTAGCATATATTCTGCTACTACCCGGCCACAACGAGAATCAGCTATGACATCCTTGGAAAGGTTTACCTTTCCTTAGAAGACCTGAAAACAACCTCATTCAAACAGATTCTGAGCTACCTTAAGGGCCTGAACTTGATGGATGGACTTTAAAGATAACATCCGCTCTACAATAGGCCCTAGCGGCATCTTACCTCAATACTCAATACTCATACTCACCTCGAATAACTCGCACACGACTACCTTACTAGATGTAGAAATGACTTAGCGTTGCCCAAGTCTAGATTAACTTTATTTCAGCAGTCCCCAGAGGTTCTCGCTATTAAAGTATACAACAAACTCCCAAAACATCTGAAAAATCTTCCACGTGTACGTTTTCAACGCCATGTGCGTGATCTATTGATGGTGAATGGGTTTTATTCCCTACATGAGTTTTTAATTCATAAATTCTCCTTCAGTGTGTCTTTATGATCTTTATGATCGCTGTTACTATTGTCATTATTATCTGTACGATAATTTACCATCGGTATTACTATTATCGCTTTATTTTATTGTTATCATTTTGCCATTATTACCTTTACTATCACTTTGTCATTATCATTAGTGTTTTTATTATTATCATCATTATAATTATTATTAATTACTATTATTATTATTACCACTACATTTATTTTTTTTTTTTATTAATAATCTCTTATAAGAGTAATCTAATTCATTCCTTCATGCTGTCCTAATGATCTTTATGATCGCTGTTAGCATTGTCATTATTGTCTCTACGATAATTTACTATCGGTATTACTACTTTTCCTTTTTTATATTATTATTATTATTGCCATTGTTATCATTTTTTTTATCACTTTTCTTTTAAATGTTGTCATTTATTTATTCGGATATTATGATTAGTGTTATTATTATTACCATTAACTTTTATTTTGCTTTCTTTTCTGACGTTTCCTATACCTTTGTAGTTTTATGGTCTTTTGGAAATAAAGTTTACTTTACTTTACTTTACTTTACACACAAAATTTTAATTAATTCTGATGAATGGTTCTCCATATGCTTCTGATAGGCTATCCATTTTGGGACACCCGGTATAGAGAAACCCTAAGTGATGGGTCTTATGTGGGACTAAGGCAATATGCTACCGTTTATCAAATGGAAATGACTGCGATACGGAAGCAAGCAAGGGTCAGATGATACCGATGCTTTCCGATAGTCACGGACCTAATATGCTCTCAGATGACTTCCAAACTAGTATGTCAAAACCTGAAAAATCTAAGAGGCCTGGCTAAACCCAACAAAGCTATGTTACTATGGATGCCAGGGGATCAGGGCCTAGTCGACCATGAAATTACAAACCAACTAGAAGGAAAAGGAAAGAAGAAGGAAAGGTGTGGACCTGAAATTGACCTGGCAGAAAACCTGAATCTACGATACTTGGTGTCGCAGTGGCTAAGTAGGTCGTAAGAAAACACTAAATTTGCTACAACGATGTTGAGACTACAAAACAGTGAGCAGTTCAGTAGTAGAACTGCTCACTTTCCTTCTTGGTTTAAGCGAATTTTGAAGCAGTTTTTCATTCTTTTCATCTACCAAGTATGTCAAAGGGCATATATTGTAACAGTGGTACATGAAAAGTGACAGTCGTATATGAAAAGAATAAATTTATATACAAAAAATTGAGGAATGCATATTTCTGATTCACACGATTAGTTTCACATACAATGAATTAGCAGTCCATTAGTAAAAGGTTTATGGTTGAGACACAATAAACGGATGATGTAGAAACTGTAGGGCGGTTTCTACTACTGGTACTTATCTACGGATATATTAGCTTTTCAACAAACACAGCTTTAGACGGTAACTAGCTTGTTAACATGATATAGGTATCTAAGGAGGTATCTACACAGATAAGAGTTTTAGAAGTGAACCTATACGTGATTGTACAACGATGAGAAAGAACCAACATTTATTATTTTTGAATGTGCAGCATTAAAGGAGTGGAGATTTACACTAATGAGGGCAATGAACCCATAGATAAATTTGCCGGAAAAACTGCTTATATCACAGGCCATTGAGCCTAATAAAATAGATCAACCTCTCTATCTAAAACAAACTTACCAAATACAATAAACCTGTTGATTATTGATCTATACCTATGTGGACCTCAATTCGTCCAGCCGTTTGTAGGTTTATATTTATATGTTTGTCATTAATTAAAACTTGTTAAAAAAGATAATGTTACAATATAAACTAAGAACGTGTTTGATACACTTTTATATCGAGTTTATATACTGGCGGTGATAGAATTTATAAATTCTTTATATGCAACCTCTCAAACTACTTTAATAGCCAACTATATGGCTTTTTGAGTTAGTAAACGTGCAAAAATTGTATTTATAGGCCATTAAACCGACCCATAAAAGTAGCAATGTTAGGGTTATAATAAACAACAGTTCTCCAACTTATTTTTCTTTTACTCTCTAAGGTACACAATTTATTTTTGTTTTTCCAAACCAGTAAAAAAATAATAAAATAATTTATTTCTGCGTTTTTTTTTTTATTTTTAAGGAAGGTGACCTAGGGTCAAAGTAATCACACAAATTTAGAACTATGCAGACGTTACGCATGACAGACAAACAGATGTTATAATTTTTTATACTTTGAAACAAAGCCTGTTTTCATCGTAATTTGGTGTACCTACATCTTAACCTTTGAGAGATACATTATGGCCTACAGAACATAATAAATCGTTAATTAAATTAATTTAGTAAGAAAAAGAAATGTTTCCATAACCCATTTACATTAATTACAACAACAAAATACAGTTTATTCACTGTCGGGGCAAGGAATGGAAAAACAATTACTGTTAAAGTAGCGCTGAGGAATCATGGTTGACACAAGTAGAAAGATCAATGGTATAACCGCCAAATTTAATCCAAGCCGCCCTACCGTAGATGTGTTAATTACGTGTAAGCTTCCTTTTGATATATGCCCTTATACCTATTTGTTCCGTGTCTTTGTGTTACCTAAATGTTATTATACAATTCTCTTCGTTTAGCTGTTCGTTAGCTGATGTAATAAATCACTTGATACCTTTTGTAATTAATGTTGAAAGCATGACAGTTGACGAAAAATCACCGGAATTGATTACATGAACAAACAATCTACCTGCCAATAACTATTCATAATTGGTTTTGGCAGAACTTGCAGGTGTCCAATTGAATGTTTGAAGTCGTGTAGCTGAATACATGTAAACATGTTACATAACTTCAGTTACTCTAGTTATTGTAAACAGTGGTTATTCCTTACGAAGAAGTCTGTGTAAATAGTTACTCGTTCCAACTAAATGAAAGTGCTTTATAGTATTTTAAAACACGAGAGTCACAATGACGTTTATGTAATGCGAGTACAGGTTTAAATGTACGACCACTACAAGTCATTGTGACACGAGATTTTTACAGTATTTTTCCTAATTTTTATTAGATTCCACCAGTAACCAGTACGTTGATATTTCATTGCCGCTCAGTCTGCAGTAATAATCATTTCCGCACTGTAAATAAGGAGTAGAGAGACATTATCATTGTTGAGCAGGGTGTAATTATATTTCTAAACAAATACAAAATTTGAAGGTTTCAAGGTAGACTTGATTAATAAGTGCAATGATGTTCTGTCTTAACCTGTAACGACATTTTTTCGGTGTATTCATGTTCACTGCTTACTCCTTACTGCTCTATTCACGTACTTTCAATTACTTACTTACTTTTCAAGAGCTTATTACTTATACGTTAATCCCAGTAAGTCGAAAGAACTCCGTGTGTGGAGATTCGTCCTGTATTCGTTTGGCGGCGCTGGTTGTGCGGTCAGTTGTCAAAACGGAATATCGCGTCTTATATTGATTTGAACGGTGTTGCGTCTTTAACGTTGTTACAATAATGCTTTAACCCCAGAGTGGTAGCTGTGGGGTGAGATCGGGGTGTTTTAAGGTAGGTGCATTATAAATCAAACATTTATTTCCATTAAACAGGTGTGAAAGGCGTCGAACATATATAGCGTGAAAAAAAAAACGAACATTCGCGGGGCGTCGGTAACGCTTTTAAAATTTAGAGATGGAAACTAATGACTTTGATTTTGGCAACAACATGAAATGGTGTCTATACGAGGAGTCGGTCGAAAAGTATGCGAAAGGTTTTGACCTGTTATGACGGGTTAGAAAGAAAATTTTGCGGAATGGGAATGACTATGAAGGCAACTCTGGGTGCATCAGTAAGCTGTGCCAACGCAACGACCAGAGCGGAGAAAACCGGTAAAAATGCTTGTGTTGCACCAGAAAAGCTATGCCAGCACTGACAGCCAGGCCGAAAATAATTGGAATGAGAAGCTCGCCATGCATCAGAAAGCTACGCCAACACATCACCAAGAGCTGACTGGAAAAATGCCTGCGTTACACCAGAAAAAGCTGTGACAGCGCTAACAGCCAGGCCGGGAATAACTGGAACGAGAAACTCAGCGTGTATCAGCAACTGTGTCAAAACATCAGCCAGAGCGGACTGGGAGGAACCTAGGAACTCTCTTGATCTGTGTTAAGCGCGCGGTTTATATACACTGGCGGTTTCCCCATGCGGTCGCGATGGTGGGAGTTGAGCGTGCAAAAATCGACCACCGTCTGCGGTAACGATACTCGCGTCGTAAACAAGATTAAACAAATAAAAAAACTTAATGAAACAAGAGAACATATGGTAGTAGCGCTACCGCCCGTGGGAAAATCTATCAAAAGAAAAATAATTAATGATTAATTCAAAGCAAACTCAAAACTGACAATAAAATGGATTTTCCTATGGAACGGCATATTACAAACCTAAACTCGCTAGCAATGATTCTGAATTTCTGACCAGAAAGGTATCCTCATAGCTTTAACGGCAATAACAGTGCTACCCTGACTAAGAACAAGAGCAAGTTGCTTTGAATACACGAAGCCCCTATTTGAATTTTCGGGAAAAATTGTGTCGTTAGCGTATATCACATCATTCGATCCTACTACTAAATTCTGTAGAAGGTAGCTGTAGATAGAAAAATAAGTGATTTCTGTAAGTTTCCGTGAGGAAACCTTCTGCTTCTACGCTCTCCCCAATAAAGGAGATTCCAGCAGAACAATCACCAACGTATCAAAACCCACTTAAAGTAAAATATACAAGGCAAAATTGTGATTCAGCGTATCTAGAACCTTGCTACAGCAGAACAATCGTCACGGTATCAAAACCCACGTAATGACAAATATATAATAGAAAACTATGATTTAGCTTATCGAGACCTTTGCTGAAATCCAACATCATCTCGGCCACAAGCCGGTGATATTGTCAGACAATTTCAGTAGCAGACTCGCACAGCTATAGCTCCTACGTAAACCGGATAGGTTTTGTAAGAGGCTATTGTAAATTTATTAATACACAAATCAATCATGTTAGGTACCTATCTTTTTTAGACCCGGCAGAATTGCTAGTAATTTCATTAAAACATTTGGTGACAAGATTTGACGCAATGAATTAGTTTGAAACTAACCAAAGAGTCGGTGGTGAGGGAAAGTCCATAGGTTTCCCTATGGACAATCTCAGTAGCAGGCTACGCGCAACTCAGTCCTTTAGGCATAGCCTCTTCCTGCTGCAGATCGCAGTGCGGGGTACAACTACCCCATCCTACTCGAGGTACCACTGTGCAAGCAAAACACTGCGGTCTAGACCAGTAAAGGTCGAAAAAAAATCTCCTGACCCGGCTGTCGTGTCGTGGCTAAGGGTTTGCACCAGGATCAACGGTGCCGGATGGAGCACGTCATCTGTCCGATATACCAGGCACTTCCATGCTGTCGTGGACATGTCTCGCGAGCGTGGGGTGTTGGGGGATCTTGGCTTAACCGCCCGGATCGAGAGGAGACAACCTCACAAATAAACCTAAATCCTAAGGCAAAGGGGTCCGGCCGAAGGGATGCGTGGCTAAATAGAAGATTAGTCTGCGAGGACCTCAACCTTGGGGCACCAGGGGGAACCCCACTGTATTTACCCCTCCATCCTACATGCGGGGCTCTGTAGAGGTGGATTGTTACTTCCCTAGCTACTCGTGGGATCCATTATGAGTAAGAATTTAAACAAAACCAAAGAGCGGGATGTTACCGCACAAACTACCGGGACTACTGATAGAGACAAACCATCTACCAGCGCAACCGGGACAAAAGAAAGGACGGGCCGTCGTTCGACACCCCGTCCTAGCTTAGGGCAACCAGGAGGCCTGGATGATCCGAGGAGGAAAGGCCTCAGCGGAGCAGGCGTAAAATGGTACCTGCGCTTTCTTAAACAGGGACTAACACCTGAGGAAGCCAGGGAAAAAGTAGACAAGCAAAAGCTTGAAAGAGAGAAGGCACTGCCACAAACGACGGCAGGAACAAGTTCGGGCAAACGGGGCAGTGAGCACATCTCACCTGCCCAAGCACCCCGGCTTAAGAAGAGGAAGACAAAACCTCTTACCTCTAGTGCAGCAGGCACAGTTGGGCAAGCCACCAGCTATGCCACGGCTGCAAAGATAATTAAAGTAGCAGTACTACCTGAGGAATACCCTCAAGTAATGCTGGACGCAACCCTGTTGTCCTCGCTGGAGGAAGCTCTAGTCGAGGCAATGGTGGGGAGCACGGTACGCGGTCTGCAGTTTGCCGGCATACACTTCCGTCAGGGAGCAATGCTGGTCGACTGTGAGACTGAGCAGACAGTTAACTGGCTCGACCAGGTAGTAGGCTGTCTGCCATTATGGAAAGGACCCAAACTGGTGACGAGGAAGGGAGACGACCTCCCAAAACCCCACGTCATGACAGTTTTTCTTCCAAGAAGTAAGGGTCAGGAAGCAGAGAAACTGCTAAAGCTGCTGGATATTCAGAATCCTGAAATCCAGACAGACCTCTGGAAGGTCATGCACCTCAAGGAGGAAGGACACGGCCAAGTACTCACCATTGGGATTGACCCCAAATCTTGTGAGGCGATTTTGGCAAAGGGATGCAGTATCCACTACCGGTTTGGTAGGATCCCTGTGTCAGGGCTCAAGAAGAGTCAAGGAAAACCAGAGTGCAAAGAGACTACCTCTGAGACCTCTGGGGCTACGGCAGAACAGCGGGAGACCGACGAGAGAACCTCGCCGGCCTCTCGAGGTACACTGGACGACATCAACCTAGATGACGTCAGGATCGAGTCCGATTCGGATGGAGAAGCCACTCTGACGCCACAGGAGTGTGCAGTACTGGAGGCAGTTGACCCTCCATCCGACTAGTCGTCTTCACCAGGCTGGCGCAGATTAACTTGCAGCATGCGAGGGGAGCCTCTGCTGTGGCTGCAAGGTTATTCGCCAAACACGACCTGGGACTTGTATTGATTCAAGAACCTTGGATCAATCGAGGACAGATCAAAGGTCTGTCATGCAAAGACTCACAGGTAATATGGGATCGCAGGCAGGAACACCCTAGGGCCTGCATCCTAATCAGGAATAATATTAAGTATATGTGTGTTTCAGAATTTATGACTCGGGACCTGACAGCCGTCATGGTACACCTCGATATTGGGGGAAAAAACCGAGCCATTGTCATTGCCTCCGCATACTTCGCCAACGACGGGACAACACCACCGCCTTCAGAAGTGAGAGAGCTGGTGAGGTATTGCAGCAGGAAGAACCTGCCGCTGATAGTAGGCTGCGACGCGAATGCACACCACGTCATGTGGGGAAGCAGCGACGTCAATGAAAGAGGTAAGTCCCTTTTAGAATTTTTATTAGCTTGTAACCTCCAAATCCTCAATGTGGGCAAAGAACCAACGTTTGTTACAAGGGTAAGGAAGGAAGTACTAGATGTGACATTTAGCAGCTTTAGTCTGAGTAGTATGGTTAAAAACTGGAAGGTTTCAAGTGAACCCTCCCTGTCAGATCACAGGATAATAGAGTTCACTTTAGAGGGACTAGACTCCTCAACCTCCCATAGCAGGAATCCGAGGAAAACAAACTGGGAGCAGTATACAGTTTGCTTAAGAGAAAACCTGAACCAGCTGAGTACAAGCGGGACAACACACCACCTCAAACTGGAACAGGACGTAGAACACTTCAGCGAGGCGATAACAAAGGCTTTTGAAGCCAACTGCCCGCTAACCCCGAGGAAGCCGGCCAAGGATACCCCTTGGTGGAGCGGATATCTAGCAAACATCAGATCTGATGTTCGTCACCTGTTCAACAAGGCAAAGGTTGACGGGGACTGGCGAAGGTATAAAGAAAAGTTGACTTTATACAATAAAGAGATAAGGAAGGCTAAAAGGCAAAACTTTAAGAACTTTTGCGAAAACATCACTTCCACTCCGATTGCAGCAAGGCTTCACAGGGCAATGGCAAAAGGTGGAACAAGACCTGTGATGGCCTTAAGAAAGCTAGATGGTAGCTACACGGAAAGGGAAAGCGAGCGGGCTACCCTGCTCCTTGAAACGCATTTCCCCGATAGCGAGCAGACAGATCCAGAAGACGCAACTGGAAACACCAGGAGGGCCAAACCTGAGGACTGGGAAATTGCCAGACGGATCTGTACAAGACAGCGCATGAAGTGGGCTATAAACACCTTCCAGCCTTTCAAATCGCCAGGAGCAGACGGGATTTTCCCCGTGCTCCTGCAGAAAGGGCAGGAAGAAGTAATACAACACCTTGTAAATATAACAAGGAGTAGTCTGGCGCTGGGACATATACCCCAAAGTTGGAGAAGGGCAAAAGTCACCTTCATACCAAAGATAGGGAAGGAGGATGGGACTAACCCCAAATCCTACAGACCCATTAGCTTGACGTCATTTGTACTGAAAGCAATGGAAAAAGTAATAGACAACTATGTCAGACTGGAGGTGATGGAAAAGGCTCCACTTCACAAGAGTCAGCATGCATACAGGGCAGGTAGATCGACAGAGACTGCCCTGCATGAGCTAACCGGAATCATTCAGAAAACTCTGGATGAAGGAGAAACAGCGATCTGTGCCTTCCTAGACATCTCCGGTGCGTTTGACAATACCTCTCATGAGGCGGTCAGACGAGCGCTGGAAACAAGGGGGGTGAGTAAAACAGTAACAAGATGGATAAGCGAGGTGCTCTCTACGAGGATAACTGAGACAACAATAGGCGAACAGACTATTCAAATCAGACCCACTCGTGGAACACCCCAAGGCGGTGTATGCTCGCCTTTGTTGTGGAGCCTGGTAGTAGACGAACTGCTGCACAGGCTAACAACCTCCGGCGTACAATGTATAGGATACGCTGACGACATTGTTATAATAGCAAGAGGCAAGTTTGAGGGAACTCTCTGTGACCTAATACAAACAAGCCTTAGAATTACTAGTGAATGGTGTCGATCAGTGGGGCTGAGTATCAACTCGGCGAAAACCACAATTGTACCTTTCACGAGGAAGAGGAAAACCTCGAACATGAAAGACATCCATTTGGATGCAACAGTAATTGAATGTAAAACAGAAGTCAAATATCTAGGAGTAACCCTAGACCAAAAACTTCTGTGGAACAAGCATATTGAATTAATACTGAATAAGGCAACAAGAGCCTTAATGATTTGCCGGAACCTAGCAGGCAAAACATGGGGTTGCAACCCAAAAATACTGCGATGGCTGTACATCGGCATAGTAAGACCTATGGTAACGTACGGGGCGATAACCTGGTTCCAGAAGGTCACACAGGTCACAACAAGGAATGCCCTTGACAAGTTGCAACGGTTGGCATGCGTATGCATAACCGGAGCTATGAGAACATGCCCAACCGCGGCCCTGGAGGTCATCCTCGACCTCACACCCCTACACTTAGTAGTGGAGGGGGCGGCCCATGCGGCAATGTACAGACTAGTCAGAACGGGGACTGGAGGATACGAGACCCCGTGCCAGAGGGCTTGGTCACCTCGAGCGGGTTTCTCCCCACTTCTAAGTCTACCGAGTGACGAGATGGTTAGGAAATTCAGCTTCGAAAAGTTTTTCGTTACGAAGCTGAGCAATAAGAGAGATTGGAAAGGAGAATCCTCCGCCTACTCCCTAAAGGCAAATGCCATTAAATGGTATGTAGACGGTTCCAAAATTGATAAAGGAACAGGTGCAGGGGTATTCGGGCCAGGAACCAAATACTCAGAGCCAATGGGAATATACCCCAGTGTCTTCCAAGCGGAAGTAACTGCGATTGGAAGATGTGCTCAATTGAACCTTGATAGGAACTATCGGAAGCAGCACATTGTGATTTTCTCCGATAGCCAAGCAGCCATAATGGCACTGAGCTCTAACACCATCAGTTCGAAATTAGTCTGGGAATGTCTTGGCAGACTAAACGATCTAGGCAAAGAAAACAAAGTTGCGCTATGCTGGGTACCAGGACACACTGGAATCAGCGGCAACGAGGTAGCTAATCTACTAGCGAGAAGGGGCGCCACAACTTCGTTTGTGGGACCAGAACCGTTCTGCGGCATAGGGATGAGCACCTACAAAAAAGAACTCAAAGACAGGGAGGAGACGCTCAGAGCTTCCCTCTGGGAAAATCTCCCTGGTCTGAGACACTCCAAGATATTCCTTGGAAATTACAGTAAGGAAAGAGCAAAGACCCTGCTAGAACTAAGCAGAAACAGACTACGCACCCTTGCAGGTTTTCTGACAGGGCATTGTCATCTGGGGGAACACATGACAAGGATAGGTCTGAAACAGAATAGTGATTGCAGGTTTTGTGGAGCGGAAGGTGAAAGTCCGGAACACCTAATATCCGACTGCACTGCCATCACAGAAACTCGTACCAACTATTTTGGCAAGGACGTCATAGACGAGGGAGAAATACCCTCCTTGAAACCATCACAGCTACTGCAATTTATTAAAGTTCTTGGACTGGATGGGGAGCTGTAAGTGCGGGCAAACCCTAGCAGCTTAGAGCTGATGTAAGGGGGCACAATAGATCGATAGGTCGCGGTGTAATGTTACCCTAATTAGATCTAATCTAATCTAATCTAACCAAAGAGTCGACTTCATAAATTATTACCCTCGGCATTACGAAGCGGTTATAATAGGACAGGGTCTATGTATCCCAATAAGAATCTGATCCTCCTGATAAAGCCAGCCCCCTTCTTCCCTTTATTTAATTTCTTCTTAAATAAGCCCTTTTTTTCATTCCTGATTGCTGACGTCGTAAAGTTTCGTGGAATTTATACTAGTTGCAGTGACTCAATGCTTTAGATCTTTTAAATTTAGCTTTAACTTTTCCCCCTAATTTTGTAGAAACTTTACATTACCCATAAATCAAGGTTGCTTCAGCTTTAACGCTCTTACTGCCTTAAAACTGACATTTAAATACAAAAAGAAAGACTCCAAGAGAGTAAAATTTAGAAATTCCCTCTCTTGGTCATTACTCATAGGCAATAGTATTTCAAAGAAAACGGCATGTGCGTTAAAACAAATATCTTTGTAACCAAATCAGGGTATTAAAGGTAACACGGTCGTTAACCAAAATTTTGATATAAATTCAGCATATCTCTGATAGAACAATGTTGAGCAAGTAAAAACTAAGGAAAAGTATTTATATTTCGCAACATTTATCAAAACTATAGCATTTTGAATAGTTCCTAAATGTTACCATAGATGTTATAGAAAATTAAAAAGTTTGAGAAAACACAATTCCAACACGGAATTGAGAGAGCAGAACATAGGACGGATGTCTGTATGCCCACCATCATTTAGAGTCTTGATTCTAACAGTTGGTTTGTAGAAAAAAATGGAATTGGAAATACTTTCACGTAAGTTGGTATATAAAAGCAGTGTAGCAAAGAAAAATAGGCCAAAACTTTTTCGAAGAAGATAAACAGAACAGAGTATCTAAATTTGTTCTAGTAAACTACTTTATCTCAGCTGAAATGTGTTTATGCGAACTGACGCGTCAAGAAAACAATCGTAAAATCAAACCTGCAGCGTCTAAACAAGTAAGTGGATTTAGATGAAGTGTTAAAATACAGTTATAATATTAATTTTTTATTAATTTATTGTAAATATTTCATCGCTTTTTATACCAAGGTACTGAAGAAAAAACCGGGTTGCAGTAGACTGCATTATAATTTTTGCATTACAAAATGAATGCCAGCCACTACAATATTTAAAAAAAGATGGTGTAATTGCTGAGGAAAATGATAAAATGCCTAAAGGCTATAAGTTTAGAATTATCTGCATTATATGACTGGTTGTCTACTTTTTACTGTTCTATTTGTTGCAATAATGCAAAAAAAAAGACAAATAACTATATTTTCTTTGCAATACAGACCTTACAAATGAATTATAGTACAACAGGGAAGAGATCTTTTCAAATTTTATTTGGTTTTTTTTTAATTTTTGAAAAACAGCATTTCTCAGAATAAAATCAAATTTTTCTTTTAAAAAATATGAAATCGGTCTTTTCGTATTTCGGAAAAAACAAAATTTAGAATAGAACATCAACCTGTACAAAGTAAAATGCAAAATGAAAAGAGGATTGATTTGAAAGTGATACCCTTAGTGGTAAAACTAGTTGCATTACCAAAGAATACTGAGAGGCTCCTGAATTGGCGATGTAAAAGCAATTAGATAATCCTTTACTTCAAAGAAAGTTTTACCTCAACGATAAACGATTTTGGTCCTTGGGTATATATTAATTAATATTATATTATTGAGATTTTTGCGATTGAAAGGGTATTTTTATAATAAAATCCTTGTTACGGCATAACATAAAACATCATTCGTTTGAGTTCTCTGTAAATTGTAATAAAATAAAAAATTAACACTAGAGCAAATTACATCGTTTTGTAAAACAAAAAAATTTAAAAACCGGGCGTGTAACAATTTTATAATAGAATATGAAATAATATAGCAAGCAATTTCGATGTTTTAAGTTACTTGTTCAAACGGTTAACAGAAACAGCAGTAGACCCCTCTTTGTATAGAGCAACAAAGATTCAATGCTCATTTAAATGTTGAATGAATTACAACCTCACCTTCCTTGTGAATCCGACAAATAACTCGTCGACGCCAACTTCATATTCGAATCCCTGAATGGAAATTTCAAAGGGTTAAAGGTCGTGAGAAGTTTGGAATTCTGAATTCTAACTTGTTTAAGAGAAGACCGTCAACTGCGAACTCCAAATTTAATCATAATCAACAATACCATTACATGGAGCCTGTAGATTGTTGTACAAGAATTCTGTTTCACTGGTAGATCCATAATCAAGATTGATTGTAGTATATGTTAGAGAAAATAACATCAAAACGTTTAAATATGCAAAAAGCTAATATACAATTGGGTCTAAGTTCGTGTTAGATAATGGACAATACTCTAAAGAAATAAATTCCTTTGTACTCTCATAAAATGATCACGTTTTTTTGATATAAATTTTTTAGCATATATACTTATTAATAGCTAATTAAATAGGAAAATACGAAGAATCCATAAAAAATCAATACATAAAAAGAAAAATTACGAAACTCTCCACATGTTGCAAATTTATCAGTAAATGAGAATAGATGACAATAATTCACCAACAGTTGTTAAGCCAGCGTACCTATTCATCAACTTCGAGTTTCATTTTAAATTCATATTTTCACTAAATTTTATATTGGAAATATCTAACCACTTTCGATTACAATGATTATCTTAAATCACAATACAAGAACAATCAGTTGTCGCTTGACGACATACTAGGCATCGAAAGAGATATTTTCAACTAACAAGAGAACCGTAAGAGGTGACAATCACTCGTTGGACTGAAGTTTGGTTGATTTGAAGCACCCATCGAGTGTAGTAAATCGCCACTTTCCATTTTAGTGGAGGCACAGGCTTAATGTGCTCTAAATGCACAGTCTATTAAAGGTTTATCAAACTAGTGCGGATCAGATTTTTTTTTACCGCCTCCACTACTATTCTTCCTTCCCCTTGCGGAGTGACGACTGAGGACAAAATATACGCAAAAGTGATCCCCACAAAATACTATTTACGCAAATACAGGCTGGACCACCATATACGGCGCGGGCTCTATATGGAAAAGCATAAATCCTTCTTATGTTGCTGAAATACCTTTGTATGTACAATTTAAAATTATTTTGAATTATACAGGCTGTTCGAGAAAAAAGATCCATAACAAAGTTGCCTTTTTTTAAATGGAACACCCTATATATAATGACATATTTGGAATCTAAAGACCAAATTAGGGCAAGTTTATGCAATACTCCATATTTCTAAACCCATCGGCTTTTGAGATATTTTAAAATTTATGAAATTGCAGCACAAAATTTAAGTTTGATTTTTACTGTGTAATCCAAAGTTAAACACATCTATCTACATTCTTCATTCAGCTAAAAGGCTAAGCAATGAAATGATTGAATTTTAGTCACACAGTTATACTGAGCGTTAATAAACGCTTGTTTAAGTTTTATGACTTTTGCAGTAAATTAGCTTTCTCATCTTAAATAAAACACCTTATCTGATGATACTATCGAACGTAGAATTTAATTCCCTTTCAAAATATATCAGGGTTCGCTATACCTAACATGAATAGTTTTCTCGTGACATTTCATTTTTCTGCGGACTGCAGTTAATATAATTAATTAAAATTCAGTTGTCTCATATGTCTGAGATATTTACTAAGCATGTATAAACAATTTGTCATTATCTGACAGCATTCAAAACTTACTTTGGCTGACCTGTGAAATTTATGTTTAAATCGTTCCAAAAAAATTAAAATTTATTGTTTCAAGAGGGATTATTTTAACAATTGCTGCATGCGAAGAAAACTATTTTCTTGTATCAAAGGTGCTCACCCGAAAATATCCGGATACATCACATCCAATAAAAACTGCGTTTGAAAGCGTACTTCAAATGTTTGGGCAAACTGGAAACGTAAAATATGAGAAAGGCAACCGACGACGGAAGTCCATTATAGGAAATGAAGAAAATTAGTTTCTTGTAGTCGGATTTATTATAGAAAATCCTCATACAAACAAGAATAAGTAAGCAATGTGTTGCCAGGATTTTTAAAAAATAGAAATTTCATTCGTACCATATCCAAATGTATTAACAGATTAGTGAGAGAGACTTTTAGCATCGTCTTGACTTTTGCGTATGGGTTTTGGATAAATGCAGAGAAGCTGAAATTTTGTTTTATTATGTTTTATTTCCGGGTTTATTTCCACAAAAATGGTTGTGTTAACAGACACAACTTTCATTTTTACAGTGATGAAAATTCGCATTTCTTCCGCATTCTAACCACCTGGTCTCTTAACGTATAGAGAGGAATCGTGGGGTTAAATGTAATAGGTCCTTATTTCTTTAATGATAACCTTGATGGACAAAAATTTCTTCAATTCTTCAAGAGCTTTTGGAAAATATCGCTTACTGCAGCTCCACTCATAACTACCCCGAGAAAGTTTAAAGGCACCAAAGAATTTTAATAATCTTGTATATTATGTATTTCAAAAGAAGGCGCATAGTATGTATATGTTCTGAAATGAATTCAGTAAATATCTGTAGCATCTTATATAAATAGAATGCGTAAACTTTGCCCGAAAATACATTCCATGCAACTACGCCGTCCTAAGATATTTCAAGCAAAGGGAATTTTGCGCGTAAGTATCTAAAGAAAAATATGTGTTGGCAATCACGTCTTAAACAAGGCTACTATACAAGTAGACTAAGCACTTGTGTTTTATTGTGTTTTATTGTAGAAAGCGGCATTGATCCAAGTAATATTATTTGTTGGCTAATATTTACATATAACTATAATTAAAAAACAATTAACGAGAAGTGATCCATGTAACATAGAATTGCATGATGCAATAAACGATACATTTGGTACGAGCGTTTGTGTGTCTTTCGCTGTGCTGTAATTTGAGTCACCTCTGCTTGTAGTATTCCAGAAGAGTGGAGGTATATTTTCCCCGCGTATTCGAGCATTTATTTAAGCTTGGTAGACACTAGTATGTGTTTTCATATGTTCAACATTTTCAAACCAAATAATTTATATTTGTTAGGCATCTAATGTTGAGATTGAGGATTTCACGTCAGATAAATTGATAACTGAAGTATCTTGGAAATGGTTAACGGATGTATATTTGCATCGAATATCGAATCGAACGTAGGCAATTAAAGAAATTATCCATAGACAATATCTTACATCCACGAAAGAAGGTTTGTAAGTACTAAAAAGCAGTATACGCGTATTGTACTGTATTGTATTCGTAGGAAGCGCAACAGTTGGTTTTAGTGCAGCGGAAGTAAGTAATATACAATAGTAATAAATTATGATTCCTTAGTACTGCTTATTTAGACCTTTAGATAGATAGATAGATAGAATTTTTTCATCCAAGCGACACAAAAAGTGTATAGGACAAGTCAAGAAGAAAAAATAAAAGTATATACATATATATCTAAAATACAATAGTTACAAAAAACAATTATTTAAAAAGTGCGACAAACTCTTCCACGGAGTAGACGCAGCGCCGAAACAACAAGGAGCGCACCCGTCTCTTAAAGAGTTTTTCGTTATTCAAGGACACTATTTCGGGTGGTAGTAAATTGAAAAGTGTCAACCCAGCCGAGGTTGGGGATCTTTTTGTTACGTTGAGTCTATTGAAGGGTATACTATATTTGTTTTTTTGTCTCGTATCATATGAATGTAGGTCACCATTCCTGACAGAGGCCTCCTTATTTGTGAAAATGTGCATCAAAAGCTCTAGTATATACACACTAGGCAAGGGCAAGATATTAAATTTGATGAAATATGGCCGACAAGAGTCTGTACTTTTAATATTTGCCATGCGCCGAATAACACGCTTCTGAGCCAGAAAGACTTCGTTTGATGAAACTGCCGCGCCCCAGAATACAATCCCGTACTGGATAACACTGTGCACTCGACCATAGTAAAAGCTAAGTAAGTAATTAAAGTCTATTATATGTTTTAAATTTCTAATTTGGAAACATGCCGAATTGATTTTCTTAACTAAAGCGAGACAATGATTTTTCCAACTCAAATTTTCAACAGTATTTAAGCCCATAAATTTTACGGAAGTTTTTCGTTCCAAATCAAAACCATTAATCTGTACAGTATCAATAGAAACTGACTTATTTTTAGAGTTAGAAGGACGGAAACGCATATAATTGGTTTTAGATAGATTCATGCATAGTTTATTGATGTTAAACCACCGATCCAGGTCATCCAGAAGTCTCTCTGCCCTTTTACATACGTCCGTAGTATCCGCACCGGTTACCACAACAGAGGTGTCATCTGCGTAAATGATCAAAGTATAATGCACAAAGTTAACAATAAGATTGAGCCTTGGGGCACTCCCATTGCAATAGGTAACTGAGTAGACACAACATCCCTAATTGAACCATGTCCGTCCTTAAAGGATATTTTTACATATTGAAATCTGTTTGACAGATATGATAAAAACCAATCTGCCACTGCACCACGAATGCCGTAAAGATTAAGTTTACGTATTAAGATATCGTGATCATTTATTATTCCTTCTCTGCATAACTTGCGTTGTATTAGAGAATAAATTCTTATTTTGTAGTACAAAACACGCTGCTGTGCGACTTTTATGAAAAGATAGTAGAAGTAATGAATTTTGCCCGCGTTCTTGGCATTTGGAAACACTGTGCGGTGGCTGCAGGTATGTTTTGTTTTATTTCGTTAAAACGTAATTCGCAAATTGTACAGTAGAATAACGTGTTATACCTTCTTCCTACGATGTTTAAGACGCTATTAGCGCATTTTATTCTGACCTTTCAGGCGTGATTCATAGACTTGACAATCAGAGCACTGAGAATATAAACAATAAGGAATAAATTACTTACGATTAGCAAAATATTTCCCATTTTTTTTTTCTCTAGTGAAAGCAAAAATATCTTAACGCGGAATTAACTTTATCTGTAAATCAAATATTGTTTCTGAATGTATCGATTCATAAATTTCCTTACCTGGAAATTAATATAATCAATAATTGCTCGAACATGCAATCTGTCGTTTCTGAAACCGTCATGTACGTTTTACTTTTGTCCTATTATGCTCAAGGTTTTTATTTTCAATTTTGTGAGAAAAATCGATTCGTACATGCACATTTCAATTTTTATAACTAGTAACTAAGGTTTATCGTTTATTTCTGTCAATACCTAAAAATTATACCTCCTAATGCATCGGGGATAAAACGGAAGACGATTCGACGAAAATGTAATTGATAAACCTGCGAGCATGGTAATCAGCAAATCAGTGACTACATATATTGCAGCAAATACTTCAATATTTCCAAAACAATGTCATTGAGGCAAGAAAAGAAATTTTTGCCGTCTGGAAAGATAATTTTCGATTTTCGTGCGGTCATAGTAATAATGTGAAACAAGTGTTTACAAACCAAGAGCAGAAGCTATTGATTTAGTACTCTAAACAACCTGGCGAGGTAACTTCATTTCGTGTTGACATTAATGGAATTCGTCAACACATTCGCCAAGAGTGATAATAAAACTAAGGATAAGTTTTGGAATATAAAACACATGGCTGTAGGGTTTCGGCTGCGCTCATTTAGAACAAATGTGAATGAGGTTTTTCATACCTCAAGCTGATGGCCGACAGATCATTTGTTTTTACTAGGCGACTGTTGCAACCTCTTATAACAACTTGCAACGACGACGTTCGTTAGTTATGTGTGATGTACTGTGCGGTATACTGTTTTACTACTTATTGCTTCCTACCTTACTTATGTGCTTTCAATTACTTACCAACTTTCATAAAGCTTATTACTTATTACTTTTACGTTGACCCCTGTAAGTCTACATTTTCGCGTGGGGAGGTTCACCTAGTGGTCGCATGACGGCGCTGTGCGGCCAGTTGCCAAAACGGAATGTTGCGGTCCTATGTTGATTTGAACGGTGTTGCGTTTCTGACGTCGTTACAATAATGTTTCAACCGCAGAATGGCAGCTGATACTATGAGAGCGAGCTTCCCAGGGTTAAACAGTGTAAACAGTGAAGGCGTGTTTTAAATCAAGAATTTATTACCACAAATATATATATATAAAGGTGTGTGACGAAGCAAATATATGTACAGTTGTAAACACATCTAATAACATGTACAATCGTAAACAAACAAATATTCGCGGACCTTCAGAACGCTTTTACATTTAAATGCGAAATTTTAACGGTTCTATTTCTGATAGTAACGTGAAATGACAATCTACATACTGGGGTCGGGTCAAAACTACACCGACGGTTTTCACGTTAAATATTGGGGAGCGGGAATTACCATGAATAAATCTCTGCGCGCATCAGAAAGCTGTGCCGATGCGACTGCCAGAGAAAACCGGTACACCAGAAGCTGCCCCAGCGTTAACGGATAGGCCGGGGATAACTGGAAGTAAGGAATTCTGCAAGTATCACAAAAGCTATACCGATACAACTGCCAGAGCAAGGAAAGCTGGTAAGATGTCTGTGTTGTATCGGCGCTAACGGGCAGGTCGGGAATAGCTGGAAGTGATGAACTGCGTGTATCAGAAAAGCTGTGCCGATACGACTGCCAGAGGAACCTGTGTTAAGCGCGCGGTTTATATACACTACAGTAGTCTCCCACACGGTCGTGATGGTGGGAGTTGAGCGTTTACGAACGGACACCGTCTGCGGAAACGACACTCGCGTGGTAAACAACTCGCGTGTAAATAAATAAATAAAAAACTTAATGAAACAAAATTAGAAGAAAAAGAATTAATGATTTGACACTAAAATGGATTTTCCCAAAGAACGGCACGTTAACTTAAAAAAAAGGGAAACAGGAATATCAACCATCTACGTAATATATAAAATATAGTACAATTAATATAAAAGAGTATGTAGTAAATATAAGTATGAAGATGGTTGGAATAGGTAAGATCATCGACGATTACTAAAAGTAGCACAAATGTCACTATGATTGATGAGGTGTATACTACCAATGTGGTGTAAAATGTCTTCACTAAAGGGAGTTCTACCCGGAACTAGGTGATCAAATCCTCTTGATTGATCCAACGGATCACATTGGCAACAATATTATGCCCAGTAGAGTAGATCAGGCTAAGGCAATCAATCAAATACGTTTATAAATAATCATGAAATGGATGGCAAAAAAATTATCGCTTGCGTATAGCCATACGATGCAGTTACTTGACCGAACTGTTTTTGGTTTTTTTAAGCGTTATAACACAGTTATGATGACTTCTGGAAATATATGTAAATCCTCTTCTATTCATGATGTGAATGAGGAAAGTATTTCTTCTGGCATTCACACCCATACAACACAAGCAACCAGCAATGTCACCATTGCTTCTGACTGGTGCAGGAGGATGTAGGGGCGAAAGATCTCAGTCCCAAGGTGACACTACCTTTGTGCGCACAATAATATATGTAGCAGTATGGCAGACAAAGGCGCGGCACACGGGGTTAGAATGGGTAAATGATATACAAATGTTGACTCCTATAGCCGCAATCGAAGTAGTTCTAAACCAGCCACCGCTGCATATTTACGTACAGGGGATGGTCAGGTTTGCTACTTACAGATTAATACATTATCAAGCACCGGTAAGCATACCGCACGGTCCTGTGTATCAAAAGTTGCTGGATGAACTGAAGATGTCTTTCCTTAGTGGGAAGCCAAGTGATGTCAGGGTTTAAAAATATCATTTAGATAAAATGTATGGGGTTATAATACCAGACAACAATGGGAAAAGGGTCCCGGCAGCAGGAAGGATAAAAGGGTACTCGTTCTTTTCTATACTAACGGCTCAGACACTGATAATTGTGTTAAAACTGAAACATATGGAAAAAAAAGCAGAATAGGTACCTTAGTTAGCTTGAGTGAAGATATGATGGTGTTTTAAGCAGAGGTCGCAGCAATTCCATGTTGTGCTAACACACACTTCGCCTAAGCGAAAGGCTACTAATCTCTCTGACAGCCAAGCAATACTTAAAGCTAAATTACAAAGCGTCTGTTACAAAAAGGGAAAACAGAGTAGACAATCTAACATAACTCAATATTTTCATCAATCCAATTATCTGATTCCAATTCGACCACAATTCGATCACCTGTTCCCTTTTCCAAACTAACACGAGCATTTACTTATTCACCGGTAACCAGCACCGCTTCCAAAAGAAGTGGGCCTCCTACCTACTAACATCTAAATAGGGGACACGATAAAGAAAAGTGTACTTAAGAAAAAAAATTTGCCCGAAGGGGGAATAGAAAACAAATTACACCAACCCCAACGCTATAAATACATTTAAAAGGAAAAGTAGCGCTTAGCTGTAAGCTTTATAATTTATGATAATCTTTGTCTAACTTTATTGTTTTTTTCTTCATGGTTAATTCTACGAGTTTAAAAGTGTTAGTTCAAAAACATGAATATATTTGACACAAGCACATGCAGCTACATTTTCTCACTATAATGTTATTATAAAAATAATGCACCAAGTATTTTTTTCGGTCTAACATTGGAAAAAATGCTGGATAAAACTAAAAAAATGTTGCCTTAAATATACGTAGTAATCAGTATTACTATTTTTATGTGTATACAGCTATGATCAATTTTACGTTCAGAGAACTGAATTGGAGCTTCTCACATGTGTTGACAAGAATATGGTGGCATATCCGCACACGTCATAAAAACAAATGAGCAAACTATCTTTGAATTTACAAGACGGAATATGCCACATTATATGTAGTGTGGCCAAAATGTAAAATTTACTGTTTTTGAAATGTAACAAGTGGTAATTATATACCCATACTTAACAGTAATAATAATTTACCTTCACCACCGCTGCGTAACCTACAAATAAGATACCTTTCCTTTTATCCATCAAAACATTCATGGTCTCCTGTCGCGCTGATGCCGAATGTTACAAAATAATTTCAGTGCTGTACGTCAGCTTAAAGTGCTTTAAATAGTTCCATTTGTAATAGCGAGTAATTCTTTTTCTTCCTAAATGCAGACGTGACATACTATTATATTCCACCGCAGTAGCCACATAATCTTTTTAGTATGGAAATGAGATTCCCTTTTAGAAATCAGCTATATGTTCAGTCCGACTGAAGAGATTCTAAACGGGATTTTATGAGAGAGCAGGGCTGTCGTTACTAAATAAACCCGTAGTATTTTCCGGTTAAAGGAAGTGGTTGGTATATTGAGTCGTTAAAAAAGAATCAGCCGACGTATAATTCAATAAACTTGTGCAGCTAATGTATCTCTTTCGATAAGTAGTCTGGAAATGGTTTATATGTGCTTTCATGCTTTTCCAAATCTTTATACTGAAGTGAACAGGAAGTACTCATTGTGTTGTTATTGTTATGATTTGAAATAACTTGTATAACTATATTTCCCACTGATTTTAATTTATTATATCTGATATTATTCTTTTACTCTTTGTATGTATGTGTTTGTCCTTCTATCTGTAAGGAATATTATAAATTTTACTGTTTCTGAGGAGGCAATAAATTAATTGCAAGAACTTAAGCGAATAAAGGGAACCTTGTTGTGATTATTTATTTGGCAACAAAAAATTAAATTCTTTATTCACGAGAGCTGCTAGTAAATATTTCCAAGAAAATAGCAAAACAAATAAGTAAATTGAGTAATAAGCGTTCAAAACAAAGTTCACTTCAAAGAAAGTTACGTTCTAATTTATTAACAAATTCTGTTTATGATTTTTTTTAAATTACCAAAGAAGTTCGCACACCTAACAAAGATCAATGCATCCGAAATATTCCACCTGTAGCTTTAGGAGGTAAAACCTCAGTTACATCACATTTTTTATACGATTTTCCTTGCTGTTATTATCTTTCTCTTTTATTAGTCTGAGTGCAGGTACCTATTCTATGCTATCAAATATATTTACCTTTCAGTCCCCCTTAAAATTAACTTTTGTGATTTGTTTAAATATATTTTACTAATATATACTTCTCAGTTCCCCAAAATAACATTTTGATTTCGTGAAGATAAAGTATGGGTCTATACTTGTCGCATACGGTATGACTGACATATGTGTAGTCGCCGTCGGGAGATTTTACAATGACATCAATTCGTACTAATCGGATTACAAGGGTTATAACACGTTTACCGTATTTGTCTATTGGGGGGTATTCCGAAACATTTAAAAGGGGCTCATTAAATATTAATAATATAATAAAACATTCATTAAAAAGCAATCCATAGTCACTACTCGAATAACTCTTTAATTTAAATGTAAAGTGCAATTTTATAAAATGTAATTAAAACCCCTAGCTCCTATTAAATTTTTCCCAATACCCCCATTAGACAAATACTGTAAACGATTATCGTTCACAGATAAGCACAGTAGCAAACTCTTATAATCCAATTAGTACGAATTGAGGTCATTTTAAAATATCAGGACGGCGACTATACTTTACGGGGTTAAACTACCATATTTTGTTACACTTACTACGGTTAATATAGTGCTACGAAACTTGTAGATAATTCTTTTAAATTCTAATTAAATTTTTAATTAAGTAAACACTGTTTTTATTCTACTAAACACCACTTAGCGTCATCTATTATACTCTCATTAACTCCAAAGATGTGTGAGATCTCAAATGTTAGAGGGCATGAAAAGTAAATTTGTCACCACCACAGGGTTTTAAGTACATCGCATACGAATAGGATGATTTCCAGTCACCCTCGGGACGCGGGAGGATAACGTCATTCCATTGAATCACTGATTATTATATTAATATAGCTTATAATATTTAAGTATCTTTAATGTGACTGTAGTAGTTATTAGTTAGTGATTTCCTTTTACTACACTGAATAAAAGAAACGACAATTTAGTGTAATTTATTTATTTAGAGTTAAATAAATTGATGAACAAAGAAATGAATCTTTTAAAGGTTCCCTCAGGGTAAGTAAGTTCTTTACTATCTTAGATATACAATAATAAGATTTCTAGAATCTTAATCCAAACTAAAAATTCGTATTTCTCGTTTTTAATATCATAAATAAAATTCAAATTTCCCGATAAATTCCCGTCATAAAATTAAGTATCTCTAGATCAATGCCAACTTAAACCGCTCATGAAATTAGCCCACAGAACCGAATACAACCTTACATAACTAATTTACTAGATTCACAGTTATCATTCAAATATATATAACCTCAAATTCCTTTATGCATTATATGCCGGTTATAATTTTCAAAGATGATAAAGAAAACTGCTCTAGTATAATCCAAATAATAATTCCACATTCAAAACAATCATTTCGGCTTCCAAGTGGTGTTCCAACGATCTCACAGCAAACTGCCTCGAATTTAATTCTTCAACACCCCAGGATGAGATGAAGAGCCACCCCAAATCTCGAAATCACTGGTTTCCCATAATCTTGGCACTATACACGTAATACTCCTATCCTTGTAAGTAAATTTGAAAACTGTATGGACTTATTGTGATAGATATTACAAAATTCTAGATAAATATACAAAAAGCAACTACACTCAGGAAAAACCGAAAAAGAAGTCCCCCACATTTGTTTTTTCAACAAACTCAATATCTACAAGACACAAGGACTCCGGCAACGATAATAGAAATCGTTTCCAACGATACGACAGCATAAAAATGCCTCATCGAACATTAATCGAAAGATATACACATGCCCTAAAATCCATGGTTACAAGCGTTAATTGGATTAGATACGAAATAAGTAAGTTTTTAGTTTAAATTATTACGTACGTTGACAAAATAAATAAATAGATTAAAATACATTTACATAAATAATTTTTTTCATTTCTCTATTTCTTGGTTTTTAGGTCTTTAATAATAAAAGCATGAATGACTATAACGACGTTTCGCTTTATTAAAAGCTTTTTCAAGTTATAAATAAATGTAAAAAGTGTGATAAATAAGATGTTTTTGTTTAATAAATGACAAATTGTTTGTTTTCTATGATTTTGAAAATATTATTATGTTTTAATTAAAGATTGCGTTTTAAAATAAGATGTTTTGATTATTTATTTTTGAATTTTGTAATTAAATAGTTCTTTAAGAATATTGTATTTAGTTATAAAAGTAAATTATATAATTTTGTGAAATATTGTATATCGGTTTTATCATTGACTGCATTTTTATGTTTATATATTTGAATTATTTCTAGTATATTACGTGTTTTTAAATTTTGTTCTTTGTTTAAAATTGTTACGTTGTTGAAATCAAAGGTATGATTTTCAGTTATTTCATGTTTTTTTAAAGCTGTAAGATTTTTATTATATTTGTGTCCTTTTATTCTATTTTCCAAATATTGCATGGTTTCACCTATATATACACCATTACAGTTTTGACAGTCTATTTTATAAACTATGTGTGATATTTTACTTTTTTCAATTTTTGATTTTAATTTTGAATAGATTTGGTTTTGTAGTTTGTTTGTGTTTTGATAGGCAATTTTGTAATTATATGGTTTGAAAATTTGATTTATTTTTTCGGATAAATGTTTAACATAAGGAATTTTTATAAATTTTGTAATTGTTTGACTATTATTTATATTTTTTGTTGATTTACCAAATCTATTCAAAATTAAAATTAAAAATTGAAAAAAGTAAAATATCACACATAGTTTATAAAATAGACTGTCAAAACTGTAATGGTGTATATATAGGTGAAACCATGCAATATTTGGAAAATAGAATAAAAGGACACAAATATAATAAAAATCTTACAGCTTTAAAAAAACATGAAATAACTGAAAATCATACCTTTGATTTCAACAACGTAACAATTTTAAACAAAGAACAAAATTTAAAAACACGTAATATACTAGAAATAATTCAAATATATAAACATAAAAATGCAGTCAATGATAAAACCGATATACAATATTTCACAAAATTATATAATTTACTTTTATAACTAAATACAATATTCTTAAAGAACTATTTAATTACAAAATTCAAAAATAAATAATCAAAACATCTTATTTTAAAACGCAATCTTTAATTAAAACATAATAATATTTTCAAAATCATAGAAAACAAACAATTTGTCATTTATTAAACAAAAACATCTTATTTATCACACTTTTTACATTTATTTATAACTTGAAAAAGCTTTTAATAAAGCGAAACGTCGTTATAGTCATTCATGCTTTTATTATTAAAGACCTAAAAACCAAGAAATAGAGAAATGAAATATATACATGGTCAAGATTCAAAGATTTAAAAAATAAATAATTTTATAGTCGATATTATGATTCTGTTCTGGTTAGCGGAAATAACATAGCAATAGAAAGTTTTTTGTATCATTGCATTTTAAATTTAAGCGTTAGGTATGTATTGAAGCGTTTGTTTCTTTCAAGAAGTCGGTAGTTGAAGTTTTATTACAGCCTATTAAATTCTACATGTCACACTTTTTGTAATGAATGTAGCATGCAGTGACAAATATTCCGAAAATGTATAATAAATTGTTTTTGCATTCACAAAGGTTAAATCAATGGTGAATAAGAATCACCATTTAATACAACACGTTATTCGGGTTGTACAAAGAAACACAACATCATAACCTTCAAAGTCATGCAAGGAATTTTCTCAGAAACATTGCAATCCGCATCAACATATGAGCTCATAGCTAAAACTTCGCATTTTCTTTAAAAATCCAAAGGAAAACTTCCTATTATCTCTATTGCTATTCATTTAGATATTTATTTCCGAGAGCTGTAGAGGTTTGGAGTTACATATGTAGGAAGGGCTAACTGGGAGATTATATGAATTCCAAACATAAAAGACTTGGTATGTGTGTTCTCAATTTACGAATAAAGTCTATACAGTAGCAAGAAATGATGAGGCAAAGCGTGGAACTTATTTTGCGTTACATTTATAGAGATTTAATGGCAATAAATATTTATATTTTCCACTTAGTTTTGGAATTTGTTTTAATGAGTTTGAATAAAATATTTTTGGTATGCTACTGTCTATAATTGTACACATACAAACAGTTCGTGGAAAAGTTATGTGTATATTTTTAGCTGTTGATTGTTAGCATGCAATTTACGGTTGATTAATACTAGTATGTTTATTTAAACGAACTGTTAAAAAATTTGTGTATACGGAGCTCTGTCGTTAGAAAATGTTAAGCGAATTATATAAATGCTGCTATATCCTACTACGAATATAAAAGAAATAGTAACTGTAAAAATAATAAATTACTATGCTATGGGGATGATAGTTCTCTTTTTAGATATTAGGTCTGTCATTAAAAATACCATTATTCGTGAGGACATTAATATTTCTTTGGTTATTTACAACTTCATTAGGAAGCAATTGAAATTTTAAAATCAAATAGAAATGCATAAATCGAACAATAGTCAAAAACAAGAATTCCTTCATTTGGTGTAGCGTGAAGTGATCTGATATCTTCTAGGTCTAACTGTGGAATGTTTAATAGAAATACGGAGTACTATTAGGCATTGCAGAATTCCAGCAAAATAGGGCGAGGAGACCTCAACATCGTTTTGGATTAAACGTTCGTATGGGCATTTAGTATACCAGTAATCTATAAAGAGAGATTAAATGGGGAAAGATACCTCAATCGTCTTCGCACACACGCATCTAATTTGTTAGATGATAATATTTCATTAAACCAGTTACAACATTTGTGGTGGCAACAAGACGGCGCTGCAGCTCACAATGCGGCAATTATACCGAACTACTTAAGTCAAGAGTTTCCAAACCATTGGATTGGATATGTGTTAGAGGTTCACCTTTTCAGTGGGATATTATCGCAGTAAATAAGAAATGTCGTTGCTTAACTTGTCATGTATTTACCTATACCTCGTACATGATGCACTGGATTAGTTGCATACGTATTGTAAACATAAGTAATTGGTAACATTGACAAAGATATAGAGGGCGGATATAAAGTACGCCAAATTTAAAAATGCTGTTCATATTCCAACAAAATGGTGGAGTTTATAAAGGTGATCTTCCACATCATATTGAAGAACTTTGAGCTAGACTCGAAAATGCCTTAAGCGCAATTCCTAGGAGAACCATACAAAGAGCAGTTCAAACGGCCCGAAACACACATGTTTGAGCATTTACTGTAATTCTTGGTTTATTGTTTTCTTTATATTATTTTTACTGTTATTTTAATTTATTGTTACAAATAAGATACAAAACTTAGATAAACTTTGCGAAAACGCACATTTGATTTACCATTTATAAAATAGTTGATTTCTATCCAAATTCCGGTTACCATAAACATTACGCGGCTTGATAAATGATGCATACTCCACTAACCTTCTACCAAGACCTGGGAAAATGGTATGATACAGTTCTCGTCGTTCAGGATATAATTGTAAATATTGTGTACTAGCTATTGTTGCATTTCGTTTCGATGAATAAAAAATACATAACATATCTCGTTTCTCTTCTATATTATATTTTTCTATTACTAATGCAACGATAAGTGATTGACAAATCGAAATTTCACGGCTACCTTATTTAATCTTAAATTTAATTCTTCGTCATTTAAAGCATAATATCAAAAACTTTGATCAACATATTACACATGGTTGAAATCAGAGAAAAAAACACCTTTCTGGTGGTGTCAAAATCCAATATGGCGCCCGTAAGAAATAAGAAAGTTGATGATGACCAGAAGAAAACAACACGTCGTATAAAATTTTCAAGTACCCCATTAGATAGAAGATTAAAAATGGCCTTGAGAATGTCTTTAATTTTTCTCTGCTAGGCCAAATAAAAGTGCTAGAGGCAAAATAAGAAAATGAAATTTTTCCGTTTTTTAAAAAAATCTTACACATCATTTGCTCTAAGTCTACTTTCTTTTCGGGATCATAATAAGCACAAATTTAGCAACTTTACCAGATCCCAATGGCAAGTATCGAAAATGCATCAGTCTGTGTACATCTAATACAGTAAATAACACTTTGTGGTCGGTATTTAATATTAAGAAAAAATAAGAAGTAGAAATTTTAAATAAATACAGAACTATAAATATTGTCTATGCCTGGTATTGTAATATACATAGCTGATACAAATGGTATATCTAAGTAAATTAAGTAGAAAATAATGTATTCATATATTTTTGAAGTACATATGTGGGGATTTATTTTGTTTTTATTGCAATTAAAATACTGAAACGCTGTCCCAAAGATTTACATTTAATACAACAGCGTTTATCCATAGATCTCTATTAAAAAAAAGTAGCAAAAACGTGTTAGAGAAGCATTTTATGCTAACTTGTTCAGCTATCAGTAGCAGATAGTATGTAAAAATTCTTTTTTTGCTTAAATCGGATTGCATATAGAAGGATTTCTAGATCTTTGTGTGCGAGTAGTCCTTTTTATTTTTTAAGCACTAACGCAGTATTCTGCAATACCTTTTTATTGCACATGAGCAATATGCTTGAAATTTTAAAAAATTAATAATATAAATTAGATGTATATGATCTTGCATGGTGATGAAAAATACTTTGCTAACATTTTTCATCAAATTATATATATGACTATGAGATCGATGTTTTATTTAAACCTTACACCCTTACCACATATTTTGTTTGCGGTAAACATATAATCACTTATAGATTACTACAATAAACAGCCTGAAATAGAGTTCACTCTAATGATTTTAATTTTAGTTAATGTAAGAAGAAGCTTAAGTAAATTATCTAACTTGCGTAATTTGAAAAGTTATAGAGTATTTATTAAGTTCGCTCCCCAAGGAAACTTGTACTTGGTGAATATAATTTAATTGTAATTAGCAAGTAGGAGCTTAGTTATGGTTCTAACAGGAAAGTTTTATCGCTCGACTTGAAACTCAGCTTAAACGTTGCAGCTTAAATTCAGAAAATTAAAAATGAAATTTTAATACCTCAGAATTGTTTTCCATAAAACACTTTTCCCTCAAATCGATCTCGAAAATATTTAGGGTAATTGTTAATAGAATAACTATTGGCAACGATAATTACCTTATGTGATCCAAGAATATTTTTCGCGCCTTCTGAACTTATCAAAGGGATCACAAAATACACTCTTCTCCCGAATAAACGGACTTAAAAGTTTATTTTATCGTTTCTGTATTTAAAGTTTTGAAAAACATTTAGAACTGCACACCATTACGTGAAACACGCGGCTTTCCCGTCCGCATAGGCCGGAGTAACCGAAGGATATTGTTGCCTGACAGGCGGACACGTTGCTGCTGAGCGTCTCGACGTCCGTTCAAATACAATCTGCACGCGCATGCGACTACACAATGTGCAAACAAAACATTTTGAAACTTTTATTTACCGTCCTAGCCACCTATCGCTTCGAAAATATGCTCCGATTCTGAAGGTTGCGCGTTTTGTAAAAGTTCTGGTATTAATATTAAGAGAAGCTTTTACAATTTAGAAGGTTTCTAGACAATACTATACTAATAATTGCAACGATGAAAGAATATAACCCTTTCTTAAAGTTTTGCATTTTTCTGCAACCAATAACTCAAAGTTATTAGTTGCAGTTTGTACATATTAGTTCAAAAGAAGTTTTACTTACCGCATAACGTCTACATATAATTCTATGCTTGTGAAGTAAAAATTAAAGCTCCTTAAAGGTATTTAAGAGTGAATGATATCAGCTAATCAACTCGACAGCGGGGTCCGAACCCCTCACGTCTCCATTTCAATATATAGGGCGACATACGTACACCGTATGGCTTTGTTGTGTATGTGTTATAGGAGAGGCGTAATAATTTATCAACTAAGAAACACGGATGAGATCAGTATCAGTCGGTATAGTAGCTAATGATGTTCAGCAATACATACGCAGACAGATAGTTGAAAATTTGGTAATAGCGGGCTGCGAGCCGGGTCATAGCGGATGAATCGAATTTATATTTCACGGAGAAATAGAGGATGGTCAATTTAATTTTCAATAAACGTCACTGCGCAGGCGTCGGTCAAGAAATTATTGCAGAAAGTGGGAAAATATTGAGATTCATATGAAATTTTGCTGTTTTTCTATTTTATTTATTAGGTTGTTAGTAACTAAATTTTAGCAAATTGCGTGACTCTCATTCTCTGGATGTAAAATTATGTATATATAGGGAAAATACTACGAAGAAACTAACAAAAACGCTGTTTACGTTAATAAACGGTAATATTTACATTATTTCAAAGTTCCAGAAATCTTCAGTGTTATAGCATAGCCATCACTTGTCTGACAGATGTCATAAAATTCACTCTGTCATCATAGTGAATATACATAAGTTCAATTCAATTCAATTTATTTACAGAAGGTACGTAGGTACAGCTTTTTAGTCAAAAATAATAAAATAAGTAGTAGATAACACACGCCAACATATAAATACAAACTAACATATAGATTAAAACATATAAATATATACATACCGGTGGTCCATTTATCGTGGCCCCCCCAAAAATTTAGAAGCAGTTAATTTTATGAAAAAAAGTTTAAAGTAAACGTTTTACTACAAGAAGTGTCGTGTCTGATGGTTAAGCAGTCGTACACCAAGGAGAACGTATGAAGGTCATACGAAGGTCAAGTTTTTTTTTTTAATAGAACATGGCATTTTTTTTTACAAATTCTGAAAAAGGATGTAATTGCGAGTAGAAAAGTACTAAAACTCATGTGGCCTAAAATTAAGATTCAGCGAAATATTCAAGAAAAAGAAAATATAAACTGGAAATAATACATGAAAAACATAGTATTTTTAAAGCAATAATGTGGACGTATTACAAAATAACTAATAACAACTTTACATAACAGATAAGTCATATTTGAAACAGCGGATGTAGGTAATTACAAAGGAATTAAATTGGTATAAGTTTGTTTTTTATAATTGGCGAAAGTGTACCGTACTGCCCCAACAACACCGGAAGATATGCAGCAAAGGATAATAAATGCATGCTCAGAAATTACGGAAGACGTGCTAATAAACGTGCATGATTCATTTAGTCGGAGAATTCTAAAGTGTATCGAGGTTGAAGGTCAACATTTTGAATATTTACTGTAATGAGTCCGAAGTTTCCGAAAAAATTGTCTCGATTAAATTAAATTAGTGTAGCCCAGGAGTGATCGGACACTTTGTGTCTATTTACGTTATTCTTTTAATAAATTTTTATCATTACAAAAAGAATGATAAAAATTTATTAAAAGAATAACGTAAATAGACACAAAGTGTCCGATCACTCCTGGGCTACACTAATTTAATTTAATCGAGACAATTTTTTCGGAAACTTCGGACTCATTACAGTAAATATTCAAAGTGTTGACCTTCAACCTCGATACACTTTAGAATTCTCCGACTAAATGAATCATGCACGTTTATTAGCACGTCTTCCGTAATTTCTGAGCATGCATTTATTATCCTTTGCTGCACATCTTCCGGTGTTGTTGGGGCAGTACGGTACACTTTCGCTTTAATTGAACCCCACAGAAAATAATGTGGAGAACGAGCAGGCCAAGATGTAAGTCCGCCGCCTCCTATCCAGTGATCGCTGTAACCCCTGTTTAATATTTCTCGAGCCGCGTGTGAATAATGAGCTGGACACCCATCATGTTGGTACCACATTGTGGCTCGCCGCTCTAAGGGTACATCGTCAAGTAGTGTCGGTAGCACATTGTGTAGAAAGTCGCTATACTTATTACCATCTAAATTGCCAATAATAAAGAAAGGTCCAATTAGTTTCGTATCAATAATCCCACACCAGACGTTGACATTCCATGGACGTTGCCGGTCTACTTGTCGTAACCATTTTGGATTTTCCGTTACTCAATAATGGATATTATGCCTATTTATCTGCCGATGATTCGTAAAAGTGGGTTCGCCGGAAAATAGCACATTGTGGAAAAAGTTATTGTTGTCGCGAATTTTTTGCTGAGCCCATTCACAAAATTGTACACGATGTTCAAAATCAGGTCCGTGAAGGTCTTGATGCATCGATATGTGGTATGGGTGAAATTTTTGGTGTTCCAGTATTCGACCAATACTAGTTCGTGAGATTCCAGATTGGCCGGCAGTTTCTCTAGTACTGATGTGTGGATAATGAGCCACTGCCGCTAGAACAGCAATTTGCGCGTTTTCATCGGTAACACTCTTTTTTCGATTTTTTTTCTTCTTCACAATACTTCCTGTGGTAGCGAACTGTTGTACAACACGACGAAAGGTCGTACGACTCGGCTGGTGTCTATCAGGGTATCTTACAGCATACAAACTACTCGCTGCGCGAATATTTCTTCCCGCTTCACCATAAATGAAAATCATATCAATTTTTGCACGTGTCACTGGATCCATTCTTGATATTCAAACACTGGTAGTTTTATCACAGCGATACAAGTAACAATAAGTCAGTTACCTAGATTCTAAGGTATTTATACAGCTATAAGGGATTACAAATACAAAGTTTATTGGCTTTTGAGATGGTATTCCCGGATTAAGGGGCAACAAATAACCCATTATTACAACAAGCAACTAATTCATACGACCTATTAATATCCAATTATAAAAAACAAACTTATACCAATTTAATTCCTTTGTAATTACCTACATCCGCTGTTTCAAATATGACTTATCTGTTATGTAAATCTGTTATTAGTTATTTTGTAATACGTCCACATTATTGCTTTAAAAATACTATGTTTTTCATGTATTATTTCCAATTTATATTTTCTTTTTCTTGAATATTTCCCTGAATCTTAATTTTAGGCCACATGAGTTTTAGTACTTTTCTACTCGCAATTACATCCTTTTTCAGAATTTGTAAAAAAAAATGCCATGTTCTATTAAAAAAAAAAAAACTTGGCCTTCGTATGACCTTCATACGTTCTCCTTGGTGTACGACTGCTTAACCATCAGATAGGACACTTCTTGTAGTAAAACGTTTACTTGAAACTTTTTTTTCATAAAACTGACTGCTTCCAAATTTTGGGGGGGGGGCACGATAAATGGACCACCCGGTATAAATAAAAGCAAGTATAAATAAAGGAAGGTGTAAATAAAACAAAGTAAATATAAATTATGTTTAGATAAAAAAAGTTTGTTGGCACAAGGAAATTTGCACAAGGAACTCCTCACACGTGTAAATACTTTGGGATAGGAGGAATTCCTGTATTGTCGTTTTGAAGCGCCCTCGGTCCAAGTTTTTCACTCGTTTTGGTAACGTATTATATAGTTTTACTGCTGCGTAGTTTGTGCTTCTTTGTGTCCGATTAATTCAATGAAGCGGGATAATCAAGTCGGTTCTGGTGTCATATTTCTGGTGTTATACGAATGGATATCACTGTGTATTAGGACATTTGTGGATCCATGGATATGAAGCAGACAGGTAAGTATGTAACAGGACGGAAGGGTAAATATTCGAAGTTGTTGGAACAAATCTCTGCAACTGGTACTTGAATTTACGTTTTTATTGCCCTTGCTGCTCTCTTTTGTTGCAGACATAACCTACGTGCTGCTGCTGATCCACCCCACAAGAGTATTCCATAATTCGCGCTACAGAGAAAGTCCCCGAAATAAGTAATTCGGGCTGCCTCTTCCCCGGCTACCTTCCTGATCCTTCGGATGGCATGTATACATTTCGCCAGTCTTGGAAGGACCCCGTTAATGTGTTCATTCCACGTTAGAGCGCTATCCAGATGAATCCCCAAGAATTTCACCGCCTCTTTCTTCGGAGCTTTTGTTGTAAACAGCAGTGTCTGAGTTTTACCAACATTGATTTTTAATCTATTTGCAGAAAACCATTCCTGTGCCTCGCCCACCACGCAGTCAACAGGATTTCCATTAGCGTCGTCAGCTGGATTTACCAGGAACGATGTATCATCGGCGTACATTAAAGTTTTCAGGCAGGTTATGTTGACCGGAAGATCATTCACGTAGATGGAAAATAGAAGGGCACCCAATATAGAGCCCTGTGGAATGCCTATATTAGCTACGCGAGTTTCTGATGTAGTTCCATTCCAAAGAACCTACTGCTCTCTGTTCATCAGGTAGGTTCTTATTAAATTGTTTGCCACACCACGAACACCATAATATTCTAATTTTTCTAGCAAGATGTTATGGTTCACACAGTCAAACGCTTTCGACAGGTCGCAGCATACAAGTTCAACCTCTTTTTTTTTGTCGAAAGCTTCTGTAACAACATCCATTAGTTCCAACATTGCTGAGATTGTTGACCTATTTTTTCTGTATCCATGTTAGGATTCGTTTAGAATGTTTAACTTTTCCAGGTGTTTTACTAATCTACTCCTAATGGTCTTAGATATAACCGGCAGTATGGAGATAGGTCTGTAGTTGGATACTGTTTCCGTTTGACGTGATTTAAATATAGGAATGATTAGTGTGCTTTTGAGCTCCTCCGGAAAAGTACCACGCATGAGCATGCTGTTGCTCAATTGTACCAAAGTTTTGTTTATTGTCGAAGCAATTTTTTTTAATAGTTCATTTGTAAAGCCATCGATATCCCTTGTCTTTTTATTTTTCAGCTTTACCGTTATATTATAAATTTCTGTTACAAGTTCCAAGAACAAGGATGGTGGGGATTTTATGCCTTGGTTTGATGTTAATGTACTAGTGTACATTGCTGGTCCCGGAAGAGAAGACGACGTTGCCACTGCCACCGCAGTAAAGTGAGTAATGAAATCACTACTATTCAGTTTGATACCTACTTCCTGGGTTCTGCTTTTTTCTATTATTTTCTGTTTCAGATGCTATAACCTTCCAAATTGTTTTACTTTTATCTTTTTTATCTGCGTCAGTTATGTATTTGACTACTGCCTTACTTTTTTCTTCCTGTACTTTGATTTTGTACTGTTTTCTAAAAGAATTATATACTTGCTGTGATTGGCTGGATCTTATGACTCTGTTCACTACATCTAGTCCATCTAATACATTTTTTATTCGTTTCAGATGCATAAGTACAGGAATTAAAGGGAAACGAAAAGCGGCTAACATTAAATCAAAGGATTTATCTAATTAAATGCTATGGCTTTGGAACTGTTCCATATAATTATTCATTAAATTTATTTCATGAAAAATATCCGGATGTTGCCAAGGCCGGCTTTGATAAAATTAATAAGGAAGTTCGATAATACAGGATGCGTTACTGACAAAAAAAGGTTACGGAAAAGTTACAACGAGGACGATGCTGTTACTATTATGGCGATGATGCCTATGCGAGAAGACCCAAAAAAAGCACTGCGCCGAAGAGCTGCTGACATAAATTGTAGCTATACTTTATTAGAAAGAATCTTTGAAACTAAGAAAATTTATCCATATAAACCCCAATATAGGTATACTTTAGAAATTGGAGACATTGGGACAATTGGGAATGCACTTTGATTAAATTTTTGTTTGTGGGCAGTGGCGGTCAGTGCTTACGTCACTTGGAGGCTATGACAATGATCGTAGTTCTTCGTATAATCTCGTCAAATACGTTTCTATATGTTTATATGTTACGAAGTTATACGACAAAGTACGATCATTGTAATGGTTTCCGAGTGACGTAAGTACGAGCTGTCGCTGTTTATAGGTTGGTGAAAATGTAGTAGTAGTAGTAGTAGTAGTATTTATTCATTACATAGACGTAACATGTCACTAATAAAAGGATGTATAAAACAGTAAAACACATATATAATACATTGTATAAATAAAAAGTAAAATCTACAAATATCACAGATGGGAACGGTCATGTGTTAGAAATTCACTAACGTTATAAAAAGGTTCTTTAAGCAAAATAGCTTTTAGTTTCTTATGAAACCTGTTTGCGTTAAGCTTTTTTAATTGATCCGGCAGGTTATTGTACATTTTCACGCACCAGTAATTCACAGACTGCTGAGTTTGTGTGAGCCTATGATGTGGAATGGCTAGTTCGTCTTTATTTCTAGTTGAATACGCGTGATAGTCAGAATTCTTCGGGAAATTTTGTTTATTCTGGTGAACATAGTTAATGCAGTTTAATATGTACACATTCACCACTGTCATTATCTTTTCTTGAACAAATACTTTTCGGCAACTTTCTTGAACCCGTAATCCGCACAATGTTCGTAATGCACGTTTTTGTAGAATTAGGATTTTTTCCAATCCCATGGATGTACCCCAAATTATTATTCCATAAGTGGCTACGCTATGGAAGTTTGCATAATGTGCTAGCTTTGCAGCTTCGTGGGTAACTAGGTGTTTGATCCGTCTGATTGTAAATATTGCCGACAATGGTTCCGTTTACTTGGAGGAGAAAACTTCCAAAACTACAGTGTCCAGCCATCTTCGGTTCGAAGATAGTGGTCTCTAGTGAGGTTAAATACCTAGGTGTTACTTTGGACGCAAAACTGACGTACAAATCTCACCTTGAACAAGTGTCGAACAAAACCACGAAGGCATTTTGGGCCTGCAGAGGAATGTTTGGCAAAACGTGGGGGCTAAAACCGGCAATGGTGCACTGGCTGTACACGAAGGTCATTGTACCCTCCATAACCTATGCCTCGTTAGTCTGGTGGCATAAGGCTAGTCTGGGCTACGCGGTAAACGCGCTCAGCAAGGTCCAAAGGATTGCCTGTTTAGGCATCACGGGAACCATGTCCTCGACGCCGACTGCGGCCATGGAGACCATTCTTGGGCTTCCTCCGCTTCAGTTGGTGTTGCGGTCAGAAGCTACCCTGGCAGCTTACAGAGTAAAATGTAGCGGGCGTAAAGGTTTCTCTGGTAAAACTGGAGACCATACCAGCATTTTCAACTACATCGAACAGACAGTACCTCTGTCCACTAGGGCGGACAAGATTCCGCCTGTCTTCAGCTTCACTAGGAAATACTCCGTAGATATTTCCAACAGTGAGGTCTCCAAAGCATACATTCACAGACCGAGGCGATGTTGTCATCGCTGGTTTGTGGATGCCTCGAAGACGCCGAACGGCACAGGCATTGGGATCTGGAGAGATGGAGAACCGAATGGCGAAGCCATCAGCTTAGGGGGCTCCACTTCCATCTTCCATGCTGAAGTTATAGCCATCCAGACCTGTGCAGAGAGCATCTTAAACTGCCCGCATGGGAATGGATCGGTCGAAATTTTTTCCGGCAGCCAAGTTGCCCTCAGGGCACTACAGGCTGTCAAATTTGCTTCCAAAGTGGTACTGAGGTGCCATAGGAAGCTTGAGGAATTGACGGAGCATCACAGCATTACGCTGAGATGGGTGCCTAGTCACTCTGGGATTAGAGGCAACGAAATTGCTGACAAACGGCGCCAGTGGTTCTGTTCCCATTGAACTTCCGCCAGCATGCTTTTGAAAAGGCAGGTTTGATTTGTGTTTATTACTCTGATTTTTTCTAATTCTTTTTTTTTCAGGTTTTACTGTGCTTTGCAGTTTAATTCTAGCAATTTGCACTAAATGATCAGTTATGTGTGTTTCCCGAGTGTTTACTGTTATATATACAATATTTGTATAGTTTCTGTGACAAACACGTTTAAGTTGCTCCCGCTTTATTCTTCATTTTTGCCAATTTCGTTTTGAAAATTATAGACATATTTGATATTGTTATAAAGAGCAAATTTTACATATTTCAGTAGTAAGAAAACTGATTGTTCACGTGTAGTTCATCGCTTATAAACAAAGCGGTAAGTTTGAGTTTAGTCGCTTCCACATTGATATTTTTCCTCTTTATTCTTTTTTGTGATCGTTCGGTTTTTACGATTTAGAGATTGTATGTTGTTTTTGCTTTACCTTTGTCATCCCGTTCGAGAACCTTACCGTTGCCCGTATTTATCCATTGTGTACGTATATGTTTAAGACGCTACGACGGGCACCGTTAGCGTGAAGCGAGTATCCCTGTTTTATGTTGAATTATTGTATGATTAACTGTTTCTTCCCTTCCTCATAATGACTGGGATCAATTGCCAATGCTGTAATTTACCTATTGAGCCTCATAAAGCTGTTACATGTGCTAAATGTAATCAGAAATATAATCATAATTGCGTTAATCTTACTGCTAGTGAGGTGCGCCTAATTAATACCAAATCGAATCTCAATTGGACATGCGGAAACTGTGGGGATGTTGAGACTAATTTCAATGACTTAAAAACGATCATTCTTGATTTAAAAAATGAAATAGCACTTTTAAAGGCTCAGTTAGCTGCCGGTCCAACAGAGGTACCTAATGATTCTAGTTTCGAAGAAATTGTCAATGAAGTTAGTGAACGTCAAAGAAGGCGAAACAATGTTATATTGTATGGCGTTCCCGAAAGTGATGCCTCTACGAGGGGGGATCGAATGCAGCAGGAGAAACAAACTGCCGCTGAAATAATCAAATATTTATCGGCCGATGCGAATGTAAGCGACATTACCCCGGTTCGTTTAGGGAAATTTGACCCAAACAGGGAAAAGGGCAGACCAATAAAAATCTCTTTGCCACATGAAAGCATGGTCCATAAAATTGTTGGAAACGCTAAAAAACTGAAGGATAACAGCTTGTACAAAACCTATAGCATATCTTTAGACAAAACACCTCGACAAAATGCGTACTACAAGAAGGTCAAAGAAGACATGAATTCGCGGTTGGCGAAGGGGGAAGAAAATCTTAGGATTAAGTATATCAAGGGAATACCAAGGATCGTTCAGGGAAACTAAGTGATTTGTCCACCAGAGTACATCTTGCCTGCTATTACCAGAACGTACGTGGGTTACGAACGAAACAGCAGGAATTCTATGTGTCGGTTTGTTCAGAAGATTACGATGTCATTGCTTTATCGGAAACTTGGTTTTCAGAAGACATTTCCAGCTTGGAATATTTTCCGACATCGTACACAGTTTTCAGATGTGACCGCAGATTTCTAACAACCAATCAATCGCGAAGTGGCGGTGTTTTGCTTGCTGTGAACAATTCTATTCTATCCCACAGTTTAGATTTAAGTAATATTCACACACTGCATCCTAATATTGACTTAGTGGGGTGTAAGTGTATGTTTAATAGTCAATGTGTTTATGTATTTTCTGTGTATATTCCACCTACTGTAACTAAACCTGATTATGAATCATTTACAGAGGCATTTGAAATATATATAACCTCGTTTTCGAATGTTGTTGTAATGGGTGACTTTAATGCTCCATACTTTAGTGATCTCAATTTAAATGATTTTAAATGTCAATCTATTACTCACTTTCTTGAATTTAACAATCTAAAACAACTGAATAATGTTTTTAATGCTAATCATAGACTACTAGACCTAGTATTATCTGACTTACAAATATTAGTATGCAAAGATGATATACCTTTAGTTACTGAAGATCTTTACCACCCAGCACTTACTATAAATGTGTATACGCAAATTCTACATAACGACAGTTTTCCGTATCATCCATTTAACAAGTTGTACAACTTCAAAAAAGCGGATTTTCCTAGGCTTTACTCTGCACTTGCTGAAGTTGATTGGTCTTTCTTGCTGTCTGTTTACGATGTGAATGTCGCTTGCGCTGAATTCTATAAACGATTATATGAGATTATAGATATACATGTGCCAAAATTTAAGCATAGAAGTAAACATTACCCACCTTGGTTTAGCAGAGAAATTATTCAAAACACTCAACTTAAGAATAAATATAGAAACAAGTTTAGATTATCTGGAAATACCGATGATGCTTTAAGATACAAACAATACAGATCGCTTACGAAGATGCAGATAAGAAAAGCTTACAATGAATACCTTAATTCTATTGAATTAAAAATATCCTATGACAGAAACGCTTTTTGGGAGTTCATCCAGAACAAGCGCGGTTGTTCTAGAATTCCGGCGTCGTTGAGGTATCATGATGCCTCCTTGAATGATCCACAAGCCATTGTTGATGGCTTCGCTCAGTACTTCAGCAGTGTTTACATCGAGACGGACAGCAGCTACAACGCTACATTTGAACACACTACATCAATTCCGAATTTTTGTTTGACAGAGAATGAAGTTAATGAAGCAATTAAGAAACTAAAAAATAAATTTACCTCTGGTTATGACAACTTGCCTAGCTTCTTAGTGAGGGACTGTCGCATACTGTTCGTTTATCCGCTGACTATGATTTTCAATCTTTCGTTGAAGGCGTCCGTTTTCCCGGAAGTATGGAAGATTTCCAAAGTATCTCCTATATTGAAGAGCGGTCCTGCTGATGATGTCGTTAATTACCGGCCAATTGCCCTACTATCTAATTTTGCTAAGGTTTTCGAAATCGCTCTCTATGCCAAGATATATCCGCAAATTAAACATCAAATATCAATTGACCAACATGGTTTCGTGGAAAAGCGCTCTACAACATCTAACTTAGCTTGTTTCTCACAATTTGTGATCGATACAATAGACAACTCCGGACAAGTCGATGTGATATACACTGACATCGCTAAGGCCTTCGATAGAATTAATCACGGGATACTTCTAACTAAATTAAAGAAATTCGGCTTTTGTGACCCGTGGATACTTTTTTTCGGCTCTTACCTTTTGAAGAGACCGCAGTATGTCACGTATAACGGTTTCAAATCTGCATTCTACTCTGCAATTTCTGGCGTCCCTCAAGGATCAAATCTTGGGCCTATGTTGTTTTTGGTTTTCTTCAACGACCTACTTGGACTCCTGAAATGTAGGAAATGTGCCTTTGCAGATGACCTGAAAATTTTTTCTTCAATAACAACTGTTGAAGACTGTTATGCACTCCAGGCTGAAATAAAGTCCATTGAACAATGGTCCGATACCAACAAACTTGCGGTGAACGTAAATAAGTGCAGAGTCATTACCTATACTAGAAAGACCACTCCAGTTGTACATACCTATGTTTTTGATGACACGGCATTGCAGCGCTGCACAACAATAAAAGATCTTGGGGTGTATTTCGATAGTGGATTTACTTTTGTAGAGCATATAAATCGAACTGTCTCATCTGCATTGAAGATGCTAGGATTTGTGATACGTAATACATTACCGTTTACTAACGTGTCTGCCATCAGGATGTTGTATTGCTCTTATGTGCTTTCTAAATTGGAATACGCATCCTTAATTTGGTATCCTGTGTATGAGACACATAAGACGACACTTGAGCGAGTTCAGCGCAAGTTCCTCAAGTACCTGCATTTCAGAGTTGAAGGTACTTATCCACCCCGTGGCTACGATTACAATTTGCTATTACAAGAATTCGACATGCTTTCGGTGGAGAAACGTTATCGCATGAACACCATTAAATTCTTATATAATACTGTGCACAATGTCATTGACTGTAGCTTTTTAGTCTCTAATTTACCTTTTTTCTCACCACGGCTTGCATCTAGGTATAACATGACCTTTTATTTATCAGTGCCACGAACAAATATTGCATACCTGGCTCCTATTTTTAGAATGTGTAATAACTACAACTTAATATCACATGACTGCGACATCAACTTCATGCCTCTTTCCAATATACTTAATATAGCCCGAAGTGATTTATGATAACTCTTTTCTTTTTTTTTTACTAGTTCAGTTGTATTTTCAGTTTTTTTTTTTTTATGTTACAATTAATTAATAATTGTGTTATAAGCTAAGTAGGATTATTTTTATGTTAAACTTCCATATATTGTTTACTGTTTGTCATAGTAACAACTGCTTCCACTTTGTCCTGTAATTGGGTATTTGTATCTGTTGGACAAATATACATATTATTATTATTATTATTATTATTATATTTCGTTCTAAATGTGATGAACCATCAGCTATTCTACCAAAATTTAAAGTTCAGCGATGGAGCAAAATTCAGTACTAACGGGATCGTATCTTCTTAAAATAGTAGATTTTGAGCAACAAGAAATGCAAATTTCAAAGTGAACACTAGGAATTAACGATACAAAAAAACTAAAGTTTGCTGTGGGATGTTATGTAACGACTACGATTTTAATACCTTACTTCCTTAATGGACATTTAAACCAACACAACTACTACGGAATGAGATAAGTAGAATTTATTTTCAGCAGGATCGTTGCACATCGCTTAGTACTGTGAACGTTCGGCGATTGCTAGACAGAAATTTCTGAAATAGATGGATAGGGAGGCGATACGGACCAATACCTGCAAGATCGCCTGATTTAACGCCAATGGATTTTTTTCTTTGGGGTTATTTAAAACAGAGAGTTTATAAAGAAGAAATACCAACTGATTCGCAATCATTACTTAACGTTTATAAAGAATTTCGTAATAAAGCAGAAACATGTTTGGAAAACGAATATGTTGAATAATTTGTTAGTGTTTTAACATGATTTTTTATTGCTATTAATTATTCTTATTTCATTGTTTGTATATAGAACAAATAAACGTCATAATTTCATCCATTATGATTAATATCATTTTAGAGGTTAGGATAGAATTTGATAAAACAAAATTTCAGGAACTTCGATCTTTTTGCAAAGAAAATGTAAATATTATCCGTTATTTCCAAAAACGGCAAATGTATTTTGAACTTAAACAGCGTTTTTATTAGTTTCAGATCAAGCAAAACACATTATACAGAATGCCTTTTTTTTTCTAATATTGAGATCAAAAAAGTTTTTCCAATTGGAAACGGCAATAGTTTATACACTGTATATAGTTATTTTAATTTTGATTGAACTTGATTGAGTGGAAGAACAGATGGTGCTGTGTAGCAGTAACTGAAGTTCGCCTTTTTTCTTACTCATTGATAATGGCGTATGATGAAGATATTTAAGTGCATGTAAAGCAAATTTTTCAGTTTTGATTTGGATATCCTACATTGAAAAGTTTCTTCGCACGTCGATATACTTTTACTGCTTTTGCGCCTTTCAAAATAAGTCCGCAATTTCGTGTATTAGATTTACAAATTTGCTTCAGCATTTTGTGATTGTATTTTTGCAAGTGTATAACCAACGGCAATCATTTTTCACAAAACTATATAACTACTATTTTACAAAGTAGTTGCTCGACCATAGATTAATAGTCTGTTTTAATAAAAATCAACAATTTTTGATATTTGAAAGGTGCTGTTTCCTGTCGGTTTTTTTTGCTTTTTCTATATTTATAAACGAGCTCACACTATGTTAGTATTATACAAGGCTATATACATTCAAGATATGCTAATACGGAAAAGTTCAACACAATGCTCTATTTCCGTCTAATTTCTTTTGGACTAAAAGCATTTTGCTGTTTATAACTCGATAAAACTTTCTTTACTGCAGTGAGGTTCTAACAAACTAAATTCGCATACAATATTTTAACCTTTTAAGGGCCGTACCTTAGAGGAATAAGAAAGAAATGCTTTCTCACCGTTCCATTCTGATTTATTTTAAGAGAGTTAAAATTAAATTAATACGAAGCAAATTGTTAATATCCCGGCTAACATGTAAATTATTGTTTGTTTATTTACATATATTCGGGGGTCCGTTTCGATAATGTTGCTATTTATACGTAAATACATAGCTGAATATGTTGAAAGAAGTAAAAATTAAAACTCTGCCTTTATATAATTGGTAAGCCAGCTAGAACTACACGTAAACGGTTTCATTGCGGTTTAGGATTTGTGTGACGTAATTAAAAAACATATCTAGCAACATTTAATTGGTTTCGTCTTCGATTATAAATTGAAAGAAAATATTCCTCTCTCCCCATGCACATATGGAAATTAAAATTTCCGCATTTTACCGCATTAAAATTTCCGCATTTTACCGCATTCTATTCTGCAAACACCGAAATCGAAATTTAAAGCGGTCAAAATACGAAATTGTATGTCAATTGTAGCTCCAGCTTTAATTTCACCACCGCGAATGCACGACAATTAGTACCAATTGTTGGATAATTCCTAGTTGCCCTGCAACCGAAGCGAACAATTGAAAACTTGAAATAACAAAAAAGCTACGTACTCTCACAGCTCAATTCCCTTGAATAAATGTAGGCGCAACAAAAATGTATATTTTTAGAAGATACTTATCATATATTATATTACACACAGTTTTGATCAGAGGACTGGTGTCTCTCACTCCTTAAGAAATGCCAATTCTGCTTGACGTCTAGTACTGCCTAATTCGGCAAAAAAATTGGATAAACCTATAAGTCACACTATTATTTACGCATCATAAGTTTTATGATTTGGGCGCTTTTGTGTCTCTCTATTTTCTCTGGGAAAAATGAAGATGCACAGTTTAACATCGAACAACTAACATTCGTTTATTGTATTTACATTGATAGTACAAGGAGTCAAAGGAAAGACATAAAAAACCTTAAGGGGAGGTAGTAAGACAAGCTTTAATTAAAATGAATTGAACAGTTTTGAAGATTTGAACCATTTTTGCCTCATTCTTCTTTAAACAAACAATATTTTCAGCTTTTCAGAAAACCTTACGTTATATCGCATGCGATGGCATTTTTGATCAACTTATTGCAACCTTTCGAGGTTAATTACAGGCATTACAAAGTTTTTAAGAATTTTGCTGAAATGGCAATTCAAAAATGCGCAAGAGACCAATGTACTCGTACCAAATCTATTACTTTTGATTGAACGGAATATTACCTAAAATTCACCCATTTTATCCTGCAAGGGCATGAAAATATGTTTATTTTACTCGTACCAAAGTTATTACTATTGACTCAGAAGGCTTGGCTGTTGGTGTTATGGAAATGCTTTTCGAATGAACCAGCTCCACTTAATTTCTGGTGCAATCTTGTAAAAATACGAACTGAAGAGCTACTGGGATGAACAACAACTTAAAGATATATAAGGGCAGTAAATAGGTATTGCACAGTTTTTCGAAATTGTGTATGTAAACACTCGATATCTCGTAGAAACTGCTTATTTTATACGATAGAAAAGATTAGCAAAACAATGTATAAATGCTACTAAAGAATAATCCTCTGTATCTCCAAAGTCGTAACAGTTTCTAAATGCCTCTGTCCATTAAGAGTTTTGCATATTTATTCATATTTTGGACCATCCCTAAGTTTTTGAGATTTCTTTTTAACACAGTGTGCATTTTATGCTTTAAATGAATTGTTGTACGGTGCCTAACTACTGACACCATAAAATATGAAAGTTTTGTAATAGCAGATATGTTGCTAAAGAATAGTACTACGCAGTGAACCCTATCGAAGCAATTTCATTGGTATACGCTTAAAGTAATTAACAGAAAATTATTAATAATTGCTGGTAAGTATTAATAATAACTGGAACAATAGGTTAATATAATAATATCTTATTATATTACTGCCGTATCAAAAAAGTGTAACGTGTTATAACGTGCCGTTCCATGGGAAAGTCAATATCGGTGTTAAGTTTTAAGTTTATTTTAAATTGATCATTAATTTCTTTTATTTTGATTGATTTTCTCATGGGCGGTAGCGTTGCTAACGCATTTATTTTATTTCGTTAAGTTTTTATGTGTTAATATTGTTTGCGTCCCCGTAAACGGTGCCCGATTCCCGCACGCTCAACTCCCACCATCGTGACCGCAAGTGTATTTAAACCCCACGCTTAGCACAAGTAGACAAAGAGAGAGAGAATCCCCAGGCGCCTTCTGATACTCACCGAGCTTCTTACTCCCGGTCTGATTGTAGCGCTGGCAAAGCTTTCTGGTGCAACACAAGCATTTTACCGATTTTCTCCGCTCTGGCCATTGCGTTGGCACAGCTTCTTACGCTCCCGTACCGCAGAGTTTACGCCGTCACCGATATCTAACCCGTTATGGCCCGTGAACACTGTTCACGTACTTTTTGACCAACCTCCATATACAGATTGTCGTTTTATGTTGTTAACCGAAACACAGGCATTAGATTCCGCGTTTAGATTTCAAAAGCGTTACCGAAGCCCCGCGAATGTTTTAATGTTCGTCACTGTATATATTTATGTATGCTTGCAACTGTACATGCATATGTTTTGAAACTTATCTTTTCTTACTCTATACATTAGATGTCTTTTACACCTGTTGCATAGAAGTAAATGTTTCATTTATAATACACTTTCACTATTTCGTTGCGCAATTACTATAGAACTCTGAACATCCCCCGCACTCAGACTCATAGCTACCACTTTGCGGTTAAAACTGTATTGTAACGGCGTGAATAAGATGCAACACCGTTTAAACCGCCACGAGGTTGTAAATCACCGTTTAATAACTGGTCATCAGCGCCGCCGAACGTGTTCAGGGCGAACCTCCTCTTTCAACTTACGAGGATCGACGTATAAATAATAAGCATTTTGAACGTAAGTAGGTGATCAAGAGCCCATAAGCAGTGCTTTAAAGAATAAGCAGTAAATATCTGTGTACCGAACCGGAACCGGAGAAAAAACGTCGTTACGGTGTTCGTTAAACCTAGTTCCGATTGCTTGCTTTGTCTGCCCAACATACACTACAACACTTTATTGCAATCCCCCACCCAAGTTTATAAATGCCGGACCTACTATGAATTAGTATCTTTGTTTTGAGGATCAGCATGATTTCCAGATTGACTTATGATCTTCATCGCTTGTTATTTCTGTCAGGGTGTCAAGAGCTAGCAAGAACGTTTTTATACCTGCTTTAGCTTTACAGTCGAACACAGCTTTGTAAAAGTTACGATTTATTTCTGCGTGGTTGGCTTTATTCTGAATGACTGGTATATATTTTAATCTTCCGTCTGCTTTGTAGTTTTGTTTGTTTCCAATCATGTGGATAACATCCTTTCAATATATTGCTTAGCTCTTTCAACTGCACTTCATGATTGGCTCTACTGCAGCCCTCCATGTACAATTTTTAGTTCACTCCGCACAACCCTCTAATTACTTTATTAGCGAGTTTTCGCCATTATCACCGTGCAACACGCCCGGATGTCTAAATATTAGGACTACATCCAACAAATGGTAAGCAATTTCCTCTGCACAATTTGTCTTAATTGCTCTAAGCGGCACAAACGTCATGAGATGGTCTTGGTGTACCAAAAAAACTTAAACTTAAACTTAGTGAAACTCAGCATCTGCTTGTAATCGCATGTCGATAAAGTCAATTTTTGGGATACTCATTTTTTCAAGCATGGTTCACAAAGATCTAAAATAGCAATTATTTATATGGTGGTATTCTGGTACTTGCTTTTAAATTCTTTCATCATTCTATTTCGGCTTCCGTGCTCGATAGATACTGATACTACAAGTTTCGGTATATTTCCAATCTCTCTTGTATCATATTTAGATAATGTTAGATAATCTTGATGGCAATATTAAGTAGAGTAACGAAAGGTACAGGTCGAAACGAGCAGGATGAGAAAATAAGGGCTCATAAGGTCTAACAATGCTATTGAACCGAATTCATCTTCTCGTCATCACCTTAGTGGAGGGATCTGTATATCACAATTGACCAGAACGAGATTTAGATCCGCAACACCCAATAATACGTAGGATCCTAAGCAGAGCCTTTAGAAATTTTGTAATCACAGATTAAATAAGGACGATACTCAAGCGAAACACTAACTTTCGTTTATATAAAAATTATTCGCGGTTGCTGAATATAAAGCAGATACTATTAACTAGGAATAGTTAAATTAGTCGTTGCATGCATTCACGCTAATATAAGTTTCTATTATTAGTTGAGATATTGATGTTGATGAGAGAGATAGCTGGCGCTTAATTCGATGAAACGTGCCGTCTACTGCAGATATCATAGACCAATTGTACAGTGGGTGTTGTATAGTTCATGAAGCAAAGGTTAAGCATTCTGTACCACAGGTTAATGCAAACTCACCAACCGGTAAATTAGTGGTCGGCGAAACCATGCAATAAACTCCCGTGCTACCGAAACAACTTTGTGTAAACAGGATTCGAAGCGTAGTTAAAAATATTTAACGTGTTCCGCAATGTAAGCGCGTTCCCAATACATGGTTCCATATACAGGCGATTTCAATTGAAATGGGCCACCTCAAATAACTATTTACTTGCTGTGATTTATATCAAATTCCGAAACCTGTCAATTGTCATGTCAAGGGGGACAATTTTTAATGACAGGCCTAACGATTTAGAATAACTCGTGGGGGCGCAGCAGCACCCATCCTTAAAATTTGATTAGGGAAGATGAGTCTTCTAACCACTCACTCAAAAGGTCTTTTAATTCCGTTTACGGCGACATGTATCAAAAAGTAATATTTTTTATCAATAAGCAAAAAATGCATAATTTGCAACCTGTGTAATAAAGCACGATTAGAATGAAACGGTTTGGATTTCACTCTATTAATTGTTCAAAGTGATAACCATTAACCTCCATGCAATGGTAGAATCTTGCTTCAAATACTCTACTAATATTGCGCAACATGTCTGGAGTTATTCGTTGGCATTCTGCAACAATTTTTTTTAAGGACAAAAAAATCAAGTGCTGTACGATCGCAAAGTGATGATCCAGAAGTTATCGCACTGCAGCAGTGTAATGTAGAGGCGCTTCATCTTGCTGAAATAATAATTTATTAATTCCGTTAACCAACAGGTATAGGATACGTACAAAGCCATACAAAAATAATGATAAATAAAAGAAAAAAACAATAGTAACCTATAAATACCTACATATAAGTCTAATAATTGTGAAATTAGAGCAACACCATCTAACTATAGGTAAAACAAATGTAATTTTTATATTATAAAGAATTCTTTTAAGGAATAGAAAACCTTTTCGTTGCAAAAATGATTTTAATTTCGTTTTAAATATATGTATGTCTTGTAATATTTCAAATTAATCATAGATTGTGTATTCATAATTAATGTTTCTAGGCAGGAGTTTGAGACTCAGAGACAGGTATTATCTGCATATGTTACTAATCCATCGTTTGTAATTGTGTCTAATAAGTCATTTAAATATATAAGAAATAATAAAGGGCCGAAAACGGATCCCTGAGGCACTCCTCTCACACTTGTTAGAGTACTAGAAACCGCACCACTAATCTCGACTATTTGCTGCCTATCTGTTACATACGACTTAATCCAGTCGTACATGTTGCCACGAATCCCATATTTATGAAGTTTTATCAGGAGTATACTATGATCTACCAAGTCAAAGGCTTTGCTTAAATCCATAAACACCCCGATACCTTTGTGTTGCTCGTTGATTTTATTATACAATAGCTCCATGAATTGCAAAATAGCTGTCTTTATAAATCTTTCCTTTAAAAAAACATGCTGTGAAGCGTTAAGTATATTATTATGTTCTAGAAACGATAATATTCGATCATAAACTATCTTTTCGAAAACCTTGGAGATGTCCATGTGTCAACATGAATGGTGTTCTTGAGTTCTTGAAGTTTATGTTAGTGACATCAAAATTGCATCTTTGTGAAAGACTTACGTAATTACTAGTAATATTGACAAAATATTCATTAAAAGCTTTTGCTGTATCTGTAGAATTCCTTAAAGTAGTATTTCCAAATATTATTTTGTCAATAGCCCCATGTCTTACACTCTTAGTAAATACTATCTCATTCTCCAACAAATCTGGATCCTGCTCCAAGTGATCAAAGGATTGATTGTATCGTCCAGCATATTCATATACATTTGACCATTTAAAGTCAATTTAAAGTGAATAGAGATTCTGAGATAATCGCCAAATGCCGTTGTGTATGTGTTTCCCGCGTCAAAAACATATATTATACAAAAAGTTTCAATTATTGTTGATGCGCTCGGTTATTAATTCACAAAATTCCAACCTTTCATCAAAAACGACATTACCTTGGTTACCACAAAAAAATGCAAAATGTCAGGAGAGCACATGGAACGAGCATTTGAAGTCATTTTATTCTAATCGTGTTTTATTACACAGGTTGCAAATTATGCCCTGTTTGCTGACTGATTAACTAAAATTACATTTTGAGACAGGTTGCCGTAAAGAGAATTAAAAGACCTTTTGAATGAGTGGTCACAAGATCCATCTCCTCTGCTTAAACTTTAAGAGGGGCACAGGGATGGGCCCCAATGAATTATCTTAAGTCGTCAGGTCCGTTATTAAAAATATTTTAGTTCAATAGCGTTCGTCGGTTTTAGTGTCCTGCGAAATTTTCAGAATTTTCCATGTCTGCTCTTTCGTATATCGATGGATGCAGTTCCTCGTGAGACGCCCGGCATACAGGATATTCCATTTAAGTGGTTCATTAAAAGTTTATGATGATTTATATTTGAGATTTTGGCACCATTATCTGTTCGATTGGAACGATAAACCTGAAATACTTTAACCAAAATATCACTTCCGGGTGACCGAAAATTGACGTCAGCTTTGTTACTTGAAATATAATAATATATTTTTTTTACATTTTAGGATTCTGCGACAATAAGTACGTTAGTCTTTATTAGCTACATGTAGTAATAATCATTGCATTATTAAGAATTTAATATCTCGGATAATACCGCAAGTAGAAACTCTAAATTTTGCTGCAGTATGCATGTAATTATAACTCTAGAAAGTGGTGCTCACATTTCACATTCTAACATACATGCTTTTCAAAACTGAAAGACAAAGTGACATATTTCGATGGGAGAAAAGTCCTTTCTTTAAATAGAACATCTGTAAATTAAATCAAAATTAGGAAGTAAGTCAATATCATCCCATATCATTTTATATATCAGCATTCCTTATACCTATCTTTAATAGATTTTCAGATATAAACGACTTTCTGTTAAACAATCTAAATAGCCCTAGATTTCAAATGGTACAGTGTTGAGTTTTGCAGTTAGAAATTAGATAAAACCTAGAGAAATACGCAGTTTAAATAAAAAAAAAAAATACGTTTACTCAAGGAGTAAATATTATCTCATATTATTTTATATCAGCATTCTGTACACCTACCTTTAATCTTTATCTTAAATTTTGTACTTTTTAGTTTAAAATTTATGGTACTCTATTTAATATCTTATAACAATCTCTGTGAATCTAGAATAAATTCAAAATGTCCCTGTTGGGATAGTTGTTTCTATTTAATTTAAGTTCTACAAAAGTATAATTCTGTTGGCATATACTGTCGTATGTGCTTATATGGTTACTCAAAGAAAAACACATGGTCAACTATAAACATTTAAAATTAGGACTGTTTTTGTTGTGTTGTTTAACAAACAGTTTCTCATATCTCAAAATCTATTAAATAAGGATATAAAATAATATTTATATTTATATTTATATTTATATTTATATAATATATTAAATTTTAATATTAGTTTCTAATTTCGATTTAATATGTGTGTAGTGTTTTATTAAAAAAAGGTCTTTTCTGCATTCGAAAATGTACTTGTCACTCAAATTGAAACAGCCTGTTAAATGTGAAATGTGCGTACTGTTTCCTAGAGTTATATCTACATTGATTACGTAGCAGATTTGGCGTCTCTACTTGCAGTATTAACCGAGATATTAACTTCTGAATGATGCAATGATTATTACTAAAAAAAAAAGACAATCTTAAATGTCTTTAAAAAAGCGGCAGCGTGTAGCTATAGGAAAATGTAATAAAAAGTGACGTATATCTGGTAGTGGAATCCAAAATGTAAAAAAATATATCACTCCAATTAAAGTAACAAAGTTAATGTCAATTTTCGGTCCACCTGAAATAATATTTTGGCTAAAGTATTTTACATTTATAGTTCCAATCAAACAGACGATCGATGGTGCCAAAATCTTAAATATAAGTAAATAGTGAAACGTCATACACTTTTAATGAACCACATACGCCTGTATTTTGATAGAATCTATTAAGATCATAAAAAATGACATTTTATTTGAAAGTCGAAGCAAACTCTATATTCACTCTCAGATTAAAAATTTATGACCAGGCATTAAAATCATTTCACGGTTCAATAAAACAGAGTATAAAATAAATAAAAAAAAAATGTCAAAGAAAATTCAGACTACATTTTATTAAAACGTAAAACCATAATTTCATTGAAGAAAGATTAAATAGAAAAAAAAACATAAAATGTCGAAGTAAAACTAGAGGGTTCAAATATCCTTTGATCCTTGGCAAACTAGTTTATATTGTAAATGTAACGTTAGTACGTAAAATTTAGATAATTTACAACCATTACTCTATTTGTATCTTCTAGATTAACTTACCTTGTAAAAACGTAGCTATATAGTATCGAAATGTTAAGAGCCAATACTGCTGTTAATTTTTGAATTTAATGCTCTAAAATTAAAGGAATTGGGTTACTACTTCAGGAGCTTTATTTATAAAAAAAAAATTAATTAAGCTTCAATAATGAATATTTGATCGTTCAAAAATTAATCAAATACAGTGTTTAAAACAAAGCGTAGAAGATATAATTAACAGAAATTATAATTAAGATTAATCATTGTAGGAGAGTTTTTTTTTTTTACCCAGGAGGAAACCCATTACGGACGAAGTGTGGGACTCCATTATAGTTAGTGCAAGTACTGTATACCCACTAAAACCTCCTGCACCTGTAGCCACTAAACACACCCAGTACCGTCGTGCAACATCTCATCAGGTGTATCCGGTATGAGCTATCCTCATGCTTAAAACTCTATTGCATCCGCATCTGCCTCGTTCTCTCTTCCAGTTCTTTGTCTTTCATAATCGCAGAGATCATGGACTGAATGTCTCTCCAATTAGCAGGGGTTTCGATCATACTTGCTATAAGGGTCTCCGGCGTAAGTATATATCCTATTTTCGCATAGGTTTCAGCCCTCACACGATCCCATCTTTGGCATACAAAAATGGTGTGCTCCACGGTGTCAATTTGCCCATAATAAACACAAGTATCAGTGTCGTCCTTTTTAAATCTCATGGCATAAGCCCTGAAGACGCCATAGCCGCTTAGGCCCTGAGTCAGATGGTAATTCAGGTGTCTATGGCCACAGCAAATCCAGACTCTAACGTCACTTATCAATCTTTTTGTCCACTGGCCAACAACGTGCTCAGCCTCCCATCTCTGCTGCCAGGTGTCAACGATGTTACTTCTAGCTTGGGACTTAACCACTTTCATATCCGCGCTTCTGTGTTGGTGTAGATAAGTTCTTTTCTGGACTTGAAGATCGATCGGCACCGTACCCGTAATCACCTGGACACCGTTCTAAATGCGGACGCCACACGTAGGAGCATGGCCCTCTGGAGCCTTTGTAGCTGGACGTTATATTTTTTAATTTCAATGATCTTGCCCCATACAGGGGCTCCGTATAAAATGATGTTGTTCATGGCACTCCACAATATGGCGCGCTTCAGACTACCTGGTCCTCCTAGGTTAGGCATCAGTCTTGTCAGTTTCGCAAGCCTGTCTTCCACCTTGATGGTGATTGCTCCAACGTGCTGGTCGCATTTCATCTTGTCGTCCATGGTAATACCCAAATACCTCAACTTTCTGCCCGGAGTTATTCTCACCCCCTCAAGTTGGAAAGAGACATGTTCTCTTCTACGGGGACCTTTCATTATTACTGCTTCCGTTTTCTCGGGTGCCAGGGCCAGCTGGTGCCTCCTGATCCACTCACCAACCCGTGAGAGAGACTCGTTTACATTTGCCATCAATACATTCTCATCGTCAGCGCCAACTACCAAGGCCAGATCATCAGCATAAGCAATGCTTACTGCATCGCCAGTAAGCTCCAACGACAGAATGTCATCATATAGTATATTCCAAAGGGTTGGCCCAAGTACCGACCCATACGGGACTCCCTGACCGATCTTCATTGCCTCTGCCTTATCAAGCATTATTTTCCTATTGATCAAATAGCTTATTATCAAGTTGACAAGCGAGTCCGAAAAGTTTCGCTCTCGTAGCTTCCTAACGATTAAACGATGACTAGCCGTCTTAAAAGCATTCCATATATCAATAGTGATTAAGGTGCACCACCTGGTTTGGTATTCTTTCGCCATTTCGATAACCGTTTCCACGGCCTCTATAGTAGATTTGTCTTTCCGAAAACCAGACTGATAAGCATGCAAACTCCCCCTTTCCTCTAACTCTTGTTGCAGTCTGTTTTTTATCAACGTTTCCAGTAGTTTGCCTACCGTATTTAACAGGCAGACCGGTCGATAAGAGCTTGTCAACTCTGGAGGTTTCCCACCTTTTGGAATTAAGGTTACCTTCGCAACCTTCCAGCTATCTGGGAACTCTTGCTTTCTCAGAAGATCATTCATAATTCCCAACAGAAATTCTGGGGCACAACAAACCACATCTTTAATTACTCCGGGGTATCTTATACCAGGTTTCATCTGTTTGGCGGCACATTCCAGTTCCTCAATCGAGAATAGCTTTCGGTTCCAGCACACAAGGTGTAGAAGGGGAAAGGTCTTTAATTATCTGTTTCCTCCTTTCAAGGCTTGGATTGTAGGGGGTCAAGATGTCAAACGTTTTTACTATTATTTTATATGCGTCACCCCATATGTTATTGTCCAATTCCTTGCACGAATCCTTCCAACATTTCTTTTTCGCTTCCCTAATGGTCCTGACCAGTTCTCTTTTAGCTGCTTTATAAGCTACTCGGACACCTTCAATCATTTGGTCGCTCGTTCCCTGTGCCCTGGCTATTCTGGTTAGTTGTCTCCTTGATTTATGGCAGATTTTTCTTTTTTCCTCCACATCGGTACTCCACCAGTACGGAGTGTTGGCCCTATACACCTGCTTTTTTATGCAATCTCGATAGATATCCTGGATTCGTTCTACACATACGTTGGGATTCATAGTTTCAGCGTTACTCGTCAAAGCTTTAATTTTACTTCTAAAGGCCTCCCAGTTTACCAAGGTCTTGGTTTTTTCCTTCAGCTTAACTTTTTTGGTCTCACTGATTTCGAAGTATACATACCTGTGTTCAGTAAAGGTTTCCAGATCAAAAACACTCCAATTATTTATTTTTTTACCAATACATTTTGTTGCTAACGTGACGTCAATGAAAGATTCCATATTTCCTATTACGAATGTAGGATCCCGGTCAGTATTTAGCACCACCATATCTTTCGCATTTATCCATTCCAGCCAGTATTCCCCTTTTTTATCTGGTTTTTGCCTGCCCCATTGGGGAGACTTTGCATTAATGTCTCCGAGGACTATGGTTCTTTGGTTATTTACCATGTAGGAACTGCTAGATCCAGTTACGACGTACAAAACAACTAAAATAATCTCAAAATGACCTAATGTCGTAGGCAAAACGCTCATATATTGTCTATGCATGGTAAAATCAGTCGTGTATTCTTTTAAATATTTGTGTCAGGATACTCTATTGATGTGATTGGTTAAGTATCATAATCAAGCATAATAAAAAACACTTACATTGAAAGGAAGAACTCACTCAGACATATTCTTAGGTTCTTATACAGCAACTTGTGAACAAGCACGTCAAGCGATTATCTACAAAACGGTAAATTTGATTAAGACAGGGTTTATCCCTATGCTTATGTATGTAGATTTAAGTACCTACTATCAGTTGGAAACTATTTCCAGATGTGATTGTAAAGTTAGATACCACAACTGTATCAATATCGTATTTCTAGACGTACCCTTGTCAAATAATCAAGCCACTTGCACAACGATGGTAACTTAAGTGGCAACCCAATTAATCTTGTTACAATCGGTATATTATCGATTGTTATACCTGCTACTGAATTACACCAGACCGAGTTATCTTATTTTCCCGAATTAATTTATTCTTATCTGAACTATAGCAGTACAAGGCCCACCAAAAATCTAGAGACGGCAATGCGAAGTTAAAACTGCTTGACACGTTTTCATTTCAAACAGTCTAACACTTTTGAGAGCCAATATTTTTTAGAAGTTTGAAGGAAGTAACAAATATCAACAATAAATGAGGAGAGATTATGCGTCATCCACACATTTAGGCTTACAAGTAATATTTTTGTTATTATTACATTATTGAAAATAGTTTGAATAATTCTAAATGTACGCTTTAAAACTACCTTTTAAAATTTCTGGCTGAAGTATGAAAAGATTGAAAATAGCGGTATAATCGAAAATCGTATTCAAGAAATGTTTACTACAAAACCGCATCAATAATAAAAAACAAATTTATACAAAAGTAAAGTGCCGTTCTGTGGGAAAATCCATTTTAGTATAAGTCATTAATTTTTTTCTTTTGATTGATTTTTCTATAGTTTGGTAGCGTTACTATCGCATGATACTTCGTTTAATTAAGTTTTGTATTTCTTCTTATTTATGACGAGCGAAACGTCTCCGCAGACGGTACGTTCGCTTACGCACGCCCAACTGCCACCCTCGCGACCGTGTGGGTGTAGTGTATACAGCCTGTTAAAAAAAGGTTGTCGGATATTTTACACAATTATAGTACTGGTGGAAATAAACAAAAAAGTCTTAGTCAACACGGGTCCGCAATTCAACTGTTTTTGGCATATAATCGATTGCATATTTTAAAATAAAAAAAAAACCATTTTTCGGTTTTGAGAATAGTTCCCTTTGTCAAACAACTGATTGTAACTTAAAATTAGTTCTGTCAGACATCTGTCATCAGATTATTTATCATTTGCGTCATTTTTTTTTGTTCTCAAATTATGCATAAGTACAAAAATGCAGAAATGGCCGATATGCATTTTATATACGGTCGTGCGAATGGTAATGCCACTGAAGCACGGCGTATGTATGCCGAAGAATTTCCAAATCGGTTGTTACCGAGTGATAAGATTTTCTCAAGACTTCATATCCGGCTGTCCGAAACTGGTTCATTTAAAATTAATGGTGGTTCTGGTAGACCTAGATCAGTTTCTTCTCCCGCAGTAGAATTAGATATTTTGAGACGGGTAGAAGACAACCCAAATATTAGCACCCGAAGACTTGCCGCAGAACTGAACGTCAGTCATCCTCTCATTTGGAGAATTCTGCGGGAACAGCAGCTCTATCCCTACCACATTCAACGCGTGCAAGTTCTTGCTCCTCTCGATTATGATGCACGTAGGGTTTTTTGTCATAGGGTTTTACGAAAGCTGGCAGAAACTCCTAATTTTGCGACTCAGATTTTATTTAGTGACGAGGCTGGGTTTACAAGAGACGGAATATTCAATTTTCATAACAATCACGTCTGGGCAGATGAAAATCCCCATGCTGTTGTTGAACTGCATCACCAAAACCGTTTTTCGCTAAATGTTTGGCTTGCTATTTTTGGAGACTGTTTAATTGGTCCAGTACTTCTCCCTAATCATTTAACGAGACAAGTATACTTGGATTTTTTAAGAAATAAATTACCCGTTTTGTTGGAAGACGTGCCACTTTTTAACAGATTAAATATGTGGTTTATGCACGATGGAGCTCCTGCGCATTTTTCCATCGTAGTTAGAAATTTCTTAAATCAAGATTACAACGCGAGATGGATAGGAGGGGATGGACCAACTGCATGGCCTCCTAGGTCCCCTGACCTGACACCTCTAGACTTCTATGTTTGGGGGCATCTAAAACAATTAGTGTACGCACGATCTGTAAACAATTTGGAAGAACCCAGGCAACGAATCGTAAATTGTTGCGAGGAAATTCCGAGGACTCCAGGAATTTTCGAAAGATGCGTCGATCTTTCATAAGAAGGTGTGGAGCGTGCTTAGAAATGAACGGTGGACATGTAGAACAATTTCTTTAGTTTTACTTTAAATAAACATTTGTTTAATTTGCATTGCGATCAGAATTTCTTTGAAAATTTTTATCCTACTAAAACAATATGCAATCGACTATATGTGAAAAACAGTTGAATTGCGGACCCATGTTGACTAAGACTTTTTTGTTTATTTCCACCAGTACTACAATTGGGTAAAATATCCGACAACCTTTTTTTAACACACTGTATAAACCGCGCGTTTGACGGTAAGACAAGCAGTGCTCTTCTTGTTATCCCCAGTCTAGCAGTTGGCGTCGGCACAGCTTCTGACACAACGCAGGCATTCTACCAGTCTTCTTTGACAGTCATGTTGAGATTCCCAGTTATTCTCGGCCTGGCAGTTGGCATAGGCATAGTTTCTGATACAAGGTGGGTATTCTACCAGCCTTCCTCGCTCTGACAGTTGTGTCGGTAAAGCTCTCTGATGCACGCAGGGATTTAAGCCGGCACAGTTTTCTGGCCCGACATAGCACCGAACTTGTACGTTAAAACTGTCTCCATATTTTTGACCTGACCCAGCTGTGTAGATTCCCATTTCATGTTGTCACCAGAATTAAACCGTTAAATTCCGCATCTAAATTTAAAAGCGCTCTCGCGAATATTTGTTTATATTTACGACCGTATACACATGCTTTTGTTACTCACCTGTTTTATCATTGTACATACTTGATGTCTTCCACATCGATTTCTTAGTAATAAATTCTTGATTTAAAACACGCTTTCACGGTTTAAATTGTTGCGCACACCCCGATCGTGACCCTGGACGGCCCCGCTCTCACAACGACAACTACCACTCTGGGGATGAAACGTTGTTGCAACGACGAATTAAAACACACCACCCGCCAATCAAGTTTACATGCGATATTCCGTTCGACAGTCGACTCATATGGCTGGCGCCGCCGTGCGGCCACGAGGCGAGACCGCACGAAAAGATTTACACATTTTGATAAAGGTCAATGTAAAGGTAAGGTAGCAATATGTAGTAGGCTTTAGAAAATCAGTAAGTAAATGAAAAGCACTTCAGTAAAATAGAGAGAAGATAGTAGGCACTAGTAAGCATCGTCGCTACAAGTTACACAGGGTGCGGCAAGCAGATTAAGCAGGTATGAGAGGTAATAAAAATGTAAAGGTGGTGTACAGGAGAAAACGTTTTTAATTATGAATTGAATAGTATATACTATTTGAGAATCATGAAGCTTTAAAAATAATATCCCCAAAATGGTGGCCGTTAGCAACATCATGTGCACGGCCTCATATCTTACAGATTCCTCTAACCCAAGATCAATTTGTGTTGAACAGCATTATTGCGCTGAATGTTGAAGTGTCGCTGAAGTGCTCTCTGCGTTGGGACCGCAGGTCGGATATTCTCAAAATATGCATGCATGGCAAAGCCATGATGTGCTCTCGCGCAAAGAATGTTGGTTACTGAAATGAAGTGACCAACGGAACGGAATGAGACCACACGCGTCAGTCTACCCCTACCACCGCGCAAATATTCAGCTCTCCAAACCGCTTAATTTCTTCTACCGCATCCTGTAAATTGAAACGTTAATCCAAAATGAATTACTTATGTTATAGCAATGCACCACCCTGCTTCCTCAGTTTACAAAATGTTTTTGGTTATAATAGGATTACTGTTCAACATTGCTTGCATTACGGCAATGATTCCACGCCTCTAGATCTGTACGCTTGCAGCAACTGGACTTTAATGGAATGATAATTGTAAAACTTTAGTATCCTCTGTGCGTGATGGTACCGCTCTATTAGGATTGCTCTCCATAAAGTACTGCTGCTTTACGCTCCTCGGAGAAAATTGGAAGCACGTACGGTAAACACCGAAGAAGTAATATTTAAACATCTTTAGATACTGCGAACCTTTTCCGATAACACCTTGTTCGATCCTAACAAAAAAGGACAACAACAAAGATATCGGTCATAACATTGGATCGGGGTAGAGTCGATATATATTTACAAAACTTATTTTCCTCTCTTTTGCTATGATATATAAGTTGCTTTCTTCTTACAAAAATAAATGTTATAATTTCTAGGTTGTATAATGTCGTATTGCAAAAAGGGTCTTTAAATCTTCAGTACCTGTCGTGTTGAGTAAACAAATATTTTTTGATAAACTTTTGTGGAATATCTGTTGGTAGTCTGCAAGGGAGCGTAGGTAGCAAATGCCTTAAAAGAGTGAGTAAACGTTTACTTAATTTTGAAAAGTCAACAATATTTAAATATGTTCTTAAGTACATACACACTTCTATATTCTACTTTATTTTATTTGAATCCAGACCAATATGTTCTGGAATGACGGTATACAAAATTGTAAAGTTATAGGTTTAGCTACATAGATGCCAATGCATCGACCATGAAATCTTTTGTTCATTTCGTGTCCCAGAAACGAATCAGAAAGCGAGAAATACGTAATTCATGAAGTTGAATGTTCCGCGATATCATTCGAAATACAGATTGTAGAACTATGTACGCAAGCAGCAGTTGTTCGTTTAATGGGTAAAGTTTGACACCCCTTCCCCATGTCATATATTTCCATAATTTTGTTGTCGAGAGGCATATATTACATGTAATGGAAACTCGTACATTGTAAAGTTGCTTATCTCCAATGTTGAAGTATAACGTTAAATTAAAAGTTATTTGATCAAATATCCATATAAACAGTGTTCAGTCGATTGTGTGCTCCGCATCAGAAGGTTTCGAGAATTCGAGATATTTAATTAGAAGTAAAACTTTTGAATACCAGTAGGACAATTGAGTTTTTCTTAAATTATCAATTTCTTTTTAAAGAAAGTTTCTATCGTTTCATTTCTGGAACTAAATGACGAATGTAGAAATTATTTGAAAATTTAGTTTTCTTGCTCAGAGCAATAACTTATATAAAATTATTATTAACTCCCATCTGATTTTACTACTCATAGAAATGTTAAGCGGCACATGCAATTTATAGACGTGTTTCACTAGGATGAAGCAATCTAGGTATCTTAGTTTCTTGTATACATTTTGTGTATCTACTGTTTCAAGCCACATTGATAAAGAATTTTCGATGAACAGTTTAACTGGGCGACTGGGTGCTGGAAGATTGTTAGAGGCTGAATTAAAACAACAGGAGCGTGTTGTATAGAAAACGGTTCTTTAATATAAATATTGTATTAAATGTGTATAATGTGAGCGTAAAAAGCGCGTCAGGGTTAGCCATCGAACTGTGTTCTTTGTGTAGAGCCACTTCCGCGTGCGCGCTGAGGGTGGTGAGGGCGCTGGTGGTCTGACGCTGCATCACATCGTCTTGTGCAGTGACGGACTTAAATCACTGACCATAGCCAAGGTGCACAAGCGGACACAACTAATTGAACGTGGTCCGTCTAACAAAGATAGAAGACAAATAAATCAGAATAAACACTCACTTGCACATGCGTAGTGATAAAATTTAAGATTTTGACAATTTGATTATTGTTCTACGTTATGTTACAAGCTTTTATTTGAAATACACATATAATAAACTCGTTTTACTATAAGATTTGCACATTCTCTTTCTTATTGCATCGAATAACAGAAGGCAGGAAATGATCTATGTTATGAACGTAAACGGTTATACTTATATTCTCAGTTTCTTTCTGTCCTTTTCCTGTAGATTAATATAACTCTGTCACATAACACATTTGCTGGCAGCACACATTTCGAGCCTAACCTTGCCATTTATTCACAGAAATGCAGAAATTCGATATTTACGAATTCCTTTTTTACTTATCAATGTGCTTCAATTCCTGTGGAGTATAAAGTCTTTCAGTTATTTGATTTGTAATCATAATATTTTCTTAAATATTGTTAGTAAAGCAAAACGATTCGCCCGCACTCGGCGCCTTAGAAACCGAGAGAGGCAGTGCATATGAGCTGACTTATCTCATCATTCAGTAAATCGGTTCTTATAGAGATATATCAGTACCTCTATAAAAACCGATTTTTTAAATAGCGAGTCTTTATCTGCAGGCGACAATGGCAGCTTTACGGACTGTTAACAGTAGAAAATATTTAACATATATATTTAGAAATAACGTCGAAGAAATTGAAATCCTAATATTTACCAAAATAATTTCGCTAGATAATTAATGTATTATTGAGAAAAGTAACTGACTGATTATTAACTATAAGAGGAAAATTTAATACTGTAGTCAGAGATCGCACGCAAGATGCTTTGAATTTGGTATCAAAGTGGGTGAAGCACGAAAGCTTATGTGTTAGCTCAAACAAAGCAAAGATACGGTGTTTACAAGTCGCAGGAATTTGGAGGGGCTCGGACCCCTAAATAATAGGTGGCGCAAAAGTCATCATCCTATCAGAAGATGCCATAATTTTTGCAAATGGCGGTAAATGTCAGTTCTGCTTTGACATTTGTGAAGTAAACAGATACAAAATACACGTCAATAAGACATGAATTGCTATACCCCTCAAGAACGCTGAATAATTGTTTCGACTTTTATGCGTAATTATTCGTCGGTGGTGTTGGCACAGCGTGAATTTAGACGTAGATTTCCCGGTCGCCCGACACCAACTGGGCAAACACTACGGCGTTTAGCTTCTCGCCTAGACAACGCGAGATGCTGCAGGTCTGGGCGGCCCCGGAGCAGCCGTTCTGACGTGAATATCGCGGCTGTAGCTGAAGATGTCGCAGAAGACCCCGGAGTATCGACCAGAGGACGTGCCACACAATTGGGCGTCAATCGGCGGTCTTTACACAGAATTTTTATGAAAGACTTGAAGATGTTCTCTTATAAAGTGCAGACAGTGCATCGACTGCTAGCCGTTGACCGCCAAGCGCGTGTAATCTACGCTCACACCATACTGAATAACGACCACGAGGAAGACAACTTTTCATCGAAAATCATCATGAGTGACGAGGCCCATTTCCATCTCTGTGGATACGTGAATAAGCAGAATTATCGCTCCTGGGGCACCGAAAATCCCCGTATAACACACGAAGAGCCATTACACCCGCTCAAAGTTACTGTATGGTGTGGTGGGGGCATCATCGGGCCTTATTTTTTCGAAAACGCCGCGGGCCAAACGACTTCTGTGAACGGCGAGCGCTACAGAGCCATGCTCAACGACTTTCTCGTTCATCGACTGGACGAATTGGGGCTGGAGAACATGTGGTTGCAACAGAATGGAGGAACGGCGCATACTGCACAAGCCACAACCGACATTCTGAGGGCTGGATTTCCGGGTCGCCTAATCTGTCGTTTTGGTGATTTGCAATGGCCGCAAGATCGCCCGATTTAACTGTTCTAGACTTCTTTTTGTGGGGTTTCTTAAAGTCATGAGTCTATGTCAACAAGCCTCAAACTCTTGAAGCGCTTAAAGAGAATATCCGTCAGGAAAGCAGGAATCTATCGCCAGCACTTCTGGCAAGAGTAATGGAAAATGCCATAAATCGGCCCCGTATAGTCATCAACTCTGGCGGCGGCCACTTGGCCGATATCATTTCTTCTACTTGATGAAAAAAAAAAAAAATTAGACATCAAATGAACACAATCCAAAAGCAAAACTAAAGTTTTTCGTTTATTATTATATCAATCCACAGATTGTGCAAATTTTTCTCCTCATTGTAAAAATTTCATCCGCCTATATATAATTGTCCAATATTTTTTACTTTCTAAATTTGGATTATACAGAAGCTATTAGTTGTCTCGTCAATTTGCTCGATTTCCAAAAATCAATGGGCTTCCTCTTACAATCATTGTCTACACTGTAAACTACTACTAACTGATAACACTTCAAACCTACCTTTATGGTAGCTTTATTTACAACGTGGGTGCCAAACAGAAATTTGGTAGAAAATGTTACTTTCAGTTGAATTATCTTACCACAGTATGGTTACACGAAACGTATTTTTGGGCGAAATTGTCACTTTTTATTTATATAAGCTGCTAAATATAAATAGTAAATACGACCAAATGAAATAAGTGTATATGGACAAATACTGTTGCGCAAGTCACCAGTGTAAAACTTCGTATACGAATGAAAATGCAAATTCAAATATCCAGCCATAAACAAGTGAAAACAATCTGGAGATAAAAAATAACTATAAAAATTACATGTAAACTGTTACATTTTTCCACTAGCAAACTAGAATGAACCTGTTTACTTATAATTTTTGTCGTTGTTTTTTCTCCAGACTATCTTTACTTGTTTAGGTCTAGATATTTGAATTTGCGTTTTCATTCGTATACGAAGTTTTACATCGGTAACTTGCACAACAGCTTAAATTCCATACATTGTTTTTGTATTTATTTTAACGTATTTGTATTTGTCCATATCAATTTTATTTCATTGGGTCGTATTTACTATTTATACCCTCTCGGTTACTCGGTCACTTTATCATACTCCCTTGTGGCTTGACGTTTGCAATAATTTGACCTCCAACAAATATTCTTTTTCATCTACTTGGCAAAATGTATGCAACGCACATAAGGCGGGTGTGTGGTTCGTCAGTGCTTTAATTCCCTAACAAAACAGTATTTTCACGTATCTCACGTACAAAGCCAGCGACTTGGAATGCACCAATATTTGCGCCAATCTCTGGTGTGTAGTGGTGACCTACTTCTTCTTTGAGGGTAGCATTTCCGGAATATAATCCGTTGAGAGCGAAAATCACGCGTCCATAATTCGATACCCTCGTTTAAAACGTCATATCACGTCTGTCACCACACGCTCGGGACAATGGAACTTAATTCGGAGGCACCTAAGACGATCCGTGGTGCTTCAGAAAGGTAACACATTGTTATCCTTCATAGAACGAAAGCGAAGTGATTTCACGATTGAAATATAGTTTCCCAAAGAGGTGAATTTTCAAAAATTCTGCATGTACAACATACTTTACTAATTCCTATCTATTATTTTATTGATTGTTTTTAGATATAATGCATCACTTGTTATAAAATAAGTGATCCGTCGCAATTCAAATATTTTTGCCAATAGTTTTTCTCTCTCGAATAGCGAAATAGCGTTTCAGTTTATTATAGTCTTCGTCACAGCACACAAAACTTACATGATTGAAGTCTATTTAAGAACAGGTGTGATGGTTTACTGGCAAGGATTATATGTGTACATCTCAAGTTGCAAATTTAAAAAATGGATGCCGAGAAAATATGGAACTGACCCCATACAATTCCAATATTTTTTTTTTCCAAAAGCGGTTTTCCTTTATTGGTTTAGTTTTGGTGTTTCGTATGTCAAAGTGAAAGGGCCTTTCAGTGCTGAAGGTGCTTTTGAAGATATTGATATCAACTCAACAAAATTCCGTTTATCTACCACCCCCAATTCACTGACATCTGTTGAGAACTAGAAAGTTTTGGTTATTTAGAGGTGCCCGTTATTTAGAAGGATCCGTTGAGTAGAGTTTTGGTAGCACTTCTTCTTCGTAAATGATCATGTACAGAAATCAGTCAGAAAGTGATATTAGTGTGTTCAAGATACCAAATTATTATTTTAGAGCAATCTCCACAGCTTAAGCTTAAGCCTACCAGCGTTTAATTGTGTAGGTATATGGTGACTTGAATTTATAAATCATGGATATTAATTACGAATTACCCAAAGAATTGCTTACTATTTAAATTGATTCTTCTTGGCTTATATTGTATCAATATACTGTATTTTGTGAAATTCTGACTAATAACTTACATGATCGTATAGATTTAATTGACGTAACCATGGATTTGACGGCGTGCTTGTATTTTGCAACTAGTGTTCGTTGTTGGGAATTTTTAATTCGGCCGTAACTGTGGTAACAAAGAGTCTAGCCGAATAAGCATAGTGAACTGGCCCCCAGAACGGATGTTTGAAAAAAGTTATGCATGGGCACTAACAAGTCACACACAATTGTTTGCTTCCTTAACTTATTATCTAAGAAAACCACCTTAACATTATTTGACCGAATGAACAATTGTGCAATGCCGGAAAATCAGTTGGAGATATTGATTGGCTTCACATGGGAAAATATCACAGAACTAACAATTTTATTAACTTTAATGCGAAATACGAATTTTCGCACAGTTGCACAAGCACTGATTTGTTTTTTATTTAAATTAAGAACTGGAAATACAAATAAAATGATTGCTAGTGTTCTTGGATTGTCATACGAGCAACTGGTGCCACAATTTTGTAAGACAATTATTAAAAGTTTTGAGAAAGATATTTTTCTCTATTATTTCGGTGTTAATATAATATGCCACCAAAAGTTAATAGTAAACACAACAGATACTGCCAAAAAATTATTAAATTCTTCAGAAGATCAGCTTATATTAATTTGTGATGGCATATATACCCAACACCAAAAAAGTCAAAATCTGTTTTCGAGTATTCAATGTCTTCTAAATTATTAAATTTTTCCTGCAGCAATTAAAGATATTGCTTACTGGATCCTACCAATTCTCGTAAGTTGTATTTTATTTGGCAGAATTGATGGATGAAAAAAAGCAACACTTGTATATAATTTTTTTTACTTTTTTACATTGGATTATTTTTTATTTTTGGATTGAAAAGATAAGAAACTTAGAAATTTTATACTTAACGGTACTTTAGTGACGATAAATAAAAGGTGCATAATGCAGTAGATATGTACATATATACAATAGGAATACTAATGGTCACTCGCTTGTTTAATATTAGCACCATTGTTTTTAAACAAGCTTTATGACTATGGCAGATAGTAGGATTTTCTCGCTACCACTTTCCTACATTGATATTACATTGTCAAAAGGTCGACAGTAATGGAAAGTAAAACAACCAGGTAACGAAATGAGCAGTATGACTGTATCTAAGAACCAAAAAATACATTACCCCGCTGAAGGTCAGTTACCATGCAAGGCCACTCACCATGGCAGGTCACCTATCGCAGCAGGTAACTTTCCACACATGGTGTCACAGTCGCTATGTCAGTTATACTGACGTTTACATATGTTGTCTGTCACAAATGTGTCAGTTGTGTTTTTATTTTTATTAAATATTAATGTATAATTATTGAGTGTTGTGCTTGTGGTAGCGAAAAAAAAATTAATGCGCATCCATATAGGGTAAGTTCTTTTTTATTCTCGGTGGCTTGTTGTCCACAGCTCCCCCATTTATCTCTACTCGGAACGCAAATAACTATTAATATTTTTTTTATGATTATCACTTGATTCATGATATTATAGGCACAAAAGATTAACAACAGCAGATAGGTATAATAAGCATAGAGATGGTCATAACTCGAATTTTTTTTTTTTAATATGTTCCACGCATTATTTTTTAATCAAACTTATAGGAGTTATAGTATATACAATTAGTAATATTTTGTATTTTTTTTGGTGATTGTCACTCTGAAGGAATCATAAAATGCATAATTTTAAATATTTCAAAGTAATTTTTTTTTTTGATTTTATGAATGAAATTTTTTCAAAAAAATATATAATGTACTACGGTTCAATATCTAACAGATGGCGGCAGCGCCGTTTTTCTAAAGAGAATAGTTTTCTAGGAAAAAAAGTTAAAGATAGGCCTGTTTGGGGCACATTTTTCTGATTATTTCAAGGTCAGTGGGGAGTCAGGGCGTAAAATACCCCTATATTACCTTCTTATGACTTGTCAGTGCCCATGCATAACTTTTTTCAAAAATCCGTTCTGGGGGCCAGTTTACCATGCTTACTCGGCTAGACCCTTTCCTATTTTTTTTTTAAAGTTGCCCGTGGGAGTTTTCCTCGGTATAGATAGTTTGTTGAAAACAAAAAGAGAACTGTCTTCTTTTTCGATCTTCTGAGAAGTAGAGTATTATATCGAAATATTGTATCTAGAAAATCGTTAAAAATTTGTTTCTTTTTTTATTTACTTACTCTGAATGATAGTACCTCTTGTTTGGTGCACAGATGATATGTAACCAGTTATTTTATGATCTGAAACCTCCCCTGATTTAATCCTAGAGTTTTGAAGAACAACATTTGCGGCAAGTTTGGCTGTGGGTTTCCTTTTGGTGAATAGGTCGTTTCTTGAGAATTGAAATAACTTCTGTAATTCGGAACTTAGATTGGAGGAGTTATTTGTACCTATAGTCAGCAAAATTATCATTTTTTTTAACTATTTGATTCGAAATACGTAGAAGGTATTTCAAGGTTAAATATTTGTTGATTAATTTTAATATTAGCTTTAGTAATTTGCTATGTTTGGGGTTGGTAAAGATCCTTTAGGCTGTTCGTGTATGATTTTCCTGTCACTATATTATATTTTCATGTGTTGGCGCATTAACTTATGAAAAGTCGTTTGGTGGGAAGTTTGAATTCACTTGTGGTCGTAATATGACATAATTAAATTCTTAGCCTGAATTGAGCTAACAGAAATCTTTATTATTGTGATTTTTATATAGTAAATTATCCTACTCACCTGAGAGTATATGTGGAAATCTTATATTTTTGTCAAATTTCGTTTGCAGTCACACTAATTTATAATACATATATATGAAACGTATAGGAAAACATTACTTCATGATAACTAAACAATCACATTATAAATTCATTGATATTAATGGTATATCAAGAGTTGTAAAGAGCTTTAGCCACTGCGTCCCACGGCTCATGAGTTTTTTCCTAGTCGTTTAGAGGAGAGCGTAATTATATGAGAGGGGGGGAATTTACAACTAGGGCCACCTGCAAATTGGGGTGTGGTTTATTTGTGAATTTGTAAGGAGTATCACAGATGACTCTGAGTTGTATTCAATAGAATTAAACACCTTTATAAAGGTGAATCTCAGTCCCGAAACGTCGCTTATTGTAAAAAATTGCTATATAGTGAATTAGATGTTATTGCTCAATTACACGTTTTTATTTCTTTCTACCATTTGTGAAAGATTGTTACAGTGTAAAAACGCATACGCTATTCCAATGGAATATACGTCAAGTATTAATCTGTGTGTTTCTGCTATAATAAAACATCGAACATTATATATTTTTTTAATCAAAATATGTAAATATTTTCTACATTAAGTAACTTCTACCTATGATAACTATATTTTGTATTATTCTATACCATTCCGCTCCGAATTAGTTGTCATATTTGAAATGTACTTTGTGTGCAAATGTGATAACAAATTTGGAACAGATAGACAAATAAATTAGTTTCCATTTTTACGGGATATATGTATGTAGTTCAAAATAAATGGATTGTTTTACTATTGACACGAGCTAATTAATGGCGGGTATGAGAAAGCAAACGCCGCCATATGCGCCATCACTTTGGTTTCTTTTGGAGGAAAATATATGAAAATGAATGGAAGTTTGTGGCAGTATTGCTTCAATATTCATGGCGGCTTATCGTCGCAAGATGCGCACATGTAACTCATTCTAAGTATCAATTATGTACACAAAAACTCAAAACCAGGCCGCGAATTTGAAGAAGTCTTGAATAATAGCCCAATTTCTTTAACACGTAAGCATATATGGTGCGAAAGTGAATTTATCCCAAAGGTTTGGAGAAAAATTAGAGTCGCCTGGGAAAACCCGAAAAGATACGGCCAATTTGGTGGCAACACACCAAAACAAATGGAATATGCTAGTGCTCTCATTTTCATATATTGTCTGGATAATAGATGAAGTGAAATACCCCGATGTGACCCTTAATTTGAGACTCATCTGGAACGAACACTTACAAAATATTACCAAAAAAGCTACTCTGAGCTTTATGGCAGCAAGACGCACACATGGTGAGATTTGGGGTCTCAAACCAGACTTGCTAACCCATCTCTAAATACGCTGCTTTGGTGTGGCCTAAAGACCTACAGACAAAGGAAAGGACTCAACTAAGCAAGGTGCAAAAAGATGCATGCATAGGCATATCAGTGGCTATGAAGGCTACACCTACTACAGCTAGATCCAAGGTAAAGCCAGAATGTAACAGGACCACCTGTAGATTAGGTCATACGGCAATCATGAGGTGTGCGCGGGGATACGCAAATGGACCGCATATCTGCCTTGCGAATCCATTCCGCGCAATCATTCTAGACAGGAGTGAGTAGAGCATGGTATTTATTGTATTACGCTCGCACAGTTTATTCATGGTCTATACCTCTTTCTTTATGTACGCCTCTGTCCAAATTTTAGTCAAAACTTTTGGCTTATATAGTACATACCTACATATGCACTATGTGGATGGATATGGTACTATATTTAATTTTATCGGAATGAGCACAAACTTAAAAAAATCAGCAGAAATATCTGAAAAACGGTTTAGTTGTAACGACGACGTTTGTTTTATTTCGGGGTCTCTTTGGTTCGGTGCTGATGGAATTCGCCCCTTATTCTTTAAAACCTTGCTTATGGGCTTTCGATTACTTACTGCATGTTGAAAAAGGAGGTTCGTCGTAAAGTCGTTTGGTGGCGCTGATCGTCGGTAAATTACAGCCTCATGCCTGTTTGAATAGTGTGGCGATTTATTCACGCCGTTACAATAAATTCTTAACCTCGAAATGAGTTGAAGAAAGTTCAGGGTTCGGACTACGCAACGAAACAGTGAAAGTGCATCATAAATCAAACGTTTATTTCTATATAACAAATGCAAAGGACATTGAATATATATACAGCAAGAAAAGGTAAGTAAACAACTGTATGTATAATCCTATGCATGTAAAAGTATATAGGGTGGTGAACTTTCAAATATTTACGGGGTTTCGGTAACGCTTTTGAAGGTTAAACTCGGAATCTAATAACTTTGTTTCGGTTAATAATGTAAGGCGATAATCTATGTACAGGGATCGGTCGAGAAACACGCGATTGGTTTCCGTGGGCCACGACGGTTAGATGACGGTGATGGTGCTAAATTAGGCGGTACAGTAATTACTATGAATGAAACACTAGGAGCGTCAGAAGCTGTGCCGGCGCAACGGCCAGAGCCGAGAAAGGATTGGTAAAATTCCTGCGTTACGCCAGTGGGCTTTGCCAACGCTACAATCAGGCCGATCAGACCATCAAGCTCGACGGGTATCAGAAGCTATGCCGACTCGCCATTCGGAGCGGACGGGAAAGATGTCTGTGTTACGTCGGTGAGCTTCGCGAACGCTACAATCAGACCGGGATTAAGGAGCTGAACCGGTATCAGAAGCAATGCCGACACGCCAATCGGAGCGGACTGGGAAGGACTCGGACTGGACTAGACCGTTTTGTTACAAACGCAAGGTTTCAATACGCTTGCAGTTCTCCCCACGCAGTCGCGATGGTGCGATTCGGGCTTCCGTGAATCGGGCACCGTCGGCGGGGATGACATTCGCGTCGTAAACAAATATTAACTAAATAAAAACTTGAAATAAGATAACATGCGCTAGCAACACCACCGCCCATGGGAAAATCAATCAAAATAAAACGACTTAACGGTTAATTCAACTGAAATCAAAACTGGATACTGAAATGGATTTTCCCATGGAACGGCACGTTACATAGTATAGAGAACCCTAATGCAAATTGTTGTGAAATTATACCAGAAATTCAATAAATTAATCAAAAACTATACTGGTATTTTGATTAATATAAGAAAATTGATATAAGCACCCTGTATAGCTTTAAATAAATGCTTTTCTGCTAATCGCTGTAATTACTATGATGCAATTTTTATATTAAAAATTTTACCTCGTGTAGGATTTTTTAATATAAAAATTGCCTCATAGTAATTACAGTTATTAGCAGGAGAGCATTTATTTAACAATTTCACACTGTAAGAAGTTTCGTTCGTTGCCCTGTTTAGCTGTAAATATTTCTTTAAAAAGGTGACGTTTGACTATAACTGTGAAAGTTTCAAACTTAGATTTTTAGTAGAAGTTCCAGAGATTCTAATGATATGGTTCGCTTAAAAATAAAAATTAAGATTCTCTAAAATTACTTAAATTACACAATATATTATATTATTTGTAATGTATACTTGTTGAAGAATATTAATACGTATTTAACAATCATCTTTTAATAGTGCGATAAGCTAGAGAAGTTCCATTTGTTCGGTTCGGGTGTACATTAACGCTTTGCGTCGTCGTTCGTCTGTAATTACCAGGCGTGAGCACTGAGAAATGAGAAGTGAACGCAGACGAAAGAATGAAAGCATGCGCCAGACACGCCGTGTTGATAGGCGAGCGATGCACGCACTGGGAAGAACGAATTTACACAGCCGTGTTCACTCAATCTTTTGTTAGCTCTCCAGTCAGCGTTCAAACAGAGGCTGGCGAATGAACGCAACGTTCGTCTCCGGTACTATATCTATATTATCGAAGGTCCTATCTTCCATTAGGTGTAAGGATAGGAATATTTGAATATTACCCCAGAAATATTCAATGGTTTCCAACTGGAAAGGTATGTGACTAGATGCAAGTTTATGTCAAAAATATTGAAAGTTTAATAAACTTCATTTTCGAGTTAAAGAACGACGCTAGCATTACAAATGATAAAAGTGCCCTTCAAGAACTTAACTTAGTACAGCAGTTGAATTATATTCAGCATAATACTAGATGCAATTACTCATTTTAAAAACCAAAATGTACCGCTAGAAGAACATGTTGCGAAGCTAGAGGAACTCCCCATAGTTTACAAGGTATGAGTTTAGGTGTCAGTTAAAACAATGAGTTGAAAACATATTTCCCAAAACTCCTGATCTAAATATATTAAAAATAATCGAGGAAGAGACTGTAAAAAATGTGTTCCATATTTGCATCTTCCGCTATTAAACAGCATAGATATTGAAGAAACATGTTCGCGTTGTAAAGATTTGTTGATGCCAAGGCAACAAAATATCATGGCGGATAGTTAAAAATGTTTGCGATACAGATGTTTCTACTTTGCTGGCTTAACTTCTACTGTTTCACTGTCGGATCGCATCAGTAGTTTGCCATCTATTTGCTGCCACGGTGCCATTACTATATATAGGTACAGAGTGGGTATTTTCGAGCACTTGATGGATATAATAGTGACAGCTGATCGATTGTAAGTGGGAGAAGCTACATTAAACTCCTGCCGTACCCAGTTAAATGTTCACCTGAAAGATATTTAAAAATATTCGCAAAACATTTATTGGATTATAGGTGCCGTTTACAGGAATGAATATTTGCCAAGTATGACTATTATTAGGTTTTGGAAGCATTTTTCACATATAATTTTCAATGACAGCTTCATTAATAGCATGAAAAGTAAAATAAATAACCAGAAATTCTAAAACATAACTGTGGCAAATTCTTAATAAAAGAAATAATACCTTTCAACAAGTACAAAATTTTAAATTCAACTAATGGTAGATAGATGGCTCCGCCCTTTTTAATTTCGTAGTAGTATGAAGATGAAATGTGGTAAAGAAAAATACGAACAGTTGATTGAAACAAAATTTCGACGTAAACAAGGTAATTAAAAATCTACCCAGCATTGCGTAGGCGCAAATTCTAAATTTTTTTTCACTTTTAATCCTTTGGCGGCATCTATAAAGGTCAAATTCTGCGAACGTTAATCTCTGCGCAAGCCGAAAAGGTAACGGCATCTGTGTCGCATACAGTCAAGGGTATTGTCTTTCGAGATGATTGTCCGCTCCGTCGCGGATTATGATGGCACTGAATTTTCGAGTGTAAGAATGCAATAACAAACGTATGTTGCTATTGCAATTGGACACGACACAGATATTGTGTTGATCGTTGTAATCATAGGGAATCTCATATGTCGAACAAAGGAATGGGAATATCGGTGTATAAAGTAAAGATGGAATAAGTCATTCTCTCACCAGTACTATAGCACACTAGAATATTGCGTATACTCTTTTCCTATTATAGCAAACTGACTTCATATTTGCATTTTTTTTTTTGTTCTTTACTTTAGTTTATCGATTATTCGCGGACGTGTAGATGGTACATGCCGCCTATCTGCATATAAAAGGAGAGGAGTAGCAATTATTTCCGCTTCCTTTAACTATCTTCGCTAACTACTAATTATTTTTCAGTGACAGGTATCTTAAGATCTACGAGAGTAAGACATCTCTCAGAAAGAACTGGTAAGTATATAGTTAGAGCTTTCCTATTTTATTTTTCTTATTTTAAATATACTTACGAAGATGGCTTTGTCCAGATTATACTCCGGTACCGTCTTTCTCCAATATTAAAATCCAGTGAAATTTTCCGTTCAAATTTTTTGCTTTCAAACTTTTCACGTTGTGAAGAGGGACAAATTCAATGTTTGCGTAATAAAGACTTAGGAAGACAAGGAAGGAAGGTCACATCCCTTCTTAACAGATAGACAGTCTCACCTAAATTTGATGAAATATTTATTCTCCGTTAAGGCCATATACGTCGATCGATATTACGTAGTGGAAGTTCGGAAGTTTCAGATTCGACAGACTTTCAAGGGTGATGAATTCGTTTCGAACTCGAACTTTCAATGTGGTGGTGATTTTTTTTTTTAGTATATTTTTATTAATACGAAAATGATTTGTTGTTGCAAACTCGAACTATTTTCATTAGTTGTATTTGTAATTTAAAATACTGCAACTTCTAGTAAGACGCAAAATAAACACGAAGCTTAGTAGCTTATGTTTTAGCAAACTATTTAATATAGTAAAATAAAGCTTAGATGTTCGTGTTGTAATCAAACACGAATTATTGACACGGTGCGGTGTCTGCACATTATGAATTCCATTTCAATATCATAAATACGGGACGGCGCTCAGGCGTATCATGTAAATTAAGTTGCATATGGGCTACCTTGCAGAGGTGATTTAATTCGCCTCAAATTTACTATATTTGCTTTACTACCGCTGTAGATGTGGAGCTTTATATTGGTGATCAAACAATATTTATAAATAATTTTATTACACTGACAAAACCGAACAAACTTTATTTAAAGTTTTATTGACAATAGCAACGTAAATTGGAGGTATTACGTGTAAGCCATAGTCAATATTTGTTGTAATACGATTGTATAAATGCGGTAACCGTTGTTGAAAAATTAATAATTTGTCGAAGAATTTTCAATTACCAGTTGCTGGTCGCACATATTTAAACAGTTCTAATACACTATTACATGAGCTGCATGTTTTCTGTTTGGACCATTTGTATCATAAACAGCAGGCAGCCACGTCAAGGGCAACTCTAAAAGATGCAAAATTGGGGTTAAATTAAAGGGTATCGCAATATATTCGAAAAACCCTGTGTTCAGGCGGTCGTCGTCTCTCAGGACCGTCCACTTTCTCTCACTCGAATCAGACGTCTAGCGGGTTTCATTGAATAACGGCTAACGCCTAGTGCCCTGACGACCGCTTTCTTTTCACCTACGAGATGAAATTATTCAACTAATTTATTTTTCGATATTAAGACGATCATCCAACCCTATAATCAGAGTAATTTAATTACTAACTTTTTCAAACACACCCCGTGACTTGATCGTGCCGCTCTATCAGAGACGAAAGGGTATAGGACCCCAGGTTCCCCACACTAGCTGAAAAGTTCCGACCATCCACCTTCGATATATTCGAAAAGGTCGTGAAATTGGTCTATACGATGACCCCAGTCTTATCCATTAAAAAGATAAAGAAGTGTGTATAACCAATAGGGACCCTTAAAATTACCTAAATCAGTATGTACACCAGTGAGACATTTCGAACAGAATTTCAAGAAAATCACCTTACCAATTGGTTAAGCTTTTATCCACGGAACTGGATTTTGATTCAGTTTGGGGACTGTCGCTGATGATAAAAAAAACTAATAAAAACAAATATTAATTAATATTAATATTCGTTTTGGAATTGAAATGAATGGTTCCCTAAAAGTACCCCAACTAACATATACAGAGTGCGGCAGAACAGATTAGCGGCTTGGAAGGTTGAATACTTGGGTAGTAGTGGGGGTAAGCTAGTGCGTTTAGTTTCATTCCGTTCCGTCGGTTATCTCATTCCAGTGACCAGAGGGGAGCACTAGATACGATTTGTTTATATTAACGTGACCTCAGAATTAGGTGTGGGATCCCAAACATTAGACGGCACTGAATGCAAAGTAAACCCATGTACATACACCAGATGTTTTTGACAGCGGCAGCCATTAGTATTTTTGTGTGATTTTGGTTCTGAGAGGCAGCAAATAAAATAAATGGATTCAGCTTTCTCGTAATAAAAAATTATGGATCCTAATAATTATCATTAATTATCGATATTTATTTTCCAAGACACCTATTACATACTGATATTACAGGCAGTTTGTATAAATTGAAGGTATTTTCGCACCTTCATTATCATTGTAATATTTAACTCGGAACGACTAAAACAAAGAAATAAATGGAAAAATGAAAAATAAAGAATCAGCCAGATTCGAACCATGGTCCTACCACATACTATCATTGTGCTTTACTACTGCACCACTAGTACCTTGCAAACATATCTTGCATTCGAGTGTAGACTCTCGAACGCTGTAAAACGTAAAAAAATAAACGCCTGGTTTCCATGACTAATATTTTACAAAAGCACTCCAAGGGATTCCTTCTATCAACTAGCAGAGCCGGGATCAAAACTGAGATTAACATCAGTAAACAACAATCCCTTCGAAAGTGAAGCTAGAATAAAACCAATAGCTTGCCAATTTCACGATTACCCTAACAAGATTTGAGTTTATTCGGCAGAGTTACAACCTTCGAGAATTCCACAAAATTGCAGATATTTAAAAAACGGTTAAGTTTAATTACAGGGAAATTTAATACAATTTGATTACTAGATCAATCGAAATTGTATCGCTTTGTTTAAAAAATAAAAGTAAAATATCAACATCTTGTATACTCAGGCGCGTGTTTACCTATGGGTTGAATGGGATATCCGGGAGGCAAATATCCCTTTACTTGAAGTAAAGGCAGTGGTCGATATTGCTTTGGTACCTACTTGGAGGATCTTATTTTAGTCAATAACAGTAGAAGATGTTTTCTAAGTACTTTGCATTTCATTTACTATAACTTCCGCTTGCACCCAGCACTGGTGGAGCGGCCAGTTTAAATAACCTAGGGTGGCACTAACTGTAGATATATCACTGAGTATACCGGAGGTGCTATAAAGTTGAAAATACCTTCCTTCAGTAGATCATAATTAACCACGACTATTCTGCAAGATTCATTGTCCAAATTTCCACTTGAAATTTGAAAAATTCTAATGACAGGACCCTGATTGATACGTTTTTAATAATATCTACATACCTTAGTTAATGAATATTATGATATTACCCCAACTTTTATTATTTACGCATGAACACGTAAATATTTTCATTCTAAATTTCATCTGCCGATTAAATGAAATGAAAATTAATAATGCTTATGAAAATCAGGTGAAGAGGTTGCCATTGCACCGTACAATAATTTCTTTTAACCCCCACTTTACCATTAGTAATTCTATCTTGCTTTATATGATATTTCTAGGAGCAATAAGAAACTTCTATGCTACGCTAGAAGATGGATGCAGACGTAATTTTCTTTAAGACTCAGGGGACTTTACTATGCACGTTCCTTAAGAATAGACCACGCTTGTGCTCTCTAGACTTTAATTCGAAAAGTTCTTGGTTGCACCGAATTCATTTTCGGTTAGATTTGCATGTATATATGAAGTGGCGCTACCGTGCTAGTGCTTTACTCTTGGCGCTGTGAAATACTAGCATGAATGTTCGAAACTTAAATCTTAATAAGCGAGGAATTTAATCACTTAATTAAATAGCAAGAGCACAAAACAACTTTTTTTTTCTGTTTGCGTCATTTCAACTCGTGCATTTGTTAAATTGATCGAATATATAGCTCTAGTAAAAGCACTTTAATTTCGTTAAAAGTAACTCCCAGATATCTTCTGCGGAAAGGGAATGTTGACATTTTCGAATGCTCGAAGCTAAATGCTTTTATTGTAATTCTTATCAGACAAATTCTGCGTTATGTTTTACCCACTCCAGTTAACAAAGTGACGGGATTTTATTAATTCCGGGCTGTGTTATCTTGTTTCAATTTTTTTTTCTAATAATATATCAGTAATAACAATGCATTTTTGTTTATCATGTTTAATTAGAATCAGCAATTTGGAATTATGTGGTGAATAAAACCAACAGCGAAATAACCATGAAATAACTTCTGACAAGTGACAGTTGCAAAATGGTACTAAAAATATAAGCTTGAGGTAATAGGTTTTTAAGGTTAATTTCGACGAGATTTAAATTTTTTGAGCTGCAAATGCAATGTCAAATATAGCGAAAAATTTGTTTGCTGGGCATTCATTGAGACCTCAATTGGAAAGTGTTTTACTTGACGATTGTTTTCCTTTCACTGGGCGAGAATAAGACACTGCCATCAGTTCAATTAAAAGTAAGAAAGCAGCAGCACCAGATCAATTGCCTGGAGAAATATTAAAAGTTGTTCACTCACATAATCCATACCTGCTTTTGGACATATACAGGGTTAGTAAAAAGTCCCGGAACGGTCGAATAACTTTGTTATTTGAAAATTATGATTTCTGAAATTTGGTATGGGGGTATAGTTAATATAAATGCATTTTATGCAATAGAGTTAATATTTTTTTCACTTCCGATTTAATCGGCAATACGTCCAATTTTTTTTTTTTTAATGGAACGCCCAGATTTTTTTAACACTTTTGAATGCAAAATAAAAAACTACGTTCAGGAAGTATTAAGATGTTTATTTTTATTCACAAGAAAACAGTTAAAAAATTAAAAAAATGTCCTAATACAGAAAAATCAAGATACCTGCCTATTCAGGTTGCGATTACAATAATTGTTCAAAATGCTCTCCATTTACAATTTGACAAAAATGTAAACGGTCAGTAAAATTTCTTATTGAATTTTGTATTTGTTCTGGAGTGATGCGATTGGCTTCTTGAACTATTCTCTCTTCCAATTGTTCAAGATTATGGGGACGATTTTTGTACACTTGACATTTCATGTGACCCCAAAAGAAAAAATCCAATGGCGAGAGATCTGGCGAACGTGCTGGCCATTCGATTGCTCCTCTACGTCCGATCCAACGTCCCGGAAAAATTTCATTCAAATAATCGCGGACATTATGAGCAAAATGGGGGGGGAGCCCCATCTTGTTGAAACCAAAAATGTGCATTAGGGTGATCACCTATGTTTGCATTTGGAAAGAGGGCCGCAAGTGCTGGACCAACCTCATTTCGCAATAAATTTAAGTAGACGTTGCCAGTTAAATTTCTTCTTATAAAAAATGGTCCTATGATGTTGTTTCCAACAAGACCAGCCCAGACATTCACCTTTTGAGGACGCTGTGTATGGACTTTTTCAATCCAATGCGGATTTTCAATTGACCAGTAGCGACAATTATGTCTGTTCACAGTGCCGTTGAGACAAAACGTTGCCTCATCTGAAAAAATTATGTGATCTAAAACATTAGGCTGCTGCTCGATCAATTCCGTCATTGTTTCGCAAAATTGTAGTCTACGATCTGGATCATCTTCAGTTAACTCATGGACGGGATACATTTTATAGGCTTTCATTCTTGCTGATTTAAGAATCGTATGAGCAGATTTTTGAGAGATCTCATGAATTTGACCTAATTCTGTTGTGGACACGTGATGATTTTCTTCCACTGTAAGTAACACATTCAAACTAGTTTCTTCATCTGTTGCTGTTAATGGACGTCCCCTTCTAGGTAAATCCTTCACCTGACGAAAGACTTCAAACTTTTGAATTGTTCGGCATACCGTACTTTTACTAATGTGACGATCCGGATAAACAGTATTAAACAAAATACGAACCTCTTCAAAAGAACATTGACGATCACCATACCCACGCATCATTAATATCTCAATTCGTTCTGATTCAGTAAGTTTTTCTGCCATTTTCAAATGTGTCAATGTTTAAAATAAGTAAATTTATAGCGATGCAAAAGTGAAAACGCTTTTAAAATTGTCAAATGTGACGGCAAAAAGAATGCAAACACTAAACAACAACTTTTTTCAAAGGTACCTTGATTTTTCTGTATTAGGATTTTTTAACTGTTTTCTTGTGAATAAGAATAAACATCTTAATACTTCCTGAACGTAGTTTTTTATTTTGCATTCAAAAGTGTTAAAAAAATCTGGGCGTTCCATTTAAAAAAAAAAGTTGGACGTATTGCCGATTAAACCGGAAGTGAAAAAAATATTAACTGTATTGCATAAAATGCATTTATATTAACTATACCCCCATACCAAATTTCAGAAATCATAATTTTCAAATAACAAAGTTATTCGACCGTTCCGGGACTTTTTACTAACACTGTATAATGCAGCAGTGTTTCCATCCCGGTGGAAAACTGCGCGTCTCTTGTTAATTACTAATATACAAGGAAAGCCGTAGGATCGTTCTCCATATCAGTTCCTTTGCACGTTGGACTTAGCTGGTAGTTTTAGAAAAACTGATTGAATACAGGTTATGCATTGCAATCGAAGCCGCAGAAAACCTGTCACCAAGGCGGTATGGTTTTCGAAAAGGAGGATTCACATCTGACGACATTTATAAGAATTGATATTGTTAATAAAACGAAAGACTCTAATCATTTTCCGCGGAGAGTGGTTCTTTTAGTAACTCTAGATGTTAAAAGTGCCTTTAATTTGGCGAGATGGGTTAATATATGTACTTTATGCTTTCAGAAATAATTTGGGGAACCAGTCAATGAATGATCAATTACGAATCTTTGATGATTATTTATATAACCGAACGTTAGTCTATAATACTGAAGATGGACTAATAATCTCAGTTGTCATCTTTGGTGCTGCTCAAGGTTCTATATTAGGACTTGATTTGGGGAGCATCCCTTATGACGGTAGGTCAAAGTCACAAATGCCGGAAGGTGTAACTCTATTTCGTTAAGCGGATGACATTGTTGCTCTCATAACTGTTAGTGATGTTGAAATTGCTCAAGTACAATTAACTCGGCCAATGAGAAGTATCAATATTTGAATAGAGGAATATCGCTTTTCATTAGCTCTGCAAAAGACTGAGGTAGTCATCCTAAGGTAGAGACAATTTTCCCTATAAAAGTAGGGACAGAAAGTATAATAATCTCCTCAAAAATAAAATATTTAGGTGTAATCTTGATTCTAAATTAGGAGTAGATTTTTGACGCGAATTTTGATAAAATAGAAAGGAACGATAAATTTAGCACTCGTCAATCGTTGTTTTTCGCTCTTCTCTCATTGCAATAAGGTTGAGTTACAGTTTATTATACGCCAATAACTGGTGTGTATATAATAAACTGCATTTCCACAATTTATTCCGCGAATGTCTTATTGTTTATTATACTAGGTATAAACCAAGATTAACAGTTTATACAACTATTTTGGCATTATAAACTATTATTCAACGTTAGTGACGCAGACATTCTATCGTTTATTTTATGTCCCACAACATTTATTGAGTTGGTATTTATAAAGCCAAAATTGTTATATGAAGTTAAATAACGACTTGCCTCTCTCATGTGTACAACAATAAAAAAAGAACGATAGTAGCAAATACTCAAATTTATTTATCTGTTACTTGTAAGTATAAGAAGTTGTCCATGAACATTTTTCATTCCTGTTCTTTTGTACAATCTCTCCGATTTGCCATATGCAGTCCAGTGACAGGGAAGTCTTAAGATTTCAAAAAGATAACTGTGTCTGGTATGTACCAAAAGACTGCCACAATTGCCCCCACACCAAAAAATGCAGCAAGTACAAGAGGCTCGATTTTTAGAGGTATTCTTATTTCAGGCATGATTTTCACTATTAGCGTAATTCCCTTTAAAAGCAAGATCTGATATGCATGTTTTTCACTAATTTAAATTTTCTTCCTTCTAAAACTAGTCCATGAACTACGAAATACCCAAGGAATTCAATATTCTTTTTTATATGACAGATATTAAATAATCTATCTGTCATCACATCAATGACCATGTCATGAATGATATATAACGGTTATTTCTTAAAGTCACAAATACCATCCTGTTTAATATACCAAACTGTTATACAAACTCATTCAACACACAATCTGATTTGATATTTTTAGCTATTTGTAAAGCTAAACTGTCAATTTTATTAATTTCCATTTCACACATAAACGTCAAGACGAAATTCTAAACAATGCCGGAAATTTTAATTTACCATAGCTGTTTCAGTGCGTATAATACAATCAAGGGATCACGTTCCGTTATAGATCATATTAAGCAACCTGCAGGAAATGAGGTAGCTTCCTTAACATTTAATCGAGCAATGAGATGACTTTAAGGAGATTTGAACTACGTAATAACGCGGTGATGAGTTCCATGGGAGACCTGACACAGTGCAGACGTGCGTGTAAAGGTGCCGTAAATAAATAGAAGAAAATAGTTAAAACACTAAAAGAAATAAGGCGTAATAGTGTCACTACAGAGTTTTGAGTGGGTGAGCTTTTGTTAGCTACAACAAACAAAAAGGATTAATATAATAGTAGTAATAATATATAATAAGCTGAGAGAAGCAGGCCTTCTGAGGAGTCGATCCGGGGCCGGCTTCTATCGCAGCGATAAATAAGTAAACATACACTCGGAAAAACGCAAGGAGTGAAAAACAACAACCAAAACAGCTGGAGTTTGCAAAATATAAACAAGTAAACATACAGGGTCGTTGAAATAAACGAAGTCTGAGGAAACTGAGTGCGTGATACAAACGAGATAAATTAACTTAGCTAGCGTGCGGACGAGGTTATAAGTTGAGCGGGATTTTGGAAAACACTTGTGCGTGCGAAATAGAAGGTGATAAGAAGGATAGTTACAAGTAATACGAATGAGTAGTAAAAGGATTAAACCAGAGCACGACAGTTCTTTTGATGAAGAGGAGGTTTTTAAAAAAAGCAAAGCAACTATAAGATCACCTACAAAAGATAATAAAACCGAAATAGAGGGACAAGAGATGGAGGAAATAAGGAGATTATTAACAGAATTGAAGAATGACATCAAGATGGAAATACATGATCTAAAAATAGAAATAAAAGAGGAAAATAAGGAAATAAAAAGTGACATAAAAGATATAAAAGAAGAGATAAAGCAAAATAAAGAAGAAATGGTAAATTTTAAACTCGACATGCAGCGGATGAAGGAAGAATGGGCAAAAGAGAAGCAAGAATTGCAGAAGGAAAATGAGCTTATTAAAATGGAAAATAAAAAGATAACGGAAGAGATGAAAGAGATAAGGCGCACATCAGATGTATTAGAAAAGGAGAAAAAGAAAAATAATCTTATCATCAGTGGAATAATACTAGACACTGAAGATCCAATAGCGCTGAGGGAGGGTATGGCAAATATGATTAGAAAACACCTAGGAATGGAAGCAGATATTAAACGAGCACAGAAAATTGGAATAAAAACATGTGTAATTGAATTAGGAAGTGAAGAGGAAAAATTAGCCATCCTACAACATAAAACCAAACTGAGGAACGTTAGCTCCGATAATATAATATGGATATCAGAGGATCTTACACAGGGACAGAAAGAAAAAGCGAAAGTATTACGAGAGAAAGCAAAATACTTAAGAGGGGAGGGAAGAACAGTCAAAATAGGGTTCAACAAAATCATAGTAGATGGTACGGAATGGAGATGGAACCACAAAGAAAGAAAGGTTGTCGAATTAGCGGCTCCAAAAAACTAGGAATAACTCAGGAGATAAAAGAGAGAGTCAATAAAAAGAAAATGGAAAGCAAAGAAGATAACAAGTTAAATGATAAAAATAGTTATAAGTGTTATAAATGTAAGATTAGGATTGAGGGTATTAGAAATAAATGTTGTAATGAGTGTAACGGTGGAGTTGGTGTGGGGCGCAGGGGTATTAGTATTAGGAATGATAATAGGCAAAGAAGTGGGACAAATGAGGAGACGCTTACGAATGTACGATGGAACGATGGAGAGAAGGACGGGCAACGAAAAACGAGCAAAAGATCAAACAATAGGGGAAGAAAGCGACATATAATAAAAATAGGAACATGGAATGTAAGGACAATGCTGTAGGTGGGGAAAATTGAAGAGATAAGCAGAGAAATGGAAAAATATAATATAGGAGTGCTTGCGTTGCAAGAGATAAGATGGGAAGGGGAGGGGAGGATTGACAGGAAGAACTATTCCATACTGTACGGGGGTGAAACCAAACAAGGACTCAACGGCACTGCATTTATGGTTTCATGTCAATTCAGGGAAAGAATAATTGATTTCAAGACAATAAGTGGCAGGCTATCATACCTAAGAGTAAAAAACAATATAGCGAATATATCCATAATAAATGCATACGCACCAGTGGAGGCGGCGCCGGATAACGACAAAGAAAAGTTTTACGATAAAATCGACGAGATATGTGCAAACATCCCACGTCATGATACACTACTGGTGGTCGGAGATCTCAATGCCAAAATCGGAAAAGAGGAATTTATTAGGAATGTCGCTGGGAAACATACAATCCACGAAGCAACTACGGATAACGGAATGAAACTATGCAACCTAGCGGCACAGTGGAATATGATCATCGTAAGCACTAAGTTTAAGCACAAAGACGAACACAAGATAACATGGATGATGCCTGGGAAAACAACAGGGAACCAAATTGACCACATTCTAATATCAAGAGATAGGGAAAAGTGGATACAGGACGTCAGGACATATAGGGGTACAAGCGTTGATACGGACCACCATTTACTTTTAGCAAAAGTAAAACTTAGAAACGTAAGCAACAACAGGCAGAAAAGGACCAAAAGAAAATGGAACACAGAGAAACTGAGAGAGGATGAGAAAAACGAAGAGTACAAGAATAGTATTAAACAACGAATAGGAAACATGGCGAAAAGTGATAGTATTGAAGAGGAATGGACTAATTTAAGAAACACTATAATAGAAGCAGCGGAAGAAGTTATAGGGAGAAAACAGGGGGAGAAACGAAACGGCTGGTTCGATCAAGAATGTAAACTAGTGGTGGAAAGCAAGAGGAACGCAAGAGTAAAGTGGTTGAGAACCGGGGAAGTAGTCCATCATGAAAGTTACAGGCAGAAACGGAAGGAAGCAACGAGAATACTGAAAATCAAAAAAGAAAAGTGGATAGACGAGAGGATGGACGAAATAGAAAAAGAGCATAAGAGGAACACCAAACTGTACCTTTACATAAGGAAACAAAACAGAGGAAGAAGAGTTACAGTTAATATCGATAACAAGGTATGGGAGGATTACGTCCGGAAGTCGGCAGAATTGGAGGAGGAAGTAATAGAAAGTGAAGGCAATGGGGAGGAGCTATCCGAGGGGGTCGACCAGGAACCTTCGCTCGAAGAATGCAAGGAAATCATACACAACTTGAAAAGCGGCAGAGCAGTAGGAACAGACGAAATTTGTAACGAGATGCTAAAAGAGGGAGGCGAAGAACTGGGGCAAAGAATACATAACTTAATGAGCCAGATATGGAAGAAAGAGAGACTACCTGACGAGTGGAGGCAGGGACTAATAGTCCCAATACTAAAAAAGGGAGACCCTACAAAATGCGAAAACTATAGGCAGATAACCCTATTGAATGTTATGTATAAAGTATTTTCCACACTACTATTAAAACGTCTGAACACGTACACGGAGAGGACAATTGGAGAGTACCAAAATGGATTCAGGCAAGGGAGGTCAACGGTAGATTCAATACATGTGCTCAACCAGATCATAGAAAAATGCTATGAAGTAGACATCGAACTGCAAATAATATTCTTGGATTTTAAACAAGCCTTCGACAGCGTGAAAAGGGATATATTATTGAAAGATGCAAGAGAACTTGGAATACCTGAAAAGTTGGTCCGACTGATCAAAGCCACGCTAAGCGGAACTACGGCAGCAGTCCAAACACAAGAGGGGTCTACGAATCAAATAGGAATCTTCAGGGGTGTACGACAAGGCGATGGACTCTCAACCTCCTTATTTAATATAGCCGTGGAGGGAGTAATAAGGGCATGTGGATTGACCGGAACAATTAGCAATAAATTAGTACAAGTCGTGGCATTCGCGGATGACCTGGCAATTGTCGCAAGAGATAAGAGAGCCCTGGAGGAAGCCTTAATCAACATCAGTACAAAAGCACGGAAGCGCGGACTGGAAATAAACCAGCAAAAATCAAAATTAATGGAAATATCTAGAAAGAAACAGTTAGATGGCAAAACGGACACCACAGTGGGAGAATACACATTTGAAAGGGTAAAGAACTTTAAATACCTCGGCGTAATGGTGAATAACAGAAATGAAAGAAGCACCGAGATCGAGCACAGAATACAAGCGGGATACAGCGCATTTTATAAGTTTAAACAACTTATTATGAATAAAAGAATCAGTAAAAGCACAAAACTGAAATTATACAAAAGTGCAATAAGACCAGTAACTACGTATGCGGCGGAAACCATGTCCCTAACGGGCAAAGATGAAAACAAATTAAGGGTATTTGAAAGGAAAATCATAAGGAAAATATACGGAGCAGTAAGAGATATTGACGGGGAATACAGAGGACTAATGAATTTCGAAGTCGACAAAATCCTGGGAGGAGAAAATATTGTTAGAGTAATCAAGGCGCAACGTCTGAAGTGGTACGGCCATATTAATCGAAAGGGAGAACAATCACTGCTAAGGAAAGTAACGAGTTGGAAGCCCATGGGAAATAGACCAAGAGGAAGGCCCAAATCAAGGTGGGAAGATCAAATAATCGAGAACATGAAGACTTTAGGAATAAAGGATTGGAGAAGGAAAATGAAAGACAGGCAACTGTGGAGAAGAATATGTGATGAGGCAAAAAGAAGTGCTAAGATGTGACCTTACCAAGAAGGAATTAGGTGGAGTGACCATCCACCAAGTAACCAAATCGGTCAGAGGAGCTCCCGTGAGCGGCTACAATTCCGTTACGAATGTATAGCCTTGTATATATATATATATAACGCGGTGATTTAGGAGGCAACATCTAGTGATGTGTCCGTTCCTGGAGCTCTCCCCAAATTGCCATGAGCAGAACGTCTCGCCGTTACTAGATCGAGATTCATATTAAGCGCCCTGTTGCATGTAGGAGTATTTCATAAATTTAGGGGGCCAAAACTATTACTTTGAATTTATTTATTTTAAATATGTTTTTGTGCCTCTTTATAGACCTCTATATGAGCCAAAGTAAACCATCTATGTTACATGGTCAGTGATCCGCGGTTCGGCGAACCACAGATCGTGTAACTGCGCTTTTGATTTTACAGTGCCGTACGAGAACGTATATTTAGCGAAGTAAATTGTTTTTGTTTTCTATTCGAAGAACCGCATGTATTTATAAATTTTGTAGTTCTCAGTTCGTAATAAACTTAAATTTTGGCATGTGTAGGATTATTTACATTTCACTTTAGTTATTAAGAGTTTAGTAAAATTGCAGAAAGCGAGATTTCCATATCGCTTAGGTAAACTGGGTCTTTGTTTACCTACCATATAAACACATAAATGTATACACTTCTTTCTAAGCCTACTTTAGCGCCGCTCCAGACAATATTCCCTGCAATTTGCTTCGTTGTGTGGCCCCTTTGTTGGCTGAACCCCTTACGCAACTCATTAACTTATCTTTTGGCTGTGGAGCTTTTCCTAAAATCTTGAAAACATCGGTTATCAATCCAATCCATAAAAAGAATTGTAGACACGATATCACAAATTATCGGCCAATTGCTCTAAGTTCGAGTTTTTCAAAAATATTTGAATACGCCATGCTTGACAGGTTGTTAAGTCATTTAAGTTGTAACAATATAGTATCGGATAGTCAACATGGCTTTAGGCGGGCGCACTCAACCATTACAGCGGTTAATGCATTTCTGAACGAAGTTTTTAATTGTTTAGACGCTGGTGAGTGTCCAGCGGGAGTGTTCTGTGACTTAACACGGGCTTTTGATTGCATTGACCATGGGATATTGGTGGGGAGGAGAGGGGTTGTTGCTGATTGGTTTCGATAATTTCTGTCTGACCGAGCGCAGTATGTTAAAGTTTCGTTTAGATCGGGAAGTGTCAAAAAGTACTTTTATTCTTGTTTTACCGACGTGTTTAGGAGTACCTCAGGGTTCGGTTCTGGGCCCAATACTATTTTTACTTTTTATTAATGACATAGTAGACTTCATTGACTTTTCTTTGTTTTTTATATGCTGGAACAAGTTTGCGCGTTTAGACAATATACTGTTTCCATGTGCGATTGTCCTTTTTATTTTGAACGTACCTGTAGATCATGTTTATTTCATTTTGACATTTATTGTTGTTTATAAAAAAGAGTGAGAATTGCATTCTGCGTTAGCTCGCCATTTTAAAGTGCATTTCCTTCCGGTTATCGAGCTGAGAACATCTAGGTAAGGTTATCTTATTCAATTTTAATTGTTAATGATTTTAATCTCAGGTAATCTGATTAATTATTTAAAATCTATTTCGTTTAATCACACCTTTATTTAAAATCTAACATTTTACATGTTATTTATATAATATTTTAAGGACACATGGTAACATTATATTACGATTTTTAGGCTCGAAAGATTAGAATTCAAAAGATCAAAGATCTAAGAACATCTAAGCTCTAAATGCAAAATTCAAAGATTAAAGATCTAAGAACATCTATGCTCTAAATTCAAAGATCTGAGATTTAAATTTTAAGATCTATATTCTAAATATAAGATCAAGATTTAAGGATCTTTTCCACATAATCTAAACGAACGCGGCAGTGTTAATGATGTCAATTAGTCAGCAATAACCACACCAACGAAGTCTATCCTTCGGATTGAAGCTATTCCATTACAAAAACTTGGAAGATAGTCAGTCAGCTAGTCGAAATAGCAGCATACAAAATCAAGAGGCAGCACCTTCGATATCCATCGAAGTAATACCATTGGCAACCACCTATGTTTGAAATTTACATTAAATATCTGTATAAAATTATATTTGAACTTCAATCCATAATTCAGCGCTATTTCATTATGTCTTGTCGTGTTACCATAAACAATAGTAGCACATAAATCTTGTTATATTTGGTATTTTCTGTGAGCTCAATTACAGCTGTGAATGAGTATTTTAACCTAAAATAAGCAAAGTATTTAATGTTTAAGATCTAGAGACTTTTATCAATAATGTATTACCTTATAATTAGTGCTGATTATGCCGTTCTTGACTCAATATAACTATTTTTCTTATTATTTTTAACAAACATTTCGCTGGCTCTCGCTTGATTTTGTTTTGATCAGCTGGTCAGATAGTTGCTTGTGATGCTCAGCGAAAGCTAGCACTTCCTGTTTTTGTCGCTGGAGTAGCAACCACAACGATTTGATTTTGTAGTCAATTTATTTCAATTTGTTCTCTTTTTGTCCCGGCTGGCGCCCACTTTGTTCGTACACCTTAAGAGAACCCAGCCGCGATTTATGAGCAGCGGACGATTTTATATCGCGGAATTGCTGCAACAGCAACCTATTAAAACGCGAAACTTCCGCTAACCTGCTTGGGGTGCTTTTGGATGAAACACTTAGCTGGTATGATCATTGCCGCCAATTAATACATAGTTTAAATACGTTATGCTATCAGATCCGAAATCTTAAGACAGTATTGAATCACGATTCTTTGGTGACATTTTATTAGGGTCGGGTTTTCACCAGAATGTTCTACGGTATCGTCTTTTGGGGCTCTTCGCCGCATGCGCACGATGTTTTTCTTGCCCAAAAACGAATAATTCGTTGCATCGCAGGCATAAGTAACAATCAAACATGCAGACCATGGCTCAGGAAATTTGGTATATTGCCTGTGCCTAGTGTATATATTCTAGAAACCCTAGTGTATGTTTACAAAAATAGCAACAAATTTCGGCTAAATTCTGATTCATTCACATAACACGAGAAGTAGAGCAAATTTCAGACTGCCTCTAAATCGATTTGAAAACACCAAAAGATCTGCGATCTCGGTTGGACTTCGCCTTTTTAACTTGTTGCCCGATGCTATTAAGGGACTACAAACATTGAAGAGATTTAAAACTGCTTTGCGAAATCTTTTGCTTGAAAATTGTGTTTACTCGCTTGACGAGTATTTAGTTATTCCAGTGGTACAATAATATTTAAAGTCTTCTGTGTTAATTTACTTATATCTCTATATTAAATGCCATAATATGTATGTATGTATGTCTGACTTATCCACTATACTTTTGTATTTTTTGGATAAATATATATATATATATATCTATCAGGCACAGTAAGTACAACCTCTAATCAAAGATTGATTTGAACAGCATTTTCTGTACATTTTATTTAGAATCTCCTGATTCCGTATATCAATCTAAGAACTCAAGAAATTTAAACAAATAAAAATATTCTACATAATGCAGTGTTATATACACCAGCTATCTAATTTTAACACCTTCCTAACTCAACTACCTTAAGTACTCTCAACGTTCTCTATGAGTGGTTCTCACAAAACAAGCTTGCGTTGAGCTTGGACAAAACTAAATATATGTTGTTTCATGCCCGACAGAGGAAACCCTATAGCATTAATGTAAGATTAGCTGACAATACTTTAGCAACATGCGGTACCACTAAATTCTTGGGAGTTAATCTAGATTCAACTCTTTCTTGGAAAGAACATTGCTGTGACCTAATAAAAAAATTACATGCTAAGAGTTATGCTTTTAGGTGCCTACGTTCACAATTACCTGTGGCGACCTTACTCTCCCTGTATTACTCCGAAATTCATTCACGGTTACAATATGGTATATTACTGTGGGGCTCCTGTTCTACCATGCAGCAAGTCTTCCTGGCGCAAAAATCTGTAGTAAGATGTATAGCTGGTGTACGCTACAATGACTCGTGCAGACCTTTATTTCAAAGATACAGAATCCTACCCTTACCATGTATATATATTTTAGAATCCAGTAGCTATATATACAATATTAAAAACAACATTCCGACAAATGCTGACTTTCACCGGTATAATACCAGGAATAGACAAAATCTACGGGCACCTCAGTACACCATGTCCATGACACACTCTGGAGCGTATAATCTCGGGATAGCGTTTTTTAATAAATTACCAGCGCCAATAAGGGAAAGTAGGTCTGTTGTTTGTTTTAGAAAGAGTTTAAAATCCTTCCTTTTAGAAAAATTATTTTATTCCCTGAATGAATTTTAATTTCTTTTTTTGCCGATATATATTTACATTTTTTTTTGTCTTGTAGTGTGCTCACTCGCTCTTTTTAAATTGAATTTTAAGTTAATAGAATGTATTAGTTTAGTCTTCAATTTAATTATATTTCTTTTGCAATTTCTTTCTTATTTGTTCAATAGCAATAGAATATTTGTTCCAATTTGTTTTAGCTTAGAATCAACTTTAATATATTAGAATGTAACCTGTTTTGTTAATTATTGCCACTCATATTTTATTTTATCTCTTTTGCTTGAATTTGTATTTTTCTTTTTTTTTTTTTCTATTTACTTATTAGTGCTAAGCGGTGATGGACTTATTTTAGTTTCATTATTTTTTTTCTTTTTTTGATTATTTTTTTTCTTTTTTTGACTCTGTTATATACACTATTTAAGTGTCTTATAATAAATACACTATTATTATTATTATTATTATTATTAAGTACTTATCTTTCGCCTCCAGATGCTAGAAAATCTTAATCCTAAATCAGAATCCCAGCCCTTCCGCAAATGCCTCTTCGTCCAAGATAAACACATGGATATTTCAATAGCGATTTCATCCTATACCATTGCCCTAGTTTAGATACTGCATTATCGTTCCAACCTCCGCATTTCACGTGCTAATATATTAAGGGTAATGAGATTAATCTCAGGGATCACCTTGTTACAACTTCTTTCTAATAACATATTAAATTTCCCTCGAGGTTCCTGATGGGGAAGGTAAGGAAAATAAATTGCGGGGATATTGAAAATGTTACAGATATCCTGCTATATGAAAAAAGGTAAAGCGGGGTTGTAATAAATTACCTATGGCTCAAGGTAATTACCTGCTAGTCAGAAAAAGCCAGCTAAAAATAAATATTTTTTTAAAAGAACAGAACTGCTTTTGACAGCATGAATACGCATTGTACTGTACTTTCCATTACGCTTGTTACGTACTGATAAAATATTTCCATGCAAAAATACGACAATAGCGACCAATAATATGTGTAAGCGAAGCAGATTTGCTCAGCAGGTTTGTTTGTTTGATTCATGTGGATAGAAACGCCTCATTAAAGTTGTTTGTTTACATGGGAACAGGTTATTATTGGGAATCTTTTACCAAATAGGTACATGTTTTCTTTCCCAAGGTTCCTTCAAGTGTGTCTTGAGATAATATTAGCCCTAGATGATTGCGCAATGCATGCAAGTGATGTAATTTCACGGGGTAGAGAAGTGCCTGATTGATCTAATATGAGAAATAGAAATACTATACAGTACGAGTTCTCTTTCTATGGTCATCCGATGTCATACATAAGTTCCGCTCTAAACGTGGTCTAATATACCTACTACAGTAACAGGCGCAATGGAGGTTTGGCGCAGGGTTAGGCAGGGAGGTATGGATGATTTGAACGGGGTGCCACGCAAGGTGGGGAGAACCTTGCTGGATAAAGAGTGGTGGTATCTGTTCGTTAGGAGCCGCCATTTTAGTAACAATCGAGACGTGGTCGATAGAGCATCGTGTGTTCGTGTACAACACCTTTATTGAAACGGACCGTTCTGTCATTCAAACACAGAGACGTTTTCGGAATCATTCCAACGTTGGCCGTCATGGTCGCGTTCCGAAGTTTGACACAATAATGAAGTGGGTGAATAACTGTCAACGAACAGGTTCTTTGAGACCCGGAACTGCACGAGGTGGTAACCGAACGGTACGGACCCCGGAAAACATCGAAAGGGCGCGTCAAGCAGTTGAAATCAGCCCTCGACGTTCGACCGTACGGCATGCTCGTGCTGTTCGCATGTCGTACCGATCAGTTCGCCGGATTTTACAACTGGACCTGCATTTTCGTCCCTATAAGCTGATGGTTGGCCAACATTTGCAGCAAAACGACTAGGGAAGACGATTAAAATTGGCAGAAACAATGTTGGGAAACATGACTGACGATATTGTTTTGATTATGAGTGACGAAGCTCACTTTCATTTGTCAGGAGTGGTAAACAAGCAGAACTTTAGGTATTGGGGTTCTGAAAATCCACATGAACTCTATGAAGAACCTCTATACAGCGACAAAGTAACTGTTTGGTGGGGCATTAGTCGAAACTTCATTATTGCTCCTTACTTTTTTCGTGAAAACGGTAGGACCGTCACTGTCAACACAGATCGTTACCTAGCGACGCTCCGTGAGTTTTTTCTGCCACAATTCAGAAGACGACGTATCAACCTAAATACTCTATAGTTCCAACAAGATGCGGCGACATGCCATACATCGAGATCATCTATGGAATTTTTAAGGCGGACCTTCTCTGGACACCTCATTTCGTTGCATGGAGATATGGAGTGGCCTCCTCGATCACTTTGTGACTTTTTTCGATGAGGTTACCTCACAGCACGAGTATACATAAACAAACCACGTACACTTGAAGCCCTGAGTGAAACAATAACACAAGAAATTCGAGCGATTCCACGTGAAATGCTTCGGATGAGTATGGACAACTTCTCACAACGTCTACAGGAGTGTATGGACAAAAATAGACGCCATTTAACAGATGTTATTTTTCGTACGTAATCAATGTTTTAATTTCTTTTTCTTTTGTTTTTCTTTAATTTTTGTAATGGCAACACTCAAGCTACACATTGAAAAAATAAAATTTTAGGTTTCGTTGAAAACTGAGTGTGTAACTGTTATTTCAACTCATCCTTATCTCCCTGCCTAACCCTGCATTTTAACGATTGCGGATTACGCTAGAGGTGACTATAGGAGAGTCTCTCTTATAGAATATCATTCTATTTCTCATTGACAATACAAGCTCTTACTGGCAATATGTAACTTTGTCGCATGTTCTTGCGTTTCTATTCTTAGCGATGCTGTACTACCTTTTTAATCGAGATGTAGTTTGTTTACAAGTTTATGAGCGTTTGTGTACTGTCACCTATTTGTGGAAATTGACAATTTGCATTATCCCGACCCGAATTCGATTTTAGGATAAACCGTTAGTCAAGTTTAGGTGGAATTAAACAAAATATAAGTGCAAAATAGTATAATACAGATCAGGTAGAGGAAGCTCATATTATGGCCGAGCACGCAGTTTACTGCAGAGACGTTATCCGAGGCTATAGAATATATGCGAGGAAATCGATAAGCTTTCGCTGTCGTTTATTATATCCTATTTTTTTAAAGCTTTGATTAGGATATTCCTTTAAGATTTTGTAATCATTTTTTGGTTGAGAGATACTTTTCCCATATTTTCTAAATGTATTTTTTTAGCTTCGCCGTACAAGGGGGGAGGGAAGATTGATGAACTCATATAATTCTACACACACAGGTATAGTTAAAATTAACAACTTAGCTCGATGGTATGTTTGGTGGCCTAAGCAAACAAATTGAAGATATGGTAAATAAGTGCTGTGAATGTCAGGGCAAAGAAAACACCCAATACATATAAACCTACGTCCAGGTTTCGCAAAATGACGCATCCACTAAATTTCTCGCGCAGCATCGGAATTTCATAGCTTCTGTGCTTGGTAGCGCTATTCGACTGAAAATAAAAATTGTGCATTTTCATATTATCAAATAACAAGCAAAAGAAAGTTAGTTTAACGTTCTGCCGTAGCGATCCGCATTGATTGTAATAACAGCACTATAATCGTTCTCAAAAGGGTCAGGTAAGTTCACCCACGGATACCCAAAATGTCCGGTCTAAGTCACAGTGTGAGCGCAACGTTCTATGCACCCGAATTGCATGCGGTGTTTAGACTACGCATTAGACCGGACATTTTGGGTGTCCGTGAGTGTACATACGGTGATACCGTCAACCCAAAAACCACACAAAACAGTAACTCGTTGGGGACAAAGAAGTTTTTCGGCTATTTTTCTTGGATTTTCGGAACCCCAGGTGCTGCAGTTATGTCTATTGACGAACCCATGATAAGGAGGTGGCCTTGATCGTTAAAAATAATTTTTCTAAAAAGATTACCTGCTTGCATTTCTCCCAATTAACAGGTGTCTGTGCTGTTCATGATCATTAATTTAGATCCAAATCCTGTGTTAGCTGTACTTTAGGGGCATGTAGGCTAAGATATCTGTGCCGAGTGCGATAAAAGATGGTCTGTGAGATTCTTAATTGCTGTCAACATCTTGGGACAGACAAACCTGGGTGTCCGCGATACTTTCGGCGACAAGGACAAAGTTTTGGGCTGATTTGACAATGCGAGTTCGAAGTGTCAATTTTAGGTTAGTAACTTGGCCACTTTGCTCAAATTTTGGGATTAGATTTACAATGGCTTTTCGAGAAGCACCCTGCGTTTTCATTTCTTAAATCGTATACTATTTACTAGCAAATATAAAAATTCACGGCTTGCTATTCAAGAGATCAAAAATGGCGCGAAATTTAAAATGAGACTTCTTAATTGAATACGTTACTAGATGAACTGAACAAGGCTTTCCTCATCATCGATTAGATTTTTCTAAAGTATAAACTGGATAACATCAAGTTATAATACCAGATAAGAGTGAGTAATACGATGGTCCACCGATAAGACGGGACCCGAGCTGGTATGCCGACGAATCCAAAGTTGATGAACAGGATAACAGCTGGTACATATAGACAAAAGTCCAGAAGGGTTTCCGTTGGAGTTTGTCTTTCTTTCGTTATTACTAAATCGCGAGTTACAAAGTTCATCGATAGAAGGTTGTGAAAATCAGTGGTCCGATCGATAACTATAGACTAAGCAAGCATGTGCATTATATAGCTCTGACAGAAGACGCTAGTTGCAGATTCTGCCTACTAAGTGACCTTGAATGAATTTGTTTGCTAGATCAGTATCAGTAGAACTGCAATTACCACTAAATGGGTCAATTGTAGCACATAATTGAAGTATATTTACTCAAATTGAAGGCCCTGACGTACAGTTGTGGACGAATGCTTGAAAAACGTTGCGAACTGCTATCGCTTCGCAAACTTTTCCTCCTTCAACGCAAGTGTTCTTGTCCCCTGACAGTTTTTGAATTGTAAATTCTGGTGCCATCGCTGGCAAAGATCTTATTTACTTCTCTTGATTTATTTTTTTTCTCAATAAAGCATTCCTCAGCGGCTAACTTCTCTGCTACAGAATTCTATTCGAAAAGCTCATTTAATTGGCAATATTTGCTTGCGAACCTTAATACAAAATATGTAAAATGAAAAGATACGGTTAGCTATGCAGTGAACGATGTAAGTGTGAAGGAAATCCGGGAAAATATTGTAGGTAAAACACTTGAGTCAAGATTGCGTGTCCTAACATTTATTGCATAATTGAAGCTTTACAAAATTTCTATTAATAATAAACATTCCTGTGTACATTTGCCTATTTGCCTAGAGATTAGAAAAGGACTGGCTTTGCAATAAATTGGAGTTCAGCACCCGCTACCGAATGATAAGTATGGGGGGTGCGAATCTGCGTATTTGTCCTAAATTTTACGACAGCGCCCCGCTGAGAGCTGAATAAATAAACTGATGACGGCGTATGAGATATGGAATTTGGGCCAAAATAAAGGCAAAAGGAATTGTAAGGTAAGTTATAAGAGCTTATAAGTAGCAGTGAAAGAGCAAGTATATTTATAATTTAATTTGGCCAAAGTTGTGTGTTGATAGAACAAATATACTAATTTTATACGGAAACTGGCGGTGTTTTTTGAGATATTATTTTCTAGTCTGGTAATTGTATTTAAATCTACATTGACTGGTTACATACACATTTTGTGTCGCTTAACCAAATAAATTATTCTTATTCTTATTCTTATATTTAATTCACTATGTATAAGAAAACAATGGTTTACAATTTTAAAAATATGCTGTTATAATTCTATATCTGTTAAATCTTTTTGATGCTGCTTTAATTTTTTTTTTTAATACTGACAATATCTATAATCGACACAAGAGGTAATTTTTTCAGAGTTACTTCAGGGTCATTTAAAGGCTTCAGACTGAAAGGTTGTCGTTGTAGATTTTAGTGAGCTTGATATCCTTCGGTCGAAGTTGTTACGCTTTGATGTGGGTAAAGTCAACCCCAATCCGACTTATAATTGCTGTATTTGTTCTGAGTTCGGCGACGTCTTCCTTTGTTTTATTTTAGTCTTGATCGATAATGAAATTCACTTTGTGATAGACCAAAAAAAAAGTGTAATTTAATCTTCAATCTCTCTAAGGCGGTTTCTCAAACCGTTGGATATTTCCAAAAAATGTTTCGTAATTGTCTTAACTGAAGAAATTTCAGATCGTATACCTCTTCGTTGTTGGTTGTAGATAATATCGCGGAAACTTCTAGCAATAAGGAATAAAAACAGATTTATCTCGTAAATAGTTCTATTTTACGACTATGCGTAAGTATGTTTACAGTAGGGTACACTTAAAATTTATACTAAATTGTGATGCAAGACCCTTCCGAATATATACCCTAGCAGCACAAGAATCGGCATGATATCGGCTAAGCTTCGCCGATATTGCTGACCGATGTCGTAATTATAGCGGCCGCTGATATCATACCGATACAAAATGTGAACATTTTGCAATATTGGTTCGATATCGAAATTCCAATACTTATCCGATATCGAAATTCCAACATCTATCCGATATCGAAACACCAATACCTATCCGATATCAATACAATTAAAATTAGATACAATATCATCAGTAGACCGATACATGATTGATACTTACCCAACGTTTTCTATGCTCCGCCGATAAAGTTTTAGTCGTGCTAGGATATCGCACCGATATTGGTGTGATGACTAATTTCTACATATAAGTATGTAGTTTGTCTATCCACGATAGTGGATATTTATACAGGCTGTCCCAAAAGCAGTTCCCGAAACGGAAAAGGGTTATAAAGAGTATAATTTCGAGTCAAATTAGCCCCATATGTGATTATTCAATTCTAATAAGGTTTTTGCGAGTTTTATAAAGATCTTCCACAAAAAACGTTCATAAAATTATAGGCAAAAACAGAATTTTTTGTAATGTTAGAATTTAGAAAGAAATTAGAAACCATCAACGTCTTCTGAAATATCAAAGCCGTTAAACAAAAGGATGTACCTTTGATGATATCACAATGTTTAATTTCAATTTAACTTCATTTAAAAATAACTTCATTCTTATTGTCGTACTCTTTTGTTTGTTGATAATTTAATGAACGTTTATATGAAGGAAGATTTTTAGAAAAAATAAATGATTCGTAAACTATGCATCGAATAACAATCACACCTAGGATTAGTTCGACTGCAAATGACACCCACTATAACACTTTTGTGTTTGAACATTTAATTTCGGGGCAGTCTCTATAGTCATATTCATATTGAACAATGCGGAAAAAAATACATCAGATTCATAATCACATTGCACATGTAATGTTTTTCAAATTGTTTGCCACCATTTTCTGTGTATAATAATTCATGACAAAATAGAATATTATGCGCATAAAATAATTTACATAATGAAGGAAAGACTTTATGTAATAGAAAGTAAATAAAGCAATAAATTTCAAGAAAAAGTACTAATATAAAAATACTTAATATGTTTATTTATGAGTAATTGACACAAATATTTAACGACATAATTAATAAAAACAAAAACTGAAAATAACTAGGAAAACATGAAACCGAAAACAAACTCAATATGTGCATATTTTAAACGAAAAGTAATTTAACATTTGTTACAGTTTAATTTTTAACAAATCAATAACAACAAAAATTCTAAGTAATACCTAAAAAAAAACCAGTCGTCTAAATTATTCGTTCGCTAAAGACGTTATATTCTTCTTCCTTTCTTTTCTGCCCCCATCTCATCTATTGATATTCGTCTCTGTCCCATCCGGCTGTTTGACTCTAATTGCTTCTGTAAATAAAAATAACAGTTTTGATATAGAGTTACAAATAAAATAATAATGCATGTAACATTACCTAGAAATACTATGTATATTTCCAATTTATCAAAAGCTTCTTTGGATTGTCTCTATTTTCATGAATAATTTACATTAATACTTTTCGAGAGGATTTGTTTTAACATTAGATATATGCTTCCTTTAACGTACTTCCCCCAATTAAGCACCACATACGTATCTAAAAAAAAGTGTTTTTCTTAAGTGTATATATTCAGCATCGTATAAAAGCTTTAATTTGTCTGAAGTACGCTTGTAATTTATTTTATTCTATTAATGCGAACGTTTTTTACGCTACACATATTGTAGAAACAATGCTTTCACGTAAAATAAGAAATTTACAAGCGTCTTCCATTTTGTTAACGCTGGATATTTACACAATAAATGAGTACTAATCATTAAATTAAATTATATACTTAATACATACATAAAACATTATTCATAAAAATTTCCTTACCTTTATAAGCTTCATTCATCCATTTTGTAATGTGCACAACGCTTACTATAATGCAGGGACAAAATAAATAATGGCAACCACTTCACCTGGTCGTCATGCTCACACTGCAATAAGGAACGCTATGATGGATTGTGGTAGGTGGTGGTGGTAAGATATTGCGCGTAGATCTAACTCCCATAAACATTGCGTTTAGATGCCAATTTTTATAATCACGGCAGAGTTAGAAAATTGCATTTGCATATTCTTAAGTTATCAATCGCTTCACCTTCTAAAACCGTTTTATAGTCGATATTAATTTTAATTTCACAATTGATGTCTCAAACGTTGAAATTTTATATCTGAACGCTCTTGTAATGCGGTTATATTTCAATCAACCAGTCCGTATAGATTTAGGATATTAGCCGACTTCCTATCGTCAAAAAAATGACAATAGTCAAATCCATATACCTCATTTCTATCAATATCGCAGCGGCGTTTATTAATGATATCGCCCTGATATATGTCTTGAGTTTCCAGCCGATGATCAGCCGATACATCAAACGTTGAACCGATATTTTACCGATAATGGATCTTTTGTATCGCAGTGATATCGTATACTGGTAGAAAGCCGATATCGGCACAATATCTTTGATATCAACCCGACATCAGGATATCGGCCCTATATAAAGCCGATCATTAGCCGATGATTTGTGCTGCTAGGGTAGTAATGACCCTGGGTGTTCTGAATGGGCAGAAAACGTGTAGGAATGAAATGGAAGCTGATGCTTTAGATTTGGAAGTGATGAGACCAAAAGTGATCGGGGTGGAGATAATGATGATTGTATAGCAGTATACAAAAATATCAAAATATAAGATTTAATTTTTTCATGGAAAAGTAATTTTAAATGGTCAGTTTAAAAGCGTGCTGATAGGAAATAATTAAACCGTTATGTTACTGCGGATCAAGAAAAGGATCACCATCAAATGTAAGAACCAGACAACATAATATAGTTACTAGCTTACCTGGTTTGAAAGCTGCTGCAAAGCAATTAGGCGAAAATCCTTCCTCGAATATGATACAAGAAATTTTTACTTGCATCGATTTCAAAATAAACGAGAACAAAAACAAGTATAAAAACAATTTACACTCTATCTTACGATAAATCAATGCAACAGAATTTATTAGAAGTGGTGCTTGGATCAATGATGTGTATATCTAGTTTCAATTCCTGACACGAAAATCTCGAATCATTAGCTAGCAATGATACATCTAGAGCTGTATTTTTATGTAAGATGCACGAAAGACGTTTCGAGCTTATGTTGACATAGTTAGGATATGGCGATATGAAAACACGAACAGAAAAAGATACAGTTCTTAAGAAGTTATAAAGTACCGGCAAATCTTTAATTTACGAGTATTTGAATGTGTGGACGAAATGCTTATTTGATTTCGTTGAACCTGGGTTAAGGTTGTACGTCTTACGGATGCTAGAAACAATTATCTTTATAATGTTATATATTGTGACGAAAATACTCAAAACTATGACACTGATAACTTTCAAACACCTTAGCATAAACTTCGGTACACTGAACGCATCTTTCAATAGTAAAGCACCATTGCAGTAAACCTGAACTTATAATGAGCAGTTCTACTGCTGCTTAAATAATTTCCAATTATAGCAGCTAGGAAATTGTAGCCACACAAGAAGAAATTGTTTCAATTTGTCAGTTTCTCTGCTATAACGACTTCTAGAAGAATTAAAGGGGTGGAAAGACACATAATACCCTCGCTAAAAAAAGAAGGAAAAGAAATTCAGATAATTTTCCGAAGATGGCTCTGGATCAGATACATACTGTCGAATTGCTGCAGTTTATCTGAGGGATTTATGCCGAGTTTGGAGTAAATTGCATTAGAATATGTTATTTTTCTTTGGCTTCCCATTAGTCCTCATTTAGAATGTTTATGTAACCCCAAATCAGTTTGGACACAACACTCGTAGATCGATTTGAGCATTAACTGACTGCCAGATGAAATAGCGACCGAACCGCCTGCACCCTTCCAACGCTTTGCCATCCTAATAACGTGATGTATAGCGGCAACTTCAGGTTGAAGTACGGTTGTATTTTAACGGAAGCTAACCCAGATAACTATGCTGCACTTCTTCCCATAAATACCGGCTCCTATACCGTTATTCGCCTTTCAGTCAATGTGTCATTGTGTGGTACAGGAAGGCGTGCGCTGGTATTCTTTGTCTAGATTCTAGAGCCAAGGCGTGACTTGCGAGTGGAGCCTCCTCGTTTGTTAATAACTTTTGACAGTCGACCCGTGTGATTTACTTATCGGTGCCTGACTCAACAGGCTATACCCTAGCGTGGAAAATATTTCTTTACTTAAAAATAAAGGCTGAGTATAACTTCCGTTTACACCCAGCACTGGTGGGTGGGGGAGAATCAGCCAGATTTAATCTATACTTCCAGGGCGGCATTGACTGTAAATATTCCACTGACCTGACTGCAGATTAGTCTGTGGGTTACAGACTTAGCCATTCCCTCTATGTAGATTTGCAACGGCAGCAGGCTTATAATTACTCCCGTTGTGGCAATAGGTGTCAGCCGCGTAGTTCATGTGGCACCACTTCGCGTATTAGCCTCTCCAGCCTTGCGCATCTTTGGTCACCGTATTACTGCCCCGTAAGTTATCATCATCATGCTTTTGCTTAGCCACGGGATCAACCTGAAGCTACAGCCCCAATTCTTTCCTAATAACTCCTACACCTGCCAAATGCAATAGTGGGGTTGTCAGTAATTTTGAGGACGGGTGAATTCCATGTCAGCTTATGAAGTGCAAAATACATAATAGTTTATTGAATTATTTATATCCCAATCTGTTTTGTGTTATTGAACTACTACTGAAGTATTGTTAACTTTCGTTTTATTATATATCGAAGCCTAATACTCTGGTTTCTCTTGTCACGCAGTTTTATGGTTCAGTAGTGGTTATTGTTTGAGATATTTCAATCATATTTCAACAGTTTGAGCTTCTCTACATTAGAAACATTATCCGCCGCCACTATTACCGAAAAATTAATATTTAGTAGCATTTGCTACAGATATCGTTAGATGTCTTAACAGAAACATCTTAAATATAGTAACAATAGTGCTCATTAGTGAATTGTATTCTATTGTTAAGACACAAAAAAACTTGCACCAGTTTTCATACTGTAAAAAGGGTGAAATATTGGTGAGAACTACATTTAAAAATAGTTGCTATAGATATATTTCTCTTGAATCACATAAATTCTATAAAAAATTGACTGTAGATACAGCAAATCGAAAGCACATATATCGGAATTTATATGGTATTTGCGAGTAGGTTTATACTACTGATTATTAGCTGATGACCATCTACAATATGATAGAAATAATGATAGGAAGTACTAACTTAAAAATTTATATTGAAGTATTTGTATAAAACAGTAGTGTGTTCAGTTAATTCGACCCCTTCGAATTGTATTTTTTATATAAAGACTGTGTATAAAAGCAATCTCTCGCGATCTCTAGAAAACCTGTATTACACTCTATTTCAGGTCTATACTGGATGGCTGATATTCTAGTTTATATTTACATTGTTATGAAACTGATACTGCAGACAAAACATGCTTCAGGCACTCTATCAATAACATAATAAATAGACATTGTTGCAAATGTTCTATGTTTACGTATAACGTATAACATATTGTCTTTAGCTTCCCATTCGTGTGGTTTTGCGGTACACTCTCTTCCCAAGATTTACACGATTTTCTGATTTTTGTAAATATCTCGGAAAATATAAACGATATCATTTTTTGGGTAAAATATAATTTCAAGTATTATTACTTATTATTTTTAGTTTGTTTTCGTAATACAGTAACGCATAGAAATCGTCAAATTCAAAAGAAAATAGGTACATATAAACAATGACAAAGTAAATTACAAACATACATCCAGCAATACAAACAATAACAATTAATAATAATAATAATAATAATAGTGCCTTTATTGTGCATTCATTATAAGAAATAGAATACAAAATGCAACAAAACAACAAGAAATGAAAGCACAATCCCAGGGCGAGGCTCAGTTACATAATGAATATGTGAACTGCTCTTTCCTAACCCTGATGAATTGAACAAAAATAAAATGTGACATAAATGCCTATATACTATAACTTAAAATGCTAAATTTTGTGTGTGCATGCAAGCCAATAAAGGAAAACATATTTATTATATAATTAGAATATATAACTATAATAAAATTCAACGAAGTTATATAGAGAAAAGAAATAAATAAAAGAAAAGGGAAGGAAAAACTGCAGTAACTAGTTATGAATGTAAACGTTTAACTAAATATTAATGCAGGTGACGGTCTAGCGCATATTAACGAGATCACCGAGCTAGACAAAGCATGGATTTTAATTTTGATTTAAATTGGACCACTGTGCACATCTTCAAATCAGAAGGAAGGTCATTATATTTTTTATATATTCCGAATGAGAACAATCTTTCAAACAGAGCGAGTCTATGCAGTGGCGGAGATATAAGGCCGCGGAACCTCGTAGTTATATTGTGCAGATCCCTTCTAGAACGTATTTTGTTATATAAGTATGGCGGACATTTGTGGGTAAGAATTTTATGATATAGAGTTAACGTTTGTAATATTCTTCTATTTTTCATATTAAGCCATCCAGTCTCTACTAATTTATGTGAAATATGCTCATATTTTCTAATACCGTGAATATATCTCACACAAGCATTTTGTATCTTTTGGATACGATGACTTGTAACAACATCCAAGCAAGCATCATACACCTCGGCGCAATACATAAAATGTGAGAGGACATACGTATCGCAGAGTGATCGTTTGATATTCCTGTTCAGAATCGCGAAGGGATATAATTTCTTTAGGTTGTAATATGATGACGTAATGTAATTAGCTATGTGTTCGCGAAAACGGAATGAGTTATCAAGTGTTAATCCCAAACTTCTAGCACTGTTAACAATGGGAATTTTTGTGCCGTTAATATTTACATCCAACATTCCACTCAATAAGTTGGCAACATCTTTATTACCAAAGGTTAGCACCTGTGACTTGGAGGGATTAATATTTAGAGAATATATGGAAGATATGGACTGAATAGTAGATAGATCTTTATTTATTTTTTCTATAGCTTCAATCCATTCCGATGCGTTAAAAGAAAAATATAATTGCACATCATCTGCGTAAAAGTGAATTTTAGAGTGGTTAAGGCATTGCACGAAGGAAGATGTGTATAAAGAGAACAGGATGGGAGTCAAAATTGACCCCTGTGGGACACCTTGGGATAACGATAAATGTTGAGATATTTTGTTATTTAATTTTACACATTGAGATCTATCTGAAAGGAAATCTGCTATCAAAAGGATAGAAGAGCGACTAAAGCCCTTGTCCTTCAAAACGTTTAATAGCAATGTGTGATCCACGGTGTCGAATGCTTTGGAATAGTCAAGCAGTACAAGAACAGTTATAAGCCCTTCATCAGTGGATCGAAAGATATCATCAATTACACATAGTAAGGCCGTAGTGCAACTGTGTCCAGGACGGAAACCAGATTGAACATCCGGCAGTAGTTTGAAATCTAAAACATATCTTTTTAATTGTTGTTCCATTACACGTTCTAAAATTTTAGATAAGGTAGGCAACACACTTATAGGCCTAAGGTCTTTATAATCAACAACCTTGTTTTTTTTGGGCAAAGGACTGACTAGAGCTCGCTTCCAAGAGGTGGGGAATGTGTTTTGTAGTATACATGAGTTAACAATATGAGTGACGAAAGGCACAACATAAGGAGAACAGATTCGTAGCATGCAAATATCAACACCATCGTAACCAACTGCTTTGGATTTGATTTTATTTATGATACCACAAATTGCGTCCGTGGTTACCAAAGAAAAGGAGAACGTATCGAATGCACTAGATAGTATATCTGGGATAAGTAGAGAAGAGGTATTAGAAGAAGGTATACTATTAATAAAGTAATCGTTAATTTTGTCGGCATCAGCGAGGTGTATGGGTATGTCGTATTTTTTCTTACTAGGGCAAATATTCAGGCGATTAAGTTGTTTCCAGAGCGTTGTACTATCTGTTGAATGGGATATAAAATCAAAATATGCTCTCTTTTCGAGAATGAATGTTCGGTTAGTTAGATTTCTTAAGCTTTTATAATAATTCCAGTCATTTGAGTTTCCCGTTCTCCTATATTTATTCTTTACCCTTTCTGTGTAAGTGTGTGTCAGTGTTCCACCCTCTCTCCTTTAATATCCTATTTTCTGATTCCTCTTGTTTCTCCTTTACGCCACTGATTCGTTCTACTCCTTCTCTTCCCTTAATATCTATTCGTTTTTATTAACTTTATGTTCTTTTTCTCTATTTTCTGATTTCCCTTGTTTCTCCTTTACGCCATTGCTTCGTTCTACTCCTTATCTTCCCTTAATATCTTTTCTTTTCATTAACTTTAGGTTCTTTTTCTCTTTTGAAAATTATCTTGACTCATTCCACAAACTTTCAAAGTCACTCTCTTGTTTATTTTTTTTCATCCCCTTTCCAACCAAAATACTCAGCTTACTTTACTTTAAATTTTGATGTGTTACTGCTCGAATATGTGCCTGTGTACTGTATCAAATGTCCCGCATTCCTGTTTGCTATGCAGCTGGTGACGCAAGTACTGCAACTGCTTTTGACGTGATATCACTTGGCGTGATGTTGTGTAGTGTAGTGTAGTGTTTTGGCTAGTTAAAACCTAGCAAATTTCGTTGTTCAAATGCATAGGATCGTAAAAGAAAAAGATTAGATGGTAAGTAAAAATGAATATAATGCATTGAAACAAATAGAATAAGAAAAACCTTGTAATGCTCCTTTAATTATACATTCCGCGCGATAGATTAGATTAGATGGCGCTTCTGTGCACAGCAATATATATAACAAGCTTGGAAGTTATGAAAGCCTATTACTATGCATGCTTTGAGTCATAACTAAAGTATGAATTGTTTTCTGAGGAGGTAGCTCTCAAAGCAATAGAGTATTTAAATTGCAAAAAAGGCCATACGTTCAATGTTAAATGTGTCGAGACGACATCTATGTCGTAATTTATTTCGTGAATCGAGAATTAATACCACCAGCGACATTGTATATACAGTCACCGACAGAATTGAGTGGATTTTTAATTAAACTATAAATTTAACTCATACTTATTTAATGATATACAAAATCATAAGATATTCTAACAGATCAAATAGTTAAACATAAATAATATCTAAAAACATACTGATATTACAAAACAAATATATTAATAATAAAATATAATACTATGTCCACTCAATTATGTTGGTGACTGTATATGAGGTACTTGTACTTGTTAAAAGTAAGGAATCAGAATTAAAAGAAAAAACGACTATCACAATTACTTTACTAGAAAAGCTGATAACTTCATCGGCGATCTTTGAGAATAGCACACTGTTCACTGGCATTAAGTTATTTAATTTTTTAGATGCGGGCATTAAGAAGCTGAATAACATCAATAATTAAAGAACTAATTTAGAAGATTATTTAATAAATAGATGTTGTTATTCTTTGGATGAATTCTTTAATCCTTTACTTTAGATGTGTTGGTTCTGTGTTGAGTTTTAGTTTTTAAGTTTATTTTTCTAATACACATTTGAATGTTGCGCTATTTGACTTATCCTATATCAATGCACTTTCTCTATACCGTTCTAGTCTTTGGATAAATATATTATTATTATCATAACATTGCATTGCATACAAGCATCACCTATATTTCTTAGCATTCGAGAATTATATATAAAAACACCTTAATATTAGTCAATCTTTGCAGAGGTATTTCATTCCTTCAAACTAAATTTCCGCCCATAAAAACTTTTCTCTTGCATATCTATCCTATTCATTTATAAAGTTTCATGAAATTCTGAATTTAACAACTAAAGAGCTTTCTTTGTAAGCAAAACGCGTACACAAAATTCTTGCAATAGTTAGAGTTACTCGATCGCCTGTAAAAATATACCAATATGTAAGAAATGGAATTCCGCAGGCGGCGACCACGTCTAGCCGTTAATCGCGAGCTAACTTTGAACCATAAATATTTGGATTAAAACGTTACACAGAACACGCCCGCGACATAAATGTTTACCAAGCCGCACCGGTTCTGACTAATTACGTGAATGTGCACCTAATTGAAGATTAATGCACAGTAAATTGCATTTGATCGTTCGGAAGTGCACTGTTGACGCCCAGACGTTTACATTTCTTACTTTAACGATGTAATTGTTGGTGCCTAAACGTTCAAAACCGCCAATGTCTTGCGTGCCATGCATTCAATAATAAATGATTCTTCCCACTCTTGGTATAAATAACGGAATGGATTTGACGGGAAATGTAAGCAATGTAGACTGCCAACAGAATAGTTTTGATTAAAATGTGTTGCTTGGCGAAGGAAAAGGTGGCGTATAAACGACAGTGACGTGAATTTTGTGTATCTACTATGTCGAGATGCATACGCAACAACACAACTTATACAATGTTTTTGTAGGTCGTTCAAATCTTATTTCGGAAAATGTAGCTTATGGAATATACTCAAGGCCGTACTTCTATCCCTTATATTGGATATTTATTATGCATGCCGCAGAATCTACATGTTCATTTTAATTTCTTCCGCGTTTCTGATAATATCTCTGAAACCGAAGGGTGTAGTAGAATGTGATCTGTATATAGTAAAAAAATTGACATTACTACTTTGCGGACATATCCAAACAAAAAAGGAAACAAAATAGCACTTAAACTCATTTAATACACATTTAACTAACATAAGAACAGGTAAAACGGTAGGCACCACCTTTTTTCTGAATCTTGAGAATTTCTCTACTTTCTTCTTCTTACTTACAAAATACATAAATAAGACGAAAAGTGCGCACAGCGCAAGCGTATATGACCATACGACAACTGTCGGTAATGTAGCTATGCTAACTTCGTAGTTTTAATGGAGCCAACTTAGATATCGCGCCAAGTTGTAATTAAAATAAAAATAGTAAATCCCTAACAATGATTTCAAAACACTGTAATCGTTGGACTTTTTATCAGAAATGCGTATTAGACTGCTCATTGTTTTAATATGTGCACCTTGTTAATACTAGTTTAATACTAATATCCGACTGCACTGCCATCACAGAAACTCGTACCAACTATTTTGGCAAGGACGTCATAGACGAGGGAGAAATACCCTCCTTGAAACCATCACAGCTACTGCAATTTATTAAAGTTCTTGGACTGGATGGGGAGCTGTAAGTGCGGGCAAACCCTAGCAGCTTACAGCTGATGTAAGGGGGCACAATAGATCGATAGGTCGCGGTGTAATGTTACCCTAATTAGATCTAATCTAATCTAATCTAATACTAGTTTTACTGCAATCCAAATGAAGTGGTAATAAAGTTGCTGCAATTTGCTCAAGAAAAGTGAATTGAGTGAATGAAATGCGATTATTGCATGAATGAATTATGATCATTATTTTGATTACAAGTTTACTCTATAACAATTTCTAAAATTCGTTAGGTTTATGAACAACATACCTTTGTTCATTCTTTCCGGCAAGTTCGTACATAAAATTGATAATACGTGGTGATTCAGTAAACTAAATAAAATTACTAAAGCAAAGCTGGTGTTCTTTACAACAATAACATATTCCATTAAGCCAATCACATCATCATATCATGTTCAATGACTTTGATTTCACTAATACAATGAACAGTTTATTACCCAATAAATTCCATAGACATTTAATACAATATGATACATTGATTTGATAAACTCGTTCTTCGGGGTAATTCGGGGTAATTTCAATCCACTATTTCGTGTAAACAATGATTTTTTTTTCATTGTTTTAGGACCCACTTTTGATTCATTGTATTTAGCGCTTGGGAAGCCACACCTTCAGTCTTTTCCAAGATCTGCGGACCCAGAATCACAAAACTTGAAATTATTAACTTCCATAGTGGAAACGAAGTCGGAGTGAACACCTTAGATTAGGATATTTAAAATTTCTACTATTTTTCTCTATATCGTGAACATCTGCGCGAGGCATACGTGTCAACATAGCGCGAATCTTAGGTACTCTAGTACACACTGCCACTACTACAAAACCCATAATGTTTAGGAATTGCTTGATATAACTTGTCTAGAACGTTATGCGTTAGTGAAATCACGGATTAAAACAATTTAACACTTGAGCACAAATAGGTACTATTTAATAAGATGATTATAATCAAATATTGAGATGCACGGAGATGTTACAAATTGTAGCATTCCAAACAGCATCGCGTATTGCACAAAAAATAGATAATCGGTAGAATACACACAGAAAAATGCATTCTGAGTTCAAAACAACATATTTTTTTAACACAATTCTCTTAAAGAGAAAATAAAATAGTTTTGTTGTAAGTAAATCTTTTACTACTAAGAAAATTTAAAGTTTTAATTCAAGAAAACTTTTGTTTCGATGAATCTTCTTAACTAGAAAATATATTTGCTTAGTGCAAGTAGATAGAGATGAATTGGCCGAGCGATGCGAGTTAGTGCTATTTCCCCTTTCATTGCTTTTGCTGGTATGGTGATTCCAACAATAGACTATGCGCCCGCCTGGTGGCATGTTTCGGTTCTAATTGTGTTTGGAATTTTTTCTTTGACTTGTATAAGGCATTATGATTTTAAGATAAGTATTACTATTCTTAAAAAGATATGAAAAGTGATTTAATTCAAGAATTCTAACATTTTGCTCCAAGACTGATGCTTTTAGTGCAAGTAAACGATACTCTTAAGTGGAAATTAAAAGTAGTTTTATCCAAGACTGTTAACCTCTCACATCAAGATTATGCTGTTAAAACAATTTTTCTCTTACCTCAAGAAGTTTTTGTCTTGCGGATATTCAAAACGTAGATTTATTTGATCCAAGACAAATTTATTTAAGGTAAGCATGCAATATAGTGGAAATATAGTTTATCAAATACCGACTACTAGTATATGATATTAGTTTCTAAAACCTCCTTGCTGTGCATTGTTTGTCACTTGCGCACTTGTACGCGCAACCTCCTGTATACTCCATTGCGCCTTGTTATGAAGGCACTGAAGAAACTTTCCCTGTAAGAAAATGTAAACCAATATTAAACGTCTACTCAATTCCTTGATGTGTTAAACGCTTAGTGATCCATGTATTGTATTGTTAATGAAACAAATGATAAACCTAAACTAATATTAATTCCATGTTTTTTAGTGTTTCTGGGAATAGTCTTTTCATGATAGACAGAGTAAGGCTAAGCCAATATAACATCCTTAACGCATAAATGATTTTGCTTTTATATACGAGGATTTTACCCAGAAAGTACCGGAAATCGAGATGAAGTATAGGCATGTAAAGAGCTTCTTTAATAAACGTCGATATTGCTTTTTATATGAACTGGTATCGGACGATGACTGCCGCCTACGCTTAGAAGGAAATTGATTGCACTCGATTCTGAAGTTTTATTGACATATTTCCCCCTGGATATTATGTAAAAGCAGAATATGTTGAGAGATTTCGATATTGATTTGGCACGTGATTTCTGGTTGTTTGTAATATGTAAATCGGAATGCTTAAAAAACGATGTTTGCAAAAAGGGATAGTATTTGCATATATAGCACGTTTGTAGATTTGTTACCTTCTACTCCTCCAAAGACGTTGTTTTGCGATTTTAAATACATTCTAAAAATTGTTGTCTACCGTATTTGTAATGTTCAATGATCCATAAGAAACTAATACCTGTGCTAATACTGTCTTTTACTTTAGGTTGCCGGTTTTGGAACATATTTACTTGAGGTATATACCTTTTCGTTCTTTTATAAAATTGAATTTTTTTTAAATAAAGTGGGCTCAAAGGTACTTTATTTGAATTAGCTAAGGTTTCCTCTTATAGTACCTGCTCTGAAATACCCGAATACCACATGTGCAAATAAAACGGAAGCCTTTTGTATTAGTGTTAGGTTGAATGTTGCTTTCGTTCAAATGTATAATTGAAAACAAAACTAGTTAAATTTAAAAAGGTTTGTTTTAAATTCGGCTGATTTCTTATTTATAAATTCCTAGAGTTACATATACATACGCTGCTTTAATGTTGGATGCTCTAAATAAAATATGTGGTTGTGTAGTACTTAATATTACTACAGTTGAAGACAACTTTATTTATAAGAAAAAACGTTAACATTATTTTTTTTACATACGTGATTTAATAAAATTTATTTACCTGCATGAAATTCTTTACTATATAGTGATCCAAATGCAGATTAAATTAAAAATGTCGTTTCAATCAGAGATTCCTTTTTATATTTTAAAGAAAAGCTATGTAGCTTTAAACTAACACGTCATAATATTTACAATCTACCAGTTTACAACAATAAAATGATTTCCTTTAATAAGAATCTAAAAAATGATCTGTTTTTTTATTTCAAAACTCATGTGGGACTATTTATTGGGATTGGTATTGATATTGAGAGAAGATAGCATCTGCATGGGTCGATTATCCGTCCCGTCCACTGCGGCCGCTAGGGCCTATTGTGGAGCGGATGTTATCTTTAAGGTTCATCAGAAAAAGTTCAGGCCCTTAAGGTAGTTCATAATTTTTATGAATAAGGTCTTTTTCAGGTCTTCTAGGGAAAGATCAACCTTCCCAAAGATGCCATACCTGATTCTCGTTGTGGCGAGGCAGAGGCAGAAGATAAACTCAGCTGTATCTTCGCCTTTCAAACATAGCCGGCATTTAGTCTCTTCAGAGAGTCCGATTATGTGTAGATACTTTCTGGGTTTGCAGTGACCTGTAAAGACAGAAACAATTATTTTGACTTTTTTTTTTGTCAAGTTCTACTAGTTCCTTGGTTCGGACATGATCGCACGAAATACACCTTTACGCATGTACCATAGCAGGACAATTGTTCCAATGTTCGAGCACTTTCTGATGCGCCCATACATTGATTTACTGTTTAGCTACCGTAGGTGCTTTGCCAACGGCAGGTTCTGGTCCCAGGAAATGTTCCGGAGCACCTTTTTTTTTTACAAGATTGTCTGCTTCCTCATTTCCATGATGAGTAAATGCCCAGGTACCCTTACTAGGGATAGGTTATTAGCCGTCCCCAGTGTGTTTAGAGTGTTTTTACACCTCAATATCAGTATCGAGTTGCACTTATGCGCCTCTAGCGCTTTCAGCACCGCCTGATTGTCCCTGGAAATTGTTATTGATTTGTGTCTCATGTTTTTTTTCTAAAACCTCTCTAGCACACATCTCAATGGTATAGATTTCAGTCTGAAAAATCGTTGTGTGTTGTCCAAGGTTGTACTAATTTCTAACTTTTGAATTACGACATAATATTCTTGCGCCAACACCCTGCTCTGTTTTCGAACCGTCCGTAAACCAGCAGGTGTCTGCCTGCGTCAGTGGTTTTTCATTCCATCTCCATTCCATCTCCATAGCCAGTAGGTCGTCTACAACTAATGACCAAAATAATGGGGATAAGATCCAACCCTGCGAACACTTCTTGCCCGGCATGAACCTGAGTATCTCCCCGCCTAGAGGCGTTATAGCAAACCTATTCGTGAGCATAGCAGTACTCCAAGCTGCTATGAACGGTTGTACACCTCGCGCTAAAACCGCCTCGCATAGGGATGAAGAAATTGCATTATTAAATGCTCCTTCTATGTCCACAAATACTGCCATTGTTATTTCCTTGGATTCGAGCGAGTCCGAAATCTTGGAGACAAGATTGTCTATTGCAAAACCCGCAAATTGCCTGCTTGATACGCATATTGGTTATACTAAGGAGGCTATTTGGAAGAATTGCTTCTCTAATGTGACCCTCTAACACCTTTTCTGATAGGAGTTTTTACAAATAAATCAAAGTTTGTATTTAGATTAACCATATAAATGTATATGTTTAAATTCTTATATTACAATAAATAAATGCATAGCTTATTTAAATCCCACTCGATTATTTTTAGTATTGGGCACGGTAGGGGAAAATAACTATCGTTGGCGAGTATCAGACAGGCTCGTGCTTATTCGTCTTGGGAGAAGGGGTTCGTATTGCTTATCGGCTTTTCAGAAAGTCGACTAAACACCAGTCTGTCAAATCTTCGCTAACGATAGTTGTTTTCCCCTACCTTGCCAATTATTAATTACTCCGCATCAATTCACTTAGTACGGAAGAATGAGCGCTACCAGTTCAGTTCAGCATCATGATGACAATGTAAAACATTTAATTCGAGCACAGCGCTTAATTCACGTCGATACACGATCACTCGCCTCGATTGTTCATCATTTGGGTAATAAAAGAAATATACTGCTTGAACTCGTATTATGACATGAACGAAGTTCCATGAATGATGGTGAAAGCTTCGTTCTCAACACCATTTTGAATACCCTTTTTTTGTTGATGAAAAAAGCTCTACTTGATTTTACAAGAATTCTAAATTTTATTTCCACATAAAATATGGATGAGCACTGAATATGTCAACCACAATTTAATCAAAATACTGAATTATTCAGATTCTGAGCTTTTCCAGTTTATAGCCGATCTTTCTTTTTCATCAAAATTTTATATTTTTGTGTTTGATTAGTTAAGAACTGCAAGAGAGTATAATTCGAGAAATTGCTACTTTTAGCGTGATATACACTCCGCCAAAAAAGTATCGCATAATTTAGTTTTGAATCATAAAAGTATCGCATAATCTTTGTTTATAGCATAAAGTTGTAAATATACTTTAATGCGCTCTAAGATATAATTTCTATGATTGTTTAAATAAAATACAGGCCAAATAAAAACAAGAACTCATACTTGAGATTTTTATTAAAACAAGAAATTATAATTTTGGAAAGAGAAATGTCATAACAGTAGCTTTTAATACTGAGTATTGCCACCTCTGGCTCTTATGACCGCTCGCATACGGTTTGGCAGAGATTCGATTAACCTCCGTATATAAGCCTGATCCAAATTCTCCCACTCGTCACGGAGAGCATTTGCTAGTCCATGCAGGTCCGCTGGGGCAACATTTTGGGTTCGTATCCGTCTGTGAAGGAGGTCCCACACGTGCTCGATAGGGTTCATGTCCGGACTTACCGCAGGCCAATCTAAAACTGGAATACCAACATCGTTAAGGTATTCCTGGACGATTATTGCAACATGCGGTCGTGCATTATCGTGCATTAACATGAATTCGTTTCCTATAATTGGCGCATATGGTACTACATGTTCTTCTAAAATTTCCGTTATATACCTGTGGGCAGTCAGTGTACCTCTGTCTACTGGTACTAACTCTGTACGACCTGTTAAACAGATGCCTCCCCAAACCATAATAGAGCCACCAGCGAAATTAGGTCTAGGTCTGATATTACACTGCGAATAGCGCTCACCGTCTCGTCTGTACACTGAGATACGCCTATCTGAGGTGTAGAGACCAAATCTTGACTCATCTGTGAAGAGTATATTGGCCCAGTCATTAATGTTCCAATTTACATGTTCTCTGGCAAACCTTAAGCGAGCCACTCGGTGGTTCCTAGTGAGACGAGGGGCTGTTACAGCTACTCTAGCTTTTAATCCACTCTGTCGTAACCTATTCCGAATAGTTTGAGTACTCACACGAGTATTTCTGACTCTAGCCAAGTCGTTCTGCAATTGTCTCGCAGTTACATGTCTTCGACGTAATGCTTGTAGTAGTAAATAGCGGTCATCTTGGCGAGTAGAACATCTTGGACGACCTGGTACAGGTCTTCTACTGTAAATGCCTGTTTCGCTATATCTGGCTACGGCTCTAGAAACACTTGACTGATTGATGTTCATCAAATTAGCAACGTATGCTTGAGATCGTCCATCTTCGATTAAAGCAACTATAACAGCCACTTGTTCTGAAGTTAAATTGCTCATTTTAGTTTTAAAAGCGTTGGTACAGAACTCTGACTTCGCACTTTAAAATTTGTCCGTATAGGAAGACTTTCAATAAACAACTGAACAAACCTTACACATATGCATTTTTTTAAATGTGTTCTTTTAGAAAAAAAAAAGTAAAAACGCTAAGTTCCATTATTTTGTTAGTGTTTTTATAGTTCACATACACGAGGCAAACTTTTTGTGAACGTATAAAAATATCTTGGTTCATAAATGCCCTTTTTTAGTTTATGCGATACTTTTTTGGCGGAGTGTATATAGACTGTGTATTCTCTTTCAGATGAAGTTTTCTTTATTGTTAACACTGGACATGATTAGACTTAGGCCATCTTCCACAAATTTCATTTCCTACAGCATTAAGATATCTTAATGCTGTAGATGGCATATAGATTTTTAGTTTCGTAAGTACACGACCGCTTTTGGTATGCTACCTTTTTTTTTATTATTAATGATTGGTTCAATGTTTACCTATTTATTACAGTTAATATGAAATTAAAATGTATTATTACTGTAAAAATGGTCTTCACAAATGTTTTTTTTTAAATTATACGTTTTTGTCAAAATTCAGATTTTGTAAGTTACACAATGAAAATAAACTAAACATTATTATAGTTCAGTTCACTTGTTAAAGAGACTACTGCTTTTATACAGGTTGTACCAGGGGATGCCAAATGTATAACTTATATTGACAAATTTTATGTTGGCATTTTATAGACAGCATCTTAAATTTTGTTTGCATTTATCGGTGAGGTTCTATCGATTATATTGATAATAAATTGATATAAAAAGATATTTTTAATATAACGGTCCGAGTGAAGTGAAATTCCTCGGTGTCATCCTCGAATTTATTTGGAATCGGCACCTTCAAAGAATTGAAACCAGGACGAACATTACACCCATGTTAAATAAGTGAGCCCACGGATAGAAAATAAAAATTGCGGTTAAGACTAAATAAGATGTTTTGCACATGCACACATCACTCTGCATCTCTAGTACGGCAGATAAACATGCAGCGAGCTGCTATAACTAAAATTAGCAAGATAGAGAAGCTTGTGTATTTTGGAACAACAGCAGTAATCAGAACTACTCTCACAAAAGCTATGGACGCCCACTAAACCACTAAACTTTACATTTGGTAATAATGGGGTGGCATCTTATGTTGCAAGAAATACCTTATGGCAGATATGCAAGACCGGAGCATAATATCATATGGTAGGAAACTTTTTGGAAATGAGCAGCAATGTATCACGGGATTCCATAGCAGCATAACCTTCATTTATGCGAAAAAAGTCGTAAATTCTATTAACCGAAATTAATTGAGACAAAAGTAATACTGAAAATGCTTCAATCAGTCAAATATTTTATTTTAAATTCATGCAGTTTCCTTTAAATTTTACTACTCTTTGTCAGGAATTTGTATAATTAGTATATAAAAATTAATATTAAAGTAAAAGTATTTCGTAAAAGGACTAATTTTGTGTCGTTTTTAAGTATAAAACATTCTTAGAGCCTTCCCCTGGTTTCTAAGTAATCACGCAGAATCTTTTGCATACAAATACGGGATCAAAGTGTTTTCTACAGTGGATGCAAAAACATTTTACACATCGCATTTGGAGATCTATGCTGGAAGCCAACCTGAAGGTCCCTTTCAGATAGACAATTCTGTAACAGCTATCATTCCCAGAATGACGAACCACATCTCCGGAACTAGAAGGAATGTTACCATGGATCGATGGTTTACTAGCGTGGAAGCTGTAAGTCGTTTGTTGCATGATCACCGCCTAACTGTGGTTAGCACAATACAATCCAGTCGAAAGTCTTTGCCGAAAGAAGTTAAAAATGTTAAAGATAGACCTATAAAGTCTTCACTTTTTGCATTCCATGCCGATATCACACTTACTTCATATGTCCCAAAAAAGTCAAAGAATTTATTACTTGTATCGTCAATGCACTACGATGATAAAATGGACGAGAATACTGGTGATAATAAAAAACCAGAGTTACTAATAAATTCACAAAAAGCGGTGTTGATGTAGCGGACAGGTTGGTTACATCATGGAACCCGAAACACAACGTGGTTTTTTTCGGCATGCTCAACGTAGGAGCAATCAACGCATTCATAATAAATAAAATGAACAATCCAGATGGAGAATTTTGAAAAAGCAGACGACTATTTTTGGAAAATTTGGGCAAAGATTTAGTGATAGAAAACATGAAACTACGAGCTAATATGCCAAATCTATCACGGAATGTAAAGCTATCAGCGGCTAAATTCTCAGGTGTCTCAGTCACAGAAGAGCCCCGACCGACGACTTCAACTGCTCGAAGAAGATGCAAATTCTGCAAGGACCGAAAATCAAGATATTCGTGCAAGATTTGTGGTTCCTGTATTTCTTTGGAATACACAATACCCTGTTGCGCGAACTGTGCGGCCAAATTTGATCAACGAGATTTTCCATTCAATATTTTGTGTGTGGAATTTATGTACACTCATTTTATATTTTTTTACACTTATTCAGCTATATACTTTAAAAATAATTATATGTTATTGTTAGTGTTTTTTTCGTTTTTTCAATTTATAATTTCTTTTGAAAACTTGCATTACATGTAACTTTTTTTTAATAAATGGGAACTCCCAAGTTAATGTTTCTTACACAACTATATTTACTCTTAGCAGTGCAAAATAGGCCAGGTTAACAAATGCATACCCGAAACTGGGCGTATATTAATGTATTAGGGGAGAAAAATAAAACACGGTTTCGGTCTGAGAGACCCAACCCGTTGAATGGTGTGATTCTGAATCCACCCGTCAACCGGATGGAAATAGCATCCGGGAGTTCTAATAGGCGTTAAAATCGATTCATAAATATGCATTGACATGAAATTTACTTTCAGTGGACTGCGCACAAATAATTAATGGATTTAGGTCACTTAGGATTCGACAGTATACATTAAGTTTTAAGAAACGAACTAAAACAAGAAACTCGGAGAAGAAGGATACATTTGAGAGATTCGTATCTGCTACTGCGAACATATTTGTGCATATATTAATCCTTTATGAAATCACGATTTCAAGGATTATTGAAAGGGGAATGGCAACACGAAAAACAAATTTAGTGAATCACTTAATATGCGAAGAGAATTTATCGATTTGAAGTTCTTTTCACCTATTTTCTCCGTAAGTACGTTTTCAACCAATAAATTGAAGCAACTCTAATCTCAAAATGTTTTACCCCTTTCGACAAAGTTTCAGGTTTATTTGTAGTCAGCAGTTTTGCGTACTATTTCTACTGTGAAATTGATAAGTCGAAGCTAAAGACACACACACACCCACATATTGGAAACGTTCCAAACCTAGCCGTAAATTAAACAAATGTGCTTTAAATGGATCTTTAAATTACCCTGAATTGGCGAAAACTGTTAGTTTTTAGAGAGGAATAGATGGTATACTAAATTGATCACATGTGTTCGGAAATAGAATTACAATTATAAATTTAGAATTGAAATTACTGAAAAAAATTGTAATATCTTACCAAATATTATTAATGATGATTTTGTAATTGGTTTCATTATCATTTGTATGTTTAAATTATATAATAGGTACATAGAGAAAACGGTTTATAATGTATATAACGGCGCTATCTGTTAGTGAATTACTCAAGTATAATGAAACAGTTGCGGGAGCTCTGTTTTACCGACCCGTAATGTTTATTAATAAATGTGGAATAAAACAAATCAGGATCTTTTACAATTTATTTTAAGACAATAAATATTTATTGATGCAATATCTACAATATTAACGATAGGTACAGGCTTATATTAATCTTTTATACAATTAAATCATTATTATAAATAAGTACAAGGTACAAAAATACTTTTCCATATCCTTCAGCAATCGTAAATGCCAATATTGAGCATTTATGATAGCTTCCAATGCGGGGCTCTCGCAGAGGTATATGGTTTCTCTCCTTATGTAAGGAAAATCAATTTATATTCACATAAACGACATGTTACATTATATATTTGTTTGCGAAGTTTTGCAAATGCGTAACTGTACCTCGTATGCTAGTTTAGATAACTCCAGCCAAATACATGGAATGTGCTCCATAAAAGAGTTTCATTACATAAAGGCACTCTCTGCTGCTTGTATTGGATGATTTTATTTCTGCAGACCGAATACTTTTTTGAAACTATTTTCACACATTCTCTTTTGTGGAAAAGGAATGGGAAAGAATCCAATCAATAATGACAAATTTAGCAAATCAGTGCCTTGGAAAAAAACAAGAAAGGCACCAAAGAAAGGAAGAGTAGTTTGACTGAGAATACTAACAGGCTCCAGCAGGAAAAATAAATCGAAGACGCAACAATACATAAATAAAACATATTTAAACATAAGAAACTATTATGAAGAAAGCAGAACAGCGAAGGGTATTGTCGACAAGAGAGAAAACCAACTAAAGGAAGTAAGAGAAAATTGCAAAGATAGAGATTGCAAAACCCATATGAAAAAATTAAGAAAGCAAAACAAACCAAAAATTTAAGAAAAACTTATCCCTTTGAGAGAGATAAGCCAAAACTTAAACCCATTGTCAATATTTTAAAAAGCTGTTTAATGAAAGAAAAAATGAAGAAAAGCTACAGGAAAAAAATATTAAACTTAATATTAAGAGTATTAGAGAAAGAGAAGATTCAAAGAACAATGAACCAATGCTGCAATCTTTTCCACCCTAAAGAAAGGAAACCCAACCAGATGTGAAAACTATAGAGGAACATCATTGGTGGAGGTGGTAGACAGAGTATTAGCAAAATATAAAATATGAGAATAAACCTTAGCAGAGTATCAGGACGATTTTAGAAAGTTCACCTGCATATGAAATATTTGCTTTGAATGCGATACAGTACAATAGTTATCATCTTTGGACTACAAATGCATGCCTTAAGCACAAAAAGGATATTTAGAAAGCTTTGTTTGGTATTGCCAAATAAACTGGTAAGGCTGACGAATCATCAATCAAACAATTACGAGGAATTTTCTCAAAATATTTTGCAGTTACTATTCCTTGTTGAAACCACTTTTAGCTGCACAGAGGGCTTAAGAAGAAGTAAGATTCAATTAATTTATTGCACAATGTGCCTAAGCAGATGTTGTACTACTGCTAACAGATCAATAAAAGAGGTTGAAAAAGTATTTGAAAGATTTGCAGAAAAGGCTGGTCTTTGGACTACCAATAAAAGAAGACAAGATAAGGAATATGGAAATGCATACATAGATGTGAAAAGATAATATATATGAGATTACTAGTATGTGAAGATGCAGTTTTAAAAAAGTAAGACAATTTGAATACCTAGGGGTCACAGTTATAATCAAATGCTAAGTGGACAAGAAAATAGAGAAAATGATATTAAATAGGAAATAGTAATGTGGATACAATACGTATGTATGAAAGTTATGCGTCCTATGGTACTATAAATGAGTGAAACGGGGACCATAACTAAATCTCTTAAGAATAAACTAGAAATTTGGGAACGAAGTTTTGAAGAATATATTTGGAAGTTCAAAAGTTTGAAGTAGACTGTGTTGAATACTTCTAATATTTTTACTTATGTACACTGTGCTTATAATGCAAGAAAACGGTGAAGTAAAAGGAGCGCAACTTTTTCACAATTTTGAAAACGTCTTCTACCCGTTTCATTCATTCGTTATATATGTATATATACAGGGTGGTAGAGATTTTTTTCGGGATACTTTACTAGTGTACTCTGACAACAAAGTTAATGACAAAAGTTTATATAAACATTTGTCATTAAATGTTTCCCAACAGAGATATCGCATTGTAAAGTTTCCATAAAAAAGTTCTAAAGAACAAGGTTTATTCTATTAGTAAGTACATGAAGAGAATTTATTTTTAAGTAATGATTAATGGTACAATAATTAATAATGAAGATGTTCAAATTGTAATCCGCGAACCTCGATACATTTCCTACAACATCGAACCAGTGCATCAATGGAGTTAGATAAGTGTAAAGGATTTTGTTTCATTTCATTACATGCTTCTTGAATTTTTTCAAGTAATTCTTCTCTTGTATTAACAGGCGTAGCGTAAACCTTATCTTTCAACACTTCCCAAACAGAATAATCGAATTGAGTGAAGTCTGGTGACCTCGGGGGCCAGGATACTGGACTTGAACGGCGCGGATAATTGATATTCAACCATTCACGTACAGGTAGTCCAAAATGTGCTGGAGCCCCGTCTAGTTGTATCCAACTCTTTCTTCTAAAGTAAATGGGCATTTCATGAAGGACATCCTCAAAATTAGTATCAAGAAATTCACGAAATAAGACCGAGTTTAATCTTGGCGGCAAAAAGTATGGACCATAAATGTTATTATGTAAGACGCCGAGCCAAACATTAACACTAAATTCATGTTGAAAATTGCGTGGTCGAATCTCATGCGGATTTTGGTGTGCCCAAATATGAAGATTGTGATAATTAACTACTTCGGATCTCGTAAATGTACCTTCGTCAGTCGAAAGAATTTTATGCAAAAACTCGTGATTATTTCCTACCTGATTTAACATTCACTCACAAAAGATCAACCTTCTCTCCGTATCACCAGGATGTAAATTTTGCACAAATTGAAAATGGTAGGCTTTTCTGTGGTCTGCATGTAATATTCTTAATACTTTTGATTTCGTTACATCAAGTCGTTGAGCCGCTCTGCGAGAACTGAGTCGTGGGTTTTCATTAAATGTCCGGAGAATGCGGTTATTAAGTCCTCTTTGTATGTGATTTTCATTTCGATTGTGTTCATTATTAGCGCGTAAACCAAGTTCACGAAAACGCCACTTGAGAATCCGGACTCAATCCTTTGGGGAAAACGTTGGCCGTATTCACGCTCCGACGCCTCGGCATTGCCGTTGCAGAATCCATAAATAAAATGGATACGTGCGTATTCTTCATTACTAAATTTTCTTGGCATAGTAGTATCACACAAACTTTTTAGTAAACGCAACAGTAGTGTGTATTTTTGACAGATTCATTACCGTTGGTAGCACACTACGATAGTCAATATCGATATAAATGGAACACTTTACAATGCGATATCTCCGTTGGGAAACATTTAATGACAAATGTTTATATAAACTTGCATCTCATTAATTTTGTTGTTAGAGTACGCTAGTAAAGTTTCCCGAACCAAAAACTGGACCGCCTTGTATATAAATCAAGCACATCGGGTAATTTCTACCAATTAACGTAATAATTGAATCCTTAAACTGAAATTTAAAACAAAATTACGTCAAGTACTTATGTGTAAAGTTGACAGAGACAAATAAATACATTATGCTAATTTTACGGATAATGCGGGATGCGGAAACATCATCCCGCAATATAATCCTCGATGGACGCATATTGGTCCTGTGCAAAATCACAGCGATGTTTCACAATTTCGCTCCCATTCGTAGTGATTCAATCTCAGTGCATAATTGTAAAGGTTAGCCTTTCTATCTGAATTGAAGTGATTTTTATGCGTTGTGGCGATACTGACTATCTATATCGAGCAGAAAGGCGGCTTTTATTGCAATATTGATTTCAAGGGTTTAGTAATTTGGTTTTTGATAGAAGTTGCAGTACAGCTTCTATCTTCGGTGGCATCGATAAAACGATATTCTCTGAAGTGCAAGCTAGACTTTGAAGTTTATGTTGTTGAAATGACGATATCCAGTAGTGAAAGACCTAATTACGAAAAATTTATCTGTTTGTATATGCTAGCTAGAGGTATAAGATTCTGTTTACATGTACCATACTCAGGTTTCAAACACATAAAATTTTAGAGTTATTTGTTCATAAAAATAACCATTTTTCAGAAGTGCTTTTAGTTATAAATAGCTTTTTAAGGTTCTATCTATATACGGTAAATCATATCGTATAAATTTAAAGTATTTTATGGAAATGAGATATGCTGAATTGTTAATAATATGCGTTCTATAAGTCAAGCAAAAAGAAAAAAGATCAATAGACAAGGCAAAACAAACTAACTGTGATTTCCGAACACAGTTTTCAATGTCTTTTTAATAATATTAAAATTATAAAAAATGGACAAAACATGTAATCATTGAATAGCCGTTTATAATGAACGAAATAGTCTAATAAAGGTCCCAATTTGGTTTATACCCAGAATAATAACATAAAAATAAGCGGTTGCTTGATCGATCACATCTATTGCACAAAGGTGCAATAAGCAAAATAACCTGAATTTTAAGGGTAGATAGATGTGATTGCCTCGGCAGGCAAGGGTAAGCCGGTGAACCGATGTTTGAATTCAATGTAACTCTAAAAAGAGACGAGACATTACAATAGATGTGCTTGATTTCTGTTCCCCTATCGGTGGATACCTTTTTGGGTAGGATATTAATCTACAAATGAAACAACCTTATTTTCGAATGGATATGCCTTTTACCAATGTTATCGCTGTGGGAGTACCACTAGGGCTGATTCCAGAATGAAGATTTGTGGTCAATACTCTTTTCAAAACTAGCGCACGATGTGCAACTTTAGAAAATTCACACGTTTAGCACATTACCTGTTTGAAGGTATATGGAAAATACTTTCAATGAGAACACACAAATCTATTGATATTTTGTAGCTGGATAGACTTCAGGTTTAAGTTTCTTATAAGGTTATTTGAAACAGAAGGTTTATTTCTCAAAGTTTATTTAAATCCATTAATTATACCGCAGTCCAGGAAAAAATATTAGATTCAGATTTGATAATAAATAGAATATCGATTTTTGCTACAGATATATCTTGGTATCTATCAGTACCTTATGAAAATAGTGACTGTCTCCAGACAACTGAAGGACCAGATGGCTTCTATGGTCGAGAGAAAAATCTAGTGAATACTAATCTCAAAAGAAGGTGAAATAAACAGTTAGCTCATACAGGCCTTTCCTGATAAAGATATCACGTCAGAAGTATACATCTTAAACGAGTCAACTACCGGAAATAGGTAAATCAACTAAAACGGTCCCACGTAATCTGGCAACTTCCATGAAAAAGACTTTCAGCAGTAAATTGTGCATTCTGTGACTTAGCAAGAGTATTTTATCATAACTTCTATTGAATCAATTACAAGAGACTTAGAGTATAGAAAATACGAAGGATTTACTAACAACCGCATACGTTCCATTTTGATTTTTCAAAATATTTGCCCAGTTAAGCAGTAATTCATAAACTTTTGGGAGGGTAGATGGATGCACACGTATACACCAAGAACCAGTGAAATCCAACAAACGCACTTTTTTGCAGATACGATTTCCTGTCGTAACAGGATGTACGTAGGAGAGTGGCCAAAACTTAAAGAAAAACGGCACAGGCTAAACTGCAGAAACTGCAGAGAATGATATGCTTTGGGGCTACAGCATATCTACCCAATTGTAGCTTGGAGGTGACAGTGAACATTACTCCTATCTATCTGCAAGTAGAGACAACCTCTGTCCTCAGTACTTACAGATGAAGTAGTCGGGCAATTGAAAAGGTGCGGTCTAGCGAACTTGATGTCAGAACAGAGATGAGATTATTAGAAATTCCAACGAGTACGATGCCTCTAAAACTTTAATTTTAAGCAACCATGCAAATCGCATTTCAAAATCTGAAAAAGGATCCTTGGTGTGGTACCAAGTTGCATACGAATGTGCGCTACATAAATTGGGAAAAAAGAGAGCCACTATCTTGGTAGCAATTTCCTAATGCAATCTATTCGTGTTTTCTATCATATGGTGTATGTTTAACAAACATCTTTAGTAAATATTATTAAAGATGTTGTATTATATTTAATTAAGTATTAATAAACCATGCTATAACTAGTATTATCTTTTGCATGTATTCTAAATTTGTTTTTCTGTAAAAAGTCCACTTATCTATTTCTTTTAAACGTGTATTGTTTCCGATAAATTGATGCGAAGTGTTTATAAGTAGATTATTGTTCATATACAGTTGTTTTTTAATAAAATAATTAACTTAAATAACCTGCTAATTCCTCAACTATACCATATTGAAGAAATTGAGGGGTTTTAGCATTACAATTCAACGCTATATAAATATGCATTGACACAGACATTGATGTTTATCAATGTACAGCACTTTAGGAACTGTATGTAATGCGGATATAATTCCAAATGCATTCAATCGATGAATATAAGTTAAATATTCAAAATAGAACTTTGAATATTGCGATAATAAATATATTTCCATTTGAATGTCCTGGCACCACTTCTATCGGATTGCTGCAGTTAGATATAAACTGCAAAGAGAATGTACAGACGTAATCAGTTTGAAACCAGATCCAAGAAAATTTAGAGAAAAGTACTGCAGATGCTAAAAGTTGTCATCGACGTAATCCTGTTTGGAACGCTGATTTGCATAGATGGCAGTCAGACTTGCAAATACCATACTATTTACGGAACATCCTGGAACTGTTATCGATATTTATACCAAAGTACTGAACCCTACTAAGGCGTAATACTCGCGTTTATATTCAAAGAATCGTAATTATGTTACGAAACTTCGGAGCAGGCTTAAAATTCTAAGATCAAAAATACCGGCGAGCTTTTGATAATATCCCTCCTTTAACGAGGTACATGCGCAGATTTGCTTTGAAATTTTATTAAAAGTTAGGTGACGTGGTATCTTATTCGTATTGTATATATTTTTAAATACCAGTCGTCCTATTCCAGTATTATTTGTTTTGATAAGTTTATTGGTGTAAACTTCGCAAACAAATCCTTTCTAATTTCCAGAAATCAAAAATATTTTTTGGTAGATTCATACAAACACTGTAAAAACATTATTTCGTCTGGAATATAACATCACCATGTCTTTATTTACATATATACAACATTAACGTATTATTGGCCTATCACTACGGTGGTATATATAAGAGGTGCTCACGCACAAAAGAATATTATCACAATTCCTAGCAGTAGCTCTGGCATTTCTTCTGCTAAACCTGGGTGACTTGCGTCATTCCTCCGTTGGTCTCTGTCACGCGAGCTGGTAGGGGAAGCCATCTGTTGAGCAATTTCGGTCTAAAAACTTCACTAAAAGCCGAACGGAACTGGCGTGACATTGAACAGTAAAGGATGAAATTGATTGCTGAATTTACGAGAGCCAAAATGTCCATCAAATCACCTGCACAACAAAGAAAAATAGGTTAGTACTGATTGAAGCATGTAATCAAAACATAAATGTTGTAAGATATGGTAGAACTGGTAGAAGAAACAAGCACATTGGTTTCTAAGAGAACAATTGTAATGCAATTTTATAGATCACATGCTTATATTGAGAATAAAAAAGGTTCAGTTTACCATGAGCAATACGGCACGTTGAATTTACTACTAATTTTTTTTTTATTCTTAGACGTATTTATCATTTATTTGCATTCATTTGATCGTTTTTCGGTTTCATCAATATAAGCTTTCGATATATCGTAAACGCGTGCGCGGCTGCCCACTATTATTTCAATTTGCGGTTTTAGATAAAAAAATTTCAAACAGGTTTTGATAATATCTAAGCTTTTATATTTTAATCAAGACCTTCACAGAATCAAATCTGTTTCCTAATATTGACACTGGAAAACATAATTATGACAATTGACCGGAGCGGGATTCGAACCCGCAATATCCGCAAGAGGCGGAAGCCTAAGCAAAGCCTTAAGGGGTAATCCTAGGCTCAAATAGGCTCTCAACTTGTAAAAAGAAAAAATGAAAATGCAGCTCACCGGAGCGCTCAATACCACTACCATACTACCATAAATATAAAATTTTCACTCTTCTAGTGTTCGCTAAGAGGGAAGTTCCTGTATATGAAATAGATAGTAGAATATGCTGGCATTTTGATGACTAATAGAAGCGTCAATGGTGATGTTCGTAAGGCACAAAGAATTTTCCAGGAACGCTTTCCAAATAGACAATCACCTACCCGCCACACGTTTCAAAATGCTTATCAACGCTAACGCCAGATCGATAATTTAAACATCAATGAACCAACATGCTTCTGGCAGTGTTTGAGGAGAAATCTACCAGAACCATTAGAAAGATTATCTTGAGAGTAAGTAATGCATTTTTAAGTGGATTTGTTTATTGCAGGTCTTGAAAATTTTTACTTTGGTCACTGCGTAACCACGGCTGGAAAGTGTCTTTATCGAACTCGTTTGGTTGCTCGCCTCGGTTTGCAATCTTCAAACTCGTTCGATAAATCATCACTTTCCAGGTTTCATGCGTAAATAACTATTATTCGTGAACTATGACATACATTCATATTTAAACTGATATTTTGCTGCCACAATATTGTTAACCCGAGGGTTAACATTTTCCTGAAATCTTCGATAAGTGGCGCCAGCGGTGAATACGTGCAACTCATGATTCGACAAGCCATATAAAACAACACTGCCAAGAGGGATTTAAAAGGCGAGGATCAAGAGATGGCACTGCCGTTTACAATTACATGCAATATAACTCATTTGTAGCATATTGAAATATCTCTACATTTATACGAACGATTGTAGACTTCATTGTTCTCAGTAATAAACGGTTTTGGACTTAATAAGCGTACAAACCGAGATGTAAGGTCGGAGAAAAAAATAACTTTTTTCTAATTGGATGTTGCAATAAAGCTAAAACAAACGACGACGCAGTGCTGAAAGGAATATTACCGCACACTGTGCTGTAATGAGATATTAACGCACTAGTGGGACTCTTGCCGGAACGCATATGCGTGATTAATGTGCAAATTAGAAAAAATACTATAAAAAACGTGTACCACACTGACTTGTAATGCTCGTACTTTGAATCTCGCGCATTACATAAACGTCATTGTGACACTTGTGTTTTAAAATACTATTACGGCTTTTAAACAAATCCAAACCTAAGTAGCAATGTAAAGATTCATCCTGCTGAATTACATATTTGATTTATTAATAATAACGACAGAGCATTAAATTATTTTTGGAGATCAGAAGGGTGAATACCCCTCGTGCTCAGCTATAGCCGAACAGAGATCGTGGCGAAATGTCATGAGAGCGAGATTAAAATTCTCTTTGTTGTTGAAACATTGAAATAAGTAAATGCTATTGACGCTGTTGTCAGATTAATTGTTTATTGTTAGTTGACTAAATAGTGTTTGCTTCGTATATGGAATCAGATATTCGCAAAAAGAAATATTATTTAAAACATTTCTTCCTTCTAACAGCCTCTGTATTTCTGTTGCGTAATCCAAACACTGCCAGCTATTGTACAATTTAAGAAATCTAAAGTATAGAGAGATGTATATATTTCATGAGTTAGCGGCTTATTTTTATATAATGATTTAAATTTTTTAATCAATTACACACTTCATTAACGTTTCGACAACCTATTTATTGTTGTCTTCCTCAGAAAATTGTTTTATATAATTCAAATTTTTATACATTTAAGGACAATCACAAGGACATTTTAAAACTTATTTTATAAATTTTTTTTTACATTTTCTTAAAAATTACAAGAACATGTTGTTAGTCAATTACAAAACAATGTGTATGGAGAATCTTTTGAATTCAAACTGCCGAAGAAGTATAAAATAAGTTTTAAAATGTCCTTGTGATTGTCCTTAAATGTATAAAGATTTGAATTATATAAAACAACTTTCTGAGGAAGACAACAATAAATAGATTGTCGAAACGTTAATGAAGTGTTTAATTGATTAAAAAATTTAAATCATTATATAATAATAAGCCGCTAACTCATGAAAAAAGAAGAAACATAAAATTGCATTAACGGCTATGAACAAATCCCCATCAAATTAACTTAAATATGTTATATAGAATTTGGACAACCGTAATGACATTCGTGACAAATGTTCGTTTATAAAATTGTTACCTATAAAATGTATAGATTAATTTAATTGAAAGGGCATTGTTTCGCTTTATGTTATTATAGAGGTTCAGTGCGTGCAAAGCGCGAAAGCAAGACAAAGGAACTGTTTGCGTGGCATTTATCATTGTCCAAACCCTTACGCTAAGCCAGTATGTTTCTCAAAAATCCCTTGCTTAGATCCTTTGTAGTAGACTAGTAGACTGATTAATGAAAGCCAAGCGCTTTAACTTGAAAACTCGTGTTTGTCGAAAGATTTAGCGGCGTTATTAATACAATACGTCCTCGATTTATATTTATTTAATTTTAGAAGACAGGGGTATGTTAGTATACCATGTTTACGTATATGCTAACTTTATCCAAAAATTGTAATTCTGTTTAATACGACTTACACTTGATTAATACCTAAGGTTATTCTGAATATTTTAAAAGGAATTTCCAACTAATGCACTAATTACCTACCTAGCATTAGTAAATCTGCAAAAGGGTTTGCGTTGTCGGTTAAATATTTTATGTTATTAAGTACAGCTTAACTGGAGTTTAGAAAAGTTTATTTGTGTGAAGCAATCAAATTTGTGGTTATAATCTTGTGCTGTGGAAAGATAACATAATTTGAAACGGGAAAAGTGATTTAGAAGTAACTCAATTGAGGGAATTGAAGTAAAATTTTGTACGGGACAGTTGTTAAATGCTAAACGTGGGACACACATCCTAGTTAAACAACTTATACCTTTTCTCTATTTTTAAGAACGATACATAACAATGTACACAAGTAATTCCACGAAAGTATTATTATTAATACTTGTTAGTATTCTTTTAAGTAATATTGTTTAAGTAAGTATTCAAGCTCGTTGATTTACTTCCACTCAGCAAAGTCGCTATGTTAAAAAGTTGGGAAGAGTGGACGTAAGTTAGAGGAAAAGGCACACCAGTAGCGGCGAGTGTGAACGAATTGGAAAAATAAAGAGATTATAAATGAAGGAGCAGTTATTAATTGGTGTTCCTGTTCAACAACGCATCAGAGTCGATCAAAGCAGGTACCCTCCAAATTTATTAGATATTAGTTATTCTAGTAGCACTAAACGACTTACTATCAGTTACCCCCAGTTACGGAGGTCGTATTCAGGCCCCGTGACATATTGGTGGAGGCGCCGGGTAACTATTTCACAAGATATTTTTTAATGCAAAGTGACGCGTTATATTTTCTGTGTGCTTTACGTGATGTTCTGACTATAGTAGGTAGCGGAATATGATTTCTTTAAATACATTTATTATCAGAAAGTATGAAAACAAGATCATTCGGTGTAGAACTGCTTAAAGAAGACGGGAAGAAATAAAACAAGAATTGATCTTCTTTCCAAGAACGATCCGCTTCCAGCTAATGACATCGTTTTCTAATAGCTATAGTAGGACAGTGCATAATCCCATTACCTTTTTTTTATAAATACAATAAGAATATTTTTTAAAAAGTTGTACAAGTTTTTCTAACCTAATATTAATATTAAACAAAATAATCTTATTTCTTAAGAAAACTACAGGCGAGACTACGGTCCTCTTAACTGATTTCGTGGATTTATTTAGTTGACATACTGTTTTGTTGCGTTTATTATAACATGCAATAAATAGAACAATAAAAACTGCCAACTTTATTTATTTTTAAACCAATAAATGATTTATTTTCATTTAAAATTAAAATATATTAACACGGCTTAATTTTAAAATTATCAATATAAAGTAACACATAATAGACAAGTTAGAATAACAATTCAAGAAAAATGACATAGAAAATGAGAAGAAACACAGCAGGAATACAACATCTACAGTGTTGTACAAAGCAAACAAAAAGATGAATTAATAGATATTAAGTCAATTTAATATTATTTGGATAATACATATTATCTTTTATAAAATTAGGTATTTTATTGATGTAATACATCTGAAGTAAATTCATTTGTCAAAATTGGAGGAACTTGACGTAGTGACCTGAAAGAGGCTTTCTTGTTTACTAATATCTTCTCTGGCAATATTACAATGGGTAAATACGTTATTTGGACTACCTTCATCACAGTAATGATGTCGTAATGTTGCAACTGCTTTTGACGTATAAAATTCAGATATCACCTCTATATATCCCGCTACATGTGAAACATTGAGATCAACCGTATAGCTAGGGGGGTATTAACTGAATTCTGTACTTCGCCTGTAGTTCTCGTGTTTGTTCGTACACAGCAATTCGTATTTCCATAAACAACGTACATGTTTGTAAACACTGACACCCGACATAAGCTTTGTACGCCAATATACTATTCCTGCCGCGTCTTGCTATTTGGAGTGAAAATATAGTTATTATTTTCGCACAACATCCCGCTTATGCAGGGTAAATGTTGCAAACAATTCGACGTGTAGCTTTGCCTGTTAGAGTCAATTCCACAATATGAGCGTTGTTGAACTTAATTAGAATCAATATTTTAACCGATTTTAAGATCAATACACAATTGTTGGCTATATACACTACCGTCCATATTAGTTCGAACATTTAAATAAATTAAAAAAAAAAATGGGATAATATTCATACTTATTTTTCCAAAACATAAAATTTTCTTGCATTTTATTAATGGTGATTAAAATTAAAGTATAATAGTAAAAAAAGTAATTTTAACAAAAAATAAAAATTTCTCAAAAATTCGGCTCATTAAAGAAACATACAATTCGAGACATGGGCTCCACTAGTTTCTCAGGGACTCTATTTGGATTATTAGTCCATTCCTTTTGTGGGGCTCTCCTATCCAATTCATTCCATAACAGTTCTATGAGGTTCAGATCGACGCTTTCCGGCGGCCATGTCATTATTTGAAAAGTGCCATTATCTTGTTCTTCATTTATGAAACTTTTACATAGAGTACACAGCAGAGTTTTTAGCGTCGTAGTCCCCCATGAATAAAAAATTTTCGCCGACGAAACGTTGCTCCGATGTTATTGGATTTTCCGTGTAGGATTTCCATCTTTATGCATACCTTTGATCCGCTTCAAGTTTCCTACACCGGCCTAGGAAAAACTTCATCATAGAAGCACAGAACTTCTTCCTTGCTTGACAGTTGGCAGTACACAATCCTCCAATATTTTCTAGTCTTTCGCTCTTCGTACAAAAATGCCCCCTGATTTTTGAAACACTTCAAACTTAGACTCATCAGTCCATAGCACTCTTTTCCAATCACCCACTGTCCAATTTCTATATCTTTCCGCCCATTGTAGCCATTTTTGCCTGTTTCCCCGTCGAAGTATGGTTTCTTTTTGCTGCTATGCGACCGTGAAGATTTCCAGCTTTTAATCCTCTCTTCACTGTTGTAACAGACATTTGTCTTGCACGGTCGCGATTCGCGATTCATTTCTGCGGCTATTTCTGGTGATGTGAGTCACCTATTTCGCTCTCTCATCAATTTTATACGCTCATCGTCGGCGTGAGTTGTTATTCTCTTACGATCTGAACGAGCGTGATCTCTTAAACAGTCCGTGCGTTGATGTCTCCGATGATATCACTAACGGTTGATTTATTAACATGTGTGTTTTCGGAAATTTTACGCACTGAATAATCATCCTGATGAAGTAACAATTACAGAGCGCTTTTTTAAACTTATCGATTTTCCGGGCATTTTAATAAATTTAGTTAGGTTCACAGAAAAAGATACGCTTTTAACACTAACGCACGCAGAAGCAGGTTTATTTAGAAACTAAATATTATTTATACACAATACCCTTTTGGGGTGACCTGCTCTTACCCCAAAGGGGTTTATTACTTGCAATATTGTCCCAAAAATAATGCTTTTTGTGGCGGTGAAGGTTATTCTGGAAATTATCATAATGGGTGGTAAAATATAATGGGTTTCTAAAGAGTTTGTAATTGATATTCAAAATCTCCCCGTTCTGTGATATTCAATCTCCTCCTTTTTTTTTTGTTAAAAGGTTTGTAACGACACTAAAACTTTTCTCGACAAGATATGACGAGGGAAACGCTATCGAAAGCTTTCTCGCAATTCCCCACAGTCCAGGATATTTTTCGGGTATTTCTGCCTGCAGCCAAAATGTTTGATACCCTCTTTTAAATTTCACCTTCAGTTCCTCATTAGTGCTTAGCTCGAGTAGCTCCTCTAGTAATATCACATTCTCCACTTCCGTTTCATCAAGTGGATTTATGATCCATGGTGGTATTTCCAACGTCAGAATATCTTCAAATCTGATTTTAAAGTCATCATGCAGGGCAATTAAATGTTAAATGTATGTGTGAATATCCTCATCAAGGCATTCTACCTGTGACAAGTTTGGAAACTGGGAAAATTCGCGCCGACTAATATTTTGCTTCATAAATTTCAATTTTCCAAGAAAAGCTGAAATTACACCCTTTGTTTTTATTAAATTGATGCTGTCCCCTTGTAATTGTAAGTTAATGTCATTAAATTTTTTGAACAAATCTGTCAAATACGCGATGTCTGCTTTTAAATTGATCAGGTTTTCTTTTAAATCTAGATCTTTACTTTCCAGAAACTCTAAAACTGATTCAAAAAGTGAGGAAAATCTTGTTAAACATGCACCTTTCGACAATCAGCGTACTTCAGTATGTAAGAGAAATCGTTAGAAGTCTTCATCATTTTCCTCGCAGAATTGTGCAAATAAAGGCGTAATTGCTTCTTATTTTGTTAACTGCATTACACCAATTGAAGCGATTGGTGCAATTTAGCATTCAAATTTTTACCTTTGGTATAATTCTTTTAAGATGGCTTATAAACCCACAACATCGCCCGGCCATGGCAGGAGCTCCATCTGTTGCCACCGAAATAACGTTTGTGAATAGAATCGATTTTTCCTTTAAAAAATCACTCAGGACATTATATATTGATTCACCTTTAGTGTCCGTCTCCAAAGTTTTTGCGAATAGTAGCTCTTCATGAATTTCTTCGTCCATAACAAATCGAACATATGCCAATAATAATGCTTCATTACCAGGTACTGAATATGGAATATGCAAGTTTTTACAAGTAACAGTCCAGACCACTTTAGGAATCACTGATCTAGAGGCGTCTGTGGTACTCTTTAGCAATTTCTCTAATAAACCGGACCTCAATTTCCAGGTGGTCCTGGGTGTAAATTTCCCTCCTCTCAAATAATTTCGCTCTCCTACTAACGAGAAGGCTGTATATATTTTTATTTAGTTACGCAAAGGATATAAGGTGGCATCTATCCCAGTGAATTCTGCTCCCTACAAATACTGCGAATTCCCATCAACACGTTTGAGGGAATGACCGAGGAAGTATGTATTAATACAGGAGTGCGACAAGGCGACGGGTTGTCAGCGACACTATTTAATATAGCATTGGAAGGAGTAATGCGGGAGTGTGAAATACAGGGAACCATAATAGAGAAGTCGATACAAGTGATAGCATATGCGGATGATATTGCTGTGATAGCTCGGGACAGAAGAAGTCTAGAAGAAACAATAGTGCGAATTACTCAAGAGGCACGAAAGAGAGGATTAGAGGTTAATCAAGAAAAATCCAAATATATGAACGTATGCAAGAGTGAAAAACAAAACAGCAAAAGAAGTATAAAAATTGGAAGTTATAATATGGAGGAAATAGACAGTTTCAAGTATTTAGGAATTCTAATAAATAATAAGAACAATAGGAAGGAAGAAATAGACCAAAGGATACAATCGGGATACAAGGCATACTATAGATACAAAATGTTAATGAACAACAAGTCGCTTAGCAAAAAAACGAAATTAAGAATATATAAAACTACAATAAGGCCGGTCGTAATGTATGCAGCAGAAAATATATGTATGTCGAGCAAAGATGAAGAAAACTTAAAAATTTTCGAAAGAAGGATAATAAGGAAAATATTTGGAGGAAAGAGAATAGACCAAGAACACTACAGAAGATTGACAAACCAAGAGATTGATGAAATACTAGAGAAACAACATATAGTAAAAATAATAAAATCAAAAAGAATAAGATGGTATGGGCATATAAATCGCATGTGTGACAACGCAATAGTTAAAAGAATAACGAAATGGAAACCCCAATCAAGAAGAAGAGGACGACCTAAGCTAAAATGGGAAGAACAGGTAATCAACGACATAAGAAGTATGAAAATTACAAGATGGAGAGAGAAAATGCAGGACAGGCGAGAGTGGAGGAGAGTGGTAGAAGAAGCAACAAGTTATGAGGAGTGGTAAAGGAAGAATACGCGAAGTGGAAGTGGAATGGAGTGACGATCCATACTGACATTAGTCAATAGGACCCCGCGGGGTGGCTACAATCCCGACAGGGATGTACAGCCATATATATATATATATCTCAAATAAAAAACAATTCTAAGTTTATTTATGTTAGTGCAATACCAACGAAAATGTAACATAGAAATATTATTCTAATATATGATGTCAGGTGAGTAGGTTCATATACTATATAAAATAGATATTTCTTTTATATTTATTCAGACTAGAACCAATTCAGTCGATTCAAATTATATTATGTAATTTAAATTCCCTACCAAAATCTTACCGACATTCCATAATTTAACACGCGAATCTACAAAAACTCAAATCGCTTATAAAAAGAACGTAGTAAATTATACCAAAGAATTGATACCAATTTGCTTATATTTATTATATTGTGAAGTAATATTAGTGAAGGTATAGAAAACAAAATTGATTGATTGCGACCAAATGTGACAAATTAATAACAATGATCAATAAAGAATCTTTCTATAAATAAATAAGCTAATTTTTTAAAAAGTACTCTTTCTCAGTGTTTGCATACTGTGCTAAAAGAAGTAGGCAGCGGATATACAATTGTGTGTTATTTGGGTTATGGTTATAAGATGTGAATTTTATCTACGATAGATGTCCGGTTACTAAGGTACATTTGTGAGTTACAGACAGACTACTTTATTTATAGAATCTAAGAAAGCCTATATACGTACAACAAAATTATGCTAAACCACATTTCTCTACTGATGATGAAGAGGACAACCACCAAACAGCTCACACGTAAATCGTTTGGACCTTGGCTTTTTTCACTCTAATCCTTGCAACATAAAGCTTCGCCGAATACAATCACAGAACTAATAGAATGCGTTCAGAACGTTTATAACGAATTCGATGGGCAAACCCTTGATTACGTTTTTCTGACATTGCAGATATGTATGAAATGAATTATACTAGCCGAAGGAGGAAATTCTTACAAAATACGGCTAAATACGGCCAAATAAGGCTAAATTACGCCGTGATGGATGATTACCAACTACTTTGGTGTGTTCGCAAAAAGCTCACGATAAAGTCTGGTCTCTCTTAAATTGAGGTTACACTGTATTTTGCATTTTTAATGTACGTAAGTACGAGCTAAATAAAGTTGTTTTACTCTACTGTATTTAATTATAAATGTATACCATATAATCGGACAAAAGTAAATTCGAAATAGATAGTGATTTAGTCGCTAGAAAAATGTTTTTTTTTTATACTAAGGTACTCTCCGATCTCTACAGCTTCATAGAAATCTAAATTTCCAAGTTGCCCTTGTCAGTGTTAGTGGTGAATTTCTTCGTAGTCCCTAAATTCTTGGTTAGTTAATTAACGACCTCCACCCAAAGTTTCAGATTTATTAGTTAATTATAACCATAATATATCATATTTACGCTGCCGGTTAATTTCAGTCATGCTGCGATACCAATAAAAATAATCTTGTTTAACGTATACGAACTCTGCAAAAAAAATTGTTGCTTTAGCGGAGACTAAATTTTATCGCTTGCGAAACGTACCATTGAATTTTGAGTTATGTTAATGATATTATACCGGAGTATATTAACGCTAGGTAATCGTGTTACATAACGGCACCCAAGAAATCGTTGGGGAACATTATACATATTTTTGTAATAAAATTTCAGATTTTTTATAGATTTTAAACGGTGCTTTTAAGTACTTTGTAATTTGTGTTCGTGCTGTCTTTATAAGGGTACACAATTTAATTACCCTTAATGTTATAGCTATTGAAAAAATAATCATCCATTTAAAGCATTAGTCTGGATGTAATGGAAGCTATTAGTCCAAAAAGCGAATATGTGTACCTATTTCGATACCATTCTCAGGTTGTGAATAAAAATCTGGTATTGGTTTTATATGCCAGTGTATCGATCGTCCATGTTAAGATTAATATATAGAGCTTATGAGAAATATGACCATGTGTGTGAAAATAAAAAAGATCCGTGCAAGTTCCATTCAGCTTTCACTCTTTTCCCTAAACATCTGCGTACGGAGCTTTCTTAAATCTAAATATATCAGACACGAATAAAATTCGAGCGCAAGCAGCTAATATATCTTCATAAAAAGATGTTCATGTCAAAGTTATATGCGCATATAAAGAGGTAATTTAGCTTTGGCATTAACTTCGAAAAGTTTTGATTTGCTTTCGGATTATTTGCTTTGATGAGGAGCATCACATTTCACAGAGTATATTACCCACAAATTGACAAAAAATGCATCCGTTATTAAGAAACTCGTGTTGGAGTTATTCATTCGCCTCTAGGAAGTTGGCAAATTTTATAAATTTCGGTTATACTTCTATTATAGCAAATTGCGTTTAAATATATTCCGTTCCTACGGTAAAAGTAATAAATAACATAATGCTATTTATTACACTGATATAAAGCATCCCACATAGATTAATTCCTTTAAGCTTTTTTTTGTTGCAATGCAATATGTTCATACGCTTCAAAGAAACTCATAGAACATAATTCTTTTCGATTATTTCTTTCAAAGTTCGCTTCACTCAGGTGAAAGATTAATAATAATATACACTCCGCCAAAAAAGTATCGCATAATCTTTGTTTGTAGCATAAAGTTGTAAATATACTTTAATGCGCTCTAAGATATAATTTCTATGATTGTTTAAATAAAATACAGGCCAAATAAAAACAAGAACTCATACTTGAGATTTTTATTAAAACAAGAAATTATAATTTTGGAAAGAAAAATGTCATAACAGTAGCTTTTAATACTGAGTATTGCCACCTCTGGCTCTTATGACCGCTCGCATACGGTTTGGCAGAGATTCGATTAACCTCCGTATATAAGCCTGATCCAAATTCTCCCACTCGTCACGGAGAGCATTTACTAGTCCATGCAGGTCCGCTGGGGCAACATTTTGGGTTCGTATCCGTCTGTGAAGGAGGTCCCACACGTGCTCAATAGGGTTCATGTCCGGACTTACCGCAGGCCAATCTAAAACTGGAATACCAACATCGTTACGGTATTCCTGGACGATTATTGCAACATGCGGTCGTGCATTATCGTGCATTAACATGAATTCGTTTCCTATAATTGGCGCATATGGTACTACATGTTCTTCTAAAATGTCCGTTATATACCTGTGGGCAGTCAGTGTACCTCTGTCTACTGGTACTAACTCTGTACGACCTGTTAAACAGATGCCTCCCCAAACCATAATAGAGCCACCAGCGAAATTAGGTCTAGGTCTGATATTACACTGCGAATAGCGCTCACCGTCTCGTCTGTACACTGAGATACGCCTATCTGAGGTGTAAAGACCAAATCTTGAGTCATCTGTGAAGAGTATATTGGCCCAGTCATTAATGTTCCAATTTACATGTTCTCTGGCAAACCTTAAGCGAGCCACTCGGTGGTTCCTAGTGAGACGAGGGGCTGTTACAGCTACTCTAGCTCTTAATCCGCTCTGTCGTAACCTATTCCGAATAGTTTGAGTACTCACACGAGTATTTCTGACTCTAGCCAAGTCGTTCTGCAATTGTCTCGCAGTTACATGTCTTCGACGTAATGCTTGTAGTAGTAAATAGCGGTCATCTTGGCGAGTAGAACATCTTGGACGACCTGGTACAGGTCTTCTACTGTAAATGCCTGTTTCCCTATATCTGGCTACGGCTCTAGAAACACTTGACTGATTGATGTTCATCAAATTAGCAACGTATGCTTGAGATCGTCCATCTTCGATTAAAGCAACTATAGCAGCCACTTGTTCTGAAGTAAAATTGCTCATTTTAGTTTTAAAAGCATTGGTACAGAACTCTGACTTCGCACTTTAAAATTTGTCCGTATAGAAAGACTTTCAATAAACAACTGAACAAACCTTACACATATACATTTTTCTAAATGTGTTCTTTTAGAGAAAACAAAAGTAAAAACGCTAAGTTCCATTATTTTGTTAGTGTTTTTATAGTTCACATACACGAGGCAAACTTTTTGTGAACGTATAAAAATATCTTGGTTCATAAAAGCCCTTAGTTTATGCGATACTTTTTTGGCGGAGTGTATTAAATAACATATATTAGCAATCAAAAGATTACACAAAACATTGTCATTGTGTAAATATGGCTATATATGAACAGTACTTGAATGAAAAAAGAAAATAAGATCCTTAAAACCATTAAATAAATGCTTTTCTGGTATTATTGTAACTTAATATGAGCCGACCTTTATGTTAAAAATTTTTTACCTGGTGTAGGATTTGAACACGACACCTTCCGCTTGCTGGACGAACGCTCTACCAGTTGAGCTAACGAGGTGTTCAGGTCCTCACAATTTAAATTGTCTCAGATACAGATCTTAGAAAGTCGGTAGAACGGCAAATGTGCAATTATTGCACTTCTTACAGTGTGAAATCATTAAATAAATGCTTCTCTCTGTAATTTAATATGAGGTAATTTTTATATTGCCCTTGCCGGACGGACGCTCCGTTCGGCAAGCGGAAGGTGTCGGGTTCAAATCCTACGCGAGGTAAAATTTTTAATATATAGATTGCCTCATATTAAATTACCGTGATAGCTGAAAACATTTTCTAATACTTTTACACTGTAAGAAGTGCACTAATCGCATAAGACCTTTAAAAGTTTATAATAAGTGTACATTTGGCACTATTGAAATAAAACTACTTTCGTTATCCAAATAAGTTTCAATTTCAATTATGGGATTAACATGTAGGTTCAAAAAGCGAAAAAGCTTAACAAGAATGGAACAAACTTCACTTTATTGCTGATTATGGATGTTTTACTTTGTCATTTGTGTTTACGAGGAATTATGCTGCTTGCTTTAACTGCTAAATCTGAAAGAATGTGCATAGAATTTGTTAAAAGTGGAAATTCATTATTTGCAAAGATTTCGTGAAATTGTCGATTTTAAACCTGTAGGGATGTCGTAAATCAGAATACTTAATTTAGTGTAACTCGACATAAGCTAAGTTGTATTTTTGTGTTAGCTAATTGGTAAATTGAAGCTGGACTACCGAAAGATGTATGCAATCAATCGTTATTAGCAGATACGTGTTTCACCTCACCAATACTCGTTACTGGGTAACGATTGCAATTAATGGATAGTGAGCAAGTATAAGTTCATAATATGGACGCATATGCAGAGTTTGTAAAGTATAAAGATTCATTGTTTGCAAAGATTTTACTGTTAAATGTTTTACTTCTTCTCCATTCTTTTTTTGGAAGTATGTCTTTATCGATATGTTAATTTTCACCACGTTAGCACAAATAGTTATTTGTACCACTAGGCTAGAAACTAGAGGTTTGCGAGTGTAAGTACGGTTTGTAGGGTCGAGGCGAAGCCGAGGTTCCACAAGTGCGAATACTCGCAAAAGAGTTTCTGGCCGTGTGTTACACACTATTTTTTGAGCCGATAAATCTTAATTTTGTCGTAAATAATAAAAAAAATTAACGCTAGGGAGTTAATAGTACAGGTTGGCAATACATATTACGTATGAGTTTTGAATTGGAAATCAGGGTTAAGATACCTTGGTGTTTTAACGTTTTAATTTTCTTGGTTGTTTTGATACATATTCATCAATTATAAGGACAATGGAGACCGCAGCTCATATTACAGAGGTTGTGTGTGAAGTTATTAAACATTTATTACCTGTAAAATCTTCCGAAAATAGAATTGGAAAGAATATGAATTAATTAAGTGATTGTGTAACGAGAATTCTGTCATCTGTCATTGAATCTGTAATTAATCACAGAAATGTCAGTAGTTCGAATATTGTGTTGCCAACCATTAGTGGTCTTTTTGCCGGCCTAGGCCGGAGAATGGTAGGTTTCCGGCCGATTTAAAGTAATGCAAAATCAGTGTTTCTGGACGGAGGCGCAAAATATGTATTTTTACTAACTCAGTATTATAATTAACGCAAACCTGTGTAATTTTAATACATTGTGACAGAGCCGTTTCCGCGTCCTTTAACTATTTTGTTATGTTATGTTCAAAAATTAGCAACAACCGCTTTATTATCTTTTTTTCAATCACATAATTTTTTTTTAAAGAACATCAACTTTTAGAGGAACAAGCAAACAAAAGCAAGCAAATAGTTTTGGACATACTTGCTTTTACCATATTTGCATTAAGTTAATGTAATGAATTACTTTGCAATTCACTTTACCTGATAAATTGTTCAAAGTGATTGCTTGACAACTGATTGCTTTTCTACTAACACATTAAGAACTTAACTAAAAGTTGAAGCAAGTTTTGCCATTAACCAATATACATGGTGAGGTATTTACATTATTACTTCATGCCCTGGTTTTCAGCTAAACTACATTAAGGTTTGAGACGAGAAAAAGCATATGTACATCGCTATGTTGCTTTTATTAACAAATAAGGAGATATTTAAGATCAAAGCAAAATTATAAAATATACTTATTGGTCTCTTAAGGGATTATAGTCCGATTTCTCAATAATTATTACTCAAATATATATCATAGGATGCATTATATTCTATTGCATATAAAGGATGAAAATTTGGAGAAAAAATACGTGAGAGTACGCTGATTTCAAAAAAATGTAGTATGTCATTAAATGTATTTTTACACCTGCCTGTATAATGCATTACCGTTAGAGATCAACGCGCAGTAGTGATGGTTTTGACAGTCCTATGATTAGGCTGTGTTCTCCCTGTATCGTTCCTTTTGTTACACGTACAATAAATAAACGTCTAGTGCAATGCACATTTCTAGCTTGTTAGAAGAAAGCATTGGTCACTCCGTTAAAAAGAAAAGTGAGATAAATGATATAGGTGACATCCGGTCCGTGAGTGTGCTATTTTGTGACAGATTGGAATTTATTTCCGGATGTTCAGTCTAGCTTTAGATCCGGATATAGTTGTACTACCTTACTGGTGGCGTCCTCATTCCTCTTGATTACTCCAAAGCTTTCGAGACGGTAAATCTTGGAAAGTTGTTAAACATTTTCAAGAAGTGTGGTTCGGTCCGTATGCTTTAAGATTGCAAGTTTCTTTTCAGACAAATGCTAATGGTGATTATAAATGTACCTATAGCACATATACAAGTCTTCTGTCGATGTATTACCTTCCTTTCAAGCTATGCTACATTCATTCTCTTAACATTATTTGTTGATTTTTTTCCATATTCACTTTTATTTTCATTTAAACTATGTAAACACAATTTTATGTTAAAAAGAGCTCCACAGTGAGGCCTTGGAAATTGGTGCCATTTAATCGAATGTGCGCTATAAAATATTATGAATTCAAGCATCAATAAAGGATCAAACAAAATAATAGTGAGCTTTTATTTTACCCACGTAATTCAACCTAGTATCATAGTAATATCATTCGTGTATATAAGATGAAGATTAGTCGCTCATAGAATTTAATTTTAATTTAAATTAATGGGATTTCAGACGTGCTTACACTGATTGAGTCATCAATTAACACTTCAGTGAATTGTGCTCTTAATCGTTCACAGAGGAATTTTGTTTATAAAACGTATCTATGCTCTGACTCTCTGTAAGTCAGGCTGAAGATGTTCGAATGAATTAAAACTATTGAAAGGGTTATGAAGTCTGGCGTTTAGTTTATATTTTAAGGCGTTGTTAACACTGCAATTTTTTACCAATTCGCTTTTTATATACATGTTATTGTACACACAAATATGTTTATACATCACTTAAAAAGAGGAAAAAAAAATTGTTTTCTAAATTTTAAATTTAATCAATATTATCTTTTTGACTTCAAATCCTTATACTGCATTTTAGTAATTTTAATGTTTGACTTTAATAATTTTAACTTGTAGTACTCAATTTAATATTACTTGGCTACTGCAGAAACCTAAATTGTAAGTGACTTTTCTTTTTTGTTAAGTAAAAACTGTTATTTATTTTTGACTTTGCTTGGTTCTAGCATCTCTTGATGAATCTTATTTACAACAGACTGCTAAACCAAATAGCTCTTACTCCCTAACGTTGTACGGCTGGAGAAATTTCAATCCGAACGATACGGAGATTAGGAAGTGCGACGAGCAAGAAAGAAGGCATCGGTTCCTTTCCCCGCTACGCCTCTCCCGCTAGGCGTCTACCTGAGCAACAGTACCACAGTATATACCTTAGGACCGGTGTCATAATAGATTTAACAAGAGCATTAACGTTAATTCTTGATTAAATTTAAAATTTCAGTTTCATAATTCCCAATTAACTTTTAACTCCCCGTTACTACTAATGACGCGGAAATGGGCGGTTAAGTCTTAATGGCGCGTTAAACATAACCTTTTTCTACTTGTCTACTGTCAAACGTGTGAGAATCTCGGCGCTACTTTAGCACACTTTCGTGTCTAATTCGACATCCATTTTTCCCATATATTCCAATATGTTTCGTCGGAGTTCTTCAAGTTCATGTTCATCTGATGATGAATACATAAAAAAAAAAAAAAACCTCTGATCAAATTGGATACAAATAGGTATGTTGTGTTTCTAATGAGAGTTAAATATTCTTAGAAATTATAAAAATTTTTCTTTACAGAGGTGGATGCATCCAACCAATGCAACAATTATTATTAACATTACGGTATTATGCTTCAGGCAATATGCAAATAGCTGTGGCAGATTTTATGGGAGTGTCAAAAGCATCAGCATGCCGCATAATTAGACGAGTTTCCACAGCTATTGCCTCCCTAAGCCCTCGTTACATTTCTATGTACAAAAATAATATGGAAATGGAAAGAGCTGCCGAGAAATTTTATTCTATAGCTCGTTTTCCCAGGGTAATAGGTGCAATAGATTGCACATTAATTAAAATTGATTCTCCAGGTGGTGACAATGCTGATATCTTTAGATCACGGAAAGGTTTTTTGCACTGAATGTCCAAACTGTGAGTGATGCAAAATTAAAAATACGAGATATAGTTGCTCGTTGGCCTGGTGCAACGCACGACCAAACTATATTCAACAACAGCAATTTAAAACGAAATTTTAAAAATGACACTTTTGGAAAATATATTTTAATAGGTGATAGTGGATATAGTTTACAGCCGTACTTAATGACTAAATTGCAAGAAGCTAGGACACCAGCAGAAAATTTATATAATGAGTCAATAATAAGAACAAGAAATATGGTGGAGAGGCAGTATGCTGTGTGGAAACGTAGATTCCCTATTTTGAGGGTAGGAATGCACCAGAAGTTGGATCGTGTGATGGAAATAATCATTGCTACTGCAGTGTTACATAACATTGCCATAGACATGAATGATTTTTACCTGGAGGAAGAGTTGGATCATGCTGAGGATCAACATGAAGAGGATGACAATCGAGAAAACATAGTGAATAATGCCAGGCAGTATCGACAGCTACTAATAAATGAACACTTTGGTGGTTTGTAAATATTTGATGTTAGTAAATTTTAATAATGTATATATTTTATAGTGGGATAGTTATGTTTTAAATTTATTTTCTTAAGAATAAATTTATTTGTAATGATGATTTATTTGTAACGATAAAATTAATAAAAAAGTATGTTTTTTTCACTCAATATATTTTGAAGTCTTGTTTGCTTTCTTTCCATCCAAGTTTGCCACAAAATTATCTAACTACCTAGAATATGTATATCACACATGGAATTTGTCAATAAATAGTAGAAAGTTAAAAATATAAAAAATGTTAAGAGTATATATGAAACATCATCAAAAATATAGATACGTATATGAAATCAATACAACATTACAAAAACAATACTTAAAACATATTACTTATTAACTATTTATTATCTAATGAAATACCCGAGTTTAATATTTACAAATAGAAACAGGCTAAGAAATACCCACTAGCTCGATTCCTTTGCCAGCTGTGCCTTTTTAATTTCGATATTTAGATCTAACAGCAACATTTTCTTAACATGTTGTTCGACATCTCTTGCATTTTTTTGTTCCCTATCCAGTTTTCTTTTACAATATGCTTCCTTGGCAGATGCGACTGGATTATATGCATGGGGTTTTAATTTATGATTTTGGTTTCTAGTTTCCTTGGGGTATATTTGCTGCAGTTAGAAACATCTATATCGGAATCAGCCAATACCTACACTGAGAAAAATGGATTGTAGAAATTAGATAGTAAATCTCTTTATGTTAATTAGTAACATAATTATTGTCAAAACGACAATATGTGGGGTATTAAGAGTAAAATAACCAGATGTTACCATGCTTATAGTAAGAGGTAAAATCTGGATGTTACCAGGTATTCGATGCATATTCAATTTCTAACATAAATGTTCGTAACGCTCTTCCCACCCCTTGCTCTATTCATTGTCGATCTTTACCGAAGAAATCGACCAATAAGCTGTATTGCCACTCACACGTGTTATGTACGTGTGATACAGGTGTACGTATTCGTGTCGGTGCATGTTTGTGTCTGCACAGAGAAAAATCCATGTTGTAATATTTACACTTCACTGTTTGACGGAAATTGTAGTAAGAATTCCTACTATTGTGCAAAATTTTAGAACAACGGCGTTGCATTTTCCTATATCACGGTTACAAAAAAAGCAATAAAATTGTTTAAAAATATTGTGTGACAATCTTCTACAAAATATAGTGAAATGTTTTACAATATTTTACAACAAGTGAATATAATAAATTGCATATAATGTAGTGAAGACAGTTATAATAACAGGTGTAGCAAATTTACTGTGTTGTGTTTATTTAGGTTAGGTTAGGTGCTTGCAACAGTCACCTTACTTTGATTATTGAAAACGGCATTAATAATGAGTTGGAATGAAATGAATGCTGTATAGTTTTATATCTATATAGTAGGAATATCATAATACTCATAATTGGTTTAGCTACATAAGTATGTGATACTACAGCTTTTGTCGTAAAGATGGCGCTACGCTTGTTTCATAATCTTTGAAATTCGTACTCAATGTAAATTGTGATCGGTAAATGTGGCTGCGTAATATCTATATGATGCTTATACATGGTTAACGTTGTGTAAAAAGTACTGTGGACAATCGCCCACAGACGAGAATTACGAGGCGCTTCAATACCGGTAGTACACTACAGTACACGGGCCGGTCTGATTCCCGCAATCCTGCCCGATACGACGGCAATTCGCCCGGCTGTCACCGGCTAATCAAATTATATTAATTAATTATAATTAAAAATTATTAAACTATATTTATTATAGTTTTCATTGTTAACAGTTATTATCAAATATAGTCAGCGCTACTAGACATTTTTTTCACATTTACTAACATGTATGCTCAAATTAATAATACAAATATAGTACACCAACTTTACCATACGAGTTAATAAAAACTATTCACAGAAATTTACTATACAGATATTGTCACCGGTAATATAAAATATGATTTTCCCTATAGGAGCTATAAAATATATTAAAGTATACTATATTTATGTTAAAGAGTACTATCTATTTCTCTCAGTGTACAAATTATATGTACATTGTATATACTTCTTTGCAAATTTTTTGTATAGCTCTGCAGCTTCGCCATTTGTACTTCTTTGCACCTTTACAAGACCATTACTGTCTGTAGGAATATGCTGCATGTGGTCTTCCACTAAAGGTAACTGTATAGAAAATAAATTTAATTTTACATTTAACAAGAACGTACAAAAATCTTACATTATCTATAACTTGTGCTTCCGGCTCGGCAAAATCTACTTCAGTAGCCGTTGTACATATATTTTTCGTAAACTGTACCTACAACAAACCCCTTAGCACGAAGACATGTATACATATGTATTATTAAATAACATGCCTCATCTATTATTCTATCTATTGATTATTGTTAACATAATAGGGTTCTCCTCCCCATCTTCGTCCTCATAAATCTACAATTAAACCAAGTATTCATATTATATAAAACTGAAATACCTTAAAACATATTTACTGCGTTGCTGTCATTATCAAAATTATTTTCTAACCCCACCACCGTTTTGAAATTAATTATTTTTAAAACTGCCTCTATCACGCAATCTAAATCCCCTAACCCAGGGCCACCACCAGTACCTGTCCGGCTGAGCCTGAGCTTTGCTACCTCTTTCCGAGCCTTCGCTTTGAGGTTGTCATACTTAATTTTAATTTGATCGACAGACCTACTTTGCAGATTTTTTGCATTAAATGATGCTGCAATTTTCTGCCACGCATTTTCCTGTAAAAATTAAATTTATACATGTTTTCTTTAATAATGGTCATACAAACCTTTTCGCCCAAACTCAGTTTATTGGTGGTTTTACATTCGATCACATTCTTATGTTTTAGCACTTCATCTAATAATAACAGTTCCTCTTCTTTATTAAATTACACGATCGAATTCTCTTCGCCGGATTCATTACTTTGTTTTCTACTACCTACTTTTACGAACTTACAAGATTCTTATTCGCCAAAGCGTCTAACGAGATGCTTATAAGATAAAAGGAAAGGTTAAGTTTTCCAACTGCAACCACGTTGAAAATAGCGAAGAATTCAAAACAATAAAGATGGTAACATAAAGCAGGTAAAAAAGTTAGGGGAAACAAACATACAGATACCAACATAACTTTAGTTTCTGTAATTATGCCCTTAGCTAACAAATTTGTTCTCACCCATTATCAAACATATCGGGTGTTAATGGCGATATTAACTTTAATTATAAATTAAGTAATTCTCTGTTAGGAGTGTCATTATGAAACCGGCCGTTAGGTATATACTGTGGCAGTACTTTCTTCTTTCAGTTACCTGCAAGCGTTCGCTCGCAGTGTATTGGGCTTTAAAGCAGTATGCGTCATTCACCAGTGACGTCACACTGCCTCGAGGCCTTGGCAATCCAGTACGGCCTGTGTAAACTTTTAAATGCGACACGCGTAGGAATTTATTTCGCACATTACCTCACTAAAAGTATCTGAGTGTATCGAAGCTGCTGTCTCATGCGTTAAATCCTTGCGCGCTTGGAGTTGATATATTATTTAGATTCAGATCTTTAGGAAGTTATTTCAGTTTAAATAGACCAAAATGTTGAAGTAAACTAAATTTACAAATATGAATGCCATTCGTAAAATATAACTTTAATAATTATTATTAATGTTTTGTTTGAAACAATCTTGATTATGTGGGACTTTGTGGGTTTGTAAAACTATCTATAAGTTAAAATCCCAAAATTAATTATGAATTTACTTCCTTACTAGCGTTTAATAACTCATTAAATTACCCAAATTTCATAATAATTAAGTTGAAAAATAACCAGTTTTTTTTTTTTATTTCCTTTCCATCAAGTACAGGATTTTCGAAAAACTTGCCGGCGGTGCTCTGAGATGACGATCTATAATTTTAAAATTATGTGAACCGGAACCCCTAAGGAATCTTTTTGAATATTATACCAGAAATAGAAATATCTTAGACATTTTAAACAGGCGTTACATATTCATAAAGTATAAGTTGTTTTCCTTTCTGCGATATGCAAGTTGTTCGAGTATATCCAATATCAAAACAAAAATATATTTTGTTTTGATTTAATAACTTTTTTTCTTAATCTCTAGTAGATCCCTTAATTTTTATATATATTTGCTATACAACATGTCTCAAAAGTAGATAAACGTTTTCTGTTTAGAATTAAAAAATTAATTACTATACAGGTTGTCTTATTTGAAATAATGAACTAAGCGGTTGTCTACTTTTTGGGACAGCTTGTGTGGTCGAAAATACTCCTAAACTATGCAGCAATGTATTGCGATACCTTTATGGAACCTTTTCTATAATACAGAAATAAAAGGATAGTGAAAAAATCACTACTTGGGTATAGTCAAAGTAAAATAATTTGTTTTTTTTACAAAAAATGGAAATAAACCCAAGGATCAACATATCAGCTTAAGTGAATAAATTAAGCTTTATGAATATTTAACGCGTAAGACTTACAATGCTTTATATAAAAATTCAAAGAGAGCGGCGTGAGGCGAACGGCATAGGTCACAGTGTTTGTAAATTTTAAGATTAGACATCAGATCTTTAATAGCACCAAACTTCGGGGGAATTCTGTACATATGTATAAATGCATCATAGATACAATATAATATTAATATAAAAGTAATACCTACTATATGTCATATAAAAGTGCAAATATATATATATATTGCTACGAAACTTGTAGATATTTTTTATAATTTTATTAAATTGAATTAAATTTATTTAACACTGTTTTATTAACATTACATACAGGCAGCGTCATATATTAAATATTATTTACTCCACAGATATGCTACGCCTCAATTGTTAGATGCCACTATAGCACACAAGTACATGAAATCTACCCCTCTACCTGTTTTTGAGCACACCGTAAACCAATCGGATTATACTTATTATCTTCAGTCACCCTTGGTACGTCGTAGGAGTGCTGTCGCACCAGTTAGCCTCCGATTACTACCTTAATAGACTTGTTATACTCTTTGTATCTTTACTAAAAGTACTAGTTATTCATTCGTGATGTCCTTATATTATAGTGAATAAATTAGACGTTATTTATTAGAAATTGGTTTATTTCGAGTTAAATAAAAGTGATGAACAAATAAATGAATCTTCTAAAGATTCTCTCAGGGTAAGTAAGTTCTTTACTATTTAAGTTGTACGAAAATAAGATTTCTTGAATCTTAATCCAAACTAATAACTCAATATATCTCGTTTAAATATCAATATAGAATTCAAATCTCCCGCTAAATTCCCGTAATAAAATCAAATAATGCCAACCCAAAAACCTCTCACAGCATCATACGTCTGCTTACATACAAATATCCCTAGCATCACTGTTATCAATGATAATCTAACCTCACATTCCCTTTGCGCTCTTAACGCCGGTTATAAATTCAAAAGATGAATAATCTCTTACTTCAAGTACGACAAACTGCTCCTTATACTCCAAATACTGATTCCAACAATCTTTTCAGCTCCCAATTAGTGGAAAATCTTGGAAATCACTGGATTTCTATCATCTTGGCACTACATACACAATACTCTCATACTTGTAAGTAAATTTTAAAGTGAAGGACTCTTATTGTGATATAAATTTATAAATTTCTAGATATTATTCGAAAATACAACTACACTCAGGAAATACCGAAAAAGAAGTCCCCCACAATTGTTTTCAACAACTTTATATCTCCTAGGCAAAAAGGACCCCAGCAACGATGAAAGATATCGTTTCCAACGATACGAAACCTTAAATCAACCCACGTTTGAACGATCAGCGAAGGAACTTAATACCTTAAAATCCATGGAAACCTGCCCTTTTTAATTAGATACGATATAGTAAGTGTTTAGTTTAGATTTTAACAATATGTTTACAAAAATAAATAAATACATAAATCATAATACATTTATATAAATAATTTAATAATTAACGTATGATACTGTAAGCTGTAGAGGTTAGGTATTGCATGATATCACAGCAATATATATATATATATATAGGTAAGATTAGTGGATATAAAGCCGCTCACGACACTGGCTTGTCCTGTTTATTTTAATTCTGTGATTTACTGTTATAATAACAGAATACGGGTTTTAATAATAAATAAATACTATTTGTATTTTAGGTTACGTTTCGGAATTTTTATTATTCCTTCATCAGACCTAAAAGGATATTTATCACAACCAAGGTAATTACAAGCACAATTAACATTTTACTTACACTTAACTATTAAACTTTAAAATTTTGTCATATACATACATATGTCAATTTGATTGATTAATTTAAATTTATAACATAGGGTTGCTAACTTTTTCATTATATAAATCACATCCAATACAATTTACATTAAATTTTTTTTTTTTTTTTTTACATTAAATTATCTTTATGATTAATATTCAGATTAGAAAACATACGTATTTTGGATCTCGAATTTATTAACTACAAAATATATTGTATAATGTCTTGGTAATTTCTATTGTTTATAAAAAATGTTTATATAATGAAAAAGTTAGCAACCCTATGTTATAAATTTAAATTAATCAATCAAATTGACATATGTATGTATATGACAAAATTTTAAAGTTTAATAGTTAAGTGTAAGTAAAATGTTAATTGTGCTTGTAATTACCTTGGTTGTGATAAATATCCTTTTAGGTCTGATGAAGGAATAATAAAAATTCCGAAACGTAACCTAAAATACAAATAGTATTTATTTATTATTAAAACCCGTATTCTGTTATTATAACAGTAAATCACAGAATTTATATATATATATACATATATTATATAATAATTTACTATTTATAAGTAATAAATAGCATTCGCGGTTATTTAATTCTTTGTGGTGTTTTGGATTAACCCTTCACCAGACCTATAAAACATATAGTTCTATTTAAAAAGAATAAAAATGCATCATAAAGTACTTACATTGGCTTAAATTATTAAATTATTAAGAATATATGAATATATAAATAAAAAGGATGATTTTGAATTTAAAAGAGATTCTTAAAAAAAATTGTTGCAGTAATGTAAAAAAGAAATGACGTACGGTCGATGCTTTTTCTCTGCTATGAATTGTATGTATATTCAAAATTATTCAGAAAATTCTACTGACAGCAATATACATATTTTATAAATTATAAAGGAAAGAGGAAATACCAGAAAAGCATTGTCCGAAGTCTCTTAGCCATGTTTGTTTATTGCTAATTTTCATTTTTACACTATATGCAAGTGAAAACTGTAAGATTGTGTAAATAAAGTACATCTGGACTTCTTTTAGTTCACTAAGAAATCTAATTATTTCAGAAAAAGTACTTTACGTACAAATAAAAAGTAAATGAACTTTTAAGATCTATTATCCTATAAAATAGCATACTCATAATGCTATAAGAAGGGGCTGGAATTGAGAAATAAAGTAATTGCCATACTACGCAAAATAGCTATAGAGAGAGAAAATATACATTGTCACACGTAGGTGTCAGTCTCTTGTTTTAGAGCTTTGTGAAATGTGCAGATACTGAGAATCTACACTGTACCAGTTCATTTCTGTTTTTATATAAAACCTCAATAGCTGCGATACGTCCTCGAAGAAAATTACTTTAGGAGTATCGAGACTCACCACAGGCATCTTTAAGTACACAATCTGATTCATGGACGCAGTAGATAACCAACAAGAGTTAATATACGTCACGATTACGACAACCTCTTTGTCGCAAAAGTACGTGTTTCTCGGGAAATCAGATAATATCCTGTGGGAAAAACAACAAGCGCATCCCGTTGCTTTCACAAGCAATCACGTGGTTCGTATATACGGCTGCCGCAATGGCGTATGTGGTGATTTGAGATTTCGCCCCTACTTTGTATTGCACGCGCGTTTCATTTATACACTCCTACATGTAAATAAAGCGCATGTAGATTAATATGCACATTTTATGTACATAGATCATGGTGTTATGTATTCACATGATAGATTGGAAAACAAACTCCTAGTAGTGCTACCAACATAAACTTAATGTCACAGGTATACCACAAAACACGAAAATACACTTAACGATGTTATTGTCGCGACAACCAATGACACAGCTGACCTACAATCCATCTGAATATTAATGTTTCACTGTCTGTACTTGAATGTCAGTCATTATTTCTAATTAATTTGCTTTCATTTTTGCATCAATCTTGCTTCTATCTCACATTATAAATACTGTAATTTGTAGATATTTTAGTGGAAATCGAGAAAACAGGAAGTGAATATTAAAAAAAAGTGTATTTGATGTGGATGAGTATCCCTTGAATTGGTTATTAGAGGGTAGATGTATGCCATACAGTTTTTCCATTTATTTTCCCTAACAATATTCCACACCACTTCAGGTATAATTTAGTGGTTTCTTGATACAATCATATTTCTGTATTGCTATATTTTTTTAAGCTGCATATACAAATATATACAAAACAATGGTAATTAATTGCTAAGAAACCCTTACTAAACTTGCCCGTACTTACTTTTTAATATCGTAAACAATATTTCTTTATTTTAATTAATATTTCACAATTTAAATATTAGATTAATTCAATTTAACGTCTTCCAGAATCATATGTAATACTTTTATTAAATACTTCTATAAATCAGATCTCCGTTTGCAGATGACACGATAGTTAAAAATCCCCACATACGATAGGTCTTACCACCCTGCTAACGAAGAGATAATTAATTCGGTGGTAAGTTCAGCGGTACGGTAATGACTGTAATTAGCACTCTGGGAGCACCAGAAACAATGCCTGCGCAACGGCCAGAGTGGAGAAAAATTGGTAAAATGCCTGCGTTACGCCAGTGGGTTCTGCCAACGCTACGATCAGATCAGAAATAAGAAGCTCGACGGCTATCAGAAGTTATGCCGACATGCCAATCAGAGCGAACTGGGAAGGATCGGGGAATCGGACTGGACTCTTCTGCTTGTGTAAAGCGCGCGGCTTAAATACACTTTCGGTTCCCCTCACGCGGTTGCGATGGTGGCAGTCGGGCTTGCGCGATTCGGGCACCATCGTTGCGGACGGCATTCGCGTCGTAAAATAAAATAACATGCGGTAGCAACGCTACCGCCAATGGGAAAATCAATCACTATAAACCGAATTAACGATTAATTCAAACTAAAATCAAAACTGGAGACTGAAATAGATTTTCCCATGGAATGGCACGTTACACTATAAATCAGATCTTAGTTTGCAGATGGCACGATAGTTGAAAATCCCCATATACGACATGTCATATCCTCCTGCTAACGAAGACATAGTTAATTAATTAATATTATTTTAGTAGCGATTACGGTAGAGTAGAAGGTGTATCGCTGTCATTTCTGCTTCTGGTAAATACTAATAATAAGTACTTGTTCATATTCAATGAAAATGTACTGTGATTGTTCTGTTATTGTTAAGTCATGTATTTCTAACCTTTTATTGATAAAGAAACAAGATTCTTCGTAACTTATAAGGTTTTAACGTTATTACTTAAGTCTCAAGGAAATTGTCGATGAAAAATAGTTCTTCAACAAATAATCTCAGGTGGATAAGTTCAAATACTATATTAATTAATTTGCAAATATTTCTTTTATCTTTATCTCCTATCAAAACTAGTAGAATTTAATTAATCAAGTTAAATTTCTTATTAAAATGTTAGCGGCCTTTCATAATTCAGTACGCCCACATATAAAAAATTCTAAACACTATATCCGTAAAATGCATAAAATTCTGTTATATTATTTATTCTTCTAAATTTCACTAAACAATTTTAACGCGCAGCAAACAAAAATTAACCTCGAAATACCCTGTACGTAGTTTAATTTAAATATTTCATAAAATTGAAGCATTTTGCTTACTATAGGATCATAATACACCTCTAAAACATGCTTTCTAAGTATCAGACGATTAAGCAGAAGCCGTGAATAAGCCTCTCGTCCCGAAATGAAATTCAGCTGCGGCCACCAACGTTGGAAACAGCATCCAGCAAACAGGGATAACGCACAAGAGATTCAGAACCATCAAAATAAACAGGTTTCATTCAAATTGTGAGCCAAATAGAAGGATTTACCATTCAATGTGAGTAAATAAGTTTATACTTGTGATTCCATACGTTAATAACCAAATTTTTAATTAACTTTTCTAGATAATGCCACAAAACAACCTTTTCTTCTTAAAGATCGAAAAAAGAAGAAGTTCTCCTTTATTTTATCGACAACAAAACCAAACTCCTTGACAACCCCGGTAAGGAAACCGTACAGCAGTATCCGCAGTTACACTCAAGTGAAACGTTATAGCAACGCAAACTCGACATATGATTATCAGTTTGAAAAGTATCCTCAGTTACTCTAATCAATACGAAAAAAATAGAATATTATGGTAACACATTCGCCCCACATAATTGTACGATAAACTGAGTACTAATATGAAGATTTTCACAAAAACACTATACAATAATATAATAATATGAAGCACCCTATACAATTAATAAAATAAATTATATTGTATTCAATTCTTGGAATAATTTAATATCAGATTAATGCATACGTTTGCTTTTACTTTCATCGAATTGTATTTATCACCCAAGAAACAACTGCTTAACTTAGAAAAATTAACCTTAACTTGTGGTATATCTCTGTTGACTGATCGAAAGTTTATATTAATTACACTTTTCTCTTTTGTTAATAAGTACCTATCTTATTCTTATGTAAAAATGGGCCGACAATTTACCATGATATTTCCACGAATTTAATGAGTTACCCGTCTTTAATTATCATTCATACTCTTTCACCGGTTATTAGTACATTTACAACTTTCTTCGTAGAATCCAACATGTCATTCAGTAGCACTTATGAGCCTTGGTAAGGTGAAATGTTAATAATAACTTGTGTTTATCAAATTTTAACTCAATTAGTTCTTGTTTGTAATGCACAAAATGTTTGAATAAACATTTAATATCGATTTATATCAGCAACAATAAACGCAAAAGTATCTTATATAAATACACTTTGTCATTATATATAGCAATAATCGATGAACCGATAAACTGTGTTACATTTTATGGTTGGTTCTACAAGGTATAAACCAAGATTAAACGTTTATTCAACCATATCAGCAATACAAATCCTTATTCAACGTATAGGAAAGCGATAAACTTAATGAGTTACTACGCCCTTCAAGTATTCTCATTTCAGTCGGATGTTATCCCTAATCGCTATCACGATCCTGGTTACCTGATTGAAGCAATATTTCAACATTCGGTAATAGTCGAGACTCCACTTTCACTTCCAAGCTTTCTTCCACTTGGAACAAATTGCACTGATACGTTAAATTAGAAAACAAAATTCCTTTGAATACAACTATAGGAGAAACCAAAACTGTTTGTACTATAGCTAGTAGGTACCTTTTATTTGCTTTAAAGAAGATATGCTGAGCTTTAATACGAATCAGGAAATAATCATATTCGATTGAAATTCACGGAAATTAAGAAAACTCAAAGTGTCTAACCACGTTTGAGATATATGTACTATCTGAAAATGAAGTAATGGATCGAAAACCAATAAAACCTCGTGAATCTCGAACTAACAGGTATAACTAATAATCTAATATAACTAATAATCGGGGAGTAATATACTAGGCCGCTGTTTATTATAGTTTGTCCACCCATATAACGTTTTGTTTTTTTGAGAATTATCGGGTCAACTATCAACTATCTGGACTCGTATGTCTTGAGAAATTATGTAAATGAGGTAATGAGCAGTATTAGGAAAAACTAGGTTGTCTTACGTACTCCATCGCTTACAATTTAAAGTTTATTATTCTGAAATGGTAAAGTAATGAATACGTCCCTGTAAACCACCCATGCTGGAAAGATATTATATGGGTGGGGTAATATTTAGTTTTTGAAGATCGTGTCCTATATTTAAAGTAAATAAGTCTTACTTCTGTGAATAATGAAAATAACGTGATACATATAGATATGGGGATGCGCTTAGATTATTTTATAACTTGTGTTTCAAGTGCGAGTAGAGAAATGGCTGGCATCATGATACTGTATGTTATTTATATTTATTCATTGGATTTTTTTTTTCATGTATATCAGAGAAATTAATAAATGTATTCGACTAGTTGAAATACTTTTATTTAAATACCTTTTTAATAAACTATCTATTTATATTCCGTGGATTTATATTAGTATTAATCAGCTCATTATGAATGGATTAAAATTATATAATATTTTAAAAAAAGTTTTCCGCAATCTAAACCATGTCCACATTATGGCAATAATACGAAAACTAAATTTTTGGTTTATTTATATTTATGCATTTTACGATTCAGCCCTTTTGAGTTTCTGGAACAGAAAGTTACTAAATGTATTTATAATATAATTGGGTCGGTTCAATATTGTACAAACAGCTATATCTATCTCAACCAAATTTCCTGCATCATTGTTAGCAAAAATACCAATAGCCGCAGGTAAAGAGAACCGGGAAGCTCCAACAGTTGACCAGTTAAACTTTCAAAATAATAGTAAACGACGCTGACGATAAGACCTATTGGAAAAGGTGAGTGATTCAAAACATTATTTTCTGATAGTACCTTCAGTAAAGGAAAAACATTTGACCTCACCTCTTTAGAGACCAAATCGCATTAAATGTTCGCTGTTCCTTTAATGTGATTTGGTCTCTAAAGATATGAGGTCAAATGTTTTTTTTTTACGGAGGCTACACATACCTTAAAGATGGTTAGACACTCGGTTTTCTCAATTTCCGTGAATTTCAATCGAATATGACACATTCCAATATAAAATGTTCCTTTTTTTTCTTTTGAGTTACTAACTCTAAGGGAAGAATCTCAATGACAACAATACAATATTAGTGTATGTTTAAAATAAATAAAAAAAATATCGCCTTATCTGAAGCCGTTTTGGGGATAGGTTTTTTTGGCAGACCTATTTCGAATTCATACTTTTTCCCATGCTGCAGGTTTCCCTTTTATCGTCTTGTGGTCATAGTTTTGCCGTTGTTTTTTTTACTATCCTCTTGCAGAAAGTTTTCGTTAATTAGGCAAGAAACTTGATGGATTTCAATGGATTTCCTTAGAAAACCGATATCAGTCCTAGATTCGAATCCTAGTAGCTGCTCTCAGAGCGATGTTTTCATGCTTTTCCTCACTTCTTAGCAAATGTTGAGACATGAATCTTACGTCGCTCTATGGGCGCAGACGTAATAATAATTGGTCGCTACCCGATGCCACTTGTAATTGGTGAAAGCTCCTGGGGGACTATTACTATTATAATATGCACGTGAACCATGTTCTAGTGGTAATTTTCTCAAATTATGGTTTACATTCGGTTTTGGTGAGGATTATGTGTAATATTTTAGCTGTAGGGTATATCTAGGGTATATCTTTATCAATAATGCTCTTTCCAAGAGCTATATGCATGAGTTTTGGTGTAAATATGAAAGAAAAAGCAAAATAATCATATAGTTGCGACAACTATGCGGATGCACCGAAAATCATAATGAAAGTTGTTAGTCTGTATTCGTCCATTATTTATTTCTTTATTTATTTATAGTCGTGGTTCGGGTAGAACATGGACATTAACATCAAAAATGTCAAACAATATGACAATGTAAAAGAATTTTGACAATCAATGAATAAAATAAGTACTTGCACAGAAAGATAAAATTAATAAAATGCATCCTTAAACATACAGATACAATCAACAGCTCATACATTCTTCTATACTATAATAGGTCTTTTGAAGAAGAAATATTTTTAATTTCGACTTAAATTGAACAAATAGATGCAGATGTTTTATAGAATCTGGTAATTTGTTGTAGAATGTTATTGCGTGGGCTATACCTGGGTTTTCTTTTATATAATTTTCTGGTGTGTGAAGGTATTGCTAATTTTTTACCCTTTCAAGTGAGCATGCTCTTGTGAATATCATAATTTTTCATAAAGATACTCTCATTGGTTTTGTAAAATTTTAAGACTTCAAAAATATATAGACATGGCAAAGGCAAAATATTTAGCTCCCTAAGGAGAGGGCGACACGACGCCACACTCAAAACACACAAAATGCACCTGACAACCACTGACTAACCACGCAGACTTCGCATGGCATACAAAGGAGTAGATAACCTATCTTCCAGCATGTCACAATGACCAGAGAATTTCAAATGTTCGTCTACGAGTCGTCCCAAAAACTTGACTACTCTACGGTGCGAAACCAACTCATCTACCAACCCCACACAAAAACTAACACCACCAGACGCCGACATCGTGAATCTTTACGGTGAATTACGGTCACAATTAATAAAGGAAAGGTGTCGCCGTCGGAACTGGAAACGATACAGCCCAGGTTATCCGCATACTCAGAAAGACTGCACGACGCTAGGGATAGATGGAGATCGTTAACATAGAGTAGGAAGAGGGTGGGCCCAAGAATTGATCCCTGGGGCACACCACAGTTTACATCTATTGTTTCAGAGCATATCCCGCGTTTAATACCATCCATATTCAACGTCATTGTTACCTTAGTGATCCTATCGCTCAAATGCGAGGCAAAAAGATCTCCAGCTACCCCCCGCACACCAAGAGCCTGCAATTTCAGCATCAGAATGGAGTGAGCCAGAATGTCGAGCGCTTTAGGGAAGTCAACAAATACACCAGCGACAGCTTTCTTTTTGTCTAATTGTGTCAATGCACGGGTGACAATGGGAAATGAATATACCCTGTCACTTTTTTATTATTTCAGATAAAAATTTAAATTTTGGGGAGTTTATAGTAGATCACGTTTTCCGGTTTGACTGGAAGCGTTTCCAGCTTTTGAATTTTAAATGGGACACCCTATATTTTTTACATTTGTCGAATCGGCGTGTTATTCTACGTAATATGAAACCATCTGCGGATTTTTTTTTAAAGTAAGTATGTTTCATGTAAATTTTAAAACCGGAACTAAGTGGCTGTGGCTCTCATAAATCCATTATGCTTTTATGGATTTGACATTTATAAACAGGTATATTGTTGGGTCTTTATACCAGTCTAAACGAACTAAAAATAAATTATCAGTCATCATGAATAATAATATCGCTTCGTATACACATGGAGGAAAAATTGACATGCTTTTGATTTATGAAAAAAGCAAAAAGAATAGTTGTGACCCGCTATCCAGATCCTAATCGTGAAAATCGTCTAGTGATTAACGAAAATAAGCTTCAGTGAGAGAAATTACTTTTGAAATGAACATATCAAGGGAATCGGTAAGTTTTAAGAAACCATAAATATCATTCTTACAAGTATAATTTGCACCAACAGATTGGCAGATGTAAGTAGAAGGTTCTAACTCTATGTTATTGTTTTCAAAATAATTATTATTATTATTGATTATAAAGCCTGGGCACTTTCAAGAACGATTTGATATAAATGTTTGGGCGGGCATACTACGCAATCGAATGTTGGGCTTATTTTATTTCAATGTACGCTTATTGGAGCACCTTATTTAGAGTTTTTAAGATATCAAAACCAAGATGATCTTGATAATCTACCGCAACAGTTATACCGAAATATTTACGTCCAGCGGTATGGTGTTTTCACCCACAATACGAGAGGTGTTTTACAATGTTTACATGAAACGTTTGGACACAACATGATATAAACAAACGGTCCAATAAAGTGGCCAGCTAGATCTTGAGATTTAATTCCGCTTGATTTTTTTCTTTCGGGTTACATTAAAGGTTTTGTCTTCATTACTCCTGTTATTACACCGCAAGAGCTAGAACACAGAATTTTACAGGCATTTGGAGGAATAACTCCAGAGATGTTTGAAAGAGTAGAAGGAAAACCTCTAACAAAAGCAAGAAAATGTATATATGGCGGATATTTTTAATAAACTTGGAAATGATTAGATATGATATTGTGTGTTCAGTGTCAATTACCTTGAAAATTATGAAAAGCTGTTAAAACTGCGTCTTTATTTCTTAATGGGTTTTAAAAGTTTTAGCACCAAAAATTAAAAAAAAAATTCGCAGATGGCTTCATCTTGCGTGGAATAACATGCCGATTCAAACAATGTAAATAAAAGTTACGAACACTTCCGGTCAAACCGGAGGTAACTTGGACATTCACAATTATTCCAAAAACTCACAACGTGATTTATTGTAATTCCTTCAAAATTTAAATTTTTACCATTGTCACCCGGTATACTTTATGGAGTATGTGAAATATGACATGAGATGTTATTTTGCTAGCCATAAATTCGTACTGACTAGAAGAAATTATTGCTTGTTTTAACAAATAATCTACTATTAATAACTCTCTCCAATTCTTTTGCGAAGGTAGCGGGTAAGGATATCGGTCTGTAGTTCTTGACGTCATGCACATTATCGCTGTTGTATGTGGGAATCGTCACATTGGCTTTCAGACCGCTCGAAAACATTCCCTCAGATAAACAACTGTTGATAATGTGGACTAGAGGTTCAGCCAAATAGGCTGATACAAATTTTACGATGAAGCACGGAATATCATCGATCCCCGCCGAATGTTTAACTGTCACCTCTTCCAAAATTCCAGCTACCTTCAATTCGTGGGTTCGTCCCGAGAAAAATGAAGATCCTGCGCTACTTCTAACACCAAAAGAACCAGACGCAGATTGTTGTACCGAAAGAGAAAAGCGCTTCCTGAATAATTCCACGATACTTTCTGGACTAGAACGCGATGTCTCTTGCATTGTCCCGTATAGATAAATTATTTGTAGCACTATTAGTAGAATTCGTTATGGATACATATCTTATGGATTCGAGGAAAGAATATTAAAAATATTTTCGTGTTACTTACGCAATACTTTGTGTAAAAATAATCTGAATACACTCCCTACTCAAGATTCATTTTACAATACTTAGTTTGTAGCTGTTGTATTTTAAACGATAAGAAATACCATCTAAATATGTTTGTACTTTAAATAACAGGTACAATTTATTATTTTCAAATTTAATAGTAGGTCCAATTTCTCCAACCAACTGAATCCATGGGAACCGTGTAAATAGGAATCAACAACAGTAGCCTAATGGATTTTTATTGTAGTGTAACAAAATAGAATTGAGAAGAGAAAACTGCACTGAGCGCCATTAGTATCTTCCATTATATATAAGAGCTTTCAGTCACGTACATGGTATGCCTCGGAGCAAATTACAAACGCACATGGAATTACAGGGAGCAATGCATTTTGGTTTGCTTCACATTTTTAAACGACAGGACCCCTACTAGCTGAAATTAAGAATATTAGCGAAGGAAACAGAAATGTCATCCCGTCCATTTTACAGGGGGCTGGAGTAATAAGAAATAGACAACTTAATGAGATATGTACATGCAATATTAGTATGGCAATTACTTTTGTTCTCAACACATTTCAATATCTTTACACCGTAAACCTATTTGTGATTGACACCAACAGCATATTATTCGTTTTCAATGAAATGACATAAAGAAATTTCTTATTTCTTATTAGCGCATTATATTTATTGGGTAATAAGTAAGAGGTTTGGCAGTTATGCCTTACCATATACTAAAATGATGCATAACTGGAACTGGAACATTGCATTACGTATACACTATTAATTCTGTACTTTTCCAGACCCTTACTTACGCTAACTTGTTTTTTGGTGAGCTGGGACAAATGTACATAGCAAATAAGCATATAGAAAGCTTTCAACACAAGATTACCTACACTAATACTACAAAAAGAAAATGCAGTTTTGTTTGTGATGATGCTTTCGTTTTGTTCTTCCAAGTATGATATTATCCAATCCCAAAAATCTTTCACTATTATAAAGCTATATGTAATTCGAGATAAGAATTGGGCATATTTTATTATATAAAATATCTGGCATTTTGTAAGATTTTGTAGCACTTATACTTAAGATTAACCGTTTGGTGTCATTGACTGCCTTTAATATACCAAATATCTGTTATGTATCACCCAGTGCTTTGGGATTGCTTTGAAATCCATACTTGTTTTAAATGCGATTTCCTTCTAGTAGGGTCATCTTCCCATAATGTAAACTAAATCGCCTGCATTTTTGGTAGTGAAGACACTGCTAGAGGAATCTGTATGGAGATCACTACTAATCAAATCACATTTGAAGGACTATATACATGTCTGGCCATCTATGCCGATAATATATCTGAATTAAAAACTAAAATATCGGTCTGAGCAAGTACTTTGTACTGCTAAAACAATGAAACTTTTGATTTTCAGCTCGGAATGTATAAACTGTAAATACCATAACTCATTATTTATCACTCAACTCTAGTACCCAGGGCAAACATAAGAGTTCTCTTTGCTGCTACGATTTCTATCACGTCGGGAGTTATTGCTTTTTGCCCACAAAGTAGCAGCCATGGCAGTGTCAGATTTCGGCAGACATTGGCAGAAAGCTCAAGGAAAAGCAATATTCGTATGATAATGGGGATTCTGTCAGACCACAGCAAACTAGAAGGGTACCCGAGTAGACTGGAATTGATGGGAAAACAGATTATGAGTTTTGGGGGGAATTTCTTTTACCTGGAGTTTTCCCAAAGGAATAAGATTTGATTTCCAGTTGTAGATGCAACAAGAACAAGGGATACGATAGATCTTTTTATCCTACACATACCTATGTACATTCTAAACACAAATTTTATGTACCCAAATAAGCACATGTTCGCTAATAATGAACGTCCCCATGGCTACACTATAACGACACATAACAAATTAAAGGTTCTATATCATTGGCCCTTGTGTTATCAAGATGCAACAAGCTACTGGGCTAGGTAGCAAATTCTATAGCAAAATAACTTTGGTTCTTTCAAGAGAAACGTTATCTATTCGCTTTATTTTCAGCCTCTTATTTATTGACTAGTTCATTGAATAATACGTGTGAAGGAAATGTGTGTGTAGAAAGAGTTTCTACCACCCATGATAATAAATACAAGGCGGCGTACAATGTAATCAGAGAAGGAAATCGAAATTTATATTCCCATTTTAAGGGATTGATTACATTCACACATAGCATTGTCAGCTTGATATATGAGGGGATACGTTAAAGGATAAGGTGGGCTAAGGTATATAATAGCATGGAATGTAGCAAAATCGTAAACACACACTTGTCCCATAGATTTCACTCTTTTCTGTACGATAAATTTTACTTCTTCTAATGTGAAGGGAGTTTTGCTTCAATATTTTCTTCCTACAGTATCATAAAAGTAGTACTGTTACAAATTATATGTAAACAAAGTATGAAACAAAGTATCATGACGGTGGTTCTAATTAAAATATAAAGTATGCACAAATACATAAAAAGTTATACCTTCAGCTTAATTTAAAGATATTTCATATGCTTCCATAATTAGCTTCCACTGCACGTTTATTTGAATGTAGTTTATTCAAAAAGTGCCGCTGGGAACGTAAGCAGTAAATCACTATAGTCTTACTGCTGATGGCAATAGCTTTGCTATTAAAATATACGTCCAGCGGAGTGAAGTTTGTGGTAAAGTTTTTGAAAGTGTAGAGTGCCAACCACGAGTTTAGATATGCGCCCGCTAGGGAACACAAGATAAACTCTCAATCCACAAGACGACTGTGCATAAGCCGGTAATGCTGTCACATTTAGCTTGGGCAATTCATGGATTGTCAGTCCCGTCAGATAGCTGGTATAAGACGAGTACACACGACTGCATCTGTAGTGAATCCAGAAACGGCTTGACATTAACCGAATATTACGGTTATATTATAGTTTAAAATAAATGGTCAATTAAGTGCTGGACTTATAATGGTTTCAAATAGTTCTATATCTGTTAATTAAAATATCCTAGTTCGAAGAATTTGGCAAGCATGTTATCTTTAGTTAATAATCTTCTCTCTACATTCCTGTAAGTACCATTAATTCATTTTCTGCTCTTAGCGTTGGGACAAATATTATTTTGCAGACTGTCGTTTTGATCTTTAAACTTATTTCCCTTTTGTTTATGAAGCCTGTTTCATTACTGTGAGACCATTCTGTTGCCTTGAATTCCACAATGAATTTCTGCTATCTATGTTCCTTTTTACGTTAACTATTCAAATCCTATTGGTATTGTCTACATTTATTTGTATATCCGTTTTTCATCCATATATATCTATCCTGTGATGGGTGGAAACTGTGGCTTGAAAACTATAACAAAAATCCCAAAAGAAAAGGTGAAAAATCCCTTACCACAAAATTAGATAACAAATCTAAATACGTATTTCGGCAACTAAGTTGCCATCTTCAGTAGAAAACAAGTGAAGAGCAGTGTTAAACTTAGTGTTTTTAACTAGTGGAACACTAGTTAAAAACTAGTGGAATAACACTCAGTGTTATTCCACTAGTGATTTGGTGAAGAGCATATCTTCCAAGGTTTACCTTAGCCGAAAACACTAAGTTTAACACTGCTCTTCACTTGTTTTCTACTGAAGATGGCAACTTAGTTGCCGAAATACGTATTTAGATTTGTTATCTAATTTTGTGGTAAGTGATTTTTCACCTTTTCTTTTGGGATTTTTGTTACATATATATCTATGTTATATTTATTGATCTTTTCTCGTTTCTAATTTAAGGTAGAGATAATATGACGATTTTTGATAAAGATGATGATATCCTTTGATATCATCCTATTATTTATAGATCAACTTGTGACGATTATTACTTCTTAGTTTTTTTGCTTTTAAGTTGGGTCATGTATATTCGCGCGCGCGGTTTGTGCTTGCGTTTGTTAGGTGGCGCTGGTTGCGCGAATTCGTCAGCTGTCAATCAAAATGCAGCCTGGAAAATCGGCCGGTCGTTGCGCTTTCGCCGTCACAATGAAAATCTTTTAACCCTACCGAAGTAGCTGTTTGTGTGAGTGCGAGGTACCCAGGGTTCTGATCATAGTAAACGCAATAATTAAACTAATTAAAGCGTGTTCTTAATCAGGATTTTATTTCAATAAAACTTGTGCAAACAACAACGAGAACTGTACAATGAATAACAGGTGAGTATAGAAAAGAAAAGCGTTTATATGCAAAAGTAAACACAAACAAATATTACCCGTAATGATGCATTCAACGGGGCGCATTTAAATTTGGATGTGAAACGTTGAATTTTAATTTTGCCAATAATTTAAAGCAAGAAACATCCATATATCGGGTCAGGTCAAAAATTACTCGGACGGTTTAAGATGCAGCTGATGATGAGGTGGGTCTGCGTCGTGCCAGAAACTTTGCCGGCGCCGAAATCCCAAAGCAAAAGTGATATGTCTAAGTACTGCCAAGCGCGCGGTTTGTGTACTCCGCAGCGGTCCCAAACGCAGTGACGATAATGGGAGTCGAGCGTGCGCAAACGGACGTACCGTATGCGGACACGATACTTCGCGCGTTAAAACAATAACAAATAAAAACTTAAGGAAATCGCTGAAATAAAATTGAAGTAAATGATAACGGCGACGGCATATTAAAATGTAGAAGTTAAGCTTTAATTATATTTCAGAGCAAAGCAAATTTCCATATTTTCACAAATTATGCTGACTGTTAGAGGTAGTCCTATTCCTAATTATGTTAGAATTTTGCATATTTCAGACTCCACACTTCAATGTGTAATATTCCAAATATACGATTGGTCCTATAACAACGTGGTGTCGGCGGAGCTAAATTAGAAATTAGTATCCCGGGCAGCATTAATTACAATATAGGAACAGTACTAACTAGCATACTACCGTAACTGCTTAATACCTCGCCTGAAGGGTGTAGTATAAGATCTGCTGTAGTTCTATTATTTTAAAATGAAGTCCCTAGCTTGATTCTGACACTTAATCGACGCCCACTAAATTAGAATATACTCGAAAACGAGACAGAGTTTTCAACCGTCACCTGTTTCCAAGCTATTTTCTTAAATGTTTTTCCTAATCTATTTCAAGATTAAGTAAATCGAGATTAACATTCCAGCGAAAGCGGGATCAGACACGTTCCACTTCTAAAGTGTACTTCACAAATTAAGTTTGTTTTGGGATACGTAAAATAATTAAATTAAATGTAAACAAACAAACAAATAAATGGGAAATTGGTAGCGTACAGTAAGTTGTAATTTAAAACACTGTGCTAATATCAAAGATTTAGAAAATCTGATGGTGCGCCCGAAAATTACCATTAATAATCAACTAAAGTAATTTATGCTACGCAGTTCGATAGGCAATATTCTGTTATCCTCGAAATACAATTATACCGTATTATTTATGGAAGGGTTAAATACCGCATCAGAAGGAAACTCCTCATAAATTATCCATACGCAAAGACTTGTAGAGTAGTTATTCATTTCCAAGTTCACATGAATGGGTTTTGGGTGATTTGTGTAGAAGAAACTTTAGCATCAGTTCAGGAATTGAGAGCTGTTAATCTCGTGTGCCATCGCTTAAATGTAAAGCTATTAAAGGACCCGCGCGGACTGGTTGGAGGATTTTAGAACGGAAGGTTTATGAGTGAGCCCCATTAAAGTTTGTGAGTTCGCCTGTTTTACGTTTTTGGAGTGCAAATGGTTTTGTTGCGTGTAATTCATGTTCGTTTCGTGCGCTAAAGATTAAATGAGAGATTTCTATTGCGATATTACTTAATTTACCCTTTGCCCGCCAAGCATGGATAATATCTGTGCATTTGGACCTTGATGTTGCATGAAATGCTTATTAAAATACATGTATATACAAGATGTTTGAACCCGCAGTGAATTATAATTATTTAAGAAAGTTGAAAGTAAACAAACTAAACCATCGAAAAGTTATTATTTTAGTAATTTGCGCTGATTGGTCGATTAAAGTAACGAAAAGATCACAGCATGTCGCTGTCATCATAATTGATTTCTTCTGAAGCGGCTAACGACAGAAAGTCAGAAAACATGAATTAGTAAATAACTCCAGCTCGTTAATAATTGACTAAAACCCGATACTATAGATCCTGAGAAACACACATAGCGTGATTCCATCTTAGAGGAAATTTTGTATGTTTTCACGATGCATTATCCAATTTTGTAAAGATCCGATCTCTCGTTGTAATTCGATTTATTTTTCTGGCAAACGTGTTTTGCGAGAGAAAAGTAAAGTAATTACAGAAAGTTCTTTAACAAGAATCCCAGCCTAGTGTAGCCACTATCCCTATACACACATTATTTATTGTTTTCTTCTGTTGACTTACATTTATCTATACAAATTTCTATATAAACCACTTTTTCTTATACCTTATTTCCATGAATTTTATTTATGTATTTTACTTTTCCTTCCGTATGTATTAGCTTTTTGTATTCTATGTGCTATTTGTTTTAAATTAATACCTCATAGACTTACACAGGTCTTTCATTATTCCTGAAATCCTAAACACATTTCTGCACGAGGCTCATGCAGATAGACCGTAACATGACTGGAATCCCATATTTTTGCTTATCAAACACCCGCTGAATGTTTGCAGAGTATTCCCGAAGAAGCAAACCGTACTTTATTAGCCACTAGAAACAAGCATAATATTGACACATAAGTATTTCGATATTAGAATACCTAGCAGGCAACTTTAAAGCAAAATTTGTTTTTGCTAACTTTGTCCATAATATGATAATATGTGAAGTCTGGAGCTAACTTTGAACTTAAATAAAACGTGTCCGTTACATGTTAACATGTGAGTTAGTAAATAAAATGGCTTTTGTTTTATCCATATCTATGCTCCGATTATTCGCGCTGCCCAAGCCTCCAAACGTTGAAATGTTAATTTAGCTAAAATATCAGGGTAACTTTTGCTTGTTACTTACTAATAATAGCGTAATTTACTACTAAAGTGTGTTCATTTTCCAAATGACATCCTAGGTCATTTATGTAAAGCAGGAACAATAAGAGACCCAGAATTGATCCCTGCGGCACCGGACTTGTGACCATTAGCTATCACACTTTGGGACCTCCAAGAAAGCTAGGACATGAATCGTTCCCCCGCACGTTAAATATACACATTACAGCTGTCAGACATGTTGTTACCTATGCATGTGTATGGTGAGCAAAGATGCAAAAACAAACTCCCATAACTGAACTTAGCTTGCCGACTTAAGAATAATTCCTGCAGCAGCGATGGATTGCCTCATAGGCATCTCTTTTCTATATTTGGCAATCATGTGAGAGGCAAGAACGGCGCACCTCAGACGACAAAGAATTCTAAGTAAGAGAGGTATGTAAGGTTGGAGTACAATAATATTGTACTCCATTTGGGAATAGATTTTATGGAATTTATAGTGAAGTGAGAAACTCAGCTGTCATCATTTTCACTAGAAAAATATGATACCCCTCCTTCAAACAGCAGTATACGCATTACTGCACTGTGCAACAAAAATCAATAAGAGGGCCTTTAAAAACAAGCAGACTTGTATGGTAACAGATAGCTAAGGGATAACGACCGCATTGGTCAATCCCAAGGTGCTGTTTTGGAATGTATTCAAGAATTAAATGTCGAGTAGATTAGATTAGATGTAATTAGGGTAACCTAGCACCGCGACCTGTTGATCCAGTCTGAGAGCTTTAATAAATTGCAATAGCTGTGATGGTTTTAGAGAGGATATTTCTCCCTCGTCTATGACATCTTTGTCAATATCGTTGGGACGAGAGGGACGCTTTAAACTTCTCCTCCCTGTCTTTGTGTTCCTTTTTGTAGGTGCTCATCCCTATGCCGCAGAACGGCTCTGGCCCCACACACGTGGTTGCGGCTCCCCTCCTTGTAAATAGATTAGCTTCCTCGTTGGCGCTGATTCCAGTGTGTCTTGGTACCCAGCATAGTGCAACTTTGTTTTCTTTACCTAGGTGATTTAGTCTGCCAAGGCATTCCCAGACTAATTTCGAACTGATAGTACTAGGGTTCAGTGCCATTATGATTGCTTGGCTATTGGAGAAAATTGCAATGCTCTGCTTCCGAGAGTTTCTGTCAAGGTTCAATGGAGCATATCTTCCAATTTAATGGTATTTGCCTTTAAGGAGTAGGCGGCGGATTCTCCTTCCCATTCTCTCTTATTGCTTAGCTTCGTAGGAAAATTATTTTCGAAGTTAAATTTTCTAACCATTTCGTCATTCGGTAGACGGTAGACGAAGTGGGGAGAGTCCCGCTCCAAGTGACCAAGCCTTCTGACACGGGGTCTCGTCCCCTCCAGTCGCCGTTCTAACTAGTTATTATGCATTTCCGCATGGGCCACTCCCTCCACCACTATGTGTAGCGGTGTGAGGTCTAGGATGACCTCCAGGGCCACGGTTGGGCATATTCTCATAGCTTCGGTGATGCATACGCATGCTAACCGTTGCAGCTTGTCAAGGGCATTCCTTGATGTGACGTGTGTGACCTTCTGGAACCAGGTTATCGCCCCGTACGTTACCATAGGTCTTACTACGCCGATGTACAGCCTTCGCAGTATGTTTGGGTTGCAACCCCTTGTTTTGCCAGCTAGGTTCCAGCATGTTATTAAGGCTCTTGTTGTCTTAATCATTGTTAATTCAATGTGTTTGTTCCACAGAAGTTTTTTTTCTAGGATTATTCCTAGATATTTGACTTCTGTTTTACATTTGATCACTGTGGCATCCAGACGGGTGTCTTTCATGTTCGAAATTTTCCTCTTTCTAGTGAAAGGTACAATCGTGGTTTTCGCTGAGTTGATGCTCAGCCTCACTGACCGACACCATTCACTAGTGATTCTAAGGCTTGATTGTATTAGGTCAGAAAGAATTCTGTCAAACTTGCCTCTTGCTATTATAATGTCATCGGCGTATCCTATACAGTGTACGCCAGAGGCTTTCAGCCTGTGAAGCAGTAGCATCTATTACACATAAAAGGCGAGCATACACCGCCTTGAGGTATTCCACGAGTGGTTCTGATTTTAATAATCCGTTCCCATACGGTTGTCTCAGTTATCCTCGTGGGGAGCACCTCGCTTATCCATCTAGTTACTGTTTTACTCACCCCCGTTGTTTCCAGTGCTCGTCTGATTGCATCATGAGAGGTATTATCAAACGCACCAGAAATGTCTAGGAAGGCACATATTGCTGTTTATTCTTCATCCAGAGTTTTCTGAATGATTCCGGTTCGCTCATGCAGGGCAGTCTCTGTCGATCTGGCTGGCCTGTATGCATGCTGACTCTTGTTAAGTGGAGCGTTTTCCATAACCTCCAGTCTGACATAATTGTCTATTACTTTTTCCATTGCTTTCAATACAAAGGACGTCAAGCTCATGGGTCTGTAGGATTTGGGGTTAGTCCCATCCTTCTCCCCTATATTGGGTATGAAGGTGACTTCTCCTTGTTATATTTACAAGGTGTTGCATTACCTCTTCCCGCCCTTTCTACAGGAATACGGGGACAATTCCATCCGGGTGATTTAAATGGCTGGAAGGTCTTTATGGCCCACTCCATGCGCTGTCTTGTACAGATGCCGAGTAGAATACAAACGGATACTTGGGAATCGAAGGAAATAAAAAAATTTCGACAAGTTTGCAAGTACAGAATCAATGACTTCATACATAGCCCCAGAATCTATGTTAGGAGTCGCCGGAAACTCACGAGGGCAGGTAGACAGTTGGATACGAGAAATATACAAAGATGATAGATTCATCTCTTTTGCTGATAATAATAGCTTTACTAAACGTGCACCCACTGCAGTGAAATTTGTGGTAAGGTGTTTGAAAATGTGTAGTGTTATCAGTGCTACAAGTTTGAGGATTTTTGCCAGGGAATTCAGGAACAATACAATTTGATGAAGTTTATGAGAAGGCTTTTGTTGGAGGATCATCGAAGTAAAAGACTTGAAGAAAGTTGGGCTCAATACTGAAGATTCGCATTGCAGCCGTCCTGCCATATTCTGTATGAATGCGAGATTCTGGAGGCAAGAAATTTTTGCCAACCAAAAATGAACCAAAAGATTATTTGCATCAATCTGGCAGAGACCTCTACAAATTAATACAGCATATTAAAACGGCTGGTGCGATTCAATGGATAAAAGAAATTAAATACAAAAAGCCAAAATACTGTTGTAATTTGGTGGACGCCTTACCAAACAACATTTATGAAAATCTGAATGCCTTACTTATTTCTCCCTTAATGATAAATCAATAAAAGCTTTCAATACAGAATTGACAAACCCATATTCCAAACGCTATCTATTTAATTCGTGCTACATGAATATTAGGACGAAAATCTTCGCATTTCATAGGCAGACAATGTGTGTGGAATGAATTTGTTTGCATAGTAAATACTGCACCGTGCATTCGAGAGGAATGTAATATGGGTGCGGCTTGTTCGCCTACAAATGTAAATTTACATTTACCATTACGCTTCAGCAGAATATTCAGTCACTTGTTCGACAACATGTAGAAGTAAAAGCATTTGTTCACATAACGTTACGGGTGCGTCCAATTAATTTTTTTCCCGCCTCAATAAATCGATTAACGTTCAGGTCAATGATAATCGCTTATTCTGTTTCGTTAGCTAGTCGTTAGTGACAGATACAAATGCTAAATACGACCATGATTTTATCGAATAGTTATCAAAACTATATTTCGAAGCTCCGTGATAGGGATTTAGATTTTTCTTTGCTTCATCAGGTATTTTTTTTGAAATACACCTACTTCAATATATTTACATACATTAATGGAGTTGTAAGGAAAGAAACATTTGTTTAAATTATTCTAATGAACGGAAATCCAGATATTACAATTATTTTCAATATTTTATCCTTTCTCTCTCACCAGTGCTTTAAAAAAACAATCAACAAAATTCTCGGTTGTATAAGACAAAGGTTATCTGTATATCCATTCTATCCGGTATTTCAAAAAAACAATTTGATTGTTCAATAAGAAATTTATACTTCTCTACGCTGTGTTTAAAAAAATAATCATTTAATGGATTTTTAACCCTTCTCTTCTTCCTAGCATTAAAAAAAACCGTGTATTTATTTAAAACGTTTTTAATGCCCTCTGGCCCCGCTCTTCGAATTTATAAAACAAAAATGTACCCTGTCAAATAACATTTAAAGGAAATCGGCGAAGGTGGATATAAAAAATGGTCTATTCCCTTACAGATTCTTTAATTAATTACAGACGAGCGACATCATCGGGAGCATATCAAAGAAGAATAATTATACAACCTATTTATTTATTAACTTCAAAATTGTACATTCTTCTTTGTTATTGTCTTAGTTAGTCTGATGGTGTGCTGTAAACGAAGAGGTCGAAGAGAATCTGTTAGAAGTAGACCTTTTACTTTCTCTCTATTTTTGCCTATAATAATCTTGTCTTCACTAGGGCAGATAAAGGTAAAACTGTTTTGCAATTTCAAGACAAGAATATATTTCAAAAACTGTAGATTTTTTACATCCTAATAAATACACTTTAATTAAAAAAGATTCAACTCAATCTTTCCAAACACAAACAATTGACGCTATTCGCTCATCTATATTATTTAAGGAGTTTGAAAAAAGAAAATTAAAAGTGATGAATCCACAATCCCCTAACTTATATTCGCGCATTAAATTACATAAAGAAAATTTCCCTATTAGACCAGTAGTTTCATACGTGACGGATGCCCCGGTAGTTAAATTATCCAGGAAACTCATTGATATAATTATTGAACACACGAAATTTAAATCACACAATAGCATTAAAAATAGTTTTGAATTAATTAACAAAATTAAACAAGTTACCGAATAATGCGAAAATGATATCTTTTGATGTTAGAAATTTATTCCCAAGTGTTCCTCCTAATGAATCCATCTCGTTAATTAAGATGAAACTGGACAATAATAAAGTAAACCCTATTATAAAAGAAGAAATTTTACATTTTTTGTCTGTCTGTTTGAACCAAAACTATTTTTCTTTTAACGACAATATTTATAGTTGAAATGAGGGATTGATTATGAGAAAACCACTTAGTCCATTAATAGCCGAAATCTTTATGGATAATTTAGAAGCTTTGATTTTTAATAGTAGTTTTTTTTAAAAACACCCTATACAACATAAATTCGCAGCATACCACAGTATAATACATAGATTATTGAATATGGATATAGAGGATTTCAACAAAGAATATAATATCATAAAACAGATAGCAACCAATAATGGTTACGACCCTAATATAATAGACCAATTAATTTCGAAAAAAATTTGAACTAAAACAATACAAGAAATATATCCGATTACAAAAGATAATAAAAACAATAAATACAAAACATTAACTTATTTAGCTAAAAAATAACGATATATTAGAAAAAATTTTCAAGAAACAAAATATTAACATTGCATATAAAACTAATAATGATTTAGGGAAGTTCATAAAAAAACAATAAAGATAAAACGACACTTTTTTGTAAATCAGGAGTCTATAAATTAACATGCGGTACGTGTACAAGACATACATTGGACAGAGTGGACGTTCTTTCAAAAAATTTATATCAGAGCATTTGTACTCATTTAAATTTTAAAAAAATGATTCGTCGTATTCCAACCATTTAATTAAAGAAAACCATAGTTTTAATAATAATTTTAAAATTCTCCATGTAGAAAACAAGAGTAAAAAATTAGATTTATTAGAAGCAGTTGAAATTAATAAACTTAAATTTTCGGATGATTTACTTAATGATAAATTAGACCTTAATCATTCCCCATTGTTAAATTTATTCCCTTATAGACTTTAAAGTACAAATGTAATTGTTTTCTACTTTCCTATGTAAATAATTGTTAACTTTGTTTTAAATTTCATAGATTCTTTTAAAATTGTTATAACCTGCTTGGATTTTAATTATGTTTGTGTAGAACCAAAAACTGTAGGCACATTTTGTAAAATACATCATGTTTTGTAAAGTCTATTAATTATAATATACAAGGCATTTCAAATGAAACAAGCCACCACTGTGATTTATATAAAATTCCGAAACCTGTCAATTGTCATATCAGGGGGAACTATTAATGACACACCTGACAATTTAAAATCATTTATGGGACGCAGCAGCTCCATCCTTAAAATTTTAATAGGGAAGATGGGTCTTGTAACCACTCATTCAAAAGGTTTCAATTTTCTTTATAGCAACATGTATCAAAATGCCACTTTTCATAATCAGTAAGCAAGAAGTGCATAATGTGCAACCTAAATGTACCTAAATTAAATGGCCCCAAAGGTAACCAAGGTAACTCCTACTTGTTTCCCCCCACATTCTCTTATCATTCTTAATGCCATTTTTCTCCACTTTTTTGCTTCTGGTTCTAGCTTTAGATACTTATTTTGTACGATATTAGTTTACGTTTGGATTGTTTAGTAGAATATTCCTTAGTGGAGTTTGCTTTTAGTTTAATCGTGAATTCATAATAAATTAATATGCAAGAACGTGTGGAATTAGTGACTTTGTATTATGAGAATGGATGGTGTGCAAGATCTACAGCTCGCTTATTCAACGAAAATGATGCAGGCTAAAATGTGCGATAAAAGTACATACTGAAATTAATCCAAAAATTTACGGAAACGTGCTCTGTACATAATAAAAAACAACATTTTCATTCGGTTTGTCAATAATGAAGATATTAACTTCGAGGTCTTAGATGAGATCGCAGTGCTAGGAAATGCGATGTCAGATACCTCAAGCAATTCTTCAGTTTATAGAATACTTGAGAACTTCAAATTTCAATCCTTTAAAATTACACTTTTACACGAATTATATCAAAATGATTTTAACAGGAGGTTGAAAATTTATGAATTAATGACCGAGTGCCTCAACCATAGTCGAAACTTACTATGTAATATTTGTTTTTCGAACGAATCATCTTTTTCACTGAATGGTGAAGTAAATCGTCAATACTGCAGATATTGGGGTGATACCAACCCATATCTGACTCGGGAAACACAACGGCCACAGAAACTTAATGTATGGGTTGGTATCTTTGGCGATCATCTCTTAGGACCCCTATTATAGGCCAATGCCCCCTGTAACACTAGTTTACAAAATGAAATTTTTTTCATGTACATTTGATGAGAGATAGATTTCCTTATGTATTTTATTCCGCTTAATTCGAAAATCATGGTTAAATTTTTTTTTATGGAACAATTTTTGAGATATTGTAATTTTTTAATTTTTTCGACCTTTTTTCATTTGATAAATATCTCTAAAAATCCATTTCTTGCATTCGCATTTGAATTTCTTTCCGGACAATCTTGGTGACGTAAGTGACGAACAAGGCGAGAGATTTCACCAACAAATTAAGACCATTGAGCGGCGCTATCAAGGATTTTGGGATGAAGCAATGTTGGGAGACTATGTATGGTTTCTCACTAGAGAAATCAATCCCAAAAGCAACCGAAGACAAAGCAAGAGCCATAACTATTTCTAACACACAAAAATGTCAAGAATGTATTGCAAGCGTTTACACCCAATAAATTGTCGAAAAAAATAAAGTATTCGGAAAATATTGGATTTGGATTTATTCACTCAATAGCTTATAACTTTGTCATTTTTCGGTCGATTTTCTTCTGGTTGGTCTTAGTTCTTACGTAGAAGTATCATCTTTACGTACATGAACAGAAACCAGACGTTTTTTTAACGATTTGTACTTTTCTGTCGGCACAGAATCACTGTAAAATATGAATTTTTTGAAAATGTGCCCTATTTTCATCGATATATTTTAAACCGTTTTACCCATCAAAGATCCGATTATACATATTTGTTCGTCATCTTAATACCTTGCATTTGGGTACCAAGAATGAACCAATCGGACATTTCTAGCTTGAGATATGATTTGTCAAGTGAAAAAAGGTCGAAAAAATAAAAAAATTACAATATCTCAAAAACTGTTCCATAAAAAAAATTTTAACCTTGATTTTCGAATTCAGCGGAAGAAAATACATAAGGAAATCTATCTCTCATCAAATGTACATTTTCGGTGTAAACTAGTGTAATTGGCGAAAACTCTTGGGGGATGTAAAGGCATGAATTATTATTATTATTATTATTATTATTATTATTATTATTATTATTATTATTATTATTATTATTATTATTATTATTATTATTATTATTATTATTATTATTATTATTATTATTATTATTATTATTATTATTCATTCACGACCCTTAAAATGGTCAAATATACTTGAACATGCTGGACGATACAATTAATTCTTTTATCACAGAAAAATTGGAGCAAGATCCACATTTGTTGGTGAATGAGATAGTATTTCGTGATCTTTGGATTGGTCGAAAAGGGCCTATAGAATAGTCTGCCAGATCGCTGGATCTTACACCACTTGATTTTTTCTCTGGGGAAATCTCAAGTATAAGGTTTATGCCATGCGTTTAGCTTCATTACAAGAGTTACGCCAAAAAATTGTTGAAGAATACCAACGAATAACTCCAGAAATGTTGCGAAATGTCAGGAGAGCATTTGAGGCAAGATTGTATAATTGTATGGAGGTTAATGGTCATCAATTCTGATCAAATTATGCACTTTTCACTTACTGATTAAACAAAATGACTTTTTGATACATGTTTCCATAAGGACAATTAAAAGACCTTTCGAATGTATGGCTACAAAACCCACCTTCCATACTCAAATTTTTTATGCTGCACCCTCATGAATGATTTTAGATCGCCAGGCCCGTCATTAAAAGTTGTCCCTCTTAATATGGCAGTTAAAAGGCTTCGAAATTTCGTATAAATCACAGTAGGTGAAGAGTTATTTGAGGTAGCTCGTTTCAGTTGAAATGCCCTGTATACCTATTCACACAGAGTGAAAATGGATTATAATTAAAAGAAACTTCAATAACTTTCAGTTACAAGGACGAAGCTACGAATTATTTTCTGATATCATTTTATCGCGTAAGTTATTCAAAAATATGCTTTCCTGTGCTGCTATTAAACAGTGTAAGAATCACATTCACAAAGTATTTTAAATTGCAAAATTAAGAACATAATATAGAAATGGCAGAGTAGTTTAACAAAGCTGCATCATCAATTTTAATTATAAAATATATGTCAAAGTTGAATGAGATAAGTAACAAAGTAATCTAGAGTGAAAGAGAATGTCAACGTAAATCAAAAGATTTACTTGTAAAATGAACGTTTATCAAATATACAAATACAGATAGTCACCATTTTGTGGTAAGAATTTGGACAAATACTCAAAATTGTCAAAAAACGACAAAGACAAATACAAACATTCAAAAACTAAGTGATTTTAATATAAACAGAAATAAAAAATATACGAGCAATGTAAAAGAAAACTTAAACAACTTCTTTTGGCATTAAAAATTTTCGTTCTGGCAAAGTTAAGATTTTGAAAAGCTACTTTTATGTATAATTGTAATCGAGGGGGTGCTTATCATGTTTACATATATAGAAACGCATGACCGAAAATAAATAGTCTAATTGACCCATGAATCTTAAAATCGTCTTTTCAGGTGGTAGCTCACAGATCATGGAACGAGCAACACCTTACATAATGCTTGAAATTTTGCATTTAGTGTCAAATATTGTAATATAATAAAGTGACTAAAGGTAACAACTTGTGGTATTTATTTATTATGGCGCACGATATCAGTTTTTTTCCGGACAAATTCCACGTCATTACCATACAGAGAATCAAGAATTGGCCAAGGCAGCAAACCACAAGTCCAATCGTTCAGCTTAACGAAAACAGATCAATGAATCATATAGGATCCCGAATCCCGTACCGTCTTTTAAATATATAGCAAAAACGAAAAAAAAAAATCTAACCATACCAATTATTAATTTTTGCTATTCCGTAAATGTATATATTATTACGATAAAAACAAAATCGGCATTAATTGAATAAGAACCGTTTCTTTGGACTCAATCCCGTGCGACAATAATAGTAGACTTCTTATACCTTTCTTTAATTTTAACTTTGTTAAAACAACTAAAAGATTTGAGCAGAAAAAAAAAATAATTGGATTTGGACAAAAAGTTTGGGTGAGTATTTGTTCGATTACTTTGTTTATAAACGAATGTCATCAACGCGAAATGGGGTCAATGCGATCACAGCAACTTTAACGTCTTAAAAACTTAAGCGACTACTTTTTTTTATTTTTTTAGTTTTCTCTTTTGATTGTTTGTTGAAATGGCATTTAAGAAAATCCTTGAAAACTAGTCGTATAAAATAATGGGATTGTATTACCCTGTTATTGTTTAATTAGAAACAGTTCGTGAGTTAGTAAAGAAAGGCTTATTGTAATAACAACAGCAGAATTTATTTTATAATGTACTTTACATACGTTTAACAAGGAATACGGATTAAGATATTAAACAAAAATATAAAATTAATGTACGGAATGAAAGTGTAATTAATTTACTAATTGGACCCATTCTACGCAGTAATATAATAAAAAGTGTAGATAAGTACTTAAACATATAGCTAGAAAAAGCATGCTTACGATGCCAGCCTGCAAAGCAATACAGAACATACCTTCTTCTTTCAATCTATGCTTGGTCTATACCAGTGATTCCCAAAGTGGTCCAGGTGGACCCCCAGGGGTCCACGGGAGACTCGACGGGGATCTACGTTGGCGTGACAAAAAAATGGGGGTTCACAATTCTTAAGCGGGGGTCCACAAAAATTTATCTGGTTCCGATAGTGAAGAACTCAAAAGTTGGCTTGAGTTCACCTATCAATGTAGGCAGATAATATTTTAAGAAACTCAGTGACTGTTCCTGCTAAAAACTGGCCGTCCGCAATGCTTGTTCAGACGTGCAAAGGGACGAAGTACGATTTGTGGTGTGTGTGCTTACAATCTTGCATGAACTTGTTTCTATCACACTGACAAAAGTCAATGCTGGGTTTTCCACTATCACCAAACAACAATGCACAATCTCTCGACGCGCGTTTCGCTAACCAAGTTAGCATCATCAGGAGATGATTAACAGTAAGCTACTTTTATGTATAATTGTAATCGAGGGGATGCTTATCATGTTTACATATATAGAAACGCATGACCGAAAATAAATAGTCTAATTGACCCATGAATCTTAAAATCGTCTTTTCAGGTGGTAGCTCACAGATCATGGAACGTGCAACACCTTACTGTTAATCATCTCCTGATGATGCTAACTTGGTTAGCGAAACGCGCGTCGAGAGATTGTGCATTGTTGTTTGGTGATAGTGGAAAACCCAGCATTGACTTTTGTCAGTGTGATAGTTATTGTTACACCAAAGGTTCCAAAACCCAATTACTGGATGAACTTGTTTGATTCTTCACCATAAATGCAAAATTGCACCAATCGCTTCAATTTGTGATTAATGCAGTTAACAAAATAAGAAGCAATGGATTGAATAAGCGTTTATTTGCACAATTGTGCAATGAAAATGGTGAATACTTCCAACGATTGTTCTTACATACTGAAATACGCTGGTTGTCGAAAGGTGCATGTTTAACAAGATTTTCCTCACTTTTTGAATCAGTTTTAGAGTTTCTGGAAAGTAAAGATCCAGATTTAAAAGAAAACCTGACCAATTTTAAAGCAGAGATCTTGTATTTGCCAGATTTGTTCAAAAAATTTAATGACATTAACTTACAATTACAAGGGGACAGCCTCAATTTAATAAAAACAAAGGGTGTAATTACAGCTTTTCTTGGAACACTGAAATTTATGAATCAAAATATTAGTCGGCGCGAATTTTCCCAGTTTCCACACTTGTCACAGGTAGAATGCCTTGGATATTTACACATACGTTCAACATTTAATTGCCCTGCATGATGACTTTAAAATCAGATTTGAAGATATTCTGACGATGGAAATACCACTATGGATCATAAATCCACTTGATTAAACGGAAGTGGAGAATGTGATATTACAAGAGCTACTCGAGCTTAGCACTAATGAGGAAGTGTATGTGAAATTTAAAAGAGGGTATCAAACACTTTGGCTGCAGGCTGAAATAGCCGAAAAATATCCTGGACTGTGGGGAATTGCGAGAAAGTTTTTGACAGCGTTTCCCTCGTCATATCTTTTCGAGAGAAGTTTTAGGGTCGTTACAAACCTTTTACCAAAAAAAAGGAGCAGATTGAATATCACAGAACGGGGAGATTTGCGGTTATTCCTAACAAAACTGAAGCCAAATATTGATAATTTGCTCTCAATCCATCAAGTACATCCTTCTCACTAAAATTATGACTATTTTGTGATTGTCATTGTAGAAGTTATGTTACGTTATTAATATTTAATTTTAATTATATTACGACTGTTATCATAATATAATGTAATATGATAACAATAATAATTAATGGTGTAATGATTACATAGTTGAATAAATACAACACAAGGAAATATACTATTTTTCTTTTTATTTTTACTACTGCGAATGGGGAGTTTTCTAAATCAAATATCTGAGAATCGATTGGTTTCTTGTGCTGTGAGTAGATGTCAAAGCAGTAAAGTTTGATGGAATCACTTTTCTGATTGGCTAACTTTACTTTTTTGACATCCACTTACAGCACAATCAATTAATTAATTAACTAACTCAGCTGCAACGCAAATTTACATAGTTAGATCTAATCTTCACATTTTTCTGTCGAGATTTGGAAATATGGTAGAAATGTAGCTGCAGGGGGTCCACCGGAACCAGCAAAACTTTCAAAGTGGTCTATGAGAAAAAAAAGTTTGGGAGCCTCTAGTCTATACGAATAAGTAATGGTTTCCAAAGCAAAAATGCTGAATAATTTTGAATTGTTAAAAGCATACTCGAAACCACTTTTTATTCTTACTATCTTTGGTGCACGGCGTCATAAGGAATAGAAAAGCTGATGAATAAGTTAAAACCAAAACTTTGTATAAAAATTTCGTGTACGCCAATAGATGGAAGATCAAGGATAGCCTTGGATGTGCTCACAATTTTTCTCTGTAAAGCCAGATAAGAATACTGGCGACAATTTGAATTCACTTTACGTCAGTTTGACAATCGGATAAACTGCTAGTATATAAAATGTTCCTTATTCTCGTAGAAAGATAAATACTTTGCAGCGTCCATCAATAAGACCAGAGGAATTTGGCCGTAAGAAACAGGATATTCACCGTGCTTTTTTTTCAGAACACGACTCCACAATTAACTCACAGGTCCGACGTTGGGTCTTATGTTGGTGAGCTTAAAATGAGGTAAAATATTATAAGAATATCTCAGGATAACTGTTGCACTGGATATTTAAAACAAATATTGAAAAAAACCGTTACCAAATTTGCAATTGATCCCGACAAAAGCACGTCTGTTATCTTTGGTGGTCTGAAGAAGAATGATTAGTGTTTTCCTTTTAAAGAGAAAAACAAAAAATTAAACATTAGAACTTAATGGCAGCATGGCAGCTGGATCGATTGTTTTTCCTACTGTGAGGAATTGGGATGCTCAGGATGTGCAATGGTTACTAACTAGAGGGGAATAATCAATAAAAGACAATCGTATGGACCTAAACACATGCACAAGCATTCGACATGAAGTGAAAGCATACATATTGACATCTTGCGAAATTAAAACTTAAAATTCAAGCATATTAATTACCAGATTTACAAAAATAAAAGTATAGATAAATTACATTTTATATTTTACAAATTTTTTGTAAATCTAGAATAAATGTTAGTGCTTTTTGTCATAAATTGGCTTATTTCAATTTAAATTTAAGATAAATACGAACTTTGATGTTGTAAATGTGGTTGCACGAATATCCGGGTGACTTGTAAATAAGTAAATTTTAAACACATTAAAATTAATATACCATGACAACGTAAATTAACTATATGTATATAAAAAGAAATGTATACTGTAGATAGTCTAATATAATATAGCAATATTTACAGTAGAATCACATTTCAGTCTAACGGTACTTTAAACAAGAAATGGTAGACATAACTAGAAAAAGCTAAGAGGCCATTGTTTCCGGAGATGTTACGTCAGATGGCTTCCAACAAGAAAAAGACAAATACATGAATTTAGAAACACTTAAATATGTTAAAGATGATGAAGGTTGCTCGTTAGCTTGATGACCCTATCGAGGTTTATTTTACCCGTTTTTCCATTACAATATAGTAATAAAGCCTGAACACAACTGATTTACATCTCGTTGAATAAAACGCAATGTTATAACAGAATTCCTAAATTGTACCCGTGGTGCTATTAAAGACCTAAAATGGTTTGTCTCGTATATTTTGCCAAACCTGTTCTCTAGCCTCGTTCTTTTTGGCAGGGATATTATGCTCCTTATACAAACAAACTTGAACGTTCCACTATCGATTACATATAAACTAGTACATTTGAAATAGTGGCGATATCTTTTTCTATTTAAGGATTGAGAGTTACTGGAGCGAGAAATTCATTGTATAATACAACAGTGAGAACAATTGGATCGGATCTTATTTGAAAGAGAGCACAATATTATTTTAAGATATTTGAAAAGGAACTAAGATCGCCTTGTCACATCTCTATCATTATAGCACTTCAAATAAGGTGGAATTAATCTTCGAACGTAACAAATGACAAACGGAGCGCAATAAATCATTTCGAATTCTGCAGGAGTGTCGGCGTTAATAAGTTTTCTATTCAGTTTTCCAAGGGGAATGTCAATTTCGGTCATATTTCTCTCTTTCGTTCTATAACAAGGCGTTTCTTTAGTAGCTGGGCGCATCGAATTTTTTACTGAAACGTTTGCTGCTCGAAGACGAATGGAGTGTGATAAAGATGTATCAAGCTATGTACGTTCACGTTTTCCTTTGCATTTCTTTTTCGTAGCATAAATTTAGATGCTATAAAATAAATATAAAATATTGTAGGTATGTGCATTTATGGATTTCATTTTGTGAAAGTCAGCGATAATAAATACTTCAAGTTGCGTGCTCGTGTACCGTAAATCAATCATTAGCACGCATATGTGCACATGGCAGCAATTTCAAGGGTAGTTTAATAAAATTATGGCACGAAAGTGTGTTTTATTTAGCGTTTTCTTCTCTATCTGGAGGAGTATTACTAATCGGGTTTTTATGAAAACTTTATTCAGCGAGTTTAAATGAGTTAAACGAATACTTCCGCTCGTTTTTTTTTTAATCGTTAAACTCTCCCTCACTTTTTTAGGGGAGGCTTTCGTATAAAGGAAACTCTTTCCTGACACGTAATAATTTTGTTCTTGCAGTGAGTCTCTCGACTGTAAATCACGTCGACATATTTTTTGCCACAAATTTTGACATACATTTTTTTACATGCGGCAATATATAATTGAATCATCACTAATTCCATCGTGTTGACCAATCGACGTTTCAGGGGTCTTATGTTCCCTTTCGTATCTTTGCTATCAAAGATGACAGTATATTACTGCCAATTAATCTTTTGGTGTCATGCTCTTTTGCGGTTTCATGTTTTTATTTCAGTTATAATTTATAAAAAGTATGCAATCAATTGCCATTAGCAGACACGTGTTTCGCCTTACCAAGACTTGTCACTGCTGCTGGGTGAATTATTAGGCAATTAATGCCATCAGGCCTATATAAATCTATATATTAGATGAAGGAATACGAATGAGGGTTTGTAAGATCTTGAAGCTCATTATTTTGCGAAAAATTTGCTAAATTGTCGACTTGGATCTACGAATTCAGAACTACTACTACCTTAATAATTACAATCAATCACTCAGTAGCACTGACGAGCCTGGGTAAAACGAACCACTAATAGCATTGATTGCAGACTTTCAATTATTTAACCAATTAATTAATGCAAATGCCCGATTTAGTGGCTCGCGTTGGCCCACAATAAAATAGCATTTGTAGGTTTATGCCGATAATTTGGTAAATTCCTCGCAAAATAATGAGTTTGACCATTTCATAAACCCTCATTCATGTTACTATTCACGAAAAGTATTATTTATTTTACTATGCCTTGTATATAGTATACTTTCATAGCTAATTATCGAAGTAATTAGGTATAAAGGTTCGATTAATTTGTAAATTTCGAAATATAACCATTCGCGTTCATAAGAATTGTTAGGCTTTTTCTTGGACGACTAGGAGTAGGATTAAAGATAAAAGCTGCAGTTTAGTTTAAAGGAAAACTCGGTTGATGTTAAAATAATTTTAAAAATAACCCTCATCACCGGTCAATATAGAAAATGGATTAAAAAATTTACTATACGATATTTTTTTGAATTATCGAAATAATGGTACACATACCGGTGTTCGTATTATGCAAATTATGCATACTACTAATGAAGCTTAAATACATATTTAATTAATTGAGAAGAGATTTCAAAATGAAGAGATCGCGCGCATTGGATATTAAACCTTTATGCAATATTGTCATACAGTAGTTAAGTATGCCGTTGTACAAAGATGATGATAAAATCTGAATTAAATACTCGAAATATGCATATCTACACCTGCTTGACTACATATTCATATGTGTATATATTCATGAAGCGAGGGCCTTCCAATCTCGCGTGCCTGCGGGCCACATTGTTGCATCAAATATGCACCTTGAAATTCAGATTTGAAACAGACGGGAAATTTACATTTCATTTCATGCTTGTAAGTAAACTTTTTATGATAAATAAACTAAAAGCGCGCAGTATAAGACAGTTCAAGTAATTGTTGCTGTAATTGTAGTTATGTTTACAGTATGCTAAGCAATAGAACTCGCTTGCTTTTAAATATGGTTAATAATAATAAGTAAGTTTATGCCTAATTTTGAATAAAAAATTTAAGATTTAAATACTGTGCACATAGGAATTCGATTCTTTATATTGTTAAGGTTCCGTAATTGGTATTTATATTGAGCTTTGGCTATTTCTAAAATTAATAGGGTTTAAAATATTGTCCGAATTTTAATTCAGAAAATTGTGCTGAATTAGTAGATACTGTAATATAAAAATGATGTGATGAATCTTTTAAAATAAATATAAAAAAGGTATCTCATATGCGTCGTTAATGTATTCGTATTGAACAATACTAGAGTCTCGCTACGTACCGTGTTGTAATTAATTGTCAAACTTGTCAGCCTAATTCGATAGCTTTTACTTACGTTGGTCATTTGAGAATCAGCTTTAAATTGAACTAAAAGCGGGTTGGTACTGACCAAATAGTTTACCGCAAGTTTTTTGTTGAAGTATAATAATAATAATAATTTATTTTGTCGTAGGTTGTAAACAACATAGACATTGTCAGTAGGAACACTATTCACATACACTACGCTACAGGAGAAGGAGGAAATAATGGACATCAAGTAACCTTTATGAAATCGAGATCGAACTGCACCTATAGTTCTAATTGTTGCGGTTTATAAATTCCTCAATTGTATAAAAACAATACTCATGAATAAATGATTTTAACATTTTTTTAAATGCGTTTAGAGAACCGGCTGATCTTATATCATCAGGTAGTGCATTAAAACAAGTTACACACCTGTAGTATGGGCTACGTTCATATAGTGATGTTTTATGAGCTGGTACACTTAGTTGATTTCGTGTTGTCATATGATTATAAATATCTTTATTTTTAACAAATTGGCTTTCGTGACGTTTGTAAAAGAGTAAAAGCTCATATAAGTACAGTGACCCCAGAGGCATGATTTTTAATTGTTTAAATAATGGTCGACATGACTCTCTAGTCGATACTCCCATCATGCCTCTTATTAGGCGCTTTTGATGGATAAGCAATCTGTTTGCCCAAGGCGCCGATCCCCAGAAAACAATCGCATATCGTAAACGTGATTCAGCGTATGAAAAGTAGAACATACGCAAAGCGCCCACACCGACTGCAGTCTTTAAATTTCTGAGGCCATAGTACGCCGCACAAAGTTTTTTTTCTATTGTATAACAATGCTCTTCAAATTTTAGACGACAGTCAATCTCCAACCCCAAAAACAACGCTGACCTGCTCTCAGCGATCGACCTGCCATCACATCGAACGCAAAGACTGCTAATACCATCAATACCAGCGCGAAACTGTATTAATTTGGTTTTCCCAGAGTTCAGCAAAAGTCGATTACCTTCACACCAGCAGCTCATATCTGAAATAGTTGTTGTCGCACTGATAGCGACGACATCAGCGTATTGACTAAAAGGACATGCACGTAATGACAAACACAAGTCGTTTACATAAATGACAAACAACGTAGGCCCAAGGGTGGAACCCTGAGGCACACCGCAGGTGATATCTATTGCAGGCGAAAAATATTGTTTACTAATCCCGTTCGCGCGACTGTGAATAGAAATGAAAGATTTCCGGTTCGTCAAGTACGACCTAATGTAGCTGTGGGGGGTACCGCGTATTCCATATGCCCACAATTTACTTAAAAGAATATCGTAATTTAGTGTGTCAAATGCCTTTGACAAGTCAAAAAATACACCAAGAGTAGTGTCCCCGGCATCCAGGTGTTTGTAAATGTGAGCCATGACATTATGCATGGCGTCCAATGTAGATTTTCCCGGTAAGAAACCAAACTGATGATTGGAAATTATCTCCTTTTTTTCTAAATAACTAACTAGACGCGTATTTAAGATTTTTTCAAAAGTTTTAGTAATTGCCGTTGGTATGGCGATGGGCCTGTAATTCTTGGTTTCAGTGTGTAAGTAAGTTGGTGAATCTTAATAAGCGGGGCATCGGATTACAAAGCAAAGGAAATACAAAATAAATAGGTAAATTAAATAATCTATTACAACAAGTAAATTTTTAACATTCAAACGATGAGAATGGCAAATCAACAGATAAACAGATAAATTAATCTTGTTTTAACGTTCTTAAAATTATCTAATTTATACTTAAGCAAAGTGGATGTCCATTTTTTTATCTTGATGAAGTAATATATTAAAAAAAACTAATAAATCGGTTAACCGTTCTAGGATTGAACTGAAACTTGAATAGTTTTGAAAACAACAGTCCTTAAATGGATTATCACTATTTAGAACTTACAACAATCTTATAACTGTCTTACAACACCTCTACAATTACAACGATCTCTCTACAATTAATCTAATTGTGTAAGTAATGTTTTTATAGTGTCTTTCGTTCACTGTCTTATGTTTTTTGAATTTTAACTGATTTTTTGTTTTTTAGTTCTCGTAAGAAATATCACAAGCTTATCAAAAACTATATTTTGACGATACCGTATTTTTTTTTTTATTTTTCCCTTGGACTATAAAATTTTCAGTAATTTGTGGTTCTTTCTTACATTTTGCGTATCTTTTGTACCCACGCTAATTTTTTCTCTGTTACTGTTCAATTTTTCTAAACAACTTTTTTTTTTATTTGTACATAGGCCACCTTGAATATGCAAATAACCTCCATTGCATTGTACCGAAACGTCAATCGTCGCTGAATTCATATCCGAAGATCGGTCACTTTCGAATCGTAACGTAACACATTTAAATTTTTTTTTTTTTTTCGCTTAATTAAGTTCTTAGACACTAACATATGATAACTAGCTTTGAAAACACATCATAATCATTTCATCATAATAAAACTCTTATTTTATAAAAATTTAAAACTGACATTTTTTACAGATCTCATTAATTTTCTGTTTTTCTTGTTCCACCGCTAGATGACTCTGACTTGACAAGTCAAATTTTTAAAACGTTAAATCAAGTAATTAAATATCATTTGTAACGCAAATAAACTCAAATTCATTCATACAATAAAATTAATATCTAAATATTTGGTATTTTCCTTGTTTGTTGTGCGTTCTTTTGTTTGATTGTCTGATTTAATGTTTATAACCTTAAATTTCATGGGTGTGATATGTTTTTATATCACAGTACCTATGGCAGATCTACCTAAGTTGAACCATTGCGGTACTCATACAATACACTCATGTTGTGACTATGACGTATATTTAACAGAAACAAATTGAAGGCAATTCGTTACTGTTTAAGCATTTCCTAAGATAATCGATTGTATCGTCGTTAAAGCTTTCGGAGCTTGCTAGATGTACTTACAATTGAGAATTGGGTGAAGTTCACCATATTAGTGATTGTGTATGTATGTTGTAGATGTAATTTATGAAGTGCTCTCGAAGGCTTGCTTTGAGCACTCACAAATTTATGTAGGCAATTAATTTTCCTGTGCGCGTTAATTGAGGTTTTGGATTGTTGGGTGTCGGCTATTACTTTGATTCGCTACAGATTCGGTACAGATTCGCTCCTTCAATTCAAACCTCGAAATACTCAAATTATCCAGAATTTCAATATTCTAAGAGAATTAAAATCTTTAGATTTTTATTATATAAAATTTCATATTTAACATTAGAAAGGATAGAATAAATAAATAATATGTCAACAATTCCTGCAGTTTCTGATAAAAGTACAATGACATATCTATTAAGTGATAGAATGAAGGCAAAAATGCAAGATTAAAATAAATAATTACTTTTTGTTAAAGTTTAAGTATTTAAAACAACAATGTTGAGATTTTGATAAGAATTATAATATAATGTTTATTTGTTTCATGCTCTGGGTGAATTTTCGCTAGAGATTTTTTACGTGGCAAACATCATACTATAGTTCCACTTTTTTATATTTGAAGAAATTATTCCATGAAGTTTATTCACAACCCATCCAAGATCACCACATTGAGTAGCTTCTTCTTTTCACCTTATAGCAGATAACAATCTCAACGTCACTTATTAAATATACCTATCGAACTTATATTTCTTATTAGGTACTATTCTGCAAGTTTTCATTCAAGGTGACTTAAAAAAACACAAGAGCGTTTTCTTTTAGATTGCCTAAACAAATAACGGTGTGCTCACATATATTATTGATCAGAAATATATATACAATTCACTGTTAAAAATGTATGATGTTTGATTATATTAGTATATACAGATATAACTTTTGCCACAATTCTGCCATAATTAGAAAGTCTTAAGCAAGTATATAATAAGCACGTAATCTCACATCTGAGATGTAATAAAACAATTTAGAAGTACATATTCAAAACGGAGCAAATTTTATGAACTCGAAAAGCTCTCTGACGACTAAATTCACTCTATTAAATACATATCAGATTTAGAATTTCTATGTAGGCTAGTATTAACACTGATGAGGTAAGTATGTACCTACATAGTATGCTATTGTAGATAAATAGGTTAAAGTTACATTGTGCAGCTTAAAGAAACTTTGAACGGCTAACGATCAGATGAAGGAAGAAGATCCCTCTTCAGCTGGATTAACGAGATTATTTTTACATTTTGATACAGCTTGCCTGGCGCTTATTATATCATATTTTACGTTATAACTTTCCAAGATTAGCGTTAGATTAGATTTAGGAATGGGATAGTCATTAAGCTACCTTTTCAGACTTAATGTGATATTTTTTATTCTGGATGGCGCTCTTTGATTTTACCTTTCTATTTAAAATTTATTCTCATTCTTGAGAGCCGCTCCGAGCTTTTTCTTTTTTTGACCTTCATGGGTAGATTTACCCAGTAAGGTAGTTCGGCCTAATAATAAAACCTATTGTGCAACTATGATGTTTTAGCCCTCTTGACCTGATTGTACCCGAACAAAGAGGTACCCAAATTGGTGGAAAGTAAGTTTACTTAGACTGGGTTCGTCTAACCGAGCGACCCATAGATAACTCCGTCTCTTGGCCAGGTGGTGCACTTGAGTTTCTCCTGGTCTCCCACAGTTTCTGCACAGGATAGAGTCCACTCGCTCCATGCGGTGCAAGTGCTTGTTCAGTGCGCAGTAGCCAGTTAAGACTCCCGTAAGTAGTCTCAATTTCTTCCTGCTCATAAAAAAAAAATGCGGAGTCTTTTCTTGCCTGGATGAATCCCGAGGGTTTTGTAACATCTCGCGTCGGCAAGTCCATTCCAATAGAAGCGGTGACTAGCAGCGAGTTCAGATATGACAAAAGCTTTGATACCGCCGCGATGAGAACCTCGCCTCGGTTTGCGGACGTAAGTTTTAGACATCTCACTATTAGAAATATCTGCAAGGTGTTTACTAGTGAAGCTGAAGACGGGTGGAACCTTGTCCGCCCTTGGGGCAGTGGTACTGTCTGTTCGATGTAGTTGAAGGTGCTGGTATGGTGTCCGTATCCAGAATGGTACAACTGAAGGCCGTAAAAGGTATGGTGTGAGAAGCAAACGTGTCCAGAGAACTAGGAGTTTGTATACGTTGATAAAAGCAGATATGCCAAACGCTTTTAATTCAGCCCATTAGGGAGAGATTCTGGGAAACCTTTTTGTAGAAACGTATTTGTATAACATGGTTATCCGCTTTTTAAAAGAAAAGAATACTATAGTTGGAGCACAAGGAAAAAATGCCACGAAATGTATCTTTCTAAGTATGGAGTTGTAAGATTACTAATCGGAGATGAAGTGAGATTAGTTTGGTATGCTAACCCCAAATGAGAAGTACATACATATGTCCAGGACAGCGGGGCCCCAAGAGGGTAATCGCGGCCTTTTTGCGTTAGTACCACAGGTTTGTATAGCGTTTCTGTATAAATATGTGCTATAGAAAAGAAGGTACAGAGGGCGGCTAAACTCCCTCCCTAATTTAAAGGTTGAATAAAAAAGTAGGCGGTACAAGTTCAAGAAACTTAATCAACATGAATGAAAACTACAAGTTACGTTGCAAGTTTTACAAGTTTCCTTTTTTGAACAGTATATCAGCCAAGCGTTCTCCTTCATTGTCAATGCATTGCCGAATGTGAGTTCGAAAGTTGGCCATTACTCTAATCAACATTTCTTGAGGAATACGAGCAATCTCTTCTTATATCGCTTGTCGTAGGACCGGCAGAGTCTCTGGTCGATGTTTGTAAACTTCAGTTTTGAGAAACCCGCATAGAAGCCTTTGAATGTATCGAACCGAGCTTCAGACTTTCATGGCACCAAGACTCAATGCGCTGCAGATTCAACAGGTGCGTGGTTTCAGCAAGATGGGGCCACCGCTTACACAAGCGGGAGATCTCTTCAAGAGCTGAGAGAACTGTTTCCAGGATGCTTTATGTTTTTAGGTAGAAAAATCGCCTGACCGGCTAGATCTCCAGACTTTATCTCCTGTGATTTTTTTCTATCGGGATTTCTTAAGGCGGAAGTTTACAAACAACGACCGGAGACTCTGCCAGTCCTATGACAAGTGATACAAGAATAGATTGTTCGTATTCCTCAAGAATAAGTTGGTTAGAGTAATGGCGACCTTCCGAACTCGCATTCGGCAGTGCATTGATAATGAAGGAAAACACTTGAGCGATATATTATTCAAAAAATTAAATTTGAAAAACATGTAACACAACTTCCCATTCTGTAGATTCCATTCATGTTAATAGTTTCGTTAACTTGCAGTATCTGTTTTTTATTCAACCTTTAAATTAGGGAGGGAGCTTTGCCGCACCCATGAAGATCCACCCTACTATGGTAGTAAGGTGCGTACAACAGAAAGTGGCAATTAAAATCCCAGTTACTTGCACAACCACTTAGACTAAAGCTTTGTGATACTAATACCGAAATGCAAGTATGAGCTAGAGGAAGGAAAGTAGATAAGAAAAGCTGATGAGTAACCAACAGCTCAATAGATGACAGCATCCCTGGGATCAGTAGGAGATCATCACCGGCTGGACGAAGACCTTGGTGAAAGACGTTATAACATGGTATGGAAAGGAAGTGTTCCATGTAAAAACTAACGATTTTGAGTGCTGGTACTGTTATATGCAGGTCACTGCATACTCCCGAACATACCTACTTTAAATGTTTGATGCAGCAAACATAAAATACAGAGGCCAAATGTAAGGTAGGGTAACTTATAACAGAAAATTCAGTAACAGCAATGCTGTCGTTCATAAAATCCTGGTCAATAACATCTCTTCAAAAATCTTGTAAACAAAAGAGAAGAAAAAAAACGACAAACGTCGTGGCAAACCTTTCTTCCAGTAATGCTGTAGTAGCTCCAATTAGAGAAAATCCATATCACGCTATAGCTTTCCGTGTCTTTTGCTTATTCGTTTAATTTTCACAAACCAAATGTGTGCGACCTAATCAAGACAGAGGATAGACCCAAGTCAATTTCAGCATTCAATATACCGGCAAGATACCAACAGATAAGTACGTACGGTATACATTTAAAGTAAATCTATTGTGAAGCTTTATAACACACTTTGAAAGAAGCTCTGCATAAATTTATCTTTTGCAAGCTATTATTCTAGTTCATCTCGTAGCGGTTTTGGTTCATGGGTGGATGGCTTAAAAGTGTCTGTAATATATCGAAATCCTTTAAAGAGTAAACGTTTACCAAAGATATCAGATATTAGGCACGTACACGAATATGTTTGCTTGCACAATTCAAACATCGTTTATTTGGTGCGTGAAATAAGGAATAATTCCAAAATTGTTATAACATGCGCAAATTATTGTGGAAACATCGCAATAAATTAAGAAAAAGTGGAATGCATTGACAGTAAAGTCAAGTTGTTGCCGACAAAATATCATAAGATAAAAAAAGCGATTGATTGTTGTTAAATGTGCACCATGTTGTCACAAAATGTAATAAACTAATAAAATGGCAAATAAAGAATCCTATTGGTAATGAATGATATAATTATGTGAAAGGTTACATACGTTTACTCAGCGTTCGTGCATCGAATTTCTATGCTCAAAGTATGTAGCGATATATGTACAATTATATATTTAGTTTGCAAACTACTATATTAAATTATAACTTTTCCTGCGGCTTGTGATTTGTTTGCTAATGTATGCGTTATAGGCTTTTACCTGTCACGCATACATTAGCTATCTTAGAAGCATCAAAAGCGTTACCTTTGTAAATAAATAACAATATATTTGAAAGAGTAAAATTAACCCTCCAGCGGGCGCGCCCGCGGCAAAATGCCGCATATTTTAAATTTTTATTTGTAAATGCTGTACATTAAAACTGACGCCGACGTTCTTCCAGGTATTCGTACTAGATACATTTGTCACTCCACTTCAATACCCAACAGCCATTATTTCGGTCGGTATTAGTTGCAGTGTTGCGTTTAAGTTAGAGTGTGCAATTTTTGCGGCTGATTTACCGCGACGCGCCCGGTACTGTAAGAATAATATGTTGATTAATAATTATTGAAAGGAACGATTACAGCAGTGATTCTGAACAATCAGCAGATGAAGAAGAAGCAGAATTTGAATCACGCGCTCAAGACGAAGATTATCAGTTTTTTATTGGAAAAGACTATGAGACTCTTTGGATTAGTCAGCCTGTTTCTTCAAGTAAAATGCAAGCAAAAAACATAAAAATTCTACCCGGTCCAAATGGAAATGCTATACAAGCGAAAAGCGAAATTGATGCATTTAGTTTGTACATTACTGATGAAATGATTGATGATATCGTGACATATACCAACATCTATATTGATAATAAGAAATCGTCTATAATATATTCGAGAGAAAGAGACTGCAAAAACACCACCAAATCTGAAATCAAAGCCCTCCTAGGTGCATTAATTTTAATAGGCATAAAAAATTTTAAAATCCATGTCTTTAGCGTACTAATAATTTCACGATTATGAGGACTTAGTTTAATTTTGTTTAACTTTCTTTTCCGTAAGTATTAAATGAAGAATACTTAATAAGCATACTTTTAGTTAAAGTGGGTTAATTGTTAATTAAGAAAGGGCGGAAATATGGAACATTATACCTTAAAACCTCATTTATCTTTAAGATTACCGTTTTAACTTAACAGATTGACTCTGTACGAGCAAATTAAGAGGCCATCTCCTAAATTAATTAACTGAATTTGTCAAGAAATTAACTCAAACATCTAATCTGGGTATGAATTAAAATTGTTGATGCTCCATAATCCTATATATAGTAAAATTGATTTTATAGACTTTGAGGTACGTTTGGATGATTATGATGTTAGTTTTGCAAAATATCTGTGCGTTTCGGAGATTATGAAAGGTCGGATTCTCTGTGACTTAGTTTTGAAATTGGATTTGTCAAGGTTCGATCGGCATTGACTTCCTTTTGGATGCTTCTCGAGGTAGTTCTGGATAGATCTCGCGGATACTCTACGGAATATGGAAAATACATAAAGAAGGAGTACCACTAAGATCGATTGTAAATAATATTGAACCACCAACCTATGATTTGTCAAAGTATTTGGCAAACTTACTAAAACCACATGCCAAACTACACCATATGAATATCCACATTTCGTGGATATTCTGTCTAGACTGAAGACGGAACTTACAGACATTCTAGTAAGTTTTGACATTACGTCGCCAGTTACTAATATACCTACAGAAGACGCACTGGCCATATTAGTAGAACTTGGACTGCAAAAAAACATCATCGAATTAGTAAGACCATGTTTGTCTACGCTGTATTTCCGCTACAACGAAAAGTACTACGAGCAGAAGAATGAAGCAGCAATAAGAAGCCCTTTATTTCCCTTAATAACAAATTTGTTTATGGAAGCATTTGAAGAAGAAGCCTTAAGTTCCAGCAAAATGAAACTGAAGTGCTGGCTGGCAATATGGAGAAGAGAAATTACAACAATTCTTGTAACACATCAACTCACAACACCAAACCATTAAATTCACAATGGAGAACAAAGAAAATGGAAGTCCGCCTTTCCTAGGTGTAATGGTGAAGAGAATGCAAGCGGGAATTCTACAACACATGGTATTTAGGAGGAAGACACATACCGACAGGTATGTGTCTTCCTGCGTGATTTCACCATCGTCCCATGCACAAAACAACGGTAATTAAAACATTACTGTCCAGAGCCACAAACATCAGTGATGAGATACATCTTGCCAGTGGGAAGACACATCAGGAGAAAGTGCTGAAGAAGAATGATTACACTAACATCCATATAAGCAAAGCAACTAGGAAGAAGATGACCCTAAGACAACTTACAGAACAGTGATGGTGTGTACATGATGGGAGTCACGGAAAAGGTCGAACGATCCTGAGAAAACGCGACTTGCAAGTACGCTTCGGAACTATAAAAGTCATCCAGCAGTATCTACCGACCGCAGAAAAGAGAATAGCAAAAAATCGCTCAGGGATCTACAAGATAACATGAGGATCTTAAATCGCATGTAAGGGTGAAGGAACACAAAAGAGACGCAAGATTTAAAAGGACTACGAAAACATACAAGTAATAGCAATCACCAAGAACTACGCCCATTAGGGATTATATAGAAATATAAAAGAATAATAATATGTTGGTAAAAGATATCAATTATTTAGAAAAAGAAAACTGTTTCATTCAAAGCTTGGCCAAAGGATTCAAACTATCAACCACATCATTACCTAACTGGTTCCCATTTAAACATTCTTCCAAGTAAACCATAGTGATATCAACAGCGCTGGGAAACAGTGAACTCACATTAAACGAAACAAAAACCTATTTATTAGTAAGGTCAATGCCTTCGATCTTCTTAATAAAGGCGTATCCATTTTTAACTGCTAATTCTGGCGGTTGCACAGCTAAGTGATTGCGTTTGTCAAACAGCCACTTAGACAGCAAGTGAGTTGGATTATCGATATTAGATAATCAATGGGTCTCATACTCTTTCTTGGTTTATGTGCCTTAGGTAAACAGCCTTAACCAGATATTCTAGGTAACTATTACCTTTAATATTTTTTGTTACTTACTTTAGCATCTATTACTTAATTTCTAACTCCTAATGTGATTTCCGATTGCTAGCGTAGTTCTAAGCTCCTAATGTGATTCTATCACAAAATTTTTCACAACATAAAAAAGTTAATATAGGTGTTAAGTTTCAGAATATATTTTTTACAAACTATCATCGAATATGTAAATTGGATAAAATATAAATAAAAATGCAGTCTTCTTATTTTGTGAATGACTTGTAATAAAACTTTTATTCTAATAGGAGATCGTTTTTCTAGTCTGATCAGATGGAATGTCCTATTAGTATTTCGTAAAGATCCGAAAGCACTTTGTTGATTGTCTTTAATATTTTATACATCCCTTCACTTATTATTTCCCAATACGCTTCGCCTTTTGTATATTACATTACAGGTACCACTGACAGCAGAAACAATCACTCCCTTTGTCATTGCTTTTAGCGATACCACCTCTTGCTGTCTATATTCCAAGCATGAAATGCTACCACTCATGATTTTGGTAGTTTTAGGTGTCCAAAAACATCGTAGATGTTAATAGGTAAAACTTTCACAAGTATTATTAGTTTCTCAACAACATTTGTGGTCAGAAAAGCCCCTGCAGCCCATGCTTTTGGCGTCAACGTCGGTCGTTGGCATAAGCACTATACTTAAAACACCGAAGTTGATAACTACTTGTATACTTCGTCATTACTGTTATCACAGCGCGAGCGTCAGTACTGTGACTGAGGGAGGTCAAACTTTAATGCCCTAAGGATCGGATTTTACTCATCATAACCAGGTATAGTCTCTACATTATTCTTATTGCTGATGTGTTACGTTCAGAAGCGTTAGCTCTAAGAACTTAGCGGAATATATGAGAATTATATGATGTAACTCAGACTGAGTGAGTAAATTTGTGTATTTACTTTCAAAGTGTTGATATTTATTACTTGTAGTTTTGTTTATTTGCAAACCAATCAATCTTTGAGAACCTGTATAATTCCGCTTATAAAGTTGCCGGAATTTTTTATGATTTGACTAAAGCATTTGATAGCTTAAATCACTCTATTTTACTGAACAAACTTGAAAGAATGGGTATTAGGGGAAATGTAAATGACTGGTTTAAATCATATTTAAAAAACCGTAATGTTAGGGTTAGAATTAATAACGTTCTGTCGGCAAGTTATGATGTTTCTCTGGGCGTACCTCAAGGTAGTGTTTTGGGACCGTTGCTCTTTTTGCTATTTGTCAATGACCTACCGCACAATATTACAGCTGGTGAGGTTTTTATGTACGCTGATGACACCACTATCCTCGTGAGTGCACCGAATATCGATTGTTTGTTAAATAAGTTGTTGCAAGCGGTACATGAGTTTGATTGTTGGTGCTCAAATAACCAGTTGGTCATTAATTATGAAAAGACGCAAATAGTCGAATTTACTTTTAACAAACGCGACGCGGGAACGATTAGTGGCATTCAACTTAGCGAAATAGATATTCAGAGTAAGGCAACAGCGGGATTTCTTGGATTGGTAGTTGATACCCGCCTTTTATGGTCTGACCATTTGGCGATCGTAGCTTCAAAGTTAAATAAATGTTATTATGTTGTTCAGAGTTTAAAATCAACACTAGGCCCCGATTCTTTGTTAAGTGTCTACTACGGTTTGGTATATCCAATCTTATCATATATGATAGTGGTCTGGGGACAGGCATGCAATGCGCACGGCCTGCAGCGCATATTCATAATTCAAAAAAGGATAATTAGAACAATGTATCATCTGCATCCTCAAACTACATGCAGAGACATTTTTAGAGAGAAACACATACTAACACTGACCTCAATCTATTTCTATAAGTTATTAATTTTTACATATGATAATAAAAACAAATTGCAGACATCTGGTATGATTCATAACATGAATATTAGAAATCGAGGACATTTTAGGGTACATTTGGCAAAAACGGAAGGTTTCAAAAAATCCCCTTTTTACGCTGGTCCCTATTACTTTAATCTTCTCCCTGATGACGTGAAACAAAGCCAGAGTAGATCTTTATTCAAGCAGCGGCTCAGGGCTCATCTCTGTGCTAAATGCCCTTACAGCGTAGGTGAATATTTACTGGGCTAGTATTTTCATGCTATTTTTATAATCTGCCTTTTTAAATTTTTTATATTTCATGACTATCCTTATTATCTTTACTTTTTTATCTTATTTATGACTAATTACGTATGTATGTATATGTGCTCTATGTATGTTGACACTGCCAATATCTGTAAGGATTTAAAGGCAATAAAGATATATTATTATTATTATTATTATAAAGTAAGGAAACCCTTTTCAATGGTGAGGTATTCCTGAAATGCTGAAAATATTTTTAGATTGAAGTAAAGGCGTTGTTCGCAAGGCAATTATATCCATTCGGAAGCGTTATAAGCAATACAGAAACCTATTCATCGCTTCATTGAAATTCACAGCGGAAATGTTCGAAATTGATAAGTTGAGCAGTACATTTACATCTTTTTGTTATAAGGCTTGATTGCATTTCGCCTACTAAATATACACTTAATATTCAGGGTGCTTTTGGAAGATGGTTCTCCGCTGTGATATTTAAAGTATTTGCAACCGAAACGAAGTTTGGTATGAGGCATCAAAAAAAATTTTTTTTGTTATCTCTTGTTTAAGCCAGCAATAATCTAAATACCCAGTTCTTCAACGAAGTCCCAGTATACCTTTTCATATTTCGATTCATGATTATATTCTCTGTATAATCTACTCATACTTATCATTTTTTGGCATAAGAGACTCTTTCTTCAATACTGGATGACATTCCAGTATTGAAGAAAGAGAAATATGATGATTGACGAATTCTGTGCGGCCTTCTTTCCAAACAGAGCGGAATTGAGTTTATGAATAGCTTAAAAATATGACAGAACCTGGGCGCAGAAATGTTTTGTAGAATTTTTGATATTTCAAGCCCAAATTTATACCATTGACAGGTGTGCTGGAGAGATTTTGAATAAAAACATCAGCCGCAAATTTATCAAAATTTTCAGTGACGGTCAAGCCAAGTTGAAAGCCTTTAACGGCGCACAAATTCAACTAAAAGCTACTCTGAAACCATAAAAGCATCCTAAATGTATTGGGACCGTTAACAATTTATACCTAATCTAAATACCTAAACACCTTATTTAGAGCATAAGAAAGCAGAGACTTCCGCCAAAACGGATGATGTGTACCATCGGCATAGAACATACGGTAACTACAGAAGAAACTAATTTGTAAACAAAACGGAAAGTACTCAAATGTTGGAATAATTGTCGTGATTTTGTACAAGAGTGCATATTGTATTCACTCATCAGCAATTTTGACATATGTAGGTAAATCAATACACTATACATCTGGAAAATACTTGTGAACATCTTCTTAGAGTAGTGGTAGCGACGCATGGTATTCTATTTTTTCTTAATTCATTTGGTTTTTAGTCAAAAATGGAATCCATGAATTTCTCGAACAATTGTCATGAATAAATGGTTTGCGCGAAGTTATCGGATACTTTGTGTGTTTATTAATGATTTGTAGACGTTAATAAATTAAAGACTACTTACATCCTCATAAAAAGAGATTTACAGACAATGGTTTATTACGATATTTTGTTCATGATAGTAGCAGGTGACATTTGATATTAACCTATGCTTATGTACAGTGCTCTTCTTTTCTAATGCCTCCCCATGCGACTATGTATCTAAACTTTCTACTACTCTATTCGCAGGCAGCAGATGTGATTAATATTATATATTTACCCTCGGTTTAATTTACGATTCATAGATAAGCATGCCTGATAAAATCGGTGCTGATGTGCTTTTAATGCATGTTGTGAAAGTAACCCCAGTTATATAGGACGTGCATCGAATGGGTGCACCTGAATTGCTCTCAGAAATTGTTTCTCTCATAATGAGGGACCCGAACTGCGGTCAGAAATTTTCGTTCATATAAATAGGCAGATATTAGAACCGTGTCAAGAAATAGGCAGATATTAGAATCACAGACACGTAATACAGTTACCTCGCCTTGCGAGAGAATTGGCGGCGGCTTTCGCTAAAATTGAAACCCCAAATCATATAGTGTGAAACCCTACGTGAGTTCATTCGGAGCACTGTACTTCAGTCGTCAGTCAACGCTTGCGAAAATGGTTTGACATGGCGACACTCGGTGCTGGCAATAAATATACGCTGCGGAAAGTCGCGGAGGAATTTTAAAGGTTTGAAATTTTTAAATTTCCGAAAAATAACTTTTGCGTGCTGAATTGATCAAAAATGCAGGTACGGTATTTACCTGCATTTTTGATCAATTTGGAATATTTTTGGTATATTAATACAACAGCAAAAACTCACGACAATATTGCTCTTACAATCCACATGTATATATTGATATTATAAATTATCATTCATCGTTAGTAGAAAAAGTTAAAACATCATCAAAATAAAAAAAAAAATCCGACTTTAGTTGTAAAACATTTGTAACAAATTTAATTATTTCATTTATGCCACTCTTGATATACAGGCTGTTTTAAATTTGGGCGTCATTATAGATGATAGGGATTTCGTTTATAAAAAAAGATACCATATAGGTTTACATTTGGCATAGTTGCTAAATCTGACAAATAATGTAACAAAAAAAAATAGGAGTAGATCATTTCCAAAGCTTACCACCGTTGGTCATAAGATAGACATGTTTTTGATTTCTGCTTATATCGTCTATAAATTTGAAATTTGTGCTTTTGTTTAAACCTAAAGTTTTAAACAAAAACCTGTATTCTATCATTTATAAACGAAAACTCTACGGGAGTACGTGATTTTCAACCACCTGCAAGTTATACGCTTCTGCTTTGTGGTATGAATTATTAATTATATTAAGTTAGGAAATTTTCTGCCCATACCTAAGTATATACTGCTACGAAACTTGTAGATATTTTATAATTTTATTAAATTGATTTAAATTAATTCAACACTGTTGTATTAACATCATATATATGCAGCGTCCTCTATTAAAGATAATTTACTCCACAGATAAGCTATGCCTCAATAGGTAGATGCCTCTGTAGCACACAAGTGAACGAAATCTTCCCCTCTACCTGTTTTTGTGTATACTACAAACCAATCGGGTGAAGGTATATTATCCTTAGTAAATCTTGGGACGTGGGAGGATGTACTTCTCCAAACAAAGAAGTATATTATTAGCTTAAATTGACTTGATATACTCTTTGTCTCTCTACTAAAAGCTGTACTAGTTATTCATTTGTGATGTTATTATATTATAGTGAATAAAAACCAATATTGTTTAAATAACTTTGTTTATTTCGAGTTAATAAAAAGTGATGAACAAGTAAAGGAATCTTAAGACTCTCTCTCTCTCAGGTAAGTAGATTCTTTACTAATTAAGTTCTACAAAAATAAGATTTCTAGAATCTTAATCCAAACTAAAACTCAATATACCTTGTTTAAATATCAAAATAGAATTCAAATCTCCCGCTAACCTCCCGTCATAAAATCAAGCATTGCCAATAACCTTTTACAGCAACATACGTTTGGTTACATACAAAAAATCCCTATACATCACTGCCATCAAAACACTCTAACCTCAGAATTCTATTTACGCTCTGAACGCCGGTTATAAGTTCAAAAGATGAATAATCTCTTACATAAAGTACGACAAACTGCTTTCTTATATTCCAAATACTGATTCCAGTTCTGCAAGAATCTTTTCAGCTCCAAATCAGCGTTCCTACGAGGTCTCAGCTACTAAGCTCGAATCGAAGCCCCTTCTATTGGCGCCAGGAATAGAAAATACGCCACCCAAATCTTCGAAATTACTGGATTACCATCATCTTGGCACTACATACATAACACTTCATTCTTGGCAAGTAAATCTTAAGTTAAAAGACTCTATTTGTGACTTTAATTTTTAAATTTCTAGATAATATTCGAAAATACAACCAACTCAGGAAAATATCGAAAAAGAAGTCTCCAAAATTGTTTTCTTTATTATTTTATCTCCTAGGCAAAAAGGACCCCAGCAACGGTGAAAGAATATCGTTTCCAACGATACGAAACCTTAAATCAACCCACGTTCGAACGATCAGCGAAGGAACTTTATACCTAAAAATCTATGGAAACGTGCCCTTTTTAATTAGATACGATATAGTGAGTGTTTAGTTTAGATAATAAAAATAAAATAAATTTACAAAATAGATAAATACATAACTCGTAATACATTGATATATAATTTAGTACTTTACGTATGTTGCTGTAAGTTGTACAGGTTAGGTATATGATATCATAGCAATACCTATATATTTTTTTATAGTAGCCGAGATGACCCTAGCACCACAAATATTAAAATATGTATTGTATATCTTTAAAATATACAGGGTTATTAAAATTTACGCTGTACGGCACGGAATATAATGGCCAAAACACGTGACGTCCAAAAGTCACTTTTGGGATGTATGGGGGTTTATTATGGTTACTCTTTAAAATTATTTTCATATTATACAGAATGTTCCAAAAGCCTACTTTTAAGGCTTTTTTTTAAATGGTGCTTTGAGAAATGTCAAATAATTTCACTTCTAAACACTATAGGCAACTAGATACTCTTATTTAAAGAACGTCATATGGTGCAAAAAACGATTATTTTTACGTTTTTTCAGATTTATTATCATGTAAAAACGTGAAAACTGATAGCTTAAGCTATAAATGCCAATCGATAGGTAATTAAAAAATACATTTGCTGGTGAATTCAAAAATATGGTGTTCTATTTAAATTAATCATAGCTTGTTCCCCGCGGCTATCTATGTTTCATAAAATCGAATTATTGCAGCCTTTGATTTATGCAGCCAGCCTGATTTAACCAATTCTGCTAGAGTGAGTTATCTGTTCACTTATCTGTGTTAGAACAGGGTCATTAACGGTTTGTTGCCTGTCAAAATTTTGATCGCGGTTATATATTGCCGATATTATATCTGCATATGTACACTGAGAGAAATGAAAAGGTAATTTCAACAGTTTTTGTAATCTCAAATATTAACCATTCATCTAACCGTTAAATGGTCAAATGAGTGCAAAGATGTGTTAAACCAAAAACTTTTCAGATTAAAATAACATTTTAGGTATAAATTTAACATTCACACACATTGCCCGTATTTAAACAGAAATATGCATTTAGTTAACTGATAAATGGATCAGTAAACCACATTTTTCTCTCGGTGTAATTGTCGAATGTATTGATAAAAGAATTAAAAACAATTTTAATGGTTATGGTTTTGTTTTGATGTTTTTACGTGTAAATTTTAGTTCACAGATATATATTCCTATATATTAAGAAATTCCTTAAGTTGTTTTAATAGTAGGTATTGATTGATATAGGCTCGCCAATGTTATATTTAGGATTTTTATATTTAATTGTAATTTGTCTCTGGAGTATAAACTGTTTTTCTAACTAAACTAAATTTGCTGTAATAGCCAAGAGATTAATATATGCAAATGTTTTATTGGTAAAATTCCTCTGTCCTTTAAATGTGTTAAGAAAATGTAATTACATCCTCCTCAATATGATAATGTTCTTCTCTACTCTTCTTCTACCTGTGAATCCGAGTTGAGCCGAAGTACCTGGCCTTGCCATACGGTATGGATATTTGGTCGTCGCCAGGGGGAGACATCGGAAAAGAAGAATACTGTACATCTGCACTACATTAATAACTAACTATAACTGATTTAAGGAATAAAAGGCAGAAAAATAGTCTCGTGTTATTTGTCAGTTGATGTGTAGACGATTTCGCACAAGTAAAGCCCTGATTCTTTTTTTCATTAAATTCTCGCAGATGTTCAGAAATTACATATACTTTTTTGTCATAATAATATTTATTGCTACAACTTATTTTTTATTTGTCAGGCAAGAATACAAATAGAAACAAGTGAGTCATGTCCTGTTGTTTCCATGTGCTTCTAATAGTGGAATTTACTTAGGCAAGGAAAACACATATAGATTATCCTCAAGGGTGCCTTAGAATTTAGAACTACTGGAAATCTATGTAACTTTAGGGACGCGCTCCGTTCTTAATGGATCCGTTGTAATACTCCGCATTTTTTCCCACTTTTCCCAGACCCACACTTTTTTAGTTCTAAGCTTTTAGCCTGCAAACATGCGTATAGCAAAATGTAACAAAAATCAATTCTATACACAAGCCTACGCTGGCAGCCATGGTATCGTATAAATATTTACAATTGCTTTATATATAGAGATGCACGCATGTATTAGACACCACTGTGAGAAATTATCAGTAATGTGAAATTTTTAAGAAAACATATACCTTGTAGAAATAAAATAAAAGGTCAATTTACGCTTATGATTTGCTTGAATCCGATAGAGTAAAAGTAAAAATATATTTCAACGTTTTCTACCGTGAATGTTTGTTCATTTATTATGCCAGATACAAACCGAGATTAAACAGTTAATTAACATATAAGAAGCTGACGTTTCACCGTTCATCATGCCATATACAATATTGCTTACATAGAGAAAGTATCTTTTTAGTTCATTAATTAATGAACAGCAGACTATTCTGCGAAGAAATAATTTTTTCTGTAAAACAATTGTACTGACATAGACGACCATTAGAAATTAATTAAAAAGATTAAGAATATTCATAATAAATATTAATTAATATGGCATCTAAAAATGCTAATTAGGCTAGAGTTCTGAAGAATAATAAATTGATCAGTACGAATATAGTGGCTGAGGCTGTCACCAGCAGTTTTCATTTAGTTACTTCGTGCAAAGAGTCAAATAACCATGGTTGCCTAAATATAATTTTTCATCTGATGAAACGGTCCAAAAAATGATTAGTTCCTGATTTGGTAAGTATTGATATCAATAAACGGTTTGCTTTAGATATGGAATAAAACGTTAAATATGATCTTTTTCACTTAATCTTAACTTTATGATATCTTACTGGTTATGAGGGATGATTTTATAAATCAAAACTTCAAAGAAAAGTGTCTTACTCGCAGCAAACCCTTAGCGTCCTTTTATCACAACGTATTTACTTATGCTATAAAAGCGTATATATTAATCAAAACCCAAATAGGTAAATTTCAAGCAGTTTTTGCTTTTACACATTAAGATATCATACATCCTCCTAGCGGTACGTATTCACCCCATCTTCTGGTGCATGTAATCCAATAAATTCCTTTGTTCTAAACATTTCCTTGAAGAATGTCATCAGTGTACAGAATAATGCATTAACCGTTTTTCGAGTAACATAACGGACCTGACTAAAACATCTAATTGTTTTTTTTTTTACAAACAAATTCTATCAAATTCTAGTAATAATAACAATGCAATAACAACTGTAAGTTATTAATATGAAATGATCATTTTATACCGAATAAAGAACAATTTTTGTACCTTTTAAAATCAGCTAGTGGTAAAATCTAGTCGGAAAGTAGATGAATACTCTTCCACAACAAAAAGAAATGTGTATCACATAATTTTTTTTTTTTTTAGTTTTGCGGTATTGGGGTTACCAAGCGCTTCAATAATAATGTATAAAATATTTGTTAGATAAAATCAAGAATGTGGTAATACTGTTTTTATATATTAAGACATCCCACATGCTCTTAGGTAGAATTAAAAGACACAAAACGTGTATTTATACTGTTTGCGTATTATCTATACCAAAAAAAAAAGTTAGTAAAAATTTAAAATCATTTTCCTACACTAAGATGTTTTAAACAAGAACTGGAACTTTTCGCTTTTTTCGTTCTTGAATGTCAGATTCCCATCCTAACAGATGCTTCTTAATGTTATCTTATTTATCTACCTAAGACTTATCTTTCCAAATAAATTTGATGGTAATACTAAGATTTAAAAATACTAACTGGACGTTTATTTTAATAATATACTTTTATAAAGAAAAACTCTAGTTTACTTACCTAGTGGCAAGTAGCATTGTGAGACGAAGGTTTTGCCAATGACAACGCTTAACAAACCCAAGATAGCTTGCGGAAATTCAGTGATTAAAAATAGCAGCAGCACAGCTAGAAGCATTCGTGTTGTTCTATCTGTCTGCTGTTCCTTCTCTATGTGTTTTTTGGTCTTTTTCGGTTTTTTCTCCCGCAGCGGTACTCCTGTACTGTTCAACAGATTCCGTCTTCGTTTCTTGGTCTCCAACAGAGCAGATATTAGACGCATCGACAAGATGGTTAAGAGAACGCAGGGCACTAGTTTAATTACGACGCTGTACACCCAGAAGCTTACGTTCATAAAATCGCCACTCAATTCCGCAGTGTAGAGTGTCCCGTTGTGTAAGTTTCCGGTGAAGTTTTTCTGTAACTTGCGGCTGATCAGCATGTTCTTATCGTCCATCGCGTGAGTTCTTTTTATAACGTTTAGAGATAAGAATAAAGGGATACACATAAGTGGGCACATTAAATAAGTTACCACGATGGATATTAGCGTACTTCGAACGTTGCTCACTATAAACCAAAGTTTATTGTTCTGAGGATGTGTAATTGCAATGTATCGCCATATCGCCAAAATGACAGTCAAACAGCACGATATAAAATGCAATACTTGCGTGAACAGAGCGTGAAAAACCATATAAACTGCCCAGCCGTAAGTAAAATAATCGGCACTCAAACGCGAGTTGGGATTGAGATAGACATGGGTGGCGAACGGTATATACTCCAACATCACGAGAAGATCAGCTATTGCTAAACCAGTGAGGATAAAGTTAGTTGGCCATCGCATTTCCTTCGTGGTCAATACGCAAACGTTTAGAACATTTGCTATTGAGCCGAAAACGCACACGAGGATGCTTAGATGGCCGTGAACTTCTCTGTAGGATGACGCAAAATCTTTTAAGTCGCAATACTTAACCGTAGCAGTGACATTACTCATTTCTATACAATTGGTATAGTTAGTTGAAGATCCGAATTCATTAGCGTAAATTCTTCATTCCTGGTAACTTTTGATTAGTGAAAGTCCATAAGTAGTAAGTGTTTTGGAGGTACTCGATGGCATTGGTGGTCGACATGATCTGAAAAGAAAAAATTAGATTGATTATAGTTTCTAAGCATCAGAAGATAAAGGAAATTGGTTTGGTAAAAAAAAGACAAAAAGAAATGTTTTTGTATTTTGCAAAGAAACTAAATACCAATTAGATTATAAATAATAGAAGTTAACATTAAAATATACTAACGTAATATCCAATTAATACCTTTACCTTAAACAATATTACATTTAAAATCATTTTCTACGTTTTATAGAGCCAAATTAATTAAATTCCTTTGTTTCTGCTTTAAATGCCAACATTAGTATCATTTTTATTCTATGCGATAATTCATTAGATCTGGTTGCCTTGTATTTCACTGATCAGAGAAATTCTATGTAACGCCATTCTAAATGTTGAAGTTGTTTGATGTATGGTGTAGCATACGTTCTTTTAGTTACGTTAACAATAGTCATTAGACACCTTTTTTTTAATTATATTGCATTAACTTCACTGACAGAACTTTTATGTCAGTGAAGTTAAAGCTATCCCTTACTAATATATTATTATTTATAACTAAATAAAATTGGAATGAGTGTGAGTGAGGAATGAAGAGTGTGACAAGCATATTAATCAAACGTGTCGAGTATTTAACGATAGATACCAAACATTAAGTTACATTAAGGAATGGTTAGGCACAGGCCTCAGTTTCCTGAAGGTGATCAAACTTCGAAAGATTGGCGATGTAGCCAAGTATCTTCCAGGCGGAAATACACGCTATTGAAAGATGCGTCTAGTTCAACGTTGACAGAAGCTACAAAAAGCAAGAGATTATCATCATATCTGATAGGCAAGCAGCCATCAGGGCGCTGATGCAAACATAATCGGCTCCAAAATGGTTTGGAAGTCTCTGGAAAAACTAAATGAGCTAGGCAAAAGAAACAAGGTAACCCTACTGTGGGTTCCGGGACACACAGGAGTGAAAGGAAACGAAATAACAGATAATCTCGCTAAGAAAGGGGCCAGAATACGCTTTGTACGGCCAAATCCTTTTTGCGGGATAAGTAGCAGTATAACACTGGAGAAACTCAAAAGTGAAGTAGAACAGAGAGAATCAAAACAATGGGAGAATCTCCAGCGAATGAGGCAAGCTAAAACTCTCCTGGGAACCCATAACCAGAAGGGATCCACAGAATGCATCAACCTGAGTAAAAATAGCATTCGTCTATTGATTGGGATCCTTACAGGCCTTTGTAAACTGAACGGACATCTAAGCAGGCTTGGTATAGTACAAGAAGCCGAATGTAGATTTCGCGGGGAAGAGGATGAAACTTCTATCCCTCTACTCTCAAACTGCGTTGCACTGTGCAACTCAAGGGCCCTGCACCTGGGAGCCCGTGAAATTGAAGAGGGCCGTCTGATATTCTGGACTTTCCAAAAGGAATGAGACTGGACGGCCAACTGTAAATACAGCGAGAATAGGCGACACAATAGATCTTGCAGGTCGCAGTGTACTACAGCCCTAATATTACATACATACATACCAAACATTAGCCTACAATTAACAGAGAAAAAATTAAAAGAAAATTTGATAAAATTGTAAATAACTCGAAAACTATTACGTTTACGGGTTGGGAACTTTAATACAAACTGGTTAAAAATGATCCGAGAAATACACTAGAGGCATAAAAATTGCGCCATCCTATATAAAATAAGGGAGTTGTTATCAACACCCTGTACACTGGATGGGCTGTAAAACTGAAAATATTTTCTTGAAATAGATCATAGTCCACCATAACCACTCTGCGAATTTCAAAATCAAATTTCAACTGAAGCTTCGCAAAATTCTAATGAGCGAGTTCGGTGAGAAACCTGCACATGCGACAAATATTATATTCCTAGGGTTATTATGATCATCATCATATCAATGTAGTATGTCCTAAACGGCTAGTTTTAAAGTAACAGGTTGTTTAACAGTAAATTAAAAATTTTGTTGTAATATCCTACCAAAAAAGATTACACCTGGCTGGGCAAAACCATTCATTTCAAGAGAAAGCATTAATCTGTTATTTTAATATTATTATGCCAAAGTATTGTCAAAGTTTTCTAGAATGAAGTACACAAATGCTAGTTGTGCGATATGCATTCTGTTTACGGTCTTGGCAATGGTAGTTCACGTGCAGCTGGGCGTTTTTATGAAGAAGGATACTCGAACAGTATCATCCCGCATCATTCGATATTTGACCATCCTCACCAACCTTTTAGTGTAACACGAAATATTAAGAAACGTACGACTGATTGCGAGGACTCTTCTACAAACACAAGAAAAACTGTCTCTGCCCCTCAGTTTGGAGAATATTAAAAAATCAGCTGTAGTATCCATATCGCATACAACAATTGCTGGCACTTGCTAGCTTTTTGTCAAGATTTCTACACTTACCAGGCCGATTTCTCCAGATATGCTATTATTCATTTTCATAATAATATATTGCTGCTCACTACTGTTGGTAGAAGTCCCATTGCAATTAAAATTGAAAATATATTTTACGCGTATTAGAAATTTAGTTGCTCGAGAGTTTTTGGACGATGCGTATATAATGGGTATGCGTATTAATGTGGCATCTCGTCGCCGAGAGTCTGGCTGCAAGTGGATATGTTGATGCCCTCTGCTCGATAGTAGTTTAAGTAGTAATAATTTTAATATTAATAGTATTTTTGTGTATTAACGAGCTAATTGTCTATGTTCAACGTGCGTAGAAAGAGAAAGTAACCACTTAATGACCAAGTATATAGCGGAATTTATAAATTACAGGCCTCTGTTATAGGTATACTTAAAAACTTTGACGTCAATAGGAATGTTCAAATACATTGATGTATATAGGTAATATTATGAATCTTTTATTAATATTATTATTGGAACCGCACCCAAAGCTTGTCATTATCAAGCATAAAACGAGCTTTTAATCGTGGATTACAAGAATTTATGCAAAAGTTATCTTCCATGACGCCCTGAAAAAATACATAAAAGATGCAAATCAATTGCAACAATTTAAGTAAGTGTATTACTCAGTTTCTCGAATGAGAACATTGAAAAAAATTAAGTAATCTACAATCGCTCACACTCCATAAAATCTGTGTTTTACATTTCATTTAAATTACGAATTTGATGGCCCCAAGAAAGGCAAAGCGTTTGGTTTTTATGTAAGAAAGATTTATGGGTGGATCGTTTTCGGAACCGCGAGAATAAAAATAAAATTTCTCGTTTTGAAGATAAACAAGCTGAAAGCACAATCAAGCCGTGAAAGAAATGCCTCAAGGGAGCCCGCAGTCTAGTCGTTTATATTGCAACCAAATCTGTAGTCTGGCAATTCCAGCAGACGAGCATTTATCTCCATGCTGGACCGAGGAAAAAAAAACAACGTTATCAGCGTTTACTTTAAAGGTCGTAATCAGTAAATACAATGAAAAAAAAGCGTAACGAGAAATTTCTGTTTTTTGCCTATAAGTTATATTGGATGTGTATCTTACTATAAAATTACAATTAAAAAGGATTGACAAATAAAAATAAATTGGGTCTCTCTAAAGGAAATTTTTTCTTAAAAGTTGCTTTATTCGATATTTTATGCTACAAAGACTAAAGCAAGTTTCGAGTTTTCTAGATAGTACAATAAAAAATGTTATTTTCTCCAAGATTGCTTGGCCCTTTAGCCTATGCGCTCCTACCATTTATATTAAAGGATATCAGACGTAAAGAAGGTCGGCTTATATTATACATTCTTCGTTCTACTAGCGAGATAGTTCGCTCCTAGCAACCATGACATGCACTCTGTTTAGAATATAGAAAAACTAAACGCAAAATTCTGAAACAATTCGATAGCAAAAGAACAAAAATTTTACTACGTTATTACATGTTATATTTATTTTAAATATTAACTATGTTTATATTTAGCATTTAGAGAAATGTTCGAAACTCTAAAACTCTCTAAACTTATAACACTTCCAATAAAATCAATAAAATTTGACAGAGATATTAAAGGAAATACGTTTTTGCCTAGTGATTGCTTTGCAAGAATAGATGTGTAACTTGATTGCGTACCACTCCATTGTAGCATTCTTTTTTGAGGTGGAGCAAAACTTCAAAAAAAAATGTGTGTTGTAAACTCCAACTTTACTAACTGCGGATAATCGGTTGATACGCAAATGTGACACCATATGATTAAACGACATCATTTTAAAGTTGCAATGAATGCGTGTCCGATTGTATCGCCACGAAATCAAACATATTTCAGAAAATGGATTAAGGGTAGTAGATATTCTGTCGCGGCGACTTCTTCCAGAGATTGTAGACCACACCAACATTGACAAACAATTAGAAGACACGTGGAGCAGTAGTGTGGTGGTCGAGAATATCTAAAGATGTCGGAGGAAGGAAACTCTATTTCTCCTTCTGAATTTCATAAATTCCTCTGGGAAAGTTAGGACAGGTTGACTCTATTTTCATACAATCAGATACCCACTGGTAGTAGAATTAAATGAAAAATTTGGCAAAACATGAATTATCGCTGATGGAATACAGTGTGGTCCGTTGTTGACATTGTTGAAATCAAGCCCAAAATATCTCCAGAGACTTGCGAAAATGGGAGTTAAATTCATCGACAAATATGGTACGCAAAAGCCTTCCCATCACTGTTAAAACCAGAAACATGGGCCAGGATGAAGCTTAAAGTGAATTATTAGTCTAAAATAATTCATTTCTATGTAAGATTTTGTGTTATATTCAATCCTCTAACAATAATTTATGTTTCATTCGCAAAAATAAAGTTTGTTGATATAAATATATAGATACTGAAGATGAATTACTGAATACCTTAAATATGATTCGATAATGAACATTACAACAATGAATACCGACTTCTATGTACTTTCATTTTTGTGGGAGCCGTTTGATGTAAAACCTCTGAAAACACTGCGGCCTCTTGGCTTTTTGTATTACATCTCCCGTTTTCTGTATCCGTTAAATTATGCCAGCCATTCCAATATCCTGATGCCCTGTTCTAGTCTGCGCAGGTCTCTGGCTGGTCGAACGAAATAACCCTCTGAGTTCATTTTTAACTTGCCAAAAATTTGCATCCAGAAAATGTGGTATGCGGTCTCTGTCGTCCTATTACACAATCTGCATTGGGTGTCTGCGGTGTTGATTCCCATTTTCTATATGTATCCTTTCAGTGCATAATATCCTGGAAATCTGCAACTATACGAAAATGATTCCAACTAAATGATGCGATAAATTAACTAGTTCCATAATAACTGCATTTTTTCTTCTAAATATAAGAATATCCTGTATATTGAAAGTGTTATAAAGCTAACAAATATTTTCCTTAAAAAGATCATAAGCAACCATGACTACTCTAAGTTTGAAGATAAAATTTCTACTATAATGCCGGAAGTTATAACGAACCAGTTCGGTGCGACACCTTGTATAGTCCAGTCCAGTCCTGTCTTTATATCATATATTCATATTTAACACTAAATTGTTTACGACTGTAGCCGTCCGTCGTTTGATGAATTGTTGTTATATGATGAAGAAATCTTTCGTGGCGCATTCAATAGGTACTCCTAATTGTCTCTCGTATCAAATATAAATCTTAAAGTATCTTGTTTTTTTGCTTGATTTTGGATTTAGATAGCGAGATCTCCCGCATGAAAGATGACCGCCTTCTGTGTCCTTGATTTGAAACGCGTGTTTAAGGGTGAAGTGTTAGAAAAAAAAACATCACATCTGGTGTCCGATGAATGGTCAAGATTTCATTTTCAAATATTCTCTAAACTTATTGCACACTTACTTTTGAAATTGTACACATAAATCAAGCATGAAAGAAAAAATATAGTTTCTTACATAAAAAAGTGACATTTGTGCACATTTTGTACACTTGTGCGTAAATGACAAATTTGGAATCTTCATAAAAAAATATGGGAGTGAGAGTTATTGCTTTCCTACTAAAATACTTTTTATTCTCGGTCCAGGTCCAGCATATAACTTTTTAATAAAGCTTTGATAACACCCCAAATGATTGGTGGTATAATATGTAAAAACAAGTGACTCACTTCGTTCTGTATACAAATACAGATTTGTGTGTGTTTTAAAAGTCTTACACTAATTGATCAAAACATATATCGTAGAAAAGAGTTAAGACGTTCAACTTTTTTTTAAATAAAGGCTTATTTATTATTGGGCTCTGATTTCTTGTTTAGAATGCTTTGACGATGGCTAAAATTTGATTTTTTTTGACAATTATTGATATCGCGTTGAAGTACTGGATGAAGCAAAGTAAAAGAAAAACAAAGCCGAAACAAGAATTTACCTACCCATTTTTCTGAGAAGCAAAAAGAAAAGACGAGAAGAGTGAGTAGAATGTAATAAAAAAAAAGAGAAGAGATAAGTATTACTACGAAGTGAATGGAATAAAATCTTCGAGTACAAATCCTATGAATACAACATTTATTTATCTTCTTCAAGCTATCTTTTACTATTCATGATTTTGACGAGTTGAAAGAGTGTCGCAAAAATCGTTATCTATAAAAGAAAAGGTAGATCAAATCAAAAAAAAATTGATCCGCTAAATACCCAAGCATAATTCCAATAGAGGAAAATTTCTCAATGATAAATGGTTTGGTGGAAGCAAAAGTTCTGTCTGATGTGGTGATAACGAAAATTTAGTGGATCAGCAACCAAATAAAAACCTCTTCCAAATGGGGTTTTATAAGTATTATTAACCAAATGTCTGTAAACAAGGCTGCTGCAAAGATTTGAATGTGGAGACAGAAAGTATAAGTACTAAGGAATTTTTTGTTGGCAGGATGGTTTAGCAAATGTATATTATTACAATAAGCAATACCACACGCAAAAATAATTACAGAATATTCTTTGAGGGATTGAACCGGAACCTTTCCATAGAGCTGAAAAGCTCTTAATGCTGCGCAAATATTTACATAAATGTGTTGTGTTTGCATTTGAAGTTCTTAAGTAAACAAAACTGTTTCGAAATTTCGTGCCCGTAAACTTTTAGCAAAATTTATTGAAATTTCGCTGCTTTCAAAATCATATTTCGATCAGGATTCCTATTTTTAGATTCAAAAATAAAAAGTCAAACGAGAAATATGTGGTTTTATGGCAGAGGCATTGCATATAATGCATAGAATAGAATATAATATTTATTATAGACTGTGGCCTATACATGCCATTATCAATGTCATGTTACAGAATAATAACTATGTATAAAATAAACACTTAATTGTAAATTATATTGACAAATATTACAAACAAATACACTAATAAAGTAAATAAATAAAAAAAAAAAGGAAAAAACCAATTAGTATTTTCAAAATACGTGTCACTTAAAATTAAAAGCTTATAAACAAAAGAGAACCTAGGAGTGATTGTCGAATACACCACGTCCGACATGGACAGTACTGTTTCGAACTTATTAGTTCCCATCAGCATGATATTCAAAAACATTGAATTCGTCAGCAGTAATGTCAGTATCTTCATTTGATGTGTATCTAATCGTATACTATTTTATTTTTATTACCGAAACACGGTATTTTGTTTACTACAGTTTTTTTTTTGTTAATTGCATTTCTAGCCTGTATTTTCTCTTGAACTTTCTGTAAATTTGTACTGTTTCATGGTCTTTGGTTGCTCTTACTATTATAAAAAACGTGTCTAAAACATGCTTCATTTCATCTAATTTGTGATCATTTATGTTGCAATTTTCCTTAAGTTTTTGTGTAAAAGGAAATATCCGAGTAAATTCATCCATAAGAACATCATGGGACCTCGTAAATGCTTGCCACTCATTATAGGCAAGTATATCGTCCTATGAGGTGTTTTTATTATTAGGTATTAATAATACCCTGATTACTTGAGAAATAATTCTTCTTTTATTGTATAACGTTACATACCGGGTGACACATCACAGCTGATTCTAGTATGAGTTCAGTGCCGTGGCCGGGAGACAAGAGAGCTAGCCACCACGCCTAGCGGGCGATTTAAATCGGGCTCCCCACCCTCTCGCCTCACGACACATAGTATGTCATACATAACACCTTCCCCTTTTTAAAGCACACCTTAGTAACTAAATACCAAAAAACTATAACCACAATCATACAACCATAATAATGCAACAATAGTACTATAACAATAATCATATAGCAATAATAACCACAATAATAATATATGGGTACTCACATTGTATAAGGAAATTCATAAACATTACAAAATTATAATAATACTATATGGTACATCACAGTGTATAAGAAAATTCATAAACATTACAATATTATAAATACATATATTTCTGTATGACCGTATCTGAGCGGACATTTTCGTTCTCTACCAGATCTGCGTACTTCTGGTTCACTACTAGTCGTTGGTATTTCACTACTTGCATCATTTCTAATAGTGATAGGAATAGAAATTACCTTCTCCGGCTTTTTTCTATCTTTAATCTGATTTACATGAACTGTACGAATTCTGCCGTTTAGATTTATTAAATACATATATTTACTATGTCTTCGTACTGTAGTCGCTTCCAGCCACTTTGCATATTCTTTAAAATGGTTTCTATAATATATCTTTTCCCCTTTTTGAAATGAACTTATGTCATTCTCATAATTGATAATGTGAGTAATATTTTTACTTAAATTGAAATGTACCTGTTTAGTACTAGAAGATTTGTTATTACTGGTAGTGTCCGTTACAATGTTGTTATTACATTTAGGGTTTGGTGTATTTACAATTATTGTACGTTGAGTATAAGCAAATAATAATTCGTTGGGAGATCTGTGCGTAACCGTAGAAGGAGTGTTATTGTACTTGCATAATATCTTACGTGTCATCACCGACAGTGGTATTTTTATTAACGTTCATCGGACAAGAGGCTTATTCAACGTTAAAGAAAATAATGGTCCCTATAGATCCAGCAACTAAATCATACGATTATTTAATCGATGTTCTATCTAAACATTATTCGCCCAAAAACAATATTATCGCAGAACGATATAAGTTTCATAAGGAAGATCAGCAAGCAGGTCAGTCCATCTCTGATTATATTGTAGAATTGAAGTCTAGAGCGCAGAACTGTGCGTTTGATAAATTTTTACCGGAAGCACTGCGAGATCGGTTAGTTTTTGGGATCCGGGATGCTCAATTACGAGCAATTCTTTTAAAAGAATAGGAGTTAACGTTTAAAAAGCATGCAACATAGCTGTGAATTGGGAATTGTCTGAATCGGAGAATCATGGTCCGATAAATAAGGTATCTCGTGATGTGGCAAGGCGACAATTACCTACATCAAATCGGAATCTTCGTACAAATGTGAGTGATCGGTGTGGTCGATGTGCAGGAAACCATCCAGGCAAACGGTGTCCAGCCCAAACGTGGACGTGCTACAATTGTCAAAAAACAGGTCACATTGCACGGTGCTGTCGGTTAAGAAGCAGACCTCGAACAAGATCATTAAGCCCGAGTCGAAGAATGCAGGTTAAGGCAGTTAACGAAGAACTGGAGGCGTCAACCAGCCAGATGAATTGTACGAGGGAAGATTCGATAAACAACGTGTCAAGTAACCACCCAGTCCTGATGGAGGTATGGATAGATGAACAGCCCATCACAATGGAATGCGATTCTGGAGCCTGTCATACGGTCTTAAGTAAAGATAAGTATTTAAATTTTTTAAAAATAAACCATTGAATACAACTTCAACCGAGTTAGTATCGGTTACGGGTAATAGTATTAATGTCCTAGGGCTTTGCCCGCGTGGGTTCGGATCCCATCCTCGTCGCCAATTTTGTTGTGTTGTGGGTATTAATAATACGCTGATTACTTGAGAAATAATACTTCTTTTATTGTATAACGTTACATACCGGGTGACACATCACAGCTGACTCTAGTATGAGTTCAGTGCCGTGGCCAGGAGACACGAGAGCTAGCCACCACGCCTAGCGGGCGATTTAAATCGGGCTCCCCACCCTCTCGCCTCACGACACATAGTATGTCATACATAACAGTGCTTGACAATATGTTATACTTTTCAGGATTTATGCACTTTGACAGGATAGTTTTATTCTCTTTATTCAGTAGGTATCGAAGCGATAGAGTTTTTAACTGGCCCATATAATACTGTATCAGAACTAGGAGTGATATGCTATTAGCAAGAAACTCTTACCCTAAATTTTTAAGCCAAGAAAAAAAAATTATAGCAGAATATTTTATCATCCAAATTGGGTAGCACAGCAGAATAATGTTCCTATTCAAACGACGTGTCTTTTAAAGAAATTACTACAATTGCTTAATATCAGAGTTCTGGATTAATCAGCACTGTCATTTGATTTGAATTGAAACGGCTTTCAACGGAGTAAAAGTGTCACTGAAAGAAATTTTGCTGTTATGCATATTAGGCTATCATTCCGTTTAAGAGACTAAATAGGTTATAATCACATATTCAGGTTATTATTTATGCTCACATAACATTAAATACGAAGAAAAATACCTAACTACGTCATTAATTCCGTCTGCCTAATGAAGAGCAACTGATAAGTTGATATTTATGTTCTGCCTTTCTCATTTTATACATTATACTCACAAAATGCTAATGTGTTGTTCTCCAGTGTATTTCTAAAACTGGATATGATTCATAAATCAGAAAAAAAAATAAAGGACGAAGGCTGTACAAGCATATAATTTTAATATGTGTATTTGTGCTTTTTGTTGGCATACTACAATGAAATAAAAATACATAATATATTATACCAAAACAAGAAAAATTACGAACTAAATGTATCAGCCTTTATATATTAATTTCAATAATTCAGTTTTCGTTTCAGCTATAAGCTCTCGACTCGACAAGGTGGATACTAAGTACAGTGCTCCATTTCTCTGCATCCGCGTTTTAAACTTGCCCTCTTCTTCACTTTTATTACTACTTGATTACTATTTATTCTATCTTACTGTTTAACAAATTCTTTTGATCCTCTAAGAAGCTCTCTCTGCTCCTTCAATAAATCGTGCATTCTTTTAGTTAGCACTCAAGTATTCTAACGCCTCTGATTTATCTGATCTTGTCTATTTCATTCCTTTTGTATAAATAATACTGCACAATTTGTATTCAAACATATTCAACATCATGTATTTTTCTTTATTTCGACAAAAAACATTTGCCTTTAACATACATTAAATCTGTATAAGAAACAACAAATTACCGTACCAAAGACTTCTAAAGCGTTAGGTTTTACTATACCCCTAAAAAGATTTAAAAACATCTTCACACATATGTTTGAGTTGATATTATCTGATTTACATGTTCAAAAGTTTCCTGTTTCCAATATACAATTGGAAACAAATATGAAGAAAAAATATAAAAGCCCTCTTCTATGAATGTCTTTGTCAACACAAATGCTTCTACCGGCTTCTGTGATTGGCAGTATACATACGCCAATCAAAAAGTGCTTGTTCACGATTGACAAATATTTCGCTCTATTGACTTTATATATTTACCTAAATACGCAAATATGTAAGGCTAGGAAAACATTGGATCCTTAAATCCTGGAGAGCGCATCCTTTGGAAAGCTTCGGAACAATTTAATTAATAATATCAGGTTCTTTTTCTCTTATATATATTTACATGAATGTCAAACAAACATCTTTGAGAAGCTTTTGAATGAAATATGCGATTTTGTTTTCATTATTTATACATGTCGAAGGCTTCTTACGTTTTCTTTATTTTTAAATATTCATTTCAATATATTCTCTTCCAATATGCGGTCAATTTTTCCGTATTAAGAAGAATTGAACACAATATCAAACGTTTTAAGCTTTTATAGGGGGAAGCACGATGATATTTCGTAAAATCCCGCATTAAAATTTTGTTAATTAATTTTGAATCCTCTGATGTGTGCTTTGAAGGAATCACGTAATGTATTTTTTTTATAGGAATAAATGAATTTCTAGGGCCCCATTCATTGTTGTATTTCATTTATTCCACATTAAATTTGATTACCCAATTGTGTTAAACATTAAAGAGCACAAAACGCAATTAGTACATTAGCCCTGGTAAATTACTGAAACTTTTCATTTAAGACGTTTTACATTCGCCCGAAACGTGGTTTGAATTTGTTTCTGTGCTTTGACGTAAACTACGAAGGCCATAAGATGATAAATTAGGTTATATAACTTCGCCTTTTATCTGCAATGGGAATTAACGTAAAGCTTCCTGAAATTAGACCAGTACCTACATTAACTGTTACATTAGTTAGTATTAATTTATCCCTTTTCTTTGAATTAATTTTGTAAATAATATGTTTATCTTTAATTTATTTTGCATTAGAAATAGCATTTTGTTCAAACAATTTTGCTTCTGCATTTCAAAGATATCACTAACAATAGAATATTGCGTGAGAGTGTAGATAGTATGCTAATTATTGTTCTTCCTTATTCAACAAACGAATAGTTTTGTATATAAAAGTAAATAACTTAAATCATTCGAGTTCAATCGATATATATTTCTTAAAGACAAGCAACAAATTCGAGACCAAAATGATGTTATTTATAATATTCCTTGTTGTGATTGCCAAGGCTGCTATTTTGGTCAAACTTCCCAAATGTTAAAAAATCGAATAATTCAACATAAAAGTGATAGTCGCTTGGGTAAACGCTTTTGTCAATTGTTTGTACGTTTTCTAAATTTAAAGCACCATTTCCATTATGAAAATATCTCGAAAATACTTTCAATGTTGAAAACAATTATAAAAAAAAACGTTTATTTCTAGCAATGGTACGTATTAATAAATGTCAAAATACTATCAATTTTAAAACAGATGCCAATCAAATTATTATAATATTTTACATAACAACTAGTCAATTTATCTTTTTGTGGATACCTTTATTTTTTTTTATCGATTCTTTAACAAAATTTCAGATAATTTAACATAATTTTTATTAATACCTTCTTATTGTAAGTAGCATTTTTACATTTAATTATGTAGCTTATTGTTTCACTCCTTTATTAATTTTGTAACCTCCTACCGAAGTTATCAAAGAAATGACAAAATACTGAGGTCTAACTAATTTTATTGTATTAGTTAGACCGAATATCCAAACAGAGTTCTTATTTCTTAAAGAAGTTCGGTCGGTACTCCTTATCAAATATTTCTCAATCTCTTTAGCATAACATGTTTCGGTCCAATAAGGCCATCTGCAGGCGTCTAATTTAGAAATGTCGTTTTAATTTCAATCATTTAACTAAAATTTAGAGGTTTACTTACTAATCTAGTCAAACATATTAAATAAGTACTTAAAAGCATTACGTTAAAAATCTATTAAAAATAATATTGTAAAACTGGACATTCAAATTTATACGTATCACAAATAGGGCAAACACTGCAATTGAAAACACAAATCAGGATCTGTTTTGTTTTGTGCTGTTGTACATATACGTGCGAATACGGTCAAGTTACGCCCTGTCAACTCGCGCTCTTACTTTAAAATCGACCAACTTGGGCAATATTACTTCTGGAAGGAAAGAAGCTTGATGGAATTAGTCTATACCCGGACAACCACATCATCCAGGGTCAAGTGTCTTTAAAATATCTTGGAGTCCACTTGGACAAAAATATGACCATAATATATACAAGACTATTAATACCTAGAACGTATGGCTCAAATGACGATAGTAGATGATTTTTTTGCCTCAATTGTGCAGTTAATTGTGTTATACGGTGCCCGAATATAGATACAGGCAATGTATAAGGCCTGCAAAAACAAAATCTGTTGTGTGTGCAACAAAAAACAACACTCCTCATAACATGGGTGTATAGGATAGCATCTACTGCATCCCTGCTGGTTATGGATATTGTAGCGAAACATTTGCGGAAAAACAGGACAAGCAAGATGACCTCGAACAATAGCAAAGGTAATGGAGTAGGGAGGAATCCTCTGCAATGTGGACCAGGAGAATTATCAATGATCTTGGACCATGGATGGAGCGTAAACACGGTGAGATGCGTTTCCCTTTGGCTCAGGTTTGACGGGACACGGACGCTTTCGAGCCAATATTCAGTGTTGGGAAGAACTACTAAAGCTCGGTAGGAGGCTTCCTAAGAGGACTGAGAAGACATCCATAGAAAATGGAGATCAACGCCACAGGTACTCAATGGATACTGTGTAATAAAGTAATAGAGAGATTCTATGTTAATGCGAATTTCTGGATGCAATAAGACAATTCTTGGCAAGCCAGAAATCTACCCAGAAATATATTTCAGTCAACGAGCCAGAGACCTGCACAGGCTGGTACAGCGCAATAGGAAATCAAAATGACTGGCATAGTTTAGAAATAGAATAAACGAAATAGGAGATACAATACAAGAAGCCAATAGACAGGAGATTTTATGCCAGACGTCTTCTACGACAATAAAAAATGATATTAGCGGGTGTTGGGTTGTGTAAAAAAAAAGAAGTGTATCACAGTTTGTTATGCTTAAACAGCATTTGGAAAAGAAAATAAGATAGTTTCATAAAATGGGAACAGAATAATATTTTTCTTTATATTGTAGTCATTCTACTGATTAAAAAAATGTTAGCTATAGAGGATTAATACAATAAAACTATAAAATAATAATATATTTCGTATAATTTGAATTCCATTTAAAATAGAACACTGATATAGATACTTTCTGTTATTGTTAGAGTCATAAAAGGAATTACTGTATTTAATTGCACAAAGGATTACCCGTCTCTTTACACATGTGGGGCAAATATTTGCATGAAGTAGGGGGGTAGCAAATATTTGCATGAAGGATATTTGTCCCAAACAGCGTAAAACGATCAATAGCGCTTTGTACAAGATTTAAATTTTCAAGCAATTGAGTGCTTTCTAAAAAGTAAGATACAATGTTCTTGGAAAAATACATAGATGATAATGAATATAGAAACAGCACTTTATTTTCCGACATAAAAATATATAAAGTAACAATGAATTATTTCCTGTTGACTATTCTAACATTTAATATATATAAGTATAACATCACAATTAGCTTGCATTCTTCAAGAGCGTACATTCCGTTTATCCTAGCAAACGGTGATCTTTCTGAACTGCTAATGCGTTGTTTATCACAGTTTTTATTACCTCAAGCGACGAATTTAATTTCATGTAAAAGCTGACGATTAGCGCAGTTGTTTACTCCAACTTTGATACAGGTGGTGCTTAAGGTTTTAATCCAAGTCCTGTAAAATATAAATTTAGCGAGATACTACAATGCTAAATAGGAAAGCAACAAGCTATGCAAATAAGCTACGAGTTCCAGCTGCGACCTCATCAGCTAAGACAAGCTTCAGAATCTTGAGGTCGTTCCGTATAAAACCGCTTTTAACGAGGTTCGTCTAGTGGAACTACAAGAGTAATTAAAACCGCACAGCACACTGCGTAAATTCTACATCTGCTCTAATTAACCGTTCATTCCTACTCTAGTTTCTGGCTATTATATTCAAATATGCGACGACTAGGTTATATCTAGATGCTCTCAGCAAATGATCTGAATTGTTTTAATGCAAAACTAATGATACTGGAGTTACCCGCCAAGAAACATCTATAGTTGCTACTCTATGACGTTTTGTATACTTCTTTCACCAGCACTGTATCGATGTCAATATTTTGTACAATGTTGTAATTGCCTTAGCTGTGGTGTTTTTCCTAGCTTTCAAATAATTTAATGTTATACTTGGTTAAACAACAGCCTTATGCGTGTCATAATTTTATTGAATTGCACTTGTTGTCGATTTTCATTTGATAACTCCACATCTGATTCACTTTATCAATTTTTGTTATATTGATTTAATGTTAAATATATTATTATCTTTTTGTGGTGGTTCTCTTTGCATTAACTTTATACACAGGTTGAGGTTTTTACATGGCAAAGTTTATTTATTAGATAACCTTAAAATTTGGATAAGGGGCACCTGTATGTATTATTATAATAACTTCATAATTTTACGCACGCCAACTAATCCATAAGCTTGTTAGAAGTAATAAGATCATTTCTTTTAGACGAAACATACTGTATTTTGAATTAAATTTGATTAACATTAAGAGCCTTAAATCAAGCGCACATATATTAAAGTACCCACTCTCGAGCCTAATTAACTGGTCCCTGAATGAGGAAGTGTTTCCAGAGATATTTAAAACGGCAAAAATCGTCCCTGTGTTCAAGAAAGGTGAGTCGAATCTTGTGAACAATTACAGAACCATTTCTGTATTGCCATCTGCTTCACTTACTCATAAAGGCCTATGAAATTATGAACTCCGGTAAGAAATGTTGCGATTTATTTATGGATCTGTCTAAGGCCTTTGATCTTGTCGATCCTAATTTATTACTGCGCAAACTTGAATTGTATGGCCTGAGGGGAACTATACATGGGTGGCTAACCTCATACCTTCTTAATAGAAAACAAGTTGTAACGCTTAGGGGAAACGTATCCGAGGAACTGCCTATACACTCAGGAGTGCCACAAGGTTCAATACTTGGGCCATTGCTTTTCCCTCTGTTTGTGAACGATCTAGTTAACGTTGATTCTATGGACGGGTTTATCATGTATGCAGATGACAACTGCTTCTTGCAAGCTGATTCAAGCACGCAACAGCTTAGAACTACTATGCAATAAAACATCAATAAATTTATTCATTGGTTTTCCTGTAATAATCTAGAGTTAAATGCTAATAAAACTGTATTTATAAATTTCACACCGAGAGGTTCAACACACGAAATTTCTGGGTTTGCACGTGGAAGAGCATTTATCGTGGCAGTTGCATATTTCAGAGCCATGTAATAAACTTTCGCAAGTTTGCTTTGCGCTATATAGACTTTCTGAGGTAGCTAGCGTTGATTTAACAAAAACTTATTATTATGATTGCTTCGAGTCTCGCTTAGTTTACGGCCTTTTATTTTGGGGAGCAGCTTCGTCGAGCATCAGAGCATTTAGACTACAAAAGAGAGCCATACGAACTATTATGGGGGCCCTTAAACATTGCTCTTGCAGAAATCTTTTCAGACAACTAGATATTTTGCCGTTGCCTTGTTTGTTTATATTCAATTCATTAGTCTTGATAAAGAACTTAAATTCTGAGATACCACGTAACAGAGACTTTCATGAGCATTTTACAAGGGGTGTTGTCAATTTCTGTATTCCAGTTCACAGGCTTAGCTTGTTTGAATGTAACCCGGTGTATGGTACATCGGTATTAAGCTATGTAATAGTCTTATTCCTGCTATAAGAAACATATCGAATGTTCAAAATTTTAAGATTGCTTTAAAAACATTTCTCTTAGATAATTGTTTCTACTCAATAGAGGAATATTTATCGCATTGATTTATTTTTGAATATCCTGTTATTTCTATCATTTTTAATCGATTTCTTTTTCTTTTGTATGTATGTACTTATGTAATTTCTGAAATTAGTTATGAGTTATCCTATACCTATTGTACTACTCTGTACTCATTTTGGTCTATTGGATAAATATATTATTATTATTATTATTCTCCAGTATGTAAAATTTGATAACTCATACTTTGAGAGATCTTCTTTGTGTGAAATTTAATATACTAAATCTAGTTCTCCAAGACAGTGTTCCAAATATAATTTGAGAAAATGTTTAATAAAATGCTATTTTTACATTAAAAAAAAAAATTATTATTATTAAATTCCGAATATCTACGAATATCTTTTTTTGGAAATATTTATTCAAAAACGGCTTAGTTCTTTGAGTATTCTCAATTCTGCTTAAGAATTGGCAGAACGGGATATACGAATTTGTCTGATTTCATTCCGAACGCTTTAAATTTGAACAACCAGTTTCTGTACTGGTGCAGCACGTTGTTTACATCTTAATATCACATTAGAATTTATAATTTGTATACCGTATGATCGTAAATCATGGTTGCACTATGAAGACATTAATTGCTGGAAACTTGTTTACTTTAAATAGAACACCGTTTGCTTTTTGTGGAACCTTAGAGTGCCATAGAAGCTTTAAAAATTTGACCAAGCATGTGCTATACCTATATCATTCATAGTTCACGAGATAATTAGTGATATATAAAGAAACATAATAATGTATGAGAGTTATACGATTTTAAACTCCTTATTTTAGCGAAGATATTTGCTAATTTGTCAATTTAGATTTACAAATATGTTCAGATCCGAACACAAATTTGAAATCATATTGACTGAAGCCGCGAAATTAGCGTTAAACGCCATATTAATTGATAAATTCATGAAAAATGTATACCAATGTCTTTATTGTCTGTCAATAACATAAAATAAGGAGTTTAAAATCGTATAACTCTCATACATTACTATCAATAGTGCAACAGCATATATACGCTTTGAGCGTAAATTACAAATGTCGTCGAGTGACACTGAAGAGCTGTAGGTACAGCGAAACATGCATGTCTGTCAATAACGACATTGGTATACATTTTTCATGAATTTATAAAGAAATATATGCACTTCTCGTATATACATCCTGTATTCTCCATCTAATATTGCCTGTATTTTTAATTTTCTTTCAAATATAGGTAAATTTAACGTAAAGTATTATATAAATGTACCTTTATTTTCAGCAATAAATAACTTTAAATAAATTAAATATATCTTTGAAACCCACCAGAGTCACCTTCTTGAGATTTCAACAAACTAGAAATAATTGGCGAGATTCCCACTAAGAGAGGGGTCTGACTCACTAGAACGTCCCCAGGATGAGATAAACGTGCTCGCATATAGGAATCGACGTAGTCCACCTAACTCTGGCGCCCAAACGATATCGACTTTCAAATCACTTTCAAATTATGGTTCCATTAACTACAGGCAGAGATGATTATAAGCTGTATTTAGTGTGTTTTTGTCATGTATGAGCGTTGTCACGTTATTTACTAAATAAAAGAAGTGAAAAGTATTATTTCTTTTAAAAAAATAATGCTTTTGGAGGGCAATAAAATACATATGCCGGAAGGTCGATTACTTTAATAAAAAATTAACCTTTGAAATTCAAATTAACCAAAATTCATTGTATAAAAGTTCAAACACCCCCCAGAACATACTTACCATGTGTCGATAAGATAGATATCATTAAAATCTTGTTAAGAAAATATTTAAACAAAAAATTATTAAAGTTACCCCAGTAAGCCATATCCGATACTAACTGAATTATTCCAAATTACATACTAGCGCGTAGAACAGCGATATTTAACCTCACTTTTACCGTAAATACAACAGAAATTATTATTAAATTAAAATTCATATTAACAGAAGAGTATCTTTTTCTTGTGCAAAATAAATACCTACACTGAGAAAAATGGATTGTAGAAATTAGATCGTAAATCTCTTTATGTTAATTACTAAAATAATGGTTGCCAAAACGACAATATGTGGCGTATTAAGAGTAAAATAACCAGATTTTATCATGCTTATAGTAAGAGGCAAAATCTGGATGTTACCATCTACATCTTATGGATGTAACAATTAATATACTCTATTGCTGAAAGCCTATATAATGACGTGGATTATATAGATAGTCGCTGCGATTGACTGGGATATTATCAGGTATTCGATGCATATTCAATTTCTAACATAAATGTTTGTAACGCTCTTCCCACCCCTTGCTCTATTCATTGTCGATCTTTAACGAAGAAATCGACCAATAAGCTGTTTTGCCGCGACAAAATTACTGACACGTGTTATGTACGTGTGATACAGGTGTACCTATTCGTGTCGGTGCATGTTTGTGTCTGGTCGTTCGTTGATTTCTGTGCATCGTAAGCAGAAATGAATGCAAACGTGGAAAACATTTTAATCGAGTGGGGGTTTCCACAGTTAATTAATATATTCAAAGGTAAGTAATAGATCCCTAGCAGCACAAATCATCGGCTAATGATCGGCTTTATATAGGGTCGATATCCTGATGTCGGGTCGATATCAAAGATATTGTGCCGATATCGGCTTTCTACCAGTATACGATATCACTGCGATACAAAAGATCCATTATCGGTAAAATATCGGTTGAACGTTTGATGTATCGGCTGATCATCGGCTGGAAACGCAAGACATATATCAGGGCGATATCATTAATAAACGCCGCTGCGATATTGATAGAAATGAGGTATATGGATTTGACTATTGTCATTTTTTTGACGATAGGAAGTTGGCTAATATCCTAAATCTATACGGACTGGTTGATTGAAATATAACCGCATTACAAGAGCGTTCAGATATAAAATTTCAACGTTTGAGACATCAATTGTGAAATTAAAATTAATATCGACTATAAAACAGTTTTAGAAGATGAAGCGATTTATAACTTAAGAATATGCAAATGCAATTTTCTAACTCAGCCGTGATTATAAAAATTGGCATCTAAACGCAATGTTTATGGGAGTTAGATCTACGCGCAATATCTTACCACCACCACCTACCACAATCCATCATAGCGTTCCTTATTGCAGTGTGAGCATGACGACCAGGTGAAGTGGTTGCCATTATTTATTTTGTCGCTGCATTATAGTAAGCGTTGTGCACATTACAAAATGGATGAATGAAGCTTATAAAGGTAAGGAAATTTTTATGAATAATGTTTTATGTATGTACCAAGTATATAATTCAATTTAATGATTACTACTCATTTATTGTGTAAATATGCAGCGTTAACAAAATGGAAGACGCTTGTAAATTTCTTATTTTACGTGAAAGCATTGTTTCTACAATATGTGAATATATACACTAAAGAAAAACACTTTTATTTAGATACGTATGTGGTGCTTAGTTGGAGGAAGTACGTTAAAGGAAGCATATATGTATCTAATGTTAAAACAAATCCTCTCGAAAAGTATTAATGTAAATTATTCACGAAAATAGAGACAATCTAAAGAAGCTTTTGATAAATTGGAAATATGCATAGTATTTCTAGGTAATGTTACATGCATTATTATTTTATTTGTAACTCTATATCAAAACTGTTATTTTTATTTACAGAAGCAATTAGAGTCAAACAGCCGGATGGGACAGAGACGAATATCAATAGATGAGATGGGGGCAGAAAAGAAAGGAAGAAGAATATAACGTCTTTAGCGAACGAATAATTTATACGACTGGATTTTTTTAGGTATTACTTAGAATTTTTGTTGTTATTGATTTGTAAAAAATTAAACTGTAACAAATGTTAAATTACTTTTCGTTTAAAATATGCACATATTGAGTTTGTTTTCGGTTTCATGTTTTCCTAGTTATTTTCAGTTTTTTTTTTTTTTAATTATGTCTTTAAATATTTGTGTCAATTACTCATAAATAAACATATTAAGTATTTTTATATTAGTATCCACTTTTTCTTGAAATTTATTGCTTTATTTACTTTCTATTACATAAAGTCTTTCCTTCATTATGTATATTATTTTATGCGCATAATATTTTATTTTGTCAGGAATTATTATTCACAGAAAATGGTGGCAAATAATTTGAAAAACATTATTATTATTATCAATATGAATATGACTATAGAGACTGCCCCGAAATTAAATGTTCAAACACAAAGGTGTTATAGTGGGTGTCATTTCCAGTCGAACTAATCCTAGGTGTGATTATTATTCGATGCATAGTTTACGAATCATTTATTTTTTCTAAAAATCTTCCTTCATATAAACGTTCATTAAATTATCAACAAACAAAAGAGTACGAGAGAAGTTAAATTGAAATTAAACATTGTGATATTATCAAAGGTACATCCTTTTGTTTAACGGCTTTGATATTTCAGAAGACGTTGATGGTTTCTAATTTCTTTCTAAATTCTAACATTACAAAAAAATACTGTTTTTGCCTATAATTTTATGAACGTTTTTTGTGGAAGATCTTTATAAAACTCGCAAAAACCTTATTAGAATTGAATAATCACATATGGGGCTAATTTTACTCGAAATTATACTCTTTATAACCCTTTTCCGTTTCGGGAACTACTTTTGGGACAGCCTGTATAAATATCCACTATCGTGGATAGACAAACTACATACTTATATGTAGAAATTAGTCATCACACCAATATCGGTGCGATATCCCAGGACGACTAAAACTTTATCGGCGGAGCATAGAAAACATTGGGTAAGTATCAATCATGTATCGGTCTACTGATGATATTGTATCTAATTTTAATTGTATTGATATCGGATAGGTATTGGAGTTTCGATATCGGATAGATGTTGGAATTTCGATATCGGATAAGTATTGGAATTTCGATATCGAACCAATATTGCAAAATGTTCACATTTTGTATCGGTATGATATCAGCGGCCGCTATAATTACGACATCGGTCAGCAATATCGGCGAAGCTTAGCCGATATCATGCCGATTCTTGTGCTGCTAGGGATATTATATGCATGTACTTCGTAGTGGGTACTTTATGCTTTGATAGAACATTAACCTAAATCTAACCTACTAGTGATTGTTATGTTAATGAAAGTAATACACGTTGGATTTTTGTAATAATGGTTTTAAGGACAAATAAAAATATAAAATCAATATTATAGTTTTTATTGTGTAATATTCCACTTTCCTTATGCATGAACTGGGTAAAACCTTGTATAGTACTATATTTTAAATTACAGGTAAGTATCGCTGTATAGTGCCCGCATATGATCCATTATATTACTGTTTACTATCTACTATTTTAAATGCTAAGAGACGTTAGATTATTATAGTAGAAAATAATATTATAAGTACTACAAGGCTATATGGTAAGTATGAGCATCATGTATCGTACATAGTAAAATATTACATTATACTGGGTACAATAAAAAATTTAACAGTTATTATCAAATATAGTCAGTGCTACTAGACATTTTTTTCACATTTACTAACATGTATGCTCAAATTAATAATACAAATATTTACCAACTTTACCATACGAGTTAATAAAAACTATTCACAGAAATTTACTATACAGATATTGTCACCGGTAATATAAAATATGATTGTCCCTATAGGAGCTATAAAATATATTAAAGTATACTATATTTATGTAAAAAATTACAATCTATTTCTCTCAGTGTAATAACTGGATGTTTCAGGCAATGTGTCGGCAGGAACGACCATCCAAGGAGTTGTATCTTCCGGCACCCGGACAACTTCTGGCTGGAGACAGAATCTTAAAAAGGATCATTCGTCGATGCAGGGTTCTTCAGGTACTCGGAAGGTAAGTTTTATGCAGGTGATTGTTTGGATACTTCGTTAGACTGAGAATACTTGGATATTGAAATTTAAATAAAAAAAAAAATAGGTTACTGAAATTTTGAAGAATAACCGAACGAGCAGTACCTTATTTCAAAAAATAATTATCTTTCCAAGTGAACTACCCTCGATTATTTTCCATTTTCATCAACCGTACAACAGTGAGATATCCCGGATACTGCTCTAGTTACTAACTAATTTGAATATCACCAAAATACAGTTTATAACCCAGATACATGTCCAAGCATTCGGAAATGGTGCGAACACCTACAAACTAGGAGCATTGTCATATTTCTGAGGTTTTATGAAATAAGTGTTAATATTTCAAAAACTATCACGAATAGGTATACCAAACCTTAATACCGATCGATGCAAAATTGTGCGCTGCATTCATTTCTGTAATGGAAAACGGCAAATTCCATTTGAAGTGGGTTTTTTTCTTGACAAAAATGCAAATAACTCAAAAACTGTTAAGTTTACGAATAGGGAACATTAACACAAATTGATTACAAATGATCCAAAAAACATACTGGATTCATAAAAATTGTATCATTCCACTTAAAATAAGAAAGTTGATATCAGCATCCTGTGTACCGCATGGACTATAAAGCTGAAAATATTTTCTTTAAATAGATCATAGTCGGCCATGGCTACTCTGTAAGCTTCAAAATCAAATTCCAACTGGAACAATTCTAATGAGCAGTTCGATAGGGCAGCCAGCATATATATTTTATATTACAACCATTATTTACATATCAATCAATTTCATTCGGTAGCTAACTCTAGCGTTTGCATAACTTTTGCATACGCATGGCGTTAACATCATGTTACTTCGTATAATGGTATAATGAAGTAGAATAAGGAAATTATGAATTACTTACATAAGCGATAATCAACAATGAAACTTCCTATTCTAAATTGAATTCAAGATTTCGCAGATTATATTTTTATATTGTATGTAGGTACAGGACAAGTTATTACGGGGAGCACTTTGGCTACACAAAAAGTTTGAGGAAACCTTACTTGCCTGGGGCATAGGAAGTTTACGACTTGGAAGTTTTTATATCCTTCCTTTAAAATTGAATTTTCCGGGGTACGTTGTAGCAGGTTTCCCAAATGGATTTTAATCGTTGTGCATGTACAGATTACGAAGCTTTACGAACGTAAAACGAGCTTTTATCGTGGTATTTTAATGAATATGGTTTCAAACGATAACCTCAACCTAATTATTAAAAGCTGAAAACGACTTACTTTATTTCTGTTAAGAAAGTATGCTGCTGAGTTGTTTGGCTGCTTTAAACGACTTCGTGATTAAAATGACAGTATTTCGATTTATTAAGTTTAACTGTAGTAGTAGGAATGAAATATTCAAAATTAGAAATTAGTTAAGTATTGTAAATACCTTTAAGAAAGAAGAATCCAGCACAATCGCCTATGCAAAACTGCTATACCGCCAAAACTGGAACCTGTGAGACAAGTAGCAAAGAAAGTAGTGAATGTGGAGATGATGAAACAGCCAGTTAACTCATTCGAACAATATAAATCGCCACGATCAGATAGCATTTATCCACCTATGCTATAATTTTAAGTTTTAGTATTATTGAGGAAGTTTCGCAATGGGATACATACCAATAGCCTGGAATCTGGGGAGAATCACCTATATTCCAATATCTTTAATACCAATCATTGGGAATGCGAGGTTCTGGATTCAAAATGATAGGTAATTTTTGAAAAGTCAAAAATGAACCCTAAGGGTTACTATGGTCGGTCAGCAAGATGCATGTGCAGATTAGTACGAGTTATAAGAAGCTGCAGTGTTTCTGGAGATTATACGTCAGGCGGCATTCACAACGACTCCTCGTCTTAAATTAGGAATTTTCAAAACTTGACGCTTGAAGAGGAGTCTATTTGCAACTTTGAAAAGGGAGCAGAATTAAGTTTCTTTGATGTAACAATTGGACCGTTTCTGTCTTGATTCTGGACTGACACCAGGATATTATATTCTTAAACAAGGAGATTTGGTTTTACAGTGACTTTATTTTCTAAAACTGTTTTAAATACACCTACTTCTCTCTTATCCTGCTTTTACAATGTGAATTCTTTTCTTTTTCAATTTACTTGCGTTAATCTCCAGTTTATAATACAGCGTTTCTGTTGAATACAGCTGCCCCATTCATCACCAATGGTTTAAAATAATCGAAACAATTTCGTAGCAATATAATCAGATTTGTTTTGCTTATACTGTTTTCTTATTTTTATGAAATTTTGATTCTTACAACATTGTTGTCCACATCAAAAACAATCGTAGCCATCACTAATACAAGTGGTATTTCCTTAGCGACGACTTTCAGTGAACATACCATATCTCTTGACCATAATGCTATAAAGACTTACTTCTGTTGAAATAGTGCAACATATAGCGTAACTATTTGGCCTAAATATTATCGTAATGAAGATGCGCACCTTCTAATTTTACTTTCAGTTTATTTGCATCCACACACTATAGGCTCTGGAGGTACTTTTGTTGACGTTTTGGCCACACTCGTTTAGATCGTCTTCCGCTACCTCTATCGCTATTGACTTGAAGCTGAAGAGCTAACACATGGGAATGAGTTTATATGAGTATATATAGCAGTTACGATTGAGTGAGACCTGATGGTTAACATCCCAAAACCCTATATTGGTAATAGTTATTTCTTTATTCAAAACTCCAAACACTTCATACACACGTAGTGACAGATACTTTCTACATAGCATCTGGAAATCCTTCCTTTCCAAGAAAAAAACCAATCAAAATCACCACGCTCCATTGAACAGGAATCACTGCCCATACATGCACCCATTCCCATGCTTTAATTCATCAGTTCTAGGTCAGCAGCAAGATATAGCAGTTCTGAAGATGTATCACGCGAGTGTGCAGAAAACGTCGATCAGACGTACCTCCAAAACGCAGTTTTAACCCAGAAACCAAGTAGTTATTTGGAGAGTATCCAAAATTAAGTCCTCCTTCCTAATGCGGAAATTTGAGAAAACACGTCAGGTGTTTTCTCAAATTTCCGCATTAGGATCTAAAGCCTAAATATTAGATATATAATATTTTATTTTGTATTTGGTATTGTTGCTTGGGATATTTGGAACCATATTTATTTGAACAAGATTATGTTTGAAGTTTCTTGTATATAGCAGACGTACCTAACATCATTCATATCTGATAGGTATGCATATATGTGTTAGTGTTTTAAACAACTGAATACGTAACAAATAATGGAACACGTGTTTACTAAGGAGTGCATCAGAAGGGACTAATGTTGTCATGCTTCCATTTGCCAGTCTCATAAATCCATGTCTAATAAATGCCAATAGACTTTTCCATTTAACCTGGGTGGTCATCGACTCTACTCACAATCAGTGCAGAATCAATTTTAATTCTATAGTAGTGCATTGTAATTCATCAATTAATGTTATTGCTTTACTAAAGGATGGCTGACTTCTCAGATTATGCGAAGAGATTTTATTACAAATGTATAAAATGGTACGTTAACGGAAGGATGAAAAAAAAAACAGCCTACTCCTGTTTTTTGTATTGCTTGTAGCAAAATTAGACATAGTCCAGCACTCTTTAAGCTTTTAGTTCATGTACTTTAGGTTAAAGCAAGCTTTTTAAAGTAGCTTTAACCTGTTGAAATACGCCTGGAAGATCAAAGAGCATTCAGTCTAAGTTTCGAATTTTTCCCCTTCCGAATTGCTCTGTATATGGGGTACATAGGATCGTGTCAAATGAGCAGAAAGGAAAGATCGAACTTCGCAGGAAATGAGAACGATCCGAGCAAAAATATTGCTACTCACTAGAACACCAAAAACGAAGGTCTCATTTCCGTTTCTTCTTTTCGCATCGTATTGCTTCCGGAAAAAAAAAATCCCGTGGAAAAGTTTTCAGTTAATTCTTTGCACGATTTTCCGGTTTGCGATCTTGGGTAATGTGACATCGCCAGATTGTTTTCAATATGAAGTTTCAGAAGTGGTAATATAAGTGGCCTGACAGATATCTTCCAGGGGAAAAGGAGGCTTTTAGACATTCGGAGAACGCTATGTACAATTTAAATCTGATTAAAATGTACAAGTTAGATAACTGTGTTGCGCATAATGGATGCTGGCATTATATAATTCCTACTAGTTGGGTATGTGCGTGAAACGCAATTCAATTTAAACAATTCTATGAACATCTAATGTTTCTAAAATTTGATGTGGTGGGATGTGGAATTAAGTTTATGGTAATACGTGACGGTTGAAGGAAATGTATGCAAGTTTAGTAATCTTGTTATATTTTTACAAGGAGATGTATATAATACTCTGCTACTTAAACTTATAAGCCCTATTTCCATTTAGCGTCACGAATTGTTGTTAAATCTCTGAAATTATATTGCAGTCACGGTCCAGTTAATATAACAATTTGTCATTGATAAAAGAATTGGATTTTTCAACTAAAATATATATAACTCATGACGCGTAATTCTTGACGATAGGTTGGTATTGTTTGGACTGTTTCCATCGTCCAAACAACACCAACTCATAAAATATATATCTCCTCTTTAAACACAAGGTTATTATATTAACAGTTTTGATTTAAACGCATTATTTAACTGCATTTATAGGTAAGTTAGTTATATATTCGAATTTACAAGTATTTACAGTTATTAAATGCAAAATACGGCACTCTAGTGGTAATATTGTGGTCTGCATTCGCATCAATATTCTATTCAAGTACACTCAGAAAATAATTATTAAAAAAAATTATATGAGTATTTTTTTTTATTTGTGGGGAAGGGAGTTGGGTTAGGGCACGCACCACAACTGGAACCAGGGCCCGTTCATATGTCGGTACGCCACTGATGCAGACTATTAGCTTATAGCTAAACACGCCGGTTACAGATTCCTACCGATTTCCAAAAATAATTTAACACTACGTCGCTATTATTAGTAAATAAACTACGTAATTCAGCAGGGCGAATCCTTACATTGCTACTTAGGTCTGGATTTGTTTGAAAGTTACAAAAATTACGTTTTTTTCCAAACTTGCGCCTCAGTTTCCACGCTTATTGAGTAAAATCAAAAGCCCAAAACAGGACGTTCCCGAGAACAATATGTCTACAATCGTTTGTATAAATCTAGATATATTCCAATAAGTTAAAAATGAATTACTATGTTGTTTGTAAATTTGAACGGCAGTGCCATCTCTAAATCCTCGCCTTTTGAAGCCCCTCTTAACCCTACGTAAGTCGCATCACGTTTCGTCGCAAGTTCGATCGCGTGGGTGACGTATGTCAACCACCTAAAATCGAAGGCATAGAGCAATATTTTTTAGAAATTATTTATTTGTAAGGTCCAAAGTGTGCTTTAAACACACAAGAATATACATAGTAAAACTAAAATTTCCATACAAAACTAAAAGAATGTAATATATTTAGAAAATACGTTGTTTTACTATTCTCTTTCATTTTCACAACAACTAATGCAAATTTCTTTGGGATGATCACTGCACGCCCAGTTTTTACATTTGACATACCTTGTTGTTTTATCACGAGCTCATTTACAGTAAAAACGACGTCCTCTAGATCCCTGCCGTGGTTCCGCCGGAGCGTTCGATGCAGATGGTTGTTCTCCTAATAGAACCCCAGGTCTTCGACGGATTTCTCTTGGAACTTATAATATTTGTGCTCTACTCTGTATTTGGGGCTTTATCATTTCCCATACCGCGGGCTGAATAAACAGGGTTCTGCTCAATTTACCCTCAATATTATTATTACAAGCAAAAATGCAGAGGGCGTTTATTGCAGCGATATTCAATAAATTGTAGAATACCACCATGGACCACCGCCTGGTACTTCTTGCTCCGTTATTTTTTTGCAACTTTAGTACGATTATAAAAAGTTATAATGTCTGGTTTTCATATCTCGCCCATTTCATCATCCATGCAGCTTTCATGATGCATGGTCGAAATCATCAAAACTGCCTTGTTTCTTTTAGGACAAAATGAAAGTACACAGGTAAAAATATAGCGGAGTGAAATACAGAGTCTCCGATTCGGAAGGCTTTATGTAGAGAAAAGAGCTGTATATCTACAAAACGGTGGGCATTTTATCCCTTTCGGACAAAATCCCCACCGAAACGGAGGCTCACAATGTCCTCCGTGATATTTTAACTTCAACACGGAGAAAACATCCTTCTTATTATTTCCGCTACGGATATTTGTATATCTAACTCCCAAACGCAGTTAAATGTATTCATTGCATATTATATTCTCTCCATATCAGGGTTATTCTTATTTCAACTACTAAACGCTGTTAAATGTATCCGATTCATGTAATATTGCGTTTTTATCGGAGTTATTTTTTTGAATACAATACATAGTTTTAGTTGCGTATTTATTTCCATCAGTTTTACACCGAACAGGAGAAAAATAATCCTTTCGGGAATTTTTTTTGTCCAAAGTGGAGTTCGGTTAATGGTAGTCGATGAACACATGCGTAAACGTTGTATGAGGGAGCCACTTGAAAATGGCGTCAAATAGCAGAAACCCTTCCTTTTATTGTTTAGCCATAACACGTATAGTTCTGTATGTACAGATACACATCGTGTATGAACGGAAACCGCAGACAAGAAATATAATATATATTTACGCATAAAGTATCAGAATATCAAAAGGTGTTGTGTTTATTTGATTAGGTGCTAGCAACAGTCACCTTACTTTGATTATTATACATAACTGGAAACCGCATTAATAATGAGATGAAATGAAATGAATGCTGTATAGTTTTATATCTATATAGTAGGAATATCATAATACTGATAATTCGTTTAGCTACATAAATATGATACTATAGATTTTGTCGTAAAGATGGCGCTACGCTTGTTTCGTAATCTTTGTACTTCTTACTCAATGTAAATTGTGATCGGTAATTGTGACTATGTAATATCTATATGATGTTTACACATGGTTGATATCGTATAAAAGGTACTTCGTTTTGGTTTCCAGTAACTTCGCTATGAAATCAATTAATTCTGATATGGAATTAGAAACCCTAGCTAAAAGAGGTAATTTCTTCTATTTCGGAAAAAGTTACCTCCGATATGGATTTCAATAGCACCGTCATGGAACAATAGTTTCCGTAACGGAGGCATTTTCGTCTGTCAAGGAGGGAATGTACTCTCAAATGGAGTTAGAATCTCTCCTTAGCGGTGGTAATCTCATCTATTAAGGAGGTAGTTACCTCTGATATGGATTTCAGTAGCTCCCATTAACCCCCCAGCGGTGTGTTTTACCTTCGTAAGAGGAGAAACATCCTCCTTATTGGAGGAAATTCACAGTTTCTAGGATGAAATTGCCTCCACGTTTCTTCCGTTGAGGTGTAAAATATTTAACTCTTAAATGGAGGCTCCTTGAACGGATGGTCGCGAGGGAACACCGGAAAAGTGTTGAAACGGTGTTAAATCCAACTCCGTATTTTTATCTGTGTATGGTGCATTTCTTTTGAAAGTCAATAAGTGATGTGTATTCTTTTCTTTCCTTGTTTGGCAATAATTCTTTTGGAATTTCTCTTTTGTTTTTTCTTATTGTCCCAATATAAGTAAATTTTTCTTTCATTTAGTAAGTCATTAGCTAGTGGGATGCTGGTGAACCAATTACCTCCAGTGCTATTTCTGGAGGTGCCCTGAACTGGCTCTACCATTCGCATAACAATATCCCTGGCATTATTGCTTTGCCTGTATGGTCCTGGCAGTTGCAAACCAACGTACGTTTCTAGTTTGACTGTGTAAGCCGTTCGAGCATCTACTAAAGCAAATGTTTTAATTCCATATTTGCCCCACAACAAATGCACATTCTTGCGAGAGCACCTCAAAGTGCCTATAAGATAAAGCAGATTCTATTGTATCGGTATCTCTTGCATCCCTATCTCTTGCAAAATTATTACGAAGTTATTCAATATAAATGTTAGTACAAGTAGTAATCATTGTTACAACTATGTCGTCGATAAATAAATTTAATGTATCTATTTCTGTTTTAGCATCACGCGCTGCACGCTTAGGGTCAGGTAAATGGGTGATAATATTATGAGACCGTGGTCTTACATTTATCGGAGGTTGAGCTTTTCGACACTTACCGCTTATATTGTTTTAATGACTATTTTCATTTTATAATTTCTACAGACTGGTTATGCCAAAACATGTGGTGCAAAAATCATAAAGTATAATACAGTTTTGAGAGAACGCCTTTTTTTATTTTATCTTAATAAAATAATGACCAGAATTTAATTAATTTCCACTTTCGTACGATTCAATCTTTCAGGTGATAAAATATGACAAAGCCCTAAACAAACGATCATAATGTGTAAAATGTGATATGTGACTAATATCTTATTGACTTATTAGCTGTTTTGGTTACTGTAATTTGCTGTAGTGATTATTTTGTATTCCATAGAAATTAATTTTATTTTAAATATTGTATGATTATGTTACCAGATGCGATTTCATATTAAAGAGAATTTAAAAAAAAATACTCTGCAATTAGTGAAAGCGATCAAAGTAATTCGGTTTTCCGGCTTTAAGCATTATTTTACCATTATAACCGGCATTCCTTCTAAATCATGCACTATACAGGGTGTCTCTGAAATAAGAGTACAAAATATTAAAAATGGGAAACCCAAATTATACTGAATAAGTATCCAAAAATTCGTACGCCAATTGCAATATCGAATATACAATTAAAAACTCATTGAAACGTCACGAATGTGCCGCCCATGGATCCACTATCTGTGTTTATACTATATCTTAAGGTCATTTGTAAATACAGCTGTGATATACAGATAATCATTGTATGCAGCTGATACGAGTCAACGACTCCAATATTATTACGTACGCGAAATTTAAAGCAAATTTCAAAGAAGATATTGAAAGTAAAATGTGGAATCTATTAATGAATAACTCTATTCACTTGTGCGTAATCTGATCAATGACAGCTGTCTGAAATAAACATCATTGTTAAAAGTTGATATTTGGTGTGACGAAGGTAATGTGCGTAATTATTTCTTTTTTTCTCTTTCAAAATCAATTGTTGGTTCTGAAAAGAACCGATTTGCAAACCGGCGAAACAGGAGAAGTGTTAAATAAAATATTCGAAAAATGCGGTGTGCCGTACTGCGTGACACCCCCACTTGCCCTGCAGCATCACGTGTACTTACACCTGCATTTCTGTTCACAATATCCAGCAATTCTTCTTCGGCTCGTAAAATTCGACGTGGTCTTTCACGTCCGCGACCTTCGTAATTTGGTAGCAATCGACCAGTTTCTCTTAATCTAAACACGGTATCCTTTATACACGTGTAAGACGGGGTTCTACGATTGGGGTATCGCTGCCGGTAGATACGTAGAGTTCTTCGACAACTTCCTCCTGCTTCGCCGTAGACATAAATCATATCGAACAACTCGCGTGTGGTAAAAGCCATATCCGATGTGTTCATGCGTAAGGATCCAGACAGACTGAGACTCAGAGCGTAGTTATACGTCGCGTGTTGCCTGCCCTACCTTCGTTGGTTAGAAGTGTAGTGTCTCAAATATCAGTGGCGTGACGGATATTTAATAAATATCTTTGCCATTTTTTTCCTCACGTATGCGTGGGAATTTTGGAAAAATTAATTTAGATAAAAGGTGTAATAAAATTAGGGCTTCCCATTTTTAATACGTTGTACTCTTATTTCAGGGACAGCCTGTATAATTGTTAAAATAGTTCTTTTTAAGCAAAAATGAAACCAATTCCGAATTACATGCGAAGCTGTTCATATTCCACATAGGTACTATAGGCGGATTTATATATACGCAAAAATTTAATCGATAAAGCTATTTTCAACCTTACTTTGATCTATGTACGAAAGAGGTGTAATTTTAGTAATTTCCATGCGATATCCTTGTATTCAATTTCTATTTTCGCTTTCACGCATTCTAAATATATTCTTCTCAGATAGGTTTTATACATGCGCGTGTGAAATGTAATTACTACTTTAATCTTCATTTAAAAATTCGCAGTACGTATAAATAGAAACTTACTGTTGTGTAAATCTTTTGATTGACGCAGGATATTCCATGTGATATTGAAAACATTTACGTTAGGAAAGCAATTTTTTTTACTTTTAAATATCAGTAATAAAAACTCCTACATACGAATAAAGAATATTTTAAGTAAAAAAATTCAAAAATCTCTTTGGTAATAGAAACGTTTCTTAATATTTAGAAATACTAAAAGGTTTCCAAGGTTCTCCCGGCAATACAAAATATTACTGAAAGCTATACAGATTTAGTTATAATAATTTAATTTATGCTTATAGGAAATGCAAATATTTATTGAAGTTTGACTTTAGTGGGTAGTTAGATAGATGTATCAAGTACCATAAGCTACATCTTTTAAAGTTTAGGAAAATTAACTTCAAAAGCTTACAACCTCAGGAATTTTGAATATTTAATATTCAAAATTAAGAATATTTTTTCTAGACATTCTACAGTATAAACCTTAAGCAAAAATCAACCTTTCCAAGCAAGTTTTTAAAGAAGCTCCAATCCGAGTTATAAAAAAATCATTATTAAGCGATAATATTTGGTTAGATGGTTTAAAAACCTAATATGGTTAATTAATACTGCGCTAATTTTCATGTCATAATGATGAATTAATTAAGGTGGCATTTAATATGTGTGCGGTTAGAATTGAGGTTAATGAGGCTGTGTATTTTGCATGCATAAATTGGTGTTCGCTAGAAAATGTTCCCGTTTGAAATTCAAATTACTGTTACCCGAAATTGGAATTCGAACTTCATATCAGCTTTATATTTTACATTCTAAATAAAGTGCTATCGGAAGTGGTTGGCAATCATTGATTATAGAGAATCGCCATAAATTGATATGATATGACACACCGCTTGATTCAGGGCATAACCACTATTTCTTAATAAAATTCGAAACACTATATTTGTTTCATCCTTTCAGATTTTCGCTACCATAACATTACTAAGAGTAATTTGAACCGTACCGGTATATTTTTGCATATTTGTGGTCTGTAGAGCTTTGGAAATTGAAAACATATAATCGGTTAATATATTTTTTTGTTTTTAGTTTTGTGGTCGTATACCTTGATATGACGAACTAAGGATTTTACCCGCAAATGGATTATTAACATCCATTGCTAAACTAGATGTAATTGACTGCTGCTTTGAAGCCGTGCTTCAAACCACACTGCCAATACTCACTCTAAGTTTATTTGCATTGGGAATTGCCAGTTATTCTGTGTCTCCCTATACTTCTTCTTTTAATGCTGCCAGCGGTGCCAAGACAAGCTGCTGTTGACTGAAGTTGTGGAACTCTATTGCATTCTATATTTATTATTATACCTAATCCTTGTTTGTCAGTAAAATAAGATAAGCAATATTGTAAATAGAAATAAAAACTGTTAGGATGTTTGCTAAAGGTATGCGCCCGATTGCAAAGGAGTTTTATGGTGTATACATCATTCACACCCGTATTAAGGGCTTACTCTGTGCAGCGCGGCAAATAATATACAATCAAAGCGCATAAATGTAATTCAGAATACAGCTTTCTGTGTCTGTGTAGTCGCAATGCAATCGGGAAGCTTTATACATCGAGGAATAAGAAGCTCTTGCACGACTTCATTGAGAATACATTGCAGCTAACAATAAGCATATATTTAAATTGCAGACGGTGGGGAATACCAGCATTCTAAATAACGAATGCAGACTTTCGGTTTTAGAATTAACAAACCAATTCTGGGAAAATGAATATTATTCCTATTAACTACAGCTTACAGACATCTATCGAGCTCAGACCTCTATATAATCTTTCCAAAATATTCATGAATGCATTTCCATTACTATATCAAACCAATACGTGCTTTTTTAGTTTTCGCTATTTACTTTCCAAAATGCTAAAAACAAGCAAAATCTTCATTTACAAAGAACTAAACGCATACTGTCACTTCTCAAAAAGAAAATACGAGATTATTTCTGTAGCAATGAAATTTAGGAAAATTAAATCCGGTTGGAATTCCCCTTATTGAACGGAATTGAAAGTAAAATTTAGCGGAATACATATTTCATATGTTGATTCCTTGATATATCAAAATCGTGTTATATTAATTTCAAATATGTACCGTGTAATATAACCGTGTTTTAAAAGTACCGTGTTATACGAGGGACACCTGTACACCTGTATGTTATATAGTAATGTGCACTTCTTTGAAACCATTATAGGAAATAATGCTTTTCTGCTATCAGTGGAATTTAAATTAAGGGGAAATTTGATTTAAAAAATTTTCGTCGTGTAGGATTTGAACCTAACACGTTTCGTTTACCGAAAGAACGCTCTGTCAATTGAGCTAACAATGTCGACAGTTTTGTACGACTTGAATTAGACAAATAATGCACTTCTGTTATCACAAACAAAATTTACATTACCTTACTAGAACGTTATTGTGAAACAATTTAAGAGAATTGTTGAAATTTTAGAATATGATTGAGAGAAAGGATGAAATAAAGATTTAAATAGATATGTATACCTTGTATTGTCAAATATTACAAGATTTTAAACATTTAAAAGTGGGGGTGTGTATATATTATAAGAAAGACCATAATATATAAACAAACAAAACTGAACGTAAATATAAAAGTTTGGAATAAATGTTGTGTATACGGTAATGGAATATGAAATTTGTGGATAAATAATTATGAGTGTTCAGGTGAATGTAGGTAATGATGATGCTATTATGTTAATCCCCAACAGAGCATAATATATAGACAAAGAAAGAAGACAAAATGTAAAAACTATTATGATTAGTTAAGTATGCGAATAAAGGTTTTGTTATATAACCTGTCTGTTCATTGGGTAAATTTATATCGTATTTCCTCTTACATCTTTCTATTTCATATGTTTCGAGCAGCTTCAGCTTAAGGCCTTTTTTGAAGTTATGTAAAAGTTTAATATTGTGATCCTCGATGCTGGCGTGTTCTGTATGTTGTATCTATATGTTGGTAAAAGTTGGATTGTATTTGTTTGATTTGTTCCTGCATTCTTATTTATAATTTTCTACCTGTTTCAACAAAATGTGTAGCGTTGCAGTTATCGCAAGTTACTTTTTGGCGGCGTCTTTCTCTAAAATTTCGTCGTAGGTTATGTTGTTGTATGACATGTTCTGTATAGTGTGTTTAGATTTAAAAACCGGTCTTATATTATATTGTTTAAGGAAATTAGTGAGCTCATTTGAAGTGTTTATGTATTGGAAGGTTTATATATAGTTTCAGTTTCGTGTTTATGTCTATTATTTATTAGATGGTCTTGCTTAGTTTTATATTTTGCCATTAATTTATTTATGGTGTTAGAGTGGAAATCCTTTTTTCTGGATATTTCTTTGAAGATACTGAATTCATTCGTGTAATCTAGCCTTTGTAGTTCGGTTTATATTTAAAATAATATGTTAAAAACATAAGCAACGTATCTATTCTTTGCAATTATTACATTTTTATGTTGTATTGCTTCCTTGTAATAACTGAACGGTATCTAGGAAGTTCTTCAATGGATTTTCGGGAAATGATTGGCTTTATATTTTAATTCAATTTTAATTCGTTAAATACAGGAAAAACATTTGGATTAAAGAAGAAAAGTAAACACTGTGCGCACCATTCGGAATAAGATACTAAATTAAACCACTCAAGAATTTTTATTTACAATTATCATAAATATAAATTAATGTATAATTTCTTACTCTCTTTTAAGTTAGGACGTGTATCAATATTTTTAGTGCGGAAAGGCAAAAATGGCCCTTTCTGAAAAATACTTGTAATCTGATGTATGCGCAGATGTTGTTTATGTGTTAAAGTATATGTGATCCGCATTATTTATTTCAAAACACGGATAATTTCGCCAAACGAAACAAAGCAACTACGGTACTATCATGGTAAAAATATCGAAATTTTGAAAAGCCTCGCTACATGTCTTACGACTGGTAATAAGAGGCGTGGTGTATTGTTGAATAAGAGTTAAGGGCCCAAAATGTAACTCTGTCGAACACCTGCCGTAATATTACAGATACAGATTTTTTTTATTTAACTGAAATGGGAACGCAGTGTGACCTGTTTTAAGCCTTACACAAATTAAATCGTCTCAGGGGCCTCTTTTGGCATTTATTGGGCTTTTGTTGTGGTATTGTGTATGAACTGTAATATGCCTTTGCATAATACTCAACGAAAAATAACCTTATTGACATTCTTATTCTAAGAAACGGTAGTTAAATACGGAATTCTGAGTTTAAAATTGTTTAAAGTAGCTCACCTTGCTATTCATTATTTTTATCTACTTATACATAGATAAATAGCTGACGTTCAGGTGTCGCTGGAGAGGATACCTGCTTTGATCAAAAAACTTTCACGCTGTCGAAGTATCCACCCCTACTAGAATATTAATAGACAAGGGTATGGCCGTTTGACGGTAGGAAAGTTTAGTTTATCTTAAATCACATACTGGTATTCATTAAGAGCTGTTCAGCAGATTCTCATCGATTCGAAAGTTAATTGAATTCGTGCAACAGCTCCAGGAGGTTAGTATTTGAATATTACAGAACAAACAGATATAACAAGAATAGATGTTTAATAGAAGCTGGCTAGAAGCACATTAATTAATTAAAAATTCACTTGGTTTGGTGTAATTAATATGAGATTTAGTTAGTTTGAAAAAACTAAGAACTTCTTTGTAATATTATACCACTTCAAATAAACAAATAAATTAACACAGGAGAATATGGAAGTATTTTAATTCGAAAAATTTGGACAAAGATGTATATTAAAAACATCCTCTTGCAAATAATTCTTCTTCTTGGAAGCTTAAATAAGGACAAGACATGACTACATTGTGAATGCTCTCAGATCTTAGACTTATTGAATATGGTGATCCTTCGTAGAGATAAGCGAAGCCTTCGATACTGAGGCGAGCGTTTTTTAATTTTATCTCGGCCATGTTGACAAGGAGCTTTTTTAATAAAAAAGGGACAGTGGTTTTGTTTCCAGACGCACTTTGATTTTCGTTTGCGTTTGTTAGGCGAGTTGGGTTAAAATAAATTCTGCGTTATTTTTGTGTATCAGTAGATTGCCGTTTTTATTAAAAAAAATAGGCACAGAAAGGATAACTGTCTTTGCTTACTAGATCCCCTACAAGGAACAGAGTGGAAATAGCAAGCGGTTCTGATTTAAATTTGCGAATGCTATTTGAAATTCAAATAGAAGTGAACGAGACAATGTGTATTTGATTTGGATTTAAAGGTATTTGCAGCACTTGCACATAGATCCGAATGTTCTAAATCTTAAAATGGTACTACGCAAAAACAATAGGCTAGACAAATAAAGATTGAGGTTTACATACCTACAAGTACGTTTATAAGATACGAAGAAGTAAAAAAAGGCGATTTCTTGGTCTGTTAGTCCGCAATACTTTAGTACACATTTTCTTCAAATTCAACATACTTTTCTCTTTCTTTTATTGAAACCACTCTCTCAGGTCGTTGGCTTCTACCTACTACTAGTTCACATAAAGTATTTGTTCTGAGCCGTGTTTTGTACACGTATATATACGACAACTTCAACTCACAATTATCCTTTATTAAATGTTATTGATAGCTAATATTCATTATAACTTTCTTATTTTCTTAGTTGACATTGAAAGTGACATTTTTCTTTTTTTTTTTCTCAAAAGCCCTAGACTCTATAAAACCTACAGCAAAGATAATTTAATACAAAAGCATTTGAACCGTTTGTGGTGGGATACAATATTGATTTTTGCGAATAATTGTTTCGGTTCCCTTTCCTATAAGCTGAAAGGTTTCTCATTATGTTTCACGAGGTGAAACATGTACCTAAATACGCCTGTTACGACCTATAATAACGTTTGCCTCCAGCAGCCTGATCGATGATAGCACTAAAATTATCCACAACATCCCATTTTCACCCATTTTTCTTAGCATTTCTGAAACACATAATGCAATATAGGATGTTGTCATGTTGCCAGTTTCTTAGAAAATTTGCAGCTATACAAATAATTTGTCAAGCATGTGTGCTTGCAGCTAAGTAGTCTCTAATAAATGTGCTGCGGTGCTGGACTCTAATGAATATGAAAACAAAATCCTATCCTTACTCCAAAATGGTTCCTGGATACCACTGAAATGTGAAAATACGACACGTACTAAAAGTTTCATCAAAGTCATATAATCATCATAAATTTCTCCTGAATCACTCCACCTAGTGGTTTTAACGCCCCAAAACACTACGGTCTTCCCAAAATGCACAATTCCTTGTCCTATGTCTTATTATTGGTACTTATCCTGATGTTTTTCTAAGATCCTCAAATCCTACACCGGTAACATGGATTCCAACACATTGTATACAGACTGATAGGGCTTATACAGGATTTAACTGTTGCGAGTTCTTATATCCGATGCTATCCAATTAAATTGTGGAATCTCAGCTTGCAATCTTCAACCAGAAGGTTTAGCAGACTTGGTAGAAATCTACCCTACTTTCACCTATTTCCAGTTCCACGGCGGTTTTGAGTGCAGCCATAGATTTTCCACTTTCTTCTGTTATCGCTAATATTTCGTGGAAGTATTTGAATAATAGATCCTAATCTGGTGTTAGAAACTAAAATGATGGTTTAGATACGTTGACGACGCCTTAGCAATCTAACTATATGGACGTAATTCCTTGATGCTTTTTTCATATTTCATAATTTCCAATGTAATTCCATAAATTTCGAAATAGAAGTCAAATTACACGATACCTTTCGTTTCTTAGATATCCCATTGAATGATGGTTCATTCTCATCTTTTGAATTGAGGTATAGAGTTCTTAGTATAAAGGACTATTGCTATACTCGAATCTGGTTCCTTATCTCGAAAGCTCCCGAACCAATTCTTTTTTGTCACAACTAAGGACTGATAGTGGGTATAACTGCCAAAGTTTAAACAAAATACTCAAATGTTCAGATTGAGAATGAACCTAACGAGTACTGCCGGTACTTCTTTCTATCAATTCTTTTGTGTTTCCTAATACTTTTCATCGTAGTTAGGTATATAGTGCAAATACTTTCCTTTTCTGCAACGAACCCCTTCGTGCACCAAATTTTGTAAATCACCTCATAATCCGCTTAATACTTCATATATTTTTTCTCCGGAAACACTGTAGCCTCTTCGCTCTTTGTATCATAGCTCCCATTTCTTTAACCTATAAAATTATGCTAACTATTCCAATATCTTGATGCCCTGTACTAGTCTGCACAGGGTGTCCCATTTTCGACACTTTTATAGGGTATCTCAATTATTAGAGCTATCAAAAGAGTAATGTAGGTGTCATGTACTCTTTTTGGATCAAACTTAAAATGGTAAAATCAACATTTTCGCTCGCTTAAATATAAGAGAGTATTTAAATGCTCACTTTAGAAACCGTTGGATATGAACACATGCGGCCACCACGATCTCCGGATTTTTTTCTTTGGGCAATGTTGGCAAATAAAATTTATAAAGAAGTCATCTTAACCCGAGAACAACTTGATCAAGGAATTCATGTGGCCTTTGCAGAAATAGAACCGTTATACATCATGAATGCCATAAAATCCATTCGAAAAAGATGTATTGAAAACAACGCAGCGGCTTTCGAACATTTGGGATGATTCCCGTTATTTTTTCTGTTAATCTAAATCTTTCATTTCCTTTCAAAGTTTCCTAATTTACTTTCTTATGCCAACTATTTCTTATACCCTTTATCTGTTAAAATATATTCCGTAATGTCTTTTCTGCTATTATGTCAACATAGATTTGTTTCTAGGTCATTAGTTTTTGTTTCACAGTCTACTGTGGTTTGAAGTAATAAAGTTTAGATAAATCGCCTAGGAAACCAATATCATCCATGGTGTGCTATATTTTTGAAAAGAGAATTTAAAATGCTATCTTTCTAGTTTGAAATATACAGAATGTTGCATTAAAAAAAATTTGATTTTCCCCCGTATCTCTTAAGCTAGCGAACATTTTCAAATTTTGATTTTACCATTTTAAGTTTGATCCAAAAAGAACACCTGACACCTATATTACTCTTTTGATAGCACTAACAATTACGGATATAGCCTATAAAAGTGTCGAAAATGGGACAGCTGTAAATACAGATCTCTGGCTTGTCGATCGAAATAATCCTTTAGGTTCATTTTTACGTTCAGAGCATCGTACTCTCATAGGATGTGGTATGCGGTCTCTGTCATTTTATTACACAGTATGCATTGGGTATATACGTTGTTGATCTCCATTTTCTATAGGTGTCCTTTCGCAATGTCCTATTAGGAGACCTGTTACTATACCAGTTTGCCTGGTTGTGTTGTGTTAGTGTTTCTCATGGACCCAATGACACAAGCAAAAACAGAAATTATAAAGAAACAAATATATTTTACTTTTTAAGAAATTGGATTCTGAAGAACAAAAACCAAAATTTAACGAATTCAACATCAGAAATGCTGAATACTGAAGAAAATTCCTTAGGGTAGATACAATGTCATAGAAGGAAGAAAGGCATGCTCCAAATAAAACGATAGGAAATAGAGATAGCCATACGGAAAGCAGAGATCTCGAAAACGAAGCCTAGAATAAGAAAGAGTTGCGAATAAGAACCGAGAGGCGGCGGTGTAAGTAACTTGTCAAGAAAGGACAGCCAAAGCAAAGATGATATCAACAGGTAAAAGAGGATTTCAAGAATATCGCAATTGCTGCTAAAATAATGCGAAGAGAGATATCTTGGAGATCACTAGGGATTATAATAATTTGAACATTAAATTGAATGCCGTAAGTGTTATTAATCAGGGTTGATTGTCATCTAGACAAAACTAACAATAAGTTATTAAAGTTCAGGCTTTACAATTTAGTACCAGGCACTCGATTTGCTTACTAATTAGATTCCGCCTATAGCGTCGACAATAAGTTGACACTAAGGGCGTATGTCACGTGCAGCTTGCTCTGAAATGCGCCCTTGTCGGATAAGATTTGTAAATTGGACCACATTCAATAACTTCATAGTAGACCTCTTTCTTGGGTGGAAATTGTGTTTACCAACTTACAGAGCATCCTGTGATGGGTGGAGACTGTGGCTTGAAAACTATAACAAAAATCCCAAAAGAAAGGTGAAAAAATCCCTTACCACAAAATTAGATAACAAATCTAAATACGTATTTCGGCAACTAAGTTGCCATCTTCCAAGGTTTACCTTAGCCGAAAACACTATGTTTAACACTGCTCTTCACTTGTTTCTACTGAAGATGGCAACGAAATACGTATTTAGATTTGTTATCTAATTTTGTGGTAAGGGATTTTTTCACCTTTCTTTTGGGATTTTTGTTATAACTTACAGAGTAGTGCCGTTGCGGCGCACTTAACATCATACCATCGTGTTATATAAGTCAATTAGGTGCAAGAATATAGTATTTCGTGTGAAACTTGATAAGTGGTAAGAAGGTAGAAGGTAAAATTCTCTTCCATAAAATATGCAGTAATAACTGAAACTGGCACTATTTTTATTAATACCAGCATCGCCGGAAGCCAGCTATAGAGAATAAATAGGTTCGTCGGTTATGTCCGTGACCTCGTAATATGTTTACGTGCTATTTGTGTACGTATTATAAATTAACAATTAAACTAATATATATCTGTATAAATGTTATTTATATTATTAATAAGTGCGATAGCAGAAAGTAAATAATTGAATAAATAATCGCCTATAATGGTAAAAATCACTACCCTCTTAAGCGGCGTTACCTGGGTAACCTTCATCTAAGGTGCTAAGGTTGGTATTTCTGTTTGTTTTGGGTACACATACATACATTAAAGACTGTAAATATACACTTATGCAACAATGTCTTAAATTAAAAGAGTTTTTATCATAATTCCTAAATAAGTTGCAAATTATTAGTGTCCTAAAGCGAAGTCGATTTTTTTTTTATCATAGACCAATGTTTTGATTCAGCGCGCCTTCGCTCTTCGTTAATCGACGCAGTCTCATATTATTCTATGTGAAGCGAATTAATTCGATTCTATTCGATCTGATTCGGCGAGACTAGTGGACGTTTGGTTTTAGAATTACCGCCGTCGGGCGCATCTCTTCCTCGAGTTCGATTTTTTGATTTCGTTTTTTATGTATATATATTGCTACGAAACTTGTAGATATTTTATTTAAATTTTATTAAATTGATTTTAAATTAACTCAACAGTGTTTTATTAACATTCAGACATGCAGCGTCCTCTATTCAAGATAAAAAGACTCCACAGATAAGCTATGCATCAATACCTAGATGCCACTATAGCACACAAGTGAATGAATACCTTTCCCTCTCCCTGTTTTGTGCACACCGCATACCAATCGTGTGTAGTATTCTCGACAAAGAAGTAATATTATAGCTTAAATGACCTTTTGTTCTTTGTGTTTTGATTGTAGAAACTGTATTACTTATTTAGTTGTGATGTTATTATCTTATAGTGAATAAAACCAAATTTGTATACATAACTTTGTTTATTTCGAGTTAATAAAAAAAGTGAATATCAATTAAGATGAATATTCTCTCTCTCAGGGTAAGTAAGTTCAAATACTATTTAAATTATACAAAAATAAGATTCCTTGAATCTTAATCCAAACTAATCTCAATATATCTTGTTTAAATATCAATATTGAATTCAAATCTCCCGCTAGCCTCCCGTCATACAATCGCGTATTGTCAAAAACCTTACTACAACAGCAAACGTTTGTTTAACATCAAAACTCCCTAGAAATCACTGTTATCAAATCATTCTAACCTCAGAATTTAATTACGTTCTGAACGCCGGTTATAAGTTCGAAAGATGAATAAACGCTTACTTTTTAAGTACGATAAATAGCTCCTTTATATTCCTAATACTGATTCCAGTTCTGCAACAATCTTTCTAGCTCCAAACCTGTGCTATCGATGTCTCAGCCACCCAAAGTTGTATCTCAGTCCCTCGATTGTGGCTCCAGGAATAGAAAACACGTCCCCCAATTCGTCGAAATTAATGGAATACCATCATTTTTGCACAAAACACACAAAACTTCATCCTTGGCAAGTAAATCTTTAGTTAAATGACTCTTATAATTATTTAAATTTTGAAATTTCTAGATGTTTTTGAAAATACAACCAACTCAGGAAAATATCGAAAAAGAAGTCCTTTACAATTGTTTTAAACAAACATTCATATCTCCTAGGCATTAAGATCCCATCAACTATGAAAGAAAATCGTTTCCAACGATACGACAACCTTAAGTGAACCCACGTTCGTACGATCAGCGAAGGAACTTTTACCTAAAAAATCCATGGAAACGTGCCCTTTTAAAATTATATGCGATATAGTGAGTGTTTAGTTTCAATTTTTACAATAAATTTACAAAATAGTTAAATACATAAATTAAAAATACAATTTATTTCAATAACAAACGTTTGATGTTGTATGCTGTTGATTTTAGGTAGGTTAGGTAATTTGATATCATAGCAATATATATACGGGGTTATTCACACTACGCGGCATGGAATATTGTGCCAAAATCTGTGACATTAGAAAAGTTTCACTTTTGGAATATATGAGGATATACTATGGGTAACATTTTGAAACTATTTTCATATTATACAAGCTGCTCCAAAAGCTGTAAAATGATCAAAGTTATGTTTGTTCTAAATGGGATCACCTGCATATGGCATTTTTGGATTCCCTGATCTTAATTTGATTAGTTTTAATTTTTATACACTTTGTATAAAATGGCAAGTTTATTATAATTGAGTTATAAAATATTGTCTATTACACTTCACTATCTGTTTCACTGCATAACTTTCTGAAGTATTTGAAACATTAAAGTTAGGTTGGATTTTAACAAAATTCAATTTACTTAAGAAATCTTAAGGTTTACCTAGGTATTATAAACCTTATTAAAACTAACGCGTAATTTGATCAGGTAATCCAAAAATGCAATAACATATTTCATTAAAAAAAAACTTTGATACTTTACTGTGTAATATGAAAAAAATTTAAAAACTAACCACAATACATTTCATATGTCCCAAAAGTGAAACTTCTTGAACGTCACGCAATTGGCCACAATATTCCGTGCCGTATAATGTGAATAATTTCTTTTATGTACATATACATATTAAGAATAATATAGAATTATTGGTTGAAGGCAATAATTACAGAATTATTGCCATCTCATCTGTTAATATTGCCAATCTAATTTATTTTATATTAATTTATCCTCGTCCACTGTTTGCTCTGTAGCGCTCTTATATATTTATCTGCGTTACGCCAATGGGCTCTGCCAGCGCTACAATCAGACCGAAAATAAGAAGCTCGATGGGTATCAGAAACTATGCCGACATGCCAATCGGAGCAGACACCTTTACACACAACAGCATGTGCGTTGCATAGCAACCGCTAACTAAGTTAAAATTTTAAACCTTTCGACGCTTCCAATAAAATTTGTTTAATTCCTATGTATAAGTTCTTCTTAATAGGCGTGGAGAAAATAGTGCCTTCAATTCGCTTAACGGCTCGTGTTGGAGTTTTCACCCTCGTGAATAATATGCCTCATTATACGCTGGTTGAGGAATATACTATTTTTTATTATTCGATGCCTTTTGTAAAATCAAATTTACAGGTTTCAGGCACGTGCAAAAAATTTATTACTATTGTAGGTTACATGATCAACAGCTTATTTCGATTTCAGTGGCTTTGCGCACTTTAGAAATTGTGCAGTCAAAAGGTAATCTGAATTACTCTTTGAATGCTTTATTCTCCCGAACTGCACATAAGTCATCAACGATCCCCAGTAAAATCTTTACATACACTCACTAAGGAACTAACTGCAAAATCAAACCGTTAAGGATACTATGGTAATGCTACCATTCGCTGGAAGGAGATGGTTGCAACTCCAAATGGGCCATGTATGAAACACATTGCGTCCTCATATTCAACCATGACCCAATCAGTTCATTGCTCATGTAGTATAACTTTTTTGTATGTAAGTATCCATTTTAATTATTATGTTTGCCCAAGGTACTATTGAAAGAGTATGTATGAGGATTAAGACAGATATCTCTACAACAAATTTTTAAATAAGAACATAAATTTATTACCAGTTTCTTTTTTTTAAGTTTTGAGCTGTTGGCTTATATACCTTCTTTAAAAGCACTTCACCAAAGACACAGTTATCTATCTGTATCTATGACTTTCGTACTTTCCGTCGTTTTTCCTGCAAATACCACCTATGCTCAAGAAAATATACGGATGATAGTAATGCATTTTATGATATTAAACTCACAAATATAGCTGCTCTATAACATATGCAAAATATATTCCACTCTTAATCAATACAACTATGTGACAATAAAGCGAAAGGAAGCACAGGGAAACCTACTAATGAGGCAACAAGTATAGCTTCCCTAAACAAGAGAGAATAATTTAGAAGTAATATTTGTTTTAACAGTATTTTAATTAATGAGATTGTCCTTACACCGAGTGCCTGGGGAAATTGTTAGGCTACGAAACTTTAGACAATATGACTTCATTACATATTAAAATGAATAGCGGCATCAGTTATTTACTACATCTTAAAAGAATTCGTCTGGGGACGTCAATCCCTCATAAAACAGCAATCTGTTTGCTGAGAGTTAGATTCGCTCTATTGTTTCTGAACTTTTCCCGAAAGGGTAGGTTGGTGATAGATGTTTGTTCCCTAGACCCATAAAACTTTCAGCCACCCAGTCGTAGGAATGCAAGGGGTACTTGCAATTTTGTTCCCAACTCAACCAGTTTAAAGTTTATAATGAGATGGAGCTTGTATCTTATTGTTAGCTCGAGAACAGCGCAATGCAAAGAGAATCAATTATTTTTACTACAAATAGTTGATGGTGACTATGAACCAAATAAATTCATTTGAAAACAACATTGAATACCGGAGATTTCAGTTCCCATCTTTGGAATTTAATGTTTCAATTTGTATGAATGATTAATATTTCAGGTTTATTTCCATTAGCATCACGTTGTCGTTTATTTGAGCTGAGTTTAAAATAGAATAATAAAATTCGATTAACAATATCCGATATAGGTAGTTGACAGGAGCGGAATGTTTTTAATCCCCAATGAAATAAATTTGAAAAGGCAAATCCGTATGAATTTACAGTCTTTCAGAAACACTCCCATTCTGGATGGATTAAACGTCAAATAAATGTATGTCAGCGATGAAAACAAGAATTACTCAGTTTTCCGAATTGTCATTAGTACCTTTCCAAAAAGAGTTAATTTTGATCAATAACTAAATATAGTAAACTGTAAAATCATGGTGTGAATTTACGAAAAGAGTGCTTGGCAATAAAACCGCAATAAACATAGAGTGTAAATTTATAGAGATAAATAATTAACTAGTAATCACTAATATAATACATCTTGATGTTTTATTACGTTATGGCAAGCCGTTTCTGGAATTACTACGTGCGCAGTCGTGCATTCTCGTTTTACATGCGCTATCTTGTGGAACTGATAACGCATGAATTTTTCCTGCTAGATCTGCCAATTGCATTTCCGTTTTACGCTGCAGTCGTCTTGTGGGTTTGGAGTTTGGTTTGTGTCCCCTAGGGAGTGCACATCTAAACTCTTGATTCCTTAACAGGCGATGATTGATAAAACTGGAGATGCGAAAACGATGAAAGTGGGTATACACTGGGAGTGATGCTGATGACGCATTGACATTTACTGCTATTTTAGACCATGAGCCCCGCCATGGTGGCATTTTTCGGTTCTAACATTATTGCTGTTACAAATAAACATATTTTGCTTGATGCAGTTGTTTTTCAGAGAACAGCCGGTATTTTGTGAGCATTAGGAAAGTGTACAGTATGAAAAAATTGACATTGCTATTAAAAATGTGATGACGTTATAGGTAGAAAACGCGATGTAGATAAAAGAAAAAGTGTGTTTTTGTGTTAATTACTGTATCTTATATCTAAAAATTAAATTAAAATACATATTTAAGGATATAGTATGTAATTGTACTTCTGTTGCTAAGGCTTTCATAAGCTTTTATTTGCTGTATTTCTATGCTGGCGACACATCTGCGGTGATATCAGCATCATCTCTTAATATTAATAGTAATGACGTTGGTGAGACTCTTAAAGAATTAAATTGGTGGTTCTCTATGAATAAATGGTATCTGAACACCTCAAAAACTAATGTTATTTTATTTCGTAGATGTCAATCTAAGTTAAATAACATAGAAACAAATCTTCTAAAGATTTTCTCAGAGTAAATAGACTCTTTTACTAAATAGATAGACTATAATAAGATTTCTATAATCCTAATCCAGACTAATAACTTATATTTGTCGTTTTAAAAACATGAATAAAATTAAATTCTCACGCCGAATTCCCACCATATATTAATCAATGCACCAACTCAAAAAACGGTGTTAAGGATAACCCACAGAATCAGGACCAACCTCACATATCAAAATTTACTAGGTTTTACGAATTATAAATCAAAACAATTATAACCTTGAAATTTCTTGTACGTTATACGCCGATTATGAGTTCAAAAGATCATAAAATTGCTTACTTCTAGTACGAAAGAACTGCTTCAGTATAAATTCCATATTCAATAAATTATTTCAGCTCACAAAAAATGTACCAAGACTCCGGTAAAGATCCCAGAGCCAAAACTGCCTCAAATGGTGTTCTTCAAAACCCTTGGATTAGATAAAAGAAGACCCCAAATCTCGAAATAACTGGATCATCCAGAGTAAGTGAATTTAACAACTTTTATGAATTTTATAGTGATAAATAAAATAATTTTTAGATAATGATTTCGAGAAGCAACTACTCTCCGAAAACCGAAAAAGAAGTCCTTTCCCATTGTTTTTAACAAACTCAATATTTCCTAGATGAAAGTACCCCGGCAACAACCAAAAAGAAATCGTTCCCAACGATACGTTAGAGGCGCTAATTGAAAATTATACGATATAAATAAGTTGGTAGTCGGAATTTTACGTAAATAAATAGATAAAAATACAATTATATAAACAATTTTGATTGTCATCGATTCTATGGGTTTCATTTAGCATAATCACATAGTATAACATAGCAGTATATTTATATGTTGTATATGCACAAAATTATTTTGTATTTTCTTATATGTTCGCGCATTGCATCGATTTGAGCTGTTGGACATTAGATATATTATTTTAGAGGTTCACAGGCTAAACCTGGTAAGTATGCACCTTCCCGGGGCATATTGCCAACGGTACGGTTTAAAAATTCTTAATTTACTGTCGGTTGATGTCGCCACCGTACAGATCATCAGATTTAATAAATTTAAAAACACCATCAAGAGGATTCGTTTAGACAGCAGTGTGTATCCAATTGACGAGCTTCTAGATGTGTTGGGTGAGGCAGATTTCACTGTTGATTGGCTTTTCTGTTATTTCATTTGTTTTGTACTTTTATCTGTATCTATGTATGTGTCTTGTATGTCGGTATAAGTGTAATTTGATATATTGTATCCATTAAGCAATGCAATAAAAAAGTATGAGTAAACAAATACTCCAAAATAATATTTTCACAGCGCTTATCCACTTTATGCAAAGAAATGACTACTGCTTTCAACCCATTGAAATAAAGGGTTTCAGGTAAATACCTTTATTTTAATGACAGGCAAGTACTGCATAGTTTATTTACTTTTGCAACTAAGACATTTTGCGAAATATAAATAAAACATTATATTTTCTATGCTCCAGGGCGCAATCCTGGTGGCTTCTAATTCTTGCACTTAATATCTGGAAAGCTTTTTCGCAACGTCATTCTGCTTTCAACGCTGTGATATCATTTTCCTTTTTTATATAAGGTTAGGTATATGGAAGTGATATGCTAGATGTGATATAGGATGATAAAGAAAGAGAGAGACGATTTTTATCGGCACCTAGAGATGAACCGAATATGGATCCCAAATAAAAAATAAAGTTACAACCAAATGTATGTAAATATGTGTGCAGACGGAAAAGAGGCGGTGTACACATACACAGATTCAGAGCGAATGTAACTTTGAGTTTTTGCGTATATAGAAGTGTCCGTGACAAAATGAAGCGTAGAAGTAGAAAAAAATTGTGATAATACATCAACATCCGCCTATTGTCCAGGTATCTAAGCCTCCAAGGATGAGATACTTCAAACATGCAGGAAGAACGTCGGATGGCAGAGCGGTAATGGAATGCTTTTGTGGTGATGATACGTAGGGAGACATCTCAAAAAAATGGATAGAATCGTTAAATGGGGACACAAGGAGAAGGTACTGGAGAGATAGCAGGAACTTGAATCGTCGGTCCATAACGCCTAAAGTGTTGATGGCTGTTTTTCATATGTAGAGTTGGGATATTTTCCCGCTGACCGGGGTTGTATTGAGTAAGCAGTACCCCAACCAGTGTAGTATAATAAAAGAGATGAAGCCTAAATTTTTATGTAAGTTAGTATAATTATTATTACATAATTATTATGTGTGACGGACATGTAGAAGGATAAAACGGGACCATTGGTGGATGCAATGCGAAAGATTATTGATGAAATTCCCAATGTATATTATAATGGTGCTATGATATACGGTAAAGTCTGCGATAAACTGTTGATGTGCTTGCATAAACGTGACTGCCAAAATCATGCAGGGAATTTACAACACCAAAATATGTTTTCTATTTCATCAGATTAAGACAAATTTGTGATGGTGAATGTGTAGATTTGTTGCCCACCTCTGCAGATTATTTTAGCCATATGTGTATTACGGTGTGTTAATTGTTCGAAGTTTGGTCATATATCTAAGGCATAGTCATTCATTCGCGTCGTGCCGTGGTGGTGTTGTACTTAGTGTTGTACTTCGTTGTGACTTTAAGTTTGAGGAATAATTCCTTTGTAACGATGAGTACACAAGTATTAACGAGAAATAAAGCCGCTAGCGCGTCTGAGAAGGACAAAGACATTAAACTTACCGATATTTATTCCAAAATGTGTGATCTATTTGGTGTGGTAGACCGGCAAGAACAAACATTAAAAAAACAAACCATGTTAATCGATATCTTGATTAACAAAATTGATAGCTTAGAACTGTCGGTAGATGCTTTAAAAACCGAAAACACGTTGTTGGTGAATACACTTAAGGACGTACGTACAACTGCTACGGTAAACAACAATAATAAAAATTCCATCACTGCAAAAAACATCAAACCGATTGCAATAACAAATACGCCTAACAGAGATGTAACACAAACGACATTTAATACAAACAAAAGTAGCAAATTACTGTTTAACAAAAATGTTGATAAATCCACTGCTCAGCCCCAAGAAACTAATAAACGATTAAGGAAATCTTTGGTGGCCGGTGTTAATAAAAACGTTGAAATAAAGGGAGCTAATAAATACGTGCATTACTATGTAGGTAATTTGGATCCACAAACTGAGATTGATGACTTATCAAAGTACCTACTCAAAAAAATTGAGAAGGTAAAATGCGAAAAATTAAATTCTCGTCATCCTGAGCTGTACGCATCGTTTAAAGTATCCGTGCAAGAGAGTGATAGCAGTATAATAACTGATCCCAATATGTGGCCAGAAAATGTATATCTTAATAAGTTTTTTCACAAAAAGTTACATTCGAAGCCACTGAATTAAACACTGATGGAATGATAACGAAAATTATCCATGTAAATGTGCAGGGTATCATTAATAAGATGAATCAAATTGAATATGTTTTACTCACCGAGAACCCTACATTTTTGTGCATATCGGAGCATTGGTGTAAAAAAGAACAGTTGAGTACAATTGTATTTGATGACTATAAAGTTGTTGCTTGTTATACTAGGAGTAATCATATACACGGAGGTTCTCTAATAATTGCACGGAAAGATGTTATCTGCACTGGCCATGAGTTTTTTGTAAACATATCAATGGAATTATCTATTGAATGCTGTGGAATCACATTTAAATCAGGCGATAAGAAATGTTGCTTGTTGGTTTTGTATCGATCTCCCTCTGGATGCGTGAATGATTTTATTGATGGGATCATTTTGATGCTTAACAAGGCAAATCAACTTACGAATGACGTCATTCTTTGTGGTGATCTAAATATAAATTTTCTTACTCAGAATAATGACAGAGATTTATTTCTAGACGTGGTTAAATCTTATAATTTGGTCACAACAACTGATTCCCCAACTAGGATATTTTTAGACAAAAACGGTAGAGAGTCCTCAACAGCTATTGATTACGTATTGCATAATATTGACTATGCAGAGTGGACCTGCAACATTAAAGATTTGAATATAGCTGATCATTTATCTCAAATACTTACAATTGAATATAAGTCAGACACAGTGTGTCATGAGCATACTACTCAGAAATATAGATTGACTAAAGAGGATAATCTTGAAAAACTAACTTTTCTGCTTTCCGGTGAGAATTGGTATGAGGTGTATAACGCTGCTGACATTGATAATGCGTTTCAAATATTTATAGACACATACATTTGGTACCTTGATATTGCCTGTCCCATTATAACTAGCAAATCGCCTACACCTAGCAACAAAAACTGGATTACTCCTGAAATTGTTAATGAGAGCAAATCTCTAAAAGATTTATTTCAGCTAGTTAAATCTACAAAGAACGATCAATTACATAGTATTTACAAGGAAAGGAAGAAAGCTTACAAAACATTATTAGATGTTACTAAAAAAAATTATTATAGTAATGCACTATATAAGTCGGCCAATAAACCGCGGCAAATATGGAAAATTGTAAATAAAGAAATAGGCAGGAACAAATATAAACCTATTGTATTAACTGATGGTAATGGAGATATCTTATCTACAGAACATGCTGTTGAGGTTCTTGGTGAACATTTTAGTAGTAATGCCAATAATAAACTTAGAGAACATTACGGGACTAATATATCTCAATTTTGCACCATCGGTATGTCGCTGTCCAACTCGATTGTTTCTTATGAGATTAGTTGTCTGGAGGTGTCGAAAGCCCTTGCTACATTGAAAAGTAGAAACCATTCATGTGTTAATGGAATCCCAACGTCACTGATAAAATGTTCATCTGATTTTCTGTTGCAACCTCTGCAGCACTTGTTTAACATGTCCATTAATACTGGTGTATTTCCAAGAGTGTTTAAGGAATCACTAATTATTCCGGTTCATAAGCGTGGAACCACTTCGTCGGTTGAGAACTACCGACCAATTTCCATAATAAACGATTTTGCGAAAATACTAGAAAGAATTATCTTTGATAGAGTTGTGAGCTTTTTCAACGAATACAATGCACTTACTGACAATCAACATGGTTATCGCATAGGTTTTTCTACGGCTACAGCCACGTATGCGTTTGTTGACGTCATTTACAAGGCCATCGATTGTAAAAAGTACACAGTTGGACTGTTCTTTGATTTGACATCTGCTTTTGACACCGTGCGACACGTATTTTTACTGGATAAACTTCACTCATTGGGCATCAGGGGAGCTTTGCTGGAGTGGTTTAAGTCGTACCTTTCTGGAAGAACAATCAGAGTAGGATTAAACAATGCAAGGTCTAGCGAATATCAGGTTGAACACGGAGTACCACAGGGTTCAATACTTGGACCCTTATTGTTTATTGCCTTCATAAATGATTTACCTAACTATGTGAAGGTGGAAGGATTGGTGATATTTGCTGATGACACTTCTATGCTTGTGACTTCCCACGACGAGCGGGATCTCTTGTCCGGGGTGGAGCAGATCTTAAGTGCCTTTAGTGAGTGGTGTCTTGCCAACAGTCTGCTGCTTAACACGAACAAATCTGCTTGCGTCAAATTTTATAAACGTAAAATCACTAACATCGACAGATTTGTCTTCCCGAATGGTGATGTATTGGGTGTCGTTGACCATATAAAGTTTCTCGGTGTTTATCTGGACGAGCAATTAACTTGGAACTCTCATGTTGAACACGTGTGTGCTAGGTTGAACAGTGCTTATTATGCGATTTTAAAACTGAAAACTGTGCTTCTTGAGGAGCATATTATGAACGTTTATTATGCTCTAGTCTATTCGGTCCTTTCTTACAATACGGTTCTGTGGGGTAATTCTGTGAATTCTAAACGAGTTTTTGTTCTACAAAAACGAATATTACGTTTAATTTTTAATCTACGCAATGACGAATCTTGCAGACCAGTTTTTGAAAGTGAAAATATTCTTACACTTCCATGTATTTATATCTATTGGTGTGCCGAATACATCCGGAATAATATCAACAAACAGACTTTTAGCGATCATAATTACTCTACTAGGTACGCTCACTTACTCCGCACTGATCAGCATAGGACTACTTGCTTCGAGAAGTCACCAACTTATGCGGGTCAGGCCATTTATAACAGGCTACCATCTGAAATAAAAGGTGCTCGTAACTCTACTCAATTTAAAAAACTGTTAAAAACTTACCTGATGAGAAGGTGTTATTATTCAGTTGAGGACTATCTTATATCATAAATCTATGACTTACACTTCAAACTTCATTTTGTTATTTTTTTTCTTATATACACATTTCTATTTGTTAATTGTTGATTCGTTCATATGTTTTATTGTATGTTTATATAATATTTCGTATTGTCACTCCATTGTGTACAATTTTTATATTATCTATTGCTGTTATCTTTTTGACGATTCATATACACTGATGTACTGTGTCTGACATGAATATACATTATTATTATTATTATTATTATTACTGTACTACTCCTATTGTGTGCTTTAAATGTGCTGAAGGTCATGCTTTTAAATAATGTAAATCAAACACTTACAAATGTATCAATTGCGTAGATAATAATACCAGATATGGCTCTAAATTTTAGTAATCGAGGCAAGTGTTACCAGAAAGCAATAGACAATGCCAAAGCTATTACAGAATATTTCTCTGAGTAGCAATCAATGTTTACTCCCAGGTTAATTAACAATTTCTCGTGCTTTTCATATTTATTAAATATGCGCTGTTTAATAATAAAGTTAACGATTTGGAGCTATTGCTACTCACATATCCTTGTTCTTTTATATGTTTAATAGAAACTTGGCTAAAGCAAATTGATATAGAGACAAATTATCGCCTGGTGTCTTATTTTACTAGAACCGCTAGCATTGGGGGAGGTCATTGTATTTTTGCGAGAAAAGATTTATAAGTACATGAATTAGAATTAGCTAATTTTGTGGTTGAAAAATATTTTGAGGTATGTGGTGTATGATTTTAATCAGAAAAAGATAATAATTATTAACTTGTATAGGCCATGCAAATTGCAATTTTAAAATTACAGTTAAAGCAGAAAAGCATTTATTTAATTGTATAGGCCATCTCAATCTAACTTCAATTGTTTTATTAATTTCCTAGAATACCGTTTTTCTACCCTCGCTAAGCACACGAATGATTGCCTTGTTTACCTCTATTTTAATTTGAATTTTGATACGGACTCCGTGGAAAGACAATACTTAATCAATACTACGGCTGTTGATGGTCTTCCTGCTGCTGTTGAGGAATACACTAGAGTAACTCAGAATAGTTCGTCAACTATAGGCAATATATGTTTTCTTGAAAGACGTGGGAGCCACTGATCTTTATCTGATCATCGCGTCGTTCTTCATTTGCAGCGCGACTTTCTTAAAGTTCACGAAGTTACCAACTGTGATGAAACTAATAAGAGGAAATTTGAATACTACTTGTCAAATGAGCTGTGGGAGAAGTCTTCCGCGTAGCAGATGTCAGTAAAACGTTTACTGTTTTTATGAACATCCTCTGTTGTCATTACGATAATGCCTTTCCCTACAACCAACATCCGTTCTCGAATCAAAGACAAAAACAATGAATGACTGAGGAAGTAAAAAAATCAAGTAGGGACCTACACGATCTGCTCTTCACGTAAAAACGTAGCCTCAACTAAAGGAACTTTACTTGGAATCTAGGACCAGACACAGGGCTTTTATTCTGCAGGAGTCGCATAAAATATAATGATAGAATTTTCAGTAATTCGGCGAATAAACATCGGCGACGTGGAAAATAATTAAACAGTCCGATAACTCGTACCAAAAGTGATCAAAACTTAGAAATAACAGAGAATGATGTCGCTTTCCAAGATCCTAAAGTTATAGCCGATAGATATAGTTTAATAACTTCTTTGTTGATAGTGTGCTTGACATTACATCACACTTTTCCATTGGCCCTGCCGCTGGATTACTACTGACCAAAAGCAATTCTGTGCCTGATCGATTAAATTGCTTTCTTGCGGGACACTCATTTATATCATATTGCGAACACGTTTTCAGAAAGAATATATTACTCAAATACGACAAACTGTTTATGTTTTCTGTAGTCTAGCATTGATAAGATTGCAGAAGAGCCATAGTTTGAACGGCAAATTTTCATACTTAGAAGAACCTAACGAAGGTATGTCATTTTTGTCATTCACATTTCTTATCGCTTGGATTTCAAGAAATTGCAAACCAAAAACGAGGATAGGATAAAATTACAATCCCGAAAAAGATGGAATGAGCTGACTAGTTGATTACCCTGTGCCTGGTGGTAGTGGAACAATCAATGATGGAAATACCGATCGCCGCAAGTTCACGACTATAATACAAGAATAAGAGAATAACTGCATATTCCTACAGCCACTCTACATATAGCAAGCACGGGACCAATTAATCCCAGCATGAAAATTTCTAATAAACTTCCTACTAATTTAAAACACGTCGTAAGTTATAAATCATTCAGGAAAAGTGTTAAAGACTACCTCCTGCAATACATACTTTACTCAAGTTCCTAAACTCGTAATATATTAATTTTAAGTTTATGAATAAATGTTATTTTGTTGATTTGTATTAGAATAACCGATTGGATTACATCTTTCTGTATTAAGTTCACTTCATTAAGTATAAGTTAGTTAGATACTAGCCTATTTTTGATATCCCTAGAGTGTTGACATTATTGGATCCACTGTGTAGTTCAAGGATATTATATGTATTGTTTTATATACTTTGTGGACTAGTTCCGGGCAAATATAATACTCTCATATGATAAAATTGATCATAAATGCTGACTAACGTCATTCTAAAAGGGTTTCATTTTTGGTATATTTGCCGTACTGAAACAACTCTCGTTGTGGTTTTATATTGGGTACCTATCTATATTCTTCCTGTTCCACTGTTATTTTTATAAAAAGCTCGCCTGTCTATTCAAGCGTCTATTTAGCAATTCCCTCAATAAAAATTCAAACCCACGGTGCCGAGTGAAATGGCACGTGAAATTTTTTTGCGTTCTTCAATGGCTTTGCCATACAATGTTTGACGACTGTATAAATGTGTTGGTAAAAGGAATACAAGGCAACGGATATATTGTACCAGGAACCAGCTGGCTCCGCTAATCCCTAACTGGTCGATTGTTATATTCTCGAAATACGATTACTATGACAAAATTAACTTGGAAAATGCAGATAAAAAAGAATGTCAATTCTTATACACATATTTTTTTTAGGCGTGTTATAAAAGTAAGGGCAGATCGTGGCCCGTTCAGGGCCTACTTCCTATAGGAAGTCTCCTTTCTGTTACAAAAAAACATACGATGTTACTAAACATTTCTGAGGAAGAGGAAATATTTTTTTCTTCAATCATTTAAATTTTTGGATTACTTTTTATTCATTTTGCGAAACATGAAACACCTTTTTAGAGCTTTATAATATAAAACACCTGTGTATAAAAGTATCTAAAATGTTGGCAGTGTGGGATGCGTTTTCATTATTTTATTGAAAACGTTCGTTAGAATATTGACGCCATATTTCGAGAAAAACGGATAGGTTATTGGGGATTACTGGCCTCTATTTTTGTTGATTTCAGGGTTAAATATTACAAAATCTCTAACAATGTACTTTCATTACCTAACAGTAAATCAGTCATTCGCAAGGTAATGATTACAAAAACAGACATGTAGTCTACTGCTAGTACAGCACGAACAAATAATTTTGCAAGAAAGAATAAGTTTCAAGATATATTGCGGAACATGTGTGTTAAGGATGCTTTCGTGAAGGTGTTGATTTTATATCTCGGTGACCGGAATGTGTCTATAGATATAGTACTATATTCTAGAACATACTACCATCTATAATTGTGACAGCAAATATGGATAATTTATTATATATTTATTTATTTATTTATTACCACCGGGATGAACCTAGAAGGGTCACATTGCATATATGAACAGCATACATATTAAGTATTAACAATTAACAATTACGCTATATTCAACAATAACAAAAGCAAAAATCCCATTATCTAAAACTACAAACTAGAACCTATAATCCAAAAACAAGAACAAGCGCACCGCAGTTGGTCACCAAAAAAAATTCAATCATTGAGAAATAAATACCTTAATCAGTTTATTAAATTCTGAAATTTCCATATTGAAAACATCTGAATGTGTAATAAACTCGTTTAATTCTTTGACCACCAAGTTCATGGGACAATTATAGCTATAAAAGGTCCCATGAAAATCCAAGGCAGGTAAATCAGTATTTCTGGTATTAACATTAAAAAATAAAAAGAAACAGAGTCGCGGACTTCCGCCCCCATAGAGCCGCACCAGCACAGACAGAAAGTAAACCAACGTCATTATTTTGGCAAGATATGCCAGGCATATTGTAATCACCGGCTATAGAAAATTTGGAGTACGGACATCGCCTTGACAGAAAATCCAAGGAAGATATGTAATGGCGATAAGCATCCGGGCCAGCATCAGGAGGTAAATATACAGTTCCAAAAACATATTCATTATTCTTGATCGACACGGACACAAATAATTCTTCGCAACCATTCGGAGGTACATTAACCAAAGATGAGGACAATTCGGAACGCCCAGCGATAAGGATGCCCCCACCCCGCTGCTTTGCACTAGTTAGCGTATCTCTGCCCTTGAGGTATATGCAGTAATCCGAACAAAATAATTCACTGTTAAGTATCGAATCTTGTAGCCATGTTTCAGTCAAAATAATAATGTTAAATGATTCCAAGTAAACGTCGAGCAGCTGGGTTCGTAAGCCACGGATATTTTGATAGTAAACGCTTAGGTTGTTAGAATTTCTAGATGACGATCTTGGGCTTTTGTGTCTACATTGTCGTGGATAACCGTTAGCATATCTGATAGTTTTACTACGAGCTTGATCATTAATCTCCCTCAACTCAGCCCTAAGCCTTTTCAAATAATCACGCTGCTTCATAGTTAAATCGGCCGAGATTGAAATAGGATTCGAAGGTTAGTTTTTTTTTTAACACTTAATACCTTCAGAACATCCTCCCTGCCAGACAAAGTCACACGGGCGGCAAATATAAGAGTGATAGTAATTAAAGCTTTTTCATCTATCAATCGTTGAGCGCTCTCCGCCTAAGACGGTTCGGGGAGGTTGTAGATTATAGTATTCCGTTTGCATTCCTTGCGATCGTTAATTTGCTGAATGACCTGCTCTATGAAGTGGTCGTTAGGAGACAAACGGACGCTTTCCGCCGCGATACACCAGCGCATGCGGAATGTAAATATCTTTCGCAAAAATCGCATGCGATCTCTTTGTTCGGCTGTAATTCAAAGTTAAAAATTACAAAATAGAAGCCATTATATACCAAAGAAACAGAGGGTCCAAAGAAGACAGAGAGAGGATACAAATTTCACGCAAACGGGCCCGTCTTCGTGACTCACTGAAACTACACGAGAAGGCTGCGGAAAAATAAAGGATAGATAAGAAGTAAAACACAAAAAGGTATAACCAACAAAAAAAAAAAGGAAAAGAAAAGAAAAGACGAAAAACCATAAGAAATCAAAATTTACCTGGTGAATGTTCTAAATAACTACCGAACACTTCAAAAATAAAACACAAGAATGCTGCAGCAGTAGTACTATTCGAAAGATATCAAGATCAGTTCAAGGGTGACGTAGATCACACGTAAGTATGTTAAGAATTACCAGTTAAAACTGAGAAAAAACAACGGAGCGATAAACACGTGCAATGGTGTCGCAACAAATATAATATGGATTATTAAAACCATTGAGTAAAGTAGTAAGTACCTACAATCTAACTTAACAGATAAATATTTCAAACTCCCTTTTGCGTTTGCTCAAGCTTTATATTTTGTTAGGTAAAACTAGAGTACCATATCACTGACGCATACGTGATATTACTTCTGAGAACGGCGTAATAAATTGCAGTAGCACACTTGAAGCCACGGCATGATCAAATCAAAAAGTCCAATACTTTATTCGCATTGCTGTTGATGGAAAAATATGCTGTGACGGTGTATTTGATCAACCAAATTTGACATCGAAGTCTATGATTTCGTTTTAGCGGAAAGCATTAGGATTACTGATTATGCCAAAATTGGATTGTTGATTCTAGTGCACGACACGGTAAAACGTACTTCAACATTCAATTGCAAACTCTTCTTCACGTAGCAATTCTGTATAAAGGTGAGGTTTTTCTGTAATGTGTTGGTATAAAAATCTCTAGTAATTAGTCTGCAGATTGATCCGCATAGACTAAAGCATCATAGCTTAATAAAGATAGGAAGTCATGAGGATATTGAACAGTAGCGGTCTAAGATTGGAGCCTTGCGGTACACCTACATAGGTTCTAAATATATCAGACAATAAACAGCTATAGCCCATATAATTGTATGTGCTCTGAAGATCAAAGCCATCATAGGTTCCTAGGGCTAGGTTCCTTCTACAAAAAAAAAAACGAATAATGACAATTTTTTAATTAATAGTGTGAATCAATTAATTAGTTTTGACAGGTCAGTCCATAGTATATATAGTTGATGTTTACTATCTAAAGCTATGTTGGTAGATTGTACAATTATAACTAAATTCCGGGTTGTAGATACGTATTCCTCGAACAAATCCGTGTTATAATAAAGAATTTACGCTGAAATGGAGAACGTTGATCCCGATAATATTAAGTGTAGCACGCAAGATATTCAATATGAAATCGGGTGTAGATCAGTGTTAACCAATTGGGTGAAAACAATTTGAACATTCGCTTTAATGTTTGTTGGTAATTTTTTTATTGATTAATAACATTTCTATTTCAGTAGTTGGGTTTTGGAACCTTTGGTGTAACAATAACTATCACACTGACAAAAGTCAATGCTAGGTTTTTCCACTATCACCAAACAACAAAGTTGTTTGGTTGTTGTTTGGTGATAGTGGAAAAACCTAGCATTGACTTTTGTCAGTGTGATAGTTATTTCTATTTCAGTTAATCTAACAAGGTCGATGCATTACGACTAATGCATTACGGCATAAGACTTTTTCTAGGTTTTTATTATATTATGCTAGGTTATTGTTTTTGCTTATAATGTAATATGTAATTATCGAGTTGAACATGAATAATGGAACTATTTTTATTTCGACTACTATATACCAGTCAAAGTTTTGGCAAAGGCAACAGACCATTTCCGTATCGGTGATACTGCATTCTGGTCCCCTGCATTAGAGGTGAATTCGATATTAAATTGGACTTGCTAGCAGAAATATTGAAAGTTGGTGATGAAAACGTTATCCTCAATCAGCGTAATGATATGTCCGCATATGTAATCACGGCTGAGGATGTAAGTGTCTAGCCGCAGTTAAGCTCTTGTAGAAGCGGGTATGCATAAAGATATTCCAATTGGATAAGTCGTGATGCTGAAACCTGGAGCGGTGGGCGAACAATGACGAATGTAAATAAGTAACCAGTAAGAACGAGAAAGGGTGGTGACCACCGTATTCTAGAGTAAGTAGGTGTAAAGAGGTGCGGATGGTGGAAAAATCATGATCCGAAGACGGGTAAGACGCTGTATTTGTCGGGTTGGAAGTGACCTTCGTTCTATTTTATAACCATGGAGATCTCAACTGGAAAGTCGACTTATCATTCGATGTGCGGCAGTCTTGCAAGTTTAAAAGAGCAACTATCGCTGGAATGTTCAAAGTAGGCTACGGACTACATGGCTTCAACTGAAGGCTGAGGGACAAGACTGAAGAAGTTTTGCGTTATACGGGAATAGAGTTTCTGGTGTTCGGTACAACTCGCAGATAACAGAAAGAAAGCACTATGTTTTCCAGACTTCGTTGTATAGAAAGGGAGCGCATGTCCATACTTGCATGAAGGTTGTGATTTCTATTACGAGATGGAGCAGGTTGAGGAGAGTGTGCCGTATGCCGTTTGAATCGAGGTTGGAACGGAAGCTCACAGATGGTGTCACGAAGCAACAAAGCTGCGTTATTAGTTTTCCATACAGCGATAGATAGCCGAAGAATTTCGGTTGCGCGTTATTAGAAGGATCGAGAAAGGGATATGTCCACGAATCAAAGCAATAGTTCTAGTGAGATAGCCGTCGATTAAGAATCAAATACAGATGATGTAAATGTAAATAGTTAAAATAAACAGTAGGATATAAGTGTTTATTAGTAGTACTGTAGTTAATCTAGTTACTTACCATTTGTGTTTATTTTTGATTAATTAAATATTATTCATTTACTGCATCTGCATTGTTTATTTGAACTGCTAAAGCGTTACTCTTTGTTTCTACCACCTAATCTTACGTCGATTAACGAAAGATTGATCTAGGTGTTAACTCGGTAATTAAGAATCTGTACAAAAAAACCATTATTTATTATTAACTTAAATTAAATGCAGTCCCTAAAAAAACTTATTATGAAAGACATTATTTACATACGTAATAGCTGACGTATGGAATATAATTTTCTAGACTACTCTTTGTGAAAAATTCTGTCTGGTTACTGGTTCCAGATGGTATTATGTCCAGCCTTGCAGAAAATTAACTTTTGCTTTTAGTGGAACTGTTTCCCTACATATACTTTAACTGGAAAGTAAATGAGGTACCATTCTGTAAAGCGACTCCTTTATTATCTTCGCGTTACCTGGTTCCGTCCAAGCTAGATAAGGCAGAGGTGTTGGCATATAAAGAAGGTAGAAACGTAATGCCTCAATTAGGAGTCTTCAATTATAATGTTTGTCCTCTTTTTTGTTACTTCCGATATAAAACTGCGAAGTTTCCAATATAAAATATAAAATATATATAAAGAAAATGTATCATACATAATTTTTTTTTTTACTTTGTGTCCATACATACAAAACTTCATCGTTCGAAACTAGCATTCAAGAGCAACACCACCGATAGTTTAACACAATATCCCAAATTTCAACCTCCCACTTTAATTGAAAGCACATACGTGTGGAGAAATACACAAACACTTAATATAATCTACGGCCCCATATACAATAACACATTGATGGTATCAGTACAATATTCCGCCCGGTTTAATATATATGCAGACACTGAGACCTGGGGCTGCTATCGCTAAATGAATAGACGTCAATTTAGAGGGCGCCTCGCCAGACTATCACATCAAATAAATTTCGTGTGAGCTTTCTGGTCGGTAAGCTATCGTAAAGCGACGTTTAGTTATTGCGCAATTATATTAATTACCGTCAGCGACATCTGGCTTGTGTATTCTATTTGACAATTGTTGATGTTTGTTTGTGTATATAGTAAGCTGAAGAAGCGTGTGGCACTCAAACAATTCGAGTTATACAGGCATTTGACGTAGGAAGTTTAGGTTCATTCATTTAATCATTCATTTTGATCATTACAAACTTAGCATATTCTGTAAACAATGAATTTTTGTCAATAATTACTCTAAAATATTTAGACCCCATTTTGTGGAAGACGATGTGAAAGTGATTTTGTGTTAAGTGTTAGAAAGCCGTTCGAACGAGTCCCTTTGGTTTCATATAAAATCAGAGTGCCTTTAATATTTAGATTACCAGAAAAATAAGACCATGTTTTGGCAGGTAAGATAAACCAAAATTTCGCTTAAAGAATTAACCATCGCGAAAGACCTAGATACCGTATCTCGTTCTCTCTCTCGCTTTATCCCTTGGTTTATGATTAAATATATATAATCGATCCCTCTTCTACTGTAAAGTGTAGAGGATATTCTTTCTCTTCAGGTTTTACTATGTCGATTTTCTTTGATCGTCTTTCTCCAATACTTCCTGTCCTTTGCTAATATCTCGGCCTGCTTCCAAGATAGTCTCTTACTCTTCAATAATCTTCTTATCTCATTATCCCAAGTCATCCGGGGTCTACCTCTTCTTCTCGTTCCTATTCTTGTAGCACTCCATACTTTTTTGACTTGCCTTCCATCATTTAGTCGTGTTAAGTGGCTCCACCATCGCATTTGTGATTTTTCCACGTATTTCCTAGCACTTCCAATTTTTAGTAGTGGTGGGCACTATCGATAGTCGGACCAACTATCGATAGTCGACTATCGATAACTATCGATAGTTATACTAATATGCTAATGGAAATTGTCTTAACACTAGTATTTTGGTTCATTGTTTTATCATCAAATTCAAATTCAATTTATTGCCATTTGTAAAGAACAATGTATCGTCAATATATACATATATATAAATATAATAAAAATAAATAAATAATAGTGTACGAAAGCGCGTCAACTTCAACAGCCATATCTCCGTCGGAAAGGATATTTTCTAAGGCTGGGCTTCTCACCCACAGCAAAAGAAACAGAATTAAAGAAAAAAATTTGAACATTTTTATATTTATAAACAAAAATTTAGATATTGTTTAGACTATGACCGTTTTTTGAAGCATTTTAAATATAAACAGAATTGTATTTATTTTATATATTAGAATGTTATTTACTTTTTATTTTTAAATTATATTTATTTTCAATTTTATTTTATTTATTTCAATTGTCATACCCATATTTGCTTTGTGAGAATGTGAACGGCAGCATTGAGCGTTTACATATATAATCAGTAAGTTAAATCATTTTTTTTTTAATTTTTAAAATCAAATTTTTGTTGACTAATATATCAGGGATTCAGAAGCCGCTCACTGTAAGTACTTGTCAGAAGACTGCAAAACCAATTGCGCAAATTTTCACATAAACTATACAATATATTACTGTTATGATTGTAACGCAATTAATTATTCTCATTATATTGCAGTAAAATATAATTTATTATGTATCTACACGTTTAGTTATCTTCTCGACTTACATTCACTTACTTTTGGACCATCCATATTATCATCTAAAAGCACTTTTCACGCTATTTTTAGTTATACAAGACAGTTCTCAAAATTACATCTCACGAAAAAAAATTGTTAGACACTATCCGTATATCAATAGACGGACCAAGTCTCATTAATTGGCTAATTTTTATCAATACTGAACTAATCCATTTCTAAATGTTCTATAAAGGATTTACATTATTTTACTGTCGAATATTATGTCATCGATAGTTATCGTTAGTCTACTATCAGCAATTATCGATAGTTCACTATCATTCGATTTCATATCGATAGTAGACTATCGATAGTTACCGATTTTTTTTTTTTTTTTTTTTTTTTTTTCGCTTTCATGGGCAGGTTTAACCCCGTAAGGCAACTCGGCCTTGAGACCTATTGTGCCCCCATGATGTCTTAACCCTCTCGACCCGGTTGTAAACGAACAAACAAGTCCGCGAGTTGGTCGAGAGTTAATTTACTTATACTGGGTTCGTCCAAACGAGCGACCCCTAGACAGCTCCGTCTCTCCCTGTCCACTGCCGGGCAGTCGGCAAGGAGGTGCACAGGAGTTTCTTCTGCTCTCCCACAGTTTCTACACAGGGGAGAGTCCACTCGCCCCATTCGGTGCAAATGCTTATTTAATGAGCAGTGGCCGGTTAGGACTCCCGTAAGAAGTCTCAGTCTGGTCCTGCTCATAGAGACTGCCTTGCGGAGTCTTTCATCGCCCGGATAAAAACCGAGGATTTTACAGTGTCTCACGCCTACTAGTCCATTCCAATAGGAGCGGTGACTAGCAGCGAGTTGAGATCTGACAAAGGCTTTGATACCGCCATAGGAACTACCGCACGACGGTTCTGGACCAGTGAACGGTAGACCACTGGCGCCTCTAGCTAGTTTGTCAGCAATTTCGTTACCTCTAATCCCAGAGTGACTAGGCACCCATCTCAGCGTAATGCTATGATGCTCCGCCAATTCTTCAAGCTTCCTATGGCACTTCAGTACCACTTCGGAAGCAAATTTGACAGCCTGTAGTGCCCTGAGGGCAGCTTGGCTGTCGGAGAAAATTTCGACCGATCCATTCCCATGCGGGCAGTTTAAGATGCTCTCTGCACAGGTCTGGATGGCTATAACTTCAGCATGGAAGATGGAAGTGGAGCCCCCTAAGCTGATGGCTTCGCCATTCGGTTCTCCATCTCTCCAGATCCCAATGCCTGTGCCATTCGGCGTCTTCGAGGCATCCACAAACCAGCGATGAAAACATCGCCTCGGTCTGTGAATGTATGCTTTGGAGACTTCACTGTTGGAAATATCTACGGAGTATTTCCTAGTGAAGCTGAAGACAGGCGGAATCTTGTCCGCCCTAGTGGACAGAGGTACTGTCTGTTCGATGTAGTTGAAAATCTAGTATGGTCTCCAGTTTTGCCAGAGAAACCTTTACGCCCGCTACATTTTACTCTGTAAGCTGCCAGGGTAGCTTCTGACCGCAACACCAACTGAAGCGGAGGAAGCCCAAGAATGGTCTCCATGGCCGCAGTCGGCGTCGAGGACATGGCTCCCGTGATGCCTAAACAGGCAGTCCTTTGGACCTTGCTGAGCGCGTTTACCGCGTAGCCCAGACTAGCCTTATGCCACCAGACTAACGAGGCATAGGTTATGGAGGGTACAATGACCTTCGTGTACAGCCAGTGCACCATTATTATTATAGTTACCGATAGTCAACTATCGATAATTATCGATAGTCAACTATCGTTAGTTGTCGATAGCTCACTATCGATAGTTATCGATACTCAACTATCGATAGTTATCGATAGTCAACTATCGATAGTTATCGATGGTCAACTATGGATAGTCGAAACTATCGATAGTTATCGATAGTCGCTATCGATAGTGCCCACCACTAATTTTTAGGTTCTCCCTTATTGTGTTATTCCTTATCTTGTCCATTACTGTCACATTACCCATTCTTCTCAAGTATTTCATTTCGACTACTTGTATCTTCTGGTGGAGCGTTTCAGCTAATACCCAAGACTCGCAGCCGTGTATCAGAGTTGGCAAAAAAATGGTTTTATAAACTGTCATCTTTGTTTTATTGCTGATCTCCTTTTTGTTAATTAGGCCTCTTTTAATGCAATGGAATAATTTTATTGTGCTAGATATTCTGTGATGGATTTCTTCTTCTTGTTTGCCTGTACTGTCTATTATTGCTCCTAGATACTTAATATTTTCTGCCTGTTCAACTGTGTTATTATTGATTTGGATCCTTACTTTTCTTTCTTTAACATTCGATACAACTATGGTTTTTGTCTTGTTGGTGTTGATTCTCATTCCTCTGTCCTCCAGTTCTTTAACCCATAAATCTACATTGTATTGCAAATTTCTCTCAGTACTTGTGATGGTTACAATATCGTCGGCAAATACATATTCGCTAATCTGGATGCTGTTCATTTTATAATAGCCTACATTTATCTTTTTAGTTTCTAAAGTTTTGTTATCATTTGTTTTTTTTTGTCAATATATTTGTTAAAATTACTAAACCCTTTTTTTTCTAATCTAATAATTTCACCCCCAATAAGTGTTCCGAAGCGGAACCTTTAAGGAGAGAGACGACAAGAGTGGGGAAATTTTGACAATCTTTAGGTAAGTAACGGCCTGATCCGACCAATCGAGAAATAACACCGTGGTGGAGATATCTTTGGCTAAGTACTCAAACTAGCCGCCACCGAACAAAAAGATCATTTCCCCGCAGTGGCTCAATGATCAAAAGGGCAGGTTGGGTTATCTATAAAAACGAAGGGTGTGGTTTCGCAATATTACTGACCACCCACCTATCAGATAAATAACCCATGCCCGTTACTATAGATTAGGTTATTGCCAACAAGTAAATGGTGAACATTTCGAACATTTAATAAGTTAAACTGACAGTAATTTTAATACATTTTCTCATAATCTCATGGCCTTAATGCCTATAATTAATGTAATCAACCACTTAAGTCATACCTAAGTGTTATATGTTATTCAGTTCATTAAGGAGATTTCAAAAATAAAAAAAATATGCAGATTCTTCGATTTAAAAACACTTGTTTAAATATCTACTTTGCGCTGCACTTACATGAATCAACCTGTATATTTCAAATTCCATTCAGAAGCCGTTTCTTTAAAATTAAAAGTTGATGTGTTAGAGCATTTTTGTATAGAAATACACACTATATAGAATTTGGCTCCTTGTTGAACTGAAAAGCATTTTGCACCTTCCCTTCAAAACAAATTAGTCCTAGTAATGAATTTTTGTACTTCGAGACCCCAGTAAACAAAAACCGAATGTGTATAAGATTTTTTGTTAATGCTACTGAACTGAGCAGTAGTAAAGTTTAAGTACTCAGTTATTGCAATTTTTGTTTTTAAAAAGGGATTTATTTGTCGACCAGCAACTATGTGTCTGTTTCTAGCTTCAATTTTATCATTCTCAAAGTTTAACGAAGCGTAAAAAACTAAAACTTCTCAAAATCCCATTTATAAACTAGCTAACATTTTGTATTCAATTTCATTTATATGTCATGATGCCCTTAACAATTTAAATAATTGGGGTAAAACTGTAAAGTATATACCAAGCAGAAAAAGCATTCAAAATCCCCTTGTGTCAGATGCGCGTAGACGGGCACGTTGAGATTCCGCTAGGAATGAGACTATTCCACTCCCGAAGGAACGCTATATTGAACTAGGGATGAGAACGAGCGTTTGGACGCCTCTGGATAATCTGAACCCAAATTCAGATTGGCGGGTCAACTTATTTACGAAAAAATAAATGAATGTCGCTCTAATTACCCCGACTTCTACAAAGTACGTTTCGGTTTTAATGAATTTTTGGGAACACCGACTGTCGAACGCAGAGAATTTAATTAAATGTGTTTCAGATCTTTCCGTTGGTGTCAAATTATCGAAATTCTTAACATTATTTGGTTGAGATGGCGGAGGGTGAACCAATATTTGTAATTAAGGTAATAAACACAATTTATGGATAACATTGTTTCAATAGTAATTTGTCCTATCCTTGACATTATGTAATATACCTACTTCATATTCTCTACTAAAGAAAAGAAGACAATTGTCATAGTCTCGAATTATTCGTAAATAATCTAGAAATCGTATAAGGTTTTTGGAGGAATCTGTTCTCCGTAATTTGACGATTCAGCTACATGTCTATTGTTAGAGCTCGGCACTGAAATGGCTTTTAAGGGATGGCATATAACCTCGTGCAGTTGCAATAAAGCTGCTCTTAACGCTCTTAGTAATCATAGAATCACTTCATGATATGATGCTTCAGTGCCATGATCCCCAGGAAGCGATTATAGTGACGGACGGCTTGATATTCAGATCGGTTAAAAGTGATCGAAAGAACTTAGGAAACAAAATGAAGTCCGTATTTCCTTATATATGGTTGGAGACTATTCTTCCTAATTTATCGGCTATACTAAGCATCTTAATAATCCAATGAACTCTACACGGCAATAGACGGGAATCCATAATCATCTGTGCACTCAAATACATAAAAACATTTCGAGGCTGTCATCCAGTACAGCAAAATATGGCCTCTAATTCTCTCGCAGTAACCTACGTCAAGTTTCTATTGATTGGCTACTGTAAAAGTAATAAACACATGCGCCACATAGGACTGCTAAGCAGCGCACACTTTCGCGCATGTTACTTGGAAAACAAGATGCCAGAACACGTTTTATGTTATTGCCTGACGTTTGTCTAACATGGACGTTCCATCCTTGGTGAGATCAAACACATTACGGCTAGTGTCGGCGACACTTTATCTGCTATACTGTCGAACTTTATGTATGTATATTGCTACGAAACTTGTAAACAATATTTTTAATTTTAATTAGATTTTTCACAACTTAAACAACTGCTTAATTCAATTAAATACCATCCTGAGTCGTCTGTGATACTCTCCAGCAAATTTACTAATAAACCAATTTGCACTCAATTTGCAGGTGGCCCTGGCTGCGAATTTCCCCCATCTGAAATAATTTCGCTCTCCCAACAACGAGAAGGCTCTTACATACAATTTATTTATGTATCACAGTAAACTCTACTCCCTACAAATATCTTAAATTCCCATTAACATTCTATGAAATTTTGTTGTGATTGATTTTTTTATTGTTAACTGATGTATTTTTAAACGTTATATCAAATAAAAAACAAATTAACACACAATTCCAAGTTTATTTGTGCTAGTGTAATTCCAACGAAAATGTGACAAAGAAATAGTCTTTTAACATTTCTTTTTCCCTTATTCAGACTAGAACCAATCCCAATTACATTTAGTAATTTAAATTTTCCGCCAAAATCTTAATGGAATTTCATAACTCAATACGCCAACCTATAAAAACTCAAAACACTTATAGAAGAAATTATACCAAAGAATTGATACCAATTTCAATTACACATAAATATACAAATTTCTAAAATTGACTATATAATTTTGACAGACAGTTAACAAATATTTAACCGTGAAATACCTTGTACGTATTTTGATTTAAATAGTTCAAAAGAATGATAATTTTGCCTACAACAGGTTGATACCACACCTCAAAAGTATACGTTAAGAATTCCTGGATTTATATCGGCTCTCGTGAAGTGTCCCACAGCCGCCAAACGGTTACCAGCTAAATTGCCTCAAACGTTAGATACAACAAAACACCAGGATAAACGTAAAAGAGTTTCAAGGTAACAAGTCTCATATGAATTGTACACAAAACAGGAAGTTCTACCCTTCAGTGTAAGCACAAACACATCATACTTGTAACTCCAAATGATAATAAACAAATTTCTAATAGATAAATGTTTCGAAAAAAAAATACATTACTGCTCAGAAGATCATAAAAGAAGATTTAGTTCTCTTTTATTTTTAACAACCACACATTACTAAGGCAGCTCTCCCGGGCAACCATAATTATAAAAAGCAACGGCAGTTGTCGGAGTTACGAACGAATTAAAAATTTCTCAACAAAGAGCACCAGTTTGAAAAATATAAATACACTACCGTATCCCTGTTTACATTACTAACAACTATACGACAAAGTAAATGCTAGTCGGAATTTACAAAATCAATATACATCGATACAGTAAAAAATAATATTAATATAAACTAAGTAAAATAGATTCTGGTGGTATCAAATTTTTCGGCTTATTCATATTCATTAGAAAATAACAGCAATAGATCCGTTTCAGTTGACATTTGAGCGTAAGCTATAGATGTCATGGCACCTGAAGCAGGTAGTACAATGGCCAATATTCCAGTATCCAAGATTGTTTAAATCAGATTAAGAAGATACCTTCGGTTTTTACACAATACTTACTATTCATTCAAAGTGAGATATATCTTTTTTACTTTTCAGATTTTCTATTGGGATAATTGTTTTTGTGAGATATCATATTTTATTGCAAAGAAATATTTTGTATTATTGTGGCTTCAAATTCTACGTTTTTACTCTCTAAAGAATAGTCCTAAGGGGAAATTACCGGTTCTGTAGCAGTTTGTTTTGCCACTTCTTTTGATGTACCAGGGTAATCAATATGGATACTTTCCAAACGTAGATAACAGCATAGGGTACTTACTTGAGCGAATAGCAGTTATTTCTATGTTCTTAATGAGGGTAAATTCAGAATTCATACGATCTTGCCGTATCATTCACTATAGATAAAGTAATCTTTCGCGTTTCGGCCGCCTTGCCAAACTCCGGACAACCACTGCCAGTGTGGAGCAAAAGGAAGGTAAAGCAAAATTTATTACTAATGGTATAGAAGTTACAAACTGACATCATAAATCGATTACGATTTACAATTAGACAAAACTAGAAAAAAAAAAAAGATTCAATGCAAAGGTAAGGTTCAGTTTTACTCTCTACTAGAATAACAAAAGTAAATTATATTTTAAATACAAACAGGAAGAAACTTAACTAATTAAAGTAGAGAATGTCCATAAATTTAGATAACATGAAAATGCTTCAATCAAGAAGTACCGTCAAACGGGGCACAGTGGGACTAGTGGGTGAAGTGGGATAGTTGCGCAGTCAATTTAAGTTTAACGGTCTTATTAAATACGGTTAAGAATAAGTGTACAAAATGCATTGGTACGCATGCGGGATAGTGTTACGAATTACCAGAGCATGCTCAAAATTTAAAACAAAGGAAAGTAGCAGGTTAAAAAGATTTATATGGCGAACTGATAAAAAATTGATGCAGGGAAATAAAGCAAAGAATTTATAAGTTAATAAAGCAAATATGGAGGAATGAGACAATACCTGAAGAATGGAAATCGAGGATCATGATACCAAGAACAAAGAAGGGGAACACAACACAATGCGCGAATTACAGAAGAATAACGTATAAGATATTAACCACATTGATTCAGGCAAGATTGAAAGTGTTCACACAAAAGATAATTGGAGAATATCAGAGTGGATTCAGACAAGGTAGGTCGATAGTGGGTGCGATCCATGTAATGAAACAAATAGCGGAGAAAGCTGTTACACTTCAAAAACGTAATTTCATATTTGTACCGATTCTTTTGTATCCCCGTGTATAGTTGTCATATGGTATTATTTTCGATTCTAAAAATAGCATCTGCGCATACTTCCGAATATCAGTCCCTCATTCGTCAACCAATGACTCGCTCGCATTCAGTTGCCACGCACACTCTAATTGCGCGTTCGACGTCACGTTATCGTAAGGGGCGTTTGTTGTCATACCGAGGCTATATAAGGACGCTGCAGTTCTCCCGCGAAAAATGTTTCTCATCCCCGACGCCAGATCGACGTTCGATCACCGATAAAAAGCAATAATTTCTTCGCCTACCGCTGCCTTATGGTATAAACCTTGTGCTAATTTTTGGGGTTTAGAAAAAGTATTTCATCGATCGTTGTGTTTTCTTTTTGCGATTTGGGAATTTCGATGAACCAAAAACGTATATAGTACGGATATCAACGTTGTATTTTTCTCCAGTCCTGATCGACGTCATCCGCTCTTAGAAACCTCGCCCTCCAAAGAGAAATTCTTCTCCGCCGATTAATTGTTGTTTTGTATGTATGTAAGTTAGCTTAAGTTTTTTTTTATATCGATATTTGTAACGAACTCTAATTTAGTTTTTGCTTTTTTTTCCTCTATCTTTTACTGTTAAATTCAAGGCCATCGTTGGCAATTTTGTTTCGTGTGTCAATTCATATGTTAATTACTAAATCTAAAATTACAGTTCGTATAATTAATGCATGCTCGATCGAGTAAGTCGTTTTTTTTTTTTTTGTTTTTCGTAGCACACTAAGAAATTGCGCCAATTTTCAAATAATTTACCTCCATGTTTATAACATTAATTTAACTTCAATATTTACATATATGCTTGTTTAACACATTACGTTAATTTCAAAAAACCAACTTGCCTCATCTTGTTTTCTTTTTTGTGGACATTTTCTGAATAACGATTATTCAAGATTTAATATTTAATAAATTTCTCTCTTCCTATTCTTTTTTTTTTTATTTTTATCATTCAGTAAAAGTAACTGCAAGTACAATCCTTTCTTTTTCTCTATTTATTATTCTCGGTTATAGCAAACCCAGGCGACACCGACAGGTAAGAGGCACGTAATGAATCCAGTGGCGCCCCAAACAACATCGGTAGCGGAGGTACCTTCCCGTGTTCAGCAACGCCTTACCTAGTGGGTTTCACCGAACAATAAATAAAATTGTTTTATTTAATCCTTTCCCTCACCTTTCCTGGTACATCGCTTGATTGATTTTTGTTTTCTTTCATTTCTAAGTTAATTCAAAATAACATTCACTTTTCTTTTGTAAGAAATAGTCTCATGCTCGAAAATAGCTACGCTTTTATGATATTTTAGTAAACGCCCTGAGGTACGTAGCATTGGCGTTGGGGATGAGAAAAAAACTCTTACGCGGGAGAACTGTACATTCCTTATATAGGCTCGGTATGACAACAAGCCCCCCTTACGATAACGTAACGTCGAACACCCAATTAGAGGGTGCGTGGCAACTGAATGCGAGCGAGTCATTGGTTGACGAATGAAAAGTATGCGCAGATGCTATTTTTAGAATCGAAAATAATACCATATGGCAACTATACACGGGGATACAAAAGAATCGGTACAAATATGAAATTACGTTTTTGAAGTGTAAGAAAGCGTTTGATTCCGTAAATAGGATGAGAATGATGGAAGATGCGAAGAATTTGGGCATACCTAGAAAACTCATAAGAATGATAGAAATGACTTTGTGGCGCTCGAATGCAGCGGTAATAACACATGAAGGACCAACACAAGAAATGGAAATAAACATAGGAGTGCAGCAAGGAGATGGATTATCTGCGAACCTCTTTAATATAGTGATGGAAGGAATAATACGGAAATGTAATATAAAACGTACAATAAATGAAAAGTCGAGGGAGGTGGTAGCATATGCGGAAGATATTGCCGTGATAGCGAAGAATAGGAGAAGCTTAGAAGAAGCAATAGATGTCATTACAGAAGAGGCATAAAAACGGTTGGAAGTTAATCAGGACAAATCCAAGTATATGAAAGTATTCAGAAATGAAGAAAGAAGGAACACGGGTGGTATACAAATTGTAAACTATAAAATGATAGAAGTAGAAAGTTTTAAATATCCAGGAATCATAATAAACAACAAAACAAATACAACCGAGGGGATAGATGAAAGATTAACATCCGGATATAAGGCATATTACAGATTTAAAACGATAATGAGCAACAAAGCGTTAAATAAGAGAACTAAACTAAGTGTATATGGAAGGGCAATAAGAACGGTTGTATCGTACGTCACAGAATGTGCATGTCTGTCAAGCAAAGATGAAAACAAATTGAAAGTTTTTGCAAGGAAAATTGTAAGGAAAATATTTGCAGGGAAGAAAGTAGATAAAGACCATTGTAGAAGATTAAAAAAAAAGAAGATAGATAGAATACTGAAAGAGGACAATATAGTGAGAGTAATGAAAGCGAAAAGAATAAAGTGGCATGGCCACATAAACCGCATGAGCGAGGAAGAGGTAATGAAGAAATTAACAAAATGGAGACCACAAATAAGAGCAAGATGAATACCAAAGTTAAGATGGGAAGAACAAGTTATCAATCATGTCAGGAACATGGGAATCGCAGGATTGAAAGAGAAAGTAATGGACAGGAAAGAGTGGAGGAAAGTAGCCGAAGAAGCGAAGAGACACGACAACATATGAAAGAGTGGAATGGAGCGACGACCCATTATCACTTATTTAGTGCTTAGAGCCCATGGGGAGGCTTCGATTCCTGTTTGAATGTATAGCCTTGAATAGTAATTATCAGAAAGCCGCCGACTTTACCATTTCTGTTCTATCACCAGAATAGCTATACCATAATTCCATTATTCTATATATAAATTCTCACGTAGTTTAATTTCTAACGAACAACACGCGTAGCATTACCATTTAGTACGCGCGAGTAACTATTTCAAATATTCAATTATCCGCAGTAACCATTAAAGCATCTGTTACGTAAAGATATGCAAATTATTAGTACACAATAGAAATGCCATATGCTCAACCCGATTGAACCTCGACCAAACAATTATTAAATAAAAACTTTAACGGATGCCTACGCTAAAATGAAATTACTATTAGGGTTAGCTTTACCTTATGGTAGAAATGTGACGGTTATAATTTAGTGCAATTTGTACACGCTTACCTCAATTATTTTATAACTTAATTTTATCATAATCTAACAGGCGCTAAGCTGCGTATTACCAATGACATTTTTTTTCATTGCCTTGAGTAATTAATTTTAAGCATCTTAACCTAATTACGTAGGAACTCTATCATCTTGATGTTATCGGACGCAGTCAGTTCCGTAAGGATTTTTTTTTATACAGTGATAAATTTTTACGATTACATGAGGATGTTTTGCTACGTTCAGTAGATACGTGTATGTGTGTGCGTGTAACGGACAGTTTATGCACCGTCTCGTTTCGTTTAATGTGCTTTGGTAAATGTCGGTAGGGACATTTTACTACGCTCATATTTCATGTTTGGAAACTAATATCCGAACTCATAAACCATCAGCGAGTTACCCCGTTTTACTTTGATGATAAATCGAGGTATTTAGGAATGTTCTGTCAGACGGGGTGTAAAAAACATTCATAGAGATTACTCTGACAGTCTGTCTACTTCATTGTCTGTCTATTCCCAGACTTGAAATCAAAAACCTCAATTAAGTTCGAGGTTTGAGGGAGCAGCTGTATATGTAGCTGTTCACAGCCAATATAAGTAAACTACAATAAAAAGATGCTTGGTTTAGATGTCATACAACTTTGAGCTATAATTTCGTAATCATTCTTTTTTTATTTATATATTATTACAGAGTTAGAGCCAGGACGTTGCGATAGTATCAAGATGACATAATATCGGCAAACGCACAACCAGCAAAAGAAGCACCATTCATCGAAACTCGAAACCACTACAAGTCTCATCAGCAAACTGACAACGAACTCCATCGGCGAAAAAATTATTCAAGTCGCTAACTAATAATATGAACAAAAGCGAGCCCAAAACTGACCCCTGGGGCACGCCCTGTGACACCGGCTAGGTAGTAGAGCAATAATCACGATATCACTAGCTGAAATCGTGGCAAGTTACGTGCAACCACTTAAATAATATGCAACCCGTTGCTTTGAACGTCACTCAATCCGTAAAGTAACAGTTTGTGCAGTAAAAAATTATGATTCACACTATCGAAGGATTTGCCAATTCGGAAAAACCGTCCCCCAATGCTATTACCGGCCTCCAAAAGTTTATATATTATATTTGAATAAGGAAATAAAAATATGTACTGTATTTAACAAATTCTTTATTTAATATAGTAAATTCCTGGGCGGTTTTGTACAATTTGGGTGATAACATATTAAATTAATTGACAAACGACGTAATACGCAAAAAAAAAACAATTTGAGGAGACCAAATCGAAAACGGTTTGTAATTAGAAACCCACTGCTGGTCCCCCTAGACCGGAATCATTTTCGCAATCTTAATAATGTCACGAAACAAGCCATTAGAAAGTAACTAATTAATGTTCATTGTAAGCGAAGAAGCTATATATTCAGTAACCTGTCTCAGTATGTTACAAGGAATACCATCCATTCCCAAAAATACTTTCTTGGTTACAACTAAAATTAAATTGCGAATATTCCTCTAATCGATCGGACATAAAAACCACGTGTTGAGAATATCCCCAGCAACATAACATGTGGTTTCTGAATTGTTAGTATGACTTCCCTCAGGTTTGAATTGATTACTGAATAAGATACGTAAAAGAGTAGGAAGTTCTATCAAAACACCCTTGTCTTTCCAAACAGTGTCCCCACGGTTAGACCTACCATGAACCTCCGTAGTAATTAAATCACATTCGCACGTACATTTATTGGCAGCTTTTTTCAATAAGTTATTGTTAAATTTCGTTTTTCAACTATCACATCCGAAGATATGACCTTACTACACCCATTTGAGGATAGAAAGTGCCACTTTACCGAACTGAACCATGAATTGAACTGTCAACGCGTCACTTCCGTTACTTTATCACACTCATCTGCCAAGATCCTGAAATTTGCCTGGGTTAAGTTATCAAAATAATTGTCAAATTAGCCCTCATTCAAATATGAATGATATGTATGCTGAACACTACAAATGCAAGTAAATTGATTTTAGTAAATGGTAATCATGTGGTAGTCGAAAAATATTGTATGCACAACGGCCTCGTTCGGTAAAACATCGCTTTCCGGCATAAATACGTAAATAACTATTTCGCGTCAATAATAAGTTTATAATGAGTAGACACCAATAGAACGAAAATATTCCTAGTTGGAATCCCCAATCTATAGACTCTTCCTATTTTATATACGGTTTCTTAGCTGACAATCGCTGACAACTGTTTTGCGGAGTGAATATTTAGCTAAACTAAAGTAATTACCGAACAAGTTGAAGAAGTACTGAAAATTGTATCATTAACATGGAAGGAAACGAAATAACAGATAATCTCGCTAAGAGAGGGGCTAGAACACCTGCTGTAGGGCCAGAACCTTTTTGTGGGATAAGTAGCAGCATAACACTGGAGAAACTGAAAAATGAAGTAGAGCAGAGAAAATCCAAATACTGGGAGAATCTCCAGGGAATGAGGCAAGCTAAAACTCTTCTGGGTACCTATAACCAGAAAAGATCTGCAGAACGCCTCAACCTAAGTAAAAATAATATTCGGATATTGACAGGGATCCTTACAGGCCATTGTAAACTGAACGGACATCTAAGCAGGCTTGGAATAGCGAAGGAAGCCGAATGTAGATTTTGTGGGGAACAGGACGAAACGTCCATTCATCTACTCACAAACTGTGTTGCACTGTGCAACTCAAGGGCGCTGCACCTGGGAGCATGTGAAATCGAAGAGGGAGAGTTACCTAATCTGGGGCCTTCGGACATTCTGCACTTCTTGAAAGGAATCAGGCTGGACGGCCAGCTGTAAATACAGCGAGAAGAGGGGACACAATAGGTCTTTTAGGTCGCAGTGTACTATCACCCTAATCACACATACATACATACATACATCATTAACACTGAAGTTCTTGGACAACCCATGATTTTACTAATGTCAAGTATTGATATTCTTCCATAAGGAATTAAAAATCACCACAATGGTCTTCTTACCCAAAGAGATAAAAATCTAAACAACTTGGCATCATAATCAGTAAACCTTATAAACCTGTGTATTAATTTCTTTTTTTACCTTCATTGGTTTTATGCAACCAACTTCATTTGTTTCAGCTTACTTTTTAAAATTTTCCTATTTTTTGAAAATTAATTTCCATATTTGACTTAACTTTCTAGAAATTTCAGAACCTCCATACCTCCATATAAATGTATTATATACAATTTTTCTATTCACGTACTTTGAATAATAGACTATTATAGCTGGCGATAGCTATGTAGTCGATAGTATGTACAGTAAACTTGGAACATATTATATTTCAAAAGTACATATAAACTGCAAACAGACTTGTATGTAATCAACGAACTGCCAAATAATGTATAATTAATAATTAGCAAGGCAATTATACAAATTAATAATAATAATAATACTAATAACTAAAAGTATTAGATGAATTAGTACAATCACGTACAAGATAAACACAAAGTAACAATCTCAACATTCATTGGTTAACTCATACAGTATAATTGCAATATATATATATATATATATAATAAACAACGAACCGCAACAAAATGATAGTAACAACAATAATAATGATATGATATACGTTTAAGTTAGTTTTTCGGTAGCTATTGTAAGTATTTTAGAAAGAGGGGTAAAATAAAATTGATCTCGCAAAAGGGGGATATTGAATTAAACGCCCGTGACATAGACACCATCGAAAAATTCAAAGCGAACTTAAGGCGAACGTAGGGAATGTAGAATGTCAAGGTTTGACGGGAGGAAGGACGGGGTATAAGAAATTGAAGTTGTGATAATAGATTTGATGAATCAATCTTAGTATGGACCAAGTTATAAATAAATTTTATTAAAAGCAGCTGGCGTCTCACTTCCAATGACTCGATGTTAAATCGTCCAAGTAGAAGCTGATAGTCGAAACCGCGACTGGGATAAGCATTTTCTTCCTTATACCATAAATATTTTAAAAACTTCCTTTGTACCCTTTCAACAGCTAACTTATGAGAAGCGCAGTAGGGATTCCATATCATGCAACCGTACTCTAGTCTCGATCTAACATAGGTAAAATATAGAAGCTTGAAGGTGTTTATGTTGAAGAGGAAGCTGTTTCTGATCAAATATCCTAACATTTTGATCGCAGAAGATATAATAGTTTCTCTCTGTGTAACAAACGTGAACGATGCATCAAAGTAAATGCCTAAATCCTTCACCAGTGTGTTCCGTTTTTGTAAAGCTTACGACTTTACAGTTTTCGATATTCAAATGAAGCTTGTTTAAAGTACACCAGTCATCAATCTTGTTTAGTTGTTGTTGTAGTGAAAGACAGTCAGATATGCACGTCACAGAAGCAAAGATCTTAATTACATTTTTTACTGCCAATGCTCTCCAGTAAATCATTTATAAATAGCAGGAACATTAAAGGACCTAAATTGGACCCCTGCGGTACTCCAGAAGTGGCTCGGTAAATGTATGATTGGTGTCCATTATATGTAACATATTGCGATCTATTTGATAGATACGATTTGAATAATGATAGTAGTGAGTTACTGAAGCCAAATGTCTTGAGCTTTTCCAGTAGTAAGCAGTGGTCTATATGGTCAAATGCTTTGGATATATCTGTGTAGATAGTGTCTACCTGGCCTGTTACATCCAATATATTATGCACGAACTGACTGAATTCGGCTAAGTTTGTGATAGTGGATCTCCGCTCCATGAATCCATCTTGATGTTCAGATATATAATTTTTAACTGACGGTATATATGTGAGTAAAGAACTGCTTCAAACACCTTCCAAAGGTATTTAGTATTGATATTGGTCTATAATTTTGAACCATTCTTTACCACCGGACATACCCTCGTACACTTCCACAGGTCAGGGAAGGTCGCTGTTGACAATGCAAGAATGAAAATTCTTGTTAAGGGACTTGTCAGAATACATCTACAATCACGTATCAAGAAACTTGGAACGCCATCTGGGCCAGCCGTCATCTTATTCTTCAACTTTCTGATCGCTGTATCAACTTCTGGTTCCGTGATAATGGGAATATTAAGGAAGGGAGAGTTATTAAAACAGATAGGTGAATTGATGGTGATAGTTCCATCCGTATAAACGCTGCTAAAGTAAGATGTGAGGTTTCATAGGTATTATCCCCGTAAGATATTGAACCTGAAATTCGAGATTTTTTTTGCTTGTTATAAAAAAAAGACCAGAACCTTTGGGGATCGAGTGCAATACAATTCTCCACGTTAATGATATAACCGTTGTAGGCCGTTTTTATTTGCCTCTTTACTAATGCTCTAATGTATTTATATTGTGCTAATGAATAAGAATTTTGAGTTTGTTTATAATTTTTAAAATAGTACGCTTTTAATTTTATGTTATATATAATTTCGGATGAGTACCAGATAGGATATCGCCTGTTCTTTTTTTTTATATAAAGACATATTGATCAAATAAGGAAAACAGTTTTTCGTAAAATTTTGAATTTATTAATATTAAAAACTGTTACAGATATCATATATATTAAAACCGAACGTAAAACTAACGTAAACTATTTCTGAACCTTACTACATACTATATGTCAAAGAACATCCCGTCTGAAGTTACCGTTACATTCACTTAAAACTAACATATCAAGTTGCTATATTCAACATAAAACAAATTGCAAGCAGTATTCACCTCGTCCACATTACTTAAAAATGACCAGTTTGTCAGCAAATTAATACATACTGAATCAAAATTCGCAATCTTTATAGGTAAAGTGCCATACTTATACCTAAATAGAACATAGCTACTATTTAGAAACACTCCATATTGCATAGATCGCTTTAAGATAGCTTTCAAATCAGAAGCAATAAATCTTCCATTGACAGAAACGGAAAAGTCGGTAAAGCAGAGCATTTTCCTCAATGTTGCTATGTATTAGAGAGTATGCCTTCACTGGTCTATGTGAAGGCATAAGACAAGAAAGGTCACTTGTAATGTTTAGCGGGTCAGCACAGCGGTAGTTACGCCAGTTTGTCAATTTACATAGAGAGCGCCACTGCAGTCATGGGCTCCTTTTTCTTACATCGTTTTTATTTACGTGCTTATTAATTCAAATAAAATGCTGCAAAATATTATTTCAGAGTATAGTTGAAATCGTTCCTGAAAATTTGGACAACGGTGCGTTTAAAATGAGTTGTATGAATTCATAGTTATTTTCAAACAGCGCCATCTAACAAAAATATCTGAAATTTATGCAAAATACACAAAGATTTTGTAAAACCCATGCAAACAGTGTTAGTCAATTTTACGAAAGAAATACATCAGGTTTACCTCCGCACAATATGAACAACAACTTTCCTTTGATATTTTAGATTAACCAATTTATTGGAAGCAATCATAAAGTTTTGTAATAAAATCGTCGAGTATGGTTTTACTTTGATATTTCGAATACAAATAAATTAGAGTAAATCCCTCAAGGACATTCAATTTTCTTTTATGTTAGGCAGAGAAAAAAAGACACATTTTTTATTAATTTCAACTATCATTTGTCTGGCGGGCAATTTCATTGGAACGCCATCGCCATATGTATTAGCGTCATAACAATGACATACTGGCGACATTTCATCTCAAAGAGAGGACAATCTCCGAATAGACCATAGTTATCCATAGTAACACGCTCTAGCGACGAAAGGCAATATTCTACGGGCTGCGAAGATTTATGGTGTAAGTAAAACGTTTTCAGATTTTTAGTGTCTGCGGGTTCGCCCACATAATACACGCGAACTGTCCCGGGACATGAGAGTAGCGCGACGAAAATTGATGGTTCTACTAAGGTCAGGAATTTTAAACCGGATTATATGCATTGCGCAATTTCAAGTGACATAGATATCACGGATAAGCGGAATTCATTTCAGCATCAGGGGCTTTAAACTTATTGAAATAAGTAGCTTACCGCAATGGCGTGGAGCCGCGCAAAGGAAAATCCCATGGAAACGACTGGCTTCAGTATTCGCCTGCAAATATATGAGGCGCACTGAAACAGTAAATTTGATTGTTAGAGGTACGACATCATTTCCAATAGGATCGTATAATGACTTCGACATGTAACTACCATTCAAGCATAAATATGCGCATGAAATTCGAGTTTATTGCGTTCCTTCCGCGCTTTATTGGTCGTAATACGTGAATATATGTTTCAGTTCTATCTGAGAAACATACATTTTATGGAGTTTACCGTGAATTACTAATATATTATTTCTGGTAGTTGTCAAAAAGTAGCGCTACTGCGATCGAACTGGCGTAAGTAAAATAATTATTGGTGGAAAAGATATGCTTTCCATAAATATTTATCTCACAGTGTATGCATATATCTAATAAAAGGTAAGCAGGAGGCAAATATGGGCTAAAATTCGGTGTTTTGAAAACAAACTACGTGGTTACCATCCTGTAGGGGTAGGGCATGAATCATCAGTTTGCTCTTGCCAGTAGTTCTTCTCATGCTTCAAAACTACCTATAATGGAATTAATGTAAACTGAATTACAAAACACGATATCTTATAAACGCCAGAATATAACGACGAATTTCTATAGCAATTGGCAACATGTTCTTATTATGTGGCTTATAAAAACCTTTGAGTAGATCCGTCATATTCGTGACATATAGCAAAAAGGTTGTATCTTATCTGTTCAATTGATATTCACTGGATGCCCTCTCCATGTTTCTATGGCGTACCAGACTTTATTTTGTTGTGTTCTATTACGTTAGCTTCGGTTCTTCATATAGGAGTTCCTGTTTACAAATGCTGTTAGGATCATACAACAGCGTATTCATCATTGCTTCCTTTCCGTCTCTGGATGGAGTTTTTGTGAAAGTAACGGTCAATCTTTAGTTCTTTCATTTAAAAACGAAATGAATTTTCTACGTAGGATTCCATTACTCCAGGTTATAATAGATTGCTTAAATACTTGGCAACAAAATATGTTCAAAATTCAAGGTACTTTCTATTGAATTCCAAAGAATTTCCGATTTGTACATCCTTTGAAGATCATAAAGTCCTGGTCGAAGAGCTTCTGAGTTCGTATGTTGCAGTAGTTCTTGGGCAGGAATCGGTGCGTTTCTGATTAATAGATTTGGTTTTTGAAAGACTGCTGGTTTTCTTGTGTCAGGTAGATATCGAACTTTTTGAGTATAACCGCCGTAATTTATGACAATAGTGCCTCTGCCTTTATTAAGTCGTAATATTAAAATGTTTTTGTCTTTTCTTTACTCGTAATGTCACTCTTTGTTGTCTTCGCATACTGCAAAATTTTCCATGTCTAACGACGAACCTTTTAATCACCAACAGTACGAAGTTGGATCTCAGCAGTAATGTATGTAAATGGTAAAATGGATCATCAATAACTTTGTAAGTTGTTTGTAGCCGGATTATTAAATATAAATAATAAACTTTTCCGTGAGGTAGCGATTTTAACATGTATTTTGCTTAAATCTTATCATATATATTGTTACGAAACTTGTAGACAAATATTTTAAATTTTAAATTAAATTTTATGAAGTAAACAACTGTACTAAATACCATCCAGAGTCATCTGTAATGCTCTCAACAACTTCAGAGATAAATCAGATCTCAAGGGATAGAGAGCCGTGGCTGTAATTCTACCCCACCCCAACGGTTTCGCATCTACTCTTAACGAATAGGAAGAGGGACATATATCGCTCTGGCCAATACTCCTTATAATACCCAATATAGCATCTAATATTTAAGTATTTTTAATGTGATTGTATAGTTATTAATTAGTGATGTTTTTCTATACGTTATATTAAATAAGGAAACAATGTACAAGTGAAATTAATTTATTTTAATAAGTGTCCAAAATGAAAGAAATAAAATTTCTACAGATACTCTCAGGTAGGTAGATTCATTTACTATATAAGAAAAACTATTATAAATATTTCTATTATCTCAATTCAGACTAAGAATTTCAATCTGTCGATTTATAAGCATAAGTAAAATTCAAATTTCCCACCGAATTCCCACCAGGTGACCATTAATATTAGTCAATGCGCCAACTCAATCAACATACAAATGTGACAAGTAGTACATAAATGAAACCCACATAATCATGACTAAACCTCACGTATACAAAATTACTAGGTTTTACAATTTAATACATCAACAAAAATCTAACATTGAAATCTCTTGCACGTATTTAAAGAATTAAGAATTCAAACGATGATGAAATCGCTTACTGCTGGTACGAACAACTCCTCCAATATAAATTCCATATTCAATCAATCATTTCAGCCCCCCCCCCCCCCCCTCCCCACAGTGTACGGAAAACGCCAGTAGAATCCTACAGCAAGAATTGCCTCGAATGTTGACCTTCAAAACCCGAGGATTAGATTAAGAAACACTCTAAATCAACAAATAACTAGATACATACCATCTTTGCATAAAACACGTAGTACTCTCATTCAAACTAAGTAAATTACAGCATTTTTTGAATTTTATATTCATAAATAAAACGAATTTCTAAATAAAAGTTTCGAAAAGCTGCTATACTCTCAGGAAAACCAAAAAGGAAGCTCCCTCTCCCATTTGTTTTCAACAAACTCATATTTCCAAGGCAAAACTAACCCGGCAACCGGTTTTGACAGAAAATTGCTATGGAAATAAACAAAGCCCTGTCAGATTACTAGGTTACGAAAATTCTACACAAATATCTATTATGCCTTTTTTAAATTTCAAACTTTAAAATACTTTTCTACAATTATTTACTTACTAATAAAATGCGAAAAAATAGTATAAACAAAGCTCGTAAGAAAAGCAGTTTTACTAAACTCATATAGCTTTTAAGTTACCCGCCGGCTGCGCTCGCTCGTACTCAAAAGCTGTATTCGTTTAGTAAAAGTTTGCTTTTCTAAACTTCTTGTTTAATATTATTTCCTAACTAACTAAATATTTTTTTCGCATTTTTACTGTTATTGTGCTTTTTTACTAAATTCAAAATCGTGTGGTTGACACTTGTTAGGAGAATATTGTAAAATGTCAATTATTTTCTAGAAGAAAAAAAAAAAAACAATCTTGCAATAACAGAGATGTAGTCTTCACAATGAGCCTGAAAAAATCTGACTAGATTGATTTTTCTTTTATAGCAATGCAGTTTTATTACATATTTGAATCAGCTCTGTCATTCCCTAAATGATAATTAAAAATTTTGACATCTTAAACGAACAACTTTTCAAAGAGTCTTTGTTAAACATATTATTCCAAAATGTAAAATAGTTGTATGCTTAAAATTTAAATACGCTTACAAACAATTCCTTAGATCATCTAACGGTATATAAAATTACTAATAAACAAATACAAGAATTGCGGATGTGTAACAACATTCTATGCTGTTTGAAACAGTTCTCAAAAACACATTAAATTCGTTTTCATTTGGGTGTTCCAGACTTTTCGAACGTATTGCACACTTCAAGAAATATACTTAGGAATTCTCTCCTCGTTTGTGCTGAAAGTTTTGTTGTTCCTTTAGGTATTTAAAGTTTGAAACCTGAGGCATTTCTATTTGTGTAGCTACAAGAATTCGAACTTGAATGTTTAACTATTTCAAGAGGGTTTCGTAACTCAAGTACCCTCCTTGTGCAGTATCAGGGGACATATCTTACCAGTGGTCGAACGGTACACTGAGGCGGTTTCCGTTACACACAAACTCGATTATATTATATACGGTCAACTGAAGCCAGTGTAAAATAAGTTTATCCAAAAATTACTTACCCAAGTACCACTCACAATCTAGAAATATACTTAAACTTACGCTGCATGAAAATTTGTACAAGAAAAATGTAAATTTCGGTCTACGCACTCTCCTGTTAGTTAAAAGAGACACACTTTTCGATTTCTGTGTTGGCAATAACTTTCATCCGGAGCAATATGAAATTCGCTACTCAAAAAGAATTAGTAGTTAACATTTTTGATAGACTCTGGTATTCTCATCGATCCTTACATGCTTTCTGGTGAATTTCAGTTTAGTAGGTATCGAAGTTATTGATTTATACTAATCCCGGCGGGATTAGAAATTTAAATTTGGTGGAAGTTTCGGCAACTTTAGTTAAAAACACCGATAATAATTAGCTGAATATTAAGTAAAAGTCCGTTAAAAAAAACCTTATTATTTTAAACTATAATATGGTCACCTTTATATATGACAATAGAAAAAAGAGGATGCGTTCAGATAAGTATATTGAAAAATGCCCTTGAACATAAATTTACTTAATATAAATTTCTAGAATATTAAAGCTCTATGCACACATTACCGAGCCACTGCAGGGACGTGGCCCGTCAGGGAAAGAAACAAAATATAGTTGCATGTAAGTTGAATTAACGCACTGCCACGGAGAAGTGCGAACGTGGCAATTCAACTTACATGCAACGATATTTTGTTTCTTTCCCAGACGGGCCACGTCCCTGGAGTGGCTCGGTAATGTGTGGATAGACCTTAACTTGAGCGAATTATTTCCTGTGAAAAAATAGAATAAATTGATTTTCTAAACGTAATCTTTTTCTCGAGAACTACTATAGACACAATACTCACATTTCAGTTTTCTTGTACTATAGACATTCATTATAGTATTTTAAAACACAAGTGCCACAATGACGTTTATGTAATGCAAGTACAAGTTTGAGATTCAAAGTACGAGCATTACAAGTCATTGTGGCACACGTTTTTTACAGTATTTTTTTCTAATTTACACATTAATCGCCTATATTACGTTCCGGCAAGAGTCTCCCGCTAGTGCATTAATATCTCATTACAGCCAGTGTGCGGTAATATTCATATCAGCACTCACACAGTCTTTTGTTTTAGCTTTATTGCAACATCCAATTAGAAAAAAGCCATTTATAGTTAAAATGTAAAAATTGTAGTTTAAGGAAAGAGAATGTTAAAAGATATTGTTTAGAAAAAAAAATAAATGGTCTTGCCACTCAAGCGTATACACGCACCGATTTTTGCTCAAATATTCCTGATTTTTCTATTAATATTTCATAATAACTTAAAAAATTTTGAATAAATATCCATCCATCCATATCAAATATAAATATATTGCTATACTCCTCCTTTTAAAATGTTGGTGCTAAGAACTTTTAACTTTTTCTTTAATATAGGTACCATGAATCGTTATAAATATTATATAAAATGTATTTCCTCTTTCAGCCATAAACAAACGTTCATCTACATTCCCCTTAAATTTATAAAATTATAAGCCAATAGTAAATGCATATTAATACATGGAACTACGCTCCAACGATGTCTTCAGAAACAATGCACTTCTCCCACCCAGATTCCTGCATGTATTGTGGTATTTAGTCTATTTCTGGACGTGGAGGAGGGGAGTGTTACTCCTGTTTTAGTGTTTCATTAAAATACTTGCTATCATGCTAATGATTCATTGATATTTATATTATTGGCATCTACGCGACTTGTCAACCTCATCGCTAATAAAAGAGTGACTTTTGCTAATAAAATGTGCTATTTATTAGCAAAAACATATGAAAATTCCTAGGGAAGCAAGATCTTCAAAAAGTAGGTTACATTACATGTGATAAACAAATTTAAACCCTTTTGAGTGGAAGATTAATATTTGAAATCGATAAATTTAACCAAAGATTTGTTATGTCAAAATATAAATTAACAGCGAATATTTAGAATTTGTCGATAAAACGGAAATTTTTAAAAATCTCGTTAAAAAAACATTGGGCGTGATTTCGGGGATCAGACTGGCCGTTAATTACGGAGTACCGTTGTGGAAGCATCTCACAATTCTCGTACTGTAGGCGATTGCCAACCACAGTATCTTTTATACGATATGACCATGTGTTAGCATCAAATAAATATTATATAGCCGCGTGTACCGAACACAGTTTACTTTGAGTAAGAATTCAAACAGTTATGAAACAAACGCAGCGCATCTTTACGACAATTTCTGTAGTATGATATATTTGTGTAGCTAAACTAATTATAAGTATCATGGTACTCCTACTATATAGGTGTAAAACTTTGTTATCATATAGTTTCAGATAATTCCCAAACATTTTTAATTGCTGATATTAAACGGATCGTGCATTAATATGTACAAATATTTTTCTTTTCCGTTTTTCCAGTTTTCTCTGTGCCCTGCTAGTAATTGCAAATAATCGTACACATCATACAAAAGTCTTGCACTTCATCATACGCAATTTATTATATTTACTAGTTGTAAAATATCGCAAAACATTATATGTACCATATTTTCTAGGAGATTGTCCTACAACTCTTTCCAACAATTTTATTGCTCTTTTTGTATCTGTGGTATGAGAAACTGCAGTGGGTTATTGTAAAATTTTGTAAATACAAGAAACTGTTACTACAATTTCCGCCAAACAGGGAAGTGTTAATTTTACTATATGGACTTTTCTTTGTGTAGATTATACAACAAGCCATAAACATAAGTAATTTTTGCTGACTACTGCTATTCGTAATACTTCAGCTCAAATCTTGCTTGGCTTTATGCTCCTCCTGTACATTACGAACCAGAAATTAAATTCCTGCCTATTTTACGACAGTCATAATTTTTCAAAGCGGGGGATATATTAGGAGATAAATTTTAAGTGGTAACCACACAATTTTGTCGTTTTTTTCTTTTTTTGGGTTGAAGTGAGCGCTTCGGCTACGTAGTTGCAGTTTGTGTACACATTCCATACAAACATATATTTCAGCACAATTGTATTTAACTTTGCTGTTAGAGAAAACAAAAACATATTAATTACAAGTGAGGAAATGGGACATTGCAAGCAATTTAGATATAAATCTAGGCATTTAATTTAAATATGGTAATTCTTTCTTCTGTTTTGCTTACCAGACAGCTGGAGTAATAACTGACTATAGTCCATTATGTCGCTTTTGTATATCTGCCAGTTATGTTATGTTTATTGTATACAGAGTATTGCCAATGACAGCTTAAGTGAATAGTAATTAACAATATAAATTTAAATTGGGAGCGCGAAAAAATAAAGACGCAGTTGTGATAAATTAGTCTGTGTAATATTTATCATCGTACTCATAATGTTGTTTAGAATTAATAACTTTCAATAGTTCACAGCTGACAGCTAATATCCTGCCAGTAATTCACAAAGCTGTCAGTTAATAACCTTCTTTCTAACATTTCGCTTTTTAATCTATATTATTATTGTAAGAAAGAATTAGCAGCAAGCTAAACGAAATAAATACAAACAAATATTTCTGTCAGAAGAATCAGTAACGTTTAATATTTAATGATTTGCTCATACAAATACGAGTCCGGCCTTTAATAGGGTCGGAAGATAATTTTTGTTGTTTTTTTTTTTTCTTTAGGGCCGGTATTTCAATGTCATAATAAAATTTCCAATAAAAGTGATTAGTTGAATAACTGAAATAACCTTACATTTTTTTCTATATACAGGGTGGGGCACCACATTCGCGTCGGTTTATATACGAAAATCGGTATAATGTTTTCAAAATATTTTTATTAGGGGTTATGCGGATTCATAAGGAGCACGTTTTAAAATTGTTTCAAAATATACAGAGTGACACAAAAAAATTACACACCAATGTTATAAAGATGCAATGCCAAAGCACGAACTAACTAACGCAAGTTATTCTTACATTTCCTATAGCTTACTCAATCCGTTTCTGAGATAATTAACTATTCTTTAAAATGTAAACCAAATTTAAGAGGTGTTTCTGTCTTATATACTTAAGCTGAATATTTTAAATTGCATTTATTTATTAAACAAAGCACTAGGCTTGACGATAAAATTAAAATGATGCTTAAAAATTATACAGGGCAAATAAAGCCTTTTTATTTTCACTATCATTAAAGGCAAATACTTAACTTTCTTATTTTAAATGGAGCAGCCTGTACTTATTATGTTATTTAGATTCTAGAGTCAACGGTCTTTAAGATTGTATAAAGGCTTTCTATGCCTATCTCTTATAGTTTCTTAGTAATTTAGAATTTTATATTTCAAATACTAATGCTTAGCAATTTATTTTTCAATAAACAATATTTATCAGCCTAATTCTTAAACTGTTTTTCTTACATGCTAATTAAAAAGTCATAACTACACTGAGAAAAATAGATAGTAACAATAGGGACAACTAACTTTATAGTTGGTTGTATTATAATTATATTAGAGCGTACCATCTTCCTAATAAACAGTAATACATGGATGAAAACTGGGTACTAGATAACGTATTGTTGTCCTTGAGTTAATATCATTCATTATATTTATAATACGTGGTAACATCTTTTTTTCTCCGTGTAGATAAACAACAAATATATTAATTTTTTAAAACCGATAAACTGATATGCCTAATAAAAATACTAAACGTTTTAACAAATTTTCAAAATTGTGACCATCATTTTCAATGCATAGACTAACTCGTCCTCGAAATGGATCTGTTAGTTTAAAATATTTGGCGTTATACTTCAAAACGCCATTCTCGTTGGTTCTTTCATATTGTCGGATGTGGTGGTGTATCATAAACAATATTTTTCCTGTATCCTCACAAAAAGTAAAAAGAAATCAACACTCGTTAAGTCTGGGGATCTTGCTGGCAATTTCTACGCACCTCCGCGCTCTATCCACCTGTTGGGATGCCGTCCATCTAATACATTCCGAATGTATATTTGGAAGTGTGCGGGAGCGCCGTCTAATTGTAACTACATTCTTTGTTGAAATCAAGAGATATATTTCCAAAAGTATTAAAATTAAATTGTAAATTGTTTCTTATAAATTCCAGGAATATGGCGGCGTTTAAGTGGTTATAAAGAGGTATGGAGCTATCACGCACTCTCAGTTACTCTGTTTTTTTTTATACATAAAATACACTTCTTGTTCTCCAGATAATTTGCAACAAATTTTCTAACAAATACTTATCAAGGATTGAGCATAAATAAAGCAATTTTCTCCACACTCCCCAATTATTAAAATCCTCTCTTCTTCAAAGCAATTTCTAATTTGTAAATAATTAAAATGTGTTAAGTACTAGCAAGTTGTGTCACTGTCAAATGACTTTTGTTTGTAATAAATAATAATCGCCGTTTCATCCGAGCCTACTTTTGAAAAAAAAAAGTGGCTCAATATTAGTATTTGAAATAGAAAATTCTAAATTACTAAGAAACTATAAGAGAGCCACTGAAAACCTTAACACGATCTCAAAGACCGTTAAAATTAGAATTCAAATAAGATAATAAATGCATACTATTCCATTTAAAATAAGAAACTTATTTGGCTTTAATGATAGTGAAAGTAAATAGTAGGTTTTTATTCACCCTGTATAACTTTTAAGCGCCATTTTAAATTTATTGTCAAGTCTAGTGCTTTGTTTAAAAACTAAATGTAATTTAAAATATCTAGCTTAAATATTGTAAGACAGGCACACATCTTAAATTTTGGTTAACATTTTGAAGAATAATTAATTATTTCAGAAACAGATTGAGTTAGGTATAGGAAACCTAACAGTAACTTACCTTTATTTAGTACGTACTTACAAAATATGACATAATATATAGCGTGTTCCATTTAAATTTTCATAACATCGGTGTGTAATTTTTTTTTTGAGTCACTCCGTATATTTCAAAACAATTTTAACACGTGCTCCTTATGAATCTATGTAACCCTTAATAAAAATATCGACGCAAACGCGGTGCCCCACCCTGTATATTATCTAAATTGATATTAAATACTTGAGATTGAAATACCGGCCTTTAAAAGAACATTTTAAAATATCTGTAAGTGTGTATTTTGGCGAATTTTAAGTAAACAAGCGCATGTCACATGCGTTAATACGTAGGCATGTCTGTATCTATTCATAGTTACAATATACATACATGCTGCCAGAAAACTAATGAAATTATCAGCCTATTCATAATTTATGCTACAAGTTTAACATTTAATCTCAATATTGACTCTGCTATTATGCGATATCTTATAATTTTTCTCATATTGCGTGCAGAGTGTCTGGTATTTCAATAAACGTAGTTACAAATATTTATGTAAACAAAATTCTTTTACATTCTAAGCTCAATTAGATATAATTATAAGCATATATCTCTCTCTAATCGCAGTTATAACTGTCGAACCGAATAAATAAATATAATTAAAGAGGCACTGTATAGTTACACACTTTTTATTTCATTTCATTATGGAGATACCTATACGACAGACCGCTACATGTATTTTTAGCTTCAAGAGTGAGTGCGACAGTATGTTTTTATTATATGAAACATATTTCAACACAATGGGTTTATAGCACTTGAATATTTATCTTGTAACATGAAGCATAAGTGAATATTTTACGGAAATTTTTAGGTACATTGGCTTCAGCTTTTGTAAATTTTGGTTGTGCTTACAGAAATACATGAACTTAAAAAAATAATTTGTTTTCTATATAGTATTTAATGTAAAATAAGCTTCTATATATTTAAGAAACGAAGTAATTACAGTTTGAAGTAAAAATTAAATTAGTTTAAAAATATAAGCCCTCTTTTAAATCTGGTCTTGACAAATCTTGTAAGCCAGTGGATTTAATTCGTGTTTGTATGTAAAAGCAACTAACTAATTCCATAATTCAACGTGATATCAGACGTATATTTTCAATTCAATAATGAAGATGTGTCGCTGTCAGATAAAGGTATTAATGTATTAAAACGGGTTGAAGCTGCTTGACAACGGCTGGTGTTGGTGATCTGCTAATTATAGTAACGGTAGAGCAGGGAGCTGTATCTATTGCTGCTCGTCTGACCTGTCCCCTATGTTTTTAATTACACATGTTTGATCATAGGTATACTGCACTGCAATGTATATTTTTACTTGTTTTATTTTTGTTATTGAAATAAAGTTATTATTTATTTAGTTTTTTATTCAAAGGATTAAATCATTGTGTTTACTTGAATTACTGAATTTTATACAGGTCTAGGTTTTATTAAAGCGATTATCTTGAACGCAAATTTTCCTTATTGTTAGTACATACCACCGCGAGTCAATGTATGTACATCGGTCGCGTACGTAGTCGCAATGTTCAGGCAGTCCTTATTAATTCTGTACTTATTCAAAAGGTGAAAGAGGTTAATAATTATAGACACCATTGTACGATTCTCATATGATGTTAGTTTCAAATACTTTTTTTTTGACAATTCATGGATCAAATTAAATATGAAGGAATCAACAATTTGTTTTTAGACGATAGTAGGATCTATCCAGTAAATCCAATAAAAAATCTTATATAAAATGTAAGAATTTCTCATTTAAACAGACTATACACAAGCGCGACTTCGCCACTTTAACAGAGATGTTTATAAAAACACATAAAGAATGTGTGTTTTTTTTTTAAATTGGTTCTTGTAAGTATGAACTTTCATTGTTTATTATACTGCGTTTTCATCATCTTGATAATCACTATTTCAAGCATATATCTTTTTAATTACATTTTGTTTATGTTCATTATTCAATTTTCAACTAATTTTGGGTATTCTAACTTACAATTACTTTTTCGGATGTCGTTTATAATTTTAATATTCCAAATTGTATTAATCACGCTGAACCAAAAACAGATCCTAAAACAATGAACAATATTATATATAATATACTAATCATTGTATTAGTGAAATCAAAGTCATTGAAAAATGAATGTCATGAAATGATGGTTGGCTGATTGATTGTTATTGTTGTAAAAAACAACAATATTGTTTTAACAACTGTATTTGATTTGCTGAATAACCGCGACTTATCAATGTTATGAACGAATTTGAAGGATAGAATGAACAAAGGCTTCAATACAATGAACATTATTTGTTGATATGCTGATCGCAAGTAGTTGATTCAATGTATGTTGTTCATAATCTTACCGGATTTTAGATATCGTTCTAGAGTAAACTTGTAATACGAATAATAAACTTAATTCATTGTTGGAATAATCCCATTTTATTCATTCAATTCGCTATTGATGAGCGATTTGAAGCAACTTTAATTAGCAAATCATTTGAATGGCAGTAAAAGTAGCATTGGCAACGTGTTCGAGTTTCTGCCTGCCAGGCGTCATCAATGTCAGTCCGGGTGCAAGCTCACTCTCATCGCTATCGCATTTCAAGTTTTATCCACTGTTCTCCGTAAGGAAATCAAGAGTTTAGATGCGCGCTTCCTAGCGGACACAAATCGAACTCTCAACCCACAAGACGACTGCAGCTTAGACGGTGATGCAGTCACAGATCTGGCTCGGACAATTCATAAACACCAAAGAAAAATAGCCTAAATACAATTGAAACCGAAAAATGCCACCAAACAATTATCGCTGACAACAACGATCTTCTAAATGCCGGGTAACAGAGGCAAGGTGGTTCAAATATATCATTGCGCAGAGCAAATACTATTATTACTATAATGAATATTTTTATTTAACCTATGAATAAGATCATAAAGGTTATCCGTTCGTTCTTGTAATTGCAAGCCAATCTTTTATTGCGTTCATATGGTGAATAAGTTGTACGTAAAAAGTAACAACGCATATTCATCTCCTGTTCATATTATCAAAAAAATTATTTGTTGAACCTGTGATAAATAGTTACTACAACAAATATTATTCTGGAACTAATGTAAAATTATTTGTTATAATAATGATAACAAATTTTTGTTTCACTAACGAATTATTACTTAACCAGAGGTCGTAAACAATATTCTATCATAAGAATGAAATATTTAGTTCTGTCAATGAAAATACACTCAATAAATATTGATATAACGGCCAATATTTTTCTCAGTATAATGTCAGATATACATAGACAACAATGTTCTATAACATTTAAATGTAAAATACTAGACATAAACATGTTTTGATTAACGTATGAGAATAAAGTTATAGTTTCTTCATTCTCGTACGTTCGTCAAAATATGTTTATATCCAGTATTTCACATTTAAATGCTATAAAAAATTGTTATTTCTTTGTATATGTGACATTAATTCATACAATTTAGAATATCAAAATTATAGACGACTTCCGAAAAGGAACTAAGTCAGAATACCCAAAAGTAGTTAAAAATTGGATAATGAACATAAAGAAAATGTATGTAGTTAAAAAAATATGCTTGAAAAGGTCACTAATAAGATGACGAAACGGCACTAGCGTAATAAACAATGAATACCTAGAAGTTCTTTATTTAGGTACACCATCAAAAAACAAATTTAAAAGAAACAAACCAAATAGGTTAAAAAAATGATTACTAGCTATTAAAATCAGGTTAAGAAGCAGCATTTCGAAATTTCTGTAGCATCACAAATGGCAGCATATTTTAAGTAAATATTTTATACAAATCATTCTTGATAAGATTTACGTGACAACGGTTTCAGTTTTAAAGTTTGTTGGATGTTAAAAACGAATTTGGCAACTGATTAAACCAGAATGTGCTGTACGAGTTCGCAGCCATGAATATCTGAAAAGTATTTGTTTCTGTAAATAAATATATTTGGAACAACATTTCTTTTCGTCTAGAAAAGTAAGCCCAGGACAACATTTTCTCTTGAATTGTACGCTATTTGTTATTTACAAGCATGTAGTGACGCGCACAAGTCATACGAATTTGTTACGAGAAGAAGCAATCAGATAAGAGAACACTAAAAATAAAAGAACTTCATTAATCTTCCACCAAATGTCGACGTAAAGGCCGCTCTAAAGGAAATATTGCACGGGTATGTGGTAGTGTATATGAATAGCCAACTAGGTCAATTCCACTGCATGCACAATAATTGACTCTTTCATAAGCTAAACTAGAACTTAGAACTCGTTAAGTGATAACGAGTTCTAAAATTGCATTGGTAAATGCAAAATAGCCAGGCTTGTATAAGAGTCATACCCACATATGCAGTGTGGTGGTCAACAATTAAAAAGAGATGGCACAGACTTTACTGTAGAAACTGCGGAGAATTGCCTGCTGGGAACAATATGTGCAGTGCTCACCTGCCCAACTGCAGTTTTAGAGGTAATATTAGGTAATACCCTTCTCCATCTATAAGAGTAAAAAACTGTTGTCCTCAGTACTTAAACTTTAAAATTATCCAGCAGTTTTAAAGCAGGGCACATAACAGGAGATCTGGCGATCCTAAAAGACTTTAGAACAGAGGTGAGATCATTAGAATTGTCTTTGGACGCAATGTCTGCAAAATTTAGCTTTCAGCAACAAATTAAACTGCTGATTCCAAGCTACGACGAATTGGCTTAAGGAGGCGAAAAATTTAAAAGCGGATTTCGGGCATATAACACATATTGATTAAAAATAAAGCAAGGAGGAGGAGGCTTGGAGTCATTTACTCGAGTTACCGTCTCACAGTAGCTTTGTGCCAAACCACAACTATCTTTTAGGCAAAAATATTTCTCATAGATATATGCTTCCAAATGAAGGGTGACAATATCCATACGCGCGATGGCAACCAGACCAAGCTGATATCAGGCTGCCGACTGGACAAATGCAGTACGACTGGCTATGATAGAGTTATTTGGATTGGGATGCCAGGGCACATTCACATTAAATATGTGAAAGATATGAACTTAGCTGGTCTACTAGTCAAACATCCAAGAGAGATCTCCGACAATGTAAGAAAGGAACTTCCAGCAAAATAGGTGGAAGAAGACTTTGATAAACTTCAACACAGGCCTAGTCAGACACTGTAAGGCGGAAATATGGCTATTTACTGGCTGACTTAGTAGTCACTGCCTTTTGAGATATCACCTGAAAAAAATGGGCAAGCACAGACTGCGAGTATACTTTGCTACCGCATAAGTTAGTCACCTCAATGACTGCTTATGTTTACGGGTCTACAGCTCGTAGAATGTTGAAAATGAGAGCATCAAAGAAAGTGTTGAGTAACAGTGTTGTATGGTAAGAAAGACCAGAATATTCACAATGGAATGAAAAGGTCAGTAGCGATTATTAGAAGCTGCAATGCCGCAACTTTGTTACTATACAACACAATATAATATAAACACAATACAATGCTCTAATAGATTGGAAGATATAGTAGGAGTCAAAGTTCATTCATATTCTATTCAGATGAACTCTAGCATTGGTTTATATCGCATTTAGAATCATTTTATTCTTTAACTTGGAGTATTTGGTAACGGGGTTCAGCCACGTACAATAAGTTTACTTCAACATATTATTATCTATTAAGTTAGCAAAATTATTCATTCAGGGGCAGATTATTTAAAATGGAGTGCCCCACTTTTTGCTAATACGTGTATGCACAGAGCAATTTGACGCTCGGCTAGGCTTGTTTCCTCCTAAACACGTATACCTACCATATCATTAACCTTCAAACCCGTAGAGCTAAGTCTATGTTATATTAGAATTTTAGCAATTTAGGAGACGTTTACCTTCCGCACGTGTTGTTACGCGATACGCAACATGTGGAAATTTCTTCTGGGTGCTTGGCTCCTTTTAGGTAGCATCTGCGTTTCCCGTACGTGCTTAGGTTATAGTAATTGTACCTTGCACTCTTGAAAGCGGCAAGTTCAGATACATGTAACGACTACCACATCATTACTTAGTTATGTACAGTATCTGTGCTTGGTGGCTTGCGATAACTTACGACTTCCTCAATTATTCAGCAAACTTATAAAGTAAAGTCATTAAAAGTGTGACTTTATGAGGCAGCTTTATGATCGTAATTATTACAAGTTAGTATGATCGAGTTTACATGCATATATAGTTTAAAAAACTATCTTCCATCTCGCTGAATGCTCCCTGATTACCGATTACTATCGCATTTGTTATTAAAGAATTTTTAGTTTCTATTTAATATAATAGTAATTGTAACCATCCATAAATATTGAAAGAGTTTAGTGTAATTTTCTTCATTATTTTATAGACAGAAATTTTTCAAATTCAAATCGTCCAAACCAAAATTGCGTATGTATTTCTTACTGCTTTCGCCAATAATGAAGCCCAAAAATTTCCAAACAGCTCGAAAATAGCAAGAGCTGTTTTAATCCTAAAAAGTTGAAAATCTCCTGAATTGCGTAGCTCTTGCAGGCCTCTCTGCGTGTTGAATCCTATAGTCAAGCTGTTGGAATTTGTAATCAGAAATAGACTGTCCAAAGAACTGGAAGAACCTTTACGTTAATCAGTATAGTTTTCTGAAGCGAAGGTCTACTATTCAGGCCTTAAAAGCGGCTGTGGAGACTTTGCGGGTATGCGATGAAAAATGGTGTGCTCTCATAAAGATCGGTGTCTAGAATGCCTTTAATTCGGTATGTCACAAACTTACAATTAAACAGCTACGTAAAAAGAAATAACATTTCGGGTCATCTCGTTAATTTCATATCGCGTTACTTGAAGGACCGAAAAATCAAACTTAATAAGGCAAATAAATAATAATAAAGGCATGCCGCTGGAATGTAGTTCTGGCTTGCCGCAAGGATCGGTCCTTGGTCCCACGTTTTGGAACGAGCTTTACGATGAGGTGTTGAGTTTGGAGTTGACGGTCAACGCAACGATCGTCGCTTTTGCCGACGAACTTGCACTCATAGTTGGGGACCAAATGAAGATGTTCTCATGAGGAATAGATGCCTCGAGCAGATAAGTGAACGGAGAAGCAGAACGAACTGGCCCTGGCTACTGAAAAAACTGAGGCAGTGATTGTCAAGGGAGCAAGAAGTAGGGATCATGTTATTTTCAAGCTGGATGGTACGTCAGTTATTTCTAGCAGAGACATTAAGTATTTTGGCATTACAATCGATGAGAGGGGTAACTTTGGACAGTATATCCGGGAAGTAACGGTCAGGACCGGCTTATAGGACTGTGTCGTCGGTTGCATTGCAGGTTATAACTGGCACTGTTTCCATAGAACTGTTAGCATATGAAAGGGATGCCATGTCATTCGTTATAGATGATGCGACAGCTCGACGTATTGAGACCAGGGAGTTATCCTACAAGATCTGCCAGGAACTCTGGGACCGAGTTAAAGCGCAATGGACTAAACGGCTGATTAGAGGTATTGAAAGCTGGACCGAATGCAGGCATCAGGAAAGCGGATATAACATGACGCAAGCCCTCACGGCGCACGGCACACTCAGAACCCACGCAAAGTGCTTTGGGAAGGACACTACTGATGCATGCATGTACTGCGACAAAATCGATATCACCGAGCACACCATCTTCGAGTGTACTCGGTGGGGCGATCTGAGACTGATGGTGCAGGCAAAAATTGTCGCACTGACCCCTGATAACTTATTTCCGTGCATGATTTCGTCCAGGGAAAAGTGGCAGTTGATTCATGGTCACATAGATAATATCATGAGCAAGAAGGATCTAAGGAGTTCGAGAGATAGAGGAATAGACCCACATAATGTGGTGAGGGTTAGATACCTACTGATGCTGACTGATGTGGATGCCTAGGCGGTTCCGGTAGCGTTTATTTATTGGGTGTAATAGAGGAGTTTTTAATTGGTAGTCAGATATTGGAGTACCACACTACCAGGCCATTGATCCAGGTCTGGTGAGCATAAAGCATTTTTCCCCGCCAAAAAAAAAAATTAAACCAGTCAATCATTGACAACTCAAGGCGACTCAATGAACTACTAAAAGATGACATATCTAAATATGCGTGGTTATCCTTACTAAATACTAAAATGCCAAATATATGTGCTAAAGATCAGTGTACGAGTAGGGATATTTGCTTACCCTAACAAATTTATCAACACCGAATTGTGAAGAAGAGCATATAGCAACAAAAGCACTTCATTGGTTTTAGAACACGGTTTTTTTTTTTTAGTTAAGCTAACATTAATCAACTGGATAATAAAGCACTCATTAGCATAGATAAACAATGTGGTTATCAAGAACGGGAGTACAGCGAGAACGTGTTGAAATTCTTATATAAGTTATAGGAGAATTAAGGATAAGACTAGACAAGGCTGTTTACAAACTGTGCTCTCATACGCTGAATCACCGGATAATGTAAACAAATTGAATCAACTAAACAAGGTTGTTTGCAAGCAGAACAGAATGGCTTGACTACACAGATACAGTGGCCAAGCTGCGACGAGGTAATAAACCGATTAATTTTTTTTTTTTCCAGTAAACAATTTGTTCGCTACCAAATATTCGACATTATTTTGCGAAAGTCATTACTATTTGACGTAAAATGGGAAAATATTTCTTCTATCCTGTGTTACGGTTTTTTTGCTTCGCCTACCTCGAATTAGTTCTCCGCTAGTCTCTTCGACAAGCTTTTGCAACCTTATTTTCTTCTCTTTCCGTCCTCTACCTTCAGAGATGCTCCTACGTCTTGTTTTTCCACAACGTTAACATTATCGTTTAATTTTTTTTTTTTCTTTCAAATTGTGTTTTCTTTCCCATGTTAGTGCGGCTTAGCTAGAATTTGTATCTTTTAGTCTCATTTACTTACAGATATTTTCTTATACTTAAAACGGTCTCAGATTTTCGTTTAATTTCTTTCAATTTTAGTAAATTCTCCTCAATTCCTATGTTTTGACAGCTGACGTTTTCTTTTCAAGCCTAGGTCTGTTTGATCTGCACTTACCGGTATTATCGATTCCCACGCATCGATTTGTCGGTCGATCCTGTTCCATTCAGATCTTCCCTATTCTGTGTATACATCTTTTCGACGTTAGAGGGCACCTCTATGTCCGTTTTCTTATTTTATTTTTCTGTTTTCTGATTGGTTGTGTGACGTATTCTCCCTTCCGGCTTCCTGTGCCTGTTTCATCTTGGTGGTTGGTGGAGACGCGTTCTCACGAGTACATCATCCTATCTTTGGAAATTTTGGATATTTTCACACATCTGTGGATTTTATTGGAAGATTGCTTGAAATAATCATTGGCCGTATCTTCGCTTGAGTTTAGTGTGGAATTTTTGTGATTACCACGGCAGATGAATTCGATAATTCGAGACATAATTTGAGAACCCACGCGTTACTTAACGAGGTCTTTATATTCTCATCATTTTTGGAACCCTGGAATTTTACCTTCGTTTTATGCGAGAATTTGAACACTTACGTGCGGCTGAGGACTTCTGCGACTTGTTGAGTCCTTCGGAGAGCCTACCGCTTTTGGAAATTCAGTGGACCGTCTGCTTCGGGTATTACCGAGTCAGCCCAGAGACTACGATCTGTTCGGATAGGAGAGGATCTCCATGCCCCGTAGCAGCTGATTGAGAACAAAAGCTAAGTTGCACGTTTTCTTTTTATTTGTAAATTTTGCCCGCTTTTGAAACTTTCATTAGTAAATAACTACCCCGATCACTTAGTTTTTCTTTTTTTTAATGTTTTATTCAACAAATCTGGAAATTATTTATGTTATGTCAAGGATCGGAGGGTGTCACTAGTTCAGTACAATGGTTTGACTGTAGTATTCATATATCCTTTCGTTTGTTTTTAACGAATTCAGAATATTTATTTAAAACATCAACCGATTAAATATCGGCCTGTAATATACAGGGTGAGTTATTCACCGCTAGTATAATCCAGTCAAATATTTAGCTTTATTTTAGTAGTTTATTTTTTTGTAACTGTAAGGTTTTCTTGAATTTAAATTGACTCTTAGCATAAGAATTTTCTTTATATGACGTGTGTGAACTGATTGCGTTGGCCAAAGCGTTCGGTGTTCGAGTCCTATCGCAGGATTGTCTGTTATTTTTGTTCAAGATTTCATTCTTATTTTTAATAGTCGTTAATAACGTTTACTGATACAGAGTATCATACTTATTATTTGAATTCTATGTCAATAATACCAGCATTTTCCCCGTTATTTTATGTTAAAATTTATTAATAAAAGTTTAACTGCTCTATCAGTAAATCCATCCTTTTATTTTTTTGTGTATGTGTTTTGCCAACTGCCTCGATATTCCTTTAACACCTTGGATTCCTGCTTATCTTTGGGGCATGACCGGGTAAGTAATCCTAAGCAGGTGGCGCCGAAATTTTTATCCATCTTGGGTTTGTGTTTCTATCAACCCACTCCCTCGCCGACGAGCCGGCAGGCACCCTGCATGACCCCGAATATCAACCCACTTGTTCGAAAGTTTGTAAAGCGGAAGTGCATCACTTTTTCTGTTTTTATTTTGATTTCTTGCCTCGCGGTTTTTCCCGGTGTTCTACCGTCACTTTCGGTGCCGGAAATTTAGCTAACATTTATTTAATATATATTTAGTTATTTTCTCCTTTTAAGCGTTGAGGAGCACGGAAATGAAAACTTTGTAAATAGGTCTTGCTTATTAATTTCGAAACCGAATGCAATCGCACTGCTGCCCTTTTTGAGCTGATAATAAAAACACACGGCGAGACCCAGAAAAGTAGCAGCTATACCGGTCGTGAAAGCCTACGCAGTGTTAAAGACAGCTTTTCTTATATCTGCTTTTAACAAGTTGTAACTAATAATAGAAATACTGGGTACCGCTCGGTATGTACTCGTGAAAAGAATATTGCCGTCCGAAGGAAGAAATAATTTCTCGTTCTGCACCCAAATGGAAATTATTATTATGGAATTATTAAATATTTTCATTTGGAAAATGTTAGTGAATGATTGCGTAACAATGAACGCTTATTTAATGAATATTTATTTGTACTCAATATATGTCCCAACATGACTACCATAGCAGTGTACTCGATCTAATCTTGGCTCTAACAACTAAATAATTGACGGTATACATTCTGAATTGGTGTACAATGTCGAACAATTAAAAATGATATACAAAGTTCTATTCAATAATTAATTACCTATATCTTTTAACTACATGTTTTGATCATGGTGATCATCATCAGGTACATTAGAAATATCAATACGAAGTTGAAGAAAAGTCAAAATAATGTATAAATAAGACTTGATACATGAAGACAAGCACACGCACATTAACTACTACTGCTACATATAGTTTTTAATGTGTCAGTGTTTGTTTTTATACCGGGTGACATTGGGAAGTGGATACACTAACTTTTTTATTATTTCATATAAACATTTGAATTTTGGGGGCTAATAGTAGATTACGTTGTGAGTTTTTGCAATAACTTTAAACGGTTTGATCGGAAGCTTTCCTAACTTTTGATTTTTAAGTGAAACACCCTATATTTCTTTTTACATTTTTTGAATCGGCGTGTTATTCTACACATGATGAAGCCATCTGCGGATTTTTTTTTAATGTAGGTATGTTTCATGTAAATTTTAAAACCGAAACTAGGTGGCTGTGACTCTTATAAATTGCTTTCGGTTTGAATTGTTATAATGAGAAATAATTCAAATCTGATACTTTTTTTCTACCTGTCATTAGATATTTTCCCTAAAAATTTCAAAACATATTTTTTTCTTATAAACTAACTTTTTTCAAATGTAGGTAAGTAGGGTATGTCTTATCGACTTTTTTTAAAGGATTCCTTTGTTAAATTTTTTGTGCGAAAACTTTCAAAATCCATTAAGAAATAAAGATGCAGTGTTAAAAAACTTTTTATAATTTTTAAGGTAATTGTCATCTATCATATCTAATTATTCCTAAACTTATTCAAAATGCTAGTTGGCACTTCTTTTACATATTTGACATTTATAAGCAGGTACATTGTTTTGTCTTTATACCAGTCTAAAAGACAAAAAAAATAAATTATCGGTCATCATGAATAATAAATATGGCTAATATACACATGCTTTGGATTTAGGGAGAATGCAAAAAGAACAGTCGCAAAACCCGACAATTATACGTGACGCGCTACCCCTAACTTCGCATTTTCTATCATAGCTATTCAAAAACGACACGGCAGAAATCCAGTTCCTGATCGTGAAAATCGTCTAGTGATTAACGAAAATACGGAAGTTTATGTAATTGGATATGTTCACCTACATCCCACAGCTTCAGTGAGAGAAATAGCTTTTGAAGTAAACATATCAAAAGAATCGATAAAAAAATTTAATAAAGCATAAATATCGTTCTTACAAGTATAATTTGCACCAACATTTGTACGATGGAGATGCAGGTAGAAGGTTGGAATATTGCACATGGTTATTAATTTATATATATATAATTATTTTATTTACTGACGAATCTCTGTTTTCTAACAACTCTATGCTTAGCCGTCAAAATGTTCGTTATTGTTCGCAAAATAACAGAAGGATTATAAGATCTGTGCACGTTCAAGAACGATTTCGTGTAATATTTAGGCGGGCGCACTATGCAATCGAATTGTTGGGCGTATTTTGTTTCAATTCATGCTTACTGGAGCACGTTATTTAAAGCTTTTAAGATATGAAATCCAAGATAATCTTGATAATCTACCGCTACACTTATACCGAACTATTTACTTCCAGCAGGACGGTGCTCCCCCACAATACGAGAGATGTTTCGCAATATTTACATGAAATATATGCAAGCGTCCAATAAACTGGCCAGCCAGACCTCCGGATTAAACTCCGCTTGATTTCTTTCTTTGGGGTTACAGTAAATATCTTCTCTTCATTACTTCAGTTCTTACACTGCAAAAGCTGGAACATGGAATTTTACAGGCATTTGAAGGGATAACTCCAGAGATGTTGGAAAGAGTACTAGAAAAGGCTCTAATAAAAGCAAGAGAATGCCTTGTGCATACTGGCGGATATTTTGAATAAGGTTAGAAATAATTAGATATGATATTGTGCGTTTGGTGTCAATTATCTTAAAAATTATAAAAAGCTTTTAAAACTATGTCTTCATTTCTTAATGTATTTTAAAACTTTTAGTACCAAAAATTTAAGAAAAAAAATTCTTTCAAAAAAATTCGATAAGACCCACCCCTACATATGAAAAAGTTAGTTTTTAAGAAAAAACTGTGTTTTGAAATGTTGAGGAAAATATCTAAGGGCAAATAGAAAAAATATCAAATTTGAATTAATTATCACGATAACATTGCAAACCGAAAACAATTTATGAAAGTCACAATCACCTAGTTTCTGTTTTGAAATTGTTTTGAAATCTATATGAAACATATGTTAAAAACGAAATTCCGCAGATGGCTTCATCTTACGTAGAATAACACGCCGATTAAAAAAATGTAAAAAAATACACGGTGTTCCATTTAAAAATCAACAGCAATAAACGCTTCCGGTTAAACCGGAGGCAACTTGCACATTCAAAGTTACTGCAAAAACTAACAACGTGATCTACTATAAAGCTCCCAAAATTTAAATTGTTATCTGAAATAATAAAAAAGTTACAGAGGGTATCCACATCCCATTGTCACCAGGTATGTTGTTTTAATTATACAGTCACGTTTTTCGAATATTAAAACGTTATCAGTATCCAAAAAATTTATTTATTTATTTAAAATTAAATAAAGTCAAAGAAAACACAAACTAATTAAACACTAATTATAATAGTTATTTACGTTCACTAATTTATTTCCACTGTGTATTTATTTCTACTTGTATTTATTTCTACTTGTGTTTATTTATATGTATAAACTGGTCTTTACGTTCGCAATTCATCGTATGCCTCGTTTCGATTTGACCGATTTCACTGCCTCGTTGCAACTGACTCGCCCAATCGCAGCGTCGTATTTAAATACCGCGCGACCACTTCCAGAATATTCTCGGGTCGTCTCACCATCCAAGAGGCGGATTATATACAGAAAAATATACCGCAAACTGACGTTTCGAATGTGAACTTCGTTGCTCGATTCATTGACTGTTGACGCCATCTGTCGGCGCACAAAGTAAACTGGCGCTCGTAACAATAGATTATTTTGATCTTTCTTCAACTTTTCACTGACGTTTTTAACGTACCTGATGATGATCACTATGTCCGAAACATGTAGCTAAAAGCTATAATTAATTAAATTTGCATTGGATAGAACTTTGTATATAATTTTCAATTTTCAGAAGTAAATAATCGAAGATTGAAGATTTTCAGAGAATGTATGTAATTTACTGTTGATATTCTATAGGGCATAAGCTATTTGTCTCTAATACATAATAATATTAACTTACTGCTTGTTTATTGAGCACTGAAATAAAATAAATAACACAGTAACCAAGTAAATCAAAACTTTGAAAACGATATTAGTAGATATTCCATCTTCTCGGATTACATTTCCTATAATTGAAAGAGTCCTAATCCAATTAGCCGGGCAGTGTATATTTCATTAATATTGCTAACATAGTTTCGCAGAAGGAAAAGAAATATATGTTTGTTCTCGTCACTAATTCTGGTATTCTAGGGATTATTTGTGAAGACGAAGGCATCATTAGGCCGCTACATTCTTTCCGATCTGAGCTCAGTAATTATCTGCAATTATTTGATTACTTTCAATCAGAAAATATTAGGCCCTAATGAACTGTTTTTTTGAAATTCGGATATCATTAACAAATTAAAATAGCATACGGTAAATTATCTTCCCAGTTAAATAACTGCAACATCGACGGTCGCTTTTGTATTCACACCCTAACCCCAAGCCTCGGAAATATAAAACAACGCGTATATTAAGGCAGGAAATTGAGAATTTATTGTATTTGCCGCATGCAGTATTGTGTGAAAAACATGACATTTGACATTTAGTAGTTGTAAAGGCGAATTTATTGAAGTTCTGGCGCGAGATGTAAGGACGAAGCAATTGTTAGTTTCCATTATCAAGGATTACAAAACGTGAGTGCGATATTGAAACGAGTTTACCTACTTATAGCATTGATAGTTAAGAGCAAATTGTAATATGCAAAGTTATGAAATAGTAAACGATTTAACAACACGTCTCTCTTAAGAACTACTTATATATAAAATATTTCAAAGCTAGGATAATGCAATTTCGAAAGCTTTACTCTTTCTATGAACTATACAGTTTATACAGGAAACTAGAACGATGAAGGCGCTAAGGAAACGACAAGTGTTAAATTGACAAAATATTGTTGAACTAATCAAAATTATAGTTAATGTAACAAAAAAGCTGTAGTGAATGCAATGATATTAGTCTGTTACTTTTATTTTATTAATTTAATAAACCCATTTAGTTCCCTTGAACAGTAAGTACTGTTCATTTCACAAAGTGAGCGGCATTAAGAAAACAAAATTGCAGTTAATTGAATGTATTTATGATGAGATTACTCAATTCCAAATTCGGTTTGGTAATTTCATACTGGCAATAATCCATATCCTGCGGAAATTGGATGTGGGGCAGACAACATAATAAATTATTTATGTCATGTATTTACTACACGGATACACATCTTATACTAGGTGTGATAATTAAAACTGGGACTTCTGCCACACGACCGGCGGTGGCTTTTGACCGCGGGGAATCAATAATAAAAATATTGTACACCTTATATTATTAACATAAAATGAAAAATATAATACAACTTTTAAACTACTTTATTTATTTCTTTGTAGTTTGATTGATTTAGTCCAAATATTTACTTCTATTAAACATTACAATGCGTTTGATTCAACACGACTTAGTAGGGTAGGGTAGGTTTAAATAACTGGTAACACTTGTTCATTTTAACTTAAAATGTTTAGTTAATGTAACCATAAAATGGTAACAAACGTGTTTTCTTAAAGTAACAAGACTTGCTGCTTTTAGCCTCGCAATATTGTTAACGAGACCAATATCTGGTTCATTTAACCCGAGTCGTTTTCTGAGTGTATGTGAATTAACCCTCAATCACTACGTGCCGGTATGAGATACCGGCAGAGAGATTTAGCTTCATAGTTTTGTTAGATGTATTAATTCAGTCGTTGGTGACTTTCTGCACAGTTTGCATCGCTAGATATCTGTGTATGCGGTATCAGATACCGGCTGGTAGCATATGCGTCACAAATTTAAACCTGCAACAAATGTGAATAATAAGGTAAATATTGCTTTTTTAGTAACGTATTTGCAGTTTTAATATTAGTGATTGTAGATTTTTTAAAAAATGTCACACACAACTGGTCCTTCAGCAATGAGGGTGCTGGATCCTAGATTTGAAGAATGGTGCACACAATTTTTAGATGACGACGATAAGCTAAAAAGTGACGACAAAACAGATTTACAAAAACACAAGATGATAACACTGACTCAGAGACTCAGAATCTGAGCAGCAGGAAGAGTTTGGAGAGACGTCAGAGAGTTATGTTTCAGAAGAGATGGTACAAGGAAGAACTCAACGGTATGTTTATGGACGCAATCAATTTAAATGGTGTCGAGAACGTCCGGTAAAAACTGTTCGCACAGCAAAGCACAATTTAGTTATTTCTTTGCCTGGATTACGGGGCCCTGCTAAGTTATTGGAACACCATGCTCCAGCAGAAAGTATATGGCATTTGCTTTTTACCGAAGACATACTGGCAGATATCATGAAAGACACTAATGTGAAAATTTCACTTGCAAGAGAAAAATATAAAGATAAAAATCATTCTTGCCTGAAACATATCGATATAGTAGAACTTAAAGCTTTTATTGGATTGCTATTTTATACAGAAGCTTTCAAATCAGGTAATGAAAGTGTAAATTCTTTATTTAGTACTCATGGTACTGGCCGAGATATTTTTCGGTGCACCATGAATAAACGACGGTTTGAGTTTATCTTAAATTATATCTTAAACAACAGAGTAAGATTTGATGATTCATTCACTAGAGAAAAAAGGAAAAAAGAAGATCGTGGAGCAGCAATAAATCAACTGTTTGAAAAATTTATAAGTAATTGTCAAAAAAATTTCTCACTTGGCACGTACGTAACGGTGGATGAAATGCTGGTAGCATTTAGAGGCCGTTGTTCATTTAAAATGTATATGCCAAATAAACCGGCAAAGCATGGCATTAAAATTCAATGTTTGACAGATGCCAGGAATAACTATTTGTACACCGCGTACATTTACGTTGGCAAAGGATCCGATGGTAAAACCTTATCAACAGAGGAACAAAAATTACCAATACCTTCGCAATCAGTGATCAGATTAGTAAAGCCAATAGAAAAAACTAATAGGAACGTTACGGGGGATAATTAACTTCACGTCAGTAGAACTTGCGCAAGAGTTGAAAAAGAGAGGGCTCACATATCTTGGGACGGCAAGGAAAAATAAAAGACACATACCATCTTCTTTTCTACCTCACAAAAATAGAGAAGTTAATACTAGCCTTTCTGCGTTTACTAAAGAATTGACTTTACTGTCGTATGTTCCGAAGAAATCACAAGCTGTACTGATGCTTTCTTCGATGCATCATTCTGTAAGTGATGATGAACATGGAAAACCTGCGATGATCTCTGACTACAATCTTTCCAAAGGTGGTGTTGATAGTTTAGATCGGAAATGCGCTAATTATTCACCTAGCAGAAGAACAACACGCTGGCCCGATTTTCTTTGCCATGATAAATATAAGTGGAGTAAATGCATACATTCTTCACCAACACTACGAAAGATCTAGGAACATTAATCGCTTAGAGTTTTTAAAGGCACTAGCTAAACATTTATGTAGACCTCACTGGGAATGAAACTATCGAATATGTAAATCTAATGACCTAAAAATTCGTCTACATGCGTTGCTTGGCATGTTGAAGGACTGGAAGAACAAATACAACCATTGGATGAGCGCTTAGAAATTAAGAAAACATGCTTTTGTTGTCCAAGAGCAATAAAGAGAAAGACATTCTATGTATGTCGACAATGTTATAAACCAATATGTCTCGAACACTCTGTGAAATTGTGCAAAAATTGTGTAACCAAAGCAAAAGACTAGTAGTTCCGTTTGTTTCTCGAATAGTATCCCAATTTGCGAAGTTTTTTGTTTCTTTTTGATGTGGAATAAAAATTTAAGTGTATTTTTATAAATAAAATTATATTTGCAACACTTATTTTATTACGCACCAGTAAGCAATTCTTTTGTCGGTATGTGATACCGGCACGTAGTAACTGTGTGCGAATCTTTCCTTGAATCTGGACTTCAATCACAAGTGACTATAGACCCATAAACCAATACGGACGTATACAAATGCATTGACATTTCTGGTGACATTTAACAAAGTAAAACGTTAACATAATACATATTTGACAGTACATAAATAGGCAGAATTAATCGTAATAAACGGTATTTAATAGCACTATTATTAAAAGTATGTATTATTCGTACAAAAAAATATTGTACAAACCACTTGCGCGACACATTTTGCGAATTCGTGCCCATGAAGCGCTCGCCTAACGGCTCTCGCTTTAAACTGACCACTCATTGGCCAAAATGTGTTTTCACTTATATTGCATAACAGTTTCTTCACGCACTCAAAAGCGTGCGTGAAGTAGGGTTTCACGCAGTAGTACGTGAAGTGAAATTGGTGGTTACTGACATGTATACAAATGCATTGACACTTCTACCTTACATTTAGCAAAGTAAAGTGATTAAACTGCCAAACGTTAAAATAATACATATTTGGCAGTACGTAGGTAGGGAGAATTAATATCGTAATAAACGGTATTTGATAGTATTATTATTAAAAATATTTGTGAAAGGTCTGTGATTCCGAAATCTAATGGATATGGAGTTTGGTTTGTGTGTGTAGGGGCATAGACTAGCCCTGCCCTGGTATCACACTTCGAAAGTCTGTAGGAGATCTGATCTTGAAATCTGGATATTGCGTTACTCCGATTATCAAGTAGGATTAAATAAGTTTGGTTTTTCTTACATCTCGTATTACAAAGAAAAACAAGGTAATCGGAAGTTTCTTTATAATAAAGCCGGGTATATCTCTATTAACAATTATTTTTTAAGAGCAAGGCTAGTGTCCTATTACTCTTTCTATGGTCTAAGACTTAGCAACTATTTCGTGGTTTTCCGCGTGTTAAATTTGACTGCGATCACGACCTGGTGATTGCACCTGCAATAGTTAAAAATCTGGTGCACATACTCTCACGCATTTGTCTTCAAAATTATTTATACAAATTCTTATTGTAAATGATGCTTCCTTTTTGTGTTGTTAGATGCCATCCACTCGTTATATTCATTCATATTAGATTTAATTTTATTTTAATTTCCTTCCCCCCTTTCCTTCTCCTTTCCCTTAATTTTCTCCCATAGACGTAGAAGAATAGAGTACATTCTTTCCCTTTTTTTAAACCAATTTTACACCTTACAATCCCATGGAATCGACAGCTTGACAAAACAATCGGCAACAACTTTTAACACAGTATCTACGTGTATTGATCTTATGCTACTGGCTTATACAAAGAGAACAATGGTCCCCTTCTTGATGCCACAACTTCTACCACAGATTCCTTCGACCGCAAAGCACTAATTGCCAATTGCCGGTGCCTTACTACAACAGAAACGTATTGTTTCTTCAAACGTACTCGTATGTTGGAAAGCAATGTGCATAATTTTACCACCAATATCGCTAATAGGAACGGAGCAGATATCTATACAGCATTCTGCGGTACTAACACATATATTCCTAATATCTTCCTAAGGTAGGACGCATTTTTTTATTCTTTCAATAGAATTTCATCGAAAAGTGACATATTTATTAAATTATGTATTAGCTTATATAAATTTTTTGAAAAAATGGTTTTCTGATTTGCTCGCGAAATGTTCGTTTGCGGCATCTTTCAATGACAGTTCGTTCCCAGAACGTCTTCGTCAGAGGCCCTTTTTCAGGTTAGGAAATAACAACTGGTCACTAAAGATCAGGTCACGACTGTACAATGCATCATTAAGTTTTTCAAAGCCGCACGATGCCATAGCAAATAAACCAGCGCGGGTCTTATGAACAGACACATTATACTGGGGCCTTCCAACTTTCCTCTCATCCGTAGGATTGCAGTCTACGAGCAGAATTCCTTTAAATATCCAAAAACTCTCGATATTACTTTTCCAGACGACTGCTGAAATAATTGTCAAAACTATAAGGTATAGTTCAGAACAACATTGTCACAGTTTTTTGTTATAACATCAAAACCTTAAACAAGCTACTGACAAATATCCAGAAAATGTTGCTCCCATAACTTCAATTATGTGTATTCTGTGATGCAATCAAACTTTCTATAGCACCAAACAAAAGGAGTATACTGAAATAAATGAAGATTATTTACTGTTTTCCAAGAAGGTAGGTATATACCGGCTATTTCAAACCACTCGTCCACTATCTTTTTCTGTCTGCAACAGAAAATTTAATAGCAAAACCCTACTTGAAGAATTCTCTGAAAATATTTTCAACTTCTGTAAACGTTCCATTCCACCGGAAATCGATAGTAATTTTCTCATTTTAAATGGAATCATAAATTTTTTCTTACTTCCATGAATTCTAAATATTATTTGAATACATTTTTTACTAAAGTTCATTATCTCTAAATTTAACCGTTTTTTGGGGACACTCACGATTTTGTCATAGATTTTGGGATTTGCATCTCCTGCTACAGTATTCTGTATTTCGTAAACCATTGAAGATAATATTCTCATTTTGTTACGGCATGAGAAAAATATTGTCATAGAAACGACTACATTTTAAACAAGCTGTTCATAATGAGATGGTCAACTTCGATACTTTTAGGTTAAAAGTATCGAAAATTCAGTTTTTTCAAATGTAACATTATATTTCTAACTATAGAATTCGATGTACAAATGAGTTTTGCCTCCATAAGTATTAAGGACTGGCATATAACTGTTTGTTGTCGTTTTCTAGATATTAACCAGTATTTACTCATACATTAAAATTTCAGAAGATTTCTTGCAGTGAGCTATGAAAAAGACAAGCAGCTTTAACAATTATCAACACAATGGCGTGTCACTTCATCACTAAAATTTAATTTTTTCAATCCTGATCGATTGTTACCTGGTTGATATAAGTATTGTGATAGATATTTTGTGATTATATTTTATTTTAATGTATGAGTAAATAATGGTTAATATCTAGAAAACGACAATAAACAGGCATATAATCCTCAGTACTTATCGACGCAGAATTCCGTTTTTGCATCGCATTCTATAATTAGAAGTATAATGTTACATTTCAAAAAATTGAATTTTCTAAGGTTAAAGATGTCACCATCGATTTATATTTATAAAAAACACTTTATATAAAATGTAGTGATTTCTATGACAGTATTTGGTATGCACGACTATTTTTCCAATGCCGTAACAAAATGAGACCATTATCTCCAATAGTTTATAACATACAGAATATTATAGGACATGCAAATTTCAAAATTTTGACAAAATCATGAATATCCGGTATAACGGAACGTTTGCGGAAATTGAAAATATTTTCGGAGGATTTTTCAGGTACGATTTTGTTATTAAATTTTTTGTCGCATTAATCTAGCTGCCATAGATCTCCAGAAAAGGATAGTGGACGAGTGGTCTGAAATACCCTGCATATACTGCACACTTTAACGTAGAATAATGGAGGGGTTTCAGAAACCCATACCTACATATGCTATAGGAAAATGATCTCTCAAATAGAGTGATACAATGAGTAGGTGGAGTTACACACGCCACTACTTAGGCTCTTCTTTTAATTTAGGTTCATAAAAATGAACCCACGTTTCAACTCCGATCACAATCCTACTAATAACGTCTGTCTGATTGCCCTCACAAAACTTAAAAAAAAATGTACTACAATCGATTCGGTATTGTTTTTGTACAATGTCTCTAGGTGTAAGGTTTTGGGGGACCCAACGGTACACTAATCTTTGACATCCTAAGATGGTCGTGAAGGCAGTTACTACGAGAAAGATGATCAATTATGGCAGAAAAATTGAGAACTTTCTCAGTAAGTATGTGGTGTGGATTGTTAACAATACCGGACGTGAAGTCCAAGAACATCTTACGGCACCAGAACAGATCTAGTCAAAATTAATGGAATATATACAATCTGGACGAGACAAGCTTTATCAACGATACTACAACGCATTTTGGTAGACACGTACTATTGCTTGCACGTTCCACCATGGGCCTTTTTGGTTTGGGAATCTTGTGCTTAGAATAACAATCTATTTCAAAAATGGTTGAGGGGGTAGGTTCTATAATAACTATAAGTGACCTAGATAATATTAAGCGGCAGTAAAGTATAGCTTAAAAATCAGCAATTATTAAACATAATGTTCGTTTTTCATTTTAAATTAAATTATGATTAAACATAGTAATTAGTATGTTTGTCGAAATTTAAGAATGTGAAGGAATTGATATAAAATGTACATAGAGCTTTCATATTTAAAATTACCTCTAAAACAAATAATATAAGTTGATGAATTACCTTAGCGAACAGCCTATATAAACTTCCGTGTAGGTTATTCCAGGGCGGTTTCTATATTATGTTATCCACTTGCGTTTAATTAAACGTATGTATTTGAAATAATACAGAAGTTTGATTTATAAAGTTACAAATGAATGGCACAATTAATTAAACCACCTTCCCATTAATAGCGTTGTGCCAAGTTTCTACCCAACTATCTTGATTTTGAATAATCACGTCTGCAGAGAGTACTTGCATTACTAACAAACTTCTACGAGTTAATTAATTGCAGCGATGGTTCGATGTTGACTTGGTTAGAAGTTGTAATTATTTCGCTAAAAAGAACATCTACAACTTATTATTATTATGTATTTATAAATTTTCCAAATAGTTATTTTTGTTTTGCATCTGGTTACCAAAATTTCGGAAATCTTCAATTGTTATTTTTTAATTTACAGTGGCACGAATACGCTAAAACTACCTAACTGTCGATGCAATATAAATAATACACATTATAAACGTTATTACAAAACTGATCCTCTTTATTTGAAAAAAGACATATTTTTACCGGCTCTAATAATATTAAATAGTCGGTATTTAAATTAAAAGTTATTTCTTATATAGGCGTTCAAATTATATTTCTCTGAAGTGCGATTTTTTTATCCTACCTTCTTAATTTTAATATAAGATTTAAAAGAACTATCCTACGCATGCTGAAAAACGTAATTATACTTCGCAAAAAATATACCTAGATATGTCGTGAACATGTTAGACAGCAGTTAAAATACTTGCTTAATACTTAGTTATTGTTAAAAATTAATTAACTCCAATGATACTAGTGCTGGCATCTGCTTCAAAGATAAGTGAAGAGTAAGATATCTAAATTTTTAGTAACCACGTAAATGAAAACTAACAAATCATAGGTTTTCGGACTAAATATTCAAGAACTTTAATTAATTTTTTCATTAAAATTTAAAATTTTATTTATTTACCACAATATAATTAATTAGAAAGTCGACAACACGTAATACAATATTACAAAGATTTGATAAAGGAATCTCATCTTTGAATAAATGAATTAAAACATGAATTTCGTTATATTTTTGCATTCAAGGAGTATGCTTATTAAGTTATAGATTCCATAAACCTAAGCTTACTGCGGTCATGGTATAATGGTGACTCATAGTAACGTAATTGGTTTACACCAACAAGAGGGGCGGCCTATGACAAGCGCAGCTGTATGTTAAATCAATCAAGCTACCAGACGTCGCTCCCTATTATCGTAATACGCTGTGGTTGTCTGTATGATATTGGATATAAATGAAATAAAAGCAGCATCGCGAAAATTCGCCAAACCTCTTAGAAATAATGAACAATATACGTTCAATACTATAATTGTTTCTGAAACAGAGCCCTTTGTTTCCAATTTACAAGTATTTAAATAAAACTTTGAATTATTCACGGAAACTTTCACGTTTCTTTTCAGTAATTGGTGCTACAGGAATAGGTTAAATGTCGGCATCAAAATGGAATAAAGACGACTAATAGAGTTAGTATAAGCGCTCAGAGAAGTTCAAACATATTTAAGAGGTCGTTTAAACGATATATCGTTACCCCTGACTTGTCGAACCGAATCTAAATCTACTTCCCCCGTGATTCTCTGTTTGACATTGTGATACAACAGCTGGGAAGTGGGTAGAAAGTGGAGTGGAATAATGGAGTCTGTTCCTATGAAACCCGGTATGCCGTATATGGAAACCACGGAAACGCTAGAGCTTTTCACCACCATGTTTAGTTTAGGTATTCTTAAACTCTATTATTTATAATTATAATAGGCACATATGGAAGGTGGAATATATTACTAACGTGGGCTGTTCTGATAATACACGCATTCAACGTTAACTTGAGATTATAAGGCGTTACACGACGTAAGCATTTTGTGTACGTTACATATACCGAGCGTTCCAATCTACAGGTGCCAACTTATAACGTTTGTTATTTACAGATATTTTTTAAATAAAATTGGACATGCATTATCTAGTGCAGATTTTCCATCATTTGGCCCATACAATAATCTTTGTCACTCTAGGTTTTGGCTGAAAGGTAATCAAACTTAAATTTTTAACTGAAACAGGGTGTATATTTTAATATAGATATGTATATGGAGTCCGAACACATACGTTTTGTTAATTTTCGTATCTCTCATTACCAGAATTTTCAATTTTTATTTTTCAATTTAGAGTGACGCATGAGATCACCAATTTATTACAAATAGATTCAAAACAGTCGAGTTTCCGAAGCAAGTCACGATTTTATTTAGATAAGCAATCTTGCGTACAAATATGTTCATCCTTTTTGTAGTACCGTAAGATGGGGTGGATAGGAACAGTTCTGACAATTTCGAGGGCTATACAGAAAAAAGAAAAAAATTTTTTTAATTGTTTTTTTCTGAAAAATTATGAACAGGGTTTCTGCTTTTAGCTTGCGAGATTAGAAAAAATGGGCGCATGCCAAAACCCTTATTTTTTAAAAAAAAATTGTTGTTCCTATTCATCTGGAAATGTGGTGAATAGAAACACTCATAAGAATACACGTTTATTTCGTTTAACAATGTTCCCAGAGGTTTAGAAACACCATCAAAAAAAAATTAAACCAAATAGTACTAGTTTGCACGTGTTAGATTTGAGGTTACGTACAAACTCAACTTTGACAGTTGACAGCATTTTAATAACATTGGATATTAATAATAACATTTTCTTGCAATCTCAGCGTCACCAAATATTTTTAAATCTTTTATTGCTCTTTTAAAAACTTTTCCCATTTTTGTTCCTTTTCACCCACGAGTTCCGATTCACCCCATCTTACGGTACATTTCAGTAAACGATACCTTAATTTATAAACACAAGAATGACAAATTAACCACCCCAACTTTAATGTAATGAAACGAAATATGGATATAACTAATACAAAAATAAATACGAACACCTAACTAAATATCCCTTAAAGCTCTATGAAATAATTAGAACAAAGCTTTGGTACATACAAATTCAAATGAGAAACAGCTTGATAACTATTACTATAATTTTACTAGTGGCGTATCTTTAGTTGACATTGTATGCACTAAAGCTTACAATTGGTAGATATGTATGCAACATTTTTGCAACAGAGAAATAATTCTTAGTATTTGATATCACGGGAATTGACACAAACTTCTCTTTGAATGGAGGCTCCTCGCGAGGTTTTATGGGAGTTGTAATTTGCAATTTGTGTTTGTAATTTCTTGGTTTGTTGACATTTGGAGAGTTTTTTCGCGTACCCGTAACAATCGAGATTAAAAAATATAAACTCAAACTTTTGACAAATAAAAACCATTTATATATTCGGACTGTGAAAGTTATAGTCTTAGTAAAGGGCGTTCCATTTAGAATTTTAAATTCGAATGACTGTCCAAATATAACGATATAAGTAAGATAATTGCAAATTTGCAGTAAATCACATATTTTGAATTTTATAAATTGAACCTATAGTCTAGGACACCTGGTATTATACATAATTTCAAACGAGCCACATGTCACCAGCATGGTTGATGCATTGAAAAATATATTTTGAATAAATCCAGTAGACGAATAACACAGATTCTGAAAGATACGTCACAAGCAGATACATACGAATATAAACTTCAGATCTTTGTAGGGCAACAAACACAAAACTCCATCTCGTAGCAGCGACAGCAAACAAATCAACCAGGTAATTCAGTTCCTACAATAAAGTACCTAACATAAGAACACACTCGACCTTCCATAAAAGTTTGTTCCATATTGAGAGAGTTGTGTCTTTTGTATTCGCCCAATTGTTTCGGCATTCGTGAATTTTCAAAACAATTGTCTTGGGTTCATCAACATTTGCATCAAGTAGTGGTCGGATGTTTTGTTTGTATAACACTGACAATAAACTGAAGTCCTTGTATATCCTTGTACATTAGCTCTCTTAGCTGTGCCGTCAGGAACCACCCTCAACTGAACGATACGTGCCTAATCACCAGAGAGCGGCGAAAATAATGGGAATAAATTATCATAGGTGTAGCGTGTATAAATTGATGGATAGTATCGAGCTTTCATTGCACCTGAAAAGGCCCATGCATGAACATCCTGTGCACCTGTGCGAAAAAGCTTGCATTTGTTTGGTTTGTTAAGATTGGAATCTTTGCTTCTAATGGATTGTATTTAACCGGCATTCGTGGTTATGGTACAGTTATTTTACAAAGTTTGTAGTTCAGTTTATGTAATTTCATTTTATTTTTTGAACTCAATCAGCACTTGTGGTTGTTAATAGCATGAATTTTATTTTCTATTAGTATCCCACAATTTATAATAATAATAATAAAAATAATATTAAGAGGATCCTCCAGGATCTGAGGCAGATGTAGACATTGTCAAATAATAAAAATACAAAGAATAATTCTAAATATTATGACATTAAAAAAAAATATGGAACAGCATAGAAAAGTAAAACCTCTTTGAGAATGCAATAAGAAAAATGAGTTGGTTAGAAAATAAACACCCAGCAACTTCTATGCGATTGATATTTAACAAATTTTAAGCACTTTTCTGTGTTGTTTTTTTTTTTTTAATTTTAAACAATGTTAAAAACTATTAGTGGTTGTAACTTAAGAAAGAAAGCGTATATATAGCACGTTAATGGATATATAACCTGATTAGTAAAGACCGGATTATATGCAATCTGCATATTTTGCATATAATATGCATTTATCCATTTTAATGCATATCTGAAGGTATTTTGCATATTAATGCATAATTTCTGTTTTTTCGGTTTACATGTTTATATAGTATATAGATATAAAGAAAGCATTATACATAAATTGTAATATAATATACAATTTACGTTAGTAAATACATAATCAAATGTTCTGGGCTGTGAAAAAAAATTTCAAGTAGACCAACATGTCAAAACATCTTCACATGCTGCCAAACTGAAAAATTATAGACTCATGAACCAGTCAATTTTACAATGTATTGAATTAGGAACAAAGAAGACTGACCAGAAAATATTTAATGAAGAGTTATGTCGCGCTGTAGTCAGTACAGATATTCCCCTTAATAAGTTGAATAATACAAATTTTAAATCCTTTCATATAACATTCCCGATGAAAGAAAAGGTGAAGTGAATAGTACTTATATTGACACAGTAAGCGAAATAAGAAAATGAATCGGAGATAATCATTTTTATATAGTAGTCGATGAGACAACGGATAATGCTGGGCGTTACATAGCTCATCTTTTGATTGGAATCTTGAAGGATAATGTCTCTAACAGATCATATTTAATTTCTTCAAAACGGCTTGAAAAGACAAACAATGTAACAATGTCAAGATTTATTCAAGAAGGATTAAGTAATTTTTTTTTGCCTGAAGCAGTTCCTTTGGAGAAAGTATTACTGCTAGTATCAGACGCAGCACCATATATGGTTCGAAGTGCTATAAATTTGAAGGTGTTCTATCCGAACCTACTTCATGTCACATGCCTTGCTCATGGTCTCAATAGGGTTGCTGAAGAAATACGAAACCAATTCCCTATGGTCAACGAATTAATTATTAATGTGAACAAAGTGTTTTTAAAGGCTCCGCTACGTATTCAGATGTACAAGGACCGACTGCCAGATAGGCCACTTCCTCCTCGACCTGTAACCACAAGATGGGGGCATGGTTGAATGCTGCCATATTTTATGCCGATCATTTTGCAGAAATAAAAACCGTCGTTTCAGAGATTACGGATTCTTCTCAATGTGTTACGGAATCGCAAAGATTGTTCAACGAGAAACTACTGCCCCAGCAATTGTCATTCATTAAATGCAACTACGATTTTGTTCCAACAACAATTTTAGCATTGGAGAACACATCTTTGAGTTTAATAGAATCCGTTGAATATGTGGACACATTTCAGCAATCATGTGCTAAAGTGCAGGGTAACATCGGGCTTACCATAAATAAAAAATATGAAAATGTGATTTCGAAAAATACGGGATACGGTATGTTAAAAGAAGCTGCTAACATACTAAAGGGTGATTTTCTAAAAAATGCACCAATAACTTCAGTAGATGTAGAAAGAACATTTTCAGTGTATAAACATATGTTCACAGATAAACGACATAATTTTTTAGTAGAAAACTTTGAAAAATATTTAGTAATCAAGTGCTTTTATAATTATAAAAATTAATAATAATATATTAATCATATTTGTTCATATTTGGATGTATTTTGAGATATTTTTAGACCTTTGTGCAATTTTAAATGCGTTAGTTTGTTACCTGCACTATAAAATATTACCTTAGTACACCATTTTTGTTTGTAATAAACTCAAATTACATTTTTATTTGGAATTTTCAGTTGCATATTTGTTTGGTTTTTTGAATATTTTGATGTAAAAACGTGCATATATATGCGCATATTTATACGTTTTTTTCATGCATATAATCCGGTCTCTACTGATTAGTATTCGGTTTGTTGAAACCGAAATGACATATATTTTTATTATAAAATTTGATAAGCAACAGTCATTATTAGCAGACGCGTTTCGTTCATACATATTATTTTCATACTATTACTTACAAAAAATACCTAGAAACACAAGGAACTATTAATATACAAAATATCTACAAAAGTTCACGTGTGTGATTTCGTAGCTCATTTTCTTTATTTTCTTTATTTATAAATAATTATTGTATTGTATTATAATTGTTTTTTTTTTCATGGTTATGTGTGAAAGTTGTATATGTTATTAATGATTTTTAGTAATCACATATATTACGAATAAAAATAAAAAAAAATGAATACCGATGAATATAGAAAAATAATGTCCTAAGAACGGCTCGAACCTATTCCACTTACTGGTAAAATTCGTAATTCGTGCCCTCAACTAATCGAGCTACACATACACCGTCCAATTGTATACATATATATCTTCTAAGCGTTAATGTTTTTAAATAATACTCTTCATATCTCAAAAGTTAAGGCCCATGCACTCAAACCCGTTTACAGTTTTTCTACTCTTGACTCCCTCTTTCAAATGATATACGACTCATTTAATTTTGTGTTTCGCAGTTCTTGCCTACTCCTTGTTAGTTTAGTTTAGTCTGACAATTAGTTAGGGAAAGAAATAGTATGCGCTCGATGGTGCGGGTTTTATGGTGAATGTTTCATCCCTATAAAACCGTAATCGTTAATTGCTCTTTAGATTTGGCGGGCTTTGTAGATGTTTCTTATGAACTCATATTGCATGTAATTTTATTTTGTCGATAAATTCCAGTAATACAGCCACGTCTTCTCACCTGTTACAGTCGTTGACTAAAAACTTTCTAAAACTGCTTAGTGCCGCCAATGTTTCCTCACAAATTTGTTGCCGACTGTTTGTTTAAAAGTAACTTAAATCCGAAGCTTGCTTTTTTGTTTGTGTCTCTAGAGTACGTAAACATTCATTAGGACATGCGTAGTTTCAATTGTTTGTTAGTTAGTTAGTAGTTGCGAATACTTATTTTTTGCGACACACATCTCTAAGTTTTTCCATCAATCTACCTACTAAAAGATCATTTAAATTTAGAATCTTTGGAGCAATTAACTAGATAAATTACGGCAATTATATTATGTAATTATAAAATCCGTAAGCACAAAAATTATTGAAAAACTTAGCACGTGTTATGTTCAAGTAATTAAACCAAACCCTAATGGACCATCTGTTAGAATTTAAGGTCATTACTTTTAGTAATACGATCGCAATTATTAACCTTGGCTTTATCAATATTTAAATGCTAATTTGAAACTCATTTATGCATATCGTATGTCATATGAATGCGAAGTTTTCATTTGATCAACATGTGAACATTGTTATTTTCGTTATTTATAAATGGAATTGTAGTTGTATTACCATACGCTGGACAGGTGGTGCGCTCCGGCATAGATGAAATAGGGTATGTCGAGAGTCAAACTTCGAAGTTTGAAACTCATAAGCTGTTTAACTGCTTGTTGTTTTTATTTTTAATTAGGTGCAACTCAATTTAGCATTACTATTTTGAATGAAAACAGTAGGTGGTGATATTAATTATTTTATATTAACGGAGTAGAAAGAAACTAGAAATTTTTAGAGTACGCACCTGGGTATAATTCACCCGAGAACGAACCCCATTGGGTTGCAAAATCTGCATATTTTCAATGTGGCATAGGTAAAATTAATTTTCTTTTAGAATATTCTAAACAGTTTTGTACAGCGTTGTACTTGTACAACAATTCTTTTAATACTACATTCTGAACATCCTGTATAATCTAAAGTATGTAATTTTCAGACTAAAAAATTGTAGCAGTATATTTGAACAATATTCTTTGATTCAATAACAGCTCTCTTTTTATGTACACTTTTCATGCCGCTTAGAAAGCACTTTAAAACATGCCCAAGTAGCACCACAAACATTCAATACCTGTTTATTTAACGACAGAATATCCCTCCATAAACATTGTTGGAGCGCTTCTAACGCAAAAAAGAGTAACATGAATCAATTAACGGATAAACGCTTGTTATTGGTTTATGCCTTGTGTAATAGATGTAAGAACATTCTTTTCAAATACAGTTCACCATATACAAATGACTGGTAAGTATATGGTATACTGTATTTCAGCATTTTATACATACAATATTTTGGCATTTATTATGCAAGCAATTAGTAGAGATGTAAATAAAATGAGTATCCGTTACTTAGTATTCGATACTCGCCGGGATGCGAAGTAACGATTATCAGAGGACAAAAGTATTCGAAAGCAACAAAAGTATGGAATCTAACGAAAGTATCGAATGTAACTAAAGTACTGAAAGTATCGAATGTAACGAAAGTAACGAGAGTATTGAAGGTATCGAATGTAACGAAAGTATCGAATGTCACAAAGGTAACGAAACTAACAAAAGTAACGAATGCAACGAAAGAATCGAAGAGGAATTATGTACGCATGAAGATCATCGTACTACACATATCGAAACTAACCAAAAACTTGAAAGAGTTGTTTGTTTATATTATTAAAAAAATCTAGAGACTTATTTATTTTGCAGCGGCTTTCATCACAGCGGTCTAAACAAAACACTGTTTGAATTATTATTGGTTTCTCTCTGTCTGTAGGTACCTAAAGTTTATTGTATTGAACAACGTCAACAGTGCTTCGTATTTTTAATACAGGTACTTACAAATATATACATAGGTATGTATATTCCTCAACACTGTTATTATAAATTAGTAAGCTAATGTACTAATAGTGTATTAAAAACCCATTTCAAACCACGAATTCAAGTTTTTAGTCTCTTATCTTGATTATTAACGCCAGTCAAAAGAAAACTACGTTTTAACTTTGGCATGATATACCATCTTCACCAAAAGAATCAAAATTAAACAGAGAAATATTGAAATACGACGATATCGTGTAGCATCGCGCTGCAATAACTTTTGATTATTGGCGCTGTGTAACATACTTATCGGATCATTTGCAGGTCGCAGATCTAGTTGTTTTCTGTATCTAAATGTGTGGCAATGACAGATTTAGAGTTTTTTTTCCGTTGCAGCGGTAGGAGCCGATCTTGTCGCACCCGCAATGACACAAAAAAGCCACCTATACACAGCTGCGTACCATTGCGTATAGCCATAGATACCACCTTAGGGTTAAAGGGCTTGGTTTCCCAAGCAATCTCCTATCCTGCCCAAGCCATTGGTGAACTTGGTATCCAGGATATATATATTCCATGCAAGTATTTGATCAAACCATATACCAAAGTATTCTGTATCCTTACAGCACTAGTGGTTCTAAGCCTTCTATCACACTGCTTCTTATGAAAACAACAACTTGTATCCTCTTAGCATTGACTATTTGCTGCTCTTAGTTACGCTAGTTGTCAACTGCATTTGGAGTTGTTTGAATCCGTTCCGCTAATTTTTTCAGACACCACTTCATATAACCACTTTAGATTGTCAATAAATCTTACGCAGTAAAATCCATTCCTGGTAAATTTTTGGATTTTAGGTTTCACCAGTTCTAATTGTAATAATCCTTGTCTTCCATTGCAGAAGCTGCCTTTTCTCTGGAGGGCCTCAATATTTGGGTTCGTAATAACAATATTAAGTGCTCCCTCAATGTCCAGTAGTAGTTTCTTTTGACTTTGAAATTGGATTCTTCGGGTTTTCAATTCTTGTTCCTGAAGGCGTTCTCGAGCAGTTGTTCTCCCGGCCTGTCATGTCTAAGGTACCTATCCTTCAGCGTTTCAAGGATTTCTAGTAAATAGACCATCGGTTTCTATTGGTCTGATGACTTTGATGTTTGATTGGATGTCTTTTCTACTCTGGGTATGTGTACTACCCTCACATTTGCCATACAATTGTAATATGTCCCTATAAGATAGGTGTTCTAAAAAGTCTTAGTGGAGTCTGCTATCAAAGCATCTACTCTTTTTAGAGTAGGGTTTCAAATACTCCATTTATGGCCGCAAATTTGAGGGGTAAAGTTCCGCTCAGTGCTTACTCAATTTTAACAAGTCTTGTGATCTGCATGGCCAGCCTATAGTCTCCTCGTTTTGGGTTGTCCAGATTTCGAGTCGATACTGCCTAAGTACACATCTATAATTAATGATTTTTTCATAGTTTGTCCTTCGTTTGTTGGTTACCGTTAATTGCAATTTCAATAATGGTTACAACCTCTTATACTAGTAATTTAAGCTTTATATATTGAATTTTGAAATAATTTTTTATTATTTTGCTGTTTATTTCTTTTTACATATGTCTATTTAGTTATGTCCTGTCTATAGAGAACTTGTATCCATTGGGAAAAATCCATTATACAATACACTATCTCTCTATTAGTGTTTGTATTTATTCTATTAATTCTGCGTAGCTTCTTAACGAAATATTGTACCACACATGTTTATAGGAACTTTGTCAATTCCAAATCACCTATATCAATATGTTTGATTATTTTGCAGATGCTCTTTATGCAATAATAATAAGAAGAAATTTGCATTTAAAGGCAGTAACTTCCGCTTGAGCGGTTCCTTCATAAAAGATAATACAATTATAGTTTGGACGTTTGCTTTCTGATAACATTTTAAGCAGTTATATAGTAGGCAAGCGCACATATTTACACATGAATGTGTATGCTTTTCGTGTTTGTTATGAATAAATAGTACAAACATGTGTGGCAAATTTTCCACGTCCAACTAACATAAAATAAATTAAAAATATCCAAATATTTAAAGGAGGCTCTTTGTAGGTTTGTTATTGCATTATCATTGTGTTGCTTTGCATGTTCACTGAAACACATACCGTATAATTAGGCTGCAGATTACCATTTCCTCAATAGTAATTCGGTTTTCGTTTATCGTTAAAGAGCATTAATTTAAAATTAGTTCTTGCAATGAAAAAAAAAAACATTTATTTCTCAAGTTTCAATTTAAATGTATGTAATAGGAAAAAATAACGTTTCTTGTGAGTAACATATTAATCTGAGAAAATGGTTTTGAAAGAAGTTACGGAATGGAATTGGAAATATTGTCTAGTTCTACTTATAATATTGTTTTGTCCTCCCTCGGCACCAAAGAACTTTTATTTGTCACATTCTTTTTTTGCTGAAATTGCTTCTCACTTTCGGAGTGTACACCTGTCAAGGTATACGTTTAAGCACGTTATACCTAAGGTATCAATTTAGTCTCTTCCATTGGTTCGCCGATGTGCATTCACAAACATCAGTAGAACTTCCATTTACAAATTGGGATCGCAGATCTTCCTGTTACTTGTAATATTGCTAAATATATATTTATTAGAGTGACTGTAAGAGTACGAGCACTTTTCTTGATCAAAAATATTAAATTTTATTAATGTATTAGAAGGAAAAAACAAGAATAGAATCATTTGAATGATTTTAATAGGAGCTCATGACATTCTGTCAAAATTGAAATTTCAAATTTTTAAATTTGTATTCACAACAACGATGTTTTATTACTTTCTAAAAGCAATGTTTTATATATAAGTATATTTAAGCACAGCAACTTCCTTTTCCTCAGGATAATACAATAAACATCGTTTTTATCCGATTTATACTTATCCTGATCTGGTAATCAAACGTGTACATGAGCGCTTCCTAAATTATGTATTTAACTTGTAAGAAATAAAATACTTGCACTGAGGATGGTTCGAATTACAACGTGCTACTTGGGAAGTATAATTTTGTGTCACTAAAAAAAAGAAAAATACGAAGGGAATTTTATTCTACCCATAAAGTAGACTCTCCATCACTTTTATGCATTAAAAATGTGTTTCTAGACACCCAACTAACGACACACGTACCAAAACTGTACCCTTTGTTCCCAGATGTCGTTGTAATGTTCTCTAAAAAGCTCCCTTAATTTGTATGTCTTTTATCCTGACCCTTTCTAAATACTAAGTTGTGTAATTAGGTTTATCGTATCTGTTAATTGAGTATTGCTATTGTCACATTTATTATCATTATCATTGCTTTTCTGATACTATGGTTTATTATAGAGTACGTATTCTTTCGTTGAGATCTATTTAAATCTGCATTTATTTTCCTTATTTTGCACTGTACCGTTTGTTTGTAGTTTAAGTAGTGTTTGAACAATGTTGGAGTGTTAGGCATTACCACCTTTTTCTGTGCTTTCAATGGTACGATGTTTACTATCATTAGTAAACGATAGTGCATGTCTTTTCATTCATCGATAGACCAAGCGCATTCATGAAAGCTATCGATTCTATACACATAAAGAAATACGGTGTTAGACCTTGTAACGACGTTTTCTTTCGGTTCCGGTTCGGTGTACTGATAATTACTGCTTACTCTTTAATGCCGTGCTTACGGGCTTTCGATTACCTTCTTTTTTTAAAATGTTTATTACTTATGCGTTGATTCTCGTAAGTCGAAACAGGAGGTACACCCCAAGTTCGTTCAGCGGCACTAATCGACGACCAGTGTCAAACGATGAATTAGAACCTCGTGGCGGTTTAAACGGTCTTGCGTTTTATTCACGCTGTTACAATAAAGTTGCAACCTCAATGTGGTAGCTATGATTCTAAGCGCGGGGGGGGGGGGAGGGGGGGATGTTCAAGATTCTAGACTGATTGCGCAACGAAACAGTGAAAGTGCATCATAAATCAAATGCTTATTGCTATACAAGTGCAAAAGACATCGCATATATACAGCAAAAAATGCAGGTATCAAAACAAATGCATGTACAGTCGCAAGTATACATAAATATTTACAGTGACGAAGATTAAAACATTGGCAAGGCTTCGGTAACGCTTTTGAAATCTAAACGCGGAATCTAATGGCTTTGTTTCGGTTAACAACATAAAACAACAATCTGTGTACGGGGGTCGGTCGAAAAGTACTCGGATGGTTTTCACCGGCTATGTCGGGTTAAATATCGGTGACGGCGCTAAACTCTCCTGTACGGGAATGATTGTAAAGAAAACCCTAGGAGCGTCAAAAGCTGTGCCAACGCAATGGCCAGGACGGAGAAAATCGGTAAAATGCCAGTGTTACACCACAAAGCGTTGCCAGCGCTACAATTAGACCGAGAAAAAGAAGCTCGGCGTGTATCAGAAACTTTGCCAACACATCAGCCACAGCGGATCGGGAGATACTTAGGGACTCCCTTTTTACTACTTGAGCCAAGCAGGCGCTTTAAATACACTTGCGGTTCCCCGCCACGCGATCGCGATGGTGGGAGTTGAGAGCGCGTGAATCGAGCGTCATCTGCGGGGTCGATAATCGCGTAAAATAACGTATGAAAGCAACGCTAACGCCCTGAGAAAATCAGTGAAAATAAAAGAAATTAATGATTAATTCAAAATAAACTTAAAACTTGACGCTGAAATGGATTTTCCCATGGAACGGCACTTTACAACATGAAGAAACTACCATTCGTAGTTCACTCACGTGCAAATGCACAATGTAAAAATTTAATTTTTACAATGTAAATTCGCTCCTATGCGAAGTTAGCTTGTTCTAATAAGCCCACGAGAATTAAGTCTCAATAATGCTTTACTAATTCCCATCTTGGTGACACCTTAATTCCCTTTTTTAGTTAAATGGTTGATCAACACCAACAGTTTTCCTATTGGAGTTATTACCATCTGAGAGCGATGTTAAAGAAAGTGTAACACAATTGAACAGAAAGATATTTCTAACTACATGAGGTATAGTCAGAAAGGTGTCCGAAAAATTGAAACTATTTCCTTTTAATGCTATTTTGACAAACTTTTAGTGCTACTTTAACTATTTTAAGAAAAGCCACAACTTCATTTAGTTTAACTCTCCACATCTTTTGTCATAAAACATGGATATTTCGGAAAATAATAATCAGTAAATCGACTGTCAGTCATCAACGCGAAATAGCATTAATGTAACATCTGAAACACACGTAGAATGATAGATGTACCTACTTATATAGCCGAAATGAAGAACTTCATTCGCAAATGCTATTATACTCAAAAGCAGCTTCCGACGCAAGCAGACGATCGGCGAGGACAAGTTGTAAAGCGAGGGACGAACGAATCGCATATCAATGACAAAAGAATGAGACAGGTCATATGTTTCCTGAATGTAGTCGCCAGATAAATCCACGACAATCACATTTCTAGATATCCACGGAAATGTAAAAAGATTCCTTCTAAGAATTTTGAGTATCAATTCGATAAAAAGTTTTAAAGTAATGCATATAAAGAGTCACAGTCGTTAGTCCATAGTTATACAGTGTTACCCATTTGAAAGCGGGGCACCTCCACAAAATTTTCATTTATTGTCCGATTTTAAAACTGCACTTATGAACAAAGTTTCAGATTTTTTCAGGAAAGCAAATATGTAAATAACTGTGTAAAATACTGTGTAATTGTGTAAGGATGAAAATGTAAGAAACCATAGTAGGCATTTTTTTACAAAAGATATGCATGTACACCACTAGATTAAGCGCCACCTAATATGGGCATGTACTAAATTTCATAAAAAATATTGTACATTAGTAATTCTGTGATAAAATTAAGAAACACGTTCTTCTTATGAATTTACATTGTTTTGATCAAGTAAACCACGGAATAAAATGTCAAAAATAACTGACAATAACATTTTTTATTCCTAATAACATTACGCAAAACTATGGAAATTCCAAAAAACAAAAGGTACCTGATTAGAAGGAATTCTTGTTGCTTGCACTAATCCGCTATTTTTTTTAAATGCATTTATTGTAGCTTTTTCGGAGACTCAAGGTTACTTCTCTTCGTTGTTCTGGGGTAATATCTGCACATACTTGACTTATTCTACCTCTTAGTTCGTAAACTGACTGTAGTCTTGACTTATAAACTTTTTGCTGAAGGATACCCTAAACGAAAAAGTCGAGTGGCGTGAAGTCCGGTGATCTTGGTGCTCATTTAATTAAAAGACTGTTTCGTCCAATTCACGTATTATTAAAGTTTTCATTAAGCCATTGCCCCACCACTATTGCGTTATGCACGGGAGACCCATCTAATTGAAACTGAAACAAATTCAAGCAAACCAGAAGTCATGCAACACTTTGCAAAACTCGTTTCCTAGAAAATTCAGAAAAAGGCGACCATTCAAATTACCCTCAAACAAAAAAAGCACCAATAATTCTGTTGTCAAGTATCCCGCATTATACATTTATTTTATCGTCTCTTTCTCTCAGACCAGTATCGTGAATTGTGGGATGATATCACCCCATCTCTTGTAAACGTGCTTCATCACTGAACAATATTTTCCTTAAGAAGTTTCTATTTTTCAGATATTCTCCCTGGGCCCATAAAAAGAACTCCAATCTTCCATCGTCTTCCTGTTCAAGAGAATGCAAAAAATTTAGCTAAACGGCTCAATTTTGTTTTTTGCAGGACACCTTCTAATATTTTCACTAGGAATATTTATCTTCTCGTGAAAATATCCTAATATTTGCTCATTAGTTCTAAACACCCTTACATTATTTGTGTTTTTAAAAATATGCCTTGATACACTGCCTGTTTCATCGAAACCTTTATTTATGCGATATATAGGACTTGCCCTTAAATTTTCTGGTCGCATTTCTTGCTGAAAGAACATTATCGCCGACAAGACGTACAAGTTCAATTCTTCACCTTAAACTTAGTTGTTCCCTGATGATACCACTAAGTTGTACACTTTTGACAATATTTTACAGACACTGGTAGAACTAATGCTTTAAGTCAATTTCTGATATGTTATTTACAGCCATTTAGCGGTCAGTGTTATGCATGTATGTTGTTGCTAGGCAAAGCTTGACACTTCTAGGCACTGACATCTATTTGACGTATTGTACCAACCCCACTGAAATTTTGCCGAACGCGAAGAAACTCCAACCTCCAGTAGGGATTTTTTACATGCCGGCTAGCGATCAGTAGCGGTAGTACACGACATAACCTGAGAATTTGATTAGGAGTTGCCTTTTATTTTTCTTGAATTCCCATAATTTTTTTTTAATGTTATTACGAATAAAAAAGATTATTGTCAGTTGTTTTTGACATTTTATTCCATAACTATCACACTGACAAAAGTCAATGCTAGGTTTTTCCACTATCACCAAACAACAAAAAACAACAAGATTCAGTTCCGTTGACCGTGAAGCCATCGTAATCCAGTAATTGGGTTTCGGAACCTTTGGTGTAACAATAACTATCACACTGACAAAAGTCAATGCTAGGTTTTTCCACTATCACCAAACAACAATGAACAACAAACTGACTTTTGTCAGTGTGATAGTTATTGTTAAACCAAAGGTTCCAAAACCCAATTACTGGATTTTATTCCATGGTTTACTTGATCAAAACAATGTAAAGTCATAAGAATAATGCAATTCTTAATTTTGCCACAGAATTATTAACATGGAATATTTTTTTATAAAATTTGATGCATGCCCATTTCAGGTGGCGCTGAATCAAATGGCGTACTCATATCTTTTGTAAAAAAGAAATGTCTAGTATGATATCTTGCATTTTCATTCCTACACAACTACACAGTATGCTTTGGTTTTCTATAAAAAAATGTGAAACTTTATTCAGCAGTTTTTCATGCACTACAATTTAAAAAAGAGTCAAAATCGAACAATAAAAATAAATTTTCTGGATGTCCCGTTTTCAAATGGGTCACACGGTATTAAGCAGGTTTCAATTTTCCAACATATATTATTTAGATGAAGAAAACAAGACTATTGGTTGCTTTATTTCTTACTGGACGTAGCATCCGGGTCTGGAATACATCTTCACGCTTTTCGGCACTGATAGCTATCAATGTGTTGTGCCATTGATACTGGAATGTTGCCGAACCTGGAGGTATTTTAAACTTCTTAAATATTGAATTGACACAAGATCTACGGCTTTACTTTCTACAATGACAGAATGCACGTTCCGATTTTTATCCACAACTAAAAACCAATCGTATTAGTCTAGGATCGAACCAGCGCGCTGCAGCGCCTACCGACTATCTGTCTACCACTGACACGACAAAAACACGGTAATGCTAACGATATTAATAAAAATTGAATCTATATCTTGGAAAAAATAACTATAAACCACTATGCGAACTATGAAGAAATTTTTCTTAATACTTGTACACTATATATAGAATACTCAAAACTACATTATCTTATACATTTATTAAAGGCTAATGAGATACATCAAGGGCTTTCACAAAATACAATTATCTGAAAGCTTAATAAAATTTTACAATTAAAATTTTGTGTGCGTAGATAACTCGTGCTACCGACAAAAAGAACCAAATTACCGAAAATTTAACGTAGGTATAAGGCATGTAATAAATGCCACGTTTTCATTATATTCGAAAAAACGATGCTTGGAACGCCTTTAAAAAATTCATTAGTACTTCAGAATACCAGGTGTGAGATCCTACTCTAAATTGCTTTAAAAAATGTAATAAATTAATGGATCCCTAAAGTGGCCGCTACATTAGTATATCTCCTGAATAATGTGCTATAAAACACAAGCACACTATCCGCACAATATGAGAACGCAGCAGACGTATTGAAGGACGATAAAAAGCTTAATTATTAATATAATGAAATAATTTGTCTGAAACAATTGAGAATATTAACTGACTTACAAATACGTACTGGTTGTAAAGATATACGCACGAAATTTTAAGTTATGTTGACTCATTTGTTTATTTAACCAATTATCCAGTCGCACTTGTTAAATTATGTCGTACATCAATAATACACTTTTCTTGGTTAAAAAGAAGCTACGTACAAAGGTTTTTGACTTTCCTTTATTTATAATAAAATTAACAGATAATTGATATGGTTTTAAAGAGGCCCGATACACACAAAATTTATTAAAAGAAATTTTCATCTTGATTGCTTAAAGAACTTCGCTAATATTTCTGTACAATTTGCAAATCCTACATAAAAATTAATGGAGAAACTAGTTTTTAAATTTTCATAAGTTATGAATTCATTTCAACAGGCTATTGTCGAAACGATAATGCCTCCAAATAAATTTATAAATGTATGTTTATAAATAAAATTGTAACTCGGTTCTTGTCTGTGCGCCCATCATGCAGAAACTATTAAAAATATGAAGATGCTTTCCCAGCTGATCGGTCAGCTGGGAGAGCTGGTATAGAATACGATAATTATTAAGAAATTGTAAGGAAATAATCGATTCCATTGTTAAGCAATAATTATTTCTGAAAATTAATAGATATTATTAATGAGAGACATAGGATTCTGGAACAGCACTGCAGAACATCAGATCGCTTGCTTAAACGATACGTTGTACTTATTCTGCGAAGAGGCAGAGAGTATTCCTGTTTGCCTCCACGATGTCCATTTCTCTTTTATTTTATGTTTGGCTAAATTCACGTTATTCTATTGTCATTAAATACAGATTAAAATAATAACCGAATCATTACATACATACTAAAGACAGCATCTTGATATTTCTAATAGTTTCTGCATGATGGGCGCACAGACAAGAACCGAGTTACAATTTTCCGGCTCATAACTTCTTTATTTATAGATATTTTTTTATAAAATTTGGAATTTATCGGATTCTACTAGAAATAAGGGCAAAATTAAAATTTTAAATTGAACACTCTGTATATTTTTATATATTCGGATCCTCCGCAATTTTCTGACTCTGAAAACATATCCGTTTCCTTGATTATCAGAACTTTGAATTTTTATGTTTCAATCTGAAGCGCTTTTAGCAAATACGATAAAAATCTTCCGAACTGTCAATATAACATTTAGAAACTACAAATGTTACGCTCTTTTGTTTTATATCCCTACTAGAAAAGACTTTTGCATTTTTCTAATGCAACCTCATGTTTCCTCAGCCTTAATTGGAAACAAAAATTTTTGGTGTTTCTAATTATACCAAATACCAGGTATTGAATTAGAAGTTACTTGTCTGTAGATTAAAAGTGTTGGATATATCTAACAAACTGAAGAAATATGCTTTAAAACTGTATTCAGTTTCATAGAAAAGTAGGCCGTTGGTAGAATTAAATAATAGCCACTAATTTTACTGTCAGTTGGGATTGTTGTGTGTCTCACTGCTTTTCCACAATTAGATATTTACAAGATTCTTATCAATATTTCCTTAATATTATTTTCCAAAGTGGAGGTATTTACTTGTTATTTGTTAATCTTTTCTTTTGTTATACAGTGAAAAACCGTTTCATCATAATTTTATATTTACGAAATTATGTTAAGTATAAATATAATTGTTGTTACGGTAGCAATACAAGTATTTTCAGTATTTATATAATTGTATTTTAAAATACCGTCGTAAACGATCGTTAAACGTTGTAGAAGAGCTGTCCATCACATGACTTTTTAACCAATCGCAAAGGACCCAACCGCGCTAATTCTACCCCATTTATTATACTTTCATTTTATTACATGATCAGACACGTTCGGCGTTGTAGATGTTTTGTGATTGGGTAGATACAGTTATCAAGTTTGTAATTGTGCTTTAAGAAGACAACTAGAAAATATTTTAAAGAGTTGGAGCTTTCCATAGTGGATATTTACCAAAGTAAGTATAATACATACACTTAGGGCCGGTATTTCAATCTCCTAAGAAAGTTCCTAATAAAAGTTATTAGCCGAATAACTGAAATAACTGTCTTTCCACCAACTAATAAAAATTGTGTAGGTAATAAGACGGTTTATTCTCCTAAAATGTTATTGAAGTAGCCAATAAGTACTATTAGAAACTTAATAAGCTTATCGAATGTCGACAATACAATAAAAAAAAATAATCGTTTGAAATTGATTAAAATTATTATTATAAACGAGAAACATGGACATTTTTCAAGATTTCAGGGAGTTTGTGGAAGATGATGTGGCCAAGCTTGTTTAAATAGTTAATCTTGACAGACAGTATAAGTATTAGAGAGGCTCATATAAATTGTTGAAGCAATTGGAATGAATTTGTTAACAGTTAGATTGTGTAAGTATTTGTATAGCGCTGTTATTTATTGCTTGCTGTAAACCTTATGGGATATTACCAACATAAACTACCGTTATGAATAACCAAATAACTATTAACCTAATAAATATTCGTTGAAAGACGGTCTGTTCTTATTTGTCTAATATATCTTCCTTATAACTTATTAGCTAAATTGTTATTAGACACATTTATTAGCGGATTGAAATACCGGGTCGACGGCACAGTCAAATTTTGAAAATTCAAAAGTGAGTACCCAGCATCAAGTTGGCTTGCCTATCTTTAGTCGTCAATAACTCGAGAACGGAAAGAGTACAAAATTTTTTCTTTACAGCACAAATCAGCACAAAACGAGCACAAAATGATGGCACAGTCAAATTTTGAAAATTCGAAAGTGTGCCCGCAGGGTCAAGTTGGCTTGCCCATCTTTAATCGTCAATATCTTGAGAACGGAAAGAGCGCAAAATTTTGTCTTTACAGCACAAATCAGCACAAAACGAGCACAAAATGATGGCACAGTCAAATTTTGAAAATTCGAAAGTGTGCCCGCAGCGTCAAGTTGGCTTGCCCATCTTTAATCGTCAATATCTTGAGAACGGAAAGAGCGCAAAATTTTGTCTTTACAGCACAAATCAGCACAAAACGAGCACAAAATGATGGCACAGTCAAATTTCGAAAATTCGAAAGTGTGCCCGCAGCGTCAAGTTGGCTTGCCCATCTTTAATCGTCAATATCTTGAGAAGGGAAAGAGCACAAAATTTGTTCTTTATAGCACAAATCAGCACAAAACGATAGCATTAATAAAATTTGAAAAATCTAAAGTGTGGCAGCCAACTTGACGGACCTTTTTATTATCATCGTTCAAGGAACATGGACATTGTCAATGGATATAATATAAATATGGCTAAACAAAATACACAAAACACACAATAAACATATAAATAGTCAGTTAAATTCTGCATTCGAGATACTCTGAAACAAAATAAAAACTTCCATCGTGTATATAATAGTGTTTCAGTTTTTTTTTTAAATTCAAGTATACTGGTTGCTCTTTTTATGTTGTCAGGAAGTTTATTATAAAAAATAATCCCGCTATACGCTGGGCTTTGCTCATAGGCTTTAGTATTATGAACCGGTATGGTTTTATTTCGGCAAGTACGGGTAGTCATACTTGCAAATATCGCTGTTTTTTGTAAAGCGATCTTCATTGATCTTTAAGAAAACCAACACTTCATATATATACAGAGAGGCAAGAGGTAGAATATTTAACTCCTTGAATAATGGACGACACGAAGAAGAGGAAGGCACACACAGCATGCAACGAATGATTTTCGTTTGCAATACAAAAATAGTGCTCCGAACCCCAAAAGACAATTCCGTAGCGCAGACGTGACTCCACATAAGCAAAGTAGAAAAGCCTAAATGACTCCACACCGACGCTACCCCTCAAGGACCGAATACCATAAAATGCCGCACCGAGCTTCCTCCCCAATAGGCTACAGTGGTCCCCGAATTTCAGCCTCCGATCGACTGTCAAACCCAAAAAGCTAATGCTCTTGCTTTCTGGCACCGACTTGCCAACGAACGGCACGTACAAACTACTGCCACCACCAACTGCCACCAACGAAAACCTCAACAACCCCGTTTTGGCAGTGTTTAGGGACAACTCATTGTTGGTACACCAGTCAGCCATATCACAAATTAGGTTTGTTGTTGCATTGGATGCACACTCAAGTGATGTCGCTGTTACAATGCATCTGGTGTCATCAGCATACTGCGCCAGTGTACAGTTGTTCAAGGTAGACTGCAGATCGTTCACATAAATTTAAAACAAAGTGAGATCTAAAATTGAACCTTGTGGTATACCACAGGTTATGTCAATTATTGAAGAATTGTGTGTTTGAATTATATTTGCATTCTCCGCCCTAATACCAACAGCCTTCCTATAAAAAAGATACGAATACAAAAGATCATAAGCCACTCCAAATATGCCTAGCGATTGTAATTTCTTAAGCAAGAGTGAATGATCTACCACATCAAAGGCCCTAGACAGATCAAAGAGAACGCCCGTAACAAAACTTCTTCTATCTAGTGCTTCATAAACCTTACTCAGGGCATGTTCAATTGCACTACAGGTATTTTTGCCAGGTATAAATCCAAATTGAGTAGGTGACAGTAGATTATTGCTAGTTAAGAAGTCAACTAATCTTTTATTAATGATCTTCTGAAAAATTTTGGCAAAGACTGATGGTAGAGATATAGGTCTATAATTTGTGGCGTCAAGTGTATTTCCTTTCTTATGTATAGGTACGAGTTTACTAGTTTTTAATCTATCCAGATATTCACCCTCGCTCAAGCACCGATTGATTAAATATTCCAAAGGTTCTAACAAAGAGTGCACAACATGCTCTATTAAGAAACAGGGTATGCCATCAATGCCAGCCGAATGTTTTAAAGACACTTGCTTAATAATATCGGATAACTCATACTTGTCTCTCGGTAAAAGAAATAGACCAGAATGCATTACAGTAGGAACACTAGACTTGTTATTATTTGGCGTTTTAGTTAAGGTGTAATGTTCTTTGAATATAGACGCAATTTCACTAGGATTCTCTGTTATATTACCACTCTCATCCGACAGTTTCAAGTTCTGTTCGCGGCCATTATCACCTCTTGTTAACCTATTAATAATATTCCAGGATATTGTTTCTTCTATCAGTTTTTTTTTATAGATTTTGTGGTTTGTTTGATACAATTCATAAATTTGCGGATCATTACTGCACCTATATAAGTCATTCACATGTGTGCTGACAGCTCTCAATTCGTTATTATACCAGCTTTTATGTCAATGTGACTTGATTAAGTACCTTTTTGATGAAAAACTTATCTCAAAATAATAAGAAAATATCTGAAAAAAAATATTAAAAGCTTTCTTTTCTTTAGATCTTTAGATAGTTTAGATAATAAGATATAACTTATGTTAGTTTGCGTCATGTTTATTAACTTTTTGTGTCGTATAGAATATAGCACTTTTAATTCGATTCAAATATGGAAGTACGCAAAATATTAGAACGATAGTAATGGTAAATATATTTATTACATAGTAAAACAAGTAGGAAGGATTCATTTTTTTACAATATTAATATGTTCACACTGTATATACTAAGTATACATTTTATTTGGATCTAACATTATTATTTTTTAATGTAGGGGAGAGTGGTACACAGTGGAACACAGTACACAGTGGAACACAGTACACAGTGGAACACAGTACACAGTGGAACACATGAATTATCGTTTCAAATAAAGCGGTTAACGCCGTGAATTTTATGTAGGCAATGTTGGTAGTAGGAGATATAATTGTGATACGAAAGTTAGCGGTTTCGTAAATACTGTTACGTTTTTATCAAACAACAACTGGTTTTGAAGGTAAGAAGTAAAGTTTTATTAGTATTATTTATATTTATTATTGTAGTTAATAGTATTGTAAAATATAATTTGTTTTTTCCATTGGAATTGCCATAATTTAGTATTGCATTACCAAGCAAAATATAACCCTACTTTAGCATATTCATTGATTATACACCTAATATTGAAAAAGTCACGTCTAGTGCACAGTGGGACAACTGCATGTGGTACACAGTGGAACGCGTTCCACTGTGTACCAAAATTATATTCTCTGGGAGTAGTAGTGAAAATATAGCATCTTATTGGATAATTATACTGTTTCAGATGCCTAGGAAACAAAAGGAAAGGAAAATTGGCAGCACAAGCAAGGAAACTATGAATGAAGCAGTTAAAGCAGTAATAGAAGAAGGTAACAGTATCCGTGTAGCAGCAGAGCGTTTTGATGTCAAAGTAACAACTCTACATAGATACGTCAAGAAAAAACAAGAAAATGCCGATGACGGAATTAGAATGGAGCCAAACTATGCGGTGAATCGTATTTTCACTGATGAGGAAGAGACTCTTTTAGCGGAATATATTACCACGTGTGGTAAAATGGCCTACGGTCTAACAACATTAAATGTCAGAAAATTGGCATATGAATGTGCTGTTAAAAATAATAAAAAGATACCACAATCTTGGAATAAATTCCAGGCTGCAGGAGTTGATTGGTTAAGAGCATTTATGAAAAGGAAACAAAACCTAAGCTTGCGGCAACCTGAGGCATGTAGCTTGAGCAGGCTTACATCATTTAATAAACACAATGTGGATGTTTTCTTTAGAAACCTTAAGGATGTCTTAAAACGCGTTCCAAGCATTGCAGATGGATCGCGCATTTACAACCTTGATGAAACTAGTACAACTACAGTGCACTGCCCAAAAAAAATTGTGTGTCAGAAGGGAGTAAAACAGGTAAGCAGTTGTACTAGTGGAGAAAGGGGGCAGCTAGTTACTACGTGCGCCATAATTTGTGCTCTTGGGTCGTTTTTACCTCCCGTTATGGTATTTCCCCGAAAGAAATGTAAGCCCCATATGCACTTTAGGATTGGCTAACAGTTCCGGCTGGATGAACTCTGAATTGTTTTCTCACGTTATCGAACATTTCATTAGACACACGAACAGCAGCCGAGAGCACCCAACCCTATTAATTTATGACAACCATGAGAGCCACATTTCAATTAATGTGATAGAGAAAGCTCGGGCAGCAGGAGTGAATATAATAACACTGCCCCCTCATTGCAGTAATAAGATGCAACCTCTTGATGTCTCAGTGTTTGGCCCGTTTAAGGCTCTCTACAATGCATCTTGTGAATCGTGGTTGCTTAGGCATCCCGGTATTCCACTAACCATTTACAATATTGCCGAATGTGTAGGGGAGGCACATGCAAAGTCATTTACTCCTACAAACATTATTTCTGGGTTTAGGAAAACTGGAATCCATCCATTTGATGATACAGTTTTCGGCGAAGAGGATTATTTAACTTCCGAGGTAACTAACCGCATCTTAAACAATGACGATAGCGAGAATTTGGCCGAAAGTCAAGCTATAAATGCGACAACTGCCCATGCTAGTGCAGAAATGGACTTTCATGAAGGCCTTGTTACACCACCTCCAGCAACATTAGACCATGAAGAAGCAGTGGTTCATACAAGAAGTGACGATGAGAAAAATATTAAATCAGATTTCATCACTCCAGAACAAATTCGTGGATTTCCTAAAGCTCAACGTCGAAAACTGACTAGAAAACCGAGAACCCGAGGTAAAAGCTCCATTATCACCGATACTCCAGAGAAAAATGTTTTGCTCGAAAAGGAGTTGCTTAAAAGACAGAAGCTACAAAAACCAAAGGTTCCAAAACTTTCAAGTCAACTTTCCAGAAAGCCTAAAACAAAGAAGACAACAGTTGCAGAAGACAATGATTCAACCGATGTTGAAGATGATGACTTTGAATATGAGGAAAGTTCTGCGGATGAGTTATCTGATAAAGAAAATTTCGATTTCAGTAATGAGGCAAAAAAAAATGATTTTGTACTTGTCCAATTCCCAAAGAATATATATTACGTGGGAAAGGTCGTTGTAGATTTGGATGAAAATCGAGATTACGAGGTGTCTTTTCTCCGTAAATCCAAAAAATTAGATGGATATTCTTTTTTATTTCCACAAGTTCCTGACATTTCGCTAGTTAAACAATCTGACATTAAATACGTGTTACCACAACCACTGGTTGCTCCAGAAAACAAAAGATTTAGTAGCTATTTTAGATTTAATATCAATTTTGGGTCGCTTGATGTTCGCTAAGCGCTAGATTTGTTTAATATAGAAGTGTTTCTTATGTATAATTAAATTTGTGTTGTATTGCAGATGTGTTGTTCTGTTAGTAATTAAGAAAAAACCTGTTTCACTGTAAACACGATACTGTTCCACTGTGTACCACATGAAGTACACAGTGAAACAGATGTAGCGTTTTCTCTAATAATGTATATTTTTTATATTTTCGAACATTAAAGTTTGCTTTTGTGTTTGATGGTAGTTTGAATATTGCTTCACCTACTAACGCTGATATTTTCACTTGCTTATAGAAAGTAGCCGTTTTTTCAATAAATATGCGTTTTTCGTTCCATTGTGTACCACCCTCCCCTAATCATATGTTATTTTTAAATTAATAAACAAATATGCTTACCCTTAATTTAATTCATTGTTGATATTACTAAGATTTTCGTTTAAATCTTTAGTATAATTTTATGTTTATTTAAAAAAACAAATAGTTGCTGTCCCATATGTACCCATAAATTATATTTAATTGTAACATAATTATATTTCAAACTACTATAAATTTTTTTCAGTGTAGAAACAAAAAAAATAGTAGGTTCAATGGAAATACGACATAAAAAATGAGTACACAATTTTAAATTACATCAACATTCTACACAAAGTGGGCCGTTATCTCTTTGGTTAAGTCAAACTTAAAATATTTGGTTTTAATTGTGTAAACAGTAAAGAGCTACCATGTAAGAGTAATCCTCTAATTTGCGGGTTCTCGCTTGTGCATTTTGATTTGCATTTATCGCTCATTAGAACATGTCAGACTAAGAAGAGCAATGCACGGCCTATATAGAAACAATAGCATATACATAAGAACACACAATACAGTATCGAGACGGTTTCTGGTGGAAGAGGGTTTGAGACAAAGAGGGGTTTTGAGCTCTACTTTATTTACAGTGCTGATGGATGATGTTATTAAAACAGCAGGTAGGGATAGCAAGCCCTTACATCTTGGGTACAATAGACTGCAATAAACAACTTTGGCTCAATGTGCCCTTGCCGATGATATCATTATATTTGCAAGTGCCGAGAAAGACCTGTAACATAACAGAAAGCTTTGGAATGAAACCCTCAAACACAAACTTCTGACTATAAATAAAGATAAAACGAATAATGATCTTTAGGAAGAAAGAAAAAGATATTACCGTCGAAATTGAGGAACAAAGATTGCAACAACTTGACACATTCAGATACTTAGGAGTACAAATAGATAGTCGTGGAAGAGGTAATATCGAAGTGGAAGACAGAATACAAAAAACGATTAGGTTATACCATACTCTAACTAAACCATTCCTAAATCAGAACAATATCACAAAGAATACAAAAATGTCAGTGTATTAAACTATCTATAGACCTATATTAACTTTGGAAATGAGAGCTGGATACTAACTAAACAGTTAAAAACTAGAATTCTGGCTACAGGGATGATGTACTTGAAGAAAGTTAAGGGAATTACGAGGAGAGACAGAGTTAGGAATGAAGTAGTGAGAAGTGAGCTGGAAATAGAACCAATCCTCAATACAATAGAACAACATCAATTAAGATTGTTTGGAGATCTTGTAAGAATGAATTGTACAAGAATGACCAAAAATATATGGGAGACCAGAGTTTAAGCTAGAAGAGGACGAGGAAGATCACCTAATACTTGGAACGATGCTATTCATCAAATAGAAATTGCTAATGAGACAAATAACTTGGAATGAGGCAGTAAAGATGGCTAAAGATAGGAAACAGTGGACAACATTTGTGTATGGACAGGCAATTTAACTTAGTGGCATCCTTACACCTACGAGTAGAGAATATTCGAAAAGATTATATATACATATATTATATAGAACATGTTTTAATATTTTATAGGAATTTCATAAGAATACAGGTCATTGCTGTTTTACCAATTGAAAACTTCACTAGTGGTATATGTATATTAATTTTTGAACACGTAAAATAAGAGGGACAAACTGGTGACATTTCGCAAAATGCCCGGTTATTTATTAATGTGTATTGTAAATGAGTAGACAGGAATAACCGCAGTTTGGTATATAATTAGTCAGAAAATAGATAAATTAGCCTTTCTTAATGGACTGCAGAGATAGTGTATTATATTTATACATGTTTATAGACGTAGCTGCGAATTATTTATAACATACGTTTAAAGATATTATCAAAATAAGAAAGTTTGCTCGAGAATAAAATCTAGCATAAAATAACCTGTTAATATATCTGCAAATTAGAGTGATTTATAATAACAATGTTCTATTAGCTTTTCAATATTTCTTTAACTATATAGTGTAAAAAAAAATATGAACATTTCCGGAATGATATTAGTAATGCCTTTAAACAGTCAACTTAAGTGTTCTATCTCAAAATGCTTAGTAACGCGAAAGGCTCCATTAACATGTTTAACGAACTGTAAAAGTTTTTCTTTAGGGTTTTTTCAGATGTACAACGTTTTGGTTATTATTAGATATAACCTTTTTCAAAGTTTAACATTGTCATTTTATACTTACAATATATTATAATTTTTATACCTACATGTAACTTGAAAATGGTTATAATAATAACCGAAACGTTGTATACCTGAAGTGTTGTTATCATTGAAACGAGCTAAAAAGCAAGAAAAAATATCAAAACAGTTAGAGGTCAAGAAAAAAAGATTTTAGACAAAAGCTTTTTATGTAATAGTGATAAATTTTAGCATTACTTACTTCTCATGTAGTTTACCTTCAATAAAAGTTTTAAAATGATTTTTTTCACAATCTAATCTAATAATAATTTTATAAAAAAGGCTGCAAATTCTGGCAGTTGAGAAGTATACAACAGCTTTATTAAAAAAAAAAACAATTGTGACAAAGTTTGTTGAAAGGATCTGTAGTTATTTGACAATAATTTATGGAAAAAATGTGTTCCGAATATAACATGATAAATCACCGTAGAACAAACTTTTTGTACGAAGGTATTATAATTAATCATCGTGATTTATTTAAACCAAATGGTGGTTGTCAAAAAGTATATTACGAGGTTCCCTAAGTTTTCAATTGTGTAGACAAAACCAAAATTCTTAAATGTATTATAAAAATTTCGTAATTTGTCTGAAAATATTAAGAGATAACTTACTTGTTTTCAGATATCATCATCACACTGAGATATACTTTATCGCCACATTTAACGCAAGAGTAAAATCACGACAAAGTGGTTGAAACTAACTTCAAAACATCCACACCAATAAATAAATAAATAAAAACGGGAAAAACAATTTAACATTCCGCACTCAAAAACTCGTAAATACTTCGCGCAGGAAGTTACTAGTTAGTTGAAAAGCCGATCGCCGCGACGTCACGTTTCTCTGGCTATCAATTTCCCCACTTGAGGATCAACAATTGTCGAATTTCGGCACGAGAAATCCTGCAACCGACGCTCCGCACGCTGTGCCTTCGATAGCAGCGGAATTTGCAAAGTGTGGAAAGCGCTGACTAGAGAGTTACCAACTCTCTTCGCCGCTAATCAGAGAGAATCTACGCGCATGCACGCACCCCAGGACCGTATAGGATTATATTACGTCTACGTGCATGCGAGTATTGTGTTTACATGTTGGTGATGTTCTGCATTCTTTAACAAGTAAAAACAAAAAATATATTTAAATGGAAACTGTAATGTTTACGGAGAAAACATCCGAAGTAAAAATGAAACGATTTTTCACGACAGCTAAATATTATAGTTATTTCCCCAAGTGGACGTATTCGTTATTCCACTAAATGATGCAGGCTGGTACGTTCATGGGCATTATATTGCAATATCTATCGTTTTATGACCCATTCTGACCTATGCTGGAGAAAAGCAGCCAAACCCATTCTAATAAATTGGCGGTCGTCCAGAACAAATGGTTTCGGCTGACAGTAGAAGCGAGCCGTCGGACACCTGTTCGTCAGCTGCTTCGGAGAGCATGCACAAGTTGATAACCAACTTCGTCGCTCGGGTGTCCGGGAAGTTCTATGACGGCACCGCCACCCATAAAAATCCCATGATTTCTGCTATAATAATCGCACCGCCAGGAAAGCATTCCCATGTTTTTGTCTAACACCTTACACAACCCCATCAAAAACGACGAACCAGCACTGCTGCCCACTGGAAACGTTTGAGGTTTTTTAAATCTTTCCTGGAAAACCATAAGTGCAGTGTCGCAGCAGTTTCATCGTGAAACCGCCTCAAATACACAGCTACGTTGCTATGTGATTGCGTTTCGGAGTGGTTCTAGATAAAGTGCATCCAAATTCAAGACGCTCACGTAGTTACTTTGCGAAAGCTACAGAAGGAGGTTGCGCAGGCACTAAACACGCTTATCGATCCATCGACGTTTTATCCCCGAAACACCGGTTCACATAGCATTTTGTGTGCGATTTATTGGTGTAGGTGATCCGTCTTATCAACCACATTTTTGGCTGGAGTTGCTTCTGAAGTTGAGCCGATCGACTAAAATACGTACGAGGCACTGAAATGTAGTTGTCCTTTCTGGATCCCGATCAACGTTCACCGACCTCAAAGGCATTTCGCCCGTTTTGTATGTATATACCATCAGCCACCGTTTGTCAGCGTGTCCGTCCACTACTAACTGCGGATGTATTTTAGTTAAGTTATAGCTTCAGTTTCTTTTTATATAACGAATTATAATTTAGTTTGCTTTCTCGCTGTTAATAACCCCTATTGCTGCCATTTACATTTTTGTTTTTGATTCATTTTTAATGTTAACCAACAAAGATATATTTAATTTTTTCGTAAAGGTTCATAACTTCATACTTTAAATATATGCATTTTTCATAAATAAAGATGGAATACTTTTTGAGCAAGTCCAGTATGAGTCTTTACTAAAAATGTTTAATTAATTAATTAATCTCTAATGATTTTGTTGTTTGTGCACTTATTATTGTACCAATTGTAAGCTCTTATTTGTTTCCATATTGATATTTAGCTGCAGCTGCTGCATTATATACTAAAACATACATTTACATGCATATTTTAATTTTTTGTTGTAAGTTTGGTACCTACCAAATTGAAGCTTCATACTCTGTTCTAGCTTGTTTGCAAAAAACCAACGTAAATTCTAACGAAATGTTCTAACTTTCATCCTCAGATATGCACTTGAGGTCGACATCAAGATACGCCATAATTTACGGATTAAGAATTCTTATTACAGGGCTACACCAAGATAAGTAAACGATCTTTTCCGAGAAATAAAACTTCTTATCTAATGTTAAGTGTGTTCTCTCGACTAGATGACAATATATCGGTGTTCGGCTTCTCTTCTAGAACCCTCCAGTTTTATAATTAAACTCCCAAGATGTTGGACTGTCCGCAATTAATGTTCACCTTCAAATTCTAAGTTGTGTCACAATTGATAACAAATCCCTTTACTTGGAGTTTTTAAAACTTTCTGCACCTTTTACAGTGGGTAATCATTAAGGAATTAATTAGTTTCCTGTAGTAATTAGGAAAGGATTAATTTTTTAATCCTTTACGTAGAATTTGTGCGCCGTATAAATCAAACAGAATAAATATTTAGTAAAAACTTGTTATTGAAAGAACAGGAAACAAAACCTGTTCCTTTTTTTATTTTATTCTGCAATTTAATAATAATATGCCTTTATTGCCCAACAGAGGAACTCCAGTAACAGGACAAACAGTGAGAGATAGCTAATAAAAGAGAAGAGGTGCTCAAAAAATCTTAACTAGAATAAATCTAAACTGGAATAAACTTAACTTACATAACATAAATTACACTAAAAAGTAAACACTAAAAGTGATATAATAGTGAATAACAATAAAACAAAAAAGTAAAGTAACAAATGTAAGATAATAACAAACAATAATAATAATCAAATGACAGAAAACTACAGACTAAACAATTCAGTACACCTGCTCAACAAATACGGCAAATGCGACAAATTAATATCAGCAGTATTATGAATAATGTTGTTATAGTATGAGCATATCTTATGCAGGGGGGATCTGAATAAGATATTTGTATTAGGAGTTGCCGTATAAAATAGTATATTAAAGTACGAGTTTCATAAGGCATGATTTTGTCGCACGAGTTCAAGTTTAGAAAACGAGCCGCAGGCGAGTTTTCTAATGAACGAGTGCGACAAAAAGCCTTATGAAACGAGTCCTTTATACTATTTTTTCTATTTTGCATTATAAATTGATAATAAATACTTAATAAAAATCTCATTAAAAATGTTGAGTTTTATTTTTATATGAAGTTGGTCACATTGATATACGATTGACATTTGACGAATTCAAAATTCAAATTCGGCTATTTAAATTGTTTAAACAATATATTTCATAATATAGTCTCTGTAAACTGTAAAAAATGAGTGATACTGAGACAAATTTATCTTGTACGCCACCACAACTGCGTGAAATTTCGGATAACGCCGTCATAAATTTATTACCGAAAAAATCAAAAGCAGTATATGAAAAATGCTACCATCAATTTGAACTATGGGCTGCACAGAATAATGTCAACACAATATCTGAAAACATTTTATTGGCATATTTTGAATTACAAGGTAAAAATAAGAAATCTTCTACCTTATGGTCTATGTATTCCATGCTTCATTCTTGCTTTTCCATTTATAAAAATACAGACATATCAAAATATATGTAATTACAAGCCTATTTAAAACGATTCTCTGAGGGATACGAGGCTAAGAAATCTAAAATTTTATGCATTGAAGATATTAATAAATTTATAGAAGAAGGTTCTGACGCATTGTATTTAGCAATAAAGGTACGATATTATTTGCAAAATGTAATTTTTTATGCAATGGATTTAATTTTAGATCGTTTTAATAATGGGTTACACAGGTGCCTGTAGACGAGATGAATTAACAAATATGTCCATACATGATTTAGAATTTAAGAGTGATATTATTTTGGTGACAGTACCTAAAACAAAAAATAATATCGTAAGAGTTTTTGCAATTACGGATGAAAGATGGATTACTTTAATTAAAAAATATGTCGCCCTGCGACCAAAAAATATTAATCATTCAAGATTCTTCCTTACATATCGCAATGGTTATTGTATATCGTGCCCGATTGGAATTAATACGATTGGCAAAATGCCTAAATTAATAGCTGATTTTCTAAAATTGCCCAATTCAGAGCTTTATACTGGACATTGCTTCAGACGTTCTAGTGCTACACACTTAGCAGACGCAGGCAGTGATTTGCTGACTATAAAACGTCATGGTGGATGGAAGTCATCTGCGGTAGCTGAGGGTTACGTCGAAACATCTATGAAAAGTAAAGTGGCTGTAGCGCACAACTTATCAGGGCCAAGTACATCTGGTCATTCTAGAGTTATATCATCGAATGATTCTCAATCACAAGAGTCTACCATTAAAGCCAATAACATAACTCAGCAAAACTTTGTTACGAAGAATTTGCCTGGCATAACAATACATGCTCAAGATACTTGTTCCGTCAGTGTAAATGTATACAGTAATTCCACGTTTCATAACAATAACAATGTAAACTAAATTTGTATAGAATTTTTGATTAAAGTATTTACAATTTACATGCATTAAACGTCAATTTTGCTTTCTGTCATAATGTATTCAATACAGCCAACCTATAGAAATGAAAAAAGGCGTATCACAATGAAGCACTTTTCGATACGCAAAAGCGTGTTACAATTGCGTTTTTATGAACGCAAAATAGAAAAAGTTATTTTAATACGCATTAACATAATTTTTTACACGGCAACTTCTAATTTCAATACATCACATTTAAAATGTCTGGAATAAGAACAAAATAGAATATTTATTTATTTATTTGGAAATTAAGGACAACAACGGGACGAACCCACCACATTGTCCATACAATGTATACAGTAAGAGAAAAACAAATACAATCATAGCCAAACAGAACAATACCAGGCGCGGCTCGTGCTTTCGTCAGTCGGAGGCCACGACAGTGATCGTAGTTCTTCGTATGCTCTCGTCAAATACATTTCTATATGTTTGTATATTACGAAGTTATACGAAGAAGTTCGATCAATAAATGTAATGATATACCAATGCTCTGTGGAAGAATCTAATAAAGTTTTTCAGATAGAGATAAAAAAACCCACTAAATTTGTTACATTTGTGTAGTTACATTTGTGTATTGCACCGCTGCTAAAGCGGTGTAATATATTTGAGAAAGAGAAACAATTGCACCTTCTTTTCAAACGAACTGTGTAAACGGAACAAGAACATGTGCAACACGTATCTCAAAAATGAGTGTCAAAGTAGTGTTGGGAAGGTGTTGAACCTCCATCCTCACAGAATCAATTTGATAAGAGAAGTTGGAAAGATTGCTCACAATTTGCAGTGTGCGATTCACGTCGGCAGAGGAAGAACGTTTTTTTTTTTTTAAGACAAAATGTCATTCTTTGTAAAAACGCTTGTTTATGTTAAAAACTCCTTGTCCAGCTTTGATATATGAGATGTGCAATATTTACTTACTTGTGAATATATACCAGTACAAAGTTTCTTTAGTTTTTAAGATACAATAAAATGCTGCGTCCTAAGTGAATGCTGGTGAATTACACTGGGCAACAAATTTTCGAAAAGTTCATGCTTCCAAGCTGAAAATAGTCATTTCTTAATGAATTCAATGTGCTGAACACGAAAATGACTAAGAAAAAGCTGAATTGGCTACGGGTTTTCTGTAATATGTACGCATATTTCAGAAAAAGTGTACTTATGTCAATATTATAATACATGGTAAGAAAACATTTACGCATTTTTCAGAAAAAGTGTACTTATGTCAATATTATAATACATGGTAAGAAAACATTTACTCACTAAATTGCATTACATTATGCAATAGCATCTATACAATGGACAAAACGTCAATATCTCTGGAACGTGAGCCAATCAACTTTTTTCAATGTGATATTCGTGTTCAGCACGTTGAATTCATTCAGGATTGGGTACTTTCACCTAAGAAGCAATTTCACTGTTGACCAGTGTTATCGGTGATTTGTAAGTGATTTACTGAATATCATTTTTTTGCGAAATGCTTACCCTAGAGCAAAAGATATTTGTTGTGGAGCGCTATGGTTTGAATGAAGACATGTCCTATTATGGAGTAGTAAGAACATTTTTAGAAAAATGGCCTCTATCTCCTATTTCTGATAAAATTGTCAAAAACATTCTTACATCTTTTCGACAGAAAAGAAATTTGAAATTATCCTATTCGTTAATAGGGGGGCGAAACCGTTTGAGTTGGGAAGAATTTTACAGCTAGAGCCACCTGCAAATTGATATCTGCTTTACGTCTGAATTTGTAGAGAGTATCAGAGATGACCCATGAAAATAAAACCCATCCTGAAAATATAATATTGTTCTATCCCAATCTATTCCGCAAGACTCATCGCAGAGACATTCGAGGGATGTTTCTGCGATGTGTTTATACACATTGAAACGAGAAGAAATATAGTATTCGTTCGCGTTTCTATGTGTATAAACATATAGCACAATTTTATTATTGTTACTTATATTTGTCTGATGCACGATTTTAAATAAACATAGTTTTCAAACGGGAGCCGATATGGGTGAGTTACGCACTAGAATGCTGCATGTGTTCCATAAAAGTAAACAACGTAAAGTGATTTCTTTGTTTTTCCTTGTTACGTCGAGTGGATCAATATCCAGACATTCACCAGCGCTGCATTTTAATGAAAGAAGCATTGTTTTCGTATTGTATCCTGAAATTGGTGCCGAACCGTCGTGAAATTACTGCCGGCAATCCTTTCCTTCTCCGAATATTTCAATCAATCGTTTGCGGTAGTGAAAACAACAGATGCCAATATTCTACAATGTAGTTTTCAATAAATAGATAGAGGTGTTCGTTTGATGGAGCAAGAACATAAAGTGTATTTTTTTAGAACAAGAGAGCATTCTTTCTGTAGTTCAAAGTGAAACCTTATATACAATTAAAAAATTTTCATCGGGCGAAACTTCTGCTGAAACCATCAACAAGTTTGGAGGGCTAATTAGCCCAATTCATCTAGTGACATTGTCACACTCTACTTTGAAAAATCTTCCAAGTAACACAAATTTTTCAAGAAATACATTTTTCCAAAATGTTACGAGATACATTTGGCGGCCGAATGCCAGTATGTGCAAATGTAACACGCTAAATACTATTGAAAGCAACTGTTTTTTTTTTTTTTAAAGATACCCCAACTAGTGAATTTATGACACACGAATCTACGTCATGAGTTCGGCGAAATGAGTGAAGATAGTGGGGGCAGCTATGTTTTCACCAGCGAGTTGTAACATATTTCTTCGGGTGTGTCTCACTTCATTGCGCACGCCCCCTTGGTATCGCGCATCCGCCAGTTTATTTTGCGTAAGCTGTATATATTAGGATGGCCGCCATATACCTGTCAAAAACTAATTATTTATTTTGGAACCCCCTTAAAATGGTTTCAATAGATGTTAAAAAACAGCATAAAATTTGGAACCCATTTGATCTATACTTAGGATGCCACAGAGACATCCAACTTTCACAATGTTTGAAAAGATAGTGCTTTTCAGGTTTCAGATGATGGTAAACATAAGAGAAACGTAACATACTATACATTGATGAATAACGACATTCGTTCAGTTCGGTTCGTTGCATTGATGTTCTCTGCCTATTCCTTACTACTTTACTTACGTGCTTCCAATTACTTACTGACTTTTATAAAGTTGATCTCTGTAAGTTTAAAAGCTCCGCCTATGGAGATTCGCCTTGTCCTCACGCGGCGGCGATTGCTGTCTCAAAGTTATACCTAACCTTGTAGCGGTTTAAATGGTGTTGCGTCTTATTTGCGCCATTACAATAATGTTTCAACTTCAGAGTAATAGCAGTGAGTGTGAGAGCTAGGTGTTTCCAGGGTTCTAATTGAGGTGCGCAATAATTTAAAGAGCCAAAGTGTATTGTAAGTCAAACATTTATTTCCATCACCCAGGTGTGAAAGACGTCGAATGTATACAGCTAGAAAGAAAAGCTGAGTGGCAAAACGTATGCATGTACAGTCGTAAACATATATAATAATATGCACAATCGTAAACAAACAAATTTTCGCGGGGCTCCGGTAACGCTTTGAAAATTTAGACGCTGAATCTAATGGCTTTAATTCTGATAATAACGTGAAATGACAATCTTTATACGAGGGTCGATTGAAAAGCACGCGGGCGGTTTTCACGTGCTATGACGTGTCAAAAATCTTTGTCGGTGCTAAATTTTTCGTCCCGTACACACACAGCCACTCGTTTTTCCACATTGTCTTCCAGTTTATCATCTCTTTCATCACCATAACTGTTTGCCATTCTTTCAGCCATTTTCTTTTTGACGTGCAGAGGAGCTGCTAAAAGGGATAATGTTATTATTTATGGAGACAAGTAGCACAAATGGCCGACAAATTGATTTACTGCTGTCTGATTACTTTTTTCACTAATGTTTTCATACTCGAGAAGCGACTTCAAAAATAAAAAAAAATGATGTGGGGCTTCGATGACGAATGGTGCTCGTAACTATGCTTTCACATACACTCACACTATAAATACGCGAAGTTCATGCACGCATGAGATTTCTAGACGATTTAAGACAAAATTATTCGCGAAAATAAAACACCCTCATACAGTACAGTGCTTTTGCCATCCATCGGGCTTGATGAATAGGCCCAAGAGCACGTACACTTATTTCGAAGGAGAAGTCACAATGCAAAAATAGAGCAGTTACCTATAAGAACTTCTTATAGTCATCACAACATTGCTTCCTGTTCCTTTAAGGCAATGGCAACGAATTCGAGACCGGCTTTTTGTATATCAGACTTCTTTACTTTCTGGTCAGCCGTTTCAGAAGTAATATTCTTCCCGTCTATTTTGGTACACGATTCTTTAAATCTTTTAAATAATGGGGTATCTGGTCCTGATGTAGTTTTTAACATCGCATCGAATACGCCTCTTAGAACAGTTTCGTTGCATATTGCCTGCAAGATCAATACAGCCAAGTTTTTGCAAGTAGTCTCTCTTAATTCATGCAGGCACCATTTGTTGTACCTACATCGCCATTGTATCACAGTATAGCACTACAACATTTTCAGAGTTTCCCCACTGTACGAGTCATGTCCTGCTCCCTGATTCTGGAATTTCTAACAATGTTCGTGTCCACGATCTTATTATTATTAGACGGTTCATTTTGGTACTTCTGCTAAATGAAGGGACCACTTTTCGGTCATCTCGCTGGCGAAAGCTTTTCTTCCATGTAGTACTATTTTCGATCGACGTATGTACCTCTTTTTACAATCAGCTCACGTTAAACGTTCACAGCAGATACCCTCATACGTGGTTGTAAAAGTGCGAACAACATATTTTCGAAGTCGCAGCTGAACCAGGCAATGGCTTGTCGAATTAAGTTAATCTAATATTCCACCCACAACACGATCAAAAAATAGGCAAAGGAGCAGAAAGATGGCTACATAAGGTGATTTATACCTCTATACAACACTGAATGTTAACATCTGAATCAAAGAGGCATTCGGACGTTTTACGGCAAAGCTATTGAGAATCGGGGAAAAGGAATACTGTTCATGAACAACTTAATATTATATCAAGAAATTGTAATTTGCAATATTACAACTACTAAGCATAACGGAAAAAATAAAACCTTTTTGTAAATCATTGAACTTTAAGTCCTCTGTGACACCCCTGAAATTTAACCGAATGTGCTAAAATTTTCATGCTGTCTTTGTACATGTACTGGAACCAGTTTAAGGGGTTTCCCTCAACAAACAAAAAATAACGACCATCCTTCTTCATACATAACAAGACTATGATACAGAGCAGCACTGATTAAAGGTAGGACTAGATCGATAAACTCTTTACATATATGGGTAATTCGGTGTCAAAACGTGGAAGTCGATTATTGGAAATATTAGACACAATAATTTAATTAGTGTGCAGCGGGTAAACCCTCTTCGTTAGTGCGGCAAAATCCGCAGTGCTAATTTGGTTTCAGTTGGCAGTTAACCAAGCTGCTCCATATAACTTTTCTTTATTTATTTTTAGTTTACACTACAATAATAATGAGCAACATTTATTTATATTCCGATAAAATTTTTCTAATTAAATTTTAATACTATTTTAATGATTAATTGATAATAATTTAAACTTATTTAATAGTATGCAACGATAATTACCGATTCACAACTAGTTGCCTAATCTTAACAATATCAAATCAAAATTATATAAATGGAACCGCAAAATATTTACCCATGTTTTCTTATATTGTAAAATTGGTGTACATCCAGAATTTTATTGATGTTCCTTATTTTTCAATCTAAACCGTTTTTATACAATCGGTTTTAGTTTCTTATCCACCTTATATTCCATGTAAGTTGTCATATACAGAACAAGATAGCTTCACTTCGATGCACTAGGTGATTAAAGACCCATTGAGAAAGAATGTAAAATTTGGCACAAATACATCGACAATACCTTTTAGTACCATTTTATTTTAATCTAGTAATTACCTACACCATTCGACACTGCCTACGGCTGATTTCCCATTAAGTGGAAATAGAAAATCTAATATACTAAGAAACTATAAGAGATAGATATAGAAAATCTTTATACAGTCTCAAAGGCGGTTAAAATTAGAATCCAAATAAGATAATAAGTACAGGTGTTCCAATTAAAATAAGAAAATTATTTGCCTATGAAGATAGTGAAAATAAATACTAGGTTTTTATTTACCCTGTATAATTTTGAATCCAAAATGCAAATTTGCCACGTGATTTGGCTTATGTGCGCGATATGAGGGCCTTTTCCATACCGCTAAAAATAGTAGCATCAAGACTAAGTTCCGCAGTAGATATTGTGTACAGAAATAAGGGCGTTGTAATCCGATAAGAATGAAGAAATCCATTCCATCCATCCGTTCGGGATTACAGGTAAATAAACCTCAGGTATGCTTTTTCCAGATAGTATTATCCTAATTACGTGCTGAATTGTATTGTACAGTGATTAAAATAAGATAATCTTACGTTTAATTTAATAAATATTCGGTTTTAAATTTGAAATAGGTACCTTGAGTTGCTCCATTGTTGCCTGTAATGAGCTCCACATAATATTATAGCTTAATTAGTGCAGTTTCTAGTCACATTTGTAAATCTTACACCAACCAGTTCTTGTTTCTAAAGCGAGAATGAATAATGACTTGAATTGTGAGATGCGCACAACACTTGCAATTTTGCATATTTAATATACACACGTGGTAATATTACATAACATGAAAGGAATTAACGGCAGTATATGAACAATGCATTGCATGATATTAAATTACATATATGTATAACAAAAAATTTTAGCAAACAAATTACTGACTTTATATTAATAATCCACCATATTTTAATTAAATCCCTGTAATCTATTATTATATTGTATTTGTCTCTTTTTAGAGTGATGATTAATAATAACTACTACACATTTCAAATTTATTGTAGTCCGATTTTAATTTGCACTATCCTATCAAAGCAAGTGTGTACATATGGCATTTAAATATCGAAAACAAATGCAAATACAAGCTAGGTCATTATTTTTCTCTGTAGAATTGAAAAATGGGATAATATATAGGATGTTCTGTTTAACATAATGGAATGAGGATGCGTTTGCCTACTTTTGGAACACCTTGTTGTCAGAAACATTTTTAAGTTATGCAGTATTGATTCTATTAATTTTTTGTAGAAAAGGTTTCTTTATAAAATGACAAATAAAGCTAGTAATTAAAGACCCAACCTTCCGGGGGACAGGCAGTATGTTATGACAGTTATTTCTATATCTATACATATGTACTATAGGTTTAATTATTTTTCTGGGGAGTATTTTCGGTTTCATATTATCTCAATTATTTCAATAATTAATACTGATGTTACCTCATAATAAACGCTACATAAATATTTCCATACACATGACTAAGTAAGTAATACAGTTTTACAATTGAAAACTATTAAATATAAAACAGAAAATTAAAGTGATTCGGATTGTAGAAGAAAGCGGCAAACAATTTCAAGAATCTGTGATTATATTTAGCAGTAGTTATCTAAACAGGGTGTTACACTTTGCATTGAATCGAAAATGACTTTGATTTCAGTAATTCATTTCGCTTTCTTTAATCATAGACAACATCAGTAATATAAACGTTATTTTGAAGGCAATTTTAAATTCATTTTTTTTTTACTTTTAATCTGGCAATTGCAATTACAATTTTTGAAAAGCCGTTACGCTACTTCGCGGTTCTTTTTCGCGCGGGAATATTTAATTTACGTGCTACGAAATTCAAACTTGGTTAAACTCATTCATTTAGTTTACGCGCCAAACTCTTAGACGCTCAGTAGTTGTATGATCCTTTGTGCATTTCGACTTTGCTATTGGTTCATCCCTTTTTTCCTACCTATTTCGCGAGTCTTTATAAGGGCTTTACACCCACGCGCGCTATTTGTTCCGTTTTAACTCGAAAGCACAGAAACCATGTGCTGCCACACAAAAGCTTCGAAGCCACTTGCCTTCAAGCTACAGCTAAGAAACTTTATTCAAAACGTATCAACCGCTTTCTTTTATTTTCTTTCATTCCTTTTACTATTTATTCTTTTAACTTGTAATTGCCAGTAGCTCTGTTCTCACTAGAAGTCATTTACCATTCACTTATAGAAACGGATTAACTGCGTCACTTTTAAATTAATCTCAGAATTCAGCAATCACCTTGCAGTTTTCTTTTCTTTTTTTTTATTAGTCTCAATAAAGTTAGCGTTATGTTTTGGATTTTTTTTTAATAATTATTACAGCGACTCCAGGACGTCCAACTCGTGTGTACTGCTTTTTCTTTACCAAGTTGCATTAGGTGGAGCACACACTGCGACCGCACGGCCCGCACATGATCGTAACAAGCGATATCAAGCAATTTAGCTGTAAGAAAAAATGATCAATACATAATAAGGGTACAGCGGCTAAAGTTTAAATTGATAAATATCATACATAAAATCTAGAAATTTTTGATTGAAGCAAAAGATCGTGATAGGCGATTTAATTTTGTCTTTTGTTGGACGTATAACTTTTCTAGGTGCGCGAATATCATATGATCAAAAACTCTTTGGATTAGGGTTGGGCATAGATTTGACAAGCTATGGACATATTATTTATTTCAATATTTTTTGATATTTACTTGACAACATTCAAGTCAGCAGATTAATCACCCAAAATGTTTCAAACAAAACATAAAGTATTTATTATTAAATCATATTACAGTGATGGAGATCGTGGTGAAAATGGTAACTAGGTTTATTCTCCTCGTTTATGTTTAAGAGATTTCCAAACTTCGATATAATGGAACGACATTTTTTTCGGCAAATTCAACGAACTGTGGCCAATCTTAAAGAAGCTAGTAGCATAAGTGCCAGAAATCCATCTGAAAGAAGACAGGTTAGAGATGACGATAATATTGATCAGGTTAGACAACGTATGCAAGAAGAGCCAACCATATCCATACGCAGATTGACACAGAAAACCAATTTAAGTTATGGGACGTGTCAAACCAATCTTAAGCATGACTTGAACATGTTTTCGTGTAAAATGCATAGGTATCTAGAGTTACTGCTACCAGATTATCTGAAGAGGGTATCGTACTGTACCTAGTTTAATGATCATATGGATAACGACATCTTCGACTTAAGATTTTATACAGACGAATCTTATTTTTACCTCTCTGGATACATTAATGTACAGGTAATGCGTATGTGGACTGAGAACAATCCTAATTTTCATCGCGAGACTCCTTTGCCTAGTCCTAAGATAGGTATTTGGGTTGCAATATGCCGCAGACGAATAGTCGGGCCAATATTTTTTCAAGAAACCATAACTGCTGAAATATATCGCAATTAAATACTTGAGCCTTTTATTATTCAATTGCACGATAATGAGCTGCATAATGGCAGCAATATAATGCGAGACCCCATGTTGCTCGAGCAACCATTGATTATTTCAGGTTATTTTATGATGGAAGGTTATCCATCTAGGTCTTGTAATTTGAGTCCCTTGGACTATTTCTTATTCCTGTTGGTGAAGAATACTATTTTTAAAACTCCGGTCCACACATTAGAGAAATTACAAGAACGTATGTTGAAAAGTGTCGCTTGATGCCATCTGATTTTGAACTCGAGTTTTTACAATATGGGTCAACGTGTTAACTTGTGTATTCAAGAAGAGGGGAAGACATTTTCAACATCCTTTATAATTTTTTATACCTACCGGATTTAGTTTTTTTTTTTTTCTTGTAATGAAGCTTATTATTTTGATTAGTAGTGTTTTTGGAATGTAAAAATTCACTCTATTTTCTTTTTATAAATGTCAACAAATAATACAAAAAAATGATTAAATATCATAACCTAAAACAGATTTTATTTTTTGTTTTGAGTTTATGTCGTTAGCGTGACATTAGCGAGAAGCTACGAGCAGTAGAAGTAAATAATTCCATAGGTTACATTCCATGGCTATTGCGATCCAAGGACTTTTTGATCTTACCACATTTTTCAACTGTGTTGTTACTGGGGTGACGGTAATTCTAATTCCACAATAAGTTTGTGAAGCATCTGTTGAATTTGCTACGTTGGGCGTGGAAGTAGATTAGATGCTGTCATTTGTCTCAAACAATTACCAGTTCTGTGTGGTACTAATGGAGCTCGAGAGGAAGTTGACCAGTGGTCAGTTATTGCACATGACATTTTATCAGGTCTACCCCTTAGTATTGGGAGTCTCTGAATTAAATCTAGTTATCTTAGAAAAACCAATGTGACGTAGAGGAGTATAATATGGAAAACAACGAAGCTATGTAGGTGCCAAATTCAGAATTCGGCGAAACTTAGACGAGGTATAAAGAATGTTCAGATATATAAAATATTTCCTTATCGGGGGAAATTCACTCTTAAGAGGTAAAATATACCTTCGTACACTGATTGATTTTCAACGTTAATAAATAATTCCTGCACGATAAGATATTTAAATGCTAAAGTTTGGTCATATCGAAAGTTTCTTTATAATTAGGTATTGTGTGGTAAACAGACAACTCTTGTATGACTAACTATTTGTGGCAATATAGAAGAAAGTTTTAAATAAAATTGTTCGCTGTTAAAATCTACTTAAAATCATATGCACTTTTCCAGCTGTACAGAGTATTTCGGAAGTATGCAATACCAAGCAGGATACAAAGTTTTCCTTTTCAAACTCACTGCCTTTTCTAAAGCTCATAAGAAAGAATTTCTGTACAATCTTAAACAATTGAAATCATGTTTAAATTTTATAAGCAATTTAAGTAGCTTTTTTCAGTATGGCGTAATATATTTTACTATATTGTTTCAATCGTCAATTAAAGGAAATAGCTTTTGGAAATTCATGTCTAATCAACCATAGATAAATGATTAGAACTTGATATACAGTTTATAATTCAGTAATTCAGTCCTAACAAACAAAATGAAGCCTAAGTTAATTATTATTTTACGAAAGAAAAGTACCAAATCTTTTATAATATTTAATTATGCTTAATAGCGTAATTTCTAGAACTTCATGTTCAAACATCTAGATACTATTAGTAATTTTCTTTGACATTTTAATTTTGAATGTTTTATTATATCACCCTATCAATTCTTGCTTTTGCAACAAGTTAAATGTAGCTCCAAACAAAGTTATGTGAGAATAAGAGAGAAAATGGGAAAAATCTTTATAAACCTAAAACGAATAAAAGCTATCATCAAAACACCGAAATTTATTAAACTATTGACATAATTCGAGCAATGATTAAAGGAATTTTTTAGGGTGATAATAAAATTTTATTTCAAAAGTCAATATAGGATTGAAATGAGACAAATCAACTGAATGTGAGTTCAACTGATTGCTTTACCAAACTTAATAAAAGCTACATAATAGTAGAATAATCTTGATTTGTTTCAAAATTCTGTTCCAAATATATGTTTGGCTATATGGCCAAAATTTGACTTTTCATGTGGGGAATAAATAAAAAAATTCCATTATATCCTTTGTGATTTCTGTGTTTAAAGTATAAAAGGGAAGCGGCATACAAATCAAATAAATATTACTTCCACTCATTGGATTGTCGAACGTAATAGAAACGTACACAGACATAAAATAATTTTTTATTTTCTTGTAACTGAGAACAATACAGTTAACCTTTAATAATAATAAATAAATAAACGACTGTGCTTCCAGCAACAGAAAATATCTTCACTCAAATCTGCCGTTTTATGACTATTCTATTCAGTTTTCTACGTATAACGATAAGGTAAGATAGAAATGCAAAAACCCTACTTATATAATACTTAAAAAACAGCTAACACCAGCTTAATTGGGCCATTAGTTTCAAAACGTAATTTGCACTTGTAAGCAGCTAAATTAACCAAACGACTAAGAAAATTGGAATACGTAGAAAGTAAGAATTTGTAATTGCCAGCGCCCTACCCAAGCAAAAAAATGGGACAAGGAAATTAACCTTCGGGATGCAAACCTTTTTTTGAACGTCTTCGCAGAATTCAAATATCTGCATATCTACATCACCACTAACTATTAGGATGCATAACAAGTACTTCTACCTAACTTACAGAGCATATACAGTTACTCCTTCTGATACGGCTCTTTGGTAAACCTAAAATGTATTGTATACTAAGATGATTCATTTTTCTACAAGTCAACAAAATTCGTATAAAGAAATATTTATCGAACAATGTTAGATAGGATTTTATTTTATTTGAGTTATACAAAACTGATAATACCTATCGCCATCTAACGGAATTTTATTCAATTTTGTCATAGTGGATTTCTTCAATGTAGTACATTTGCTAAAACGGACAATGAAATCACATTTAAAATATCTGATGACGAACGATAGACTACGACACTTAAACTTACCTGGACATACGTATTACATACCTACAGATTCGAATGATGGACTGCAGAAATTGAAATAGCTAACAGTAATTTTCACCTGGATTGGGATTTTGGAATTCCAGATAGCTTTTGTATGTATGTATAATATAATAACATTTCAAGATATTTGAGGTCCATTATTTTGTTTTCCTGAGATTCAATAAATAAAATTTACTTATACAGGTTAAAAGCGCGCCTTATTTGTATTTAATGTATAATATATTTTTTAAGATTTCCAAAACTACTCACTGTAATTCCCGAGATTCGACTGAGCTTAGTCATATTGTAACTCACAGCAATACCTAGGTTACCCAACATTAGCTGGTTAGCTGCATTAGATTGCATTAGTTATGGATAGATACGTTCTTTCTCGAGTTGTATCTATGCTCTTCTAGTATTTTCAGCACCGCCTAACTATCACTGCTATTTTTTATTCATTCGTGTCTGATGTTTTTATACAAAACCTCTCTAGCACAAATCCCAATGGTATAGATATTAACCTGAAAAATCGTTGTATGTTGGGTAAGGTATTTTCTAACTCTTAGATTACGACAGAATTTTCCTGCACCAACACCCTGCTCTGTCTTCGAACCGTCCGTAAACTGACAGGTGTCTCCCTGCGTCAGTGTTTTTTCATTGCATCTCCATTCCTATTGTTGCATTGATACCATAAAAGTCTTTGATCGAACCATACTCCTGGGATCCTTTGATTGTTTAGAATTAATTTTGACAACGCTTTACGATTGCAGATTTGTATTTTACTTATTTGCATTTGATGTAAGGTTCTGATTCAAAGTTTCTATTTAGTACCTTAGTTATTCACTTCCAAGGCAACCCTGAAGGTTTAACACAAGAAAATCTGTGCATGTTTGTTTCACTGCTCACTTCAAAGATAGAGTTTGTGATATCGGCTGTTATTTCCAAAGTATTCTGAGTTCTTCAGTTTTGATTATAATTCAGTTTGCATGTCCTCAATTTCGCCTGTCTCTTGATGCAAATAACTAGAAATATGGGTTTCGTACGATTACCATAGCACCTGCTGGTGGACTCGTCTAAAGCATATCGCAGCTTCTAGCTTGTTATAAATATTTATACATCTATGAAAGATTGAAGCTTTTTTTAACATTAATGGTAGCGAATGAAAACAACGGCTTTGCGTTGGTTCTATTTTGAAGAAAATATTTAAATTAAAAACTTTTTGTTGTTGTTACTATCTGACAGAATTAAAAAAAAAGAGTTAGTGGGAAATGTTGCATTATGTATCTGAAGACAGTTATTTATAGCACATTGTCAGTTAATATCCAACAAAGGATTTGAGCGATGTTTTCGTACACGTTTAAGCGCCAAAGCGCTAGTTAAAGGAAAAAACAATATCTTTGTAACCGTTCGGAATATCTTCTTTTCTGTTATTTTCTTTTAAAATACGAAATTCTTTCAAAAAGTTGTCTGCCTGTAGATATATAAATAACTTCTCGCCAAGAGTTACAACATACCGTATTTTTGAATTTGAAATATTAATGAAAACGTTTTTTGTTTTCCTTTTTCGTGAAAAAGATGCTTTTGTCGTGTCCATAGACTATACAGGCTGTCCCTGAAATAAGAGTACAACGTATTAAAAATGGGAAGCCCTAATTTTATTACACCTTTTATCTAAATTAATTTTTCCAAAATTCCCACGCATACGTGAGGAAAAAAATGGTAAAGATATTTATTAAATATCCTTCACGCCACTGGTATTTGAGACACTACACTTCTAACCAACGAAGGTAGGGCAGGCAACACGCTACGTATAACTACGCTCTGAGTCTCAGTCTGTCTGGATCCTTACGCATGAACACATCGGATATGGCTTTTACCACACGCGAGTTGTTCGATATGATTTATGTCTACGGCGAAGCAAGAGGAAGTTGTCGAAGAACTCTACGTATCTACCGGCAGCGATACCCCAATCGTAGAACCCCGTCTTACACGTGTATAAAGGATACCGTGTTTAGATTAAGAGAAACTGGTCGATTGCTACCAAATTACGAAGGTCGCGGACGTGAAAGACCACGTCGAATTTTACGAGCCGAAGAAGAATTGCTGGATATTGTGAACAGAAATGCAGGTGTAAGTACACGTGATGCTGCAGGGCAAGTGGGGGTGTCACGCAGTACGGCACACCGCATTTTTCGAAGAAACTTGTTACACCCGTATCACATTCAACGTGTGCAGGAACTTACTTTTAAATTTAACATATCCCAGATGGATTGGACGAGGAGGTCCCACTGCGTGGCCTCCTCGCAGTCCAGATTTAAATCCACTGGATTTTTTTTTGTGGGGTTACATGAAAACTCTTGTCTATAGTGCTGGTGATATCGAAGCTGCAGAAGACCTACGTCAAAGAATTTTTAATGCAGCACAGCGCATTAGACAAGAAGCACCTTTTCAACGGGTTCGTGAGAACTATTTACGTCGTATAGATGCATGTTTGCTAGCTGAAGGAGGACACTTCGAACATTTTATTTAACACTTCTCCTGTTTCGCCGGTTTGCAAATCGGTTCTTTTCAGAACCAACAATTGATTATGAAAGAGAAAAAAAGAAATAATTACGCACATTACCTTCGTCACATCAAATATCAACTTTTAACAATGATGTTTATTTCAGACAGCTGTCATTGATCAGATTACGCACAAGTGAATAGAGTTATTCATTAATAGATTCCACATTTTACTTTCAATATCTTCTTTGAAATTTGCTTTAAATTTCGCGTACGTAATAATATTGGAGTCGTTGACTCGTATCAGCTGCATACAATGATTATCTGTATATCACAGCTGTATTTACAAATGACCTTAAGATATAGTATAAACACAGATAGTGGATCCATGGGCGGCACATTCGTGACGTTTCAATGAGTTTTTAATTGTATATTCGATATTGCAATTGGCGTACGAATTTTTGGATACTTATTCAGTATAATTTGGGTTTCCCATTTTTAATATTTTGTACTCTTATTTCAGAGACACCCTGTATATAATGTTACCGCGGGCTACATAAAATGTAAATTGATGTTAATGGTTATATACGTTGTGTTTGGCAAATATTTTGCAGCAGGAAGGAAAACTGGCTGTTTTTCTTATTTTCTTATTTCCCTCTGGCTATTTTTTTGTATTTTGAATGATGCTTCGCGCGTACTACTTAGTAGGTTATGTGTTTATAAAATGTAAATTCTTTAGGTTCTTATATATAAAAGTATTTCCTGCTAAACAAGTATTATTTCTACAACTATTTTTTTTTTCTTATTTTACCATGATATATTTTGCTCTGACAAAATAATATCTATAATTTAAATACTTCAGATAATTATAATCAATAATATATAAAAATTAAGAAATGAAATAATAATTGTCAAATAGCGACGAACATGTTCAATGAAAACGAAAACTTCAACTAAGCATGGACGACTATTGTAAGTATGTAAACATTCACGAAGCGCACTTGAATATGATCTAAACCTAATTTACTGTTAACATCTCAAGCGGTCTAATTACCAAGTGAAACCTCATCATTTGCGTTTGTGAAATGTGGGGCCTCTAAGGCTCTATCTTAAGCCCAATACGCTGCATACTTCAGAATTGTGCACAAGGTTTCTGCACTGTAAATTACTTTCTTATATTAATAAATACATCTATAAATTTGCAGATGGCACGATAGGTGAAAATTAACACCGATGATATGTCTTACTATACTATTAACGAAGAGATACTAATAATACTTGTTAATACTCAATGAAAATATTGCTTTGTTATGTTATACTACAAACGACACGTAAAGCACCCGCAAAATGAAAACTATAGAATCGAATACCTTGCAGAAAAAAAGAACACCCTCTTTATGATGAAAACCGCAAAGAGAAAATATTACACACAAAAATTCGAAAAATACAAAAACGATGCTGCGAAAACATGGAACGTGATACTTACCGAACTAAAAGGCAAGAAAAGAGACAACCGAGAAATACAAGCAATCGAAAAAGAGGATAAAACTATTACAAAAGACACTAAAGAAATAGCTGAAGAAATGAACAAATATTTCGCAAACATAGGAAGACTATTAGCAGAGAAACAACTATCGCTCTCAAATATCCCACCCAAGACTACGGTGACTGAAAATATAAATGCAAGATTTGAACTAAGACCCGTAACCGAAGAAGAGATACTCAGAACAATACTAGAACTGAAAAACAATAAAGCACCAGGTTATGACAAAATAACTACAAAAATCATGAAACAAAATAGAGACAAATTAGCACCCCTACTAGTAAAGCTTACCAACAACACAATAAAGAATGGCGAATATCCCAAAAACTTAAAGCAAACCATAATCATACCCATATATAAAAAAAAACAACAAACTGCACCCGGAGAATTACAGACCTATTTGTTTACTATCTGTCATGAACAAAATATTAGAAAAAATCATATATAAACAACTAAGTGAATACCTAACACGAAACAATATTATAAACAAAAGGCAATACGCATACTTACCAAAAAAACTCTGGAACAACATCAGCTACAAACGATCTCATAAACAAAATAAAAACCGAAGTAGGAAAAAACAACATCATATTAGTGCTTTTCATAGACATGAAAAAAGCGTTTGATACAATATCTAAAGCAAAAATGATTGAAAAGATGGATAGTATTGGCGTTAAGGGAACAGAAAACATGTTGATCAAAACGTATCTAATGGATAGGGAACAAATGACTATAGTGAACATAACAAAGAGTTCAAGATTAAAAGCGGAGTATGGATTACCTCAGGGTGGTAATCTACCGCCACTGTTATACATTGTATATACCAACGATATTTTCAACGTGCAAACTCAAGGCGAGATCTACGCATACGCAGACGACCTATGCATAGTTTATTCAGATAAGAATTTGCAGCAAATGCAGCACAATATTAACAACGATATAAAGAAAATTGAAAGTTGGTGCTACAATAACCTAATAACCATAAACGAAAACGAAACGGAATACATGGTCTTCACACGGAAACGACAAACACCCAAATTCAATATTACAGTAAAAAATCAAACCATACGGCAAACAAATCAAACAAAATACTTGGGAATTATAATAGAACACAACTTAAAATGGGATACCCACATACGCAGCCTAATAAAAAGAAACACAATAATAATAGCAGGAATAAGTAAAATAAGAAACATATTACCGTTACATATGAGGAAACCAATATACCATTCTATATTCACATCCAACATAAACTACCTAATAAATATATGGAGCCACACAAGCAACAAAAATTTAAATAAATTACAAAGACAACAAAATAAAATACTGAAAATACTTTATAGCATGGAGAGAAGAACACCAACTGCAGAAATATATACAAAAACACAAGAACTAAATATACAACAAATCATACAATTAAATAATATGGCATTAATACATAAAATAGAAAAGAAAATGGTAAAAACTGACTCTAGACTAGTAAAAAATACAGAAATACACACACATAATATAAGAAGACGCTCTCATTTAAGAATTGAAAAAACTATTAGCAACAAACTCATAAAAATCCCAAATAATGAAACCATTAAACAATACAATAAACTACCAAAGGAAATTAAAGACTTGACACACATCAAATTCAAAAAAACAATAAAAACCATGATAATGCAACACAAGATATAAAATCCAAAAGTTGACGGATTGCTTTACCCACAACATCGCTCTCGATACCGCTAGTCCGAGGCGAGGCAGGCCAGCCTCACCACCTTGGATGAGGACAGAGAGCGGGAAGCCAACAGAGGACATGAAGACATGACTGTATACATGTGCTGTATATATTTTACCTTTTCATCTTTTAATTTTGTTTATTCATGTATACATATTTGTCAAATAAATAAATAAAGAACTTAAGTGATGTATTTGCAATAAATATCATAGCATTATGTATCTTATTTCTGGAGATAAAATCAGTACAGCGGCGCGCGCGTTTTGTAATATGGCTACAATTTGCTGCGACAGAAGTGGTGACGCATGTTACTTCGACTAAAGTAATCAACCTGATATCTTCACTACATGTTCTGCAAGTATCACATACTATCGAAAGATCTGTTGACTATCTGTCCAGGTGTCACTCAAATACATAGATCTTTTGATGTATCTGTGATGCATATGATTGGTGACGATTTAGATAGGCTCTGTCAGGGCATATACTACTTAAGTTAAATGACAATGCAAGAAATTTCCTTGTGTTGTTAGACAAGGGTCTACTTCCTTTTGAGGAGCCTACATCAAAAAGGAAGTTGCTCTAGCAGTATATTTAGACATAGAGAACGACAAAGGACTATGGATGCAGGGGTACACTGATGACATTGTCATAGTGGCTAAGAGGAAGTTCCCAGGCGTATTGGCAGGCATCATGCATAATGCACTCCGAATGGTGGAGGAATGGTGCTTCTCACAACGACTCTGTTAATCCACAAAAACCAAAGTTGGCTGCTTTCACCAACATGACGAAACTCAATGACCTAGACGGCATTAGGCTGTTTGGCCAGAAGTATCTGGGTGTAACCCTCGAAACAAAACTGAACTGGAAAAAGCACCAAGTTAAAAGAACGTCCAATGCTACGCAACTATGCTGCCGCTGCAGGAGAGTTGTTGGTAAAACCTGGGGACTGAAGCCAAATGTGATCCATTGGCTATACACGGCTGTAGTGAGACCGGCGATGACTTATGGGGCAGTGGTCTGGTGGAAAAGGACAGAAGTGTCGGAGGCTATGAATGCGATCCTTAGACTGAAAACCAACAACTTGTGGCATCCCAACATTAGGGTTGGAGGGCGGACTGATACTATGAGTACGATACTGGACGGACCATTGCTGCAAATGCCCACGGACGGGATGGCACCCGAAATTATCTTCACTGAAAAGGTGAAAATCTCCACACCGAACAGAGATCACGCACGTATGGGATATTACTGTTGTTAATAACTGGTTCACGGACGGATCCAAATCCAATCGGGGCACAGGAGCCGGTATTTGCCAACCGAGTCCCATTCAAAGGGTATCTATAAGCCCGGGGAAGCATGCGATGGTCTTCCAGGCAGAGATAGCCGCCCTTGCAACCTGCGCAGGAATGAATGCAAAGGGGGGCTGCATGAGGAGGAAGATAAGCATAATAACTGAGAGCCAGGCTGCTATCAGAGTAGTTGCGAGCCCTGTAACTAGGTCAAAACTAGTTAGAGACCGCAAACAATATACTGGCACAGGATCATGCGGGGCATGAGGATCTAAAGGGCAATATAATAGCCGACAAACTAGTCAAGGAGGGCTATAAAGGACACTTCATAGGTCCAGAGCTCGTATGAGGGATTACTAAGGATTCTGGTAAAAGGGAGATCTGGACCTGGTTAAACAAAGAAAGTACAAATAAATGTAGGACGACTGGAGGTCCACTCCATACCAAAGCGCTATTAGGGGATGGGGATGCTAAATTCTCTAATAACCTACTTAGACGCAGCAAGAAAGAAGCTAAAACAATTACTGGGCTGATAACTGGACACTGTCCCTTGAAAAAGCATCTATGCAACACAGGTCGAGTAAACGAACCGTGGTGCAGAAGATGGGAGGAAAGGAGTTTGGATGTAGTCTGCAAATGTGAGGAGTTGAAAGTACTCCGGCAAAAACATTAGAAAATTTACGGGAAGGATCTAGTGGGGCCCTCAAAGGTTCCCAAGTTTCCACTGGGCAAGATACTTGGCTTTATAGAGAACACCAAGCTGGTCGAATGGGAGTAAGGAACTTACAATGAGCACCTAGCTCAAGTGTTCTAAAGGTGGGCTAAAGGTGTCCACCCAAACGTTATGAATGAATGAATGAAAAGGGTCTGTCAATGCAGCCATTAGAAGCCATTTACAAGCTGGCTAAAACAGGTACCTAACCGCACTAGCAAAGAACTACGGGCGAATTTTCTGATTTTAAGCCAATTATTGTGATTCTGTTAATAGCTTTCTGATGGATAATGTGCATGAGTATTGTATTCAAAAGTTGCAGATCTCACGCTTACATTTAATTTCTGGATATAGGAAGTATGAACATGTCAATAAACAATCAACGAAACTGCGTTGGATTGATATGGCCAACCGAAGAACTTTGAACATCCTATATTTCATTTGCAATATTGTAAGAACTTGCATACCTCGTGATTTACACCTCGAATTAATATTTCGTACCAATATGCACAACCTACAACTTCTTCTTCGAAAGAAATTATTTTCATGTACTACAACTAGCGTGAATCTTTTAAAAGTTTACTAGATGTAGTTTTTAGTCTGTTGTACTTTCTACCACCCAGTAAATATTGATTAACTTTGCAAGTCAGTTTATTGAATCTCGGGTGCAGTTTTAAATTGCCTTATTCTGTTTTTTTCTTTTTAAGGCCAGGGTTTATTTTTCTGTGTAGTTGTTTACATTAATTAAATTAGGGCTTCGAAGTTATGTTTAATGGAATAACAGATGTCACAGTCAGCACCATTCTAAATTCTGAACTTCAGTCGCATTCCCTATATAATCCTTTTCATTTACTTGAACAAATTTTAATTAAAGGTATGATTTTTGAAACGTAAAATTGGAATTAGGGAGTAACGATTATCATTACAATTGTATATAGGCTGTCCCGGAATCAAGCGACTAATTCTAGAGTAAATATCTTGTGAATAATCTTAGTGAACCGGGTTCCGCAAACAATTCATTTTGGAAAACAGTACAACAGCACAACAACGTACGTCCAGTACAGTGAAACTTGCGGTAAGGTGTTTGCAAGTGTGTAGTTTTATCAGTGCCACAGTTCTGAGTATTTTTGAAATTGCAATACGTATTGTGCGGGGCAAACTTACTTACATATAAACTTCTAAAGAATAATAAAATTATTAATGAATTCTACGTAAACGATAATGTAATAGTAAATACGCCGTAAAATTAGATAATATGTTGCTTCTGACAAGAAAATCAAAGTAACTATAGTGGACAAAAACTAAATTTAAGAAAAGGATAAATAAATTAAAGTCAAGCTCATATACCGTAAGTATGCATTATGCAGATGAAGTAGATATGTCTAAATTATTTGAAATATATGCAGAAGATAGATCGAAATGCATTTCAATTACAGCACACGCTAAAACAGACGTTTTATCAGCAATTCTACAAGTTGGAAGAGGTGGTTTTAAATTATGTACAAAACTGATACTATCTAATTTTTTAATTTAAAAATAGCCACTTAAATGGGAATAAGGTAGATGTATTTAGCTGCAAGTGAGCCATATATTCTTTGTGGGTAGTTACCAGCATGATACCATCACATCACTGCAGCTTTCTCCTCCACAGTATAACTAGACATTTTATGTCACAAAGTAGGTATTTGAAGTTCGTCTCAACCACCTCGCTTCAAAACGTCAGATATGATCAGAGACTAAAGACTAAACTGCGCGCATTAGGTGCATAGTTCTCTTGTGACTATTTTGTCCTACTACACCGCTATTAGATCTGTAGGGAAACATAGGAGAGAATAGATGTCTCCTCTTCTTTTACTTTGCTTAGATCAGGTCTATATATTATATTATTATACGTAGCGGCACCAAAGAGAAACGCGTAATAAATTCATTTGTAACGACGTTTCTTTCACTTCAGTTCGGTGTACTGATGTTTACTGCTTACCTTTTACTGCCTTGCTGATAGGCTTTCGATTACTTATTTACTTTTAAAATGATTATTACTTATGCGTTGATCCCCGTAAGTCATAAGAGGAGGGTCGCCCCGAGCTCGTTCGCCGGCGATGGTAGTGCGGCCAGTTGTCAAACTGTGAATTACAACTTCGGGGCGGTTTAAACGGTGTTGCGTCTTAATCACGTCGTTATAGCAAAGTTTTAACCCTAAAGTGGTAGCTATGGGTGTGAGTGCGTGGATATTCAGGGTTCTACTTATTGCGCAACAAAACAAAAGTGAAACATTATAGATCAAACACTTATTTCCACAAATGGTATAAAAGACATCGAATATACACAGTGCAGAAAAAGGTAAGTGTCAAAACATAAGTGTGTTCAGCCATGGACATATATAAGTACAATGTGTATCAAAAAGAACTTCATCTAGTTGCCTATGAATGTAGCCTATAAATTATGGTTTGCCGCTTTCTCGAAATGCGGATATAGATTTAATGGGATAAAGATTATCCAAGTGTCACTGTCAAAATTTGTCATCGAGCGATATGGTAATGAACGGAAAACTAGTACAATTAGATTATTAATTTATTTAATAAGATAATCAAACAACTAAGGTAAATAACTTTGTAAAAATTTTAATTAATTATAATTTATAACAAATGTTCAAAGTGCTCACCATTCTGTTGAATGCATAATGCAATACGACGTTTCATGTTGTTAAAAATATTCTGCAATACATTTGGTGTGATTTCATTACATTTAATTGCAATTGTATTCATCAGGTCATTTAAGTTATTAATTCTGGTTTGATATACTTCATTTTTTAGCATTCCGAAAATAGAAAAATCTAACGGAGTAAGGTCTGGTGATCTTGCTGGCCAAACACCTCTGCTTATAATTCGATGAGGGAAGTAATGTTCTAAAAACTCTAAATTTTCGCGAGTTGTATGTGCAGTAGGCCCATCTTGCTGGAAGTAACCCCCATTGAGTTCGTCCTGTTGCAATTGATTTAAAAATGGTGTTAATAACTGCTCTCGGTATCGTTGGCAATTAATGGTATTGTGAAAAAATATTGGTCCGACGATTCTACGACGAGATACAGCTAACCATACTCCAACTTTAACAGGATGTAAAGGAACTTCGATGCGATTGTTTGGATTGTTTACATACCATGTTCTGTAATTTTGTTTATTTACATACCCGCTTAAATGAAACCATGCTTCGTCAGTAAATAAACTGAGATCAAGAATTTCGTCGTTATTTAAATTTTCTTGAAAGAAGTTGCAATAATTAACTCTAGTAACGTGATCTCTAGGTAAGATCTGAACAACCGATACTTTGTATGCATGCATATGCAAACGACGCTTTAAAATTCTATGAACGGTACTAGAAGATACGTTTGTTTGAGCTGATAAACGACGAACTGAGGTCTGTGGGTTTTCTTCAACAAGGTTTTCTACGTTTTCAACAATATTTTGCTGTGTCCGTGGTCTACCAGAACTTTTGCCTTTCAATACAGATCCCCTAGCCCAAAATTTCTCCACGACTAGACGAATGTGATGATGTAAAGCGATATTATCCACAACTCTATTAGGAAACTGCAAGTAAAACTGTCGCTTACATTCTCCGTAAGAATATTGCCATTCCCCATTAAGAAATTGTGCACTTCGAAAATATGCTTCAATAATAAAAATATTTTCTTGCAATGTGTACATTATTGTAATGTTTAAGAAAAAAACTTATATGTCAGGAAAAAATTATATTGCTGTCACACAATGAGAAATGTCAAAACGACACTAGATAAATAGTTTTTATATAAATAAAAGGTAAGTGGCTTATAATAATTTGGAAGTATTAGTTACTCAGCACCTACTGAGATGAAGATCTTTTTGAAACACATTGTATATGTATAGTGACGAACAATCAAATATTCGCTGGGCTTCGGTAACCCTTTTGAAATTTTGACGCAAAATCTAATGGCTTTATCTCCGTTAACAACATGAAACGACAATCTGTATACGGGGGTTGGTCGAAAAGTATGTGGTCGGTTTTCACGGGCTATGATAGGTTAGACAACGGTGACGGCGCTAAACTCTTCGGAACGGGAATAATTGTAAATAAAACTCTGGGATTCTTCAGAAAGCGTGTCAACGCAACGGCCAGAGCAGAGAAAACCGATAATTTTCCCAGTGTTACACCAGAAAAACTTTGACAGCGCTAACAATCAGGCCGGGAATAATTGGAATAAGAAGCTCGGCGTGTATCAGAAAAGTTCTGCCGACACTCGTGTCGTAAACGGGATTAAACAAACAAAAACTTGATGAAATAAAAACACATGCGGTAGCATCGCTATCTCCCAATCGATCAAAATAAAAGGAATTAATGATTAATTCGAAATAAACTCATATTTCCTATGGAACGGAACGTTACACATTTAAGATAAAGAAACAGTTTTATTAGAACAGAATCCTTTAAAAATTAAAATAAAATCATCTTTATATGATAGGCCTTCATTATGTTGTAATAACAGCATATTCGTCAGAATCTTTATATTTTTACAGTTCATGGCAAAATATCCTTCCTGTGTTAGCAGATAGAGTGTCTATTAATACTTATTTACGCATGAAGGGATGTTTTATCGAACGTGTTTGGAGATTGCGAGCCGAGGTGCCTCGCCCCACCTCGGCTCGCAATCTCCAAACACAAGCTACGAAACAAATTCTATAAAAACACTTTCCAACCGTGGTGCCTGCAATATTCTTTTAACCACCACGTGATTATCACTTATTAAAATCAATTTACTTGCCTTTGTAGCGTTCAGAATACCGATCACCCATTTTTGAATGACAGATTGTTTGACAGCTATTCTGACAACGGAACCCAGAGACACTTCAGAATCTTCATAGAAAAGTACGGTAAAGTAACGGAAGTGACGCGTTGATAGTTCAATTCGGTATGTACTTATTGTACTTTACCGTCCATGGACGGAAGTGCCGTGTTGGCAGTTCGCTTCATAGTTCAATTAGGTAATGTACTCTCGATTGAGTGTGTGGTTCGGATGTGGTGGTCGGAAAATAACATTAATACAAAATTAATCAATCGTTTTTGAGGTGTCTATTTCGGGAGGTTGCATTGTGTTACACATTCTCCATACCAGTAATATAAGCATCGAATTATCTGGGTTTATTGGGATTGAGAGTGGTGACACAATCGCAGATGAGAAAATCGATCCTTTCTGGCAGCTGCAGAGCATCAATATTTCAATAAATCTGGCAAGTGGAGTTTTGTATGGGTAATTCAACATGTTTCTTGAAATATAGATACCGTAGGAAGGATGCTGTGCCTGTTCTAGTTTGTACATATAAATTATGTTATATACGAGTAAATCTCTTAACTGCGTAACCTTTTGTATATATACAGGATGGTGTTACAAATTTGTTGGGCTAACTTAGGTTACTAAACTAAATACAAGGGTAATATTTTTATGTCCCTGGCTAATAAGATGTTACTTCAATTCTGTAACTCCGCAGTTTGGCAGTCGCTGTTTATGTCTGTAGACTTACGTTTTACAAACAGTATGTTACCAAAGCAACGATTTCCGCCAAAAAGGTTAAAAGTCAATAATATAGAAGAAACTATTCAGAAAGTTTATCAATCGGATTTTATTTGCGGCCAGATAATAGCTCTCGGAGCATAATTTTCTGTTGCAATCCTTTTCAACAGACGTGGAAGATAGATAATATACACTCCGCCAAAAAAGTATCGCATAAACTAAAAAAGGGCATTTATGAACCAAGATATTTTTATACGTTCACAAAAAGTTTGCCTCGTGTATGTGAACTATAAAAACACTAACAAAATAATGGAACTTAGCGTTTTTACTTTTTTTTTTCTAAAAGAACACATTTGGAAAAATGCATATGTGTAAGGTTTGTTCAGTTGTTTATTGAAAGTCTTCCTATACGGACAAATTTTAAAGTGCGAAGTCAGAGTTCTGTACCAACGCTTTTAAAACTAAAATGAGCAATTTAACTTCAGAACAAGTGGCTGCTATAGTTGCTTTAATCGAAGATGGACGATCTCAAGCATACGTTGCTAATTTGATGAACATCAATCGGTCAAGTGTTTCTAGAGGCGTAGCCAGATATAGGGAAACAGGCATTTACAGTAGAAGACCTGTACCAGGTCGTCCAAGATGTTCTACTCGCCAAGATGACCGCTATTTACTACTACAAGCATTACGTCGAAGACATGTAACTGCGAGACAATTGCAGAACGACTTGGCTAGAATCAGAAATACTCGTGTGAGTACTCAAACTATTCGGAATAGGTTACGACAGAGTGGATTAAGAGCTAGAGTACCTGTAACAGCCCCTCGTCTCACTAGGAACCACCAAGTGGCTCGCTTAAGGTTTGCCAGAGAACATGTAAATTGGAACATTAATGACTGGGCCAATATACTCTTCACAGATGAGTCAAGATTTGGTCTTTACACCTCAGATAGGCGTATCTCAGTGTACACACGAGACGGTGAGCGCTATTCGCAGTGTAATATCAGACGTAGACCTAATTTCGCTGGTGGCTCTATTATGGTTTGGGGAGGCATCTGTTTAACAGGTCGTACAGAGTTAGTACCAGTAGACAGAGGTACACTGACTGCCCACAGGTATATAACGGACATTTTAGAAGAACATGTAGTACCATATGCGCCAATTATAGGAAACGAATTCATGTTAATGCACGATAATGCACGACCGCATGTTGCAATAATCGTCCAGGAATACCTTAACGATGTTGGTATTCCAGTTTTAGATTGGCCTGCGGTAAGTCCGGACATGAATCCTATCGAGCACGTGTGGGACCTCCTTCACAGACGGATACGAACCCAAAATGTTGCCCCAGCGGACCTGCATGGACTAGCAAATGCTCTCCGTGACGAGTGGGAGAATTTGGATCAGGCTTATATACGGAGGTTAATCGAATCTCTGCCAAACCGTATGCGAGCGGTCATAAGAGCCAGAGGTGGCAATACTCCGTATTAAAAGCTACTGTTATGACATTTTTCTTTCCAAAATTATAATTTTTTTTTTAATAAAAATCTCAAGTATGAGTTCTTGTTTTTATTTGGCCTGTATTTTATTTAAACAATCATAGAAATTATATCTTAGAGCGCATTAAAGTATATTTACAACTTTATGCTACAAACAAATATTATGCGATACTTTTATGATTCAAAACTAAATTATGCGATACTTTTTTGGCGGAGTGTATATTTGGTACGGCAATATTTCAATATACTTAGTCATCAAAGCGAATTCCTTCTGCCCGCCGGCAAGTTATCTATACCTTGCTATTTAATAAATATATAAACAACCTCCGATCCCAATACCTGCGTTAGAAAAACAATACGTAAGGATAACTTTAAAAAAATCATATCTCGGCTCTTTTAAGTTTATGAGCTGTCATGCTTGGAGATAATTGCATTATTTTTTAAAAGTCACAGACAGAAGAGTGACGTATTGATGATATACCTAAATCAATCTTAACTGTACTTTGTGCAACATTTTATACAGCTTTGCTTGAAAGACAGTGACATATTTTTCTAGTGGAAAGGTGATAAACACCATAAATTCTCATTTCAATCACATTTCCGATTTTTGGTTCGTTTCTAACCCAGACATACGGAGCCTAATGTTGTAGTTGCATTAAATCCAACACACCTGTTCCTTAATGTGTAGTTATAAATTTCTGTTAAATATTTATACCAATTGAGGGTCCTAAGGATTAATAAAATTGGGTCATTTGCTTCACAAATTCCATTATGATAAACATGCGACAGGTTCCTCAACTTTATTAAAATAGAATTTGTCAAATAAATGACCCAGTTTTCTTAGCCTTCGCTCGTAATGACTTCACACAGAGTCAACCTGAATAACAAAAATATTCTTTCATCTATTGTGAAATCATAAATCCAAAAGATCCAATATTTTTATAATGAAAATGTGCTTATAAAATTGGATAATCTGAAAGTATGGACTGGAGTCAGTTTGGCGTCGCTGATTTTTCGGTGGATCTACTGAGAAATTGATAAAACCATACAATGTACCGAATCTCTTAAACATTTAGAACAGTATATCAAGATAAGAGAAACTACTAATCACCGAGTAAGGCCAGGGAATAACACTGGTTAGAGTACACATTGAACAGTGCATGGTTAAATTAATTAAATTATAATTAAGGGATATATTAATTCTTTTTAAGCTACACTCAAATTAATTTGAGACCGAGAATTAGTAGTTGGAAACAGAAGCGCACACTAAGGAATGCGTATTTTAGACCCTGGAACGACACTTATTTCAATTATATACTTTTATCACAACCCTGGGATTGTGATATAAATACACAACAACAAATGGATCGCGACGAAACGATCAGTGGCGAAATGTCCTTGACGAATGGCTACATTTGGTTGAATAATTATATTGTATACAAATTAACATAAAGGTGATTATTGATTAATAATAATGTGATTAAATTTGAAATTACAGTTACACAGAGGGTCGGCTAGAATTCACATATACAATGTACAAGTAGTCAAATTAGCGTATTACAAACAAAACAACTTATAACCGAAAAATGCCACCACGGCGGGGCTCACGGTTAATTATTGGAATCATCATACCGGTAAAAGCAATTAAAGAGGAATAACACTAGAGATGGACTCGAATGTCTGCCTACCAGATGTCATCAGCGTTACTTCGAGTGTAAATCCACTTCCATCACTATTAAATCTCAAGCTTTATTCACCATCGCCTGTTATGGAATTAAAAATTTAGATGTGCGCTCCCTAGAAAGCACAAGCCAAACTCTCAGTTCGCAAGACGACCGCAGTAGGTAATTTTATTGCTTATGCTGGTTCCAACAATACGCCACGGTGGCATTTTCGGTTCTAATTGTGCTTAAAGGATTTTTGGCCGGAAATAAAAGAAATTTCCCATTTGTTTAGTTGAATATTTTAGGCGCTTTCTAGAGTTCATAAAAAAAAACTTGTATAAAGTATACTAGAAAGACTGTACAGGGTGGGTCAAATTCGACACTTTTAATAGGAAACTTATATTTCTAAAGGAATTAGAAAAAATCTGATCTATGCTTCTGGAGCTCGATTTTAAAAAGAAATCGATTGGTGAAGTCCGTATTTTTATATCTTCCGTAATATAAGAGATACAGAGCGTTTTCGGAAAATATACAATTTTTAAAAACCCTTGTAACTTTTTGATTTGTGAAAATGCTTGATTTATATAAGAACTTTATTAGGGCACTTTTTGACGTAGAATTCAGTGCTCTAATTTGTTTTTTTTAATTCGTTTTTTTTTTGAGATATTATCAAGACTTGTGTTTTTGTATATGGAACACCATATATATTTTTACACTATTCAAAAGCACATAAAATTGCCTTTAATATGATATAACATACTTGATATTTTATTTAAAGGATTTTCAAGATATTTGTTTCCTTGTTTGCAATTTAACAGTATTTCAAGATGGCTCTGGCTGTAACTAAGCAATGGCCGTATTTGTTTTTTTATTTCTATATTTTTTGTTTGGCCGTGGATGCTCGTAAATAAGAAAATTAAAGATTTCTACAAAGCAGAAAAAAAGTGGTTTTATTATTAAATGTTAGAAATAACAAGTCCAACAAACTAAGGAAACCTTTAATAGTATTATTGATACTATAGTTGTAAGTTCTTATAGACATATTTGAAATATTTACAGAATATACCCCTCTATACAAAAAAAATACGTAAGCATTATGAATTATAGTAAGTGTTCGAATTGTCCGCCATTCTGTTGTAAACATAATCGACACCGTTTCCTTACATTCTGAACTGAGTTCACCAACTCAAGCGGAGATAGAGAGTCGAACGCTTGCAAAACTGCAGCCTCTAATTTCTGTCTTGAATTGGGAGAATGTTTAAACGCAAGATTTTTAATTTTTCCCCAAAGGAAAAAATCCAATGGGGTTAGATCTGGTGACCTTGCCAGCCAATGTATCGGTCCCCGATTTCCAATCCAATTGTTACCGAATTGTTGGTTTAAAAACTCATTAATCCGAGCAGCATTGTGAGGGGATGCTCCATCATGCTGGAAGTAAACGAATTCCAATTGGTTTAAAGGTATTTCATCTATGAGAGGTTCAATGAATTGTTGTAAAATATGGAAATAGCTTTCGGAGTTAAGAATTCCGTTATATATGTAGGGTCCAATTATCCTGGCACGGAAAATTCCTATCCACACATTGAAACTATATCGTCCTTGGTTTCTCATTTCAATAGTAACATGGGGATTTTCACGCGACCAAGTATAAGAATTATATCTGTTAAAAATTCCAGCACTGCTTACGTTACACTCATCCGTCCATACACAGTTTAGAGCAAAATTATGATTTTCTTCACATTTTCCCAAAAACCATTGACAAAATGCCATACGACGCGCGACGGTCCAAATCCGCGGCAAAAAGGTAATGCACTTTCCTTGTCCGATAGGGTTTCATTCTATACTTTTTTAAAATGCGCCTTGCCGATTTTCTTGCTAAACCTGTTGTTTGTGCCATCTCGCGAGTGGAATGTGTTGGGTTATTTACAGTTTCCCCCAAAACGGCAATTTCCTCTAATTCTTTGTCTCTATTTTGAGCCACATAATTTTTAGGTCTCGGTTTTTGAAAGCATCCAAAATTTATTAAATTTTTCTTTAACCTAGTGAACATGTCTCTGAATGATTGTTGTCTTTCAGGATATCGTTCATAGTAAATATTACATGCAGCTTCCGCAATTTCACCTGCTTCTATAAAACATTTTAACATGTCGTATTTTTCATAGTTTTCATACATTTTTGAAATCTTGAATAATAAAACCACCAGTAACATTCATTCAAACTGACATTTCAAAATATTTTGACAATATAAAACAAATACGCGTATTGCTTAGTTACAGCCAGAGCCACCTTGAAATACTAAATATCTTAAAAATCCTTTAAATAAAATATCAAGTGTGTTATATCATATTAAAGGCAATTTTATCTGCTTTTGAATAGTGTAAAAATATATAGGGTGTTCCATATAAAAAAACACAAGTCTTGATAATATCTCAAAAAAAAACGAATTAAAAAAAACAAATTAGAGCATTGAATTCTACGTCAAAAAGTGTCCTAATAAAGTTCTTATATAAATCAAGCATTTTCACAAGTTAAAAAGTTACAAGGGCTTTTGAAAATTGCATATTTTACGAAAACGCTCTGTATCTCTTATATTACGGAAGATATAAAAATACGGACTTCACCAATCGATTTCTTTTTAAAATCGAGCTCCAGAAGCATAGGTCAGATTTTGTCTAATTATATATATTATATATATATATATTTTCCGAAAACGCTCTGTATTTCTAATTCCTTTAGAAATATAAGTTTCCTATTAAAAGTATCGAATTTGGCCCACCCTGTACATACCTACAAGTATTAACCAATTGAAATAAAACATTTGGTTTTACTTTGAAGTTCAGGTAACGTTTAGCGTTGCAACTGTTACCGCTATTACCATCAACTTGTAACTGATCTGTGTGAATGAATATCGCCGTTACTCATATAATAGTATATATATCTAGTTGTTCGGTAATCTGGCTTAATGATTAGGAAGGGAAAGTTAATTAAATGTAGATACCTTACAATTTAGGGTTTAGGCCACCTTTTTTCGATTTTGCCCACAGCACAAACCTAGATAGTTATTTGTATCACTAGACGAATGTGAGTACGCTTTGAGCACAAGTGCGAATACTCGTAAACAAGTTTCTGGCCGTGTGTTAAAGTCGATGCATATGCAACGGGATTTCTCACGGACGGGGCGTGGACGTGGCGGGAACGGGCTGACCTCGAACATCGTTTCATTAGAAACGTTGGAATAAATGCATATGAGCCCGGAACACGGACGTGACCGTAACAAGACGGGGACGGGTCTAGAGAACATGGTCGTTGAAAATATTTTTCACGTTCCGTACCGTACGGGACAATACTTTGTATAGGCGGTGTTTTGCATTTAATCGAACGTATACCAAATTAGGTTAAGTTCTTTAATTTAATTTCACACCACAAACTACTTATAAATAAATTGAAGTAAACAAAACACCTAATTATTGACTTTTATTACATTATTCTTTGTTTATTGTGCAATTATTATTATTATTTGTTATTATTTTCGAAGATACGTATTTTTTTATTAAGTGCAGTTGCCTTTTATGCGAATATTGATTTATACGAATTCTAAGTGCATAACTTCGCAAAGTATTTCATAGATTTCCCGCTATAATTATATACATTGATCATCATTATAATTTTCTGATCGTTTAATCCATGAATCTGGAATTAATTAAAAATGTATGTTCCATATAAACTCTAGTTGCGATAAAACGCGACGAACAATAGTACCTATATTATAGACTAGACAGATAAAGCTCATATTATAGCCAAGCATACAGTTGACTACCGAAGCTGCTGTTAGTATTTTATTTAGTTCTTTTTTTATAAAATCTTATATTACAGTGGAGTCGCCTTTTATGGGGATTTGATTTATGCGAATTGGAAGTTATGCAAGTAAAGTATTTCAAATGTTCACGGCTATAATTATATTTTGTTTTATAGAACCATCATCTTTCTAATTTTCTGGTACACCATATGTATTTAATCTTTACGTTTACAAACGTTTACAGTATTTGTCTATTGGGCGATATTCCCAAAAATTTAAAAGGGGCCACAGGTGCTGTTTTAAATAATTAAATATTCAAGTCTCCTTTATTCAAAACGCTACATAAAAATAATACATATAATAAATATATACATAATATACCGCGTCGACGTGCTGCATTTTTCTCGCCCTCTATCTTCGTCACGAGATGGTGAGACCCCTGTCTCGTCCCGAGCTACCGGTATCGAGGGCGTTCTTGGTGATTCCACTGCTTATTTTTTATGTATGTTGCTATTGAATTATTGTTTTAATGGCTTTTTTGTATCTTGTGTGGTTTAAAGTTTTTATTTCTTTTGGCAACTTATTGTATTCTGTTATGAATTCTGTGGTTGGTGTTGTTTTGTATCTGTTGCAGATGGTCTTTTCGGTTCGTGGGTGAGAGTGTTTTCTTGTCTCATGTGTGTGTATTTCTATATTACTCGTTAATTTCCGGTTAGTTTTAATTAATCGGTTCTCTATTTTATGTATGAGTAGTAAGTTTTGTTGTTTAATTAGTTGCTTTATTTTTAGTTTTTTGTTGCTTTGTATATTTCTGTTGTTGGTGTTCTTCTATCCATAGACTGTATCAGCTTTAGTACTATATTCTGTTTTGCTGTCTCTGTAGTTTGTCTAGGTTTCTTTTAGTTGTATCGCTCCATACGTTTATCAAGTAGTTCATATGTGATGTAAATAAACTGTTATATATTGGTTTTTTCATGTGTTCCGGGATTAATAATGTAATAAAGATAATTAAACATTAATTAAAAACGAATACATAGTTACTACTCTAATAACTCATTAGTTTAAGGTGCAATATAATAAAATGTAATTAGAACCCGTAGCCCCTTTTAAATTTTTCGGAATACCCTCCACTAGACAAATAACGTAAACGATTGTTGTTCACAGGTGATTACAATAGTGAACTCTTATAATGATAATTACGAACTGAGGTCATTTTAAAATATCGTGATATATATATATGTCAAAAAAACTGTTCTTTAAAAATGGCCTCATCAAACATGAAAAAATTTCATTTTGTAAACTAGTGCTATTGAATTACAAATGATACCTGTGAATGTGTTCACTTTCTATAAAAACTGTTCACGTTGTGGTACAGTAAAATGGAGATTTCTAGACGACCAATACCGATAAATGACCCCATATTGCATTTGATATTTATGTTCTAATACTTTCAACAAAAATAATTCATCGTTGTGATATTTTTTTTTTTTTTTTAATAACATCGGTATGCCAGTGGCGTTCTAAGCTGCACTACATCCCTCTACTCCCCAGCTCTAGCTACCTGCCTAGTTCTTTCTTCCCCTTCTTTTTGGCTCATAATCGACTTAATCATTGTCTGGATGGAGTTCCAATTCACCGCTGATTCTTCCATCAGTGGGATTATCGTTTCGGGGGTAATTGAATTCGCAATCTTACCTTCGGCTAAGCGTCTATCCACGTTCCATCTATCACATACAAACACTGTATGCTCGACGTTATCCAGTTGGCTGCAGTAGATACACTGGTCATCACTGTCCTTGCCCTAGGCGCTTTGTCCACTGGGCCTTCTCCGGCTCCTGGTCCCATCTTCTCTGCCACTCAGTCAGTGTATATGCTTTGGCTCTTTTAACTACGGTGTTACGGTCTTCCTGTGCATGGTCAAAAATATATGTTCGTTCTTGGACCATCAGGTCAATTGGTGTCGTGCCAGTAATAACTTGCAGGGCAGCCAAGGATGCTGTACTAAAAGATGAGGCCACTCTCATCAGAATATTCCGCTGCGCTCTTTCGAGCAGTTTCTTGTATTTTTTAATGCGTATGACATTATGCCAGACCGGTGCTGCATATAACACAATGTTGTGCACAGCGCTACTTAAAATCAGCCTTTTTTTGCTTCTAGGGCCTTTAATGTTCGGCATAATTCTTGATAGACAAGCTGTTTTCTGTTCGGCTTTATTAGTTGCCATCACAACGTGTGCCCCAAAAGATCCTCTCCCGTCCATGACTACTCCCAAGTACGTGAGCGTTTTGACCGGCACCAGCTTCACTCCCTCTAGGGTATCGTTGTGATATTTATTAGTCATTAATTCAATATGTCGGTATGCATTCTTATTATTAGTCCCACAAAAAAAAACTATTCTTCCTAAAAAGTTCTGCATGATCTCAAACTTGATAGATTAGATACCAGTTTTGTTCAGCCATATACAAGGTTTGTTTAAAACCATGAATTTTGCATCTTGTCATCTTGCAATTCTTCTTGTAATTCTGGATGAGAATAAAAACCAAATCGTCTATCATAATTTCTTGCATTTAAAATGTAAACGAATACTGGTTTCTACGAGTGATGTTTATTGCATTTTAAAATATTTGCCACTGTAATTTGTAATTTGTTTACATTATTTGCTATCAATGCAAATAAAAAATTTTGGGTTTTGATTGGAGCATCAATTGTAACTCCGTGTGTGTCCATTGGTAACATTGCTCTTAACTGTTCCATATGTCTTGATTTTATTTATTATTTTGTTACAGTAGTGAAATTCTGAACGTATCTGTTCGGATATGTATCATTAAAAATGACTGCTACTTGTCAAGGTGTTTTATATAGTATTCCCACAATCCTCATAATTTTTCTTGAACACTTAATAATGCTGTCATTTCTAATGCATGATGGTGATAGCGGCTATACATACATATGTAATAGAGAAATTGTAAATACATTTTATAGTTTGATGTATAATGTACGCGATATTTAATTTATTAGCGAACACATCAAGAACACATCGACCGGGAAAAACGAGACCAACAGCTACGTTTCTTTAGAAACCTTAATTTGCGCAGTGTACTTCACGAGCTCAAAGTAGCGGGCGATTCTTTTTCTTCTTTTGCCTCACTGTGTACCTCACTCCATTGAGCACGCCCTCTTGCTGTCGCGCAACCGCCAGCTCAGGTGAATTTTACTGTCGGTAGGTATATTGAATTCATTACACATTTTTTATTTCAGTTCATCGTATTAATATCTCAAATACTTTTCTTTTTTTGGGGGCAGGGGGTAGATAAAACCGAAGCATTGGGTACACTCTAATTTTTTTAAATATTTTTTTTCTGATAGATAATGGCTTGCAGTGGTGTAAGCATTTTTTGTTTGTTTTAAACTCTATAATAATAACAAAAGGATATATACCTAAATTCAAAATGTGAAAATTCCCATCAAAAAACAAGCCATTGAAACATAGTAAACAAATTTTTGAAATTTGTAGTTTGCCAAGTTGCACGTATATGCCATGTCGTATCATATTTATACATTGAATGACATTTGAGCCTAGGTAAATCAGTACAAACTGCAAAATACAAGGATATATAACTTATTATTGGTGCAGTTGTACATACGTCACTACACAATACTTCATGTAGAACGCCAGAGAAAATATTTCTTTCGACTACCACATCCAAAAGTGTGTAGTACCGTGTAACTGCACTCATTCGGGGATAGAACTGTCAACGCGTCGCTTCCGTTACTTTATCGTACCTTTTCAGCCTTGAATACGTAAATAAATAATGAACCTAAAATTCGAAAGGGATGGATTCAGGCAGTTCGATGAGTGTCTGAAGAAACATCTATTTTTTTGATAGAAGACGTCAATAAATCAACTTTTGGTAAATTGTCAGATTGAGCTTTAATAAACTCTGCATCAACCATGATTAAATTATGCATTACTATTACAATAAAAAAAAAAAACTCCAACACCACGTAAATAAAACACGCACACACCCATTGATATATATCTAACGTATACATATAGCACCGCTTATCCTAGTAATCTTAAATTTGTTTACTAATTTTGCAGGTCATAATCTCATTTACCAATGGTATAGCATTTGAAGTTGCTTTAATATTTTATATATTTTGATCTTTTCAATTACAATTTTTTTTAATCAAAATAGATGGCAATATTGTAACACTGAATTACTAGAAAACTGTATAAATCTAAAATTATAAATTCCATCCGCAAATTCCCTATTTAATGCTTGTCAGGCACACCGCAGAACAAAATTTGCCGCCTAATCATCATTACGACCCCGAAGAGAAACGTACGATTATTGCAATTGACCGGAGATTTGAACCAGCGAACTGAATTGATAACCAAGCGTGCAGACCACTATACTGAAAACGGGTGTTTGTTTTTATTCTGCAATAAAAGTACTTTATTTGCTACAAGGTTACTTCCTATTTCTGCTTTGGGCATACGCAAATACAGATAGAACTGAGTCTCATCATCTTCCATCAATTCTCTATAAAGAGTATGAAGCTCTCATTCTTCCACTTTTTTTGCAAAATAAAATGTACAATCCACCTCCTTTTTCTTTTGACATCCAAAGATAACAGCCATCAACGCTAGTTCTTCAGCTCAAAAAGTCATTACATACGTTTAGTAGCAAATGGTTCACCTACGACGTGTGATACATCCAATATTTTTTAAAAGCACGCCTCTTCTTCGCCACGTCCACGTCCCAGTCCCATCACCGTTACATCCACGTCCTCTTCCCGTCCACGTTGATCAACCGCTACGTATGCTACAACCTTTACAAATAATTTTTGAGTCGACAAATCTTAATTTTGTTGAAAATAATATAAAAGATGGACGCCAGGGAGTTAACAGTATAGGTTGGTAACAGATATTACGTATGAATTATAAATTTGAAATCTGGGTTAAGATACCTTAGTGTTTTGGCGTTTTAATTTTCTTGGTAGTTTTGATACATATTCATCATGAACAATGGAGACCCCAGCTCATATTACAGAGGTTGTATTTGAAATTATTAACCATTTATTACCTGTAAAATCTCAACTGGAAAGAATATGAATTAATTAAGAGATAATCTAAGGAGAATTCAGTCATCTGTCATCGAATCTACAATTAATCACATAAATGTCAGTAATTCGAATATAATGTTGGCAACAAATAAATTAATAAATAATTAAAAAAAAAATACTTTGCTTTTGTTGTGCTACAAAAAAGTGGCATATAGATCTATGATCTTTAAACATACTATGGATATTAAACTGTCACTGTTGTAGTTTATAAACTCAAATAAAGAACTAAATCTTTGGTCTCCGAACGCTACTTTTTTAACATTTTCGGCAAATTTAGTGTTTGCTGAAGGGATACTTCAAAAACATCGAGTCCAAAATAGCTAATAGCACGAATAATACGTGTAACAACAAAGTGCCCGAACTTGCTCTGCAAATTTGTTGGCACTCCTTTTTAAGATATGATTCAGAAGTTTTTAAACAAATTTCTACTTTTACCAATTGCTAAAACTGCCACAGCTACACAATCCATATTTGTGATTATCTTTAACGAATATGTACTCAACTGAAACCCAGGGTCTATATGGGTGTACCGATATTCGCTGCAGATACCTCTACTGTTGAATAATTCGTCCGTTGCTCCTGATATTTAAATTTTTCTACTTTATGACTGCATTTCCTTCTTTTTTGGCATATATTTAACATTTTATACACGTTGAAATATACATAAAATAGCCGTACTTCTTTTCCTTTATGATGGTAATAGCTTGAGTAAACAGAATGGAAAGATATACAAGGGGACACAAACAACAGAAAATATGGGTTTTCTAAATTGTATTGTCAAGGGCGATCCTCGTTGTTTACAGATTGATAAAGAGAGCTAAGTTTCAGTATTTTATGTCTCACTAAATCAAAGAGCATAGTACAATAAATCTGAAGAACTTTACTTACGGTAGTTTTGATTTTGTGGACCCTAAAGCTCGTCTTACGACGGAAATAAATCCTGAAAAGGATCCTTACGGATGCTAAACCTTATGATTAACTTTTTTTGTGAGAATAGGGTTATAATAATGAAGACCGATACCACCAAATTTTGTCGCAAAACAACATAAAAGGAAGTAACCATTTTCCTTCCAAACTATATGTCTTAGACAGTTGATATTAAATGTTGTGTCGGATTTTTTCTTGCGCATTATTCTAGGTAATCTTAGCCATTGTACGTGTTATTGAAACCCTAAATAAACATCCACTTTTCAGTTACATATGAGTTTCTCATTTCATATCGTGAAACAAACAAGTGGAGATTAAATTTTATGTAGGCGTTATATCAAATAACAAAGTTGTATGTTCTATTGGTTTGGTCTCTATTGGTGTTCTGAAACTATTTTAATGAAATGTACAAAGTGTTTACGCAAGTTTGCACTAAAATATTAGGGATACAAACTATGAAGATTGCAGTAGTTGTTTGTGTAGTTGAAACAAAACAGGATGTGTTTAGAAGATATGTACTGCTACGAAACTTGTAGACAATATTTTAACTTTTAAATTATATTTTTATGAATTAAATAACTGTTTAATTTTACTGAATACCATCCAGAGTCATCTATGATACTCTCTACAAATTAAGAAGTAAACAAGATCTTAATTTTCAGGAGGCCCTGGCTGTAAAATTATTCCGCACTCAAATGGTTTCGCCCTTCTTCACGAATAAGAAGAAATACTGAACTGTTCAACGCTCCTTCCAACTCCCAATATACATATCAATGTATCTTTAATGTAATTGTTTAGTTATCATTTAGTGATGTTTTTCTATACGTTATATTGAATAAAAAAACAAATGGTACTCAATTTATTTGTGTTAGTGTCAAAAATGTGACAAAGAAGTAAATCTTCTACAGATACTCTCAAGTGAGTAGATTCATTTACTATATAAAAATTATTATAGTAAAGATTTCTATTATCTCGGTTCAGACTAAGAACTTAAATCTGTCGACTTACAAACATAAGTAAAATTTAAATTTCCCACAAAAAATCCCACCAAAAACGTTCATAAGTCAATGCGTCAACGGATGAACATAGAAACACGTATACGGATACCCATAGAATTGTGACCAATCTCAAACATACAAATTATTCAATTTTCATCATATAATATGTCAATTAATCACAAATCTCTAACCTTGAAATATCTTGTAGGTATTTTTCTCCACAATTCCTCCAATATAAGTTCCGTATTATAGAAATCATTTCAGCTCCCATGAAGTGTACAAAATGCCAACTGGATATCCACAGCCAAAACTCGCCTCGAATGTTGTTCTTCAAAATTCCAGGTTTAAATCAGGGCAAATCTAAACCATCAAACAACTGAATACACCAAATACGATGTACCACCATCAAGTAAATAGATTAAATTGTTCTTTAGAATTTCAAATTAATAAATAATCAAATATCTATGTAAAATGTTTCGAAAGATACTATACTCTCAGAATATCGAAAAAGAAGACCATTCCCCCATTTGTTTTTAACAAAACTCCCATTTTCAATAAAAAAAAAACTCACCCGGGCAACCCCAAATAGAAATGCTTTGCTACAGATGGGATTGAATTAAAAATTCCCAACGACGGGCCCTAGTTTGACAAATACAGGCGCTCCGTCATAATTATAGTAACATACGATCATTATGGTATAGTCAACAATTCTTTGGGTTTCATGACTCATATTAAATTTAACAACATAGTGCGGAACAAAATACAGAACATTATACGAGTTGTACAAGGATGGACCGTGGAGGAGTGGCAAAATATTAGTCTTTCTAAAACGACCACGATTTGGGTCCGAAAAAAACAGAAAGAACACCGAAATAACATAATCAGGTAAATTTATGGAAAGACCTGTATTATGGGGCTATCCGAAAAGAGGGCTGAAGAACTACAGTAGAAGCCATCTTGGCATGGTGGTAGGTCTCCTAACCGACCACTGTACACTGAAAGGACACCTACAGAAAATTGGAATTAACACTGGTAATATCTACTGCAGACTCTGTAGTAAGATGATAGAGACCACATGTGTGAATGCGAGGCTCTGGACGCAAAAAGACAGACAATGTTTTGCAATGCCAAAATGAACCCAGAGGAGCATTTCGATTGACTAGTCAGAGACCTGTACAATCTGGTATAAGATATCAGGATGTTGGAATGGAAGAAGGCCTTCATGACAGACGGCTCCCACAAAAAATAAAACAAAGATTAGTATATCAAATAACTTCTCTAAATCCCCTGTAAGTAGAACATTTTAATTGAGTTTCTAAGATTGGCAATACTCTTAAAGTCCATATCGTACTGCTGTTTTATAATTTAGGATGGCTTTTCGGAAAAGCCATACTTTCCGCTGGAGTGAAAAATTAATGACGCAGCATATTGATCGGAAATAGTTATTCGGAACGATTGAAACTATTGAACTTACAATCTATGTCCGTCAGTCACAACATTTTTTTTTTCAAATTATGTTACAAATGTTATTTCCCTTCGGCGTTCCTAGTGTAAGTACCAGATGGGTAGGTTTATTTACTTTGGAATTTCATACTCAGAACTTCTTACGGTTACATCGTCCACTAAACTTAGTTATTAGAGGACTAACAGCGCTCTTTGAACGTTTAGACACTTTCAGTATGAAAATTACAGAAGTTAATAAACTTTTTAAGACGATTACGCTGCAGTAATTACACTATTTTTGTTCTCGGAATTTGTAGTATCTGATGATGGGGTATTCAATATTGTTTTACGTAGTTTAATTAATACTATTACGCCGTGTGCTATGTATGACTTTTATAGGTCTGTAATGTTTACCAAAAACAATCAATAATAAGTAAATAAGCTTTCATTCAAGATATTTCACATGATATATGCCATAGATATTTACAGCAGATATTTTTAAATTAGGTTAATATCGTTATCCGCTGCATGTTTGCGAATAATGAGTTCTAGTGTGATATGAACATGCAGATTTATTAACTTTATACTGTGATGGCATTGATTTAGAGAGTTTAGAGAAAAGTTAGTTGGCAACCATATAGCATATCAAAGCTTTTATGAAATTGTAATGTCAAGATTAAAATAATTATTTCAAACAAACCTTTTATGAATACTAAAGTGTAAAGTAGGTATGACAGTAAAATGTAGAGTAGGGTCAGCTTTCGGTACAAACTTTTTAAATTAAGCAATTTTTGCCACAATGTTTACTCCGAAGTATTATGGAACATATCTTCTTAACTTTGTCAATATTATGCTAACAAATTTTCTTTTTACATCGAAAAACAAAAAGCAAAGGGTAGCAAAGGTAACTAGGTAAAATTACTATCGAAATGAATTTATTTATGGTTTAAATTAATTTATCTATAGGTGAACTTTAATAATAAAGTATGATCAACAAATTTAAAACTAAATTAAATGAAACATGAAATTATTAACGTCATTGGTTTTTGAGTTTTTTGCTATCGAGAATATTAACCAATAACAATAACAAGCGGGGTATTTATAAGGGGTAAGTCGCTTATAGTTTTCTAAGTAGAACATTATAAAACTAAGAAAGATGGATACATTCAGTGAGAGCCAGCAGTTTTAAATTTGTTTTTGGTGATTATTTTTACAGTAAAATCTGTATTGTTTAACTGATTACTTTTACGCGCACAGATATTGTAACATTTTTATCAAAATCTATTGTATGAAAGTTTTTACTTATATATACGGTGTGTCTCACGAGGAACTGCATCGATCGGTATATGAAAGAGTAAATATTGAAAAATTCTGAAAATTTAAAACCGACGTGGGCTATTGAACTAAAATATTTTTAATAATCTGACGCAACCGGTTATACTGAAAATGACTGTCAACTTTATTATTTTCCTCGTTCACTTTTTCAATTCGAAAGTTTAACCGTAATTTACGGACACGCTGTATAATGGTTTTAAAAAATTCATTCGGTTTCCAATGCTACCCCGTATGTTCAACAGTTCTGCTAATTTGCAATTTTCCAAGTTAAAATTTTTAGAGTTACAGAAGTTCAGATGCAATCGTCCATCTGTCAAAAATTGAAAAAAAAAAAACAAATAATTCAAAAATGGTTGAAAATAACAACATAGATATATTTTATCAAACCTACTTTAAAATTGGATGACGAATTAAAAAAATGTAATAATATTGCTATGATATCATATACCTAACCTATACAACTTACAGCAACATACTGCTGTGTACTGAATGTACCAACAAAAATGTAAAATGAAAAATTAAATTAGCTAGCTCAAATAATCAAAATTTTTTTACTATGCGCAAAAGAACAATTAAACTCAGGGTTACTATCATGAAAAGTAAAATGTGGGTGAAAGAAATCTGATTTTCTTTTATACTCAAAAATAAAAATAAATTTTAAAAGGTTTAATTAAAAATAAAAGAACAGTATTTTGAATTACATAAAAATTTAAAGAAAAAAAAATTAATTACAAACTTTGCAGAAAAAAAACCTTGAACAAAAAGGTCCTGGTCTAAATCAAAACTGCATTTGACTTTAAATTACAAAAGGACAATTCAAAATCCTTTTACAAAGCAACAGAAAACAAAAAGTTCAGAAAGATAATAATTATTTTCTTCAATTCAATCCACGTGGTCTCAATATTAAAACAACTAAATTAAACGTGGAAAATTCAAGTAATTTATATAAATGAAAAATAAAAGCAAACACAATGCTTTTATTCACCCAACCCGAGGTGATTAATAAATAATTACAAATCAGAAAAATTAACAACGAACAAAAAAATTTACTCTTTAAACTTAAAATATCTTCCTGCACACGTAAAAATAATAACAGATCTTATATCTAAATTGTGTACACAAAAATACAATATCAATTATTATTAAATGAGTTCCGTGATGAGCGAAATAAAATCAGAAACGTGAATTCAAAACTTGAAATCAAAAATCACAAAATGTCAGCAATGAAATACAATTTTATATATCTACTTACTTTCGTATCGATCAAGGAACTGAACTCACAAAGTTAAACAATCGTATAAGTAAAAAAATCTCAGATGCGTGCGATGCAACGCACACAGATCTGTCCGCCAACGGACGAACTTGCAAAACAAAACAATATACAGTGAAGTTTTTATAACACCGTACATATCCCTATGTTCGATTTTATTTGTCCCATGTCAACGCATGGGTAGTATCCACGAGGTTACTATGGATGGCCGCGTTCGCCAACGCATGTTTGCAATAGGAGTAATGTTGGTTGCATAGCTGCCCATGCGTTGACATGCGCCAAATAAAATCGAACATAGAGCCTATGTACGGTGTTGTAAAAACTGCACTGTATATACAATACCAGTGAACGCAAAATGTACACCTGACTGAAATTAATATAAACAACTGAACAATAAAATAAACAAATTAAACAATGCATAACATTAACTAAATCTTATATGAAAATAAAATAATTTGAAATTTCTCGCAACATTGACAAACGCTTAACGGAAAAAAAAAAATTTACGGAATTTACAAAAACCCGGGGTGCCAGACGACAGCAGTATGTTGGTGTAAAAGGTTTTTGACAATACTCGATTTTATGACGGGAGGTTAGCGGGAGATTTGAATTCTATTTTGATATTTAAACAAGGTATATTGAGTTTTAGTTTGGATTAAGATTCTAGAAATCTTATTTTTGTACAACTTAATTAGTAAAGAATCTACTTACCTGAGAGAGAGAGTCTTAAGATTCCTTTAATTGTTCATCACTTTTCATTAACTCGAAATAAACAAATTTATAATAAATGATGTCGTTTTTATTCACTTTAATATAAGAACATCACGAATGAATAACTAGTATAGCTTTTAGTAAGAGACAAAGATTATAACAAGTCAATTAAGCTAATAATATACTTCTTTGTTTGGAGAAGTACATCCTCTCACGTCCCAAGATTTACTAAGGATAATATACCTTCACCCGATTGGTTTGTAGTATACACAAAAACAGGTAGAGGGGAAGATTTCATTCACTTGTATGCTACAGAGTCATCTACTTAATGAGGCATAGCTTATCTGTGGAGTAAATTATCTTTAATAGAGGACGCTGCATATATATGATGTTAATAAAACAGTGTTGAATTAATTTAAATCAATTTAATAAAATTATAAAATATCTACAAGTTTCGTAGCAATATATAGGCTGTTTCATTTAAAATAGCAAAATTGACAGTCACTTCCGGTATAACTGGATGCGTTACACACCAGAGCACAATTCCATAATTGAGATGAGGATAACAACAACCAAAGTACATTGTGCGAAGAGTGTGTGTGTCAACCAGGCCTCGCAATCGCCTTAGTCCAAAACATATACTATTTAGTTTTTTTACTATGACGTCAATATGCTGTGTCCATTTAAAGTGGTTATCTACAGTGAGGCCCTGGACTTTTAATAGGACGGGATACATTATCTATTACAATATCAGAAGGGTAGTTCGGTGACTTAGTTACAAATAGCAACCACTCCTGTTTTACTCTGATCGTTTTAACTTCTTTTCATACAACCATTCTGTAAGACTCTGTATGTAATTAGAACTTGTATTTATAATAACGTTTAGCGTATCCTCTGTCACAAGAAAAGAGGCATAATCGGCATAGTTAACAGTCGACAAGCTGGAAGCCACCATCGTCAGACACAGTCACCATCGGATATACAAAATGAAAAAAGCAGATCCCAGAACGCTATCCTAGACACAATCTTGGTTAGTGCTTTCTCCTTTGATCAAAACGTATTATTGTTGTTGAAACTTACTGCAGACTGTGTTCGGTGAGATACATAGGCGTACAGAATCGTACCTCTAATTTCACAGCTTTCCAATTAGTACAATAGCATGTGATGACCTATGCTGTCAAAGGCATTGGACAAATCTACCAAAAAATCACAAGGAATTTTCCTCTGCTGCAAACCCAACAACACAGCTTCTGTAAACTATAAAAGCGCTGTTTCAGTGCTTTTACAATTTAATAAATCTTGCTGAGATTTATTTAAGGGATTGTACTTCTTAATTAAATGTTAAATTTCAACTTAATTAAATGTGTGAACCATATCAATGTTTTACGTGTCAATTTTTAATTAGTTTGTTTTTATAAAAACCTAAATTTTTATTTAACACCAATTAGTAATACACTTTCTCTAATTATGATTAATATAATTTATTAAGTAAATGTATTTTAATATTTATAAGAATGTAATTTGGCAGAAAGAAGGCAACCGGGTTTGATAATGTTGTCAAAGATAGATATAACAGATGATAAATAAATAAACGAAAACTTGTAGATTCTGAAATCAGTGAATGTTTTCAAATAGATCTTATTCCCACATCAAAATTAAAGCAGACTGAAGAATTAACAAAAGAGGAATGGGAAAAATGATATGTTGATCCCCGCGAATGATAGATTTTGCAGACTTTAAAGCTTATATATTTGAAAAATCTTTTCTGAACACTGAACACACAAAAATATTGGCACATGTCCCAGTTCATTACAACAACCGTTAGCACTCTAACCCCAATCACACTCATGCAGATTAAACTCATTGAAACTTCTTTGAGGAAACTGTAACGATGCTCTTGCGCATGAGGTAGAATTTTTCATTAGTTTTTCTGCATTGTGGAGTCATGAAGGTCAAGGGATCAGTAAAAAGGTTTATTTAAAAAATAAGAGCTAAACCTTATCGCCCATATCCACTAACTAAACCTGAAATGTCAGCAAAATTGTCGATTGCATCAAAAAAGACGATTACTTGACTCAAATAAAATCCTAAAATATCAATCGCCAATTGTAAACACTTCAAAAATTATATCGGTGGGTCACGTTTCAATATACGTTCGCTATGTCGGAAGTAGGTATTTATTACCACGCGCAACTGAGGACAGCTCTAATCTTATATGAGAAAATATGGATTTGTACACTAACTAACTGGTAGCCAAGCTTATAAAATGTATGAGCAAATGTTCTGGGTGCGCGAGGTGAGAAGAAAATATTGCCCATGTATTGAAGTTTATTGAAATTAGCACCTTAAATCAATACATTGCAATTTTCAACAAACATAGCAAAATCTCTAAGTGTTTCTACCGAATATTGTAAACACGTTGCTGAGTATTTGAAAAGTAAAATATGGGTATAAGTATTTTAATAAAAGTCCGCCAGGAATCCGCGCTACCTCGTAAGAGAAAATGTTAAGAATTATTATTCATGTATCCAGCTGTTACTAGCTTTGTTATCACAAATCAATTACACATATACGTATATAAATCTACATTTTAAAATCGCTCATTATTACTTACGTGAAACACAAACATATTTAAACTAATTTCCAGTACGCAGCAACGCACAGTTTAGCTTGGAACATATCAGGAACACATAGGTATGGTACGTCTATCTACATACATATGTGGATTCATATATGTAACGTAGAGGAACATATTGGAATCTGTCAGACGCATGCATATACATAAGTAATGTATTTGTTCGCGTACGAAGTTTAACCTTAATCAATCATTGTAATTACTGTGTATACACGAATCCGTAAATTGACAAATTCGACTTGATGTCGTTGAAAATGTCGCCGGAGATATTGAACGCCTGGCTCGTGTTTGAATTGCATACGTGCACACATCGTACTGTGACGGAAATATAGGGCTGCCAATGTCAACATTGAATAGGCTGTACCGTTTCGCGTACACAAGAGCAGCTAGAAACCGTCAAATTAAAAATTTAATGAATTGCATTTGAACTCTAAAATCCAAGTAAATTACAGGTGTATCACTAAGACTGGTACTGATGATATCTTGGAAATTATAATAACAATACAGTTATAAAATATCTTATTTTCATAACTAAAGTGACAACGGAAAATTTAATAAAAATATATTTAAATTTCAAACCAGTTCGCCGAGGTAAAAGGTTGCAAGGCTCATCAGTAAATTTTAAACTTACTGGTGACAATTCGAGAATTAGTAATTACCTTAACTGCGTCATTAAAACAGCACATTAGTTAATCAGAATAGTGCTGGATCATAAAGTATCTGCTACATCTTCCGCAGTTTATACCTGAATTAAGAGAAAACATAGGCTTGTTTGAAGGAAGACTTAATCTATTCTTAATCAGTGTGAGATGTCAGCGCTCCAATTAAAACTATTGAAATTTAGAGTTTTTACAAAATTACTTATTGAATACTAGTAATTTTGTTGACACTTTTGACGTGGCAGGTTTAGTCCATATTTTTTCTAAGAGACACGCCGTGCAGACTATTTTGAAGAAAACAATTTGTTAGTCCATTTAACATGGCTCCAACAACCATTTTCGATACAGCTGGAAGCAGAGATACTGGTTTGTGGTTGGACATTAACTCTAAATCTCTACATTAGATAAGTTTATCATCAATTATCCCTCATGTAGAATCCTTAAATTTTTACAAGTTATAAGAATGGAAATTTAATTGAACTATTACGTCCGTAATGGTACTTTTTTAACTATAAGCGCTATATGTGGTATTTTACTTGACATTCGACAACATCGTTTAGAAAGGAAATCAGAGATTTTATTTATTTATATTATTTTAATTTACATACCTTTTACACTATGGGTCATATAATATGATGTAATGTAGACTTAATCTTACAAAAGTAAACGATGAGGAGGCATATGCTCTCATACCTCCTCCACACTACCTAACAACAATGTAAGTAGAGCAAAATAGTCTCAGGCGATATTTGGATGCGAAGTGTTTGAGACGAAACTTCAAATATTTTACGACAATGCTTTGCTATACTATGAAGGAGAGGTCTGGGATGATAAGGTGATACCTACTACTCTTGCAACTCTCTTCAAAGAATATGTGCCTTAGTTGCAGCTACGCACTCCAACAATTTTTTCCTGTAAAGACGCAACTTTTAAATTAAAAAATAAAAAATATAGTACTGGTTCCGTACATAATTTAAAATCGTCTTTTTCAGCTCCTGAAATTTCTGATAAAATTTATGTTTTAGTGTTTGCTGCAATTGAAGTGAATTCCAATTTGTCATCTGCCAATATCTCAAGTGATCGGATTTGTCTGTACAGCGGAAACTCAAGGCAAATGGGTTTAGTTTTCATTTTTATTTACTTTTTTTTTTATATTTTTTATTTCTTGGTGTCCATTGACCACTGGAATTACTTTTATTTTTTTGTTAGGAGCAAACAATAATCTTACTTTTTGCACATTTTCATTACTTTATTTAAATAATAATAATAAATGTATGACGTCACGCGCAAAGAAGAAACGGCGGTAATAAGCGGTACGCTGTGCAGAAACTAAGAATTTAGGCATCTACTATTTACTTTTTGTTTGCATTTGTGAAGTATAAGCTACTGGCGTCGGTTATAAAGGTATAATTTTGTTACTGTTTTGTGTTGGAAGTAGTAATAATACATAATAACACCGTTGCCACATGCAATAATTATGACCAAATTACAAAATGCATCTCAATGAAGAATGAATTAAAAAATAATATTCTGTCAAAGAGATACCCTGTTGAAGTAGAACACGTACGTACTTATTATGTGCGTTCAGAGTTGCGATACCTAAAGATTAGTTTTGAAAACTACAAGAAACTCGACAAAAAAAAAATCAAAGCTTACAAACAGAAAAAAAATAGTTTCAACAAATATTTCCTTATCCTGTGATAATGTTATTCTCATAATAAATTGCTGTGTATTCCGCACCGATGCATTTATATTTTATTAAACCATCAATCAATAAATACTTTTATTTGGAAATATGTAATTGTGTATAAAAAAGTAAATAAAAGAAGGAACATACTCTTATTTGATTGTAAAATAACTATCGTTACCCAAGACTAGACAAACTCGTGTTTAGTCGACTCTCGGGAAACTCGGTAACCAACACGAGCCACTTTTCCTAGACGAATAAACACGAGCCTGTCCTGTCCTCGCTAACCATAGTTATTTTCCTCTACCTTGCGCAACACTAACTGCAAGTATCCACCAACACCTCCCTCGTAAGTGACGTCAGTTCAGGGTGCGCATCAGCATACCGTTTTATGTGTATCGTTATGATAAATTACAAACAAATCTACATTCTAGACTCCTTGAATTGCAATTTGATACTCTAGTGGCTTTCTTACACAGCATGATAAAGATCATTCGAAATTGAATTAGTACCGAACAATGTACCTACATAGACACTACACAAAACACTTTACCACAAATTTACTACACTGGACGCAAGCGTCAATAGCAAAGCCTATCATCATCAGCAGTAAAACTGAACTTATTTCATTCAGAAAAGAAAATTTTACTGTTAATGTATTGTTTTGCATTAAAATTAATATGAATATATACCATAACGTGAATAAAATAATGGGCTCATTTGTTCTATAGATCACCTGTTAGTATGATAAAATGTGTAGAGGAGTCGTTGCTACATATGTTCCTTGAAGGTAGAGGTAAAAAATATTAGTATTAACAGAAGAGTGAGGTAGATGTTAATAGTTTTAATACAATTCAAGTATATGTAATAATTAGATTTATTATGCATACATATACCTAGGTGTGATTGTAACACTCCCGTTCTAAATTTGATTCGGCGAGAAGGTAAACATTTTATTTGTGTAATCATCCAAATATATTTTATTCAAATATTTACATATTACTGTAAATTAACTTTTCAGATCATATGCTCTTTTTTTAACAGCACATATTTAGAATTCATTTGAAAAACATACATAAATAACCTATTGGCAATATTGGCATTTTTCCAGAACTAATGATCCACTTTTCAGGAGATAACAATGTAAGTAAAATTTCTACTACCACACGATGTGTAATGCAAGTTAGTACTTTGATTGAAATATAATAATCAATATAAAAAAAGAATCAATTGCCATATGTATGAGAGGACATCACTTGAGAACGGCGCTACCGATTTGGCTGTTTCTTTTTTTTTTGTTCGTAATTGAGAAAATTTTTTTTGGAAAATCCGCGGAAATTGTCGAAAATTCAAAAATTGTAATTTCTTAATTTGTAGAAATTTTTATTTGACGTTTTGAAGAGTTTTTTTTTTTAAGTGAGAGGCAAACACGACTCAAAAATTACAGATAAATTGATAGATTGAAGCTCTATCCTAAATTTCCATGTTAATTCTACGGGATTAAAGATCGAGCTGCTACCCAAAGGGTACGCACCTTCTATAGATGGTGCGGTCCAAGTAGGTCGCGGGCAAGGCGTATCCATTTTCTCTAGAGGGTGCGTTCCAAGGTAGAACGCGGGCTTTCTAGTGTTTAATGAAATATGTTTGTTTTATGTAGGTTTAGAAAAGTTTTATATTTACTTCCAACGTGAAAACATCGCGGGCCATCATAGTACGATTGTATCTACTTGTAAGTGCAGAATATTGAAAGCAATGATCCAACGATGCTACTTAAAAGCATATCTGGGTGCAGCATAAAAGTCGCATGTTAAAAGAACCAAGCGGAACGTTGTAGTGAATTACATGCGAAAACTTTAAGGCTCTAAAGCTTCAACTTGTGCCTGCAAGGCAGTGTAGAAGTTCCAGAATTCTGATCTAAAGCAAAAGTGTTCCATGAGCGTAAAGGAAGCTTGGAATGTAAAACTACAATGTGTGCATTCTTATGTATGCGCATTGTACGTAAGGCTGTATAGTGATAAAAGGGGCAGTAATAATTATACTCTTTAATTTTATACTATCAATGTTCAAATGTTGAATGTGAGAATTTACACTGTTTGTAAATTTGCAACTTTTGTAATTTTTGAAATAAACTTGTAGCTGTGATTCGATTCCCGCCGGGATTTATCTTTATCCGATCACTTTGTATAGTGGTGTAAGGTACCACCGCATGCCAAATATAGCACGCGTGCCATAGTCTGCCGACGTCTGTCTAGAGTGTAGTTTTAATTATATCGTTACAACTTTGCCTGTGTCTGGGTGCCTACTATAACTCGAATCTGCTTGTGCTTTTCTTATTTCTTACCTGACTACAAATTCCAGCTACAGCTCCGCTAAGTGTCAGTTTTTAATTCTGTTATAAATCAGATCAAGTCAGTGAGGCTCTCTCTGTAATTGGATTGATTCTAGCTTACCCAACCTATGATTCCCAGTTCCAAATGTCGGTCGTAACCTAATTTCATTTCCAAAACAAGCCTCATACATGATGGATAATATTATTGATGGATATTATTAATTTGAGATGCTAAAACTTGACTATTACGTGGTCACTAAGTGAGGTAGGTCTACGAGGCATTTCATTACTGCTGTAGGAATATTCTCCATTGTTGCTGTTATTGCTAAACATGCAAGCCTTCGTATAGTGCGTCCAGTTACAGAAGCTTGGTCATGCATATACACTGCAAAAAATTACAGTAATTTTACTATAGTAAATCGGAAATATTACATGAAATAACGTTGTGAATTTACTACGATAAATCATGTAAACCTTGTTTTACCTGTTTTTTCCAGTATATTTGAGATGGAAAGAGAAGTTTCGGTAAAATTTATAGTTATTTCATGTACTTTTAAGATGTAATAAAAATGAAAAGAAAAAATACCGTGAAAAACATGTAATATTTTGCGATTGCTACTAAAATTTACTTAATAATGTACAAGTGACAAATTTTTCAGGTAATTATTGCACATTAAATGTAATTTTACCAACATTTATTAATTTTACAGAAAAAAAAAACGAAATATAAAAATATCCTCAAAAGAAATCTTATTAAAGAAACAAAAATTATTTTTGTTGTCGTTTAGGTGGGGAGTTCAGTAAATTGTGCACTGCTCAAACGATTCTTAATTTATTTCACCAATAAAACATACATAATGGCAATATTCATAAAACATAGCCGCCATAACTACTTCTATAACCGCATGTATGTACGTATGAAGGTATACGTTGTACATAAGCAAAAGCGCGAATTCCCCGGGGGGGAAATTTAAAAATTAAAATTTGACTACTATATTTTTATGTTATTTTTAGTCTTCAAGAGGGTAGGTACTAAAGTATTGTAATGTAATATCATCTCTACATATTATATGTATATACCTATTCGTCCAACAATAGTCTGCGCATACATATTCGGTTAAATATAAAACACTATAGGTAGGGTTTCGTGAGTAAAAGTATATATGTATGCACAATATTCTTTGAAAGTTATTTTACTGGAATATTTGGGTAAAATAACCTTCAAATGCACAAAATTCATACGCCGCAATGTGATTGGTTATTGGGTTATTTGCCTGTGCGCGTATGTAATTCTAGTCAGTTGTTCAAGTGATTATTGGCTCGATCATATCACGTGGCGATGTAAATTGTGCTGACGCATAAACAATCGCAAGTTGGAGTGATCATTCCCGTTTGTGTGTTCCCTCAAGGATTGTAAAAGAATTAGGTAAGATGCTTTTATAAAAATACTCCTTTTAATATATTTTCACATGTGGTTAATACAGCAATTCTTTTTTTCTTTAAATATTTCACCGATTTTACTTATTGTTAGTACTTTGAAGGGTATTCTGATTCATGATGGAACATACGCCAATATTAAACATAACCTAATGTTTTCATAAATTATTTATTGCTCCAGGAATATAAACACAAATTGATTAAAAATTTCACTATTAACCACGATTCACCGTTAAAATTAAAACGAATTCTAAACTGTTACAGCTTATTTACATGAAACAAAACCTTTAATACATTACTTTTATAAAGAAATAATGTATTTATATTTATAGTAATTGCATCTCAGGATCTTGCTCCCGATGTAGAGAACTATGATGCAATTTGTATTCGTTTTTGTATAATGTATAAGAGACTTTTTAAAGATAACTTGGCTGTAATAATTCAGTAGTCGTTTTTAATGATTATTCATCAAATGGGTGTTGCGATAAGTAAAAATTATATTTATCTTTTCCTTCTTGTAGTGGAATATTTATTCGTGCACAAGCTGTAGGTACCTATTTACTATTTATTAATTTCATTTGATCTATTTACTGATATGTAATAATATAATGGAAGTAACATTTGTTTCTCTTTTTTTGTTTCAGAGCAAAATTCAATTTGGTTCGGAAATAGCCATTAAATGTCAGATAAACGAAATTTATATTTTTTATTCTACTGAAGATTAATAAAATATGTAGGTATTTGCTTATTCTTAGTTTTATTCCTATAACTCAACAACATTGACGTTTTGCAAGTTCTGAAGCTGCAACAAAATTGTCTAATAACTAAGAATTTTATTGTTTTAGTACTTATTATGTTTTATAATCCTATAGTAAACATACTTTGCCTTTAATTAAATTACTATTTATAGTAGCCTCTGATATCCATGTGTGTATTTGATAACATTACGGAATATTAATGGTGATGTCTAAGTAAAATTATACAATTTATATTACTCAATGTTACCAAATTTATATTGGAATCATCGGAACTCTAAACAGGAATTTAATTCGAGTTACAGTATGCTGTAAAAAGTAATAAGGTTGTAATCAGAATCACACATCCAAGGGAATTTTCTGTGCAATGTATATTTACACCTGTAATATTCACCTTTTTAGTATTTTTACCTGCCTGCCTTATAAAATTACATGCCAAAATTACTTGACTGTTCGGTAAATATTCAATTTATATAAATATTACATATGAATTTTACAGAACAACGTTTGAAAAATACATCAGCGTATGAAATTTACTGGTAGATAGAAATTTTACTGAATGAAGTAAATTTACCTGTAATATCGTAGGCAACTTTGTTACCAACGATTTTACATGTAATTTTACTAGAAATTTTTTTACAGTGTATGTTCAGTATACTAGAGATGTATAAGTAGTCATGAACCTGACCACTGTTGTGTATACTCAATACATAAAATTTTGGTTCTAACCCTCATGTCTTTCCGCTCTGGTTTTAATACTCTAAAACTGAATATTGTAACTAAGCTTAGAGTCTAGAATGACACCAAGGTATTTCACTTCCCCTTCACACAGCGTTACTTATTCAATCCGCAGATTTAGTCATCCAAGCCCATCTAACTTTCTCCTTCTCATGAATGGTATTGTAGTTGTTTTAGCAGAAACAATGTTTAGTCTCCCCTCAGCGGTTCATTTTTTACAACTTCTACAGCGTTATGCATCTTATCATGTATATCATTATTGAATCTACGTCGTCTAATATTTATAAGATCAACTGTGTATCCCAAAGCGTTATACGACTTATTGTTCAGCTCTATTACTATCCTGTCTACGAAAAGGTTTTACAGCAGAAGAACAAAAACTCTACCCTAAGGACACCGCTTTCCGATCTGAGGCAACAGTGTTTCTCCTATGATAGTTCCTCTTTCTTACTTTATTTATATATGCTAATTCATCTGTTGCTCTGTTAAATATTTTCTATTACCAAGTAGATGTTCTGCATAAACATGCGACTTTAGCTGGAGTTATCATAAAATTGTGAGCACTTCTCCGCTGCTTAGCTTAATAAACAAGAGTTTAACAATTTTTACTGTTAATTTTATGGAATATTTATAAGAATATTTCGATTCATATCCTTTGTTTGTAAATTTAATCCGTTCTCTCTAACGAAGCTATAAATAATGTGCTTAAAAAGGAATATTCTGATATTTACCCTTCCTCGCTAACTTCAGCATTGCAAGATAGAGATTACTTACATTATTCCGGAGTTGGCTCAATCGGACAAATCGCCCATTAGGGGTTCAGACCTTCTCTAACGAACTCGGTCGGTGGTGACACTTTGTCCCGTGATGGTTTCCACAACGCTGAAACGATGTCGGCAGGCTAAGGAAAACAACCGCTCGCTAATTGGACCTGTCAACTGGGAGAGGAAGTGATTGATAAATCCACGGCCAAAGATATGATTTGAATCTATGGGTTGACGAAGCGTTAATTAAACCTAATTAATTTTGAAGTGTGCTCTAAATACGGAAGAAGAAATTGACAGTGAAGTCCGAAAAATACGTTAATTGGATCTTGTTCATTTGGAGCAACTATGGTTTGGAAATTTTGTGGATGCGCCGTAAAACTCTGAAAAAGAATTAATATTATTTAGATATCCAAATCCAAGATACTAATGAATAAAATAATTGGAATGATAGAAATAATATCAATTTATCTGCTTCAAATTGATACAACACTTACTTTAATATACAGATGCCCACAATTTCGACGACCTCAAAACTATCCTAAGAAACAACATTGTAAATAGAAAAGGAACCACATACTTGTTGGAGACTTCAATATAAATATTTTAGAAAGAAATAAAACACCATGGGAATATTACAAAATACTTAAAGAGAAAAACTACAAAGGAATGAATGAAAGATCAAAAAAAATACTGCACAAGGAAAAATCCAAATGGAAAAGACACCATTTTGAACCATGTCATAGCAAACGTTAAGGTAAAGATTACAAAAATCAAAGCGCAACAAACAGACCTATCTGATCACAATGCCCTCATAATAAAAATTAATCATGACCGAGAAAACAACTACATATACGAGCAAATTATGAAAACTGACTACAAACAAATCTCGAAAGAAATAATGAACCTCCATACAAATAAAATAACATCTTACTAAGAAAATTCCAAATATACACTGAGAAAAATAGATAGTAACAATAGGGACAACTAACTTTATAGTTGGTTGTATTATAATTATATTAGAGCGTACCATCTTCCTAATAAACAGTAATACATGGATGAATACTGGGTACTAGATAACGTATTGTTGTCCTTGAGTTAATATCATTCATTATAGTTATAATACGTGGTAACATCTTTTTTTCTCCGTGTACACTTGCGAACAACCAAATCGACTCACCCACTAAGCGTGCACATAAATATGATTTTTTCAAAAAAAGCTTGACCGATTTATTGAAAATATACATCCTTTAAAAGCCTGAAACTTCAGATTTAAGGTTAAAACTCCATTATCATTAAAAGTGTTCGTATAATTTTTTAATTATGCAATTTAAATGAGAGTATAGGAAAATGTACCGGGTGATTCAGTAAGGATGGCGACCGGCTGTATCTCGGAAACTGCTATGCCTAGAGCTTCGGGACAAAAAAATTCATAACCAATGTGGCCACCAGAAATATCCCAAAATTATTTTAATGTTCGAAATTTTACCGCTAGGGGGCGTATCTGCTATGTTCAATCATAAAATCAGTATTATCTCAGAAAATTGCAGATTGAGCTATAGTTTTGAATGGACCGTTCGAAAGCTGAGTTGATGTCCCATTATTTTGTTTAATGACTTTTTTTCGTATCTGCCATAATAAGGAGCGGGGAAGCCAATCAATTGTTCAATATGTAAATTTTAATATCTCCTGAACCATTCAACCAATCTGAAAATTTTTGGACTCGTTCGATTGAGCATTTCCTGAGTTTTTTCTAGAAAAATTGTCGTTCTAGCATTTAGTTTCAAATAGGTAAACTACAGGGTGTTTTCTGTAGTGATAACATATTTTGGTGAATTTCAAGAAAAAATTAAATGTAACCGTGCTATATAATTACCAGTGTCGCAAGCTAAATTAAATTGTTGAAATTTCAGTGAAAACCGCAAATTAATATCTCTATCCGTTCTCGATTTATCGCCAAAAGAATGAAATTTGTAACAGAAATCAACTGCGGCCATGAAAGTAGGCGACGCGATGTATGGTTTCCATGGAAACTACGAAACTATCAGATTGTTTATTGCTTATATCAGCTAAAAATAGTCAAAACTGAATGGAATACATTATTAACGAGAATAATAACAGCAAAAAGAAAATATCTAACCAAAAATTTTAATTATAAATGTTCGGAATGGCTACCATCACTGGCAACCCATAAATTGAGTCTGTTACTTGTGGATAATACACTCGCGTCTACCTCGGCAATGGAAATATTTCTGACGGCTTCTCGAATTCTTTGTTTCATATTATCAGGTGTTGTTGGGCGGTCTTTATATTTTTTTTTTTGCGTTCATGGGCAGATTTAACCCCGTGAGGCAACTCGGCCTTAAGACCTATTGTGCCCCCATGATGTCTTCACCCTCTCGACCTGGTTGTACTCGAACAAACAGGTCCCCAAGTTGGTCTCTCCCATAGTGTCTACACAGGGGAGAGTCCACTCGCCCCATTCGGTGCAAATGCTTATTTAATGAGCAGTGGCCGGTTAGGACTCCCGTAAGAAGTCTCAGTCTGGCCCTGCTCATAGAGACTGTCTTGCGGAGTCTTTCGTCGCCCGGATAAATACCGAGGATTTTACAGTGTCTCACGTCGACTAGTCCATTCCAATAGGAGCGGTCTTTATATACTATATCTTTAAGTCTACTCCATGAATAAAAATCAATTACTGTGAGATCGCGGGACATCGGCGGCCAAGTAAAAATGCTACCCCAGTCTATACATTCATTTGGGAACCGGTTATTTAAAAATGCCTGGACACTTCGCGCATAATGCGCCGGGAAACCATCCTGCTGAATCCACATACCCATTCTTGTCTCCAGGGAACTCTCTTCGAACAATAAAGGCAATATATTTTCCAAAAAATAGCCACACCATTTAAACGCTGTTCAAAAAAATAAGGACCAATAATTTTCCCCCAAAAATTCACACCAAACATTAACACGCCAACGATTTTGAAATTGAACTTCGCGTAACCAGTGAGGAATGCTTTCTGACCAATAGCGCATGCTGCATGGTCAAAATCGCCATCCTTTAATTCTGGATGTAAGATGACATGGTAAGGATGAAACCTACGATCACGATAGTAACAGACTCAATTTGTGGGTGGCCAGTGATGGTAAACATTCCGAACATTTATAATTAAAATTTTTGGTTAGATATTTTCTTTTTGCTGTTATTATTCTCGTTAATAATTTATTCCATTCAGTTTCGACTATTTTTAGCTGATATAAGCAATAAACAATCTAATAGTTTCGTAGTTTCCATGGAAACCATCCGTCGCGTCCGCTACTTTCATGGCCGCTGTTGATTTTTGTTACAAATTTCATTCTTTTGGCGATAAATCGAGAACGGATAGAGATATTAATTTGCGGTTTTCACTGAAATTTCAACAATTTAATTTAGCTTGCGACACTGGTAATTATATAGCACGGTTACATTTAATTTTTTCTTGAAATTTACCAAAATATGTTATCACTACAGAAAACACCCTGTAGTTTACCTATTTCAAACTAAATGCTAGAACGACAATTTTTCTAGAAAAAACCCATGAAATGCTCAATCGAACGAGTCCAAAAATTTTCAGATTGGTTGAATGGTTCAGGAGATATTAAAATTTACATATTGAACAATTGATTGGCTTCCCCGCTCCTTATTATGGCAGATATGAAAAAAAGGCATTAAACAAAATAATGCGACATCAACTCAGCTTTCGAACGGTCCATTCAAAACTATAGCTCAACCTGCAATTTTCTGAGATAATACTGATTTTATGATTGAACATAGCAGATACGCCACCTAGCAGTAAAATTTCGAACATGAAAATAATTTTCGGATATTTCTGGTGGCCACATTGGTTATGAATTTTTTTGTCCCGAAGCTCTAGGCATAGCAGTTTCCGAGATACAGCCGGTCGCCACCCTTACTGAATCACCCGGTACAGTGGTAATATCAACAAATCGCGCATACAACCGATCGTATAAACCCCGGCAAGTGATTTATTTTTGCAGTCGCTTGACAAATGTTGACAGCTGGTTGACAGGTACATTGTTGCATTTATTGTTTCGCCAAAATTGTGGATACGTCGCTAGAGAGCGCTGCTCAAGTAGTCGCTTTGTTGCAACAAGGACTAAGTCAGAGAACAGTCGCTGCTCAGCGACTCAGAATTTATATAAGATTTCTAGAGACTGGTGCCTTTCGATCCTTTTATTGTCTCGACCTCATTGTGAATCGTCACGTTACCGGTGTTGATGTACAGCATGAGCTGAGACGTATTCGAGGAGTAGCTATCAGTGAGTGGACAGTCAGAAGACGCTTGAAGAAAGCCGGTCTCACTCCAAGACGGCCTGCCAAAGGGCCAAAATTGACAGCAAGCTACCGGCAAGCGCGTCTTCAATTTGCTCGAGAGTATTTGAATTGGGACGTCGAGCAATGGCGATCGGTCTCGTTCACCGATGAGTGCAGAATGTGTTGCGGCAGTGACAAGAGATGTCGGGTCTACACGTACACGCTCTCTCACGCTACACGTCTAGGCGAGTGATTTGCGGATTGTTGTTTCACTGAAACAAGTACGTACGATGGCGGCTCCTGCATAATGCGGGCTAGGATCTCCATAGAGGGAAAAACCGAACTTGTTTTCGTACCCCAGCTAGGCCGAAGAGGACTGACCGCTGACCGGTACACGATATTCTTCTGGAGCACGTTATTCCATACGCAGGATTTATTAGCGATAACTGCGTGTTGATGCACGATGATGCCTGTTGCCACGTTTCCCGTATCACTATACAGTTCCTGAACAAAGTCACTATACCGACGATGGACTGGCCAGCGACCAGTCTAGATTTGAATCCCATTGAACATTTATGGGACAATCTTAAACGGAGGGTGCGGGCCACAGATCCAGTTCCTGCAAATATTGACGAGCTCAAAGCGGCGTTGTTAGAGGAGTGGAACGGAATTCCTCAAGAGTTCGCAGAAAAGTTAATTAGATCGATGGCAAATCGATTACAAGACGTCAGGGCTGGAAGGGATAACACCATGTATTAATTTTAAATAAATTCTTCCTTTATTTTAAAAATTTTTCTTTCATCTGAAAAATAAATAACCTCAATATCCCAATAATTTAATTTCCTAAATTCCCATTTTTCCTACACTTTGACATAAATTACATTATTTAAAAAAGTACTGATTTTTATGTTGATTGTGTCACCTTAAACCTAAAGTTTCATGTTTTATGATGATATATGTTTTTTATGAATCAGTTATATCATTTTTGAAGAAAACATGTCTGAACGGTTTATGGGTGAGTCGATCTGGCGGCTCGTAAGTGTAGTAGAAGAACACCAGAAACTTATAAAAATAAAAAAAAGCCAAACTGCCTCTGGATCAACGAAAATATTGTAACGCAAAAGAAAAGGCAAAATAGAATCTTCAAGAAACAAAAAAGCATCCAAACAATGAAAATCACAAAGCGGAATATAAAAACTAAAAAGAATACACAAGACACCTAATAAAAAATACTAAAACCCAATATTGACAAAATTTAATAAATACACATCATACAGATTCCAGGAAACTATGGAGACTCATAAAAAAATTGACCAAGAAAAAAAAAGATAACAGAAAGGTGACAGAAATAATGAAAGATGACGGAACAATTACAACAGAGCCAAAAGAAAGAAAGAAATATCAAATGAGTTGAATAGATATTTTACGACAGTAGGCAAAAGATTAGCCCAAAAGCAAGTAGAAAGTTATAACAAAAGTTTACAAACCACCTTTAGAAAAAAAAAAAAACAAATACCACCACCTTTTATAGTTGAAGACACAACAGAAGAAGAGATGTTAAAAATAATAAAAACACTACGATAATATAACCTATTTTAAGCGAACTAATAAATAAAACATTACAACAAGGACTGTATCCCGACTGCTTGAAGACTAGCATAGTAGTACCTATTCACAAAAAAGGCAATACGCAAATCCACAAAATTATAGACTCATTTCTCTGCTGTCGCAATAAACAAAATTTTGGAAAACACTATACAAAAGCGAATAATGACACATATACAAACACACAACGTAATAAATTACGGCCAATATGCTTTCCGGCTAAAATCCAGTACAACGCCAACGGTATACGACTTGCTAATGCTATTAGAAACAAACTCGGTCAAAACAAAACAGTTGCAGCAGTTTTTATAGATATGAAAAAGTTTTTCGATACGATATGTAAAGAAAAATTAATAGAGAAACTTTATGGCTTCCCAAATAAAGAATTGGACATGATCAAGACCTATCTCTATAACAGACGACAAACGGCAAGAATAAATTTTACGAGCGAACCTATGTATGCTGACCCCCAATCTTATACACCCTATATAAGAATGATCTGTTCGAACAAACATTCAATGAAGAACTATACGCATACCCAGACGATACATGTATTCTATATTCCAGTCATAATATGAAACACATGGAAGAAAATATAAATGAATATCTGAAAATTTTAGAAGAATGGTGTTTCAATAACTTACTTCCTACAAATGAAAAGAAAACAGAATATATGATATACAGTAATAAAAGAGCAAAACAAGGAATAAAAATAAATCTAAAAAATCAAAAACTAAACGAAGTGAAAGAGACAACATAATGTGATATAAAAACATATCACACCCATGAAATTTATTATTACAAACAAAATATTTAGATATTAAATTTATTTTAAGTGTGAATTTGAGTTTATTTTGCGTTACAAATCATATTTAGTTATTCGATTTAACATTTTAAAAATTGACTTGTCATGCCAGAGTCACCTTACGCGGAACAACAAAAACAGAAAATTAATGAGATCAGTAAAAAAATATCAGTTTTAAATTGTTATAAAATAAGAGTTTTATTATGATGTAATGTGTTTTCAAAGCTAGCTATCATATGTTAGTGTCTAAGAACTTAATTAAACGGAGAAAACCAATTAAAATATGTTACGTTACAATTCGAAAGTGACCGATCTTCTGATACGAATTCAGCGACCAATTGACGTTTTCTTGGAAGCTGATTCGGAACAATGCAATCGATGTGATTTGCATCTTGAAGGAGGGATATGCAAAAATAAAACAAAAGTTTGTTTAGAAAAATGGAGTGAGAGAGAAAAAAGCGTGGGTAGGTACAATAGACACGCAAATATTTAAGAAATAGAAAAAGTAACACAAAATTGTAAAATTTAAGGAAAAATTAGAAAATAAAATACTGAAATTTAATCTATAGCTTAACAGCTAACGCACAGTTTTATAAAAATTAAAACTATAAAATAAAAATTAGTGGTAAATACAGGAAATAAAGCAAAGTTAACTTACTTGGAGGAAATATCCGAGATTTTCAATACCAGATGATCCGGCAGCGGCGCAAATTTGCAGAGTTTCCGAGATTTGTCTGAGAGACCGAATATAGAATGTAAAGAAAGAATATATTTTTGATAAGCTTGTACGTTTCTTACGAGAACTAAAACCAAAAATCAGTTAAAACTCAAAACATAAAACAATGCACGGATTACACTATATCAAATCATTACTTACCCAAATAGTTTTAATTGTAGAGATATGGTAATTGTAGACCCGTTTTAAGCCAGTTATAAGATTGTTGTAAGTTCTAAGTAGTTATAATCCATTCAAGAACTGTTGTTTTTCATTCCTATTGAAGTTTCCGTTCAATCCTAGAACGGTTAACCGATTTAATCTTTTTTTTTTAATTAAGATAAGAAATGGACATCCATTTTGCATAATTATGGGTTTGGTAATTTTGAGAACATTAAAACAAGATCAATTTATCTGTTTACCTGTTGATTTGGTATTCTCACCGTTCGAATGTTAAAAATTTATTGGTTTTTAATAGATTATTTAATTTACCTATTTATTTTGTGTTTCCTTTGCTTTCTAATCCGATACACCGCTTATTAAGATTCACAAACGCACACTTCACAAAAAATCTGGCGGTAAACTATTTGGTCAGTACCAACCCGGTTTTAGTTCAATTTAAAACTGATTCTCAAGTGATTAATGTAAGTAAAAGGTACCGAATTAAGGGGGCAAATTTGAAAGTTATTTTCAATACCGGAAGTAGCAAGAATCTAGTATTGTTCAATACGAATCCATTAACGACTCGTACGAGATACATTTTTTTATATTTATTTTTAAAACAGTCATTTTTTAATATTACAATATCTAAGCTTGAAAATACAGAACGCCATAAAATAAGACAGACGCAAATAAAATAACTGAACAAAATTCAAAAACTATTGCTAAATTTAATAAAATAAAACACTTGATTCCAAACACATATAAAAAATATATATACCACGCTGTTTTCACCGCAACACCAGTTACTTAATCAACATCTGGCGAAACACAATGAAAAAGAATATAGCGAAACTATAGCGACAACAAACCAAAATTTACAACATGCAATACAAAACACTGACATCAGAGGTATACGAAAGAACACAAGAGCCAAACATACACCAATTAATAGATCTACATAATATACTTACTTAATATAAAATAGAAAATAAAGCAATTAAATTAAAAATTCAATTATTGATGAATAGAGATATACTAATTACAAAACCAGAAGAGTTTCACACATAAGAACCGAAAAAAAACACACATCAAACATATACCTCTGAAAAACGGTAATAAAAACTTACAATAAAATACCAAAAGCAATTAAAAAATCTCCATATAAATTATTTAAAAGCAAAATAAAATAGTTACTAAGAGAAACCACTATAATATAACCGGAGTCGACAAAGTGAAACAATTAAAAAATCTCCATATAAATTATTTAAAAGCAAAATAAAATAGTTACTAAGAGAAACCACTATAATATAACCGGAGTCGACAAAGTGACACAAAGCAAGGGCCCCTCAATACCTGTAGCCCGAGACGAGAAGTTCCAGAGGCGAAGTAGAGGGGTTGAAGACAGGATAGATACTTATATGTGTATCATTGTTTTTCTTTTTGAAATATTGATATATTTGTACAGATTTTGTTAAATTTAATAAATGTAAATATAAATATAAATATAATATATAATACCTACCATTCTATAGTTCTTTCTATCTGTGTATTTTATATGCAAATTTAAATCCGGCATTACGGCGAGTATAAATGTCGAGCAGAAACTTGGCGTGTGTTGATAAATGTACGTTGAATACATGACAAGGGACCTTTCTTCAAGTAGTATTGGAATCTTTTGTTAAATTCCCCACTGAATTGTAGATTATGCATCCCATAGCGCAGAAATTATTTCTTCCGTAACTATTCATTATCATTTCATTAATATGGCACAGAATTGTCCATGATTTTAATACATTTACGTTCACAGCAACCCACACCACAGCCATAAGCAATATTTTTCACCATTTCTTCATTATCACTCCCCTCCTGTTGTTATATACCGCCATGGCTTTCCGCACGTTTACCCTTTGTTCTCATTTCGTTTTCCCTTTCAAGTAACCACTTATCTGAGATCGAATCTATTCTTCCGTGTTCCGGGAAAAGTTTACTGTAAGTGCTCGGTATTGCGGATTTTATCGTTATATCAAATTGGTAGACCTCCTTGATATCGATGTCCTTGTGAGCTTTTGTATGGTTGTAAAATGCATTCTAGATATACATTTACTGTCTCTCAATTTTCTTTTTCATTTCACTTCAATATTTGAATTTTATTTCAAGAAGAGTATGTGCATGGTTCCAATTTTAATGCCTTTATTTTGTACTAATTTAGTTTTTATTTTTATTTATTTTGTTTAAAAAGAATTTCAGCAATTTAGTATATTTTGCTAAATTTAAGCCATTATTACAATTGTCAAATTTAATTTAAGGTCGTGTTCTTCCAATAGCACTAGCGCCATTTTTCCTTCTTAATAAAGGAGGGACGAATTACTTTTCAAGAAGGTTCCAGAATGCATTGAAAGTAATAGTGTGGAAATGAGTGAAGAAGAATGTTTTCGGTGAATTCTCTCTGCATTAATAGGTACTATATACACATTAGCCAAGCATTCAGAAACAAACGAAGACGAAGGTGGCGCCTGCAGGTGAATGTACACATTTCTGCATATTCGCTCATACTCATAGGGAAGACTAGCTTTCTAGTCATATACTTGGTCAATGTGTATAATGGAAATAACTGAATAAGGTATCTGTACTATATTAAGGCAAAGATTGAGTCGTTTCGTTCTTTTCGCACTACACGATTTTGACCGCGCGGAAAAAAATCGCACGGTGACAGACGACGAAATGTCGACACAATTTGAAGTACTAGAATGAGTCTAATTAATCAAAAGTTAAATTGCGTTGTATTTTATCCAAGTTGTAAATTTCATCAAAGCTGAATATGAAGAAACATAAGTAAACAAATGGGTTGATGAGCCCGGCTCAGCTAAAAGCGAAAAGGAGCGATAAGGTATCGAATAAAAAGAGAAAACAAAGAAACTTGTAAAAATTTCTTAAACTGTAAGTAGGATCCTTGACCTCCCCCCAAGATCTTGTGGATTTCACACAGAGCCTTAAAAGTATATATTAGATAAAACTTGACACACGACTGTGCAGCCGCTTTTAAAACTGTGTCCCAGCGAATGTGTAACCGCCTTTACAAATTATAGGCAAACCGCCTGTTGGTTTGAAAATGTGCAAAATAGCAATTAGAAAAATTAGAACATTTATACCAGGAAGGATTTACACAAAACAAACTACTTACTCAGTTAGCCGAAGAAACAAAATAATTAAATAATTAAGCGAAAAAGATTTGCACGAAAAAAACTACATTCCAAATTCAAATTTAAATCGAGATAACCTCTCGTGATTCTCGTGGGTCGAAGCTTTGGCTTGTGCCTCTAGCCTCTAGCGGACGCCTATCTAAACTCTGGATTCCTTAGTTGGCAATCGCGGATATACCATGAAATGCGATAGTGATGCAAAATGGTCTGCACTCGGAATGACGATGATGACGCCTGATAAGCAGAAACTCGAGTCTGTCTCTGTTGCTTTTTAGCTGTTATTGCTTTTGCTAGCATGGTGACTCCCAAACAGTAGACCATGATCCCCGAAATTTAAATTAGATGTTGAGAATCACTGTATGCAAGTAATAACCAAAGCAACATATTTTGTCCGTAGAACTGAAGAAAACTCGTGGATGTAGTTCTAAGGGAATTTCAAGAATTGACAAAGTTCTAGACAAAACTGGAAAGAGCATGGATGAACCAAGAAAGATTCACTTTCCCTCCATCAAAGTTTTGGTGGGTGAATAACTCACGGAAATCAGGAATCATATTGGATCGAAAAGTGCGAGGACTAAACGAGCAGATTGAAGGCTGACCACGAAGATCGCAGGACATGTTGAAGTTAAGTGAAACTGTGCAGAATTTGCAACTGATGATACATTACACATGCATGGCAAAAGATGCATACCGAAGCTTTTTCAATAGATAGGAATAAATTTGAAAAAAATAATTATTTATTGTATCTACAATTGGCGAGCCTACTGGGGAAGCAAAGGTGAGAGAGAGGTGATACAGGCCAGTTATATTCCCCTTATTATGAGCCACTCAACCGGATGACCTAATCCAGAAATTAATTTAATTAAATTAAGAAAGATTTTACTGCCAGAAATACGGTAATTATGTAACTATATTCGTCAGAGGGCGGTTTCCTAAAGAATGAATGCAATACCTCTAAGCACCGTCGACAACTGCTCTAAACAAAAGGAGGCTAACAATAATCGTTCCGAAAACACAAACTGTAATATTCACAAGAAAAAGAGCGCTAGAAGGTTTGCAACCACTAGTTTTACAAGGAGAAAAGATTCCAAGTGTCAAAAGAATGCGAAATACGTGTGGGCTTCGATCAAGGACCTGGATTGATTTAGCATATCCTGAAAGCCACCGTTGCTTTGGGCAGATACATGGGATTATTTCGGGCGAAACTGAGATCGCAATCCTAAAATAACTTCATGGTACTCGCAAGACTAAAATTGGACTCATTATAACATATGGACCAGCAGTGTAGTGTCTAAACGCGAGGAAGGCAGTCAAGACGTTGAGTATACAAACGCTTGCGTGTCGGTATGCCATGATATGATTTGAATCTGCATATGAGCACCCTAAGCGCGATATCCATCAGTGAATAAATACATAACAGGTCGAAAAGGGTTACGAAGTTACCATAGCAAAAACAGGCAAAATAGTTATTAAAGAAGCAATAACCAGCATTTAAAGGAACCCTGCGAAATAAAGACAGGAACGCTATTAAAATAATAGTAGGTCTACTAACTAGCCACTGTAGACTAAATAGGCATAAGTGCAGCTTAAGTCTGGCAAATATTGCCATTTGCAGATTCTGCCAAAATGGAGGGACACTGAAACATATGTTTTATGCTAATGCGATGGCTTGGCAAGGATAAGGTTTTTACTACCGCGCTAGAATAATCTCGGATAAAAGGGATCACAATAGTTCTGAAAACGTCGCGTCGAAACAGGCCATCGTGGTTATTATATTCCTAATCTAATCTAACATAAATAATGCTCTCTAGATGTAACCTAATAAAAATATATGTCTAAATTAATGATATATTAGAGCAAATTGCGTTTAAATTAAGTTTCTAAATATCGATCTTACCCCTTGTTACAACTTCTCAATTCCTTCATATCTACAGTGTACGTATACATTTTATTCTCAACAAGATTTACTCTTATTTAATATTACGTGCAATTTTCACTTTGGCGAATGCCTGACGTGCACTCCTAACCGTCTAGAGCAATGACTCGCTGCATTTTATTCGGGCGTCTATAGTGGAACAAAGAAATACAAGTAACATTGCGTGATAATAGTAGGCTTACTTTAACATATAATGTATAATGAGGATATGCGCTTATCCAAGCAGTGCGTAACTACCGGTGTTCCGTTTATTCAGGGGAGCACAGGCCTTCAAGGGATCCCGACCGGTCGTCACCTATTATAAAGAGCATTTTATTTTTAGAATGAATATTAAGATTAAACCTTAAACTATTAGAACCGAAAAATGTTAATTCTGTGACTGCATTACCGGGTTATGCTGCGGCCCTCTCTTGGATTGAGAGCTTTGCTTGTGTCTCGTAGAGGGAGATAATCTAAACCCTTATTTCCATAGTAGAGAATCGTAGATATAGCTTCTTGAGATGCGATAGCGATGAAAGTGGGTTTGCACTCGGAGTGACGCCTGGTAGCCAGAAACTCGAGTCCGTCTCTAGCGTTATTCCGCTTTCATTGCTTTTGCTGGTATGGTGTTTCCAACAATGGTCCATGAGCCCGCCTGGTGGCGTTTATCGGTTCATAAACTATTCTTAAAAACATTGTATTTACAAATTTATATCATTTGTCACATTTAAAGATATAATATACAGTTCTATTAACAAGAAGGTTGACAAACTGATTATGCAAAACGACTTAACTCTAAAGCGCTCACCTTGCTTACAGGTACAACGACACTCACACATGGTCAATTTGACCCGACAATTTTAAATAGGTTTTAAAAATGAATGCAAACAATCAGTAAAGTTAAACAGGATCAATTAGGGGACACGTTTAGTTATATGTAGAAAAATAAAAATGTTCAAAATTTTATTTGTTCTAGAAATAGATACTTCAAATTAAAATATTTGGTTCATAAACAAATAAATCAAAGCAAACTCTTTTTGATTTACATACCTAAAACAAAGGTGAATACTGTAAGAAAATGAAAGAAAATATCAAGGCGAACAATATAAAACATAAAAACTAAAATTTGTTATTTCCGCTTACAGTAGTAGAGAAAAACAGATACAAAGTAACTTTGGAACCCATAAACTAAGCAAATGTCATATCATATTGACGGCTCTATTTTAAGCTTTTTACATATATACTGCTATGTTATCTTAGATGAATTCTGAAACCCAAAGAATTGTAACAATTAAAATTGTGTTTACTTGGTTTATACAAGTGCATTGTATCTTATATCTACTTAATAATGTAAAATTCTGACTAATAGCTTACTTGATTGTATAGGTTTAATTAACACCATTGCTGTAGTTTTGACGGCATGTCCGTATTTTTCAAATGAGTGTTCGACGTTGAAAGCTTTTAATTCAGTCGTTTCTGTAGTAATGAATTTCTATTTGGGGTTGCCGGATCAGTTTTGCCTTAGAAAGTGGGAGTTTGTTGAAAACAAAGTGCAGAAGGGTCTTCTTTTTCGATTTCCTGAGAGTATAGTACCGTTTAGAGATATTTTATCTAGAAATTTGTTTATTTCTACTTACTTTGAATGAATGATACGTATCCAGTTATTTGGTAGTTTGGAGCAGTCGCTGAAGATTTGAGGCAACATTCTGGCTGTAGATTTTCAACTGGCGTTTCGGTACACTTCATGGGAGCTGAAATGATTTATTTAACAGGGAATTTATATTGGAGGAGTTGTTTGTACCAGCAGTAAGCGATTTTATCATCCTTTTGAACTTTTAATTTCGAATTAAATTAATTTGTTGACATATTATATTGTGAAATTTAGTAATTTTATATATGTGAGGTTAATCATGATTCTGTGGATTTCATATATGTATTCCTTGTCAGTCCTTTATGTTGATTGAGTTGGCGCATTCATTTATGAAAGTTAATATGATAGGAATTACGGCGGGAAATTTGAATTTTATTTATGTTTATAGATCGACAAATTTAAGTTCTTAGTCTGAATTGAAATAATAAAAATATTTATAATAGTGATTTTAATATAGTAAATGAATCTACTTACCTGATAGTATCTGTAGAAGTCTTATTTCTTTGTTACATTTTGGACACTAATTCAAATAAATTGTACACCATTTGTAAAACCGTCTTTATTTATTATAACGTATAGAAAAACATCACTAAATGATAACTAAACAATCACATTAAAGATACATTGAAGTTAGATGGTATATTGGGAGTTATAAGAAGTATTGGTTACACTGAATAATATCATTTCAATATCGAATCCTATGAAGAGTGGTTCAAAATAAATGCATTTTTTTTAAACATTTACCCTGATTATAGTTCAAGTAATAACTCGAAACTCTTGTTTAACTAAACTTTGTAACATTTTTTGTTTTGTCGCCCCCTATATTATGTACTTAACGATTCCGTTTCCGGCAAGAAACTATGTCAAATTTACGTTAAGTACTCTGAAGATATTTCTTCCTATCTTTTAGACAATGTTTTAAAAATGATTTGCGATACAATTCCATAATGGGATTAACGGAATTTGTACAAATAAAACATGTTTTGCTCGAAGAAACATTCGTGAAATTTTAATAGCTTGTTATAATTTTTCTCGTATTCCCTATTTCGGTAGCTTCAGCAGAGAGATTAAAGTTAAAAATTGTTAAGAACTTTCTGTGAAGTTCTGTAGCGTGACAAAGGTTATCTGCGTTATCAATCATTTCGATTGAAAATGAAATTGCTGAATACCTGATACAGTAACAACTTTCACGCAGATTATAGCTAGAAAAAAAATTCCCTTCAGTAAATTTTCAATTCAATGAGCAATTTTTGCTTCTATTAGCTTTATTGTTTTTTGAATTTATTTATTTCAATATCTGTATCTATGTTATTTTTGAATAAATATATTTATTATATGTTCTATGTTTATACATTTAGAACAAAAAACAGGTCATTTAAGTACTACTTTTATTTAAACGTACTAATCAATAAATTTCGTATAACACTCCATGTTCTTATTACAAGGTTTTTCAATATGTATTCTTGTCTGCCCAACTTATTTAGTTAATTTTCGCCACTGTCCAGCCCTGGTTATATAATAATATAAACCCCAGGCTACACCACTTGCTCATAAATGTTTTTTCATACCCGTATGTACACCCGTTTAAGCATTCCATTTCGTCTCAGAACGATGTTCATAGTCACTTCAGCATACGCTTTTTTATATGAACAGATAAAAAAGAATGTGGGTACATTATTTCTCTCCATATTGTGATCGTGACTATTTATGCATCTTGAAACTCACGAAACGGAATATAGCGATATAAAACTCTGCGAGTAACAGCTTGCGGTACTGCAGACGTAAGCAAAGCTGGCAAATATTGAACGCCTCCTTATGAAGTAGGATAAAAAAAAAACAGTGCGAAGTTTAACAGTCCCGGATCGGTAGTTTAAATTAAATTAATTTAGGGGCCACTCCGAACTAAGTTAACAAACTGTCCGTTCCAGAGTTGGTGATTGTACACATAATAGGTAATTTTATCTAAGAAAAATAAGACGTCAGCTTGATTACTTGTTGACTAGATGCAGTAGAGGTACCTATCACGTTTCTCATTAAATTATTTGATTGTTATCTTGGATTTACTGGTCTTAGATTACGGTTGAGAATTTCACTCAATCACTTGGAAACGCTCAGGTAATTAATGATCTCTGGATGAGTTCTTGGCACCTTCATTAATTCATGCAAATAGAAAATACCTTTGTGAATCCCTGCTTAATTATAACAAAATTAAAAAAAAATTACAGATATTTATGAAGTTACATCAAAAAAAAAAAAAACTTGCAAATTTTGTTACAATTGTATTCCATAGCTACAAATTACAGTAATATATGCACCGGGCGCAATTTGTAATGAAAAGTCATACAAAATTATGTCTAATGTGAATAAGAATGTGTATTACAATTTGTAAAAAAAATTGCGGCAATAATATTGTCAGTACGGTCATTTTATTTTTAAGAGAGCTTGCTACAATATTGTAATACTTTATACAATTTCTCTGCGAGACAATTTCTCAAAACAAATAAGACTGAATCCACAAAGTTGTTGTAATTTTTACGCTAAACTATGCAACACTTTGTAATATGCACTCGTAAGTTGTGCTACAAATGAAGTTACTAGAAATTGTAGTAATAATTATCACTATAGCGCTTTAACGCTTTTCACGAAATATATTATCTACTATTTAGTAAGGAAGTGTTGTAAAAATTACTACAATTTTATATAGGAGTATACTTACGCCGGTAAATACATAGTACTTAGCAAAGCAATAAGGAAATAGAAATTAATAAAAACAAGAATTTTATTGAAAAATACATTAAAAAAATAAACGTGCATTAATAATATTATAATTATTTGTTATTATCACATAATAGATTCCAGACAACCCAAGAATTACCTATTACATTTACCCTCTATAGGTAATTGTATGTATATAACCACATAGCAGCATCAGTAATAGGTAATTACACAGATAAAGAGAAACAATTTAATGCTAAATACATACATACTCGCCTATACTTTGGTATTCAACATATATTTCAATGTCTTACCTTCAAAAATTTTAACGTTTACCAACGGTTCTAACCCCCAACTCAGTAAATAACTTTTCGATTCCATCGTCATTAATGTATATATTATCTAATGGACGGAGTACCATAGGACACGACATAAGAACACACAAATCACACGACCACCACCATGTATGCCTTATTAACGAGTAATATAAAATGGCGTATTAGCGGGATGATTGCTGGCACTGCGAAGATCAAAACACAATTTTGTTTGCTTTTATTCAGTATTCACCTTTGTTTCCGCAATTCCGCACATAATTTATATTTGTATCAATAATCAATATAGAAAAAACGCGTTGGGATATCTAATTTAATAAGATTCAAATGAAACAGATATTAATACACAAGTTAATCCTACTCCTATAGGTATATTAGACATCTATAATAATTAATATAATATATATGTGAAAGTGTTACATTGTTTTGAATTTTTTCATTTTAACGCTTACTTGAACTACTAAATAGCAAGAACTAATGAAGAATGTAACTAAAGAGGAAATTTGTTTATCATTATAAATCTATCAACACTGAGTGATGCACATATACGTGGTTTCGTAAAGGTCTAATTCCCTTAAAGGGGTTTGCAATGTTAATTTTTTGGCCTACATCATTAATAAGATGTTGTGCAGCACTAGATAATTCAAGCCGTTTATAGCGATAATGTGCTTTTTGGATCTTATTTCAACAGCACTCTTTGTTTGTCCAAGTAATGTCCGAACTTTTGTTGTCATTTGGTTTATCTATCGGGTTACGTAAGATATTTCACAATGTGTTCCGCGAGATAAAACATGTGCTCTTGTAAAGTGCCGTTACGTGGGAAAATCTATTTCAGTATGCAATAATAATTTTAGTTTGAATTAGTCATTATTTCCGTTTATTTTTTATCGATTTTTCCATGGACGGTAGCGTTGCTACCGGATGTTATTTTATTTCAAGTTTTTATTTCGGTGAATTTTGTTTACGACGCGAATGTTGCCGCGTGCCAACGGTGAGCGATTCACGCAAGCTCGACTCCCACCATCGCGACCGCGTGGGGGAAACCGCAAGTATATTTAAGCCGCTCGCTTAACAGTCCACTAGAGCCCGGTCCCCGAGTCCCTATCAGTCCGCCTCAATTGGCGTGTCGGCACAGCCTCTGACACCCGTTGAGTTTCAAAACCTCGGTCTGTCGTGACGTTGGCAAAGCTTACTGACGAAACACAGACATCCTTCCCGTCTGCCTCAATTGGCGTGTCGGCATGGTCTCTGACACCCGTTGAATTTCAAAATCCCGGTCTGTCGTGACGTTGGCAAAGCTTACTGACGAAACACAGACATTTTTTTCCCATCTGCTTCAATTTGCGTGTCGGCGTGGTCTCTGACACTCGTTGAATTTTAAAATCCCGGTCTGTCGTAACGCTGGCAAAGCTTACTGGCGTGATGCAGATACTTCACTCTGGCCGTTGAGCCGGTATCGTTCTGGCGCTCCACAGTGGTTTCAGCCCATATAGAGATTTGCCAAAAATGCATTTTGGCGATGTCATCCTTGATGTTCGAAATTGTTACTATAGTAAAGAGTACATACTAAAGTATTATTTACCAAATTTTCTTTTTGTTTGAAGCTTCCGCTATTGTTTTACAGTGCCTTAAATTTGAGCGTTCCGATTATTCCCGAGAAAGGCATACGCGCGTGCATTGAATGTCTAGTGAAATAAGCTAATACTTTATCAATATTTACTAATGTGTTACATATCAGTAGAACGAGTGTTTCATCTACTTTCCAGACTTATAACTTCCTAATTAAAAAATACATTAGTTTCTTTTGTAGAATCGTTTTTTCATACCTGTGCCGAAAATTAGATAATAATTATTTTAACTAAACTTTTAACTACTCACCGGATTTGCCCGGGTCAAGCTATTTACTGCATTTGGAAGCTAATATATTTGTCTATAAAATGTACTAAAACTCAAATTTACTATTCACTGTTTGACGGAAATTGTAGTAAAAATTGTTACTATTGTGCAAAATTTTACAACAACGTCGTTGCATTTTCCTATATCACGGTTACAAAATAAGCAATAAAATTGCTTAAAAATATTGTGTGACAATCTTCTACAAAATATAGTGAAATGTTTTACAATATTTTACAACAAGTAAATATAATAAATTGCATATAATGTAGTGAAGAAAGTTATAACAACAGGTGTAGCAAATTTACTGTGTTATGTTTATTTAGGTTAGGTTAGGTGCTTGCAACAGTCACCTTACTTTGATTATTATACATAACTGAAAACCGCATTAATAATGAGATGGAATGAAATGAATGCTGTATAGTTTTATATCTATATAGTAGGAATATCATAATACTGATAATTGGTTTAGCTACATAAATATGTGATACTACAGATTTTGTCGTAAAGATGGCGCTACGCTTGTTTCATAATCTTTGAAATTCTTACTCAATGTAAATTGTGATCGGTAAATGTGGCTGCGTAATATCTATATGATGCTTATAAATGGTTAATATCGTGTAAAAAGTACTGTGGACAATCGCCCACAGACGACAATTACGAGGCGCTTCCATACCGGTACTCTACAGTACACGGGCCGGTCTGATTTCCGTTATCCTACCCAATACGACGGCAATTCGCCCGCTGTCACCGGCTAATCAAATTATACGCAACTATATTAATTATTGCAACAGTGTAGTTGATCTGTGCTGATAATTCACTACATCCAGCGGTTTGTAATAATGGCAAGAATCGTGTAAAAGATTTCTTGACGGTTTGTTGCAATTATGACCACTGGGCTAAATGTATTATTTGCAACAAGTGACTCGCACTTTATGCTACTTTAATTGTAAAGGTTATGTCAACATAAATTGTGTGACAAAATTGCACATTTTGTTGCAAAAAATACAATAATTTTCGTCAACAATTTTGTAGAAAATTTTAATACAAGTTGTGCTCGTCCCTATATGTTAATATATAATTTACAACAAATTTTTTTCTGTGTAGAAGTTCCTAATATACTTTAAGGTCACTATTTCTATTAAATCTGCTAGAAAACAGAATAAGGAATGAAGTTCAGAAATAGTTAAGACCCGTCGTGAAATACAGTAACATTTTACGTGACACTCCTTGTATGAGAAAATATACATTTCTGTACAGTTGAAAATATGTCCTACTCACACTTGTAGTTTTCTTATTTATTTTTAATTTATTCGTGGTGATTGTTTACAGTTAGACTACGTAACCGAAAAAAAAAACAGCGAAAGCCGAAAGGCATCAAATCTGAACATATGTTTATTTGTTTCTGTTGAACTTAAGCGTAACAGAAACAATTAAGGTTCTGTTTGCTAAATAAGGTTTAATTGGAGTATTTTTTTACATAAAAACAAATTAAAGCAAATAAACAAATTATTCATAGCGAACAATAATATATTGTAAAGATATATGTATAAAATTCAAATAGAGATATCAATAATGAAATATAGGAAATTGACACTTCCAAACGTGACTGTTATTTTATAGGTTTCCTGGAAAAACGGCAACAATATCCCCTATTCGTGTTTGGGTTGTCGTTACAAATTCTGTAAATTGAATAAACTATTGTGACCATACCTATTGTACTTCGTTAATTAAATCAGAGCTTTGTTCATTAAATGAGAGTTGCATGTATCTATTCACCTTTATAGAAAAATTATAAAAATGTAGTCTATCTGGTCAAGTCAAAACTAAATGAGATTTATTATTACTAGTTTTCGAAAACAACGAATGCTCTTTATAGAAAGTGCCGCGTAGTATAAAATCTAAAATAGCAAATTTCTCACCAACTTTTTCAGTCTTATACGAGATACAACCAAAAGCATGGACTTTGACAGGAACGTAACTTTAAGTTTGAGACACTATCGAAAATTATTTTAAAGAGAAACTAATTATAATTAAAAACTATATTCTAATTTATAAACACATCTATTATCTACCTGGAAAAATTAAATTTTGTTATGCATTATAAACTTCTAGAGTCGCTTGTTAATTTTGCATAGACAAACTTATATTTTTGTGAACATAATATAGCAGTTTAAGTTTGAATTTATCAATATGTTACTGTTGTTAAATTCACATCATACTATATGACTTCTAGAGTCGCTTGTTAATTTTGCATAGACTTAAACTTATATTTTTGTGAACATAAAATACCAATTTAAGTTTGAATTTATCAATGTGTTATTGTTGTTAAATGATAATCCACATCATATTATATGACGTTTAACTAAATATACCTTAAAACCTTTAACGACCCTTCTTTGAAGATCAGGTGTCATCCGCACAAAGTTACTTCATGAGCTATGAGAAAGCGACTTCAAACAAATTTAGGCATTACAAGGCCTGTCAAAAATGCAGCAAAAATTAATCTAAATAAAAAATAAATGTGGTCATGTTCAAAGTTATTGTAAGGACTACATCTATGTCATTAAAACATAAGTCCTTTTAGAAAATTAATTGGAAGCAAAGGGCATGACGACGTTATTAAGTTTTTGGGAATAAATTAAAATTGTACGGATATTATAGACCTGGAAGTGTTAAAAATACTTTTAATATAGGTACGGTATAAAAGAGTTATATCTAAAATATTCATTATGTGAAGTGCAGCTTAAAATGGTTTAATGCTCCAAAAATTCGTTATAGATTTAGGTATTAACGGTTAACGATATTCTTTAATCTATAAAATGCACCTTACTTATTAAGGCAAGATTTATGATTAAACGCTCTAAGTTCTGTTCTTTCATCAAATGGGAGTTAGACGGTGACTTATTTTTAATTATACATACAATTTCTACAACTGAATTTTAGTTTTTTCCAACAAAACTACTCGTTGCCAAATTAATCAATATTAATTAGATTAGCTATTTTGAAAGCAAGAACAAGACAGAATTCCATTCATGTTTTACCAGTTATACAATTTGTTATTTCCAGTAAATTACGGTTTGGGAAATAATTACCTACCTAGTTCAGGTAATTATTTCCCAATCATTTCGTTCAACAATTGTTTCTAGAGAGGTCGATAAAAAGGCGGCTTCCTTTTGTTCTAATAACCTAGCAAACCATCTTTCTGCCACTGTGAATAGAGAAGCAATTTGTTGCTAAATCTGAAGATCCAGTTTCTTTTCCTTGTCCAGGTATTTTAATCAAATTCCTTCCCGAAAAAGTATATTTCGTATTTGAATTGATGAAGGCTATCACTTGTAACTTTCATTATTTTGTTTATAACTAACTTTATTTTGTTTATAAGCAGTGTAAATACTAATATGGATATAAGCTCGTATTTTATTTGACATGGTTTAACACATAAATTTTAGAATATCTAGTGATTTAATTCTTTAAATGTTGGCTTGATTGATTTTTCTCAAGATAGAAGGCATATGGTTGTGTTTATTTGGCTGAAGCAATTCTATTTAAATTATGCTCTGGATGTATTGCCTGAATATAATTTTTTATAGTAGTATTTGAACTTACACTTATCCTTGAGATGCTAAATAATCCTTAACCTTTAAATGTTAATAAGAGGTTCCAAGTTTATTAATGAATAATATTTTTATTGGTCGAAAACACTGCCTTTATTTGTATCAAGGGTTAAAGTACACTATTTGATCATGTCAATATAGAAAGTAAATGTGCTAATCGCATTTGAACACGTTTTACATTGGGGCACACTCGGCACCTCCCTCCAGGGCATCTTCTTGGTCACTGAACAATAAATATTCTATCTGCTTCTGGAAAGGCAGTTAAGGCTTATGGAACCATGATTTCTAGAGACATCCAAGGGTTTAACTATCTATAGAAGTTGAGCCAAACCACCAGTTGTATGGAAGGTTTTATAATTAATGGCGTTACTGTACTAGATAACAAACGTATGGACATTGCGTGCTAGTCCATTTGATACAATACTTTAGTTACCTACGTACTTCATCTGTTATTTTGCCAAATTTTCACTGCTCAATTAAAACTTAATCAAAATATCCACCGCTGCTTGCAAAATATTTTATTACCAGATTTACTATAACATATCGAAATAAAATACATTATACACAAATTGATTTTTAAAACGTTCTATATGTACCACTTGGGAAATAGTGAACAGCAATACCGTTTTCTTACGCCACATCCCAACCAGCATAGCACCTACTATTCACGATTTAATCCTAAAAATAAATAATAAATATGCCCATTCTGTTTATTGCTTTTTGTGCTTGCTGATGTTTATACGTGGTATAAAATATAAAGCGTTCCTGTTCCAAGCGAAGCCTGGCAAAATCAATCAATCGATTCTTCAGTGCTCCAGACGACGTAATGCGTTTTATTTGGATATAAATCTTTATTGCATGCCTGCGTGTCGGATTATAGATTCATATGTCGCGAAAATGTAGGCCAAATCTGATCAAATGCCTGATATGTAATTGACTGCTGTTCCACATTGTCTCCAGTTGCGTTAACATTGCACAGAACCGGTAATTGTTAGAGACAGGTGACAGTATCTAAATTTAGTGCTACGCTCAATTTAACAAACTGTACAGATAAGCCGTTTGGCTAGGCTTGAATTTTTACAACATAGCGCTTTTTCTGGCATTTGCAGTGAAAAGAATTTCTAAAATTAAGTAATGCGCAATTTAGAAGTAAAGTAACAAATAATTTGAACAACATTTATATTAGTGCATTGTTAATTAACTACGCAACAAAATTATCCACAAATCAAACAGTCTTTTACATGAAGCTTGACTTATATTCTCATAGAAGGATTCAGTCAAGAATACCTCGATAGAAAAAAGTCCAAACAGCAGTCCAGCGTCCAAGGTTGAAGAGGTTCTTAAATGAAATCTAATACGGGCTTTGGAATGCCGTTTTAGACATTGTTATCGGGAATCAACTGTAGTTGTGAAATTAAAATGAGATTCAATTATAAACTGTTGTGGGCAAAATCAGTTGACATTTAGAATCTCGAATGAAGATTATAGAACGTGAGAACGCTAACTTGGCAGAGCATCCCTCAACAAAACGTGAACAATTTTAACATTTTACTATCGTTACGGAACTTGGCCCCTATCAATCACGTTCGATTTTTACATGAAATAAATGAAGTCCCCATATGTTGCAGGAACTAGGTTGAGGAAGATATGAAGGGATGCGAATAGCAAGAGAAGGAAACAAAAGTGAATCCGAACAAATATAGATGGAATTTGAATTATACGAATGAATAGCTGATTAAATAAAATTATTACATGGACTTAGTTTTCGGTGGTACGTAAATTTTAATACAAATATTTGAACTAGGAAAGTAGCAATATATTTTTGATTCAACTTACCTAAGCTGTAAAAGTTCTTATGGTTCCCACTCTTTCTCAAGCTGTTTATGAATTGCTTTTCCGTACTCTGCATATTATAAGTCAAAGACCTGCAATTCTTTGGCTCTGCTTCATATATACGGCAGTAAAGGTATTGTTAGAGATTAACAAAATTGCTGTGTTACATCAGTGGCTATAATGCCATAATTACATAAAGCAGGCTTTCGTACTATATATTTTAGGGCACTCCAGCGAGTACTTTACTCTTCTACTCAATCTTTAAATTCCTTTAAAAGGTGAGGTTTCGGTGGGAGAAGTTCCAATACTGAATTACAAAGCTTTGATGGTGCAGTTTCTGGAATACAAAATAAACTTAGGTAATATGGAAAAAGTATATTTATTTTCCCAAATTGAAGACACAATGCACACATTGTTGAAGAGTTGCACTTTTAGATACATCATACAAAAAAAAATACCGAAAATATTAGAGAAATACGAGGAGAAAGTGGTTGGCAAATGTCACGGAATAGGTAGGATATCGACATTGCTTCAAGTTAACTTAGTTTCACATTACATACATCAAAGGAATAGCTACGAACAAAACTTCAAACAACTATATGTCTCGATTTTTAAAAAAGGACTGTAGCATTAGAAATTCAAAAAAAATAGACAATGCGGAAAACGACTGAGAGATGCAAGTAATAAAATGTTAATAGGCAACCGTTGTTCATACCAATTTAGTGTTGGAAAGCGTCTAAGAAAGGGCGAGGTCGCTTGACTAGTCTAACTATATAATAAGAGAGCGTAAGATGCAAACAATAGGTTTGATTTACCATTATAAATTACGCTGTATTGTATATGCAGGCGACGTAGTTTTGTTAGCAAAGCCCAAAAAACAACTTCAGAAAAGCAGTCAATGTTAGAGCTTATGAGACGATCATAAAACCAACTCTGCTATATGTCAGCGAAGCATGGGTAATGAGAAGAAACGTAGAACAGAAATTAAAAACTCGAGAGATAAAAGTCTTGAGAGGATGCGAGAGAGAAGATGCACAAGCAGAGGGCTGGTGCACAAACAGTGCGACTTAGCAGGCGGTTAAGACATAAGTGTATTGGTTTAATAAGGGTGTCATTTACAAGGGGAGGGGATACACTCATAAATTACAGATGTCGTCTGTAAATAACAATTAATTCATTGTTCATTTATTTAGCCTTACAGTTACATGTGAATGTCATATAATGATAAAGCAAAAGAATGTCGATCGAATGTTCATTCCATTCATTCATTCTTTATACCTTGAATTATATATAAATCGCTTTACTTCAAACTCACATAAAAATTCATTAATTAATTAAATTATTGTCAGGCATAAGAAATATTAAAATCACTGCAGTCAATGCATCCACAACTTGTACATACGTAGAGCTATCCCATTTCAATAAGAATATGCCCCACCTAATTTTATTCTGAACGAAAAGGTCAAATGGGATGACTTCTTTGATCCCTGGACATGGCTTTAATACTCTCTTTCCTCTGATGGCATTTAAAAAGTTTAATGTGCAATGATAGAGTAACAACAGTAAGTAATTTGAAAGGTCAGACTAGAAATACCAAAAAATGGCGGCATTGTCCCATGTTGACTGCGATTCATGTGATAGATATGCTTGACGGCTTGCTCGGTTGTCTATCTTAAATCACAAAACTTACGGTTTGAATTTGGGGCGTTCAGTTATGGAAAACGTGTTTTATCGAATATAAAACTGTGATGTGGCTGGTGTTTTGTGCTCCAATAATAAAAGAAATCAACGCATTGGATTAAGCAAAAACTGTATCTAACCTTTTATTTTTCCTTTAAACTGCACATTAAGTTGAAATGGCAACTTTAATGTTATTGAAAGCATTGCAAAACTACTACCCTAAGTAACATTTAAAACTTAACCAAATCTTAATTCTAATTCCGTCTACATTCAGGAAATCTTTATTTTCCTTTGTGAGCTTTTTCAACGAGAGAGAGAGCGATTAATTTATTTATTTGATTCGGGTAATAATTTAACTAATTAATTTAGGAATTCGTTGGACTTACAATTAGATGAATAATAATCCATAAAATTTTAACCTTTTAATGACACAATTTGATCTTGATGAGTATTTATTAAGAGGATGTTTGGAAGTTGGAACCAAGCTAGTACTGTAAATCTTTTTTGGGTAAGTAATTTTAAAAATATTTAGCTTCTCTTTTAATAGGTCGTAACGACGGTCGTGGAAATGTACGAGCTGTATATTGGTGGAATGATGGTATAGCGGCGCAAAGGAAAATATGTAATGCTTCCAGAAGAAAAATAACCCGAGCATCTCGAAGTGTTGCCCAGTGTGGGGGCACTCTAGCAGAGCTGAGAAACGCATATAGAGCTCAGAAGATAGAACTCTGGAAACTCATACGACAGGCGAAGAGGAAATCCTGGGTGGACTTACGGGACGAATTAGATGTCAGCATATGGGGTGACGCTTATAAAATTGTATCCAAGAGATTTAATAGTTTGACACCGTATGAACTAGATGAAGAACGGAAAAAGGTTTTCCTTAGGGAACTATTTCCTCCCGGGGGTGGGACCTTGAGCAATGGAAAGGTGGATACTGAATTTGATAAGTTTTCTATGGAAGAGCTGAGTTGCGCTGTTGGCAAAATGAAAAACGGAAGAGCGCCTGGACTGGATCATATACCACCTGAAGCTATTAAAATAATGGCTAGAGTTCGACCAGATATGCTTCTAGCAGTTATAAATGGGATCTTGACAGTTCAGAAGTTCCCAACTGAGTGGATGACGACCAAAGTGATTCTAATTCCAAAAATTGCCAGGCCTCTGGACCAGCCGAGCTCTTTTAGGCCAATAAGCATGCTGAACACCATGAGTAAGTTGCTGGAAACCCTTATTTGTAATAGATTGCTGAAAGAACTTGAAGAGGGCGAGGATCTCCACGACCACCAGTTTGGTTTCCGGAGGGGGAGGTCGACCATCCAGGCCTTGAGGACTGCCTTGACCTGTATAGATAACTGCGGCACCAGGTGGTGTGCACTGGTAACCATTGATGTCAGGAATGCCTTTAACAACGCGAGTCATAAGCTAATTATACAACAGCTTCGAAGAAGGAACATCTCAAATTACCTAGTGAACATTATATCCAGTTATTTGAAAGATCGGAAAATCGCCGTTGGGAAGGGGGAAGTGATGGATACCGGTGTCGGTGTGCCGCAGGGTTCGGTTTTGGGTCCAACCCTCTGGAATGTTTTGTACGATGGAGTGTTGAGATTAGAATTGACCGTGGATGCCGTTACGATCGCCTTTGCCGACGATTTGGCATTGATTGTGGGTGGTAGCTCGGAAGAAGTCCTAAGAAAGAACTGTAACACCTGTCTGGCTGAGATTAGCAAATTGATGCGGGACAATGAATTGACTCTCGCACCCGAGAAAACCGAGATGGTAATTGTGAAGGGGCCTAGGAGACGTGATCAGGTGACATTCACGCTGGAAGGAGTAACTATATTACCTAGAAGGAGCCTCACCTACTTGGGTGTCGTCGTTGATGAGAAAGGCAGTTTCGGACAGCATGTGAGAACTGCGGTGGAAAAAGCGGAAAGACAGTTGGCTGCGATCACTAGACTTCTGCCTAACATCGGAGGCCAGAGGAGTAGTAAAAGGGAGGTCCTATGTAGTGCGCTCCATAACATTATACTTTATGGTGCTCCAATATGGGTGGGGGCGCTCAGATTCAGCAAATATGAGAAACTGCTGATTAGCACACAGAGAAATATGCTCCTTACGGTGGCCTCGGCATACAGAACTGCGTCAGCCGAGGCGCTGCAGGAAAAGTCTGAAATCATTGAAGCCAGGAATAGAACCCTCGCGGCATGGCAAACCCGTTGGGAAAATGGGCAAGGGAAAGCTCGGTGGACGAGAAGGCTTATCACGGATATCAAAGCTTGGGTGCAGTGCAAACATCGTGAAGTGGGGTACTATCTCACGCAGGTTCTTATTGCCCACGGGTGTTTTCGTTATTATGCCAAACGGTTTGGCAAGGACACAACAGATGAATGTATGTACTGCTTGCGCCCGGATAGCGCAGAGCATACCATTTTGAGTGCCATAGGTGGCGGGAGGTCCGAAGTGATATCGCACGTGAGTTGGGCGAAATAACTCCGGACAATATGGTTAGTCATATGCTGTCGTCCCCGGAAAGTCCCCGCATGATTAATAACGTCATGAAGACAAAGGAATGTGAAGAAAGGGCCAGACAGACCCTCATTCAATAGCTATAAAGACATCCAGACACCCACACGCTGCCTGATGTAGAGGCTCTTGGGGCGGTTCCAGCAGCGTGAATGATGGGAGCGATCTAGGGGGTTTTTTAGTGGGTAGATAGGCTTTGGAGTCCCACACTACCAGCTCACAGACCCAGAGTTGGTGTGCATAAAGCATTTTCCCCCGGCAAAAAAAAAAAAAAAATGGGTCGTAACTTATTCTTGCGGTCTAGTTTGCTGAGTCCGGAGTTAGAATGGAGTGGACTCAAAGTTTCGGATTCACAGAAATTTTTGATTACTCTCTCTTCGGACAAGAACGGTTTCTTTCTTCTGTTTGGGTAGATAATAGAATTTGAAGTACCGGGATGAATGAAATATTTCTTCGGAAATAGTGTGAATAGATTTCTTTTAATTTTTGAACTAATGTTTGGTACTTAAAGCTTCTTTTTGGTGTTGCGGTTCCCCACACTATAGTCACACTATATCTCCGATGTTCGGATCAACAGCCTACTTCTGAATCTGTCATTCAAGTAATTCGATTCCGTTACGGAGACACTATTCAATGCTCACCAGCTTCTCTTGGTAAGGAACTTTGTTTAATAACAGACATATACCTCCAGGCATGGATAATGATAACTTTTAAAACATTATTACTCACTGAACTTTTATTTTCTCTTATGCTATAAAACACTTTAAACTTCTTATCATGGGTGGTGACTTAAATATGCATAGCTTAAAAATTCGGTAAAAAATTCAGTACTTGTTACAAGTTCGTTTATTTATTTGTACTTTCTCGGGGCTTTCTCGATGTAGCATCCTGCAACCGCAAATTGCATAATAATAATAATTTTTTGTCCCCTGCACGTTATACTACTTGACGTAAAACTCTATCCACATTCAATCAAATTATTTTACGATTTGCCTAGTTTTAGGATAATTATATTATTTATTATCGATATTTTAAATTTTGGTGTAGTATTTTAAGATACGGCTCGATAATGATGAGCATTTCGTGCCCACCTTCGTATTTTGCAGCATCTCCAGGGAATAAAAAAAAGTGTGAAAACATTATTGGAAGTTACGCTTCCCACGTTATTGATATTCAAAAATATCGTTATTCAATTCACATCATGAACATAAAATGCGCTCATCTACTTCGCTCTCCATTCAAACGAGTTCGTCGATTGCCCACTTGCTCCACCTTCGTATTTTGCAGCATCTCCAGGGAATAAAAAAAAGTGTGAAAACATTATTGGAAGTTACGCTTCCCACGTTATTGATATTCAAAAATATCGTTATTCAATTCACATCATGAACATAAAATGCGCTCATCTACTTCGCTCTCCATTCAAACGAGTTCGTCGATTGCCCACTTGCTCCCAGGATAAAAATATCCTTTCCTTTTTTTTAACGATGTTTTGGTGTCGTTCACTCACAACGAGCATCAAGCTGATTGACAGGTAGTAATCGATACATGATTTTATACAGTAGATGAGTATATAGCAAAAAAACAGCTATCTAGATGTTGTGTACAGGATTTCAATTTAAGTTCCTTACTAATTCCATAATTACGGTAAAGCCTTTAATAGCTTTACCTTAATGATGAAGTTGCTTCTGGCTCGCTCTTTGGAAATATTATTAGCGTAGGCTGGAAAACTAAATTGAATTTCGCACAACAAGAATAAAGTTAAGGACGAAAGTAGATTTAGTACAGAATTATTAACATAGTACCTAGACGATCACATTAAACTTGAATGGTTGGTTTGCTTAATACTACGAGATAAACAATTGTCGCTATCTATGATAAATACAATATAAATTCAATCTCAAACACTAGCATTGCAACAAATTCTTGAAAAGACCTGTGATCAAACAGATAATGCGGGGAAATAGATCCATAATGCTCTAATTTTAGCAAATCACAGGAATTAACTAACAAATGTGAAAAGAAATAATATAGGCACACCTTAACTGAACCATAACCTCAGCCTCCCATAGAAAAGGCTTCAAACTTTCTCTAATCGAACTAAAACATCAGGCCACTAAGGCCAATATTTTTTTTTTCAACGGAGAGTAATAAGGATATTGGAAGAACCAAGATAAATTTATGGAGGAATTTCTATCACAGCAAGAAACGACAAAGTACTCGCAAGGGATCCTATGCGCACGAGATTGCCTAAAGCGAATTAATTGCATATGTGCAGACGCGAGAAAGGCAAACTTAGAGCTTCTAGCACAAAACTACTGCTCAGTATGTCGTATGATGAATAATCTACCAGAGTACCAGAGGTGATTTATTTTCTCATACTGGATGTTTTATCAACGGAAAGCACATATTGAAGTGATACAAGAAAAAACTAGAATTTAATATCGGCCTTTTCACTGCTATGCATGTCTGTCCATTCTTCGCGAATTATTCGCTCTTTAAATTGCAAAATGTTATTTTTGAGGATGAGCGATGGAAGATATCTATGATCAGACATCTCAGACATCCCCACAGTATAGTGATACCTATCTCCACAGTTGTCAGCAAAAACATTATCAATTAGGCTGAATTAGGAATCCATAGCCAAGTGTGTGGGCTCGAAGACATGTGGAATTAAAAACTACTTGTATTATTTATATTATTAATTTATTACTACTTACTTTTGTTGTATTATGTAGGAGTACGTGGATAATAATTAAATGCCTAGCAAAGAAACACGCCATTATAACTGTTGTTACAAAAGATGTAAAATTTGTGTAAAAAAGTGACGTATAAATTGACGTCGAATCCTGGTCACTGCTGTTAGCGACAAAATATGACCAATCATTAACGGAAAGACTACGTAACCACAGTTACTGGGTAATATGGCATCTGTACAACACCATTTCCTGTGATACGCCAGCCCAAACAGATAATCCGCGACAAATAAGTCAAACCCGCAAAATCTGAAAAGCCAAAGAAAAAAAAAAACTCCTCTGAAATTAACAATTAAATACATCAATTAACTTATAGCAAACATACTATCCAAACCATTTCAAGAATAAGCAGCTATAACTGACTTCATTTTAACACTCATACGTAAATAAAAATTGTATTATATTTAGCAACAGCAGTAGCTTACTTGAACTGTGACCGATTACAAAAAATGCGAATCTCCGTATGAACCCTAATTTTCAATTATCCGATGGAAATAGTATTTTTCAGTCTTTATCTATCTACTTAGCTTCGTTAATTAAGTATTTCAGTTGTGCAAAAAAAGTACCATACAATTCCCAAGCGGTACTTAATGAATTATTTACAATTAGCGCTTGGAAGTGGCTTGATTTGAAACGACACAGTATTATTTCTCATTCGTTTCAATATTAACCTTTAATTGTCTGACAGGATCTCCAAAAGACTCAAACCGTGTTAACTTTATATGAATTTTATTTTCAGAGTAGCTAAGGGTTAAAAGTACGCTAGAGCATGTCGTGGTAAGCATAGCAAGCCAAACGTAACGGTTTTTTTTTAACTGTTATGTATACTATTATGTATATGTAAACCAAAAGGTTTAGATATACATAATACAGTAAACGATGAAATATCTGTGGCGTAATATAATCTCACGCTGACATATACTGAACAAAAGTCAGTATTAAACGTTCATCCAACTCTTTTGTGCTTTTTAAATGGTTATTCGACTGCTATGGCGCTGACGTTCCTTCCTTGGTCGTTAAAGCCTGCTAGCAATGCTCCTCCACTCTATTCTTCTACGAGATAATATTTCCCTTCTTCCCCAGGTCATTTCTTTGCGTTTCATTATTTTACCTATTTGAGATTCTCAAATTCTGGTAAGATGTCCTTCTTTTATCGTTCCCAGTTTCCCTAGTAATGCCAGTTGCCTCATCACGTCCATGTGTTCAGATTACGAAGGTGTTATCAACGTATTTAAACTGGCATTTCGGTTTCTGTCCATTTCTAGAAGATGCCGCGCAAACAACATCAACTCCATCTTTATACTGAACTCCGAACTCTTAGATTCCTTGCCTATCAAATACAGTAATCCTCTCGAAGTTTTTGATGCTTACCAAATTCCGTATTTGTGCGACAGCGTTTACCTTTATGGAACAAAGAATCCGGTAGTCACTCGTGTTGCAAAACGAAAGCGTTGTACTCGAGCGTCTGCACTTACGGACTACAGTGCAGATTGACAAATAAATACAATTCAACTCTATCCAAATCCTATCCCGAAATCATCACTACTGTAACCGCAAAATCTTTGACTACATTGAAATCCTTAATAGATGGCTTAGATGATGGATATTTTCTACAAAACATCTGAAAATATCTTTTCTAAACCATCAAGACATAACCACACTGATCCATAACCATTACCACACACAGATATAAACCCATTTCCATATGTTAGATCCTCAGTTTCAAGTCAACAGTAAAAGCCCTGAAGATGAAAACAGATCGTCAGCCCTGAACAATACTAGAACACGATTTCAACGGAGATAACAGTATCTGGTATGGACAAACTTAGGCAAATCCACTGGGTATACTAGTAGTATAATTATAATAGCACATAAGCAGAAGACAAGCAAAATCGAAAAATTATTTCCTTAATAATTTGCTTAAAAGCCGAGACTAATTTTTACCGCAGTTTTTCAAACCGAAAATACCTTCAATATCGTAAAAAGGTTTGTAACAATCAATCTCACGAAATATTTAATTAAATTATACAAATGTTAGTTATGACACGTTTTACATAACACCTCTCATATATTTATATAGTAGTAGTGTTTTGTTGTCTGCTTGTGACAAGATTAAAGAGGCGTACGAAAAAGAAATATGTTGTAAATCACATCTGCATTGAAAAGCACATCAGTTATGTTATTGTTAAACATGGTGAATAGAAGATTTATTGGAAATACGATATTACTTCTTTTGTTATCATTTTCTGATTAAAACATACCAGACGCCGGTAAAAAGGCGAACAAACGCTGCAGAGACAGAGCACATGAAGTCATTAACCCGCTAGGGAAAAGGTAATTGCGGTTCTTGCACTATATTCTAAGGAACTCGATACAAAAAATTGCCTGAAAGTGAGAAATAATATGCTTTCAGGCGGCGGCCACAGAAAATTTAATTATTATAGAGTGTTTCACCTTTCTACTTGAACTAGAATTGAATTGCTATAGTTTAGCACTCTTTTTATTGTATTGGAAGAAAATTGGCATAACCAAAGGGAATTAGAGTTAGCAATACAATTATATTAAGAATGATCTATAGTGTATGGACTGGTTGCAATGTTTTCCCTGTTCTACTTTATCAAATTAAGTAAATAACTATCGAAAAAGAACTGTTTTTATTGTAGTGTTGCCAAAGAAATTATAGTTTGGGGCCAGAGAACTTTCTTCTGGTTTTATTGCCTTTTTGAAAGACAATTTTGACAATAAAATGCAAAAAAAAGAACGCTCTCTGGTAAAACTGTCTGTAATTTTAAATATTTATATATATATGTGTAAAAATACGGCAAGAAATAAACTCATAATACGTACACATACATATGACAAATATATCTACTGTTTGTTTGTTTTAATTTGTGAGTGCGGTTTGTTATTTGAATCACGAAAAATCTAATATTAATCTCTGTAATGGATGTAAAAACGCGGGTATCTTCGATGAAAAAAGACTAACTAAAGAAGAGGAAAAAAGAAATCTAAATAAAAACAATTCCCTTAAATTGCGAGTCAAAAACTCTGCCAAATACAATGCACACAGAAAAACGATTGCTTGATACAAGTAATTATCACTCAAGTCAAGTAAACGGCATGTTCATATATACGCAAAGAAGTATTTACTTCGGCAAAGAAAAATAAATTCTTGAATTTTTAAGTAAATATGTGCTTGATTTAAATATTCGCATACTTGGTACAAGAAATGCCCTTGCCATACTTAGGCAAGACTTAAGCTAGTCACCCCGGTAACGTCAGCTAGGAGGGTCACTCTCGATTTATTGTTCCATTAAGTACGTGGTGGCACCATCATATGTTATAATTGAATATGTTATTGACATCTGCGTGGCTTGTCAAGTCATTTATTAAATGGAAGAGTGAATGTTACAAGCAAAAAGCACTATTTATTTTAAAAACGATAATACTCTGCGACAAAAATTATATATTTTATTTTTTTTATTTATAAAGGTTGGTGTAATTACTCTAATACACAATTTAGCCTTTCAAAGTAATAAATTTTACCAAAATTGGTTATGTCGAAATTTTAAATACTCCGCGAATATATTCATCATGTCGTTAAAATAGATATCTTTAAAAATCTACTTATTAAGAAATAAAAATACCAAAAATAATTCCCATTCAGTCAAATACCAAAAAGACGTGCATACATGAACTCTAATCTACCATTTGCATAAATACACCGAACAATTTATAGTGGAAAGATAAACATCTTATATACATCAAATCCAAACATTCACCCGTCAGATCTGGATGCGAGAATATGACCCAAATGGATAGGAACTGGTTCTTCGCAGGATTTCTTCGAAACAGGATACAAGGCAGCTTAAGTATGGGTTTATGGAAAGTTCAGTTCAAATTAAGGTACATTACCATAAAAGTGTTGAAATTTTGTTGTTGAAATTTTGAATCTTGAGAAAACGAAATCGTTACTAAATTGACCCAGGCAGAAACACGTCTATTTTGTTTGGTGGTTTGAAAAAGAATGACCTCGTTTGAAATCCACCTGGAGAAATTAAGATGCCCCGAAGGATGCCCTGCTTACTAACTTGAGGGAAATAAGGACCAAAGACAAAAAAATACACACATATGCATAAGATAAGGATGATAACACCTACATTCGACAAGGAAACAAAATTCAAACTTAAAATTCAATAAAATGAATTCCCGGATTTACAAAACTAAAGGTACGTAAACTACATTTTACATACTAATTCTTGTAACCAAGTTAATTTTTGTGTTTTCATCTGCTACCGTTTAGATTAATTTTCAGTTTTAATGATAGTACAAACTTTGAGTTAAATATGCAATACAAAATACTCCCACCTGCAGGTCATATATGTATGAATTTTTTAAAAATTAAATAAACAAACTTCTTGGTCAATTTAAACATCGTAAAAATGATAATAAATAATTTCATAACTAACATAACAATAGATATAAATATAACAACCTTTTCACTAACGAATTTATGACTCTGAGGCGATGAAGATATGGAATGGCATTTTAGTCAGGTTTCCACCAAGTCACCTAAGTCGTCTAGCTGAAAATTAAAAGTTAGGTTCGAAAATAACAAGAAAAACCTGAGGATCAATTCTCAGTCCATTCCTGTCCATTCTGCACCTATACCCTCATTTTCTTGAATGAGCAAGCAAGGTATCTGGATTAAACGATTACATAAATACTTAAAGTTTTTGGCAGAGATAACCGCAACATGAAGTCAACAAGATTTACCAGAAGTGCTGAATAATTTTGACCACAACTATATAGACATACTTAGTTTTTCTCGATTGGGCATTGAGTAGAAAACTTTACGATAACACACCTTATTTTGCCCTCACGTAAAAATTCTAAAACGCAAATAACTTTCCGAAACTGGCTTACCAATTTAATAATCCCTCACGCACCCATTTACTTTTTTATGTGACTTCTGATCGCTCCGTGTCAACTGCAGATGTCATAACAATAACTCTCAAAGGTCTTATTGCCACTTACATGCTCCGTTTATTTCTGGACAAGTTTTAGAGGGCATTTAAAGGTTTACTATTTCGAAATAATGTAGAATAATACTTACGTACGAACATTATTCCGTATGATGACTACTTAAGGGTACTGAGAAGGACTAGATAGGTTCTTTTGGGTGTTCTCTTTTCCTGATAAAGAATTTACATTTCATGAACTCATTCATTTGGCTGGAACAGTAAAAAAAGGTCTAATGGGAGGAGGCACATTAAAATCTACTACAAGGAAAGGCTCTTAATACCACCAGCTAAATGGTTTTGCATCGTCTACAGGATGTATGGAAACTGGGATTATTTTTAAAGAGTGAGACTGTTCATCAAATAGGTTAAATTCCACGGCCATTGCAACGCGCTGCTCAGTAAATTCACATGTGCATCGTACGGAATTACATGTTAGAAGCAATGTCGCCTTAAATTCACTGCGGCAATTTTATTTCGCATATGTAGGGTCTCATCAGTTAGTTCTTGGGCAATTGCGGCTGGTGCGAGAAAAGTATTCCTCTTCCAAAAAAGGCATCTTTATTGCATGCCGGTGAGATTTTTCCGATTTGATAGTCCGCTTCGTCGCAGATTAAAATGGCACTGCATTTTCAAGGGTAGGAATGCGATAACAGCACTATGTTGTTGCTATAGCAGTTTCACACAGCACTCTATATTTCACTGCAGTTTGATTGAAACTTTAATTGCGAACAAAAAATTTTAATACAATACTACGAAAAAATACAAAATAAACAAGCTATTATGACATTAAAGAAAATAATACTTTCTGCTAATCATTGCAGTGCAATTAAGAGACAATTTTTATATTAAAAATTTTACATCGTGATTACACAGCTCTCATTTATCGGACGAGCGCTTTGCCAATTGAGCCAACGAGATCTGCAGGTTCTTACGAATTGAATAACATCAAATATACAGTTCTTAGAAAGGCGGCAGTACGGCAATTATGCAAGTTACTATGACATTTTATATTAACTCAGTACCTACCCTAGTTTAAGAAAAAACAAAAAAAGGTTCTGACATTAGCTGTACTCTTTTCACCACTCTTATGTTGACTTTTTACGAACAACGGAACTATTCGGCTAGCTGAGTTCGCCGTGAGTAGCTCTTAACTTAACTCATAAATGTAAAGTGAACTAAGAATCTGACTTAAAAGTGGTAAAAAAATGCTACGAAAATGTGATATGTTAAAAGCGTACATATGTAGAAAAAATGGAACCCAACATTCAGAACCGTCGATATTCTCTGAAGCTTTATAGAAAATTTGGAATAAATGAAGAGATTTACAAGAAAAAGGACATAGAAAGCAATTTATATTAGCTGAAGAAACCGATTCAACCATATCCAAATAATAATTCTATTCGAGATTTATCCAGAGATGCGGGTTTCTCTCTAAGCACTTTCCAAGCAGTTTAAAATAAAAACAAAATAGTTCCTTACAAATATCAACCACTACAAAATTTATACCCTGGTGATTTCGAAAGAAGATTGGAATTCTCAGATTGGTTTATTTATGCGTGTCACAAAAATCTCGACTCTTTTAGATGTATTTTGTGAACTGATGAGTGTAATTTCTCCAATAGTGGTATGTTCAGCAGAAAAACACAACATTATTGCAGTAATACAAATCCTTTACTTGTTCATCCTCATAAAACTCGTTTTAGTTTAAACGTTTGGTGTGGTATTATCGGATCCAAACTTTTAGGGCTCTGTTTTTATGGTGGATCTTTAACAGGACAGCGTTATGTTGCATTTCTATCGAAAATATTTGGACACTTCCTGCATGACTTAAACTTGTTAGACCGACCATTTACCATTTTCAACAAAATGGTGCCCTAACCCATAATTATCATGGTGCACAGCGATTACAGGAAAATTATTGGGAAAGGATAAATACAGACGGTCACCAGACATGACACCGTTGGACTTCTTTTTATGGGGAGTTTAAATGTAGTTGATTTAATTCCATTATTAACATCATCGGAAATATTGATCCACACACTATCGTAAACGAAACTCGAAGCGTTTATACAAGAGTAGTTAAGTGATTGTGCAACAGGGCAATGTTTTTGAACAATTTTTACAATATAAAATTATAACTTTTTTATTCTTTATTTTTTCGTAGTGTTGTATTGAAACTTTTTGTTCACAATTAAATTTTCAATTAAACCGCAGTGAAATATACAGGGTTAGATTAATTAGAGGCAGTTTTAGGTGAATATCTTGAAAACGCGATGCTCAATTGTTTTTCTGGTTTCACCACTACAATTGCCACATAAAATCCCAGAAATATGTCCATTTAACCGACTTCGTGGCTCCAATAACAACGAAGTTATCAATGGTGCGCACTTAACTTAGAATAACCTGTATATTCTAGCTACTAGGAAACATCTATTTAAAAAAATGGTAGCATTCAATGATTGAAAATGTGAAAAAGGCAACAATAACTTGAAGATTTTACAAATACAATATTGACTGTTATTCAACGCATTAGCTTCATTATTGTCGCTAATATTGTCACCAATATTTATTGAACCAGTGCAAAAGTATTTTCAATTTAAAAATGTAAGTTTGCAGTTATACAGATAGGTACCCATATATAAAAACGGTTTTTTCTATTATAATTGGAGTGCGATTCCTGCGACTTTTCTCCTTGTAGTCGTAGTCCTTCAAAGATTAGGTAAATAATCCTAACTTCACAATTGAAAAAGCAGTTGGAAATGAATGCTCTTGTTAGTAAAGACCGTTCTTTAGAAACATGCTTCTCCGAGTGCTGTGTTTTTTATTCTATCTTTTTCATTTATAGTTGGAATAGTTTTCCCTTGAGAACCAGTGCGTAACTTGCCTGGCATCGTATAAAGCAATCTTGTTAGTCCATCCTTTGAGTAATCGAAATGTCAAATTGAAACACCCTTGCGCAAAAAAACACTTCAAACAGGGTACCTATTTCAGGGGGAACATTCTATGAAATCACTTGCTGAAAGTTCTCTATTGAAAATTTTAAATTACTTTATCGTTCAGTACGAAAAGGACATCAAATGAAATAACAGAGTTTTTTCTTGTAGCACATTTATTTATTAAGTAATGCATTTTTGAGCTCTAGTACTTTTTCCAAATTATATCTCATAGTTATCGATTTATACATTAATAACAATATATAATAATTGCTATTTTGATATATACATATAATAAGCATGGGAAATATACAACCATTAACACAATTTCTTACGTAATAGTTCCACAAGTTATCCGGTAATTAAATTCGTAAATTAAAGTACACGAAGTAAGTAGTCTTTTTTATGTGTGTGTTCTCTTTTGTTATCGTCTTACGAGAGAAGCTCCCATACAAGTTTCGATTCTCGTACGCAACGTTACAAGCGCTACAGTGATGACACGATGATAAGATATACATATAGCCAATGAGGGATGTTTCGCTACGTCTACAATCTATAACTTACTATAGAGAGGACTATGATGATAACATCGTACCAGAATCGAAATCTGCTCGAGGGACAACATTAAAATATTATAAATAGCGCAAAAACGGTCCTTACAGTATACATACGTTTAGGTTATTTGGTAAACTGGTGCAACACCCGTAATAAAAATGGAGAATCAATTGCAGAAGTGCTGCCATCTGCACTTTTATTTATTTTTAAGCTCAGTGCCACTATGTTTATGTGGATCCATTATTACAAATATTCAACTACTATTTTATTATAGTTTCTTGACAGTCACAAAATTACTATGGACTAGATTAGTTTTACAAGTAATATTAATCTAAAGCATCATTATTTTCTTTATCTGTTTATTACATATTATTATCGTATCTCTTAGTTTCTCTTTTTGTTTTCTATTTTACTACATATTTTTGCATCTCTTCGCTGCTTTTGTTTTACTTTATAGCACTGTTTTCTTTTTGCATATTATCTGCTTTAATAAGCTTCCTGTATAGATTGTTTGAATCGCATCAACAACTTAAGTAAAAAGCAAAATGTTCTATTTAAAATGTACACTGCTTTTATATAGACAATAGTAAGAAAAATACCACAAGTACAAGTATATCCCATCTTAAAAATAATGCTTCAGGCTGAAGTAACCGATTCAAACAATCTTGTTCCTTAAATTATCTCCAATTTCTTTCTCCGGTTTCACAATAAATTACGTCTGTCTAAATTAAAACTGAATTACAATTATCATACCTTACGTCAGTCAAAAAATATACACCACAAATATATATTTACAAAGGACTTTACAAAATACTACGCAACTTATAATTGTTTTCTTTTACCACTATCGAAAACTAATATGGCCAACATATCTTGAGAATATATTTTAGCAGTGAGGTTTTGCAGAAGGAAGGAAAGTACTTAACAATAAAAACTATCTCGTTCTAGGTTTTCAGATATTATCGAGATAAAAGAAATAAAAATGAATCATATAAGTTCGTTAGTTTACGTTTTAATATAATTAATATTATGTAATAAATCATCACCGCAGGGCGAACCAATGCTAGGCTACATTGAAGATGATTCATATCCAGTCAGTGCCTTGTACTCGTATATACGTGGTGGATACTATTATGCACCTGCTATTTGTATAAATAATTAGATGATAAGTCTTGACCTGTAAACCGAATTAGTTTCCCAGTCAATGTCTTCAAATATAAATTCTTTCTATATTGCAACTAGGGAGAAAAGCATCCACATTTTGTTAAATGACAGTAGGTTTCACAATTTTTAACATCTTGGAATAAAGACGGTCCGCCGGCACCATTACTGAACAATAGCTGCAGAATTACATATTTCATAACTTTATTTAATTAAGTTGCTTACAGTGTCTTACAATTGAAATTGAAGTTTGAATTTCAGCAATATAGAACTAAGTTCGAATAACATGCACTATGTACAAATGTACTAGTGTTTTAATATAATTGAGAATTATGAATAGAAAATCTGGAGCACGTTCGAAAATAAGTGATACAAATATATAAGGTATATAGTGCTGTCGCCCTTAAACATTTAACATTTCTATTCGCTTTCCTTGTTCGAGATATACACTTTACCCAATCAATTACAATTTCGAACGCACCTCTGGATTAGTACGTACGAATAAGTATTTAGAATTTTGTGAAAAACGATGTTGGGGTTTTTACAGTATTTGCTGATTGCTAATCTTCTAGTGCTGTTGGATGTAAATTTTAGTATGTAGTTATGACAACTTTAAAGTAAACACATGAGTAAGCAAAATTAAGACGAGAGTTGTCTTAAAAGCAATATCGACCCAAAACTTACGTGAATACTTTCTGTTCCATAGTCAGCCGATGTAATACTGACTCCCGCATCTAAACATGATCCAGTATACTTGTTACAGTAACAGGCGCAATAAATACATTAACGCTGCATTTCGGAAGATTGCCAATTACACTGAACAACAAAGTTCATGCATCGGAAGTGAAAATTACAAAATTTTAATGAATTCGATATGCTAAGACACGAATATCACCATGAATAATCTGGTTTTGTTCTTGTTTCGGATACAGGGCTGCGATGATATGATGTACATAAACTTAAAGCTGAAATATCACGACTGTTAAAACAATGTTAATAATAAATTAATTTTTTACGCATTATAATGAGTAATACCTATATATTTAATTTTTAAATGTTCCCAGACATGAATCAATTAAAAGTAATAAAATATAAATATCGAAAATTAAAAAGGACGAAGTGCTATAAAAGGAACCTGTCATTCATAAATTAGTCTGTACTTCATGTTGTCACCTTTACTTCTTAATAAATTAAGCGGCAAATAAGACAATGCCATTCATTAATATTTTCTTTTATATTTAGGTTACAAAGTGATACCACAACATAACTCAAAACCTAGAGCCAATTTCCATTTTTTAATGCCATATTCGTGTTTTGGCATGTTAAATTCACAAATATTTCGACACTTTCACTGAAGATGCAATTTCATTGTTATCCAGTGTTATCGCTAGGTGACTATAGGAGACTCGCTCTCACAGTATATTGTTAACGTGTTTATCTACTACATTTTGAAAACGCGAAGCTATTTAAGATGTAGATTTCAATACTTAATTAACGTTTTAAAATAAAAAAAGGTAACAGTTTTTGTTGTCGGACATTGAGGGTTGAGGAAAAGGAAGCACACCATTTGTAATTTTTAAGTTTGTGTGTAAGCTGTTTATTGCTTTCAGTATATACAGTACGTAGTATGTATTTCAATATAGCGAAATTCGTTCTCATAACTTTGTCACTTTCTAAAGAAGTGCCCATTCTAAGTAATCATTGCTACCAACCACTACATAGAGGAATTAAAATATTTCAAATTGAATTTGGTACTTGAATATGAAACATCATAGCGAAGATATATAGAAGAATGACTTGCCCCATTAAAATAAATGTCATTCGGAAATCAAATAAGAAGTGCTTTCTTGTTCTTTCCATAAAATTCGTTCGTAAATAGGTATGTTCTAAATAGAGCTCGGATCTTTATTTAAATAAATATTTTTGTATTTTTCTAATAATCTTATTTTAGCCGAATGTAATAAAACACAATAATGTACTCTTATTTGTGAATGACGCAGCACCTTACACGATAAAAGCAAGAAAGGCATGGTGACTCATGTTACTTGCATGGCTTATGGGTTGCACAGATTGGCTGAAACTGTTAGGACAGAGTATGATGACATAAACAATTTAATTTTCAGTGCTAGGAAGACTTTTAAAAAAACGCAGAGGTTCTCAATTCTTCAGAGAAATAAATTTAGAACCGTAACTAACTACTAAACTAATTGTGGCTAAGAGGGGGACAAGGTTGCCAGCTGCATTTTATTACGCTGAAAATATGCAATCTATTGAATACACATTTAATTGTTTGGATGAAGATTCATCTTCAGCGTGGACATATGTGACGCTAAAGCATTACTAAAAATAAAAGCAATAAAAAATGATCTTATCTATATAACTATTAATTTTAACAAAATTGCAACGATCATTGAAAACGTGGAAAAAAGGAATTCGGCTATCACAAATACTTTGGATTAAATTCCATTATTTCACTTTGAACTTAAATCATATGCATGTAAATTCGAAGAGGAAATGAACCGAAAATTTGAAAAGATGTTAAGAAGGATTTCACAGTTGATCAAAAATAAAAGATTCTTGGGATCATTAGTGAAGCAAATGAAGATGACAATTGAGATTTGGAACAAAAATTTCTAAGTCCTCTAGGTTTTAAGTTTAAATATGCACCAATTATTTATTGTGAGCTATGTTTCGAAAAAATCGAGAGTTTTACTTTCGATCATTAAAAAAAAAAAACGTTTACATGCAGTGTAAACATATAATTTTTAATGGTTATAAACTTGGTCAATTGCAAATTGTGTCATTTTTGTCCTTTTGTGTACAAAAAAAAAAACGCTGTAGTAAATAAATTGCGTCTTTAACGATATTCCGCCCTTTTTTTGTTAAATATTATATTTAAATATTTGTATTTTTTAAGTAAATAAAAATCCGAGCCTTAGTTATAAAAATACAATTCATTGGGGATCGAAATGTATAAAACCGCATGTTTTTCTTTTCTTTTAGTAGGGAACGATATTTTTAGTTGTAATAGTTCGCTGACAAATCAAAATTTATCATTCAGAAACGATATTTTCGCACCCTGATATTTTTTTTTTGTCTAACCCCGCAACCTGCAACAATCAAAGAATAATTGTGTTAGGAATTAGTTAAATTAGGTAAATCAATTTCCGTAGTAATACACTGAAATTAATTTATGTTTCTGGAAAATAGATATAGGTATACTTTACTCACCAACTCGTGACTGAACAATCTATAAAAGTGAATGACCCAGACCCATAAATCTTATATTAAATCATGATTCGGTAAAGAAATACATGTATTGGCTTTAAATTTTTCTCATCACATGTGCGTTTCTTGCTTTGTGTAGTAAAATTAATTCGTAACGCAGTTTCTAGATATTTTGATGAGCACTGATACGGTATCATGAATCGAACTCCAACGATTCCAATTCCCTTATGGGTTATTTGGTTACTTTAGAACGCAATAAAGAATTAGGTAAATATTAATATTATTTAACGCTAAATATTTGATAATTCGAGTTTATTTTTATCTGCCTGGATATACCGTCTTAAATCACTGCAAAATGAATTTAAGAAATTATTCTATCGTTGTTTATTTTGCAATAAGGAATATAGGACGGATCAAATTTTTACCTAATCTCGTTGTTTATGTCAAAAAAATTATGGGAATTTGTTGAACCTACTGTAAAATTTAGAAATACTTTCCTTCATTCTAGCTTACCATAAACGCTTTACACCTATCTACACTAAAACGAATTGAACGGTGTTTTAAGGATCGACACACATGGCGCTTAAATTAATTAAATTATATACGAATTAAATACAAAAATAAATTAAAAACATCTACAATAAAACATACAGAAAACAAGTTATCGAATATAACAGGACAGGAACAATACTTTTTGTGCTTTTTTGTCTTCCTACGTGTTTTTATAATAAATCTTAATGGTAATATTTTATTAATGTTATTATTAGTAATATTACTTTGTTATTAATTTGACGTTAATCAGTATCATCTCTTTACTTCAGATTTACCGTGTGTGTGTTCGTGTGTTCTCTGTGTTTATGTTACGTGTAATGTCTACATATATATACTTCAGTCGATAAAGCTAAAAAACAATTATATTTGTTCTTGTTTTTCCTTTGACTAGATTATTGGTTTATTCACTTCGAATAATAAACTTCGTTTTCTCGTTTATATTTTATAGATCACTGCAAATATCCTTACATCGTAGATTTTCTTTTTATTTTTTAATTACAATTGTCCTCTTTAACATGGCGAGTATTTTTAAAAACACCAGACAGCCGAACACAATAAAATTGTCGTGTTTGGAGGAAATATCAATAATATAATAATATAATGGGGGATGAACCGATTTTTACAAATATTATAACACATCTTTATCCTCTGAACATCGACCTAGGTGTGATTACTCCTAAAGCTTTTCTAAAAGCCGCTATTGTCCTTATTATCGTTCGTTTAAATTCTCTCCTGCATATTAATACATCCACAGATGTTAGAGAAATTTTTAATATTATTTACTATTTACAGTGGTGCGATCGATGAACAGTACAGCGTATATTCTTGTTTACGACGTACTACTAAAATCGTGTGAATAATATTTGCAAAATAAAAGAATACGTACGAAATTACATAAAATTTTTCAGTCAGTCTTTATGATTAGTTACACATTAAACGTTTATTTGAAGCGACAGATTGCCTAAAAACTTATTTCGTAAACCATGCTTTAATTTCATAATGCTTTCAGATACCTATATAAGTGTGATCAAATAATTTGAATTAATTTAATGAAAAGAAGAATTAAACAATATGTGACTCATAAAATCTACATCCGCAAATGATAGTTTTTCTCATCAATGATACGTGTCGCTTTCAAAGTGACGTTTCATATGCAACTCTGGGGATTTAAACTAGATACATTACGGTTATTGATACATATAAGTACGTACGTGATATTACAAATACAAGGCATAGGTTTAGTGTCTTCTTCTATCGTTTAATTGACAAAACAAGCTGGATTTAAGCGTAGGACTCGCTTAGATGATCGAAGATGTAATCAAAATGTTCGTTGATGTTATCGTCGAACGGATGGGTTCCGTTCCCGTTCAGGGCGTTCATCCTGTACTGCTTGCTGAACGACAACAGAATGCTTCGGATCTTTGCAATGATCTCTTCTACTCAGGCATTCGATTCCTGCAAAAGAAAAATGTCTGTTTTGATGTATTGCATAAATAAGTTGTTAAAGATAGATTCAATTCGAATAAAGATATGAAGGCGTAGCAAATGCAAACGCAACATTTTTTTTTTAATTACGGTGGGGTCTGTGACCTTGAAGGGGTTGATGGGTAAACGGCCTGCAGCGTTTGGAAGAGAGCCCAGCAAACACAAGGGTTTTATCAAAGAACTTGTTACGTAGCTAGTAAATTTTGTTATATAACTTGTTGACATCGTTTGTGCATAAATGCAATACCATTTTGTTACATAGGCCAGCTATTACAGACACAAACATCTCGGGTACATTACTACGATAAGGTACTTAATATATATACTTATATGTCACATTTGGTTACGTCGCTGTGATAAAACAAAGATGTAATATAATTATTTGAATAAAAGTTCCATGTCGCTGTAATACATAACCAGAATGAGTTATATATACTAGGTAGGTACATAGATATACGAATACCACCAGAGGAGAGGTAGTCGTCTTATTTACAATGATAAAGTCTTTAGGAGATATAGCTTATTCATTGACATTATTCTGAATTAGCAGAAAGTAAGTCTAGAATGGAAAGACGTGCACGGATATGCAAGGCGTACAAACACGCACCTAATGTACGAGAGGCCTTAAAAGCATTTTTGGCTATTTTCTTCCATAATATAAGCGAAAACCAAAACCCCGTACAGAAACAACATGCAATCCAAATGTAAACAATCAACGAAATGACACTATAAGCACGTCGAAAAATTGACAAGCAACGTCATACTCTATGACGTCAGCAGGCTTGGCGCGCTTTAAAAGTTGTTTAAAATGCTTCCAAAGCGCGGCAAACTTTAATCATTTTTTTTTACCAAGTTATTATTAGTTTTGAAGAAATAATACTTAGGTAATACAGTTTATAGACACAACAAAATGATATTATTATAAAAAAATTGAAGTTCCCTATTTGTCTGGAAAGAAATAGATTTGGTACTTTCCAATATTTTATTAAAATTTTGCTATGGAAAATATTCTACTGCCTTCCGAGTCGAGGGCTCTTAAAAACAAGCGCAATTCTGTATTGGAGCAGAAAGCCAAGTGATACCGACAGCGTTAGTGCAATTTCAGAGTACTGAATGGTTTAATCCATGGCAAAAAAAATCAGTTTGCGATGGATGCTCAGGCTATTTGGCAGTGAAAATGCCATTAAATTGGCAAGGGGGACCGCACTGACTTCATATATAGTCCAAGATCTTATCCTAGGAGTGGCCAAAAGAACACTGGCGAAGGGTAGATAAAAAGTTAGGTTTAATGAAACCACAAAAAATATTGGAACAATGCATTTAGAAAAATACATGGAAATATCTTTATCAAAGTACCAACAAAGGAGAAGACTGAAGACCTAACCACTACACCTTAATAGAACCATCAAAACACTGACAGAACACTCATCGAAATTTGGAATCGTCTATTGTGTGACAGGATGATAGACACCGAATACCACATTTAGTGTGAATGACAAGCTCTGTATACAAAAAGACGTAATTTTTGGGTAATCAAAATGGAACCTAAAAGATAATCTGCCAGATCCCCATACAGGGAAGGGCAAATCACTGTTGAATCACCAGTATGATTTGATAGGTCAGGAAGTGGAGATTTGAATACAAGATACTATAGTGTTTCTTTTTAGACTCTATATCAAGCAGCAACTATAGAAAAAAACATCTGTGAGGGAGATTAAAATATTGTGTTGTTCGAAATATACATATGCGTTGCAAAAAATAAGCTTACCAATGAATGTGTTTGGTCAATATTTATAAATCAACGTTTCTACTTTTTACAAACTACGTTATCACAAGTATTTCTATAGTTAAAAACTTTTCTTTACTGTACAATTTCAAGCACTTTACCACAAACTGCACTTCATTAGGCACACGTTTCAGTGGCAAAGCTATCATCAGCAGTAAAACTGAGCTACTGAACTTCAGTTTTACTGATGATGACAGCCTTGCTATTGAAACGTGTGTCTAGCAAAGTGCAGTTTGTGGTAAAATGATTAAAAGTGTGTAGTGTAATTGGTGGCACATCTTTGAATATTTTCATCTTCCCTCAAGTTACTAATATTTATTGCATTCATGATAAAACTGAATTTAAAATTATCTGGACTCACACTACACTAAATTAATACGAGTACACCTACCTTGAGATTCTCGAAATAGTGCATGATTTGATCGTAATCCATGTCTAACTGTAAACCGTCTAGTCCTGCAAGATCTGTGGCGGTTTCCTCTCGCACTTGATCTTCTGTGTTATACATGGGATTACCTATGATGGTAGGTCGTTTGAATTCTCCACTATTTCTCTCTGCAAATGGAAGAATTTATATGATAGTAACCACAGCTCTATGTGGTTAAGGTACTGGAACATATAGAAACTTTACACAACGTTGAAAAATTAAACCACTACTCTTTAAAAAAGAAAAGTAAATGCAACGCCCTAAAATTGATAATGCTAAATACACTTACGATTTGGGCTTCTAGATGGAGACTTTGAATATTGAACCAACTGCGAATTGTCTTCGTTATTGTTGCTTGGTTTCGGTACAATTTCTGGAATTGGTTGCTCATTAGCAATGCTATTTATTGCACCGGAAGATGGTAAATCGTCATCAAATTCGAAGACACTTCTTTTAGGCTCTTGAGGTTCACATTCGACCACGATCTCGTCATTCCGAGAGTGCCTATTGCACTCTGGCTGTGGTTTGCTCTCGTACCTACTCTTGCTGATTTCCAGTGGTAATGGACGGTTGTTCCTATGGTGGTGATGGTGGTGATGTTTTCTCGTAGGAGACGCTTCAACAGAGCTGCCCTGCGTCGTAATGCCAATGTTTCTGTGTGGAGGTACTGGAGGTTTATATTCTTCTATAACATCCTGTTTCTTGATCTCCTTTTGTTTGTCACTTGCGGAAATACCATGAGGCGGTAACGGTGGTGGAGGAGTTGGTTTGTTCCTGTGAATGCATCGATAGTACCGAAAATCAGTTTTATATGTGGTACATACCATATATCTAACTCATCTGTCGATGTATCCACGTTCGGATTTCTACCGCCTTTACTCTTGCAATATGTGCTGGAGTCAATCACAGGTTTCGATGGAAGATCTTCAATGGGTTTACTTGGTAATTCTATGTGGGTCGGGTTGCTAAAGCTGGTCACTACGCAGTCTTCTGGTTCACAGTAGTTCATATTGAGTGGGTTAGTGGTAATACGCATCTCCGCAGTGTTATTGTTTACCGTTGAGTTACGGTTGGAATGATCTAAAGTGGCACGACCTGAAATGCATTCATATATTTATATCTGTGCTGGTGCAGTCGATTAATATCAGTAAGTTAGAGTAATCACGGTTGTATCTAGTGATCTTGCCAGAAGGCATTACTTTTACTTTTGATGCTGATCAATAATATCACCATAAAAACCACAACAACAAAAAACAAAACCATTAATACTAGGTGGGAAACTAGAGTACTCTTAAGCTACATTATTAACACTTAACTGTGTGCTTTAAAGCGCATGTAAGGAATAATATCGTCATCATAATTTAGAACCTGAAATTTCCGTGTTCATTAAATTTTTACTCGTGATCTTTCGACAAATACATGGCGGATTTAAATCTGAAAGGAAATTGCTATAATATTGAGTTAGTCGACCAAAGGAATGGTTTCTTTTCTTTATTACCAAAGAAGTTGTCAAAAAATGATAAATTAGAAACACCAACTCTAATTCCTGGTGGAAATTCTAGATTTATTTTGGTGTTTTCAAATTTATTCATAGAGAAACATACGTTTCGACAGTATATCTGTCTTCATCAGTTTAATTCTGATTGTCACCTACGACGTTGTCAACAAAAGTCAATCTACTTGATCGTTCTATAGATCTGTTACTTACTACTTGCTTGAAAAAGCGAAAACGAGGAATGCACCTATGCTATCGAACAATATATTCAGTTCTTCAAAGAATCCGGATTTGAGATTTGAGATAGCGAATCCAGATTTCAGTTAGTGAATGACGGATCTGAATTTCTGGTCTCGGAAAACGGGTTCGAATAGCGTCCATTGCGGATATCCAAATAATACTTTACCCTGAACCATGTAACAGCTCTAATATTATAATATCAGCTGCTTCGAAGGTTAATGATAGTTCGAAATTCAATTTTAGGCAGCACAGAGGACACAAGTATGTGAATATTTCCAAATCACAAAACTAATGGAACATTATTGCACACCATTCTGTCTTTTTCATCATATATTTTTCCAAAAACTTCAACGAAAACTGTTAAAATGGAGAAAATTTAAATGATAACTACGACAAAGGAATTATCTATGTTTATATAAATCTTTACTGTTTCAAAACACAAAGGCCTTTTGTTTCAATTAATTAAAGTGTTATTTTTACATTGAAATAGAAAGCTGAATGAAAACCTCACAAATACTTATTGCACTTTGCAACTTTCAAAATGGCTGCCTCCACTTTGTTGCTCTGAAAGTAGATACGCAATCGTTAAAGCCCACTCTCTCCATCCTATTTCTATGATTCTAATCTAACTAACTACAACAGAATTATTTTCTGGTGGCGGAAGCCCCGCCTCCGCGCGCATGTTCCGTCATTTGCTCGGAGAAACGGGCGTAGCCGAGTTAACTCTCAAAAAAGAAGTATTAAGTAATGGCACAGACGCAAATGGTACGTATTATTGTTTATATTCATAATTAATATCTATCGAACTAGAACAATATAAAAGCTTTAAACACACATTACGTTTATTTATTATTCGAGCAAAATAATTTAGATACAGGTACCTAGTAAAATGAAGGTAATCAAAAAGTTTTGCAATATTAGGTTAGTAATGGAGACTGCAGTTTATGAGTTGATATTGAAAATTAATTAAGACTCCGTGAGAAAATTGTATTGATCTTCAAATTATCAAACCATTATTAAAAATAAGCTTATTGACAAAAAGAAAGATCTATACAGTACCTAACCAGACCCAGTCATGTACATTGGTCGTCGTTTCTCTAGGTTTTCTACTCTCCCTGTGCGTGACAGAATTGGATGAACTGACTGGTGCAGCCCTCATGCCATCAATACCAACTTCTGATGGTTTGAACTTAGACGCATATACAACACACGATACCACAAACACCTAAAAAAAGGAAGATTCTTTATTATTCACTATCCTAGTACTTTATTGTAACTTTTAACGTACCACAATTGCGAAACAGAAAGCTGCTAAGAGGACGTACATGCTAATCTCCAAAGGTGTCATCAACATGGGGGCTTGATGCCTCGTAACTCCCTTATTTCCCTGATACTGCCTCGCTTGGACATTGGGTTCGCCGTCGTCATCTTTTAAAGTGGAACCTGCAAGTTCTTCTGGTCACAGTTCTAACAAAAATTATGGGCGAGGTAACCTTTTAGTATGTCTGTTAAATCGTGAAAGTCTCTTCCTTTGGCGTTTCCGTAAGAGCCGCCGTCATTTTGCAAAATGTCAGGGCGATGTTGCAAGTCGCTACTGCTGAAGTCTACTACAACGGATGCCGCTGCTGTAGCTAAAGGACCGTAACCCTTGTTCTTGCTTCGTAATGGTCCTCGGCATTCTTCTGATATCAATAATGTGACTTGGAGAAGGTCGCCACTTCCTTCTCCAACTGCGATGACTCTAGGATGGTGTGAAGCTACCATAGGTGCAAATGCGACAATTTCTGGATCCGTGCTCTCTACAAGCAGGTGGTAGTCGGAATCTGCGACTTCCCTGAGTGGTGTTCGACTACCGTCCGAAAATTCCAGTTCTATGTCCAATAATCCTTCCTGTAAATTCAAATTGATTTGATATTTAGTTGCTGAAATATAGTGCGGCAAAGAAACATATTTGGGCAAGGAATTTTTTTTTTTCATAAATCACCAAAGTCGTGAGATTTGCTCATCTGCTTGTTACCTTATTTATTAGAGGATTTAACCAAATTTTTTAAGAAGTAGTCTAGTTTGATTTAATATTGTAACGAGGTATCTCATGGTAGGCGAATTTCTTACATCTCCTTCACTACACACGTGGTAATAGGTTTAAATGCTACTTTAATCAATTGTTGCAACCGGTTCTTCCTTTCCAAGAACGTAAAGATTATTAGAAGGAAGACTTAGCTTAGTGGGAGTTAATAATAAATTGTTTGTCAGATTTTTCTTTATATTTATCTTTTATATATTGTGATTTGTTTTGACTTTGAAGTTTGTTTAACTTCTTTCTGTTCGTAATGTACAGTCAGCGACAGAATTGAGTAAACACCAAGCGATTTTTAATTAAACTATACATTTTACTCATACTTTAACGATGTACAACATCATATGATATGTCCACTCTATTCTGTCGCTGACTGTATATGCTTAACCTTTTTCGGTGTATGTACGATGCGAAGTTTTATTTTGAATTATTTTTATTAAGTTTGAAACGGTAACAGAGATACTGAAATATCTCGGAAATGAAAAGTGGGTGAGAAAAATTGATCGTTCTTAATGTGGTGTGAGGGGGCAATGTGTTGTCATACTTTGTACAAAATCGAAGGCCGTATGCGTTACATGATTGAGTTCGAGCGTGGAATGACTGTGGATAAGCACATTGCGGGTGCATGCTTCCGCGAGATCGCGCGTCGTCTAGACCGGTGGTTGCGGACAGTGCAACGGGTATGGCGAGTATGGAATGACGAAGGAGAGATGCGCCCACGGTCGCGACCAGACTGGCCCACAGTAGGCTGAAATCCCAAAATATGGGATATAGCGAAAACTAATTGCTGTGTCGTATTCTACTAACCGAAATATTACTTTTATATTATGAACTTTTTTTTGTAAACCCAATATTGAAAAAGTTATAACTTGGAGAATCAAATAATGTTGCTTTTATAAAAAAAAAAGGGATTCTGTATTCAGTTCTTCGTCTAATAGCCATTTGCACAATTTATACGTTGGTAAATCTATATATTTAGTGGAACTCCTAAATTTGAATAGCTTGGATGATGTTAAATCGAGGAATATAAGAGACTAGCTTCCCTATGCTGTATCCAAATCGTTTTCAAATTGACGGGAAGTTTTTTTGAACAATCGCAATGAACGGCAATGGGTTTCAATTCATTGCGAAACTTTTTATGAACAAATTTGAAACTATCTTGAAAGAAGATGCTAATTACTTCGCTAGGATTTGATTGAGGTAGGTGGACGACACACAGAAAAATGCATGCTTACCTTAAAGAAATTTCTTTTGGACCAAATAAGTCTACGTTTTGAATATCCACAAGACAAAAACTTTTTAAGGCAAGAAAAAAACTGTCTTAACAGCATAATCTTGGCGTAGCAGTCTTGGATGAAACTACTTTTACTCTCCACTTAAGAATATCGCTTACTTGCATTAAAACTATTAGTCTTGCAGCAAAATGTTAGAATTCTTGAATTAAATTACTTTTCATATCTTTTTAAGAATAGTAATACCTTAAAATCATAACGCTTTATACAAGTCAAAGAAAAAATGCCAAACAGAATTAGAACCGGAAAATCCCACCAAGCGGGCTCATGGTCCATGGTTGGAATCACCATACCAGCAACATAATACATTACAAAATTTGTTAGGTACTACAAAGAATAAACCAACGACCAACGAAAAGTCCAGCATTTATAAAATCAGGTGTGGAGACTGCAATAAAGTTTATACAGCATATTAATGATACGGGCCATAAGATCAACATTGTGAACCTCGAACTACTAAAAAATGTAACATCCCCAAGACAATTATCCGCTTTTGAAAGTACTTGTATTAAAAGAAAATCTAAAAATAATAATTTATTAAACCGTGAACAGGCCCTGCTCTACCATTCGGCGCTGATGGAAATATTAGGGTAAAAACACATTTCTTTCGCAATTACATTTTGTCTGAGTTCGTAACACACAGAATTTTAGCAAAAGTAGGCGGTAAAGTATTAGTAAATATAAATTTAGGGTAGGGATAACGAAGCACGTTTAGATATTTGATCTTTCCTTAGTTCATTCGATCTTCGGTTGAAAATAGAAATTCACGAATTTCCGAAATAATTGTCCATTAATAATTTAAAATTGGTGTAGCATGGGGTGGTCGGATATCTTCTATGTCAATTACAATAATAACAAGACCAGCATGCATTGCAATCAGTGCATACTGGTATTGTATTTAAAGCAACGTCTCCTGGTATATTCGCCTAAAAGGGTAACGTCTGCAAAGTTTTAGGAGACATTTCAATAATTTTCCAATTAATATATTAACAAAAACAGACCTATGAAAGCAAGTTTCCAACTTTCCCAACGCAGTTATAAACAGCAGACAGCCAGCATTTATCTGTCATTAATTTCAAACTTCAAATGGTACCAGTGCATCCGACGCTACAGTGTTTTCCGCCTCCCTTTGCTCTAAAAGCATCCAATTTAATTCCGAAAGTGTGCAGACGTGGTTAAAATAACGGCTTTGCACGTCGCTAGTCAATTTATTACGTAGTTGTCGTATAGTGCGATGATCGATAAATTCGTTGTCCAACGTTACACGTTCGATTTTCAATAAATTTCGCGCGCCGTTACGGCCGAACTGCCGAATCCCAGCGTACGACGAACGAAGACTACGGGTAATACAATTTTGACAGTTCCGGTTTGTGACGCGAAAAATATTATATCGGCTGTTGCCGTTGGCGTGCTACCTCTGTTGTTGTCGGAATGTGCATTTATTGGATTCGGTCGTTCCGTTTGAAAGTAACATTGGTCTGGGGAAATCAGACGTTTTATATGGAACGCGAGAGGTCTCTTTCCGAACGTCTGTAAGGAATGCCGGTTGATTCCTCTGGTTATATTGGCAGAAGGCACTTTTAGATTCGCCAGGTTCCTTATAACCGTTCCTTAGTTTTCACATGTTAAAATACCCTTTTAGTACACGAAAATGTTTGCTATAAAATCGCAATAAAATGTAATAGTACCTAATATGTACAGGCTGGAATCATTCAGAAAACACTGCATGAAGAAGAAACAACTATATCTGCCTTTCTAGACATTGTGTGTGTGTTTGCTAATACCTCGCACGAGGCAATCAGACGCACACTGGAAACAAGGAGGGTGAGTAAAACAGTAATTCGATGGATAAGCGTGGTGCTCTCTACAAGGATAACTGAGACAAGAGTAGACGAACAGACTATGAAAATCAGAACATCTAAAGGCGGTGTATACTCGCCATTGTTGTGGGGAACTGCTTAACACTGACAGCCTTCGGCGTACATTGTATAAGATACGCCGACGACATTATTATAATAGCGAAAGGCAAATTTGAGGGAATTCTGTGTGACCTGATACAAAAAAGTCTTAAAATCACTAATGAATGGTGTCGGTCAGTGGAGCTGAGTATCAACTCAGCAAAAACCACGATTGTACCTGTCACTAGGAAGAGGAAAATTTAAAAGATGAAAGTCATCCGTCTGGATGCAACAATGATCGAATATACATCAGTAGCCAAATATCTAGGAATAACCTTAGACAAAAACTTTTGTGGAATAAGCGCATTGAATTGACAATTAATAAGGCAACAAGAGCCGTAATGATATGCCGAAACCTAGCAAGCAAAACATGGGGTTGCAACCCAAACATACTGCGATGGCTGTACATCGGCATAGTAAGACCCATGGTAACGTACGGAGCGATAACCTTGTTCCATAAGGTTACACAGGTCACAGAAAGGAATATCATTAACAAGCTGCAACGGCTAGCATGCGTATGCATTACCGGAACTATGAGAACATGCCCAACCAAGGCCTGGGCGGTCACTCTAGACCTCATACTTCCACCACACATAGTGGTGGAGAGAGTGACCCATCCGGCAATGCATAGACTAGTTAGAACGGGAACTGGAGGGGACGAGACTCCTTGCCAGAGGGCTTGGTCATCTCGAGGGGACTCTCCCTACCTTTAAGTCTGTTATATAATTTATGTAACCGTTGTTTAGTGATTTTATCTATGAAATTCAAAATTCAAAATCACTAAACAACGGTTACATAAACCATATAACAACAATAAAACAATTAATACACAAATATGTACTAACAATATAAAATATATATCATTTGTATGTCACCTTTTTTTTTGCCTTATTCATAATAAAGCCGTGTTCATCAACTTTTAATTTCTTGTGTTTTCTTCCCTTCGTGAGAGAGAGGTACGTACTAAATTTTGCGCATCATGGTACGTCGAAGCCATTTTCTCTTGAGTCCCGCGACCAACAGGGATTATAAAGGAACTGTTCACTGTAGTGGGTGGCGCCCTCCAGTCAGTTTGCGATCACTTGCCCCAAGTGCTATGTTCGTATTTCAGTTACTTGATCTGAACGACCGTCTCTGGCTGAGCATAACGTCCACAATCATCCTTTCTCTACCATCTTGGACATTCTGTGTACGAGAGGATACACTAGACTTGTGCAGAGGTAGGTCTACGCTAGGAATTTCTGAGCTCTCCTCTCCATACTTGTTCACCATGTATATATTGCAGTTTTAAACCCCATTAACTGGGGGTAACAAAGTTCTACTGTTCATCCTTTGAATAATAGGAAATCATTAACTGGATTAATTCTAGTGAAACCGCAAACTCCACAGCACAGTTGACATCTTCTCCAACGGCGTAATGTACATTTGTACTAGCGAACCGCAAGTACGTACAATAAGGTCACATAATCTTACATTCTGCCGTATTTTAAATATTACAAAATATCAATGCATGAACAAAGCGAATAATCAGAAAATAATATTGAAAATATGGTGCAGGCGCCGGTAATAGCCGACATTATATACTTATTAATATATTTTATGGACAAAATTTAATTCCTGGTGCACAATTGCGGCTCTAACATATATTTATCATTTTTGCCTCACATATTTTCACAGATCCAAAAAAGACATTAAATATTTGCTTTGACCTAGAGGTGCGCACATAGTTGGAGATAAGGTATTGACAGATGAAAGCGATTCCGTATATAAAAAAGGCGCTTGAAATTCGCAATTGACCTAAAAGCTTTGAATTGGCGTGCCCAACTGAGCAGAAGCGCTTGGAGTAGGTACACACTTCTATAAGCGTGTACAGGTTCGCACATATGATGGTATCGTGACGAGAAAATCGATCAATAGTAGTAATATACTGGAATGGTTGCAATAATTCTATTTTTACAGCCACGTTGGCACCTATAATAATTCTAATAATTTCTTTATGGAGGGCTTATAGTTCAAAATGAAACGTAAAAGCGGTATGGCACCAATAAAATAGGAACCCTCTTTACTGGGATGTTATTCGTTTTTTTTTTTTTGCTTTTAATTGAAGATGTGAGATCAATACTTCAGGTAAAAAGAGTTTTGTAATTGAAAACATAGGCTGATTCATTTGTTGAATTATCTACTAGACTTTTAAAATTTCGACGCTTTCTGAATTTCATTTCCTAACTATTATTATGTACATGGAATACTATTTGTAAAAACTTTATTGTTGCTCTTATTGAAAGATTAGATAAAAATCTAAATTCATGGAGTGCTGGAGATTTAAAATAGAGAAAAAATGCCCTCATCCTTCCTGAAATAAAAGTATTTTCATTAACTGTATTGAGAGATCAAAGCAAGGTATTTCAAATGGTTTGAGGATATGCATACTGATTCCATTAAGGTGATCGGTATTTGGATCCTATAAAAGATTAATAATAGACTATTAGTCCTGCTTTTCTAAGAAATTTTTTTTAAATACTTGACCGGTAGCTACTGTGTAAGGAAACATACACTACACACTTTAGAACGCTTTGACACACACTTCACTGTGTTGGACATAAATTTCAATAAAAAGGCTGTTAAAAGACTGAAGTGTAATAAATCGGAATTAGTCAGTTATTCAGTTTTATCTCTGGTATCATCTGCTTTGCTATTGAAACGTGCGTCCACTACAATGAAATTTGTTATGTTCATACAAATTGATAAAATAAATTTGGTAGTCCAGTTCATTTATCGTAAAACATGTAGAAGCAATATTCTCCTATTGCGCTAATACGTTTGTATCTAGATTGTATCCCGAGACAAAAGTTGCTGGTCGCGTTAATGCAATTTGTTAGAACTTATTTGCAGAAATTAGGAATTTATAAGAGCAATTCAACAAGCAAGCCAAACGGAAATGACCAAAATGTAACGAATGTAATCGTACATAACCCATTAGTCAAATATTTTGGCTGTAGAGGTCAAAGCTACTTAGAACTTCTATTTAAAGTAAAAATTTGCATGAAAATCTCTACACTTGCAGAATCTACACACAGCCAACAGCAAAAATATAATAGGTACTGTCTATAACAATTGTTATCAACGTTGATGGATGCTGTTAGATGCTTATATAATACAAATACAATACTATATGCGTTTAATACTATCACTTAAAACCGTAGATTACGAATTTTTGTATGTACATAGGAGAAAAACAAACCTAAATATATTTGCGCCACTATCTGTGCTATGCTTATTCGATATAAATTGGGAGAAAATCACATTTGTCTACTGTATACATCTGGTAAGCGTACTACATAAGTTTTACCGTGATCTATAAAACGACGCTTATAATAATAAAAAGGAGTGGTCCTTCACTACGACCAGGCTGCAAAGATGAAACCAGTGATTAGCCTATAAGTAATAAATAGAGCAAAAATGTACTTGGTATTACCTAATTTAATAACAACTGATATAAAGGTATAATCCTCGATATTAACTTGCATTATATCTATCAACAAATAAATTTATTAATATATTATAGATAACTATGACTGTATGGGGTAATATAAGGCTACAATATTGGTATTATATTGTTTCTTTTTTTGTACGATATTATGTTCGCATAAAACTAATACTTCTAATTCCCCGCAGTATAAAGGTTTCTCTGCGTACCTTATAGGTGTCAAATCTATGGGTGAATGAAGTATAGAGCTTTTTCTGCTAACTTGTTATGGAAGCTTCATATTATAATATAATAATAAAGTAAATATTTTCCTAAACTTAATATTTTAAATATAAACAGAAGGAAGGTAGTTTTATGTGGAATAAAGGGATGAAACCCCCGATTTTCGGCTTAACGTATACTGCTTTACTTTAAAACAATATATGTAGATACAGCTGAAATTATCATATTTTGCTTTTACTTCTACTCCATTTGCATACATTATGCAACATTATACGAATTTCTGTCTATAATTATTTAAAAATTTTATTTGTTTATCTTTAACTCACAGCGATTGGAGGGTTCAACATGAGTTGAAATTGCTTAAATAAGTTTATAAGTCACCATAAGAAATGCAATTCCTAACAACGATATTAGTCAAGAATTTAGTGAAGGTAGTGCTATATTCCTCCTTTAATACTGCCCGTACTAACAATTTTAAATTTTCTTACAAATATAGGTAATTTTAACGTTATACATATGCAAATGTTATACCAAATGTATTTTTATTTTCAGAAATAAACCTTCAAATAAGCTAAGTAGGTTGTTTTCAATATCTCAGCGTCACCTTATTTACATTTATCAAATTAGAAGGTATGAATGGAAGTAATAAATCCCCAGACCGATGGGACTAACCCCTTTGGTGCGGCTAAAAACAATGGGCTTATCTCACTTAGATTTCTAGAGGAATCTAGGTAGTTTTACTTACAATTAGTCAACCTCGGGACGTGCATGAGGAGTGTTGTTCCTGATTTAGCGTTTTATTCAAAACTTGTTATCATTCTAATTATTTATAAATATGTGTATTACTATTATCTACGTGACTTATCACGTGAATTATTAAATAAAACAGTGATTTTTTACCAATAGAAAGTGTTACTTGTTGACAAAATTATAACAGATTACCTAGGGAAACAATCACTTCAAAAAGGAAGATACGCTTATTCTAATAAACAATAAAATAACGCATTGAGATCCAGAAATTAATCTTTTAGATTCATAAATTTAATCAAAATTCGTTATGCCAAATTCAAATACGCTGTAAATATATATCATGTCGAAAATTAAGTAAATATTAAGAAAGTAAATACTAGAGCCCACCCCAGTAAGCCATATCAGATATAGACACAATCGCACAAATTATTTCTTTCAAATTCCGTAAAGGTGCGCATATATGAAATCTAACCTAACATTTACGTAAATACGCCGAACATTTTATAGTAAGTTTTAATTATAAAGACTATTAAATGAAGTGAAATATCTCGTGGCAGGATAAATACCTCAGGCAAATTCACATATTCGTCCATCAAGGATGCGGGCCAACCTAGGGTATTACTATAGGTATTACGTAGATGAATTCAAAATGAGAAAAATTAACAAAAATAGGTAAGTTATAGGATATGTTGTTAGACTCGATAATTTAAAACATTAATTGAAATTTTCAAACTTAAAGAAAATTGTTACTAAATTGGGATGTCTTATTCGGTGGTCTGAAGAAGAATGACAAGCACCTCATTTGAAGGTGTAAGAGTTATTTTTAAAGGAAAATGCTTTCGATTATTTCAGGAAGCGCACGACAATACGATACATCGAAGAATGCCCTAGTTTCTGACTAGAATAGGGGAATATCAACAAAAGACAATCATGAGACCCAAATAAAATACACAAGCATCGATATGAAGCAAACACAAATACACATAAAATATAAAGTGAAATTAAAACTTTAAAATCCGGATATATACGTTCTAACTGTATGCACTCTTTTAAATAACAAAATTTCTTAAACAATCTGAAATTGCTATATCCAGAATTATAAATCTAGTGAAAAGAATTAACAAACAAATTAGGTAAATAATAACAGTAGATATACGCGTTTGTTTTCTTTCTCATGCGGAGCGAATGATTTGATGTATTGCTCAAAGAAACTAACCTTGAACCAGAATCATACAATCATTTCAAAGATTTACTTTTAAGATAAACTTATTTTTATGTATTATATTCTTCCTATATTTATATATCTGCTCCTAAAAATTTAGAAGGTCTTAGATCGAACCTCTTCCTCCAGATCCTTTAACATTCACCTCTGACTCAGCTACTGTATCAAAAATAATTCAATTTCAGAAAGGATACAATAGCGATAACCTTTCATATCTTATCCACCAATGTGATCCCAAGCAATCGCCTTTAACCCTCTCTTACCTGATATTGAGCCGTAAGCTTCCTGGTGACGCTAGTTTCCGCTACGTAGCCATTCTCGATTGAACTGTCCGGCGAAATGTTCAGCTGCAATCCGGAAACGACCTGTACGGATAGTCTCGTCAATCCGACCTTATCGTTGCCGACTCGGACCTCTTTGGCGCCTATAACGCGACCAGTCATCGGCGATAACACCTATAACGCATACAAGAGAACATATCAGAAACGAAAGAAATTGCTTTGAGTCTCGCGGGATCGTTATATATGATCGAAACGGAATTGTAGGAGGAAACGAAGCAGAAGATCGTAAACGGTCCCGATTGAAACAAGGCAGATACATGGTATTGTCTATAACAAAGTTATATTCCAAACACACGCTAGAATGCGGAAGAGACAAATGGGGTGTTAATTGTTTTAGTCGGGTTTGCCAGTACAATGCGTAGTAGGCATTGATAAGGACCCTTGATTTATTAACAGTTGTATTGGCCCGATTGTTTTGGAAAATCAAGGAAGGGTGTGGTTGTTATTGTATGACAAGATAGGGTGATGACTATTGTCTTGTTTATGCAGAGAAACTACATTCATTTCATTACAAAAATTCAATATCACACAATCTTTAAATAATTAAGGTAAATAGATGTCCGATTATAATATTATCAAATTAGTAAAACACGAAATAGTTGTACCACTTCCGAAATCAATAAATCTAAGCTTTCAATCTGGTATTTTTCCAGATGAAGTTAAGTATGTTACAGTAATTCCGTTACAAAAAAAAATGGTGATGTAGAAGATGCATCTGAACCTAGGCCAATTTCTTTACTCCCGGTTATATCTAAAATCTTTGAAAAAATAGTGAAAAATAAAATGACTGGCTTCTTGAAAAAAAAAATCATTCATTTGGTAGCGATCACTTTGGTCTTCATGGGAGATGGTCCACAACATCGTGGGCCTTGGAATTCATACATTTTAAATTGAACTGCTTCGAGTCTGGCCTTTATTGTGCTGTGACGTTTTGTGATGTTAGCAAAGCCTTTGAATGCCTAGATCGCGATATGTTGCTCAATGGATTGAAATCTTATAATTTTGACCAATTTTGAGTCATATTTCACAAATCAATATCAGGTAGTGGCAATACCTCGTCTAAACTTCTTGTTCATTTTGGTGTCCCACAGAGGACCACATTGGGACCAGTACTATTTTTAGTAAATATTAACTATTTCTTCGAGGACATTTATGTAGACAAGAGTGTATTATTTGCAGACGATACCACAATATTTGTAGTGTGAGATTTATAATAATGTTCTAGTTAAATCATCTTCAGCCAACAGTGGCGCGTCCAAGTGGTTTGCAACAAATCGTTTGCCCCTAAATGAGAACAATACTACAACAATGGTGTTCTCTATGAGAGATACTTCAAGCGTCAATAACCCAGAAGGCAATAACCCCCAGTGTGAAATATTTGGGTTCTTTACTTGATCTCACATTAAGATGGGAACCTCATGTGAATTACACGACAAGTAAAGTTGCAAGGATTACGTTCCTTTTGAGAAACCTATCTCCTGCAGTATCTAAAAATTTTATAAAGTCTGCGTACTTTACGTTGTCCCACTCGGTGATGTCATATGTGCCATTGTTGTGAAGACACTGTTCTTTATAACGTATATCGTTTGGTTTGCAGAGAATAGTAGTTCGGATTCTGTGTGATTAACATTATAGCTCCGATTGTCGCGAAACTTTTAAAAACTGTCAATGTTTAACCTTACCATCGAAATATGTATTTCGATTTTGTTTTATACATTAAAAATAACATTCGCAATTATAAAATTACTGCATGCTTTCATGACTATAGTATTAGAAATAGTATATTAAAACAGAAGTGTCACAATGACGTTCGTTGTAATGCGAGTACAAGTATACAAAGCGTACAATGTACGAGCATTAAAGGTCATTACACGTGTTTTTTATAGTATTTTTTTCTAATTTGCACATTAATCGCCCATATTTCATTCCGGTAAAAGTCCAACCGCGTTAATAAGTCTATTAACCCACTAGGGCGTTAATCAATTCATTACCACACTGCGTCGTCGTTTGTTTTAGCTTTATTGTAACATTAAATTAGAAATAATAATTTACACTTCTTTAAAGCATTGCACCCCGATTCTGTTTTAGATTAAGCTTTATGTAAATTTAATAATGAACCTAGGTACTTAATGTATTTAATATACGCATGTATTCCTCCTTATCATGTGCTCCTTGACGTATGCATTCCTGCATATCAGCGCCAATCAATCATTTATTTACTTGTATTTAAACTTGTAACGGTAATTCTAATAGAAATGGAGTTTTTGCTTCTTTCTTGTGGAAACAATTAACCTTTAACTTTTCTGCAACACCAGAGCTTAGCTCTGCTTGTCATTCATTGTTCATATTTCAATTCTTTTAATCATTAAATCTTTGGCCGATTATTTGAAATAGTTTTCTGCCCCTATTTTTGGCTTCACTTTATTTCCAGATCCACAGCACAGGAGGCCGCATACTAGATTCCCCTCATTCTATTATACTGTTTATAGTAAACATCTCAAATGTCTGCAGATGCGTTCAATATATAAGATCTTATTCTTTCTTGGAGTCTGTGAAGACATTGTAGCCTCTTAATTCCTTATATTTAGTGTCTTCTTAAGAAGCCTACCCCTATGCAACGTAATGTGCTACTAAGGTTCTTCAGCCTTCTTCCTTTATGGTTGCTTAGCAAACATCTCTCCATGAATCCACTTTGCATATATTGCTTGATCATTCATTGTGTTTTTCTTTGACTTAATTCATTATTTACCTCCTACTGCGCTTTTAGAAATTTCTGAAACAAATTCTGGGTGGGGATATAATTATTACAGTCATTTGCTAGTGAGGTTCACCTTCCTTGATGCTTATTGCTTGAATAATAAAGGTTCTTTCTGCATATGCGTGTTCTTAGCTTTATTTTTGAGTATGAATTTAACTTATAGAAGTAGAAGGATTTAGTATAAGAAGTTTGGAGGGGAGATAAAAAACAACTCGTCTCGCTCCTCCTGAAAGAGGTTCAGATTGTGAAGAAATACTGTAGTCAAAGTAAACTAATGAAATGTTAGGACGGTCTTAAATGGAAGAGCAGAGAAAGTTGTATTTTTGTAAAATCATATCTTTACATTTTTAGATTACTTCTTGATTCACATTAAACGTCAGGATGTCTTCCATGAAAGAAAAAAGGACATCAGTGATGGTATTAAAGTAATTGGGGAAGAGCTGCAAAATTCAAACGCGGACATTTTCCAAAATGTTTGTATTGTTTAATGTAGACCTGTAAGCACTTTCATAATCACTAATAAAACAAATGTATCTACACCAATTTTAGATGAATCTCTATAAAATAAATAGCTTGTGCATCTTTGGTAGGTGTCCGTTAAGTAATTTTTACTCCTTATTGTTAGAAATAAAATTAATTAGAATGGAATACAAGTTACACAATAACTCCAATATCGTAATGCCCAGATCTCATCAAATCTAGCATAATAACGTAATAATAAGAAGAAGCTATACATCTTTATTGGCCTTACTTGTACGTCTGTCCTACCCATACTTCTGCCTTGCAGTATCCTGCCGTGTAAGCTGGCTATCCTGGGATCGCTGACACGAAGTAACGGCAGAACCAAGTCTGTGACTCGCAGCCACGTCCTTCTGTTAATCAGGTACGTTACTCGACCAGAGTCGTGATCCGTCGCCATGAAATGAGCATAGACGTCAACCGTCGTTTGTTGATAACGTAGGCGGCAGTTCGGTCTCTCAACGTTGTTGCCCATGTCGTCTGTAATCATGCTCGAGCCTCTCCAACCGCTGCCGTATGATCGTTTTTTCCGACGAGTTTTGATGCTGTAAAGTGTATTGAAGGGTTAGTCGAAGTGTCTAGAGCCAAATTAGTTAGATTTACGTAATATAGAAGATAGGTATGGATTAAAGGCTAAACAAGGCTAAAATGATGTTAAAGAAGCAACTCATCATTACTTTAATACACCTTACTGCTTGGACAAGCAACGGAAAATGTGATGATAACAGTACTGAAGCACATTACTGAAAAGATGCTCATGCATTGATTGAATATCAAAGTAATTGTTTCCTTGTTGTCTTGCACCGATCAGTAAGTAAAGAGCAGAGGGTTTGAGGCTCACTTAATGAGCAACATCCACCACATAACACTAAACCAGAAATTATATGCATTTATATTTTGCGATTTGCTTACTATACACTCATCATATACAGGGTTAGTAAAAAGTCCCGGAACGGTCGAATAACTTTGTTATTTGAAAATTATGATTTCTGAATTTTGGTATGGAGGTATAGTTAATATAAATGCATTTTATGCAATACAGTTAATATTTTTTCACTTCCGGTTTAATCGGCAATACGTCCAACTTTTTTTTTTAAATGGAACGCCCAGATTTTTTTAACACTTTTGAATGCAAAATAAAAAACTACGTTCAGGAAGTATTAAGATGTTTATTTTTATTCACAAGAAAACAGTTAAAAAATTAAAAAAGTGTCCTAATACAGAAAAATCAAGATACCTGTCTATTCAGGTTGCGATTACAATAATTGTTCAAAATGCTCTCCATTTACAATTTGACAAAAATGTAAACGGTCAGTAAAATTTCTTATTGAATTTTGTATTTGTTCTGGAGTGATGCGATTGGCTTCTTGAACTATTCTCTCTTCCAATTGTTCAAGATTATGGGGACGATTTTTGTACACTTGACATTTCATGTGACCCCAAAAGAAAAAATCTAATGGCGAGAGATCTGGCGAACGTGCTGGCCATTCGATTGCTCCTCTACGTCCGATCCAACGTCCCGGAAAAATCTTATTCAAATAATCGCGAACATTATGGGCAAAATGGGGGGGAGCTCCATCTTGTTGAAACCAAAAATGTGCATTAGGGTGATCACCTATGTTTGCATTTGGAAAGAGGGCCGCAAGTGCTGGAACAACCTCATTTCGCAATAAATTTAAGTAGACGTTGCCAGTTAAATTTCCTCTTATAAAAAATGGTCCTATGATGTTGTTTCCAACAAGACCAGCCCATACATTCACCTTTTGAGGACGCTGTGTATGGACTTTTTCAATCCAATGCGGATTTTCAATTGGCCAGTAGCGGCAATTATGTCTGTTCACAGTGCTCTTGAGACAAAACGTTGCCTCATCTGAAAAAATGATGTGATCTAAACCATTAGGCTGCTGCTCGATCAATTCCGTCATTGTTTCGCAAAATTGTAGTCTACGATCTGGATCATCTTCAGTTAACTCATGGACGGGATACATTTTATAGGCTTTTATTCTTGCTGATTTAAGAATCGTATGAGCAGATTTTTGAGAGATCTCATGAATTTGACCTAATTCTGTTGTGGACACGTGATGATTTTCTTCCACTGTAAGCAACACATTCAAATTAGTTTCTTCATCTGTTGCTGTTAATGGACGTCCCCTTCTAGGTAAATCCTTCACTTGACGAAAGACTTCAAACTTTTGAATTGTTCGGCATACCGTACTTTTACTAATGTGACGATCCGGATAAACAGTATTAAACAAAATACGAACCTCTTCAAAAGAACGTTGACGATCACCGTAGCCACGCATCATTAATATCTCAATTCGTTCTGATTCAGTAAGTTTTTCTGCCATTTTCAAATGTGTCAATGTTTAAAATAAGTAAATTTATAGCGATGCAAAAGTTAAAACGCTTTTAAAATTGTCAAATGTGACGGCAAAAAGAATGCAAACACTAAACAACAACTTTTTTCAAAGGTACCTTGATTTTTCTGTATTAGGACACTTTTTTAATTTTTTAACTGTTTTCTTGTGAATAAAAATAAACATCTTAATACTTCCTGAACGTAGTTTTTTATTTTACATTCAAAAGTGTTAAAAAATGTGGGCGTTCCATTTAAAAAAAAAAAGTTGGACGTATTGCCGATTAAACCGGAAGTGAAAAAAATATTAACTGTATTGCATAAAATGCATTTATATTAACTATACCCCCATACCAAATTTCAGAAATCATAATTTTCAAATAACAAAGTTATTCGACCGTTCCGGCACTTTTTACTAACCCTGTATATAAAATAAAATTATATGAACTTAGGATTGGACGTTTTCGTATGTCAATTGAAAAATGATTTTCATACTTTCAGGTTATTTAACGGACTTTATAAAGGCTAAGCATTTTCAAGATGGTCATAAATATATCTTCTGAGAAAAATGCGGTGTCCCCAGTAATAATCGAGACCCTAGGAAGGGACTCTAGTATCATGAGCTAACCTATGTCTTATTACTGCTTTCTTAATATACACATTTCATAGTATTTTGTTGTTCTATTTAACATTATTACAAACACGTGATAATAAATTAAGAGTATCATTGGACGTAATGTGTACTCAATATGTGATTAATGTATTCTTTGCTGGTTTCTTTCCAAACAGAAAGTAAGAAATAATAATAATAATAAAAATAATAATAGTTCACAATTTTACAATACATGGAACACGTGAATACATAAAAGATATAAACATATAATTTGTTATAACACAATTATATAATTTAAAATTTGTCGTTATAAAATTCATCAATCGTATAGCACGACTTATCTATAAGAATATTTTTTTATAGATCTAAGAAATTGTTTATCTGGCATCCTTTTTGTGTCCTCAGGCACCTGATTACATATTCTAATCCACTGATAAGTGGAGCTTTTTTGCATCTTCGTAAAACAAGTACGAGGAGGCACTAAGTGATTATTTGCGATTGCACGCGTGCCATACTGATGTTCGACAAGTTCGAACTTTTTGAAAAAATCATTATAATTGTCCCTGACAAACCTAGTACACTCAAGTATAAAAACAGATGCAAGGGTAAGTATTTTATGTTGAAAGACCACAGGTCCACAAGAATCTCTACAATTCAAATTAAACATTGCTCTCAAACAGGCGTTTTGTAATATAAATATACGATTTGCCGTTACAGAATTTCCCAAAAATATGACACCGTTTCTCAGTCTGGAATACACGGACGCATAATATACACTGAGAGCAGCTTCGACACTGACAATCCGCGATATGGTTCGTAAGATATAAAGAAACCACAATGATTCATACAGAGACGTGCTAGTTTACGACAAATTTCAAAGCATAATAAGATCTGCATATAATATGTACTCAATCTGTGATTAATATATTCTTTGCTGGCTTCTTTCCAAACATATAAGAAGAAAGATATAAAGAAACAACAAATGATGCACACCGAGACCTGCTAGTTTACGGAAAATTTCAAAGCATTATATCCATTTGGACGCTGGAATATTCTGTTGCAAGGCAGGAGTGGGAAACCACTACGGCCTTGAACAACACACAAAGATTTTTCAGATGGACATCAACTCCATTTGAATGTGCAGTAGAGAGATTTTGAATAAAACATCAGACAAAACGATTAAAATTTTCAGAAACATTCTGGCAATGTTAAAAGTAATAGAAGCTTTTAACTGGCACAGAAAATTAATTTAGAAATGCGAAGATATTTTAAATATACTATAAATGGTTAATAACACTGGGCAATAAATTTTCATTTATATACTTTTTCTTTAGTAATTATGTACAGTTTTACTTTCTCTTACAGTCATAATAATAGCAATAAAAACAAATTTACTTTGGCACGTCAGATTTTGGTCAAACCCTCTCTCTTAAAATAGTGTTGGACAGTGTAATCTATCTGTAGGTACTCTCGCATACAAAGGACTAAAGAAGCAGACTCTTGCATTGTCATTGTCATATAATCTAACCAGGAAATCGGCTTCTCAACAAACAGCACTCCAATGCTGGGGCAATTGCCCTTTGGTTTGGTGCATGTGAGATACCACACTTTTTTTAATTATACCATAGTAGATTGAGGAATTGCTCAAACAGTTTTACAGGTCACTACAGATTCAAAAAGCACTTATCTGATGAGACTAAATGTCGGTTGTCTCGGAAGATCTAAAAATGAATTCATTGAACAAAGTTCTAAGCTATATAGTTTAAGAGCCGTAAATTATTTGACCAAACCTACAATAGCAATCGCTTTCCAGCAGAGCATAGGGGTTTTCAGTAGATAGATCCATATATCAACTCAAATCAATGTGGTAATTACTGTATATGCAATTCATTCCTAGCAGTAATAAATAAACCTGAGTTGGAGATATTTTTAAAAGAACAACTTTTATGATATATATAAGAAACATGCCCTGTATGTGTCACGAATTTCTAAAATTAATTAATAAAAATAGGAGAATTATAAAATTATGTTTAACTCTTGGGTGTGAGAAGATTTATAACACCTTTATTTTTATGATAAAATTACATTTTCTAACGTGGATATGTGAAATCAGAAAATTACGTTAGAATGTGATTTATCAATCTGAAAAAAGTTGAGGGCGCTGTTCGCCTAGAGGTTTACAGTTCCGTAGATTGATGAATGAGGATAAATTAGTTTTGTTCGGAAGGGAACGCTAGGAACGTGTTCGCCACCAAAGTTCCAAATGTACTTCGATGATAAATTTCAATGCGGAACTTACTATAAAAAAAACTTTTATCTAGTTATATTACACACCATATTGATGCATTCGCTTTAAAATTGGTATCATTTAGTTTAAAAACTTCGTCTGACTGATTTAATATGGATATATTATAGACCAAAAACTGTTCTAGCGCACAAATGGCTACCTTGTACCCCGCTCTATTGTGGAGGAAGGGTAAATTTGTGTTCCTTTTTTCAGAAATTAATGAATATTTTTTAACAATATTATTTTATTCTATATGGCTAAATGGGAGGTGACTAGGGAAAATGTTCCAAAATATAAGTTTAATCATTTTTAATGATACATTTAAAATTGTGAAAATCTTTTCAGAACTCTTTTATACACTCCGAATTTGTTTCCTCTTCCCATAAATACAAAAAACCTCTCGCGAAAGCATTCTTTGCTTATTAGCAAATTAAGCTATTGTAAAGCAAAATCAGCTCTAGTCGCTGACTACTTTTCAGGAGAGAACACTCTGTTTCTCTTCGTGTTTAAATCTGCTCTTCTTTTTATAAGCGATCTAAGAGAGAGAGAGAGAGAGACCTCTTATACCGATCTTTGTAAATAAAGGCTTTCTCGGTGTCTTCGGCATTTCAAGCATAAAATAACCATCTTTGAATGTCTTAATTTTCACTCTATTCCCTTGTTGTAATTTCTAATCTGTAAAGGTTGGTTTAGAATGTTTTCCCTTGCGAGAAAAATAACAGAGGACTTAAACCATTCAAGGAAGTGTTCTAGTTCAAAAAAGAAATATTAAACAAATCATCTTTTTGAATCCTGAAGTATTCCAACCTTTTTAAGGAGGGAATCTATTGAATTCATACCTAAGACTTATAAGAAATATTCAAATTGATGGCACTGTATTTTAATAACATCCACTCAATTACTGTCAGTAATGATAAAAAAGACATTTTTGACTATTACACAATAACGATGTTAAAGGGTAGTTACCCCATACGTTTTTTGGAACTAATACTGTTAGGCTTGGGACACACGAGCGTATAAAGTAAGTACGTTGTAAGCTCCGTCATAGCCTGGGCCGCCGTTGTATAGTGTACGCCATAGCTTTGTAATGCTTGTTATCTGGATTGTGGCGGACGTATATTATACGCTCGTGTGTCCCAAGCCTTATACTTATGTTATTTCCCTGTGTTCAATTGCATGCAGGAATGTACCATACCATTATTTTGCGCACTTCGAATAAAAAGAGTGACATTATGTATAGCGATAGATTGGTTTCTGACGATAATTTATGAAAAAAGTGAAAATTTAATAAAGTCATAAATAATTACAAATATGTAGTCACAAATGTGTTCAAACTTTCAGATTTTAGCCTATGATGAGATCAGATGTAATAGAGAGCAATGTAGACTACATGCCTATGTAATGTTTGGTCCTTGCTAACGCCAGAGAATATATTACTGCTGAGTCGGCAATAGCTAACTATCTATTATTTTCAAACTCAAGCAATTCTCCTCTTCTGATTCTGCGAACATTCTTTCCATGTGAAAATTCAAGAGTTCAAGCTTATTCGAATCTTCACACTTGCATGGTCCTGATCTTCACACTTAAGTTTAGAAGAATATTCCTTGGTTTTGACTTTTGGTCTTCCTACTAAATCTTTTTCTATAATATTCATGATATGTTTCATTACCGTGCTACATAAGTGTAGAGAACGTTAACAGGGTGTAGTTGTTTGCGTATCAAGGCTGGAAAATAATGTTTTATCGAACGAGTTCGGAGATTGCGAGCCGAGGCGCGCAACCAAACGAGTTCAATAGAGACACTTTCCAGCCGTCTGTGTGCAATATTTTTTTCCAGTACCACTTACTAGACTCAATTGACTTCCATTTGTAGTATTCGAAATACAGATCACTGAATTACAGATTGTTTGACAGCTATTTCGACAACCAAATCCAGAAAAGTCCTCAACTCTGTGTAGTAAGGTGGAACTTTCGGATGTAGCAGCCCAAGATATATTTGCAATATCGTAGCACGCATTAAAGTTCACAATGCGTTAGTAATACATAGTTTTATTAAAAGGAGTTACTCAGTTCAATTTTTTAGAGGTTTTTTGAATTGTACATTGGGAGAGAAGGTATTATGACAATATGTCACAGTAAGTACCTATCGTTTCATGAATATGTACCAAATCACATGTGCAGTAGTTTTTACTACTCCCATTTTCTCGCATTTTGAATCACTGTTATCGTGGTGTTTCCTAGTATTTTTAAAGGATATTTCCTTATGGTTTTAATTATTGCGCTTGAAGATATCATTTTCGTGCTTATTCTTCCTTTGATTCCTTCCTTCTTCAAAGCTTTCAACGAGTAGGGATTATTTTAATTCTCTTAGAGACTCCTTGTTTCTTTCCGCTCTCTTTATTTCGATTGCTGTTTTGTTTAAATGTATCCTAAAAAACTTCTCTGTGACGTCTGTTATCGAAGATCTGAGCCTGGTTGTTGAGAGCAGCACAGTGTTCTTCACTAAATCGATGCATTTCTAAACTTTTCCTTAGGTTTAAGGGTATAGCGAAGCTTCGGGTTATGGAATACCTACCCTGATATTTCTAGCCACTAACATCTTTCTGACGTATTGTGCCACCCCCACTGAAATTTTGCCCAACCCGACGGAGTTCCAACCTTCGGCAGGGATTTTTTACGTGCTAAACGTCGCATTGACACGGGATCTATGCCCCTACTTCCTATTCGAGAAGGCATGCTCTGATTTTTATCCACTATTAATAATCTCGGCCTCAGCCTGTAAACCAAGGGGTGAAAGACGAGCATGCAGACCATTCAGCCGGAGACGACAGGTTTAAGGTAAAATATGATCATGTGTCTAAATATTTACATTTTACTCATTTAATAATATAATAATATGATAATATCACTTTTTTCGTTCTCCCCTACACGCACAATACTCACCAAATTTCCGTTCAATATTCTTCATGTTTACCTCCCTAAATTAGCGAATTTAAACCAAATACACGAATAGTGAATAAAATTGGTGCATTTAATAGCTTTTCCTATTTTAGAAAACTTTTCTTTTTCTCGTCTACGTCTTTTAGTTTAGATTTTTCCACCGATCTTGGAATTGAAACAATATTCCTCCATCAGATATAACTGCTTTTGTTTCACTGACGACTAAAGTTAAATATAAAGAGCTGAAGCTAATGTCCACTTGCTCTAAAATCACCAAATGGAACAAGATCATACTACTACCAACTTTTGTTATTAGGTAACTGCCTCAACATAAAGCTTTCGTGCAGCAAATTCGAGGCACGTCCAATTTCCTCCAAAATAAAATAGAAACAATCTTAACTAGGGCTTTATCATTGTATAGTGGAATCAGAAGAACACCCCACAGGAAAAAACCTGTGGGGGAGGGAGGGGTGATAATGTATACAGAGAATGTTTGTGGAGAAATTTGTTGCATTTAGTTAAAACTATCAGTGGGATTTCGAACTTATTCATTAGCTAATATGCACCGTTACTGGGACTGTATCAGCTGTTATAATTTCTAACGCCATGTTGGGGATTGTACTCAGATTATCTCAAAATATAAATCTCAGTTTAAATAAAATAAGCAGTTTTTAGTTTAGACTTTTTTGTGGGATTAAACCGATTCTTAAGGCCTCTTTTTATATTGCTATATTAAGGCATACAAACACTAGATAACATTTCAATTACATACGACACATAATACGTATATATTTCTTTAAGCATTACACTAATAAGCAAAATACGTTACAGAATTGTAGTATAGTCCAAATTTTTATTCCTTTGACTTATCCACTAGCTAAGCTTAATGTCACTTCTAACACTTTTCCATTACACAAAATGAAAATTCAACAGTCATGGAAGAGCTGCCTCAAGGTAATGAGAAGTAAATAGAAGATTACGTAGTAAGCTAAAACGATGTACCCAATTGGAGACGTGCCGCTATTTTAATCGCCTGCCGAGTCTCCAAGAGCAGTGGTTACAAGTAATAAAAACACGCCTTCAGCATTGCACAAAGTTTAATGATATTCGGGTGTACTTGATTGTAATTACGCGTGTATTACGATCCGTCTTTAAAGCTTTCGTACGTCTCAGTAATTGCAGTAGTGCCCGTTATTATTATATCCTTGTGCTAATAATTCCACATAAATCCTTTAAGAGGATGCAGTTCCAACCTATTTTAATAGAAATAAGCAATATAACCCATCTGATATTCCTTTACTACAACTCAAAACATAAAGATATGCTATTAATTTTAAATTAACCGTAATTTACTAATTCACAAGCAACTCACACACAATATTATGATCAAGTTTGAGACACCTAAATTCGAAATTCGTGAAGGCAAGCAAGCAAACAATCAGCGCCGTTGCTAAATAATTCTAGTTTGCTTACAAAACGTAAGATTAAGTTTGTACTTGTTTTGCTTCTCAGGCTACATAACATTGCAACGGAATAGAACGCAAACTCGAAGCGTTGCTTGTTTGTAATACGAATAGAATATAAGGGTGAAATGTATATGTACTACATTCGTAGTTCGCAAGTTAGAACTATGTAAATTACTGAGCTTGAATCTGGGAACATACATGAATAGCAAAGAGAAATCTCTTGATTGTTTTTCTAATTTTTAATTCATGGTATACTATATGCTCACAAACTTATAATGTTGCTTCATTTTTCTTCTGCTTGTAATGTCTCTTTGGAGCAAATTTGTTCACTAATTTTAATATTTATGAAGTAGTAGACGTGACGTCTTAAAAAAGTGCAGAAAAAGCGACCACTATCCAAAATTAAAAGAATTAAGCATATCACTTCCTCACTCAAATGACATTGCTTGTTACTTTGCAAGTACCAAGACTTTTGCAATTTTTCTTAATATTAAAAACTTCCACTTTGATCTAATTACGTCTTTCTTTACAGTAGGTGCACAATCTTTTCATCTATCATAGTATTTGCTCATAGATTCTAAACTTACTGGATGCTTAACCGAACGAGAAAGGTAAAAAGATGATACAGAAAGTTCAAAATAAATTCTTTAAATTTCTTTGTTACAAAAAATATGGAACGAATCCACCATTTGAGTCATATGGAAACATTGGAAAAGAATTTCCCATGCCTTTACTTTGTAATCGTCATAGTTTCACAATGATTTACATACTTTATAGGATATTTAATAACTACTTCGATAATGCTCACTTGATTTTGTTATTTAAATTGAATGTTCGTTTTTATAGTCTGCGGTCTGGTCCACCAATGTCAGTTGAACCTATTTTGCTTTCACCTGTATGCAGAATTTGTAAACTTTATAATTTTGTCCACAATTATGTTAAATTATTTGGTATACCTAGAGCTTTATTTCTTCGGTCTGCCAAGTCTATAACTAGATTTTCCAATGCTCAGTTGATATATACTTATTGGTCTTTGTCGAGTCCTTCAGCATCCTTACTATTTTTTTTTTTTTTAAGTGAGGCGGGAAAAACCCTCCATAGGCTTCCGGCGGGCTATGTTGCTAGGGTATATTTTTGCCGACTAAAAAACTCCCCTCCCCTCTCATTGAGCTGTTTATCTCTCCCCGGAACTGCTGCGCCATTACTTCGTAGAAGGGGGTTCTCATAGATGTTCGGGCCCTCCTATTTGTTTCTCTCTTCTTCTTGTTATCTCTTTTCCAGACATAATACCTTTGGCCATCTCCCCAGTTGCTCTACAACTGTCTTCGGACTCCAGCATGATTCGACAATATTTTGCGGTGTTAGAATACCCACTCGCTTTTGTGCCTTGGCCCTCTCCGTCCTCCACCTTGAGCAGTAGAAGAACGTGTGTTCAGCGGTGCCCTCCACTCTACAGGTATCGCACTTATCTGTTCTCCATATGCCCAACCGATAGAGGTAGGAAAAGAAACACCCGTGCCCAGTCATTAATTGCGTGATGTGGCAGGTAAGTTCTCCATGTGCTCTATTATACCAGGGTCTTATGTCACTGTTAGTTTCCGTGTCCAATTACCCTTGCCGTCGTCTATTTGCCACTCTTCTAGAATATCCTTGTATGCTTCTCCTTTCTTAGCACCTTCGGCCCTTCTGGTATCCCCGCTTTGTCTATCTAGCAACTCTATTGGAATGCATCTTGCCAACGCCAGCAGTGATCTGGTCGCCGAAGTTCTGTACGCTCTAGTAATCCCTATGGCAATCCTTCTTTATCGGCATTATTACTATCAATATTATTATTAATATTATTGTCCACATCGTAATTGTTTTCCTTGTTAATATTTTTATTCTATCATTATTAGTACTCTTTTCCGGTATGTAGTGTTAATTTCTTTAATTTGTTAGGTTTACAATACTTCATTAGTAGAGCTTCTTATTATTAAGTATTTTACTGTAGTGATTTCCATTCCTTAATGTCACTGATTGGATATTAGTATTGAGCGCTTCAATTTCACATGGGTATTTGTTATTATTAATATCACTGTTATCTTTTTAGTTTTTTCTCTTTCTGCTCTTTTATTTCTCTGAATGTTTTTAATTGTAAATATGATACATGTAATTAGGTATCTATTTATTAGATAACTAAATAAATATTATGCTAAATTGTCCAACCAATTCAACATCATATCATATGTTATCTTAAGAACATGATATTGTAGGTTGATGGTAGGTCACTAAATTTGCGTTATTAAATTAACACTAATTAATTAAATTAAAAGTATAATACAATATACAATACAAAGTAAGCGGCAATCATTATTAGCAAACGTCGTGTTTCGCCTTACCAAGGATCATCAGTGCCACTAGATGACATGTGCAATTATTCAGAGAAAGTCGCATATGCATATACTGATAACAGGTCAAGGAATATGTGTGAGAACTAAAGACTCAATTTGTGATGGTATACCTACGAAGAAGTTACAAAGGAATTGAAGGAAGTTGCTTATTATCGTATAAAACTTGCAAGTTGCTAATCTACATAAATAAAAACGTAATTCGCTTCGTTCACGTGCGGGCTGCGGGTATCACGCGAAAACTCGAAATGAGTAGTTATCGAGACGCGGGCTACTTTAGTAATCATTTTTAGCTGTGTTTAATATGCATACATGAAGTCACTAAAAGAAAAAAATGCCACTCTTCTGCCACGCCTGTCTCTATGTCCCACTATTACCTGACCGTGCAGTCACCACAGAAGAAGAGAGCAGTATTAGAGAGCGTAGTTTATTATAAAGGAGATCACAATAGATCTGAAAAGGTCGCGCTAAAGCAGACCTCTATGGCTACCCCAATTCTAATTTAAGTCTAAATTTAGTCCTCACCCCTGCAGTGCTGGTGGGTCAGCTAATAGTGTAGATACAACGTATGGGCATGCCTGAAGTGGGGTGAAGGGGAATACTTTCTCTCTCATCATCAAATAAGTTAGGGCCCTGTATTATTTGCGCGGGTAACTTTGTGATGTACAGTTCTGTTTAAGAATGTAGTTCCCTTTATTAATGATAATTATTAATTCTCAGAAATAATTGTATCACAATTTATCAATTTATTTTGATTATTAGGGGGGATGCGTAAACCGAAGCAATTCAAGCAAAATGTGGGCAGTAATGGGATTCTATATACAATATAAAGCAGTGATAAGCAACATGCTGTGCAATTTATCATTTCTAAAATTCTAGAACTTTGTAACCAGCTCCTGTGAAATTTTAATGTAACTGGCATAATTGAAATATTAAAAGTGAGTACATCAATAGAACGAATAGTGCATCAGAGAAAGAAATTGTGTGTTAGAGGAGCTCTGTATATCGATAGAATTTTATTAGATCTTGTTTTATTAAATTGAGAAGAAAAAAAAAACGTCTTTACAATGCAGCTTATACTTGCTAGATGCACTTAAGAATAAACAATACTGCCCAATAATGCGTACACTAATTTAGTTAAAGTTTGTGGTAAGTTTGTGTTGCCTGCGGACAGATTCATATCAATAATTTGCCATAAATTGGTTAGCTATGTGGTTTAGATGAACGCAGCCCAATGATCCCGTAAAAAAGATGAATCACAACACAATGACAACAAGGCGATCAGCATTAACAAATACAATTCCTAGTTCTACGATGCAAAACTTTCGAATTGTGTTTTGCATATATTTGCAACTGGTGCGGTAAGCATCAGATAAACAGACTTTCTCAACCGATGAACACGTGTAGCTGAAATACATCGGCGTAGCGATAAAAGTATTGTTTTACATCGTAGTGGATAGTAAATCGCGCGCCTTCCCGAACAAAGAGCCTATGAAGTCGACATGAACAAATCCGTTTTTTTGTCCAAAAGCCTAAACTACGCTCTTCTCTGAAAATGGTGTAACATCGTAGATAAAAAAATTACATTTTACATACATCTTAACTAGAGGTCTATCGTTTTTACGTTTTGGTGATTTTTGTGTAGAATATAAGAACTTCATTAACTGCCAAAATGTATCGAAGTCTAGATCTTGTTCACCTTAGTGGCAAACATTGGACCAACTACAACTTTGACTTTCATGGTTTAGTATTTCATCGTACTGTCACATCAGTGGTTTGTAACAGCATATGTATTTTTAATTTATACCAAATCGACAAACTCCATGCTTCAATTGCAGATATCTCAAAATTTCTTGAACTAGTCACCTTTCGGAAATATCCGCATATAGTTGTCAAGTGAACCCATCATCACATTTAGAACTTTTATATTCAATAAAAAATTTAGGACTAGTGTTTTTCAGATCCTAGCAACCCAAATTGTTTGAATCAATTAAATTATAATATAAACAAATAAACAAATATGTTCAGTTCCTATCTGCATATTATTGTAATATTATTTTCGTTTCGCAACATGTTTTGATTAAAATTAGGTAGAAAATGTCAAAGGAGTTAAAAAAGATATTCATCGACATTTTTTACCTGATGATGATCATACATTTTAATAGAAACATGTAAAATGAAAGTAACATTATAATAATATATAGTCTGCGGGTTACAACATTGGTTTATTCACCCAAATTATTAATCACAAATCCTCGGACTTCATAGATTAATTAAATTGTATCTTGAAAAACGTTCTGTTGCTGATTAATAATAAGTAGAAAACAGCGTTTAGCAAGCGTACGTGTTACTTTTTGCTATGTCATTCTTATGCGATATTTCTACTAATTTATCATGCCACAATGATTAAACATTAATTTAGATGCAGTTGATAGTGCTAAAGGTTAAATTCACCTGTTGATTTAATCACAAAAGGCTTTAATCTCAAAAAGATGTAACATAATTAAAGTACTCTCCGGAATTGATTAAAATTTAAAAATTTCTGAAAGAAGTAGCAACGGATTGAAAAGTTTTAAAAATTGGAACTAAGAATTGATAATGCAAAATCTTTAAAAGACAAAATGTTTAATGTATAAGTATGTAAAATTTGGAAATCTATGCGCAAACAATATCTAGATAATCGGTAATCTAAAAGTAAGCTGAATATAAGAAAAAACGTTTGTTTGAACAAACTCGTACCTAAATTGAATGTATTTGTTAAACTACCGGAAATAATAGATAAAAGGCAAGTTAAAATCTAAATAAGACAAACCAACAAATTGTAAAGTTAAAAAGTACACCTGGAGTGGAAACTAGTAATTTATGGTTCCGTAAACCAAGCAAAGAAATGCAACGACGAGGACATTAAATACTTTTAGTTAAGAGAAAATGACATTGTAAAATCCATTGAAATTATTAGCGTCTGTTTTAAAATTGCAGATGTTAGTGGCTCATTTGCCTAAGAAAACAGCCCTGACTAAACAGATCACCGATAAAATAGCCACCGTCAAAACAGCCCAGACAAAATAAGAATCATAGTTCAATCAACGTTCAGAATATTTTTTTTTTTTTTTTTTTTAATTAATGGCATTAAGGGATCGTAGCCCATCTGCCACATTAATTCGATACCTAACACTGTAAAAACTAAATGTTCAATTAATTTATAAAATGTCTTAAATCATTATATTACATTCATTTATGAAACCCATAAGTGATCTATATAATTCCGTATTATTAGTTCTAAGAAGCAGAACCACGGATGTTGGTAACGGCACCTTGAGTGTTACTAGCTTCTCAAACAACCTTTTCCTTTCCCATTCGTAGTTACAACACGCCAAAACAAGGTGATCTAAATCAGCTGCCTCATAACCACATGAGCAAGCTGGAGAATCAATTATGCCTAACTTATGTAAATGGGCCGGGAAATTACCATGTCCGAATTTCATTCTAGCGATAGTCGAGTAGAAATATCGAGAGACCCCCACGTTATTGTGCCAACGAGAGTGATAAATCGTTGAATGAATTTTAGCGTACTGCGTAATTTGCTGATTGTATAACGATTGCCATCTGCGTTCCCATGTTTCTTCCAAAAAATATCTTTTAAGGTTAGATGTGATTTCTGTTTCATAGATGATTTCATCTATAATTTTATCGGAAGTTACTGACGTCTTAGCTAGTGCATCTACCTTCTCGTTGGACAGGATCCCCGCATGACTTTTCACCCAAAACAATTTTAGGTGAACGTTCCGAGTTTTTAAATTAGCACATCTGGAGATTATGTCCAGCACAAGGGGGTGAACTTGTGTAAACCATTTCCGGTTTTTCAATGCATTAAGGACACTCTGGGAGTCTGACATAATCGCCACCTTGGAAAGGCCCACTTGTTCGGCATACTTAAGTGCTTCGACAACCGCCCTTGCCTCCGCGGAGAAGATGTTTAGCTTGTTACTTAACCTCCACGAATTTTCGACCCTATTAGTTTCGTCAAAAATCGCACAGCCACAACCATTATTCGATTTGGAGGCATCAGTGTAAATAATAGTAAAGTTTGCAAGGTTACTTGTAATTTCTGAATGTAGCAGTCTATCATTAATACTGTTACCAGTGAAGTTTGGTAAGAAAATTTGGATGGGGTTGATGTACTGATGGAACTCAATTGCAGGGAAACTCGGTGTTCCAATATTATAATTTAAATTTGAAATATATGTATACGTTTCTGCAAGCAAAGGAGATTTTTTCTTTTTCCAGTACGGAATTGTCAAAACTAAAATGGAGAGACGATGAATCTTATTAATAATTTCTCTGAAGTCGTAGATCTTCAATTTTATTACATATCTAGCAGCCAAATATTGCTGACGTAATTGAATAGGTGGCTCCTGTGCCTCCACATACAATGCTTCCTGTGGAGTAGACCTCATTGCACCCACACACACTCGAAGAGCTTTGTTTTGGACAATTCTCAGTCTATCCATATTCTTTTTGCTTGTATTGCCAAAGAGAACACAACCGTAATCCAGATGCGACCTAATACATGCATTGTAGAACATACGCGCCACTAAATAGTCAGCTCCCCACTTAATTTTAACAAACATTCTTAAAACGTTAATATATTTTTCGCATTTAGCCACTACCTGACCGATGTGGTATGACCAGTTTAACTTGTTATCAATGAAAAATCCTAGATACTTGACGACATGTTTAACGGCTATCACTGTGTTATCTAACTTAATATGGTCACTTGGAAGGTTTCTATGGCGCGAGAAAAAAACTACGTTCGTTTTTTCTATAGATATATCAAAACCATTTGAGAAAAGCCATTTATTTGATTGAGTCATTACTCGGGACATGTTGCTCTGAAGTTCCACAAGGGATCTTTCCGATACTGCAATACATATATCGTCTGCGTATTGGATAGATTTAACTCCTACACCTGTGATACTATGGTAATCTGCAGTATATATATTAAATAATAGTGGACTCAAAATAGAACCCTGTGCTAATCCCACATTGACCCTTCTAGGCCCAATTAAAGAATTGTTGTAAGTTCTGATATACAGTAACCGATTTGTAAAGATGTTAACTATGTTGCCCGAAATATGCTCTGGCATGCCAAACTCACAAAGTTTTTGATATAAGATGTTTAAGTCAACCGTGTTGTATGCATTCTTGAGATCAAGAAAAATTACACCTACATTTTTATTTCGGGACAGTCCTAATTGCACTTCTGTCACTAAGTCTGTTACTGCTTCGGTAGTACTCATTTGGCGTCGGAAACCATACTGTTGCATAGGAAGCACATTTTTCCTCTGCATCCACCACTCTAGTCGATTTTTAATCATGCGTTCATAGGTTTTTAATATACACGGTAACAAAGAGATTGGACGAAATGACTTGTTGTCAGCCTTCGGAATGGGTACAACTACTATTTTTTTCAATTCCTCAAATTCCGCACCATCTAACCACATTGCGTTAAATATAGATAGAATAAAATTTCGAATCTCTGACGGTAAGTGGTTAAGCATAGAATAAGGGATATTATCAAGACCTGGGGCTGTGTTTTTAGATATTCTTAAGGCTAAATTTAGTTCTGCCAACGAGAACGGTTGGCATAGAGGGTCTGCTAAATTTAAACGGTTGATTACGGGACTCTTGTTTACTACCGTCGTGGGCGCAATCGATTCCAAAAAAGAATTCGCCAATTGATCATCTATCCTCGTTTGACTATGCATGGATCGTGCGTGAAATTTTTTAATTGTTCGCCAAATCTGCCCACAAGGAGTATCTCTGTTTAGCTTAGTACAGAAATCGACCCAGCTGTGTCTCTTCTTTTTCTTTAAGTAGCGTTTACTGTAGGCTACAGCCTCTTGCACTTTTATGTAATTCTCAAAGGAGGGATCTCTTTTGTACTGTTTCAAAAACTTCTTTCGCTCTTCAACTACTCTTGTACATCCCTCATCCCACCAAGGAGGGGATGGCCTTCCACGAGGTTTAAATGGTCTTTTCCGTTTAAAACACCTATCGCCTGCCTGCTCCAAAAACTCGTACAAGAATCTTAATCTCTCCGCCGCTGTAAGTTGTTGTGTATCCCGGGGAAAATGCAACCTACAATACTCAGCGAATGAACGAAGGCTCTCATTTTCAATTTTCCATCTAGTCGTAGGGAATATGGTGGTGATATCTGACAATCCCAGATTCATAGTTATATGTATCGGAAAGTGATCTGAAGTGTAAGTATCATCTATAACAGCCCAGTCGACGCTGACAGCCACTTCCGGTGAAACCAAGGATACATCAATAGCTGAAACGCACTGGTTTGGCCTGCTAAGTCTAGTAGCACTCCCATCATTCAGAAATACCAACTGATGTTCTTCTATTACTTTAAGAAGTATATTACCGTCATTATCTATTTTGGAAGAACCAAGGGCGGTGTGATGCGCATTGACATCCCCACACAAAATAAAGGGTGACTTAATTTGTGTCAGCAACTGACCATAGTCCTGATAACTCAAACCCGTCCGTGAGGGTCTATAAACACACACCATTGATAAATTGATGTGCGAAAGAAATACACCGCAAATATTAAAATTTTCCGGGACACAAGAAAAAGTAAGTGGCTTGAAACTCAACGACTTATTGATTAAAATGGCTGTACCGCCATAACCGTCTTCACGGTCATCTCTATGTACGTTAAAGTTTTTGAAATATACTTCATCTGATTCTTTATACCAGGTTTCACAAATCAGTACGACATCTGCGTTAAAATCGACAATAAGCTTATCCAGACTAATACGTTTTGCTTTTGCCGACTGAGCGTTCCACTGAATAATATTTAAAGTTTGTTGAGCCATGGAGAATATATATAATAAATAAAAGATATCAAAAAGCAAGGAATAAACAAGATTAAAGAAGACAAAAAAAAAGAATAATAATGATAGCTCTATGGTGTTTTAGACCTCGAGGATATCAGAAAAATCACCTTGCGATGTTGTGCTCCCAGTGTCCTCCTGTGATAAAGTTTCTTGGTAATTTTCGGGATCAAGAGCTTTTTTCACCTTTTTGATAAGTCGCTTAATACGGGATTTAAGATTATTTGTTTTAACTATTCGTACAACCTGAATCAGTAAATCCACCAGAGAGTCCATATCATCGGTATATAATTTGGCAACTGACAAGACGTCTTGCTTGCCCTTTACCTCCTCTAGGAAATTACAGAAATTATGGAAGTCTATAACTTCCACCTTATCAGAGAAAATATCTTTAAACTCAGAATACAGAACATTGCTATCCGTCTCCGTCGCGCAAATCTGTCTCTTCTTTTTAATTTTTGGTTTTATAAAGTTATCTTTATCCTTTAATGAGAGTAACGATTGAGGATCAGATTCCTCAGCTGAAAATAAAGTGGATTCTGAATCTGTAGGAGTGGACGGTGGTGCCTGACGCTTTTTAGAAGGCAGAGTAGTATTTAAGACCTCTGCAACTTGGTCCACCGATGCCCGCTGCACTCCCTCCCCCAAGGCCGATACCAGAGGGCAGGAGTCTCTGAGCAATGGCTCGGTCCTTATATCCGTTGTTTCCTCTGTTACGCTACTATCGGTATTTGATGGGCATTTAGATGCGATATGCCCTACTTTTTTGCATTGAAAGCATCGTATCTCGTCAGTTGTTAGGAATACTCTGAAAGCATTTCCCTGAAAGTAGATTAGTAATGAGTCCGGTAATTGCTCGTGTTCATCGAAAACTACATACACTTGTCGCCGAAAACTAAGTATATGATTGTAACCCTGTTTCGATATACCCGCTCCAATAAATTTCACGGGCGATACAATTTTCAGTCCTATTTGTTTTAATTCTTTTTCCACAATTTCGTGTGGTAGAGATGGGGAAACATTTGAGAGGATAATACGTTTGGCAGGAGAGATTAATCTACGAGCTGGAATGAAGGTGTTGTTCAATTTTATACCTCCATGAGTAGACATGAAAGATTCAACTATCTCTTTCGAAGACAAATAGATGCATATCCTATTGTTAGAAACTCGAGATGCAAAGATTATATTTTTCGGGTTCAAAACTTCTCCTACACCAATAATGTAGTCGTTTTTAGCTGAATTATCAATAGCGTCAAAAATTATAGCCTGATTTCTCTCAGGAAACGAAAATTTAGCAGCAGAGCCGCTTTTAAGTACATTAGCAAAGGACTGTGAATTATTAGTCTCAGTACAAATGGATTCAACAACGGTACGATCACTTGACTCATCCAGGACACCTCCGGCAATAGAAGTGCCTGCGACAGCGTTAATAGAAGTATGAGAAGACATTTCGTGGCGGTAGAGGCGACGGCCTCTACCGAAACTTGCGTCCCCACGCCCGCACTGCGTGCGTGGTTGCGCGTCAAAGACAACGGGTCAAAGTCCAAACGAAAACGAAAAATGAAAATAACTACTAAAGAAACAGAAAATTAAATAGCAAATAAAGACATTTAGGATCAAAACTTATCAGATTTAATCCTTAGGTATCTTCTACTTTCGCTGAGAGTAACAACTACCAGAAAACTGTTAATAATCACCATTAAAACAAGGAGAGATCAGCGCACAAATAAACACGTGCTTCTCACTCGCTTGATAAAACGAGACTGGTTCAGAATATTATTTGTTAAAGATGAACATAACTGTCGAGAGAAAACCCTCGAAATAAAAAACGCAAGTGTATAAAATTATATTATAATGAATAGATATATATTTTACATTATTGTGAACGTAAAGTTTTTTTCCATATGAAAAGACAATCTTTCGTTGTAAGTATAACAAAAAGGTCGACCCATTAACCGATCCATCACCAATTTGACAATTTGACCAATTATTTGACAAAAACGGCATTCATGAAATAGGTCAACTATGATGCCGTGTGTGTATCTCTTCATTATCATTAAATTAAATTTACCTATTAAAATTTGTAATGCTGTTTTGTCGAGTTACCTAGTGGTTTACATATTCCCCACTGCAGACGGCAAACACTATTGGTATTTGTAGCATAGTATAATAACACTTAAAGAATCAAAAACATGGTCTGCAAATATAGAGTGGTGCAAAATCCTGTGCGGTTATTTTCAGTGTGTTGTTGTGCTTATGTTGCTGTACACGTTTTCTTAAATTTTGGAAGCTCTGAACAACTTAATTTTTTTTTTTACAGTTAATTTTACAAACTAAATTCAATACATTTATATTGTATATACTGTATATTATTAAAGTGTTTGCATTGTTCAATCTAGGGTATAGGTACGTTTTAGAGTCGAATTTACTATTGTTCTTATTATTAATAAAACGAATCGCTTATTTTCTCATTTACATAACCTAGTCGCTTGTGCTTTTGTAGGTACCACTATACATCTCATTATAATGCAGCCCTCCTTCAATTTGCTTTTGCACACACTGCAAGTTTCTTCACTTAGGAAACTTTACATCCAGCGAGTACGAGCAAAGATAAAAGATAAGGGAAATAAAACCGGCTCTACTTCTGACGCGTAAAATATCTTGTCGCAGGTATCTTTTGCTTCTTAGCAAACTTTAAAGCGATCTACAAAGTTTACAAGTGCAAGATTCTGGAGAATCTACCAGCCAGATTTTCTATAGTCGACGCTGTTCGGATGAGAAGTTTTAGTACCAAGCTGTTGCATGCCTTAGTAACCATAAAGAACCTTGCAAACTTTCTGTACGTCACTACTGACTAGTGCGCGTTCTGGTATTTATTAAAATATATATTTTGGAAGTACAGCACTGTAATTGTTTACTTGTACCGGTGGTTGGTTATAATAAAAAAATTTGCGTCGTTCTGGGTAGATTGTAAGTTATCGGCTTTTGAAGCTGTTGCACAATATTAATTTAATATATTTGTAGCACCTAGATTTCATAAGGATTTGGTATTAGCGCTAAATTATGGACGAATTCGTATCACAAAATCACTCTAAAAGTACTCATATATCACCAAATTTATAAAAGAATAGCAGTTTACAGAAGTTATAAGTTCTATCAAAACGGGAAAAAGTCATACTTGATCGTAAAACATTAGTAATATGAAACCTACTCTTTATTAGTAAACAACAGTCTATTTTAAGGAGCTAGCACAGGCACCTGAACTGAGACAACATATAAAGTGTTTACTTAAATCCAAGCATCTCAACGGAATTTGCCAAATCAATTCCATTCAGATTAATATACTAGTACACTGCAAAAAATTACAGTAATTTTACTGTGTAAATCGGGAATATTACATGTAATAACGTTGTGAATTTACTACGATAAATCATGTAAAACTTTTTTTACATAAATTCACAACGTTATTACATGTAATATTCCCGATTTACACAGTAAAATTACTGTAATTTTTTGCAGTGTACACATCACGTAGTAGTAACCGCTATTTATATTTTCGTGAAAAAGTGTTCTCTACAATTGAAATTTTATGAACACTATTTTAAATATAGTGTTTGGAAATAAATCAAATATATACGGCGCGAAAATGTAATTTAGTACACCAGAATAATAAATTAATGTTTTTGTACCTTCCATGTTCTCTTTTTGTCATCATGTGTCGTATAGATTTTATATACCTATACAGAGGTTACGAAATTCGCGGACACGGACTATGGGATGTCATTTAGCATAAAAAACTAAAACAAACGTTACTTTGCCATATTTTACTCTGACTAAAATCTTTTTTTTTATTTAAACTGCACTTTGACTTCACGTATTAACACTAACGACATGAACGACGGCGACGCTTCAAAGACATAATGGGTCTCTTGATGCATGCGCACGTCAAAAACTGCGCCCAATTACATAAATGGTGGCCTAAGTTTACTGTAATTATGTGATCTTAAGGAAACCAAAAATTATGTGATTTTATGGAAATATAGTAAAAGTCGTATTAAATTTCTGTATATTTTCACATTTTTTTTTATGTGAAATAAGAACACATAGGTACCCTAACTTGTAAAACTTCATTCACGCGACATGTGTTTCTTTTGTAAACTTTATTTCTTTTTTTATAGTGTGTTGGCCACTTTTTTTGTCTGATAACCGCAACACCGTCTTTTCCTATTTATGAATTTATAGAAACGATACATTACTCTATTTCACATGATGATTTGCTATGTAGAATAAGACACTTTGGTGTTATCAACATAACAAACAGAAAGGAATGCTTTTTGTCAGGAAAACACTCATGACTCGTATTAATCCTTGTTGATGAAATTAACTTAGAGTAACTAAGGCACACAGGTTCAAATTTTATTTAAGTGCCTACAAAATAAAACCATGAAAAGAAAAAAAGTTGCGAATATCTGGCCTCGAACAGAGCTTCAAATTTTGTGTCTATTTTTTCTAGCTCTATGAATACTATCCTTCCTTTTGTGAACGCTCCTAATAAATTGATAAGTGAATTTTCTTCCTCAATCTTTTTTGATCGATCATAGATCACACTTACATAAACTTATTGAACTTTTATATAATAAGATTTGTTTTCTTTTCACTAGCAATCCATTAAAGATATGCCTTGCATGTACCCTAATAAATTGAATTCAATATTAAAAAAACAACATTCCCTGAATTTACAGCCACTTGCACAAAATCGGATCCATCACCATTAAAACCAATTACCATTCGCTTGGAGCCAATTCCTAGCGCAATCTCCTCCACCTATTCCAGTATCAATACCGAAGCACTCAACTTCAAACCAACTTAATCGCGCCACCAAAATTTGCATAGCTCAATGGTATACTCCGTGCGACGGACGGGTAATTTGCATCCATCCATTAATACGGGAGAGCAACTATTTTAACTCACAGCAGTAGAACATCACACCGTTGCATCACACTGCGACTTATCCATAATAATATGCATGGCCATGCATACGGGGTATTTCCGGAAGGCGAAACCGCGCCGAGAAATTAATTAAGGCGGATTGAATAAGCCGGACATAAATTATTCTGGACGAGTTACAATTCGCGCCAGTGAGAACGCATGGCCGAAGAAAAACAGCCGGTGGTTCGCGTCGCTGTTGCATTATTAAATTGGAAGCTTGGAAAACTACGAGAAAGCTACAACAAGGAAGAGAAGAAAAAAAGAGTAGGAACATTGAACCGCGCGTTTATTAATTTTGGAAGTTTCCTTGAAGAAGAAAACCTGAGATAGGAGCGTGCGGTTAAAGGAAGATTGTATTGTTTTCGTATCGGATACCTGTTATTTCAAAGCGGTAATAACGATGTGCTATTCCCAAAGTAAATAGCTAAATATCCATCAGCAATTCGTGGTTTGAATATTGCATTGCGCAAACCTCCATTTTTAAAAATCGTGTATTCAGATTTTCCCCATTCGTATAACTGACACCTATGAAGTTATGTTAGTATTTAATATTTATTTTCTTACTAAATAGTTCTTTATGGCAATTTGTAGGTAGCAATAGCAGGGTAACTCATAACATTCATTATATGACGTTCTTTACTTAAGAACAGTTTCCCTTTTAATTCTAAATTAGCTTCTTAATGGAAAGACGTATTCCAGTTTATAAGTGAAAGGGTGCTAGGCTTTGATAGATAAAAAATTGATACGATAATTCTAATCAACGTGAATAAATTGATTTCAAATATTAACGAAGTTCCAACAAGCTCTAATTGGAAACCCAAGAACTTACTGTCGCACAACATACTCTAAATATGGTTTAACATAAAGTAATTTTATTACCAAATAATAACTGTTGATGATTAATTTCAGTTTTGCATGAGGATTTTAATATAATGGTTCTCATATAGGACTACACAAAATATTTGTCAGTATTTCACAGGCTTAAAATTGATTTCTTCTACATTTTCAATTGATGAGCGAAGCCAAGGTATTGCAACCTAATGATGTTAGGAAATCATTGGTCAACAAGTTAAACACAAGCGGTTCTAATGTAGAATCTTGTGGTATGCTTGTAACAGCTGCTAAACATATCGGTATAATATACATAGCATGTATATATTCCTTTCAAGTAGGATGTAATAAGTTCAATTAACCCAGTTGAAAATCTAAAGCATATGGATTTTAAAAGCAGCAAAACATGCTCTACTACATCGAATGTTTTCAGAAGTTTATATATATAACATATATTACCTATCTATTGCCGAAAGCTCAACATTTGTTGTGTAGTTGCACTTAGATCAGTGACATGTTCTAGAAAAAAAAAAAAAATGCTGATGCTGAGATAAAAATGGTTTGGCATTTTGTAAGATTGTAGGGGTTAAAATGTATTTAAAACCCTGCAAAATTGAATGAAACGCGTATAAGATGCTTGACCATATTAGGCACTAAATATTGTTGTTATTGGATGAATTTTCCATAATTTGGGAAGGTCGTTTGACGGACATATTGGTGAAAAATATTGAGCGAAGGCTTAGTACAATTATTAACCAAAAAATAAATCAGAAGTTAATTATGAATTTAATAAGAAACAATTGCTGATATCACAAAGTGTGTTATTATATTTCAAAGTTTGTTTAAAATAAGCAGGCTTTTATAAAGAAGAAATGAAACTCAATCTTCATTGCAAAAATAATAATCACAAAAATTATCTAAGCTTTTGTGGACCTTTGTAACTTTTCTTTTCGTTTAAATGTACTAAATAATGTAATGTTCATGTATTGTTCAAAGATTGCTTTGATATAAGTTTTATTACCACATGAACCTTAAACAATTTATAAGTACCAACAACTTTGGTGAAAGTTAAGAGACCGTTGTCAGATTATGTCTGGTTGAAGTGCTGCATGAAGAGCAAACAACATTGTCATCCTAATATCTGTAATGCAAACCTGTCAGAGATAACGACGCTGTCCCAATACATGTTTTACCTATTATATTAGCAGATCCTAAATCTGTAAACGTACCAGTAACCAGAAATCTACGCACCTGGTTAAAAAATCAATTTCCCGCTAAAACTGCTAATAGAGCACTATAATACTCAACCCATGAATTATAGCCTTGAACTGACTGCTCCACTGGTATTCTCTTGCGCAGATCTTTTTATAGCATTTAACAACTTTAAAAAAAAATCAACACTCAAAGAAGCAAATTTTCTATAATAATGTTAGATAATTTTTGGTTTAAAGAAAAATGTCAGAATATATGAGTCACTTATATATAGGATAAAATTAGATAAGAAACATGGTCACTGGTCCTAAAGTAAAATGTATCCGTTTACATAACTACCTCTGAATATATTTAACTTGAATAACGAATTGGCGTTGGGAAGCTGCGTTTTCTTTAATAGAACAGAATTGGTGTAAAATAACTGTTTTAATTTGTATGTTCTGGTACAAAATGGTATTGTTTTACAACTACTTTTGGCCTTTCAGTACAAGCTACAACACAATAAATCCAGATTTCATAGTAAAACCATAAAAACGATTAAGACGCAATATAATATAGCCTTATATCTTGTAACTAAAAAGGTTGTTACTCATAAATAATTGAGGTGTAAAGATACCTCTGGTCCAAATAGTTGAAAAAAGAACAACTGAAGAACTCAATGACTTTTGTTTACTATAAGAGGTATTTTAACTGTATTCCCTGTTACTCGCTCCCCAATGCAATACGAACATCGCAAGTTTTTTTTTGCGTACGTGCATCGCATTCTATAAACACACACACCATGTTACAAATACCCTTTTAAAAAAGTTAATTACCTACATTAAATTTAGACAGAAGCAATCAAACAACCTCACCACCAAATTAGCTCCTTTGTTCTCGACAAAGATCTGTGGGTGTTCATGTAATAATTAAGTAAACGAACCGACAGTTCATGTTTAATACTACGAAACCTAAATTAGTTAACTGCGAGTAGTTCCGCGATGCAGTTGATTGTTGATTAGGTAAATTAATTAGCGCTGCCAATTCATTTATAATAATGCTTTAGACAATTTGGTAAAAGAGGTTAAAAATTCAATTTGTAATACATAAGTTCTATACTGCGACGTTGCTATAAATTCGGAGGACTCACACACACGTTTTAATAAGGTGTAAATAACCTAGAGATACATACATAATCCTCCTTTAAAGTTTAGTGCAAATAGAGTTGCAGAAACAACAATTTATGACAGTATTACAAAAATGCAGGTACATATTTTGTTTTCTAAATTTTAGGTTTTATATAATCTAAAGCTTAATACGTCCTGAACCATATCAAGAATCGCTGTTTGTTTTCACAAATGAAAAATTCTATTTTGTAATGAATTTAATGTGTGTGTCAAATAATTATTGTGTTTAAAGGAGTTAAAATTTTACTAAACATGTATTATACTTATCCATCATTTATAGTTTACGAGAGAATTAGTGTTTTATGAAAATTTACATAAAATTACTTAAATGGTTTCTGTTTTCAGTTGCCATGATTATATAGCCATAGCAACTGTGAAGATAAATCATTTGCATAAGTTTCAAACGATTAGCAAATGTGCTTCTTGTAATGATTCTTATATTATTCACCTTTTTTCGCTATTTCTTTCAAACTATTTGATTTTGTTATATCTGTCAGTTGGTTGACAGAAGTAAACAAAGTACAAATTATACTCACAATCAGTGACAGATATAAGAAAACCAAATAGTCTGAAAGAAATAGCAAAAAAGGGTGAATAATATATGAATGTTTACAAGAAACACATTTGCTAATCCTGTGATACTTGTGCAAATGATTTTTTTTTCACAGTTACTATGGCTATATAACCATGACAACTGAAAACAAAAACCATTTAAGCAGTTTTATGTAAATTTTCATAAAACACTGATTATCTCGTAAATTATAAATGATGGGTACAGCACATGCTTGGTCAAATTGTCGCTCCTATAGCACAATAAGATTCCATAAAAAGATAGAGGCTGTTTCATTTAAAAACAAATCAACAAGTTTCTAGCAATTAGAGTTCTTCTAATGCAACTAGCGTTTACGATCACACAGTATAAAAATTATAAGTTCTAATATCCTCTTAAGGTGCAGATATCCTTAGGCTGCAACAATACAGAAGCTGATTGTTTAAATTTAAACCGTTTGGAAAATAATTTTTAAGGAAAATTGAGAATACTTGGAGGACTAAGCCATTTGTGGAAAAATTTTCCTAACAAAAAATTTAATGTGGAATACAATAAGCTGCTTGTATGTGTTCCATAAAAAAAAATATCTTATTATTCCTGACAAGTTTACCGATCACTCAGTGTACGTAAAAATATTTTCAAATTGTAAAGCTTTTACATATTCCAATTATCAACATTTTTGCTCAGCTAACAGTTATCTAGTAAATGAACTTTGTCATTTAAAAAACTCATCTTGTATTTACCCGGTCTAACTTGAAAAAGTTTTTCTGGAAAACTGCTGTTTCAAACATTTAGAACGTTTCGTAGCTAGACTAAACATCTAAAACAAAAGATGCTTAAAGGCGCGCATTCTATTCGAAACTAAAGCTCTATTAGAATAATTACAATTATTTTTGGAGCTCCTCTTTTAAATTAACATTGTGAATACCAAAGAATAATAAATTAAAACACGTTTCTTGTGCATTTTGATAAATCTAGAATCCGCTGTATACGTAATTGGTATATTTAGATTAGAGCTGCGCATTTTGTGAATTATTTCGGCCCGGCCTGGCCCGGTCCGGCCCGCTCTTTTCTAAACCCAGCCCGGCCAGTCGCGTTTGCCAGCTCAGCCCGCCCAAGGAAAACTTTAGGAAAACTGCTTTAATGTAAAGAATTAAATTTTTTATGTGCAACTGCAAATATCTGGTCGCTTAATAGTAGAATAGGATTGACAATTTATATAATATTTGTCATTTTCAATAAGCATATGAATTTCATTTTATTATAAAAAGAATATAGCTTTTTCGGTATGAAGTTAAAAGTGTACTTAGGACATATACTTAAAGGTGTACATATAATAGGTATTCATATTCACTATGTTTGCCAAATATTAAAATTTGGTAAGAAGTACAAATTTCAAAAATAATGTTCATAGATAAACGCATGAAATAGATAAATTTCTTTATGAATGAAATTTATTTTCTCGATATACAAAATACAAATGTAATATACAAAAAATTTAATTTTCCAAGTATAAAATGGTCGTGTGTCAGATTTTAAAATGCGTGTTCGTAAAATTTTAAAGTTTGTCTATTTATTAAATAATAAAATAAGAAACAGTGCAAACCAGTACTAGATGTATGTTAAAGAAACACATTTGAAGAAAACTTTAACGTTAAAGCTATCTGACAAAAACAGAAAAATGATTAAAATTACTATTTGTAATTAAGAAATGAACAGCAGCAGTATCAAGAGCTTGACCAGGTAGCAACTATCTATGGAGACGTACGTACCAAAATAAAAACGTAAAAAAAACGTTTATTGACTTATAAACCCAATTATTGAATATCATTTTATTCGAATTGCACCTATATATGTATTTTACGTTAATCAATGTAGCCGAGCGTGCTTGACGGGCCGAGCTAGCTTTATAAAAAAAAGCTTCACTCGGCCCACATCTGAAATTTCTTGGCCCGGCCTGGCCCGTTCGCACCTCTAATTTAGACGTCCACATTAGGCAACAAATGATACTACATAACACTTAATTAAGTATATGGCAGTTTAAACTGAGTTTAATTTCGCGTCTATTTACCTAAAGTACAGTGTCTTCGCTCCTAGCGCAAAATATATAATGTGGGTGGTGGTATCAAGGGTGGGGGGTGCAGGGTGAAGAATAAAGGACTCCCGGTTAGATGTGAAGCCGTCGCAAAGGACGCCGGAAATTAACGTTAATTTCTCACCTCGGTTGATAATCCGGAACTTTCCAAGATTTCAGTTGGGATAGGCGAGTGTCTGGCACCTGGAGGTCTAATGGAAATTCCGGCATCCAGACAGTGAAACGGGCTAGGCCCGTATACGTTCCGTATTTCACTAGGACCGATCCGTTTACCGATCCCCTCGCCTCGCTGCCGTCCACGTAAACGCTACTGCACGACGAAGACACCTAAAACACAGAGGCACATAAGTAAGTAAGGTGGCAAGGTGGGCGGTAGAGGCGGCGGTTGAAGTGTAGGGCGTCGCAAAATGAGAAGGGACGGCTGGGCGATAAATTACGCGAGAGAGGCGGTCTCGGAACGACACTCGACGCGGCAGGGGTTATGTCATGGGCGGGTGAAAGCAGAATCTGTCGCTTTTTGCGCTCCCGGATGTCGCTTAAATTGGATGAATGACTGGTCAGGTCTCGCGGCTTCTCCCTGGTGAGCTAAAACATCCACGCTAAAACATAACGATGTCTCGACATCGTTAAATATGTAAAAGAAGTTACGTTAGTGATAAAGATAGGATCACTGTTACTCTTTTCTGTCAGCGAAAAAAGCAAGGAGAGAGTCACTACTAGTTTCTGTTTTCGTTTCTTTCTAAAATATTCCGCGTCCTGCAAGTGAACTCCAATCTATAAATGCTCATTTGCCAATGTTGTTTGCTCTTACTAAAGATATGATTGGCTTATATTTCATTATTAAAGGAGGTTCGGATACATAAAAGGTGACTAGATTAAATTCCTTTCGGAGAACGTTAATGAAAAACGGACGATCGCCGATAATCGTCTATAACTGTTATCTGTACCACCGCAATAGTACAAATTCGGTACTTGCGTGCTCGCACGGCAGGTGGAGCGGTACGTTAAATAATAGTTGTATTACACAAATGAGGGAACGCTAAATATAGAAAAACATATTTACAATTCACAAAACTAAGAGTCTGCTAAGGAAAACCATGACTGATTGTGAGATCTTTGTATTCAAGTTTGTCTGCCAATCGATTCATATTCAGAAAAACTGTAACAGTTATGCCTAATTAGATACTATTTTAATTTATTTTTGAAAGCCGAGATACTAGTCGACCCCCAGATGCCCAAATGGGAGGTCATTAAAGATTTTGGAACCCGCGATAATTGCTAACTTTTAATAATAATAATAATTTTATTGGCAATGCGATCTGCAAAAGCAAATACAGGGTGCGGCAAAATGATCTGACGGTTTTCGCTGCCGCGCTCTCGAACGAGTTAGTGGTGGGGGGTGGTGGGGATAGCGGCGTTCAAAAGCCGACACGTGGATATTTTTAGTAGCCATGGAGCAGTGGTCGGGTGAGCACCGCGCGTTTGTTGTCGAAGCGTTTTTTAAAAGTGGCGATTCCTGTGTTCCTGTTCAGCGGCAATTCCGTAGGCGTTTCAATGTGGGTCCAAGAGGAGAAGTCCCAACTCGAAACACCATTTTGCTGTGGGTGAGGAATTTCAGAGTTACCGGTTCAACATTGAAACGGAAGTCGACAGGCCGCCCAAGGTCAGCCCGGACGCCGGAGAACGTCGAGAGAGTAAGAGAAGCTGTGGAAGGCAGTCCTCGTCGGCCGGCTCGTAAACAAGCTGCAGCTCTGCACATGTCTGACCCCTCAGTAAGAAGAATTTTGCGGTTCGACCTGCACTTTCATCCTTACAAAATGGCTATTGTGCAGCAGTTGAAGCCTAGTGACTATGCAAAACGCCAGGCGTTTTGCGAGCAAATGATTGATTTGAAGACAGATGACAAAATTCTTATTATGACCGACGAAGCGCATTTTCATCTGGATGGTCATGTGAACAAACAGAACTTCCGTTATTGGTCTGCTATGAATCCAGAAGAACTGCATGAACGTCCACTTCATAGCCCGAAGATCACTGTGTGGTGTGGTGTAACCAAAGCTTGCGTCATTGGTCCATACTTTTTTGAAGAGGATGGTCGAACCATTACTGTCAATTCGCAACGTTATCTGTCGATGTTGGAAAACTTCCTGATCCCTGAACTTCGCAGATATCACTTAGTCCGCAACAGAATTTGGTTCCAGCAGGACGGGGCAACTGCCCATACAGCCAATGAGGTGATGGAATTACTAAGAAGTAAGTTCCGTGGACGAGTCATCTCGCGTTTCGGGGACATTGCGTGGCCAGCTCGCTCCCCTGATCTCAGCATTTGTGATTTTTTCTTGTGGGGACACCTTAAAGCAAGAGTTTACGCAAACAAACCCCGCACATTGGGTGACCTTAAGGAAGCCATACGGCAAGAAATTGCCAACCTGTCTCCCGCAATGCTAAGGAAGGTGTTCGAAAATTTCACCGCAAGAGTGGAAGAATGCATGGCCCAAGAAGGACATCATTTAAAAGACGTCATCTTCAAGTCTCAAACGGATGAAATTGGCTCTTCTTGAAGTATTTTTGTTAATTTACATAAATACCAATCTGTAATATGCAATAAAACACATTGTATCTTTTTAAACGTTTGAATTGTTTTTATTTAAAAACCGTCAGATCTTTTTGCCGCTCCCTGTATATGCTTTGGCAATTTTACAGCAATTCATGTAACACCATGATACAAACAAATAAAAAAAAGAAAAGTGTAAAAGTAGTTATTACACTAGGCATGAAACTCATCCACGCTATACTTAATAGCATTTCTCCAAGAGGTGCCTCCTCAACTCTCTCTTAAAGGCCCCCAGACTACACGCCCGCCTCACATCCATTGCCAATCTATTATAAATTTTCACACAATTATAGCGAGGAGATCGTTCAAATAATGCGGTATTATGACCAGGTACACTGAGGTTATCAGCACCAAGTGTACTGCAAATAGAATTGTTGTAGAATTTAGTAGTATGATACCGTTTATTTTGTAATATTCTGCTACTGTTTCTAGTTTTATAATTATGTATATTAGCATGCGTTCTTAATTTGCCCTTGTGTTGAAATTTGTATGTCAACAGTTTATATAAGCATAACGAAAACAATGTTAGTAAATTTTGGGTTTGGAATAGTTCTCTGCACGAATCACGATAACTTAAGCCGAATATCAGTCTTACTATGTGCTTTTGTAATACAAAGCAGGTGCACATCCCTTGCCTGATGCCAGACAATGATATTATAGGAAATCACATTGTACACATTCGCATAGTTAACATCCAACAATGATGCAACCGACAACATTTCTATGAGGGTATCTATCATAAAATACGCCTTCCGAAGTCTGCCGCACAGGAAATCGATATGATAGGGGGATCACGATTGCAGTCAAGCACCGTGCCTAATAGATTACACTCTTCAAAGATGGAGATTCTTTGTTTGTTAAATACAAAATTAACAATTGACAGGTTTTTAAATTTTCTGGTGGTTTTTTATGATTAATATAATTATTTATTAATTTATTAATAACTTTCCAATACTGTGTTTACCTTCATTTTAAGAGAGTTACTGCATTTGTTTGATACAACTATGCCATAGTTATCAGCACAACGATACGCTTTACCAAAAGGAATATATTCAGGAAAAGCATTTATAAAAAGTAGAAAAACTAAAGGCCCCAAAACGCTACTCTGCGGTTTCCCCATATTAGTATTGAATTCTCTCGATCTGACACACCCACAATTACAGTCAGTCTTCTCTGACGCAAAAACGTTACCACCCAATCATTCATTCTACCCCTTATAGCCAGATTAAAGGATTTAGTTGCAATAAAAGAAATATTAGCAGAATCAAATGCCTTGGTTAGATCAAATAAAATGTGCATTACATATTCACCCACATCCATTCTATCATGATATGTTGAATACACTCCACAGTCTCCGTTTCTGTTGAAAAGCCTTCCCTAAAGCGATGTTGACTTGGTGTAATCAAGTTATACTTATTTAGAAAACAGGAATTTTCTAGTAATTTTTTCAAAGATCTTAGGAAAAACACTTATTATTGATATCTGTATCCTGTAATTTTCAATTTGGAGGGTGTCGCCTCCTTTTAAGACGGAGACAACTGCAGAGACTTTCAGCTGTCAGAAAATTTTCCAGTTTCAATAGATATATTGAGCTGGGTGTTTAGAAATTTCTAGAGAAGTCGGAATCTCATCAAGAACCGTAGACTTTGCATTAGATAAACTCAATATAGTATTATATATAATACAAATATAAGTTATTTGTTCAAGAAATTATTTCCAGTAATTGGGTTTTGGAACCTTTGGTGTAACAATAACTATCACACTGACAAAAGTCAATGCTAGGTTTTTCCACTATCACCAAACAACAATGCACAATCTCTCGACGCGCGTTTCGCTAACCAAGTTAGCATCATCAGGAGATGATTAATAGTAAAGTAAAATTATTAAAACTACGATAATATATACAACAACGTTCCTGTACAGGCGCATTTTTAACGGGGAGGGGATGCGAGCCAACCCTCCGTTAAAAAAATCGTCGGTTCCAAGATTTACTCTAATTACCTATGTCGTAAAAGTATACGATCTTTAGAAAGGTCGGTAGAATGACTATATAAGGAAACATCTGTGCAAACAAGTGTTATACTAGGCACTTACCCGTCTAGTAATCTATACAATACACTTTCTGGAATTGGCCCATTGTCGGCATTCATATTGACCTTGCGTTTGGCGATTTCTACACTTTCATACGCATCTAATTTATAACTCTTGTTTACATTCTTTAGTAATTTCAAATTTTCTACGCTAATTCTATGATTGTTGTTAAAAGCATGGTGGGCAACGCTTGATTTTTCTAAACGTCCATACTTTAAATGTGCCATGTGTTCTTTAAATCTCGTTAAAATTGATCGTTTTGTTTGCCCAACATATTCTAAATTACAATCTTTACAACTAATAGCATATATCCCTGATTTTTCTAATGTTTCTATAGTATCCTTAGGGTTCCCAAGAATTCTTTGCAGTTTGTTTCCTGAATTATACACTAAACTGATGTTAACCTTTTTAAAAATCTTACTTAAACCGCGCGTAATTCTTGGTTCATACGGTATAGATAACATTTTAGGTTTCTCTACCTCGGTCGCTAAACAACTTGTGTCCTGAATTAATTTTTTAAATTTAATTTTATTAATTAACTTATCTACTAGCTGCGCATCGTAACCATTAACACTAGCTATCTCCTTAATCACTCTCTTCTCCTTTTCAAACCGTTCTGTACTTAAAGGGAAATTTAATAATCTGTTTACTAAGAAATTAAAACTGGCTGTTTTATGTTGAGGACAATGGTGAGAGTCGTTATGGATATACCTATACGTTGTCGTTGGTTTTCTATACACGTCGAATTCTAAGCCATGCGTTCCGTTTCTCAACACTAACACATCCAGGAACGGGAGTGACTTATTATTCTCCAGCTCATACGTGAAATTAACAGAAGGGAATTTGCCGTTTAATTTATCAATAAATTCTTCAATGTTTGCTCTTTTTGTATTGAAAATTGCGAAAATGTCATCTACGTATCTTAACCAAACACGGGGGAAGTATTCAAATTGTTCCTTTGCTTCTGTCTCAAACCGACTCATGAAGAGATCCGCCAAGAAGGGTGACAATGGATTCCCCATTGCCGTGCCTTCACGTTGTCCAAAAAAACTGCCTTGAAATTGGAAACAATTCTGTTCCATGCAGAGCTTAGTTAAAGAGACGTACTCTTTAACAACTTCATCACTAAATCCGTTTGATTGAAGCAATTCTTTTAGATAATCTAACGTTTTTGGAATCGGAACGCTCCAAAAACGTTAGATTATCTAAAAGAATTGCTTCACTTGCTTAGCGAAACGCGCGTCGAGAGATTGTGCATTGTTGTTTGGTGATAGTGGAAAAACCTAGCATTGACTTTTGTCAATGTGATAGTTCAAGAAATTATTTGTTTTACTAGTTCCCTTGGTATGTTTCTGTAGAGAGTATTAAATTAAAATTATTATCATTGGCTCTTAATGTTAGTTTGATAAAAGTTACGAAAGTGACGAAGTCGCAGGTGTCATTAATATGTTAAGGTACTTTTGCTCGGACGATTAAAATTGTTCAATTTACGAAAATTCGTCAAGAATATGGTATTAGATTGCACATCTATATATGCACGATCTGCAAAATATCCCGTTCAATATTTTAAGATTAAATTTGTGTCAATTGTACGAAATATAATGTATTTTAGAAATAAAAGCGCATTGTAATTTAAGACTAGGGTCAACTCATTAGAGACGCTATTGTGTTTAATAAAATATTATAAAAAAAGCAAGTAATTTTGCCAAAAAGAAATAGAACCGTTCCCTATTTCGTTTTGGCACAATTACTTGCTTTTTTTATAATATTTTAATAAAGACAATAGCGTCTCTAATGAGTTGACCCTAGTCTTAAATTACAATGCGCTTTTAATTCTAAAATACATTATAATACATGATATTCTAGTTTATGGATAAAGCAGCTTTCCTTTACAACAAGTGCATAAAGCTGGTATACTCCAACTCAAACCAAACACAAACAGATCCAACTTTGTGAAGGCGTCAAGTTTGTTTGCTATCGATCGTGCAAGTGCAGTTGACAGGGCTTATGAGAAACACATACACCAACATATTACATGCACTACCAATTCAAATCTGAACACACTATGGAATAAATATTTCGCTAAATTGAATTGTTAACAGCGAATTCTGGTTTTACTTTTATTTTCTATAGTACCTGTAATCCATAATTAATATGCTAGAAGCTTTGAATTTTAAACATACCTTGCTTTATAAGGATTGATTTCTACATATTATGTGGGGTGTATCATTAAAAACAATAATCGTTGTCACTTTGCAAATGCTGCTTTTTTGTTTACATTTTCGGTGAAGAACTGTCTTTGATATATATAAATATAACAATATGAGAACTTTATGGAAACAGTAAACTATTGTTTTTCTTCGCATGTCCAAATACTAAAAGAAAAATTAAGAACACAAATAAGAGTAATAATGGTTGGATTACAAATGGAATTAGGAAATCTTTTCGAATGCTGAAAAACCTGTATCAATTGAAGTTGTCGGGTGATGCTGCGGCAAATCGCGTTACAAAGAATCTAAGGCAATATTTACAAAAAAAAGTGATTAAACAAGCAAAATTTTTACACAATAATTACTTTTTACAAAGTTCAACTAATCGGGTGAAATCAGCCTAGAATATCATTAATACTTTTAATTCATCAAAATACGATAAAAGAAATTAAAGTAGGTAACGATAGCATAAATGAATCTGAAAATGACGGAAATTGCTTTAACAAGTATTTTAATTCTATAAGTGACGAGTTGGTTTCGGGTGACGTGCATGATCCCGACGGCGAGCTTGTAGTTGCATCTCTACAACTCCATACATTTTTTTCTTAGTTCTACAACGACAGATGAAGTCCACTGGTCCTCATGGGATAAGAAACACATATTCCTGTGAGTGTGATGGGTTTAGTGTATCAGTTGTGAAGCAATGTGCTGATCAGTTTCTTGTGCCGCTAACAGCAATAATAAATAATTCATTTATGCAAGACATGCTTAGTGAACGTTTAAAAATCGCAAAAATTACCCCAATATTAAAATTCGGGCCAAGTAATATGGTAGCCAATTACCGCCCTATTGCCATTTTGAATGCATTCTCCAAAATCATAGAAAAACTATTACGACTATTACGGCTCATCAACTTCTTAGAAAAATTCAATATCCTAAACGACATTCAATTTGGATTTAGAGGAGGCAGATCAACTAGTTTAGCTATTGTACAGTTTTTAAATATGTTATATGACAAATTAGACAGCGGTCAAACTTGCGTTGGATGTTACTTAGACTTTAGTAAGGCCTTTGGTGTCCTAGATCATAGTATTCTTTAAAAAAGAATGGCATATTACGATATTAGGTGACTGGCTCACGACTAATTTACTAGTTACTTGGACAACAGGATACAATATGTTGAAATAGAACGTTCAAAGTCATGTACCCTATCAATTAAATGGGGTGTTCCGTATGAGCGTGTATTGGGCCCTCTTTTGTACATTTTGTACGTGCATGACGTGTCACTCACTGAAGCAGTTATGTTTGCGGATGACACGACGTTTCTGGTTTCGGTTAGGGATCCTGTCCGAATTTGTAATGAGGCTAATAATAAATTGAAAGGTGTAAGTGATTACTTTAAACAAAAAAATCTTTACGTGAATTGTGAAAAGAGTTTTTATGGAATTTAAAGCATCTAGCGTGGCGAAGAATTATTCACATTATCTAAAGGTTAATTTCAGAAAGTTTTTGTGCCTCATGATTGATTCAAAGTGTGACTAGAGTGAGCATATTTTCCTGTTTAGTGGGAAATTCTGTTACGTGCTGTCCAGGTTAAAAAATAAAGTCATCTTTGATGTAGTGAGAATGTATTACTACGCCCACTTTCATACTCTTCTGTCGTATGCCGTGATAGCTTGGGTAGCTTTCGCGGAAACGGGACGGGCGTTTAAGAAGCGAGCAATATGAATTATGATAGGTCTTAGTAAAACATCCAGCTGTAGGGTAGTATTTTCGCGAGTTAGAGGCATGACTCTATACCGGGTGTCCAGCCTAAGATGCAACGGACCCTAGCCGATTTATTATTGTCTTTTCGAAAAAATGTTTCAAATAAATGTTGTCTGGAATCATATTCTACACATGCTAAAATTAGTTTCAGAAATGGCGGACTTCCAGTTGTACCGGAAGTAGATACTAACTTTATTATTTTAAATAGAACACGCTGTATATTATTGCACTTTTGGATTCCTTGTTAAATTTAAATAACAATACGTTAGGGATACATTGGGGCTAAGTTGTACCGTTTCCGAATTACATGACGTTTTTCGAAAAAAATTACATTTGCAGTGTCTTCGGTGTTTGGAAATATCTCGGAAAATACGAAAGTTAGAAAGATGCGGTTTTCGGTTTTCGCTTAACCATGAAACAGCACACGTCTTTTATTTTAAAATTGTTGCGTTTAAATTACAGCGTTATTAAATAGGGATCTGTAATTTTCGAACTATAAAATCATGGCTAACTTGATTTTTTTAAATTGAACGGTATAGCGATTTTTACATAAATGGACGTAAAATTTAATTTTCCTTCGATTTTATATGGGTATCATTGTGTCTATCTCCAACGGTTTTGGAGATATTCGCAATTTTTCAGTTTCTCACGATAGATACGTATTGCGAAGCGCCGCCACCGGTCACCTTCTCCCATTTCACCAGGCTTGGGACTGGCAGCAATAATACTGGCATGCTTAGAAAGTCGTCAACAGAACAAAATAGGACCACTAGAAACAAGCAAACATAGTAAAGATAAAAGAAAACATAACATTACTGGAATATCAATAAATCAGCACATTTTTCAAACTACATTACTCTATCCAATGTATGGCGTACGTACACTTCGAGCGTCTTGCTCGCAACAGGCTACACTTTAAACGCTAGTGTTGTCATTGTACAGAGAATTTTTACAACACTATTATATTAAATGTTCAAAATGCTGTCCGTTTTCGGCACTACATAATCGAAATCGCTCTTGCAAACACTTTTTAGCATTTCTGAGTATTTTTGGTGTGACTTCTTGAAACGCTCTTAAAATACGATGGCGCATATCATCAGGGTTTGTTGGTGGCGTCTCATAAACCTTATTTTTAATGAAACCCCATGAGAAGAAATCGCAGCTTGCAACTGATTTTCATCCGTAAGTACGTAGTTATTGAGGTTCCGTTTTGTACGTGCTACGGATCCAGTACTTACAAAACTACCCAGTAGCGACTGAAATGCCCTCCTATCTGGATGCTTTCTACATGGGTATAATACTTTGTGTAAACTCTTGACGCTAACAAAGCGTTTCTGTAACATTCACCGAGAACGAAAACCATATCTACTAATTCTTCTCGAGTAAGCGACATCTTTAATTATTATGTTACCAAACAGTACTCTGAATGTCAGTTCTGACACTAGTGCGTTTTCAAGCTTGCGTTGACTTTAAAGATGCCGCTTTAAACATCTCAAGTATCTTTTAGACCATTTTGTTTGTTTCTAGTGGTCCTATTGTGTTCTGTTGGCCACTTTCTAAGCATCCCAGTATTATTGCTGCCAGTTCCAAACCTAGTGAAATGCGCGGGGAAGGTGGCCGACGGCGGCGCTTGAGAAACTGAAAAATTGCGAATATCTCCAAAACCGTTGGAGATAGACACAATGATACTCATATAAAATCGAAAGAAAATTAAATTTTACATCCATTTATGTAAAAATTGCTACACCGTTCAATTTAAAAAAAACAAGTTATCCATGATTTTAGAGTTCAAAAATTACAGATCCCTATTTAATAACGCTGTAATTTAAACGCAACAATTTTAAAATAAAAGACGTGTGCTGTTTCATAGTTGAGCGAAAACCGAAAACCGCATCTTTCTAACTTTCGTATTTCCCGAGATATTTCCAAACACCGAAGACACTGCAAATGTCATTTCTTTCGAAAAACGTCATGTAATTCAAAAACGGTACAACTTAGCCCCCATGTATCCCTAACGTATTGTTATTTAAATTTAACAAGGAATCCAAAAGTGCAATAATATACAGGGTGTTCCACTTAAAATAAGTAGTTACTTCCGGTACAACCGGAAGTCCGCCATTACTGAAACTAATTTTAGCATATGTAGAATGTGATTCGAGGCAACATTTATTTGAAAACTTTTTTCAAAAACGCAGTAATAAATTGGCTAGGAACCGTTGCATCTTAGGTTGGACACCCGGTATATACATATATATATATCAATTACTTTTATACATAAACGACAACCTTTCTGAGACTTTATGACAAGCTTTCTAAAAAATTCAAACAGATGACACGTGGGACTTTCAAAAATTAATATTAAACGCTTGCTGCTGTCAAAGATTTACTATTCATTAAACGATACTGGTCTTTAAATGAATTGTGATTGTCCATTTATTACGCAGTATGTTGAACGTTTATTGGTGTGTAATACTGTCTTTTATTATTTTGTGAAACAGTTATAAGAACCGAGTGATGTATCCAATACTCATCGTAGTCTACTGGTTCAATATATTATTATTATTAGTATAGATACTTTCCTAGTTTTTTTTATCAAAGTATATACCAAGTTCATACACAAAATGAAAATGTATTCAAACATCTATTATAACTAAATCTATCTATATATTCGACTCACTCCTAAACACAAGCTAAAGTATTCTTAAAGCTGATTGAAATGCTTTGAGAAAATCATCAGTTCAACTGTTGTAAGGAAAAGCAACAAAGTCACTAATACATCAGCCTTGTTGAATGCTCGCAAAATATAAAGATATAGCAAACTTGAAAAGGTTCCATGCAAGTAAAGTTAATTAATAATAATCAGAAGAAAATATTAATTAATGTAAATTTAGGCCTTCTTTAACAACTCTGACGAGAATAACTGATATGCTACCCGTAAATGTCTAATGTTCTCTAAAACAATCTTCAATATGGGATGAGCATGTTAGGGTTTTGTATATTATGATGTTCATTAATTAGCAAATGTTACGAACAAGAGCATAACTGAAATTTTTAATATAATATAGAATTCTAACTTTAGATTTTTGCGAAAATAATTCTGCGCTGAGGTGTATTTCAACCCAAATTAAACGACTCGTATTCAAACGTATAACTTTATTTCTACATTGAATCGTTTCTATATGCAACAACTTTGCTATTTACTAATGATATTAATAAAATAAATGTTTTTTACCACGTATTTATTCTACACTTTCGTGACTATAGTTTCAACTCTTTCGAGTTATTTTCAAACGATTACAGAGTTTGGAAGAATTTTGCAGTTTATATATATATACAAATAAGGGTTGCTTATGCTAACTGCTATTTGATTACACCCGGTAGATAGATCTGGAAAGTGTGAGGGAATACCTGAATAAGGGAAAACCATGTTACCCCTTATTGTTGTTTCACGGTGTCGAACGCGGTGAATACATAATATCAGTTTGGTCATTAAGTAAAATGGAAGAATTTTTTTTTAAATATATTTCCAGGGATTCTAGTAAAGTTAATTTTCGACTTTTGTCGCATAAATGTAAACTTTTTAAATTGCCCAAAGCCGGTGCATTGTGATTATATTCCAGTAAATGGTTTGCGAATGTACTGTCTGTTTTTTTAAATTTAAAAGATCTCATGTGTTCTTGGAATCTTGTTTCGAAAATCCTTCCGGCTTGTATATATACTATTACACAATTTGTAAACACCGGATATTTTAAATTTATCTGTCCGGTCTTTTGCGTTGAATAAAATATGGCACAACTTTGACGGTGCTTTGAAAGATACCGTGAAGTCACCCCTTCGGAGAATATTAGCCACTTTTTCGGAATCCTTGCCAAAGTATGTTAAACTCACATATTTTTTATTAGAAATTTCTTTAATTTTAGGGTAAATGCTGTAGTATGCCAAATCTTTTTGTTTTTTGTTTATGAGTTTATCTATTTCATATTTGGGAACACCATTACTTAAAGCGATGACAGTTATAGTTTCTAATTCATTTTTTAGATGCTCTTCAGTGAGAAGTATTGAAAAAGCTCTATGTACCACAGATTTGTAAGCTGCTAGTTTATGACTTTTTGGGTGGAAAAAATTATATGGGATCGTGGTGTTGGTATTAATTTCAATTTAAAATCTTTAGAAAAGTAACTAATACCAACAACACGATCCCATATGACTCTTTCCACTAAAAAAATCACAAATTAGCAAAATATATTAGGGTTTCCTATACCTAACATGAATAGTTTTCTCGTGATTAGCATTTCATTTTTCCGAGGACTACATTTAATACAATTCATTAAAATTCAGTTGGCTTAGACATATTATAAAGTATAGCAGAATCAATCCTACAACATCCTTTTATATTGAATTTTCAACTAATTAAATTGCCTGATGATAGCGAAAACCGAAACCGGTAGCAAGTTGAGCATATAGAAAATAAATATTATTCTAAACAAATAGGAAGTACTTATTTTTCATACTTTTCATCCCATTACATAACTATTTTATCATTGTAAATAATCATTTAATGTTCATAATTCTACAGTTTAACATGACATTGACCTAAATTGGGATTAAACGTTTATTCAAAGTTAATGATGTTAGTTAAGATACTCAAAATTATGTGTGCAGACGAAAAATATAGTGTCTTCAAAATTGAATTCAGAAACTCTTTTCTTTCTCAAATATTTTTTTTTCGATTTAGTGTTTTATTCATAATGTTCTGAATAACTTATCAGATTTCTGAACACGGGAGAGGAAATCAGGATTAACAACATATTTAAATTAATTTGATTTGGATGATGTATAATTAATTACAATTTCTGCCTCAGCAACTTCTTTCATTAGTTAATTGCTTCATTACCTCCTTCATTTATTTGAACCGAATTACTACCGTTTATAAATAAGACGTTAATAAATAAAACGCTAAACTCCTATAAAACCTGACAGTAAGAATTCAAAAATAATCAGATAAACGATTAACACTTTCCGTATCATTATTATTTACCAAAGGTAGGGATACAAAAATACCGTGGGTAGATACAAAAAAGGTGACAGTCATTATTTATTATTTATAATATTTCTGTAGGTACGATTTTTATCATTTATCCACTGCTGAATATGAATGAAGCAATTTCCAAACTGGTTTTCATTTGTGGGTTACAACAAGATTTCGGTGGACATGGTGAGAGAATCGAGAAATATAATAAATACATTTGAATTTAATCTTCTTTTAAATAAAATATAGAGTTATTGGTGAGGCTGTATATTATTTACGGGCGATTTGAAAAGACAGCAGAATGTTGTTGTAAAAATTTTGTGTTTTAATCCAAGACTTAGATGATACTGTAGTTTTGGACAAGGTTTTGCAAGGTTGACATTTATGCTATTGGGATGTGTGCTGGAGCTGTTTCCAATAACCAGATGCTTGTGATAGTTTTAGTTAACTAAACTAACTGGCTAGCGGTCATTGAAATGAAAATAAAAACATTCTATTTTATTCGGGAAAGTACCAGGTAATAACTTAAGTAGATAGGTATGTGTGCGTCAAAAAAAATGTATTTGAAAACTATTTTGAGGCTACGCACGTAGTTAAAATAATATGGTAACCGATCGTGAAAATGAACATTACTTTTGTTTGAATAAAAAAAAAAAGGAAATTAAAAGAAATGCCTACGTTGTTTTGCTTATTTTTACACATGCTGCCCATAGCATAAAGATTAAATGGTCCGTTTCAAAAGAAATACAAATTTGACAAGAACCGTCGCATCCACCAAAATTATAAGTTGCATTGCTAGGAATAATTACACAAAGTATTAACAGGTGGACTATTTCACACACCCCTTCCTTCGTTGGCTACTTGATGTAACAAGTGATTTCACAATAATTTCTTGCTAAACAGCAATTTCCACAAAACTGGCTTATTCCAATTGTTGTACTTAGGTACGTATCTCAAGCAATCTACTTAAGTAATTCACAACGGAAACATTCAATTCAAATACCGAGTTTCGGGGCACGAAATCGGTAAGAGGATTATTGCGGAAACATAAATTTCGATTCATTACAGAATTTCATTCGAACCGGCGTCATTACAAACAGCGGTGGCGTCTATACCTACCGGTGCTACAAATTCGATGCTCGATAATATAAACGAGGCAAACTGAGTTATTACACTATTTAACAAGGCGGAATGAGGATACCATTACTGTGAAAGCCTAACTTGACGTATGTATATTACGTAAGCTCGCTTAGTACAGGTAGAGTGCTACCCACTTCGGCAACGAGAGGGTGTTTAAGGGAAATTCCACATGTCGGATATGTCGGATGGATTAATACCTTTGAGGTACGACGCTTGAAGGGAATATATTAATTTGTTGTAGGTGTCGGCGTGGAACTTCTATACATGATGGGGTTCTGACCCACGTCAACTGCCAGCTCGGACGCAGAACTAATCTATAAAATGTGAAAATATTAAACGTTTGAATAGGATCAAAATGGGAACGTGATGGCACCACGTAGTATGTGCTCTGAATATTACAAAATGGAATTATTTATGTATCTTAGTACGTACATGCATATACATGTATTTAAAGCAGGATTTGTACATTAATTAATTTTTAATCCAGTGCTCTACGATACCCTTTATGTACACAACTTCATATTTTACTTATATTTTTCAATCTATAGGTGTTGAAGAATATAAGGACAATGTACATTTAATTTCATGAACAAAAAACGATAATGTTTGTTGTTATATTACCCTATTAATATTGCCGTTCTAATAATTTTTGATTTTTTTTCAAATATACATAGGTATAATAACCATAAATTAAAACAAAGCAGAATACACGGTCTTCACAAGAAAATGACAAACACCAATTCAATATCACAGTTAAAAATGTAATCATACGACAAACATATCAAACAAAATACTTGAGACTTACAATAGAAGACAATTTAAAATGGAATACCAGCCTAATAAAGAAAAAAAAAACAATAGCAGGAGGAAACCTATATACCATTCTACCTTCACAATATAAATTATCTAATAAACATATGGAGTCGCACAACAACAACCTAAATAAGTTACAGACACAACAAAATAAAATATTGAAAATACTTTATAGCATGGAGAGAAGAATACCAACTGCAGAAATATATACAAGAACCGAACATACAAAAAATTGTATAGTTAAATAACCTGACACTAACACATAAAACAAAAAAAGAATTAGTAAAAACTAACTCTGGACTAATAAAAAATACAGAAATACACACACAAAATATAAGAAGATGCTCTGATTTAAGAACAGAGAAAATTACTAACAAGAAACTCATAAAAACCTCAACTAACAAGACAATTAAACAATACAACAAATTTCCAAGGGAAATTAAAGACCTGACGCACACTAAATTAAAAAAAAAAACAATAAAATCCATAATAGCGCGACATGTGATGTAAAACTGCGAAGTAAAATGTTAATGATTAGACCTGCAACAGCGCTTTTCCTTAAAAAGTGGCGGAACCTCATCTACATATTTGTATGGTTTTTTTTCAAAAGATTTAAGTGCGAGCAATGAGCTTCTGTACTGCTACAATATATCGATTTCTGCATCTTTAGACGACATAAGCAATTATAATTTTTATACTGTGTGATAGGAAATTCAGGTTGCATTAGGAGAATTCTAATTGCGTAGAACTTGTTTATTTTGAATAAAGCAGCCTGTATGTTTTTGTGGAATTTTATAGTGCTAAAGAAACTTGAAAATTTTTACTAAGCGTGTGCTATACCTATCATTTATAGTTTACGAGATAAGTAGTGTTTTATGAAAAAGTGCATAAAATTATGATTTCTTTAAATGAAAAAAGTCATTTGTAAATGTCAAACAATTAGTAAATGTGCTTTCTGTAATTATTCGCCATTTTGCTTATTTCTTGCGAACTGGAACTTTGTGGAAGCTCACACAACACTAAACATTTATATACATTATATGATGGTAAAATGAGGTTATCCTATCAAAATTATTTTCTTGAAGTTCTTGATGCAACTCAATCTGATATTGATAAAATTTATATTTTCTCGTTACTTCATTTACAGTTATTTCAAGTGCTTGAATAATAACAATTAGTGATCTACTGCTAATGTGCGGATGCAATATTTCTAGTTCCTTTTCATCCGTAGCAACAATCTTCTTTCCTTCTCCTTTCGCATAGTCTAATGGTTAACGTCGCCCTTGATATCGTATTTTATCAATTCGTACTGCGAGTAAGCAATTCATTAAGCTTATCCCAAGCATTTGTAACATATCAGAAAACCCCATCTTCAACTATCAATAAACCAAACAAAACAAATAAATAAATTAAATTGAGCGATAGATATAACTAGACAACAAAATCAAATAGTGAAACAAATAGCGAAAAAGAGCAAATAATGTAAGAATAATTACAGGAACCACATTTACTAATTGTTTGACACTTGGAAATGATCTTTTTCATAGCAAAAAAAAAACAAACATATTTTTATGTAATTTTTCATAAAATACTAATTATCTCGTAAACTATAAATAATAATAATAATAATAATAAACATTTATTTGTCCAACAGGTAACCCCAAAAACAGGACAAAGATATATAAGTAATATAATATGTGAATCCATATAAAGAAAAAGCATACATAGATATAATAATATATAGTCCTTGGTGTTGGCATGTTGAAGGTAACAGAATGACGAGTGACAAGTCGTGGAACGTTGAAACTTATAGCTGATAGTAAGAAAGGACAATCAATTTAATTATTTACTAGTTTGTATAAATAGCGAGCACATTGAATATTACGCCGACGGCTTAGAGCGTGCATCTGATGTAAATTAAGTAGCTCTTCATCAAACAAACCAATCTGGATAAGTTCCATTTGTTCTGAATGAGAGGAATCTCAAAAAACGATACTGAATACACTCAATTGGAAGGTGTTGAGAGGTGTAATAAGGGAACCAAATAATAGATCCATACCCTAATTTGGGTGGAATAAAAGCATAGAATAAAGATTTCAAATGACAGGTATAGTATATGTTTGGCAAAAATTATCAAGCTTCTTTAGCACTGTAAGATTTCGCAAAAAAATACAGGCATTTAAAATGAACAAGCAGCATAAAAATTATAAATACTTATGTTATCTTAAGATGCAGAGATTCTTATACTGTAACAGTACAGAAGCTGATTGCTCAAATTTAAACTATTTGGAAAAAAAATCGGATAAAGTCATAGATACGGTTCCGCCATTTTTTAAGGAAAATTGAGAAAACGCGGAAAACTAAGTCGTTTATGGAGAAATATTTCCATCAAAAGATATTTGGAATTTAATGTGGAATATAATAAGCTACTTATATACAGGCTGTTTCATTAAAAAAATACCTTATTATTCCTGACAAGCTTACCGATCATTTACTGTACGTAAAACTATTTTCAAATTGTGAAGTTTTACGACAATATACAGGCTGTCCGCTCGTTGGGTTGCATAACTTCATAGGGTTATTCCATGTATCAAAATTAACAAAACACTTCTAGTCAGCATAGGTCCAATTCTCAACCGTTTTTGAGATATGGGTGGTCAAAAGCGCTGAAAGTCACTAGTTACGATAACAAATTTAGGCGAATCATAGACGCATTTGGCTCGAATTTCGGCATGAAATGGTCGCTAAGGAACGATTAACTTAAATTACAGTCTTACTTCCACAATAATGAGCAGAAATTGTTTTAATGATTGTAATAAACAAGCAATGCTGTACACATTTAAAGCTGCTCAAAATGGCGACCCTGGACTGTCAAACACAACCCTGCTCTTTGTCTCAGTCCTCCTATCCAGTTGCCATTTGCCATATTTCAACGAACTTCTTGAAATGCTCGTTGGATTTTACCTACCAGTTCTTCTTTGGTCGCCGGCTTCTCTTATCCATAAACGATGGTCTTAACATGGCCCCAGAGGAAAGAGTCGAGAGGCGTCAGGTCCGGCGAGCGCGGGTGCCATGCGACAGCTCCATTTCGCTCTATCCAGCGGTTTGGAAACGCAGTGTTCAAAAAGGCGGTCACCACTCTTCCATAGTGTGCCGGACACCCGTCATGGACAAACCACATCCTATTACGGACGTTCAAGGGGATATCTTCAAGAAGAATGGGAAGCAGCTCTTCTTCTAGGAATCTCTTGTAGATATGGCTAGTCAATGTTCTATCAAAGATTTTCGGTCCTAGGACAACGTTTCCGATTATTCCTCCCCACACATTAACCGAAAATCGGTGCTGAAATCTACTTTCTGACAAAGCATGGGGATTTTCGCCGCTCCAGATGTGCTCGTTATGTGAGTTGTTAATCCCATCACGAGTGAAGGTGGACTCATCAGCGAACAAAGCAATTGGGAGGAGATCCTGGTTCTCTAGGTTGCACGAGCAAAATTCATCCCGTTTTGCATAGTCGGCAGGTAAGAAATTTTGTACTTGTTGTACGTGGTAAGGATGTAGCCCATTTTCACGTAAAGTCCTGTGAATCGACGCTCTTTTCTGTCCTGTGGTGGCAGCAATTCTTCTTATGCTGGTTCTTCGATTCTCAGAAACTTCATGAAGAACAGCTTCAGTGTGGTTTCTTCGCGCAGGCTCTCGCTCATTAGTCTTTTTCAGGAAGGATCCTGTTTGCCGGAGCAATATGAAACAGTTCGTGATGGTGATCCGACAAGGATGTCTTCGGTTCGGATAGCGTTCTGCGTACTCTCTTGCCGCTGCTGAAGCGTTTCCTCCACAATAGCCATACAAAAATATCATGTCGGCGTACTCTTCCTTCGTAAAAAGAGGCATTTTTAAATGTTCTGCGAGCGAAATCCAAAACTGTCAAAAATACAACAAAACTGCTTACATGACCACTGTCCAAAAGCCTACGTCAAGTGCATTGGATCTAAGTTACCAGTCGAGCCAACTGCGTCCATGATTCATCTAAATTAGTTACCGTAACTAGTGATTTTCAACGCTTTTGGCCACCCATATCTCGAAAACGGTTGAGAATTGGACCTATGCTGACTAGAAGTGTTTTGCTAATTTTGATACAAGGAATAACCCTATGAAGTTATGCAACTCAACGAGGAGCAAAAATGTTGATAATTGACATATACCAGGTGTATATGTCAATTATCAAAATTTTTGCTCAGTTAACTGTTATCTAGTAAATGAACTTTGCCATTTAAAAAAATCAGCCTATACATGTATATAGATTTGTCGAATAAGAAGAATCAGTTTAAAATAAAACCCTACAGGCCTAATTTCTGCTAGTATTTACAATGCTCTCAAACCATATATCCGATATGTAGATTGTACCCTTTGCGAGCAAACTGTTCGCATCCAAGGTCACTAAATGCCCGAAGCACTTTCTCAGCGATCGCGAAAGACGATATAGGGGAGAGTCCTTCTCAGTTTATCCAAGTCGTAGTAAAAGAAACCTTTCGAATTTTGCTGTTTACGAAACGCACCGTCTCTCGCGCCCTACCAAAGTCGATTTCTCCTATCGGATGTCAAATCCGGCGTGAGCAATAACCGAATGGTAACATGTCGAGATAGGCATGTGAGATAAATCGTGGAATTTTCGACATGTTCCCTCGTAAGGAAAAAAAAATATCACGTTAGGATTTCGTCTGTGTCGATCTGAAGGGAGGAGCGTGGAGGAGGAAACAAATGCAAAAGGACGTTGCGATATCGCGACGCGCCCTTTTTTATTGAGCAATAAAATTTACGAGGAAGACGACGGCGTAAAATCGTCGCGGATATGTTTCCGGCACCGACGATAACCGACCCCTCTACTTCGGATGTCGACACATAGTCCGGGAGTATATTCTTTATAACCGATAATAAAGCGCTTTTACCTTAAGGACACTGTCATCTTCCGAGTGGCAAGACGCTTGGAATGTGACGTCAGCTGCTTTGCCGGCCTGGGAAACGATGAAGATTTTCATCGCCTGCGAAACCTGTCTTCCTGTCAGTACGGCCGTATTGAGCACTTCCCAATTCTGAAAGAAAGAGAGAAATGGTTCGTATGTTATTTAGAATAAACTGAAGATAAGAACAAGGCAAGACAAAACGATTTAAGTCAGATGTTGTTTAGGAATAAGGAATTCGAAAGCTCAACGAGTCTGCAGTTTGTACAAAGGAAGATACTTTACTTTCCGACATGTAAATGCATATTTTAGTATATGTGCTATGCGCGGCAAATTTATTTCAAACAGAATTGTGTATCCTCTGGTAAACGGTCGAATTTCCGCGGTATAAACATTAAATAACAATTTATACAGCATGTTATTAACTTCCTTATTTTAAATAGAACACTCTGTGTATTTTATAGTTTTGAATTACCCTTAAAGTTCTAGTTAAAAATTATGCAGGGATTCCTATACTTAAATTCATTCGTCTGCGAGATATTTCAATCCTTCGCGGAATATACAAACCAATAAATAAATGCTATTATCTTATTTCTTCAGTTTTCTTCATTCCACCTTGGATACTTGCAGATTGAAGGTGCATAATAATTATTATGTCTTATACATACCATGCATGAAAACCGATAAAAAAATAGTTTCGTAGAATGCGTCCCCAATTTTTTCTTATTATTGCTGAACTGTAAAAATAAGGGCAATTCACTTTTAAGTTCCCTATTCCTATCGATAAACTTTTTAGAGTTATTTAAAAAAAGTAGCATTTTCTTACATTTTAAAAAATGAGTCAAGTTAGCTGTGGCCGGCATGGCGCAAGAACAATTACCGAAAAACTGTCCATATTGTCTATACGAAGATGCCCACGCGTCTTACCTATACAATCGATATTAATAGTTTTAGTTGTTTTATAATCATTTACTAGACTTTAACTATATTACGATATTGTGTTTGTGTAATATCTTTGTCGGTTCCGACAAAGGATAGATTAATAGCAGCACGTGCGTTCGCTTTGTAGGCACCGCAAAAGGATGGATTTCGACGACATGCAGGTGCTTTCACTATGTCGGCTCCGTCAAGGGATAGATTATTGACGGCACGCGAGTGCATTCGCTTTGTAGGCTCGCAGATCAAGGAGCTGCGACTGCACTTCCGCCACTTCTGTTCGGTTTCTTTTCTTATACGTATATATGTGAAGATTTTTGTAAACACACAGTAGTAATACAGTTTACTTTCTTTTTAAATTCTTTGTCGAATAGTACCGTGTTATACGTAGAAACAAATAAATGTTTACTTTGATTTCTTCTTTCTATTGGGCATGTCCGCATACTATACAGGATGCCGCACGACGAATGTCAGGGATCTCTATACAGCAAACTATTCACGAGAAAAATCTGACAATTTGAATATATACTAATATGGATTTTGCCTAATCGAGCAAAATATGCACAACTCTCTAGCACTTTCGGTTATACAGAGTGTTGACATACACTTTCATATTTCAAATGCAAGACGCTGTATATTTTTATATTTTTGAATTGCCCTTGAAATTCTATCTAAAGTTTATGTAGGGAACCCTATACCTAAATTCATTTGTTTTCGAGATATTTCGATTCTTTGCCGAAAAGTGACATTTGCAACCCCTTGAAGAAACGTTAGTATGTCAAATGTGCTTCCGATTTCCTCCAATCCACTTAGCATACTTATGGACTCAAGGTAAAGGTATCAAGAAGGTCCATACAAATTATTGTATCTTATGCAGGGCGTGCATGGAAATTATTATTAAAACATTAGTCTGAAAAAGGCAGAAAAGTTAACAATTTTAAATTGAATATCCTGTCTTCCTCCTCAAAATAAGGACGATTTACTATTAAGTTCCATATATCTATCGACAAATGTTATTGAGTTATTTTAAAGTAAAATATTTTCTTACATTTTCAAAAATATAGGAAGTTAGTTGTGTGAACCAAAATGCCAGTCCGTAACTATTTTAAAACGTATACTACAAAGTTTTAAAAATAATGGCTCAGTCAGAGCCACAATTTAGATTATCAAAAACAGAATATACACACATATTACAAGATTGAAATGTGATGTAGTAAAGAAAATAAGTTAGCAATGTTGAAGTAGTAATTAATTTAATAAATGTTAAAAATTCCGTTCTTGCAGCTCCAAACATTTTTCACATCTTTTGAGTACCCCATGATAACTAGCTTCTCTAATTGCATGTGGAGATAAGCTTTAAAAAGCATTTTTCACACGTTACATACAATCATCCATGGTTGTTAGTGGGGTGGCGCAAACTTGACCTATTATAGTCCCATAAACAAAAAAAATGTAACACTGCTAAATCCGGTGAACGCGATGGTCACAAGAACAGTCCGTTATTAGCAATCCAACCAAGCATAACATAGATATTGTTTCCTTCTACCACACTACGTTCTTAAAATTTTCATTTTGATCTCTCCCATTCCCCAATATGGGCCTTATGCGCCTCACAATGCTATTTGTATTTCATTTTTATTTATTCCCTTAAGATAATTACTAAGACTGTGCCGGCACCATCCTTACGAAACGAGAATGACTAGCGATAAATCATTGCGCGCATCAGAAAACTTTGCCGACGCAAGCAAGGAAGGTTGCGTGGTGTCAGAAGCTGTGCCGACGCTAACTGCCAAACCGAGGATAATTGGGGAGAATCCTTCTGTTACCGTCAAACGCGCGAATTATATACACTACATCGGTCCGCTACGAGGTCGCGATGGTGGGAGTAGAGCGTGCCTGAACGGACGTACCGCCTGCAGAGACAATACTTCCATGGAGTTTAGACTAAAATGCATTTTTCCATAGAACAGCACGTTACAAGGTTTCTGTAGCTCATCAAAAAAAAAAAAAACAAACAATTGTGTTGAACACAAAATAGAAATTACAAAATTTACATGCAGAAAGCGATAACAGGAAGATACATTACAGATGGTTAAAAAACCAATGTTTCTAATGATCTAATGTTCTAATGTTCTCCAATTCTAATTTACGGTTGCTGTCACTGCGATGTGAAAGATATTTGTTATAAAACTGGCGATTTTTTTGTTCTGCAATACATTATTGAACCAAAAATGGCTCGCAGTCACTATAACTACGTAACGTAGCCAGGACGTAAAACTGGTAATAACATTAATGTACTCTTTGATTTATTTTCACTAAAATAATCCATGAGATAAATTAAGTGCTGTTTGACATTTGAGTGCTCTTAGTTGAGTGTTACGCGCGATATATGTATGAGTATAAACAACGCGAATCGAAACGGGAAAGGGTCGCTCATAAATGTCAAGGGAAACGATACAAACTGTAATAGAGTTGCAAGAATAGACCGTAATAACTTCATAAATAATTTATAAAATGCAATAAAAAGGGCACTAAAACTTTTAACAGGCATAAATTCCTATGACGGTGGTTATAATAAATGTTTGTATCGACCGGTAGGGTATTATTGGAGTTTTTAGTATTTTTTTTTTATTGACAGCGCTTATTAACTTTTGATTCTACTATGGTTAATGTGGATAGTAAAGAGGAAAAGTAAAACTGTAAACATCTTTAATAGAAAGTCTAACGTAACTTTCATGTAAGCGTCAGAGCTTATATTTCTAGACAGAACTTAAAAGTTTAAGAAGTAATTTAAGTTTACTGAAATGTTGGAAGTGTAACGTTGAAGAATACGTGCTATTATATATTTCCTTAGATGGGTTGGGATTTAAGATAAAAATAGTAAAGGTTGCCCTTGCATATAATGCGTTAATTTGTTGTTATGCTATAAGCTACATTAAAATTCTGTTAGACTTCTACGCAACATCAGCTTGTTAAAGAAGCCTCAGTTTTGCAAATAAATTTGATCTTTTATGAACGATTTTTCTTCAGAAAATTGCTGTTCATGTTTAGTTCTAGCACGGTGTTTAAAGTGCGGTTTTATTAAAAAAAAATCGCCACTATTATACTGAAAAAATAGAAAACGTGCCAAAGACTCCTTAATTTACGACAACTTAAGATTAATTTTAATGTACGTTTTTATTTCCATATCATTGCTACACATTTAAGTAGAAATATATCTTTTGTCTACATACACTTTCTAATCAGTTCCGTTCCATATTAAGGCAAATGTGTTTTCGACGAATAGGGGAATGTTTCGAATGCGGTTAGTGGAAATAGCGTTTCCTCTCAATTTCATGCATTATTGAAAAAATATGAATGACGGAAAATTAATTAAACTAATGAGGGGAAATAAATAGTCCCTTTATGATTTAAGATATCCTATACAATGACTATCGCTATAAAGAGAAGAGAACAGTTACTTCAAAGTAATCCAATGCCGCCCTGGGCAAATAAAAATACTCTCATAAATTTAACTTATAGTTTTATTGTAAGAATATGGGTATTTAGACATGAAGGGTAACTATGAATTGATTCAAAGGTGAGTTTTTTAAATATGTACCTCCACGCTCTATATCTAATATAATAGCACTTAGAATTAGGTCTTCACAGTTTGTTAACCCTCGCGGTGTGAAGGAGTCTGACGAACATACACTTGAGCATTTCTGTAAACTAGTCTAGTAAATGTTATATTTTAACATATCAAAGTTCCTAGTAATTAAAATTTCCGAATTCTCCAGAATTTTGTTAGAAAAATAAAAGACACTAAAATCCATCGGATGCTATATCTTTTTACTTTTAATTTTTCGACCTAAATTCGAATCCATTTCCCGGAATCTACAATTATTCATTCATCATTGCAAGACAGCAGTAGGACAAAGCCGGAACCACAAGGACATCTAAGGAGCACTAGCAGATAGCAAACAAAGTGGTGAAATAGGCAATTAACTCATTCAGACGATATAAATCGCCAAGATCGGTTCGCATTTAACCAACTATGCTACAAAGAGGTTCGGAAGAGGTTTTTGTAGCAGAAGCTTAGTTTAATACTCAGGGATAGTCCTGCACTGGGATACATAGCAATAGTCTGAAAGCTGATCAGAGTTATTTTCACATCAAAATCTGACAAAACGAGACATGATGGAGACCAATCAGTCTGATGTAATTTATGCTGAAGAATCTTGAAAAAGTGCTAGACAGACACAAAAGGGCTGATGTATTACACACCGGCCACTATATTAAAACCAGCCTGCGTACTTTGCAAAAAAATCTAGAGAAGCAGACTTACATCAGCTTTCCAGAGAGGTGAGCCTGTTCTGCAAAATAAAACAAGTGTTTTTTTTGCACGTTCCTAGATACTGAGATAGAATTTGATAAAACTTCCGCAGCATTAATCTTAAAAGCATCGAGGAACAGAGGGATCGATGAAACAACCTGCGTGTGGATAGACTGCATGCTCAAAAGCAGATCAGTTTACACGACCATCATGGGAGAAACACTGGAGGCTGGAATTGGAAGCGGATATGGGCAGAGTCTTGTCCCCTCTGCTGTCGAACTTGGTCATGGACGGACTACTAGTAAAAACTGGACAATGAGGAGCATGAGACTTTGGGATACGCAGATGATATTGCCATAGATAATAGTTCGGGACTAAATGCAGAACGGTCTACGCGTTGTTCAAGAATGGACTGACGAGGACGGTCTAAACACTAGTCTCTCTAAAACAATTACAATAGCATTCACGAGATGGGTAAAAAGGCAAAGCTGTCCGAAAACAGGCCCGGTGGACTGATTTGGTTTACCGACGGTTCAGAAACCGAAACGGGACTTGAGTTGATATACACAGAGAAATACACATTTCTACAAGAAAATATGCCACGGTATTTCAGGCAGAGGCATATTGCAATATACAACAGATATCAATCAGAGGGCTTATAAAAAGAAGCGAATTTGCACTGCAACATACAGCCAGGCGATGCTGAGGACATTTGTAAACCCCAGAGTAGAAACAAGACTGATTTGGGAATATATTCGAGAACTGAATGGCCTGGCAGACCGCAATAGTTACTTTATTGTGGGTGGTTGGATATTCGGGAATCAAAGGAAACGAAAAATTACATGAGTTAGCAGGAAGTGAATCAGCAGCTTCATACCTAGGCCGAGAATCTGTTCTGGGAATGTTCAAAAACATAGCACCAGAGGAGGTAAGGAATTGGGTCAAAGAGAGACATAAGAAACATTGGAATAATAGAATTAGGTAAATTCATGGAAAGACCATTGAGAGACCCACCAGAGAATTGAGTTCCGCATCACATGATGTAAAAATATAAAGGGCGTGTACCCTTCCCACTGCACATAAAAACACTGCATCTTTTAACTTGTAGCAATAACAAAGAGGCTTTAGAGATTTAAAATGATTTTAAATGTAATTCTTCGGCAGTTTGCATTAAAAATGTTTCGCCATGCATAGTTAATTGTAAATGACTATTAACATTTTTTATATTTTTGTGAAAATGTAAAAAAAAATTTTAAAATACGTTTTTAAAATGTCTTATGATTGTCCTTAAATTTATAAAAAAAATTTTTGAATTATATAAATTTTTTTCTGAAGAAGGCAACAATAAAATAGATTGTCGAAACGTTAAATGAAGAGTTTTATTGATTAATTCATTATATTAAAATTAAGCCGCTAACTCAAGAAAAAAAGAAAAAACATAAAATTACAGTAACGGCTACGAAAAAATCCCCATCAAATACATTTTTATTTATTATAAAAAAACTGGCCGATGTAACTGAAAGTATGACATCGATGTCCTTAGTTTTGCTAAATATACCGTAGCCAACTATACTAAGTTTGAAAATCAAAATATTGTTGCAAATTCAAAAACTTTTAGTGGACGGGTTAAGTGAATCACTGAATATATTGTGGCATTTCAAGCTGAAGCTTATGTTATTAAACGTGGTACAGTGAAACCTCTCTACAGCGGATACTCACGGGACCCACTGATTTGTCCGTTATAGAGGGGCGTCCGCTAACGAGAGGTGCACAAAAATGTTTATTAAAAAGGCAATATGCTTCAAAATAAGCTTATTAAAATTAATAATAATAAAATAAAGAATTTTAATGTGTACACAGTAAGAGAAAAATCACTCTTAAGTGAAAACTTGTTAGTTACATTTTGTTATGTTAAAGTAACATACAGTAATGGTTGACTTGGCAAACTGTATCATAAACGAAGCTTGCTGAGTGGAATTTCGTTAATATATGGAACACCCTTGTCAATTTAACAACATTATTTAGAAAATTAGTAAGGTACATACATAATGCAATGTTGTTACTTTAGCTAAAACAATTACTAACCTTTAACAAAGTAAAAAGAGTTTCGGTAACAAGTTTTTTGTGGATCTTCTGGAGCGACAGAATTTCTTAAATTTAACTATTTTTTTTTATTACTGTGTAAGTTAGGTATGTATAACACTCAATAAGCCTCAAGGAATGCTAGAGTAAAGGTCAAAATTAAAAACCCGATCTTCGAAATATGAAGATGACTTTCAAACTCTCCTTTGATAAACCCTTCAAGGTTGTCCTTGATTGGCGTGAGTGGAGAGCAAAACAGAAATCGGGGATTTGGAAGCAAATCTAATACGCAGGTGGGTCAAAGAGAATCACGGATTCTGGAGCGGGTATGTATAAAGAAAGCCTGAATCATAAAGAATATATGGGCAATATACCACCGCATACCAAAGACAAATACTAGCAATAGAGACATGTGCCCGAAGGGCATTGGTGAAACAACCAAAGGATCAACTGACTCGTATCTTATCGGATAGTCAGGCGGCCTTAAAGGCATTAGTATCCTATCAGAAAACCTTAAAACTAGCTTGGGACTGCCTGAAAAAACCTAAGAACCTTGGCTAAATGCATAAAGTCACTTTGGTGTGGATGCCTGGGCATAAGAGCATACCAGGAAACGACCTTGCTAGCAAACAAGCTAGCAAGGAAGGGCTCTAAATCCGTATTTACTGGACCTGATGGATGATAAAAGTAAAAAATGACAAATCAAATCAAACATATTTTCGTCAAATTGACGTCACCGGGTAACCCCGCGTAGTAACTCCAGGAGAGGTAAATCTATATCTTGGTGAAGCGAATTAGGCTGTTCGCGTCATTGAAAAGCATTTGTTGCAGAGATGGTTTAAATGCAATGGTTTTCTATTGTATCGGGCTGGAAAATTTTAAAATTGTCGGTTAGAAAGGGTGTTCGTTGAAGCCCCCTCTTCAACGAACACAGCATTAGCTTCCTATATATATTTCTAGATCGGGACATTTGAAAGTGTTCGTTAAGAGGAGTGTCCGTTAGGAGGGGTCTTACTGTATATTGAGTGATACGAATATAAATACAATATATAAAAAGCAACTCATTATGCCAAGAACAATGTTAATACAAAAAAAGTCTTCTTTTTGATGAAGTCTTATTGCATTATTTAGTCATCGGCATACATTTACCAACGAAGCGACACGTCGCGAAGCAAATCTAATCTACTGCCGGATTATTTTCGCTAAACGAGCGCCGAGGGCGTCGAAACTACAGCGACAGATTTACGCTTTAATTGATTCCGAATCTGTTCCATTCCGGCATTCCAATTAATAGCGGATTAAATTCCATTTCTCAGTTATAAATTCTCCGGAACACGATTCGTCCGTGGTACTTTCATGCGTTCGCTACCCGTTCCACCTTCGCCGCCCTTCCTCTCATTGTGTCCCGCATCTGCCACGCTATAATAATACGCTGAATATTCAGTCGTATTATAATGAAATTTCAGTCGAGTTTCAACGATATTCAACTCAACTTTCGGGGCGGTAAAATTGAACTTTTGAGATAGAACGTACCAAGTCAACACGACCGTCATCGTTGCTTTCGTCGCTCGACGGGATTACTCGCAGTCATTATCAAATCTGTTCCTTGTTTTACGGGTGAGGATATGCGCTACATCGGATTGGAGCTGGATTATTATCGGGTTGGATGATTCGCGGGGAATTATTTGCATTTTTATTAGGCGGTAGGGAATTAATTAGTGAGTTCGTTTGCGCTGTGTAGGTAAAATAACGGCTAATCATATTTTCTGACACTATGAGATTGCTAAATATTTTAACATATATGGGAAATTCTGATATCCCTTTTAACGTTATTAGTTCTAATGGATTGAACATTTCCGAGCAGATATTTGTTTACAAGGGCTAACTTTGTTATCCTATAATTAACATTTGTTTGTGTATACGTATTATGTATACATTAGTTTTCCATATTTTACGTAAACAAAAATCTATGGCGGAATCGTTTTGAATTACAATTCCCAGTTACAAACGAAATTATCCTACCTTCAGTCTAATGTTTTGTTTGCTTCTGTCAGATACAAGTAGATACAGCACATTATTAATACCGCATAAATTCATTTTAAAAGTTATGCTTCTTATCCATATATATAGCGTGGGTCACGGCGCGACCTTTTTATGGAAAAATATAGGATTTGTTGAAATCCTTTCTATTTAGTTGAATGCTAGATCTTTGTATGTATAGGTGGGCTAATTCCGATGGGATTTTGGGGTTTTGGCTACTTGTAGCATAGATATCGAAAAATAAGTGTACATATCCTGGACTAGACAAGTTTAAATGCGAAAACCGCTCTTTTGTTATGTCAAGTAGCTTTCATGCTACAAGGAGATTTTCAAAAGTTTGCATATTATACAGGGTGATCCAAATTAAAGCGGCACCATTGCTATCTCCGTTATTATATGAGGTACGTAGTCGGTTAAATTAGAAAAGATGTAGTAATTTTTACGCTGATTGCGATGGTGAAAACAGTAAGAAAAACCAACATGTAGGTAACGACTTATTTCTAAAAATGTAATTTTTTTAAATGAAACACTCTGTATATTTTTATGCCAATCGATGTATAATCGCTTGCGTAATAAAAATGTTCATATTACTTTTTTTGATAAAGGTGAAAGTAACTGAGATAATTCAAAAAGACGGTTTAGTGAACTTGAATGAACGTACCTACTTTATTTTCAAAGGCAATACATACATGTATAAAATGTTGGTGTAAATCTTTCTTACTGTTAATTATGAAACTCTTACGGTTAGATACCTACCGTATTGAATGACAAAATTAATCACCCTTATTAATATCTAAGTACCTATCTCGATAGGCCTATCGAGTACCTAACGACTTCATACGAAACTTCTACCTGCATCATATGTAAAATAATTTGAATCAGATACGTAGTTGGCCTGAAGTATCATAATGATTGTCAAATTAATTTTGATCGTGTGCGTCAAAATAAAGTGCGCGTTTCATACTTGAAAGTTACTGTAAATTGATTTGGAAATGCCTTTTTCACATATTGAAAAATGTCATATGCTGAAGCATATTTGATATGCCACAAAAATAGCGAAAGAGCAGTTCACAATACAACCAATTGTTTCCTGGACGACCAGTACCAAACCGCAGATACTTTTTAAGTCTGTACCGACAATTTCGAAATAACGAAAATGTATTTGCCAAAAAAAGGACAAAGGCGGCCGCTATTCTTTCCGAAGAAACGGAAATTACTGTTTTGACATATTTTGAAGTACATCCGAATAATTCACTAAGACAGTTATCTACAGAAATTGGTATTGCTTATACGACGATTCGAAGGATTCTGAAGAAATACAAATTTTTCCCGTATAAATACCAATCAGTTCAAACGTTATACGACGGTGATAGCGGTAGAAGATTACAGTTTTGTAGGTGGTTTATTGAGAGATGTACTGAAGATCCAAACTTTTCGCGAAAAATATTGTGGAGTGACGAGGCAAATTTCTCCAATCGCGGAATGTACAATAAAAAGAATAATCACTTTTGGAGTATGGAAAATCCTTTATTGGTGCGGCAAAATAATCCACAGAGACGTTTCAGTGGTAATGTTTGGTGTGGATTGATCGGATCGAAAATTATAGGTCCATATTTATACCACGATACGTTAACAGGAGAACGTTATAAGGAATTTCTAGAACCACTATTACAAGAATATCTCGACGACCTGGATTTGGAAAGCAGACAAGGTGTTCATTTTCAGCAGGATGGAGCACCTCCCCATAATCATCGTGATGTTTCAACGCTTCTTAGGAGACTGTTTAGAGATAAATGGATAGCTACAAATGGTCCTGTTCCATTTCCTCCTCGTTCGCCAGATATAAGGCCTCTCGACTTCTATTTTTGGGGATATGTAAAAAGCGAAATTTACAAAAGAGTAGTCCATAATGTAGATGAACTACAAGACGGTATCCGCAATATTATAAATTCTATTGATGGCAGAGTTATTCTTCAAGCTACACGAAGTGTTTTAAAAAGGTCACAGAAATGTGTTGAAGTAGCAGGCGACGTTTTGAGCATTTACTATAATTTTTTTTGCATTTGTATTTTGTATTTGTTTTTGCATTTTGTAATTCCACAAACAGAAATTTTGTCTTTTAATTTATTTTGTTTTTTTTTGTTTTTCAAGACTTTTTGCTTGTATTGAAAATAATGTTCATTCAACTTCACTAAACCGTCTTTTGTAATTATCTCAGTTACTTTCACCTTTATCAAAAAAAGTAATATGGACATTTTTATTACGCAAGCGATTATACATCGATTGGCATAAAAATATACAGGGTGTTCCATTTAAAAAAATTACATTTTTAGAAATAAGTCGTTACCTACATGTTGGCTTTTCTTTCAGTTTTCACCATCGCAATCAGCGTAAAAATTACTACATCTTTTCTAATTTAACCGACCACGTAGCTCATATAATAACGGACATAGCAATGGTGCCGCTTTAATTTGGATCACCCTGCATATATATATTTGCATATACTATATCTTTTTCTATTATTAAATTTTTTCTTAACAGGCCTTTTTTTAAGTCTTTTTTAAGCGAGTCCACCAATGAAAATTAAAATTCTAAATTTTTTAAAGTTTTTGAGATATAACACAAAATTAATATTTTTCTTATGGAACATGCCATGTTTTTTATTTTTTAATCTACATAGAATTTCCTTTAAACATAGATGTTTAGCGATTTCTAAAATTAGCATATGTGACTGTGACATAAGCATATTATTAACTCAAGATATTTTACAGTATTTTTAAAGTAAGCCATGCCTTCAAAATTGCTTTTAAAACATAGTTTTATTAGAATAGGCAGTGATAAGAAAAGGCATGCGCTTTGCCATACAAAATTGTTTTCTTTTTTAATAAAAAAAAATAATGTTCAGAAGCAATTTTATTTAAAAATGCCTAATATAAATTCTAAAGTCGATTTTCAAACTGGCGCCCAATTTGTTGAAGACATAAACGTCATGTCTTTTTAACACTGTTTGTCGCATTTAATAACATAGTGGGAGCGATACGCCTGAAAGCTTGGCGAAGAGCATTTTTTTGTTCTTTAAACTAATAGTTTGGTGCCAGTATACCAGCTCTTTAATCTTTCCCCAAAGATAAAAATCGCAGGGTGTGAGATCTAGTGATCTAGGTGGACAGTAAATTCGACCTCTATTGGCAATCCATTTAGCACCAAAAAGCTCGTTTAACAAGCCACTTATTTCACGGATTTGGAGCACCATCCTGCTGAAAAAAAGCAATTTATTCTCTCTTGTAAGGGCAAATTGTCAATAAAATCCATCTGATGCTCTTCTAGAATTTGGCGATATCTTTGTGTGCTCAGATTACCATCAATAAAGACGGTCCAATAATCCAACCTCTGTAGAACCCAACCCAAACTTTACAACTATAATTGCTCTGATTGACGTGCCCCATTACTCCATGTTGATTTTCTTCATTCCCAAATTTTTGATAGTAATCTTTCCATTGGCTCAGTGGCATGAGTTGTAGATTTAACCTACTTTTTTGATTGGTTCTGAAGTATTTTATTACTTTCCATATGCTGCCCATGTAATTATTAATTTCCTCGCACTTTCGTTCCCAGATTTGAATTTTTGCTTTGATTATGTCTTTCATTTATTTAATCTTAATTTTAAATATTGGTTTCGGGATTTTTCTTCAAAACATGGGCCTCAAGGTAAATCGGACGGCAGGTTTTATGTAGGTGAATTCAAAATGAGGTGATTAATACTGACGGACTGGGTATCTAAAACCTCAATTAAATTTTGGAAATTGAAGAAAAATCGTCAAGTTTAAAATTGTCTCAAACAGAGGCACGTCTATCTTGTTCGGTGGTCTGATAAAGAATGATCAGGGCCTCGTTTGAAATACAACAGTTTATATAGGTACATAAGGAAACTGCATACCAACTCCTTCGATTGTTTCTCCAACTGTGAGAAACTAAGATGCCCCGAAGGAAAAGAGTTACTAACTAAGATAGGGGAATAATTTTAATCAATTTAAAATTACTATATACAGAACTATAGCTCTAGTACGTACGATTAAAACATAAACTAAATAAATAACATGAGAATATGTTAATATGATCTAATGTAAAAATTTGTGAAAGTGTGTGCATTTCTGAAGTAGGTACAAGAATTCTACTTAGGTAAACAAACTGCAATCCTTGATGTAACAACTATTAGAACAACTATTAGAGCATCTAACGAATGCAAAATATTACTCTCAAAAAACGTGGCTACCAGAACCTCTCAACTGAATTTTATCTTCGCGTACGCGTCTTTTTACTATGCAAGTCCCGAACTACATGTCTAGCGAAAGAATTCCTCATTGTTATTGCGCGAACATTACCCGAACATATTTCGAACGGTTTCCAGGCCGTAGAGCGATGCGATAAAACCGCTGGCTTTACGTCTCCCGACTTTGGGAGGAGGTACTCTGTTTTTCCTTATTGCGAACAAAAATGCCCACTAGCGCGGCGAACATAAATCGCAATATCAGCGGTGAACCAACATTATGTCGGGGATTACCATAAAATTACGCAATTGAAGCGCCCGCTACTCAGACGTAATTGCGCCTCGGGTTGGAAATCTCGGCGTCGGAACATGCATATGTATGTACATACGTGGCGGGTTCCCGGATCCGAACACACATCGGCTCCGGTATCTTTTCGCCGTTACATGAAATTTTTAGTGCGCCCGCCGCTGTCGAAGCCGCTAAATCCCGAGTTCGCGTCGGTCGGTCGTATTTTACCGGCGCGAGTAATTCATGGAATATCGCGTGATTCATCATTCGGGACCATGAGCGGGCGCAATTCTTGTGAAATACCGTACCGCCAAGGCTACGAAGGTTTCCCTAGCTTTATTAGAGCCCTTTTTAGGACATTCTACCGCCGGAGTCTAGGTAGGTGTTTGTAGCGGTTTTAGTGGCATGCCAAGTGTGTTATACGGTCTTTTAAATACATGAATGGAATATATTTGCAGGACATGCCCAAGATGCCGTATAAATGTACACCTCCCGACTAAAGTAGTGACGTTGTCTAAAGCGCTGTGATTATCAAAACTATTCACCATTTGGACAGGGGCGCGTTTGGCTAAGATCGACGTTTCCAGGTAATAGGTTTATTGGGGTAGAGAGTTGTAAAACGCTTCACAATTACGCAAAACAGGTAAAAAAATGCAAATTTTTTAATATCAAAAGGAAACATTGTATATTGCGGTTTCAACGCGCTCTAAATTGAAAAATTCTTTTCACAGCTTGTGCCCAATTTGCGCTTAAATCTTGAACTCTTAATTTTAACGTTTAAAAATAATGAAGTGAATGTATAGGTGATGAAATATTGAGTTGTATTAATTAGTTACTTTGCATAGTAAACTATACCAAACGAAATGAAGTAGTTATACGCTTACCAAGTTTCGTATTTATTTTCAAGCTTATTTTAAAAATGTAGCCAGTAGAAAAGAACAAAGTAATGCTTTATAAATTTACGATAGCTTGAACAAACATTAACTATTGTAACAGTTTATTAGTATTATTAATCATTTAGCTTAAGACGTGAATAACGCCTAATTACCAGGCACCGGACAAACGCCGGCAGTATTGCATCACGCCGACGGTCGCACAGGGTCGCCCGGCTCCGATAAGCGAACTGCAAGTTAGTATGCCAACGACAGTCAGCAGTTGTGCACGTCCGATCTTGCTCTATGCGTTTTTTTAATATATAATCTGTATTAGTGGGAAATTTAGAATATGTTTTAATAATTAATATAAATAAATTATGCCTCTAATATGAGTATACGCAAAAAATGGGTGCTGTATTAATTTAGCTTATACGTTTTTAATATCTTCATTACATTTTACACAGTACATCAAAAAGTATACAAAAACGCCTATTCAAATTTACACATGAAGAAGACCTCGCAGACTTTTTTGTAGCGCTACAACTTTCGTATACTATAGCTTCAGTAGCTTTGCAAATATTTTCACGTGCTGTACTTTTTGGTCCAACGTTTAGCGGCCTTTCCGCAGATTTGATTAAAATACAGCATATTAACCATCAGAAAGGTTCAAGCTTTCCAACGGTAAAGAATTTTGTAAATTGGTGCAGTAGTTTTTGAGATATTGAATTTTATTTATAACGCGCCAGAGCGAACCGATTTTATTCTTCCGCATAATACCGCTACGCCACTGGTAAGTGAATCTTTGTCGCGGCGTCGTTCACGTCGAAATTTGAAACAGTTAGTCAAACACATACATGTAATGCAAGCGCATACTCGGGCCGCTCTCGATTTCACATACCGCAGCTGGGCCAGCAGAGCGACTGCGATTCAATCAATGCGCGCGCAATAGTGCCTGGGCGTCTGTCCGGTCACTGCTAATTACACTGGGCAACAAATTTTCGAAAAGTTCATGCTTCCAAGCTGAAAATAGTCATTTCTTAATGAATTCAATGTGCTGAACACGAAAATGACTAAGAAAAAGCTGAATTGGCTACGGGTTTTCTGTAATATGTACACATATTTCAGAAAAAGTGTACTTATGTCAATATTATAATACATGGTAAGAAAACATTAGTCTGCTTCTGGCTTTCGACTTCTTTTGGCCTGCCGCTTGTAGTGGACTTGTGGAGCATCTCTACTGATTGTCCAACAATTGCATGAAGGGGTGATGCAATATGACGCAAAATTTCGTAATTTCACACTAAATTGCATTACATTATGCAATAGCATCTATACAATGGACAAAACGTCAATATCTCTGGAACGTGAGCCAATCAACTTTTCTCAATGTGATATTCGTGTTCAGCACGTTGAATTCATTCAGGATTGGGTACTTTCACCTAAGAAGCAATTTCACTGTTGACCAGTGTTATTAGAGTTTACCATTGCGTTACTTACCTACAGACAAATCTGGTGTTCAAAGTAGTAAGCATTATCCTTAATATGTTGTGATTGTTTATTTTATGGATTCCGCTAGCGGAATAATAATGTTTTTGATGTTCAAAAAGAAAAACCACTTTTTTATGTAAAACTAAAACGATTATTTGCTTGGATTTGGCGAATAATGTTTGTTATTTGACCTTACGTGCAATCTTCGATTTCTAGTTCAAATTATAAGTAGTTTAAAGTTACTATTGAATGCTTTATTAATTTGATTTAATTCTGCACATCCGTTGACCTTGATGAAGCTACTATTATATACGTTAAGTAGTTGCCAAATGGATTGTATCTTAGTTATTTCATGCATTTATGATCAATCAATATAGTAAAAATCTTATAGTTATTAATTAGTCAAGAGTCATTTAGTACTATTCCGAAAACTAACGATCTTTGTGGTGATAAAACAGTATATATAAAAATCAGACTAAATTTTGCAATACTTTTGCATAACGAAGCAACAGCTTTTTCAGTATGGTCAATTTGTGATATACCTTTTCTTCTGAATTTTAAATCCTTCAAAACTTAAGAACCGGCTCAATGCAATGGCTTCTGTAAACTAATAACTACAAAAGGCTGGGTTAACATTTCAATTTATTTCATTCTTTTTGTTTTGTTACATCTTACCTCATTGCTTATTTAGACTTTTATTTATACAATAACAATTATGTAACTAAAAAATGTAATTTCTACTGACAACATCAAAATAGATTAGTCACCTAAAGTTAGTTTATTTCAAAGTGAGCATGCTAATTGAAATACAAATAATATAACCATACCAAATGTTTTTATTTTCATACAAACCTAAATTTTGCTTCACTCTGCTGAGTGCCACTCTCAGCAGAGTAAAATAAAAACATTATATTTCATTTATAATATAAAATTATTATAAACAAGTTAATTACACGAAACGTAAGGTAAATATTGAAGTTTATAATCATATCAACTCCATTTCTTTCCGAATACTTTAATATGTAAAGTACCGAAATAATTCATGCTATTTAATTTGTCATCTACAAACATTATTCTTAAATGTTAATATATGGAAAGTTGCTAATCGCTTCCTAGCTGTGAAAAGGGTATTTTCAAAACATATTTAAATCGCAACTTTCCTTGGATACTAAATAATTTCAATTCTCTGCCTGATTTGCATAATTGCCAGGTATTTTACATATAGGTACCCTGATAATCTCCTACCTGCAGAAACCAATGCCAACCGAACGCGCACCTGTCCAAATGGTGACCAGTTTTGATAATGACTCCGCCTTAAACGACATCACTTTAGTCGGAAGCTGTACCTATTACTTCATCGCTCAAAGTAATTAAGTGGTGATGGTTATAAAATTTATGTATTTGCAGAAATCTAAATGAAAATGTAAGTAAATATAAAGGTATGTATAAAAGCAATAAGTGTAGAAGCCAATTATGAAAAGACATTTCAATAAAAACAACTTCCCTAACTGTGTCAAGATCGTTCCACCAACTCTCCGCCCTCTTAGACAGTCAGCGATCGAGACGAAGTCCTACCCGATTCAATGCCAACCAAAGCCTACTTTCCACCCATAAAAACTCCGAGTGCGCTACCATTTACCCTGAGAAAAGTGCATATGGATCGCGTAAACGCAATCCGGAAAGCAACTGATGGGTGGTAAACAATGTCCAAACGTATACCAAACATGTGAGGTGGCCCACGGCCGAGCCAAAGCTCTACCTAATTAACGGACCGATTATAATGTATGTTAACCTGAACCTGGGATAGGATCCCCTGATGGCGGCTAGAAGTCGAACGTTAGGGTCTGTTTTCAACCCACCTATGTCGGAAGGTTTGCCCACCGCATCACTTCCCTAGATGCTCTACTTTATTAGAATGCTAGCCCTACACAGATAAAAATACGGAGTTGGATTTAACACCGTTTCAACACTTTTCCGGTGTTCCCTCGCGACCATCCGTTCAAGGAGCCTCCATTTAAGAGTTAAATATTTTACACCTCAACGGAATAAACGTGGAGGCAATTTCATCCGAGAAACCGTGAATTTCCTCCAACAAGGAGGATGTTTCTCCTCTTACGAAGGTAAAGCACACCGCTGGGAGGTTAATGGGAGCTACTGAAATCCATATCAGAGGTAACTACATCCTTAATAGATGAAATTACCACCGCCAAGGAGAGATTCTAACTCCATTTGAGAGTACATCCCCTCCTTGACAGACGAAAATGCCTCCGTTACGGAAACTATTGTTCCATGACGGTGCTATTGAAATCCGCATCGGAGGTAACTTTTTCCGAAATAGAAGAAACTACCTCTTTTAGCCAGCGTTTCTAATTCCATATCAGAATTAATTGATTTCATAGCGAAGTTACTGGAAACCAAAACGAAGTCAATTTTTTTCATAATAGTAATTTCCCCAGTATGGGGAAGCGCCACGTAATTCTCGTCTGTGGGCGATTGCAGTCACAGTACCTTTTATACGATATCAACCATGTGTAAACATCATATAGATATTACATAGTCACAATTACCGATCACAATTTACATTGAGTAAGAAGTACAAAGATTATGAAGCAAGCGTAGCGCCATCTTTACGACAAAATCTATAGTAGGTATCATATTTATGTAGCTAAACGAATTATCAGTATTATGATATTCCTACTATATAGATATAAAACTATACAGCATTCATTTCATTTCATCTCATTATTAATGCGGTTTCCAGTAATGTATAATAATCAAAGTAAGGTGACTGTTGCTAGCACCTAATCAAATAAACACAACACCTTTTGATATTCTGATACTTTATGCGTAAATATATATTATATTTATTGTCTGCCATTTCGGTTCATACACGATGTGTATCTGTACATACAGAACTATACGTCTTATGGCTAAACAATAAAAGGAAGGGTTTCTGCTATTTGACGCCATTTTCAAGTGCTTTCCTCATACAACGTTTACGTATGCGTTCATCGACGAGCATTAACCAAACTCCACTTTGGACAAAAAAAAATCCCGAAAGGATTATTTTTCTCCTGTTAGGTGTAAAACTGATGGAAATAAATACGCAACTAAAACTACGTATTCTATTCAAAAAAATAACTCCGATAAAAGCGGAATATTACATGAATCGGATACATTTAACAGCGTTTAGTAGTTGAAATAAGAATAACCCTGATATGGAGAGAATATAATATGCAATGAATACATTTAACTGCGTTTGGGAGTTAGATATACAAATATCCGTGGCGGAAATAATGAGAAGGATGTTTTCTACGTGTTGAAGTTAAAATAAAACGGAGGACATTGTGAGCCTCCGTTTCGGTGGGGATTTTGTCCGAAAGCGATAAAATGCCCACCGTTTTGTAGATATACAACTCTTTTCTCTACATACAGCCTTCCGAATCGGAGACTCTGTATTTCACTCCGCTATATTTTTACCTGTGTACGGCTAGTCCATTATAGTATCATATCCGACGGCTAGGGTTGTCTGCTAATGTCCGCATGCAGCCCACCTGATTTTGGAAATTTCGCCCATGCGCCCTTCCCTAGTACAGGCCAACTGTCAACGGGTCGAAGTTTACCTACCACCCATGGAAATTTCGAATGAGTGACTTATTGCCCTACGATGTAAGGATAGGGTAGACACCCTCGGTTCCAGTGGTCAATATTTAGTCAAATATATGTATGTACCATATAAGAATTTGTGTGGTAGGTATAAGCTGGATTTTAGGCTCCCACAACTTACTGGAAAAAAAATTCTCACAGTTGTTACTGTAAAGCTACCAGACTTGATTTGTTTTTTTTTTTGTACACCGATCAATTTTTTTCAGTTTTTTTTTTGTCAATTTCTATTATCACTTTTTTTTTATTATTAAAAGTTTTGAAAAATAGTTTAGACATTTTTGTTATAGTTTATTATTTGTAATTTATAGACAAAATATATGTTAAAGTACCTATGTATTCAAAACGACTAATATATAATGTACCGTTTGACAACCACACAACAGATATGTTTGCGAAAATAAATATTTTATATATACAATAAATATTTTATATATACAAGCTGTGCATGTGTACATGATTACCACAGCTCGAGGATGTACCTATTGCTGAAGCAATTTCAAGTCAATAATGTTGTTTGTCCAAAACCCATTCGTGACTGAACTACAAGCTTTAAATTATTAATTTCGTTGTGCATGAATACAGTATACCAACTACAAATATAGGTAGAGTTTACTGGTTGCGTATTGTTACGTTTATTAGCAACACTCAAATAATCTGCTACAATGTTAAACCACAAAAATAGTACTTGCTAAATTTTACTTGTTATAATAATTCAAGTATGATATTCGTGGATTGATTTTATTATTATCGTTATTACTAGCATTTTCCTCTCATTATTAGCATTTATCTAATGAATGCATCTCTTAGGTATATCTTGAAATAATGCTGAAAATAATTGCAAGAAGGTTGTTCGTCAGTAATCAAGCTAATCATTCAATATTAGCCCATGGTAAGCCATTTTTCGCAAACTACCACGGAATGTAACGCGTCTTACTTTACAGATTAAAGTGGCTCAAACTGCCCAGATTTCAATTTGCCGCTATTTGTACCAGCAGCATATTTTAAAACTTCGAAATGGTATTATTTTTGTTCTAGCAAAGCACTTCTAAAACTGCTATTTAAATATAAGCATAAATTAAGTTAGTTGTATACTCTCCAAATAGGAGTACCTCTTAACAAACAAATGGAGTGGAATTTGCGACTAATACAAAAAGCTTAGGTCATTGGCAAAGCAAGCACCGCAATTTGGTTAGTCGACTTTGTCTTCCTGATGCACACATGCACATTAAGTAGGTAAACAAATCAATATTTCGTACGTATGTCCATACACATGCCGATCAGTAGAATATCGAGATATTCAGTGGAAAGCATGGAAAATAATGTATGCACATTGCATATATATATATGATTATCTGTGTTTAATGGACTGTTCTTGTGCAATGGAGCAGGTCGAAAAATTATTAGGTGTAATTGCAGCGTTGAATTGTTAAAATTTAATAATGTGCAGCTGCAATTTGGATTGGTCTATTTGATCTAATTCAGAATTTAGTTATTTACATTAAATAATAGAACACAGAGCGTGGATATTTCGCTAAACATCAGTAAACTTCTATTAGCAGCACAACCTAGCAATTTATACTCATTTATGTAAATTGAATTGGCTGGTCAATAGAAAATAGACGAACATCACAAACTCGTAACTTGGTTCTAGAAAACATTTATTTTACGTAAGCGCAGCTAACTACATTCATCATTCAGCTAAAAAGCTGAATAATGAAGTGAAATGTTATTCACGCCGTTATACTGATGGGTCTTAATAAACACTTGTTTAAGTTTGATGACTTTTGCAATAAATTAACTTTTTTTATCTTAAATAGAACTATATCTAATCCAACTACAATTTAATTGACTTGCAAAATGTATTAGACTTTCCTATATCTAACAATAATAGCTTTCTCGTAACTAGCATTCCATTTTTCCGAGGACCAGATACACGTTTTATTTGAGTAAGGGTGGCCTTGGACTAAGCAACTTATAAAAAACAAAATATTAGAATTTATTCTATTCAGTCGATATGATTTTGACAATTGGTGACTCCGAAGAAAACTGTTTCCTTGCATCAACGGTGTGCGCAGAAAAATATTCGGATAGATTACAATCGAGAAAAACTGCATTTGAAAGCATACTTCAAACGTTTCGGCAACCCGGAAACCTAAAACATGAGAGAGACAACCGACGGAAGCCCATTGTAGGAAATGAAGTGAATGAGTTTCTTGTAGTCGGATGTATCATAGAAAATCTCAGTACAAAATTAACCGAGAAACAGGTAACAAGTAAGCAAAGTGTTGGTTATTAAAAAGATACAAATTTCATTCGTATCATATCCAAGCATCAACACATTAGCGAAAGAGATTTCCAGCATCGACCCTAGACAAATGCTGAGAGATAATTTTTTTTTAATTGTGTTTTATTTTGGGATAAATATTCGTTTCACTAAAATGGTTTTGTTGACACAACTTTCATTTTTATAGTGATGTAAATCCGTATACGTTAAGAGACCAACAAGATCAAAAATCGAAGGTCCACTGAAAAAAGTAGATGTAAAATTACAAAATTTTACTAAGTTAAACATGCAAAAACTTAAAAAAATTTTGTTTTTTTACATGTATACACATGTACTCTACTAATTACCTGCACTGAAATGTAATATGCAAATTATTTTGAGTTTTCACAACCATATTGTATTTAATTTACAACAAGAAAAGTAAAACTGCTGCTTTTTTACCTTATGTGCGCAATTATACATCAAATACTTAATTTTACATCCTCGAATGCAACTAAAGTTTACGTGTACAAAACATTCCGGGAAAGTGCAAAACGAACGAAAATACAGACAATCGGCGTTTGATTAAAAACACGTGTGCGGGGACTTACTCGGCATATCTTCTATAGAGTCGTCGTGTTCAACGGCCGTTATTATTTGGCTCCTACGAATATATATAGTTGTGTTATAAATACATATTTGGAAGGTAAGTGCTCTATGTTTCTATTATATATCTTTTATAACGTTATATATAATGTTTAATTGCAATATTTGTGGTATTAAAAATAGTTCCATTGAGAAATACAACCTACATATAAAGTATCATCGTCATATGCAAGGCGTTTCGTTTTATTGTCGTTTTTCTAACTGTGACTTGTCATTTTCAAAATATAATAGATTGACACACCATATATTTAGATGGCACAATAATAGTATTAATCAAACTACAGTAAATAATAGATGCAATGTGGAACTTTGTCAATTCGAAACATGCAACAGAAAAGAATTTAGAGCACATATATACAGCCACATTCGGTTAGGCGTAGAAATAAGTTGTCCCTTTTCTAAAGAATGTAAGAGAGAAGCTAGCTTTTCTAGTGTAACTGCTATCAAACAGCATTTTTGCAGAAGTCATGTTAGGGGTAGTAGCATGCCTGATGCTGTGGAGGACAAACATTCCGATATCTTATATATTGACAAAATGGATACTCACGAAACAGATGTTAGTAATTCTGACAATATATACAATTTCTGCTTAAAATTAATCAGTTCACTATTTTTAAACTTAGAAGCAAAACATTTTTTAACAAATGCCTCTTTGCAGGCTATGATAGATGTATTATTGGACTTAAATAGATTAAACACGGATTTCTTGTTATTCAAGAATGGAAATAATAACACAGAATTGCATAGAGAGCATATACAAGATAACTTATTTAATAAGATCTTTCATACGGAAAGTGGCGCATTACGTAGTAAATTTTGTAGAAATAAATTTTATACAAGTTTTTTTAATTACGTACGACCTATAGAGATACGCATTGATAATAATAATTGCAAATATTATTATATACCAATTATTGATACCTTAACGGTATTATTAAAAGATTTTAATTTCCACAAAGAGTATTTTGCTGTTCCTCGTTTAAAAAATGACAAAGTTTTAGCAGACGTATCAGATGGTAAATGTATAAAAAATAATATATTATTTCAAGAAAATTCTGCTGCAGTTAAACTTATATTATTTCAAGATGGTTTTGAGGTTTGTAACCCCATTGGATTATTTGTTTACAGTTCTTAGTGGTAAGAAATCGTACAATATATATATGGAAGACGAAGAAATTACTCAATCGGATTCATTTCTTGAGGCGTTTGGACTGACATTTGCTCTGTACTTCATACTAAATTTGGAATATCCAAGAGAAGTATCCACATTTATGGAGTTTATACAGCGATATCTACTAAAAATACAACCTGACCTTGGCTCGAAATCGAAATGCAGATTTTCAAAGAAGCGAGTAATAGCGTTAACTAAGAAGTTAAATTTTTAATAAAATTCTTACTTTTGTGTTGTATAATAGATTTTCAGAAGTAGCATTTTTTTTAAAGTAAAATTTTCAAATTATTTGGTATGAAAAAAAATGTATTTAGTTATTTATTAGTTAAGTTATTTAAACGTGGTTATTTTTTACTTAAATTCTACTCTAGGCTGTTTGCACTTACACGTTAATATTGGATTGATTTTTTAATGGTCACTTCCATTACCTTAATGTATTAAAAATAGCTAAAATTCATCATTAAATCCAAGCTTAACGTGTCGGTGCAAACGGGACTCTAACCGTCATATAACATGATGACATCCTTCGAGTTTTCTTTCTACGAAAACTAATTTAACCGTTGTTATCTTTATGTATAGAATTAAATTTAAGTTTTTTTTTCTACACAATAGTCGAAGACAACTGTTATTATTACAGAGATTGATGTAGGCCAAAATTTTTGTTAGTAATATATGTATATAAGTATATAAACAGTGGCGGTGAGCTAATTAAAGACATTATATTATACAGGTTTATAAGGTTCCGCTGTCCTTAATTATCTGACCGCCACTGTATATATTAAAACAAAACCAATGAATACTTTGACTGTATTAGCATTTGTCCATAGTGTAATAAACATTTTGCTCAAAATCTAGGTTTGCCTCTGTTGGTTGCAATCCTCCGGTCCAGTCCTATTCACCCTGCTGAACTACTTAATCTGCATAAGTCTCATGAGTTAGACTCTCTGATGTATACTTTCGGATATTTGTTCAATTAGAGTAAGGAAAAATCACTTTCAAAATTTGTATCTTGCGGTGTTATAACTGCATTTACTTTGCCGCGTTTGCACCAACAAGTTAATTAATTTTAATTTACATACACTTAGGGTGTGACATTCGTTGTATGCATTAAAAATGAAATGTGGCACCTAAGTGACATTTAAAATTAATTATGTTGGTGTAAACGGTTCCACTGTAATTTTACCAATTATAGTTACCAATCTTTTGTAATTTTACCTTCCATTCATTACAAGCTACTATTAAATTTACGATATACTTGTATATTTACATAAGCAAGCTTACATAACGTTTGTAAATTTACGTATTAATAGATCACAATATGCACTGAATTTCCCATTTTATTTGGGAATTTACAAAATAGAATAATTACAAGCCGCATTGGAAATTTCTATTTAACTTGTAAAAAATAAGTCACTTTGGTAATTTACACGTACGTGCGTGGTCACGAATTGCCATGCATTTACGTGTAATTTCACAAAATACTTCTTTCAGTGTCGGAACTTTTCATGTAGGGTGGGGAACCTGGGGTCCTATACCCTTTCATTTCTAATAGAGCGGCACGATCACGCCTCGAGGTGTGTAAAGAAAAAATTTAGTAATTAAATTACTCTGATCGGGGGGATACCACCAACAACACCGATGGTCACTTAATGTATGGAAAGAAATCGTGGGGTTGAATATATTAGGTTTTTCATTTTTCTACCATTTTGAATAGTAGCCTTGATGCATAAAAATTTCGAAGCTTTCTGTGGTACCATCTACAAAAGCTTTTGGAGAAAAAGAACACATCACATATGATTTTAACGTTAGGATACAATAAATTTAATTAATTCATGGTGCATCTTATTATGTAAAAAAAACTTTCCGATAATCACCAAGAACCATAAAATACAAATCATACAAAATTTTTATACATATAAATAAAACATTTAGTTTCCGAAAGTGTTGTCACGAAAACTAAATAACTAAAAATAAGAAGAAAAAAAAAGCAAACATTACCAAACCGCTAAAATTTCTGAAGAGGACAATGAAAATTGTTGCAACGTTAAATATTTATTACCAATCCTTAATTTACACAAAACCGAAAAGAGCCGCTACCTCACAAATAAAAAGGTAAGGTCAGTTGTCATCAAAATCGTTAGTAATAAATATTATGTAATTTACTTTGAAATCTAAATTGTAAAATGGTAACGACTCAAGCCTCTAAGACCTTATAATGACCGCGAAAAGTGAAGACCAGTCGAAACACCAGGGCTACAGGAAGACCACCCATAGGTGATGCAGTCCTTTTGACAAGAAACATATTATTGCTGGCTTGTAATATTGTCAATAAATAGTATAGTATAGTATAGTATAGTATAGTATAATGGAAAAGTTACCGGCTGTGAAGGGGCAAAGTAAATTTGAATGTTTTAGCTATACAAACGCTTTAGTAGCTTTGAGTGAAAATCTCCTTTTTTGCAAACTCTGTAAATTCTTGGTATTCGATGCATTTTCAATTAGAGAACTTTTCTCTGTAGTGACCTCTGTGTTTGTATTGCGCAAGCAAGCAGAATGCGGGCGCTTGGAGTGAAACCGTAACAAACCGACTAATCGTTATGAACGCTTACAATGCCCTTAAACTACGGCTAATTATTAAAATAATTTCCTACTACTATCCTAAATTTAGACAAAGTGTAACTGTACAGAACGAATCAATACAATAAATCCATACTGAACTGGGTGGAACTTGCAATTAGTATGTAATTAGGGTAGCTGTATTCCTTCACACCAATCAGTGAATTACCACAGTATCCATTTGTGAGATTCTCATGTTGGTTTGAAAACATAGGGTGAATACTGAAAGAAAAACTTGCTACATCACATATGAGAACCCAACTGTATGTAGTACAACATAATACATATAACACACACATGTGGAGGTTTAAGAGTTGTAGAGAACACAACATCTCAAACAGAAACTATTTATAGTACACATAAGCATAAGTGATAGCAAGTACTAAAAGTCTAACAGATTTATTCCCGCTGAGAGTTTAGTTCGGAGTGCGCACCCGCTGACTGCGATCGAAGTGGTTCGTCGATAGCCTCCCCGGAGTAAGAACACGAGAACGAATATCGCAACTTACAATTGCTACGATACACGCTCGGATAATTAAGAACCCGGCGAAGATAAGCGTGTGTATACACATAACGATTAGCGGTGATTTATATCGTAGGTGTAAAGTGCATACGTGTAATGTACGTCGTGTTCTTTATAGAACAAGAGGGGAACGCTTGGCGAATGATTAAAGTTTGGAAACGCATGTAGTTCTGTTATAAATGGTGGCGTTGACGTCTGACGTGAAGAGTGGCAGGATTTTTATAAAGCACTGGCTTAGTCGTATGTGATAAATGTACTTTCTTGCATGTATGTTTCTTTACTGTTTATATTTTTTGCGAATATATTTCTTTCTGAATGACAACGGATTTACTGGATTTTATCATTGCAAACAATTCGTTGTTAAATATTTTTTTTTATTTTAAATAAATGCCAAACTCATAGTTATGGAATAGTTACAATCAGAAGTAAAGAAGCCATCATCACAGCACCTCAGTGTATCCTTGCACTGAGAAGAATAGGCTGCATTTCTTAATAGAAATATAATATACTTTAATGCAAATTAGAAAAAATACCGTAAAAACACATGTCACAATGACTGTTGTAATACTCGTACATTAAATCACTTGTACTCATATTACAACAAACGCCGTTGTGACACTTTATGGAATTTATTTGTTTTATTTTAATCTACATTTTCCATTAACAAAAAAACAAATCAAAAATAGTAAGAGAACTTGGGTTTCTTCTAACGTTATCTAATCATCGCAAAATCTAAAATCATTACTTCAGTTGAAAAAGAATTATCCTGAATTGAGTGATTTCTATAGAAAGGCTAAAAGAGAACACAATTCACTCGTAGCGAACACTAAACGTAATTATTTTCAATCTAAAATTCTTTCCTCAGTTAATCATACTAAAGCCGCCTGGAAAGTAATCAAGCAATTATCGAATTCAACATCTGTTAAAGATAATATACAACTGCGTGTTGGGAATGAGTTCACATCAGATCCGAAATTAGTAGCCAATCATTTTAATCAATTCTTTACTAATGTGTCTATAAAGATCTCTAATCAATTCACTGGGAGTCCTCTTACCAATGACGTTCCTACTCTGGTAAGCAAAACTATATTTTTAAAACCTTTTACTTTTTCGGAACTTGCTAATCTTTTAAACGTAAAATTTAAAAATTCGTTTTCTGTAGGATCGGATGATATTCCATCTTATGTTATAAAGACTGTCTTTACAGCTATTGTTCCGGTTTTAACTTTTTTAATTAATTTATCTTTCGAACAAGGTGAGTTTCCGAATTCATTAAGAAATACTAAATTGGTTCCTATTTTTAAAAAGGGCGACAAGCCACTACCAGACAATTACCGCCCTGTAGCTCTTACATCTTGTTTCTCAAAAATATTTGAATATTGTTTTTTAGATAGGCTGGGGCATTTCTGTCTCACTTTAATATTATCACTAATTGCCAACATGACTTTAGAAAGAATTTCTCTACTTCTACTGCTTTAAATACTTTTGTTAATGAAATTATGGCTTCAGTTGAAAATGTTAGCTATCCAGTGGGTATTTTTTTAGATTTGAGTAAATCATTCGATTGTGTTTCTCGTGATATTCTTTTAAATAAATTGCAGGCCTATGGCATTAGAGGGATTGCTCTTAATTGGATTGAGTCTTTCTTGCGAAACAGAACCCAATATGTCAATATCTTACACAACAACATTACTGCCTTCAAACATTTTGCTTCGGAAGTTTTGCCCATAAATGTTGGTGTTCCTCAAGGCTCAATTTTAGGCCCTGTACTTTTTTTACTTTATATTAACGATTTTCCTTTGAACTTAGACAAAGCTACAATTACTATATATGCAGATGACATTGCTTTAGTAGTGACAGATAAAGATGATCCGATTTTGACTGACACTTGTAATAATTTATTCAGTAATGCATCTACTTGGTTTTCAATGAATCGAATTCTTGTCAATGAAGATAAAAGCAGTTATTTACGTTTTCATCCCTATCAGCTTCAGCCTGCGCCAGGTTTTTACCTGGACTATACTAAATTTTTGGGAGTGTGGGTAGATCGATCTCTCAACTGGAGGGTCCATTGTAAGAGTCTACTACCCAGACTAAATTCACTTATCTTGACAATAAAGCTAAATTGCCGACAGGCCATCGGATCTCTTTTACATCGCAAGCACATATAGACCGATGGTTGTTTTGAAGTCTTACAAATGGTATGCTGTGGTATCACCTAAGGAACAAACATAAAGATTTTTAACAAAAAATGCAATTTCTTCGACCGGGTAAAATATGTAAACATATAATGTAATGCAATGTAGAAATTACAATTTATTTTATATCTGTCTGGATTACAGACCCAGTACGTATGAGAGTCATTTACATTGACCGCGCTGGAATTAATTTTGGATTTTGCCTGTTTTTCTTTTTGCGTTGAGACAAAGATGACGCATTTTTGAATATGGCACAGTGCAATTTGCTACTTGTATGTGTGTAATAACGTCTATGTACACTGAGAAAAATGGATTGTAGAAATTAGATCGTAAATCTCTTTATGTTAGTTACTAAAATAATTATTGTCACAACGACAATATGTGGCGTATTAAGAGTAAAATAACCAGATTTTATCACGCTTATAGTAAGAGGCAAAATCTGGATGTTACCATCTACATCTTATGGATGTAACAATTAATATACTCTATCGCTCAAAGCCTATATAATGACGTGGATTATATAGATAGTCGCTGCGATTGACTGCGATATTATCAGGTATTCGACGCATATTCAATTTCTAAAATAAATGTTTGTAACGCTCTTCCCACCCCTTGCTCTATTCATTGTCGATCTTTACCGAAGAAATCGACCAATAAGCTGTTTTGCCGTGACAAAATTACTGACATGTGTTATGTACGTGTGATACAAGTGTACGTATTCGTGTCGGTGCATGTTTGTGTCTGGTCGTTCGTTGATTGCTGTGCATCGTGAGCAGAAATGGATGCAAATGTGGAAAACATTTTAATCGAGTGAGGGTTTTCACAGTTAATTGATATATTCAAAGGTAAGTAATAGATATTATATGCATACACTTCGTACTGGGTACTTTATGCTTTGATACAACATTAACGTAAATCTAACCTACTAGTGATTGTTATGTTAATGAAAGTAATACACGTTGGGATTTTGTAATAATGATTCTAAGGACAAATAAAAAATAAAATCAATATTATAGTATCTATTGGGTAATATTCCATTTTCCCTATGCATGAACTGGGTAAACCTTGTATAGTGCTATAATTCATAATTCATAATTCATAATTCATTTATTCTGCAATAAAAACATTACAGTAAACGTCAATAATAAATAAAAACATAATACAAGGTACATACACAACATATTAAAATCATGGAAACAATCTTTAATTAAGGTTGGAATTTAAGAATTCTTCAATGCTGTAATAGCCTCGTGTCACCAGAATTTCTTTCGCCCTTCTTACTGCGGTGTTATAACCAAGGCCGTGTAGAAATTGGAATTTATTAAAAATTTTCGGTCCCCAATAATCCACGTACCTTTGTGAGACTTGAACCCTGTGGTACGGAATACTTAAATTATTTTTTTGTCTTGTCTTATATGCATGGTTGTCTCCATTTGCACGAAAATTTTTGAAGTTGGTGAGAACATACTTTAAGACGGTAAGTATGTACAGCGACGGTAGTGTTAGTATTTTTTCTGATTTAAAATACTCTCGACAACTATCAGTCCCATTAAGTTGGCAAAGGGCTCTAACAGCGGCTTTTTGAAGTATAAATATTCTGCTGGCTGAAGGTGATGTAGCCCAAAACAAAATTCCATACATAAGCCTGCCCTGGAAGTTTGCGTAGTAGGCCGTTTTAGCTGCGTCATGGGTTGCTATACATTTCATTCGCCGTATCGTATATATGGCAGATGACAGTTTTGTCGCCATTTCTTCGATATGGGTTCTCCATGACAGTTTATTATCCAGGGTTAAGCCTAGATACTTTACAGTGCTCGTCGGTACTGGATCGTTTATAGCAGAGAATTTTAAGAGTTGAGTTTTCTCTTCATTCAGTTGTAAGTTATTGGCTTCGAACCATTTTCTTGCTTCATTAAGCACCGCTTCTGTTTTATTTTTCAGATCATCGCTGGTTTCGGCAGTGATAAGGAAACAGGTGTCGTCCGCATAGAGTGAAGTTTGTATGGAAGGGATATAACAAGGTAAGTCATTGGTGTATATTATAAATAGTAAGGGGCCTAATATAGATCCTTGTGGCACTCCCTGTGTCAAAAGCTGCATTTCTGATCTTGTACCTCGAAGTTCTACTAGTTGATACCTTTCGGATAAGTATGACGCGAAGAGCTGATGTTGAATACCCCTAACACCGTAAAAGTATAATTTATCCAACAATATGTCATACTTCACCGTATCGAAGGCTTTACTTAAATCGCAGCACGCCAAGCCTACATGTTTTTGTTCATCATATGCATCCGTTATTGCTTCAATCACCTCATGTATTCCCGTTAATGTGGATTTTCCTAGTCTGTAGCCATGTTGTTTGTCTGTAAGATATTTATTTTTTTCAAAGTATGTAATTAACCTATTTGCTATTAATCTCTCAAATAATTTTGAGACAACCGGTAATATCGATATAGGACGATAGTTATTGCAATCATTTATATCTCCTTTTTTATGTATAGGGATTACCTTTGCAGCTTTTAGTTGCCGTGGAAAAACTCCTTCTTGAAAGCATTTATTTACTAGTTTTGATAATGGTATTGCAATTACATCTATGATTTTTAGCAAAAAATCTGTTGTTATTCCATATATATCTTTAGTATGTTTTTTCTTGATGTTTTTTACTATTGTAATTATTTCTTCTTCATTCGTTTCTTCTAGGTAGAATGACTTTTCATTGTTTAAAATTAATTTAGGTAGAAGACTACTTGCGTCATTATTATCGCTGTTTAGTTGGTTTCCCATACTAATGAATTTATTATTTAATTCTTCTGATGTTAGAAGCGTTTCCTGATCTGTTCTTTTACCTTTTGTTTTTGATTCCTTGTTAATAATGGTCCATATCATCTTTTGTTTGTTAGCTGCATTTTGAATATCTTCAGCGTTTTTATTTTTTTTTACTCTATTTATATATTCAAGGTAATTCTTTTTATATTCTCTGTACACCCTATATGTTTCTTCATCTTTACTAGATATGGCTATAGTACATAAAGCATTTAACAAATTTTCTTTACTTCTTATTATTGTATCGTCACTACAAGATTTTGATTTTTGCTTGTTGAATTTCCGAATTCTTTTTTCTGTTTCAGGAAAGTGTTGGTTTAAATAACATATGAAGGTGTCATGGAAAGCGTTAAAAGTTTCTTGTGCCGTTCCTACAAGAAGAGAGTCCCAAGGCATTTTACCCAATTGTAAGCGAAATAGGTCAATATTATGTTCGTCCATATTTCTTACTTTAATTACTTCATGTTTTGTTTCAGGACTACTGAATAAATTATCTATGACTAATATTTGAGTGGAATGATCTGAAATATGCATATTTATTGTTTTTGGCTCACAGAAATCTGCCTCTATATTCGCATATATATTGTCAATACATGTTTCACTGTTGTAACTGACTCTTGATGGTTCACTGAATAAAGGAAATAAGCTGAAAGATGTCAATAAATCTTGGAAATTAGTTTTGTCCTGCGTCTGTTGCAAGATATTTATGTTAAAATCCCCTGCCAGAAAGAGATTTTTTCCCATATTTCGGTCATTTATCCTATTTAATACGATCTCTAACTTATTCAGAAGCTCATTTATGTCACCATTTGGGGACCTATATATACATAATATAATGGTTTTATGTTTGGTTAATTCTATTGCTGATATTTCTATTTCTTTTTCTTTTGAAAGTGACATTAAATCCTTACATACAGTATATTCTAATTCTTTTTTCAATAATATAAGTGTACCACCATGTTTATATGTGCTTCTACAAAAATTCGTGGCCACCACATGATCAGTAAATTTTACACTATTTATTTGACTTTCGGTAAGCCAATGTTCTGTGATGCACATACAGTCAATGTCGTTCTTTTTTAAAATCATATTTAACGTCTCAATCTTAAAGTTACTTAGGCATTGAATGTTCAAATTGGCAAGTATAAAGTTAGTACTTTTGTCAGTATGTTTGTGTAGTTTGCCTTTTTTTTCTAATTTGGCACAATGGGTGTCAATGAGGCTTTTTTCTGAAAATTTCTATAGTGTTTTACTATTACGTTTACTGGCCATAATTCTGGTATAAATAGTTTTTCGTAATTTTCTAACTTAACTGCTATTTTAAATGCAGCTATGTCTTTGTTTCGTATTTCCAATTTTTGACAATCCAAAATGGATATATTATTCTGTTTTAAATAATCTGTAACATTGTGCTCATTTGTTGTGTTTACTAAGTTTGAAATAAATACCCATTTTCTGGCTACCACAGCACTGAGTGTAGCATCCAATCTATTGCCCTTAATTACTCTTGTGTTGTGGCTCGATTTAGCCGCTACAGATTTAGGTACTACTGAATTTAGATCTGTTTTGTTTTTTCCTGAGTCAGATTTATTGAAATCATCTTTTGCCCGTGGGATTTTATCTGTTTTTATAGATACTATTATTTCTTCATGTTTTTGCGCGATCGACTGCGAACGTGTGACGGGCTTTTGTGTGTGAGTGTTAGTTGTCTGTTCAACTGTGTTCGATGTGATTGTGTGTGCGTGCTGCATTTGTGTATCTCCATCAAGTAATAAACTAAGTTTTGTATTTGTGTTCATTAGATGTTCATCTACTTTTTGTGAGTATGTTTCTACTATTTTTGTATAGTCTTGTATCTTCTGTTCTAATTGTTTTATATATAACATAAGATTTCCTACCTGTTGTTTTGTGTCGTTGTCAAGACATGCGTCGCAAGACCATCTCAGATTTTTGCTTCCTTCAATTAATTTTAATTCGGCAGGTTTGTAAATGCTACATCCGTAGTGTAACACGTTTCGACAAGGTTCTGTACATTTTATGAATTTCTCCGTTGCACAATTTACAGCAATTTTGCATTTTAAGCACCTGTCACTCGCGTTCGCCATCTCTCCATATTTTTCATTACAGGTAAGTATCGCTGTATAGTGCCCGCATATGATCCATTATATTATTGTTTACTATCTACTATTTTCAATGCTAAGAGACGATTATTACAATAGAAAATAATATTGTAAGTACTACAAAGCTATATAGTAAGTATGAGCATCATGTATCCTACATAGTAAAATATTACATTATACTGGGTACAATAAAAAATTTAACAGTTATTATCAAATATAGTCAGTGCTATTAGACATTTTTTTCACATTTACTAACATGTATGCTCAAATTAATAATACAAATATAGTACACCAACTTACTGTAACATACGAGTTAATAAAAGCTATTTACATTTACTATACAGATACTGTCACCGGTAATATAAAATATGATTGTCCCTATAGGAGCTATAAAATTTATTAAAGTATACTATATTTATGTTAAAGAGTACAATCTATTTCTCTCAGTGTATGTACGAGTATTCCTCGTATAATAACTGCAATGCTAAGTCAGTTCGGTGTAAAAAACTTACCTCTTGAGAGCATAGCGAATGCAATAAATAATAGCGAATACTCTAAAGAAAATCTTAACAATTCATTTTTGGCACGTGTAATACAGAAAGGAAATATCCGATGATATAGCTCAACTCTTAGAAATCGACGTAAATACCATTCAAAAAGACAAGAGGTATCCTTCTGTTTGGGCAGACTACCGCTTGAGGTTTATTCCTGATGAAATCATTACAAATGTTCTTGAAATTTGTGGATACTTCCAGATAATTCAGTTCTTGAGAAACAGCAATTACCTTATTTATAAGATAAGTCACATATTCTACTGATCCATAATACGAACATTATTTTAAATTAATAACTTTCTTCGTTAACCTAGTAAATTAAATAAAATTACTGATAGTGCCTTATTTAATTTACATTTTAATTTTGATATTTCTAGAAACCATTATAGAATAGTTTTAATCTATACATGCAAGTTCACAGTACACATTAACTAGCAATGTTTTGAAAAAGTCTGGTTCCTCGAAACGGTATCATTTCTGTGGCGCACTTGCGACGTGTGTCTAGTTATGCTGCTCAGACGGGTGGGATCAAGGAGAAAACGCACTTTCCTCTTTAGGTCCTCTTTAGGATTAGAATGTTTTAAAATGAGAAGTGCAAACAACTTATTTCGGTCTCCCATATTTACTATATATCTAAACTATCAGCATTAGTAAAGCTACACAGAAATAACTGTACATTACGCAGTAAAAAATGTTTTACTAATTTCATTACAATTTAACAAAAAGCTTATAGTAACTAACATACAGTTAATATTATTGGAAATAGTAACACAAAACAAACAAATCAACTTCTTTGTAAGAACCCTATCGATGATGATCTCATCCTACGATAGTGCATTTTTCTTTGTTCGAGCTTATGACTCACGCGCTCTTCAATATACCTGCCCGTACGGTTTACCTAACAAAGTTAGTTTTTAGTTAGTTATACCGCCACAAGTGATGGCGAGCGGTGGGAGTAGGTTCGCGCAGCAGTAGACGGGCACAACGGATTTACCATCGCCTCTGCATATAATTTCTCTATACCATTGGCGTGCAGGTTAATATTGAATAATGTAACGTTAATGTAATTAAAAATTTAATAAAATGGTTTTATTAGTATGGGATATCTCCGGACAATATAAGTATTTTGTTTACTAATTACTACTATTTACAAGTGCCTACCTACTAATTTATTCCTGGAATATATGAACATATGTATATTCACAACAAAAAACAAAAATATTATGTTAATATAATCTTAATGAACTAATAAACATTTAAATCCGATTAACCGTTAAGGGGCACATAATCCCCTGAATTGTTTACCCGGAAACATCAGCGATGATAATAACAAAAAAGGATTATTGTTTAAACGGTTTATTGAATTTAAACATTATAACCTATTAAACAAATTGAAAATTTAATGGATAAAGTTAAACCTCTTCCGCACTAAAATCGTTGTCGTCACTACTACTATCATTATTTACATTTATAATTAAATTTTCGGTCCTGTCGTGCCGCCACTGACAAATACTCAGAACGTATTATTGCAGCTAAGTGGGCGTGCACGCTTTTAAAAGCGTCTACAGCGCATCCCTACTCCTCGCCATCACTCGTGGCGACTGCTATATTCGTCGATGTTCTTAGTAGTAAGATCGTGTTAATAAAACTTCGTTATTAGAAATTGTATTTTTAATTCCACAAGCCCTAATAACCAACAAATATTAACACATTTTTTTTTAGTTACATTGACTTCTCAAACTTTAAAATTGTCTTTGACTGATAATTCAGTTAATGTAACAATTTAAACTGTTCAGTTAACAAATTGACTCAGAAGGAAGAATTTTAGAAGTAAATTTTACTAATTTATTTGCTAAGTATAACAATTTTTTTTTTTGTTATATTTAACTACCTATATCTGCAGAGTCAATTTTACAGATAATAGGGGTGGACCTGTAAGAACTCAAAAATTAGAGTTGTATTAACATTTCATTTCTTACTGTGTATAATACTAAGAACAGCAGTAGGTGCTCTTCCTTTAACCCTCTACGACGTCCAAATTTTCATAACTTTGGCCAAAAGTATAATTTATTTGCATCCATATACCAAATAAAAATTATGCAATATTTAGAAAACAGTATAACAGTACATATGTAGGTAAATAGAACAAAAATCTTGGAGGTTTTAAAAAAAAGATAAAATAGCAGAAAATCATTTGTCCTTGACAATAAATAAAGAATACTTGAACTGCAAAACTGACACACAATATTCTACTCAACTTTATAATCCAATTCCATTATATTAACTAAACAGGCGAGTAAAGCCACCACCCGAATTGTATACAGAAATGAGATAAACGAAGCCGAAACGCCTCCAATTAATCCGAGGCAACCACTGCTGCCACCGTAGAAACGTGCAAGACATATGGCGCTACGGAACACGGAATTGGAGCACGGCCAACACGGATATCGCGGAGAAATTGGGGAAGGTACAATCCCGACATATGAAAGTTTCGCTGTTCAAATTACGGGACCCACGGCTGGTTACCGCCAACTGATATTTGCAACAGTGGAAGCTGAGCGGATAGGTCCGAAAGGAATACCGGTGTGGTTATTTGCTTATGACCGTGGTGGCGAAGATCCCCCTATCTGCAGTTCATATCAGTTTGTAAAATAGAAACGGTGTGTACGGCTGTGGACTACTATATTGGTCGACGGGCGCAATTGCAAGATTAACACTAGGATTTGATGAAGGATATATGTGGACGTGCTGTGTTATCGTGTTTGAGGCTATAGCCGTTAACTAGTTTTATGGAGTTGGGTTGGACGTAATTCCGTGATAACACTGTTCGAGGGAAACTATTGCACGAATCAGTTATGATTTGCAGGTATCTGACTTAGTGCAAATGTATAGGTTATTACTTTAAACGTAAGATGTAAATAACCGTATTGAATTTACAGTTTTAGTATTAGAGATTCTAGCTTGAAATATTGTGCCCTTGTTGGTGATATACAAATTTACTTACATTAAGGAACAATAATTAATATACAGTGTTTTATTTGCCTAAAATTAAACTTTAATAACGTAAACAATGGGCTAATAAATAAAGGAACGCTGTTCTTTGAACAAGCAGGTGTAAATTAGTACCTTTTATTCATTTTAAAGATAAATCAATGAGTGGTAAGTAGTAACAAATAAATACAATGACAATCTACAAACATAAAGAAGGAAGCTCTATTATTCCGGCACTTTTTGTATTAGGATTTGCAGTTTACACCTCCAATTTCCATATGAAAACTGTTGCAAATATATCAAATATTACTTTAGGGGGACAATGTATAAACGCTCTGCAATTAAACAGTTTGGAACGCATACATATATAACATGAAATAACGTTTATGCGTTTAACACAATTATACTTTTATTTATTGCATTTGCACGTGCGCCATTAACCCATTCTGAATCACTATTGAAAAGAATCAGGATGGAAGTTATATGATTTTAAAAATAATTTATATCTATTTTATAATAACAGTAAAAATGTAATAATTCCATTAAAATAATGGTTTTATTGCATATGCACTCCAGCGTCGACTACAAAATTCTCCAAGTTAATAAATTATAGACGCATGAACTATATCTACGAAATACATATATCCAAAGCAACTGTTCGGTTACTTGTGTTTAACTAGTCTAATACCTAACACAGAAAGAGTTTTCGAAACAATATATTTACAAACGATACGTTAAAGTACATAATGATATACATCCAGCCTTTTTGTTTCACAAAATGGTACAAGGCAATACTATTTTTGATGCTCGACCATTGCTTAGTTGTCCAGTACACACGAAAACTACTACTGCAGGTAGCAGTTTCTTTTGATGCTGATTAGTTGCAACGTGCTGTTCTGTAGGACAATTTCTTTTTGTATAAATTTTGAGTTCATCGTTAATTAATCAGTAATTTCTTCTTCTTTTGATTGATTTTCCCATAGCTGTTTAGTTAAGCTGTTATTTATTCTTGTTAATGGCGCGAGTATCGTTTCTGCAGACGGTACGTCTGTTCATGCAACTCCCAACAATTCCGACCATGACCGCGTGAGGAACACTGCCATGTATAAAAACTGCGCGTTTGACGATAAGATCCTCGGCGGTCTGGCAGTTGACGTCGGCACAGCTTCTGACACAACGCACGCATTCTAACAGCATTCCTCTCTATGACCGTCGTGTCGGCACAGCTTTTCTGGTACACGCAGAGTTCGTAGGTTCCTCCCAGCCGTCCTCGCTCTAGCTGTCGTGTCGGCACAGCTCTTCCGATACACGCAGAGCTCCTCAGTTCCAGTTATTCCCGACCTGTTCGTTAGAGCCGGCACAATTTTCTGATATAACACAAGCATTTTACCAGTTTTATTAACTCTGACAGTCGCGTTGGCAAAGCTCACTGATGCACGTAGAGATTTAGTCCTAGTTATTCTCGCAAGAGTAATGCATGCACAACTTTCTGGCCCGACATAGCACCGAATTTGACCGTTAAAACTGCCCGGGTACTTTTTGACCTAAGCTTGGTATTTCACGCTATCACCAGAATTAAACCGCTAAAATTTCGCATCTAAATTCAAAAGCGCTCGGAAGCTCCGCGAATATTTGTTTATATTATCGATTGTAGATACATATGTTCTTGTTACTCACCGGTTTTGGTGATTGTACATACCTGATGTCTTTCACAACCACTTTATAGTAATAAATTCTATAACCTAAATTCTTGATTTAAAACACGCTCTCGCTGTTTAAATTATTGCGCACACCCCGATCGTAATCTTGGATACCCCGCTCTTACATTAACGCCTACCACTCTGGGGTGGAAAAATTTTTGTAACGACGAATTAAGACGCAACACCCGCACATCAAGTCTACACGACATTCTGTTTGACAGCCGGCTCACACAGCCAGCGCCGCTGTACGGCCACGAAACGAGTCCGTACGCGGAGATTTAGACATACAGGGGTCAACGTAAAAGTATTAAGTAAAAAGCTTTACGAAAATCAATAAGTAAATGAAAAGCACGTAAGTGAGAGAGAAAGCAGATAGTAGTAAAAAGTAAGTAAACCCAGGAGTGAGTAGTAAGTAAACGTTGTTACATAGTTACGAACTGCTAACGATAGTTAATCGCTACAAAATAACAGGTTGTTCCTACATATATAACACCCTTTCTTTTACAAAACATATTTCTTGTACCAACAAATATACTAAATGTAGCTATACATAATTGTACCCATCCAAAAATAGTTTGAATACTCAATAGAATTTCCGGATTAGCGGACTAAATTATATAGATTTGTATGTAAAATTATTTTATTTAACGTTTCGAAGTATGTTAATACTTCTTCGTCAGAGTGTAAAACTTTTGTATGTGATGCAATGGCAAAAAATATAACTATAATTTAAAAAATATATTAAAATGCAGGTGACTTGTATAAATTTATTTGTATTTATACAAATACTGCAGAAATTATTCGATCGGTTTCAATTTTTTCGCGAATATACTCAATTGATGCTTTCTGATCTGGAAACACACCATTTAATTTCCAGAAATTCTAAACGTTCTAAGTTAAACTATTTTAGACGAAGTACCGATCTAATTTCTTATTAATATGAGAGCTCCTCGCCGGTCATCAAAAGGTGACTGTTACCAGCGATATTAACCTTGAAATTAACATAATCATAAAATAAAGCTTTCCATGGGTTTTAATGTAAAATCTAACTAACTAAAATATTCTTTTTCAGGGTGGTATTCTTTCGAAATATCTCGACAGGCCATGGTGCAAACGGCAGTTAATCAGGTCATGAGGGAACCTCCAAATTGAATGTAGTATTGGTTTTTGCATATCTCTTAACGGGAAATCAGTCGTAGATGTAGACAACGTCCACATGTTATTTCAAAATTAGAACAAACTAAAATGTTGAAATGGTGTAGATAAATTAAGTTGATATTAGAACTCTAAATAGAAATTATGGGGAAGCTAATCTGTCGGGAACTAATTAAGACTATCGCACACAATGGTCAAAGCGAAAGTGATACTTCAACAGTTGTTAAGGGCTTCGGCTGACCGGATAAGACAACTTACAGGAATTAAATTGAGGGAAATATGGAAAGTTGAAAAAAAAATAGAAAATGCGTAAATGTTATACGCTAAGTTTTATTTATACATTTTTGACTTAACCTCAACTCTCCATTGACGTCTTTAGTTTGCTGTTTATCATTTTCAATTTCCGACCAGTAGGAGGACCGTCCTTCACGATTACGGTTAAGATAAAATTTTCATTTGGTCTCTGGATTAACTATAAACTGACAACATAACAGAGATTTTCTGATTATATTTTGTTAGTAGTATTATGGTTTTGTAAGGTTTCAAATAGTTATGTATTAATTTATTAAAACATCAATTATATTTAAGATGTAGGGTACACAACCAACTGTGCATTGGTGCACACACTAATTAACAATACAACCAGTTTAGAAACTTGTTGAACGAAAATAATAGCAATATAAATCCAGACTTCTTACAGCATGTGCGAATGAAAAATGTTAAAGGAAGCAACTCATAACAGCTGAGTTCACTTCAAAAGAAAAACTTATTTGAGTTAACTATGTTGCTCATTTCTCTAGTTCAAAAAATAACACAATTTTCACTGTGAAAACAAACAACACGTTTATGCTATTATTAGATAACTCAATATATTGATCTCTCCAAATCCATGCCATATATTAGATTTTTTTTTATATTTTCCCCTGAGAGGAAGGTCAGCGTTTGACAGGCAATATTAAATTCTTCATGGCGACCCTTTTTCACATTTTTCCTCACTCAACTAATAAAATTATTATTCTATAAGTTTTATAACCATAGACGTAAACAATGAAGGAGAAAGTACAATTAAAACCTTCGCATGTGCTATGCTATGTTCATCGAGTCAACGAGAGCACAGCGTTTTGTTTTTGTTTTGTGCATTTGTTGGGACAGTCAAAAGGCGGAACACGGTAGGTCTTTCCGCTTGGGAAAGTGTGCGTAAATGAGTTGAATTCGTCGTTCTTTTATTCGGTCTGTTTCGGAGCTTTCGGCGCCACTTCCCGGTTTGTGCCGTATACATAATGCACGGCACAAGCTCGTCGGGTTTTTCAAAGGCAACCGTAACGCACTTCATTTAAATATCTCTCGCCCATGAAAACAGCTCGTTTTGTTTCCGTTCGACTTTCGTACATTACTGTTTGCACAGTCTAAAATGTTAACCATGTGCCGAGAATATTTAATTAACTTGGACAACTGAAACGTAATAGCTTCTGAAAGTAAGAGGAAATCGTCTTTAAAAATGCTTCTTACTTCGAAGTTTTAAAAGAATAGTTAATAAAAACCAAAACACTAAAATAAAGAAAAAGTAAGTATATCTAGGAATGCTGTAGTGGCAAAAATAATCATTTCTTGATAGCTAACTGACAACTCTTATTTAATTTCGGTTATAAAATTCAGAGTGATCGTTAAAGCGAAGCTTGGCAAAATTCTCTAATCTGAACTCATCATTTTAAGCTCGACATTTTGACAATTAAGCTATTATTTTTAATTAGAAATTTTATCAACTCAGCAGACCAGAATTTGCGGTAGACAGTAAAGCGAATCCGGGTAGGATATCGAACAAGAGACTATTATCAATGATGAAGCTTCGTCATTGCCTACTCCTTGTGAGACATACAAGGACTGTAGTGTAGTAATAGACACACAGGATATCCGATCACTCCGTGCTACACCAAATCTACATTAATGCGGGACAATTGTTTGGGAAATTCGAATGAATTTAGAATTGGTGCAGCGCGGAGTGATCTGATATGTTGTGCGTCCAAGTACATGTGTAATAATTTACATAGATTTTAGGCAGTTTACATTTCGATTTTACAAATGAGGTACAATTAACTGATAAAGATATTATGGATGCCCAGAGAAAACTAAATCAAGTTACTGAAGTAAGTACTACAAGTAAACACTAAAATGGAAGAATATAGACTAAAGCTAAAGAATTATAAAACGAAAATTGTTGTATTAGAATTTTATTAAATAACTGATAATGGCTCTGTGTGAAAACATCATAAGAATATAAAAGTAAGTCTTGTATTCTGCAAGCTTTCTATTAAATAATTTGACAACCCGTTTCGTGCCATTTGTAAATCAGGCCAACTGGATAATGATTAAGCAAATGAAGGAGCCGAATCGTAGGCTTTTTTTCATTGATATTTAATACATATTTGAAAACAGAGTTACAAGCAGAGGAACGACAATTTATCATGCAAACTCTCTTTTTCATTAAATCTTTTACAATATCTTTATTGTTTTATAACGTATTTATAGGGGATGCGTTGTTTTAAAGGCCATATCAAAAAGGAGTTTCAGTGTATTAGCGATTTTATATGAAAATGGTCCTATGAAGGGAATTTTTATAAAGTATTTGTTCTTAACTGACATAGTCTCTACTTGATTTCCATTTTCAACCAAAGACCGAATTCGATCTTCGTATTTCCGAAACAATAGATATTTAGTCTCAAATGTTAGTCTCTACTGGAAGATCTAGGTATGCAGGCAGAAGTTAACATCCAAATGATTTTTTACAGCGATCTATTTAATAACATTGAATTCGTTGTTGTAGGATTCTTTGGAGGATGTCAAGTTCACTAATCCATGCAAAAAAATTAATGATAGTGAATGATTTCAGTAGAAATTGTTTTTAAATAATATATATAATTTATTATGGTAAGAAAAACAATATCAATCATATTAAGATGTTTGTACCGACTTGTGGTATAAGACCCTTCTGAAAGGTAAAAATATATTTTTTAGTGATTCTTCAGATGGAGTTTTTGTTATAATAATCTTGCAAATCGCGAGAAAAAATACTTAGTGACTGGTTTAGAACCGCCTGCTTCTTCGCATCAAAATAGAATTGACTAGGTACTTTTCTGATGTTTCTTCATTAAGTTTAGTCTAGAAATTAGAAAATAAAACCAATGTAGTGCCATTAAACTTTTCTTTAATTAATTAATATTCTATAGTATAGTAACCACCCGTCACCGCTTCCAATGATTTCAAACATACAAATACGTCAAATTTCACACGATATTTTAGTGATCGACCATCTTTAGATACACTTTTAGACTGAGAACAGACCAAAGACGAACCTTAAATCCCATACTTTTTCTAGTCTTTATCTTATCACAGTACGTAGATTATATAGGCTGTTTATTTAGGAATATTGATCCTACAGTGTTTTGAAATGAAGTGGAGTTCGTCATAAGGCTACTTGATGTGAAAATCATGGTGGTTGCCTTGAACATACGGGATTATTTAGATTGAAAAATGCGTAATCTTAACTATAAAGTAAACCCAGAACTCATTTCGGAATGCATATTTGGTTATATACAGGTTTAGTAAAAAGTCCCGGAACGGTCGAATAACTTTGTTATTTGAAAATTATGATTTCTGAAATTTGGTATGGGGGTATAGTTAATATAAATGCATTTTATGCAATACAGTTTTTTTTTTTCACTTCCGGTTTAATCGGCAATACGTCCAACTTTTTTTTTTAAATGGAACGCCCAGATTTTTTTAACACTTTTGAATGCAAAATAAAAAACTACGTTCAGGAAGTATTAAGATGTTCATTTTTATTCACAAGAAAACAGTTAAAAAATTAAAAAAGTGTCCTAATACAGAAAAATCAAGGTACCTTTGAAAAAAGTTGTTGTTTAGTGTTTGCATTCTTTTTGCCGTCACATTTGACAATTTTAAAAGCGTTTGAACTTTTGCATCGCTATAAATTTACTTATTTTAAACATTGACACATTTGAAAATGGCAGAAAAACTTACTAAATCAGAACGAATTGAGATATTAATGATGCGTGGGTACGGTGATCGTCAACGTTCTTTTGAAGAGGTTCGTATTTTGTTTAATACTGTTTATCCGGATCGTCACATTAGTAAAAGTACGGTATGCCGAACAATTCAAAAGTTTGAAGTCTTTCGTCAGGTGAAGGATTTACCTAGAAGGGGACGTCCATTAACAGCAACAGATGAAGAAACTAGTTTGAATGTGTTACTTACAGTGGAAGAAAATCATCACGTGTCCACAACAGAATTAGGTCAAATTCATGAGATCTCTCAAAAATCTGCTCATACGATTCTTAAATCAGCAAGAATGAAAGCCTATAAAATGTATCCCGTCCATGAGTTAACTGAAGATGATCCAGATCGTAGACTACAATTTTGCGAAACAATGACGGAATTGATCGAGCAGCAGCCTAATGTTTTAGATCACATCATTTTTTCAGATGAGGCAACGTTTTGTCTCAACGGCACTGTGAACAGACATAATTGTCGCTACTGGTCAATTGAAAATCCGCATTGGATTGAAAAGGTCCATACACAGCGTCCTCAAAAGGTGAATGTTGGAAACAACATCATAGGACCATTTTTTATAAGAGGAAATTTAACTGGCAACGTATACTTAAATTTATTGCGAAATGAGGTTGTTCCAGCACTTGCACCCTAATGTACATTTTTGGTTTCAACAAGATGGAGCTGCCCCCCATTTTGCCCATAATGCCCGCGATTATTTGAATGAAATTCTTCCGGGACGTTAGATCGGACGTAGAGGAGCAATCGAATGGCCAGCACGTTCGCCAGATCTCTCGCCATTAGATTTTTCTTTTGGGGTCACATGAAATGTCAAGTGTACAAAAATCGTCTCCATAATCTTGAACAATTCGAAGAGAGAATAGTTCAAGAAGCCAATCGCATCACTCCAGAACAAATACAAAATTCAATAAGAAATTTTACTGACCGTTTACATTTTTGTCAAATTGTAAATGGAGAGCATTTGAACAATTATTGTAATCGCAACCTGAATAGACAGGTATCTTGATTTTTCTGTATTAGGACACTTTTTTAATTTTTTAACTGTTTTCTTGTGAATAAAAATAAACATCTTAATACTTCCTGAACGTAGTTTTTTATTTTGCATTCAAAAGTGTTAAAAAAATCTGGGCGTTCCATTTAAAAAAAAAAAGTTGGGCGTATTGCCGATTAAACCGGAAGTGAACAAAATATTAACTGTATAGCATAAAATGGATTTATATTAACTATACCCCCATACCAAATTTCAGAAATCATAATTTTCAAATAACAAAGTTATTCGACCGTTCCGGGACTTTTTACTAACCCTGTATGGTATAAAGGACATTCCATAAATATATTATTACCCAGCACCTGATACTATTGTATTTTGAATAATTCGAGTTACGCTGAGCAACCACCAGAGCAGTAGCTGTTTATTTGCTTGTAATTTTATTGCAAAGTGGTAAAACATCCGATCTATATCGGAAGAGGATCTATATCCTCTTTAATCAGAATTAAATGTGACGACAATTGTAGGATAACGAAAACGCCAATCCGGATAAGAATTCCTTCTATCTCACTCATTGGCAATCAATAGATAGGAAATTAAATAGTTCAAGATGGTCATTACGAGCAGGAATCACGTACCTTACTAATGGGTACCACCGCCTGTATATCGTCTTTTTGTATGTCCAGCTTCGTAGTGGACTTCCTCCCCTCGGACTTGTGCGGTTCTGTGGTCGCGCCCTCCTCCGGTGACGGCTCGAATTTCGCTGTCCACACAACTTTTGCGTCCTCATAAGGTTCGGGGGCGTCTTCGGAAATCTCTACCAGCCAAGTAAACAACTCGAATAACCTGAAATAATTAAAGGGACAATATTGAAGTAGGTAGAAAACCAGCTCTGGGAGGGACGCTAATTAACTAGGGGCTACGTCAGCTGTGATGCCATGTAATTAGCACAGTGTCACGTTTCTCCATATCTTTACTCTGAGGGAAATATATCTATTCCGTCCAAGAAAAGTACACAGATAGGTTCTGATATTTATGTACTAGGATATACCTTTTTGTAGATGCGCAATTATTCAAGTAAATACAGAAACTTTATTCCCAGTTTATACGTTTAAATGGAATTGGATTGACAAATAAGTACACTTCGCAAGTAATTAGAAAGACAACTAAATACTAAATCTAAGCAAGTGACTCCTAATTTGGTTTCAAAGAAATAGTACCTACTTCCATCTGTTCGCGAATAAATTAAGTAATCTCTAAGGAGCTTTATAACTTTGCTTCCAACTGAAAATCAGAATAATACGTCAACTGTTACTACAATTATTTATGCAAGATATATTGAAGGAGTAAGAAACCGTAGGCAGTAGATATTTAGCATTGGGATACAATTGTATAAACGAAATTGAGATCAGGCCACATACTTCCGACAAATATATTTAACATAAATTACGATATAAGTCAGAAACAGGTATGGCTTGACCAAAAGCCCAAAACGGTTTTCGAGATGGAATTTATACTGGGGTAAAAAATATAATGATCATCATTTCAGCCAATCTTTTGGGAATGAAATCAGAACACATGGTTTTGGAATACCTTTTTAACAGAAACTTTGAATTAATCATCGTTAAACTAAACTGGAATCACACCGACTTCAGGCACGATGAATTGACCTAGTTTGAAGACGGATCAAAAACCGAAAACCAACTTGGACTTAAAATTTATAAAGTGGTAAGAAGCACAACGATTACCATTCTCTTGGGAAAAAATGCTGTTATCTACGATCGATGAGAATGGAAATGATGATGTGGAAATAAAAAACAGAATACAAGAAGCAAATGATTGTACTATGCGATAGGCAAGTGTCAAAGATAATTAAAATGAAAGAAAAACTATTTACATACGTTTGCGAAACCTGAGTATTTAATCAACGGCAAAAGAGCAAAGTGTAGGCGATCGAAATGAGGTATCTAGGAAGAGAAACAGTAAGAAGAGACAAATTAAGGAATGATACTACAATGGGAGGAGATCTATAAATACAGTCACTGCTAGACTTCATTGACGAACGACAACTGAGCTTATAGGGCCATCTACAAAGAATGAGCAACGATATACCAGTGAAGAAGATGTAGTTGGCAAGAATGGGAAGCCGAGGGAGGCCGAAGGAAATATGGGACAGTTTAGTGAAAAAAAAAAAAACATAAATAGGGGAATCATATTGATTGAAGCAAAGCAGCTGGATCTAATTAAGAAAAAATGGGTGGATTTTGTTTATAATAATGAAAAACTAAAATATAATCTCGCATAAGAGGAATTGACCAAAAAAGTAAGAGCAGGCAGAAAAAAGTGCCAAATAATAATAATAATAATAATAATAATAATTTATTGATGCTGTCCAAAGGTTGCACATGTCAAGAAGAAAGAGAAAAAAACACAAACACTTTACAAGTTAAACAAAATCACTTAGTAAAATTACATCACACAAAAATTGATTGTAATCGTAATAGGCCTTTTTGGTCAGATAATTCTTCAAGCTTACTTTAAATTCCGATAATTCTAAATTTCTAACCTCAGTAGGTAATTTATTAAAAAATTTAGGTGCCAAAAAGTCGATGCCTGTCTGGGTCCTAGAGAGCCTACTGAATTTTGAACACAAGTTTTTGTTGTTTCTAGTATCATAATTATGAAACTCAGCAGAGGTAGAGTATCGATCCAAATTAAGTTTAACGTATACAACATTATAGTAAATATACAGTGAAGGAAAAGAGAGTATTTTAAGTGATCGGAAGGCCCCTCTGCAATCCTCTCTATAACCCAGGTTTGCTAACAGTCGCACGGCGCGTCGCTGTAAAGCGAAAACTCTCTCCGCCGCAGCGGAGTGCCCCCACGCAACAATGCCATAACACATGCGCGACTGAACATAAGCGAAATAAGCCGACATTAGTACGTTGATGGGGACTAAATCTTTCATATTTCTCAATAAGTAAATCGCCGAGGTAATAGATGTGGCAATCTTATTCACATGCGGCTGCCATAGCAATCTCGAGTCTAACGATATTCCCAAGAAGGCTACCGGGCTATCATCCGCCCCATCAACGCAACGGAGTGTAAAAACACGCGATTGAGTTTTCACTGCGTTCAGAGTTAGTCCATTCGCCACGCACCAGTCACCAACACAAGACTGCGCCTCCTCCATCCTATCAGCAAGACTTTGAATATCCTTGCTACTCGCTAGCAGATTTGTGTCATCAGCGTATAATATGAACTTTACATTGGGGGAGCAAATGAACCAACTGGCACGGTATAAACGCATTTAAACGCAAATTAAAGACATTTCTTATCTCTAAAACATACTACTCAATATCTGAATATATAAATGACACTAAGAATCAGTTGGATGATTGATTTCATATTTAAAAGTTGGTATTTGCTTCACCTACTTCAATTGCTGTTAAAATATTATATTGTATTTATGATTATTTTCGTTACGGTTAAAGGTGTAATACTTTTATTGACATATCATATATCTTTATAAAAGATCTGCAGGACAAATAAAGATTATTATTATTATTATTATTATTATTATTATTATTACTATAAGATAGATACGGAAAGGAAAAGCTAGGTCTTCAGGGAGCTCTTCCAACCTGCACGCGTGAAATAGGGAAAAGGGGGAGTTGCCACTGATGTTCAGAAATTTACAAGAAACGCACCTGGAATTATTCGGATACCACCTGAAGCAATTAAACAAATGGCAAGAAGATCGGCCAGACTTGCTATTGGATTCAAGAAGCCCAAAAATTCCCAAGTAGCTGGAAAATAACATAAGCTGTTTTTATTTTTAAAAGTGGAAAGTTTCCTGAACTGTCTAACTTTTTCAGGCCTCTCTGCATGTTGATTACTATTGAGCAAGCTGTTGGAAATTCTAATAAGAAACACATTGCCCAAAGAACTGGAAGAAGATGAGAACCTTCACGATCGTCAGTATGGGTTTCGGAAACGGATGTCAACTATTTAATAATAATAATAATAATATATCTTTATTTTTCATACTCACAAAAGTAAATACACTACATCGTCATACAATATTAACAAAGAGTAGGAAAAAGGGCGGACTTCAGTTACTGCTATAAATAGCAGCATCCGTTCTTCCACTCAACCCGATTAGATAATTATAATACATACATACAACAAATAACCTGAAACTAAATTAAAAGTAGGAAATAATTTAAATATAGAGCTAAATGCAGAGGTAAACGGCAAAATCACAAAAGAAGTAAAGGCCACGCAAGCTATCAACCCATCTGTTTAGTAAATAAGTGTTGACGTAATTCCTTTTAAATGTATTTAAGGAGCATTCATTTTTTATATCCACGGGAACTGTGCAGAGAGGTGCATAGGAGGAGTAGTGTTCCCTTAGACCCTGAAAGCGGCTGTAGAGGCTAACGGGAATGCGATACCAGATAATGCGCTCTCATAATGAACGATGTCAAGAATGCCTTCTATTCTGCCAGTCGCAGACTTATAACTGAACGGCTACGTAAAAAGAACATGTCTTACTTTTTTTCCGAAAAATACAGGTCGATTAAAGCAAGCTTCTGGAGTTAGATTCCGGCGTGCCGTAAGGGTCGATGCTTGGCCCGACGCTTTGGAATGTGCTGTACGATGGGGTGTTGAGTTTGGAGTTGACGCTCGACGTAACAACCATTGCTTTTGCCGACGATCTCGCACTTATAGTTGCAGGACGAAATGAACATGTTCTCATTAGGAATGGTAATAGATGCTTCGAGCAGATAAGCGAGTGGTTGAAGGAGCACGAACTGACCCTAGCTTCTGGAATACTGAAGCAGTGATTGCCAAGAGTGCAAGAAGTAGGTATTATGTCATCTTCAAGCTGGACGGCGTTACAATTATCCACAGGAAGGCCATTAAATATCAGGGCATTACCATTGACAAAAAGGGTCACACGGTCAGGGCTGCACTCAGCAGGATTTTACCAAATGTGGGTGGCCCAAGTGGTAGAAGAGAGCGTTCTTTTTCACAAAGTGAATGGAAATCATTCAATCTCCAAGAAACCGAGTTTTGAAAATATGTGATTTAAAAAAACATCACAATGCGATCCGATCGCCAATAGCTGTTAAGTGCTTCTTTATAAATTTAATTCAACCAAACCCAATTATCAGCGTTTGCGTGTCTCCTATCGACGGGGCGCACAACTTCACAAATTTCCCAAACAATATTCGTAATTGCATTACAAATTTATTTTCATCAAAGCATTTTCGAAATTGCTTTTATCCAATCAGTGACATAAAGATGAATCGGTCCTCTCCTCTTCGTAACGATATCGGTAAAATTAATTTCTTATACCCATTAACAACGTATTGATTGTCGCAGGCGTCCTGCACGCAGCCCCGTTTCTACCTCATCATTGCCACAACCGGACTGCCGGTAAATTAAAACAAAAACAAAAAAAATGAGATGACAGTAATAAACGCCGCGGGTGAAAAGAAATGGACTATAAATTATGTGCGGCAATCGTGACGACGTTACAATTGGCGCGACCGTTTTTAATTAAGCCCGAATTATCTTGCGGGGTCTCGGCATTAAGCGTTCGTACCGTGGATTCACTTCCACGGAGCGTTTAATTGCTCGAAATGCCGACCTAATTTGGTTCTATCTGCAAAGAAGAATTTTGACGTTATTAACAAGAAAGTGGGTGCGGATATTAAACGCCAACTCGGTACAGAAGAGCGGATGAGACTACACTTCATTCGTAGTGTTATGAAACTTGTAGTACAACGTCAAGTGATACGTGCTAGAATTGTGACAGTTGTTATGCTAGGAGGTAACCGCGTCTCGGTTTGTTAACGCACGAAGTAGGTAATTTATTCTAGCCCTTGTTCGTCTGCTGTAGAGAGAAGGGAATAATTTATGCGGTACTAATGCAGGTCAGAGTAATCCTCTCTAACTTTAGTGGAAAGATGTCACCAATTTGATAAGAAAAGAGTAGACGCTGAGGTAAATCTCCTTCATTACGTGTAGAACTAAGGGAACGTATCTAGCGAATTTTAAGAGTAGCTTCTAAGAATAAAAAAAAAAAAAAGAAAACTGGATACATAATATTAAATTCTGGCCAAACCGTCTGATGTAACGTAATTACACCAATTTCGTGAGTCTGCATTCCTCGCATACATTCAGATTTATACATAATTATAGGTGTGTACTATGCTGAAACGAAAGAGGCTGACTTAAATCATTTAACGGGGATATTATCTACGTAATAAATTGACCTTTTAATATTAATAAATATTTTGTTCGGGTAAAATGGTTGGTAAAGGATCTTGAGCAATATTTGTGCATGTACGTTGTGCGCTGTACTTTAGAATTCAATTAATGTAACTTGAAACATAAACGTTCAATGAAAGGTTTTGCAATATAATTGAATATCTGAGATAATGTAATGGAAGCATATGTATGTGGTTCACATGAGAAGCCAGAGCTAAGTTACGGTGTAGATCATCCAGTTTCGAAATGAAAAAACGGGTAGTAAAAAATTTGGTGTTGGGCATGCATCATGACGATCAGGCTTATGATCACTTATTCATCTCTGGTATGGTGAACAAAGATGCAGCAACAAACTGTTATAATTAAACTAAAAAAGACGCAGAGGCATGTGTGTGTAGGTATAGGAGGCGCAATCGGATTACAGCTGCAGGAGTAATAAAATACCTCCTAGGCTACCCTCCTCCTATGAGGTCAGACCAAATAGTTCCGAAAAATCTATTCAACAGAAATTACGACGTAGATATCAATGTCAAGCTTCGTGAATTACACTAATGCCCCTAACGGTGTTGGAGGTGGAATTTGTAGTAATACGAGAAATACAATACTCACTATTCCACCAGCAAAATGTGCCAGATTCCTTTAAGTCGAGCCATAGGCCATACTGTATTATGCAGCAGAAGTCAACAGGAGAGCTTTCAAAGGCAAGCGGATTTAGATTGTAACAGACAGTCGAGCGATACTAGGGACATTAAGGAACCCCAAGATATAATCAAGACTAATTTGAAAAAACATTCAGGAAGTGAATGGGTTGACAGATTCCAATAAAGTTACTTTATTGTGGGTGTCTGGAAATCTCTGAGTTCGCAAGAAAAAGATAACTGAATAAAAAAGTACATAAACCTGTACAAAACTTGTTTTAAGTGTTCAAAAAGAAATACCACTAGGGTAGGCAGGAAATTGAGCCCTATAGAAACATAAAGAATTCTGGAAAAATACAATCAAACAACTTCCTAAAAAGACCTTTCCTATGGGATTATTACAGAAGATTTTACTAGGGTTACAGAGACTGCATCCCACATTCTGTGTGAATGCGAGTCTCTGGACGCAAAATAATGAGCGATTTTAGGAAATACCTAGGTATTAGGTTATTGAAATGGCTGATATAATTTAATGGGTAGAAGAAATTGGAAATTAAATAGTAAGTGTCAAGAAGCAGCAATATTAAAAAAGTATAAAGTATCTGGCTGTAACCCTCGATGCGAAACTGAAATGGAACAATCACCTAGTTAAAACAACGACCAGGGCTACCCAACTGTTCTGGCGCTGCAGGAGAGTTGTGGGCAAAACCTGGGGACTGAAGCCGTGGGTGATCCCATTGGCTATACACGGCTGTGGTGAGGCCGGCGATGACGTATGGGGCAGTAGTCTGGTGGAAAAGGACAGAAGTGTCCTCCGCAGTGAAGCTGCTGATCGCTGTCCAGAGACAGGCATTGCTGGGAATCACTGGTGCAAACAACAGCACAGGGACCGCTTCTTTGGAGGCCATCGTGGGCCTCCCCCCACTGGAGCTCTATGTGAAGGCGGAGGCAATGAATGCAATCCTTAGACTGAAAACCAACAATTTGTGGCATCCCAACATTAAGGTTGGAGGGCACACTGATACTACGGGCACGATACTGGATTGCTTCAAATGCCAACGGACAGTATGGCACCCGAAATTATCTTCACTGAAAAGGTGAAAATCTCTATACCGAGCAGAGACCAGGCACGTAGGGTTACTAATGTTCTCAACGACTGGTTTACGGACGGATCCAAATCCAGCCAGGGCACAGGAGCCGGTATTTGCGGACCGAGCCCTCATCAAAGGGTATCCATAAGCCTGGGGAAGCATGCGACGGCCTTCCAGGCAGAGGTATTCGCCCTTGCAGCCTGTGCAGAAATGATTGAAAAGGGGGGCTGCATGAGGAGGAAAATAAGTATATTGACTGATAACCAGGCTGCTATCAGGGCAGTCTCGAGCCCTGTAACTAGGTCAAAACTAGTTAGAGACTGCAAACAATTTCTCAACTCACTGGCACAGGATCACACGGTGTCGCTGATTTGGGTGCCGGGACACGAGGATATAAAAGGCAACATAATAGCTGACGAACTAGCCAAGGAGGGCTCCAAAAGTCACTTCAAGGGTCCAGAGACCGTATGTGGGATTACAAGGGATTCTGCTAAAAGGGAGATCTGGACCTGGCTGGACAATGCAAGCACAAACAAATGGAGGACGACAGAAGGTCAACTCCAAGCTAAAGCGCTAATAGGGGATGGGGATGTCAAGTTCTCTGATAATATACTTAGACGCAGCAAGAAAGAAGTTAAAACCATTACTGGGCTGGTAACTGGACACTGTCCCCTGAAGAAGCATCTTTGCAACACAGGCCGAGTAAGCGAACCGTGGTGCAGAAGATGTGAGCTACAGGAGGAAACGAGTTTACATGTAATCTGCACATGTCAGGAGTTGAAAACACTCCGGCAGAAATATTTCGGGAAGGACCTATTGGAGCCCTCGAAGGTTCTCAAGTTCCCACTGGGCAAGATACTGGGCTTTATAGAGAACACCAAGCTGCACGAGTGGAAGTAAGAGATTTAATAGGGACGGTACAATGAGCACCTAGCTTAAGTGCCTAGACTAAAGGTGTCCACCTAACTTTATGAATGAATGAATGAATGAAAGCAGCAAAATTTTCGGATACCCTGCTATTCAGACCTCGATGATTTCCACAACGTAAATAAAATTACTTCTAGCTAGTCCTTAATATTCATCCAATTAGCGAACTACAGAACAAAATTGCAAAATAAAATTAACATTGACCTGGGTTCCCAGCCACACGGGCGTCAAAGTAAATGAGGCGGCGGACGTTCTGACTAGACTAGGCTCGTCATGGTCATTCGTTCTAGCTAACCATCAGCATTACCAAATCGCAAATTCAAAAGTCCACCAATGAATGGATCATAATAAGTCCAAGGAATTCTGGCTAAAATCACCAGGCAAAGGAATTCTTAAGAGAACAGAAATCTGAAATTGCTAAAGACCTACGGAGTAAAGATAAGGACGCTGGCAAAATAGTAGTAGGACTGTTGACCGGTCATTGTAGACTCACTAGGCGTATGTATAACATAGGCCTTGCTGATGATGCTCTCCGCAGATTCTACCAAGAGAAAGAAGAAACCTCGGTTCATGTATACGTACAGTTTGTACCACTGTGATAGTTTGGCCAGCATAAGGTTTCTAGTGCTGACCGTAGAGAACCCCACAGCTAACAGCTCCGTAAGGGAGCTACTCTCAAAGGTGATAGCTTTAATTGAAAAGGCAAAATTAAATAGCACCTTTTACGACAAAGCAGATCACAGTAGATCTGAAACGATCGCGGTGATGTAAGCCAGTATAGCCACCCCAATCCTAATCTAATCTAATCTTGCTACAGTTTCTGTTTCTATTCTAATAGCATTTCAGAATAAAAGCGGTCGGAAATATTTCCACCATTCTTTCCTGGCTTCCTTTATTTTCTTCAACATTACTTTTCATTTTTTTTCGTTTTAGAATGCAACTCGGTTGCAACAAAGAAGCAAACGAGGAGTGACACGTTATACCGCAGCTTATAAAACTGTGCATTATACTATTTACAGCAGTTGACGGCGGTTTCTGTTTATTTGGATACTGCAGAGTAAAAGGGACGCATGTTCTTTATATTACTTTGTTCATGTAGTTAAAATGTGCCGCCATTTTATATAGTACGGATAGCTTCAATGAAATCGCTTTTGTGTCATTACCATCATGGCTAACTTACACTTAACAATTCTTAAAACCTAAGAAAACATTTTTTTCAAAAAAACAACTCTAAAAGACTTAAGCAAGAATTTAATAATCGCTTCTATTTTTAATGTTAAATAATAATAAGGCAGCAAATGCATGAAACAATCTTTTGTCACTTTTTATGTACTGCTTGTCTAAGAAGCTCCTATAGATTATTTTGATGCACTCACTTTCATTCTTCAAAATATCACAGGTAGGTTAAAGAAAATCGAAAGTCTCTATGAGATAGGTACTAACATTCGTTTATGTGCTTGCATATTATGTTAGATTTTTGCAAAGGATCGAAGTTCCTTAGCAATAGATAAGTATAGGTATGAGAAGTCCTGAATAAACTATAAGTTTAAGTTTTTATATTTACAAAAATATAAAAATATGCAAGTTGTTTCATTTAAAATAAGAAAGTTTTCTGCTATTAGGTCAAATAGATATAACTCCAAATCTCCAGATTTTTTCCAGTGAAAAATTTTCATATGTCGAATGCTGCAGTTCGTTGAGGGTTACCTTGTTGATATAACAAATCATTTTATTATAATTAGGGATGTTGCAAAGCAAGTAATTTTTAATGTTAAACAGGTTACCCAATAATGCAGGAAGGGGAGAAGATATTGGTTTCTAGTAATGGAGGAGAACGTATATCATTCACTTTGCGTGCACAGCTTCACATTATTCGAATACTTAAATTTTGTAACTGTACACACCATGCTGCTGTTGTTCGCACCGACGCTTTTCCATAGTTAAAATAGTATTTGAAAAAAAAAGGAAATGACAGGCATCAATTGATAAACTGTGTTAGACAATGGTGGTAGAGATCACTAATACACAAGAAATAATAGCAATTTCTGACCATGTAATAGCAACAAATAATCTAATAGTACGTATATATGTATCTTGAATTGAAGGTGCTAGGTTCATTAATCCTCACTTCAGTTGTAATTGTACGGTTTCAACGCATAACCGTTTCATTAAATAGTTGAAGTTATATTTTATGCTTCTGCTTGTTTATCTATGACTCAGTTTGTTAACCTGTATTACCTAGTGTTGTAATCAATACACAGTGAAGTGATTAGATATACAAAAACAGTGGAGTTAATTTAGATTTCGCGTTTATAATGGTACATAGAGATCACCCAAATTATCTCGACATGGTTCATTAGAGAACTAAAAAATTAATTCATTTGCTTTCCATTGAGATAGCAATAATTAGATCTAAATGCAAACACCCACAAATTTGTCTATTTTCCACCATTTTGCATCACCGGTTTCTCCGGCCGAAAACTGTGCAGTCCAGAAGTAAGTCAGTGATGTGAACCGAAAAAAAATTTTTGTCCGATCTTTTAATTCGTTCTCACCTCAGATTTGTTAAACAAGTAATTCGTTTGAACTACATATTTAGAATTTGGAGTTTTGACTGTGACCAAGGTATTCTATAAATGTCTGGGTTTAAAAGGTCGCTTCCAAAGTGCCTCATTTAGAGTCACTAGATTTTACTTAAGCTCTCTAACACTGTTATTTATCTTCGGTAATGCAAGGAATCTTAACTAACGATCGACGCAGCAAAATAAAATCTCGCTTAATGCTAATAGCACGGTACGGAACGAGAATCCCAGGAATTGTCGCGGCTTAATTGAAATGATAAATCCCAATTATAGAACGTACGCGACCATTTTCAGGGTAATTTCGTCAAAATAAATAGTCATCATAAATAACACTGTGCCCGGCGACCTGGAGCCCCTTACTCGAGTTCTTTCTTCTACCCCTTCGCTTCTCTCACTTTTTCTCAATTAGTTCTTGCTTTTGGGATTAGCAAAGCGCTATCGTTCCTCGTCTTTAACATTCACCGAAGGTAATGTTCCATATTCTTGCGAGAAGAAAGGAATACATTTTGCCATTGCGATTAACTTCCCTACCGTACGCAACCTTTAATTACGGCTACCTCCAATGAACAACCAAGACGGAAAACTATTCAATTAAGGCGATCGATAAGGTTCATAAAAGGAAGAACGTTAATGCGTTCCTGTTTTAACGGAGATGGCGCCTTTTTCTCAAAGAATCCCAATTTTAAAGGTAAGTAATTGATTTTGTTTTCACTTCGTTCCATTTGCGTAGGATGATTCTTTTATATTGGATCAAAGCTTAGGTTTAAAAGTATATTAAAATTTTGCTTTTCCTTGAAGTAAAGTAAGTAAATAAAAAACTGCAGCCAAATCCGTGTATATTCCCATAGATTTTTTTTTTATAAATCGAGCTGCTTATTTGTTCTTTGAGAGATGTTTTAACATTAAGGATTTTCCTTGAAATAGTAAACTGGTATAATTAATTTTGCGAAGCTTCAAATGTATGACTTCATAGTAGATAAGCAAATGTGGAGAAACATAGTTGCAGTAGCTGACTGACCACTACTGCCTTCAAGTATTAGGCGGAAATTCTACCGCAAAAACAACTCTTCAACATGTTGTCCCAGTATTTTTATAATTTCTGATAATCATAGCCGAATGACATTCATTTTCATTTTTCAAAAAGAAACAGTAATTATAATATATTTTATGATCTGATACTGACATATATTTAGTAATTCGCAGCTCTATGCAATTGTATAGCGTTTATATACCAAGCTGACTTGAAAATTAATGTAAAATGCATTAGATTTACTTAAAATCATTAGTTATCTATAAAATTCTGCATTAGCCATCATAAATGTTTAATATGATTTGAAAGAGCTTTGAATAAGCGTTAATTTAGCATAAGCAAAAATGTAGAATGGTATTTAAAAAAAAATCAAGTTACAAGGGGTAAAGTAAAGCAAATGATCAGGACTGTAGTGGTCAACTGTATATAATTACATCGATTTTAGTTTCACTGTTGTATTAAAACAAGTGTGTATGTATAGCGTTTAAAATATTTATATCTAAAAAATTGCAAATTAAAATTGCGTCGCCTTAACCGAAGGCTTGCAGAGGGGTAATTTTTTACAAAAGGTAAATAACAACTTTGTTATTAAACATAGACATATAGTAGTTTATATAAAGTCACATTTTCTTTCTGCGGAGATTTGAAAAATGAAATAATATATGGGGTGTGTTATCTATATTTTGCACTAAATTTTTTAAAATACAAAAGAAAAAATGATTCCAGTAATTTACTTTTCCACTTATATCTATTATGGTATCTTTTGCGAAATTTATACAGAAGAAATGAATAAGCTACTACAATTATATGTCGTCAGAAAATTGTAAATATTGTATACGTTATAAGTACTTACAATAAAAGAAAGTTTAATAGGAATCATTATTTTTTTATCAGTGTTGGAATATATTAAATATGTAAATACCTATTGATTTGACCTTTATTTTAAGCGCATTTGATATGCTTCACCAACAGCAAATAAATGAAGTCATACAATTTTAAAAAATATGCACTCTAACGTTTTTCCAATTTATGGTGGTGCCATTTATAAAGCCAGTGCTTAATTTATTAGTATTCCATTTAGGGTTGCTTTTGCAGATTTTTGTCATAAAACGATAAAAATATATCCGTTTGTATTTTTCAAGTTCATCGTAAAAAATGATGCTCCAAGTTAGATATTTTGGATATATATTTGTTGCTAAATGATTATAGCTAGTACATCGGACTATTCTATTTGCATATAATTACCCAAACTTCAAATTGCAGCCTTTTGTTTGATAGAAGAAAGTTAGCACAATTACTATTTCTTAACAATAAATGTAGCATTTACTCCGTATGACCTTCATTTACAAGTTTACCTTAACATTTTTCTGGTGACAATTAACTTGGACGAAAACAGTGTTGTTTTTCTATCCCTTCACCTCCCCTCAGACCTCTTGGAAACGCAGCCTTAAATTAGGAGATTTCCTTACTTTGTAGATGATAGATAGATAGATAGATAGATCTTTATTTCATAATACCATACAGTATGAAACACGTCATAGGAAACTGAAGCTGACAGTACAGTACACTGGACAAACTGACAGAAATTGCTATTACAACTTAAGGCTACTGAAAGAAATCATTTGAGTTGTATAAACATTTTCGAATAAGCATATCTTTTACACTTTTTTGAAAGAGTTTAAGTTTATGTTTCTTAAGTTCATAAGGTATGCTGTTATAAATTTTTAAAACTTGGGTCACTACACTTCTATGGATACGTGCATACGTAGTCTGTGGTACACGAAGGGTCGCTTTTTGGCACTCGCGAGTGTTATACTTGTGACAAGTTTCATAGTCGGCAATGAGTTCTTTATAATGTTTTTTCGCGAAACACGCACACTCATATATATATAGTCCATGTAAGGTAAGTATACTGTTGTATATAAACACTCTTTTACATGATTCTCTTTTTTTTTAGATGGAAAATGCTTCTAAGACACGACTTCTGGAGGACGAAGATCCTTTCAGCATCCACAGAATTTCCCCAGAAAATGATGCCGTACGAAAGGCGGGACCCTACGTAAGCATGGTAGGCCGCCAATGCTGCCTCTCTGTGGACCTCAGTGGATATGGTTCGTAGTGCATACGTCATTCCAGATAACTTTTTAGCGAGAAGGTCGATGTGATCTTTCCAGGATAATGCACTATCAAGTAGCAGTCCCAGAAACTTAGCATTATTTGTTGAAGTTATTTGGTTATCCGCGAAGCTTATTGAGAGGTTATTTTCCTTCTTGAATGAGAATTTTATCATATTAGTTTTGTTTACATTAAGTTTTAGGTTATTTTCAAGAAACCAGTTGTTTGCTTTATCTAGAACATCTAGAGTCTCATCTTCCAATGTGTTGTTTTTTTCTTTTATAATTATTGTTGTGTCATCAGCATACATAGTAAGAAAGTGCGATGTTATTTCCGGAAGGTCATTCATGTATAAAATAAAAAGAAACGCACCTAATATTGAACCTTGCAAGATACCTTTTCGATTTTCCAGCCATTGTGACCGACAGGTTTCTCCCTCGTAATTCACTTGTACGCATTGCAATCTGTTTGTCAGATAAGACTTTAATAATTTGTGTACTATTCCTCTAAAACCCATTCTCTCCAGTTTTTTAAGTAGAATATTATGATCTACGCTATCGAAGGCTTTTGATAAGTCTAGGAAAACTCCCAGTACTTGATTCTTCTCGGATACTGCTTGTGTTATTTTACTAATCGCCATGTAGATAGCTCTGGTGGTTGATCTTCCTTTTGTGTAAGCATTTTGAAATGGTGTTAAGAGATTGCAGGATTCAGTGAATGATATTAAGCGTGACAATATAGCCTTTTCAGCGATTTTAGCTATGATAGATATTAGTGCAATAGGCCTGTAATTCGTAATATTTGTTTCATCACCATTTTTGAAGATCGGTGTAATTGTAGCGGTTTTTAGTTGGTCAGGATATATACCCGTCATAAAGGAAAGATTGATCATCTGTGCTATTGGTGTGCATAGTATGTCTGCACAACTTTTTATTAATGTTGTTGGTAATTCATCTGGTAGATCTACAGATGAAGTATCTTTCAGATCATTTATTATGTTAAAGATCTCTACGGGATCCACATTATATAATACCATAGACCTCTCGTTTATCGGGACGTGCATCGTATTTCCTCTATTTTGATTATAATTATGACCCATGCTTACGTAGTAGGAATTGAATTCATCCAGAATTTCCGTAGGAGCTTGTTGCAGATGTTCACACATTTTACTAATATCAATATTTTTCCTAGGATTGTGTCCACATATTCTTTCCACTAACTTCCAAGTAGCCTTGATTTTGTTTGTAGAACGTAAAATGTAATCGGTGTTGTAGTCCTTTTTCTTTTGTATTATAATTGAGTTTAGATATGAACAGTAGTTTTTGTAATAATCTTTTGTAATTCTTTTGTTTATCATAGCTTCATATAGCTGACGTTTGATGAGACATTTATTTTTAATCTCATCGCTTAACCAAACTGGCTTTACTTTGGGGCTTTGTGTATTTCTTAGTTTTCTAGGGCATTCACTTTCATATGTTTGTTTCAACACAGATAGTAGCATATAAGTGAATTTATTCGGATTTTGGTGAAGGAGTAGTGCATCCCAGTCAATCTGCTGTAAGTGTGCGCGTATCTTACTGATTATGTTGTTGGATAAAAATGTTCTGACTGCTGCTTGTTCAAGCTTAGGTTGTTCCGCCTGAATTTCAAAATATGTTTCTTGTCCATAGTGATCTGAGAGGCTAGTTTTGTTAACTGAGCTGTCAAAATTTATGTTTGTTTTTATAAATATGTTATCTATTAACGTAGCGCCACTATTACATACTCTGGTCGGTTCGAAAATTGTTTGTTTTAGACCAAAAGAAAGAAGCAAATCTTGGAACGTTCTAACTTTTTTATCCTTCTCATTCATAAGATTTAAGTTAAAATCGCCACACAGCACTATAGTATAGCTATTTGCATTGTGCTTTACACTAAGCAATATATCTTCCAGCGTGTGAAAAAATCGTTCCAAGTCAGCATCTGGTGGTCTATAGATACATAGAATTATAAATTTTAGCTTCGTTAAGATTACCGCGGAGCATTCTATTATATTTTCTATGCTTTTCTGTTTTAGATGTAGGAGTTCGTGCGCTTCTATCCCGTTGTGAATAAAGATACAGGAACCTCCGTGACTATTCACTGATCGTATGAAACAAGAAATCATTGTATAGTTTGTTATGACAATGTGACCAATATGCGTATGCTTGAGCCAGTGCTCTGTGAAAGCTAATATAGTGTATGGTTGATTGGTGCAATGTAGAAAGGCTTCAATATGATTAATTTTATTTGTAATACATTGTATGTTTTGATGAAATAGTGATAATTTGTTGCTAGTGCTATTCGGTTTTATTAATCCTTTTGGGCGGATTTCTGCCATATTCTCTCTAAAAAACGGTTTATTTTAACACCAGTTGGCCATAGCGTCGGTTTCTGAGCTTCCTCTAGCATGTCAAACGGAACGGAGATTTTGAAAGTCGAGTATTCATCTGGATGTTTAGATTTTAGTTTTTCAATTTTTAATTGGGAAATACCTTTGCTTGACAAATATGTACGTATATTGTTATCCGTCGTACTAGGTTCAAAACCAAACGCATGTAGGTGAGCATATCTAATAGTACCTTTTAATTCTACGTCCACAGCTGTACCATGTGTTATGTGTAGTCTAGAAGTTCTTCTTTGTTTCCTAACTATCGTCGTAAATTCTGATTCATTATCTGAGACATCAATTACTGGCTTGGTTTGCTCTGTATTATTTTTGTTTATCAGATTTCGTTTAACGGCTCCTAAATACGACATTGTTTTATTATTGTTTTCGTAGGTTTTTTGTTGAGTAAGGTCAGTATTTGTTTGTTTCTTTTTACCGTCCATCTCTTGACCTTGTTTTCCTTGCATTTGTATATTCAATTTTGGTTTATTTTGTATTCGAGCGCCCTCTTCTGGCTGTATTTCTGAATGTTGTACAGGAAATTTTGTTTGCACTAATAATGTTAATTGTTTTACCTCTTTCTGTAGGATTTTGTTTTCCGTGGTTAACTTTGTAATTTCTTTAGTAAAGGTTGCAATAATGCCACTTGTTATTTGCTCCACTGCATTGGTTATTCTTTCATTGATGTATTGTTCCAGCTTATTCGTACTCATTGTGCTCGTATTTACTAGTTTCGAGGTTACATTTGTTTGACATCGCTGACAAGCCCACGATCGGAGGAGCCCCTCTTCTTTCATTTGCACATACTTGGTCTCACTTAATCCTGCACACGCTATATGATAGTTTTGGTCACACTTATCGCGACAATTTATATATTCATCATAACGACTAATGCTTTTACCGCACTCTGCACACTCGATCGCCATCGCGCGGAAAATCCGGATGATCCGGGTAACGAAAGAACTTACATCACAGCCTACTACATTTACGTGAATTCCCAAAATAGAAACTTGTGCCAATTGTTACAACCCCATCTACCTCTAATCTTGTGCACTTCTGGGTGGGATTAGTAGCGCACATGTTACATTATCTCTGTTTTTCATCTGAATTCATAAAATTATTTTTTAAATATCCACAGGAGGCTGGTTTTCTTTTAAGCTTGCATGGATATAATTATTCTATAGTCTTATTTGGAATTAAAAGCTATATTTCTATATGGGGGTGTTTTTTTAATCATCATCTTGAAGTCTATGAAAATAACAGTTGTATTTCCTTTTAGTCAGCAGTTTGAGAACGAAGTATCAATTTTTTGCTCAATATTATTCTCAGAAATGGGATTTGAATGATTGTTACAGATTTATAACATTAATCGCATCAATTATTATTTCAAGTAAATTTAAGCAACCAACTATACTAGGACTTCATCCTTAATTGACTCGTTTAACTTCAACTACATAGCATCTTATATACTCATATCAGATTACAGAGAGCTATTATTGTAATGAAATGTGAAGACAATAATCCACGATTTAAAGACATCTTGCGTATATATCGCTTATACAGAAAAAGAGAAAGCTAAAAACGTAAACAAATCTAGAGGACTGTTGCCTCCTTATCTAATTGATGAGAAGACAAGAGATGAAAGATATAAGCAGGTGCAAGCCACGATAACCGGAACAATCATATAGGCGTACTTCACCAGTGCCGGAGTATACGGAGCATACGATCATGACAAGTGGGAGAGGGAAACGCTAGTCAAGCGTAATGGATACTACCTAAGCTGTCACAGAAAGAGATAAAGAGGCGATCTTAATCCTTTTCGTGTTGCTGAGGTGATGGTTGGCAAGAGCGTTCGTTCGCGATGAGGCAGAACTGGTATTCAGTCACGCGTAATCGAGTAGTGGGACCTGCTAACCTATATAGAATGTGTGCTTAACTTGTGACGGGTATATGAGTTTAGATGAATATCCGGAGTTATAGTGAGCTGTATGATGCATACCTGTTTTATATAATACGTAGCGCTTTGTCTCCTGTACACTTTGTTTATGGTGAACAGAATAAGAGATTAGTGTTATTTATTACTGGCTGTTGCTCTGCGGTAGCTATCTGCTTAAAAGGCTAAAACGTTAGTATGTTGCGTATTACGTATTTCGGAGATTACGACAAAGCGACAAAGTATTACTGACAGTGTATTGAGAATAACAGCAAATGCTTAATAGACATATTTCAAGCTCATACCATCATATGAAACAAATTAATTTTAACGCCTGTCTTTTACTCAATAATTATCGAAGGGTTAAAGATTTAAAATCCCATAGTTTAATTTCTTCGCATCCCTTACATTGAATACAATAAACGACATCACTTTTTTCTAGATTGTTCGTCATATCTTTATGTCTGGAGAAGAAGGAATTCATTCTTTTTTAACAGGATAAGAAACTATTTTTATTTTATATTGTTTGAATAAATTAATAAGTGGTTTGTCAAATGAGGGAGGTGTTGAAGTTTTCTATAAGTGTTAGTGGAGTTCTCATTGATATGAATGTTAGATAGAGAGGAATCGGCTGTTAAATTACTAGTAGCAGTATGAAGGAGGTTGCTAGCTCATTACATGAATAGCCATTATCTGTAAATAATGAAGAGATAAACTGCATTTATTGTAAATTATCGACACAATGAGAGTATCCTATATATATATACATTTTACTTTCATGGGTAGGTTTACCCCGTAAGGCAACTCGGCCAGAAGATCTATTGTGCCCCTATGATGTTTGAGCCCTCTCGACCTGGTTGTACCCGAACAAATAGGTCCGCAAATTGGTCGAGAGCAAATTTATTTAGAGTGGGTTTATCTAGCCGAGCGAACCCTAGACAACTCCGACTCCCCATGTTCGCGGCCGGGCAGTCGGCCAGGAGATGCGAAGGAGTTTCCTTTGCTCTCCCACAGTTTCTGCACAGGGGAGAGTCCACTCATCCCATACGGTGCAAGTGCTTGTTCAGTGCGCAGTGACCAGTTAGGACTTCCGTAAGTAGTCTCAGTTTGTTCCTGCTCATTGAGACCGCCTTACGGAGTCTTTGCTCGCCTGGTTGTATCCCGAGGATTTTGCAATGTCTCGCGCCGGCAACTCCATTCCAATAGGAGCGGTGACTAGCAGCGAGTTCAGATCTGATAAAAGCTTTGATACCGCCATAAGAACTCTGGATTTCTGGACCTGTGAATGGTCGCTCACTGGCGCCTCTAGCTGGTTTGTCAGTAATTTGGTTACCTCTGATCCCAGAATGGCTTGGAACCCATTTCAACGTAATGCTGTAATATTCCGGCAATTCTTCGAGCTTCCTATGGCACCCCAGTGCCACTTCGGTGGCGAATTTGACAGTCTCCAGTGCCCTGAGGGCACTCCCTCTCAGAAAAAATTTCTACCGATCCATACTCATGTGGGCAGTTTAAGATGCCCTCTGCACAGGTCTGGATGGTTATTACTTCAACTTGGATAATGGAGGAGCCCCCTAAACTGATGGTTTCGACATTCGATTCTCCATCTCTCCAGATGCCAATGCCTGTGCCATTCGGAAACTTCGAGGCATCCACAAACCAGCGATGGCAACCTAGCCTTGGTTTGCGGACGTAAGCTTTCGCAGTCTCACTATTAGAAATATATACAAGGTATTTCCTAGTAAAGCTGAAGATGGGCGAAATCTTGTCCGCCCTTGTGGACAGTGGTACTGTCTGTTCGATGTAGTTGAAGGTGTTGGTATGGTCTCCAGTTTTGCCAGAGAAACTTTTATTCTGTATGCTCCTAGGGTAACCTCTACCGCAACACCAACTGCAGCAGAAGCAGCCCAAGAGTTGTCTCTATTGCCGCAGTCGGCGTCATCGACATGGCCCCCTTGATGCCTAAGCAGGAGGCAAACCTTTGGAGCTTACTGAGCGCGTTTATCGCATAGCCCAGACGGGGTTTATGGCATCAGACTAGGGAGGCGTTGGTTATAGAAGGAACTATAACCTTCGTGTACAACCTGTGCACCATTGCGGGTTTCTGCCCCCACGTTTTACCAAACGTTCCTCTACAACCCCGGAAGGCTCTCGTGGCTTTGTTCGTCACTTGTTCCAGGTGAGATTTGCACATCAGTTTTGCATCCAAAGTAATGCCTAGGTATTTAACCTCACTAGATACGAGTATCTTCGAGCCGAAGATTATTGGACACTGGAGTTTTGGAAGTTTCCTCCTCCAAGTGAACGGAACCATAATTGTTTGTTGTGTAAAACCGAGAGTTTACAGTTAGCCCTTTGTGTTGACACCGGTTCTTCACCAGTTTGCAACTTGTATCCTCTCGAATACCACGCCCTTAAACTTTCTGCAGACCATGATAGTGATATCATCTGCGTAGCCCTGCGCGTGGAAACCCGCCGTTCATAAATCAGAAAGCAAGCCATCCACCACAAGGCATCATAGCAAGGGTGACAGCACTTCACCCATTGAGCAGCCAGCTGCCACGGTCGCATTTACATTGCAAAGATTCTGCAATACATGAACCGTTCTGTTGCTTATCATGGAGCCGACCCACCTCCCCACAGCTAGCGCATAAATGGCTGATTTTCTCGTTTGGTAGGCGTATTGGTTTTCGTGTAGAGGCAATCCTGCCAGAGCTTAGTCCGTTAGGTGCCTATCAATTATTTTCTCCAGGGTTTTGAAAAGAAATGAGGTGAGACTGATGGGCCGGTACGACTTCGCTTCCTCATAGGGCAGTTTGCCCTGGTTTGGAATGGAGACCACCGGAGAGTATAATAATACGTTCCGTTTCACTTAAATGTGCCATCTTTACACTAAAATTAATCACAATGAATAAGATAATTTCTGACAGATACTGTCAACATCACTCGAAGTCACTTTGTTCTACCATGAAGTTTTGAATAACCCTATGTATGTAATTTATATTTATTGCAATAGATAGAAAAAACAAACCTTAAAATTTTCGCAACATTTTTCGCTAACTATCCTATTTTAGGAAATAACTGACCGTTTCCATATATATCAGCTACCCTGTATATTAAAAACCAGTATGAGCGAATTCGGAAGAACAAAGTCTATTATATCTATATATCTGCAAAATATATCCCATTCAAATAAAGACAAGTGGAGGGCACTCTCAGTTGAACCGGAGATATAGTGACAACAGCAAAATCGAAATCATACTTTGTTACACTTATCTGCAAAGTTTAAGCAATACCATCGTTTCCGTTTTATGATATTTGCTTGGTTCCATACTTTATCCTCATCCTGTATGATTCTATATAATCTGTCTTTAACTATTACTAATTCAAGATAGAATTTAAACGAAAAAACATGATATACATTTGCTTTCACGAAGCTACTTACGTAGTGCTCTAGCTTTAAAGAAATATAATATAAGCGAGTGTAACTTGAAACCATTGTAATATACGCAGACACGTTGTAGACGTATACATATGTACTATTTCTGATCCCACCATTCCGCGCGGATATTAAGCACACCTGGTTCCTCCCTTTGCGACCAGCGCGCGCACGGCACAGCATAAATTCTCCTACGAGCATCCAGCCTTCTAGAGAGCGTAGGTCAGACCCGTAGAAAGGTCACGTAATCCGACTGGCTGTGCGCTATTTTGCGCGGAAAATTCAGCGTAACGTTACCTGCTCAAAATCGATTCTGTATCGGACTCGGAGTCGGGCGAACCGACTACCTGAGATTTTGAGATTGTACGTATCTACGTGCATCGCGTTACATCGTCACAGTCAGGCGTGACGGGCTTTAGCGACCCAAGTTTACTGCTGACAATGCAATCTTTTTCATTGTAGTGATGGCAAATTATAGATTGTACATGTCGCACTGCAGTTGTCTCGACAGCGAATGCTTTTGATTTTCTTTTAATATAATTTTGAAACTAAAAAGATAGTTTGAAAAGAAGTAATATGGACGTATGATTTAAGTTGCATCACGATCACTTGGATTTAGGATAATTGATATTTCGGAACTGTAGAAATTGCTTGTACCGTGCTTTTATTTTATTTCCCATAACAGGCAATTGCAAAGATAAGCAATCCCAACACATGCTTGAAGATCATTTAAGGGTTAGCACGCGTTTGTCTTGACAGCTCGGATATTTTACTTTTATTGTTACTCCTTATGCAATAATAAGAAGCTCTTATGGAAACCATTCTCCAATCTAATCCACAATTACGCCGTTTTCCACATGTTTTTCAAAGGAATGCTATAAGAACAAGCAAATCCCAAACAACCATGAAGGTGATCTTCCAGTAAAATATGTATACATACACTTCATTAGAGTTCTTACAAAACTTCACTCCACTAGATGGACAACCGCTGAAAAGCTCTCCCCTTGCTGCTGTTGGTGATTGGTTAGCGATTGAAACTTACGTTTTAATACACTGAAGTTTGCACAGTTTATTGAAATATTTACTGTTTTCAATGCCACCATTTTGAGTAATTTTGCTAACAAATTTGCAATAAAATTAGCTTTATTCTTGCTATGCCATACTTTTATTTCGGCTATACTAATGATATTAACAATATCAAAATTGGTAATAAAGCGACTTCTCAACAATTATAAAAGCGCAAAATATATAGGTATTTAATAAACAGCCTGTATACTTCGATATACTATATTAATTTCAAAACTTGCCCTCACGTTCGAAGATACGTGAACAAATGGATGTATACGTGGTACTTTCAACGTTTAAGATCTACCATGAAATAAACATTTCGCACCGCTTTCTTTGTGCAACACGAAACCTACTTTAAAAGCCATTACACCGAGCTCCTTAGCTTGCGCTTAGGTTCCATTCAATACGACGACGCGACGACGCCTGACAAAGCTCGTCTACCCGCGAACTTCTTCTGTACTTTCGACGCTCATTTCGTGCGCTTTTCGCCTTATAGACTTACATATTCCGTACTTGCCCATGCCGCGTTTCCGCAATTCTACGAACAAGGCGAATATAATAAAATATCCTACACATATGCTCCCAGAGCTAGACCAACTTTTTACTACACTCTAACGCGAGTTTTATCGATTTAATACTGTTAGTGTTCCGGGAACGTAGAATTTTATTTTGAAATGCTGTAAATACACGGTTTTCACATTGTACCGTATGCGGAAGCAATTCTAATCGACACGTAGATCTGGTTGAAAGAATAAAATTATATCCTGTATGTACATAGTCGTTTCATTCTATCATAAGGTAATGTTGAAGAAATGCTGGATCACACATTGTTTATTTTGGACAGGTAATTGTATTAGACAACTTTATTGTAAGAGATAGATGCGCCGCATTCGGTGTCTTGTGCTCTTGCAATTGAAATCAATAAGAAATACAATGGAACTGACTAAAATTTAAAATTACAAAATCTTTTGTATGTATGTATATTTAGTGTCCCAGTCCAAAAGGTAGTTGGCCCATATCTTTCTATTTTATGAACAGAATTTTTTTTAATAAAGTATAGGTAATGTAGTATTTACTGTACATTTGCGAAAAGATTCTTGTTTCTCTTATCCCTTGTGATTTTAATAGAAATATGATAAATTTCAAATTTAAATGGAGCACCCAATATATTTTTACATATTTGGGTTTTACATAAATATAAGAATTTCTTTTCTGGATTCACCTGACAAAGAAATCCCTGCCGATACCGATAATATCAAACAGTTAAAATTTGGTCGGTACTAGCAAATCAAAAATTTTGGACTTAAAGGTGGCGGACGGAAAAGTAATGAAATAAGTGTATATTGCTATGACTTTACTAATATCTGACTTTGTGATGCTTTCAAGAATGAATGTTACTTTTTTCTTAATATCTTTGTTATAAATATTTAGGTACTTTTTAATTAGTTTTGGAAACTCTCACATTTGAATCTTGTATGGTTAAATAAAAATTGTAATACTAAATATACTTTTATTTGAAAAGTTATGGTTATTTATACGAGATATAGCTAACCAGTCAAAATGTTTGATATAGGAAAGTTAGTTTCCTTTTATTGGAACAAGAATTATGGCAATGGATGCCAATAGAGGATGATGGCCGGTCTGCTTCTGGATTCTAGATTGTAGGCCGAGGAAGATGGTGGCCACGTGCGTTTAGGCCACCCTAACCGGGCCCATTGGGCTGCCTCCCATAGGCGGCGTCAGTCGCCCACAGCCTACCCGAGTAAATCCAAACTGTAATAAACTGAAGCAATCTCTACTGATTTTTGCTTTCCTTGTACATCGCGCGCTAATTATATGCTTGGGCTTTGATATACCCTGAGACAAAGAAAACGTTGACGTTATCCAGGTCAAGGATATGAAGAATCTTAGAAATCATGTTGTCCGGAATTAAGCAAATGTCCTTTTGCCTGTCTAAAAGCCTACGAAGGAAGCAGTGGCCGCCCGACGGTGTTACAGGTTAATAGCGGTTAATTATAATAGTTATATCAGGTGGATACCATTGTGTGACCATGTTAGGTCGAACGGGTGGGTGATTTTTGTTGACAGTGCCCGCTAGCCCACCTCTTCGAAACCAGTGCCGCTCATAGGAGCGACAACGGCGCCCGTGACAGCAACAACATTGGGTGCCCATGGGCAAAATCTGCCGTTGCTTGCCCTATCAATACACTCTGAGTGGCAGCCTCTGGGCCCGAGATGGTAGCCGTAGAAGTTAGGAACCGTATCGCCTTCGGCCTTCTGTTTTGCGTGTATGTCGCCTCAAAAAGAAATTTTAGTTGGTAAACGGTTACCAACTAAAATTTCAGCCTTCGGCCAATCTATAGCTTCCTCGTCTACTCCGAAGGTTAACAGCTTTCCACCTGGTTGGTCTGCCTTATGAAAGAGACACTATGTGCCAAGGTAGCTCCAGCAGTTCTGAGCAGAGAGCGGTGCAATAGTATACCTCGTTCTCTCGGGATTCACAAGGTCACCTCCGTCAACTGCGACATATTATCCACCACCATAACTACTGGGTTGGTGTCTTTCAATTCAGCGCCTCGTGGAGAGTGGTTACCAATGTTGTCACCGGGACGTAGCTCACTCTGCCTATCGAATTCAATAGGTCAAGAGCGGCCACTCTCAAGTAACGGTAACGTTGGAAGTGCGCGTTCCCGCTTCCGGGGTTGCCGGGAGGTGTTACTGCGCTTCCACCTGAATGAAGCCGCTTCTTTGATTGGAACAATTCTCCAAAGTGTGTGGCTGTAGTAGCGGGGATCACTTTCCGACCTGCAGTCTTACAAGCCTCCGTCTTGGAGACATAACACGCAGGGGCAGGAGACGGTGCAGCACCAGAGGCACTAGACGGTCTGATGTTTGCTTCTCTCTCTTGCTCACCGCCGGCGCCGGACCTACCAATTGCCTACTTTTTTATGCAATGTAATAAAATTTTAACGCATATTCCTTCAGTTTTTTTGGATATATCCAACATTTTTAATCTACAGGTGTTACACTTTGCATTGAATCGAAAATGACATTGATTTCAATAATTCATTTCGCTTTTTTTAATCATAGACAACATCAGCGATATAAACGTTATTTTGAAGGCAATTTCAAATTCATTCTCTTTACTTTTAATCTGGCAATTGCAATTACGACTTTAGAAAAACCGTTACGTCACTTAGCGGTTCCTTTTCGCGTGGGAGTATTTAACTTACGCGCCACAAAATTTTAACTCGCTTATTTTAAATTCATTCATTTACGCGCCAACCTCTTAGACGCTTCGCTTTTTATGATCCTTTGTGCATCTCTGGACGTTGCTATTGGTTCATCCTCTTTTTTGTACCTACTTACCGAGCCTTTATAAGGGCTTTGCACGCTACGCGCGCTCTCTGTTCCAGTTCAGTTAATTTGCCGTTGTGACGGACTCGTTTTGACTCGAAAACACAGAAACCACGTGCTGTCCATTCAGCTTCGAAGCCCCCTTGTCTTCAAGCTACGGCTAAGTAATCTCTGTTCTCTTCAGTTAATTTTGCCGTCGCAACGACCTTTTTTTAACTCGAAACACAGAAACCACGTGCTGCCCTCCAGCATACACAAAAGCTTCGAACTCAACTTCAAGCTACAGCTAAGTAATCCTATTTAAATCGTATCTATCGCTCGCTTTTATTTTGTTCCATTACTGTTGCTATTTATATTCTTTTAACTTGTAATTGCCAGTAACTTTGCTCTCACTAGCAATCACTAACTATTCACTTATAGAAACGGATTAATTGCGTCACTTTTAAATTAATCTCAGGAATTCGGCTACCACGTGCTATTCCTTCTTTTTGCCTTAATTTTAATATCAGAATACAGCAACCACGTGCTGTTCCTTCTTACATTAACCTTAACATCAGAAATCAGCAACCACGTGGCCAGTTTTTCTTTTTTTTTTTTTATTATTACAATAAAGTTATCGTTACGTTTTGGATCTTTCTTTTTTTTATTAATCATTACAGCGACTCCAAGCGTCATACTCGTGTGTACCGCTTTCTTATTAAGTTGCATCAGGTGGAGCACACACTGCGTCCGCACGCCACGCACACCTGATCGTAACACAGGGAATTAACTACCAATTCGAATATCAAGTAGTTGGTATAATTGGATTTGCTGAGAATTTCTCTTTCAAGCTAAGGCTGCGGATCCATAAGGGAATATTAAAAAAAGTTACTTTTTATGAAAAAGCCTTCAGAGTGTACTTTATCAAACTCTAGTAGGCGTGTAAAACAAAAGAATGTGATATTTGTCTCTAGTTGTTATCTTCGCAGATCCAGCGTATTCGCGGAACACTAGATCGAAATATAAAAATTACAATTTTCGGTAACTAAGAAAACGAAAACTAACAAATCTCACTTGAAATTTTAAATTTGTTCTCATTTTCAGTAAAACCAGAACTGATCATTTTTTAGCTTATTCGCAGCACTATAGATTGAAGCATAAATGTTCAAAATTTTGGTAACCAAGGAAACGAAATCTAACAAATTATTTCTTTTCAGACACAGAAAATTACGCAGAATTCGAATATTTCAAAATATATCCAATGTTCTAGCTTCAATTATAGAATTCTTATTTTCGGTAAAACAGGAAGTGATAACAACATTGACTATATGTTGAATAATTGGAACTGTGAATTCGGTACATTCTAAATTTTATAAAGAAATATTTATATTTAAAAAAGTTATGGGCCGCGATATATGACCTGGGGCACCCGGTAACAACGCATTTTTTATTCTTCTTAGAAAAACCTCGTCGATGATCGAGCCGAATTTAACGTAATTTTCCGTATAAATCTTTTAACCGGAGAAGATAAACCTATTTCCGTCTTACATCAAGAGAAGTAATCCCGTAGCGTCTGCAAACTTCGAAACCGCGACAACCCACCCACTTTCAAATACTACGAAAAGAATAATAAAAAAGTCGCGCCTTAAGGTATTATCTTCTTCCGCAAGGCACGAGTCGCAATTCTCGCCGGCGCCGGCGTCGAAGTCTGATTATCGCTCGTAACTCGGGGCATTATAGTATTAAAGGCAAAAATAATACTGAACGACTTACTCTCCCTCGGAGCCGCTGGAAACAGAAGACGCTTGTGACGCCGAAGATGACGAAGACGGAGACGCTTGTGCCGTCTCACTCTCGGGTGGCGTCCTTCTAAGAATGTTGAGCGTGGCGCCCGTGTGTCTGGTGTTTATCTCCTGGGTGATGTTCCAGGAGGGGTCGGATTCCACCGCCTTCAACAAGCGTATGCCGCTCTTCACCCGCGCTCTGAAACACAAGAAATGTTTTCGTTGCAGTAAACGTTGAGCGTTCGCGTACGGGAGATGTCCAAATGGGGGTTGTTACAGTGCTGGAGTACCATAGGGAGTAGTCTTTTAACGTGAAACAACTTAAATTAATTTAAACTAAAAGGTTTGCACTTACACAAAGTTGATAATATACTGGAGATTATATCGTTACTTATGATTACATATGTGACAAGACAACATTGTTTCGCACATTTAAAAATTAAATAATAGGAAGTAAGTGATGCGTGGGTGTAAAATGTGGCCATTGAAGTAATCGGTATCGAATCAAAGTACCTAAATTTTAAATTTATTTCAGCATGGTATGGAATTGCTAAAGATAAGAACAATACATACCGATCCAAACGGATGATTTGAATCAATATTTAACTCCATTCATAGCGTACACTTAGCAACTTCAAAAGTTTTTAGTAATACTTTAATAATTTTAATTGGATTGATTTTTCCACGGCCGTCCGAAAGTACTAGGCGAAGTAAATTTATTTTTGTGTGGAGTGTAGATTTTACATAAGTTAATTCAGTTTAACGTTGTAGCTTACCTACAGGTACTGATTTGAGGCTAAACGTTTCGTAATGCTATATTCTGCAGTTATCAACCAAATTTAACAAAAGTATATAATACACCTGCATACACAGCTAGGCAAACTTGAGTATTTGTCCAGGAAATCTTTCCAAAGAGATGCATTGAGTTTCGTCGTTGTCCCTAAGATCACGAGACTGACATTACTAGATTTATTTTTATTTGAATGTTTGAAAAATACAGTTATTGAAACATGTTAAATACAGTTCCGGAATAAAGAAGCAACGGCTGTTATTATACAAGGAATACCAGAAGCAATACTAATTGTAAGTAGGTACTGTGTACAGAATGGAATCGATACCTCTATGAGAGGTGATGGTGGACTTTTTAATATCATTTTTAACGAAAGAAATTACATAAAAATAAATAAATATCTATAGGAACAGAAGAGCAGATATGCAGCTTTAATTTAAATTGCTTCTCAAGTAACAATGTACCTACAGGGTTTTTTATTTTATTTTGACCACTATTTACTTCTGTGCCATTACATTTAAAAACAAATTCAAATAAAGTGCTCTAGCCGTGAGGACTTCCATTTTCAGCAAACATTTGCTTATTTTGATGAACAAAACTTACGACGGACATAATAAATAACGATGGAAGTGTAAGTATTCTTTGACTACGGAAATGCATTCTGCAGCTTTCTTTGTTTCTTAGATTGCACAGGAACCTAACCGACCGTTTTTGAAGTACAAAAATTGGCTGTGCTGAAGAGAGGTGTCTTCGGCGTACAGGTATATATCTGCCTCTAGTACATTTGAAGGCAAGTAATTTATATAAATAATGAAGAGTAAGGAACTCACGATTGAATCTTGTGGTACACCATAATTTATATATCTCAATTCAAAATTAACGATAAAGCCAGTGTATACAAAGGTGAAACGTCATTAAAATACAAGTTGAAGAGTTTTGCGTTTCGTTGATATTAAATAGAACTTTTGCCAAGCCACGAAATTGTAATATATTAAACGAAGAAATACCGTAAAAAAATTTAAATTAAAAAGAGTCCTTTTGACCCTTTGTTTAGATTTATTTGTCTAAAATTTCTAAATATCTGATTGTACTAAAACAATTTAAGTTATTCTCATTAAAACATAATAGGAACCCATTTCGAGCTACAAATCAGAACAATAATTACTGATGTTCCCAAGTGTCTCCAATTCGCTTACTAGCTGTAAATCATTTAGAAATCCCCATAGTGTAATCCCAAAGCCATTTGCAGTGTGTCCCATTTAAAATCATGCAAATCATCCGCACATTTTCGATTATCTCATGCAGAGCGTACCTATATGTGATGCTATTTGGAGTCAATTTACATATACCTTTAACGGACTATTGGCACTAATATATTGAATTGCACTAATTAATTTGGAATTAATGTAGGAGGACATATGCTTTGTTGAAGTTATTAAGCAGATCGTTTTGAAATGGCCCTAGGTATTACTATACTAAAATATAACCAGAAGGGTATATAGTAATGTTTTCTGTATAAATTTAATTCAAATATGCGAAAAATACGAATTAAACTTAATCAGTATTTTGAAAATTAAAATTTTCGTATAACAACATTACAATATTTTGCGTAACCCATGTTGCCATGTTAAAAATGCTTTGTTAATATTACAAATAATTGTAAATGGTGATCCAGTTGAAATGTTGGATTAACTACTCAACATAGTAGTTACAAAAGAAAGCCAAAGATTTATAAAAAGAGAAATATGTTTTACAACTAGTAATAACCAGCTGTAGCATCTCTTACTATTCTACCAGCGAAGCTAAAAATAGGAAGGAAGGGTAAAATGGTTGGTTAGGTGTGGGCGAGCTTATCAAAACATTAGCATATAGAAACGATCTCTATTTGTGCATGTTTCTGTACAAGATAGCACCTTAAGGCTTATTTTACAGCGGATATTATTTTATAATTCATCAAAGAATTTCTAGAGAATTCAGACCTGGTTCAATGAGATCTCTTTCAGGTTGCTCAGGCAGCTGTCAGCCTTCCGAAAGATCTCATACTTAATTCTGGTAACGATAGTGGCTTCGAGTTAGACACTGACTTTTAAAGGCAAGGAAAAACTATATTGACGCTTTTACGGTTAAATAGGTGTAATTCCTTGCTTTATATGATGAAGAGGCACTCTTTTGCTAGTACTAACCTAGGACAGTTTTGCCCATATAGGAGTGCTCTCTACCTTTTCCCAGATAATAATTTTATATTTAGCTGCTGTAGAAGCTACACATATCCATTTTGCCATAATCTTTTTGGAATCCAAAGAGACTAGGCTCCACTGTTTTCTCCAACGTTTTCTTCCATTTTACCCAAAAACCGCTGTTTTAATCCAGGTGTAAGTTTGTGTTCTTCCGGAATATGAGGCAGCAAAACCCATCATCTAAGCATGCGACGGTCTTCCAGGCAGAGGTATTCGCCCTTGCAGCCTGCGCAGAAATGATTGCAAAGGGGGGCTGCATGAGGAGGAAAATAAGTATATTGACTGATAGCTAGGCTGCTATCAGGGCAGTCTCGAGCCCAGTAACTAGGTCAAAACTAGTTAGGGACTGCAAACAATCCCTCAACTCACTGGCACAGGATCACACGGTGTCGTTGATTTGGGTGCCGGGACACGAGGATATAAAAGGCAACATAATAGCTGATGAACTAGCCAAGGGGGGCTCCAAGAGCCACTTCATAGGTCCAGAGCCCGTATGTGGGATTACAAGGGATTCTGCTAAAAGGGAGATCTGGACCTGGCTGGACAATGCAAGTACAAACAAATGGAGGACGACAGAAGGTCAACTCCAAGCTAAAGCGCTAATAGGGGATGGGGATGCCAAGTTCTCTGATAACCTACTTAGACGCAGCAAGAAAGAAGTTAAAACCATTATTGGGCTGGTAACTGGACACTGTCCCCTGAAAAAGCATCTATACAACACAGGTCGAGTAAGCGAACCGTGGTGCAGAAGATGTGAGCTACAGGAGGAAACGAGTTTACATGTAATCTGCACATGTGAGGAGTTGAAAACACTCCGGCAGGAACATTTCGGGAAGGCTCTATTGGAGCCCTCGAAGGTTCTCAAGTTCCCACTGGGCAAGATACTGGGCTTTATAGAGAACACCAAGCTGCTCGAGTGGAAGTAAGAGATTTAATAGGGATGGTACAATGAGCACCCAGCTCAAGTGCCTGGACTAAAGGTGTCCCCCTAACATTATGAATGAATGAATGAATGACCCATCATCTACTTCTTTTCCATGTGATATACCAATTTTTCTATTTTCGCTTTTTTTGCACCTCATGAGGGCTCTTGTAATATGAAAGCCGGTGTCATTTCTCGTAAAAATCTCTTTCACATTGTTAATCTACTTTCCAATGAAACACCTCCCTTCTTCAGATTCCTATGAAAAATTTTCTTGTTCTTCAGCTTGCTATTTGAATCCTCCTTTCAAAAACAAGCTGTCACTTGAAACATGCTACATCTTGTTCTCTTTACCTAGCTTGTCAAATAAATCTTCGGCATGTGTACGTATTCACCTTGCGAATCAGAATTCAACACCTTTAGAGTTGGCCGTCCAATCCGATTCCTTTTAAAAAGTGCAGAATATCAGAAGGTCCCAGATTAGGTAATTCTCCCTCGTCAATTTCACATGCTCCCACGTGCAAAGCGCTTGAGTTGCACAGTGTAGCGTAATTTGAGGGTTGGTGAATGGCTGTTTCATTTTATTATAAAATATACATTCGGCTTCCTCTGATATTCCAAGCCTACTCACATATTCTTTCAGTTTTCAATAGCCTGATAGCATCCCTGTCAATATGTGAATATTATTTTTACGTAGGCTGATACATTCTATAAATCTCTTCCGGTTATAGGTTCCCAGAAGAGTTTTTTAAGTAAGGCTATTTATCCGACAAAACAGTTCAGGTCCTACAAATGGTATTCCAGCCCTCTCTTAACAAAATTATCTGTTATCCCGTTTCCTGATCCTGCGTACCTCGGAACCCATATAAGGGTTACCCTCTTACTCTTTCGTAGGTTGCTTGGATTTCCAAGACATTCCCAAGCCATCCTGGAACTGATTATATTTGAGTTTAGCACCTTGATGGCTGCTTGACTATCAGACATCATGATAATCTTTTGCTTTTAATAGTTTGTGTCAATGTTGAACTGGACACACCTTTCCATAGCGTATATTTCCGCTTGAAAGATATTCAGATACAAGTCTAAGCTTTCGTAATGTTAGATTCTAGGCCCATACATCCCTATTCTAGTACTGCTTACCATTTTGAAGCAATCCGTGTATCAATTAACGGCATCTCTGTTGTGTTTTAAGATGGAGTCTTTATCCCATTCGCTTTTGAGGTGAGGAGAAGTTTTGTGGTGGATTCTTTCACAATGTTGAACTTTTTTGAGAATATCGTCTCGGGACATAACTGAGGTTTGATCACTTTTAGGAGGCTGAGAGTTGTGCTTAACTATTCTTTCGCCGATCATTGTCCTCCTTGATTCTATAGCCTCCGTTCTCACAACTCGGCCCTCCTGTTCTTCATCCAACTCGGATGAATCAGTATCGATGTCCTCAAAAGCATGCCTCCAAGGCTTCATGTAATCAACCGTTGTAGTTGTGGCAGAAGGACCTTTTCCGATTCCAACTTTAACTACCTCGTAGCAGTCGTGATGGTTTGTTAACCTGATTCTGCATGGTTGTAAGTATTTTGGATACAGCTTCAGTCCTACTCCAAACTGGGTTTACTTTATTGTCACCAACTCGCCTACCACGCACCTCTTCGGAGGTTTCGTCCGTCGATGAAAAGTTCTTCTATTCTCTTCTTGCATCTTAGGAATCTGAATTCGTGCTTCATGTCTAACCTTTTCTCTTTCTTCAGCGTAAATGTTTCTGTATTCTTCGGGTATAATCTCCTTGAGTAGTAGATTCTCTCTGTTTTTCACTTTTGTACCAACTAAGATCTCGAACTATCTACTGTTTATACTTCGTTGGTAAGACAGATTTAAATGACTTTGAATATCGTGTACTTACTTGTACCAGTGGTTGGGATTATTGATCTACATTTTTATTAGTACTGGAATTATGGCATGATATACCCGTTCTTCGTTTCGAATATTACAACACGTGGGTGCTGAAAGATATTTTATTTCCAAAGTCTACCAAAACCAAATAAAGTTCTTTTTAATAATTCACAAGGTTACCCTACTTTGATAGTATTCTTTCCAGTACAACGTGTTAGAGTGCTCGCCAAATCGGATGGATCCAAGCTGCGCGAAGGTGCTTACGTCACAAACTACTATTCGTCAAATAAATATAGCACAATAAAGGCAAATTCACATGTTAAGAATTATGCTAAATAATGTTTAATAAAAGGACAACTTTTTGTTTTTAAATGTTCGACAGGAATCATTTATTATTTGTACATACGATAATATATAATTTCCTTATTATTTTTCATCATATTAATTACCACACAACCTTTATCATATGGTGAATTAGCCTTAATTTATGTTTGACCTGAAACGTCAGTTTGTTTACAATTTACTTAGGTAACTTATAGGTTAGAGTTTTTACTTTTTCAGAAGTAGCTTTCAAAAAAGCTTTGATGATATAAAATAAACAACGGGAAATTAAACACAAGAAAATAAAGGAAAAACCGAGCGACAGAAGTAAATAATAACGTAATGCAGAATGTAAATAAACAAGATGGCGGAACACTATGTTTATTAGACGGTCTTATGACATCGCTTCTCTCTCATATCATTACACTATCTCTATTCAGAACGATATTTGGTATTTGTAATAGTAGAGACAACGCTAGATGTCTCTAGTAGTAGGTATTAGACATAAAAGTAGTGTACAAGAACGGTTGTCTGCATACACTGCAGTATATGTGTTTGTAAGATATAATGTGTGAAATGTACTTCTACATAATAAAATAGTATCTTTGAACCTCTTGTGGTTATTGAAGCTTCAATATCGTGTAAAGGAAGTTACTTATTTGGGACATAGGTTTTCAGAAAAGGGTGTGAGACCAGATGACAGCAGAATAGCTGCAATTATCAATATGCAAAATCCTAAGAACAAGAAAGATCTTCAGAGATTTCTGGGTATTGTAAATTATTTGAGGCAATATATACCAAACTTATCAGAGTTAACCGCGCCATTAAGGGAAATGTTAAAAGAGGGTAATACTTTTCAGTGGTTACCTTTGCATGATAATATTGTTAGTAAGTTAAAAAATGTTATTAGTAAGGCGCCTGTGTTGGCAAACTTTGATGAACAAAAAGAGATTACGGTACAAACCGATGCTTCGAAGGATGGCATAGGTTGCTGTCTGTTACAGGAAGGCAAGCCTGTATGCTATGCATCCAGAAGTTTAAATTATGCAGAAAAAAATTATGCAATGATAGAAAAAGAATATTTAGCGCTTGTGTTTGCTACAAAGAAATTTCATAACTTTATTTATGGCAGAATAGTCAATGTAGTAACAGATCATAAACCACTTGTTGGTATAGCTAATAAGGAGGTTTCAAAAATTGCATCATCTAGACTTCAGCGGATGAAGATTAAGTTATTAAAATATCATTTAAAAGTAAAATATTGCCCAGGCAAATACATGTTTATAGCGGATGCACTTTCTCGTGCTTATTTGCCAAAACCAGATGAAACAGATGATAAATGGATTTCCGAATGTGTACATTCATTAAGTTTAAATTTAAATATGTCAGAAACCAAAAAGACTGAATTTAGAAAAGCTATTAAAAGTGATCCGAAGTTAACTCAAATTATAAATTATTACTATAACGGATGGCCGACTAACATTAACAAAGTTAGTGATGATCTAAAACTATTTTTTAATATTAGAAATGATCTAACTGTGGAGGATGATCTAGTGTTTTTCCAAAATAGAGTTGTAGTACCTACAGCACTACAAAAATCAATCTTAGCATTATTGCATGAATCTCATTTAGGGATTACTAAAACACAAGCCAGAGCTAAACAAGCTGTTTATTGGCCTAACATAAACAATGATATCAAGGCTGTAATTTTGAAATGCAAAATATGTGAAAAATACAGAAAAGCAAATATTAAAGAACCACTCATTCCTCACACAATACCAGATTTACCATTTAATAAGGTTGCATCTGACATATTAGAATTTAAAAATAATAGTTATGTTGTAGTACAAGACTATTATAGTAAATGGTTAGAAGTAATACCGATTAGAAACAAAACTACTGATGAAATAATTAGGGTATTTAAAAACATCTTTTCAACGCATGGTATTCCAAAAACGTTAATATCAGACAATATGCCATATAATTCTTATGCTTTTAGAAAATTCGCGTCCGACTGGAATTTTGAAATTATAACTAGTTCGCCGCGTTATCCTCGAAGTAATGGATTAGCAGAGAGAGCGGTCCAAACCGCCAAACAGATGTTGAAAAAGTGTTTTTATGACAATAAAGATTTAGAGATTTGCTTATTAGAATATAGAAATTCACCAATAAATGGACTTGACGCTACACCATCGCAATTATTAATGTCACGAATTACAAGAACAAAAATTCCGATTACCGAATCACTTTTAAAACCAAAAGTTGAAAGTAATATTGAACCTAAGCTTCTTAAAAATCAAGATACCTATAAAATGTATCATGATCAACATGTTAAAGAAAGAGATTCATTTAAACCGGGTCAAGATATTGTAATTAATAATGGTGATGGTTGGGAGTCAGCTAAAATTTTAAAAACTGCTGATACGCCACGGTCATACAATGTTTTAAATGAAAAAGGGAGAGAAGTGCGTAGGAATTCGCTACACATAAGAAAGTCACTAAATCAATATTCACCAAAGCCGGTTAATAACAATTGTGATGTGGATAGTACTGAAAATGTTCAGGAAACTGTAAGTGTAGAAAATGCACATGAAAATCACAGTTCAATGGGTGACAATCTATCTGTAACGAATTACACAACGCGAAGCGGTAGAACCGTAAAGCGACCACAAAGATATAAAGATTTGGTGTAAAAAGGGAGATGTAATAGTAGAGACAACGCTAGATGTCTCTAGTAGTATTAGACATAAAAGTAGTGTACAAGAACGGTTGTCTGCATACACTGCAGTATATGTGTTTGTAAGATACAATGTGTGAAATGTACTTCTACATAATAAAATAGTATCTTTGAACCTCTTGTGGTTATTGATCCATCAATCAACATCATCATATTACAGTATTTGCGCAAGATCCATCCGATTTGGCGAGTACCCTACTCTATTGCTCTCTTGTCTTTTCGTCATCTTCGATTCCGTAGTCTCTATTTTCACATGTACTTACGACTTGTCTAGATGGTACAAAAGGAATTCATCTTAGTATAGGTGGAAGTTCAGCACTGATGAGTATCTAGTAAGCATAGGGTGAACGATTCTGCGCATTTGTCGTAATTTTTTTGACAACGCACCCTTTGTGATAAGGGAAAACTAAAAAGAACCTTAACTTTTGTAGTTCTTTGTGGGTTACGTAGTTAGTACAAGTCTGTCGACGCTACAAACTTAGATTCACTACACTACTGAAGTTGATACTAAAAATATATCAAACAATTGGAACTGCCAGGAATTATTGTGATTTTATCATTCAAAGTATCTAGCTTATAAATCGAATTGAAATGGCTCATTTGTTCATTTTCTTTGAACGTTTCTTCCGAATACATTTTTGAATGCTAAAAATAGGCTGTAAAACTGTCACCATATCGTGGGTAAATAAATTTGACAACTTCCTCTACAAGTATATTCTGCAGACGGTTGACTTACTTATGCATAGAGATTTTATGGTGACATCATTATTATTCGTGCAGATTGCAGATCAACTTTATTTACAGCCTCTTTTCACAGTCGAGTTATCATAAAGCTTTAAATAGGAAAATGACATCGGACAAAGCGACGCAAACTATTTACATACTACGGTTCTCCGTAGACGACCGACGGTACAAACACATAGAAAAATGAGACCTTTCATAAGAAATTTAATCATCTCATCGTAAGTTCGCCTCGCAGTCTTAAAGATATGAAGATGAATGTCCTTCGGATGTTGGGTTTTCCGCCGTCTTTTGCCGTTGCCGGCTTTTCATTTCGCCGGCGACGTAAATAAGTAAATCTCTCTTCCGCTCTGGGTAAAAGCGCTCCACGCCAACAGACAACTCATCGCCCGCATCTATTTGCACTCTCGAAACTCAAACACCAGCACTGTGGCGGATCTTCTCGCGAATACTTAAATATTATTCGGTACAATGAATGTTAATAATTAAGCGGTACGAAGGACGGTTGGTTCGTATTGGGTGAGCTAGGATCTGTGGTAATTAGAATAACCGCGAGTTTTCTCCTAAGTGTGCTCGTCGGTTGGGTACTGCGAAGAATAGGTGTAGAATAGGCGAGAACAAACGGCGAATAGCGCTCGAGCAGAACTCCAAATTAGAACAAATGCTCTCCAGGCAGGAAAACAAACAATGGTGAGGAATGTTGAATTTGGGCGCACAAGTGTTGGCGGGGTTCTATTACACTCGAGGGATCGCTGGCAAAGATACTGTGATGAGAAAAAGGAGTTTTCTGTGGTAGGCGGTGTTCGCAACTCTATTATCATCGGGGCAAACAAAGTGTCAGTTTTAAATGCGTATGTATACAGGCTGAATTTTTAACGGTGGCCAATGGCCATATCTTGGTAACGATTGGTCCTAGAGCTTAGGGAAACAATTATATTAGTAAATGTTTTCATGAAAACGCCATTAAAAATATTTTTTAAGTTTCTGAAGTTCCTTAATTTGTTTTCTTTTCACATTTAGTATACTTTCTAATAATTTTCCATTATTATGGTTGGTGAAAAGTAAATCTAGAATAAGCTGCTCATAATTATCTATGAGTTTGGTTCATGATATTTTTAGATTGCACCTACTATAAAGTGGTGGGAAAAACATACTTTTTGCAACACAAAAGTCCCTGTAACTTTAGCGAATGTCAACCGATTTTTGAAAACTTGGACTCATTATGAAGAGAACATTAAGGCGATGAAGAGCGTAGATAATACTGTTTGGTTTATTGCTTTAAGTGGGAACTAAATGACGTTATAAGCTAGTTTGTCCTAGATCACTATAATCAATCCAGAAAACTGAGAACACAATGACAGTGGAACCTCTCAAACCTAAAAATCGATATTTGCTGTCTTTGTAAAGGTAATTCGATTTTTGTAAATTTTTTAAACATTTACCTATAAGATATAGATAGGGGCTGTAATTAAATGCTTTTAGAAATGGACTTAAATAAGAACATACCAGAAGGATATTTATTCACAATAAAAGTAAAAATAGGTAATAATAATAAGTAATTCATTATTTTAAGTATTCTAAACTTTGTCTATCACTCTTTCTAGGTACACGAATTAAGTCTACCTATAATAAATATAATATAATATAATAATAATATATATTCTCTCTCCCATTATTAATACAATTAGTATGGACAGCCTCAAAAAAGAACATATGAATGTGTGTATATATAAAATAAACGTAAACAATACACATTGGCATGTGTAAATTAATAAAAATATTACATATGGAAACATATATACGGGGTGTTTTGAAACATCGTTTAAAGATTTTAAGGGCATGTAGTACGATCGAAAATAAGGTTAAAAGTCATAATAAACATATGTTCACAAATCAACCGTTTACGAGATAACAGCGAGTGTTCCTAGTAGTACATGGATATAACATATCCCAGTAAACAGGTGCTTATCAGCTATTGTTTTATGACAGTTTAATTTTACGTTTTGTGCAATTTGTAGCAATTACAATGGTTGCGTAATCTAATGCTGAAATGAGCGATATGGTGTTCATGTACGGTCGTGCTAATAGGAATTCTTTACAAGCACGTCGCTTCTATGCTGAAACGTTTCCTGATCGCCAACTGCCTTCGCATGTGATGTTTCAGACGGTGTTTCAACGACTAAGAGAAACTGGTTCGTTTGAGAAGCGGTCTTCTGATACTGGACGGCAGAGATTAGCCTGTACTCCACAGATAGAAGATCGAAGTTTGAATATTATTGATGAAAATCCCGAAACTAGTGGAGAACTCTTCATGAGCAACTTCTGTACCCCTATCATATCCAACGGGTACAAGCCCTTACTGCTCCGGATTATCAAGCGAGCAGGGCTTTCTGTGAGTGGTTTTTGCAAACAGCTGCTGATCGGCTTTTCACCGATGAAGCTGGTTTTACTAAAAATGGAATATTTAATTTCCACAACAATCACGTTTGGTGTGACGGGAATCCTCATGCTACCGTTGAAGCTCGGCACCAGCAACGTTTCTCTCTAACATCTGGTTAGGCACGATAGGGGAACGGTTGTTAGGACCAATTGTTTTGCCACAACGCTTAACAGGTCCTGCATACCTCGAGTTCTTGGAAAATACTTTACCTGAACTTTTGGAAGATTTACTTATAAATCTAAGACTGAACCTCTGGTTTATGCAAGATGGAGCTCCACCGCACTTTACGCGTGCTGTTAGGGAACATCTTAACAATGAATTTCCTGGGGGATGGATAGGGCGAGCAGGTCCCATTGCTTGGCCTTCAAGGTCTCCCGATCTAAACCCGTTGGACTTTAGTATCTGGGGTTATTTGAAAAGTTTCGTGTACGCAACACCGTGAAACGATCTTCCAGATTTGCGCCAACGAATAGAACACTGTTGCCAGATAATACGAGAAAAACCCTTATTTTTGAAAGAGTGCGCGCTCCCTTTGAAAGCAGATGTAGATCCTGTGTCGAAATGGAAGGACGTCATTTTGAACATCATCTTCAGTTATAATCTATTTTATGTTAAAATACAATAACATCTTAATAAAAACCGCTAAAGCAAACTTATTCTGCATTTGCGATAAAATCGCTGTTATCTCGTAACAGTTAATTTGTGGGCATATGTTTATTATGACTTTTAACCTTATTTTCGATCGTACTACATGGCCTTAAAACCTTTAAACGATGTTTCAAAACACCCTGTACAGTCACAATAACAACATTTACAACAAGAATATAACGTATTACTATCCTATAGGACTGCTAAAAAAGTTTTCTGGATCATAGATGGGATTTTCTGGGAGATATTTTTTTAAGATGATTCTAAAATTTCTCAAAGGTAGATTCTTAAGTTTTCCTGGAATGTGATTATATATTGTAATTAGTTGATATTAAACACTTTTTCGCACCTTCGCCCGTTTAGTTTGCGGAGGGTTCAAGAACGCATATAAAGTTCCTCCTGTCGTCTACGAATGTGTGAGTACATACTTGTCGAAATATTGTTTGTAATGGCACTTAACTAATGTTGCAGATTCCAGAAGGTAAACTCCGAAAACGGTACATATACGTCGTTCAGCGAAAATCACTCTACAAGAGCCTTCTAGTTTTACCGAATACACTGGAGATACATCTTTTCTGGAACGAAAGCATGTATTGGATATCAACACTGTTTCCCCAAAAGGCCGGGCCGTAAGATAAATAAGATGAATATAGTCGAGGTAAGCTGACGTCGCCTGGGACCTGATGATTAAGGAGGTGTCATCAGAAAAAGATCTGTTTTATTTTGGTATACTTCAGGTAGGTCATTCATATAAATTAGGAATAGAATTGGATCTGATATTGACCCTTGTAGTATACCTTTAAACATGGTAATCCATAATGAGGATATCACCTTTCCCTCTTCATTTATCACCGTACATTGTTGGCCCTCTCCTAGGTAAGATGCTGTAAGAGCTTCAGCGTTTCTCCGAAAACCCATTACCTCCAATCTTTGCTAGAGGATGTTGCTCTCTTTCGTTTACACCCTCATATATATCAGTTAATATCTGGTATATTGTAGATTTTACTTGCTCATACGCGCTTTGTCTGCTATTTAGCAGCTTATTTTTATCTAGGAAGCTAACTATTCGTGTCTGGATAATCTTTTCAAATATTTTTGGTATGTTGGACAACAAAGCTATCGGCTTGTATTTTGATAGGTTTCCGGGGTCCCCCTTTTTAAATAATGGTTTTATGATGGTGTTTTTTAATTTTTCTGGGAATACAGCTTTCGTTAGCATTATATTTGCGGGATGTAGAAACCGATTAGTTATGCTCTTTTTAGAACATTGTGGATATATCGTCGTACCCAACAGATGCTCTATATTTGAGGCACATTATAACATTATAGACCTCTTACCAGTTTGCTGGAGTTAGGAAGCACGTCGTTTTGGGGTGCATTGTGTATTTATAATCAGATTTACTGGAAGAGTGTGTTTCTTTACCTACTTCTATGAGGAAGTCGTTTATATGATCTGCAACGTTGGAGATTTTATGTAAATTATATATCTCACGTATTACTTCTAAATCCATGTGATTTTGTTTTTTTACTTTTCCTGTTGTTTGTTTTACTAACAATAAGTCTGATAATACTATGTAAAATCTAGTATCCGCAGTTATAAATATATTGTCAATCAATGCATTATTTACCCCCGTTGGTTCGCCGATTATTTTGCTCAGGTGGAAGGTATGTAAAATGTCAATAGTTTTTTCACATTTCTGTCATTACCTAGTGGTGTTTACGCCGGCACCAATTTCTGTTGTTCCAAAGACAATTTGAGTATTATAAATGTTCTAAACTCTTTCCCCGTCCTATAAACTCCTATAAACAAAATACCTATATTTCTAATAGGTCTAATCTCAAAGTGTCATGAATCAAACTTATAGATAATTATGAGCTGCTTCTTGTACAGTTTGTTTTTCAACAAGTTGCCCATTATTAAGGGGCAACTATTAAAAAGTATAACAAATGTAAAAAGAAAACAAATTAAAAAGTTTAGAAACTTAAAAATATTTTAAAAGATCTTTTCATGACTATATTTACTAATATAATTTTTTTCATTAAGCTCGAGGACCAACCGTTACCGAGATATGGCCGGGGCCAGCCTTAATGAATCATCCTGTATTTATGTTAAAGTAAATATAATCATCACAATACGCATCATTTTGTACCTGAAGAGTCAGGGCCACAGTTTCACACGTCATTACATCGAATTTGGTGTTCTTAGATAGCCCTTTATGTAATGCTAATCATTTAATAGAGTTAATATAGTTCCTATAAACATCTAATATCGAGCAGCAGTTAAACTGCACTTTGTAAAAGCATTGAAAAACTTATGAATATGTTTGTTTTGGTTTCATTTGTTCCAAGAAATTTTGGAAACCTATATAAAAAATAATAGGCATACATTTTTAGAATAATTACATATAAGCCGTCCAATGAAGCACGCTAGGTGCACTTTATCCTTTCTTTTATTTCTCGGCAGTTTGGAGGAAAAAAAAAACATTATTATCATTCCAATGGAACGTTTGAATCTTTAAAAATCGAGTGTGGTACAACTAATAAATAACACCGGACAAACTTTTAAAATGGAAACCCTTAAAATAATAAATGTGCAAATCTAAACACATGCGATTTTAATAACTTATTAAACCGGGAATATTGTGTTGTATTGCAACAGGATTGAGACACAGAAGCCTCTACTCACGGCTACCGAAGCGATCTATTGTGAAAGAGCCTGATCTAGATTTACCAATCAACCCCGGTGTATACCGCAAATCTGAGAGTTTTCTTTGGTGCTGCCACTTTTATCACTTCAGGTAATTTACTTGTTTGTATCAACCGTTGCTGATAGTTTGGCGTGTGAAATCGATGCCTTCACTCTTACATTTATCTTTAAATTGAAGTATTTTCACAGCTCAAAGTAGGCGTTAAGAAAAAGAACACTGCTCAATATTTATTTTTATGTGGGATAACGGATGCCTGTTCAGGTATTATGCTTTTTTCATAATTTATTCGGCTTGCTGTTTAAAATCCACCAATATCAAACATTATTTTCGCGAATAAATTAATATAGTTCAGCTTTGTGTAAGCAGTTTCGCCTAAATTCTCGATTTTACAATTTGATTATATAACTACTAAAATGCACTTACTTGATGATAACTCCTGATATACTATTTGCCTTTTCCTTTTCCAGAAACACTGGAATGTGCATCCTAGACAACGGGAAGAGCGGCGGATGTGGAACCAACATAATAAGCCCTTCGGCCAACTGCGTTTCCTTATAGGCAGCCCTTGCAGGTACCAAAGGTATCATGCCCAACACGGTGGAAGGTTGTAGCTGCATTTGGGGTATGCAGTTCTCGTTGTCTTCAGGTTTTGGTTCTTGTACCGAATACGATACTTGAACCAACCTCGGTGGGGTCTTAACTAATTTCCCTTGCCTTCCATTCTTATCCGGGGAAGGTAGAGAAGGCCACCATGATGACGGTATCGTAACTTGCGCCAGACAGACCCCATCTTCCCCATCAGGACTGCACGCTGCACTTAGCGGTGTCCTGTTATTCATTATGGCGTGAAGAACTATGCAAACTTGATGATGCCTGGCTAAGAGCAATTGCCTTCTGGCTCCCGGGTCCGTTCCAGTGTGAAATAAAACCCTTAAGACTGGAGTGTCTCTCGGTATTTCATTACGTACTATGTGTGCAGACATGTCTAAGTGATGTGTGGCTAATTCTTGTATGTCTACTGAGATGCCGGTGGCATTTAGTGGTAGCGGATCTGGTACTACGTACCTGGCGGGTACAGTCTGTTTGGTACTGAAGGGACCGTACGTCGCTCGAACTGATATCGGTTGCGAGCTCTGGAAGACCGTGAATCGGTCTATTGATAAAGGTGAGGTAGTCGAGGAGTTGGGGTCTTGCGGCGTAAGGAAGTGCTGTCGTGGCGATTGTTTCAAGAAGAAACCTCCGTCTTTGTTTTCGAAGTGAACGTTCACACATTTTGTATAACCTGCAAAGAAAAGAAAACATTAGTTGATCATGGTCAAGTATATTCATACAAATTAGAATAATTTTTGTTTTTTTTTTGTATTGATTTGATTTATATCTTAAGATTTTAGGTTAAGTCAAATTAATATAAATCAAGAACAAATTGAACGAATCAAAACTATTTATTGCTATGTATTGCGTTTTTTGTTTGTTGCTTGCTGAATGTCTAATGTCATGTATTACAAAGCAATTGTACGCAACACCATACATATGCAAAGTATAAAGGATAATTCTACGGCGCATCCATTTATAGCGTTCTAGGAGTAAAATTATATAAAAAATATCACCATTTAATAGTTCGATAGTTTGATAGAAATATGTATACATGCATACGTTGTTATATTGCTACAACATTATTTATGATTGTAGAAAATCATGTGTTTCAGGTAGCTTTCTAAGTGGTTTTTAAATTGCTAACTAATAGTCGATAATTTACTCCGAAGATAGTACTAATCAAAGTCTTTTGTGCCACAAATGCATTATGTGTAATGAATTCCACATTTAGCTTGTTCCATGCTCAAGATTAATTGATATTTTATAAACAATGAAAAATATAAAACTGGTTTTACACTGCCAAATTAAAATTGTCAATTAGAAGAGATATGGCCGTCAGCGTATATCATAAGGTGAACTTTGTGAAGTGAGCTGTTTTCATCTTTGATGCAGAGATTAAAGAGACCTGGTCCAGGTTGAACCCCTCTTTCAGAGTAACTCATCTCACCATAAGTGGCCCTATAATCTGTAGTTGCATTCCACTATTCAAATGCGACTGGAACTACTCTGAAGTTTTCTCTTCCATATCATAAGCCTATTGTTCTTGAAGTGAAATGCCATGCGACATACAGTCAAGAGCTTTTATGAACTTACAAGCCACCCTTATGAAGTCTTTCTCATCTTGATATGTTCCCACACTGTCGTATAAAAGGGAATTTGAGAAGATGAAGCTAGAATGACTTTCTCGAAGGGCATGTCCGCAGAAATCAAATGTCTAGTTTGATACCAAGTTTTAAAAACGTTAGATGCCGAAGAAATGGAAGGATGGCGAACAAAATAATGATTTGATGAATATATGGATTAGTCTTATATCATAAATATCAGTTTTGTAAATCTTAAAACCTTTCAGGAATTAAGAATTTAAGGTAATGATGGAGTAAATAGTTTTTTTTTTTTGAACAATATTTTATCAACAAATGAAGCAGTCGGTAGTATCAAAAATTAAACAAAAACTTCGTGTGCAACTGTAAACACTAGGCCTATTGATTTGTCCCATTTGAAGATTTTCAGAAATAAAGAAGTCAAATACTTTAAGGTATATTCGAAGATACACTGATATATTCTTATTATTACGTTTATTTTATTTGCTTTTAACTAAACCTACTTATTTTCGTTCAATTAGTTAATAAGCAGATTTTAGCTTAATTTTTAGTAGTTTAGTTGTATTTGTTGTATTTCTTTTTTTAATTCGTGATGGCATCACTTTGTATTAAATTTAAGAGAACATGTGAAGTTATCTTCGCATTTCCACTATTAGATTAGGAACTATAAGTTGCATACAGAAAGTATTAAATAATGGACCCACTCTAAAAAATATCAGGTTATCAAAACGTATAAAAATTAGAAAAATACGGGAGAAATACTGATGTACGTTACGTAGCAACGAATCCCTAAATAAGAAGATTTGTCTCTCAGTTATATTTTATAAAAATCACTTATCGAGATTTAGCTTTGCATAATATTGCAAACAGAAACTGCTAACAAAAAGTACTACTAAATAAGACATTCCCAGTAGTAGGTTTTGGAACAATACAATGATAAACAAGTATTAAAAGGGAATGTTTTTGCAGATGGATACTAAGGGCAAATTAACAATTCAATTGCCGTTAATTTTCAACGCTGGTCTAAGTTACTCAAAGGTGCTTCGAAATTAGTCATTTCCAGATCAAAGGCAATTCAATCGTTAAAGCAATGCTTACTGCTAGCAGTATATTTATGCTTCTTCTATTGCATCCAATGATTCCTCTATCACGAAGGTCACCTCGTAACGTCGTTGCAAAGACATACCTGCATCTCGAAGGTTTCAAATCTCATTCGCGAAACTAGTAAGGAATTTTAATCTGCCGCATGTGTAAAATGGGCTGAAATCAAAGCGATCTAAGAGCAAAATTAATTATTTTTAAAAACTGTCCATCCTGATACTATTGACATCTTACGACTGAATTCGTTTCAAACACGAACAAAATACTCCTTTGCATGTTTCCATTGTGTCACAGAGCTAAGTGGCAATAAGTATTTCAAAGAGAAATTTAATGATCTTGGTTCCTTGTGTAGAGAAGACTCTCCAATAGTTCCCATTCCAGAATGTCAACATTTTATTTTCAAATTGCCTAACGAGAATAGTTATTATAGACAAATATTTCATACACGCCTTACAGGAGTGTTAATTTTTTTTGTTTAAAATAAAAGTCAGTGTCTCAGTTATTGTGTAATGTATTCTCATAAAGAATTAAGATTTATAAAATTTTACTACGTCATATGCGCTGACAAAAGAAAAGTACTGGCAATATTACTCATTTTTTATAGACAACGTTAATACAAACCTGCATTTCCTGCTTCTACTGTAAATTTCTGTCAATGTCAGGTACGCCCAGTAGTGAGGAAAGTGGCAACGTTTATCATTGTTTTAAACATTCGATTATGTTTGATATGGCTACTTAGATATTAATAAGACTTTCCAGAATAAATTAAATGCAAATCAAATAAGTCTATTTATATACGAATCAGACATCCTGATTGGCTGGAAAAAAAATTTCAACTTTTTTACTTTAAATAAAACATCCTGTATATTTTTACGAATTTCAGTAGAGCCTTGCTTCGGGAGTTCAACAGTAATAAGGTTTGGCACCTTTTTGTTAAACAAGGACAGAGATATTTAATCAAAACTAGTAATTTAAAACTTATGTTTATGTTTAGTAAGCTGTGGAATTAAATCAAATTCAGTACCCGATCTAAACTGTCAGAATTTACTTTATAGCCGTCCAAATATCAATAGATCAGTTAACTGAAAAGGAATGACCAAAAGTTGAAACTAATGAAGTTATTGCTCAAGATATCACTATGGCATTAGAAGAATTGCCACAAACTTCAACTAAATACTTCGCACTAACCCCTGATGTCAGATCAGTAGCCAGAATATAGAAGCACGAAAGATATCGTCCGCATAAACTACATTTAGTGCAAAAACTATTGCACGAGATTTATGATCACAGAATTGAATTTTATGAAAGAATGATGCCAAACTGATCAATATTGTATATACAATTTGCTGTTTTCAGACGAGGCTACTTTTTGTTTGAATGCTAGCGTTAACCGCCATCATTGTCGATATTGGTCAATAGACAACCCCCTCATTGGATGCTAGAAATATATACACAACATCCGCAAAAATTAAACTTTTGCGCTGGTATTTTCGGGAACCGTATTATTGGTACATTTTTCATACATGGTACACTAACTGAACAAAGTTATTTGGATATTTTACGTGACCAGGTTGTTGGTAATGTTGTCCAAGATGAAAAAATACCTGAAAATGTTTGGTTCCAACATGATGGAGCACCCCCTCAGTATTCCTTTAGTGTTAGAACCTTTTTTATACGAAACATTCCTAAATCGATAGATTGGTCGTAGAGGATTCATTGAATTCCCCGCACAGTCTCCAGATTTAAATCCTCCAGAATTGTTTCCTCTGGGGTCATTTAAAATCTGTTGTTTATACTAGACGACCGCAAAATCTGGACGAGTTACGGCAGAGAATAATTGAGGAAGTGCAATTAATTTGGGTCCAGGCTTTGGCAAATGTCATTCCAGAATTTGTTCACAGACTTGCATATTGCTAAGAAGTGAATGGTCATCAATTCGAAAACATTATTAATTAATATTGATTTTGTTATATATTCATTTTCCTTTTCTCAATAAAATATGCATTATCATTTTTAAGTAAATATTTCTGCTCTTATCGAACAATAAGGTGCCAAACCTTACTATTGTCTAACTACAGAAGTAGAGCTCTACTGAAATTCGTAAAAATATACCTACAAGTTGTTTCATTTAAAATAAAAAACTTGATATCGTTTCCGGCTAAACAGGTAGTCTGATTCGGATATAAGTATACAAATCGAATTCCCCATTTGTATTTAATTAATTGTGGTCTTATTAATACCTATATATAAGTAGCCATATCAAAGATATTTGAATAGGTCCGTACATTTGCCCAACCCTGTATAAACCTATGTTACATAAATCAGATGAGACACTTCTCCTTACAACGCTAAATAAAATGTGAGGTCATTCTGTTTTACTATGTATTCTTTCATCACCTAATGCACATGTAAAAAAAAATTTTAGAGTAACATTGACAGATTGAATCAATTTATTTATTTCGCAACCAGTGCACTGAATGTTTGAACTGCGGGTCAATTAACAGTCGCAATAGATTAAACTTTTAGCTTATCTCATTTACGAACATACCCGTTCACATTTTTAAACCGGCAATTGAATCAAACGCTGCAGCGGTGGTCCGCTCTGCCTATTGAAACTCTCGCCGCAATAAACAAACAATTAAAAGAAATTCCATTCGCTTTTACGAGGGCATGATGACGCTCGATGGCAATCGAAGCTCGGACATAAGCGCAGAGGCCGTTAATTATCCCACCCGACGCCGACCAGTCCCGGGCGCAGGGTTCGTGACGAACGCGACGCCATCTGTGCGCAGTCGAGCGATAATTATGCGTAGCGGGCCTGCGAGAGTATATTAAGAGACTGGGAAACCGCACGACGCTAGGGTATAATGAAGCCAGTTACGTAAACAGGAGGTGGTTATTTTAATGCGAACACCGAGGAAGGAAGCTGGGTGAGAGAGTGTTTGTTTGTTTTTGTCGGTTTTATTGAGCTTTGGTGAAATGGTTAAGGAGAAACCGGTGTTCATTTCCTATTTAGGATCTATTTCCGGTTTAATGAGGCAGTTATCGAGTGGAAGATCTCACTTTAATGAACTACTGTTTTACAATTCATGCTGAAGCTTCTGCGTAATGGATAATACAACCATTTTCAGATGGCATGCAGGTTTTTCATTATCATAAAACGGGATAGCTTCGATTAAAGTAAATGATGTTGAAATAAAAAGAGGTGCTGACTATAGGCCAAGCCATTTTTTCCTGTCCTGTACGATTATTTTACCATACTATAAACAAGAAGTAGTACAGAATAATTAATAATAAAATGTAGCCTAAAGAGTTTAGAAAAAGGAAGTGCGACTATTAGATCAAAAACTAATAGAAGCACAAATAGCAAAAAAGAAAGAACAGAAGCTGGTACTCCATTCCTTCTTTTCTTTTTAATCCTGGCTTGGGACAAGCATTGGCGAAATTAAAGCAAGTAAAAGTACTTCTATTATTAATTTAGAACACCTCACATTAAGTTGATAATTGATATATTTATTGTGCTTATAAATTGACATTGAACAATGCAATTTGCTATATGAGTACAGGGTGGACCAAATTGCATGTACATAACGGGTAAATATACTTTGCAGCGGAGATACGAAAAAATGAGATAGGCAGTCCAGAGCTACTTTTGCAAGATAAAACCACTGGTGAAAAAAAAAATTAAATTTATCTTGCCGTTTTCGAGATATTTAAAAAAATTGACTTTTCTTGAATTTCTACAATGCGTTATAACTGCCTTATTATTTAAAATTTCAAAAAATTGTTTGGACATTTTTGACATAGCTTTTTATTTGAAATCTAGAAACAAAATCTATTTTTTAATAATTTTGCGAAATTTTGAGTTATGACGTCATGCCATTTTTTCTTAAATGGAAACCATAGTACCCTATATTCTGATTAAATAGAATATTTTCCGGGCTTTACAAAAACATATAACACTTCATGTTTATTTTAAATATTAAGCAAGATATTGCGTTTTTAAATTTCTAATAGTTTTCTAGTGTGCCTTGGATACGACAGATCTATGGAAAGGCAAGCAGAGCGCCCTGACAACAAACAAAGTAATTGATATTCCACCTGTCAAATAATAAGCGTCAAGCGCTATGAAGGACAAATGTTATGAATACTAATTCCTACACAGAGTGCTATGCTCTTGCAAAGGAAACAATTGATGTTTTCTTATCTGTCAAACTGTGGGTGCATCGGCGTTATATGTCCATTATTTTATCCAATTTCGTTAATATCTTCTTCAAGTTATTTGAGTTCTGTTAATATTTAATGAGGTTCGTTATATAGTGTTATTGAATTGTTGTATTTAAAAAATGGTTAAGTTCACCAATCGTGAAAAATATGAAATGTTGCAAGAATATATTAAATGTCGAAAAAACAGTGTGAGAGCTTTAAATCTGTATTTCGAGAGATACCCCGAGAGAAATTTACCCAATGCTCGTATTTTCAAGCGGCTGGAGAATAATTTAAAAAATCATGGATCATTTAGAAAAATTCGATCCAATAAGTATATGAAGGCTAATAAGAGGCAAGAGGAAATAGCAGTCTTGGGATATGTAGAAGCCTTTCCAACCACTTCTTCTAGAGAAATCGTAAACGCTATAGGAGTATCAAAAACTAGCAGCCTTCGAATTTTAAAGAAACATAAATACAAACCCTACAGAGCAGGAATTAATCACTTTCTCTATCCCAACGATTATGAAAGAAGGATTAATTTTTGGCGGTGGTATATCCGAATGTGTCAACAAAATCCTAACTTTAAAAACTGTGTAATATGGAGTGATGAAGCTCACGTTACCATCGATGGCATATTTAATAGGGGAAATAACCACTATTGGAGTGACACAAATCCCCATATAAACAGACCCATTCGGAGGCAAGGGCGATTTGGTTTTAATATTGGATGCTTTTTAAAAGGTTGCAGATTTTATTATTTTATATATGATGGTAATTTGACAGCTAGACGATACCTTGAATTATTAAATACCCATTTAATAGAATTTCTAGATGACGTTCCATATAACGAACGGACTAAAATTTATTTTCAATTAGATGGTGCACCTGCACATAATAGCCTAGACACAAGAAATTATTTAGATCATAATTTCCCAAATAAATGAATTGGCACTTATGGACCCATACGATGTCCTGCAAGATCTCCAGATTTAACGCCATTAGATTTTTTTCTGTGGGGTTTCTTAAAAAATTAAATTTACAAACGTACTTGCGACACCGTTGAACAACTGCATGTAAATGTGGCTGAAGCGTTCGATAAATTAATACCGATTTATATAATAAATAGCATAAATGCAATAGAAACGAGATGTCAAAAATGTGTTGCAAATGCCGGACGGCAATTTGAATAACTAAAGTTTTTACTTTGTCATTTACAATTAACTTGTTTTGTTCGATATTTGTATTTTTTAGTATATTAAATTATTTTTATTGAAAACGCCCTACAAATTTTGTTTTTAATACACAACTAACTTTATGAACGTTATGACATAATCCTAAACATCCATGGACACTGCCATTTTATTAGCAAAGCATAGAAAGTGTTAAATTTCTCTCAATATTCAATATATATGAAGTTATATATATTATTATATATTTGTAAAGCTCCTTGGATTTTCTGACGATTTATATAAAGCACAACTGTTGTTAAAAAAAAAATTATTTGACAGGTGGAATATCAATTACTTTGTTTGTATGTGTCATGGCACTCTGCTGACCTTTCCAGAGATCTGTCGTATCCATGGCACACTGGAAATCTATTAGAAATTTAGAAACGCAATATCTTGTTTAATATTTAAAATAAACATAAAGTGTTATATGTTTTTGTAAAGTCCGGAAAATTTTCTATTTAATCAGAACATAGGCAACTATGGTTGCCATTTAAGAAAAAATGATATGACGTCATAATTCAAAATTTCGCAGAATTATTAAAAAATAGATTTTGTTTCTAGATCTCTAATAAAAAGCTATGTCAAAAATGTCCAAACAATTTTTCGAAATTTTAAATTATAAGACAGTTATAAGCCATAATAGAAATTCAAGAAAATTCAATTTTTTTAAATATCTCGAAAACGGTAAGATAAATTAAATTTTTTTTTTCAACAGTGTTTTTATCTCGCAAAAGTAGCTCTGGACTGCCTATCTCATTTTTTCGTATCTTCGCTGCAAAGTATATTTACCCGTTATGTACATGCAATTTGGTCCACCCTGTACATAATATTATTTATTGATTGTCTGCAAACAATCGTGACTAGCCATTATATTACAGATTCCCACACAAATCGTCCTACACCAGTTTGTGCAAGATGCACGTTACATACCACACACATTACCGACACTAACATTAAACCCACAGAAAGTGAAATCATAAATGTATTATATCGCATTAAAAAGCTTCCCACGAATAACGTCAATCAAACAATAACAGCCCTCAAAAAACGAAACGGAAACGTCACTCTGGAAATAACAAAAAAGAAAGTGGAAGAACAATTAAGGGAATAGTAATGTAGCTTTAAAAGATCTAGTTGGTATTTATATTTACAACAAAATGCCAATACTTACAGATTAATTTAAGTACAAACATCTATTCCCTTCCAGATTTGTTAAGTGAAAGCGCGTCAAATGCATTTTTTGTTATGATAAAGAAATAGAGGCTAAAATGCAACCTACGCGCAAATTTTATGTATTGCAAAAAGTTTATTTTTGATCAGGTCGCCCTCTGTGTTATCTTCATGTTTTTCCCAAGAATCAATGGATAGTTACGTATGCACGTAAGATTCCCCATTAAAAGAAGCAGCAAAGTTTATTTCGCGGCTTTTAAATATCCCAAGTAAAATATTTTCAACAATAACTATTTTGATAATAGATTTGAAATTATACTAACTTTATAAGTAATCATTTTCTTCATTCTGTTTTGTTCTATTTGACCAAGGGCCGGTATTTCAATCTCCTAATAATGGTATCCAATAACAATTTAGCTAATATACTTATTTAGCAAAAATGTACAGTTATTTCAGTTATTCAGTTAATAACTTTTATTAGAAACTTTATTAGGAGATTGAAAAACCAGCCTTTTCAAATTTAAGCAAAGGCACTTCGATATCCATTTTATTTAAAAAATGTATTGTAAAAAATTGTTTTCTTTGTACCCGTCCCTATCTATTTCTGGTGTTTTTAAAAATTTTTAATTTTAGTGTGTGGTAGTTTGTCCAATTTCTATTTATTTAACCAAATGGCTGATCTTTTATATGATTTCATGTGTTTCGATTATTACTAATTTATAAAAATTTAAATTATAACATTTTAAGAAACATGAATCGTCAAGTTATCAATTTATAAAAACTTCATTTAATGAATGATAATTGGAATTGCTCAGATCTTGAACCTGAAGAGGCGCAATTCTATACGCGAAACCGGTCGTATTTGAAATAAATAAAAAGATATTTGTAGACTGTGCCTACTTATTTTACATTCGTAATAAAATAATATAATTGAGGTACGAAGTATAGATAAATAGTATAACACTGCTGATTTTTGTTTACGCATAGAAATAATATACCTTAAAAGAAGGAAACCTTTCTTTGTCCCTTTGTAAAAGATTTAAATTTTTTCTCAATTAGTACAAATTTCTTTCAACTGAAATAATATTATTTTAAAGAAAAAAACATTTATTAACTTAAAAAATGTTTTTTTTTTTTAATAGCAACGAAGAAATATTTTTTCTTGTTTTAAGGAATCCTTTGTCTTTGTATATATTTTGGCATGAGTGATTCTATATTTTTTAGTCTGCATATTATTTTAATTCACTATCCCAGGAAATAGTTTCCAGGATTTTAGTTTTTCTAAAATAGATATTGACAATAAAAGAAATATAGGAAACCACCCCGCTGTCACAATTTGTATCTGTAGTAACCCCAAACCCGTAAACACCCGTATATCTTTCTTCTGTAAACTAAAAATTCTGTGGCTAAGTGATCGCAGGCAACGATGCCGTAGTTCAAACTGACAACAGAATACTCATTACAACGGAATTCTTCAAAAATCCATTAACATGTTTTCACAGAAATCTTACGTGTAGGCAAACCCCAAGGAAAGTCAGCGGTGCCTGATCTACTCCGTCACCGCAACGCAAGGTAAAGCTCAACGATTGCGTCTTCCGCTCGTTCCAAACAAGCCTATTGACCAGGCACCAATCGGCTACACCCAACTGTGCCTCCCCAACCCGATCCAGGTTATTAATATCAGAGTCTTTAGGCACCAAATTCGTGTCGTCACCATACAGAAGAAAATCAGCAGATCACAAAAAAAAGGCAAAGACCCCAAGAGCGAACCTTGCGGTACACCAATTCTAACCTTCCGAGGGTCCGATAGCACACCATCCACAGCAACGCATTGCACCGTGTTGATGAAAGAAGCGATAAATCTTCAATTCTTTCAACAAGGTTGTGGGGGAGACACAATCGAGCGCCCTGGAGATATCGCATGCATTCCCTAGACTCAAATTCCCCCTCCGCAGGCGCATTCAGTCTATTTATTGCGTCAATTGTCGATAGTGAGCCCCTGGAAGCGTATTGATTAGAATCTAACAATTTATTCCCATTAAACTATTTAGTAAAACGAACGTTTATAGTCGACTCAAAGAATTTACTAACTATTGGTGTAATTGCAATTGGCTCAAAATTATTGGGATTATTGAGCGAATCCCTCTTATGTAGTGGCAGTATCCTGGATTCAATAGTTGTCTTAAGGGTATTACTATTATATCACAAATAATCTTAATTAGTTGCGAACTCAAATCATACGCGTCAATAAAATGTGAATTATGAAGGTCAAGAATAATATCTCTAACTTGGCTAAAAGTAATTTCGGGTTTGTTTATGGTAAACTTATATCGTTGCAAATAGCTCATGTAATCTATATTTGCTCGTGCAATTTTTTTTGCAGTATTTTCTATGCTACTGATAAAATGATTATTAAATTCAGTGGCTTATACATTAGATTTTGAAAATTGCCAGTGGGACACTGCGTCTTAACAATATTCTGCATCGCATGCGATTTATTTCCCATAATAAATGCCATAAAGAGGCCGGTCTTTACATGTGCCCTTAAGCAATCTTTCGAAGCAGCAAAATAAAAAATAATTAAATTTAAAAAAAGAAAAAAAAAACAACAACAATTTCCACCACTGGTATATACAGTTGGGTCGTATTTTTTTCTGAAAAAGCAACAATTAGTTTCGCCAAATCTTTATTTCTTGCACACTTGTTCGTCTAGATTTGCCATAAGACAACCTTTCACTAGATGGCTGGTCAAGATACTTTTTTCAACAGTATTAACTCTGTTCAAAAAGTAAGAGAAAATCAATACTCCGTACCATGTACACTATTTAAAAAAATAAATGCGAATCGAGTTAGCGTAAGAGGTAGGCAGCCAATCTAACAAGGTCATATAGTAGTGATCCGTAACGTACAATTTTTTAGCGGTATTTTTGGTTTTTTTTTTTTGTTACAATATAATGTAGATAATTATCGCGTTCAACATAGTAACACGAAAATGTGTAAATATATCAGAAGATAATAAAGGGCGATCATAATAGTGCAATGTGATAGGGTTGTTTCTGACTTGCTAAGTATCCGAGTAAGGAATCTTAAACTATCGCTTAGAATAACTTACAATTATGATATTCAAGGGGTGTAATCCAACATTACGTTCATCATTTAATTTATTAATATTATACACTTTTGATGCGTTGTTACATTGATCTTTACCATTAGCGCGCTAATCAATTGGAATGTTTTTTGTGACAGCCTCTTACCTCTTCGTATTTCTTTTGAATGTAAACAAACGTGGCATAATGATAAGAATTTGGGCCAGTAAGCGAGGAATTTACAGCGCACGTGACAGGGTTGTTTCTGTCTGCTAAGATCCGAGTAAGGTAACTTAAAACCTCATTTAAACTAGCTCTGTGGTAAAGGGGCTAAAGGGGTAGGGAGTTGGCGCTGTATTCCGCAACCTCTAAGTTTGAGTCTGAATGCCGGCATTTTTTATGCATTTCAAGTTAAATACTACAATGATCATTTTCATTAGGGTACAAGAGAACGTTTAATTTAGAGGAATTGTTTGTAATATCATTATTTAATTAGGTATGCAGGATTCTTAGAAATAAGTCACAAACGATCATTTAAATGACTTTATTAATAAAAAATTAATAAATATAAAATATAATGAATTAGTTACAATTGATATAAAAAAAAACATCCCACTTGACTAGCGGTAAAGACCAATGCAACAGCACAGAAAAAGTGTGAAATAATAATAAATGAAGTGATGTATTGTCAATTATCTTGACTTTTACCTTAATTACTTGCTTTTATTGGTTCTTTTTTTATAGAAGAAGTCGGTTTGAATATCAGTAAATTACTCGATCTTTACTATCGCGTTTCGGATAATTTATTTATCCTTTTTCAAATAGTATATTTCTTTTAAGGGAAAAAATATATAAAATACATTATTTGAAAAAGGGTAAATAAATTACCGGAAACGCAATGGTAAAGATCGAGTAAATTACTGATAATCAAACCGGCATTCCCAATAAAAAATAAGAGAAATAGAAATTGCAAGGTATCCGGTTAAATAATGCCTATCAACAACAAATCTTAATTACTTCTGTTTATTCCCGCACATGCCAAAATAAACAATGATATTACAGACAATCCCTGAAAATTAAACGTAATTTTCCGCATTAATTATCACTGTAATTTCTAATTTGAAAAAAGAAAAAAAAATAATGTACCGGCTCCAGTCCTGAATTCACACATCGCGAAACGCCGTAGAACCAAACGTCTACTCCCAATCTCTTTCCCACTGAGCTACTTTAGGCGACATTTTAAGTTTCCTTATTCGGAAAAGCGAGACGGAAACAGCCCTGTAACAGGCAGTATTACGATCGCTTTTTATTACATTCTGATATGTTTACATAAATTTTTCATGTTACTATGTACAACACGATAATTACCTAGATTCTATTGTAAGAAAAAGAAACACTGCATAGTGAAATAAGAATCAAATAATAGTGCTAGAAAAATTGTACGTTACGGATCACTACTATATGACCTTGTTAGATTGGCTGCCTCCCGCTACCCTAACTCGATTCGCATTTATTTCTTTAAATACTGTACACAAGCACAACCTCATTAATGACGTCCTGTGTTTGGTAAGCTCTCGAGTGTTTCCAGAACAAAATATGTCCGCCACATTTATACACTAGCTGACCGGTACAAACAATACGGCATTAATAACCCTTACCCCCTCGAACGTAAAATTGACACTTACCCGAGCACTTGCTGAAATATTATCGTGCGATTTTCTGCGGTATGATAAATGAACATCAGCGGTTCTAATTGTCGTCCCGTGTAATGTTCCAGTCGACAACTTCCCTCGGCATTATCAATGCGTAATGCAATTTGCCACGTCAGTGCTAAGGTCGCATATGTGCTGAACATGCTAAATCGTTTAATAACGCTTACCTCTTTTTTTCAGGTAGGAAAATATACGTCAGCAGCATTTTTTACGTTAACAAAAACAAAATATGCTCAATAAATACACGTATTCGCCGACACGATAATATATTACGGGTGCTTACAATGACGTTTCAGTTTTCAGGTTTCCTCTATGGTGGGTCGAACGCAAATCCGCTTGAATCGATAGTTGCTAGGGTGGCATGACGGTTAGAAAGGAGGCCAAGCAATACTATACTGTTGTGTTCGCGCGTGCTTGAAAAGGAAAGAAAGGAAACAACACGAAAAACAACTCTTAGGAAACTGCTACATTTTTACAGAGATTTAATCCGTATTTATGATGTGCGGTAGGCAGACAAAAACATACCTTTACATAAATAGAATTCATTTGGAAAGATTTTCTGTACAAAATTTTTAAAGTAAAGCAAGACGTGCAAAGCAGATAAGTTGCAAAGATGCAGATTAAGCTAAACTAAGGTCAGTCAAGTTGCCTACAATACTTTTGATTTTTCACAATTTGACTATGCCATCGTTTTGTGCTCGTTCTGTGCTGATTTGTACTGCAAAGAAAAAAAGTTGTGCTCTTTCCTTTCTCGAGGTATCCACGATTAAAGCTGGGTATGGCAACTGGACGATATGACCATACCTTCGAGTTTTCAAAATTTGATTATGCCATGGCTTTGTGATCGTTTTGTGCTGATCTGTGATGTAAAGAAAAAAATATATGCTCTTTTTGCTCTCGAGATATTCACGATTAAAGATGGGCAGGGCAACTGGACGAGATGACTACACCTTAGAGTTTTCAAAATTTTATTATGCCACAGTTTTGTGTTCGTTTTGTGCTGATTTGTGCTGTAAATAAATAAATATGTGCTCTCTTTGTTCTCGAGATATTCACGATTAAAACTGGGTAGTGCAACTTGAAGCCCAGACTGCACGTTTGAATTTTCAAAATTTGACTGAATAGTGTACTCACTTTGTGGTAATTTGTGCTATAAAGACTTAATTTGTGCTGCCACCCTTTAACACCAAGGTGTTATAGTTTGAATGAATGTATATGATGAAGTTAAGGACTGTAGTTACTGTTACACTAAGACCAGTAGACGAGATATTTGTATCGATCTATTCGTTACCTAGATATTTTGCTAATTTTGTGCTGCCGTTCCAAAAGGGTATTTTATTAGTACATACATACTATGAACATTATCGGAACTGAGGGTTGCGGTAAATGTTACAGGTAAGGTAAAATCTGCTGTGGAAGTGATATTTAATGTATTCTACTTAATCAACAAATAGATAGATAAACGTGATTGATTATAAAGCTTATATGATCAAAACCAATAATTTTTTTAATATCTCGTGAACGGAAAGAGCACAATTCTTTTTCTTTGCAGCACAAATCAGCACAAAATGATGGCATATTAAAATTTTGATAAATCAAAAGCATGGTAGCTAACTTGACGGACCTGCTACACTTTACAGATAACACCAAAAAGATTTACTTTAAAGAAACCGCAAATATAAATAATCAAAAGGAATGGTGTCAAAACTAGGACGTGTGGCGCACCTGGTGTGAGAATATACTAAAGGGGAGTACCTACATTGAATAGGCAACCCTATTCCTACGTCCATTATCGTAGTAAACTAGCTTACAGATTTGCTTTTCTATAAAATTCAATTTTTTTGGCCGTTTAGTAATTTCAATTTAAAAAAACAAATCTATTTCATAATGCTAAGGTATACTTTACATGTTTTTTTTAATTACTGCTTTCTGATCTTCATAAACTGAAAATGTTTTATATTTGTAAAGTAATTTGGAATTGCTGGAGATATTCAGTAGGACTATAATATTTCACAAAAATTACCTTCTTAATGATCTTCAGATAAATCCTTCACGAATTAATACTTTCTACGTAAAACTCTATCCCCGTGACCTATATTTTACTTCGTTCCCTGTAAACATCAATTTACATAATTACAACCTCCCTGAAAACACACTCTTGTCCTCGTGTGTTAATTTCAGCAATCGTATTCGCTTTATCTTTACTCTCCCTGTCTGCAAAGTGAGATACGGCCGTGGTGCGGACGCGAATATTCTCGAATTACATTCTGGCAACGCCAGCCCGTCACGAGGGCGTCAGAAAAGGGACGCCCCACATTAGTCTTCGCACAAAATTATTGTCATCGTTACTGTACGGCCGTGGTTTTACAAACTGAGGCGATACCGGTTTTATTTATGGCCATTGTCGTTATATTTTATGGGATTCAGGGAAAATAATTGAATTAGAATTTTATTAATTTATGGAAACGACACACCAAAATATTTGTTTCACAAAATGCAAACATTTAGAATGCAGCAAAAGGAATGCAATACTGCGTTAAGTATAAATTACAATTAAAGGTAAAGAAGTTGATTGACTACTACAAGAGAACATGAAACACCAATAGATAATACCCGGTAATAGCTGATAAGTTACATTTTATAGCATACTTTTTTCTGGTATGATGTAAAATCTCATGAAGATTATTGTGAATTCGCTATTTTAATTACATTCAACTATAAACAATGACAAAATGAGCGTTTACAATCAAAACGTAAAACTAGCCGAAAGATCTATACATTCCATATAATAATAATAATAGTAATAATGATAATAAGTTTTATTGCCCAACAGGATCCAATTACAGGACAATATTCAGTATAAGAAAATTAAAATACATGCGCACAAGATACGTATAGAAATTATAGCACAACGAAGTTACTTAAGTTTATCGAAAAATATATCATTATAAATTTTGTTGTATATATATAATTAATTCTACTTGATTCTAGGAAACAGTAATTCAAAATTTCCATATACTGTCCGTAAATAATTCATATTCATAATTTACACGCGATAGAAACACGAGAGCTTTACCTCTTTTTAAATATGTTTCCATAGTCTAAAAGCAACACGCAAAGGAATAGTTATTGTACCTGTAATGTCTATAACTTGGCTCAGTTCAAAAACTATCGGACACAAATTCCTTTTAAATGGTCAGAATAATTAGGTAAGCAACGTGAACATAATTAATCTTTAATATCTTTACTATTGAAGGATGCCGTCTTTATTATGACAACTATCGATTACTACTTAAAAAACTCCACACAGTAAATTAGTAGTTTTCTGTCTTTTGATATTGTAAATTGTTAGAAGGATATTGACTCGCGGGAATAAATATAGTATAATTCCCGATGTGTAGCAACAACAACACACAGCAATTACTTACATTTATGTTTTAATTTAGCAATTCTATTTTTAAAGTGTTCTATGTTATAAAGCATAATAAACCAGGTAAATTGGCCTACAATTTATTGTCGCATGTCAAGATACAATTCAAAGAGCAAAATAGCACTTGCCGTTAAACATTGCTGCTCGCAAAAACTGAAATGTTGTTCTTAGTGGCACACTTTACCAAAATGCCAAGAATCAGTAATTGCAACAAGCAAACAACCCATAAGCTTTTATCCAAATTAAAGTGAATTCATCATTGTTCATACAAAGTCGAAAGAAAGTATTTCTTTCTAGGTCATCTGTAATACAATTTATAAAAGAAGGTCCTCTATGCTAGTAAACAACGGTGTTAATTATATTTGTTTACCTTTTTACCTTTTATAAAGGTCACCCGCGTGACGCATAAAAATAATAAAATCATTAGAGATTCACTGATACTGTATAAACTGTTAATATAGTATGTATATCTACTCAGTTTTATGTTACTGTTTACAGTTTGAGCGTTATTAGGTTTTTTCAAACAAGAGAGGAGATGGTTGCAAGTAAAACAAACTTCTAAACAAAATAAAACCACCGTCATTTACCTGGGTTTCTAGTCACACTGGCGTGAAGGCGAGTGAAGCAGTAGACGATCAAGGATCGTGAAGGCTATTTTCCCAAAACGTGACCGCTCCCCTCCCCCTTCGACATTATGAAATCGGAAAACAACTTCTTAGTTCTTAGACAAACAAAGATTTGAATTTACTAGAGACCTTTTGAGTAAAGTGAAGTTGGCTGTCAAAGTGATACTAGGACTTCTGAACGGTCATAGACTAAGTAAGCGTATACAATTTTAGTCTGGCAGTAGATGCTAGTTCCGGATGCCGCCAACAGGAAACATAAACTCAGGTCTACATTCAATGCAATGCGATTGTCTGACAAGGACCAGATTCAGATTACTGGCCTCGAAGAATCCCACAGCAGATATCCGCCTAAAAGAGCCGCTCTCAAAGGTAATAGGTTTTGTTCAGAGAGTAAATATAGAAACCTCTCCTAAATAATAGGAATTACAGTAGATCTGATAAGGCGGGAGTGTAATAGATTCCTATGGTCGCCCCAAACCCAATCCAAATTAAAGACACAAAAAATTTGGAAAGGTAGATGATAACCATGAGGAAACGAATCAAGGAATAAATTGGCAAAAAAATGTATAAAGTAGAAACTAAAAAGAAATGGTATTGGTTATTTGGTCCTCAACAAATTATAATAAAAAAAAAGAAATAAATGGAATTCCACAACTAATGCTAACATGGCAAATGTAAAACATTCTGATAGAGACGTAATAAATCCAATCCAACAATTACCGATATTTATTTTCGAGCACACCTACTACATACTAATATTATAGGCAGTCTGTGTAAATTGAACAAATTTTTGCACCATTATTATAATTCTAATATTTAACTTAAATCGATTAAAACAAAAAAAAAGATGAAAAAATAAAAAAGGAGGTATTGACTCCGTCGGGATTCGAACCATTGTCCTTCAGGCCGAAAAGTTACAGGTTATTACCATTTTATACATAATATAAATTACGCGGTTTCGCTTTTGTTTGCAACATAAATAAGAAGAAAAATTTAATGCATTATTATGATTTCTTTCATTTTAAGTTGCAGTTACATATAGCAAAGCAGTACCACAACTTCCTACATCATCGCTTAGTATAATCATTGCATATATAGCACATAAAAAATATTAATTACCACCAACGTAGGGTGTGTCATTTTCAGTAGAAAATGAAGAAATTATACCCAAACAAATATTCGTGTTCGCAAGGTGTTCGCGCGGTCACGTTTGTGCTGTGTGTTACTTTTTCGTACTGGCACACTGGTGAGCTGCACCATAACCTGGATGTGGTTTCCATTACACCGGCACCACATACCAGAGTTGGATATAATGTACGCGGCGCCCTGTGATTTACAAGGTTGTTTCGTGAGAGTATCGAATTTCTACTTGCGCCGTTGTTATTTCCAACTACTCGTAAATAAGATTTTTGCGTACAACGGAAACTAACCGTGATTTACCGACTCTAGGTGTCGAGATATTTCATGCAAGCAGCTGGAAACAGCTGAGCCCAAAGATAGGGACACGTAACGTATCCAAGCATGCACGTTCCAGTTTCCTATTTTATTATAAGTCTGTATTCTGCCTAGGAATCGATACAATTTAAATAATGTGAATTGAACGTGCAAACATATAATCGATTATAAAATTCGCATTTATGTAATTTGTTTATTTTCGTGCTTCTCAACAAATTTCCTGTATTAGTTAAATATGGGCGGTTTATATTCAACAGAATTTCTAGTTTCAGTCTCCAAACTTTCCTTGACAATCCTAGAGGTATATCATATCATATTCTCCACTAAGTTTAATATTACAGAAAATTGATAATACCAGAAATCAACATACTACAATTGGAAGTTAAAAAAAAAACAATGTAGTGGATTACTACTACATACTTACTTATAAAAGATCATCCACAAATATAGCAAATATCATGAAAATGATATGTAAAGATTTCTTCTAAAATAAATGGTAAAGCTTGGAGGCAACCATGGACTTGTTTGTGAAGGAGGCGGCGCTTAGGGCGGCTATAAGACTGCTATCCCGGGGTCTTCTAGACGTGGCAGGGGAGGACGCAGCCACGCGAGCATCATTTATGAGGCCGCCGCCAAGGTGCCTCTCCTTGGTGCCGCAAAGGATGTTGGGCCTACCGTGTTTGCTTTCAACAGACACTATCATGTCCTTATTAACCCCGGGGTCGAACCACAATCCTCGATCGCCATCTTTACAGATGGATCGAAAACGAAAATGAGAATGGTAGCAGGAGTTTTCTCTTCGGACCTTGACCGAACTGGCGCTGGGCAGATTTGCCACGGTTTTTCAAGCCGAGGTGTTGGCGATCCTGCACGGTGCGGAGAAATTTTAGCAAGTGGCATTAGGAGACGGCGTATTGTCCTTTATAGCGACAGACAGGCTGCATCATAGGATCACTTCGGGCTTCGTACGTCATTGTCACAATGCCCTAGAAGCGGTCGCTATCGATAATGCGTTGACACTCAGATGGGCTACAGGTCATAAAGGAAACCTAGGTAATGCTGCTGATGGGCTGGCGAGGCGGGGCTAGCGCTCTCACTTTGTGGGGCCGTAACCTGCTCTTCCTATTTCTTCGGCTACACTCTGTGCCGGGCATGTTACCAAGAAGACGAGACGCCGGAACACATTTTATGTGACTGTCCGGCGCTTGTCCAACTCAGAGGCTCCATTATGAGGGAGTACTGGCCCAGTGTGGCTGACTTTGGTAGCGCCTTGCCTGCTGCTCTGCTCGGGCTTACGCTCAGTTTGGGTTGGCTCGGGTAGGCTGTGGGCGAGCGACGCCACCTAGGGGAGGTAGCACAATGGGCCCGGTAAGAGTGGCCTAAGTGCACGTGTTTACCACCTTCCCCGACTTAGAATCCAGAATGCATGCCGCTTGATACATGCTCCACTTGATTATTATAATTCTCATTTACGAACAAGTACGATAAGTAATGTACCGAGTGAGGAAATGATTTGCACATTTCTTCAAGGAACAATTAACGTCATTCAAGAACCTAAGAATCAACGTAAATAAGACCACGGTAGTACCGTTCACTATGAAGAGAAAAGCGAAAAACTTGCTACCACTGACTACCCTAGGTGCAATACTAGCGTTTGCAAATAATGTAAAACATGTAGGCGCCCTATTTAATAAGGCATTAATTTGTAATCCACATTTGCAAGGCACTACTTACAAGGAAAGGCTATCTCTCTTACCAATTTTAATGTACCTATATCTAATACTGTTTGTAGGCGCCTCCACCAAATCTGCTGTTAATACTTCTCTTCTTTTTAATAAAATTCTGCTTGTAGTTTTCTCTGTATAACGCCCAGTAACAATAGAACTACCCAGTAGAAAAACATATATCTTTATGGTTTACCGGAAATAATAGGTAAGCAGGCATTCTACCAAATTCTAAAGTAATACTTTTTATTTCAATAAACCATGATATTTTAATATCAGTAGGGAATGAAATTAGGGAATCTTCTGATAATGCAAAGAAAATATATACAGTAATCGGACAATGAATTGTAGAATTATAATACAACATCCATCTTGAAAAATTTGTGCAAAATAATAATAATAAAATTCAGAAAAATGTATACAAAATGTCGTTATTGACAGACATGCATGTTTCGCTGTACCTACAGCTCTTCAGTGTCACTCGACGACATTTGTAATTTACGCTCAAAGCGTATATATGCAAATATCTTCACTAAAATAAGGAGTTTAAAATCGTATAACTCTCATACATTACTATTAACAGAGCATTAGCATTAGCATTAGCATTAGCAAATATCTTCACTAAAATAAGGAGTTTAAAATCGTATAACTCTCATACATTACTATTAACAGTGCATTAGCATATATACGCTTTGAGCGTAAATTACAAATGTCGTCGAGTGACACTGAAGAGCTGTAGGTACAGCGAAACATGCATGTCTGTCAATAACGACATTTTGTATACATTTTTCTGAATTTTATCAATTAATATGGCGTTTAACGCTAATTTCGCGGCTTCAGTCAATATCATTTCAAATTTGTGTTCGGATCTGAACATATTTGTAAATCTAAATTGACAAATTGGCAAATATCTTCGCTAAAATAAGGAGTTTAAAATCGTATAACTCTCATACAATAATAATAATGTTATGCATTTTATAATTGCTGGTATAATATCGCAGTCGCGAACCTTATTGCAATTACAATTGCACGGAGGTGGTGTTTATTTGGATTGCACAAGCAAACAAATAGCGATTCCATTACCGAAGCATTTTTATTACAGACGCTGTCGTACTTATTTAAATTAAAATCTCGTTTCCTTCTTTTGCCGGATTTTAGCGGAACATTCGACTAAGAAAGGTATCTGAGATCTTGCTGGTGGTTATAAATGGTTTAATTAAAATGTACCTTAGTTTATCTTCTGGATTTTATAGCTTTAGCTTGGAAGATGGAACTACAGTTTAAAGGTTTAAAATCTAAAGTGCAATTAAGTTAGAGAAATTTGGGTCAGAAAACGGACGTTAGTGAAAGAAGTTGCACCTTTAAATGTCTCGAATTAATGTATGAACATTTATTACTTTGCCATACATATTATACATTTGCCACATTTACCTCATGTAACCTGAATAATTTATAAGCGAATTGAGTAAAAATTTGCCAGGCTGGTGTAATATATTCTGAAAATAGAAAGTACTGAAGCTCGTGATATATGATAAACACTAACTGAAAGAAAGGTTAGAAAATATAAAAACATAGGTTTTCAAAGTATAATAGAATACCACACTCTTTGTCATTTCGTTCAACAGTTTTCCAACACAGAAGGAATTGGACGAAGAAAGATGTTACCGATGGACACGCACTATACTATCGAATGTTGATTATAAACTTCAGGAGACCTTGCAAAGGAACCCGTAATATGAAAAATATATGTTTAAATGAAATAAATGGGGGCATCCACAGATGAACATTTATCGATGCGCAAAATGTCTTTGACATCAAATCAACTGTTAAACAGTAAATACATAGTAAATAATTTAAATCATATCAATAAAGGTTCACAACTATCCATTAGGTGACAAATCAAAAGCAATTTATGCAATGGAAAATGTTAGTAACTGTTTTAGCATAGAACATTCCTTATTGAGAATTTCGAGGTACCATGAACTATGTTAAAGGAATACAGTGCCGTCATATGCAAAAACATTACTTTAGTAGCTACCATTATATCTCGTAACATCGCATTGAAGTTTTTTATCAAATTCTGTTGGTTAAGTAATCCTCTGCAATTTTGATTCTGGAAATACCAATCAATCATCTCAAACATAAAAAAATGTCCCACTTTAGGTTTTAAGAAATTTGCACACTGGAATAGCAAAACTTTGATCAGTATGATTTGTGAATATAGCAAGATTATCACGGAACTGACATATGAAATTATATAAATAAATTTGTGAAATGCAATATCTATAAATATTAACGTCTTTAAGTATACGTTAGCCGATTATAATAATAATAAAAAAATCTGTTACCTTTACTATCATCTAAAGAAAGAAATAGTTCTTCAAAACAATTGGGAACAACAAAATAAATTCAGTAATGATTAGGGGATAGCCTTCTAACTCAGAAATAGCAAAAAATAAGTTCCAAATTGCTGCTACTCTAGCGTAATTCTTGGGTCGATCAACCCATTCTAGCTAATCCATTAAGAGAAAACAGTACAGTTGCAACCTCTTGTGGCTTCAAGCAAAATATAATGCTCAACTTTAGGCAGCAATTTTAAGTATTATCGCAAAACAATAACACCAAATGACCTTTTTATCAAAATAAACTTCTGATATATCGCAGTTTCAATTGAACAACTACAAAAGCAGCGGCCCAGAATGTGACCACTGCGAATGAGGACGAAGCGTAAGCCAGTAGCAGTTCAAATATGTGGTTTGAACTCGAAAACCAAGCAGTGTTTAGCATAAATTTTTGGCACTTTGTTTTTGATTCCTTCTTTTTAGTTTCAATTTTGCATGCACACAGTATATGTCGGCGTGTCCATTGCTTTTCCGCTTCCACCTCCACGCAATGCGGTAAGGCTAAACAGCCTCATCTAACAATCACACCAACGGTATCGAGAGGACTAGTGATTCATGTCTTCCAGCTTCATAAAATGTTGCATCAGGTTTTTTATTTTTTCTTTTTTCGGATTTAATGTGAGTCAAGTCTTTCATTTCGCTTAGTAATTTGTTGGATTGGATTGTCTCATTAGCTGGAGTTGTTATGAGTTTGTTGTTGGTGATTGTCTCTTTTATACAGTGCGTGTTTGTATGTGTTTCTATATTTTTTATTAGTCTACAGTTAGTTTTTATCATTTTCTTTTCTATTCTGTGTAATAATGTCAGGTTATTTAATTGTATAATAATTTGTTGTATGTCTAGTTCTTCTGCTATATCTATTTAGTATTTTTCTCTCATGCTGTAAAGTATCTAACATTTTATTTTGTTGTATTTCTAATTTATTTGGGCACCTTTTGATTGTGTGACTGCATATGTTGTTGCATTTATTGTTTATATTAGATGCGAATATAAAGTAATATGCACATAGATTTCCTCATATGCGTCGGAAGTATGTTTCTTATTTTGCTTATCCCTGCTATTGTAATAATTGTGAGTGTCACATTTGAAGTTGCCTTCTATTTCTATTGTTAGTCCAAAGCATTTTATTTGATGTGTTTGTCGTATGATTAGATCTTTGACTGTCATATTGAATTTGATTCATTGTTGTTTACTTGTGAAGACCGTGTATTCTGTTTTGTTTCATTTATGATTATTGGGTTACTGTAATACCAATTTTCGATTATCTTTACTTCGCTGTTGATATTTAGCTACATCTACTGTTAATTCGTATCTGAGTAGAGTACATACGTGTTATCTGCATATGCGTAGATTTATTCTAGGGTTTTCACGCTGAAAGTGTCATTGGTATATATTCTGTACCATGGACGACATAAAAAACGGGGACAAGTCTAAATACCGAATTCAGCATTATTTAACTATTGTATATGGTACTTTCAATGTATTGCTATATGTGTTTCTGTAGTAACAAGTGAAATAATGTGATCATGTTCGTTTCATTGTCATTTAATTTGTCAATTTTACATTTTAGGAACATATTATTACGTTTTAAACATTGTACATTAAAGAAATAAAAAAAATGCTAATATTTTGTAAAGCCTCCGTTTTAGACGTCGTGGCATTGAATAAATTGAAGCTTGTGTGTATTCCGGTGCATTTTCTTCCCAAATGTTTTCGATTGCTTGCCACAGCTCTTCTGATTTTTGGGGTCTAAAATTGGCATTATAAATTTTCTTCACCATACTACCCCAAACATTCTCAATGGGGTTCAAGTCAGCACTGTTTGCCGGCCAAGGTAATACAGGCACTTCGTTCTCTTCAAACCATTCCGTAACAACATGTGAAGTATGAATAGGGCTGTTGTCTTGTTGAAATATAAAATTTCCATCAAATATTTGTGTTATAGAAGGTAGCATTATGTTGTCTAATATGGTTCTGTAAATATTTCCTGTTAATCGTTGTTCTATTCTCCAGCAAATCCCCGGTCCATTAACGCTGATCCAAGCCCAAACGTTTATACTGAAACGTCCACTTCTTTTAATTTGTTGAACGTATTCATGCGAATACCTGTTACTGTTGCGTGGTCTACATAATCTTAATCGACCGTTATGACATGATTGAAAGATCTTTTCATCTGAAAAGTGACACTATCCCAAAAATTATTGTCCCTATTAACATATTCTTCTGCAAACTCCAGACGTCGTTGTTGATGAACTTGAGTTAGGAACCCTTTTCTTGCAGCAGAATAGTTTCTTAAATTAGAATTTTTAATACGACGAAGAGCTGTTCTATGCGACGCAGGAAAAGCAGTTTCCTCTTTTGCTGTTACTGCGGTAGAAAATGGATTATCTCTGAGGTAATTAATAAGTGCTGCATCATTATCCGCTGTAGTAATCCCTGTTCTTCCAGATCCAATATATCTTGATAATCTTGCTTCATTAACCCATCTTTGCTTAATTCTCAGGATAGTATTTTTACTTTTGTTAAACTCTTGGGCAACTTGTCGTATTGACCACCCGTTTTCCAACATTGTCACTACTCTTGCTTTATTAACTGTGCTTAAATGTTGAGGCATTTTCAATTAGATTATACACAGAATGAAATAGATAAGTCAAAGTTACAGAATTATTAAAAAAATTTCTATGGCAACGATTAATACACCTATTCACAATATAACAATTTCAGTGTACCCATTTTATTTGGCGCTGGTGGTACAGCATTGGCGGTAGGTTTCCACCCTGAGGTATTCCATAGTTTACTTTTAGTCGTGTATTTACAATTTTGTTCACTATATATTGTATATGGTCGTTCTGAATAATAATACTAGGTAATGAAATGTTAAAATAAAATGTTTTTCTTCCTTTCAATAAAATAGCGATGGATTAGCACTTGAAACAAAAAGCACTGATTGGCTGTTCCAGTTTTGAACATCTGAGCGACGTTTTTCGGTAATGAAATGATATTTTTAAAATCTAAATGCTTTTTTGAATATACAATTCAGTAACAAATTCCCTTTCAGGATATTTGAAAACATTAAATGGCTAAATTTTATCACTAATGGCAAATAGATTAAAAAGTTTCTCGGCTACCCAAGCTTTCGATAATTGTGGGGTTTCCAGAAATTCCTTGATACATTCAAATGAATGGTATAGGTGCTTTAAGTTACTGGCTCTAAAATCTTTGTATTGGAAATTTCGGGAAGATCCCTTCGAGAGAAGAAAATTCAAATGACGGGTCCTGTCTGCTCGACAGGTACTAATTTTTGCTGTTTACTCTGTTGAAAGTGATTAGAATTCTGAGATTCATTCTTTAGATAAGTTTTACATGGTAAATTAACAGATAATCAATACAACATTACACCTATTTAACTAATTCTATAAAATCTTTAGATGAATTTTCTGGAATAGTGGAATAGAATGACTTCACACTGTAAGAAAATTGCACTATTGCATATTTGCCGTCCTGCCGGCTTCCTAAGATCTGTATTGAGACATTTCAAATTGTGAAAACCAGACACCTCGTTAGCTCAACTGGTAGATAGAGTGTCCGCCCGGCAAGCAGAAGGTGCCTGGTTCGAATACGACACGAGGTAAAATTTTAATATACAAATTTCCTCATATTAAAATTACAGTTATAGCAGAAAAGCATTTATTTAATAAATTTTCTGGGTTCGGAACTGTCAAAATGAAATTCTTACATTACTAATAATACAATATAAATTCTAATTACTCGACCCTATGGTAATAAGAAATTCTCTCTATGTTGTCCTTCTAACGTGATTAAAAGTTACATTCAATTATATTCAAGAAAATTCACGTTGGCTTAAAATTTACCAAGTGGTTCCAAATATTATAGACCTTAATACGTAACAAGTCATATAGAGGGGATCATTTTAAGGGCTCTATTGGTTGTTCGATTTCTTGCAGTGGTGTTTCATGACAATATATAGAGTCGTCTGTTCCCTATTCGTTAGATACGTTTCGATCAACTTGTTTTCTGTTTCCTTAGCGTCTATAATATCCGGTCTTCCGTCATATTTTTATTTTCTTATTTATCAAATATATATTTTACATTGAAAGAAATCAAACAAAATTTTATATTTTAGGCATTCTAATTGAATTTGCACAATAAAGATCGTATTTACTGTTAATTTAAGTATTTGAGCTTTTAAGTAGTTGAAAGGGAATACTGCCTTAAGATATCTTACTTACTTCTGCTTTTGTCTTGAAAAAGCTGACTTGCGTTTAAATCTACCTAAATAGGTACTGAAATATTATAGAGTAATACCTAATTATCTCTATTACTATATAGTAAAATTAACTTTTGATTAGGTTTAGAGAGGAGTAGGATTTGAAAGGTACATATCCTATTCGTCTAACAGCGTTCAATATATACAAATAACTATAATGGAATATAATATATTTTCATAATTTAAATCAGAACTACTAATTGTCACTAGCTGTGCCACAACCTGCTTCCTTGTTACCGCTTTCGTTACCTATTTTTCTTTATCACAGGAAGATGTCACTACCTCTCTCCAAAATTAATCAATATATTTCGTAAAGATCCACACAAATAATGATTTACCATTTTCTCAAGAAAATTTTAAATTGTTGGATTATTTTATCATTCGTCATAGTTTAAATTGAATAAAAAAAAAGAAAGAAAGTTTCATTATATATCTGTGTTTTCTATCATATTACGTGCAACAATATTCTTCTATATAAAGCTTCTCACAGTACAAGGATTCCTATTTACACCAACTTGTCTTGAAATTATCTACGTTCCAAAAATATGCTTCTATCTATTATTTTGCAAGTAATTTCACCGAATTTAAATTCAATAGCTCTGAAATAATAACTACATTATACGTGCATTTGACTAAAGCGAAAGTATAAACAAGTGTATAGTGTATATGCTTTACTAATGCTCAATTCATAGAACAAAGAGAGTATAGCGTATTGTTTGTCGAGAGGAACTGATATTTCAGGTTCGGAAAACATTCCTTCAAAAAGTACTCTTTAGAGGATCGAGAAAATTAAATAACACAACTAACGTTACAGAATGTGTGCGTCTCTATTTGTCAAAAAGTGGAAACCCGTAATACCACGGCAATAAATAATTTTCCCGGTTCAAAGAGTTCAAACAGGCGCGGTCAGATTATTCCGAAGAGGGTTTTACGATCTGGATAGCTAAGACGTTCGGTAAACATCGGCAAAATTAACCTCGCTCCAAGCCGGTACGTTCTCATTCTTCTTTGATTAACCCGTGTTTGTTTTTTTTAATAAATTTTCAATATTTTCCTTTAAAAGCTGTACGTAAATATTTTTGTTTATTTTTCCTGTGGCTGAACAAAGCGAAATTAGGTGTGTAGGTAAACAGTGAAATTGTATTTTTGTAACAACAATTTAATGATATTTTATTCCTCATAAATTTCTTTGGGATGTGTTTTTTATTAGTAGCATTTTCATAAAAAATCATGAGACTGCTTTTCTTGTGCTAGAACATACTACCCAATGGACAAAAAGTACTTAAGTTAAATTTATTATCATCAAAAACAACATTTAATATATTTTTAATAAAATAAATTCCGAACAAAGTATTTTTCAATAGAAAAAAATTGTGCAAAATGTGATATCCCATGGGTTATAAACTGATTTAACTGTAAATAGAAAATATAAATTTGCATGCTCATTCAAGTAGTATCAGCAGTAATTTCTAGCAGGTTTAGAGTTCATGTATCATCCAACAGTAAGTGCGCTTGTCTCTGTTCGTTGCTTATAAGAGAATATTTACATAAAATATCCCGCTATTTTGAGAGTATCATTGCATATATCATATACTCATATGTACAGGGTGTGGCATTTATCTGTGGACGAGCTATTGTGGCTAACCTGTCCACTTAAGTGAAATATGTTTTAGATAAAAGTGATTCAGGATCAAATACTCTACACCGTAAAATTATTTTTATATATACAGGGTGGTCAGTTTAGCCTGCGCGGTATACAACTTTGTTATTTTAAATGGAACACCCTATATATCATTACATTTTTGGATTCCTCGATGCAAAATAAAGTAGATTTAATTCACATACCCTACACCAAAACCGAACAGTTTCGGAGTTATTCGACTTTTTAGAAAAAAAAATGCATTTCCTTGGGTCACTTGGAAAATCAATACCACCGTTACTTATAACAATTTTGCGATTATTTTGTAGTATAGTCGTGACAATATTTGAAAGTGTATAACCAATTAATAATTTCTTTGTTATGTTATACAGGGTGTTGTTAAAGTGACAATAAAGCTAGGCATCTTTAAATAGACGAAACTCATTTTTTTCAAATGGAACACCTTGTATATTTTTATGCCATATAATGCAGAATTAAGTCCTCTTTCAATCGCATGTAACATTTCCTATAGCTAAAGTTAATACTTTTTGAGTAATTTTGAATAATGTGCTATGTAGTGCGAGAAAAACAGTAATTGATCGATATTCTATGAAAAAAACATTTATGACATAATCAAGTGCTGTAAAAATGAATTTTTTGAGTAAACATCGGTATATTTTATCCATCGTTGGTTTATACTAGGTACAATTTTATTTATGTACCTCCAGGATAAGCATTTATAGTCATATGCCCAAATAGGTATCAAAATAAAATTATAGTAGGCCATGTTTTGTGATAATAAATGAACTAAGGGTATCTAGCTAACTGTCAAATTTTACGTACAAGTATTGTGGTAATTACCCATTTTTCAGCATTTTGACAACAGTGTGAATTTTCTAGTTTTATTATTGTTGCTTGTTACTTGTTTCTTGGTTTATGTTACACATTCTTTGTTATCTGTTGCTTGTTATTTTTTATTATTAAATTTTTCCAAATTGAATATGAACTACTCGGAGAAAGAGCTTATAGATATGGCCTTTATCCTAGGTGAGAGTGAACGCAATTGCTTACTGGCAAGTAGAATTTATGTACAGAGGTATCCAAACCGCAGACATCCTCGAACGGAAGTTTTTGAACGTTTGATGGCCAGGTTTGTAAATGATGGTTCTGGTAAGTACGGATCTCATAGACGTTCAAAAACTGTGATTGCCGAAAAAAACGAATTAATGGTTTTGCAAACTATTGTAGAAGATCCTCATATTACTTTGCGAACAATGAGCAATAATTTAGTCATTAGTATGAGGTCATTAGGAAGAATGCTGAAGAAAAATAAGTATCATTCTTATAAAGTTCAACTCCACCAAGAACTGTTGCCAGCAGATTTGAATAGAAGGGTAGAGTTTTGTCGCAGAATTACACTAATAATGAACGAACATCCGGATTTTTTGAGTAATGTGTTGTGGACAGATGAAGCCCAGTTTCATAATAATGGATGCGTAAATAGACATAATTTTCACTATTACTCAGATGTAAATCCTCACATTATTCGTGAAACTCGTCGCCAAAACAGATGGTCACTTAATGTTTGGGGCGGTATCATTGGTACCAGTGTTATCGGACCGTACTTTTTTGAACAACATTTAAACGGTCAGAGATATAGGCACTTTCTTGTGAACGAATTAGGAGGCCTGCTAGAAGATGTGCCATTGCAAAATAGACTAAGTATGTGGTTCCAACACCAAGGTGCTCTCAGCCACAACCACCATGCAGTAAGAGAAACTTTAAATGAAATGTATGGCATTAGATGGATAGGTAGGGGAGGACCTATTGCATGGCCAGCACGATCTCCTGATTTGACCCCCATGGATTTCTTTCTATGGGGGTACATCAAACGTAAAGTAAATGAGGAGGTACCAACTACACCAGAAGATATGACAGGCAGAATTTCTAGAGCTTTTAAAGAAATTTGCCATAATATGCTTCTGAGCGTTAGAAATTCATTTACCCAACGTTCAACGACGTGCATAAATAATGTAGGCGGTCATTTTGAAGTTCTTTTATAATTTTCGTTGTTATTTATCTTTATTTTTATAATTTGCGATTTCTATTGTTATTAAATTATCTTTACCGTTTTGTTTTTTGTTTTAATTTCTACAATTAGAGATTCCAATTCTTGAATTAATAGAGGAGAAGGTGCAAATATGGAATACCATTTTGTTTATTAGACATATCTTCTAAACAAATAAGTGATACAAACCTAAATTTGGTGAGCTCCTCCCTAATATGGTTGGGGATAAAGATTTTCAATCAAATTTAAGGTAGCCCTCACATTTAAAAATGAAAAAAAAGATGTTGCAAAAAATGTCATAATCAGCACTTGAAAATATGGGGTGTAAATATGGAATACCTTTAAAAACTAGTGAATAATTTTATTAATTATAATCTGTATTAACAGAAACTGAAAATACAATACAACATAGACTACTTGCACCAGTCACAGACATATTCGTCCTTCTCCGCACCTGCGCACTCATTATGTGCCCACATGGAGCACATGAGACACTGGACCCATACCTCACCTTTCAGGTTTTGCGAAAACATTTCGCCACAAAAAATGCACTCTGCATCACTGTCGTCAGGCTTTGAGTGCCTTGGTGCATCATCAAAATTGTCGCTAGAATCATCTGCTAGGTCCACATCGTCATTCCCATCAGATTCTTCTTCTGTTGAGGAATCTTCTACGGGGCGCTTACGTTTAGTCTTTGGTTGATTCTTTGGTGACTTTTTTGTATTTTTGAGGTTCATAAGGTTTAGACATCTTTTTGCTTTGGAGGATTTAGCTTCCTTTTCTTTTTTTCTATTTATAGACTCATTGAGTTCATCTTTATAAGGAGATGACGTAATCAGAGAAGCTCCGATAGCCTTTCGTCCCTTCTTGGTATTTTTCCGCTTTGAGATGGGAATCGGACTAATATCAAAGGGAGACACTAGTGATACTTGCTCTGCATTGTGGCCAGAAATTAGAAGAGCTGCATTGTTTGTATTCGAAGATGAAGGATGGTTTATGTCAAGTAAGTGATCCTGGGTTGGTGTTGTATCTGAAAGGGTTGATGTGGGCGAAGAAGCTTCAATTGAAGCATTCGGAACATTTCCCTTTTTAGCTGATTCCTGTTCCGCTGCTAGAAAGTCAGCGTTGGAGAAAATATTTCTATTCAAAGGGTAGATACCAGTAGCCCGAAAACCATTAGCGGCTACTTCGCCAGTCTGAACTTTAAGGTAAGCCCTGCCAAACAATTCTACCACATCAAAAGGACTAAGAGCGCGATAGTTGTGGCGGATCCATACTCTAATCTCTTCACTATAATGCGTTTTTAAAGGCCCCATGAATGACTTGTCTAAAGGTTGAAGTTTATGTGTTGAGTGAGGAGGCAAAGACACAATAACTATGTGATTCTTTCTTGCAAGATCTATAACGTCGATGTTACGCGTATGGCTGTAGTGTCCATCGAGAATTAATAAAATCGGGTCCTCCTTAGAAGGTTTTGCATACTTAATGAAGTGATGTAACCATTGAGTGAAGATATGGGCTTGTACCCAACCAGATGGATGTGCAACTCCAACAGATCCCGGAGGAGCACCTTTCATGAGCTGCATGTTCATATTCTTTCTAGGGAATATCAGTAAAGGTGGTATGAACTGACCAGCAGCACTCATGGAAAAAATAACTGTTATCAAAGCACCTCTTTCTGCTGAAGTTAAAGATGCAATCTGACGTTTACCGCGGAGGCCTATTACCGAGGATACTTTGCTTTGTACTATGGTGAGTCCCGATTCATCTACATTGTAAATACTCGCTGGAGGAAATGGATGTTTTTCAAATTCACTTTCTAGGAGATCAAAGAAATCAGAAACCCTTTCTTTGCAAAAACCTGCAGCTCTAGCGAATGATGTACCAGTAGGCTTCCTAACTGACAGTTCTGTATGCCGTTTCAAAAAAAGATCAAGCCATGCTCTACCTGCCATACCTGATGCAGAAAACGGATGTCCAATGTTGTTTCTAGAAGCCAATTGATAGGCAAGCCGTCTTAAATCTCTCCTAGTAAGCCCATAGAATTTGGATTCCATTAGTAAAATATATTGTACTAGCTGCTTTTCTATAATATCGCCTAAAATACATTTCCTCCCAAGCTTAGTTACTGCAGCCTCTTCAGGTGGAACAGCGGTGTTTTGACAAAGACGGAAGAGAGTAGTGCGAGGAACTCCGTAAAACTTGGCTGCCTTCAAATACCCCATATTTTTTTCTCTAACAGCCTTGATTGCTAAACTCATATTCTCTTTATTATATTTTTTCCTTTTATTTTGACAAACATGATTGGTTGATCGTGGCATTCTGAAATGAGAAAATTATTTTATAGGAAACATCTATTAAAAAGGACGGGAGTAAATATGGAATACTAGTATTCCATATTTCCAACAACGCGCGTAACCAATATTTTAGGTTATATCTCGCAACACAAATTAAATACAGAAAACTAGTTATCGCCTCCAAAGGTATAATTCATATGTAACAGCATACATATTTGTAAACCGTTCAATAAAAACATGCAACAAAAAATATCTCTAATAATTACATACCTGCTAAAACTTTCCGAGCGTGAGTTTCACAATATCACGTGTAAGAGGCGAGAAACTTAGTAGAATGTGTTGTAGCACACCCCCAACATCTAAATTACGTAGGCTAGTAAATTTAACAACTTGCCGCCAGGTAGAGACACTTTGTTTTTGAAAACGGTTGGTATTCTATATTACATGCATATTCCATATTTGCACCTTCTCCTCTAAAAGAAAAAAAAATATTCTTTTACAGTAAACATATTATAATAATCATTTTTTTACTAAATAGCACATTATTCAAAATTACTCAAAAAGTATTAACTTTAGCTATAGGAAATGTTACATGCGATTGAAAGAGGACTTAATTCTGTATTATATGGCACAAAAATATACAAGGTGTTCCATTTGAAAAAAATGAGATCCGTCTATTTAAAGATGCCTAGCTTTATTGTCACTTTAACAACACCCTGTATAACATAACAAAGAAATTATTAATTGGTTATACACTTTCAAATATTGTCACGACTATACTACAAAATAATCGCAAAATTGTTATAAGTAACGGTGGTATTGATTTTCCAAGTGACCCAAGGAAATGCATTTTTTTTTCTAAAAAGTCGAATAACTCCGAAACTGTTCGGTTTTGGTGTGGGGTATGTGAATTAAATCTACTTTATTTTGCATCGGGGAATCCAAAAATGTAATGATATATAGGCTGTTCCATTTAAAATAACAAAGTTGTATACCGCGCAGGCTAAACTGACCACCCTGTATATATAAAAATAATTTTACGGTGTAGAGTATTTCATCCTGAATCATTTTTATCTAAAACATATTTCACTTAAGTGGACAGGTTAGCCACAATAGCTCGTCCACAAATAAATGCCACACCCTGTATATGTAATTCCTACATACAAAATTTATAACAACGTAACTTAAATATTTATAGACAAGAAGATGAGTTTTGCCTTTCTAGACGCTGGAAGCGATTTTCAATGAACAATAAAGTTTGTAAACTGAATTATTATGTTATGTAAGGTATTCATAAGGTAGTGTATAAAATTGATGTTGATTGACTGTTTTATATTTATAATATTTAACTGTTTTTTGGTTTTAGTTTTCGTAAGAATACGTCAAAAGTTTATCAAAAATATTTTTTGAAGATACCGTATTTGTTGATATCTTGTCCGATGTCGATTCCGGCTGCTTCTTTCTTGAGGTTCTATATTCGATCTCTCAGGTAAATCTCGACTAGTGTACTAATTTCGTCGCTCCTGGTTTCCTCCAAGTAAGTTAACTCTCCTTTATTTTCTGTGTTTACCACTAATTTTAATTTATAGTTTTAATTTGGCACTCTTTATTAGCGTTGGCTATTAAGCTTTGGGTACAATTTCAGTATTTATTTGTTATTTTTCCCGTAAATTTTACAATTTTGTGCAACCTTTGGTTCTATATCTTGAGTTTGCGTGCGTTCTGTACCCTGGCTATTTTTTTCCCTTCTTCAACTTTTCTAAACAACTTTTTTTTTTATTATTTTTGCATAGGCCTCCTTGCAAATCACGTCGATTGCATTGTTCTGAATCAGATTCCACGAGAACGGCAATCGTCGCTGAATTCATATCGGAAGATCGGTCACTTTCGAATTGTAACGTAACACATTTTAATTGTTTTTTCCCGCTTAATTATGTTCTTAGGCACTAGCATATGATATGATAATTATATGATGATTATAACAATTAAAAACTGACATTTGAAAATTGCAGAGCTCATTAATTTTCTGTTTTTTGTTGTTCCGCCGCTAGATGACTCTGACTTGATAAGTCAAAGTTTTAACAAATGTTAAATCAAGTAAATAAATATGATTTGCAACGTAAATAAACTCAAATTCTGTCTTAAAATAAAATTAATATCTAAATATTTTGTATTTTCCTTGTTTGTTCTGTGATCTGAGTTCATAATGTTAAATTTCATGGATGTGATGTTTCTATATCACAATATCTACTGTAAATGATAATAACAACCTAAGCTGAATTGCTCAGAATCGCCTAAAATCGGACGCAGACCTTCAATATGGTGGGTATCAAAACTTAAAAGCACCGGTCTCTACTAATTAGAAATATTTCAATGTCTACTTTAAACATTCTGATCATAATTCTACGATGGCAGAAAAAGGTAAGTAGGTACAAGTAAACAAACTGTACTTGATTTCAGCTTGTTTTTTGCAGATAGCATGTGGATTTGTTCTCGATGCCTACTTCTTCTAAAGGAACTGATCGGGGAATTGGGGAATTCTATTCAAACAATGTTTTGTGAACGAATCCAGGGGAGTATCTCCTGACGGTCCATTGGGATGCATTGTGTCGCGTTGAATACACAATATTGTTACGAGTGCTTTGAATTTAAAAGGAAATATACTCAAAGTAAGCTCGATAAAATTTTATTTGCTTTTCCTACGTAGCAGTTTCCCCGATAATATACGTGTTCCAATAAAAAAAATCGTATGTTCGTATCTTTACATTCATAAAATCGTAAGGATAAATGAAATAAATAATAAAAATGCAGGTAATACAGGATATTCTACAGTTCGTTCACTGTCTAAGAATGCAACGTTGACTTAAAGAGGGTCGCAGCTTGCGGTTCATTGCAATCTAGCGATCATAACATATTTTATTGCAAAAATGTAATTAATATCCCACTCAGCAAGTTATGTTTCAGAAATGTTCATCATTCCACACCAAATGTTTATTTTAAATTCGTCCTGAAAATGCCTTTTCCTTAATGCGTGTGGATTCTTGGAATCCCACAAATGACTATTTCTATAGTTTAAATCCCAACGTCTAGTAAACGTTGCTTCATCGGTGAAGAGAATTTTGTCAAGAAAAAAAGAATGTACTTTTCATGTAAAAAAATGTTGGTCTTTGAATTTTTTTATTCAGTTTATATGGTTCTGCATACAAAAAAAGATCAGCTGCGATTTACCTATTCAGCAGGGTGTAACTAATGCCCTCTATGCCCCGGTAAAAGTGATGACAAATTTCTATTCATCATGCTGAAAAACGTAGTAATACCAATTTTCAATTTGATTCAGTGGAAACTTGCTAAATTATGGGAAAATTTAGAAATAAAATTATTAACTTGATTATCCTGTATGTCTTAAACGAGGAACATTTGTATAAGGCATGTTGCACTCAATCCTCGTTTTTTAGGCTCTACTATTCCCAGTTTTCAGATTTCCAAATTTTCCTAATCCTGCATATCTGCCACTTGGTAGTTCTTGCAATCTGGATAACTCTGCATTGTCTAAATTAAATGGAAGCGGTAACATTATTACTAAATAACCTTATTAGGTAACATTTAGAAGACAAACAATTCATTCTTTAATAGGAAATTTCGAGAAAATGGAGTAATATACACAGTATTAGACAAACATAGTTTTAAATTATTCTTTTTATGAAATTCTTTTACAAAAATGCCTTCTTCATATATACAGCTTTATTCCAATACGGCAACTCCACCATCGCAAAATTAATAAAATTCATCCAACAATGCTTCCAACTACCATCGTCTGGTTTTGCATTTTCAGATACCCAGCAGCGTTCAGTATTTAGTTCGGGGATTCCGAAAATCCGAAATCGATAGAAATCCACTTAAATATGCGAAGGCAGCCACTCCTTGGTCGTAACAAAACACGCCGAGATCGAGAACATTTCGGGTACGCTACGTTCGTGTTCCGTATCGAATCGAACGACCGCACGATCTCGCGTCAGATACTCGAACATAACATTTCGGCCTCGTAGGATATTTCTTGAGGCCTCCGGGGATCTGGGCGAAACGAATCTCAGCCGGAACTTTCGGCATTCGACTAATACGGCTTATAAACAATGCCGAAGGCGGAGAGGAAAGGAAAATATTTCTCTTGTATAAAAAAAAGGAAAATGCCTTCTAGCGTTTAATAATGGTGTCAGAGTGAATAATAATATTATCTCTATAAACGATATACCAAATTCCTTATTTTATTTTATTAAAACCAGCTTATTTGGTTACGTGTAACAATTATACATTAAAAAGAAAGTGGGCGGCTAATAATGTCAGACCTTAAATCTTAGCTTTACTGTTATAATGTTTGTATTTGCAACGGCTTCGTGTTTGTTCATTATTTTCCTGCCTTTTGATTTTCCCGAGAAAATAAAAATTTTCCTGATATTGTTTGCTACAAATAACAATTTCGTATTAGTTTACTCAATACAAACTTAATACGTTAACATAATTTACGGTTACTCATGAATTGAATTTTAAATTGTTAATTTTTATATAGCCATTTTGAAGTTATAAAGTTTGTCCATGAAATCCATGAAATACGGTAAACAGCTTATCTCACTTATATACAGGGTGCAGCAACAATACGTTCGGCTTTTACTTCAGAGACTGCATGCTATTGAAAGTGCATATTTTGAGGATGCAATATAATGTCAATTAAGAATCTTAAGAAAAAATATTCCGATATTACTCTATATTTCTACATCATCTAGAATCTTTAATCACACTTCATTGATCTCCAGATTACGAAAGTAACTTGCTGCGTGGTTTTCCGGTGACAACCGTTTCCAATAAAAAAATGAAAGATTGCATATCTTAGAAAAACCACTCCTATATCCAGACGTTTCAAAATTAAGCAATATAATTTTTGTGGAGACTCACTGAGATTAGATGACTGTATTAGTATATTTTATTTATCACTAAATGCATGTATGTTTGTAAAGCGGTGATAATATATTGCGAACTGAAAAACTCCAGATTAGGTAGCCCTCCCTTTTCTATTTTGCATGCTACCAGGTGCAGAGCCCTTGAGTTGCATAGAGCACCGCAATAGGTGGATGGATGTTTCATCCTATTCCCCAAAAAATCTGCATTCGGTTTCCTCTGCTATTCCAAGCCTGCTCAGATGCCCTTTCCAATGGCCCCTTAGGATCCTTGTTAAAATGCAAATATTATTCTTACTTAAGTTGATGTATTCTATAGATATCTTTCCGGAAGAGGTTTAGCTAGCCTCATTTCATGGAGATTCTCTCAGTATTTGGAGTTTCTCTGCTCTACTCCACTTTTGAGTTTCTCCAGTATTGCACTGCTACTTATCTCGCAAAACGATTCAGGCTCAACAAATGACATTCCAGCTCTTTTCTCTGCGAGATTTTCTGTTATTTCGCTTCCTTCCGCTCCTGTGTGCCGCAGAACCCATGTAAGGATTACCTTGTCCTAGATACCCCAAACCAATTTAGAGCTGACTATATTTGAACTCAACACCCTGATAGCTGTTTTAGCTTTTGATAGTTTTTTTTTTAATGAAAGATGAAAGATGCGTCCAATCTTTCAATACCATATATTTCCGACGGGAAAATACTCGGATACGGGCCCAAGCATTCGAAACATTTGATTCTAACCCCATATATCTTTATTCCAGTTTCCTTTGTCATTCCAAAGTCATCCGTGTACCATTTGATGGCATTTCTGCTGAGTTCCAACATGGTGTCTTCATCCCATTCGTTTTTGCTTTTGAGCTTTGTGATAAATTCTTTGACAAAACTGAACTTTTTTTGCATATCATTCCGGGGCATGTTGCAGGTTTGGTCACCTTCAAAAGGCGTTTGCGTAACCGTTCCGTTTTAGAGCATTCTGCGTGTGATCTTTCTAGCTATGCTCTCTACTAAAATATAGAGAGGAGTAAGATTCAGTACGATCTCAATCGCTGCTGTTGGATAGGTTTTCATTACTCAACTTATGCACGCACATGCCAATCCTTGCACTTTAGAGGAATTAACTCTCGCTGTAATAACAAGTTCCAGGTCAATACCCTATAAGTGATTATTTATTGGTCTCACTATTGCTGTATACATCCAGAGCAGTATTTGTGGGTTTCATCCCCAGTTATGGCTTACTAAGGTTCGACAAACCATTACGGCTTCTTTCGCCTCGTTGGTTACTTCAAGGTTCTGCTTATTCCGCAGGAGTTCATTGTCTAGGATAAGGCCTAGGTATTTTACCTATATATTCCAATCTATGTCTTGCCCATCTATTTTTATGGTCTTGGCTTTTTTTTGTGCATGTTACTAACAATAAGGTAATTTCACCTGGGTTGTTGTTAAGTCTAATTGAATGACCTCGCCTTTTCGTAATATCGATATTACTAATATAATTATCTACCGCCTTTTCCACCACATTTATGGTATATATTCCGGTTCTCAACTACTCCGGTTTATCTGGATTATGAATGGTAGAATTTCGTTCTGCCCTTTTTGAAGTAGAACTGAAAGAATCCCATCTACTCCTGGTGTATTGAAGGATTAAGGAGGGGGGGGGGGTGTATATGTAGGCGTTGTTGTAGCTCTTTTGGTAAGTCTTCTGTGTTTCTTGTGTAGCTTTTCCAAGGTGACTACTTTCCCTTCAGGAAAGTGAGTTTACTGAATTTATCCCTATGTGCACGGGGGGTCATCAGGAAAGTATTCGCTTGACCAACGTCAAAATGATTTTCCTCGTTTTTGTTAAAAAAAAAAGAATGCCCTCCATAATATACAGCTAGGGGTGATGTACAATATCATTCTGCAATCGGTGTTAAATTTTCCCATACCAAAATAATAAGAATTCTAAAATTACCTGGGCGGTGATCAAGTCAGAGGCTAAGAACCGTGTCAGCAAAATTGATTATGTTACGTTAGCTTTATCATAGAGATCGAATGTACATTTCTGAGGGTTCACTGAAAAATAGATAATAAAAATAGTGCTATAATTACTGAAAAGTGGTAGTACTGGCTGTACTATGTTAGGACCAAAGTCTGCGAGCACAGTTCGGTGTTCCTAACCACGAATCCGTTGTTTATTCTTAGATGAGTTTATTGTTTTTAACCTTTTCGATGGAATTTACTACATTGTTTTATTCAATGTGTTTCCAAATTTCGGATTGTACGTTGTTTTCTTTATTCCAAAAATTGTAGCTCTGAAGATGCTAATAAAGAATTAGCGACAGCTGATATTAACACATGAAGGAATCGTTTGAATTTGAACAGTTTGGCTGCCTTCCCATTAATCCACTTAACTTTTTTATAATTACTTGTTTATTATATTAGAAAGTATAATTCTTCTGATAAACAGTAATATATGGATGGATACTACCGCGGTTGCAAAGAGTAGAATAAACCCTGAACTAGGTATCCCAGAACTACTGAGCCGTCTTTTGCACATATTTATATCGCTACAATAACAAAGAAATTCTTTGTATCAAGGGACACTGCATTCAGGGCTGCACCATGCTGTGTTGTTAGTAGTAAGATTGCTTTCAAAAAATACATCTTAATATAAACACTGCTGATTTATCTTACATCTGATTTTAGCTTTACTTTCTTTATTTTCTCTAATCACTACGTCTGTAAATTGTTTATGATTATAGACTAACAAGTTTCATCTTTTATAACCTTTGCAATTTTAGTGACATTAACCTGCTTTGCCCCCTCATTAAAATTTATCAATAGCAAACACTAACAACGCCATAATCCACTGTAACGGCAACATTCGCTGCCAACTTATGCAACGAACTTTTAAGATACACTCAAGTGTCCCTTCTTTATGATATATTTTTTCCCGGGTATCTCCCTCGTAAATCAGGAGAAATTCACATATCTCAGATACAGCAGTCGACTTAGCGTTGCGTAAACCGCATTAGGCCGTAAAAAATTTACGCGGCAATAAGTGTTTAGACCTGTAGAAACTCATTACGTTTGACAGTTTTATTTAAACATATCGCATTGGGCCTAGTGCACTTGACTAATCATAATTACGTGTCCGTTCTGCGGTGTCGTAAATTTCATTAACGCATAATAAAAATAATGCAAAACCGCTGTTCACACGGCGCCGCCATGTTTATGGTGAACATAACTTTCCGGCCGTAATTTGTCCGATCTTTATGTGGTGGCAGTGCTAGGGATATGCTATATGTGTGTATTTTGTGAGGTGTTGAAATGTTTTTGTATCGAACATATATCTTTATATGTGCGTATGTGGTTATAAGAATATCTTTCTTTATTTTAGAATTTCGAAACGTGTATCTCGGATGGATATCTGGCGCCGAAGCTCCATTCTTCCTCATTCTATTTTTTATTTTATGATACCCATGAGTGTCTACGCTTTCTTAGGAACATATACAATATTGATCAATATTTCGTAAGGAATATTTCTTTAAAAATTCATGTGTTTTCCATAACAACATTTACTCTCATATTGTGTTTAACTTAAGTAATATCTTAACGGTTTAACTTAACATACACGGAAATAGGGAAATAAATCAATATTTATTGCCCCATTCACAGGGATTTTCCATCAAATAACGTCACGACCACACAACGCAGTTCTTAACACTTCACATTCTAATTATGAACGGAGTATTTCGCATAACTCGCTTTGTTCATTCGTTCACTCGCAGGCACAGATATCTCTGTCATAAATTACTCAAGTACTTGACAGTTTGGGTGTCGTTCGTTGTTTGAGAAAGCGAATAAGCCTGTTAATTTCACTATTTATCTCCATGACGCTCCCAGACAAAATACATGGGCGTTTAGATTACAACAAAGACCGTTCGAATACTGGAAAACTCCAGCTTTGAAGCGTGAGAAATCGGAACCAGTAAATTATCAATTTTATGAAGCTGATTGTACCACTTAAATATGTCAGTCTAGCACATATATAAAAGAAATAAGTGTGAAATAAATTTTTAAGGATAGGTTTGGTAGATTTAATTGTTAAAATATGAAATTAATTCCATAATCAAAAGCTTTTAGAAAAGTTATGATTGTCGAAAAGTAGCTGAAGGTTGATCAAGGCGCGATAAATTGTATAACTTGTATAATACAACTTGCATTGTGGGATTGTAGTGGCTAGTAAATAAAACGAAAAACTAGAATGTTGCATTATATTTTATCCATATTTATGTTGTTACGCCAAAAAGGTACTTTGATAAACACCAGATGCCTTATACATTGGAAGCCGTGGAAGCAATTTGATAATACGTAAAATCTACCCTTACGATGTTGTTCATAGACGGTGCATATCTTAGATGGAAAACCAATAATAGTATTTTAAAACACAAGTGTCACAATGACGTTTATGTAATGCGAGTACAAGTTTGATTCAAAGTACGCGCATTACTTGTCATTGTGGCACACGTTTTTTACAGTATTTTTTCTAATTTGCACATTAGCGTTCCGGCAAGAGTCCCCCCCCACCACATTAATATCTCATTACAGCACAGTATGCTGTAATAGCCATATCAGCAATGCGTCGCCTTTTGTTTTAGCTTTATTACAACATCCAATTAGAAAAAATAAATAAGACATGAGTTAACGAATTTAATTAGAATAAAGTGCGAATAGATGTATTAAAATACCCGGGGATGTGTTCCACTTGCATGGTCAAAGTTGCAGGTGGTACATCTACCTACAGTACGATCAAAGACCAAAGTCATATACATTAATCAGCCTATCTTCCTTTTTAGTTAATGCAGTTGAAGGGTGGGTAGATAGATATACGAAAAAGCTACTCAGTAACAAGGAATACGCCTATCAACCGGGAAAACCGACGTAGATTGCCATAGATGATCTAAGGAGGTTAATTTCGAAGTCAATGGAACACAAAAAATAGCTACAGCGTCTTTCCTGGACATTGAGGGAGCGCTCAAAAACGCTACCGCAAACTCCATTATCAAACACTACGGAGAAACTCCGAAACTTCTACATTGGATAAGACTAGCTTAGAAAATAGAATAGTTTCATCCACAATCGGTGTGGGTATCATTGGAGCGGAGGTGGGAAGCGCCCGATAGCAGTGAGCTACTCCAGTGGACGCTATAACCCGGAAATTAACCGGAAAGAAGATTTTGCAATAGTTTGCGGAGAGAGGTTTCTGAAAGTTATAGCAGAACAGATGCAAACCGCTCTAAACACGGTTGAAACTGGTGTAAGCATAAACGATTATCACGTGAGTGCCCAAAAAACCTAGGTTGCAGCGATCACAAAAAACGTAAAGGGAACCTGCTTATATGTGAAAGAAGCGAAATGTGTTAGGATATCCATAATTCAATCAAAGGCTTACCTGGGATTCACATATTCAGAAAAGCCTATAGGCTACAGAGCTGTTTGGGGACCAAGCGTCGGACTAGTCAGGGTTAAGGAAAAAAGAAACATATTCAGAAAATAACAAACAGGTCGATCATTCCCCTGGGTAGATTCAAGAGGTTGTATAGAAGATCTCGGGCACCTAGACCTAAATTTAGTTATGGTAGCTTTCAGAGCAATAGTGTGATGACAAAAGGCACGGCAAGCTAGAGCGGTCGAAACACTAAACAGTATAAGCGCACCAGCTTATTTGTATTCCATGGACGCGATATGGCCAACTCCAACTGCCGCAAGCAAAAACCTATCACCGCTGCCAAATTATACATAGGAAACCGATAGGTATGTAGCCTACAGAATTAGGTACAGCCAAACACCCATAAGCAAAGTGAACGGTGGCAAGTACCAAAAGTTACTAAACGAGCTCCTTGACATGGATGTCAAGTAATGGTATTGTTCAGAAATATAACCTGGATAGAAAGTATCACGCTGTAATACCAGGAGGCGTGGGAGAAAAGTCCAGCAGTTGAAACGGATTTAAACTGGTATACTAACTGCCCCAAAACCTGAGAATTGAGTAGTTACTAGAACGTATGGAAAGCTAGGTTCAGCAAAGACACGACCGGGCTGAGGTTATCGCAATTTGTAACTGCCCCAGAGATGCAGAAAAATTAACCGAGTCCGTTAAAAGCGTCGTTATGCTGACTGATAGTCAACACTTAAAGCCATCAATTTCATATGTTGACTTCAAACTGGTTTGGAACTTTCTAAGCGCTCTAAACGATATGCACATTTAAGGAATGCTAACATTAGCCCGATATCTCATGAGCATTAAGGAATGAGGTGCTAATCAGGCTAGACGAAAGTCGTCAAGATTTTTCCTTGCAGTTAACTCTCCCTCATGCATTACCAAATCACAAGTTACAAAATTGATAAACGAATGGATATACAATAAGTACAAAGAGTGACAAAAGAAACTCTTAAAATGACAGTGGTATTATTTATTGTCGACTAAATAGGCTATTGATCTCGCAGATCGACACAAGTTGCAGATTCTGTCAACAGTAAGAAAAAAATGCAATCCATAGTATGTGCCAATGCGATGATCTGGCAAGCATTAGGTTTTTATTAGTGGATTCGAGAACCACAGAATAGTTAGTTATGAAAAGGAGCCGCTGTCAAGGGTGATAGGTCTAATTAAGAAGGAAAAAAATGGGGGCACCTTCAAGGATCCAGGAGATCTGAATAGATTGCGGTGAAGTAGATCTTTATCGCTATTATAATAAAATAGTAGTTCTAAATTAGAACATTTCATTTGCATTCTTTCATCTTATGTATCTTCATATAGACCTTGATGGTGTTAAATGCAATGAATCGCCACTGACGAGTCTTGGTAAGGCGCAGCACGTGTCTGCTAATAGCGATTGATGACGTACCTTTCATGGTTTAGCTTAAGCTAATCTAGGACACTTAAAAAATAAGAAAGCATTTACAGATCATCTGATCACCATTAACATTAAAATGGCTACCGATATTTGAGCGGTGGGTAGTTATTTTAGTTTTAGAAGATCTAAAGTTAAGAGTTACATTTGAATATAAATCAAAGTAGTGCTACTGTAGAAAGCACGTTCGGTCTTACTCCATGCAATGATATGTGTGCGTTTGGTGCTCAAATGTTTCATCTATGTCGATCGCATTGATACCTTGCGATTTGTACTTCAAGACTGCTGCAAGAATCATAAGGAGGAAATTTTTGCAGAAAACTATGTTCTTGTAAGAGGTCATTCTGGTTCTCGACATTTGTTTGAAGAGTATTAAATTTTAGGTTCCTACATTGATATCCAGTGCAATGCATATATGACATTAACAAAGTTTTCTTATGATATCCTTTATCGGTACTTTTGAAATTATTGTACGTCTTCTGTTCCGAATGGCATATGCTTGTTGAAACAGTTGGGACGAGAATTTATTAATGTAGAGGTTTTGACCAATGCATTTCCAAATTGAGCTCCTAATGCCTTTGTTTTTTGGATATATGAAATCTAAAGATTTATATTTTTCAGACAAGTAGCGCAATTAATTTGCTAGAAGCAAAAAAAAAATTACAGATTGCGTGAGATAACACCTGAAGTACCAAAAATTCAAGAGAGGTAAAAGAACTAATCATGACGTTTCGATGTGAACGTTAGAGCAATGAAAGTGTCAAACTACAGAAATCTTTAAAAAGAAATTTGATAACAGTATACGCATTTCCCATAAATTTTGTACTATGCGATTATGTGGATCAAACTATAGAAAAAAATGTGACGTCACCATATATACATAAATTTCTCTGGATAATTGACTGTTTCATAGAGGAACAAGAAATAGAAAATAGAAATTGACGCATTTCTGGAATTTTTTAAAAATTGTACATACAATTTACATTTTTATGGATTTTCTCTTGACTTTTTGTTTACATTGTATACACGCATAGACATTATTTAACGACCACGTACAGATACATATGTGTTTTGTAATCCTACATATGTTAAGCGTCATGTTACGTATACATCCAAAAATCAAGCATGCTTTTTACTTAGAACTATCTACGTATGTTGATGCTAAAGAGATGATGGAAAACCAACACAACAGAATCTCTGTGCTACGAACACGCGGTAATAAATCAAAATACGTCGGTTTACACCTATCTACCTCGACTTAGAGAGTGGGGGATAATCAATAAAAGTCTAAAGTAAATAATTAGTGCGCCTAAAGATCCCATTCTTAGCAGCTCTTTCCTTATACGCCTCTTACGACGTTAATTTTGAATACATGTTTGAATCTGGTGTCTAAAAGCATCCACCCACGACTGCTCGTCTGCCTTGCCCACGCAGGGAATGAGGAAAACACAGCACGGCGTCCGTATTCGGAGAGGAGTTTGCATATGAATGCAAGTACGAAGACCCTTCACTCTAAACACTTCGTATGGCTTAATTTGTTTACCGGGCATCTGCATTTAAATTAGAATGAAGGCGGTGAATTATAGAAGATCTGAAAGCGATAAGTAGCAATAGGTGTGATGGGTACTTAGCTCCTTTATAGGATTGCGCATCAATTTTAAGTGTTAGAAAACTGTGACGATTGCGTGTTGTCCTAACTACTTTAGGAACGTAGTAGAAGATTCAGCTGTGGTAGTTAGCACTGTTTGTGCACTTGACGTGTGCGCATATGTTTCTGTCTGAGTTTATTTATATTAAAATACAATGTAAGAGATCTTGCGTAGTGAAAGAAAACGTGATCTACTTGAGAAATATTTATGTGATTAAGTTAATCACTAAATTCTACACCAACCTTGTTCAAAGCGATATGGTTAGAGTGAGAGTACTTTGCAAAAAACATATGGTAGAATTTTTTTATGTATTAATGTATTAATCAGGATTGTGATAATTGGTATATCAGACGATGGAAGCTATACTGAAACTAATAAACTAGAGACAATCGGAAGAGCAAAAACCTTTTCAGAAAATGTAAAAGTTCAAAGTACTACAAAATTAAAAATAGGAATTGGATACAGTGGGAGTGGATTATACAGGGTTAGTAAAAAGTCCCGGAACGGTCGAATAACTTTGTTATTTGAAAATTATGATTTCTGAAATTTGGTATGGGGGTATAGTTAATATAAATGCATTTCATGCAATACAGTTAATATTTTTTTCACTTCCGGTTTAATCGGCAATACGTCCAACTTTTTTTTTTTAAATGGAACGCCCAGATTTTTTTAACACTTTTGAATGCAAAATAAAAAACTACGTTCAGGAAGTATTAAGATGTTTATTTTTATTCACAAGAAAACAGTTAAAAAATTAAAAATTGTCCTAATACAGAAAAATCAAGGTACCTTTGAAAAAAGTTGTTGTTTAGTGTTTGCATTCTTTTTGCCGTCACATTTGACAATTTTAAAAGCGTTTTAACTTTTGCATCGCTATAAATTTACTTATTTTAAACATTGACACATTTGAAAATGGCAGAAAAACTTACTGAATCAGAACGAATTGAGATATTAATGATGCGTGGGTACGGTGATCGTCAACGTTCTTTTGAAGAGGTTCGTATTTTGTTTAATACTGTTTATCCGGATCGTCACATTAGTAAAAGTACGGTATGCCGAACAATTCAAAAGTTTGGAGTCTTTCGTCAGGTGAAGGATTTACCTAGAAGGGGACGTCCATTAACAGCAGCAGATGAAGAAACTAGTTTGAATGTGTTACTTACAGTGGAAGAAAATAATCACGTGTCCACAACAGAATTAGGTCAAATTCATGAGATCTCTCAAAAATCTGCTCATACGATTCTTAAGTCAGCAAGAATGAAAGCCTATAAAATGTATCCCGTCCATGAGTTAACTGAAGATGATCCAGATCGTAGACTACAATTTTGCGAAACAATGACGGAATTGATCGAGCAGCAGCCTAATGTTTTAGATCACATCATTTTTTCAGATGAGGCAACGTTTTGTCTCAACGGCACTGTGAACAGACATAATTGTCGCTACTGGTCAATTGAAAATCCGCATTGGATTGAAAAAGTCCATACACAGCGTCCTCAAAAGGTGAATGTCTGGGCTGGTCTTGTTGGAAACAACATCATAGGACCATTTTTTATGAGGAAATTTAACTGGTAACGTCTACTTAAATTTAGTGCGAAATGAGGTTGTTCCAGCACTTGCGGCCCTCTTTCCAAATGCAAACAGAGGTGATCACCCTAATGCACATTTTTGGTTTCAACAAGATGGAGCTCCCCCCCCATTTTGCCCATAATGTCTGCGATTATTTGAATGAAATTTTTCCGGGACGTTAGATCGGACGTAGAGGAGCAATCGAATGGCCAGCACGTTCGCCAGATCTCTCGCCATTAGATTTTTTCTTTTGGGGTTACATGAAATGTCAAGTGTACAAAAATCGTCCCCATAATCTTGAACAATTGGAAGAGAGAATAGTTCAAGAAGCCAATCGCATCACTCCAGAACAAATACAAAATTCAATAAGAAATTTAGTGACCGTTTACATTTTTGTCAAATTGTAAATGGAGAGCATTTTGAACAATTATTGTAATCGCAACCTGAATAGACAGGTATCTTGATTTTTCTGTATTAGGACACTTTTTTAATTTTTTAACTGTTTTCTTGTGAATAAAAATAAACATCTTAATACTTCCTGAACGTAGTTTTTTATTTTGCATTCAAGTATTAAAAAAATCTGGGCGTTCCATTTAAAAAAAAAAAAATTGGACGTATTGCCGATTAAACCGGAAGTGAAAAAAATATTAACTGTATTGCATAAAATGCATTTATATTAACTATACCCCCATACCAAATTTCAGAAATCATAATTTTCAAATAACAAAGTTATTCGACCGTTCCCATAGAAAGGAAATTTATAAGAAATACAAGTGAGCAAAAGTCTACATACGATGCATTTAAATTTTTTATACTGCAGTTTAGTATCGTGTAGGACCGCCAGAAGCTTCCAAAACAGCTTGTAGTCGAGATGGCATCGATGACACAAGTTTTTCGGTTGTTTGTAGTGAAATATGTTGCCACTCTTCTAGGAGAACCGTTTTTAATTCGTTTTTATTGGAAACATGTCTGTGCTGAATACGGCGTTTCAATTCATCCCACAAATGTTCGATTGCGTTGAGATCTGGCAATTGTGGCGGCGAATAAACCTGCTTTTTTACATGATAAAGTTAATAAACCATTCCTTGACAAGAAGCATACTTCGGGTCATTGCCTTGCCGGAAGACATAGTCGTCTGATAAACCCAATTGCTCAATACTGGCAGTGAAACTGGGTTTTAAGAGATCCAACTATCCGTATCTATCCATAATAGTGTCTATAAAATGCAATTGACCCACTCCATTTGCCGCCATACAACCCCAGACCATGACCGATTGTGATCCGTTTACAGTTCCCATTACATGTTTGGACCGAAGTGCTCCGTTGGGTGTCCTCCAAACTTTTACACGCCCATTTTTTGTGAAAACATTAAATTTGCATTCGTCTGTAAATATGTCTGTAAATACACCAAAGATGGGCGTGTAAAAGTAACCTGCAGTATAAAAGATTTAAATGCATCGTATGTAGACTTTTGTTCAATAGTATTTCTCATAAATTTCGTTTTTATAGGATACAATGCTGACAATGTAATTTTTTATTTTATGTTTTTGTATTATATTTCTAGTTTCTTGCTTTGTTGTACTTATTTGATCGAAATATATTAATTATGCATTGCGTTTGCCTTCATATTTACATTTCGCTGTCCGTATGTAGACTTTTGTTCATAAGTGTAGTTACAAATCTAAAAGACTTGTCAAAGCTCTTTATACACTTCAAAACAAAAACACTTTCATTGCCTACTTTCTCGCTTTCACAGATTTTAGTGGAGCTTTTACTATCAGTCCACATGACAAATTAATTTCCTTAATTCCGGATCGTAAACATTTTAATGATATCGTCATCTACCCTTTTATGTAGGCACCCTTATTAACCTTTCCGCTTTTCCAACATAATCTACGCTGTCGCGTTATTCTGAAGTATTAATACGGGACGATATTGATGATTTATACTGTCGTAGTATACAGCCTGGTTTAGGCCATTTTAATTACTGCTGCTACCAGAATGCGGGCGACAGCTTCATACAGAATTGTAGAATTGAAGTTTGACGCCCAAATGGTGTACATCCACAAGAAACTCAGTTCCTGCTGTAATTGGTTAAACTTTAAATGGGGGTATACGTCCTCAGCATGCTTTTATGTGAAATACCTAAATATCTTCAGGCTACCAGGTTAAATGTATTACGATAACATTACAATTAAAGCGTTACCCAAAGGATGTACGTTTACGTAGTAAGCAATTACCGTAGCAAATATATTTATTGTTAGTAACAAAAAGAAAGTAAGTGTGTTATTAGGCTCTCTATATCAGGCATGACACTCTCCAAATTATCGCTTGAGTTAGAAAATGTACCTCTTAGCCACTTGTAGTGTTCTTTGTCTGTAGAAAACACAGGTAACACGCTCATGTCTTCGATAATACTTTGAACTTCCTGGCCTCCCAAACGTTCCACCCAAAGATACAAATCGCACCTTAGGCAATCATCAAATGATACCTCCTAACACCACAGATGTTCTACATTTAAAGTACAAGCCCTTATATAAGGTTTTAATAATAATAATAATAATAGAAATATATTTGGCCCAACGGATAAAATCCAAACAAACATATAAACAAAATAGAACAAAATGATAATACATTACAGTAAAACAAGAACAAAATAGCAAATTCATGCAATTGAATTATATATACATATAAAAAAAAGTAGTAAATGAAAGACATTCATCTTTAAATTGACTACTGAAAATATCCTCGTACATGTTGTTGGCATCCCTTGACAAGTGGATAATGGGTGCTCTCATCAAAATGTTTGTACGTGCAGTAGGAAGGTCGAATGTCAGTGGAGTTCTCGAAGTGGGCCGTGGAACAAGGAAGCATACTTTTTCAAGAAGATACGCGCAATGAATGTTGTTGTGTATTAAATTGGAAACAAGAAGTGCACTTGTGTCCCGTGTCTGTTCAAAAGGTTATTGTAGCTTGCGTTGTGCTCAGAATAAACTCCGTCGGTTTTGAAGAATAAATACTTCAACAATCTTCGCTGAACGCGCTCAATGATATTGCTATGTAGATCATATATCGGATACCATATTAACGACCCATATTCCAGTTTGCTAACCACATAGCAAAAGTAAAGCGATTTGATAGCATTGAAGTTATAGAAATCTCGACATGTCTGTATTATAAATGCAAGAGATCTGGTGGCCGATTGCACCGTATCAAGAATATTTTGGGCGAAGGATAATTTAAAATCAAACGTAATGCCAAAGGCTGGCAGTGTCGTTTTTATTCAACATGATCCCATTCATATAATAGCAGGAGTCCACAGGAGTGGTTTTTCTAGTATAGGTTACGAGGCAACATTTCTCAATGTTTAATGTTAGCTTTTTATTCCTGCACCAGTTGTAAATGGTGTCCAAGTTGGATTGTATAATGCGACAATCACCAATATCATCAATTCTGTGATAATTCTTTAAGTCGTCGGCATAAGCGAGTACAGGGCAATCTATTGAAGTAATTAAATCATTCAAATCGTAAATAAAACAAAAACGTTAAAGGAGTAAAAAATATATTGAAATATGTAGTCCACAACAATATTGTTTCACCACACAGTGGCTTCATCAGGTGGATGAAATTAACTAAACAGAATATAAAATGACACACTATTTATACTTTTAAACCTAGGAGTGGGGAATAATTAAAATCCTTTTGTCCATTAAGCGCTAAACCTAACTTACTATATCTATTAATTTCTAAACATTCAAATAAGTCTAGTTATATATATATTTTTTACTCCTTTAACGTTTTTGTTTTATTTACGATTTGAATATGGAGTTTAAACACGTATCCTCCCATTCGATTAATTTTCTAAGTAAATCATTAATGAACAAGTTAAAGAATAATGGAGATTCGAGCCCTGCAGAACACCAGAACTTGCAGAAAATAACCTTGATTCATATCCGGTATAGTAAACGTAGTTAGTTGCGTTCTGCAAATAACATCTGATAAATATAAGTGAAGATCGGCTAAAACCGAAACGTGATAACATCTGCAGTAATACAAGGTGATCTATAGTGTCAAAAGCACGTTTAAAATCTGTATATACCACATCGAGCTGAGGTTTCAACAATATATGTGAAAATCATACTTCGTATGCTAATAAATATTCTCCTTTTGAAAATAATTATTAGTGTTTTTTTATTTGGACTATAAATCCAGGACAACAGCTAGATTGTTAATCCTTAATTAGTTTCATTTATTGTCCTGGCAATATTTTATTAATGGTTATCGACATTTTCAGGCATTTACAAAAGTATCGGCGTGTCCCAGCTTATAGATACCAATCCATAACTTTTCTCTGTGTATATATAGATATTTTCAATTCAGCAAATTTTATTTTTACATGTTTGGATTCTACGTAATTTCAAATCTAAAAAAAAATTCCTTAGTTAGTTTGAATTTTTATGCTTCAATCTATAGTGCCGCAAATACGCTAAAAATCTTGTTAACCGCAATAAAACTAATATTTGCGGATTGGCACCTTCTGTAGTTTGTTTAATATCTGTGCATCACAACATTGAATGAAATTATTATACTGGCAAGAAAAGAAAATTTTAAACATGTCTGACGATATTAATTCTATACAAAATCGTTTAACTTATTCATAAAATCGTACAACCATATATGCGATAAGCTTTACTGGGAGAAATTAAAAAATCATCTTTCGCACTCTGTCTCATGTGCTACTTGTTTGATTTATACTTATTTTTAGTTAAATAGTTTGCCTAAGTAATTGTTTTTGATTATTTGAATCATTTTTACGCGTTAATTTTAATAGGGGGCATTTTCCTAATACTTAACAACACTACAACTTTGATTAGCTGTGTGCCTGCTGCAGCAATCTTACGTTAATTCTTATGTTTTGTTTTTCTATATATGACAATATTTGTTTCTTGTGATTTTTGACTTTAGACACACCAGATATCCTATCACTTTGTGCTACACGACTTTGTTAATTTGAGACAATTGTTTCGGATATCCACGAATTTGAATTAATAAAATTGTGTAGGCGAAGTGATCGGATGTCTTGCGTGGCTATTACTACGCTATAGTCCTTTCATATCTTTGAATTTGTAACCTTTTTCATTTAGTTGAATGTAATATATCAAAATATAGTTAGAAATTAAGATAAGGTTTCTTCAATTTATACGGAATCACTAAACTATTCAGAATCCTTTATATATATGAAACATCATCATATATGTGGATGATAAAGTGCTATGTTAGTGCATCTACCTTCTCGTTGGACAGGATCCCCGCATGACTTTTCACCCAAAACAATTTTAGGTGAACGTTCCGAGTTTTTAAATTAGCACATCTGGAGATTATGTCCAGCACAAGGGGGTGAACTTGTGTAAACCATTTCCGGTTTTTCAATGCATTAAGGACACTCTGGGAGTCTGACATAATCGCCACCTTGGAAAGGCCCACTTGTTCGGCATACTTAAGTGCTTCGACAACCGCCCTTGCCTCCGCGGAGAAGATGTTTAGCTTGTTACTTAACCTCCACGAATTTTCGACCCTATTAGTTTCGTCAAAAATCGCACAGCCACAACCATTATTCGATTTGGAGGCATCAGTGTAAATAATAGTAAAGTTTGCAAGGTTACTTGTAATTTCTGAATGTAGCAGTCTATCATTAATACTGTTACCAGTGAAGTTTGGTAAGAAAATTTGGATGGGGTTGATGTACTGATGGAACTCAATTGCAGGGAAACTCGGTGTTCCAATATTATAATTTAAATTTGAAATATATGTATACGTTTCTGCAAGCAAAGGAGATTTTTTCTTTTTCCAGTACGGAATTGTCAAAACTAAAATGGAGAGACGATGAATCTTATTAATAATTTCTCTGAAGTCGTAGATCTTCAATTTTATTACATATCTAGCAGCCAAATATTGCTGACGTAATTGAATAGGTGGCTCCTGTGCCTCCACATACAATGCTTCCTGTGGAGTAGACCTCATTGCACCCACACACACTCGAAGAGCTTTGTTTTGGACAATTCTCAGTCTATCCATATTCTTTTTGCTTGTATTGCCAAAGAGAACACAACCGTAATCCAGATGCGACCTAATACATGCATTGTAGAACATACGCGCCACTAAATAGTCAGCTCCCCATTTAATTTTAACAAACATTCTTAAAACGTTAATATATTTTTCGCATTTAGCCACTACCTGACCGATGTGGTATGACCAGTTTAACTTGTTATCAATGAAAAATCCTAGATACTTGACGACATGTTTAACGGCTATCACTGTGTTATCTAACTTAATATGGTCACTTGGAAGGTTTCTATGGCGCGAGAAAAAAACTACGTTCGTTTTTTCTATAGATATATCAAAACCATTTGAGAAAAGCCATTTATTTGATTGAGTCATTACTCGGGACATGTTGCTCTGAAGTTCCACAAGGGATCTTTCCGATACTGCAATACATATATCGTCTGCGTATTGGATAGATTTAACTCCTACACCTGTGATACTATGGTAATCTGCAGTATATATATTAAATAATAGTGGACTCAAAATAGAACCCTGTGCTAATCCCACATTGACCCTTCTAGGCCCAATTAAAGAATTGTTGTAAGTTCTGATATACAGTAACCGATTTGTAAAGATGTTAACTATGTTGCCCGAAATATGCTCTGGCATGCCAAACTCACAAAGTTTTTGATATAAGATGTTTAAGTCAACCGTGTTGTATGCATTCTTGAGATCAAGAAAAATTACACCTACATTTTTATTTCGGGACAGTCCTAATTGCACTTCTGTCACTAAGTCTGTTACTGCTTCGGTAGTACTCATTTGGCGTCGGAAACCATACTGTTGCATAGGAAGCACATTTTTCCTCTGCATCCACCACTCTAGTCGATTTTTAATCATGCGTTCATAGGTTTTTAATATACACGGTAACAAAGAGATTGGACGAAATGACTTGTTGTCAGCCTTCGGAATGGGTACAACTACTATTTTTTTCAATTCCTCAAATTCCGCACCATCTAACCACATTGCGTTAAATATAGATAGAATAAAATTTCGAATCTCTGACGGTAAGTGGTTAAGCATAGAATAAGGGATATTATCAAGACCTGGGGCGGTGTTTTTAGATATTCTTAAGGCTAAATTTAGTTCTGCCAACGAGAACGGTTGGCATAGAGGGTCTGCTAAATTTAAACGGTTGATTACGGGACTCTTGTTTACTACCGTCGTGGGCGCAATCGATTCCAAAAAAGAATTCGCCAATTGATCATCTATCCTCGTTTGACTATGCATGGATCGTGCGTGAAATTTTTTAATTGTTCGCCAAATCTGCCCACAAGGAGTATCTCTGTTTAGCTTAGTACAGAAATCGACCCAGCTGTGTCTCTTCTTTTTCTTTAAGTAGCGTTTACTGTAGGCTACAGCCTCTTGCACTTTTATGTAATTCTCAAAGGAGGGATCTCTTTTGTACTGTTTCAAAAACTTCTTTCGCTCTTCAACTACTCTTGTACATCCCTCATCCCACCAAGGAGGGGATGGCCTTCCACGAGGTTTAAATGGTCTTTTCCGTTTAAAACACCTATCGCCTGCCTGCTCCAAAAACTCGTACAAGAATCTTAATCTCTCCGCCGCTGTAAGATGTTGTGTATCCCGGGGAAAATGCAACCTACAATACTCAGCGAATGAACGAAGGCTCTCATTTTCAATTTTCCATCTAGTCGTAGGGAATATGGTGGTGATATCTGACAATCCCAGATTCATAGTTATATGTATCGGAAAGTGATCTGAAGTGTAAGTATCATCTATAACAGCCCAGTCGACGCTGACAGCCACTTCCGGTGAAACCAAGGATACATCAATAGCTGAAACGCACTGGTTTGGCCTGCTAAGTCTAGTAGCACTCCCATCATTCAGAAATACCAACTGATGGTCTTCTATTACTTTAAGAAGTATATTACCGTCATTATCTATTTTGGAAGAACCAAGGGCGGTGTGATGCGCATTGACATCCCCACACAAAATAAAGGGTGACTTAATTTGTGTCAGCAACTGACCATAGTCCTGATAACTCAAACCCGTCCGTGAGGGTCTATAAACACACACCATTGATAAATTGATGTGCGAAAGAAATACACCGCAAATATTAAAATTTTCCGGGACACAAGAAAAAGTAAGTGGCTTGAAACTCAACGACTTATTGATTAAAATGGTTGTACCGCCATAACCGTCTTCACGGTCATCTCTATGTACGTTAAAGTTTTTGAAATATACTTCATCTGATTCTTTATACCAGGTTTCACAAATCAGTACGACATCTGCGTTAAAATCGACAATAAGCTTATCCAGACTAATACGTTTTGCTTTTGCCGACTGAGCGTTCCACTGAATAATATTTAAAGTTTGTTGAGCCATGGAGAATATATATAATAAATAAAAGATATCAAAAAGCAAGGAATAAACAAGATTAAAGAAGACAAAAAAAAAGAATAATAATGATAGCTCTATGGTGTTTTAGACCTCGAGGATATCAGAAAAATCACCTTGCGATGTTGTGCTCCCAGTGTCCTCCTGTGATAAAGTTTCTTGGTAATTTTCGGGATCAAGAGCTTTTTTCACCTTTTTGATAAGTCGCTTAATACGGGATTTAAGATTATTTGTTTTAACTATTCGTACAACCTGAATCAGTAAATCCACCAGAGAGTCCATATCATCGGTATATAATTTGGCAACTGACAAGACGTCTTGCTTGCCCTTTACCTCCTCTAGGAAATTACAGAAATTATGGAAGTCTATAACTTCCACCTTATCAGAGAAAATATCTTTAAACTCAGAATACAGAACATTGCTATCCGTCTCCGTCGCGCAAATCTGTCTCTTCTTTTTAATTTTTGGTTTTATAAAGTTATCTTTATCCTTTAATGAGAGTAACGATTGAGGATCAGATTCCTCAGCTGAAAATAAAGTGGATTCTGAATCTGTAGGAGTGGACGGTGGTGCCTGACGCTTTTTAGAAGGCAGAGTAGTATTTAAGACCTCTGCAACTTGGTCCACCGATGCCCGCTGCACTCCCTCCCCCAAGGCCGATACCGGAGGGCAGGAGTCCCTGAGCAATGGCTCGGTCCTTATATCCGTTGTTTCCTCTGTTACGCTACTATCGGTATTTGATGGGCATTTAGATGCGATATGCCCTACTTTTTTGCATTGAAAGCATCGTATCTCGTCAGTTGTTAGGAATACTCTGAAAGCATTTCCCTGAAAGTAGATTAGTAATGAGTCCGGTAATTGCTCGTGTTCATCGAAAACTACATACACTTGTCGCCGAAAACTAAGTATATGATTGTAACCCTGTTTCGATATACCCGCTCCAATAAATTTCACGGGCGATACAATTTTCAGTCCTATTTGTTTTAATTCTTTTTCCACAATTTCGTGTGGTAGAGATGGGGAAACATTTGAGAGGATAATACGTTTGGCAGGAGAGATTAATCTACGAGCTGGAATGAAGGTGTTGTTCAATTTTATACCTCCATGAGTAGACATGAAAGATTCAACTATCTCTTTCGAAGACAAATAGATGCATATCCTATTGTTAGAAACTCGAGATGCAAAGATTATATTTTTCGGGTTCAAAACTTCTCCTACACCAATAATGTAGTCGTTTTTAGCTGAATTATCAATAGCGTCAAAAATTATAGCCTGATTTCTCTCAGGAAACGAAAATTTAGCAGCAGAGCCGCTTTTAAGTACATTAGCAAAGGACTGTGAATTATTAGTCTCAGTACAAATGGATTCAACAACGGTACGATCACTTGACTCATCCAGGACACCTCCGGCAATAGAAGTGCCTGCGACAGCGTTAATAGAAGTATGAGAAGACATTTCGTGGCGGTAGAGGCGACGGCCTCTACCGAAACTTGCGTCCCCACGCCCGCACTGCGTGCGTGGTTGCGCGTCAAAGACAACGGGTCAAAGTCCAAACGAAAACGAAAAATGAAAATAACTACTAAAGAAACAGAAAATTAAATAGCAAATAAAGACATTTAGGATCAAAACTTATCAGATTTAATCCTTAGGTATCTTCTACTTTCGCTGAGAGTAACAACTACCAGAAAACTGTTAATAATCACCATTAAAACAAGGAGAGATCAGCGCACAAGATATTTTAAAAGATATTTTTTGGAAGAAACATGGGAACGCAGATGGCAATCGTCATACAATCAGCAAATTACGCAGTACGCTAAAATTCATTCAACGATTTATCACTCTCGTTGGCACAATAACGTGGGGGTCTCTCGATATTTCTATTCGACTATCGCTAGAATGAAATTCGGACATGGTAATTTCCCGGCCCATTTACATAAGTTAGGCATAATTGATTCTCCAGCTTGCTCATGTGGTTATGAGGCAGCTGATTTAGATCACCTTGTTTTGGCGTGTTGTAACTACGAATGGGAAAGGAAAAGGTTGTTTGAGAAGCTAGTAACACTCAAGGTGCCGTTACCAACATCCGTGGTTCTGCTTCTTAGAACTAATAATACGGAATTATATAGATCACTTATGGGTTTCATAAATGAATGTAATATAATGATTTAAGACATTTTATAAATTAATTGAACATTTAGTTTTTACAGTGTTAGGTATCGAATTAATGTGGCAGATGGGCTACGATCCCTTAATGCCATTAATTAAAAAAAAAAAAAAAAAAAAGTGCTATGTTATGTATATAAAGCTTATATGAGAAATAATTCGGCATAAACAAAAATACAGGATACCTCTACAAAAGAGTTACCCTACGTTAAAGTAAAGCAAATGCTCATCGTCGCCATAGAGAAGTGTGTACGATTACATCGATTAAGATATCGTTGTTTTATCTTAGACGAAGGTTTGCAATGCGGCCATTTCTTATTGAGGAACAAATAGCAACGTTGTTACAAAGGTCGATAAATAGCAGTTTACATAAACAGGGAATGATGTACAGGATATGTCAATGTTAGTGGTATGCATTCACCTACTTTTGAGACAACCTACTCCTATTCGAATATATTATATATTTTCAGCATTGAAGCCTGGCTAATAAATTTGGAACTATGCCCCTTAAGCTAGTTATTAACTTCATTATGTCAAGAATTCCGTTTTATACACTGCCTTTGTTTTTTTTTTTCATGATAATTATGGACGTGTCATATGGATACATGTTTATAGAAAGCAATTTTAGAACCGAATGGTATTTCTTATGAGATTTTGTGCTAGAACTCTCATAAGTAAAGCAACGGTCCCAATGTCGGTCCTTGAATTATCCTCCCTCATATTTCACGCAATGTGATCAAAGCACCTTAATACTGCTGACCAATGGGTCCTATACTAGAATTTTCTTAATTGGAAAGCATGGTCTAATCTATTAAATGTTTTGGTAAGGGCAAGAAACACTTTCACTGGCATATCTTTATTTGTTAGGCCTCTTCTAAAAAATATATGTATCAACCGCTATGCTCACTCGGTAATCCTAAAAGTAATAATCCTTCTTGTGGATCAACCACGTCAACATTATTACTTCCATTATCAACAGAATATATTCAAATGTATAAAGCGAGACGTTAGCATTATTCCATTAAGAAAATGAATGAAGTGTGTCAAATTTTCAATGAAAATATCAATATTTCGCTTGACAATGTTTTATCTAATATAGGAGAACTTTCATTTGAGCTTTCTTGTTTATTAACTTTTGTACGTAAAACAATTTCTTTTCGTCTAGTTTATAGAGACCCTACAGCTACTACAAGAATGCGAAGATTTGCTTCGACTCAACCAACCAATAAAGATAAACGAAGCGAAATTCTGTGCTTACACACACCCCTGCAGTCAAAAATCTCATTTCCCTCTTCGTGATCACTTGTAAATGGTTCCATAAAATAAAGAAACATTGAATGAGACGGAAACTAAAGTGCTCCTCTCACGCAAAGCTCATGGGAACGAGAGAGGAGTTCCTATTTTCGCAAACTTATGGAAAATTTCAATTTAGCCCGAGTATTTTATTATTTTCTCACTCGTTAACTGGAGTATTTCAAGAGACACACACGTATCACGGGGAAATATGTGCGTAATATACGTTTCCAATTTCCCTGAGGATATTAAACAAAGGACCGTAGGCTTTTGCCAGGACCTATTTCTTCTGTGACACATTACGGCTGTTCCTTTTCACAGCCTAGCAGTTCTACAGCGATACGGTGATGTTTTCGAATGCGTAATACAATATGAGCGCCTGTTACAGCGAAATATTAAATATCTGAGGGATTCGAGCGCGATCCCAAGGATTTTTTAAATGGAAAAATGTTTGCCAAGCGATATTAAGCAGGCTCGACTTATTCTTATATCTCACAAGGCGATGCCATTTTCGAGAGTTATATTAAATTACTCCCCGGTACATGGAAAGTCCATAACCTTAAATCATATTCGTTGTTCAAGTATGAAATAGCTTTGATGAAAATTGAATGGGAAAAATGTGTACAGCTTGTCTAAATTTGAGTCAGTATTACCATTCTTAACTTCATAACTTGGTAAAATCAGCATTTGAAATTGTTGAAACTAGCGAATTAAGTGTCCTGGTCCAAATTGATTTGCGTCCGCACCAACATGTTAAGGCAGTGAACAAAAAGGAAGATAACGTTGGTCTGAGTTTCTAACAGCAAAAAAAAGGTGGGTTTAGAAATCAATTCAGTGCTAATTATATCACAATTGACAAGGACAAAAAATCTATAGAGAACATGCACCTTTTTTTTTTTTTTTTTTTTTTTTTTGCTTTCATGGGCAGGTTTAACCCCGTAAGGCAACTCGGCCTTGAGACCTATTGTGCCCCCATGATGTCTTAACCCTCTCGACCCGGTTGTAAACGAACAAACAAGTCCGCGAGTTGGTCGAGAGTTAATTTACTTATACTGGGTTCGTCCAAACGAGCGACCCCTAGACAGCTCCGTCTCTCCCTGTCCACTGCCGGGCAGTCGGCAAGGAGAACATGCACCCTTAGTCGGGTGCCAGCCAAGTCAGTAGGTTAGCGCCATCGCTATGCTATTACTGATGTTGATGGGGATTTGTTCGTAGCCGTTAATACAATTTTATGTTTTTTCTTTTTTCATGAGTTAGCGGCTTATTTTTATAGCTATGATGATTTAAATTTTTTTAATCAATTAAACACTTTATTAACGTTTCGACAATCTATTTATTGTTGTCTTCCTCAGAAAATTGTGTTATATAATTCAAATTTTTATACATTTAAGGACAATCACAAGGACATTTTAAAACTTATTTTATAAAATTTTTAGATTTTCTTAAAAATTACAAAAACATGTTGTTAGTCAATTACAAAACAATGTGTATGGAGAATATTTTGAATTCAAACTGCAAAATTACAACGCGGCGATTTTCAACGCGGCAGATATGAAGGTTATTAATTTTAAGGTAAGAGAAGACTGAATTCACAACGCTCTCAAAAATGGAAGATGATCATGCCTAGGACATGCTGCGAGATGTCAAACAATTCAGTTTTGTAAATGAATTTCCCACAAAGCTTAGCAGCAAAAGCAATTGGGATAAGGACACCACCTTGAAAGTCCAATCCAATGGTACACGGATGGTTCCATGACGACAGAGGAAACTGGAATAGTGATATATACGCCTAGAACCAAATATTTTGAAAGTTTGGGCATATATCCGAGTACTCATTGAAAGATGCGTCTAGTTAACCATGAACAGAAACTATCGAAAACAAGAGATTATCATGATGTCTAACAGTCAAGTAGCCGTCAAGGTGCTGAATTCAAATATAATCAACTCGAAAATGCACTGAAGGAGGTAGACAAAAGAGAGATGGTAACTCTTCTGCGGAAATAACAGATAATCTCCCTGAGAAAAGGGTGGAGGGCCTCAACCCTTTTGCGAGATAAGTAGCAGTACAATACTGGAGAAACTCAAAAGTGAAGTAGAGCAGAGAAAATCCAAATACTGGGAGAATCTCTAACGAATGAGGAAAGCTAAAGCTTTTCTGGGAAATCTATGGAATGCATCAACTTAAATAAATATAATATACGCGTGCTCACAAGGATCCTATCAGTAGATTGCAAACTGAGAAGACATCTGGGCAGACTTGGAATAGCAGAGGAATGTAGATTTTTCTTCCACCTATTCTCAAATTGCGCTGAACTGTGCAGCCCAAAAGTCCTACACCTTGCAGCTTGCGAAACTGAGGAGGAAGAGTTACCTAATCTGGGGATATTATGCCCGTTTTAAAAGGAATCGGATTGGACGGCCAGCTGTAAATACAGTAAGAATAACGGACACAATAGATCTTTCAGGTTGCAATGCATTGTCATCCTTATTTTATTTACATAGATACATGAATACACGAAAACTTTCATCAAACCGTGATATAGAATATCCTGTTTATTTCGATTGCGCAATCGCTTGACAGACCACGTTTGAAACGAACTGAAAAATTAATTAGATTGTATTTTGATGAATTGAATCTGGTAACGGATGTCGTAATAATCGAAGCATACATTAAAAATGCCGCCAATCATTAAGACAAGAATTGGAGAAGCGTAACCAAGAACAAATCATCATTTTGAGCAACTTCTGGCTCAAGGCTAAGTATCATATTTCTCTTTTTTTAATTTCATAATTATTATTTTTCTGTTATGTTGCGTTATTATTTTTAAAGCTCTTAACCTCTTGACCAAGCAACGATTTTCTTTTTGTTATGAGATATCGAAGAAAAGTACATTTCCTATAAAAAAATCATATTTTTGATATCATGCCACGTCAACATAAAACGCGTTAGACATTAGTAAGCAATACTTTTTTATTGCTTTATGGATTACATGGATTAAAAGCTGCATCACGAAAGATGTAATATAGCGTCAAATACTCCAAGGACCATTTCACAATAACTGCTGCTTGCTTATACTCCCTAAAGCATTATCTTTAAATCAAACATACATTATAATCTCACATCAGTGTGTTAACTTATACCTAACGGACACTCTGGTAAACAGGGTTGATATGTAAATTTGGCCCAAATTACGCCGTCGTGCGGATCACGACGTACATAAATAAATCAACGGAGAATCAATAGCATCTACCTACACAGGAACGATCTCCGTGCCGACGAGCGGAAGCTCACACAGATGCCCAGGCTGGCGGCGGCATTCGACAATAACACGCCCAACGCACGATGTTATTTCTGCGCGCACTCTGCTATTCCGACTATTCGCTCTGGCTCGGGCACCGACCGCATCGCCGGTATGCAGATCTTTCCGTGTCGCTGGTGGCCTTCTTCTCGAACGATCGGCAGCCTCTGCTACTTCAATTGCCGGTCGTCGTTGTTCGGTCAACGAGTTTCCCAGCCCGGTATTGTTCGAGTGAATCGTTTTGGACTATTAAATTATGCGGAGGGCGTATCTCGAATTGCTATTGCAAATGCTGGTTATTTCTTTTTTATTTGCTTGCAAATCTTAATTCTTTCGGCATAAAATGTAAAATTCTTACAATTTGAACGTGGTTTCTTTGTTATTTTCAAGAAATTCAGGTAAAGCTGCGATTCCAAAACTTTTTCAGTAATTTAACATTCGAATTTCACTGAGGCATACTAAAAACCCTCATTCGAAGAAAGTGCCAAACTTTACTTACTGTTGATCCTACGCGGCATTTAAATTGACAAAGTGAATGTGTTTTGATGCTAATTGAGATACGTCCACGATAGACATGGGTCGTATCCGTATGATTCGTATCTGTGATACGAATCTTACTTGAGAGTCAGATAGTACGAATCCCAACTGATAAATTTCGTATTTCGTACCGACCTTCTCGTATCGGCTTTTTATTGTAAAAACAAATTTTTTTCGGCATTTCTGTCAATTCTGTGCATTTGATTGTGAGTCATGAAATCTTTTGTATATCGAATATGGGTTTTGCAATCTGTATCGGCTTTATTGTGTACATATGTAAGAGCATAAGTACATAATTTCTTCTGTTCTGACATCTGCCGTCGGCAACTTTTGTCCATATTGTATGAATATTCAATCTAAGCTTGCATATTATGAAGTAAAAAGACATACGTCTGCAGTTTCGGTCAAAGCCTGCAGCTGCATTTGTTTCCGAGATATTTGACTTGGGAGTTTTAGTGGCATACCCTGTATATACACTCCGCCAAAAAAGTATCGCATAAACTAAAAAAGGGCATTTATGAACCAAGATATTTTTATACGTTCACAAAAAGTTTGCCTCGTGTATGTGAACTATAAAAACACTAACAAAATAATGGAACTTAGCGTTTTTACTTTATTTTTTTCCTAAAAGAACACATTTAGAAAAATGCATATGTGTAAGGTTTGTTCAGTTGTTTATTGAAAGTCTTCCTATACGGACAAATTTTAAAGTGCGAAGTCAGAGTTCTGTACCAACGCTTTTAAAACTAAAATGAGCAATTTAACTTCAGAACAAGTGGCTGCTATAGTTGCTTTAATCGAAGATGGACGATCTCAAGCATACGTTGCTAATTTGATGAACATCAATCAGTCAAGTGTTTCTAGAGCCGTAGCCAGATATAGGGAAACAGGCATTTACAGTAGAAGACCTGTACCAGGTCGTCCAAGATGTTCTACTCGCCAAGATGACCGCTATTTACTACTACAAGCATTACGTCGAAGACATGTAACTGCGAGACAATTGCAGAACGACTTGGCTAGAGTCAGAAATACTCGTGTGAGTACTCAAACTATTCGGAATAGGTTACGACAGAGTGGATTAAGAGCTAGAGTAGCTGTAACAGCCCCTCGTCTCACTAGGAACCACCGAGTGGCTCGCTTAAGGTTTGCCAGAGAACATGTAAGTTGGAACATTAATGACTGGGCCAATATACTCTTCACAGATGAGTCAAGATTTGGTCTTTACACCTCAGATAGGCGTATCTCAGTGTACAGACGAGACGGTGAGCGCTATTCGCAGTGTAATATTAGACCTAGACCTAATTTCGCTGGTGGCTCTATTATGGTTTGGGGAGGCATCTGTTTAACAGGTCGTACAGAGTTAGTACCAGTAGACAGAGGTACACTGACTGCCCACAGGTATATAACGGAAATTTTAGAATAACATGTAGTACCATATGCGCCAATTATAGGAAACGAATTCATGTTAATGCACGATAATGCACGACCGCATGTTGCAATAATCGTCCAGGAATACCTTAACGATGTTGGTATTCCAGTTTTAGATTGGCCTGCGGTAAGTCCGGACATGAACCCTATCGAGCACGTGTGGGACCTCCTTCACAGACGGATACGAACCCAAAATGTTGCCCCAGCGGACCTGCATGGACTAGCAAATGCTCTCCGTGACGAGTGGGAGAATTTGGATCAGGCTTATATACGGAGGTTAATCGAATCTCTGCCAAACCGTATGCGAGCGGTCATAAGAGCCAGAGGTGGCAATACTCAGTATTAAAAGCTACTGTTATGACATTTTTCTTTCCAAAATTATAATTTCTTGTTTTAATAAAAATCTCAAGTATGAGTTCTTGTTTTTATTTGGCCTGTATTTTATTTAAACAATCATAGAAATTATATCTTAGAGCGCATTAAAGTATATTTACAACTTTATGCTACAAACAAAGATTATGCGATACTTTTATGATTCAAAACTAAATTATGCGATACTTTTTTGGCGGAGTGTATTTTGCTACATTGGAGTATATTGTCAATATCTTGTGCATATTTTTCTAATTTTTACATGTATACAATCGGGACTTCATTGATTACAAATCAATCTCCGGATATCTTTAGTTTTCACACCGTTCGTAACACGGCTTCTATTCGACTCATTCTGGATTCAATTCCACCTTAGATACTTTATTCTACCTTATATTCTTCACCCATATAGCTATAACGATCAGAAAAATATTAGTAACGTTGTTTCTTTCTTTAAGTATCTTCCAGCTCGAAGTTATGTTTAAAGATATACTCTCTGTAGAATTTTTCATTAAAACATTTTTAGCGCAGACTCGACAACGTTAAGCAAGTATGTGGTGACCCCAGATGAACAATTAAACAAATGTAACTCTCTTAAATTTAAAATCTCTCTATTTAATTCCTTATTCAATTAGGCTAGCATTAATTCGAAGTCCTGGATAATTGCCCATGAATTTCAACTTTGCTTTGAGTACTCTTTAACGTAAGTAATATGTTTAACAATTTATTTGGGAAACTCAGATCTAACAATAATTTTGATTATGATTTTTTAATATTTATAAACATGACTTCAATTCCCAATTATAGTCTTCGTATTTTTGCAATAATATATTTGAACTAGAAGTCTGGTCCCTTCAGAATGTTCCAGGGTCAAGTGGCCAAACGTGCAGTTAAGAAAAATCTAAACAGAAATCTTGATAAAACTTGCTCCGCAAATTATTCACTTTAGGTGTCCAGATTGGTTTCAATAGAGTTACTATATAGTACTATTGCTCTCTCAAAAAGCAGTTAGATGTAATATTTGTTTGAGGCAAAAGCTATGTGGTTTGGAGGTTAATAAAAAAGAATAACAGAGACCAAATGGTTTCGAAGATACCCCAAAAAGGAAACAAAGGTTCGATGTTTCTTCTTTTTGAAGTCCCTAAGCTTTGATAATATGAATATGTGCCTTGATTATAAGTTGCACATGATTAGATGCATAGTCGCCGTCACGATATTTTAAAATAATCCCAATTCGTACTAATCGGATTATAAGAATTGCCTATTGTGGTTACCTGTAGTAAGGTGTTTGATAGTGTCTGGTAAATAAGCGACAAAGGTACTTAAAACTGTGTCACTTCATCATTTAATACTCATAATATTTTTTTTGCAATAACAGCGCCGATGTCAAAATATACAAAAGCCCAAAAAAAGCGTTTCTATTTGAATTTTCTGTAAAAATTACCGCATAGTTATGTATTGTATGTTGTATATATAATATATATATAGGATGGCGCATTAGTGTGGGAAAGCTCAATATATCCGATATTATAAAATTTATCCAAAAAAATTATTAAGCAAAGGTGTAGCTATTTTTAAGCTTGATATTTTAAAATTAATTACACATATACAAAGTGTTTCATAACGCCGTGCCAGGCCTAACTTATATTTTTATAAATGGAATGCCATACTTTATTTGCGTATTTGAAGTTTGCTTACTTTTGCGCGCCTCCTTATATAGGGTTTCCCACATCTCTTCCCAGTGTTTAAAAAGTTATGACCATTTTTACGATTAAATTAAGGTGTTTAGTTCCGGTAAGAAAAAAATTATACGACCTTTTTCGCACCATTACGTGGTTTGGGTGCGTCTTCTATTTTCGCTGGTGCGAGAATTTAACAAAAAGAAAAATTTCTTGTATACAAGGTGAATCAAAACTTGCATCCTTAATCTTCTAATTAAACTTAAATGGAGCACCCTATATTTTTTATGATCTTTCGATAGATATTTATCGGCTCTTTTATTTTTGTTAACCATTCCCTATACCTAACTCGTTGGTTTTAGTAGATACTTGTATGTATACAAATTGAAAATGAAAATGGTTTTTGTTTTGAAATCTTATGAATTAACAAGTTACACGCTGTGTGCTATCGATAAAAGAAAAATATATTAAACAACATTTTCAAAATGTTGACTCATAACATCAATACAATGTTGCAGTCGTAGTTCAAGCGATCGACTATTTTTTTTTAACATTTCTGCATCAGTACTCCGAAAGGCTTCTCTTATTCTTTCCATCACATCTTCTCATATTGTGACCGGTACTTGATACATACGATCTTTTATGTAGCCCTACAAGAAAAATCAATTTTCGTCAACTCCAGGAATCGAGCTGGCCATACGACTGGTCCTCTTCCAACCCACCTGTTAGAAAACGTTGTATCGAGGTGATTATGGATTAATGCAGTGTTATGTACCGGAGACCCATCGTGTATATACTGTGACGTATGTGCAGAGATATATTTTCCAAATATAATGGTGAATTATTCTGAAGATAATCCAAATAAACTTGACCATTGACCCATCCACTAAAGAAATGTAGTCCAAGAACGAATTTTCCACCTATGCCACCTCAAACATTCAAAGACCACCTAGTTTGGATATGAACTTGTATGATATAGGGATTTTCGGTAAAATAGTAGTGAAAGTTGTGTTATTCACGCTTACACTTTATGAAATGTTGTTTGATCTCCAAAAAGGAGACATTATGAAATCCACCAGATCGTGGATTTGTTGTTGAGCCCATTCGCAAAATGCAACTCTACGGGCAAGATCTTTCTCCAGCAACTCTTGGTGTAACTGTACGTGGTATGGACGATATTTGTGCTTTTTTAGTATTCTTTAAACGAACCTTCGGCTAATGTTTTGTTGCTGCGACATTTCACGTTGACTACTATGAGGATTTTCTATAACGCGTGCTATAACATTCAATTAATTTTCCTCGGTAGTACCAAATTTTGCTCTTTCACGTTTTTCGTACTTTACTAAACCAGTACGGTTGAAACGATCAATTAACTTTTCTGTTTTATTTTTTATTTTTGCTATCTTCCTGCGGGATATCTGGCTTCATAAGCTCTTTTAGCAAGAACGCAATTCTTCGAAGATTATTTATTTAATATCCAAATCAGATCTGTTAATAATAATAATCTCAACTGAATAGTTTATTTTTTAAATGTATTTGAATTGAAACTAGCGTTGCACCAGTAGCTGTGCGGAAATATAAAGACAGAGGGCATAGTTGACGTTTAACGTTTTCGTAACGTTGGCTGGCCAACGCCACACGTGTTATATCAGTATTCATAGATTCTCGCAGAACGCGTCATCAGCTCTCACCAGATAATGGTCTGCTTGTACCTGCTACTGCTACCTGATAAAATTAAAGTTTAAATGTAGCAATGTAATAATTTAACCCCGATTTATGCGATGATAACGCAACCTTTTATTTTTAATTTGAAATATCAGCTAAAGCTAAAAAGTTAGGTATAGCGAATGGTTAACATAAATGAAAGAGGCGATAAATATCTGTCGAAAGATCATAAAAAATATATAGTATTCCATTTAAGTTTAATGAGAAAATGAAGGAGCCGGGTTTTGACTCACCTTGTATACAAAAAACTATTTTGTTAAATTCTTGCACCAGCAGAAATACAAGGCATACCCAAACCAAATAATGAGTGCGAAAAAAGTATAATTTTTTTCCAACCGGAACTAATCCTCTTAATATACCTTAGTTTAGCTGTAAAAATAATCCTAACTTTTTAAACACTCGGAAGAGATGTGGCGAACCCTATATGAGAAGGCTCGGGAAAGTAACTTCAAATACGCAAAAAAGTATAGCTTTCCATTGAAAACAATATAAGGTAGGTCTGGCACGGCGTTATGAAACACTCTCTCATGTGTAACTCATTTAGAATATGAAGCTTAAGAATACCTACACCTTTTTTTAATATTTTTTTTTTGATAATTTTTATAATGTCGGATATATTGAACTTCCCCACACTAATCTGCCACCCTGTATATAATATTAACATAGCTGATCTATAATTCTATTACTACGAAAATAGCGAATAATAAAAAATATGGAAAAGCACGCTTCCACTAAAAATATACGAACGAATAGCATGAAAATCAATCCAACCATGCCGACTTCACAAAAGTCGTGGAAATGGCAACATTTATTTAACATACGTGACGGGTGCTGGGATGTTGGCGCGTGACTACATTATAAATTCGGTCAGGGTAAACAATAAAATGCAATAAAACGAGATTGCAGCTGTGTGGATATTAAAAGTAGGTACGTGGATCAATATTTCGTTTGTTGGAAATATTATAAGCCTTATCTTGGTTGGGTATCTTAAAAACGTAGTAGAAGAAACAAAGGCGAATCGTGTCAGAAACTCGATATCCGAGTAGTTGGCTGGCATATACGAACATTTATGAATCAGAATTCTAGAAAATTTCCAGAAATATATTCATAATTATTTACCAGAAGTAATTTTTTTTCTGTAATTTCATTCTAAAATTAAAGCTAAACACTATTTTACCACGATACCGAAAGCATCAAATCAAACTTAATTGTGTTTACAAAATATCCCGCCGCAAAAATGTCAAACAACTTCGATGCGCTTTAAATTTCCACGAGAAAGTGTGTTCTTCTAAAACGAACCGTTCTGCTTCCCGTATAGACACGGAAAAATTGATGATAAACAACACGCCCGTATAGTGTCAGCTGAAAAATTCTAAAGCCGTAAACGCTAGCCTTAAAATAACTATAGTGTAAATTGTGTTGTTTACATTTCTCACGCACGTTGCGGACTGAATAACAGTTTATATTATGTTGGTATGCACTGCCGCCGTGGGGAAGTGCATAAGATTTTTATGAGAAAACCGCTTGTGTTTACTGTTACGCTGTGGTTATTATGTACGTCATGTATTTGATTTTATTGTGGGTATACATTATATTGTGTATAATATTTTATAAACATGTTGGCGTTTACAATGAAATATTATTGGAATACATGGGAGACGGAGTTATGGTTGCTGTATGCATAGGTATATTCACCGTGGCTTCGATTTCCCAACGGCAAACGGCTAAAATTATTTTAATAAAGAATCTGTAGTGGGCAAGTAACCCATGCAAACCATAAGTGCTAAATATGTTCTTAATTTTGCTTATGACGATAGTAAACTACACCTACTAGAAATTTGAGGAAAATGTTTTTTTTTTAATGTACACCAGAAAGTATTATTTTGGTAGTCAATATAAATGCAGACCAAGGTCCTTTGGATATGTACTCGTAACACAATAACTACCGTAATACTGTAATAGTTTTCATAAGAAAACCTTGAAACTCTTTGAAGTTTAAAGAACGAAATAAATATAGAAAATGGAAAAGGTAACACGCGCTATTGCAAACTAACATTAAATCAACACAACATTACTATTTTTAGATACATTTTGATTGACTTGGTAAATAAATTAATTGCCTTACACAAATCTTGGAGATCTATAGGATCTATAAATAACGTGGTTGATGCCAAGGTTGTCTCTTTATACCCCTTTACAAATAAGACGTGTATTAAAATAACATCATAACGGATAATTTATACAACACTTACAATTTCATCCTTGCTGCTTTACTTATTTATATACTTCTCCAAGTGTGTGTAATCTACTTCATTACTTGTTGGTTCAAATTGCAGATAAGTCAACTTTTGATTTGAAGCGATGCTCTTTAGTATTTGCTGACGTAAACTAAAGAAAAATAATAACTTAGGAGTTCTATTTAATATTTGTTTCTGTTGAAATATTGTTATAATTTTATGTTATAGTAAAAATAAAGCAATTAGAAATTTCCAATTTGGTTTCTATCATAAATAATGAAATCTTCACCCAAAACCGTTCATAATGCACAAAATACTAAACGTTTAAAGTTTATTTATACCAAGCGCAAATATAAAAATATAAATAGTAGTTTTCGTCAAATAAAATGTTGAAACAACGACGCCAAAACACATACATCAATTATTGGTACCCGATTAAACACACATCCACTGGTACCGAGACGCCCATAACTCGGGTCATGAGTTTAGACTTACTAAGGTATGCAAACCTCCCATCCTCTCCTTGCAGAGGGAGATTGTATATGCCATGACAATGACCCTTGTTTTCCCTGAAAACACCAACCCGTAAGAGTCAACTAATTGGAAGGAAGTTCAGGCCTTTAAAGTAGGTCAGAATATTTCTGAATGAGGTCTTTTTCAGATCTTCTAGGGTAAGGCCAATCTTCCCAAAGATGTCATAACTGATTATCGTTGTGGCGAGACAGTGGCAGAAGATGTGATCAACTGTGTCTTAGTCCCCCAAACACAGCCGGCATTCAGTCTCTTCAGAGAGTTCGATTCTGTGTAAGTGATTTCCGAGTTTGCAGTGACCTGTAAAGACAGAAACTACCACTTTGACAATTTTACGGTCAAATTCAAGTGGTTCCTTGATTGTGACATGGTTAGATGAACTGCAATGGATAATTATGTCAGTGTTGGAGCACTTTCCGATTTGGCCGTACATTGATTTACTGTTTAGCCACCGCAGGTGCTGTGTCAATGGCATGTTATAGTCCTGGGAAATGCTCCGCGGCATTCTTTTTTGCAAAAGTACCTGCTTCTTCATTGCTATGAATGGGTGAGTATCCAGATTAGGGATGGATTATTAGCCACCCGCACTGTATTTAGGGTGTTTTTACAGCTCTAGATCCGCCTCGAGTTACATTTATGCGCCTCCAGTGCTTTCAGCACCGCTGAAATTTTTTATTGATTTGTGTCTGATGTTTTTATCCAAAATCTCTCTAGCGCACAACTCAATAGCATAAATGTCAGTCTGGAAAATTGTTGTATGTTATCTACATCTCTCTAAGATGGTCAGCAGCCGAGCTGAAGTTCTACCCAATTCAATTCCAATCATGGTGTGTATTACACAGATAGATAGAAATAGGATCCCTGCAACGCATTTGGACTCGTTCAACTTCAGTCTCCATCCAGAGGCCCAGCGAACGAGGTGGTTTGTGACCCCCTGAAGGCGACCACAAGCCATTCTCTCGCACCTGGTTATCGCGTATATGACGATGTCATCAGCGTATATAGCGAGGTGCGTGCGAGGCTCCCGAGGGAGGTCTGTCAGAAAGAGCAGGAAGGGACGTGGCCTCAATAACGATCCCTGCGGTACTCCGGCGAGGATATATCGCGAGAGCCGGAACGGACTCCGGCAGTCCTAACGCAGAAAGATCTGCGCTCAAGGTAGGAGTAAAATAAGCTGTTCTAAAGATGTCATCATACAAGTCGTCCACATTCTTTACCCAGTGAACCAATGGTGCCCCCTGCAGAATATTCGCCCTGGGAGTCGGCAACGAAAATGTGGTCAAACCTCTTGATGCAGCTCTAGGGACTAAGAAGTTAAAGCTTGCAATAAGACCCGGTGCGTCGATACGATTTTTAACTATATTGGCAATAAATAAAGCACTCCTTCGCTATCGTCGCGCTTCTATAATTGCATACCATGTCTGTTTAGAAGTTCGCTATAGTCTATAGGTACTTCGCTCAGGATACACACCATCCAACTTATAATTAAGATATTTTAGGAATTTACGTTGCATACGTTCTATTTGATTTATGGAGTTATCATAGAGAGGATACCAGATGATAGATCATACTCCAGCTTACTGATAACATATGCAGAAACTAACGATATAATGGCCGCCATGTTGTGAATATCTCGAGCGGTTCTCATCACGAAACCCAGCAATTGATATACTGTGTTCGAAATGTTTCTAGATGTTTAGAAAAGGTAAGCGTTACATTTAATGTCACCCCGAGATGACATTTTTAACAGTGCGGCATTATCAATTACGTTGAGCGTAAGTTGTTCAAACTTCTTGTATATGAGACAAAGCAGCACTTAATGGCGTTCAAAGTTAATTTATTATAGTAAACATATTAGCTTTGTTCCATTATGCACGGAAACTGTCAGATGGACGTCAGAGGCATGCGCATTGAGTAAATACCTTGCAATAAACACCTTTATTTCTAACAAATTAAGTAATGCGCATGCGTCTGACGTCCATCTGACAGTTCGCGAATTCAGATGGAACAAAGCTATTATCTGTTGTTTAAAGTATAGTATACGTATAGGTACCTTAATGTCTTTAATACAGCGCTTACGCTAATGACACTCTAAAGAAAACGTTTAACAAAAACAGTATGACATGAAATGTTTTAATAACACTCTTTACAAGCAATCTATTTCAACTTTCCTGTGACAAAGTAGTTAACCTTAATTTTTGTATACATTTGTTAGTTGCACTCTAGTGTTTGGGCGCGTAAATGCAGTGAGTTAGTGAAATATAAATATGTACGAAATCTCAGAGGGTCCTCCTATATCAAAAGAATTTTAAGTACAATATAAGTTAAATAGAACAAAGGCATACCACAGATGTATACTATGCATCAGAAATACCTTCGCGTATTTTGTTTACATGCCGTTTATCTCAAATCTAGTGTAAATAGAGGTGAGGAAATGTAATCCGTAATCATTGTTTGATGTGCCTGTATTTGACAAACAATGCAATATTTGCATAATTGGGTTCTATCAGAGATGTGTCTAGTGCAAGCTGAGATTGAAACATTTATTCAAATTTATTTGCATAGATGGAGCATCTAGAAAGATACAACGCCTTAGCAAGCTTTTATTGAAAAATCGAATTATTTTTCTGATTGCAGATACAGCAATACAGTTGCGTAAAGGTTAGTATTCGATATTTTGATAAGTAACAACTTTTAAAGAAGCGCCCAACGCTTATTTAATTACTCTATCTAATTCTGTAATATAACAGTGGTCAATTATATTTACCACAAACATTCCAAACTACATTATGTGTCGTATAATAAATTAATGTTCGCGTCATAAACGTTGAATAACCATTCATAATGCCCAAATATAAACTGATAATCATGGTTTGTAGCTAATGCGTGTAATAAGCAGTTAAATATTCTTTGTATTAAACGTTGAAATACAAATTGTTTACCTACAAGTTATTGATGTATGATAAAGTATAGTTTGTATATATATTCTGACGTTTAGTATGAGTACAGGTTCTTAACCACTATGAAATGTATAATAATTATTTTGTGCATTAGTAATGGTTACTCAATGTTTACAGAACGGACATTATATATTGTGGCACTAAGCATAGAGCTATAATATGCTAAGCGTATTAATTTTCAGACATAAATCGTTCCGTTTTCTCTGAATACAAGAAAAAAGTAAAATCGGATCACGGATCATTTTGTTTTAATGAAGAATTTGGCTGCTCACAGCAATCTGCGTTCAAGAGCTCATCTTCCTAACTTTAGGTATATCTTGGAATGCGCTAATGTATTCACATTAAAATTGGTGGCATTTTGTTTAGAAGAGGTTTTTGAGTAGTTTTATATTCATATGTTACATTAAATTCAGACTTACCTAATCCTTTTTTGTGACAAATCGAAAATCTTTTCGGTTTCCATGTACTGAACATCAAAGTGTCTGATTCTTATATTACTTACTTCTTCCAATTGATCTGCCAATTTCAAAAATTAATTTAAAACACTACGTGTTCTTTCAAAAAAATACCGGCCTTAAACCGTTCAATTCAGGAAGAATTCTAGTGCAAAAAAAAACATTACAGAAAAACAATCTTTTGAACGCCAAAGTATCCCCCAATAATCCAAGACCACTAGTCATGTGTATTTGCCAATCCCTGATAGATCCTTTTTAATTTCCATATTGTACTTCATTACAGCTTAATGATATTGGTCTCAAGTACCAAATGTTTTAGTCCGAGTGAATAAGGTTTGAATTCCTTTTCAACGAAGGCTGAGATTATAGTTCCATCTTGGTGGAACTATGTTATTTCTTTTCATCCTTGATGGACAATTCTTGTGATATGGAGAGACTACTAGGGCTTTATGGATCTGTTCCTTCACTATTTCTGTTTGATCACAGCGAGAAAAGAAATTTTATAGAAGTACGAATTGAACAAAGATGTTCTTCTGAATCTGAATGTGAGTTGAATTCTTATAGGGAAATATTCTTATAAGTTTGAGTTACTAGGATAAAAGAAAGAGTTGAGTTTTAAAACAATTAATGAGTTGACAGGTGGCATAATATAGTTTTTCAGAAAAGCGAGAACTATATAATATGAATAAACATATGCTCTATATTGCTCTTTATTCCTTATGGTGTCTGATCGGTAGGCATGTTCAAATACATAAATATGAAAACATTTGTAGCAATTAATAATTGCCAGGTTGAATTGCACAATGAGATTACCATTTTTGTTGAAAGTGTTAAAAATAATGGTCAGGGAAATGTGCACATAATAGGCATGTTAAAATCTTGTTACGATACACAGACTGTGTTTCCTACTCCTGTTTTAATAATATTATATCACAAAAAAGTAATATTTTATAAGTTGGGTTAATAATAATAATACTTTATTGCCATGATTCAATGAAGATTGACATTGTCAGTACCAAAACGATACTTGATAAAATATAAATGCAAAATACAAGTGAGCCTAATACATAGGGCACGACTCTTCACGAAATTTCATAAATAAAGAAACTCGCCAATGGCGGAAAACCAAGGGCTCCAAACAAAGGTCGACACGAAACCAACGAATTATAAATAATATCTTTACACCTGTAGTGTGGTGATCTAACGGCATATAACACTGAGCATAGTTGATGCTGAGTGAGTCCTACAGTGTTATTCAAATCTTAGCCCTCGATCAACAAATAACTCCAGAAAGTTCACAACTTCACTGTCAAGTATGCTTTTACCGCCAGAGGGTCCATATATGCTTGACGCATTGCCATGAGTTGTCGAAGTAAACTGTAGTAACCCATCTTGGTAGTGCTCAACATGAGGCCATTCAAGGAACTCCATTCTATCAATTTGTCCACGATAATACCACACAATGCTGATGCCTCTGACACCAATAACCCTATCATGACACAACTGGTATTACCAGCATACTAAGCCAATAGAGAATAACCAATATAGCATTGCCTGAAGAAGATCATTTACAGATACTAAAAACTAAGATAGTCCTCAAACTGATCCCTGCGGAACACCTCGAGTTACTTGAAGCAACGATGACGCTTTGGTTCCGGCATCGTTTGTCAAGTACACCGCCATTAATGATTTTATATTAACAACAATCGATTTTAAGGTTGACGAGTTACCGTTATAGCAGCAGTAATATTATCATATTATTTATTTATTTATTTATTTATTATTATTATAAACCCTACAGAGTGAATCCAATTACAGGGTTATTTTACAATATTAGATTAAATTAAGTACATTAAGTAACGATACGTGATTAATGAATTTAAATGTAAATGAATATACAGACAAAAGCAATACTTATATATTATATCCAGTAGTATTCAACAACTAACTTGTTAACTACTTATAATTGATTAGAAAATGCAGAAAAAATAAAAATTAAGAATTCACAGTAAACATTCTCTAGCTATTATTATTATAGTTATTATTAAATATATCAAGGGCATAATTGAAGGAATTGTACGTGCGACACAACGAAAAAAGTGGAGAACTAAGTAAATAATTAGTAGACGGCGTCCTATAGGCAAAAGTTACCGAACTACGCGAGTTAAAACGTGGAACATATAAATTTATTCTTCTTAAAAAACTAGGATTGTCAATTAAGCCATGAACAAGTTTAAATAGATAATTCAGTGAAATCAGTTTTCTCCTATTACTAAGAGTACTAAAATTGAATTCTTCAATCAATACATTAGAAGAAATGTTGTAGTTGGGATACACCCCATATCTATTAAAGTATAAATATCGCAAAAACTTTCTCTGCACTGCCTCAATCATGTTTATGTACTTGTTATAATTAGGTGCCCACACGATACAAGCATATTCAAGTTTGCTACGGACTAAGGATATGTACAATTGCACAAGAGCATCTGTTTCACGGAAATCTCTACATGTACGAATAATGAAACCAAGCAACTTATGAGACTCTGCGCAAACCTTGACAATGTGTTCATTAAACCGTAGCTGTGAGTCAAAAATCACACCGAGATCTTTAATGTGATCTACTCTCTCAATAATCGTGCCACTGATATTATATTCATACAGAATTACATTACTCTTACGTGTGAAAGTCATAGTTTTACATTTTTCAATATTGAGAGAAAGACCATTACTAGAGCACCATTCATTAAGCTTCGTGACATTACACTGCAATGTATGACAATCCTCAATACCATCAACTACAGAAAAAAGTTTAAGGTCATCCGCATACAGTTCATATTCGACATCGAAATGATCGCATACATCATTTATAAAAATCACGAATAAAAGAGGGCCAAGGTTTGATCCCTGAGGAACTCCACTGCACGCGGTATAAACACTAGATGCAACCCCTGCATACTCAACATACAGCTGACGATCGGTCAAGTAGTTTTTTATTAAAGCTAATAAACTTGAGTCAAATCCAAAAGTTTCTAATTTGGAGACAATGATATTATGTTGAACGCGATCGAAAGCTTTACTAATATCGGTATATATCACATCTACCTGCTTTCTGTTATTCATACTTTCAGCTGTATATTGAGTGAAATTGCACAAATTAGTAACAGTAGAGCGCCCTTTAACAAATCCATGCTGATTTTGATTAATAAGCGGGTAAATATGCCACGAGATTGAATCACAAATAATGATTTCAAAAATTTTTGAAAAGTTACACAGCAAAGCTATAGGTCGATAATTATTGATCATATTTTTTGCACCAGATTTAAAAACAGGCACAATTTTTGTTCTTTTCCATATATCGGGAAACACGCTCTGTGATAAAATAGCACAGTATAAAGTTTTTAATGGTACGAGGAAGCATGATATACAATCCTTCACTAAAAATGATGGTATACAGTCAGGGCCCATAGTGAGGTTCCCTTTCAATTTGCGCACAGCACGGTGAATTTCATCTTCCGAGACTGCATTAATACGCAAAAGATTAGTGTTTGTGGTTTCACTAGAGGTACACCCGGAGTCCAGACATTGACGAAAATACACACTACTAAAATAATTTGCAAAACTATTTACTATATCTACCGAGGTTGATAAAGACGTGTTATTATGTACCATGCTACTCGGTATTCCTGCACACCCTTTTTTATTTTTAACAAATGACCAGAATTTCTTTGGATCATTCTTTACACTATTCTGTACACCAGCTATATAGCCCAAATAAGCCGTCCTTATTTTACGCTTAATATTTGTTCGCAATATATGAATCCGGCGTTTGTAATAATAATTTCCAAATCTTCGATAGAGCTTTAAATAGTGATATTTACGCTTAATATCTTTTTTAATATCATAAGTGAACCACACAGGAAAAAATCTTTTCTTAGTAACCCTTTTGCTTGGTACATACTCATCTATCACCGAAAAAATCTTATAATAGAAAATGTCAGATATTTCATTAACTGAGAGAGATTTTGCGTACATTTCCAAATCGTCCCAATTAATATCAGATAAAGCTTGATATAACGCCGGATAATTTACATTACGAAAATCATAACGCAAGTGAGAATCATTTCGGGAATTAATTCTTTGACAATTATCAATTGTAAATTTACAAAACAATGCAGGATGATGCGGGTCCTCCGATACCAGTGGAACCAAATCATGGTGAACAATACAGGAAAGCTGTTCAGTAGACAAGACCAAATCGAGTAGGCGATCATTCAAATTTAAAATATTATTATGTTGAGACAGGCCATTATAATTTATAAAGTTTTCTAATGAAGTACACAAATTGTCTCTTAGGCCTGTGACAGTATACTGACGATAACTCGGGATATTAAAATCACCAACTACTACAATATGTTCATGGTTATGACAAAACTGATCACAAAAATCATAGATAATTTGGTAGTTCTCCAAACTAAGAGCAGGCGGGAAATACATGGCAATAACATAAATTACATTAAAATTAATCTTAATTTTAACAATAAGCATATCTACGTTATAAACAGGCGACACAACATCTACATTACATACAAAGTGGAGTACAATACAGAGCGCTTTGAAACTTTGTGGACAAAGAAATTGCCAGTACCGCATACAATATTAAAAATTTGAACAATGTAATAGAATATTTCGTTAAATCTCTCATATTCCTATATATCTTATTGTTTATCAAGTTTTAAGTTGTCTATCTTGCTAATTTTACTATAAGTGCCAAACAAGGATTTGAACTCCTTTATCAGTACCGGTTGTATTGATCTTTTTCGTCGAATACTACCCACGGAGATTCCTTTTAATATATTTCTATTTGCCGTGTCCAAAATTAGCACTGAGTATGGAGACACTACCTATAATTTACAACGTATTACGTCTTTTCAATTTTTGAGATGATTTTGGGAATTTTCCCAATTATTGTAAACGGTCACATCCGAAACATTACCAACATTTTTAATTACTGTCCTTGACCGAGATGTCAGCTTTAATTGGAAATTGTGCACTAGTCTCATTAAAGAAAACGGTTTTAAGGCAGAATGCCACAGAAGTTACTCCAGAAGCAAAGGGTTGAAAAACTTCCTGTCAAGTTACAACAGACGACACCTAATTTTGGTTTTAATTTTATTAGCACCGACTCGGCGACATGACGTGACAAATTTCATTAGCGCGCTTTAACATTTGCATTTTTTAATAGCTAGCGGCCATTTTTACGCAGCTGTGGCAGCAGTTAGGACGCCACATATTGCGGGGTAGACCGCAGTACGCCACAATGTAGGGTTACCGCGCTGTATACGAAACAAAGTTCTTTAGACAAGGGGTTGTACAGTGTGATGGTGGCCAAAAACCTGACAGTGTGTGCGAATTTCCCAGTTTTGCGGGTGGATAAAGATAAACTTTTGACCGAGCTATATTAGGCTTTGTAAAAGATGAATCTACTATTGTAGTATTTGGAACAGAAGTTTATATGGCTAACATGCAAAGCTTTCTGTGTTGAGGTTATTATGACTTTTGAATACATACTGCTGTGGTCTGGCAACCCGGTTTGCGTAAATTTAGTTTCTTTTTCTTATTTATTCCGATAAGCGTTTGTCAATGTTGCGAGAAATTTCAAATTGTTTTATTTTATGTAAGAGAGTTAATGTTTTGGATTGTTTAATTTGTTTATTTGATTGTTCAGTTGTTTATATATTAATTTCATTCAGTTGTACATTTTGCTTTCACTTGTATTATATATATTTTTATGTTTTGCGAGTCGTCTGTTTGCGGACAGATTTTTGTGCGTTGTTTCGCACGCAGCCGTAGAATTTTATACTTATACGATTGTTTTAACCGTGTAAGATCAGTTCCCTGATAACACGTATAAGTAGATATATAAAAATTGTATTTCATTTCTGCCATTTTGAGATTTTTGCTTTCAAGCATTGAATTCACGTTTTTGAATTTATATCGTTCATCAAGGAACTCATTTGATAATAATTGATATTGTATTTTTGTGTACACAATTTAGATATAAGATCTTTTATTATTTTTACGTGCAGGAAGATATTTTAAGTTTACAGAGTTAAATTTTTTGTTCGTTGTTAATTTTTCTGATTTGTAATTATTTGTTAATCACCTCAGGTTGGGTGAACAAAAGCATTGTGCTTGCTTTTATTTTTCATTTATATAAATTACTTGAATTTTTTACGTTTAATTTAGTTGTTTTAAATATTGAGACCACGTGGATTAAATTGAAGAAAAATTATTATCTTCCTGAATGATTTTTTTTTGTCTTTTGCCTTGTTAAAGGATTTTGAATTGTCCTTTTGTAATTTAAAGCCAGCAGTTTTATTTCGACCAGGATCATATGTCCAAGGTTTTTTTTTCTGCAAAGTTTGTAATTAATATTTTTTTTTCTTTTTTTTTAAATTAATAAAAGCATTGAATTTTTAACTCATTCATAATTCTGTTCTTTTATTTTTTTATCAAACCTTTTAAATTTCTGGAAAATAAATGAGAGTCAGTTTTCTTTTCACCCACAATTTTTTTTTTTTGAAACCCTGAGATTAATTGTTCTTTTGCGCCTTATAAAATTATTTTTCATGTTAACAAAGAGTTTTATGAATAATGTTCGAACACGTCAATTTTTATTTTCAAAGGTACGCCTTCTGAATGATATTTGCGCCACAAAGTACATGATCTTTTTTGAATTGAACATCCTATATATATGTTTTATTGTTGAAGTGTCCTTAATGGCTACTTCGCGTGAACTTGTTGCTGGATTCTGTGCAACACTTGATAAAGTATCTACTTTCACATCGTCTTCCAGAAAATGGAGTTTTCTTTTTATCGAACGGACAGGTTCAAGTCCTCTAAACTGTGAAGGAATTTTGGAAACAGTTCCTTGCGAAATATTGGGTACTTCAGTATACTTCTGACTAAAGATATCAGCAACTTTCCCTTGACTTCCACACCTATCACTGTAAACGTTCATCATCACAATTTCTATACGATGGGTTTCTGTTAAATATAGTATTGTTTATTAAGGAATTGTCCTTCGAAAAAAGATAATTTACTAAAATGTGTCTGTCTCTGCAGACGATAATGTCATACTGACTTTATTTTATTGTTTTGTTGCATAGGTTATTTCTATTTTGGTGCAAACGGCAATAAAGATTCGTATAGGAAATGTCTGTTTTCCAAATGCTAGATGAAAAAGTTTTACACACGTATGCAAAACTTTTTGATTAGGTACCGTTCTTTGCTGGTATGTACTGAAATTGGGCGACAAGCATTGTTGGAAAATAATTTTCCCTGTTTAAAAGTACACTGTTTTACTTTTGCACTTTTACAAAATTAATAGTCCTCTAAACAATTTCCGAATTTAACTCCCCTGAAAAAAATTATTTGTTCACTTAGCTAATAAGTGTTATAGATCGTTGAAATCAGTTCATTAACCCTCCGGTTGACGGGTGGATTCAGAATCACACCATTCGACGGGTTGGGTCTCTCAGACCCAAACTGTGTTTTATTTCTTTCCCCTAATACATTAATATACGCTCAGTTTCAGGCATGCATTTGTTAACCTGGTCTATTTTGCACTGCTAAGAGTAAAAATAGTTGTGAAAAAAACATTAACTTGGGAGTTCCCATTAATTAAAAAAAAAGTTACATGTAATGCAAGTTTTCAAAAGAAATTATAAATTGAAAAAACGAAAAAGACACTAACAATAACATATAATTATTTGTAAAGTATATAGCTGAATAAGTGTAAAAAAATATAAAATGAGTGTACGTAAATTTGACACACAAAATATTGAATGGAAAATCTCATTAATCAAATTTGGCCGCACAGTCGGCGCAACATGGTATTGTGTGTTCCAAACAAATATAGGAACCGCAAATTTTGCACGAGTATCTTGATTTTCGGTCCGTTCAGCATTTGCACCTTCTTCGAGCAGTTGTAGTCGTCGGTCAGGGCTCTTCTGTGACTGAGACACCTCAGAATTTAGCCGCTGATAGCTTTACATTCCGTGATAGATTTGGCATATTCGCTCGTTTCATGTTTTCTATCACTAAATCTTTGCCCAAATTTTCCAAAAATAGTCGTCTGCTTTTTTAAAATTCTCCATCTGGATTGTTCGTTTTATTTATTATGAATGCGTTGATTGCTCCTACGTTGAGCATGCCGAAAAAAAAACAGCTTGTGTTTCGGGTTACAAGATGAAACCAACCTGTCCGCTACATCAACACCGCTTTTTGTGAATTTGTTAGTAACTCTGGTTTTTTATTATCACCAGTATTCTCGTCCATTTTATCATCGTAGTGCATTGACGATAGAAGTAATACAGTCTTTGCCTTTTTTGGCACATATGAAGTAAGTGTCATATCGGCATGGAATGCAAAAAGTGAAGACTTTACAGGTCTATCTTTAACATTTTTAACTACGGCAAAGACTTTCGACTGGATTGTATTGTGCTAACCACAGTTAGGCGGTGATCATGCAACAAAGCACTTACAGCTTCCACGCCAGTAAACCATCGATCCATGGTAACATTCCTTCCAGAGATGTGGTTCGTCATTCCGAGAATGATAGCTGTTACAGAATTGTCTATCTGAAAGGGACATTCAGGTTGGCTTCCAGCATAGATCTCCAAATGCTACTTGTAAAATGTTTTTGCATCCACTGTAGAAAATACTTTGATCCCGTATTTGTATGCAAAAGATTCTGCGTGAATACTTAGAAACCGGTGGAAGGCCCTAAGAATGTTTTATGCTTAAAAACGACACAAAATTAGTCTCTTTACGAAATCCAAAAAAATAAATTGTAGGAAAAAAACGAATACACAGGTTGGGTCTGACAGGCCCAAAGCCCTTCTGGCAGCCAAACGACAGATGATGAAATTAAGACAAATTAAGGGAAACATGTCTTTATTAAAGTTAGGAAGGTACCAAAGAGCTGAAGAAATTAAAAAAATTATTTTAAAAAACACAACAAAAAAAAAAGATTTGCCTGGGCCTCACAGACCCAGCCCGTGAACCGGAGTCAACAAGGAGGGTTAAGGAGACTGCAAACATAAAAAAATTAAAGATTATCTATTTCGTGCTACACTTATAGGAATCGGCCTATATATTTCAAATTTCATTCGGAAGGCGTACCTTTAAAATGAAAAATCGACGTGTTCGAGAATTTTTCATAAAACTCTAGGATAACATGAAAAATAATTTTGTTCCGTAAGTGGTTGCCACACTGTATATAAAGAAACACATAAGCGATTTCAATTACACGTGTGTAAGTATTTTGGATATAAAATCTTGGTAGTTTGTATACATACTTTATACATGCTGGGGTGCGTTCAGATTTCTACGCCGTGACGTCAGTTTGACGTAAATAGGCAGTAGCTGCCAATCACAAGTTGTCGTTTCGCAATTTTGACGTCAGGACGTGGTCAAGACAACGCTCAGCGTTAAATCTGAACGGACCGGACCCCTGCTTTAATATTAATATCTAATATATAAGGATGACGTAATATCTAGAGGAAATAAAACTATCAGTACGTGTTTTCAGAAACAAATATCAATTAAAGCTCAGATTTTGGGTGCGTTTCAAAACAAAATTAGTTAAATTGTTTCCGCATAAATAACGTACTATATACAACAAAAAAAGATTAATTTTATTCAGTATTTATAGGTTTACACAAACTTAAAACGAAATGCTTAAAATTAGATTTTGCATAAAGGCAGTAAACAAATCTCTCTTAGATGTGGCCTTTAAATATCAAATAAAAATCTTCTATAAATAAATCCATAATAAATTGTTTACTATAACTTATAAAGCAAATTGTCCAGCAACTGCCTTTCGCACATAGGTCAACAAATCCTTTGATCCAGTATCTAAAATATTTTTGTATACTCGCCACATTGCATTATGGGACAGATTCTCAAAAGCGTCTCAAAAGAGTAAAAATTTAAATATTAACACAGGTTATAAAATAAACATATCCCATTAGATAATAAATTTAGTTATTATGTCCAGTACGAAACATCTGACTTTTACGTTAGGATAAAAAGTTAGAGAGCCACAAAGTGGACGGATTTGGGAGCCGCAAAAACAATAGTGTGCTCAGGAATTTACGCTTAGTAGGTTCCGAAAACATCGCAAATGATATGTAGTTCAAAATATACTTTTTAATGTAATCATTATATTTTAAATAACTGACTTGGTTAATGCACAAATAATGAATGAATGAAGGTATATTCAATTTAACAATATTCAATCTTTCAGCTAAGGCTTTAATTATTATCAGTCCTTCTCCCTTTGGGCTTTTCTTTAATGCAAACGGTAGGTGATAATGTTTTGTACGATATGGCAAAAAGACACTTGCACATTTTGCGCGTAAGCTCAAAAACAATTTTACAATTTTTTTTAATTTTAAAAAAATAAAATTAAATTTTTAGGAAAGAACTACGTTTTAAAATTTTTAGGAAAAATATCCAAGGACACATAGAAAAACATCAGATTTGAGTTATTTCTCATGATAACAATGCAAACCAAAAGCAATTTATGGGAGCCACATAGGTGGCTGTGGCTAAATGTTTAGGTTTTAAAATTTACATGAAACATACCTACTTTAAAAGAAAAAATCCGCAGATGGCTTCATCATACCTAGAATAACACGCCGATTCGAAAAATGAAAAAAAAAATACAAGGTGTTTCATTTGAAAATTAAAAGTTGGGAACGCTTCCGGTCAAATCGGAGGTAACTTTCATATTCAAAATTATAGCAAAAACTCACAACTTGATCTACTATAAGCCCTCCAAAACTTTTATCTGAAATAATAGAAAGTTACAGAGTGTATTCAGTTCCCATTGTCTTCTATACACTATTCTAATCTGAAAATTACAATTAAGCTAACAATTTACTGAAAACACAATGATTGATTGATGGTTTTATCTCCCTCTTTATCTTACACACAATATGCACATGCATGAGTGATTAAAGTCGCTTACAGCTTAAGCAAATTCAGGTAGCGGATGCGCGGTAGCAAGAGGGCGTGCTCAAATTAGTGAGACACACCGGAAGGTATGTGGATAAAGGTTATAATTCGTACGTGAGAACATACCTAGCTCCACAATCTTTGCGATTCGTACAAAAATCGTAATTCAGCTTTTATTATAATACGTATCTGCAGTACTGTACATCAGCTATAAATTCGTCTCCGCCCGCTTATTCGAGCTGATGACGTTACACGCGCGTGGAAACGGGGCTTCCGCCATCAATAAGGATATAAGCTGTATATGGTTGTACCTAATGTAATACTATAGCTGATATCAGAAGATATGGACAGTTTATATAACTTTTCAAAAGAAAAAATACAGGGTAATGGGTGGTATATAAATGGACACTCTAATTTAAGAGTTTGGCATTCGAATGTTCATTCAAGTTTCAAACTATATTTTTTTATATTTTGTATGCAGATGAATTGATATTCTAATATTTCTGATAGAATTTTATCTGTTCGCTAGTTTAAGCCCTAATAACCTGAAAAACACACAAGATGGACGATTTTTCCTTTGAAACGTTCAATTGTGTTGTGTTTATGAACTTTCCTCAGAAACACTATACTAAACGTGTCGACACAATAGTAAATTAGGGAAAAATAAAGAAAAAGTATCGACTGAATGAGAAGGTCAAATTGAAGCACAGGCTTTGGTTATAAGCCAAGCATTTTCTAGAAAACAGCATCCCTAAAATAACACTAGTTTTAAAGCCAGTAACTACCGTTCAGTATGTTGGCACTTCCTTCTACGGTCGACCTACAGGTGTACATGTATATATAACATGCATACGTTGGTTACAGACTCGGTCATCTCGGACACGTAATCCCCGTCTGAACACCACGTGACCACCACCGCGACTTGCATGTAAACCTTTTATTAATAGCGATTACCGCGGGCCGTGGATTGCCGCCTGGAATCGGATTTAACTCGCCGCATAATTGTTTGCATGTGTTTTCCGGATGAGATCTCTGGCGCGCGGCAAGCGACGACAAAGCTTATCGCCGAGTAGATGGTCCTGCTTATGTATGCACGTGTACCTAGCAGGCAATCGTATAATTGTGTATGTGTGTGTGAGTAGTGCATCCTGTGTCCACGTCTGGTTTAAAGCCGCGGGTGTTCCTTTTGTTCGGTTTTCCGTAACGAATTGAATGCGGCAATTACTGAGCGATCCCGCAACTTTACAGGTTCCTACGATCCGACGAAATTGTCTCATTAAATGTTCAGCTTTATGGCGGCTGCCAGATGGAGAATGCAATTGAAATAGTTCTTGATCTGTTAGCTTTAGTACGTTCAATTCGAATATATGCACACATAGAGGAGAGTGTCATTCTAAAGAGGGATAAGAATGGATAAGTATGAACACTAAGAAAAGTGTGTTGCAAGAAAAAATTTTAGGCCAGCACACAGAAAAATGCATTGTGAGTTCAAAACAAAATATTGTTTTAACACAATTTTCTTATAGAGAATATGAAATAATTTTGTAGTAAGTAAACCCTTTACCACTAAGAAAATTTAATTCAAGAAAACTTTTGTTTCGAAAAATTTTCTTAACTAGAAAATGTATTTCCTTAGTAAATAGAGAATGCAGCTTATTGTACATGCGCAGCAATACGTGGGATTTATTTAATATAATAAATAAATGTTAAAACCGGTTGGAGTGCAGCGGCAAAACGCTGTTATCTGCGTTGTCAGTCGATGGTGTGATTGTTTTTTACCTTAATGAATTTCGTTTAGGGAAGTTGTTTAATGGAATCTCATTAGTTTTACATGTATCAATGCACTAATATCTAATTACATGGCAAAAAGATTGGTAAACATATGTAACGAAAATCTACCTAATAATATTAATGATGAAGTAGGTAAGTAAGCTGCTACCCCGAAAATGATATAAACGAATTAATTCCTATATATGGGATAATAAAAATATTTCTTAGCAATATAATATTTACATGCAATTGTGCAAGATAAGTTAGAACATAGCAATAAAGCAAACAGATAGCTTATACAGGGTGGCATAGAACAAACTACAATGCATAGCAACATGTGATAGAGTACCACGAAATAACAAAAAAAGTTCCTATATAAGTTAAAAGACTTTTAATAAACAAAACAACATTCAAAAATATACGATACATATTAGTTCTGCATAAGGTGTTCAAATTGGTGACCTTGTTCCCGAGTACACATTTCTTTCTAATCTTCGTGTTAATGACTGACGGCATTTTTGAAATACGTTAGAATTATTAAGAAATCTGTCAGTAGACTTCACAATTCTGTTCCATAATTGTTTTTCACTATTTAGTTCTGCGGCATGCACTTCACTTTTCATAAATCACCAAAATGAAAAATCGAGGGGATCAAGGTCGGGACTACGAGTTGGCCATGGTATAGATCCCCCACGACCAATCCACCTATTGCCAAATTTCCTTTGCAGAAATTCCCTTACTCTCTTAGAATAGTGAGCTGGCGCGCCGTCATGCATGTAGTACACTCTTCTTAGAGTGTACTACTTCTTCTTATAATATTCAATGGAACATCTTCTAATAAAGTATTCAGTTCATTTTCCAAAAAATTTCTATAGAGTTCGCCTGCCAATCGTCTGGGCATTCGAAATGGACAAGTTAGATAATTGTCTATTATACCTGCCCACACATTAATGGAAAACCCATACTGGTGATTTCGTATTACGTTCTGATGAGAGTTTTCCTTGCTCTAATAATGCATATTGTGAATATTCAAAATGCCATCGCGACTAAAACCTGCTTCATCGATAAACAAAATTAATGACAGAAAGTTTTGCCTTTTATTTTGCAACCACTCGCAACATTATAAACGCGGTAGGAAATCCTGTTCCAATGGTGATGGATTTTTTGGAAAATAAATGGATGAAGAAGTTGTTGTTTGAGGACTTCCATAACAGATTCACGATTGACATTCGATACAGTTGCTATTATTGTTCTGATGCTTATTCTAGGATTGTCTTCTACTATTTGCAAAGTAGCTTCTTCATTTGGAACAGTACGACGAGTTCTGTTAACCCGAGAATCAAATTTTGGTTTTTTAAAGCAACCATCTCTTCCCAAACGCCTATGTTTCGAACTTGCCTTAATGGGTATCTCTCTCGATAAATCCGTGTGAGCTTCGGAAGAATTTGAACGAGCTTCGCCGTAACACATGATCATGTCCCTGTATTTTACGAAAGTATAGTGCACCATTTTGAAATAAAACTTTCAAGAATGTTAATATTGGTTTGACATTTACCAAATATTTTGTTTCATGAAATCACAGCCTACCTTAAAATATTTTTTATTGCCTAGGTAATACTAAAATACAAGAACAATATAAAAAACAGTTTGTAACTTGAAAACAAAAAGCAATCGGACATAAGTGTATTGGAACTTTTTTTATTATTTTTCGTTGCTCTATCTCGTGGTGCTATGCATTGTAGTTTTTTTCTATGTCACCTTGTACACAAGATCAGGCAGGGACATACGTACACGACTCAAGAAAAGATGAGGGCCACCAACATTAAAAGCAACCCAGCGCTTTACTTAAATCATAAATTAGAAAAGCTTGTAATGAGGGATTTCTAAGCGGTTATTCATTTAACGCATTGTAGACTAGTTAGTTACGTTGAAAGGACTCCTGAATTTGGATCGATTGTAAGTATTTTGGTAGTTGTGATCTTTAAAGGAACTCTATTCTAAATCATTGTAAGTACATACATGTTGTAATGAAGACTCTTACATTGCTGTGCAATAAACTATGTTGGTTCTTTTACTGAGACATTGTTATTTTTATAAACATAATAGACCAACTAAAGGTAACGGAAAAAAACTGGATAATTTGTACATGCACAAGGAAGTAAGCCTTACATGTGCATCTAGTACTACTTTTATGCATCTAAACAATATATAACAACATATTTTTCTCTACGTAAAAAGAAAGGTTATTATCTGGTAATAAGCGAGTTAAATTGAATGAAAATCATAAAGACAAATGGCAAAATTTGACAATATATTTATATGTTGTTCTGCGTCCCTAACATTGAAGAAAAAAAGTAAGAAGCATATAAATTTATAGTGTGTTAAATAAAGTAAGATACAGAAAGAAGTGACCATTTGTCATTTTATATTATTATATTAAATTTATAACGTTGAAGGAATATTTGTAATTTATTGCCATAAATCCATTGCTCTGGATTTAAGGCAACGAATAACATAGAGCGCTTTTAACCTACTTTAAATAAAGGCTCGCCGATTTCAGAAAATACAGATAAAAGCACCATTCGAGCGTGAATAAATCGTATTTGAACTTCCCCACCAACTTTTGAATTAATCTATTGAATTAAAATGCGAATATAATACATCAACGTATCAATCGAGCCATTTTTTATCCCTCCTTCTGTCCGCTGCTTTCGTCTGTACATTAAGAGTATTTGAATTGGAAATCGAGCGTGAATTATGTAAATTTCTGGCGGAAAGGAGATAATAGATACGTAGCCATCGACTGGCAACGTTTCGCTCCAGCGGACGAATTGAGACTGCAAATGAGATGAGTCGAAATTCGGGATCCGAATGCGCATTTTCAATTTCTGGGATAAATGACTGAACCGCGGATTTAGTACCAAGCTAAATTGTTGACGACGTCGATTCTATTGCATTTTCAAGTACTCATATGCGAATTTTTCCGCTTTCAAGGAGTATTTCACTCCTATGGGATTAATTTTTCATGGTAAATTGAACTGAAAACGAATTGGTTCGGTTTGAGCCTGATTGGAGTTTTAAATCAGCATTTTATCTGGAAAGAAAGGCGCATTCGAATCCATTCACTTCAAATTGTACGTCACGTCCGATTATAGATGAAAGAACCTGCAAATTCCAAACAAAAAATCAAGAGAAACCAAATTCATTCGGGAAATTATTGGAAGATAAAACCAAGATGGAAAGTATTTCTTTCAATACATATATAAAATTTTAACCTTATATAATTTCTTAGGGATTTAACATATACTAGACCCAACGGATATAAAAATAAATATAATTTGTATAATAAAGTTGCAATAAAGATTGAATTAAATTGAGAAGGATTATAATTTTTGATTAAATTCAAAATAATATTTCATCAAAACTCTTTCCATATTCTACTGGCTACATTCATTTCAAATTCAATTTTCTACTTCCATACACCGCGCCTTAGACTAAAATCGTGTTTTTATTTCGGTCTGTTTTTACCCTAAACGCGTATTAAAAGGTCGTGCTCACTCAACAAATAACATTATCAAAGCTAATTTTCCCGTTACTCCAATCAACAAATGAATATTAATGGTGAGTCCTGATTACTTAATATATAATTCGTGTTTGTTGGACCAGAGGCAATTCTAGTGATGACCGCAGCAAATTAGCGAATTAGGGGCAACATGAATATGAATTAGTGGCCAATTTAGCATAGTTAAGCGCACATAAAAGCCAATAGAAGATTAATTAATGTTAAAACGCCCGAATATTCGGGCATGACGTATAATTTCATAGGTAAAATAACTCCAAAAACCTACGCACGTACACAGAGAAAAATCCATACAGTAAAATTAACACTTCCCTGTTTGACGAAAATTATAATAATAAATTCTAGTATTGTACGAAATTTCACAATAAGTCATTGCAATTTCTTTTACCACCGTTACAAAAAGAGCAATAAAATTGTTAGGAAGAATTGTAGGACAATCTTCTACACAATATGTTGTAATGCTTTACAGTATTTTACAACCAATAAATATAATAAATTGCGCATGATGATTTGTATGCAAAAACTTTTAAATTAAATTGTTGTTGAAATTTACTACAAGAATTTATAATATTTTACTAGATTGGTTGCAATTTTTACCACTGGGGGTAAACGTATTACTTTAATATAAGTATAAGTTATGTCAAATAAATTGTATAACGAAATTGCGTGTTTCTTGCAATAAACGCAATTTTTCAGGTCAACAATTTTGTAGGAAATTTTAATAGTTGTGCTCATCCTTATATGTTCTACAATTTATTGTACTAAACTTTACAATTATTTTAAAACTTACAACTCTTTTTTTTTTTTTTTTTTCTGTGCATAAGAGACGTATGACATGCGGATTTGTATTGCAACGCGCAGCAGTGAGATATTGAGAGCATTAGTAGAGAGCAAATCCTACCTTTCGCATAGAAAGCAAACAGTCTACATACATTCTGATGGAAAACCTATATGTTCAAAAGATATTGCTGTTACCAGGGGTGTCCCACAGGGTAGCGTCTTAGGGCCTCTCTTATTTGTCATATATTTCAATGATATCTATGCTGTCAAACATGTTGGCGATCCACTCTCGATAACTATTAATTACTTAGATATGGTATGCTGTCATTCTCAGTTGAAATATGGAAATATTGCTTGGGGCGGCAGTAGTGACTTACACCCTTTTTTCTCTTGTATTTTCTTTTTTTGACATTTTGCTGCTGTCAATTTATTGTTTATTTACAAATTGCAATAAACTGTTTATTTATTTATTTATTTATTTACTTATTTATTTATTTATTTATTTATTTATTTATTTATTTATTTATTTATTTATTTATTTATTTACGACAGTCCGCAATAAAGTAAGTTCACTGTAGGCATTTAAGTTTTTTCCTTTTTGACTTTCATGGGCAGGTTTACCCCGTGAGGCAACTCGACCTTAAGACCTATTGTGCCCCCATGATGTCTTAGCTCTCTCGACCTGGTTGTATTCGAACAAAAAGGTCCGCAAGTTGGTCGAGAGTTAATTTGCTTATACTGGGTTCGTCCAAACGAGTGACCCCTAGACAGCTCCGTCTCTCCCTGTCCACTGCCGGGCAGTCAGCAAGGAGGTGCACAGGAGTTTCTTCTGCTCTCCCACAGTTTCTACACAGGGGAGAGTCCACTCGCCCCATACGGTGCAAATGCTTATTTAATGAGCAGTGGCCGGTTAGGACTCCCGTAAGAAGTCTCAGTCTGCCCCTGCTCATAGCGACTGCCTTGCGGAGTCTTTCGTCGCTCGGATGACTACCGGGGATTTTACAGTGTCTCACGCCGACTAGTCCAATCCAATAGGAGCGGTGACTAGCAGCGAGTTGAGATCTGACAAAGGCTTTGATACCGCCATAGGAATTCCCGCACGACGGTTCTAACTGGAGCAATACAAGCAGGCAAACCATCCTAAGCAAGACCGATGAACTACCAAAAGCACATGAAGCTTAGTTGAAATCATCTTTGCACAGTAGCAGATTTTCTAAGAGTACATTGTGAATACATACAGAAAATTGGTACCAACACTGGTGGTACGCACTGCAAACCACGGAATACAATGGCAGATATCACACTTTGAAAACCAAAGATGAAGTCATACGATTACAATGATCGAGGTACCAGATTAGTACAATATACCAGGGTATTGGAATGTCTGGGATGATTTAGTAGATAAAAGAAATGGAGATTAAATAGAACAACAAAAATGAACTTCCTAGGTAAAATGCTTATAACACACGTTGCCGCATCACACTTCAAACAAACGACAGAGCTGAAATTGTTAAAATTTACATCCATCAAATTTTATAACAAACTTTCAACAAACAAAGTAAAAAGAAATTGAGTTCAGCAGCCTCCAGACAGTGAGACTGGGATTAATATGTAATATTCCCGCAGATCACACACTTTAACTGTATATGTTATGTATGTATTATACATTGTGATATTTATGTATTAATTTGTGTGATGTGACGAGCCTACACAGCTACAAGCGGTCCCACACAAACCTATATCTATCTATGCACAGAAAAGTTTACATTCCTCATTTTCGTTTTACGTACTTCTTGGCGTTCCCATCGCAGCAGTCAATGTTAAGCAACAATTCATATAAATAAAGTAATTTGGTTTTATAAATTATTCAAGCGACTATATTTTGCAGGAGTAGGAAAAATTTTTAGTGGGAGCGAGGTCCACGTTCAATAACGATTGGAATATTTACTTTAATGACATCCACGTGCTGATTATCATTGAATATTAGATTTAACAGCGTAATAAATATCAATAACGGCATATCAGGCCCGCTTTATATTATCCTTAATTTAGTGTGAAATTTAATGTTAAATGTTATTTAAAATATAAACTAAAATTTACTCGCCTGTCATAAAATTAGTATTAAATACTTCGAACTTAATAAATATGTCTGTTTTATATTAAACTAAAGTACAACTTAGTACAAAAAGCTTTGTCAAATTAAAATTGCTGCAAAATGGCTGAAAAAGAGAATACATATGTAAAATGAAAGTTTATTTAGTAATAATAATTATAAGTAATGAGTAATTAATATACAGCCTTAGCCTAAAGTATTTGCCACCCCTTCCCCTTCTGCAGATGTTACACATTTGTGTCCACTTCTTCGTTTAATTCTATAGCTTCTGGGGTCTCCATAACGTTGCACTGCATTTCGTACCGTCCCCCGTGAACATTTCATTATTTTCGCGATATTAGAAACGCTTTTCTTTTTTCGAACTTAGCAGAACTATCTGATCACGTTCAGCTTCTGTTAGTTCTCGCAATTTGAGCATTCTTTGATATTGCTAACTATTGTTAAGAATTAATAAAAGTTCACAAAGTATAATCATTAACAAACGCACTTTACTCGCTGAATACATAGAATATATTAAGCTCTAAATTTAAAACCACCATTTTATAGTTGAATACCCTATTTAAAGTACCTGAATAGCAATAAAAGGTCGCGAATATAGTTTTATTACTATAATCATGAAATATTGTTCCGAGAAATTCAATAGAAATAATAATATGGAGTTTTCCCAGGGGAGGCATATACTTATGGAAAAGATGATATGTATAATGCAAATCATAAAGATAAATTGCGTTTGTTACACTTGGCAAGGTTTTCCTGTGTATTTGGAGAACTTTTTTTTTTATTTTCCAAGTACTTATTTAGCTAAACGAAAATAAATTAGAATAATCCATTATGAAATTATTCGATTATTGAAATGACTCGATTATGCCCATCACTACCAGATAAAGTTCGGATATCGGAACGGAACACGAACATATTAATGGCCAGCTTTAGGGTACGAATTCGGCAGATAAATATCAGTAAGTGTTTCCGCTACATAAAACGACGACCGTTCCGTAATGTGTCAGACAAATTGTCAACAGTTCCCAAACCGCACGGGAGCAGCTACGTGTTCTAAACGCGACCATTGACAGCACACGAATTGACATAACGTAATGAACTTTACACTTTTGCACACATTCTGCATGGGCGTGCACTTTCATTTGTAAAATTTATGAAAAAAGATTTAGCACAAAATTTCCTTCAAAACCTACAAAAAAAAATGTGTATTATATTATATATATATTTAAAATGTTTAATTTAGAACGAAACGTCATATTAAATTAAGGATTAGATAATGTGTTCGGTTATGCTTATATGTATTATTAAAATACTATTCTCATATTAAAAAATAACCGAAGTCAATCACATTACATACTTTAGTTTGCCCTTAATCTAATTCGTCCATTAACCTTTTATACAAACAACGCTCATTTAGAGAAAAGATATCGTACAACGCGACCATATCCTGCACGATTCAATTCCTAAGATATCGTTATGGATTTACCGGCATATACTGCGATTGTATCCTGAGTATTAATTCAAGCACGACGGGTAAGGAAATATCGACTTATATATACACTTCGGAGGCAAAACGTGCCTTCGGAATTAGTTTCATCCGTCCGATAATTTATCTTTTCCGCCTTTGCTGCCTTATTGATAAAAGCTGTTGCAAAATACGTGATCCGACGGAATGTTGGGTTAAGACGCGCAGACTAGTGTGGCTTAGCGGGGAGTTTATTCGGAAAGCGACGGCTATCGGAAATCGATGAGAAGAACACGGGTAGATGGGAAAACAAACCCAAAAACGACTCTTTAATTACGGAGCTTTTACTTGTTGTTGGCAAGTGTTACGGCAGATGTTGGAAGGTTGCTTTATTAAATTTGATGTATGGAATTCCAATTAAGTAAATCGGTAGTGATTAAATTATCCTCTTCATTACTATTAATATACCTACCTATATCAATAGATATTAAGTACCACGGTTTACTTGAAATCTTCTATTAAACTATTTTAATAATTTTAAATACTTAGAAAAGGTGCCTTTATTTAAAAAAAGAAAGATAAAATCATATTTATGACGCGATTAGAAGATTTTAACTAAACCATGGTAGTTAATAGCTATCGATATAGGTAGGTATATTAATAGTAATGAAGAGAATAATTTAATCACTATCGATTTACTTAATTGGAATTTCATAGCAACCCCCATCAATCTACAAAAACAGATAATGAAGATAAGAAAATATTATAAAGAACTGCAATGAGTTATTGTAAAATTTCGTGCAATACTAGAAATTGTCACTACAATTTCCCTCAAACAGGGAGGTGTAAATTTGACTGTTTCAATTTTTCTCTGTATGGCTTCTGTTGCATAATACAATATTGCGTATGCCTCTGCTTGTAAGTTTTAAAACAATTGTGAAGCTCAGTACAATAAATTGTAGGACATAGAACATATAGCGGCGAACACAACTTTCATTAAAATTTCCTACAAAATCCTTGACAATAATTATTAAATTTATTGCAAGAAAATCCGCAATTTCGTTATACAATTTATGTTGACTTAACTTATATATTAAAGTAGCGTAGCATACGGGTCATTTGTTGCAAATAATACCTTTACTACAGTAATAAAACTTGTAACCAATCTACTAAAATATCATAAGCCCCTGTAGTAAATTTGGTCAACAAGATTTTACATACAAATCAGCTAAGCTATTGCAATTATTAATATAGTTGCTTATAATTTTATTAGCCCGTGATTGCACGCGAATTTCCGTCTCATTGGGCGGTGCTTGTGGAGTTCAGATCGGCCGTTAACTGCGAAGTAGCAGTGAGGAAGCATCTAGTACTTGTACCGTGGGCGATTGTCGATCACAGGACCTTTAAATGATATTTACCATGTGAATACATCAAATAAACCGATAGGCAAAGATATCACATGTTCTTGATATCACTTTATTGTATTTTCCACAAAAACGTATCGTCATTGTTTATAATTGCAAACTAAGTGACATATCATCAATGCCGGATTGTTTCTCGAATGGTCATGACTAACTTAGATATACCAAAGCAGGATGATACTTTAAAAAACTCCATAAGCTACATTCATATACCATATAAACATATTTTACTAATTATCTTAAAAGGTATGACTTTTTTGCATTTTTGTAAGTGCAGTTTGATGATAAAGATAAAAATAGGTAGCTGTATTTAAAAAAAAAAAAAATGAGTTTTGACACTTTTTCAATTCGAATGTTTAATCGTAATTTTCGGATACGCTGTATAATGGTTTCGAAAAATTGATTCGGTTTCGAATGCTACTCTATATGGTCAACAGTTCTGCAAATTTTCAATTGTCCAGGTTAAGTAATTTTAGAGTTACAGAAATTCAGATGCAATCGTCTCTCAGTCAAAAGTTTTAAAAAAGTGCAAATATTTCAAACATGCTTGATCATAACAACGTAGTAGTAGTTTATCAAACTTACTTTATAATTGAAGGAGGAATTGAAAATTGTAGTAATATATTGGCTGTTTCATTTAAAATAAGAAAATTGATAGTCACTTCCGGTATAACCGGATGCGCCAGATTATTAAAAATATTTCAGTTCAATAGCGCATGTCAGCTTTAGTATACTGCGAAATTCTCAGAATTTTCCAACGTATACTCTTTCATATATCGATCGATGCAGTTGCTCGTGAGATACACGATATATAATGCTACAGAAGAATTTATAGCATAGGTACGTACTTCGTCAGGGTATTTATCGAATAAACTGGCTTTAAATATAAGTTTACGAATGTAGATGCATAATTTGTAGTCACTTCATACACAGGTAAAAATATAGCGGAGTGAAATACAGAGTCTCCGATTCGGAAAGCTTTATGTAGAGAAAAGAGCTGTATATCTACAAAACGGTGGGCATTTTATCACTTTCGGACAAAATCCCTACCGAAACGGAGGTTCACAATGTCCTCCGTTTTATTTTAACCTCAACACGGAGAAAACATCCTTCTTATTATTTCCGCCACGGATATTTGTATATCCAACTCCCAAACGCAGTTAAATGTATTCATTGCATATTATATTCTCTCCATATCAGGGTTATTCTTATTTCAACTACTAAACGCTGTTAAATGTATCCGATTCATGTAATATTCCGTTTTTATCGGAGTTATTTTTTTGAATAAAATACGTAGTTTTAGTTGCGTATTTATTTCCATCAGTTTTACACCGAACAGGAGCAAAATAATCCTTTCGGGAATTTTTTTTGTCCAAAGTGGAGTTCGGTTAATGCTCGTCGATGAACGCATGCGTAAACGTTGTATGAGGGAGCCACTTGAAAATGGCGTCAAATAGCAGAAACCCTTCCTTTTATTGTTTAGTCATAAGACGTATAGTTCTGTATGTAAAAATACACATCGTGTATGAACGGAAACGGCAGACAAGAAATATAATATATATTTACGCATAAAGTATCAGAATATCAAAAGGTGGGTGAAAGTTGAAGGACAGCACATTACCAAATTTGATGTAGATAAAGCAGGTAAGTGAAATGTTTAGCAGAATATCATGTTGTTGGTTATACGTGCTTGTGCTTTATAATTTTTTTTTCTGTACACTACTTGCAGTTTGCAGTTATAGTATGAAAACGATATTTATCCTATGAAAATTATTAAAATGTAATAGTGTGTTTGAATTAAGTATGTAGAATGTAAAAAATTATTATATTAATATTGGTTCATTATAATGAATAACCCTGACTTAATTATTATTACCTAATTAAGGATGTTCACATACTTTTTTAATACTAAAATTTTCGGATTCTGTTAGAATGCTAGCAAGGGGAGATCACAAAATGTTTTATAACCTCAGGTTAGGTCTTCTTCGTGTGCCTCTACTAGAGATGAAACGGATAGTGCTTTGGCCGGGTACCGGATACCAGATATCCGGCGATACGTTGAGCCGGATAGCCGGATATTCGGCCGCCGGATACTTTAAAAACAAGTATCTGGAAACATTCAGAGAAGTTTCAAGTTAAAGCCTAAACGTCCATCCATATACTCACAAACTGGGGTGCACTGTGCAACTCAAGGGCGCTGCACCTGGGAGCATGTTCACATACTTAGTTTCCTATTTGTTTTTTTAATTTCTTATTAGATGTGTTAGTTTCCTGTTAATATATACCATGTAATACTAGGTAGTAAGTCAACATGTTATCGTTATGTATATGTCGTGTTCGTGTTTCCTTAATATAAACTCTTCATTTCAAAATGACCTTTGATTTAGTATATGTATTTAACACATAATTATCTACTCTCTAGCCCCAGAATTTCGCCAATTCGTGTGTAAAAAGTAATAATCACACTTGTCACTCTTTTGGAATTATATGATTGTTACAATTTCACTATTTCAAAAATAAAACATTCTAAGAAACAAAACGGCTTTGTTGTTTATACCTCTCCTATAGAGATAGTCTTCCATGCACATTTCATAAGATGTGAAAGAAACTTGTTTCATGTAGACAGCATATGTATTCGCAGGAAAAGAATTTTAAAGTGGACATTCGCTGGTTGGTATTGATTGTTTCCGATGGCTGTGCTATGTAAATACAAAATTGAATTACTGGTTTCGTAATGGAAATATGTAGGTAATTTCATGTATTATGAAAAAAATTGACTTCGTTTTGGTTTCCAGTAACTTCGCTATGAAATCAATTAATTCTGATATGGAATTAGAAACGCTGGATAAAAGACGTAATTTCTCTCATTTCGGAAAAAGTTACCTCCGATATGGATTTCAATAGCACCGTCATGGAACAATAGTTTCCGTAACGGAGGCATTTTCATCTGTCAAGGAGGGGATGTACTTTCAAATGGAGTTAGAATCTCTCCTTGTCGGTGGTAATCTCATCTATTAAGGAGGTAGTTACCTCTGATATGGATTTCAGTAGCTCCCATTGAACTCCCAGCGGTGTGTTTTACCTTCGTAAGAGGAGAAACATCCTCCTTATTGGAGGAAATTCACAGTTTCTAGGATGAAATTGCCTCCACGTTTCTTCCGTTGAGGTGTAACATATTTAACTCTTAAATGGAGGCTCCTTGAACGGATGGTCGCGAGGGAACACCGGAAAAGTGTTGAAACGGTGTTAAATCCAACTCCGTATTTTTATCTGTGTAGTAAATTCAACTGCAGATCATTCAGGGCCGAGAAGATAGTCTGATTCATTTTACCGAATGCATGCATCCTATCTTTTGACGTACGTTTATATTCACATAAATTAAGCATATTTTCGAGGTTATGTTCATATAATGCTTTTTGTCGGCAAAGACGCTATGGAATATATCCTATTTACACTGCTTTTGCTCTGATTTCTCCATAACTTTAGACCATTAATTTAGGGTTCTCGCCATGGTTCATTAATTATGCTTTTTTGTACTAATTAATCATTTAAACTTATAATATAATAATCATATTAGTAAAGAAGTAGAAATTTTACATGAATTAGAGCAAACTTCAAATACACTCCGCCAAAAAAGTATCGCATAATTTAGTTTTGAATCATAAAAGTATCGCATAATCTTTGTTTGTAGCATAAAGTTGTAAATATACTTTAATGCGCTCTAAGATATAATTTCTATGATTGTTTAAATAAAATACAGGCTAAATAAAAACAAGAACTCATACTTGAGATTTTTATTAAAACAAGAAATTATAATTTTGGAAAGAAAAATGTCATAACAGTAGCTTTTAATACTGAGTATTGCCACCTCTGGCTCTTATGACCGCTCGCATACGGTTTGGCAGAGATTCGATTAACCTCCGTATATAAGCCTGATCCAAATTCTCCCACTCGTCACGGAGAGCATTTGCTAGTTCATGCAGGTCCGCTGGGGCAACATTTTGGGTTCGTATCCGTCTGTGAAGGAGGTCCCACACGTGCTCGATAGGGTTCATGTCCGGACTTACCGCAGGCCAATCTAAAACTGGAATACCAAAATCGTTAAGGTATTCCTGGACGATTATTGCAACATGCGGTCGTGCATTAAAGTGCATTAACATGAATTCGTTTCCTATAATTGGCGCATATGGTACTACATGTTCTTCTAAAATGTCCGTTATATACCTGGGGGCAGTCAGTGTACCTCTGTCTACTGGTAGTAACTCTGTACGGCCTGTTAAACAGATGCCTCCCCAAACCATAATAGAGCCACCAGCGAAATTAGGTCTAGGTCTGATATTACACTGCGAATAGCGCTCACCGTCTCGTCTGTATACTGAGATACGCCTATCTGAGGTGTAAAGACCAAATCTTGACTCATCTGTGAAGAGTATATTGGCCCAGTCATTAATGTTCCAATTTACATGTTCTCTGGCAAACCTTAAGCGAGCCACTCGGTGGTTCCTAGTGAGACGAGGGGCTGTTACAGCTACTCTAGCTCTTAATCCACTCTGTCGTAACCTATTCCGAATAGTTTGAGTACTCACACGAGTATTTCTCACTCTAGCCAAGTCGTTCTGCAATTGTCTCGCAGTTACATGTCTTCGACGTAATGCTTGTAGTAGTAAATAGCGGTCATCTTGGCGAGTAGAACATCTTGGACGACCTGGTACAGGTCTTCTACTGTAAATGCCTGTTTCCCTATATCTGGCTACGGCTCTAGAAACACTTGACTGATTGATGTTCATCAAATTAGCAACGTATGCTTGAGATCGTCCATCTTCGATTAAAGCAACTATAGCAGCCACTTGTTCTGAAGTTAAATTGCTCATTTTAGTTTTAAAAGCGTTGGTACAGAACTCTGACTTCGCACTTTAAAATTTGTCCGTATAGGAAGACTTTCAATAAACAACTGAACAAACCTTACATATATGCATTTTTCTAAATGTGTTCTTTTAGAAAAAAAAAAAGTAAAAACGCTAAGTTCCATTATTTTGTTAGTGTTTTTATAGTTCACATACACGAGGCAAACTTTTTGTGAACGTATAAAAATATCTTGGTTCATAAATGCCCTTTTTTAGTTTATGCGATACTTTTTTGGCGGAGTGTATAATACAATACAAGCAAGTCAAAATGAAATTTTCGCCACGATAAACTCCTTTCGGCACTTTATTCAATTCCATACCGCTCGCAAACATTGGTTTGTTTGGGCGCGGTTCATGTGCCTTTCTGTAAAAACAACGTGGCTGTTGACATATTTACGTTGGCTGATAATTTCCTAAATTTTCGCTAAAAAAATAACCACAGCGGTACAATGTATACACAGCGTATGAGGTTGACCCGTTTATTTATCTGTCCCGTGCTGTTATTAAAAGGGAGAGCGGGTATACCTTGCGACAAACCTGTTTGCCGTCGTTATGTGCAGGTGGTGTACCGAGTTCCGTTAGGTTCGGGGTAAAAATAGGAGCGGCCCACTTTGGTAGAAACGAAAACTGAGTTAACGGGAACTGCGTAGTAAGAAGAATCAATAAATCTCGACATTAGCGATCAGTTCAACGTTATTAATTAAGCGATATAGATAAAGGACTTGATTTATGTATAAGCACTGAAAATACTGATATACCTACCTATGCAGTTACTATTAAAATTAATAATGGGCGTTGTGATGAGAGCACAAGAATTGTAAGCAGACAGTACCATCGCCGATATTCAAACAGTTGTAAATCTGTTTTTGGATCGGCGATTCCAAAATCTAGATAATAAGAACCATTGAAACCTTTAAAAAGGGAAAAGTACGAGACATAACCAAACAGCTATGGACGTGATAATAAATCTAGAAACATATTACCTGCAAAACTCCCGAGGTATTGTCCGGCAGCTATCTCAGGGTTGGTAATAAAAGTTCATTAAAAACAATAAAAGAGACTCGTGGATAAACTGTTTAATAACACACTATTAGGTAAAGAACAAATCATAAAATCGTTATTTAATTGACAGAAGAATTCTATCGAATGATCATTCGATTCACATTTAGTTACAAGCATTAAGCGGTGGCTAGCCGCGGTTAACGAGCAAATGATAAAAATACAAAGTGAAAAAGACAAAGGTTAAGTTATTAACTATTTAAATACTAAAAAAAATTAAAGTTGACGGTTCACTAGTATACAGAATGACAAATATTAAATTTAAATATTTAAAGTTCGGCGTTAAGAAATATTAGAAATAAAAGTTACTAAAATAAAACTCCGCAAAGGTTATTCGTTATTAAAAATAAACAAAGTCTTAAAAGTGAGAGACACTTATTGGTTTCGTGAGTAAGCTATCAGAGTGACGTCGCAGTGGTCTGACGTCATGAGTTGGTGACGTAGCAATGACGGTGTAAAACACGAGAGACCAATTTACGCTAACGGCGTAATTAAATAAAATAAAATAATAGAAAAGAAAATCAAGATCTGGCCTTTATCCTTTCTGCGAGGTATCGGCGTTGATTTGCTAGTGCGGGCGGATTCTCGGCTCCGGATTTTCCCTGATGTAAACGATACAATGGCTGGCGGCGTTGGGTTGTTCGGCAGGGCGTGTTCTGGCACGTACGAAGATGATCCTCAGCGAGGGTTGTGGGAAAGACGTTCTTCTTTACAAAATGCCACACGGCACACGTCCCACACGGGATAATAGCGAAGATTTCTTTCACAACTCAAATAATTACGCCTCCCAAATCTTACAAAAGTAACTAGAGTCGAGGGTAATTAAATTCGTACGTGCGTACCTTGACCAAGCGTAACGTGTTCTTCTCTACCACCCTGACCACGTGAGTCGAAGAGTCCGAAAGCGGGATCGCTGCCGATTGGTGGAAAACAAAAGGCTTAAAAAGGGCCAAACAAAAGAAATGAAAGACTAAAACGATTCCTAATAAATTTTGAATGATGAAGAGTGACTCAAAATCCTTAAACAAAAGTGAAATAGCGTGAAAAGAATTCACCGAAGATCTAGATTGAATGGTAGTTCGGCAAACAGCCGAGAGATGACACTACCTGTACTAAAAGATGAAACAATAAAATAAAAGCCAATACAAAAGTGCAAATCTAACGTTACAAACAATGTGGTTAAAAGTATTAAGTTGTCCGATAAAATGTCTTATAACGCAAAAATATTCGAAAACTCGAAAGTACATTAATTTATAAAAAATTGTGTCTACAAACATTGTTAAAGATGAGTCCTTCTATTTGAAGCAATCAAACCCAAATAAATTAATTCTTTAGATATGAAGATGTCTTTCTCTCACAATCAGTGAATTAAGAGAGATGATAGACAAAACAGCAAACCGAGGAATCTACGTGGCAACTTATCCCAGCTCAATACAAGTTTCATACCAGTAACGATCATAAATACTTCACAAGTTTCAAAATCAATTTCTGCCACACTAAGAAAAATGTTTTGAATAAGCAATAATTTATTTATAAGGAGCAAATCATCACTTGGTGCTTTTAGACCTGCTGTATTCTTATGGAAAAAACCACCTATCTAAAAATAAAGTCGCTGTTTCAAATAGTTCTAAATTTAATTATGATTAAACAGCTTATTTGGGAGTAATTTATAGTAGTTACGTTTGAAAAGTTTACTTGGCCGCCCTATACGTCTTGCCACACTCAAGTAGCTAAATCAATTATGTTCAATGGTTGCTGGAACTGATGTAACTTGCTAGGGGAAACAGGCTAATCATTCGTCTTAAATAAACCAATCAAATTACAAAGTCTAGCAATATACGCCCATTATTTATAGGTGCAATGTTTATATACTACCACTTCAGGTATTTTTCTATTGTTTATGGAAAGAGAAAAGTTTTTGAAGAGCTGGGAAATCTCAAAGAATTATAGTTGTTTTCAAGTGCACATGCATATGTCGTACCTACCTATTATTTTCATACCCTTATATTCGGTCTTTCTTTATTTATCTAACAATACGGCCATTATTTTTTTATGATTGCCTTACTACATAAATACATACCTATAATAAATAATGTCAAGAGTCGAATATAATTTACTAAACTCTGAGTGGGTGACTGCTTGAGAGTTTAGCCTGTGCCCCTAGGGCGCACATCTAAACTCTTGACTCCGAATGTAACACATCAACTCATGAGCGACGAAGCGCACTTTACTCGACATGGTACAGTAAACAAGCAACATTTTCGGTGTTCGGCTGCTGAGAAACCCCCCGTGTGAAATGTGGAAAAGGCCTTTACATTCCCCAAAAGTTACCGTGATTTGCCTATGCCAGCGTCGAGAATAATAGGCTCATATTTTTTTCAAAGAAAGCGCTTGATCATTCACAATCAATTCTGAACGGTAAGCACGTCTGCTTGAAACATTTTTTATACTGCAACTTGACAATGAATAAAGAAATTCCTTTTTTCAATAAGATCAGTATGGAAATCCTGCGAAACTGCGATTTCAATTGGCCGCCGAAATCTCCTGATATTTCTAGATTTGTTTCTCTGGGCTTTTTAAAGGGCAAAGTGTGCAACAGTAAATCAGAAAATATGGAGGAGCTCAAAATAATTATTCGGCAAGAAGTTCAAGCTATTCCGCAGGACATGCTGAAAAGAGTGATTTTGTCCGATGCTTAGAAGAGTGTCTGGCGAAAGGAGGAGGACATTTAACGAATACAATATTCAAGAAATAAAACCTCCATTCTTACCGTTTAAGATTATATTATAGTTATTTAGATATTTAACGAACTTGTTGTATTATTGACAATTATAAATGAACAGAACATTTTGGCTCTCACTATAGGTATCTATCCTAATGTACACATTGTACGTATTCTAAAGCTTTGTTCGTACTTGCCTGCATTAGTTTAAGATTACTGATTATTTTAACATAAATATTATTAATAATTTGTTGATCGAAAACAGCACGCGTTCCGAACACGTGTTATAGAAATAACAGGACGTTGAATGGAAAAAACAGGAGCTTTTTAAACATGAATGGATTGACACAGAATATGCATTTGGCGAGCCTAGCGTCATTATGCACCGCATAAAGTTCTATTATTAGCTCGCAGCGTATCCGTTCAGTGTGATAAATATAACAGATGCCATACGACACAAAACGGGAATTCAAAATAAACGGATTTCATGTAATTCAATTTCGCAAATTCCACAAACAAGCGAAAAACCTTTAGGTACACGTGATATACCCTGTAAACCGCATATATGTACATAGTTTCTGTAATTAACGATTCATTAAATAAACGATCGTGTAGCGCATAATAGAAGCAATGTTTGAATAGGAATAAATCCGGACATAAATTTGTCGCCGAACAAGTTCAATATACCGCAAACGCATATACTCGTAATGTACTAATGTAGATAGAGCAGTTGGAAGGCGGAAAGTATTTGTGTAAATATCCAACAGGGCTAGTGCTACCTGTAATCGATGAGGTATTACACTAATTGACAGCTCTGTTTAATGTTCGATGTTGGTATATGCTGCTTATTGTCATTTGCTGTCGTGGCAACATAAATTAAAAATGAGTTGATTTATGTTTGGTGTTAGAAACTATAATGAGCTCTGAACCTAAGTATATATACAGTTAGAATATCATTACAGGTATAAGTATGTGAAGTTAACAATAATTTACTTGTAATCACAATCACTTCCAAACAGCGTTCGAGGTAATAAAGATCGTAATTACCTTACCGCATTTAACGAGAGGATAGCGGTGAAAATGGTGGACCAACGAAAAAGGCAAAAATTTCATTAGAATGTAGAATTCTGATGCTTAAGAAACAATTAAAAACATTGACCCATGAACTCGTCCATTAAATTCAAACAGTGTTAGCAAACGCTTAGTTGGAAGTGCCACGCACCAGGTAAGGATGACAACAATTTATTTTAGTAGTAATAATACTTACTCTACCGTCCATATTAGTTCGGACACCCAGTAAAATTTTGTAAACTCTCCTAAAAGATAATATAATTGTGTTTATATATAGTTATTAGCCCGGCTGATACCCTAGCGGCTTGCACACTTGGCTATCGGTCGTGAGGTCCAGTGTTCAAATCTCACCCTGCTCAATTATGATAACCGGTTTTTTCCGGAGCCGTAATGATTAAGAGGGAGATTTGGCTCTGCGGGAGTACCTGTTAAGCTTAGGTTTTATATAGGTATTCCCTTAAAGAAAAAAAAATATTTATATTAGGTCTTAAGAAATCCATAACCAATTGTATAGACAAACACATCAGAGGATATTAATTAGAGACTCATTATAAACCTATTATATTTTATGAACCATTATAGTAATTTCCAGAATAGTTCTCACCCCCACAAATAGCATTATTTTTGGGACAATATTGCAGGTAATAAATTTACAATACTCTTTGGAGTGGGAGCAAGCCATCCCAAAAGGGGTGCTCCCCCCCCCCAATACCCTTTTGGGGTGGCCTACTCCCACCCCTAAGAGTATTGTATAATTAAATAGTTGGTAATCATTTGTAGCTTAAATTCTAGTTTTAATGTGAGGTAATACTAGTAGTTCTAAAACATATTATCGCTTTCGTCTGTGTTTTATATACCAAGTTTTATTTATTGTACAATTCAATATATTTTTAATATTCTGACTATTCTTAATCTGTTTAATAATTGTAAGTATTTTGAATTTTTAAAAATTGTATTCTGTAATCTTATTTTTGGATCATTATAAATTCATATATCGATAAATGTTTTAGTTTCTAAATAAACCTGCTCTGCGTGCGTTAGTGTTAAGAGCGTATCTTTTTGTGTGAACCTGATTAAAGTTATTGAAATACCCAGAGGAAACCGACAAGTTTAGAAAAGCGCTCTGTAATTGTTGCTTTTCATTATGAAGGTTATTCAGTACGTTCAATTTCCGAAAAGACACATGTTCATAAATCGACTGTTAGTGATGTCATTCGGAGACATCAACGCGCGGGCAGCTCAAGAGATCGGGCACGTTCAGGTCCTAAGAGAATAGCAACCTACGCTGACGATAAGCGTATAAAATTACCGAGCAAGCGAAATAAGAGACTCACAGCACCAGAAATCGCTCCAGAAATGCATCGCGACTGTGCAAGGCATATTTCTGTTACAACAGTGAAGAGAAGATTAAAAGCTAGGAAACTTCATGGCTGCATTGCAGCAAAAAAGAACTGCTTCGACGGGGAAACAGGCGAAAAACAGCTACAGCGGGCAGAAATATATTGAAATTGGTCAGTGGATGATTGGAAAAGGGTGCTATGGACTGATGAGTCAAAGTTTGAGGTGTTTGAACAATCAATGCACGTTTTTGTAAGAAGAGCGAAAAGCGAGAGAAAGTTGAAGAATTGTGTAGTGCCAATTGTCAAGCAAAGAAGAAGTTATGTCCTTGCTTGGGGTTGTTCTTCTTACGGCAGTACAGGAAACTTGAAGCGAATGGAAGGTATTTTGCGAAAAGAGGGTTATTTGGAAATACTGCAAGAAAATGCAGTACCATCGAGGCAACGTTTAATCGGCGAAAACTTTATATTCTTACAGGCAATAACCCCAAACACTCAGCTATGTAAAAATTTACAAATAATGACATGGCCACCGCATAGCCCCGATCTGAACCCCATAGAACTGTCGTGGGATAAATTGGATAGGGGGGTCCGAAAAGTGTGCCCTACCTCAGTAGCCCCCGTGTGGAACATTTTACAAGAGGAATGGTTAATATCCCAAATAGAATCGTTGAGAAACTAGTGGAGCGGATGCCTCGGATTGTGAAAGCTGTTCTTCGCGCAAACGAGGGTCTCTTTGATGAACGGAATGTTTAAGGAGTTTTAATCGCCATTACTAAAATGCAATGTAATTTTAAGTTTTGGAAAAATGAGTTTGAATATTTTCCCATTTCTTTTAAATTTATTAGAGTATCCAAACTAATGAAATAAATCCAAACGGATGATAGGTACCTACTATCATAATGCTTACATATAATCTATGAGATTGTTAGGAATGAATACTATTTAATTATGAATAATAATATATAAATGCCTAAATACAATGGCATAATCACATTATATTATTATTGTAATAATAGCTATTTATTTAATGAAGTGACAAACTAGACAACTTAATGCCGCCGCTGGCAAATTAAACTTAGCCAAGGCATTAAATATCCTTTGTTGCCGAATTGAACATATAATCTCTTCGCCAATCATTGCAGTTTCTAAGTTATTTTGTGGTATTCTTGCTGCCTATACACTAGGCGTTCGTTTAAAAACATACCCGAGTAGCGCATGAAATTTTTAAGATGACTTAAAGTATGTCTTAAACCTTCCACGGATCAAAATGAGAAATTATTCATCTTATTTAAGTAAAATTACATGAATTACCGGCTTTTATGCATTTCAACGCTCTGCAATGGAAATTTCCGACAATATTTTGAAACAACGCTGCATTAGCCTTAATCTCAACAATTTTTTGTTCGACTCTTTGCTGCAAGTCAGCTAAAGTATAAAGGCGCTCAAAAAGTGCTGTTTTTTATGTAAGGCCATAAAAAGAAGTCACATGGTGCAAATTACATCAACTTGAAGGTGGAGGCTACCGAATGTCTGTATTCCGACTAACTATTCGATCGTCAAAAAATTGTACAGGAAATCCAATGTTTCAACCGTCCAATAGGAAATAGCTCATCTTGTTGAAAGTAGCAATTCTGACTTTCAATATCATCCAGTTCTTCAATAAGTGATTCTAAAAGTTCTATTGAATATTGTTCACCATTTAGTCTGATAGGAGCATAATTTTTTGTTACATGGAAAAAGTATTGGCCCAAATATTTGCCTGAGACTGAAAGCTGCCTATATATTATTTTTCTGTAAGTAGTAGTTGTTGAATTATTTCGTGTGGGTTTACATGACTCCAAAGACTCATGTTTTGAGAATCCACGCATCATAATAGGTAAAGTCATGATTCATCATTCCAAGTTGTTCTTTTGAATAATTCTTCATGATTGGCAAACTTCTTAACTACCTAGCATCTAATAAAACTCAAGATATCGTACATAATCTGTTAGTTTCAATTCTTGTACCGTAGTGGCACGGTAAGGATAGAGTATCAGGTCTTTGTGTAAAGGTTTATGAGTGGTTCCGATGGAGAGATTTACCTGTTGACACAATTGCTTAATAAATGTTTTCAGTGCAGCATCCATTATTAATTGAGCATTGGCAGCAACTTCTTCAATATGCACAGCTTCTCAGGATGCTGCCGGTTTTCACGAAACAAACTTACGACTGCATATAGTAAATTTGAAAACTATGGTTGATATTCTTCTAAGCAATTTTGGACAGAATAAACCCATTCTCCGCCAACACTGGTGCCATTACAAATGTAACTTTCTACTCTAAAGGAAACATCATAGTTGCAAGTTGCACGTTGACATTATATGCACCAACAACAATCATTGGTTTAACTATAGAAACAGCTGACTTGTACGATATGAGATAAGAAGACGAGAAAATAAAAGAATTAAGGAAATAAACACACTCGAAACATTTAAACAAAAATCCAAAAGAAAAAGTGAAAAAATCCCTTACCACAAAAATTAAAGATAGAAATCTAAATACGTATTTCGGCAACTAAGTTGCCATCTTCAGTAGAAAAACAAGTGAAGAGCAGTGTTAAACGTAGTGTTTTCGGCTAAGGTAAACCTTGGAAAATATGCTCTTCACCAAATCACTAGTGGAATAACACTCAGTGTTTTTTCTACTGAAGATGGCAACTTAGTTGCCGAAATACGTATTTAGATTTGTATCTTTAATTCTTGTGGTAAGGGATTTTTTCACTTTTTCTTTTGGATTTTTGTTATAGTTTTTAAGCCACAGTCTCCACCCATCACAGGACGAAACATTTAAGCAGGTTACTTGTCAAAGCGGAACTATTCTCACGATTGTCAAGTGTACAATCATATGGACCAAGTTACAATTCCCGGCTCTCTCGCCATTATCTATCAACTAACTTGATGACGTATTTAAATATGCTTCTATAGCAACGATCTTTATGTCGCCTCAGAATTAAAATATAATTCTCTTTGTGAAAAATTCACTAATATTAGATATTTTGTAATAAATAAATATGTAAATAATGTTTAATAATATTTTTGAACTTTTTAGGTGACAAGTTTTTTACTTATGGGAGTAACTGGTTGTATATTTTTAAGCGTTGAAGTAGACAGGATTCCTGAGTTTTACCCAGTCTTTGTTGGTAGGAGATGTGAATTTGGTGTTTTAATTGTGTACCGGCTCATATTTGCCGCTAACGTCCTAGTAGTTATTATTAGTACACACTGCATTTAGGGTAAAGGTAAAGCCAAGATATCGTAGTTCCGTTTTTCATGATATTTGGAAATGATCCACACACAAGCATATGTCTCACCAATACGCTAGCCACGTCCACCGCTTATACCAAAAGCATTACTTGAGTGCACATCACACCTCACATTAGAAAAGTAGGTATCACGCTCATAACATAACACAAGCTCCGCAGCTTTGAAGTGATGACGACAACGTGATAATCCGAAGGCATAAGACGCATAGTCCCAGATAGGCTCTTTGGCACAGATAAGTCTCCCACCATAATGGTGGATATTGATGTCAATGATTTGGCTAAACTTCATAAGTGGAAACCATTAGTTCAATTTTATTAAAAACGTTTATTCTGAAGTCTAACAATAAGTAGCTGAGATTTCCAAACTGTGTAAAGAAGGCTGTGTACTTGATGCGTCTTATACAAAATGGCAGAACTCATTAAAATAAACAATCAAAGCAATCAATTCAAATTTCAAAGCTAAGTTCTTTTTGATAACCACTCCACCGATTTTTGAAAGTAAAACATCTTTGGAGTTCCTAAATAACACAATATCTGTACTGGTGATTATTTTTAAAATGAAATACACCGCTTCTTGCAAAGCAAGCTTCATCCGTAAACGGAATAAAATTTGAGATCGAACAATTCAGAAGACAGAGCTGTGTTGGCTGCAAGTTGCTAGGTCCCCAAGCTTGCAATTTTTTTCTAGGATATGGGTAATAACCTTACTCTTTCATAACTTGCCAAACTATTACTTAATTAATATTTGACTTCTGTTCGTCGATGAGTAATCTTCAACAATATTAAATACAGCCTTTTCAAATGCTGTGGTTCGGTATAATCTATTGGGATTCCCGTCAATTGTTCGGTAAAAACAACAAATCTCGAATAAATATCTATAATTATTTCTGAAAAGTTGGCTAACTTGATAGTTGACGATTAGATAGAGAAAGGTATGAGTTTCATTATGCCTTGCGTCCTCAAAAACCAGAAGCACGCTAAGATGATTACCATTTTGATACTAACATATTTCTACGTACAAATTTTGAAAAATAAATAATATTTACTGGTAGTTAACCTTAAAGTATGTGAATTTGTAACTTGCAAACTTGAAAACACGTTGAAGCAGGAGTTTTTTATTCAGCTTTGTGTATTTGTCAGATCTAATCTTATTGTGATTCATTATTCATTGAGAGGGAGCTATACTCCGTTTTGAACGGTTGCTTGTAATAGTAACTGAAAAAAGCAGAATAAGGATTACGGTTACAGTAGATAGTTTACGGATTTTATAATGCTTTATTTTCAGGGTTTGTTTTGAAAATGATAATCGACCGTCATTTTGTTATTTCTAAAAATAAAACATAATGGTACATGAGAATGTCATTAATCGGACCACCAAATAAAAAATTGGAACTAAAACAAGTTATTTTATTATAATCGCCATTTTCGGATGTAACGATTTACTAACTAATACCCCGCATATTTAACATTTTGCTGCACTGTTAGTTCTTATCGTCCATTGTATGCAATTATTTTTTAATTGATACAAGCGATAGCGATTCTTTTCCAAATAGGTTTAATTAAACGTGGGAAAAGTAAGAACACGAAAGCATTCTAATTACGGATAAAATCTTCCGAGAAATCGAACGATGGCAGTCTTTGGAATGACAAAAACCGATAACACTGAAAGTATTAACGGCCTTTTAGTAGACAGATGTTGGGAATGAAATCGAAACGACTACCTGTGGTATCCTGTCAAGATATCACTGCCACATTATCTGTATAAAGTGGAATTCTTCCTTCAGTATATCATTACTTAGATTTGGAAGCCGATTCTGTAGAGTTTATGTGACATACATTTTGATAGATTTTATATTTAGGTACATTCACACCCTTGAAATGTTTTATCACTTGCTTTATTCACGTTATTTTATTGTAAAAGGATGCAAACTCGATGAATGTTTCTCAGAGGGAGAGATTGCTTTGCAATATTTATTTTACTATTGTCATTCAGGAGAGAATGGAATCTTTGCATGATTCAACAGCTATTGTTAAAAGTATTTGTTATTCAAGAAGAAACCCAGGATATAGGAAGCGATAACAGATCAAGAATTTCATACCTATGCAAAATAATCACACAACAAACTCAACAATACGAACGTTAACCTCATTTGTATTTGCATCTGTTCTTATTTTTGTATTATGGAAAGCAATTTCTAGAATACGAAAACGGTGCAATTTTCTACAGAAGCGGTTGCCTTACCTTAGTTAATTTATTTATTATACTTCAAAAAGAAAACAAGTCGTGAAAATTTAAATGTTTCCAAGTTTTACCCTGGGTAGCAATGAGTAACAATATCAAGGTAAAAATAAATTAACAATTAAATTCTTAGCTGACTATTAATATTGTGTCGAACATAAATCAACACTTTCACAATATGTGATAACATTTTATATATATTTTATTTATTGATCCAATAAATCAACATATGTATGTCTGGGACCATGAAAATGCGCAGACTGATTATAATGTAAGATACAGCAGAAAAAATAATATCTGCTCCCAAACATGCGTAGATTCAGGAGGTATTTGTAATTTTACTGCAAAACGTTACTATTAGATTAGCTCGTGGATTTAATACTTTAAGCCCAAGATAATAATTTAAATGCTTACATATTAATGTGCTTACTTACATTACTTATTCATGCACCGAAAAGTTATAAATTCAAAGGCATGTATGTACATACTTCGTCAATAGGGTAGCAAAAGAGAAAGAAACACAAACAAAATGTTCATTTTGAAATCACTGACGGTTTTATAAACTTTTAATGTGTATTTTAGTAAATGCTCTCAAGAAATTCAAAGAACTTGTACCTAATCTCACAGTAAACTATTTAGTACAGTCAATTTCTATTGGTTTAACAAAAGAATGCTGGTCTGTATTTGTATCCCTTGCAGCGTAGTCTTATAAGTGTCATATTAGGTGATGTTTCTATTCAAATACAACTCTAAATACTTACAGTTTATGATGTTTTATCTAACAGTAAAATAGCGTACCTGCAACAAAATAAATTAAATAAGTAAGTATATTTAAAGAAGAAGAAAATTTTCACAATTTAATTGTTATCATCATCAGATGCTCGTTGCAACCAAACTAATGCATTTGGCATTTATAATTGCATCTGCAATAGTTCTAAAAGATTATTAAATTATCAATTGTCGATTTCCTAAAATAACGTGCAGTATATTATCTTTGCCTAACAGGTCTTCGCTAGCAGCAGAAAGTTATTAAAGCAGTTAAGAATTTTTAAAGGCTTTGTGGTTGTAAATTAGGACATTACCTTACAATTAGGTAATATATCTGCTGGTATTCCATACAATTTTGTCGATCAAGCAAATATGCGTTTTAGCGTTTTAACGTGTAAGTGTACATAGGGGAAGAGCCTGTATATTTGGCAACACCCTCTATTCCACAGTAGATGAAACAGAGAATTGTTTATGGCTGCTGTTTACTTTCCTGACAACCTAATAACCCTGTTTACGAGTTATCAGTCAGCTGGAACTCTTCAAGTGCCTCAAGGCAGTGTTTTGGGGCCTTTGCTGTTTTTATTATTTATTAATGATCTACCGAAAGTTGTTACGACTGGTGAAGTATTTATGACACTACCATTCTCGTAAGTGCGCCGGATGCCGAGACTTTGTCAAATACATTATTATAGGCGGTTAAGGAATTTGTGTGTTGGTGCTCTAATAACCAATTAAAGATTAATTATGGGAAAACGCAATTAATCGAATTCTCTTTTAACAGACCTAATCCGGGGTCGGTTGATTGCGTTGAACTAAATAAAGTATTCCAAGTGGGACCAGAGCAAGATTTCTTGGATTGAGGGTCGACGCTCACCTTCTGTGGTTTCATCACTTAGCGGCCGTGGCGTCTAGAATGAACAGATGCTATTATGTTATTCAAAGTTTGAAGTCAACATCAAGTTCAAATTCTCTGGTGACTGTTTATTATGGGTTAGTGCACCCAATATTGTCTTATATGATAGTGGTTTGGGGTCAGGCTTGCAGCTCGAATGGTTTACAGCGGATTTTGATGATTCAAAAAAGAATAATCAGGTCTATATTTTGTTTACATGCGCAAGCTACTTGCGGAATATTTTTAAAGGAAAACGTATACTGACATTGACATCCATTTATTTATATAAACTTTTAACATTTACATTTATACATAAAGATAAATTGCAAACATCTGGCATGGTTCATGATGTCAACATTCGTAATCGTGGGCATTTGCGTGTAGAGCTAGCAAGGAGGTCTTTAAGAAATCTCAATCTAACGGCAATAAAGTATTATTATTATTATTATTCATCCCGCGTGTTCACTTGTGTCGTTATTTTAATACTAAGAAAGTAAATTTTCGCGTCTTGATGCCTCATCTACAAGCCCTAAGGTAGGTTGTTTGCTTAAGTTAAGATGTATAGCACTAGTTGGTTACTCATTGATTTTCCTGTGGTGGTGGCAATTTTAAAACGAAATCATTTGTTTTGACTGGTGGTCACTGTAAATACAACAATGTGAATTCGTGCACCTTGAGCGTAGGTAAGGTTTATATATTGAGTTGCAATTGCTCAAGCTACAATACTGTTGCCTAAGGTAGAATATTCTTATGTTTAAATTAAAGTAACTTGTTTGCTATTAGATTTTGTTTTCATTGTGTGCCTATTTCTATTCTTCTTAACATGCCTCACAGCATAGAGGACAAGAAAATGCCTCCAATTGATGTGAAAAATACTAGAACTAGCCGTTAGTGAAGTAAGAAAAGGGTCACCAGTTAATCAATGCGCTAAACTATTCAATATCGCCAGATCGACTATTGCACGACACCTAGCCAAATCACTCCACTACGATAAATTAATTTATATAAGTAGATGTAACAACCTCAGCTCGCAAAAAACAACAATTTTTTTTCGCAGTCGTGGAAAAAAAATAAGCAAGCCCGTAAGCAGTAGAAGGAGGATTTTTAAAGCTTCATTATCTTTGAAGAAACCGCAGGCTATAAATATTGGCAGGGCCTGCTATTTTAACAAACCTATCGTCGGTGCATTATTAAATAAGTTGACCATATTAAGTATAACAAAAATACGTTTTAATACCGCACAGGATACAAAAAAGTATTAGCTGCCAAAGGGGTAAAACAAAACGGTGCAAGTTCATCCAGGGAAAGACGAACGAATGTCAGTATTATATTCGCAATACTAGCTACAGGAAATTCTGTTCCACTTGTACTTATTTTTCCAAGTACAAACCCCATATGATTAATAGCGTCCCTCCTGAGACGGTTGGGATCGCGAATATGTCAGGATGGTCAAACACTTCTGTATCTATCGAGTATTTATTATATTTTCAAAACCATGTACGTTCATGCAAAGAACCTTCAAATATTTTAGGCGGCTTTAGAAGTTACGGAATGTATCCACTGGATTCCAATGTTTTTAAACAAGACGATCTTTTACCGCCTTAATCTACTGATAAAGAGCAATATCTCTGTTTGGTAGGACGTACGATCTTCAGTATCCACTTCTGTTGGCGATGAATTCAAACATAGAACACCAGTTGCAACAAACAAGAACTTTGGACGTCATACCATAGTTCTGTATAGACGTATATTCTTTACCAAAAGTCGACTTTTATTAAACGAAAAGGAAAAGAACTGGAAGAAGGAGACTGGAACTGGAGAATCGAGGGTCCCCGCCTACATTCCAGAAAAAGAAGACTTACAAGAAATAGGAAAACTAAGAATGAGAAGAAGTGAAGTAGTAGAGGAAAGAAAGTTGTAAGAAAGCTCGCTCATTTAACCAAAAAAAAAAAAAAACAGAAGATTCAGACGACGATTTAGATAAAGAGATCCAATACGATGAAACTGCGGAAGAAGATTTGATTGATTTACATTGAGCCACTACAGTCGACCAAAAAGGAAACGACGGATTTGAGAAATGGGTTTCTATATCTTGGAATTCAATTCGTCTGAAACCAAAGTAGAAAAATGGATTTATTAAGCTTTCAGACCTATAACTTAACTTTTTATATCGGACACGACTTGTAAGTCGACAATATCCGAGAAACTGTCAAGTTCTTGATAAAAAAAGGGAAACTTCTTTGCCTGTCCTCATATTGAAGACGTCAGCAGAAGCTGATTCACGGATGTGATTAAAATTTTACCGGGCCCCACCAATTTGAGAAGAGGGGAAATAAAATTTGATATTTTATTTGATGATTTGTACTAGCTTATAAATAAATTAACTTGACATTCTGTTCTATTTGTTGATTTGTTGTCGAGTGACTCGGATACAAGAAGTTCTGTATATCCTGCGTAGAAAATTTGTTATCATATTTCATTTTTTTTAAAAAGAACTTTGTTTAGTAGAAACAAAAATGAAGTTTTTAATAAAAATCAATCTATTTTAGTATGATTAAAATTATTAAGGTTCTTAAAGATGTACTCGATGTTCCACGAAAAAATCAATACACAAAAACTGTCCAAGGTACAAAGTCTTCCCCTACGTGTGATCTTTAGGTGAATCTTATAATTTGCCGTATTGGTTAGCTACTAGAAAAGCTATTTAAGAAACGCTAGCGCCAGTTGTACTTTTCCTATTTCATTGAACGACTCTAACCACTAAACAATTAGGTAGACTTCAGCATTAACGCTATCCGATTTACATAAAGCTGAAATGGAATTCTTCTTTTGTTAGCCACCGCTATCTTTTATTTTCGTATGCAAACTTTGAAAATTCCGTAAAAAAAAATATACCAAGGATTAAAAGCCCTAGAATATTATTGAATACTGCGGGTTCGCATCTTGATCTGGCCTATTGTGGTGACTGGATTTTTCCGGACTCATAATGATGATTAAGGAAGAGATTTGACTCAGAAGAGGACGCTTAACAAGCATTAATTTACTTAGGCATTATGAAATTCCTTTTTTTAAAGAGAAGGTTATCAAATTTGTAAACGTATTACAATACTATTTCATTGTAATACAAATTCTCACATTTCTATTTTCGCCACTATGAAGTAAAATTGTTTTAATTTTGTTAATATTGAGCGCTAAGCCGTTCCCCATATGCTATACCTCAGAATTTCCAACTTGTAGCTTCCACCTGGATGTGAGTCAGTAGAGAGGACAACATAGTCCCCATACAGGATTACAAATAATAATTTATTACTGGTAATGTTCATTCCTTCACTATTAGAGTTCTGGAGCTGCATGAGAATGTCTGATAAGAACAGGGTAATTAGCAATGGGGAGAGAGAGTCATCCTGCGTTTTACTAGTTAAGAGGAATCATTAACAATTATCCCTAGTTGTACCAATCGCAGTTAAATGGTATTGGAATATGTGGAGCAGTAACTTTGTCATCACTATGTAAGTTAGACTATACATTGACTATAATTCCAATTTAACCCTCCCACTCGCAAAAATGAATAGATTTCGTCAATTCCATTTCATATATAGATTGATAGTTGTAATTTAACTCGATTACAAGTGCAATTTATAATCGCCTAAGGGGCACTATTATAATTCAAATTGTATGGGTTTAGATCCTCGCCCAACAAAACACTAGCGCAAGTAGTTACTTACACCCCATCTAAACGATGAGTCACGACCATTATAGATACGTCCAGCATATCCCCCATTCCAAGCTGTCATTTTTTCCCATTACGAAATGACAAATACTTTTTTTTTCTAATGAAATTAACGAGGACGACAAGCGGCGTTGTAACGACAGCATAAGACCCGCATTCTATACACGCCGAAGTTTTAAAATTTGCGAAGGGTCCCCGAAGATTGTTACGCTTTTTGTTTCCGAACGGTTTCACTTCGGATCGTGTGTAATGTAACACACACCAAAAAGAAAAAAAAGTTTCACCGAGGCGTAGGATGATGGGTGTTCTTGTTTGTTTTGCCGTACCCTCATACTGAGGGAGTCATAAAATTGTTTGTGAAGCGAAAAGGTTCTCGAAGCAGCGACACGGTAAATACATTTTATATTTTATTGTACTCGTTTGAGTGACAAACAAATGGAGAAGTTTAAGCAAAAAATGTTTACGAATAAAACTACATATGAATGTGTGTAGGTACTGACTTCGCAGCTTTTCGAGTCTTCATTAATTTGTTACCATTGTTTTTGTTTAGGCATCTGATATATTTGCGCCATGGAATTAAGAAATAAACAACATTTCTTTGTTTCCCATTTTATACTATAATTATTTTAAAAATTTGTCACGGGTGGCTTTAATCCCCATGACTTTTAAAATGTTCTACGGGTTGTCATTAGTGCCCGTTTACACTTATTTGACATCTCGTCAAGATATTCTATATTAGCTTCGAGACAACAACAATTCCCAAAAATTTAATATCTTGACTAAATTGTACCATTTCATTATGAAGAATTGGCGGTTTTAGATCATCCTTTCCTCTTTTCGTGAAGGAGACTAGAGTTGTTTTCGCAGGATTTACTTTCAGGTTTTTCCGTATATACCACCTTTTTGTTGTTTTCACCGCTCTTTGCATGTGTTCTGAAATGGGTTTTCCCATTATGAATATTGTATGCGCATAGCCCTGGATATAGTAACCTTATTTAGTATTACAAGCAGTTCGTCGATGACAAAATTTTACAACGGAGGTGACAGAACTCATCCCTACGGGGAACCTTTATTTCCTGCATTGTATCCCTAACCATGTTTTAATAAATCTTCCTTCCAGAATGGCTTTAGTTCAGCTAGAAATAGTGTTTTCAACACCACGATTGCTAACAGCTCTTTATCATTGACTCAAAGGAGGTGTTATCAGATGTTCCTCGTATATCCAGAAATGCCTCCTGATTATTAATAGATGCTTGTACTCGTGATACCAATTGGTATAAGACACTATCACATAATTTTCCTGATTGGTAAGCATGTTGATTGAGGTAGAGCGGCCTCCGTTCTAGACAGGTTCCTCTAATGTATTCTTCCAGCGGTTTTTCCATAGTCTACAGTATAAATGATCATAAGGTTATCGGTCAAGTTTGGATATAAGGCAACCTTTGCCCTATTCCATACTTTTGGTATGTATCCTAGAGCTAAACTGGCACTATATAATCTACTTCTCCTTATTGCAAAAGTACTGGGAGTATTCTATCCCAGCCAGGTAATTTATAGGGTTTGAAATAATTGATACAGCCCATACAACTTTGTCGTAAGTTATTACCCTATTAGCCAGCGCCCGGCAGTCCTTGTCCACTCTTTGAGGGTGTTTCTCAGATTTTTGCTGGCTGTCGACATTTTTTCGGATAACTTCTTCCGAATCTGGAAAGTGTTTCTGAAGGGGGAAACCTCAAAGGTTTCCTTTCCCATGTTTGCAAAATCTTCCGTGTGATTCCTTAGAGTCCTCAGAGAAGTAATCAGATCTTTTGCTAGAAGTTTATGAAGTCTTACTCCTGCAAGTGCAGTCTCTAGGCAGGTGGTGCTACTAGTGGAGTACACATCAAATGGGCAGTTTAGCAGCTAAGAAAGTTACTGATGTTCTCACGTGTGATCGATCTATAAATTTACCACCCTTGCTTGTGTTCTCTAGTTAGTTGGAGACCCCGATATATTCTTCAAGAAAATTAGATGATTGCTTATTTGACTTTAATTATTAAACCTTCATTAACAAAATTACTTTGTAGAATACCAATTTTAGATTAAGTATTTTGTACTGCAACCCGCTTCCGTAAATATAAATACAACGTCGCCATTGAGCAGCGCAGATGCTTTATCCCCCAACGTGTACCAGTCAGTAATTGCTCTCTTCTACTTCCTCTACCGAAACGTAAGTAAATCTCTAAAGAGATTAGTGACGCAGCCCTGTTCTCTTAATAATAGGGCCTAAGTACGATCATCCGTATCGTTTGAGGAAAAAGGGGAGATAAAAATCTAATTATGGGATTACTTTTCCGGCGAGCTATTTCGGTATCAGTCGACGCTGCCCGAATATAAAGCAGGTAGGTGAAGATATCTGTGGAGCTTGTTTACAGATATTCTTTCCGAATAACAAGATCTTGTTAAGGGAGCCAGGGATGTAATAAGTAGAGTAAGGAAAAAGGTACTAATAGGAAGAGAAATACCTACAAAGGAAAGAAATAAGAGGCACAGACTTATTTTCTGCCAGGAATTCGTTTGCTTCATTATAAATCCTCTGAGTTAAAGACGTTGGAATGGATCATATTCTTAACAATATAGATCAAAGGAGATTGCCATGTTAGATAATGGGCCGCTAAAAAAAATAAAACATATTATAGCTTCTTAAGTATAAATAATAGATATAATGAACTGAGCTTTGCAGGTAAGTGTTTACACTGAACCTTCTAAGTTATTGATAGTGAAGGTATTATTCAGGGTCCGGCAATGAAACGGGAAGATTTGGGGTGGGGCTTGCAGCGCGCGGTGAAGTGGTAGGGAAGACAGTCACAAGCCTGCCTGGACCCGAGTGGCTTGCCATTTAGTCTACAATGGAGCGTTGGACGGGTGAGCATCGCGGTTACGCAATTAAAGCTTATTATCAAAATGGCGAAAGTTTAGTGCAAACGCGTCGAGATTTTAGACGGCATTTTAACATAGCGCGTAACCAACCTGTTCCGTCAGACAATGCGATGAAAATGTGGGTCAACAACCTCGAGCAAACTGGATCGACGTATAGAAAAAGAGGTGGGAGTGCCAGAACTATTCGAACCCCTGAAAATATTGAACGTGTTCGACAAGCAATGCAAAGAAGTCCACGTCGATCGGCTATCCGTCACGCCACACGCCTTCGAATAAGTGACAGATCGGTGAGGAGGATACTCCATCAAGATCTTCGATATCACCCGTATAAAATACAGGTTGTTCAATCTCTTCACCCGGGTGATTATCAACAGCGTCTCAGATTTTGTGAGGTTATGCTTGCCAGGTTGGAAGAAAATGATGACCAACTTAACAACTTGTGGATGAGTGATGAGGCACACTTTCACCTCTCTGGTTTTGTGAACAAACAAAATTTCAGGTACTGGGCGGAGGAGAACCCTCGTTTGCTTCATGAGACACCTCTTCATGCTCAGAAAGTGACAGTATGGTGTGCAATGTCGGCAAATGGAATCATCGGTCCATATTTTTTTGAGGATGAGGCTGAAAATGCCGTTACCGTTAATTCTGAGAGATACGTTGCAATGATTCGTAACTTCCTCACACCTCAACTTCACCGCTTTCCAGTTAATGAAAATACACTTTTTCAACAAGACGGTGCAACAAGCCACACTGCAAGAATTTCCATTAATGCGATGAGTGCTTTGTTCCCAGGGCGTGTCGTTTCTCGAAACGGGGATATCGCTTGGCCCCCTCGGTCTCCCGACCTTACCGTCTGCGACTTCTTTTTATGGGGTTATCTCAAAACGAAAGTGTTTGGAAATGATCCAGCCAGGACAATCCCGGCCCTCAAACAACGAATTCGTGTCGAGATTGCAGCAATACCTGTTGATATGCTGCGAAGAATTATGCAGAACTTTCAGACTCGACTCCAAGAATGCATACGTGTCAACGGAGGACATTTGGCAGATGTAGTTTTCAAAAAATAATTTGTTCTTTAACATTGTATATCAAATGGCTACTCTTTTATTTCCCATTAATGTATTAATAATTACGAAAAAAATATTTTTTCAACAATAAAATTATTTATGAAATCTTCCCGTTTCATTGCCGAACCCTGTACAATGTAAAATTCAAATAAAAATTTTGATCTTGTTATAGTTGGTAAGGGTGCAGAATTTTATACCGAGTTTTTGAGTTTTTAAAAATAATTTTAACATTAATTGTTTAAAACGTTGTCGACAATATTAGTAATTACAGGGATTATGCTATATATAAAAAGAGCAACACTATTTTCTGCAATATTATACGGAGAGCCGTTCATGAAAGGTCCGTCAAGTTGGCTACCACACTTTCGATTTTTCAATGTTTGACTATGCCATCGTTTAGGGTTCGTTTTGTGCTACAAAGAAAAAATATTGTGCGCTTTCCGTTTTCGAGATGTTTAGGATTAAAGATGGGCAGGGAAACTACGACCACATCTTTAAGATCTCAGAATTTGTTTATACCATTGTTTTGTGCTTGTTTTGCTGCAGGTTTCGTTGCTGTTACTCAAGCTCGTGGTTAGTTGATTGCAGATGTTATCCTAACCATTTCATCATTTATTATCCATGCTCTCTAGTTTATTCTATACTAAATTTATTTTTACCAGACTGGCTAAGTGTTATCATACAATAACAACAGATGTTTTCTATTTAATAAAGCCATACCTTTTTTTGGTTTTTGAAAGCTAACATACGGCAGATGCACTTGTAATGTGCCGTTCAATGGGAAATTCTATTTTAGTATCCAGTTTTGATTTTAGTTTGAATTAGTCGTTGATTCCGTTTAATTTGATTGATTTTCTCATGGGGGTAGCGTTACTACCGCATGTTATTTTATTTCGAGTTTTTATTTAGTTAATATTGTTTACGGCGCGAAAGTCGTCCCCACCGACGGTGACCGATTTACTCAAATCCGACTCCCACCATGGCGACCGCGTGGAGGGAACCGCAAGTGTATTTAAGCCGTGCGCTTAACGCAAGGAGTCCAGTCCCCGAGTCCCTCCCAGTCCGTCCCGATTGGCGTGCCGGCATGGTTCCTGATACCCGCCGAGCCTCTTATTCCCGGTCTGATTCTAGCGATGGCAAAGCTAACTGGCGTACCCAGACATCTCTCCCGTCCGCTCCGATTGCCGTGTCGGCATAGCTTCTGATACTCGTCGAGTTTCTTATTTCCGGTCTGATTGTAGCGCTGGCAAAGCCCACTGGCGTAGCGCAGGCATTTTACCGATCTTTCTGACGCTCCCTGGGTTTTATTCACAGCAATTACCGTACCGCCGAATTTAGCACCGTCACGGATATCCAACCGTCGTAGGCCGCGAAAACCGATCGCGTACTTATCGACCGACCCCCGTACATAGATGGTCGCCTTACGTTATTAACCGAAATGAAGTTATTAGATTCCGCGTTTAGGCTTCAAAAGCAATACCAGAGCCTCGTAAATGTTTTAAAGTTCACCACGGTACATATTTTTACATTTATACGATTGTAGATATAGTTGTTTACTCACCTTTTTTTTGCTGTATATATATATTCATTGTCTGTTGCACATGTTATATAGAAATAAATGTTTGATTTATTTCGCTGTTTCGTTGCGTAGTCCGAATCCTGAACTTTCTTCGACTCATTGCTACCATTTCGGGGTAATAATTTATGATAACGGCGTAAATATTACGCAACAACATTCAAACCGGCACGAGGTTGTAATTTACCATTTGACAACTGACGATCAGCGCCACCAAACGAATTCAGGGTGAACCTCCTCTTCCAACTTACGAGGAGCGACCCATAAGTAATGAGCATTTTAAATGCAAGTAAGTAATCGAAAGCTCATGAGCAAGGCTTTAAAGAATAAGCGGTAAATACCATCCGAACCAGAGGAACCCGGAAAACAACAAAACAAACGTCGTCGTTACACACTGTTACCCTACTATAGAAATTACCTCAACTTTTATATATGTACTTACATTATTGTATGTAAACGCATACGATTCTGTTTCAAGATCAGCTGTTTCTATTACATAAATTTAAACCAAACTAGGGTAAGGACGACAATGGTTGGCAGGTAAATAGTCATTGGCACATGATCACATTTTTGTCTACATTTTAATCCGTATTTTCAACAAGGACGGTCTAAGTACACATGTAAACTTGGACGTTCTGAAAAAATTAAAACTTGGCCGTATTGTAGCGACACCTGTCGGTAGCTTCTGAAATCACGCGTTTGATCATGCGCACAGCGCATATAACCTAACCATATCATATTAAAATGTAGACATTAATTTGTTTGTAGTTTATACCTAATACAATTACGTGTAATACGGCTTTTTTATAATGAAACGGGCGGCTCGCAAACCCGCTCGGCCCATCAAGCCCGTTCGGCCCGTCGAGCGTAAAATACATACATATATAGGTACAATTCGAATAAAATGATATTTGATAATTGGATTTGTAAGTCAATAAACGTTGAGTTTTTATTAATAGTAGTTCAGACATCTTTCTGTCTTTGTCGGATAATTTTAATTTTTATTTTTTTTTCAATTGCGTTTCTTTAACTTACATCTATAATACTGGTATGCACTGGTTTTTATTTTATTATTTAATAAATGGACAGATTTTAAAATTTTACGAACACGCATTTTAAAAGCTGACACACAACCATTTTATACTTAGAAAATTGTATTTTTGTATATTATTTGCATTTTGTACATCGAGAAAATAAAATCCATTTATGAAGACGTTTATCTATTTCATGCGTTTATCTATGAACATTCTTTCTTGAAATTTGTACTTCTTACAAAATCTATATTTTGGCATACATAGTGAATATGAATACCTATTGTATGTAAAATTCATATGCTTATTGGTAATGACAACTATTATATAAATTGTCCATCCTATTCTACTATTAAGCCCTCACTAGCTGCTAAAGTCTATAATAGATATTTGCAGTTACATATAGAAAATGTAATTCTTTAAATTAAAACAGTTTTCCTAAAGAAAGATAAATTTTTGGAAGGATAATCGGTGATTCACACAGGCTGACAGGCCGAAGGACAGGGTTGTGAGGGCTGGAGTGGCAAACGCGACGGGCCGGGCCGGGCCCGTTTGAGGTAAGAGTGGGCCGGGCCGTGATAACTCTCAAAATGCACACTTCTAGCGTGTAATGCACGATGAGCAATAAAGCAATTACAAAAAGAGAAGTCGTTCAAGGCGTGAAATTGGTTTCCAAGCAATGTTAATAATACGTAACACTATATACTGGCCCAGTTTACATCTCAAAACTGCAATATAAAATTTTCGACCGGCCGAGTTTACATGGACACAGGGATTAATGCTAATTTTCATAATCGGCCGAGTTTACCAGCGTCATTTACCCTGGCGATTGTAACCTCTCTTTAATGTAGTTATGCCAATTATTATATTCCCACATGCCAACAACTGTAGCTTCCCTGCCAATCACTATGAAATATAACTATCTTTATTTTTCTTTAGGATAGCTCATGGTAGTCATGGTTAAACAAGGGTAGAGTCTAAACAATTGATGTAGTTCGAAAGTACTATCTTTCCTGTTACGTATGGCTTAGGTATTATCGATCTTCCTACACGGAATAAATTGTGACCTCTATATAAAAATCGACACAATCTAATTGTGCCAACGACTGTTACCTTTACCCTAACATATACGCAATAAATGGAATTAAATTTAGAAAAAATTAGTACAAAGTTTAGAAGCATGCGTCAATGCGTCATGATAGTTAAATATTATTAATAAATAAAATCATTTATAAATAATTTTCTTAGATCAATATTACATAACTACAATTCGTAATTCAAATCATTATCTAGAAAAATTTGTATTCAGATAGCGCCTAAATCTTTGTAAAACACACACAAATAAATCTCCCTTTCAAATAATTAATCAAACGCTATTCTCGAGAGACAATAACAATGTTATTTAGGTCAGCAGAAAAAGAAGAAAGCAAAGTATCTGTGAACGCATCCCATCCCAATTCTCACAAACGTTTGCGTGTTGCAGTATCAACAGATTCTGGTAGTACGACCTGAAACATATTTGTTGATGTAAACTCGAGCAACGGCACATCCCTTCTGATGGTACTGCATTTCGAATCATCGACGGAGCCATAGCTCATGTTTTGGTTGGAAGATGTTACACACAATTAAAAGCAAAGATATATCCACGTGCTGTAAATATGTATCAGTAGAATAAAATTTGAATCGTTTCATTTCACATTTTAGTGTCACGACTTAATAAGTTTATCATAATAATAATTGCTCTTTCGTCAATGACAGAAACCGTGGTGCTGTAAGAAAGATTCTGTATTAAAATATAATTCTAAATTCATTTACGCTGCCCGTGCTGGAAATTTGCACAGAACACAGTGCACGGTACCTGATGCTGAATCAGGTGTATTTGTTTTATATTTGTTCGCTCCACAAACGGCGTGTGTTACAAAATACGGCGTTTAAAATGTCGAACGTTAACCTAGAAATTTACGAAGCTGTTCTCTATCTGTTTGTTTCTGTACTGTCTTCGCGTACTTTGCATGTAGGTAACGTAACTAGGTATTTGTTTACGATAGAACACATTACTAAACTAGGTTTAGGTGTTGCATCTCGCGATCGTAAAAACTGAATTTAATTTTGTGCAATGTTTAGCCAATTATTTTGTCAAATCGTTTCGGTAATATTCCTTAAAGTCGAAATTTTAACTGTTGGTATACATCGTAAATACAAGATATAAATAGATTTTTTATTGGATAACTACCAGTGATTTTGTGTTGTTCCAGCTTCATTAAATTATATATCTGCATCAATCCAGAAATGTATTACAAGTTAATGGGGAAAGAGAAGTTCTGAAACCATCCAAAAATTTTATTTAGAGAATCAGATTATTTGTTTCGATGTTAATACATCATTTTAGATCCCTAAAAATGGCCAAAAGTTTAAACTTATTCTAAAAACAATAAGAAAATACTGTAACGGTCATTTTTATTTGAGCAGCGGTGTATACAGTATTATCATGTGCTCGCAATTTAATTTTTAAATATCTGATTTCATATTTTTACAAGTTAAGTAATTTCACTTAACGTTTATAAGTTTAAAATAATTTAAGTTAGTTTAGTTGTTTGCGGTTTTGTTTAATATTTCTTTGGATTATTGTAAATAATAATTTTTTGCGCGAAGATTCAAGGCGGACGTATGCGCATAGAGATTCGTTCTTTTCGGCCCTGGTTATTGTAAAGTGCGGACAGTTTAGTGCAAAGCTTAAAAGATCTAGGTAACGAATTAAAATTAATTATATATTTTCTAGTAAATTCACATTTTTAAATCACATAATAATAAGCTTTTTTTATTTTTGCATATTCTATTATTTTAAACTATGTTTTACAATTGTTAATATGTCACATTTTTTACGAAGAGCACATGGTAATTACTTATTACGATTTTAGGCTTTTTTTTTTTACTTTTCCCTTTATCTTTCGGATTTGGTTGCTGGTTTTTGCTTCTTGCGATTTAATGAGACCTGGAAATAGTCCTGTATTAAGTGTTTGAGGAATTTATTGGAATACCTGGAGATTGGTTGGAAACTTTAATTTAAATCCATGTGGAGCTGAACTTCATATTTTCAAAATTTACTGGACCCCGTACATATTATAAGGTGAAGAATATCCACCAGGAGTACTTGGGTGAGCCACCACTTTTTATGGACCGTTCCTAAATATATCCATCAAATCGTCAAATCGAGGAACGTGGACGTTTACCGATATACGGGAACGTATAGCTTGCAGCTTGCACACATCTACCGAGGTAGGATTGCTCCATATTATTTTTTTCGTCGCATAATACCATCGCAGGACATTTCCATTAGTTTGTCTCATTTGTTTATATTTGCCTTGTTATATATTTATTAATCGTTTGTTTGTTTATTTTGTAATTATTAAGACTTTGTTTGTTATTTTGTCACACGGTGCTGTGCATATTTATTACTTTAGCATTTGTAATACTCATCAGTAATTATTAGTTATCTAAAAGAAATTTAATAGTAGATATTAATTATTTTCAACCTTAATTCAGTCATTTACACATTTTTGTTAGTTCTTCAAACGACACCATCTATGTACTTTTATAGTACATGTTCATTATTATTTAATTTATCCTAACTACCTGACGTGCCAATTGGTACCTATATTATTTGTGCATTCTTGTACCGTAAACACCTTAGGTGAATATATATTTTGGTGGGGGGATGACATCTGTTATCGCGTCGCCGAGTGAAATCTGAAAGGATAACAAACGTTAGTACCTTTATTAATTAAACAATAATATAGAGCCAATTCATTCAAATACTTACCTTTGTATTTTAAGTTTAGTATCACTCATCATCTTTATGTTTATTGATGCACGTCAACTCATTGCATTTGATTGTTAAGTACTAACTTATATTTTTAATTGTTTTTACTTTTATAATTATTTGTAAGTTAAATATCATTTGTTTTGCATTTCACGCTGTTTATTAAACTATTTTCAATATTTACACATTTACATAATGTATATATTTATTATAAAAGCAACTTTAACATTATTTTCATTAAATTTTATTTTCAACGAAGTTCTTGTTTTTATTGTTTGCTGAATCCTGGCTTCCTCGCTGTTGGCCACAGCTGGCGCCCTTTTAAAAAGAATAAGAATTAAGAACCCACGCCCTTGCTCACGGTTCACGAGCGGCCGGACCATCACTTAGATTTCTGCTGGATTATCTGGCAAGTTCTAGTGTTACAATACATAAAAACTTAGATTCAAACATTACATTGTATTTGTTTGCATCTAAGTTTTTATGTCTTTTCTTGTTGCCTTAAGCATAAATTATAAAGTTTTCGCATTGTTTAGAGATTTGAAGATGATGTATTAACATCGAAACTGATTTTCTAAATAACATTTTTGAACTGTTCAAGAACTTTTCACATTAAACTCTTTAGATTAATTTAGTAATCTAATAGTAATAATTAGTTAGCAACTTTTACAAATAAATACCGCAGTCAAATTTACTTTTCCTTTAAATGTTCTTTTCTTGGTGGATCACAAATCAGCTATCAATTTTTAAATATTCTACCATTAGCATGATTAACCATATATAAACTATTCCAAAACTTTTATAACTCTTCGAGAAATTTTATGAATAAATGTGTTTTTGTATTTTGTTACGAGAAACCTTAGAATATATAAAGGGCATGGATTTCCTTTTATGTTATCCCTTGTAATTAGTACGCAGGCAAATATGGTTATCCTTCCGGTCACGACCTTTAACTAAAACTAAAACGAAACCAACTAACTAAACTCATTATCCATTACCCGTCTTGATACCGTCAATTCATAAATTCACTGTGATAATGCTCGTCATAGATTCGTTGAATGTACAAAGTGGAAGCCGCACAAGGATCAGCTGGAGTAGGACGTTGGAGTACTAAGGGAAACCTGATCGAGACGGTGTTGCGAGACCGAAACATATGGCACAAGGTCACCATCGGTGATAATAACAATGTCACTAATAATAATAATAATTATTATGTTTTTTTTTTTTTGACGGGAGGTGAAAATGCCTTTACGCACGCAGTGCCGGACTCTTTCAAAAGAAATCTACCGGCTAAAAACACCTCCCTTTCTCCTAGACACCAGCCCGGGACCGTTTAACACATTTCATCGGGCTGGGTCTATTTTGTTTTAGGCTGTATAAGGGCCACGCTCCGTTTCAGTTATATAAGCTGGTACAACAGTTGATCTGCCAGTCGGCTCCTATTAATGTTGGCTTGGAAGACTCTGATCATTTGCTTCTAGCCTTCTCCAGAGCACTCATGAATGTGGCACACTTCCGTGTACCAGGCACGTGCTGCAGCTTGTCCTGAGGTTGCCCAGCCTCAGCACAGATCTGACACGGACCGCTCGCCGTACATTCTTTTGCCTGATGTTCAGGACTTCTACACCTGAAGCACAACTTGCTCCTATCGATGCCCTTACAGGAGCTGGCCAGGTGCCCATACCCTAGGCATCTGTAACACCTTTGTATGTCTGGTCTCTTGCGGACTCTACCACAGATCCAGCCGACTTTAATTCGGGTCGCCTTCAATAATTCCTTTGCCAGACGATCCCCGACCTGAATTATTGCCAGTCTGATGCCCCTACTATTTATCTTAGTAAGGGTAACCTTTACGTCGGCGTCGGGGTTGGCCGTGTGCTTTTTGATGGCTTCCTGGACTTCCAGTACGGTAGTACAGCTGTCTAGGTCGCGCATCTCCAAAGTCACCTTCGGTTCCAAGCTTCGGATTGTTCCCATATCCCTGAGAGCCTCTTTCAGCTTGTGTCCGAATCCCGCCTGATTTTTCGAATTTATTCCGAGTTCGAGGAGGACATCGCCAGACTTAGTCTGCCGTACAGCTCGAATCTCGGTCTCCGTCTCCTCCGGTTTTACCGATCCTCGGATCTTACCCAGTACTTCGGCATAGGACTTGCCCTGAGCCGGCTTGATTAGCAGAGCCTCCAGGCGCAGTTTCACCTGCCTGTCTTTCTTCTCTGGCTTGCTTCTTATTTTCTTTGCTTCTGGAGACTTCCTTTCTTTCTTTTCCTCCCTTCCTTTCTCTTTTCCTCCTTCGTTTTTACTTTCGCCCTCTGTGGAATCGGTCGTCTTCACTTGGGGTTTATCTTTCATTCGAATGATGTTCCTGCAATTCTCCAGCTCCCTTTCCTCCTCGCTCCTCGCACGTGAGATGTGCTCTCCAATTGGGGAGAACCGGAACAAGGTTTCACTCTCGCTGGTCTTTCCCAAGGTGACATTAAGATCCACCAAGTCAGCCTCTCCTCCCAGGCTAGCTTGCCTCTTAGGTGGTGTCCTTTGTAATAAATTAATCCTCCCAAAGGCAACAGGGCTAAAAACTTCCAAATCGTCTCCTTTCTCTGAATTTTTGCGTGACATCTTTTTGTGTTTACCAGCGCCTCGTGTCCGGCGTTTGCTTCTCTTGCCTACTGCCTCCGTCCATTCTGCCGTTGGGCTTGTGACGGGTTTTTCGCCACTGGTCTGAGGAGCGGAGGAGGCAAGGGGTGTGGTTTGTGTCTCCTGATGCGTTAACTGATGTTCTGCGGATCTCCAGGAACTTCGGAGATTCGCAATAACTTCGTGGGACTCCTCCAGAAGGAAGACCCCCTTCTTCACATCGGCACTGATGTTTCGTTGACGCTCCATCGCCTTTTTCATCATCGTGATGATGCGTCGGCAGTTGCTCCATTCCCTTTCTTCATCACTCTTTGCGCGAGGTATGTGATCTTCAATAGGAGAGAAACGGAGGAATGCTTCTCCATCACTCCCTTCTCCCGGTGTCATGATGACGTCTCGTTCGATGGGCTGTCCTACTTTCTCCTTTCTGCTCTCCGTTGCACTCGGTTTTCGTTGCGGAGGCGTTCTCATTGTTCGCGAACTATTCGTTCACCGTAAAAATGTCACTCAATGTTAAAAAGTCAAAATGTCATAATACGAGAAAAGGTTTCAACAAAAACGCCCGAAGGGAGTTGAACCAAACTAACATAAACCAACCACACCTCTTCAAAGGGGGTAACACAAAACAATACCAAAGGGCCAAATTTAGCTGCGCAAACAACGCAAAAAGTCAAAACAGTTTCGCGCACTCTACAACACGTCTGTTCACAACGATAACTTGACTCAATCTCCAAATCAATTATTATGTGTTACCCATGAGAACCATTATAATAATAATAATTTTATGAATCTCAATAGTAGTTATTGGCGGTAGGTTGTGAACCACAATTAGAGCGTCATTTTGGTAAGATGAGGGTAATCTATAGATCTATAAGATCTAAAAAATGGTTACTCTTATAGTGTATTTCACTTGTCTCTAATTTTAATTTGGCTGATTAATATTAGCTGCTTGTGTAAACATATGTAGATACTGTGTTATTAACTAATAAGGACAAACGTCGTGTACTATAGCTTGAAAGACTATAGTAATGAATTGCCTCAGTATTGAATATTTATATATGTATAGACATCAGATACCTTCACATCTATCATGATAAGGGAAAGTAAAAAGAAAACTTTCTTGCAATGTGCAATTTTTTTTTTGACATATAACAAGGAACAAGAAAGTTTTCTCAAAAAATAAATGCTTTTCTGCTTTTAACTTTAATTTTTAATATGAGGCATTTTTTTTTATAATACATAGAAAATTTCCTGATATTAAAAATTACAGTTAAAAGCAGAAAAGCATTTATTTATTGAGAAAACTCTCTTGTTCCTTGTTATACATAAAAACGCTTAAAGATAATAACAACGTGTAAGATTATCCAGGCACTAAGCATTTATAATGCCGAATCTTCTAAAACCTCGACTTTGAATAATACATCAAAGGAAAAGAATATTCTGTGCTTTGCTATAACCAAGGCAATCAAATTCTCATGGCACCCCGTTTTCACAGATACAGCTACAGAAAATATTTGGCGTAAAACATCAACCTTTGCGAAAATAATTTCAAGATATATAAGCAGATTTAGCAAGTAAACACAATTCTGTCAGGGACTACCGCGTTTTCCGAAGGTTTCCTTACAAAACGCCTTGTATCTTTGTTATTTTAGGGATACCTGTGAACTCTCGGGCGTGTCTTTATTTTGTGCCTTATGTAAATGCAGATAGCTTTATACTACTATGAAGGGTGAGCGCTTTTACGGTAGCCTTGAGATAGTGAATGTGAAGGCCTGTGTTTATTAACACAAGCGGCCCATGAGATTTTTCTTTATGAATCTTAAATTAAAGCCGGTACAGAATTCATTAAGTAAATGGAGAAAATGAAAATACCGCCAACGTATAGAATTCATTATACTTGTTATTTAGGAGTTGTCTGAGCGTAAAAAACAAAAATCAACCATATTTTATTTTTCAGGGATATTCAACTTCAGAGACTGGCATGAGGTGCTTTCAAGATTAACTGTTTGTCAGCACAAGTTATATTTAACGAACTACATTCATATGAGGTGTTGTAAATTGCGAAAATGTCAGGATTGTTAGTTTTGCCGTCTAGATATGCAAGCAGTTCAACATTTTTATGTTTAGTAGATAATATTCAAAATCATTCTAATTTATTTGTATTGCATCAACACTTAAAGCAACGTAGAAGTGGCTTCTATAGTAGTAATTTACCAAGAGAAAGCTATGAATGTATGAAAAGGGGTGGCTGAATTTAGAAAAACAGATTACCTTGAGACGAAATACATATTTGCAAAAGGGAAGACTCTGCTACAAGAAGTCAAAGATCCCAGCACAAGAAATTTACCAGAATTACCAAAAGTTGATATGGTATTTATGGAGTTCACACTGGAAACAGCTGGAGCTTGGAATGCCGAACGATCAGCTAGAAAGACGCTTTCGTTGATAACGGAAATTTAAGAAATTCAAATATATCCGGTTAAGGATATTTATAAATCCAGGCTCTCTTTGGCCACTCCACAGATAGACGTGTTAGTTCAAACAAGTTTGCCATCAAATAAACCTTACCTAACGCTTTGGCAAAATTGAAATGCAAGCTTTTGTCTACTACACTGGAACAGAAAGTTCACTTCAGAACCTGAAATTTTGCCCTTATGGAAATGAGGCTCATACAGAAGTATTGTGCACAGCGAGTATAAACAAGCCCTGCAGATCATCCAAATATAATGATTTGAAGATTATTTCTTACATTTTATGTCGAACTTCGTCTTATATATTCAAACATCACAGGTGAAAAAATGGCTTATACAAGCAGAATACAAGATCCTGTTCTACCAGTTATAAATAGATTTCAAGGTATCACAGAAAGCGGTGGTCGATGGAAGGCTGTTAACTCTGAGCGATGCACCTACTTAAAGATGTTAGATGTGTGCCGTTATTATTAAAAACTAACACACAGTTGTTAATGCAAGGTCGTGTAATTTTTCGCCTTAAAGTTAAAACTGGGATAATATACTATACAAGGTGTGTGGAGAAATACTCATTATATAGGATTTTTTTGCTATCGACTTTTATAGAATTGCAATAAGTCGTTTAAAATCAAAGTAATTCACATTATACGAACTAGAAAGTATGCATTTAAGCTTAAAAAGTCTCTTCTTTTTCAAAAAAAGAAGACAATGTTATTGGAAAAGTTATGATAAAAAGTACAAGATTGGTTCTTTTCCTGGATTATCCGCTATGCATCTCACATTCAATATAAGTTTTAATTTGAAGTAAGTGTAATTTTTAGAACAGTTTTAATCCATGCCGTCATGGAGCAGAAGTATAAAATACATCACAAATACTGGAGTTCTTTCGACAAATTTGAATAATTTTTGATTTATTTAGTTATCAAGCCTTGCCACAAAAAGGACTAATTAACTAAATACATTAAAACACAGGCTAAATACGTTAAACTTAAGCGTTAAATAATTTTTGATAACAACATAAAATACTTAAGGATTACTAATTTACGCTTCTATTGATTATATTAATTAAAGATTCTTTAAGCAGATTAGATGCGAAATGCATAAATGGTGAAAAAGAGGCACTTTTGTCTTGGTACTTTTATCAGAAAAGTTTATGATTTATATTTAAGTAAAGTAGTTAATTTTGAATATCTTTTTCTAAAACTATTTTCCTCGGATTCGAATATGAATTGGGAATGCAGCCAATTAAATATCTACAAACATTCTATTTATTTTTTTTTTTAATTTTTTTTTTATTCTTTGATAGCCGGTACTTTCACCTAAGTTCATTTTCCTCTATTCCGAAAAGGAAACATAATTTTACGCCTACCCTGTATACAGCAGAAGAGAAATTGTGCTCAAAGTATCTCAAATTGATTTTAAGCGCCACTCAAGCTTTTTACATTATTAAAATTTTAAAAAGTTCATAACAAAAAAAAATCGCCTGAGATGACTACCTACCTTTTGAACACTCTATATACTCTGGAATACTTTTAGGTTATGCAACACTGAATTGCATAAAATTTTTGTAAAAAAGGTTTTTCTTAAAAAAAGTATGTAATCACGTGTATATTGTCATCATTCTTAAACAATTCATAGAACAAATTTTATTGTTAAATTTGAAAGTGTTCAGACGTAGATTTACTTTGATGTGATTCTTCAATGTTTTAATAGAAACAGTTGCAACTCAAAAACCCCAAAACAGGTTACCCTGTTTAATAATAAGTATAACTAAGAATCTGCAATTTTGTGAAAACGGAAAGGGTGTCTCATTCAAAAAAGTTAACTTTAATGTGCTAGATTTTTATGAAACACTTAATATATCGGAATATATTTTACAGAGGTTACAGTACATAAACATTATACTATATCCCCAAAATTGAATTGTTAGCTGGTATACATAGTACAGCCGAAGTAGAAAAAAAACGTACCTTCTTATAAACAATTTAGGAAAAATAGCGATAGCATTGCCTATTTTCTGCGAGATAGCTCATCCGTATTTAGAGTATATCAGATTTGTTTCTCGATACATTTAAGATCATTGTGAACGCGTGTGTGCACGCATTTTGATCAAACATTATTTAAATAAATCGAAAATAGTATTGATCTGATATTCCCTATTCCAGAACTTGAAGTGGAAAGATGTGTTCGATTGTCATGTTTTTCATTTTCGATTATTGTTCGCGGTTTGTTAACTTACAGTGTAGTGGTTTTTTAAGCATTTCTTCTCTAAAGGATAAACCATAAATAAAACTACATTATGAACCAAAGAGAAATGATAACAAACTTGGCCACTTTGTGACAGGGGAAGATAATACTACTGCTCTTTATCGCCAAGCATCAATCATAAATAAATATTAATGGCCAATAGTCACGCGCTCCGTACTCTAGAGTAAATGCAATACAATACAACCAAGCACCCCCCAGTCACTCTTCTTCTCCATTCATTGCTGGAAAATATAGAAGCAACATAACCCTTCCGTATACGTGAACCGTTCGTTCTTATTCGCTCTTTTACGTCAGTCGATTGTATCGAACGCTTGTTGTTTGCCTCCTACTTTACGGACGGGTGACTTAACAATCTCATTACGGCGGGTCTCCGAGGCGCAGTGGCGTAGGGGGACCCTTTCTCACCCCTCCCTATAGACACGCACGGCCGCGGACTCGCCCCGATATCGGCCATCAATAGATTTAATCAAGACCGCGCCGGGGTGCAGCGACATATTACGGCAGATAATGGCTTTCGGTCGCCCGGACGCGATGACTAATTCGTGGGGACTTCGAGACTGTGGCGAGCTGATCGGCGCGTCGATTAGAGCCTTAGGGGAGAATGTGGCAGCTATAAAAAGCCCAGTTGACAGTGCTATGATGGTAAAAAAAATATTTTTAAAGAGGGTTAAACAGGTAACGAGTTTTAAAGTAAAACACAAAAAAAATTGTAGACATTGATGCAACCGCCTTGCAGCTTCACAGTAACCGGCAAGTAAAGAAAAAATTTAATGTATTCAAATTTTACATAAGGCGATTATACTGTAAAAGCTCTTTGATAAAGATCTTTGAGGAGAGAAGTACTTGTATAGTGGAATGAGTGATTTCTATATATCTATAGATATCTTTTACGTCAGCATTGTACTCTGAAATATTATTGATAAAATATTTTATAAAACTTTTCTGAAAAAATTTTTGTCAAATATTTTTTATAGTGTATATGTATAGCCGGTTTTTTACGGAACAGAAAAAAAATTATATATATAAATTATAATAATGTATTGTTAATGTTGACATTCAATTTGTATTAAAGTTTGAGGAAGCAAATGTTGCCGAAACGTCGCAAATAAAGTATACAATTGATACATAATGAAGAAATAAGTTGCTCAGCAAGCCGTTCGTCTTTTTACTATTACTGGTATACAGAGCGTTTTTTAAGTTAGTAATGTATTCTTTAAGAAAACTGATTCACAATACAGAAAACTAAAAAAGCTTTTGCATTTGCAAAATATTTTTTCTAATTGGCTGTTGTAATAAAGCTAAAACAAAAGACGACGCAGTGCTGATATGGCTATTACAGTATACTGTGCTGTAATGAGATATTAACGTGGTGGGGGGGACTCTTGCCGCAACGTAATATAGGCGATTAATGTGCAAATTAGAAAAAATAATGTAAAAAACGTGTGCCACAATGACATGTAATGCTCGCACTTTGAATCTCTCGCCGCTACGCGGCTCGAGATTCAAACTTGTATTCGCATTACATAAACGTCATTGTGACACTTGTGTTTTAAAATACTATTTATTTCCGAAAGTTGAGCCTCATAGTAGTTAAAAATAATGCCGCTACTGTATCAGAATTAAAGACATTCCTGGCAGACTTTGACATTTGTGTATGTAACCTCACTTTCGTGTAGCTTCTGCATTCTTGCACGCTACATTATAATAAATTCGTATATTCAATTCTCTTGTTTCTCATTTGAGATCATTTCGTTTTAAAAATTCGAAAACTCAAATAACTATGGGCCGACTTACCAAATCAAATCATAGTGTAGCAACTTAAAATTAAGATCGTGTATATGTACAGGCTGTCCCACCGAAGACTGGGTCTTTGATTACAGCTCTATTTGTCATTTTAGAAAGAAACTTTTTCTACAAGAATGTTATAGAATCCAATGCTGCATCACCTAAAAATATTTTTGACTATACAGAGTGTCCCAGAAGTAGGCAAACGGATACTTACTTCGTTATTTTAAATGGAACACCCTATATATTATTTCATTTTTCAATTCTACGCAGAAAAATAACATGACTTCATATAAACTACTATATGTCTATTTTTAATAACAATGTTGTTATTTACTCTTTTGTCAAAAGTGGTCCCGATGCAAAGCATCGGTTAAGGCGGCGTGGTTTATATTTGCATTTGTTTTAGACATTCATATTTTAAATATCATACATACATACTTAGTCTGATTCAACATTCAAATTAAAATCGATGTAATTGTATACAGGTGTCCACTATAGCTCTGAACATTTGCTTAACTTTAATCCAAGGTAACTTGATTTTTTTAAATAGCACTCTATATTTTTGCTTCTGTTAAATTAATCCTTGCCCAAAACCCTATCAATCCATACTAAACTTTTATGATGCCTCATGCACGACTTCATAGTGAATTAATGATTTTAAATAAATCCAATAATTTTTCCGTTAATTTTCAGGTCGCCTTGGTATATAAGCACTAAACAAAGGAATAAAGCTGTGAATTAGTAAGTATACGTCGGCATCGGGTCATAATTTAAAACTAATAACACTTTTTTTTTTAAAAAATCAGAAATTTTATGTCATTTAACTCTGTGATTATACAAAATTACTTAAATATTTATATATATTTAAAAACCGTTAAAATAACAAAAAACAAACATTAAAAACGGTAAAATACATCATTAAATTAATTATTAGAATGTAAAGATGTTCAAAAATGTCCTCTTTCTCTGAAAAATATTTCTATCTCCTTTAACGTTACTTTTTGAAGCAACTCTGGTGAAACGGCTAAAAATGCCTCCCTTAGTGGTAAGTTCCCCAACATTTGATAGAATTGCGTTTACAAAAAATAGTTGTATCGCTCTCCGTTTAAATTATTCTCGAAGAAAAAGGTCCCACAATGTGACATCCAACAAAATTCCTCCTCATACATTTGTTTTCCATCTACCTTATACCGCACGTGTTGCTACAGATCTAGGATTGTCTTGTGCATAAACGTGAGCGTTCTTTCTTATCGGTACACCATTACTTTGGAAACGACCTTCTACCTATGAGTCACAAAGTCTTATTCGCCTTTCGTAATCATCATCTGTAGGCTGCTGATGTATGGATGCGTGATAAGGGTGATATTTATGTCTCTGTAGAATCCTTTGAACAGTACTCTTATATACACTTCAGCGTTTCTGCTGATATGCCTCGTGCTCACACTTGACTGTTTAACCACAGAAGCAAAAACATTGAACTCATTATTTTCATTAATATGATGATAACGTTTATTAAACAGCACAGATGTTTTCAAACCGGTGTTTGACATTAAAACATTCCATTTTTGGATACTGTCTGTTTGGATACCGTTGTCTATATATTTTTGAACCCAAAAGACAATTTCATCCACATTCACCTAATGTCAAATTTGAAAAATTATGTAAAATGGGAATATAAACAGATATAAATATATGTAATTGGGAAAATGATATAAATGGTTACGTACCAATCAAATACATCATATCAACAAATTCTTCTTTTGAATATTGCATATTTTGAAGTATACTATATTATATATAACAACATGTATAAGAAAATAAATAAACAAGCAATGAGAGAGCAAGGAAAAGGTATTACGTATATAAAATAATTTTTTGACAGTTTTGAGATTTAATTATTGCAAAACAATTACCATGGCCTACTAAAAATATGTTCTATAATTTCTGATCATACATAAATGACATAAAATTTTTCTTTTTTTAAAAAACTTCTTATTAGTTTTATATTATGACCCGATACTGACATGTATTTGCTAATTCGCAGCTTTATTCAATTGTTTAGCTTTTATATACCAAGGCGACCTGAAAATTAACGGAAAAATTATTGGATTTATTTAAAATCATTAATTCACTATGAAGTCGTGCATGAGGCATCAAAAATGTTTAGTATAGATTGATAGGGTTTTGGGCAAGGATTAATTTAACAGAAGCAAAAATATAGGGTGCTATTTAAAAAAATCAAGTTACCTTGGATTAAAGTTAAGCAAATGTTCAGAGCTATAATGGACACCTGTATACAATTACATCGATTTTAATTTCAATGTTGAATCAGACTAAGTATGTATGTATGATATTTAAAATATGAATGTCTAAAACAAATGCAAATATAAACCACGCCGCCTTAACCGATGCTTTGCATCGGGACCACTTTTGACGAAAGAGTAAATAACAACGTTGTTATTAAAAATAGACATATAGTAGTTTATATGAAGTCATGTTATTTTTCTAGGTAGAATTGAAAAATGAAATAATATATAGGGTGTTCCATTTAAAATAACGAAGTAAGTATCCGTTTGCCTACTTCTGGGACACTCTGTATAGTCAAAAATATTTTTAGGTGATGCAGCATTGGATTTTATAACATTCTTGTGGAAAAAGTTTCTTTCTAAAATGACAAATAGAGCTGTAATCCAAGACCCAGTCTTCGGTGGGACAGCCTGTACATTAAATTCGTTTAGAATCAACAAATAAAGAAAGAAGATAATGGAGAGACCAGCATCATGTTTAGCAAAGATATGAATAAGGAAATAGAATCATTAACTTCATTATTAGTTATAACAGGCTCAAATGTCATATGTAATGTACGAGAGTTATACGATTTTAAACTCCTTATTTTAGCGAAGATATTTGCTAATTTGTCAATTTAGATTTACAAATATGTTCAGATCCGAACGCAAATTTGAAATCATATTGACTGAAGCCGCGAAATTAGCGTTAAACGCCATATTAATTGATAAATTCATGAAAAATGTATACCAATGTCGTTATTGACAGACATGCATGTTTCGCAATAACGGCATTGGTATACATTTTTCATGAATTTATCAATTAATATGGCGTTTAACGCTAATTTCGCGGGTTCAGTAATATGATTTCAACTTTGTGTTCGGATCTGAACATATTTGTAAATCTAAATTGACAAATTAGCAAATATCTTCGCTAAAATAAGGAGTTTAAAATCGTATAACTCTCATACATTACTATCAATAGTGCAATAGCATATATACGCTTTGAGCGTAAATTACAAATATCGTCGAGTGACACCGAAGAGCTGTAGGTACAGCGAAACATGCATGTCTGTCAATAACGACATTGGTATACATTTTTCATGAATTTATAAATGTCATATGGATGCCCATTTTCCATTTCGTATTAATTTCAAATTTGTTCACAACTTTCTTCGTTAAAGCGTCCATTAATTTTAAACTTGCTGTTTTGGGCCGCACTCTATTCCTAATCTATATAAATGATTTACTTTTAACTCTAGAGTTAGCTACTAATATTGCACTTTATGCCGATGATATTGCCTCCGGTTCACGGAACAACTCTTTTTCATAATTGGATGGGGATAACTTTCATGGGGTGCAAACTATTTAATAATTTGCGAAATAATATCAAAATAAGTAATAATTCGAAAAATTTTAAATATAAAGTTAAGGCACAGTTGCTCACACTGTTTTGTTATTCGTTAAATGAATATTTATTAGAATAGATGTCTTTATATATAGTCTTTTGATTTTGTTTTCTTGAATGCACTGCTTGTTTCTTAACGCTATTTTGTATGCATTTGTTGTCATAGTTGAAATAAAGAAGCAAAAAGTCCAGCACAGAATGTGACGTAATTTCTACTTGAGAAGCAGAAGCTTGGAATATCAACATACCCTTACCTCAAATATTTTGTTGACTATACTTCAACTGGATTTTCACTATTGGTATACGAAAGTCCGCTAAAATCTCTTTATAGTATTGTTCAGCTTTCAGAATTTTAAGTTGAGCAATATACTAAAAGTGTAGTAGATTCACTTAAAACTGCTTAATACTATCTCCTTCATAAATAAGTTCATCAGTGATTTGAAAAGTACTGTAGCTGATTCTCATGTCCATAAAATTGCTTTTTAAATATGTCAAATTCAAAAATAAGCTTTCATTATTTGAAGAAGTGACGGATAGATTATTGATGAAAGTGTCAAAATTTGACGGGTGATATCAAAAGGGGACAATCCCGCGTAATTTGACGTTCCAAACGAACATAAATTGAGGATGAAATAAAGCACTTACATACGTTTGACGTTTGTCATATTCAGTCCCTCCAAATCGCATTAACTTCTGCTAAGTTTAGATCTATTGCATTGACAAGATATCGTATTCCTTAACTATGAAACTTATTTAATCTATGTATAACACATTATCCATTACCCCAGCGATGGATGTACAGTACATAACGTATAAAAATTACTCTAACGATCAGAGCAAACACCATGTATAGTAAAGAATCTGACTTGACTGACATAATTATAATCATCAAACCAGTGGTCTCAACAATTTCTGAAATCCTCTTGCGTGAAGAAGCTACCTAACGAAATAGATTAAAGCGAAGAGTATCAGATATTCTGGACCCTGTTATTATTTCGCACAACAAATTATTTCTGTATACAAAGTATCAATAAAACTAGAACGTCACGTCACTCTACAATACACAAGAGATGCCCATTATTAAATAGCGCAAAGCTTAATTTACACGGTTTTCTTATACGAGGAACCTATTTCTTGTTGCATTTTAAGCCTTCGCTAAATTGCTTCGACTTCTGCGCCAAATGCTGCTCGATAAGGCAGTAAATCTCTTCGGCACGCTTCAGTTCCTCTTTGACGCGGGCCACGTCGCATTTCATTCGTTCCTCGCATTCCCTCGCCATCTTCAACTGGAAGGCCTCTTCCACCTCAACCTCAACCTTCTCGATCTGCTTGGCGATCGTGGAGATATCTTGGAGCAGTTTCTGTGCATTCGCCTCTATCTTACATTTGCGTTCGTCTAGGCTCTCCAGTTCTTTATTCAGGGCGCGTATCTTGCTCTCATCCGAACGTGAATCGTCGCACATGTTACAAACTGATTAAAAGTAAAACATAGAAAAACACTAAAAATTTTGACGGTTCTAGTTTTGACATTACTCCGAGATCGTATTACTATTGCAGCTGTAATCGCTTCGATTGTTTTCAAAGCCATTTTGTTAATGTAAATTTTATTTGAACCCTATACCCCTACTTCCCTTATTTTCGTTATTAACTCATTCATGCCTGACGTCTAGATACGTTCCTTCGACATAAAAAAATTGTAACTGTAACAAATTTTCACTTAATATTTATTGATTTGTCGACCACAAGGACAATCCCTTCATTACTGGAAACTAATTTCTTAAAAGCAACGCTAATTAAAAAACGCGCACCACGGGAATTCAAGAAGTACTTTCTAGGAAGGTCAATTAACGCGACGTGACATTGCACACAGTCGCGGTATTTGCTGACACGGGCAATGGTTTCTGGGAAACCGCAAGCAGCACATACTCTAATTGTTATCAAGCATGCAACCCAACTGGTTTAGCCGAGCAAATACACACATAACAAGAGGATACCGGGATGAAAATAAATAGGGAAGCTGAGTCACCACCTGGAAAGTGGCATGCGAACGTGCCCGGAATACTAAAGCAAAGGTAACAAAATACCCAGCTTGTTTTGTCCTTTTAAAGGCGAATATATGTACTAAAAATAAGCTGCAACTGTAGGGAATGAAAATGCTGCTAAGTGTAGTTTGAGAAACTTCCCTAAACAATATCAGAAGCAAGAATTATATTTTACAGGGTATAAGACATTTGGGTCTTCAACTAATGTCGGTACCAGAACGTGGTAAGATATGAGTATTCAATATTATACCAATAAGAGATAAATCGCATATAGGGCGATCAAGAATTTGCATAACTGTAAAATGTGAGTATATATTTTTTTTAATGAAACATTGAATTCTTTATTGCAGCATTGAATGCAGCACAAATTTCTTTGGTTTATATTTTACCTAGAGACATTATGTCTTAACACTTAATATACACGATATCACTTGTTCATCTAATTATCCTCTTTTTGAATAAATTCTTATTTAAAACTTTTTGATTGCTACTTTACGGGTTCTGAGTCACAACTTTTTCATTTATTTATAGATATTTCCAATAAAGTTAGAAATGTATTATTTTCTGTAGGTGTATTTGAAATTATTTAACCCAGATATATTATATATTTTGTCGTTTCACCCGGTTTTATTGGAAACACAAATTTTAAATGGCACACTACATATATTTGTGCCTATTTAGATTCTACATAATTTTTGGAAAACTTATGTTTTGTTGGTTTTCTTTCTGTTGGTTAGTAGCATTTTTTTTAAAATAAAACTTTTTGGGTTCTCTACTTTACTTTGCAATGATACAAGCTTACCATAATGAATTTAAAAGTTTAAGATCGTTAGTTAAAAGCTAGGTAAAACTTGCTTGTAAGGATTGTATTTCCAGACTAAAATCCAATATCTCCTGTAATCTTAAACTGTTTTGGCAGTTCACTAATAACAAGCGCGGAATTTCTAGAATTACTGGTACTTTAAGTTATAACAGTACCATTGTTGATACACCTTCTGACATAGTTAACACTTTTGCTAATCCAGTAATTGGGTTTTGGAACCTTTGGTGTAACAATAACTATCACACTGACAAAAGTCAATGCTAGGTTTTTCCACTATCACCAAACAACAATGCACAATCTCTCGACGCGTGTTTCGCTAACCAAGTTATCATCATCAGGAGATGATTAATAGTGGCAAAAGTCAATGCTAGGTTTTTCCACCATCACCAAACAACAATGCACAATCTCTCGACGCGCGTTTCGCTAACCAAGTTAGCATCATCAGGAGATGATTAATAGTATTAATCATCAAAACCTAGCATTGACTTTTGTCAGTGTGATAGTTACTTTTGCTAATGTTTTTTTTGGAATCAAGACGCAATCAGACCAACTCTGTCGACTCTCTCGAACGGGGATACTTATCCTGTACAGTTGTCTGCGATTTCTTAACACTAAACAAATTATAAATGATATGACAATTAGTTACGATGAGCTGCCTGGATTTTTACTACGTGATTGTACTTTTACCTTTTGCTCACCACTCGCGAAAATTTTTAATTTGGCCATCTCCACTGATACTTCTTCTCCTGACTTGTGAAAAATAACTAAAGTTATTCCAGTTTTTAAAAAGGGTGACTCATCTCATGGACATAATTATAGACTGATCAATATTTTGTCTAACTTTAGCAAGGTTTTTGAAAGTGTCATTAAAATAAACTGCTCTTTAAGATCAGGTCGCATCTTTCAGTTAACTAACATGGATTCATAGTTGGTCGCTCAACTGTAACCAACTTAAATGGGTTCACTCAATTTGTCAGTGAGGCTCTGAACGTTCGTCAACAAGTTGATGTATTGAAGATTTAATTCACATTGCAAATGTAAGCTATACTAAGTTAAGTCAATCGATATCTTTTAATCAACTATGTATAAGTTCAGATAAAACCCAGAGTATACCCTTTCGTAGTCGGTTCAAATATGATATCAGTAATTTCACCCTTAACGGTGAATGTGTTAAATTCATGGAATCTGCTAGATTACTTGGCGTCTTTCTCGATGAAAATTTGAAGTGGAGCTGTCATGTGGAATACCTTTCTAAAGAATTATCAAAAATATGTTACGCTCTTAATAACTTAAAGAAATCGTGCCCTTTATCTACGTTAAAAACTTACTTTTCAAATTTTTACTCGAAGGTGGCTTTCGGCATCATACACTGGGGTTCAGGATCGAATGCTGACCGTATATTCTTATTGCAAAAACGGGCAGTTAGGACCATGTGCAATTTACCACATCATAAGGATACATTAAAAAATCAGGGTCTGCTGACCTTTTATGATACCTATACAAACGAAGTTTTGTGTTTTGTGTTTAAACATAGATCGAATTTACTACATATACTGCCAGTACTCATAATGTGAGAAACTGCAATTACTTATTACCTTCTCGTCCTAAGACTACTCTTTACCAGAAAACCCTCACTTATCTGGGATGTAAGTTATATAATAAACTGCCTGAGGACATTAAGTCTACTACAAATTTCATAACTTTTCGAAAGCATGTCAGAATATATCTTACGAATGTATCATGTTATTCAATTAATGATTACTTAGGATCTTAGCATGCAAACTCACCCGCCCCTCCCCCTCCTTTGTGACGTTATTTTTACATTGTACGTTGTCCATTCTATGTAGTGGAAATAAAGATATATTAATATTATTATTATTACTGTATACTGATTTCACTAAGACTTCACTGAAGCTTTCGACACCAACGATCACGAAATATTACTTTTAAAGCTTTCTAACATTGGTTTTGTGCCTCAAGTGACAAACTCTTTGCAAAGCTACTTAAATAACCGTATCTGTTTTGTTGCTTACAATATATACAATATACTATTTCTCCAATTCTTATGTAACCTACACTGGTGTTCCTCAGGGTTCACACTTGGGGTCGTTTTTCCTCAATGTGTATTTGAATGATCTCATGCCCTCCCTCTTTCAGTGATACTGCGACGTCGGATTGAACTTTTATCACAAACATTAACATTAGCTGGTTCCCCATATTGTTTTATAATATTCCCGACTTTTGATTTTTTGCAATGATTTACCTTTGCTGTATTAGTGAGAAATTATAATTTCTCGCAGTTTTTTATTTATTGTCACACCACGCGTCATTTTCTTATGAATTTACTTCATAAAATGACAGACAGAAACAAAACTAACACTTATTGACTCAAGCATACTAGGTTTATAAGTAAGTGTCATTTTAATGTCAAAAAGGATTAGCGTGCGAATATCTATTTATCAGCAAATTTATTATATTTTTATTACTCCGTCACATAGTTTATGTAAAATAAAAATGTAACTTATTGCGGTTTGACTTTACGCTACGTAAAGAGTATATAAGTTGATTTCCTAATCGGTAAGAAAAAACATACTTAAAATAAATAAAATTTCTTTTTTTCATATTTCGTACATCGCCCGAATATATAGTTGTTAGGGCTCGTAGAGGTTGTACGCAACTGCAGAATGATATCCCTATACCGTATGCTGCCCCTACAGGATTACAAAAGCATGTCATACAACTTAATTAAATTAATCATCTTTTATCTCATAAAAAAAATGAATAACTCTCACATCCATTTTGGTCATCCTTCTTATAGCGTTACATAAGAAACCCTTACCCTATTTCTACTGTCGGCACCTCAGTCATTAATTTTGCACGATCGCCTTTCGAGATCCATTTTAGATTGTGGGAGTTGTTTGCGTCTTAAGACCCTGCATTTTCGCGATTAATCAAAGCCCAGAAACAAGACGTCGACCCAATAAATCTTGGTATTCCTAACTCGCTTGCCCGAATTAATCATACACTCAGGCAGCTAATCAATGACCTCGACATACAGATCAAAATTTTTAACCCCTTTTAAGGATTTTTTAATTTTCTACTGAATGCAAATAGGTTAAATTCTACCAGAATAAAATAATGTATTGTTGTGTGAAACTTTATACTTAGGTAAATCATTTATGACGATATATAGTTCGTGTGGTTTATGCGGCAATTGTGATGATTTTTAAATTAGTCACACGCACATATATGTATTTCTAGAGAAAGTTGTTGTGGTGTCGTATTGTTCGCTTTTTTAAGACGCAATCAAGTGTTGCAATATATAATTTATTGTTCTATTGTAATTATAGCTCTACCCTGTGCAAACAATAAAGTTACATAAAGCAGTTAGATGTATCTCTACAGTAACACACATCAACTTTGAAATTCTTAAGTTTAAGGGTTACTGGGAAAGCAGCCGAATTGATTAAATTGTAGCGATTCCTTCATATATTAATCTGAGCTTTCGCTAAATTTTATTAGCTTCTGCAGAGATACAATGATTGGAATGTAGAAAACGACGTACAATCCGAAATTAGAAGACACTTGAGTAACAATGTAGAGACAACGTGGTCTCTTTTTTTTTTTTTTGGAGGGGAAAAATCTTTCACTCAGTGGCCCGGTTCACTGGGTAGTGTTGGATTTCCACCAACTAAAAAAACCCCTCTAGAAACCTTCTCGGTCTTCTCTCATCGGAACTGCGTGAGCATTACTTCGAGGAGAGGTGGTTGAGTTGTTCGAGCACTCCTTTCTCAAAAGTCTACTTCATACTTCTTTCTTCCTTTTCTTTTGTCACTAAAATGCTTTTAGTCATTTTATTTATTTCCTGCCAGCACTCTTCATTTTCTAACATCCTCACAATAAGGTTCTGCTTCGTTAGTTCTCCTACTTTTTGTACAGCCGTTTTCCTCTCATTATCCCATCTTTTGCATACGAAAAAAGTGTGTTCTACAGTGTCGCTCTGTCCACAGTAGAAGCATGCGTCCGTGTTGCTAATTTTAAAGCAATGTAGATAAGCGCGGAAACAACCGTGCCCCACAAAATTTGCGTAAGGAAATAGTTGACTTCTCCATGCTTTCTCAAGAACCAGGCTCTTACATCTTTTATTAATTCCATTGTCCAGGATGCTGTACCACCCCCTTCCTCCCAAATCCCCTGCCAGACGTCTAGTAGGCGATCCCTTGCGGTGCTTCTGGTTTCTCTTTTTGTATGTATATCCTCCCTTTCTTTAGTTAATAGATGTATTGGCGGCGTTCTAGCTATCACAAGCAGAGTTTTCGTAGACACAGTTCTATATGCGCCTGTTATGCTAATCGCTGCCTTTCTTTGCACTCTGAGATATGTGTTTCTGTATACTTTTTTATCCATGGCTCTTATCCATATTGGAGCACCATATAACATTATTGACAGTGCTACCGAGGATAGTATTTTCCTATTTCTTTCACGTGGTCCGCCTATTTTTGGCATAAGTCTGCTAACAGTAGCTAATGCCCTTGTTGCTTTCTCCGCCTTTCTGTTGATGTGTTCCCTCATCTTCCAGTTTCTTCCGAGATACATACCCAAGTATTTTATAGTTTCTTGGCTCTCTATTTCGATGTTTTGCACTTTCACCTTTATGCTTTTTACCCTTCGCCCGCCTACTAAAACAACTGCTTCTGAACGTGGTCTCTTTGGATGAGTTTTTGTTTTTAAAATATTTCGATGTAATATTTTAAAAACCAAAACTCATCTAATGAGACCACGTTGTCCGTAAGGTTAGGAACACGTATTTGTAGGTCTGTAAAGTTAGGAACACCAAACTAAACTGTACGTTTAGTTCGGTATTACTAACCTTACCGATCACGTGGCACAGTGGTCTAGAATCGCGCTTTTGCGGAAAAAAAACCTCTAACTTTTTATAGAATTGGAATTTTTAAATGATTTTTTCAGTGTAATGAGACTAAATGTAAGGAATTTAGATTATATAAAAGAGAAAAAGATTAAATATACAATACGGCGCATACTGGTCCGGAACTCGGCAAATGCTGAAAAAACTACTTGCGATTAAAAACTACAACAAATTTCGATATTTTGTGCTTTCATGCGTTTATAGGATCTATATAGACATTCATATTACCAAATTGTTCAATATATTTGAATATATTTTAGAAAATTTCTCAATACGAGTGATATGCAGCAAACCCGTTTTGATTAAGAAACAGTCAAGGTAAGTTGTGGTCATTAATTAAGTGTAAAACGACACTTCGTTAAGAAAAATAATATATATATATATTTTTGAAATATAGACAATTAATTTATATATCATCATATTTTATAGTTCATTCAGTATTACAAAATTTTTATCATACATCATTTTACACGTTTTGACGTTTTATCATTTTTGTGAATTCAAATCATTGACGTTTTTTGCCTGAAGATGCTCCATTAACGAGCAAGACATTTCGCAAAAAAATATTGAGTAAATAAATGTAGATTGGACAGAACTACACTCTTTTTACTATATAAGTATTCATAAAAATAACAAAATTTACTACTTAAATCGACAAATAGCTTAAAACAATAGTTTTTTAACATCTTCGTGTAAATCGAGTGCTTTTGATTTTTGTTTCACACAAAACTGAATATACATTTTCTCGAATTTCTTTTGATGACTTTCGCAATGCTTCATACTGGTATTTACTTAGTGAAGCATCCAATATCAAAGCCAAAGCTTTTGTCGGACTAAAACGGGGTGGCTCTATGACAGGTCCATGTAATTTTTTTGCAGCTGAATTAATTAGCTGTTCTGAATATTGTTTATTTAGTTGTTTGATTTTATAACGTTTAGCCCTCTCGCAAGAATCTTCAAACGACCTTTTAGGACGACCACCTCTTTTGGAATGTGTTGTCGATGAACATGGTTGATGTTTTTCGGCATACAAACGAGATATAAAGTATGATTTTTCAAGCCAGTCTTTATTTTTTATGAAAAACCCTATTTCATTCCGGTCGGCTTTCTGCCACCTTTTAGTAAAATTTGATATAAATGTTTTGGTCAGGTCCTTTCGAATGCAATCCACGTTGGTTGGTATTAAGTAAAAATTATTCGCAAAAATGGATTCTAAACATTTATCTGCATTACGGTCACAATCTAATAAAACATTCACTAGTTCATGGTAGGAAACATTAAAAACACTCATTGTGAATTTATTAAAAATAGAACGTGTTTCCCGGTTGGAAAGTAAAGGAAAACTAAAGAAAATTATTACTATAGTTAAATTTTATGGAAAAACATATTTTTTATTCATGAAAATCCGAGCTCACAACAAGCTGTATGTGCCTACGTGAAGAAATGCTATTCATAACAAATTTAATTTGTGCGTCACTGAGATTTATCTTACCAAAAAATGTAAACTAAGAAGGCATTCCGCAGGTTTCCGCACCTGAAAATGACTTTAATCTTTAGTTAGAAGCCTAGAGATATTTCAAAACCATTCCTGACAAACTTTAAAAGCTAATTCTGTATCTTCTTCTAAGATTTTCGTTTGTTAATTACAATGAAGCGGGGAGCGACTCTATTCAACGCGAATACTATTGAGTATAAACATAAATAAACAAATTTATATTCAATTTTGTGCAGTAAATAGAGAGATTACGCCATAATAAATGTTATGGCAGAAATAGTAGACCGATCAATTATGGACATCGTTTCTCTGATTGTAAATCATGTATAGCAAAATTTGATATGCTTTTGTTATAAATATAGTAGCAGACTATTAAGTAAAACGTACTGAAAATAAAAACATGTTTAGAGAAAATAAAAAATTATAGGTTTTTTCCTCTCATTGACCACTGTGCGTGGTCCCTTTGGATGAGTTGTTGTTTTTTAAATATTGGATGTAATCTATACACTGTTACTGGTGTGTCTTCTAATTTCGGATTGTATGTCGTTTTCTACATTCCAATTATTGTATCTCTGAAGAAGTTAATAAAATTTAGCGAAAGCTCAGATTAATATATGAAGGAATCATTTTAATTTGATCAATTTTGGCTGCTTTCCCAGTAACTCTTCAACTTTTGGTCCTAACGAGTACAGCCACTTCTCTTCAAATTTGAAATTCTTATTTTAATATTTCTCAGAGTTATTATTTCTTAACAAGTGCAATTTTATCTAGATCACTAGATTAGATTAGACAGTAGATTACTAAGCCACTTTACATGTTTGATGCAAATTTCTTCTTCTAGTAGAATCTCAAGAAGGGAAAGGAATACAGCTTAAGTGAATACACAGTTTTGTGTTTCTAGAACACATAGTCCATAGTGTAAGTTTCTCAGATACCTCAGGAAATACGATTACTACAGAGAATAACCAAAATCCACACGTTGTTGCTTGAGTTTAGTCAAAATGCTTACTTTTGAACAAATTTTAATGTCATTAATTTTTGAGAAATAAAGGAAAAACTCTGACAATTTGAAGAATGAATCCAAGAATACGCTACTATTCATTCTTATTTGCAGTTTGCACAAATTTGCAAACAGAAGTATTTTATTCCAGTAAAGATCTATCCAATCGTAAACTCGTTTACGGAAGAAGTATAAAAAGTTATCAAAGATACAGTAGCGAAAAACTTAACAATGCAAGCGGTTCCTCTTAAATTCTTACAAAAGTCGTCTGATAAGACTTACGACATTATCGATTTCCCCTGACGTTGCCGCTGTCAGCCAACATTTTCGCAAGCAACACGGCTTAGTATGTCTATAACAGCGAGTACAACACAACAAACGGAAGCACTACATGAACACGTCGAGCGTAAAAAGAGACATGATAAAAGAAATTAAGTTAATGGCTTTCGGAACGATCCGGCTGCACCTAATTTTAAGACCATTCTAGAACTCTTGCCGGATACCGTTTTTAGTCGCAAACATTGATAGGAAGTAACTTTAAGTTTTGAAGACACGTCGTGCTTGACAAACGTCGATTTGTTCAAAACTTTACCCGGGCTTAAACAACCTAGAAGTAGTTCTGTCAAAATTCCGGTTTCACATAAACTGAGACACCGAATATCAAAGCTTTGTTTCGCTATTGTTGTTACGTGGTTTGCAGGTGTAATATACCTTGTAGGTTACAAGGGAAGGCATTACATGAAATATTCATTTGAGAAAATATTAGATCCGTTTTTATGGGCCATTCGAGTTTCTATGCCAGTAAACTAGTTTCTTAGCAATTCTTGCATAGTACAATATCCTACGTATTAAATGATTCGAATACGTTTTGTTCAAATACAATTAGGAATAGGTACTATCAAAACATTTAATTTAAAAAATAAATAAATTATTTATCTGAATAAATAAATAAATATATAAGTTTTAGTAAAAATGTTGAGTTTTCTAGATGTTATAAGAATACAGTCGTTTGAAACATCAAGGTACTGCACAGTAGTAGACAGTAGTTGCACAATAATTTCATATGTAGGGTGTGCGTCAAAATAATCAAGCAGCCATCAGTGCGCTGATGTCAAACATAATCAGCCTCAAAATGGTCTGGGAGTGTCTAGTGTTACACTTTGCATTGAACCGAAAATGACATTGATTTCAATAATTCATTTCGCTTTTTTAATCATAGACAACATCAGCGGTATAAACGTTATTTTGAAGGCAAAAATTTAAATTCATTCTCTGTACTTTTAATCTGGCAATTGCAATTACGACTTTAGAAAAACCGTTACGTCACTTAGCGGTTCCTTTTCGCGCGGGAGTATGCAACTTACTCGCCACGGAATTTAAACTTGCTTATTTTAAATTCATTCATTTACGCGCCAACTCTTAGACGCGTCGTCTTTATGATCCTTTGTGCATCACTGGACGTTGCTATTGGTTCATCCCTTTTTTTTTGTACCTACTTACCGAGCCTTTAAAAGGGATGCGCACGACAGACGCACCCTCTGTCTCTCTGGTCTTCGGTTCGCGTTCAGTTGATTTGCCGTGTGACGTACTCGTCTTGACTTGAAAACACAGATGCCACGTGCTCCCCGCAGCTTCCGAAACCCCCTTTGTTTCAAGCTAGAGCTCAGTACACTCTGTTCTCTTCAGTTAATTCCGCCGTCGCAACGATCCTTTTAACTCGAAACACCGAAAGCCACGGAACAGCAGCATACACCCAAAAAGCGTCGAACTCAGCTTCACGCTACAGCTAAGTACTACTATTCAAAACGTATCAATCGCTCTCTTTTATTGTATTTCATTACTGTTGCTATTTATACTTTTAACTTGTAATTGCCAGTAACTTTGCTCTCGCACTAGGAGTCATTTACATATTTACTTATAGAAACGGATTAATTGCGTCACATTTAAATTAATCTCAGAAATTCGGCTACCACGTGCTTCTTTTATCTTAATTTTGATATCAGAATACAGCGAACACGTGTTGTTTCTTTTACATTAATCTTAACCTCAAAAATCAGCAACCACGTGGCCAGTTTTTTTTCTTTTTTTCTTTTTTTTATTATTACAATAAAGTTATCGTTACGTTTTGGATCTTTCTTTGTTTTATTAATCATTACAGCGACTCCAAGCGTCATACTCGTGTGTACCGCTTTTTCTACCAAGTTACATCAGGTGTAGCACACACTGCGTGCACCCCACGCACGCCTGACCGTATCAATTGGCGCCCAACGTGTGGGGCATTTCGTAACAATTTGCGCCCAACGCGTGGGGCCAGACCGTAACACTAGGAAAACTAAACGAGCTGGGCAAAAGGAACAAGGTACCCCTACTGTGGATTCTGGGACACACAGGAGTGAAAGGAAACGAAATAACAGATCATCTCGTTAAGAAAGGGGCCAGAATACCTTGTGTAGGGCCAGAACCTTTTTGCGGGGTAAGTAGCAGTATAATACTGGAGACACTCAAAAGTGAAATAGAGCAGAGAAAATCCAAACACTTGGAAAATATAACCAGAAGAAATTTTGAGTATATTTTTGTTATAAGAATACTTTCTTCTCGGTTTGAGTGTTAAAGATATACATTTCCTTTAAAGATTAAGACAAGAAATGTCATAGATTAGACAACCCTTAGTTCACAGATTGTTGTAAGTGTACAGACAAATCCGGCGACCTACAATAATTTTCACACTACTCTTAAACAGGCATTTTTGTATTTCCTATCTAATCGATGTGAATGCTGTTCCAAATTCACCTTTGAGTGTATAATCAAAATAAGGGGATCATACAAATGGTTCATCAGCCTAATTCTACTAAAAGATTATCCTCCAAATAAACTGCTTTTCTGCATCTAAAAGTTTTTAAATATATAATGGACTAGAAGTACAATGTATCTTTTTTACAACCTTTTGCACTTCAAACCCATATCCCTCTCCATTCCTTTGAGCCTATTATCGCAGCGTGAATGTCGCTTCCTGAAAGACGGTGACCGCTGAAAAACTTAGTCCTAATTGTGCGCCCCCTACAGATTTCCAGTAGAAGCGTAGGAAGTCGAAAAGCTGTTACGTCAATTTTAAACTTTCTTGCCGCAACGGGCACGATTTCTTTCCGGGCTCATCGATCCTAATGAAATAACGCAGTAAGTCAGCCGCCTCTCTCAGAGATTTTCCCTCGGTCTCGTGGGCGCCTTAGATGATTTTATTGTTTCGAAGAGTCAAAGGAACTTTTGATCCCCCGTCCATCCAAGTACGACTAATTTCCGCGATTTCTCTCCCGTAACAATGAGGCCTGAATATAAAGCAGCTAGTTAGAAAGGTGGGAGGTTCGTCGCAGTAAATTCCCTCATTTTTTCGCTGCCTAAAGACGACCATCCGATTGATGAATTGTTGTAGTTTCTCGGAACGGAAGCTTAGGGGAAGCGTAGTTGTAAGGTTGTGCTTCTTTTTATTCATAAGAAGGAAAAAAAGTTAGGTATGTTTCAGCATCATCAGTTAACCATTTCTTTAGCGACAATTATCAAATTCTTTATCGTAGGAGTACTACTCAGATTCCTTTCATCTATCTTTGGCTAAATTGTTTCTCTTAATCTATCTTGATATTTGACATGTACTGCCACCGAACTGGCACATTAAATCATTTTGTAGAAATTTCGACTTTGAAGTTTGAACTACGATCAAATTAAGAGAATATAGTTTGAGTATAATGGCGCCTCTGGTATTCAAGGTATAGGTATTTCATGCATTTTTATGGGAAAAGCCCATATCAAAAGCTATTAACTACTGCTAAGAAACCCTAGCTAAAATTTGCTGGCACTATATTTTTAATGTCGTATATTATATTTCGTCATTTCAAGTATATATTTCAAAATTTAGATATAAGTTCAATCCGCTTAAACACCTTCCAGAGTCATCTGTAATACATTTTAATAAATACGTCTATAAATCACATCACAATTTGCAGATGGCACGATAGTTCAAAATCCCCACTTGTCATATGTCTTACCCTCCTGCTAACGAAGATATTATTATTATATAATATTATTTTAGCAGTGATTACAGTAGAGTAGAGCGTGTATCGCTTTCAATTCTGCGCCTCTTATTAAATATTAATAATGCTTGTTAATATTCAATGAAAATGTACTGTGATTGTTCCGTTGTTGTTAAGTTACGTATTTTTAACTTTCTATCAATAAAAAAGAAAATTCGTCACATATTATAAGTTTTCATTGTTATTACTTAAGTATGTTCCAAAGAAAATCTAGAAGATAAATAGTTCTTCAACAAATAATTTCAGGTGAGTAAATGCAAATACTATTTAAGTTAATTTATTACAAACATTTCTTTTATTTTTATCCAAGCTAATATCCAATTTAATCGTTTCAAATTATGTTAATCAATTTAAAATTCCCACTAAAATCCTAACGGTCTTTCATAATTCAGTGCGCTAACATATAAAAAATACAAATCACTTTATACTTACTCAAAAATGCATTGATTTCTGTTAGATTATACCAAGGAAATTATTACCAACTCTTGTACGACATAAATGTTGATGTTTCTAAATTTCACTAAACAGTTTTGACGCACAGCAAACAAAATTAAGCTCCAAATAACCTGTATGTATTTTAATTTAAGTATTTCATAAAATTGAAACGGTTTGCTTACAGTAGATTCATAAAACACATTCAAAACATACGTTTCAAATATCAGACGATTAAGCAGAAGTCGTGAATAGTCCTGTCGCCTCCAAGTGAAATTCAGCTGCGGCCTCGAATGTTGGAAATTGCGGCCAGGAAGCCGGCACAACACACAAGAGATTCTGGACCATCCAAGTAAACAGGTTTCATTCAAATCGTAAGTTTATACTTGTGATTCCAAACGTTAATAACCAAATTTCTAACTAAATTTTCTAGATTACACTTCGAAACAACTTTTTCTTCTCAAAGATCGAAAAAAGAACAGTTCTCTTTTATTGATAACCCCCATAAGCAAAGCGTACAGCAGTATCCGCAGTTACGCAAAAGTAAAATGTAAACAAATAAAACGCTCGGGTATCTCAAACTTCATATACGCAAATATACAGCGTGTCCCACCGAACACTGGGTCTTTGATTACAGCTCTATTTGTCATTTTAGAAAGAAAGCTTTTCTACAAGAATTTTATAGAATTCAATGCTGCATCACCTAAAAATATTTCTGACTATACAGAGTGTCCCAGAAGTAGACAAACGGATACTTATTTCGTTATTTTAAATGGAACACCTTATATATTATTTGATTTTTCAATGCTACGCAGAAAAATAACATGACTTCATTAATAACACTTAAGGGTGTCCAAAAGGAGTACGGTATTTAGTAGCGCGAACGCCTCTCGAAATACTTCGCAACCGAAAGGCTCTAAAAGGTGGGCTCTATTAAAAGGGGAAGGAATTTTGAGGGGTGTAACGCGTCGGCCGGAGCTTAACTCGGAAATCGCCTATCGTCGTTAGAAGCGAGAAAACGCGTCAACCTTTTCTGGATTTAGGGTAACGGACCGACAATGCCCAAGGCCGATCTCCGCGCGCCGACGAGAGAGGTCAGATTATGTAATATCGCCGGTGTTCAGGTAGTCGTGCACCGAACATCAAAACATGGAAACCTTGAACGACGACGATGAATTTGGTGTGAAATAGCACAAAATAAATGGTAATTTTAATTAAAAGAAATGAATATACAGGGTGACAATTTCACGTTTATTTATTACAATATATACAGTATGTGTAATTTTTAATTAAGAAAAATGAATATACAGGCTGTACTGACGATCCCAAACCACAGGTGTACACGAGGGTTAGCGGAGAGTGGTGCGGTTTGGGCGGTCCGCTATTTGGCGCTAGTGTACATCCGTATCCTTAGTTACATTAAAAACTGTACGACAAAGGGAGTAGTGTATGTTCTATGTTGTTGCTGAACAAAGCTTCGGGTTGTGAAATACACCTTGACACTTCTAAGCACTGACGTCTATTTGAGGTATTGCACCAACCCCACTGAAATTTTGCCGAATCCGAAGGCGTTTCAACCTCTGGCAGGGATTTTTTTACGTGCGAAACATCGCATTCACACGGAACCAAACGGCTTTACTTCCTATGCGAGAAGAAGGAATGTTCTGATTTTTATCCACAATTAAAAATCACCGCCTCGGCCCTCGGCCTGGAATCGAACAAGCACCTGCGGAGTGAAAGGCTAGCATGCAAGCCATTCAGCTACTAAGACGGCAAGTTAGTACTATTAAATTTCCAAAATCACAGATAATATCACAACACTATATTATATTTTCATAATTAGCTGTAATAAAACATGCAATGTTAAGTTTTATTAGTTTAATGGAATTCGTATTGATTGAATAATTTGTTTATTATCTGTTATCAATGCTATAAAATACGCTGAAAGATTTAACAAGTAGGTGAGTCCATGAGTAAGTAAAAGGTACTAATATAAAGCAAACATAAAACACATACAACATTTAATTATTATCTGTAATAAGTAACAGTAAGCTTTAATTGTTCATTATCTTATTCATACTTTGCACATTATGTTATAAAAATTATTGCATTGTTCATTTATTTTATATGTTTGTTGGTATTTCTCAGTTCGGGTACTTTTATATAGATCCACGTATAAGGCATATTATTGACATTTCCTTAGGAATATTTTTTATAGTGACGAAGCAAGTTTTTATCCAGTATAGTCCATAGGAAAAATTATTCATGTTTATCTGATACTAACCACTGTGTAACTTCAGAAAAGGCCACTCAAAATAATCCTAGAACTAACATATCGTGCGAGATTTACAATAAAAAGGTGATAGGACCTCTCTTTCTACAACAACACTTATATCCACTATCTAAGTTTTGTTGTAGAAAGCTACACAGCTTCTTTAGAATTGTTATGCAAAAAACTTGAGTCGTTTATTGACGAACTACCGCTAACAGAAAGAAGGTCGTTCTACTTCCAACACTACGAGGCACTACTTCATTTTATACGAAATGTAAGGAATTATCTTAATGAGCTGCTGCCAGAAAAGTGGATAGGGAGAAGAGGTTCAAATGAACTGCCTGTGAAGTCACTTGACCTATCAGACTTTTTTTTTGTGGGTTTTTCTAAAAGCTACAATTTACGTGGCTGCTCCGAAATCTGTTGATGACCTGGTGAGAAATCAACATTACACCTGAGATGTTAGTAATTCTATTGTTAAGCGGATTCAGTTTTGTAGACTACAAAGAGCGGCATTCATTTGAACATTCGTCGAAGAATATGTAATTTTTCAACAGCCTTGTATATTGCATTGTTTACATTGGTGTTATTAATAAATTTGTTGTTTACTTGTACAATCAAATGTGGCTATTATTACTGGAAAATAATTAACTTAAGAATCATTTTTTATTGAGAATTTTGAGATTTTGCAAAGTATCCTAAAAAAATGGTGTTGTCATTTACAAAAACACCTGTTACCCCTCTGCGGTAACTGGCAACACTACAGTGAAGCTACTTGTACATTTTGCTTAGTTAAGTAGTTCCCTATAGTTTTGCTTTTCGAAGTACAAGACTATCACTTCAAATAAAAAACTTGGCCTATGTCAAGTTTTAATAAACTTATTGTTTTTGCTTTCCATATTGAAAAGTACAATTTTGTCAGAATCAGGTAAGGAATTAAGGTGCCAGTTTATCGACCTAGCATAATACAGAAGTCAACTAGCGTCACTTTATTGTCCTAAAATAGGAATGATCCAGAAAGCTGGAGTTCGGATTCGCTATATAAAACCAAGGATCCGGGGCAGCCATTACCTGAAGCTTATCTGGATCTTAATTTCCTACAGCATTAATTTATATTGATTTTGATTAATGTATATTGATGTGAGTGTGTGGAAAGATGGACAATTGTATGTAGCGCAAACATTTCTTTGATAGTTAATTTTTAGAATAATCAAGTTGTTTGATGAAACATCTAAAACGTTAACGTATATTCAATACCTACATTTCTGTCGCGCTAGGTCACAGACAACTTTTTGTGGAGTTCTCGTTTTTGTTAAGCCAACTATACGTGCATACAACAAGAAATACCAACGATTTAACTAACCCAGCAAAAAGGGAAAAATACCTAAGATCAAAACAAACATTGGATATCCTTATACGTATACCTATTTGCATATACAGGGCTTGCCCAAAAGTTAATACTTTTCTAATTATGAAATCTCTATTGGACGTATAGTATGCAATAACATTTTGTGATAAGTTTTCATGTAAAAACGTTTATAGTGTTATATGTGTGTTGTATCCGTAAACTTATAAAGGAAAATGCCAGCGTTTAATATAGCCGAAATGAAAGTGGCGGACCTAAAGCGCGAGTTGGAAAGGAGGGGCGAACAAGCTACTGGTAGAAAAGTGCAGCTAATAAAAAAGCTACAAAGTGTCCTTAAGTCAACAAAAATGGAATGTGATTCAAGCGAAAATAAAAGTGACAGACCTGTCGAGCAAAGCGACATGCCGGCTGATAAACTGGGAAGCTCTATGTGGAAGACTGCGACGACTGGTAAGGAAAATAGCGACGATGAAGGAAATAGTTCAGATAAAGGCGAGGACTCGTCCTTTAACAGTACCAGTACGATTGTAAATATGGGCGAGATTAAGCATAGGAAAAAGCGCCAAAAAAGTAGTATTCAGCGAATAATGGGACACATTGAAGCCTTACAGAAACGTTTACATTTCCTCGAAGTCACATTAACCAAAATGAAACGAAAACATAAAAGAAACAACGCCAACAGCGTCCAGCCCGGGGAACGGGGGGTCCAGCAGACAGCCGATCACGAACGTAACCTCAGAGTAATGTCCGCAAATGAGCAGGACGAATGTAGTCAAACTTCATCTCAATTAACCCAGGAAAGGGTGAAACAAGTGTTGATATTAGCTGATAGCCAAGGGCGACATTGTTCCGAAATATTCAATAAAGCGATGATGGATTTACCCCAAACGTATAAACAGACAACTCTATTTAAACCCAATGCTAAGATTGAGGCAGTTACAGAAGACCTAAACCGGCTGACAAAGAATTTCGGCATCAATGACCACGTCGTGATAATGGCAGGAACAAATGATGTATTGGCAGGTACAAAAGTAAAGGACGAAACTTTGGAGCGAATACGGCAATGTTCACGCAAGACAAATGTACTGTTAGTACCAGTACCTCTATGTCATCGCAAACCAATCTTAAGAAGACTCACTTGCGAATTTAATAATAAAATTAAGGACTTCTTTAAAAGCGATTATAGCATTCGTGTTCTCGACTTATCGTCATTATTAAATGTGAATTACATCTCTAAGGATGGTATACATCTCAGTAACCTGGGGAAAACACGACTGATAGAAGACATTAGCTACGAAATAAAATTTGTGGACGGGAAGATGAGGGGAGCTTACTCGTTAATGGGAACTTTGCGACGTACAGGAAAACAAGCGGACGAGCCCGTGTCGCCGCCAGCTGTGCAGGAGTTAATTAGGGACGCTAGTGTACAAAATTTTTAAGTGTATCATCGCCCCAACCAGGTAGGCCCGAAAGTGTGGATGACGGTAAGATGCTTAAATTGTTTTATATTAATATACAAAGTATTCGAAATAAAATAAACACATTGAACTCACTCCTACTAAATAAGGGGTATGATGTCATCTGCATTTCCGAACATTGGCTTACGGCTGGTGAAAGGATGTTATATAACTTGACGGGATATGAAACAGCAGCCATGTATTGTAGAGAACAGAAAAACTGTGGAGGCACAAGCATTTTTGTAAAGAGAGGGTTATCTTGCTTTGAAATGGTAAATTTAAGTCAATTTTCCTTAGAGAGTGATTGTGAGATTAGCGCTATTGGTATCAGGGATGTGAATTGTATAATTCTTTGTGTATATAGAGCCCCAAATGGCAATTTAGAAACCTTTTTTAGCAACATAGATAAAATATTGAACAATTGTCATACAAATAATTTCATGGTGGTTGTAGGGGACTTTAATATAAATTTGGGTGAGAGTACTACCGCTAGTGGCACTCTCACAGCCATAATGGAATCTTATGGATTGAAATTGAGTATTCATACCTTTACAAGGGTGGGTAAGACTTCGAATACATGCATCGACAATATTTTCACCAACCGTCCGTGTTGCGACCCGTGTGTTTTGGACTTACCGTTGTCCGATCATAGGGCGTTGTCGGCGGGGTGGAGGGTTGGTGAGAAAGCTCGGAGGGAGTATAAGTTGGTTAGACCCTTCAGTGTTGCAAATAAATCTGAGTTCACGCGGATACTTGCGCAGGAAAATTGGGAGGATGTATACAGGGGATCCTCTGCAAACTCTAAATTTAACGCCTTCTTTAATGTATTTGGACTTTGCTTTGGTGCCGCGTTCCCAGCAAAAAGAGTAATTAAATTAAGCAGAAAGTCTGAAAAAGATAAAATTCTGAAACATAAAATATTGTCTGATCCAACTGCTGTCAGTATGAAAACGCAATTATGTCTGCTAAAGGATCTATCTGAAATAAATAGTGAAATAAAGGAACAATATACAGAATTCAAAAAAACTTACGAACATTATCTGCATAATTTAAAAACTAGCATAAATCATTCGCTTATACTAAATTCGGATAACAAATCAAAAACAGTATGGTCCATTGTAAATTCGGAAATTGGTAGAGACAACAAAAAAGCGGGAAACGGTGGCATCACAGCGGATCAGTTTAACAATTTTTTTGTGAATGTTGTGTCTGACATTGCGGACGGCTTTGCGCGGGTCGATGGGGATCACGAGAGATTTATGAGTGCTATAAATTTACGAGTTGGTAGTTCAATGTTCTTTTCCCCGGTCACGGTATCCGAAGTTGATAACGTCATTAAACAATGTAAATTAAAACATTCCACAGACATATATGACATGAATATTGACGTAATAAAGCATGTGCGTTCGTTAATTGTTGAGCCGCTTACTAGTATAATTAATACTATGTTTGAAACAGGAACCTTCCCAGATAGATTAAAAAATGCAAAAATAATTCCTATCCATAAAAAAGGAAGTCTCCAAGATACGTCGAACTACAGACCGATATCAATCTTACCAGTCTTTTCAAAAATAGCCGAAAAAATTATATTAAATCAACTATTATCTTTCATAGAAAAATTTCAAATTTTATCAAATTGTCAATTTGGATTTAGAAAAGGGCGGGGCACTGTCGATGCATTGCTCCGGTTGACGGACGCCATTGTGGCCAATTTTGAGGAAGGGATCTCTAGCTTGGGCGTATTCGTGGACTTGAGCAAGGCATTCGACTCTGTGTCGCATAGTATACTATTAAGTAAGTTGGAGTATTACGGTGTGAGAGGCACGGCTTTGAAGCTTTTCGAGTCATACCTCTCGGGCAGATGTCAGCGAGTCTGGTGCGACGGTGGCTACAGTCGCCCGCTGACTATGGAGTGCGGGGTACCACAGGGCAGCATATTGGGCCCTGTTCTTTTTTTATTATATATAAATGACCTTCCCGCATCAATGCCTTATCACACACTGCTATTTGCAGACGATACCACTTTCCTGCTAAATATCGGGAAAAACGAATGTGCCACTGACGTCGCGGGCACTGTGGTCGCCGTCGCTGATCGGTGGTTCGCTGCAAACGGATTGCGCTTGAGCACCGATAAAACTAGCGCCGTAAAATTTTCCACGGATAATAGAGTTAATTTCGAACAAACAAAATTTCTGGGTGTCATGGTCGATTCTCGGCTAAATTTTAAACCACACGTCGAGGATCTATTTCTCAGATTGTCCTCGATTATTTACGCCATACGAAGGGTAAGAAACACAGTTGGTCTGGAAGCAGCAATTATCACGTATTACGCCATGTTTCAAAGCACCATTACTTACGGAATACGAGTGTGGGGCACAGTGGCGAACATCGACAAATTGTTTGTGCAACAGAAGCGGGCGATACGTGTGATTGCCAAAATTAGTAATACGGAATCTTGCAAGCCCTACTTTCACCAATTTAAAATTTTAACCTTGCCATCCTTGGTGATTTATCATAATTTAATCCATGTTCATGTCAATTGCGAAAACTTCAGTCATAATTACAACTTTCATAACTACAATACAAGAAAGGCACAGAATCTGGTGATACCTATACATCGGCTTGCGCTTTCGAGCAAGATGCATGTCAGTTATAGACTGTACAATAGATTGCCGGCCTCGGTACGTGAGCTTTCACTGTTGAGGTTTAAATCTTTTTTGAGGGACCATTTGCTGGGGGAGTGCTACTATCGTGTGGATGATTTTAAGATGTAGAGTGCAACTTCATTAGTTTTGTGTGTATGACATTATCCTTGTACTTATGTCCAAAGATGAATATATTATTATTATTATTATTATTATTATATTCACAACAAATTACATGTCATGATGGGTTCCTATTCCGGTTTTCGAAGAAGGAAAGGTAAGAGCACAATCATACTTCTGGAATCACTTTTCTGGAATATTTTCGGAAAATATAAAAATCCGAAAGGCTTCTTCTTTCTTAAAGTTAGATAAACTACAGTTTAAAGATATTTATTGTAATTGAGAGCTATAGGAAAACATGAACTATGTTGTATATTTCTACATTGAGAGACTAGCCATACAAGCAGGTAAAGTTCTTATCGTAACTTTAAAAATTAAACTGCTTTACTCTTTGTTTAGAAAGGTCTGCTGCAACTATATGGACTGACTCATTCGTTCATATTTTTCAGCACTTTTACAGTAATTGGTTACCTATGATTTTTACATGTATCTTTGACATAAATTTTAATACGAATGTATTTGATCTTAAGGCTAAATACAAGGTAGATTTTATGATACTCTGATGAAGCTGTGGATACTTTTAATTTAGCTAACTCGCATTTCATCACCACAATGTGCAGTTTTGGCATCTTGTCTATTTAAAGCTACAACTCAAGTTACAACTTGATTGTTATTGGAGTATCAGGAAGTGGTATATATTCTAATAGTATCCTTCTGCTCTCGAGCTTAGCCCGTATCAGGCTAACACAATTTGTATTCATAGCTACCTTCCCGTCAGTGAGTAATTCAAACGAAGGCGCCGTATAATTGAATACGAATGCATTACTTGATATTCAACGCTTTACCTTTAACTGCAGTTCGTTCGCTCCGGCATTATACGCTTGGGCGCTTCGCGAAAGACTTTCCGAAGTGTTCGCACATTTTAAGCGATAAACTTTCCGGGACGCGAGTTTGCTTTATATTTTATTTATACGTAAATTACGGAGCTGTTTAATCCTTGCCTAATATTTTATGACGACTTAAAGTAATCCAGGCGTACCGTACGGTTGAATAAAGAACCCTCCTCTATCTCTAGAGAGCTTATGCATATGAACTGCAACGAGTTATTGTCGTAAATTAATTTTCTACGGACTGGCGTAAGACCAGGCGCTGTCCCTTGAATTTTTAAATTACGACCGCTATTTGTTTGTGAGAAAGTTTCTTTCGAAACAAAAGCGTAAAGCTTATTTATACCTTATAATGACCCCCTTTCACGTGTGCTGCACGTATTAAATTAATTACCCCATCAGGATAAGTATAAAAGTTCTGCAGAATAAGGAAAATAAGCTCAATAAGAGGGAAACAATTGATTCTTTTAGTTGAATGCAATTAGTATCAGTATTTTTTGTGTTTCTTTATGGAGGTTGATAGGGCCTAAACAAATGAGGCTTGTCAGGCACCTCCGAATAGCCAAATCTCCCTTCTAATCATAAAAAAAGATCATAATTGAGCACAGTGAGATTTGAGCCCTGAATCTCACGACTAGTAGACAGGTGTGCAAGTCACTAGATTCCTGGCTGATAATCTACAGTCAATTTTTGCTGGCATTATACAAAGGTCTGCTGACAGAAATCATATTTATCATTTCTTTTTCGCTGTCTTACACTGATGATTTTTTATACAATAAAATATTTTTTTTCTTATTCCTGCATTTAAGAAAATCTGCTTTATATCATTGATATCACTTCTGCCTCAGCCATTCCTCCACACTTTATTTCACATTTAATTGTGATTTCTTGCCACAAATTTTACCAAAATTGTCTGAAAATAATACACATTAGTACACACGATTGAGGAGTGAACCGATATTGAATTTTCTATAAAGCGGGTACGTTTTCATTGTCTTAGCTTTTCTACTCGGATTAAAGGTTAGACAAGTTATATATTCAAGCTATGTTGCATAACGTATTGTTTTCTGGCCGGCAGATTAAACTAGTTAGTTATCCAAGCCATGTTGCATAATAGTATTTTATGTCCGGCAGTACGACTCATGGTATGTTGCATCACTGTCAGTTTTGTGCGTGAAATAGCCATATGCATAGCAAAGTGTTAAATGGGTGAAACTTCTGTCTAGGCTGTTTCGCGTGTTCGATGCCGTGACACTGACACCTGTCGGTAAACAGGGTTACAATGATATAAGTCCAATTGTTAAACCAGCAGTTAAATATAAAATTACTGACATGGCTTCGCCAACTTTAACTGCAGACGCCTTGTTTGAATCTATCATGAAGTATTGTCTTTCTCTGTTGTTTAAGTTTTACAACAGAGTCTAATTTTTTCCAAACCTTTTAATTCTAAAAGCAGCATAATCAACAAGGTGGACATCAGACAGCGTATCGCATGAAACACAAATATTGGTTCAATATTTATTTTTACAACATTCTCAGATGCAAATATTTCAATTTTCCAAAGGTTAGAAGACACCCTTATGATATACCATCATACTTTGATAATTTTGTAGGTAACCGTGTTTAAGATTTTACAATGGTTTTTAAAGATACCTTTTGTAGGTGTGCTAAATTTTCATGCTTCTTGAAGATTTTAAGTTATCAGTAATTTTACACTATGAAAAAAGTATTAAAAGTATTATTAAAAACACATAAATGTGCAAAAAAATTACTGAGGTCTTTTGACAAAATACTATTTATGATGTATCTCAGTATCTCAGTGTTTGATTTCTTACCCATTACAATTTGATTATTGCCAGAAAATATCAGGTGTGTAATACATTTGACTGTGGCTATATGTTATATCGGATATTGGAAAAAGATAGCATCCTTGAAAAAGCTCCGCAGCATCGTTTCTTGCTACTGTGTGTGCTTCGCCATTTTCCTGTAGGAATGTGTGCCCAAATATCCAGATCAGGGGTAGATTTCTAGCTCTATCGAACATATGAAGAGCGTCTTACAAGTCCTGATAAGCTGGAGTTGCGTTCTTGCGCCCCTAGTCCTTGTAACAACATCTTGGCATCAGAATGCTACTTGAAATTACTGAATCCAGCAGCTTCTTGGCCGCATAGATATGAGTATGTGGCGATTGATTCGCTATGTGGTGAAAGCGAAATGCAGTTAATCTAGATTTCTTTCTTACTAGCCTATGCAAGAGTAGACGGATTTCTAATGTCAATAACATGGTAGAGGATTGTTCCAGTATTCTCTTGTATGGATGCAAATTTTACTGTGGTTCTAGCCTGCTGCACCTCCTACCAACATGTTATCGCTCTACAGATAGTGGTTGGACGTACTAGTTGACAGGGTGTAGTGGCACCTAAGATGCATTGGGCCATACCTTTCCGATACCTGAGATATCGAAGAAAATCTAAGAGTAAAATTGCGCATTGTTACCATCGCCATCTTCCTAAGATATTTCTGGTCATCTGTGGTCATTATGGAAAGATATTAAATTTTGATTGGCATTCGCAAATTGTCATTTTTTTTTTTAATTTCAAACGACACTTCTCTAAAAAATTACATTGTGGGATAGCCAAAATTTCAAGGTTTCCATTGGAACAAAAAAAAAAACAACACATTTCATAGCAAACTTTACAAAAAAGAAGAAATTATTACGTCAATTTTTTTTAAAAACATCCTTTTCCGAAATTAAGTCTGCCTTGATAAAACAAAGAATGTGGTAAACATGGTGTTTATTCAGTAATGTCGCAAAAATTGTTAGTTAATATTAGAAGTACATCCTCGAAAATAGTCTCACGTCTCATATTCAAATTAACAAGCGTGTCTAATACTTAAGTAAAAATGTGCGAGTAAGTAAGTTGGAAAATCCCGCTGTTTAAGCCAAATATTGGAAATGACGACCTTCCCGTTGGAGGCATAATCGCAACCTTGACTCACATGCCCTTAGAACTTCCATTGACACACCATGGAAAGCCGCGCGAATCCTATCTCACATATCCCCGGCTGTTGTTCGTACCGTCCTGTAGATCTTGTTCTTGATGTAGCCCCAGAGCTAGAAATTAATGGGAGTGAGTTCTGATGATCTTGCTGAACCCTTACTATCAATCTATGACTCTGAAAACCTTTCCTCAAGATATTCCCGAACAGCATGACTTTTATGTGCAGGAGCCCCATCGTGTTCGAAAACCATCAGTTGTCGAGCGGTTAAAGGGACATTTTCCAAGAATTCAACCAAGTCGTCACGAAGAAACGTTCAATAATTGTTGCATTATAGGTTTCCGTCGAAGAAGTAAGGACCAAGTAGGTGTTGTCCCAGTATGCTACCACAAACATTGAGTGACGATTTTTGCTGATAGGTGCAATTCTCATAAAGTTTGGGATTTCATCGCGTAATAATGAAAGTTTTGGCGATTAACTACCCTATTTTTATGGAAAATCGATTCATCGGAAAATAACACGCATGTTTCATTGTGGTCGATTTTGTTGATAACCCGCATTCAGAAATTCAACAGCCGCCTCCAATACTTGTAATTCATTATCTGCCGTCAAAACTGGCTTCGTTCTAACCGTTTTTGCTAGGTTAACAGTACCAGTATTTGTAAATATACTCAACACTCTTTGAAGCGCACGTGGATTTGCATATGCTCTACCAGGATATCGCTGGCTTGGGCTTATAAAGTTCTCTGTTACAATTCTAGCACTTTTTAAAAACACAGCCGTGCCTTTGCGCATTCTGTAGTTTTTGGCTTTTCGGCTCGGTAACAAACTGAGAAAATGCATGCTGATTCCAGATTGGCTTTAATTAAACGTGATTACCAATACACCGAAATGATTGTGCTATTTTCTCAAAACTGTTACGTTGTGACATATAACCTTATAGCCCCAGCCAGCGATACATACTCCAAGAATAAACACCATATCAACCATTTCTTCTTGAGTTTGAAGCATTTTCGCAACATTTATCAGAGAACAATATTTCTACTGTCAGTTTATTCTTATTTTTTACTGTTCTTTTTTTTTGACAATTGCATTTCTTTTGATTTATCATGACAGACTTGATTTCGGAAACGGACAGACATTTTCCGGAAAATTGACGTAACAACTTCTACTTTTTTTAAAATTTTGTTATGAAATATGTTGTTTTCTTTTGTACCAATTCAAACTTAGAATTTCGGCTATCCAACAATGTATTTTTTTACGGGATGCCATTAAAATTTTAGAAAAAAGTGACAAAATGCGGATGTCAATCAAAAATCCATCTTCCTTCCATAAATCTCCTGATAAAAAATTATGTGAAAGTACAGTATATCCCTAAATCCGAAATCTAAGCGCTATCCAGTTCAATTTAGTTTTTGCAGAAAAAAAATCAAACCTGACAGTGAGGAAAAAATGTTATAACAGCCAAACTGTTAAAGTGGGGTATGTCATGTGACATAAGAAATAAGTATTCCTAGAGAACTTTCCAAATCTGCAATAAAGTATTTATTATCCAATTTAAAGAAAAAACCTAAGCCTATAACCTCACTGGCATACGGCACGCCACTGAAGACCAGAAATATTTCAAGAAGATGGCAATGGTGATTATGCACAATTTTGCTATTAGACTTTCGTCGCCATCTTGTATGATAGGGAAGCTATGCTCCGAGGTGTCTTAGGTTTTACACCTTGTGTAATAAAGCCAATAAGCAAGTTTTCGAGTTGGCGCCTAGGATTTTCCAGATATTCTTTGGCAGATCCATACGCATAGCCTTGCCTAGTAAGTAATCTTTTCCGAATACAGCTATCAGCTTGGTATCAAATGATGAGGGTATTATATAATACACAAATGCAAGTTTCACACTTTGAATAATGAGTGATAGCAAGTGCTCCACTTTCTCTCTCTACTTTTACTTTTAGTAGATAATAATAATAATAATAATAATAAAAGTCTTTATTGCACAAAATACGTTTACAAAAACAAACAGTTATATAATTCTACATTAGTGCAATCTGTAGGTGAGACTCAGATAAAATCTGCTTACTAACCTACTTGAACTAAAATTAAATTATGCATTTAATGCTTAAAATTAATACAAAACTAGAGTCGCATAACTTGACAACTAATATAACATTCTTCGACAGAGAAAAAAAGTGATAAATAAAAAAAAAAAATCTAAATGCAAAATGTCATAAAGAAATCAATATGTGAATTATCAGTATTAAAAAATTAAGTAATATATTAATAATAACAACAAATCAAATCAGCACACACCAACAAAGGCATATAAGCTAAAGAAAAAGAAAAAGAAAGACAGAGAGACCGACTGTCAACCACAATAATGCTTTCGCAGTTTAAAACGAAACGCCGAAACTGATAATTCCTTCCAGGAGTTTTCAATTGCATTATATTTAGTATATATATTATAGGAAAAAGATCGTGTAAACTGCGCAGTTCTAAATGAGGGGGGAGAAATTAAACCGCGAAACCTAGTGGTAATATTATGTATGTCAGATCTAAAACGAATTTTGTTATACAAATAAGGTGGGGATTTATGCAGTAAAATTTTATGATACAGAGTTAATGTCTGTACCTCACGCCTAAAAGCCATGTTCAACCACCCCAAATCCCCCAACTTATGGGAAACATGGTCAAACTTCCGAATACCGAATATAAATCTGATACAAGAGTTTTGAACTTTTTGAATCCGTGCAGCCGATAAAGAGTCGATTGCAGGATGATACACGGAAGCGCAATAGGTGAAATGTGATAGAACAAACGCTTCACATAATTTCGCCTTTGTTTCACAGTTGAGAAGCCATTTGTAAGGGTAAAGCTTTCTCAAGTTTAAATATGCGCATTTAATGTACCTGCCCACCTGATCCCTATATCTGATAGTATTGTCCAAAACAAGACGCAAATTTTTTGCTGAATCAACAATAGGTAAACTAGAATTATTAATTTTAATATCAATTATATCTTTCAAACGATCACAAATTGCAGGACAACCAAACAACAAGACCATAGATTTAGCGGGATTTATATGTAAGTTGTATTGCAGAGCATTAGTAAAAAGTGAATCCAAGTCGGCATTGACATTCTCTACCCCCGATCTCCACCCCGTGGACGGAAATGATAAATATAGCTGTATATCATCGGCATACGCATGATGAGAGCAAGATTTCACATCCTTCATTAATTGAGAGGAATAAATAGAAAAAATCAGCGGGCCCAAAATAGACCCTTGGGGAACACCCTGACCAATATACAAAGGATCAGATACGCAGGAATCCACGCGAACGGATTGCTGCCTATCTGCGAGATAACTCTCAAGTAAGGAAGCAGAGGAGGAAGACAAACCCAAGTGCTCAAGCAAGAGTACAAGTAATTTATGGTTTACCGTGTCAAAGGCTTTACTGAAATCAAGTAAAACTAAAATGGTTATCAAGCCTTTGTCTGCAGCAGCCAAAATATCATCAGTAATTCCAAGAAGGGCAGTCTCACAGCTAAAGCCAGCCCGAAAGCCCGATTGGACAGGTGAAAGAATGTCCATAGCCTTAACAAACTCTTCCAGTTGATTTTTAATAACACGCTCAAAAATTTTAGATACTACAGGCAATAGACTTATTGGTCTCAAATCAGCGAAACCCGTAGGGTTGCTCACCTTCGGTAAGGGTGTCACCAATGCATGTTTCCATGCAATTGGAACAAGAGAATGTTCTATACAGGAATTGATCAAGTGAGTGATGAACGGAATGATGTACGGTCAGCACATCTTAAGCATTACAATATTGATACCATCGATACCAGAGCTAGTTGAATTTATGTTAAAAATTATACGGCTTACGTCATGATTATCAATCATACTAAAATCGAATTTATCAGGTATATTCCTCAAATATCTCAAATCAACATCATTATTTCCGGTACCGTATCCCATAGCACTGATCCCACTGATAAGTTCTTTCTGCTGCATCAGTAATAAAAATGATGTTAATCACCTGCTGGAGAGCTACGGAAACTGATTTTCCACTTGACTCCTTGAATGAAGCGATATATTTCTTGGTGGGATGCTCGTTTTTGCATATAATGTAGAAAAAGCCTACAAAAGCGTTTCGTGCATTTAGACATGCGCGCATGCCAACCCGGGAGATAGGGAGGAATCAAACTAACTATTTTCGGGCACGCCTATTTCGTCGCTAATACTTATGATGTATTATTTATTTATCACTTGCACATGTACCGAATACTGAAATAAAAATTTCTTCAGCCTTCAATGTGCATAATAAAGGGAAGCACGTTTTCATTTTGTACCAGAAAGCAATAAGAGGAATTTAATTTCATTCAGGCAGATTCTATGAATAGCTGATGACGCAATATAATCAAAACGTCGAATACACTCTCTCATTCTTTCCTTCCGTAAGCAATAAGTAATAAATCTCATCTCCAGAAACTTCGATAACAAGATTATCTGAACCTCCCAGAATATGAATAACGATAACTCTCCAATCTAAATTTTTTCGGCAACCAATCAACCCACCGACCTCTCGGGTATCTCCCACCGCTGTTTTTACTTATTCGATTTTCCGCTAAATTTCCCTCCACCATCGCCGATCTGAGGCACGTACATTTTTTTTTTGTGGGATGATCGCGTCTCGAAAATTCTTTTCCCGTTCCTCCCCAATCCAATATAACTTTTACTTTTAAGAGCTACGTAGGAATCCTCGTCGCTGTAGTCCGGAACGATAACGTTTCGATTGCCTTCGTTTCCGTACCAGCCCGATATGAAGTTAACGAATATATCTCCCGAGTGACAGCCCGATATCATGAAGAATATCAAAGGAGGTCACTTAATTCTCGCTCCTGCGAATGTTCGGCGATGTCGGTTAGTAAGTAAAACTAAATTTTGGCAGGGATTTAATACGAAGTTAAACACGTAACGGCTGTAAAAAGTTCATATATGTTTAAAGAGTACTGGGAGAGTGATGGTATTTCCGAGGTTGGTGTTAAACATTAATGGGGATTTAGTGCGTTATTCGGATGGGAATAACGCTAAAATATTTACGCTGGCCATTGGGTCGAAAATGTGTTTTCATAATTTAGTATTTTGGTAAGAATTACGCGAACACCCCGTGAAAGAAGTCACGTGATCCGTGGAAAATCCTCCCATGTCGTGTAACGAGCTACAAAAAATAGGAAGAACGCTACGTGTACTTTTTTAGAAAGTCTTAATTTAATATATCGGGAGAAAAGTTGCGCACTGTGGATTGCATTCTTGACGACTGGAAATGGGAGCCACTTCAGCTCTAGGTCTACCTACGCACAAGGTCGCAACACAAATTTGTTAAGGTTAAAGCGGAAGTAAAATGGGTAACATATTTATTTTTCGCTAGAGCTCACTCAAATCGCTATTAATAGTATGAACAACAAATTAGTGACCAATTATCTAAGTGAGCTATTGCAAACATGATTTACGAAGTTTGTAAAACTAATATTAAATCCAATATTACATCTGCATTAGTGATGAAGGAAATATTCATTTGATAACTAAAAAGCACAATAAACTGACATGCGTAGCATTGATTTGTTTTTATTCATACTTATTTTTCTATCGAAGCATTAGGTAATGTAAACTATAAATTTCACTGACAGAGCTCATACATAATATGAAAACAAAAAAAAAGAATGAGACTGACATTACGGGTAACCGTCCTGTTGGAACCAAATTTAATTAACACCAAGTGGCTCCCGTACAGCGGGAGCAATATTAGTTTGCAATAATTCTAAAAACTTATTGCTATTTAAAATTGTTACTATAAAAAAGGTCCGATTATGTCATCTCCAACAATATCAATTTTTGTGGAAACTGCGTTCGCATTGATGTACTATAATGTAGGTTTTTACGCAACGAATAACGAACATTTGCGCGATTATGGTGCCCATGAACGTAAAATGTTTTTTCATCAGTAAATAATAATTATTCAAAAATAATTCGTTATTGTGATATTTATTCGTCATTATTTCGCAAAATTCCATTCGACGGTAACAATAATCGGGTAAAAGTTCTTGAGATGTGCCAATTCTCTACGACTGATATTTATTATTATGTAAAATGTTTAAAACAGTTGTTGCGCTAATATTACCTTCGCCAGCAATTTCTCTAGAAGTCATAGTAAGATTTAATTCCGCTAATGCACAAACTTGAATTTCGATATCACTGACATTTTTCGCTGGGACATTTTTTTACTGCCATTTATTAATGTAAACGTTGTTTCAAAACATCGGACCGTATTACGAATAGTAGTCGCGTAGGAATTGATCTTTCGGAATAAGTTACAGTAAATAGATCGCGTGCAACTTCCGCTGAATTGCCACCGTAAAATTGTTTTGCTATGAATAGTCCGCGGGCGTATAATATTCCATTTTTTTATAAAATTACTGACCGCGATCAAAACTCTCTCAAATGATGGGTAAAAAATGCACGATTTCTCTATTGGAAGTAAAAATCCTTTTTCGACTACCACATCCGAAAGTAAAGCCTTACTACACTCTTTCGAGGATAGAAAGCGCCACTTCACCGAATTGAACTATGAATTCAACCATCAACGTGTAACTTCCGTTACTTTACCGCCCATGGACGGTAAAGTTCAATCAGTATATACCAAATTGGACCGCCGACGTATCACTTCCGTTACTTTACCATACGCTTCTGAAAAGATTCTGAAATTTTTATGGGTTCGGTTGTCAAAATAGCTGTCAAACAATCTGCCATTCAAATATGAATGATCTGTATTCTGTACACTACAAATGCAAGTAAATTGACTTTAGTAAGTGGTAATCATGTGGTAGTCGAAAAAATATTGTACGCACCACAGTTGGAAAGTGTCTTGATCGAACTCGTTCATTTTCTCTTCATATTCATTGCATAAAATATCACTTTCTGGCCTTGATACGTAAATAACTATTAATCTTCTTGCATTTAGGCAACTTTTTTCCGGGGGGAATTATAGTTATAAATTTTGCAATAAGAAATTAAATATTCTATCGAAAATTTATTTAATTGTTTTTTATCAATATTATGTTGCGTAGACTGCTTTTCTATCAAACCAAACGACAGGCTTAAGAAAATAAAATAACGAAATAAAATAAGTAAGAGCAATGTAAAATCTTTATTTACAATAGGCAACGAACGTCTAAATGTATAGTAGAATTTCGGTACAGGAAATGTTTGATGCCTTGGAGAATGCAACATCGTAAAGAAAGTTACAATACTAGTTTACGAGCGTTGACGTCAGAGTAAGTTCTGTCGTCAAGTTGTCTCAAGCAAGAATAAGTTTTGTGCTTATTACAGGATGAGAAGGCTACGGTAAATCAGCCCTCTCTCAGTTGCCGTAACCACATTACTATAAACAATTCAATAAGGTAGAATGGGTGGTTTAGGTTACATTCTGAACTCCCAAGTAGTTCGTTCCCATAGAAAGTTGAGAATATCACTAATAATCAGTTTATCAGAGAAAGAAAAAAGAAGAACACAGAACACACAGAAAATCTAGCTTGTATACGATACAATGGCAACAAAAAGAAATATTAAAATGTCAAAGGTATGTACGGAAAACAATAAAAGTACATACGTTTAGAAAGTACATAACTGGCAGATATTACGTTTGAATTAAATGTGATAAGGAAATAGAACAATTTATTTTAGGGAGACGTGAAACTGCATGTCAACTCACGAATTACTTTAATATAAACAAGGAAGTGATATAAATTTTGTTTCTAAGAACTGAACCATTTGACTGTCAAATTATCCCGAAATGCCATCCTTCCATGGAAGCACTCCTCATGCATAGGGTCAAGGTGGAAATTTAGGACAGTTCTTATTAAAACAAATTATAAAAGATATGTTATAAAAAATGGAACGGATAGTGTAGTGGCTTGCATGCTTGGCTATCAGTCACGGGACCTTTAGTTCTAGTCTAAGAAATTGCACTTAAAGGTTTCTCAGTCCTTGGTAAACGCTGAAGGACGAGTTTCTTAAGTCGCTCCACAAGTGCTTGCGTAATATAATAATAACTCATGACGAACCGGATTAATACTACTATACCTGTAAGGTATATGCCCATGGCATGATTGCACCTGCTTCTTAATTTTTCTCATCCAGCTTGTACGTGTTGTTCCTCTACTACTCTTTCAATAACTCCAGTTAACGTTTGTTTTACTATTCTTTCATTGGCTTACTAGCCAGGTGTCCAACCCATCGCATTGTTCGTCTCTTCACAATCCTGATATATTCCATATAGACCTTCTAGCTCTTCATTTGTTCTTCTTATCCGGACTTTTCCGTCATATATCACTCTCAACGCTTTGCTTTCCCATCTTTACACTGCTTTATTTTCTGTGTGATTAAATTTTCACAACTCTCCTGCATATAGAAATTCATACAAAACATGGGTCTTGTCACCGTATGGCAGTTCCTTATCTATCTTTGTGTTCCTTGTTACATTTCTGGATTTAAACACATAGTTCCGCAAACCTCAACAAAATTTATATGTTACATTGTTGTTGACAATACAAAAAACACGAAGATAATAGTCAGTATTGAGGATATAATTCATTCAAGAAGCACATTGAAGAACTGTGAAACCTTTTATTATTATTAGTGTATTTCCTAACGAGAAGGGTGCACTGATGGAGGATTTACTGAAGTAGGAATCAACAATAATCACCGTGATGGGATGACACAGGCTGAACGTCACTTTTTTTGAAATAATACATAAAAGCAAATAATTCTTAAAAAAACCAAACATTTTCCGTCACGTTTCCGGAGTATTCCAACCAATCGATAGAAATACCAGTATCTCTGGGTCAAAGAACTGGTAGACTAAATACGAAACACCGTAAGGTGGTACTATGCTGTGGTATGCTTTCTTACCTGGCGCCTCCACCAAATGTCACTGCCTAGGACGAAAGGGTAGCTCCGGGGTAACAGTCGTTTGGACAAAGTACCCAAGTAACTGTCAATATATAATTATAATAATAATAACAATCATTGTATCAACCTTGTATACGTCGCTAGTCTAGCGCCCGAATTAGCAAAAATTGGGCCCAAGGAGTCAAAGTCAAACCTAACTTAATCTCTTGAAAGGAAAAGGACTACCTCATGGCAACTGCTATCGGAGAGTACCTTTTCAAAAAGTCCCCTCGCAAATGTTTGTGCACTAATTAAATATGTGAACGATATTCTCACTCTCGAAATCCGATTTGTCGCAGTATTATTGCCATTAACTATATATGAGACAGCTGCTACAAAATCGGAAAGACCATTCCTGTTTAATAATATAGAACGCACAATAAGCACAATAACCGAACATACATACAATGATTGATTGACAATATCGGAATGAGTGGCTTTGCTGAAGTTAATTCACCATTTTCGCAAGGAAAAACGACAACGTAAAAAATTATCCGCAACTGGGCACCAAAAATAAGGAAAATCTCCGGTTCAGTGGTCGATGCCCAAAGACTAAGCTATCCCCGTCATCTATCATAATTTCCGATTTCGATTCGCCATCCGATGTGAAATCCACAATGTTTGCGTATAGCGCTTTATTGCGCGAATGGCAATAAATATCAATAAAGGCGTTATACGTGCAGGATATCTGTCTGAGCCTTAGAAAACGCCTTTCTTATTTGCAAATGACAGGAGGGAAGAACTACTACCGCTGGCGCTGGCGGCGGTCGTACGTACTCTTATGTTGTACATATACTCACACTTACACATGCTTATAGGAGAATTGTTTGATGAAGTTTTTATTATCGTGAAAGTTACTAGCGATCTATTTTTCAGCTTTTCTTTCTGGTTGGATCTTTATGATCACTGACACTATATTCTTGCTCGCATTTTTTTCTCTAAGCGATGGCCAAAGCTAGATTATCGATACTTTATATTAAGCTCCGATTTGCTCCATTTACAGATAATTTAAATTAATTGAAAGTTATGTAGATAATTACTAGAACAACTTAGTTATCTAAAACGTTTATTTACAAATGAAGTCTTGAGTTACTTTTTGTAAGACTTGTCTACAATTGAATCAGTTTCATCAACCGGCCTTTGTCTCAACTACTGCAAAGTTTAACGCAAACACATCATTGGAGACACCAAAAGATCGGAGAACGTATAAGGCCACTCTGTAAATCTACTACGTGCAATCTATCCAAACACCTATAATAGTCGAAGGGCGGAACTTCTCAACTAGGGTGGAGAGCCTGAGGTATATGCTTTTGACTTCTCACAAACGCGACACGTAAAACTTGAATGTTGAACCCTACAATTTTGAGGTAGCACCCCATTGTTTTGAAGCACAGATATAATTTAGTTATTCAATAGATTCAAATCAATTGTATTAAATTTAGAGTTCTTCCGAGGTCTTCCCTCGTGCCAGGATCTTATTGAGTAGACAGCGTACATACTTGCAATATAAGTCTACTGAGAGATAGAACACTTGATACAGCCTCTTTTTGAATGAAGATGTGCAGTGGCGTGATTTCCAGCAGGACTTCTAGCGTTACAGTGGGACAGGTCCGCATCACTCTTGTAATATTTACACAAGTAAGTCTTTGAATTTGTTGAAGCTGTTATTGTGCAGTTCTCTGTGTTGTTTTTTGCCACCAAGCCAGAGCAGCATAAGTGATCATGGGTTTAATGAGCAGTCCTCGGCATACTAGCAATGCCTTTATAGCTTTTTTTCTGTAAGTAATTGACATGGGATGACAATTTATTGTCAAACATAACCCCCAACTATTCAGTTTCATCATTGAAGCTAATACCGTAGAGGGAAAACCCCCTATGGAAGCAGGTTCGAGACATATCTTTCTCCTCTCCTAAAAGGAACGATAATAGTATTTTGAGGGTTTAAGCGCAGGCTATGCACCAACAATGGGTGTAGTCGAGAGCTCTTTGCATAAGTTGCGATATAATTTTATCATACCAACCACGGATCATGATAACCAGGTCGTCGGTGTACCCTATACCGCATATCCGTTGCTGGTTAGATTCCTTATGAGATCATCAATAACAATACACCAGAGCAGATGCGATAAGACCGCTCCTAGGGGGCAGCCTTTGCTGACACTGACCGTAGTCGTTTGTGATTCCAACGTAGCGTTTATTCATCGACTTTGCAACACGACTTTAATCCACCCTGTCGTCGACGGGTGGAAATTTCGACACAAGCCATCTATGCTCTCGAAGAAGGTGTTGGCGAAAGCATCCTGTACATACAAGAAAGCACACAAGGCTATTTCCTTTGCCATTAGTGACTCCCCCAATTTACTTATGATGTGCTGGAGGGCCGATATCGTTGATTTTGCCATTTGGTAGTCATGTTGGTTAGCATGAAGTGGGTTTATTGCCAGTACATCATACCTGAGATATTGATCTCACACTTTTTCCATTCCTTTGGGAAGGAATGAAGAGAGACTAATGGGTCTATACGCTTTAGGCTCTGCGGATGAACACATTTACGTCTCTCCACAGTGTGGGTACGTAGCCGAAGCTATAGCTCGCTTTATATAAGCTTACTAGTATTGGAAGGAGAAAATCTATGCATTATGAGGAAGTATTATTATTAATTGTATATCAATGTCATTATTAGTTTACTTATTGCATTAACTAGCAGTATTGATATCTCTTCTAATGAAGCTTTTAATAACAATTAACTTGACTAAATGAAACTGCAATTCCTTTATGGAGATATAGCCTATATAATATTTAGTCAACAGAAACAGGAAGAAGAAATCTTAAAGTAGTCTCTCCTCAGAAAATATCAACGAAAAAATCAAAATATGTACTGCATATCATTTTGGTCTATTGGAAGACGTATGTATCCATGCCATAAAAACTTGCCAGGTTTCTTCCTAAAAATGTAAGATAGCAAATGCTGGTTGCTTACAACAAGGCAACACTCGAAACATAGTGAAATTGTAATGGCAGATTTACATTTTAGGGAAGCTGTTTCAATTACTTCAATCCAAGGAATATTTTGTATTGCACAGTAAACCGTGGAATGTTACCTAAATTCATGGTACTCTAGGAACTAGAACGAACACGTTGAAATACAGTCTACAATATACCAATAATTGGCATACGATAAACTGTCTTTCAAGTGAATATTCTTACGTTGAACATATACTATAAACTTTATATAATCAAAAGCCGTAGAATAAACGTTTAAATATCGTTTGTCATACACCAACTAATCCTTTATCGAAAACCATACTTTAACGGAGTATTTTTACCTTCATTGTTAGGTATAAACCAATATTAATTCTTACTGACAGTTTAAGGTGTAATTTAAGAATGGTTAAGTTTGGTAAAATGAATGAAAAATGCCAATAGATGGTTAATTATAGGCAATTATCTAAAAATTGTTTATCTTGATCTCACAATCAGATTGCTTATTCACCCTGTAAATAGTTACTACTATAGTTCCTAAATAGTTATGAGTTAATGGCTAATTCCACCCAAAATAATTACAAAACCCAAAAGAAAGCTAATCAGACACATATTCACATATATATTTATGACATGCTGACAAATAAGAAGATAATTTGAAATCCGTTATCTCCGGATGGCATCTAAATATTCGGATATTCGAATAGTAAATTATTCCCACTCAAAATTACCCGCCACCAGGGAACAGTTCTGATTCGCATCTTATTTTATTCTTCTTCTATCTTTGTAAACTTTATCAGAAAGAAATGTACGATGAGATATCTGGTCCATAGCAGGCCACCTCTACTTCGTGATCAAGTGAACTTATTATAGAAAGAATGTAAGTGTATGAAATAAATGATTTTACGACAGACAAGGCTCTTTGGCCGTTTTCGTTAACTTTTACCTAGAACGTTCATAAGTTACGAAAAAATAGTATTCCCAACATAATGAAAGAATAATAACATGATTGTTTTTGCAGTTTATTTAATGTTTACTTTCTCAAAATAACTCGTTTTGGAAATACATGATTTTTGCTCTAAAAATCCAACATAAAATATAATAGAACAATAAGTTGGAGTTAACAATCAAGTATGACCACCAAGGTTCTCTGAAAAAAATGTACATCGAACCAACTACTGATGCCTACCTAATGACAATGTGACGAGGAAGCTCGTCAGAAGTTCTAGGACTTTCATCTATGGTAAATACAATGAAGTAGATAAACTTAGCAAACTCCTAATGAACCAAGGGCCCCTTAATGCGGATTTACGCACTATGCAGAATGTAAATATTGGAATCCATAGGCCTGAACAAATACTCGATAGGTACTATGGACAGTCTGGGAAGTAATTTGCTCTAGAGCAAGTAGAACAAATATCTTATGTTAAAGCCATTATTTTATTTTACATCGGTTTTGTTAATCACTTTTATAAATTATTTGTTTTTTTTTTTTAATTTCAACTACTTTGCTCTGAACCTTACTAAAATACAGGCGATAAGCATCTCCTTTGTTGGCATATAATTAACATTGGCAAAGCAAAGGCAAATAATATAGCAGGGTCAAAATATAGATCGCTTTGATGTCGTTCAGATAAAACCGCGAGTCTAAAAATGTAAATAGTACAGCTAAAATTATGTCTTTTAATATAACGTTAGTTCATAATATTAAATACGTAATTAATTAAGTGAATTCTCGTAAATCTAAAAAAAAAATTGCATCAGCAAGACAATGTAAAAAATAGGTCAATTTTAGTATATCTGTAAAATAACAACGATATTCTATGACAAGCTATGTAAACTACATTCGCCTGTTTTTTCGTAGAATTTAAGCAGGTGTAATTAAAATATAATTATACTTTTCCTTTTACAATATGTCTATTTAAATCAGAACCACTATATCGTCCAAGAACTGAAATATAATCAGATATCAAATATTTTAAGACGTATGAATCAGATTTGTCCAGAAATTTGTCTAGTAAAGTACCTTTATCTTGGACAATATCGTAGATTGTTATAAAGAAGAATTGATTAGAATTAGAAACTAAGGCTAAATTTGCAATGGTCTATCTTGAAAAATCCGGTTTTATTATTTCTTACATAATTTACTTTACAATGGTATTGTGAATGCATTGCTGATTAAAATTATAAGGTCACGTCAAAATATCAATTTGTATATATCTTTCAAGCAAACATTGCTTATTGTTAGATATATGAAAGTAATTACGTGTTGAAGATAAAATGGAATGTGTTCTGTGTGTAGAAGAAAAGTGTAAAGCGGGCATCGTGTAATTTATTATGTTTTTGACATACACACTAAAAAAATTACACTTTTCCTACGGAAAATTACCAAAAAATGGGAAATTTACCTATAGTTTTATAGTAAATTTCCCAATTTTTAGTAAATTTACCCTAAACATTACAAGAATTTTCCGTAGGAAAAGTGTAATATCTTTTAGTGTGTATATCAAAACTAAACGTTTATTCAACGTTTATGGTGTTGCTTAACTCTGCGGTACTCGCGTCTACATTGATAGCAACGCTAAAAATTGAATGTGCGGAGTGTCACTCCACTACGCGAGTACCGCAGGGTTAAGATAAGCCGCAAATAACACTTTTTAATGTATTTTGTAACCCCTTTGAACGAACTACCTTTACAAACACATCACATCATCCCGCATTGCAGTACAGATGTCTTCCTACAGTTTGGACGGTTAAGTCTCAAAATTTAACCTCTCTCTTCTAAAGGGTTCTTGGCAGTTGCTTAAAACGGAAAGTGTATCTTCAACGGTGCTTTCAAGATGTTGATTATTGAAGGAGGGTGATTTCAGAAGCTGTACAGAAAATATTTAATTCCACATGTTATAAAAAATGCACGCAGAGATTTTATTCACAGGTTTTTTTTTTTGTGCAAGCCGCGTGACATGGGGTCTTCGGAGACACTGCAGCCTTTTGACTTTTGTATTTAATCTCCCATTTCTCTTACCATACATTCCAATATCCTAGTGCCTTGTATCATTTTGTACAGGTCTTTGGCTGGTCGATTGAAGTAATCGTCTGGGTTAATTATTGGCTAACCAAAAATTGCGTGTCATCCTATTCCACAGTCTGCAGTGGGTGCCTCCAGTATTGATCAAAATTTCCTGCGCAGGTCTTTTCAGCGTACAGTGTCCTGTTAGGAGACCTACGCAAAGATGATTCCTACTGAGATTTAGTAGTTCTTCAGTCTTCTTTTTAAATAGTCTCCTAATAAAGATTTTTCGATGAATTTGCCTGGTTTATTATTGTCATATCCTTCGTCCCTCGTGCTATGGTGTTAGGCACTCCCAGAATAGGTTCTGGCCCTTGTAACTCATCGGCTTTTTCGTTTTCTTCGATTGCCAAATGTTCGGGTACCCACAGTAAAGTGACTTCATTGCAGCCTGCCAGGGCATTAAGCTTTCGAATTCCCAAATCAGTCTTGATAGTACTCTACGGTCCACTAATGTTTGCAGTATCGCATGGCAATATTGCGTATGCCTCTGCTTAAAAAACCGTTGCATATTTTGCTAGTGGAAGGATGATCATTGTATTTCTCACCTGACTGTATATTTTAGTCCATATGATTGACAATATTATTGTGTCCCAATCTTGGATGTCTGCCACTTGCTAATTGTTGCAATCTGATATGTCCCATTCTTGCCTCCCCCATTATCTCTAAATGGAGAGGAGGGAGATCTAGGAGGTATTCCTTTGCTGCTGTAGGAGTAGCCCTTATTACTCCTCTTATTCCTAAACACGAAAATCTATGTATCTTACTGAGTTCACTTATAGCAGTTTGCTGCAGCATCTTGTCGACAGAAGCCTTACCTCTTTAGGAAAGCAAAACAGTTATGTTGAGGCACTGGTAGAATGAAGTGAGGTCTACCAACAAGTATCTTTATGGGTTCGTATTTTGGTCAATTCTCATTACCTGTGGAACTGTTCATATACGACGTTTTGACAGTGGTTTTACTAACGTCTTTATGATTGCCCTGGAAGAGTTCTAACTTGCTAACTTGATTCATGAGAATGTGCAATGGTATATGTCTTTAAGTAAGGGCTATGCCTAAGCTGCGTTTGTTTCTATATTATATAGTGTATAGTAGTAGTATGTAGTCTAACATCAGGTTTACGATATAGATAATACATTAATTACCATTATCTTACTCCAACAATACATTTCTATGAACAAAAGGAATATACTTTCAGTATTGGGATGTGCAAAATTAAATACAGTTATTGAAAATTGGAACAATGTGTGGAAAACTTTATGAGAAATACGAAATCTGATTTTTTAAAGAATATAATCTTAGTTTTTAATTAAAACCAACCTTTCTCAACAACAATTCTCAATATTATCTAAAATAAAAATATTAATACCTATAACTTATCCTCTGATATAAAATATAAATTATTAGTCAAATCGAACTTTTGTATCCTTTTTAGAAATAATTTTTTATTTTTAAAACAGCAGAATTCATAACAATAAATTACGATATTTATTTATTTAAAACAAGATGTTCTTGACAGAATGTCAGTGCTTTTATTAAAAGCTTGAAGTTAAGGGCAATATAGAGGATTGATAGTATATTTTGGTTTTAAGATTGATTAGATTAATTTCTTATTCTGAAACAATTCAGATAACCATTAAAAGTAACATGTAAAGACGGTAGATATTTATTTACAATTAGTCTTTATGTAAAAGTAATATCGTGAGTATTATAACCAAAAGTTTTTTTGAGTTTTTATACAAATCGTATCAGAAACTTGATCATGCTTAAAAATAAGAAGTTAGACGCTTTGGTGTGCATTGTCTTTGCAGTTTAATAAAAGAAAATAAAACATCTAGAAACTTTACCATTTACTATTTTTGACAGATAAACCTAAAATTTATAGCTTTTAGTACATTATAAAAAAGAACATTTTTGAGCCGTGCGTTGAAATTTCTAAAGTTTTTTTGAGTTTTTATACAAATCGTATCAGAAACTTGATCATGCTTAAAAATAAGAAGTTAGACGCTTTGGTGTGCATTGTCTTTGCAGTTTAATAAAAGAAAATAAAACATCTAGAAACTTTACCATTTACTATTTTTGACAGATAAACCTAAAATTTATAGCTTTTAGTACATTATAAAAAAGAACATTTTTGAGCCGTGCGTTGAAAATTCTAAACTTGCAAAATAGGAACCACCTTAATAGATACATTAGATAAAAATGTAATAATTTTACCTGCGCACTAGGTATTGCTAGTACGGGTGTATACTCTGTAAACCCATTAATTGTGAGCAACCTTTCCTCAACGTTTCTGGGTTATGCCACGCAGCCTTTTACCGCCAACTTCAGCAGAAAATATTTTACATTATAAACTGCATTACGAAATTTACTCGAACAAAAGCTGAATGGGAAGCTCTAAAATTCGTTTCAGGCGGCAGATTAACTCCAAAACGCAATAATCACCTTAATTAAATCCATAATTTCTAAAGCGGCGATGATTAGAAGGAAGCACGAAGATTGTACGGAAGTTCCGCAGGGCCACACTCTGGATAACGCGATTTCAGCATCGCAGCGCGGCAGTTACATTCCGAATACAATTACGCCCAGTTTAATTGCCGTACTGGGAGCCAAGACACGAGGAAAACTGGTGTAGAAAGACCCCATTATAGGATATTGGATTAATGTATACCATTCTGGTTAAGGGTCAACGTATATGTTTTCACGGAACGGAAATATGTTTAAAGGTTGGATGTGAAGATAATGTTTGATTAGATTCTCGGCTATCTGCATTGAACGCATATGTACGTAGCAAATATCTGTGAATATCCTACAGATATTTGCGGATCTTATTATTGCTTTAATATATAAAGCCTGACGGAAAAGCCTTTTGAAATATTGGAATATGTAAGTTCTAGTTTAACATTTACACCGATGAAAATGAAACGTTTCCTTCAACAGCTTTTGGAGAATTAAGACTAAACCATTAATTTAAAAAAAGCTTTCCAAGTGTCCAACCCAGGATTTGATAAAACTTATTGTTGGTAGGAACCTGAAGTTTGTTTACATATTCAAAGGATATATTATGTTTATGTTTTTAAAATGTCAAAGTGATCTGACAGACGCAACATCAAAATTATTAGTAAGCGATTTCATCCAAAGTCTAAATTCTTCGCAAAAGCAATGGTGGCGACTCGTACTCCAATATACCCGATTAGATATTGATTAGCTTGGAAGGGTAAAGATCAACCCGAAGACCGAGGCTGTAGGAAGAACACCTAAGGGTGATATAGTCTTTTTGACAGTTGTATTTCGATTGTAGTTGTCAATAAATGATATTATTATTATTATTATTATTATTAATTTCCAGTTTGTCTATTAATTCTCGAACAGTATGACACAAGTGATGTCTATATGTAACTATTAGTTCATATCGGAAGTTCATGACAAGGTGTTGTGGAATTTACAGATTATATCTAATGATACTTTTATTCTTTAAAATACCACAGCATAAAATACGTTAATAAATTACAAATATACCTACACATTCATAAGTAGATAACAAACTACAATATCGCTAAAATATAAAGACAAACAAAACCAAACAAAGGTTCATGAGATAATTATGCTCATGTCAATACAGATAAAGATAATGCATTAGAAAAGTTAAACTATGGTTACGTATTGCTGTGGTCTGGTACCCCGGTTTTTATAAATTCAGTTTTTTTTTGTTCATTCCGTTAAGCGTTTGTCAATGTTGCGAGAAATTTCAAATTGTTTTATTTTCAAATAAGATTTAGTTAATGTTTTGGATTGTTTAATTTGTTTATTTTATTGTTCAGTTGTTTATATTAATTTTAGTCAGGTGTAATTTTTGCGTTCACTGGTATTATATATATATTGTTTTGTTTTGCGAGTTCGTCCGTTTGCGGACAGATCTGTGTGCGTTGCATCGCACGCATCTGAGATTTTTATACTTATACGATTGTTTTAACCGTGTAAGGTCAGTTACTTGATCGATACGAAAGTAAGTAGATATATATAAAATTGTATTTCATTGCTGACATTTTGTGATTATTGATTTCAAGTTTTGAATTCACGTTTTTAATTTTATTTTGTCAATCACGGAACTCATTTAATAATAATTGATATTGTATTTTTGTGTACACAATTTAGATATAAGATCTGTTATTATTTTTACGTACAGGAAGATATTTTAAGTTTAAAGAGTTAATTTTTTTGTTCGTTGTTAATTTTTCTGATTTGTAATTATTTATTAATCATTGGGGAATAAAAGCATTGTGCTTGCTTTTATTTTTCATTTATATAAATTACTTGAATTTTCCACGTTTAATTTAGTTGTTTTAATTTTGAGACCACGTGGATTGAATTGAAAAGAAAAACTATTATCTTCCTGAACTTTTTGTTTTCTGTTGCTTTGTAAAAGGATTTTGAATTGTCCTTTTGTAATTTAAAGTCAAATGCAGTTTTGATTTAGACCAGGACCCTTTTGTCCAAGGTTTTTTTTTCTGCAAAGTTTGTAATTAAATTTTTTTTCTTTTTTTTTAAAAATAATAAAAATTATTGAATTTTTATGTCATTCAAATTACTGTTCTTTTATTTTTAATTAAACCTTTTAAAAATTTTTTTGAGTATAAAAGAAAGTCAGGTTTCTTTCACCCACATTTTACTTTTCATGATTGTAACCCTGAGTTTAATTGTTCTTTTGCGCCTTATAAAAAATTGTTATCATTTGAGCTAGCTAATTTCATTTTTCATTTTTAAATTTCATTTTCCATTTTTGTTGGTACTTTCAGTATACAGCAGTATGTAGCAATAAAATAAATTATAATGTATTAGGTTGGCTAGAAAATTATCGATTATAGTATAAAAGGCATCCGTGGCGAATTATTCTTTTAGATTACTTTTAAATTTGTAAGGCAGCATCTCTTTAACGATCCTTTGCCTGTAATGCTGTGCGAGTACTCCAGCATATTCTTTTTTAATGTAGAAGTATTTTTAATAAAATTAACGGCTTCTAAGATGTAAAGAGACGCTAAGGTTAAGTATCAGGTTTCCTGCAGCCCAAAAGTTCTTTGGCCATTTACAGCAATTTCCTAGAATATAATACTGTATTACGAGGTTATAGAGACGGGATTGCACACACACATACTACAAACTTAATTATGCTACCGTGTTCACATTCTAACAATAATATACAACTCGTAGGCTGTAACAAAGTTCGCAAAGATTTTCTATAAAAGTGTTTGGTGTTTAAATACACTTAAAGTCTTACACATATTTTCCAACTCACAACATGTAATTCTTGACGATGGCAACAGTCCAAACAACACCAACTCATATATATTTTCTACTCCTAACAAGAGACATGGGCTTTGTCTGCCGCTGACCGCTTACTTAGCTGATTTAGAGATCATCTACTACAGGATATTTCGTATTCTTTTAGAGAAATAAAATGAAACATGAATTACATGAGAGATGAGCTACATTTTGTATTTGGTTGATTAACCCTAACCATTTAATTAATAATACACTCTGGAGCGATGAATCATGTTTTACAAAAAATGGTCAAAACTAAGTTGTGGAAAGAATGAAGAAAGCAATTAGGTCTAATTCTAACATTAGGTATATTATTTGTACCACTTTTAAATTGACTTCTGTGAATCAAGGCCAAGAACTACTCTTTATGAACAAGGAAACCATTCGGCTAGCTAAGTACGTTGTGAGTAGCTATTAGCTTAAACGATGTGAAACTTAGCTTTAATGGTAAAGTTACACAGCTATTTTCAAGAAAATTAGTTGAGCTCAACCTAGCTTCGCATCGCGCGCAGTTGCCGTTCGCCTTTCAGGCAAGCTAAGCGAAGCGAGGCTATGAAACAATAGAATTTATTGTCAATAAAATTAGTTTCGCTCAGCTTAGCTCATAGATAATAAATATATATACGTATAATAGATGTGTACCTCCCATATAATTCCACGCGGCACGAGCAAAGTTTCAAACCTTTTAAGACTGGTGGCGCGTAGCGTTAGTCAGCAAGAACTATTTCCAATACGCGGGAGATTTGATATTATTTACAATTAAGAAATGTATTGTTTAAATTTTTTTTGCACTTAAATGAATGGGCATAGAAAATAAAATAAAAATTAGAACGAAATCGTTTATTGTGCGCACATAAATACATAACTATACAGTACAAATATTTGCAATACATAACCACAAATTAAAATAAATCGCTTACTTAATACTACTTAACTAAATATATAAGTAATAATAAGGAATAATTATCATAATAATAAATAGTAATCATTGTAATTTAATTAAATTAAGATCATGTGATGAAATTTGTAAATCACCTGTCACATTTTGTATGATGTACATTCCGTAATTGACAAGGGATCAAATTTGATACGGATTTGCTCATGTTTTCTAACGCTTGATACGGCTTGGTCTTCATAAAATCATCTATGCGGAGAACCTTGTCTTCTAGTCTTTTACAATTTTTTCTTTACGCATGCTTCTCGTTTTTTGAAAGATCTTGCTACTTTATATAAGCTGATAGCTTCTGATGCAAACTCCGTCTTTCTTCGCACCTGTTTTATTTGTAATTATTATCAACAATTCTCACCGCTGCATCGTAAATTGGGAATTTCCTTCGAACACTTTTTGTACCAAAACATCCTTACGGGCAGCAATTTCTTAAGCCACCCATTATAGCAAATACGGATATTCACAATTATTTCCTTTTCACTCACAAATTACAAAGAGATAAAAGCAATTTCAAACGATTGAAAACGCACAAATTTCAAAATGACGGATGTGTATAAAATTTTCAAACAATGTTTTTTTTGTTGTCGTTGACGACGCGTCATCATACTTCAATCTTATTGGTCAAAACATCGATATTAGCGCCGAAGCGTTAGTCAGCAAGTACTAAACCGTGCCTACAAGATACAATACAAGGTAAATAGGCGTGGCTTAGCTTCGCATTGCACACAGTGGCCGCTCGCCTTTAAGCTAAGAGCTACTCACGACGAACTCAGCTAGCCGAATGGTTTCGTTGTTCGTAAAGAGTAGTTCTCAGCTTAATTCACAGAAGTGAACTTAAAAGTGGTAAAAATAATACAGCTAATGTTAGAACCTTTTCTCGTTAGTACTGACAGGTGTTAAATAAGCAAACCGAATTGTTATTTTATTACCTAGGTTGCTTTGTTTTTATTTCGGCTAAGGCACTGAAGTAATATAAAATGTCATAGTAACTTCCTAATTTTTATTTTTTCCTAGTATTGTATTAAAAACCTTTTTGTTCATAATTAAATTTTCAATCAAACTGCAGTGAAATATATAAGGTGTTTCATATAAAAAAACATAGTTTTAGTGAATATTTTGAAAACGCGATGCTCAATTGTTTTTCTATTTTCACCATTGCAATCGTCACATAAAATCCCAGAAATATGTCCATTTAACTAACTTCGTAGTTCCAATAATAATGAGTTAGCAATGGTGCGCACTTAACTTAGAACAAGCTGTATATGCCAGCGCACATTTATATTTACTATAAAAACTTGCACCCTATAAGATCGTGTTAAAATCCAATGTTTCTTTGGACTAATAATGGTATTAAATGTGACGTTTTTGTATCTTTTTTTAAATTATAAAGCTCTAACACGAAACTAAGCCACATAATAGTAGGACTATTGGAGCTTTCAACGTAGCTTCATGAAAATATCCCCATATTGTGTTAATATCGCACTCATGCACCAGAAACATGCAAGTTTATTTATGTTTATAAACCAGCGATAGTCACTCAAAACATGGTTGCGAACGTGAACGTCAAAATTACATATTATGTAGCTTTAACTAAACTATGTGGCAATTCATCCGCATAGATTACAACCTCATTGTGTACTGTCAGAAGTTTATTGAACAAAGCCGACGCGCTATGAACGTAATTAACCCCAAACTCGGTGCTACAGTTAGTGAAGTTGCTATCCCATTCATTGGTCCTTTTGTGATTACATTTTTTTGTTGTACATCTAAATAGGAAAACCGCATGTAGTCATGTATCTGAAGGATGTGAAATCGTGTTTCTGTCATATATGTATCTACCAATTGTACATATAGTTTCTATTGTTCCTGATAGAGTTGTTAGAGTGCAATTAGTGACGCTGTATAGGTAGTAATTAATCGTCAATTATCTTCCTTTAGATATATGTATAGATTCGTATACAGCTGAATTGATAATTATATCGTTGCACATCTTCTGACAATATTGGTGTCAGGTACACCAATATTGTCAGCAACAATATACAGGGTTGTTAAGAACAGACGTATGACTGTGAATATATATCATGCTGGCAAATCTACGTCTTGGTCGGGCTTTATACTTACTAACTCCTTCTATAAGCGCAATAACTACACTTCATAAGATACATTAGATTTTCGCGATACCTACAGGAAAATTTGTAAGCACTGTATGTGCTTTGGAATGCCCAGTATAACGGCACAAAGTGGTTTTTCGGGTGAATTTAAGTGCAAGAATAATGGTCATTAACCAGAATTTAGTTTCTCTTATCTTTGTCATTTTATGATTGGTAAAAATAAAGAATTTTTGTACATCACTAATATAGAACCGATAGCATCTTGTACAGATGGTAAATTAGCACCAAACATCTTACTGAAGGATATAACAGTAACTAAGCCTGTGTGTCTTCCAACAATATGCTGGTATTGGTGAAAAAGGTAGCATCCGTATGATTCGACTATTCGTTTTGTCCACTATGGTCCCAAGAACTTGTTCTAGATCAAATGTTATTCTAAAGTTCATCTAACAAGTTCAGAATCACAAAGTAGGTTGGGGTCTTGTTAAATGAGATCTTCAGGTGTTTGAGTAAAGAACCAACTGTCCCAAAGGTAAAATACGTGATACTCGTGATGGCAAGGTAGTGGCAGAAAATGTGCATTATGGTCTTCTCGCCCTCTAAACACAGTAGAGATTCAATCTTATCAGAACCCCTAACAAGAAATTTGAATTTATTGCAATTATATAAGACTATTTAGAAATGTATAATAAACAAGTAGTTATGAAATGTTTTACCATTTTTGGTTTCGCCAATATGCAATGGTAGATTCAATGTTAAATTTTAAGTTAATTGGTAAGTTTTTTGTTTTCTTTGAATTTATGCGCTATATCTTCGACTGTTTTTTTATTTAGATCACACAGTTAAAAGCTAAAAAACAAGATATTTTAAAAAATTATGACTTTAAAATATATTTCCAATTCTTGATGAAGTCAGTGTGCACTTTCCGAAACCTCGACTAATGAGAATCATTCGAAACTTGATATTTATTAACGAAATGATGATGATGTATGAACATCGCAACTATGTGGTGAAAACCTTAGGTCCTTTGTCCTTTCACTCTGATAGACAACCGGCGCGATTAAACTGCGATTCGAGTTAGGAAAGTAATTTGAAAAATTACTCCAAAGAAGTTTCGAGTGGTCGGCACTTTCTGAATGCAGGAACGAGAAAAAATTATGCATGTTGAAATATCGCCCCACTTTACTGCGATGCAAGTGGTCGTTGCAGTACTAGGCGCAAGCTGTTTATTTTCTGGAACCGAGCCAAAACAGCAGTGGATACATGCTTAAAGAACTCTCGAAGATGTGGACAGAATATGATAGAACGAACCAAAAGCCCTTCATGGTCAGCCATAACGTCCTGTTCTGAAGTACCACGAGGGACATCAGTCTGGAGGGACAATGGACAGCCACGAAAAAGCGCTGTAGACCAGGACGAGCCTTATGATTGCCTTATAGATAAACAAATTGTTTACTAGGTGGAGGAGATCTTAGAAACCTGCTTTATCCAGGTGAGACGTTTGTCGAAGTGAACTCCTAGGTACGAGTACTTTGACTCCCTAAGAGGTTCCCATCGCAGATACTGGTCTCTAGATCACGTGTCCTTCTTGGGAATCCAACTGCGGCTGATTTTTTAACGAAATTTTTAATATAGCATAATAAAGCAGATCTTCTTTACTCTCACATTCTACTATTTATAATTCAATTTATAAAAGAAACCATTAGTGATAAAAGTATAAATGTTGGATAATATGACTATTATGCTGAAGCAACTTGCAGCAGCTATTCAAAAACAAAAGGAGAGCCGATTTCTCTTAGAACAGATTAAATTCGGTAAGATTTCTTGTGTTATTGCGCGTAGATTAAGCACATTTGTAACTTATTGTTCACTTTTACTTCTATCGATCGTAGCAACATCAATGTTCAATGAAGGCAAGTGGTTTTTTTCGCCAATAATCAATCATTATTTAGAACTTAGAAGTAATCGTAATTTATGGAAGTCTATAGAAAAAGAGATTATTGAAGAAAGAGACGATTGAATAGGTAATAAATAACAATTTATTTCTGCAATTTATTTATGCGGGAAATAGGGTCTACTTTGGCCTTCTAGTTATGCCAGTCCTAATTAAGATGCATCTTCCAACTCCATTGTATATTAAAAGCTGTACATATACGTATCAAATGTTAAGACAAAATCTTCTTACTGGTTATATTGTGATTATAGTTCTGACCTTCAATACAGTGTATGCTTGCAATGTGTGCTGCATCAAAAATGTTTCGCAAAAGGGGTGTCAGAACGTACCTGGAAAAGATAAACAGAATTAATACATAAGCACCTAAGCGCATAACAAAATAATATACACAATAATATTTAATTTCATTTCTCTTTTTCTTGGTTTTTAGGTCTTTAATAATAAAAGCATGAATGACTATAACGACGTTTCGCTTTATTAAAAGCTTTTTCAAGTTATAAATAAATGTAAAAAGTGTGATAAATAAGATGTTTTTGTTTAATAAATGACAAATTGTTTGTTTTCTATGATTTTGAAAATATTATTATGTTTTAATTAAAGATTGCGTTTTAAAATAAGATGTTTTGATTATTTATTTTTTAATTTTGTAATTAAATAGTTCTTTAAAAATATTGTATTTAGTTATAAAAGTAAATTATATAATTTTGTGAAATATTGTATATCGGTTTTATCATTGACTGCATTTTTATATATTTGAATTATTTCTAGTATATTACGTGTTTTTAAATTTTGTTCTTTGTTTAAAATTGTTACGTTGTTGAAATCAAAAGTATGATTTTCAGTTATTTCATGTTTTTTTAAAGCTGTAAGATTTTTATTATATTTGTGTTCTTTTATTCTATTTTCCAAATATTGCATGGTTTCACCTATATATACACCATTACAGTTTTGACAGTCTATTTTATAAACTATGTGTGATGTTTTACTTTTTTCAATTTTTGATTTTAATTTTGAATAGATTTGGTTTTGTAGTTTGTTTGTGTTTTGATAGGCAATTTTGTAATTATATGGTTTGAAAATTTGATTTATTTTTTCGGATAAATGTTTAACATAAGGAATTTTTATAAATTTTGTAATTGTTTGACTATTATTTATATTTTTTGTTGATTTATTATAAAAAAGAAAAATTCTTTGTTTGAATATTTTGTTTATAAGAGAATTTGGATAATTATTTTGTTCTAGAATATTTTTTGCTTTGTTAATAATATCTGATCGAAAAACTGGACTTGTTAATTTTATTGCTCTGTCAGCTAAACTAATAATAACACTAACTTTTTGAGATAAAGGTTGTGAAGATTTAAAATTTAGATAACGTCCAGACCATGTTGGTTTAGTATACCATTGAGTTAAAATTTTATTATCATTGTTGATGAGTTTGAGGTCTAAAAAGGTAATGCTATTGTTTTCTTCGATTTCAATTGTAAATTTTAATCTTGGATGAAAGGAATTAAAATTGTTAAGTAAAATTGGTATATTTTTTTCTTCTAACGCGGTTATGCAATCATCTACATATCTTTTGAAGAAAATTATTTCGAAATTTATTTTATTTAACATTTTTTCTTCTATATATTCTAAAACAATTTGTGCAATGATACTAGAAATTGGTGATCCCATTGCACATCCAAAAATTTGTTTATAAAATTTATTTTTATACTGGAAAAATGTTTGTGTTAGTGTTAATTCCATTGCATTAATGAATTCTGTGATAGGTATATTTGTAAAGTTTTCAATTAATTGCCATTTTGTATGTATAATTTGTTTTGCTAGGTCTAATGGTGTATTTGTGTATAACGATACTACATCTAATGATATCATTTTGAAATTTGGTTTTAATTTAATGTTGTCTATAAATTCTTTGAATTGCCAGGAATCCTTTATATAGTATTCATTTTTGAACGCGATATTTTTAAGGCAATTTGCTAAAAATTTTGATAGTTTATAAAAAGGACTTTGTACATAAGAAATTATTGGAATCCAAATCATTACAAATTCACAATGCACAAGCTCCAAAATTGTATGGTTTACCAAAATTACATAAAAATAATATACCTTTAAGACCAATAATTTCTGAAGAAACCATGCAATATTTGGAAAATAGAATAAAAGGACACAAATATAATAAAAATCTTACAGCCTTAAAAAACATGAAATAACTGAAAATCATACCTTTGATTTCAACAACGTAACAATTTTAAACAAAGAACAAAATTTAAAAGCACGTAACATACTAGAAATAATTCAAATTTATAAACATAAAAATGCAGTCAATGATGAAACCGATATACAATATTTCACAAAATTATATAATTTACTTTTATAACTAAATACAATATTTTAAAGAACTATTTAATTACAAAATCCAAAAATAAATAATCAAAACATCTTTAATTAAAACATAATAATATTTTCAAAATCATAAAAAACAAACAAATTGTCATTTATTAAACAAAAACATTTTATTTATCAAACTTTATACATTTATTTATAACTTGAAAAAGCTTTTAATAAAGCGAAACGTCGTTAGTCATTCATACTTTTATTATTTGGGACCTAAAAACCAAGAAAAAGAGAAATGAAATATATACATGGTCAAGATTCAAAGATTTAAAAAATAATATTTAATAAACGCTCAACAGGAGAAAACCCACTCTACAAAAATTGCGTCCCTAGTGAAAATGTAAAACTGTATTAAGGAAAATTTGTAACCACAAACAGGTAAAATTGAAATAATCAATACATATGGTTGTTTTAATTTTAGCTTTCATTAGAATTTCTTAAACAATCTGGTAAACTTTTAATTTTCAAAATTCTTTTTATTATTGAATAGTTTTTCCAATTCAGATTCCATGAGCGAATTGTTCTAATTTTGCTGTAGGTCGGTTTAACCTAGTTTTTTCATAAAATAAATAAATGTATAATATAAAAGGTACAAGTTTGTAGAAATACGTACATATGTACTTCTTACGGGATTCTGTGTAAATTAATACCTTCATTATGTAAAATTAATTTTCTATCCACAAATAAAAGCACCTTAATAATCTCATATATATATACATATATGTATAAACATTACATCAGCACGAACATAATCCAATGTAAATAACCGTTCGATAGGTACTATTTCTCAGATGAATTAATGCCCTAATTAACTGTTCCTTCAATGCATAACACGTAGTCACATTTTAAAAGGAAGTAACTTTTTTAAAAGCCGTTTAAATATTTATATATTTGTATATTTGAAGCATGTATCATTGAGACAAAGTAATTAATTACGTAACGTGATGCAAATCCACAGGATATATTACGTAATATGAGAAATTTGTCAGTCCTTTACATACTGATGTCGTTTATAAATACGCATAATAAATAAAACATTCTTTCATTACTCATCAACTCGACAGAGCATCGATTGTATTTTTTTTTTCAATTAATGGGTCACGTTCAACAGATTATTAGTGACTGTACTTCAAGAACCGAGAAAAAAGTGTCCCCTCTAAAAATTACTGTAACTTAATGAAGCGAAGCGTATGACATAATGTTCAGCTGACAAATACGTAACACGTTCCCAGTTTTTCAGTTATGGAACCAGATAAGAACAAAACTCGTCTGTTGCGACTAATGTGAGATTATAGCGAAGAAAAACAGTTGGAAGTAAATCTTCATATGAAAAAGACCGACAATGGGCTGTGGGCTGCTGTCAAGCAATAATTTAATTCTTCAATTATTTTTTTTTGTGGTGTAAAATAAGCTAATGTTATTTCAAAATATATAGTGTGCTTCTAAAAGTATTGTATCGAGAAAATTATCACAATATACATATATATATACATATATTTATATGATAAATGGGCCTGCAGTTCCATTGCTATTACAATACATAGATCGGACTGACATTGATAGAATTTATATGCGCCAATTATATGTAAGAGTATGCTAAATAGTAACTACAAATGCTTAAAATAAACAAGAAAGCCGGCAAGTTTAACAAATATCAATCGTTGATTCCATAGCTGATTTCTGTACAAAAGATAAGATACTGGTTAAGAATTTAAACCTAACTGTATATGCTCTGGACGGAGTTTTTGAAGTATATGGTATTAGTTTACGTATGAATATGCGAAACTTTGTCACTCTATGTCTGTACAGATCACCGCAAGCGGATTTCAATCTGTTTTTAACAATGCTGGGCGGATTGTTGCATAACGCTTTTCATCTCAATAAGCTTCTTTTTATATGTGGTGACTTCAATGTCAATTTTACGTCAGAATCAATGGAAAAACAACAACTAACTAATTTAATGTCCGAATTTGGCCTTCATGCAGTAGTAAACGATTTTACAGTCACAGAGACAACCGAAATCACAAAAGATAATATTTGCACTAATATCCCAGTTGATGTTAATTATTTCACACATGATAGTTTATCAGATCACTATTACATAATACTTTACTCACGCTATACGGCACGGAATATTGTAGCCACAATACGTGACACTCAAAAAGTTTCATTTTTGGGATATATGGCGGTTTATTAAGGATACTTTTTAAAATTATTTTCATATTACACAGAGTGTTCCAAAAGCCCCATACCTTAGGGTTTTTTTAAATAATTTGAATTTTGTGAAAATCTAATCTAATTTTCATGTTTCAAATCATTCAGAAGTGCTTAAGTTATGTAAGCGAAATTTAAAGTAAAGTATAACGATAGACCATGTTTTATAGCCCAATTATAATACACTTGCCATGTTATACAGGGTGTAACTATAACTTGATTAATTTAAAATAGAACGCCATATTTTTTAAGTTACAAGCAAATGTGCTCTTTAATTATCTATCGAATGGTGTCTATATCTTAAACTTTAAGTCTCGCGTTTTTACAGAATACACCAAATAATCGTTTTTTTGCACAATTTAGTTTTTTTTAAAATAAAAGTTCTGATATATCGAGTTGCCTATGGCATTTAGAAATATCAGATAATTCATTTAACTTGTCACTTTAGTCTGCAAAGTCTGTTTTTGCTATGATTTTTATGCTTGGAGAATGTCATCAAAATTGTTTATTGGCTTCTCGAGTTTATGCTCAAAGGTTTCTTTCAAGAAATCCTCCTAAATCAACCGTTTTTGAGAGACTATTAAACTAGTTTAATAGAAGTGGAAATGTTAGTTATAAAAAAACCCATTACAAAGAAATTTGTCAGTGAAAATGAAGAAAAATCTTTTACTGTAGTTGGTTCAGTTATCGAAAATCCCAAAATTAGACAAAATCAAATATCCGAAAATATTAACATTAGTCAATCAAGTATTTCAAGAATTCTTAAAAAACACAGATTTCATCCTTATAAAATCCAGCTTTGCCAAGAACTTTATGCAAATGATTTTGACAATCGAATTGAATTTTGTATGTGGCTGTTAGAAAATGTGACAGAAAATGCAAACTTTTTTGATAATGTGTTATTGGTGATGATTTACTTTTCATAACAATGGTCTCGTAAGTAGGCACTTATTACCAAACTTATTGCCATTATTATTCTGATTCGAATCCACATGAATACAGGGTCATGAGATATCCGAATAGGTAGTCTATTGATGTGTGGGGTAGAGTACTGGGCCCATATTTTTTGAAAAAACCTTTAAATGGTATGATTTTTCTCGATTTTCTGTTACACCAACTTCCAGTATTATTGGAAGGAGTCCCTTTAAACATCAGAACAAGCATATGGCTTCAATGGTATAGAGCTCCGCATCATTATCATAGCGAAGATCGGCAATTTTTAAATGAAAAATTTCAAAATAGGTGCAATGAAAGAAGTGTATTTCAAAATTGGTCTCTCAGATCCCCGGACCATCACAAGATATCTTTTTATGGGAATACATAGAAGCGATTGTCTAAAATACTCCTCCAATAACACCACACGATGTAAAAATACGCATAAGACAGTGGTTTTTAATGAAGGATATGTAAGTGTTTGGAAATGGACGGTCGACATTTCGAACATGTTTTCTAAAAACATATTTTGTTCCTGTTTTACGTTATCGTTGGTAGATATTTTATTACCGTTAATGCTGTTATAGCCTATTGAATTTGAATTTATTTGAAAAACACCAAATGGTGCAAAAAACGATTATTTGGGGGATTCTGTGAAAATGCAAAGCCTAAAAGCTTAAAATATAAATACCATTAGACAGGTAATTAAAAAGTGCATTTGCTAAACCACTTAAAGTTCTTATATAAATAGTTTTAACTATTGTACACGCTGTATAACATGGCAAGTTTATTATAATTAGGTTATAAAATATGGTCTATTGTTACATTTAACTGTGAATTTCGCGTAGATAACTTAAATACTTCTTAAGTATTTCAAACATGAAAATTAGGTAAAATTATTTAAAAAAACCTTAGGATTTAGGTAGACACATATTTTAATCACAGAATCCAAAAATGCAATAATATACAAGGGTTTCATTTAAAAAACAACTAGACCCCCATGTATCCCAAAAGTAAGACTTTTTGAATGTCACGTATTTTGGCCACGATATTTCGTATCGTATAGCGTGAATAATCCTGTATAATGCTGATAACCGGAATAAGTTCGCCTGCTTACTATCACACGAATCATGGGCAGGCGTAGGTATATGATGTTTGGAATCTAAATGATAAGTTTTCAACTTTTAGGAATATCCTGATGTACTACTACGATATATCGTTTCCTTATATTAAGATTGATATATGTACCTCACAATCCCGGCCATGATAAACGACGAGATAAAACGATCTAGTTTACGTCTCAGAGATTTGTATATTGTTCAAATTTTTTTTCCGTAACTTCGAGAAATTTATCTAGAGAGCAAGAAGAGACACAGAGCCCTAGTCTCAAAAACAAAAATTGATGCCTGCAGTAGACACATTGCTCACTTAAAAAAATAAAAGTTCGACAATATGGCAAATTTTAAGAATAACTACCAAAAAACAGCGATTTATTTCCTAATGTCAGCATAACGTCGAAAACAACGAAATAACCGATCCGATACTTGTGGGCGATACGTTTAACAAATCTTTTATATCATCTGCGATTGCAATCCGCAATCAATGTTTATTTTCCATTTCCACAGTGCTGAAACTTACAGCGTTATTATAAAAAAATTAAAAGTAAATTTTCTGCAAGACCAGATGGTTTAACAGCTACTGTTATAAAAGATTGCGGGATATATCTAGCAGGCGTATTGACAAACCTCGTAAACACCTCATTTTTATTGCCATTTTTCCGGAAGCGTTAAAGACTGCATTGGTTATTCCCGTGTACAGAAAAGGTGACAGCATGTGTGTATCCAATTACAGACCAGTGGGTTTGACATCATGTATTTAAAAAATTATGGAGTACTACGCTAGTGTTCTGGGTGGAATTGAGAAGAGAAAAAGCGTGCTGAAATTTTTTTGTGACTTCCAAAAGGCTTACGATTGTGTCCGACTTGTAGACAAATTACAACCTTATGGAATTCGAATACTATACTATTTATTGACAATATTACAAGCCAGTAATAATATCTACATTGTCAAAAGGACTGCATCACCTATGGGTGTTCTTCCTGTAGCCCTGGTGTTTCGACTGGTCTTCACTCTTCGTGGTCATTATAAGGTGTTAGAGGCTTGAGTCGTTACCATTTTACAATTTAGATTTCAGACCAAATTACATAATATTTATTACTAAGAATTTTGATGACACATGAGTTATGACATATGTTGTCAGTTGAATCGCTGCCGCATCTTGGTTAGCTACATACTTATACGATAAAATTCAATTCGTGAGGATAAAACACGGAAGTGAAAGTGTTGAAACCTTCCGGTCTTATGCACTGCCAGTTAAGATGGGCGTTCCTCAGGGATCCGTATTGTGGCCTGTACTGTTTGTATGGTACTGATATAGTTCCTTTCTTAATCGATGTATATGTAGCAATATATGCCGAAGACAGTTCTTCGACTTTTCATACACTAGAAGAGTATTTTAGTCTCAAATTATAAAGATTTAAGAGCGGTTGCTATTCATTGATAGACACTGATTCTTGGTTTTGTTTTTTTGGCACTATAACTAAATAAATTATTATTATTATAATAACAATAAAGATATTCGTAAAAAAACATATAATATGATAAAATATAAAAATGCATAAAATGGTGGACGAACTTTTTTCCTAATTTTCCGGAAACTAAATATTATTTTTCCAACAATATATAATCGAAATCCTGGTACGTACCTGTCAGTGTAGAGATACATAACTTTAAAATCAATAAAAATTGAAAACTATTAACAAAAGGCTGAAAGAATTGTCTGTCTTAAAATTACTCTGCATATACATATAATATATATAATAACCATAACATTGGGATTTTCATCAAATACACTACATTTAACTTGAAATGTATTAACAAACTGGCTTATAACTTTTAAGTAATTATCTATTCAAGCGTGTAAAACTTATCAGTACTACTGTGACAAATTATGATGCTGGTAAAGCGATAAGTGAACACTGACTGAACATACATTTTCGCAATTACCGAGATAACCAATGAGTGGGATTTTGTTCACGCATTAGAGAGGGGACAGATGAGAACGTTTTGTAAATTAATTATGCGGTGCTGTATATTTCGTCGCCTCGAAATTAGCCGCTCACGTATGAAGTTCATTGGACTCGATGTGGGTGCGAGCAAGGGAAGATAATTAAGGGGCGAGGGTCAATTTTTCGTCCCTTCGCAGCTAATCAAAACATGATTACATGTTTGCTCTTAATTAACAAATATGTTCGTATCTTACAAAATGAGTTCGCTGTTTGCCTCTTGTACATAATTACTATTGATCTGGGCGTATATTCTTTACAATTGTGTCGGATAGGAGTTGTTTTATTTTTTTCCATGTTGTTCCTTGCTTATGTACTTTAAAATACCATTCTCACATAAACCAATGAACAACTGTTATTGCTTTTTCGAATGAAGACAGGACACAACAAAAAGGTAGAGGATGACGATATAAATACACAAAATTTTGTTAGTATAGTAAATAAGATCGTCTTTAACATTAAACGTGAGCTGAGCTACTTGGATTCATGATAACAGTTAGGTTTAGGCATTGAGACCTACATCCCACAGTACGTAAACACCTACAATCCTGTTTTATAATATCCAATGAATTTAAGTAGGTACTTACTACAAACAAAATTACTGTAAAAATCAACATATTCCCTAAAGGAAGTAAATTTCTTAAAAACAGCAAAATTTCCGAATTACAGCAGCTCCAATGTTCTCTTCAGTAACTATTATTAACAATAAAGATCATTAATTGATTGCAGGCGTTTGAAAGAATAATTTACATTGTTAATACGACGGACACAAATGTTTCTTATTCCATTGTTGTGAACTACTCTTAAATATACGTTAGGCAAAAAAAAAGCTTGGTAGGCTGACACACCCACATTATACTTCTAAATGTTAGCTGTGGCGGCTACACATGCGGCAGCTTCAAAGAAAACCGAGAATTATAAAATCCGACAAGAGATTATAATAATTCAAGAGTAAATTAGATTTTATTCTCCCTAATCGCTTCAGTTTACTAATACCTAATATATATCTCCACCGCTATGTTCTTAGAAAGCTTTCTAAATTAAGTCAACAACTTTTTATTACAGCAGAGAAGAAAACCTGTACCGGGGAACGTTCCACAACTGATTAAAAATGTTTTATTAATTACAAAAGCGTTAAAAAAGGCGAACTGTTTAAAAAGTTTTTTTTTCCTCCACTCCAAAGAACAAAAGGCCGGAGAGCGGAGAACCGAGTCAAACTACATCATAAATCATTTTGTGTTTAGTTAATTACTATAGGGGCCGTGAATGATAAACTTTACACCAAACTTCAAAGACCCTGCGCGTATTATATTTACAACTACGCACGCCCCACCCTAAAAGAAACTTTGTCAATTCGATTTATAAACACGGTCGGAATTATTAGAACGAGGGAAATAAACACTAAATGCCTAGAGCTATAAAATGGTGCAAATGTGTTTTAGGGTGCGACATATTAGAAGGTGCCTCAAACTACAACAAGCAAGAAAAATTATAAACTGGAAAATATTTATTTTATACATAAATCGGTAAATACAAATACTGAAACAATTGTTTTGGTTTGACCTATACGATAGCGTATATTCTACATAATCATGTTAGAACTAAAGGATTATTTAAAGTCGACCATAAATGTCAAAACAGTTATTTCCATTCATACAGGATACTGTGAGTTCTGAAAATACCAATATACAATCCAAGAATCTGATGAGACGAAATACCGGCTGTGTTTGGAGGTAAAGTACGTTATCTGCCACTATTCGATCGCATGAAATAGCTATTTACTTGTGTCATTTACAGTGCGACAACTTAATTTCATGTACGAGTCGGAGGCAAGTGCCTGAAAGAGTTAGAGCGCTGTAAATCACCTAACGCACGACATTTGTAATAAATATTTTGACAATTCTACTCTATGTAAAAGTGAATGAATGAAGTTGGTTAAGATGATTTTTCGATAATAACAATTACAACAGCAATAACAATACTGGTAAATGTGGTTTTTTAAACTAAATTAAAGGAAATTATGCATATTTTACATTGGAAGTTATAAAAAATAGTCATTTACGTATCAAGGCTGGAAAGTGACGTTTTATCGAACGAATTTGGAGATTATAAGCTGAAGAAGGCAACCAAACGAGTTCAATAAGACACTTTTCAACCGTGATACGTACAAATTTTTTTCGGTTATCACATAATTACCAGTTACTACTAAAATCAATTTACTTGCATTTCAGGATATAGATGACATTTCAATGACAGATTATTTGACAACTATTTTGACAGCTAAACCTAGAAAAACTTCCGAATCTTCGCAGAAGGGTACGGTAAAGTAACGGAAGTGACACGTTGGTACTTCAGTTCGGTATGTACTTATTGAGTAACGGAAGCGATGCGTTGACCGTTAAATTTATAACTCAATTTGATAAAGTGGCGGTTTCTATCTTCGAATGAGTGTAGTAAGGTTATATTTTCGGATATGGTAGCCGAAAGAGGGTATTGATGATTACTCTGAGCTACCTTTAGAGCCTCGATTTGTTCAATGAACTCTGATATAACACTTGTTCCAAAACAAATTCTAGAACTCACAGTGGACGGAATGACTAATTCAATAATCCGTATAAGCTTTATCCCCTACCGATGTCTAATGACTAATGTCCGTACGATTGACTTATTTTTGATAGCTATCTGTTCTCAGTAGGAATCCCGCAAAATTCAAACATAAACAAGAAAATACTTGCCCCACCCTCATGTCCCTATTTTGAACTGAATACCTATTTAGTACCACAATAAAAAAAATGTGCGGAAATATTTTCATAATATTCTATTTGTTGTAAAGCAAATTATATTTAAAATTTTGTAAAACCCGCCTAAGACACTCTTAATTTTTTTCTTTAGAATAAAATGCAATAAGAATCTGTGGTTGGTTTCCATCTATGGTTTACGGTTTACGCATCCAAATAATCTTTTGATACTCTTCTGAATAAACTAATACAAAGTTCAACACAGTTGCATCTGTAACTGCCAAGTCATTAAGGAAGAAAGGGGAAAACCAGAACAGCATGGTCAGAAATATTTAAATCCTCCTAATTCGTATGCCAAATCGTTTGCCATATCATTTGCCCAACCTCTTGAAAAATCGTTTGCCAAATCATTTGCCAAACCATTTGCCAAATCATCTGGCAAACGTCTTGCAGAAGATTAGAAGTTTAAAACTGGAAGAGTGGAACAGTGAAAAGTTGAAAAGTTCACAAGTTACAAGCCTTTCTTATGAATGCAATTGTCATTTATTATGTACTTGTGAAACCGCGTTCGCCACCTAGAACTGCATATCCGACCACTGTGAGGCGGTAGCGCTACTACCGCATGTAATTTTATTTCATTCGCTTTTTTTTATTAATTATTCTTGTTTACGAGGCGAGTATCGTCCCCGCAGACGGTGTCCGATCACGCACGCTCAACTTCCACCATAGCGACCGCGTGCGGAAACCGCCAGTGTACATAACCGCGCGCTTAACGCAAACATCTTAGTTCTTCAGTAGAGTCCCTAAGTTCCTCCTAGGTCGCTCTGGCTGTTGTGTTGGCACAGCTTTCTGATACACGCCGAGCTTATTATTTCAGTTATTCTCGATCTGGCTGTTAGCACTGGCAAAGCTTGACTGGTGTAACGCAGGCATTTTCCCAGTCACAAATTTCCAACCCGTCATAGCATGAAAACCGTTTCATGTTGTTAATAAAATTAAAGCTATTAGAGTCCGTGTCTAAATTTTAAAAGCGTTGTGCCGCGCGAATGTTTGATTGTTTATCACTGGACATATATTTATAACTGTTTATGACTGTACATATACATGTTTTGCCACTCAACTTTTTTTTCGCGAATATTCGATGTCTTTCGCACCTGTTGTATGGAAATAAATGTTTTCTTTATAATACACCTTCACTGTTCAAATCGTTGCGCACCTTTAATTAGAAGCTTGGAATACCCGCGCACTCACACTCACAGCTATATCCCTGGTGTTAAAACTTTATTGCAACGGCGTAAATATGACGCAAGACCGTTTAAACCGCCGCCACGAAGATGAAATTCACCGTTTGACAACTGGCCACACGATCAGCGTCGCCAAACGAGCGCGAGGCGAATCCCCTCTTTCGAATTACGGGGATGAGCGTGTAAGTAAGAGTTTCTTAAAAGTAAGTAAGTAATCGAAAGTCCGTGAGTAAGGGATTAAGGAGTTGAAAGGAAGTGGAAAGTGCGTCGTTACAGTACCAGGACGATAACAAAAAATCTCGCGAAAAACAACTTTAGTTTGGCGTGATGTATGACAATACTACCATATAATCAGTATCTTGCGCTAAATCTTGTACATAAAATTTTCTTTTTATATTAGGAGTCCATTTTCAAAGCGTTTTTAATTTTGAACAGCTGCAGCTCAGCTTACAGCAAAGTTTGCTCGTCCTTTTATTAAAATTTCGACGAAGTGCTAACGATTAGCTTCCACACTTTCCATCTTAGCATGATAAATACGACGACGCGTTTGTGACTGGCATCTGTGCCCGCCTCAAAGATAAAACATCTTATCCTTTTGCTCCGTTTTCCTTCCACCAGTATCAGTAGAAGTGCGAAGTGGCTTGCATGCGAAAGAGCAGGAGGAGTTGCTTAGATGAGATCTGGGAACAACGCTCGAGCAGAGAGGAGGCCATTAGAGGAAATAAATTCGTGAAACGTGATAGCTCCAACATGTCGTGGCTGTTTATAACGTCTCGTACGGCACTGCAGCGACGGTACACCCGTGTATACGACAGCGAGCTCTTCGATATTAATATTTCAACTAGGCAATTACCTTTATGGAGGCGCAAAATTTGAACGTCGCATTATAAGCGCTTACGCGTAATTATAGTAAACCTATACCGGTTGGGTTTTACGTCACATTTCCTCGGGTAACGTTAAGTGGGACGAACTGATTAATCTCTTTAATTGCGAACGTTTCCGACGACAGGCGGATTGAGGTAACTTATCAATTGTAAGTTAGGTTATTTTGCAGTATCACCAAAGGATTTTACGTGTCAGAGCAGAAACTGAAGTATTATCCATTTTTCTATTATAGAAACTTATATGGCATTTCAGAATTTATAATTATATAAAAAAATATATCTGAAACGAACAAATAAGGGATTGGTATGAAGCCTTAATGGGGTGGTTTAGGAAATTTTCAGCAATTACAGTTAATAATGTTAATGGTTAGTTCAACACAAAGTAGATTCGACGCTAAATATCTGCGAAACTGCCTGGTGAGGCCGTTTTCCAGTACTAAACATTAAGGAAGATTTTTGTACTTTCATTTTACACAGAGAGAATATCAAAGAAATAATTCTTTTCAATAGTGGCAAAGCGTTCTGTTGTTTAATCAAGAATATAATTTCTTTCGTGTAATAATGTTCTCTCAAAGATATATATTGTAGACTGAAGATTAATACTTTGTTGAATCAAATGTAAATAAAACTGAACGGAAAAGATTATTTTTGACTGAAAATACAACGGATATTACATGAACAACACTAATTATATTGAGTTAATGTCAATATCAAAAAAAAAAGTTGCTGTAGTGACCGAAAGCAATACGTTTGTTTGTAATAACCAACAAATTTGGTATTTTAAATAATTCTGACACCACACAAGTTGGATGAAGTTTTACTCCTACCAAATATTCAAGATATTACTATTAACCAACTTAAAGTTCCAAAGATACGATCAGTTTTCCTACTTTTTGGTTGATGGTTAGAAGTCAGCAATTTTTGACATGTTTTGAAATACCTTAAATATCAACTTTAATTTATTGGGTAGGGTTAGGTGCCTGACATATTGACCAACCATTCAGATTCTTCAGTCTGGAAATAATAGTTTATTACGTCTATTAACAAATCATAAACTTTCGTCAACTGATGTATTGAACCTGAATCACAGAATGATAAGACTCCTAGATCGTGCTTGGTAACTATCGGACAGCTTCTGATGAAGTGCAATATTATTTTAAGTCACGCTGTGAGAAGGAAACGAACGCAAAAGTTGGGTCAATAAAATACTTCTTTATATGTAGAGTACATGATAGTACTGGTAGTACATTGGAACTTGTAAGATCCATTGTGTCTTCAATCTTTAAGTTAAGAATTTAATTTTCAATAAATAGGGACAAATAAGGTCATCGGATGGAGTAAACAAAGAACAAAAATATGAAGTACCTAGCTAAAACGTTGTCGTTGACAGAAATACTAGAGACAAAAAATGAGCTCTCACTGAGGTACATAAGATGTGAGATATTATGTTTGTGTAATAAATAAGTGAATAAAAAATCAAATAAATAAATAAAATAATATTGGAAGATATAAATATCAAATGTTCTTTGGTGGGGCGCCAAAAATGGTGTAGAAAATTTATAATTACCTCTTTAGTACTCATAACAAACTTACAATCTATTAAGTTAAGTTATGTTTCCGTAAATCAAAGCATAATTACTGTAGCTGTATACACAAACATATAAAATACCTCGATTCTATTTAAAAATCGAATTAATTTTCTTTAAAAGCATTCACTTAAATTACCACAGCATTAATTGCGGTAAAATACGGTATTGTTCCTCCTAGCAATTAAAAATAATCATTCGGTTTAATATTTACCCCAATCCAGACCTTGTTTATTTTTCCTTTGCGATTGGTTATTTTTCAGAGCCCGTTACGCGATCTTGGAAAAACTGTCGCTTATAAACTGTGGACAGTTTGACAAAGAGTATGTTTGAAGTCGCTATTCAAAACAGTTGAATTCCTGGAAATTGTATATTTACTAATCGTTACTAATCATGTCTATGTTGTTACAGTACAGATACAATATTGTTCCTTAAAAAAATTACTTTCATTATTTACTTTACTACACAAAGTTGTTGATCGTATTTCAAAGAATTTGCTTGTTGTGAAAAAGAGGAAAAGAAATCGAGATCAGATCTACAAAGTATTATTTACGGTATTATTTATTATACGTAAAAAATGCTTCAAGTACTTGAGAAAGTTTTTCGTAACGAAAATTAAATGTTAATACCAAATTTAAAGTAAGAATATTGAATTTTGCTTTATAAATTAAATCCACAAAGTTCTAGTAGTATGGATGTCGTATTATACTTTTTACCTTTGAATTGCCAATAATAACGAATTCATAAGAATATTTTTTTTTATGAAAACTATTGCTTTACACAACACTTTTCAGCTTCCATACGCTACTCGATTCTATTAATAAACACACATTAGACTCCACGAATCGTTGCTGGTACATTTATTTCATTCACCACGTCCTGCTTTTAATATCTCACGAACATGCGGTAAATCATGTAAAAAACCTTTGCTTCAAGATATTCCGCCGTAAGGTGTATATCGTTGTGAAGAAGTTTTAGCCGAAAATTTAATTGAACCAAATCTCCTCATCCATCCTTCTCCAAAGTGATTCGTCAATCACTGCTGAACTAGGAGTGAGGAAGCAGAGCACACGTCTTGTCGTTAAAAGATGTAGCATTGTATTTCTGGCTCCAAGTGACCCAAAATATATAGATTGGAGTTTCAAAAGTTCAAAGGTGAGATGGTTGTAAGTGCAAAAGGTTGTTTTGTAAGAACATGAAAGCTACTATCTAAAAGATAATTTTCCCCAATCCATAAACAAAAGTCCAATTGCTTCTATTCATCATAAAAAATCTTTGGTATGTTCGAATGTTGGTTTAAAATTAATTTTTAAACCAACTTTTTTTTATACATAAGTCGTTTGTAAATTTCATTTGGCAATCTTTATGAACGTTTCCTTAAACATAATTTTGGATTGTTTGAATCAATTGCCAAATCGTTGGGGCATCGTCTTCATTGTACGGTTTTTTAAGTTCTTGAGTACCCAAAACGCATCTAGTTTCAACAATCTCTTTATCAATGCATGTAATGTTTTGCCCAATACAATTGTATAAGAGAACTTTTCTCGACACGGACCAGTTGCTGAAATATTAATAGGCAACCTTTTTGATACCACTTCACTTCAATCACAAAGGACCTCGTCTCACTGATGTGATTTTTAGAAAGGAAATAATTATGATATCGTTTTTAAATGCTTTTTGATGTAGTACGATAATGTCAATAAAATTTTGAAATCTACTTTCTTTTTTCTTGCACACATATTACAAAAATGTTATTTGATCACCTATGACAGCTTAATACCTAATAAATCAAAATTTCAATGGATTTGCTACATAGGTGACCAATTCCCATGCTGAACCCGCAAAATATTGCTGCTGGTTTTCACCTGCAAGCATCAAACTTTCCACAAAATATTGTTTTCATTGATATTCACTAGAACAATGAGAATCTTTAAGCTATTATTTTGGAAACCGTTTGACCGAGCTGTTATTTAATATGAAGTGACAATCTATAGGTAAAAATTTTAAGGAAAGAAATGTTGATACAGGACATTTACTTTACCTTCAAAAATGAGCTCTCTTTTTTAAGACTCAAAATCTTTTCTAGTTCCATGGAAGCAAAACTTTTCAAAGTGATTAGCTTAATTAAATCTTCTAATCTTGAATTGCAATCATAATATCGACACCAAAAACACCAATCGGAACTATTTCTCATCTCCTCCACTCTATTTTCGTAAATGCGAGCTATAATAAGGTACATATCAGTGGGAACCCCTTGTTCAGTGGCGTGTTTTAAACGATGCTCCATTTGCGTATGTTTTTTTCACTAAGATTACAAGCTGTCAGCGAATATTTTGAAAGAAGGTTTTTACTTGAAAGCAAATCCAGCAAATGAGTAAGCAAGAACCTTCAAGAGAAATAATTCCTCTGGGTCATGCCTATATGCCTAAACAATTTTATCAGCCTTAGCATCGAAACCAAGCCAGAATAGGTGAATACAATGATATAGATTAAGAAAAATATAAATAAATTGTATTAGTTCTGCATTGATTGAAACCGCGAGTTGCTAAGTTTGCTCAGGCAAAATTCACATACACTACGAATCGAGATGCTTCCAACGCAAAAATTATTGTACTATTGCAATTTGAGCATCCAAAAAATGAATAAAATATTTTTATTTTGTAGGTTCTGAAACGGAAATGTGTTTGTTAAAGCAGGCAGTATGGACAGTGGCAAAATCGTTGATGTGGATATCTTCAAAAGTTGAAAATTATCTCATAATTAAAGCATTTGATGCAGCATCTAGTTGCGCAATCTAAACACAAAGACTAGAGCACTTGCAATTGTCCCAATTTAATTTTAGATGCTCGATTACATACACCGAACGGTAATCTTTAATATTAATGGATAAAAATCAATAGTTTTGTTTCAATTTTGGATCACCGACCTTATAAAGATAAAATAAAAAGGTGTGGTACTATAAATATATGCAGGTGTACTTTAAAAGTGTTCACTCAAATCTAAACATTCTGAATTATTTAGTATCACATCTGTCGTGCTACTCTATTGATCAAAAAGCAGTTTGTGAAAGAATGAAAGATGTACCACAACTAGATAAATTATTCCTTGTTTCATTATCTACATGTGCATTAGTTTGTCCATCACAATCAGCATCCATCCTCGCAGCCTTATTATGCACGTACCCTGACAATAAGAAGGTTAACTAAGTGACAGTGTTTCTGCTTAAGGTTACAGGTATCTTGCTATTTTTTTTTTTTTTAGAATAGATACAGTAGTAAGAGGTCTGCGCATTTTTTAATATTATGTTATTATAGAACCAAATGTTATCCATTCTTTAATGATTTCTTTTTCCAAGAAACATATCTCCTAAAGAAGATAGAGGATTTTTCTCTTGACATGTTCCATATATTTTCGCCGTAGCACTTTATTTGTAGCAAAGGAAATACAAAGAAACGTGTTTCTTTTACTCCTTCTACGTCTCGGTTGATTACAGTTAGATAAACAACAAACTGTACTGTAAAACTATCTGCTACTCACAGTAATTGAGTCGGAAGATTGGCTGTGTGTCTGCAGTAGCTACATTTTCCATCTCTATCAATATTTCATGAAGGCAATTACCTTTATGGCAGCGCAAAATTTCATTGTCGCATTACCACCGTTTAAGGCAATAACAGTAAACAAACTCGTTTCCTCTGTGGACCCTAAATAAAACGCCTAGTCAATTAAGTCTGCCGTTATGACAATGATAGATTCTATTGTGCCGCAGTCTTTTACTTAAGCCGGATCCGACACTGGTTATAGTGAAATTACGGTATATTAAAGCGAATACTACCTATCTAGTTGCAGTCGGATGCAAGTCTGAACGGTATATTTTATGATGAAAGCAAAATGCTTAAACCCCAAGCATTGCTATAATGAATTTCACTTTATACTTTATACTATGTTCTTTTTGAATGTGACAATTTCTCAGAAAAGTTGATATACGCAATACGCTTCGATAGAAACCATTGTAGAGGTTATCTTGCAATTACTTGGCTTTTTACGCTTTACACCTATAAATAATTAAAAGCTGCTTGGGTTATCCGAAGTTAAAAGATACAACGTTGAAAACTTTAAAACTTAATAAGGAAAACAACAGAAATACTGGACTGAGAACTCTCCCATTAAATATTTAATCACTTCTTTTTCTTGTAAGGAAATTTACTTATACCCAAAGCAACAAAAAATTAAATGACTAGTTACAAGTTTTAATTATTTTTGATGCATCTCTTGGCATCAAAATGCTATTTTTCTTAAAACAGCTAATCACTTATTTATTATTAAACATTCACCAAAAAATATTCTCGAGTAAAAACTGCTTTAAAAAACTATTTATTTTCACCAAAACCAAAAATAGGTTTTACTCATAGACATGATAGACTGCTGATATTGAACTCAAAACTGCCATCAATTGAAATGCGCCATATTGGAATACAGGCGTCATCAATGACGTCGGTACCATGGCGGATATTCAAATAATAAAGTTAAGGATATCAATAAATTTTAATAGCACTTGGAATTTGTAATAATTAGTAGCATATATTAGATTTTATCCTATGTATTTTATATGGCATTGTTTTTTTTATTAAAGTTGTGGACAAGTTAGACCTATAAACAGTTTCTAAACTTATGATTAACTGGTAACATATACTTCATTCGTTGTCAGGTTTAATAAGAGAGAAAAGAAAAAATTTCTTTCAATGCCATATAAAAATACGTAGGAAAAATCTAATACAAGTTTCATAAGATCTTGACGACTTGTCATAACAATCCAACATTGTATGTTGTCTTTAAGAGTAAATAATATACTGCGGTAGTTGTTGTATAATTTATTGATGATTAAATAATATTAGTTTACTTAATTCCTTCCTTATTGATTTACCTTGTATTTTTTCTGTAAACTTCTTGGCTAAATTATGAAATCAAATTTTGCTATAAGACGATATTATGGTTTTACTTAAAATTGAAACACGAGTTTCTTCCAGAGGTGACATATCTAACAAATGATGGGATAAACTAGAAAAAATGTTTTGGGGAATGTGAGTTAATAGTAAATAAACAAAAGTCGTTAGGAAATTTTCTTCTTGTGGAATCTTGTTTCCTGTCAAGACCATTACTTTCCGAATTGGTTTTTCGGTGAACTGGCAAATATATCGTACCTCCTTTGATGGGCAGATTAGATTTACCTAAGAAATAGTGCAGAAAATTTAAAGAAATATATATGTTATACATCATTTATTTACCTCTACCCTTTGTTTTCAGGAATATCAAGTGATTCTAAATAAAAATATACTTTTTTAGATTTTCTTTGTCCGAATTCAATGTTGGAATAACTCCCTCTTTAATTCGCACAATCTGTCCCGCTCTATAAGAATCCTTTTCGAGGAAATGTAATGAACAAACATATGCACGCTTACTTTTGCTGGGATTTATGGTAGTCCCTGTAACAGTAATCCACACAACAATGTTTGGGCATTCTATAAAAAATTATTTCACATAGAAACACCAAGTATTATCATAATTTCAGAATATATTTAAGCTATGGCATTATTCTGCAACTTACATATGAAAAGTTAGTTCTCCGTCATCTTTGTAACTATTGCTTTTGCAGGATTTTACACGACACGATGGCATCACTTTTTTCAGGAAAAACTACCTGGATTAATTATCACATAAGCCCAATTATTAATGCTATAATATTAAGAAATAGTCCGGGAAATAATAACACAAAGAGAGTAAATAAAACAATCGATCTACAAGGTTAGGTAATACCAGTAAGACTTGTCAACTTGCATAAAACTTAACGTGGCTTAACACAAAAACTTCCTATAGAAAACTAACGTAAGCATGATGCTACATGAATCGTGACGCAAGTAATGACGCCTGTATTCCAAGATGTCCTGTCGATTTTTGATGGTGCGCCGTAGCGATGCGCATACGGTTCATTGGCAGTCTATCAGGTCTGTGGTTTTACTACGCAATTAAACGATTTTGTATGTTTAGACAACGTGTGTATAAATTGTCGCAAAAGGTACATGCAGCCACATTCTGCGTTCGGTTCTGAATAAAAAAAACTTAATGTTAAAATATCGTATGCTTCGGTTGTATTTACGGGGTTCTTAAAGTTCAGACTTCTAGTGCGTAACTTTTCGATATCTGTTAATAGAGATACCTGCAAGTTAGTTTAAAGAAGATTTTTTACTAGTATTATTTCGTAAACGTTTCCTTTTTGATTTAAAAGTTTGTTTTTGACATTAATGAAATATATTTCGAAGGTTGGATCAACATCTACGTGAAACTGATTCAGTTATTAAACAAAATGCTAATGCTGGTGAACCAAAAGAAAGGCGTACAATACCACTAGAAGAGCAAATTCTTGACGTAGTAGAAGAACATTCTTGCGTTAGTACCCGAGAGCGACCTTCAACATAAAATATCCCCAGTAATAAGATGGATCAGTTGGTTCTACGAGAAAACGACGATACAAGTTGCGTGGTCGCTGATTCGCTCATCTCGGGCTCACTTACGGAATCTATTATAAACGAAAGTATACCGTTTATTTATATTTCCCGTGCTTTTCTATAACGTAGCCTTAAATTCTATTAGGCTTAAGGCTACGTTATAGAAAAGCGCGGGAAATACAAACGTTTTTAACACTTGTTACTTATAATTCTGTAGAACGTATGTAATTACAATATACAGCCATAATCCCTGCAAAGTCAACGGTTATACCACGCATGTGCGTCTCTCGCTCATTCTTCTTCTGCAGTAGGTATTCCCCTACATTCAGTCATTTGTCATAGCCACTCATAGCTCACAACAAATACTGGCGCGAGCGCAGCGGTTGCTTTACTATTCAATCTACACGCAGAAATGTGTTAATTTTTAGTGACCGTGAAACATATTGTATTTCTATTCTGAAAATGAATAAATTGCAATATGTATTGCTTTGGACATACGTACTTATAAACTCAAAAGGTGTAATGAAAGCGTAAAACAGTAATTTATAGTATCTATTATATACTTAAAAATAGTCTTTGCTCATGACAAGAAAATTAAAGTAACTCTAATGAACGAAGAACAAAACCCTCATAAAGAAACAATAAACTTAACGAAGGAAAAATAAAACTTAATTCTGAGTAAATAATTTTAAAAAATGAAAACTTAAAAGTAACTCTTAATACTAAATTAAATAAACTTTAACACCAGCTCGGTTACTATTCTATTCGTAATAGTAATAAATAAAGAAATATAAAATTAGGGTTTGTTCATACCAGGGAAATCAAAGACATTCTAATGAATTTAGGGCAAAACCCTCAAAAAGAAATAGTAAATTTAATGAAGGACAAATAAAAATTAATTCTGGGTAAATTAATTTAAAAAATAGGAAACTAAAATAAGCCTTAATAATAAGATGAAATCAACGTTAATTTTTTAAAAATCATGGAATCTTCAAACAAAAGGTTCAAATATGCTCCCATCCTTGGCTAAACAATATCCTAATGTGTTGTAGAAATTTATTCTAACATTCTCCAACATTTCTGGGCTAATGTTGTTTGACGTTTGAACAATTTTATTGCGCAACTAGTCTACATTAAGTGGTCTAACGTCTTCATTGCCATAAATTATTTCTTTTAAATAAACCAGTAGAAGAAATCGAGAGGAGATAAATCTAGTGAACGCGGCGGCCATTTGATATTTTCAGAATGAGTTCCGATCCACCGGTTAGGAAACTGTTCACTTAAATAGTTTCGGACAGCCACTGCATTATGTGCAGGCCAACAATCTTGCTGAAAGTAGATGCTTTGCATATTTATGTCGAGAAGTTGCTGAACAGTAGGTAGAATGTGAGTGTTCAGTAATTCTAAATATGCACTTGCGTTCAAATTGCCATTGATAAAAAAAGGCCAAATAACATGGTTGTTTAACAAACCTGCCCAAACATTTACTTTTTACCGTTGCTGACTGGATGAACTTAAATAAGTGTGCTCGTTTTGCTTGGCCCCGTATGTTGTCACAGATAAATTGTGACTTCTAACCAAAGGAAAAGAAGATTCATCGGTAAAGATAATATTGTTTACCAAATTAGCATCTCGGTTAATTAAATCACTTAACTATTCACAAAATACCATACGCTTAAATGCGTGGCCGTGAAATAATGGTTGGTGTTTAGAATATTTAAAATTGTGATACCCATTTGCTTTCAGTATTCGCTGAACGGAACAACGGGATATGTCTAAATCATTGGGAATAGTGCCAGATGACATATTCGAATTTATTTCAACTGCAGCACATTCTGAAACGGACGTATTATTAGAAATTCTGCGAGTGGGAAGTGATGTTTTTAAATTTTCGTATTGTCGGTTTTATTTTTAAATTTAAAAATTGTGGCTTTATTTGGAATAGGCCTGTTGGGGTATTTAGCTGCAAACTCGTCGCATACCCTTTGAAAAGAATTGCCAGCATGAAACCACAGCATCATCTCAGCTCTCTCCTCCACAGTATAACGCGGCATTTTGCGCAAAAATATGTCTTTAAAACTTAGACAACCAACTTACTTGAACTGACTAATAATACTGATCACTGATCAGTCTACACGTGCTATTATCGTACTACAGCGCCACACCTCGCTGTTAGGTAGAGTGGGAGACGGTGGGAGTATATGTACTTCCCCGCCGTTTACTTTGCAGAGATTGAGGCTGTATATAAAAATACCTGTGTGAGAGTTCTTTGAAAAAAATAGCTCATAAAACATTAACTTCTTACTTTTGGGGTTAATAATTTGCAGACTATAAGACAAAAGCTAAGAAATTATGTGTAATATAGCTCATTTTATTTACTTGCTCAGTATATAATTTTTAAAGCTTCTAAGTTGACGGATGCGTACTTCAAGCAGCATGCGTTGTTTGAATGACATGTTTACTCCTTTCGCTTTACTTAATGGGACTCTTTAAACATTCCTTTAGACCTATTTATATAATACAAGCGTATCAAATAGCACTTAAACATATAGACGTGTTTGTATCTACTTACATACAACCAACAATGGGGCACACAAAAAAACATGCTCTTAAAATTCAATACCACAACTAAACTCCACACAAGAAAAAAGGGCAATAGGAAGAAATCGGGCTTTTACTTAAGTAGACGTTTTTATAACTATCTTTCCCATTGTAGCGACTAGAATCATATGTAAATACAAAATACATAAAGTTATACGGTATCCAACAATTTATGTAAGACACCAAATACACTTGAACGCCATCCGAATATATATGTATATTTAAATTTAAAACACCTAGACCAACATTAAATAATATTTACGTGTACATTTTCCTAGGTAAACAAAGGCGCCGTAAAACACTGTAATATGAAACGAAGTTAATGCACCAGAAACGGTACAAGTTCCACTTTAGGGGGCACTAAATCGTACTCTTTATCGTTCCCGCCGCAGAGGTAATCTGCGCCCGCCGGGATAGGGGTGAAACGATAAACAATAGCGTTCGACCACCCGCTCCCACTTCACCCCGCTCTTGTTTAATCCGTAATAACGAACGTGGAGTCATTTGATTGTATTATTATTGAAAATAATTGAAATTGGCTCCCTCAATATTCGAATTGGTTTCTATTATTGCTGCACTCAATGTAGCCCCTTGTTTACAGCGTATAATATTTTATGCGACCGTAAAAAGGCGCTTTATCATTTTTTTATGGCATACTAAAATGGTTTGAGACGAGGAAGAGTAATACTTGTTCGTTCGGGATTGTTATTTAAATTTAAATTGATTTTTTTCCGCATACAGTAAAAAACTTAATTGTCATTTGTTATATAATAAAAGTTGTCACGCATAATAAAAATAAACATAAAGGATCCCGCGCCTATTAGAGGTGGTTTGTCAACATTTCATGACTTTTTAATTAATTTTAGGAAAGAGCCGAATAGCTCTCGGGATTTGTTTCAAGTTCGATTTATTGGTTTTTTCTCTGGTATTTTAATTTAAACTACAAATGGGGTTGGTTTGCAAGAGGTAACATTAAAATAATAAGGGTCTCAATTTTATTATAATATTATTAAAACCGAGCAAGAGATCTTCTTCTTGTCACTACATAGGTTTCAGTCAAACGAAGATGTAAATTACTGTAAATAAACTTTCGCTCTTAGCATATACAAAATGTGTTGAGTGTTTGGTATAAGCGTTTATAAAAATATGAAGGGCTTACGAAGATTCTCTACCAGCTTCCGTAGCACTTCATTTTTGTTTAGAACAAAACATCTCCAAACTGTTTTTTTTTTTATACTTACCTAATCTGATAAACGGATTGGAAGTAGCAATTCTTAGTTCACTTTAAACGGGCGATGGACCTCTCAAATTGTTTTCATAATTTAATGACCGATAAAAGAGTTACGCGATATAATACAACAAGTTAATCCGACATTCTAAGAATCTGTTGCTGTTTTCCCACTAAACTGCCCGTATTTAAAATTTTTAATTTTCTTTAGTATAATATTCAATATAATTTTTAAATAATGTGTTGTTCATTGCACGATTTAATTTGCTTTAATATCGACAGGATCATCTCCATTATCTTTATTAAATTGCAGACAACAATTCCACCTCAATATATTTCTCTAGAAAACATGCCGTTTTACCAGTTGACATGATGTATTTATTTCTTCAGTGGATAAAAGGATGTCGTTGCGCTGTTGCGTAAATGTTAATGTTATATTGTTTAAATTCGATTCATATGTTTATTTTGTATATCGATCTAATTAATTAATACGTTTTCTGTGTATATTTAATTATCGAAATTATGGCTTAAAATGCCACTTCAAAAAAATCACTTTGCAAAACGTTTCGACATCCAATATTGTCTTTCTCAATTGTTAACATTATAAATGAAGTGTATATGAATGTTTTACGACGAACACTATTAACAAAAATATATATTACATAAAACATTCATAGTTGCCATATAAGTACACCCAATTTACAATACTAACAATTGAAGAAATAAATCTTCTAAAGATTTTCTCAGGGTAAGTAGACTCTTTTGCTAAATAGATACACTATAATAAGATTTCTATAATCATAATCCACACGAATAACTTATATTTGTCGTTTTAAAAACATACATAAAATTCAAATCTCCCCTCTGAGTTCCCATCATATATTAATCAAACTCGAAAAACGGTCGTAAGAATAATCCACAGAATCATGACCAACCTCACATATAAAAATTTACTAGGTTTTACGTATTATAATTCAAACAAAATTATAACCTTGAACAGTCTTGTACGTTATACGCCGATTGTTCAAAAGGGGATAAAATCGCTTACTTCTGGTACGGAAAAACTGCTCCAGTATAAATTCCATGTCCGATAAATCATTTCAGCTCACAAGAAGTGTACCAAGACGCCGCTAAAGGTCACACAGGGAAAGCTGCCTCGAATGTTGTTCTTTAAAACCCCAGGATTAGATGAAAGGCCACCCCAAATCTCGAAATAACTGGATTCCCATCTTCTTAGCACAAAACACGTATTACTCTCACCCAAAGTAAGGGAATTTAACAACTTCTATGAATTTTATAGTGATAATATAATAATTTCTAAATAATGATGTCGAAAAGCAACTACTCTCAGGAAAACCGAAAAAGAAGTCCTCTCCCATTTGTTTTCAACAAACTCAATATTGCCTAGGCGAAAGTACCCCGGCAACTACCGAAAAGATATCGTTTCCAACGATACGACAGAATAAAAATTCCCACGTTGAACATTCATCGAAAGACCCACACATGCCATAAAACCATGGTTGCCGTTATTAATTGAAAATGATACGATACAAGTAAGTTGTTAGTCGGAATTTTAAATAAATTACATAAATAAATCGATAAAAGTAGACTTATATAAAGAATTTTGATTGTCATCGATTCTGTGGGTTTCTTTTAGCATAATCACATATTATAACATAGCATTACATATATACTACTGATATTTAATTTCGTATGCAACCTGCACGTGGCTACGTTTTATAGTTTTCACAACCAAATTAAAAATACTGCATACCTGCCAATAGTAAATTTTATGTCACCATTTGCACATCTGCATTACATAAATACATATTCAATTTATCCGGCGTTTCTCCCGTCATTACTAAACAAAACTCATAATTAATGGTTTGACACGCAATAATACCGATTTTATTACGTGTACTGCACAATATCGAATCACCAATTTCATTTGACCAAACTGTCGGAAGCGTTAAATTTATGCCCTGAAGGCACAAACAAGGTGCACCTTTCGCACGATTATTAATAATACCATATTTGGAACATAATTAATATCATAATGTTGCATACACGATACACTGTAAGATGTGGCCCGTTGTAAACATGGGTACACATATTCTGGAAAAGGTTCGCTTGAACTCAACGGTTTATTAGAAAGTTAACGATACTTTTGGGAGTTCTCTTCCCGCCACGACAGAACAGGTTCTGTAAACTTTACGCAGTAATATAATACAGGCGTACATATAATTATTGGCCATATGTACCCTGGATAGTTAGCTATAATACCCATAGGAAAGTAAGGTGGTATTTACAGATTCATTTGATGTAACACGCTCTTAGGCAATTTAGAAAAGTGTTATTTTCTGAAAAACACTTAAGACTAGTATCTCAGCTTTGAAAATACACATGTAGGATGTAACATTAATTGGCTCAATAAGACACCAATTCACAGACCAATCTAGTGAGCTACTAAAATAGACCCACGTAGATGCAATCCTTTTCTCAATACTCAATAGTAAAATAGCCCAATACATTTTTTGAAAGTAAGATGATTCGAGTCATTAAATAAATGCTTTTCTGCTTTAACTAATTTTTTTTTTAATATGAGGAAATTTTCTATATTAAAAATTTTACCTCGTGTCGGACTTGAACCAGGCACCTCCCGTTTGCCGGACGGGGCTCTACCAATTGAGCTAACGAGGCACTGGTTCCAATTCGATTTGAAATGTCTCAAATAAAGATCTTATGGAAAGCCGGCAGTACGGCATATATGCAAAGTGCAATTTTTCTTACAGTGTGAAATCATTAAATAAATGCTTTTCTCTAAAAATAATAACGGGAATAAGAAACGTGGCGTGTATCAGTACGGTGTGCCAACACAACAGCCAGAGCGGAGGAAATGCCTATGTTACACCAGAAAAGCTGTGCCTGCGCAAGCAGACGGGCTGGAAATAACTGGAATGAAAAACTCGACGTGTTTCAGAAGACTATGCTAACACATCAGCTAGAGCGAGCTGGGAGGGACCTAGGAACTCAACTGAATACCTGTGTTAGGTGGGCGGTTTATATACACTAAGGCAGTCCCTTCGCGTTTCTCTTCTCTATACACTTCTAAACCATCTTCAAGCTGATATTTGTGCTTAGCGCCATGATGCATGCTTGCCTATTAGACATTCTGATAATTTCTTGCTTAATTACATATTGACCTGAGCACATCTTTCAGTAACATGTTTTCACCTGGAAGGTCCTATACCTAATTATTTATTATTAAAAATAATAAGCAGCGCACATGTTGTCGGCTATCAAATGTTGACTCATCTCAGAAGGATACAAAAAGATACCCATAGTTTAAAATTCTAACTTAGATAAAAGCTCAGCTTAAGATACCAGATAGAAGAGGTTCGGAGAAAGATCCGCCGATAGGTGTGTACACCAGCAGGAACTTTGACAATTCAGGAACGTATGTAACATCACATATAATTTTCGCATCCGATCGTTCATTTAAATTCTTGAAGCTTCACTGACCTGGAAATTATACGTGAAGAAATTCTGAACATGATCAAGCGGCTTTTAAAAAGTTAAAAAACAATTAGTGCTAAATGGATGCCGGCTGGATATTATTTAAGTTGCCAAATGCTTTGGACAATACAAATAATTACTACAAATTACGTATATAGTTATCGCATTTAAAGCCTTTACGGAAATATATACCTACGATGCCTCATAGGGGGTGCTAGATGCAGATTCCGTTAGAAAGGAAAGGAATTCCCAAGTCAAGTTCTACACAATCGGAAACATTTAGCAACGACATAGTTTTACTGGGCTCTCGAATCTTTACAGTGGATCACGACATGGAACAGCCACTCTTAAATATGACAGATCTAAGTGAGAAGACAATTAAAGAGAATCCTTTTTGACGAAGACAAAAGAATTGAAAGCGTCATTTCTTTATATCAATCAGTTAATATCGTACTAGTGTAATCAACAACGTAAGTAAACTTAATTTTGCATGTTAATAGGATCGACGACTCCGATAACAATACAATAGCAGCAAACACCATAGCGAATACACGAAATCCGGCCTTATCGTAGGCCGCTAATATTTAACAATACGTCCCAGTACATACATATATCACAGTTATTGCGACGGAGATAAGAAATTGAATGAGTGCGGCTCGGTATAGAACCGGTAGCAGATTTCGTTGACCGCTAATGGGGTATTTAACACTTGACCCGGGAGGCTGCAAATCGCACTGTTAAAATTAAATTAACCAGTGGGTTGTTTATTTTTAGGCCATAAATACCGACGAGCCGAGATTTTGAATATGTAGCGGAATTGTGGTTAAACGCGTTTAATATCATCCGAACAAAATGCTGGTCGTTCATCTACTAAGCTAAACCAAAGCTAAACCAATACAATAATAATAATGAGGAGATTTGAATCTGTAATGCACAAAGGATTATTTAGATCATACTAATATATTAAATGTGTATGTATTAGAAGAGAGTAGAAACGACAAAATTGATGTATCGTAATTAAATAATATATGTATTAGAAAGGTATACTTGAGCTGACAAATGCCATCACTACAGCGGTAATTGATATAAATGAAGAAGTTTTAAACAACGCGGTTTCACAATATGCAGTGAAAAATCAATATATGTTTACAAAATGTTGGTGGTCATTTCTAGCATATATTGTAGAAATTCTTTATTCTCTAAAAATATTTTAATAAAAATATATACCAAAGTATTTTTGTTATGTTATCTAAAAAGCAATTTATTCTTGAAAACAAAAAAAATATATGACACGTCTCTTGTTTTAAGGTTAAGTTATAAACATTTTGACAAATCAGTAATGTGACATATTTTCTCTTATTTTTTAATGTTTTCAACTTTTCGAATTTTTTAAATTTCATTTTTTTCAGCGTGCCTTTCTTTGGAAAACTCGCGGGCATGAGTCTCGTTGAAAGTATTTGTGATTTCCGAATTTCTCAAGTTTTCTCAATTTCTGGTTTTTGTTTTTTTTTATTTTTTTTATTTTCAAACGCATCTCACTTTAAAAAAAGACCCGACGCTGCGCGATAGTCTAGATTATTCAGTTTTCTGCTGTGTCAAGAAGCAAATTGCAGCAAATGGTATTTGTGTCATATAAAAAGGAATATATCCATTTCTAAGAAGGAGAGCTCTAGTTCCATTAGTAAAAAATGGGAAAGCTTATTTTCCGGTATGATTTGGTAGAGCAAGTGCAATCTTTCGTTAATTAATTCAGACTGCCAAATTTAGCACTTCCTAAGCACTTTTGTGCTTTTGTAAAATGCAGTACGACTTTCCATTAACGAAACGCTTATCTCACGTTAAAAGAAACCATTAATCAAGTGACGAAGATCAATTACTTCTACAATCTCCCACTGAAACCGAAACTTAAACTATTAATCCATTTCCCACCCGTAAGAAACAAAAACTAAAGAATCCGGTAATTTAGTCCGGCGGAACTAAATTTAGAAGATAGTAATTACCCTATTCCCGACTAACAAGAACTAATTTTCCAATAAAATCCGATCGTCGGTCGTTCCAATAGACAGAACCACACATACTGCAGGTCACGATCCCTGTTATTAATAATAACGGGTTGGAGCTAACGCTGTTACATCTATTGTAGGGCCTTTTTACAATTAGTAATTAAAGTCGGCCTGCACTGTTCGTTCGTACGTGCTCCGTCCGGAGCTCGTTTTCACGAGCTGTTGAACTGATTGCACATAACGTGCTGCCAGAACATAAAGCGATAATATATGTGCGAAGTCCGAATCGTGGTACAGGGCTGCGTGCTGTCTTTCGACGAGTATCACCATTTAGTCCATGCTGACGTTTATCTATGGAGCCAGTTACATTAGCTGCGGTGACATGGTATATCAAGGAAGATCGTCGTACAAGTTTTTCCTCTATGTTAGCTAGTTCGTGGTGATAATTAAATTTTCTCAAGTAAAGTGAGCGTAAAATAACTTATAATTGAATTATTGATGCATAATATGGGTGGTTTGACAAAGCTTTTACTCATAGCAAGCTCAATTTAGTTCACTTTCATTACCCTGCATGTTTAAATAAGCGGAAATCTATTCACAGTTCTGAAGCTCTGAAATTCTACCGTAATTTGGTGTCCAATAGTTCGATGGTAAAGGTTAAGAGAAATTCCCCCGAGTATTTATCAAATATATCGAAAAATAAATTCAACACTTGAAGGCCTATTAGTATTTAAGTACAATAAGGTAATTAATTACAGTTACGAAATCAGACAGAAAACAGAATATTTAGTTTCTTAGTTACTCAACTAAGATACCCAATTATAGGACAATAGTCACAAAGCAATCGCTAAAGATAATGAATCTTACATTGTAATGATAAGTTATAAGTAATTAACAATGAAAATATGAAACAAATTTTATGCACTAAAATAACCTAAAAGAGAAAATGATAAAATGTAAACTGGCAGTAGTATATATTAGGTTTACAGCTATTAATTAATAAAAGGCAAGGATATTGTACAATGAATAACAATAGTGCTATCAAATAGGGAATTGAGACCAAATATGATGTCACAGTTGTCAGACTCATGATTACTTATGCATCTCTAGAATAGTACAACACCAAACTGTTATTACTGAACTTAGCAAGATACAGAAGCTTGCATGGTTAGTTGTTATAACAAGATCAATAAGGACTACTACAACAGTCGCAATAGAATGGGACATCTCAGACTGCAAGAAATACCAAGTGAATGATATGCAGGATTGTGGCACAACAATATTGCACATCATGTACATGCACACAAACGTATCCGTATTGCAGAAAGCTCCAGGCGATAGTGAGGGCATTAGTGAATCCCAGGATACAGTCAAAACTGATTGGGAATGCATTTGAGAACTGAATAGCCTGGTACACTGCAATAAGGTTACTTTACAATAAAGTTACTTTACTGAGGATGCTCGGATACTCGGCAATCGTAGAAAACGAAAACACAACCTGCTCTAGGAGTGTCCAAAGTATGGGATCAGGTGAAGAGTTGAGTCCAAGAGAAGCACAAAGAACACTCGAGCAATGCAACCCGGAAAACTCATGGAAAGACCTTTATCAAGGACCATCAAAAAACAAGTAGAGAACTACTGAAGGTTAGCAGGAATCATCTTCGCATAGTAGTAGGTCTCCTAACAGAACATTGCTAATTAAAATACTCACAAAAGAACACACCGTATATACCCACTGCTTACTGTGTAATGGAACGCCACATCTTATGTGAATACAAGGCTCTGGACGCAAAAACAGACAATTTTTGGGAATCCAAAAAATTAACCCAGATGATTACTTTGATTGACCAGCCAGACGCATGTAGTGACCATTACAGGACAACAGGATTTTGGAATTGCTGGCATGATTCAATGGGTAAAAGAAATGGGAAATAGATTTTAAAAAGCCAATAGGTTGTAATGTTACCAGAGACTCCACGTCAGGCGGTTCCCACGACAAAAGCACATATAGTATAAGGGCAAATTTAATGACATACAAGTATTAGGTTCACTCAAATAAAAGGTAGTCGTAAATCTGGCAGACTGAGCATGAAGGTTGAACTTTGGCAAAGTGTAACTTGACATGCAGTTATGAATATTAGATAAGTACAGATAAGCAGTATTCCAAAAATATGTAATTGGCGCAACCATAACACTGCAGGATCATAAACAAAGCACTCTTATGCCATATTTTTATTTTTGCTAGACCCTTGAAGTAAATCGTTGCCAAAATAGAAATAATCTTACCCTAAACAATTTGTGAAAGACAGCATCCTGCCATAAAATTTCGATAGACTGTCTTCGGTGACCTAGTTTGTAGATGTAAATGTAAACAAAATAAATGCCTTGTTCACAAACTGAAGTATTTTTTGCTGACAAACATGTAGGGTAGTGCCATAATCAATAGTCAGTTTCAAAAGACCTTTCCAATAACACTAATGATGTGCTAGCGTGCATCAAAGAAATAAACAAACTTTTTACAGCTACCTCCATTATTAAAAAAAAAATGCATTTACTTCATTTCTATGAAATAATGGACCTTTTGATTACCCATTTAATAAAAAGAAAATCACAGGAAACCTTTACAAAGTCACTAACTGATTTAAGAGTTCGTAAAAGAACATCTCGTGTATTTAGCTGCAAACGTCTATCTAAATAATTATATTTTGAATAGTCAAATAAAGATTCAAAAAGAAATTACTACCCAATAAAGGCTTTTAACCAAATCGAATGATAGCTACAACATTCTCGGCATGTTTGTAAATATATACCTCGCATTAATCACTCAATGTCAAGACCAGAAAGGCGAAACAATGTTCAACCTGCACTATGATAAAATATACAGTTTATATTATAATAACCGTTTTGAAACCGTATTGAATAATATTTATGTTACCGGGATGAACGTTGAAATTAGAATGTAAAAATTTTTCCAAGGTGTGTATAACACATCTAGGTATCTGTTTATTTATTTAAAAGAACGCAGTTCTGAATTTTAGAATACAACCGCTGCCAGAAAAATATAAAATCATACCCATGACGTTAGGTATGATATTTAGACACGCAAAGGAAAGGAATATTCGAAATGCAAACGTTACGCTCCATGAATGTGGCAGACATTTGTTTCAGTTGACTTATTGTTAGATGTACTGAGCATGGTATACCGATGTTCTTTTCTGCCAAATCTGAGGGTTTTTACTTCCGATACAATTTGTATTTATAACACAATATTTATAGGTTACCCTTCAGAAATTAATAACTTACTGCACATTATAATTTAATACTAATTAAAGTTTTGACTGAATATGTCTGCTGCAGTATCTGGGATTCTTTATCTATATTCACCTAACACAGGTCAAATAATAGTTTTGACTATTTAGTTTAAAAATTTATATTATTAATACAACTATGCTCCAATTAAACACCGTATTTGCTCGAATGTCGCGCGTTGAATCCAATAAATTAATACTCTTGACATAAATTTCTTTAAATCTATACAATTTATAACGGTTATCCGCTTATTTAATTAATTGCATACTCGGACGTGTTTATTTTACATCTGCCTCGATTCTAGACGATAAAAGTAAATTACAGTAGAAACTGCTTTATGATGCCCAATAATGTTATCAGTTTGCTAATATTATTTATTTACCTAATAGAAAAGGAATCCATTATTATAAAGCATCGGTTTACATACTTATATTCACGATATTTCCCGTTAGTTCTTTAAAAAAGTCGAGCCTACCTGAAAAGTTTGAATAATTGTGTGTATGAAAGACTTCCCTTGCCACAGTTCTTGAATTATTTTCACATTAGAGCAAACCAGATCAAATTAGTCATAATTTTTACTTCTTAATTACTTCTTCTTCTTTAAATTTAGTATTATTTAGTGCTAACAGTAGAATACATTAGTAAGCTCAGGCAAAGCATACCAATAGTCCTGTATTACCAGCCATAGGTGACCGCAAAGATAGAAGTACCTTACACTGATAAAATTAATCCAGTTAAGTTTTTAATAAGTATTTGTAAGTATTATAATTGTCTGTGCTTCTATCTTCTTAAATTTTTTCCAATATAATATGTAATATTCTTTATTTTAAGTACACATAAACCTTCAATATTAATTTAATTCAATTAGATATCTTCTAGAACCATGTCTCTTATCTTCAGACAAATATAAGCATTAAATCCATTCCGACAGATGGTAAGACGCTTGGAGATCCCTAGATATCATGTCCTTACATGAGTTTTGAGGTTCCTACCAATGAATAGATAATTATGCTATATGTTTCGCAAAAGATTTTGAGATAGTGCTGAGTGCACTGTTGTTTTGCTATTAGTGTTGTAAAGGACGTAGTAGGAACTGTGTCGGAGCAAGATTTCTAACCCTAAAATGTATCTAACACCCCGTTTACATTTAATTAATACGTTCTGTAATTGTCTTGTTGTTACTAATTTTGTAAGTGTTGTGTTTTTAACTTTTTATAAACTAAAGAGCACTTTCAACCATCAAAATAAAAATTATTTATTCAGGTATAAGAAAATAAATTCAACATTCCGATACTAAGGCTTGTCAACAATTCCTCAGGTAACTACGTTTAGTTATTATATATTGCTACGAAACTTGTAGACAATATTTAAATTTTTAAACTAAATTATTCAGTATCTCAAGGGGCGTGGGAGAAGATATATCGTTCTGCCAATACTCTTTATAACTCCCAATATACCATCTAATATCAATCTATCTTTAATGTGATTGTATAGTTATTAATTAGTGATAAGAGAAATTTTTATGATAGTGGTTCTTATTTAGTAAATAAATCTGTAGAAGGTTTATTTCTTTGTTGCATTTTGGACACTAATTAAAATAAATTATATTTCACTTGTAAACTGTTTTTATTGAATATAACGCATAGAAAAACAGAAGTTAAATCTGTCGATTTATAAATACAAGTAAAATTCAAATATCCCACTGTAATTCCCATCATGTGAACTTTCAAATTAGTCAATGCGCCAACTCAGAGAATATACAAAACTGACAGGAAGTACGAATATGAAACCCACATAATCAGGACCAACCTCACATATACAAAATCACTAAATTTCACGATATAAAATGTCAACAAATATTTAACCTTGAAATCTCTTGTAGGTATTTCAAAGGTTATAAGTTCGAAAAGATGATAAAATCGCTTACTGCTGGTACAAATCCTTCAATATAAATTCCGTGTTAAATACATCATTTCAGCTTCCATGAAGTGTACCAAAACGCCAGTAAAATCCTACAGCCAGAATTATCTCGAATGTTGATCTTCAAAACCCCAAGATTAAATTAAAGACAGCTCAAATAACTGAAAAAGAAGCCCCTTCTTCCATTTGTTTTCAACAAGCTCATATTTCCAAAGCAAAACTAATCCGGCAACCCTAAATAGACATCGGTTTCCAACTATACGACTGAATGAAAATTTCCAACGTCGAACATTAATTCGAAAGATACGAATATACCGTGGAAACTATAGCACCAGTACATTCATTAAATCTAAACGACTTGATCGGGTAAAGTTATTAGTCAGAACTTTTTACATTAATTTACATAATTACGTAGATTAAAAAAATAATACACTTAGATAAATATAATTTAAATTGTCAAGTATTCTTTGGGTTTCATAAATCATAATTCATATAAAATAACAGCACAATATATTCAACTAATACCCAGTACTTCATTCTATATCCGTTCATTGTTTTTAATATTAATTAAATTCAATTTCTGCTATGTATTCAAGGAGCATTCTTCTATGTTAAATCATACCAAGAATTACTACCAATCTATAATTCACATAAATACATATAGTTAGTGATTTTCACTACGCGATTTAACTGACAGAAACAAAACAGAAAATTACTTCTAAATATGACACCTTTACATATTTTAATTTAGATATCAAATAAAATCGAAATGTTCTTGTTTGATTATTAGTTCCCCAAATAAATTCTTAAATTATTAATAATACCCACGTTCTTAAATCTTGAACGATAAGTTAAAATTGATATTACTTATTTAAAAATTAGCTCCCTCTACTTATCACACCAACACTACAAGGTTTTTCTCATATATTTTAAAACCACCTTAACTTATTTAGAAGATGTAAATCGGGCAAAAGTTTCCACAAGTAAAACTACAGGCGAACATTGAAAAGATACACACAGCCCCTAGAAACTACCTCTTAAATAAGAACTCTCTCATTTGTTCCAAACACACCTGCTTTACTCAGAATAACGCGGGGCATCGGATGATATTGGATTACAGAAGTGTAGAGTTTTCTTTAGCGAAAACATTTCAATACAAGCCGTATGAATTCTCGCTGTAAACCTGATATGGAAGAGAAAGTAAAATGATTTTCCGAAAACGGACTTCTTCAGTACTTACAATTAGTGTATCGTTATTATTGTGGTATCTATATAAATATGATGATTTACACGTATTTTCTCTTATATCATAAAAACACCAATAATCACATATTTTATTGACCCAAACAGTAAGTACAACGTGGTACGTTTGAACAGTCAAAATGTACGTCCAATAATTCATATTGCATCACATTGAATTCCCTTCCCTCAACGATTATTCGTTTTTTTTTTGTAGAATTGACGTTCCCTATAATATGCGCTGTCATTCTTCTCAGAATATATTGAAGAGGGAAGCTGCTAGCGCATAGAGTAAACATCACCAACAATATGCGAAGCTGCGTAGTGGAATATGGGTAAAGTTTGCTCGAGAAGCTTATGCAGACAAATTTTCATAATGACGCCCTTATCTTACATTTGCAAATGCATTATAAATATTTACTTTGCTTGGTCGTATAAAAATTATACTGAATCATTCTCTTTAATCGTTTAATATGGTTTACTGGAAGTATTTTTACCTTTTTTACGAAACCAAATGTGATGTCGACGGTGTCTTACAGGAATATTAGAAATCTAGCAGTAGTAATTTAAGGAAATAGAAAGATGGAAAATTGGCAGTTAAACCACAATACTTTACAGTCATCTTCACAAATAAATTATATCCAAACAATTTACGATTTTCCTTTCATTTAATTGTTCTTTAATAAATTTCCGTTCCCTCTACAGTTGAAAAAGAAAACCCCATTTCTGGGCTATATCGTTCATGAAAATTATTTAGGCAATAGGTGAAGATATGTTAAGTTCAAGATTGAAATTAGTGCTTTTCTTAAAAATAATGAACAACTTATAACAAATAGTTCAGCATAATATTTTTTTTTTACAGTTTAGTTATATTACATTGAAAAAGGCCATATAAATAAGGACGAAACGTCTGATTAATGAAATTTCCTTTTCCAGCCGTCATGAAGAAGTTTCTATTTGTATAATTTAATTACCGTTCCGCTATTACTAAGAAAAACCATTGAAATAAAATCACACTTACTGAACAGAAGAACAAAAAATATTATCCAATTTTGAACTTGTTAAAAAGTAGACCCTATCCCCGAAATAGGGTAAGCACCCTTATATAAATATTTATTTATAAATAATAAAAACGAGTGCTTTCAACAAGCTCACTCCTGTCACCAGTTGAAGGGTACACTACACTATGTATATTTATAAATTCTCAGATATTTGCACCTTCATTTAAATCTTCTTATACAAATTTTTAGTATTAGTTATTTTAGACGAATTTGCTGAATATTGCTCTCTATTGGTATTTTTAATTGCATTCCCTCGCTTTCACATCATCTTCTAGACACCGGGTTTTGTTAAAAAAAACTTCTCTTTCACTGCGTTTCAAATATATTTGTTGTGAAAACAGCCGTTTTTTGCTTGCTGTTACAGCATCCTTAGAAAAGCTGTTAATCGATAATGTCCAGACTTTTTTTACAGGAAGTTGCTCGTTTAAAGGTTTTTCCTCATTGCATTTTAAAAATTAAAAAAAAATCTTCACCAAGTTTACTTCACTGCGGGAAGCAAAAAAAAACGCTAAAGGTTTTGCAAACGGTGAATAAAATGCTTAAAACAACTAGTGTCCATTGCACATACGAACTCCATCAAATATGATACTTAAACGACATGAGTGCATTCTTCACTAGCTCCATTTTAAAGAGAATGAATGAAGATATAATGAAAAAGCAATAATACAGAGAGACACCTGTTGGTTTAAGGGTGTTTCGAAAACAGAGCTGGATGTAAGCGCAGGATTATTTTGTCGCAATCCAAGTCTTTGACTACAATCTTCGACAGTACACAACGATTCTTAAGATTGAAGTGTGTGTTATAGAGATTTTAAATAACAGTTTCAGACACAAATCAACAATATTTTTCAGTAGTAACCAAGCCGTGTAAAAATATTAGAGCCACATGCCTGGAACTCGAACCTGATCTGAGAGTTGATCAACAATTAACCGTTAATCTGAGTGCCTGGGCTCGCTCAGGGAAATGAGGAAGCAGACATCTCTGCAGGAAAAGGTGTTACGGAGCTATTTTAGTGACTAGCGAGTGTGATTGGTATTGCTGTGAGTCGCAGTATAACTAGGCTCAGTCGGATCTTCTCGGGAATTACCGTGAGTTCAGTTTTTAAAAGATCTTAAAAAATATATATATTTCGCGCTTTTAACCTGTATAGGTAATTCTATTTATTGATTCTCAGAAAAACAAAATGGTGGAATGTCCTTAAATTTACTAATTTTTAGTTATACAAAACCTGTAATAACCAATAGGCCGGAATTCAAATAGAAGGTATTTATGTAATTTAGTTAACCAGATAAACCAGTGTAGTTGTAATACCTTAATGTTTGGTGTGTGCAAATCTACAAGGGTGAGTCTTCTGTCTATTATGTTCCTCTTCTACTATGGATTTTCTGGAATTCTGACCGTCTCTGGATTAGAGAAATGTTTCGTAGAGGATCTGGTTCTGCGTTCAAAAGAGTTGGACTACTCTTCTTCGTAGTTTCGTCTGGGATAGTCTGTCAAGGAGAGAATCACTCGGGCAATGGTTCAATTCGTCGGGATAATTGTTCGATTTGTCGCCTGTAGACGTATATGGACTCTGAACTGGTATAAGGTCCGTATATTTTTATTATGGGAAGTTAATTTATATTTTCTTTCAGAGCGTCTAAAATTTTGTAATACGTTTTTCGATATTTCAAAGTGGAGAGCCCTATTTATTTGTTGCTAACGACTATCGTTAGTTATTTTTACAAAAGCTATCTGGAATTCCAAAATACCAATCCTGATAAAAATGACTGTTAGGTATTTCAATTTCTGGAGTCCATCATTCGAATCTGTATGTAGTACGTATGTCCAGGTAAGTTTAAGTGTCGTAGTCCATCGTTCGTAAGCAGATATTTTAAATGTCATTTCAGTGTCTGTTTTAGCAAATGTGCTAACATTATAGAAATCTACTAAGTCGAGTTGAAAATAATTCTGTTAGACGGCGCCAGGTACTATCGGTTTTGCATAACTCAAATAAAATAAATTCCTATCTAACATTCTTCGATATTTATTTCATTATACGAAACTTGTAGATATATGAATCATCTCAGTATAGAACCTACAGTTGCAAAATAGCAAGTTAATTTCTGTGTAAATGATAAAGTGCTTCAATATTGAAACAATTGTCTTGGTTTAGTACACGCGAAGGATTGCATATGATCCACTCATGTTAGAACCAAAGAAATACTTGCGCTTAACCGTAAAAGTGTCAAAAGTAATTGATTTTGTTTTCACAGGTCAATGCAGATTCAAGAAGTATCTAGACACAATCAGATTATCTGACGCAACTGATATTCGGTTCCCTTTGGAGGAGACAGTAAAGCATATTTTCTTCTATTGTCTTCTATAAGACCCCACAATGATCAGGTATATATAGTTAGTTGACTTTCACGGGTAATCTAAAACAGATTCTGTGTTACGAACCGATTATTCAAACTACTTGCAAACTCTTTGAAAAGTCACTCACATTCCTCAACGTACCTGAAACCTATTACCTTCTCTTTAGGTATTCTTATAAAGCTTACTTGCAGATGCAGGTGGTATTTGTCAGATAGTGCATAAGCAGCAGAGTTTTTAATATTTGTAACAATAGTATAAAACGCGCAAAAAACAAAATTAGCATGAATTGGGTAGCAGTTCTGTGTCGATAAATCAAACGCTTTGAATGTTTAGATGGGAAAGTGGTCATTTTAATCGAGCATGGTGGAATATCTCAGAATCTAGTAAAAGTTCAATAACTTTTTATTTAACTTTGATTAGGTTCTTCGATATATGATTCGTATAAATTTTGCTCTAAATTCGTAACTAATTTGGCAAGTAAATGTCTCATTATTCTTCCAAATGAGATGATACCCTATTCAAGGCTTTAGGGCAAGAATATTACGACATTTAAAAGTAAAGTCTATTTTTATATATTACTTCTATTTTTGTTATACTGCACACGCGATCTATTTGGCAGTTTACTACAGATAGGTTCGATTATTAACGAATGCGTTATTTTCTAAATTAAGCTTAGCAAAGCAAAGAAGAGATAAACTGTTTATAGCAATCTACACGAGAGAAAGGATTTGTAATAAACACGGTTAAACCTTTTTCCGTCTTACCGGTTATACGGAGTAAGTTCTACTTTATTTTTATATGAATCTGCGGAGAAGCTCGCTTATATTAAAGATGTTATTATCCGCGATGAAACTGCATTTACTGGGAGCCGTATAATACTAATAAGTACATCAAGAAGACAATCACCAACCCGTATACTTGTACGGTAACATTAATTAGTCGGTTCGAGAGAAAGAAAAAGGACGGAGAAGCTTCTTTAGCTTTGTAACTTTCAGAAACTGCGTCAAACTATGAACACTTATTTATTAATTGGTAATCGGCATGAAATTTCCATTAAACATTACCTCCGATAAAGATTAAAAGCTGGCGGCTTTTTCTTGTGTACGCATAAGTGTGGATATACTTAAGAGAGGCGAGTTAGTCGCTCTTTAAATGAGATAAGAGAAGTAATTGATTTACGTTTTAAATTGAGCACCCCGTATAAGAATTAACGAGAAAACGGAAGTGACTTTATTGGAGGAAATAAGCGTAAAAATTGTTATGGTGTACTTATTTAATTTAGCCCCCTTCTCTCACCATGAATGTTGAACGTAACGGCAATGGCGTAATTGAAGTGATGTTTAGCTATCTTGAAATAATACAAAAATATTCACGTGTTCAAAGGTAAAGACTTGCACCCAGCCGCGGCTCGTACTTACGTCAGTCAGAGGCTATGACATTGATCGAACTTCTTCGTATAACATTGTAACATATAAACATATAGAAACGTATTTGACGAGAGCATACGAAGAACGACGATCATTGTTATTGTTGGCTTCCGACTGAGACGTAACAACGAGTCGCGCCTGCTTGCATCCGTCAAATCTTTGTATATATATATGACCGATATATAAGGATGCACACTTTAAATCATCTTATGCCAAATTTTATTGCGCTGAATGACGTTTCAAAACACTAAAGCTATCCTTATTAGTACGTAAAGCACTAATTACACTTGGAATAAAAAAGACGGACATTCATTTGAAAGCAATGCAAAAATTTTTATTAGGATCTCTTGGAGAACCCAAAGTTTAAAAATAAACAACATTGTCCCCCAAGTGCCCATGCAAACAAATTAACTTTGCTAAAAAATTTAAAGGAAAAAATTGTTTCTGTATAAATTCTGCCAACGGCAATAATGCTACATTTATCTTAGATAAAAGATAATAGCTTTGTTCAAACAACGGTTGAAAATCGTTGGAAACTGTCAGAGACATGCGCACTTTAAAATTTTGAACAGTAATTTCATAGTGCGCCTGAGTCTGACCGTTTCTAACGTTTGGAAATCGTTTTTTGAACAAGCCTATTATTTTAGTCGTGTCGGTACTCTTTAAAACAATTTTTACTTAATTTTTCTTTGTCTACAGATGGGTAAAATGATGGTCTTTAAAAAATCATCAAAATTGCAACCTCTAATGTAAGTAATCTAAGTAGTAGTTTTAATTTATTTTACTGTAAAGATTGTGATATTTTGGGCAAGCTAAAAAATTAATCAAAACTTGTTACAAAGAGCAGTTGGTCCATCTTAAATGTAAACAAATTTAATGCAGCCCTAATGCTTGAAGAGGATCATAATGTAGACAATGTGAAATTAGTTAGGAGAGTAAACAGTTATGTACAACGGAATTTATAAAAACAAACACATTTTGATAGATTCAAATGTAAGACCTCTAAGTGTATTTAGTTCAGTTCACTGTTGACAATGACGGTTCTACTATCGCAAAGTGAGTATAGTGAAGTATGTGGTCAGGTGTTTTTAAAGTGTGTAACGTTCTTACTGTTATAGTTTGGAGCGTTTCTTTATTGAGATATAAACATATCTCAAAAAAGTTTGCTAAATCCAAATGGAAAACGTGTACTATGTACCTAATTTTTTTAAAAAAGTAATATCATTAGAACTTACAGCATTTTAAACTGATTTTACTTCCCTTATCAGTTAGAAATAGACACTTTCGATTGCTTGATGGAACATCGAAACAATGTTGCGTTCAACTTAAATATTATAAATTCAGAAGCTGACCCAAATTAAATACCTGCAAAGCTTAGACAACAAAATTAGCGTATAAAAAGAATAATTCGTCAACTAAAAATCAAGGTAAATTGAATCTCTTGCAGCAGTAAGGGTTCCTTTGTGGATGTTTTTGCTAACGAATGCCACAAATATTTTGAAAATATTAATTTCAATAGTATTAAAGGTAAAATGATTAGCTCAGAGAAATGAGAAAATATGAGTGGCGTTCAATGCTTTGACGCAAATAATTTTTCAGACAAGCCAACGAAATCGCTTACAACCTAGAACTGCGTTTACATAGATAACTTAATTGGACGCATTCCAAAATCGTAATACCATGAACATCTACGCAAAGAAAATATTTCACAAGCAACAATATTTATCATGCTATAACAGATTGTGTTGTAGGTAGACCATGCCATGTTCTACCTAAATCTAATCATAAGCAACGAATTAATTGCATTTGCTAAAAGAAGGCTAAGTGAAAAAAATTCACCCTAGTGACGTAACTATGAAGTGGGAAATAGGCTACAGCAGTTTAAGTGAGGGTCCAATGTTTCCCAATAAATCTATAATATTTACATCACACAAAATACTGTTATTTGAATGAATCTACTCAAAGTTGCAAGTAGAAGCAAAAACATCAAAAAGTTGGAGCTACTTCCAAGATATTGTGGAGTGCCCAAGATGTGTGATTTCATAAACCATGAATCATTATTTTGCCCGACAAATGGTATCTCACATCCAAGTAATTCATAAATACAACTGAATGATGTTTTCCAAGACATTCCCCTTGTGGTAATATAGCAAAAGCAGGAAAAACTTGAAGACGGGATCTTGATGTGGTGTACCATTCTCAACGCATCAATTTCCACAAATTATATTGGACATATGCACCTTAAAGCTGTGGATGCAGACGTTTATTACTCGAAGATATTTCCAAGATTGTTAAAGATTATACCGAGAAACTATAATAAAGATACTTTTATTTTCTAACTGGGCTTCCGATATTGTCATTATGCAAGATTATGATAGGATTGTCCAAAGCAAAACGATATTCCATTTGTTCTCAACAAAGAGAATCCACAATAGCTTCCTCAGGCCCGTCAAATAGAAGAATTATTGAGCTCGTCTGAAGAAGATCTACAATGAAGGTTGACCAGCCCAAAACAAGGAGTAATTTTTAAAAATTAATTGAAGGTTTTGGAAATTTGATGTTTCTGCCATTTAAAACTTAATGAAAAGAATCCGAAAAGAGAACCTACAAATAATGGAAAGCTATGGAGCTTTCTGTAATATTTTGCTTTTACAAGGAACTTTGTTCTATAACCTTCACTTAAATACAGTTAAAAATAATTTCAAAACTTTACAAAGTTCTGGCATAGCTGCTTTGACATTTAATATTCAATATTTGCGAAAATTGTTTGCTTATTGTAGTCTTTTCCAATGAACTGCTGCTCTGTATATATTTATGCATTTCTATAATCAAAAACAATGTCTTTATATTTATTTAACAAAATTGCCAAATAATAAACACATGCATGTAAGTCTGCGGCCCCCTAAGCCACTGACTTATAAACTTTTATTAAAATGCGTTGTCATTTAATTCAAGGGATACTAAAAGAAGCAGTTTTTGTTGTTGTTTGCTGGTGGACAATATTTCGGATTGTGAAATGCACCTTTACACTTTCAGACACTGACATCTATTCACGTATTGTGCCATCCATACTGATATTTTGCCAAATCCAGAGATATTCCAACTTCCGGTAGGGATTTTTTTCGTGCTAAACATCGCACTCACACGAAACCTACACCTTTGCTTCTTTTAGAAGAAAAAGGCATATTCTGATTTTTATTAACAATTGAAAATCTCGATCTGGGTTCAAATCAGCGTCCATGAGGTGGAAGGCTAACTCTGCAAACTGCTCACACTGAGAAAAAGAATTCTTTATATCAAAGAAATATTTCTTTGCCACTATTTAAATCAGAAATTCCTTTCAGTTAAACAATATATGTTTCATTGAAATAATATTATTTTGAGTGTAAGGAATGTGTATTAACTGAAAGAAATGATCCTTTTTTTTTTTAAAAAAAAATTCTCAGTGCACCCTCCGGCACGGCTTGAGGATGTAGACACTTCCATAGGCAACTAATCCTAGTAGAATTTGCATTTGTTTTTATTTCAGTAGATACTATTTCAAAGCATGTTAATTTACTTTTTGTAACGGAATCAGATTTAACTCTTTCAAATTGCCTTTCAGTTGTTATAAATTCGCTATCGTTGCCAATTTGATTTCCGACTGATTTGACAGTTGACGTCTGACACATTCAAATAAAACTGATTTTTCGATATTCCGACTTCTGTCGAGAAAATTACACGATTGAAATATTAACAAGCGATTGATGAAATATCGGGCTCGTTGAATGTATAAGCGGCAATAAATTACAAAATGATTGCAACCGATTAATGCATTCAATGCTGCTCAAAAAATTTAATCCATAAAATATGCCAAAACTATTTAAATATTGAAAAGATAATGGATCCAAAATAGAACAAGGGGTGTGGATTTGGTTGTAGACGTTGGGCCGAACTTCCAAATCTCAACAGCTGTGGAGCAAATCCCGATCAATCTTCTGGCAGAAATATTTACCATCAATATTTGCGCCCAAAAAAACGTACAGAGAAGGATGAGGTGTGCTAACATCTATATATACACTGATGACTACGCCACGCTGAATGCTCTGAAAGTAAATATTTTTGAATCGAAACTGGCATAGAGGCTTCTGATTAATGCAGTAGGATTCGGTATGGCATTTTTTATGAGTTACTCTGGTTTGGGTGTCAGAGTACTCTCACATTAAAGGTATGACTGGTCAACTGACCAGCAAGTCGCCAGCAGTCAGCTATATAGACCAAAATCTGTATTGGGCGTTTCCAAAACTCAGATCAAAGTCGAACTCCAACAATGGGAGAATTCAGGATAGAAAATCTTTATCGCAAAATAACTTTAAAATTGTGACTGGTGAATATTAAAATCTGTTTGGACCTTTAAGAGCTAAGGAAGAATTATCACACTCATGATTCTTGACGTAACGTGATCAAATTAAAACTACCAAATATATAATATAAGTATAAATTGCAAAGGGTTTATATATACACTACTGTGCAAAATAATAACTGTGAATTCTATTTTTGCATTAAAATCATTTTGATACATATTGCTGCAGTTACGCCAGTTACATCTCACTTCAAGATGAGTAAACATTATTTCTTATAAGCTCCACTAGTGTTTTCCATATTTGCTGCATATTTCTGAGGAATACCCTTCTTGGATCAATCGACAGTAACTAATTGCTTGCAATAAAATAGGTGTGCGGTATAAGTATTGCGAAAACAGCTTTTTTCTTCGTAATATTTGGTCGTAATAAATAAGTATTTTAGTTTTAATATTATAAAATCTATTCTAGAACTATGTATACATTTTTGAAAATCATAGTTATGGGTCAAGCCAAGCATTGTACCGCAGAAGAACGGAGACTCATCTTGAAAATGCGAGAGAAGGACAAAACATACAAATTTATTGCACAATTCTTGGGGCGTTCAGAAAACATGCTCGCAGATACCGTAAAATGACAAATAAAAACGAAAGAAGAAGACTAAGGAAAAGCAATTGAACAAATAACGCGATAAGAAGACTAGTGAAAGTAAATCCTTCTATAACCTCCAAACAAATTAAGAAAGACTTGAGACTTTATATTGATACCTCAACAATTAAACGGCATTTAATAGAAAGAAAGAAAAGAAATTACATGCACGTGTACCGAAAAGGGTACCACTATTAAGTCGCCGTAATGTACGACGCTGGTTCGAGTTTGCGAAGGAACACAGAGATTGGGAGGCGCAAAAATTACGCAATATTTTATGGTCTGATAAATCAAAAATATGTTTTTTTGGTTCGTATAGAATAAAAACTTATGTAGGACGACCAACAGGAAAAGAATATTCACCCCGATACACAATAAAAACAGTGAAACACGGAAGCAGCAATATTATGGTATGGAATTGTTTTTCTTGGTACGGGATAGGTCCTGTTTTTTTGATAAAAGAAAAAATGACACAAACTACTTATGTAGAGATATTGGAGAACGTTATGCGCCCTTACGTTGAAGAGGAAATGCCGCCGCGCTGGACGTATCAGCAGGATAATGATCCTAAACATACGTCCAGACCAGCAGAAGCTTGCTTTTTGGCACATGGGGTGAAGTCATGGTGTGAACAATTCAATCGCTAGACCTGAATCCCATTGAGCATCTGTGGAATGATATTAAAATCAAAATATGACAGGTCAATCCCTCGAATCGCGAAGATTTGTGGCGATAAGTTAAGAAGGCGTGGTACTCGATTCCCACCAAGAGGTGTCAAGATTTAGTCGATTCAGTGCCACGCCGCTGATACAGAATTCAGGATGTACCACGAAATATTAATTTTTCTCGACATTTAATTAAGTTATGTTATTTACTGCTTCCTTTAGTGGTTACACCTATTATTTTGCAGAACTTGTTTCATTTTTAAATCCATGCAGTTATATTTTTGTTTCAATGTTATATTTTATTCTTCATATTGTTCCTTATACAATACAAGTATGTTTTTAGTAGTGTCTCTTTTTGATGTATAATAATTTACCAAGTCTTTACATAAATTTTTAACGCACATCTGTTTTTTTTTCCGCACAGCTGCGTAGATACACCCATTTCACGCTTATTGTTAAACAGAACCTGTAAATTCAAAAAGTGAATATACTTTTTTGCAGCTACCGTTTTGAACAGTCCCATAACAGCACTGAAGTGAGTGTCTTTATAGCCATGATAATACTAGTGCGTGTATAACTTTACGAAACATTAGAGCTTTTAAGTTGGTCACATTAGGCGAGTAATCATTAATGTGGTATTTTGAGGTTGTACATTTTATATAGATTACCAACCGCTACGTAATGAAATTAGTTTCTTAATACTGCGTTAAAAAACTATCGCTACTCTTGGATTTGAGGTGGAAGGTGTAAAACGCGAAGCGTTTTTAATTCAGTGTACAACTACAATTGTATAAATAATATAGAAAATTGTTTGTGTGAAGTTCAGTGTATTTATTCCGTTACGGACACTAAATTTTAAGAAATTGCGAAGTATATTTTTAAATTAGATTTAAATGGCTTAATTCTGAATACACTCACGCAAGATTTCTATTACAGATGAGTCTAATTGACAAAACTTCTACACGTACTGTATGTAAGTATTACATGTCTATACTATCACAAGCATAATTTAAATTAAATTTCTTGACGAACGAATACGGAAACATATTACGATGATTATGAACAGGCTAATTCAATTTGGTGCAGCGGCTTAACTAATTGAAATGGAACAGTATTTTGCTCCTACGAACAACGAAGGATACTATGTAGGTATATCATATTCATGGTGTATTCCAAATATTTCGTTTATTATTGCTACGATTAATACGTAGCTCACATGTAATTTTTAATTATATTTTGACGATATATTTGCAAGGTATACAATATATACAAATGTTCATTATCCATAAGGTATTTTATGTTATATGTACACCTAATTTATTACTTTGGGGTGGTGGTTGAGGTATTGATTTTTTTTTTTCAAACCAATTTTCATTTATAACAACCCCTCATAATAGTAGTATCTGCGATAGGCTTGAATAAAATAATTATGCTGTATAGTTTAAATATTAGTCTTATATCAGGGACATAACCTTATACAAGTTTGTATGTTTCAACTTTAATATCCTACTTTTAATATAAAACGCCACCATAATGTAATACATTTACTAATAAATCAAACCTTTTTCTAAAAAGTATTTGTCATATTTAATGTTGTATGTATAACACAATATCACACATGAATTATGATTTATTTCAACAATAAATCATTTTTATTAGGATTGGCGATGCTATTTCTATCATAGACGTGCACGAAAATAGAATCACTTATATAATAATCCTATTAGCGGCCGTCCGGTTTAAAACCATCATAAACACTAACGCAACGAGAAATCAAAACATTCATATAGGTTTTTCCAAAAAGTATAAAGCACAGGAAGAAAACTCTTTATTTTTTTATTGCATGATTAATAAAAGCCCAAATTGTGGTGATTTGTTTTAGAATTATGAATTGGCGAATTAACTCACTTTAATGGCAATATTTACGAGAAACTTTATTAAACCGATATGCAGAGACAGTCAAATGTCTGTAAGTAATGTAATGTATATTTATTTAGCCGCAATTTTCAAATTTCATTCACGATATCGAAGGCGAACGTGCACAGAATCGAAAAGGTGTCTCGGCAGACGTAGTAGAACGTGGTTTTTGTCATTGTCGTGCTTTAACGTTATATAACATGTGCGTGCGACAAAGACGGTCTGTCTCTTACCTATAAGAAACGAAAATATCCAAAAACAGAAGTGTTTCGACATCCCCATAACGCTCGCACGGAAGCAGTCACTCTTTTCCACCGTCCATCGGAGAGGCGAGAGAAGAAACAGTCCAGAAAGAGTTTAAAAAAGAGGTATTATTCCGGCGAAGATCACATCGTAAACGCAGACTCACTGTTCAAAAATTTACCGCACAAAATTCTCGCATGTATTCTCCGTGTGTTTTTAATTCGAAAACTGCGATTGATTTAGAGAAGGGAACGATCGTTCTCGTGTTTAAATCGATCAGAAGATGGTAAACCTTAAAGCGACGTAAGCTTTAAAACGATAATACGTGCTGCCTTCGCTGTGTATATAGGAGCAAGATGAGCTACTGAACGCTGTGAGACACACATGGACGTGAAATGCACTCGCACGCGAACACTGTGTAGCGGCGTAGAATTCTGTCAAACCAGAGTATTGACCGGGGAGAGAGAACCGTCTTGCGCTGAGCCGATCGTACCGCGTCACCCCCGCCCTGACCCCTCCGTGCGTTCGTCTCGCTCCCACCCGATGTTTTCCTCCTAGTCTTCTCGTTCGTCTCTTCTTATAGAGCCTCGTCGACCGCTACCAAGAAGTCGGCCCGTCGTATCTCTACGCACTTTATTGTTACCGTGTAGCGCGGGATCGGCAGAAGAGGATGCTTCTTCTCACATCTCCCGATAGCCATGCGGTAGCAAGCCGTTCCGAGACACCCCCCTGCTAGGTGTTAACCACTGTGGAGGAATTATCCGCAGAAATGATGGATGCCTGCAGTATATATAATGTTGCGAAGGATAAAAGAGTTGAGAGAATGACAGAATCGCAAAGGTAGAAGTGTGAGGTCTCATACGAAAACGAGCAACAAAGTATGAAAGAACAACCCCAACGAACTGTACCCTTTGTTACACATTTTATCTTGCATGTTCCCGGTTCAATAAATTCTTAGTCTTTCTTCATGTATGTGAACCCACACGTACACTCTCGAAGAAGTTACATTTTTTATTAGTTCGAGGTTTTCAATATTAATTCTGTGTCCGGTATTATTTACGTGTTATGCAACACTAGATGATTCGAGGCATACTATAGCGATATATAAATGACGTCCGTCAAGTTGGCTATCACACTCTTGATTTTTCTAAATTTGACTATGCCATCGTTTTGTGCTGTAAAGAAGAAAAATTGTGCTCTTTCTATACTCGAGATATTCACAATTAAAAACGGGCGATCTAACTTGACGCTGCGGGCAAACTAAATCGGTCCATAATTTAGAAATTCTCGAGTAGTTTAAGAAAATTGCGACGTTAAACTCAAAGTTATGATGATATTACCTACATTTAATAAGTAACTATCACACTGACAAAAGTCAATGCTGGGTTTTCCACTATCACCAAACAACAATGCACAATCTCTCGACGCGAGATTATGCATTGTTGTTTGGTGATAGTGGAAAACCCAGCATTGACTTTTGTCAGTGTGATAGTTATTGTTACACCAAAGGTTCCAAAACCCAATTACTGGTTTAATAAGTAAGGAAATTTGCTAGAAAAAATCATTTGATGATCGTATATGGTCGTCGAGAGGTGGCGAGTCTCCGGGGAAAACACCACGGTGGCCGTTTTTTTGTACTAAGAAAAGATTCATCTACTATTTACAAGCCTGTGTTTGCTTAAAAGCTCTACCTATATTCATTTTGAGGTACATAAATATTTAGTATCAATATAAAATCACAGTTAATTTTGTTGCACTTCAGCAGCGTAAAGCGGAGGCGCTCCAACTCACTGAAATACCCATTATCCAACAAATCTGGATCTCGCTCGAATTTTTCTATGATCAAAGGATTACTTGTATCGTCCTGCATATTCAGACTTACTTCACCATTCAATGAAACGGATGATTCGTCCGAAAAGCAGATATTATGCAGTAAGTTCCGATTATTGTTAAGGCGCTGGGTCATTAAATCACAAAATTCCAACATCCCGTCAAAATCATTCTTATTCAATTCGTCTAAAAGTGTAATTTTAAAGGGATGAAATTTGAACTTCTTAAGTATTCTACAAACTGACGAACGGCTTACTTTAGATGCTTCAGATGAGTGTTGTATCGATGTCGCATTTCCAAGTACTGCGACCTAATCTAAGACTTCGTCGTTAATATCTTTACCATTGACAACCCGATGAAAATTTATTGTTCTTTTGTTATGTACAGAACCCGTTCCCGTAAATTTTTGTATTAATTTCAGTACGTACTTGGGTCGCACGATTTGACGTGGATGATTTATATTGAATAAGCGAGCTGTAGATCTGCCAAACCTTGTATTCCCAGGAATACAAAGTCACTAACTCCACACGTTCTTGGACAGAATAGCCTATATTAATTTATTGTGAATTCACGATTAAACTAAAAGTAAACTCCACTAAAGAACATTCCACTAAACACTAAACAATGCAAATATAAACTAATACCGTACAAAATAAGTGTCTAAAGCTGAAAACAGAAGCAAAAAAAGGGGAGAAAAACCACACTAAATATGACAAGTGAATGTGACAAAAACAAGTAGGAGTTACCATGGTTACCAAAAAAAATGCAATATTTCGGGAGAGCACATAGGCAGATCATTTGAAGCCATTCCATTTTAATCGTGTTTTATGACACAGGTTGTAAATTATGTTCTTTCCGGTTACTGATTAAAACAAAAATGTCTTTTTGATACATGTTGCCGTAAAGAGAATTAAAAACCTTTTGAATTACTGGTAACAAGACTCATCTTGACCGGTTTTGTCAATATGCAGCCATTTACTAATATCATTCTCTGATACAGTTTTATATTTAAGATATCTTGCAAATGTTAGTTTCTTAGATATAATGTTCAATTCTAGATCTTCTTTCTGAGATACAGCTATATCTTTGGCTGCTTACCATTTATTCCAACTTTTCTGTAAAGTACATATTTACTAGGATACTGTTCCAAGCTTTACTCTCAATGTTATATTGCATCATTTATGTTAAATACCTCCCAGAATTGTTTCAGTCCAAGGTGTCTTATCATCTTCAGTACCGAAATCATCGATGGAATCCATTAGTACGTTACCTACTGAAAGTATAGCTTGTTCAGGCAAATTATCTAACTTTACAGAGAAAATACGTACGATACCAGTCAATGAAATTCTCTTGCCTTATCAATAATACACTCCTTTGAGCACAATCATTGATTGGATTTACATCGTGGTTAATATTTTAAAGCCACCAGGTTTTTCCTGCACTTCCAAACATCAAGGTTGGGTCGTTCGCAGGATTTTCGCGAACCATAATCGTTATGTGTTTCCTTTGGATTGAGTTGTTTGTGGAAGCGCCTTTCAATCGCTACCAGTTTTGTCACAATTATACATTATGCACAATTATGAACGTGTTAAACCACAACCTTTAGTTTCTTCCTGAATTATATACTCGATCACACTAACACCACCAGAACTTATTTTGTCACCTACAATAGAAAACTACCTTATTCAATCCTGTGATGGGTGGAGACTGTGGCTTGAAAACTATAACAAAAATCCCAAAAGAAAGGTGAAAAATCCCTTACCACAAAATTAGATAACAAATCTAAATACGTATTTCGGCAACTAAGTTGCCATCTTCAGTAGAAACAAGCGAAGAGCAGTATTAAACATAGTGTTTTCGGCTAAGGTAAACCTTGGAAGATATGCTCTTCACCAAATCACTAGTGAAAACACTATGTTTAACACTGCTCTTCACTTGTTTCTACTGAAGATGACAACTTAGTTGCCGAAATACGTATTTAGATTTGCTATCTAATTTTGCGGTAAGGGATTTTTCACCTTTCTTTTGGGATTTTTGTTATACCTTATTCAATGGCAACTTCTAAATTTATTCTGTATTTGCTTTAGAGATTGGATCATTATTTACCAGTTTTCCTTAATTCAAATATAATACAATTATGATAATGGGAGACTGGAATGCAAGAGTAGGTAACGATCAACATAGAGGATTGGAATGTATTGAAAGATATGGTAGTCAAGGGGCAAACAGTAATAAACAGAGATAGACAAAAGTGCTGGAATTTTGCCAGATGAACGAACTCATATTTGAAAATACATGGTGGGATCATCTGTAATGAGATATTACCGCACTAGCGGGACTCTTGTCGGAACGTAATATAGGCGATTAATGTACAAATTAGAAAAAATACTGTATAAAACGTGTACCACAATGATTTGTAATGCGAGTACAAGTATTCAAAGTAAAGGTCATTGTCAACGTAAACGTCATTGTGACACTTGTGTTTTAATAGTATTTTAAAACACAGGTGTCACAATGACGTCTATGTAATGCGAGTACAAGTTTGAATCGAGAGATTCAAAGTACGAGCATTACAAGTTATTGTGACACACGTTTTTTACAGTATTTTTTTCTAATTTGCACATTAATCGCCTATATTACGTTCCGGCAAGAGTCCCCCCCACCCACGTTAATATCTCATTACAGCACAGTATGCTGTAATATTCATATCAACACTACGTCGTCGTTTGTTTTAGTTTTATTGCAACATCCAATTAGAAAAAATACTATTACCAAGGCTGGAGGTGTGACCGATATGTTGCTCATTTATTAATAGGAATTCTTCATGAAAATATTTTAGGCAAATCATATTTAATTTTTTGTAAACAACTTCAATAAGCAAATGATGTAGCAAGCAAAGCATCTTTGGAAATCCAATTTTATAAGAAGTAACCTCCTGGTGTTCAGTTGCCTCCTGAAACGATTATTAAGAGATGGGTTACATGGTTAGAGGCTGCAATTTTTTACGCCGATAATTTTTAAAGAATAAAATATGTAATTCTTGAAATCACTGGTTGCTGCATTTCTCTGGAAAAATTGCAAAAAGATAATAACATCAACAGAATTGCAACAAAACCTTCTGTATGTTAAATCAAATTATAGCTTTGTTCAAGTTCCATTCGTAAACCAGAAACGCCAGGGATGTCGCTCTGAGAATCAATCGAAATGGTAGAAAAAATGTATGTGCTATGTAAGAAGGTAAGTAGCACAATAGGTAATTCTATCTACAAAAACTTTAAAAAAGTAATAAACAAAAATGAGGGGTATTTAAAATTGAATAAAATGAAGAAAATCTTTAAAGGTGAAACGGTAAATGATTTCCACTTGAATTTTAGTTTAGAATGCATTTCATAGTTTAAAAATGCACCACTTACGTCTGTAGATGTTCTGATACAAGACAACAATTTTTTGTTTACACAATTTTGAAAAAGATTTAATTATAAATTGTTTTAGAAATATGTTGTTTGTGCAATTCTTTATTTAAATTTCTGCTTTTATTTAATTCAAGTAAAATTCTTGCATATTTTCACGCATTCTTAAATTTTGCAAATGTCAGTAAAAAGCCATTATCAGTAACGCTGTCTTCGGATGGACCCAAAATAACAACATTTTTTTTTCATGGTTATAGAAGACCTATAAAAGCTTCTAGTCATTTCGAGTTCAAGTTATAATCATATACTTGTAATTATCGAAAATCGGACTGATATAAAACACACAGGAACATAAAAAGTCACGAAAGCAGTTTTACTAAACAGTTTAGACATTGAATGAGATTTTTCTTTTTTACATGGGGCCAATCGTTTGTTCAAATATTATAATAAATTTTGACAACTGCATTATGGACATTTTGCCTTGAATACTTGTTGATATCTCGCTACCAACACATTCAGGTCCTTAGATGAAGTCAGTAAACCTGCCGAGTACAGTATAAGCTGATATTTTAATTAGGGCGAAAATTTAATATGCGCATAGTTAGTTGTCGTCTGTCTGCGACATCGCTTATTAAAGCACCATAAAACAAATCCCCTATGCGGGATATTACTTTGAACAAACGACTGTACACTACGGATCCATACCTCGCTTCAAAGCGTTTTTTACTGCTTACGTCTCTCTGGAGATCGCATGGATTACTTAGGAATGTTAATGTTAATGTGCAGGGGCTATCTTTAATTAAATCGCTAGCTTTCGTGGCGCTGTTTTCACTACATATTGCGTACCGTATGTCTGTTATTAATACCACTCTGCTCTTGTAAATTTATATGTACCTACGTAAAAATTAAAATTTATATTTAATATCAGGTACTGCAGGGATCACTATATCGTCTACGTGTTCTGGAGAACCATTTTTTCGTCACAAAATTACTCTTGATAAAAATGCAAACAGGTAAATAATTGAAAAAATTGTAAGGATCTTTAAGAAAAAGGTATTTAATAGATATTTATGTAAAGATGAGATCAGGATTTTCCACAGAATTAATGTAGTGGCAAACTAGTAAAAATATAAAGGTTCTAATGTGCTTACACATACAGTCACCAACAGAATTGAGTGGACATAGTATTATATTTTATTATTAATTATTTTCTTTGTAATATTAGTATGTTTTTGGATATTATTTATGTTTAACTATTTGATCTGCTAGAACATTATATGATTTTGTATATCATTCAATAAGTATGAGTAAAATTTATAGTTTAATTAAAAATCGCTTAGTGTCCACACAATTCTGTCTGAGGAGTTGATTCCTTTATGAAAATTATGGATGGAGTATGGTTTGTGAATCTCGAGGCACCTGCTCATAATAATTTAAAATCGCTCCAATATTTCGGTGAAGTATATGAAAATGGCTGAGACAGACATCAAAACTGACCTACGGGTCCGTCGACTTAAATCCTTTATCCTTACTGTAGGATAAGACTCATTTTCAAAATATCTAAGATTTAAGAAACCGTACTATTGAATTGTGTAGTGTAATGCAACTCCGTCATTGCCTGTCCGAAGCCAGGACGAAAAACGAGGAGCGGAATCAGTATTGATCTCGTTGAAAAAAAAAACAGGTTTCATATGGTTCCGTGTAAAAAGAGCCTCTACCTAGAGTTCAGGTACTCTCAATCCAACGGAGGTGCAAGGCGGCACGAAAGGAGCTTCTGGAAAACTGGACGACTTTCCAGAGAACCAGGCTTACACCAGCACAGAGTGAGCTGCGGGTGTAGCTAGCCTATTCGTGGGAACCGTATATACCCCAGAAAACAAAATAAAAAACCAGAACGGAGGAATTAGGAGAGGGTATCAGAAAAGAAACGTAACTGTCTTGGAGATGGATACCAGACAAGACAGTGGCAGTGCTTTAAGGTGCTGAAAAATGTCGGCCAAAATGATGGTGATCCAGGCGAACCATCAACATAGCAAGCTGGCTTCAGCAACACCTGCTGTGATGATGAAGAATTTCGACCTCGCACTCATACAGCAACCCTGGGTTCACAGGGGCAAAGTAGGTGGTCTGAGGGGAATTGTATGCGAACTAGTTTACATTAGAACGTCCAAACTACCCAGAACTTACATATTTGTTAAAAAAAATACCCTAAAAAACTGCCTTTGACCAACTTTTGTTAGAGAGACTTGGTTGCAGTCAAAATAAGGTACGGTGAGAAGGATATGTCGAGGGATTTAGTTATCGGATTAGCATATCTTCCTTTTTGGCAAACAAGGGAGTTTCTAGGTAAGTATCCTGATGGAACAGCAACCTTGAAAGCATCAGAAAAAAATCAAGAAAAAGTTCAACAGAGCTAAATAAACATCAGTCTGGGATAAATTTAGAAGGGCCTTTACTGATTACAAGAAAGTCTTGAGAAATTCAAAGAGAGAGTCCTGGAGGGGGCACTGTGATGACACTGAGTATACTCCAAAATGTGCCATGTATGTGGATATGTAATATTAGAGTGATAGTACACTGCGATAGGAAGGATCTATTCTCGCTGTATTTACAGCTGGCCGTCCAGTCTGATTCCTTTTAAGCAGTGCAGAATGTCAGAAGACCCCAGGTTAGGTAACTCTTCCTCTTCAATTTCACATGCTCACATGTGCAGGACCCTTGAGTTGCATCAGTGCTGCGCATTTTGTGAGTAGATGGATGGATGTTTCATCCTGTTCCCCACAAAATCTACATTCGGCTTTCTCCGCTATTCCAAACCTGCTTAGATGTCCGTTCAGTTTACAATGGCCTGAAACGAACCTTGTCAATATACGAATATTATCTTTACTCAGGTTAATGCATTCTGCAGATCTCTCCTAGTTATAGGTTTCCAGAAGAGCTTTAGTTTGCCTCATTCCCTAGGGATTCTCCCAGTGTTTGGATTCTCTCTGCTCTACTTCACTTTTGAGTTTCTCCAGTATTATACTGCTACTTATCCCACAAAAAGGTTCTGGTCCTATAAAAGGTATTCCAGCCGCTTTCTTAGCGAGATTATCTGGTTATATATCACTCACTCAGTTTTTGTGCACTTATTCAATTATACCCTCTATATATCAATGATGCTGATAATGCTTTTAAATTTAGTTTCTTTAATTTTAAACTAAACCATCGAAATGGAATACTAGGAATGAAGAAATAGGGATACTTTTAGTTGAAAATCTGCACGCAGTTGATTATAGGTTATTTTAATTGTACGCTCACTGAAATCGCACGATTTGAATGTCATGGAGAACTTGTGGCTTTTGATGATTCAGCAGTAAAATGACACCGAACTGTTACAAATTTAATGGAAAATGTGTGTGCAGTATAAGAGGGGTTGAGTTTCACCATCGGGTACTGTTTCCCACTGGTCGTTTCGCCCCTCGTGCTTTTACCGGACTATATTATAAAGATTTGATTAAAATAAATATTATTCGAATGCGTGACTATGTCCTTTTATTAATTTTCACTTGAAATTGATTACATTCGTTACATAGAAAGTCAGATGCAATTAAACCCGATTAATACGTATAAAGCAATCTGCTATATAGTTCGAATTTGGAGTAAATACATCGTATCATTTTGTAGTTGATTGTCAAGTTTTCATAATAATTTAGTGTCTCGCTTGAGTACTAGAATACGAAAAACGTTTGTTGTAAGTATTACTTAACTTAAAACGAAAAATGGATGGTTAACGAGACCTGAATTCCCATAACGAGCTGCGGTTCGGAGTCTTTTACCACTACACCTTTACTTTTGAGTCCTAAAAATTAAATACCTGGCTATCTATGGCTAATATTTTGTAAAAGCGAAATTTTCACTACCAATAGGTAATCCGCGACACAACATTTAATGACTCTTGGTTAGCTAGTTATTTATTAGTAGTATTTCTTTACCACTAAGGCTTTCAAGATCTTTAAGAATTGAAATATGGATTATATTGATCTTAAAGGTTGTCAATTTTGTAGGGTCAATAACACGTAATTAGAAAACATTAAAATTTGATAAGCCACATTCATTATTAGCAGATGCGTTTCACCTTATCAAGGCTCATCACTGCTACTGGGTGACGTGTTGCAATATACGAAGAAAGTGAAATAAATATATGCTCCTGATAGGTGAGAGATTATGAATGAAAATTAAAGATCTCATTAAATTTGTGAAGGTATTTCGCTTAATTGTCGAACCACTTCTACAACATATTTTTAAATAAGAAAATATTACAAAGTACAAAGGTCGACGATAAGCGGTTCTAAGATATTTGAGAAGGTTATTAATACAAGCCACTAAAATTTTCGTTATTCGCCTTGGTAAGGCGAAACACGTCTGCTAATAATGACCCTTGCTTGTCAAATTTTAATTTGGTTAGATAAGTAGCGTTAAGTTTAAACGCAAAATTTAATGACTTACCGCCGACTTACAATATCGTGTTCTTATTTCGAAATTTGTTATAGAAATGATTCGACAATGTAGCGTGATCCTTCACAAATTTAATGAGATTTCCCGCTTCAATGTTTGTTCGTTCTCCTTCACTTCTAAATAATATTAATTAAATAAGAGGTAAATACATAATATTCTACTTAATAGGCGATTTATTTATTTATTTATTTATTTACAATAAACGAACAACAATACAATAGATACACATATACATAATGTATGTTGTGTATGTTTATATCTGTAGCGTTGCTGCTCCTCCATCCCTCATCCTCGCCTCGGGAACTACTGTCTCGGGCTAACGGTGTTGAGGGCCTCCTTCTTTCTTCAAGTCGTGGTTTAGGTTTTAACTATTAGTTTTTCTTCCTCAGAATCTGTTTTATTTCACTTTTAAATTTGTGGTACGGTAAGTCTTTTATGTTTTTCGGTAATTTGTTGTACATTTTTATTGTTGTTGTATTTAGTGTTTGACTGTAGTTGTGGTGTTTATATATTTCGGATCTCAAGTGCGATACTCTGCGAGTTTTGTAGTCATGTATTTCTCTATTCCTTTGTAATTTTATGTTAGTTTTAATTTCCTTATTTCTAATTTTGTGTAGAAATAATATGTTATTGAGGGTTATTATTCCTTGTATGTTTAGTTCTTTTGTTTTTTCATAAACATGTGTTGTTGGAGTTCTATAGTGTAACTTGTATATTATTTTTAGAGCTTTGTTTTGTTGTCGTTGTAATTTGGATAGATTTTTTGTTGTCGTGTTTCCCCAAATGTTTATTAGGTAGCTATTTTTTGCAGCGAATAGGGCGTGGTATAGTGGTTTTTTAAGGGAAGTAGGTATTATATATTTAATTTTATTTAAAGCCGCAATTGTTCTTGCATTTTGTTCAATTAGTTTCTGTATATGTCTATCCCATTTCATGGTATTTTGTAATTGCAATCCTAAATATGTTGTTTCATTCACTTCCTTTAATTTCTGATTGTTTATTTGTATATTTATTTCTTGCTTTTCCTTTTTTTTTACTATATATCATATATTTAGTTTTTGTTTCATTTATAGTTAGTAAATTATTAAAACACCATTCCTCCAAAATTTTTATATCTTCTTTAATTTTTGTTTCCATTGTTTTTGTACAGTGTCCGGAATAAAGTATACAGGTGTCGATGTCGTCTGCATAAGCGTATAGTTTTCCATGGAATGGTTGCTCGAATAGATCATTTACGTATAATATGTAGAGAATTGGTGGCAGATTTCCCCCTTGTGGTATTCCGTATTCTGCAGTCATAGGTTCACTCATAGTGTTATTTACTTTTGTCCTTTGTTTTCTGTTGGTGATATAAGTTTTTATTAAGTTTAATTGTTTTCCCTCAAATCCGTAATATTGAAGTTTTTCAATTAATTTCTCTTTTGACACAGATTAAGTTAATGAAACAAAACAGATAATCAAATAAATGATAATCGTGGAACAAAGTATGCCAGTAATATAATAAAATAAATTAGCTGTAGAAATTCAACACCTAACTGTGGAAGAAAAGGGCATTAATTTAGAAATATTAATACGATATTTTAAAATATATGCAATAAAAACCTGCGGCGTCTAAGCTATATAAAGAGTGTAGCTGCTATTTTGATTAAGCGTAAAATTAAAAGCTTTGTAGTAAATTTATCATGAAACTTGAACTTCTCGGTAATAAGCCACTTACAGAAGGAAAAAAGATATCACCTCCGTAAGCTCACTAATTTCGTAATACCTTGTACAGGATGTTCCACCAAGGACTGAGTTTTTTATTACAGCTGCATTCGCCATTTTAGAAAGAAATGTTCCCTATAAAAAAAATTATAAAATTCAATACTGCATAACCTAAAAATGTTTTTATACAGAGTGTTCCAGAAGTAGGCAAACTCATACTTACTCCATTATCTTAAATGGAGTATCTTATATATTATTCAATTTTTCAAATCTACGGAAAAAAATAACATAACTTCATATAAACTACCATATTGCTGTCTTTAATAACAATGTTGTTATTTACCCTTTTGTAAGAAATGACCACGCTGCTAGCCTTCGGTTAAGGCGACGTAGTTTCTATTTGCATTTATCTTGGACATTCATATTTTAAATGCCAGTGATACACACATAGTTTAATACATGAAAATAGATGTAGTTGTGTATAGGTATCCACTGTTGTCCTGAATATTTGCTTAATGTTAGATCAAGGTAACTTGATTTTTTTTAAATAGCTCCCTATACTTTTGCTTATTCGAAATTAATCTTTACCCAAAGCTCTTAAAATTCATGCTAAACATTTGCGATGCCTCGTGCAGGATTTAATAGATAATTAATGATTTTAAATAAATTTAATGAATTTTTCATTAACTTTCAAGTTGCCTAGGTATATAAATGCTATCTTCCAATGCTTCCAATCTTTAATAGACTGATATGGTAGTGAATTGAATAAAGTGGAGAAATATTGGAAGAAATAGTAGAAAAGTGTACATAGATCAGTGGCGGCTCGTGCTGACGTCACCAGGAGGCTATGACAATGATCGAACTTCTTCGCATAAGTTCGTAACATAGACAGATATTTGACCAGAGCATACAAAGAACTACGATCATAGCCTCCGAGTGACGTGAGCCCCGAAAGTAGCTGACATAGATATGTTTTTTTCGTGTATAAAATAGTTTACCACTTTTGACAATATAACACTGCTGCTTAACCGAACTGGACTACAAAATTAAACACAAATTGTGCAGAGTAACAAGGTAAAGTCTATCAGTAGCTTGTAAAATAACAAATCTCCTCATCGACCAAGAAAAATAAGGAAGACATTTAGATATACATATATTCCCAATTCTCTTAATAGCTTCGTTGAATTTACATACAAAAAAAATATGGTCTTAATTCTTTCCGTTTTCCTAGAAACGAGGTCGTATTATTTGCCGCAATAAATCTACTGGCTACAGCGGGTGTCGGTACGTCTGACATACATAACCGAAAGAAAATCAATAGCACCCTTACGGACATGCTATAGTTCCGAAAAGTTAGACTTTCGATTCCCCACACAGACGCCGTGCTTCTAATTCCCAAACGCCCCTATGATGGAATTTTCCACCACGAAATTGCAGATATTTGCAGGTCGACTTCCATTAATATACATGGGAAGCAACAGTATGGAAATTCGCCTAAATAAATCGTCTTCATTCTCTTGTTATTTGACTCTGTTACCAGTCTAAATATGAGGGGCAGAGAAAATAGACGATGGTGTGAAAATACGTTGTATCGCGAAAGAAATTGCATACTGCAAGTGTTAGGAGATTCATATTTTGCAGACATTTGGTGTATCCACCTCTTGAGTAATTGGTTGCATGAATCTCAAAGAGACGCCAACTAGTTTGAAATAACGTCTTTTGCGAGGTTGTTGTACGAATTTGGAAAGATTTAAAGATATTGTTTTCCTTTGTGAGGTATTGTCCAGACACTCAATAATTATGTGGGCATATACGTACTTTTGATTTTCACTGGGAGAAGTGATTCTTTAGAATTTCAAGTAAATGCAAATTGATGATCCTTTAAAGAGATGTGGTATTAAAAAATTAAAGCAGGTATTTTTTCCTTTCTGTTACGCAAAAACTGTTTCTACACAATTCTCAAGAAATTTAAATAAAAACTTAGGAGCTAATATTGTAAGTGGTTGTAGTTATAAAGCCGGTTCAACAAGTTAAGGGCGAAATAAAATTGAATCCAAAATAAAAATTACAATTTTGTCTATTAAGCTTATTGTATAGAAATATTCCAGAAAAGGGTACTAATTCTTTCATGGAACTTGAAACTCCCGATAATAAATCACTTACAGAAAGAAAATGGATATCCAAAATTGCAGCAATAATTATTGAGATAAAAATGTGCTATTGAGATTTTAGGAAATAATATTGTAAATATAAGAACAGGAGGAGTAATATTTTGAATTCGAAAAATATGAATCCTGCACTAATTTTTTAAGCTTCAAAATCTTCCTCTGACAGGTCAGGCTTCTCGAAATTTTCAGAGGAGATAAAATGTTAAATTGATATTGGCTTTACATCTTTCTTAAACACACTTTACATCCAATGGCGTTTCTCTCATATTTTTCTGAGTAAAGAAGTATATAAGTGCCAATAGAATAGCTATCAGACTTCTGGCGCAAAACGCCATATGACGCACAGAGGTCCATCCAAATATTTAATCCCGCCAACTATGTACTCGTACCCAGAGCTGTTCATGTTGTACCCGGAACTGTTCTAGAAACTTTTTAGAATGTTCTCAGAACTGCTCAAATTGTTGCAAGCTGTTCTTAGACCTGCTGAAGCTATTCTGCACCCCTCATGTACTGTCGATCCCCAGCAGCCCAATACTGGAATACATACGTAATTGACGAGATAAAATGTGTGAATGGACCTCTGCGCTAAATCATATAGCTTTTGTGCCAGAAGTCCCGCAGCTATTCTGTTGGTATTTTTATACTTTTTTCCTAAAGTTATTTAGGAAGCCGTAAACATCTGGAACAGCGCAAAAAACAGAGGCCGTTCATTTATATATTTAGGCTCTTCAATCAAACATTGAAGATTTGATATTTGAACATCCTTAAGGTGAGGTATCCAGCTGATATTAATTAGCCATATTGCCAATAGCAGAATATTTTGTTTTAGAATTTATAGCGATTTTCTTTGGCATCCGTAATTAGTTCATCGCATTTACATTTCCTACTTTTGTCTATTTTCCACTCTCAAATACAATCTACAGTTTTGTCTGTAAAATTACAGCGATAAGTAATTATAAAATTACATGATATCTTAAAATTACTTTTCGGTGTTAAAATTGATTAGCCCATTTGTAATACTACTGTAGGTGGTGAGGGACCAATCATAGTCAACCTATGAACGGACCCAGTAGCAGGCTAAGCGCAACTCAGTCCTTTTAGGCATAGCTTCCTCCTGCTGCCGATCGCAGTGCGGAGTACAAGTACTCCATCCTACTCGAGGTACCACTGTTAAAGCAAAACACTGCGGTCTAGACCAGAGCAGGTCGAAAAAAAATCTCCTGACCGAGCCGTCGTGTCGTGGCTAATGGTTTGCACCAGGAAATTACGGCGCCGGTCGTACAGTGAATCTAATTCACTCGCGGCCGTCATACCATCCCCTCCGGGGGATATGGGGGCCTAGGCTTAACTGCACGGGCCGAGAGGAGACAACCTCAATAAAAACCTAAATCCTAAGGTGGCGGACTAGGCCGATGGGATGCGTGGCTGGATAGAAGACCAGTCCCAACTAGTCCAACCTTGGGGCACCTGGCGCACCCCATTGTATAAATGCCTTACTTCAGTACTGCGGGGCTCTGCTGAAGCGGACCAACCCTTCCCCAGCTACTCGTGGGACCAATTATGGAGAACCTAGCAGCATTTAAAAAACCTTTTCCCAAAGTTGTTAAGCAGGGAAAAAATCCAAAAGGAGATGTACCAAAGGTGGAGACGCCTGGTACATCAGACTTAACAAAAAAGACCACCTTGAGGGTAGGCTCAGTCGAGGACATTGACCTAATGTCGGACGACGAAATCCGAACAGCAAGACTGTCGGGTATTTCTAGGGCCAAAGTGCAAAAGCTGGTGAAGCAAGGTCAAGATTACGTCCAGGCTCGAAGAGCCGTAATCAAAGACAACTTCATCCGGCACGCGCAAAAAGGCCAGGATGGCGCCACCAAGGCGCAACCAAAAGCCAAAAAGGCAACCAAGCCCGCAGAGCCAGGAAAGGTTAAGCGGACGGGTACAACACGGGTGGCATCCGAAAAACGACCACGGTCGGAAGGTAACACCCCACCCAATGTACCGAAGAGCAAAAAACCCAAAACTGATGGATTATCCTTCAGAGAGGCAGCCTCTTCGGTTAAAGTCGCGATAGTCAGCGATGGCTATCCAGCTAACCGCTTGGAGCCGGACCAGCTTACAGCTGTCCAAGACTCCTTGCTGGCAGCTTATGACGACATCCCAGAACAAGGACCCCAAGTCCGGTTCGTGAGGTGCACACATAGACCAGGTCACCTTATCGTGATCTGTGCTGATCAGGACAGCGTGCAGTGGCTCAAGGAAGTAGTTCCAACGCTCAGGCCTTGGGAGGGAGCAACTCTCAAGGCTCTGGAAGGCAAGGACATTCCAAGGCCGTGGATCTGCACAACGTTTGTACCTGACGAGAAAGGTGAAAAAGTACCGACGGAGAAGATCCTAAGCCGTCTAAAGGTGGGAAATCGACGCCTTAACACAAGCCTTTGGACCGTTTGGAATTCCAACAAAGGAGACAAAGGCACATTGTGGACTTTCTCTGCAGATAAAGAGTCAGCAGAGGAATTAAAGAAACTGGACCTACAGCCGTACTTTGGCCTAGGAAAACTTAAATTCCGGGTCAAAGAAGGGCAGTCTGGAGTAGAGCAGACAGGCGAGGGAGACGCCACCTGCTCCAACGCGCCGACGGACCCCCAAGGTATTGCGCCCACGGGAACGGAAGCGGCAATGGACGCTGCCCCTCCGGAGAGCCAGTCTCCCGAAAGCGGAGTTAGTCCCCTCAGACGGCACCTTGCCACGAGGGTGGCTGCTCCAATGGAGGTTGACAAGGCTGCGGAGGATGAAGCCGACACAGAACCCTCTTCCTAGGGAAGAGGGGGATACAGGTCCTGCAGGCGAACCTCCAGCATGCAAAAGCTGCGTCAGCAACGCTTGTTAGGAGGTTCGACAACGAAAGTCTGGATGTGGCACTACTGCAGGAACCATGGCTAATAAAAGGTTTTCCTTTTCCTGCAGGTTTAACACCACAGCAAGGTAAAGTATTATACAACCCTAGGTCCTTGAGGCCAAGAGCATGCATAGTACACAGCACGAGGGTTACTTGTACACTAATCCCGGTGCTTTGCACCGACGATGTGACTACAGGAATCCTTATGGCCAAGACGGAGGAAGGAACCAGAAGGTGGATCATCTGCTCGGCCTACTTCCCCGGCGAGGACAAGGAGTGCCCACCACCCATAATAAGTAGGATAGCTGCATATGGAGAGGAAAAGGGCCTCCAGGTGATAATAGGGAGCGACGCAAACGCTCACCATATAGCATGGGGGAGCACCAACACCAACGCACGAGGTGAGTCACTCATGCAATTTATTTTTTCAACAGGGTTGGAAGTAGCCAATGTAGGCACGGAGCCAACGTTCGTCACAAGATCCAGAGCGGAAGTGCTAGATGTTACGCTATGCTCAAGTAGGATGATTGACGCCATAAAGGAATGGCATGTGTCGGAGGAACCATCGTGTTCGGACCATCGACACATAAGATTTGACCTGAATGTTACTCTCACCGAGGTCAAGTACAGAAATCCAAGGGAGACAAACTGGCAAGGATATGTGATATCCCTCAGGGAGTCTCTCGAAGGAGGTACGGCACCGGTGAGAGAAATAGAAGGGCTAGAACTAGCGGCAGACCAAGTGCATGACGCCATTATGGCAGCATACACGGAAAACTGCCCAGAGAAAACAAGACGCTATAAGGGCGCCAAAACAGCGTGGTGGAACAAGAACTTAGAGAATTTGAGGGCCGAGGTTCGTAGGCTGTTCAACAAAGCCAAGTCCGACCACAGCTGGGACACCTATAAAAGTAAACTGACACAGTACAACAAAGAAATCCGCAAGGCAAAAAGGGACTCATGGAGGAAGTTTTGCGAGGAGCTGAACGAAGCTCCCGCTTGTTCACGAATCCATAAAGTTCTAGCCAAGGACGGTTGTGCTGCGACCGAGGTGGGCTTCATTAAAAGAATGGATGGAACCCACACAAGCACTCATAAAGAGAGCGTTGAGGAACTGTTAAAGGTTCACTTCCCGTCCGCAAAAATCCTGACTGGTGCTCGTGGGCCGGCCGTAGCAGATCATACGCCAGAGAGGCCAAAAAAACAAGACTGGAGGCTGGCCGCAGAAATCACGAGACCCACGAAAGTCAAGTGGGCGCTAAGCAGATTTTCGCCTTTCAAATCTGCAGGCACGGATGGAATATTCCCTGCCCTACTTCAGAACGGGATAGAGGTACTGATGCCACATCTCGTGAAAATATTCAAAGCTTGTTTAGCCTGGGGATACGTCCCAACTGCATGGCAAAAGGTGAAGGTGGTATACCTACCTAAGGTAGGCAAAGTATCCGACCAAACGCCAAAGTCATACAGACCAATAAGCCTATCCTCCTCTTTACTCAAAACTCTTGAAAGGTTGGTGGATAGGTATATAAGAGACACCGCACTGAGAGAACAGCCACTCAGTGACAGACAATACGCTTACCAACCGGGAAAGTCTACAGAGGTCGCTTTGGACGACCTCAACAGGCTAATTACTAAGTCTATAGAAGACAAAGAGATAGCCATGACGACTTTCCTGGACATCGAGGGAGCATTTAACAATGCCACCACTAACTCGCTCATTGGGGCATTGCGGAGAAGGGGTGTCGCGCCGAGGCTTCTACAGTGGGTAAGAGCCAGCCTGGAAAGAAGGATAATCACATCCACAATTGGCGAGGCTACCATTGAGGCAGAGGCAGGAGGGGGATGCCCGCAGGGTGGAGTTCTCTCTCCCCTGCTGTGGGCTACCCTGGTAGACGACCTAATCCGGAAGCTGACCGGCAAGGGATTCCATTGCCTTGGCTATGCTGACGACCTTACAATAGTCGTCAGAGGGCGGTTTCCAAAGGTTCTGGTGGAGCGTATGCAAACCGCTCTTAACACAGTGGACAAATGGTGTAAACAAGAGCGACTTTCAGTCAATGCTCAAAAAACACAGGCTGTCACGTTTACAAGAAAAAGAACGCTAGAAGGCTTACAGCCACTAGTGAGAGGAGGCGAACGAATTCCATATGTCAAAGAGGTGAAATACCTGGGGGTATGGTTTGATCAAAGGCACACATGGAATTCACATATCCAGAAATTGACCACCAAAGCCACCATCGCCCTGGGTAGATGTAGGAGGTTGTGTGGAAAGAATTGGGGCCTTAGCCCCAAGATGACTCTGTGGTTATACACAAGGGTAATTAGACCCATGCTAACGTACGGAGCAGTTGCATGATGGCCAAAGGCGCGGCAGGTGGGGGCGGCCAAAGTGCTGGGTGGCGTGCAAAGGCTGGCGTGCCTATGCGCCACGGGGGCGTTGAGATCGACCCCTACCGCAGCGATTGAAGTAATTCTGAACCTGCCACCATTACATATCTTTGTACAAGGAGCCGCAAGGTCCACAGTACACAGACTCTTACATAGTCAAGTACCGATAAGTAAATCGCAGGGGGCTGACTATAAAAAGCTGCTAGACGAACTCAAGGAGGCACCTCTTTTAGGATTGCCATGCGATGCCATGGTTCGTACCCCTAACCTAGATAGGAAATATCAGGTTATAATACCAGATAAGAAGGACTGGGAGGCAAGTGCCCCGGTAAGAGCGGACTCAAACTGGTTTACTGACGGCTCTAAAACGGACTACGGCGTTGGAGCGGGTATTTATTCTAAGAAGCCTAAAAAGGCTCTTTCGGTAACCTTCAGCAAAGACACGACGGTGTTCCAAGCTGAGGTTGCTGCAATTCATCACTGCGTCCGAGAGATAGAAAGATGTACCGAACCGGGTAAAAGCGTCGCTATCTTCTCTGACAGTCAGTCCACACTTAAAGCGATTAGCTCCGCAAGCGTGGACTCTAAGCTGATTTGGGACTGTGTAAGCGCCCTAAATGAGGTGGGCACCCAAAGGAAAGTAACCCTAGCCTGGGTCCCTAGCCACTCGGGCGTGAGAGGAAACGAGGCGGCGGACGAGCTAGCCAGGCGAGGTTCGTCAAGGCCATTCGTCGGAGCCGACCCCTCTTTCGGCACTACCAAATCGCAAATTAAAAAATCCATCAATGAATGGATATATAAACAGTCCAGAGAGTGGTGGCAAAAATCACCGGGACAATGGCAGGCAAAAGAGTTCCTAAAGGAGCAAAGGCCTGAACTTACGAGAGATCTACTGAATAAAGACAGGAAGACTGTCAAAATGATTGTAGGTCTGCTGACTGGTCACTGTAGACTGAATAGGCATATGTACAACATAGGCCTGGCAGATGATGCAACCTGCAGATACTGCCAAGAGGAGGAAGAAACCCCAGTTCATGTGCTGTGTCATTGTGAAGGCCTGGCGAGGACAAGGTTTCTAGTAATGGGGGAGGTGAACCCCACAGCTAGTAGCTACATTAAGAAGCCGCTCTCAAAGATGATAGGCCTAATTAAGAGGGCAAAATTAGAGAGCGTCCTCTAGGAAAAAAGGGGATCACAATCCTAATCTAATCTAATCTAATACTACTGTAATATCTTGGGAAATGTGTACATATATGCCAAAAATAATTTTTACCATAAATAGTTTTAAACTAAACGGGCATATAAATAGCGTAAAGACTACGGCCAATTATATGCCCAAGAACCGCTTCTTTCCTACAGATCTCAGCAGAGAATCATTTGACTTCTCAAAGATTTGCATAAATGCTTTCTTAAGATATTATCTAAATCTTGACGTTTTGATGAATAGATAAATCTTTTACTCTCTACAAATGGCGAAAAACATTGCTGATTTACTTGCAGTTTTCTAGCCTATCTTTTGTGTGTTCTCAATGGCGTATCCCCCGACCTCAGATGATCTACTGTAAAGCACTTTGAGGATATTATATACTTAAGAAACTAACCTCTAAATTGGATTTTCCGTAAGCTGTTATGAATCGTGCTGAGGTTTTCCAGAGTTTTTGAGCAAAGTAAAAGAAAGGAAGTATAGTGCTCTATCAGTGGATCTGCCTTAAAAATTTGAAGCTTTATTTTACAGAGCAATCTTCATCAATTGCACCCTTTTATATCTTTGCTCTTCCTTCGTTTATTATAAACCAGAGTACACTTTCTTGGCTTGGACTCAAACCATAAATGCAACACTTTCCAGTGCAGCTAGTTGGTAGAACGTGTTTAAAAATACTTTGAATAATTCAATGTTTTTCTACCGTAAAGCTTCATCACAGCACCTTGTTGGATACATAAATATCCGATGTGCTTGAGCAAAATTATTTAAAAAAGTTAAAATTTTCGCGTAACCTGTTCTGACGTCCGTGCATTATTAGCCGATATCAATCTTCTTGTCCTTCGCCTTTCGTCTAGACTCCAGACAGACAAAATTATAGCAACATCCTGCGTCTAGAGCGAACACATCCATCAAATTTCTTACACGTTTCAAATAATCTACAACAGCTTTGACTCATTTTCACATACTCATATTGACATTAAACTTTAAACTTATAAGTAAGGATACATGTGTAAGTGGACGATTATTCTAGGAATACTAAACAGGAATTTTTTTGCATCTTTATTACGTTCGGTTATATAAGGATATTAAATGTACTCCAAAGACAAGAACAAATGTAAATTATTGAATGCCGACAAAGGACCTATACCCGAGTCCGGCTTATACGAATTATTGTAATTTATTTGCTAGCTCCTTACGTCCCACTAGATTTAGATAGTATATAAGCCTTGTTGTTTGTAAAAGATGTCAGTGTTATTCCACTAGTGATTTGGTGAAGAGCATATCTTCCAAGGTTTACCTTAGCCGAAAACACTAAGTTTAACACTGCTCTTCACTTGTTTCTACTGAAGATGGCAACTTAGTTGCCGAAATACGTAGTTAGATTTGTTATCTAATTTTGTGGTAAGGGATTTTTTCACCTTTCTTTTGGGATTTTTGTTATACTCCAAAGGAATTTTCAGGTTTGTAACTATATAGCTGTATTGAAACTTACATTATTTTGGATTACTAAAGAAATCACCGAGAAAAGTATAGGATAATCTAATTCCAATAGAACTTCTAATTGCAACATATAGAGTCTTCCATTTAATAAAATCGAGTAAAATCGTTTTGAAATTAGCAAAATTAACGACTCTGCGTGCATCCGATTATAAAAACAATTTACTTAAATCCCCATCCAATATCAACCAATTCACACAACAAATCTTACTGCTAAATTGGATAGCGTTTAACATGCAGGTTCTCCCTTCGGAATGTGTGGAAAACCACAAAAGAGATTACTTTCTTAATTAAGAGATAAATGGAGTAGGGTCAGTAGCCTTTCATATCGTTAAATATTTTCCAAAGTGGCACAGTCATCATATTACATTGCCAATATATTAATTTGCAATCTAGCACGAATAACAAAAGACGTACACACTATTGCTGCGATTTTTATAGCGAATGGAGCAGTTTAACAACGTTCAGGCAATATTGTTTGAGTAGAAAATTTACATGTCTAGGGTGTTGAACACATGATTATAAAACCCTTATTAAAAGCCTTTTGTTGAACCAACCATTGCTATTGTTCGTAAACAAGGAACCTAAAAAACAATGCGCTCTAGGCCTTTTGTCCATTCCCAGAACTTTACCAGCAACTGATATCAGACCACTAACACCAGTGGAACGGGTCCTGCATAATAACCTGTCCCTTGCGGAATTTTTTGCAAGTACTGATTTTTAATTTCTAGCGTGCAAATTAATCCGCAGGTATTCATTCATGGATGTATCCTGGCCCAAGCAAAATTATACCAACCGTTAAATGCCTGTACTTACCTCTCAAAACTCTGGAGAAGATAATTGATAGGCACCTAAAGCATTCGGCTCTGGCAAGACTGACTCTACACGAAAACCAATATCCCTATCAGATAGGGAAAATTGTGTGAGCAAAACATTCATGGGCTAGCTCGACGAGCAGAAATTGCCTTCGGCAACAAAGAAATTGCAATAGCTATTTTTCTGGACATCGAGGGCGCTTTTGATTGGAAGTTCTTTCGGTCGATGGAAACGACGCTGCAAAAATGGAAAGTCAAACCAACTGCCCACCCACAGTTGGTTTGACTCCTAAAACTTCAGTGTCTGACCGTCTTCGGCTCTAATATACTTGTATCTAGTAAGGTTAAATACTTAGGTGTTATTTTGGATGCAACCCTGAAGTACAAATCCCACCTGGAACATGTGACGAACAACGCTACGAAAGCCTTTTGGGCTTGTAGAGGAATGCTTGGTAAAACGTTGGGGCTGAAACCTGCAATGATGCACTGGATGTACACGATGAGTGAGTACTGGAAGCATACAGAGTAAAATGTATCAGGTGTAAAGGTTTCTCTACAAAAACCGGAGACCATACCAACTTCAACTACATCGAACAGGCAGGACCACTTTCCATAAAGGCGGACAAGGTTCTGCCCGTCTTCAGCTTCACTGGGAAATATTTGTATAATATTTCTAGTAGCGCGACTGCAAAAACTTACGTCCACAAACCCGGACAGGGTTCCTATGGCGGGTTTGTGGATGCCTCGACGTCTAATGGAGCATCGGAATCTGGAGAGATGGAGAACTGGATAGCGAAGCAAACCAGTTTAGGGGAATCAACCTCCATTTTCCAGGCTGAAGTAATAGCAATCGAGGTCTACGCATAGAGCATTTTAAACTGCGCGCATGAGTATAGATCCGTCGATTTTTTTTCTGACAGCTTACTTGCCCTCAGGGCACTGCAGGCTGTCAAAATCGTTTCCAAAGTGTTACTGAGGTGTTATAGGAAGCTCGATAAATTGACGGAACATCACACATTACCTTGAGATGGGTTGCAAGCCACGCTGGATTCAGAGGCAACAAAATTGCTGACAAACTAGCTAGAGACGTCAGTGAACGACCGTTCACAGATAAAGAACCGATGTATTGGAGTTCTTATGGCAGCATCCAAGCCTTTGTCAGATCTGAACTCGCTAGCAGTCACCGCCCCCACTGGAATGGACTTTCTGGCGCGAGACTGGCGCAGTCTTATGAGGAGAAACAGACTAAGACTACTTACGGGAGCCTTAACTGGACACTGCGCACTGAACAAACACTTGCACCACATGGGGCCAATGGACTCTCCCGTTTGCAGAAACTGTGGGAGAGCGAAAGAAGCTCGTACTCAGGCGATTTATAGTTTGCGACATGTTCTTGTAAGCTTTATAGCATAATTTTATAGAATACATATTTTGTTTTTTACTAAAAATTAATGTAGCTAAATATTTTAAATTTTAATTAAATTTTATAAAATAAACAACTGTTTTATTTTACTAAATACCACTCAGAGTCATCTATTGTACTCTCATTAACTCCAAAGATATGCCAGATCTCAAATGATAGTACTTAGTAATATTCTAGTAATAAATTGAATAAAAGAAACAAGTATATAGTGAAATTTATTTATTACAAATCTGCTCGAATTAGATAACAAAGAAATTAATCTTCTAAAGGTTCCCTCCGGGTAAGTAAGTTCTTTACTATCTTAGATACACAATAATAAGATTTCCATAGTCTTAATCCAAACTAAAGACTCCTATTTCTCGATTTTAAAATCATAAATACAATTCAAATCTCTCGCTAAATTCCCGTCATAGACCATGTGTAACTAAATCAAATGCCAACTTAAATATGCTCGTTTAGTTAACCGTGGGTTAACTAATCAAATACAACCTCACATACCAAAATTACTAGATTTATAATTATCATTCAAACAATTATAACCTTAAATTTCCTTATACACTTATGCGGCGATTACACTGGTCAACAGTGAAATTGCTTCTTAGGTGAAAGTACCCAATCCTGAATGAATTCAACGTGCTGAACACGAATATCACATTGAAAAAAGTTGATTGGCTCACGTTCCAGAGATATTGACGTTTTGTCCATTGTATAGATGCTATTGCATAATGTAATGCAATTTAGAAAATTACAAGTGTCTGGTTGAGGATATGTTGGCTTTGTTTTATGAATTCCGCTGCAATATGTCCTTAAAGATCCACTTTCTTGATTCCCACTTAGATTTCTTTCCTGATAACTGCGGGCAGGTCAGCGATGAGCACGGCGAACGCTTTCATCAGGACATTGCCACCATGGAGCAACGGTACCAAGGCAAATGGTCTACGTCAATGCTAGCTGACTATTGTTGGACAATCAGTAGAGATGCTCCACAAGTCCACTACAAACGGCAGGCCAAAAGAAGTCGAAAGCCAGAAGCAGACTAATGTTTTCTTACCATGTATTATAATATTGACATAAGTACACTTTTTCTGAAATATGCGTACATATTACAGAAAACCCGTAGCCAATTCAGCTTTTTCTTAGTCATTTTCGTGTTCAGCACATTGAATTCATTAAGAAATGACTATTTCAGCTTGGAAGCATGAACTTTTCGAAAATTTGTTGTCCAGTGTTACAGGTTCAAAATATGATAAAATCGCTTACTTCAGGTACGAAAACTGCTCTAGTATAATCCAGATAATAATTCCATATTCAAAACAATCATTTCAGCTTCCAAATGGTGTTCCAACGATCTCACATCAAACTGTCTCAAATGTTGTTCTTCAGAACCCCAGGATTAGTCGAAAGGCCATCCCAAATCTCGAAATAACTGGATACCCATCATCTTAGCACCATACATGTAATACTCTCATTCTTGTAAGTAAATTTGAAAACTTTATGGACTTAAATTGTGATAGATATTACAAAATTCTAGAAAAATATACGAAAAGCAACCACACTCAGGAAAAACCAAAAAAGAAGTCCCTCACATTTGTTTTCAACAAACTCAATATCTCCAGAGCGAAAGTCTCCCGGCAACTATTCGGGAAATCGTTTCCAACGATACGACAGCATAAAAATTCCTCGTCAAGCATTCATAGAAAGACATACACTTGCCCTAAAATACATGGTTACAAGCGTTAATTGAATTAGATACGAAATAAGTAAGTTTTTAGTTTAAATTATTACATACTGCTGTGTACTGAATGTACCAACAAAAAAGTAAAATGAAATTTAAAAATGAAAAATTAAATTAGCTAGCTCAAATAATCAAAATTTTTACAATGCGCAAAAGAACAATTAAACTCAGGGTTACAATCATGAAAAGTAAAATGTGGGTGAAAGAAATCTGACTCTCTTTTATACTCAAAAAAAATTTTTAAAAGGTTTAATTAAAAATAAAAGAACAGTATTTTGAATGACATAAAAATTCAATAATTTTATTATTTAAAAAAAAAAAAAGAAAAAAAATTAATTACAAACTTTGCAGAAAAAAAAAACCGTGGACAAAAAGGTCCTGGTCTAAATCAAAACTGGGTTTGACTTTAAATTACAAAAGGGCAATTCAAAATCCTTTTACAAAGCAACAGAAAACAAAAAGTTCAGGAAGATAATAATGTTTTTTTTTTCAATTCAATCCACGTGGTCTCAATATTAAAACAACTAAATTAAACGTGGAAAATTCAAGTAAATTATATAAATGAAAAATAAAAGCAAGCACAATGCTTTTATTCACCCAACCCGAGGTGATTAATAAATAATTACAAATTAGAAAAATTAACAACGAACTAAAAAATTAACTCTTTAAACTTAAAATATCTTCCTGCACGTAAAAATAATAACAGATCTTATATCTAAATTGTGTACACAAAAATACAATATCAATTATTATTAAATGAGTTCCGTGATGAACGAAATAAAATCAGAAACGTGAATTCAAAACTTGAAATCAATAATCACAAAATATCAGCAATGAAATACAATTTTATATAACTACTTACACGTGTCTATCAGGGAACGCAAATCACAAGGTTAAACAATCGTATAAGTATAAAAATCTCAGATGCGCGCGATGCAACGTACACAGACCTGTCCGCAAACGGACGAACTCGCAAAACAAAACAATATATATACAATACCACTGAACGCAAAATGTACACCTGACTGAAATTAATATAAACAACTGAACAATAAAATAAACAAATTAAACAATCCAAAACATTAACTCCCTTATTTGAAAATAAAACAATTTGAAATTTCTCGCAACATTGACAAACGCTTAACGGAATGAACAAAAAAAAACTGAATTGACAAAAACCCGGGTGCCAGACCACAGCAATACGTTGACAAACAATAAATAAATACATAAAAATACATTTACATAAACAATTTCATGGTCGATATTATGATTCTGTGGGTTTTGTATAGCTTAACTCCCAAATATAACATAGCAATATATATATTTAAATATAATATCATATTTATTTATTTTCTGTTGCAACCATTACAATCATTAATCACTTATTTATCCAGTTCTATTTCCATTATATTGAGTTGTCACATAATAATTTAATAATTTGGTAGATACTGCTATTAGTGCTTAATAAGTGTGCGTTAAACTTGAAACAAGCTCTATAGTCGTAAAGATATAAATTACATTTTCGATGCATACTTTAAATAGATTTTAAATTGGGCCTATCGATTGTAATCGAAATTTGCTTCCGAAGCTACCACGAGAACCATTGATAAATAATTCAGGCGTCATGGCGTGAATCCCGATAAACTAATTTTATAGATTAAGGGTAGTCGAGGTTGCGTTATCGCTACTCGGACAAGTTTCGCAGTAAATTTCAACTCTTTCGCCTAGCTTTCAGCTTTTTCCTGTCCGCAGATACGAAAGTTCCTGAATGCTTGGGCTATTAAACAAGAACGTGCTTGAAGTGAGTGCATATAATAACACTGCGCAATATGCACTTCTCTTTCTCTTTTAAGTGGCACAGTGCATTTCCGCATGATGCATATATGATAAGCTTAACTTCATTTAGAAGTTTACTCTCTATTCCTTTTTGTTAATCTTGAATATTTAGCTAAGAATATGCTTAACACCTGGCTCTTCTAAGTAAAGTGTTTCAACACGGAAAACTTGCATATACATTTAGCTTTTTAAATAAAAAAAAAATTAAATTCGTGTAAAAATTGATCAGAAACAATTTTATTTTAAGCAGAATTTGTGGTACCATTCATATATCTAAATTTCCTATTACAAAACAGTGAAATCATCCAATTCGTATATCGGTTCAAAACCAGTTTTACCCAATAAATTGGAAATGCAAGTCCAGATCGATAAATAATTATCAGATAGCGAAATAGCTCTAGTGAAAGATATTTAATAGCTTCGGAAACGGATTCAACTGAATACAATTTTCATTGAAAATACAGTAAAATCAAAGCTTTTCTTTTTCACTCAGTAATCGACATGGGAAAAGCATTAAAACAGACTGATGGAAGAAATTAAGTGCATAAATGAATAATGAAAATGATAAAAGTTATTTCTATTTGAACTGTTTCCGTTCAATAAAACAAAGACAAATCATTGACCATCTATATAATTGAAATTAGTTGTTATTGAAAGGTGACCATTGTCAATTTACTAAACAGCTACTTGCAAATAGCAGAAGTAGCAGTTAAGTCAAGCATCATGTTGGATCTGTCAGCGTTAATACTCATTTATTGTTTCAAAATTAGGCAGAATACCAGGTATGAATTACAATGAAAAGCTAACAGTAAGTGTTGCTTCCTATCAGAGTTAGTAATTGCTTGATATAAATACGTGACCTATAACAATTGAATAGTGAACTTGTTAATTATACGAAAAATTAAAATTTAAACGGTAAAAAAATTAACAAGGATTTACTAAATTTGTTATCATACCAAAAAAATTGTCCGGTTAATTGAAATATCAGCACTTATAACGAAATTCTGTAAAACTTATTTATTATATTACATCACCGAGAAATGCTGATATTAATAATATTAACAAAGAAGTGAAATATATCCTATTATTTATAGTGGTAATTCAATTTTGCTGTGAGAATAGAAAATATAAAAGAAATATCGTGAATATTAGATTTGATATATCGTCATATTCTATAGTCTGAAAATTGTTTGTTCTATTTTTATAGATATGGTAGAATTTGATAATAATTATTAATTGGCATGTAACATAAACCATTATAATTGCTCCTACATTGACGCACTTTCTGATTTACTCGCTGTTTAGCAACCGTAGTTGCTATAGCGATGATAGGCGGTGAGTGTTTAGGTATCCATACACTTCCCAGCTTTTATGTGTACCGTTCTAGCATCTGCACCTGTTTCCGGCGCAGACGTTCCATTCAGGTTAATGATTAATGAATAATTTATAAAATGTCCTCGTCGAACAAAATAAAAAGAAAGGGACTCAAGATGGGACCTTGCATCCTCCCAGAGAAGATCTCCAAGTCAATGCATAATAATAATAATAATAATTTATTGTCCTCCAACAGATTTCCCCATTTCTCCAGTTAGTTTTTAGTTAGCTATTGTAAGTATTTTAGAAAGAGGAGTAAAATTGATGTCGCAGAGGGGTGATATTGAATTGAACGCGCGTGACATAGACACAATCGAAGAATTCAAAGCGGTGTTAAGGCGAACGTAGGGAATGTAGAATGTCAAGGTTTGACGGGAGGAAGGCCGGGGTATGAGAAATTGAAATTGTGATAATAGATTTGGTGAATCAATCGTAGCATGGACCAAATTGTGAATAAATTTTATTAAAAGCAGCTGGCGTCTTACTTCCAATGACTCGATGTCAACACACGTCAACACAACACCTATAATTAAATCATTTTCTATGGAAACCAGTCTACCATTACGCCAGAGTTGCCGCATAGTTGAAATATATGTATTAGAATGCTGTAATCAACAAAGTCGGATAGACACGGTAGGTCCCAAAAGATTCTAGCAAAGTATTCGTCTAAAAGGCGAATACAAGACAAAGGGGAGGTGGCAGCAGATTCACGTCCCACACCCTTAGCGCATTACAAACACAATGAACAAAATGCAAATTATATTTTTTTAACAGTTCATCCAAAATAAACTTTACACAAAAATAAAAATTAGAACTTCAATTACATCCTCTATGCGCCACAACAAGGGTAAAGAGACACGAATCTCTAATGATTTTCGACAAAATCTTGGAATATATCATCTCACATAGCGAGCCAACTGACTCCTAAAACGTGATCATATCGCTCACTTTGAACTTTCTATTATCGAATCCATAAAATCCTCATCTATTCCTCCTGAATTGTACCAATCCTTGTTACCTAGTGATTCCATCTCGCCTAACCTATACGGCCAACCTAAAATCCACAAACAATCCTTCACGCCCTATAGCTAGTACCACTAACAGTCCTATCTACAAACCCTCCAAATGCTTCTTTAAGATCCTAAAACCCTACACTGGCAACAGTGATTCCTCTATCCATAACCCCAAACATTCGATATCCTTATTTACCAAAGCTCCTATATCTGATACCGTCCAGTTAACCCATTTATGCCCGAAACTATTTTTTTTTTCTGAAATCGATGATACTGATATATATTGATATGGGGGCGAAACTAAGCATGTTAGAAAAGTTTAAACTGATTTTCCATATTTTTTTTAGGAAATATGATGTGAGTCATTTTCGACCCGCTGGGCAAATGGGATATCAAAATTAGGTTGAATTATATTTTTTTATATTTGCAAAACATTATAAAATATATTTCTATAAACAATACAAACACATAAACATTCATAATTCTAAATAGTATACAATTTTTACTTGTGGTAATTCAAAAAACACTTGTCATGCAGCGCTACACCACATCTATTACAAGCCTTTGTTGTTTTACTTTTACAACTTGCACACCTGCGTCGATTTTGACTGATTATTATTAAATGTTGACCTTCTTGACGAGATGCTGGACTTATAAAGCTAGATGAGGGACCGGTTGATAATGGACGTCGTCCGTATTTCTGCAGTATAGATATCACAGCCGCTCTTCGAAATTCTAAGTTATCCATTGTTTTTCCAAACTTCCGCGAAAGAATCCAGGCGTTGTTCATGCAAACATCAAATATCCAAAACATAATCGGTATATACCATTTCTTACCCCGAAACCCTATTCTATAATTAGAAACATTGTTGTCCATGAGATCAACACCTCCCATAAATTTATTATAGCAACTCACTACGTTTGGTTGCGGAATTTCAATCTTTGCCTTATCTTTTGCAGAGTATCGTGCAGCTTGTCGGACTGGTGTTACTCCGTATTCATTAGACAAAAGTGTGACAACATTGTTGTCATTCCACTTCACACACACGATATTATTTTCTGCATCAATAGCGCTGGTATACGCTCCTCTTTCTTTCTTCTTCATGAGAGAATTACTGTCTATAGGACATTTGTCTGTGCGGTTTTCACGCACTGTGCCTGTTGCACCAAAACCTAAGTCACCAAGCTTGTGGATAAGCGAAGCACTCGTAAAAAAATTGTCAAAAAACAAGGAAAATTCTATATCTGTGAAGTTATCATTCAATAAATTTGCGAAATTCATAACGACAGATTCGCCTAAGCCCATTTTCAGAGTTTCATTTGCCTGTCTATTTCGACCTTGATAGATATCAAAGTTCACACAATAACCAGATGGAAGTGCAAGAACCCATGCTTTGTAGCCAAAACGAATTGGTTTTCCTCTTATGAATTGCTTGCAGCCATTTCTGCCAAAATAAGGAATCATTGATTCATCTATTGACATAAATGAATTTATAGGTGTAAATCTTATAAATGCATCATTTATTTTGTTCATCAAAGGACGCAGTTTTGCCATCTTGTCACCTTGAAGTAAATTGTTATTATCTGCTGCATGGATGAAGCGAAATATTTCTTCAAACCTATTCCTCCTGATAGAATTATATACTAAAGTATTTCTTACGTCTTCGCATACTTCCCAAAACATACGCCGTCTAGGAACAGGGACGTAGCCACTCAAATATAATATAGCAATGAAGACAAGCATCTCGTCATTTCCAAGTTCAAACCTACAATTTTTCATGGCAGCATATTGAACGGTATTTTTTACTAGGTGTTCCAGAATATCATGATTTAAAAAGAGTTTTAGAAACTCCAGGGGATCGCTTTCACTAGAGAGTGGAATTATAGGAATCTTAGTAGTCCCAATTTGTTGCGTTTTTCCCTTTTGTAAATCTCCAATTATCCAGTTTCGTTTTTTTTGGATTTTCTTCTGTTTGGTTTCAACTTGATTATCATGCCTTTCCTTTTCTGTCAGATTATTATCGTGGTCAGAATCATTTCTGTCTGCGTCGAGATTTGTTTCTGCCCTACAGTTCAGCTGTTTTGAATTCAAACGATTAGGGTCATTACAGCTTTCATCTCCAGAGTCCTCGTCACTTTGCCAGTCATTATCGTCAGGGGGAGTGATGTATATAGTACTTGGAATCTCGTCATTTTCCTGAAGCCTCTCAATTTCATCCAACAGCTCTGCTGTTGTCAAAGGTTTTTTCCTAATAAAGAAAACAAAAGTAGTGTCATATGCCCAGCGGGTCGGTACCGACCCATTCAAATTTAGACGGTTATGTAGCACCAAATACTGCATATATCGTAATTTTTGTTAAAACAATATAAATAGTAATGTTATAAAAATAGCTACTACAAATACACAGTATCCAGTATTAGTTTTACAAACTTACCAATAATTTAGTTGATCCATGTCAGGCTTACTATAACCTCACATGCAAACTTCAAAGATAAACACATGCGCACTGCACTTTAACTGATTTAACGGAAATCGAGTTCAGACTTGTGCTTCTAATAAACGATATTCAGTATAGGCAACACTCTCAACGTATGTATCTCGTCAATTACATACATTGAAGGTACGGGGTCGTTAGTGACCCGTTGGGCATAAATGGGTTAATCCGTGAGATCCTATGTTCCAACCTCAAACATGAAGACTTAGCAGTTTGCCTCACCTCTACTTATTTCTAATTCCACGCGGCTGTTACTATGAACAAGTTTCAGGTGCATAGGTTTTCCTCTTTCTTCTGTTCTAGCCAATATTTTTATGGAGGCATTTGAACAACAAATCTTAATCTCCTATTTCCAGAAACCAAAATGCTGGTTTAGAGACGTAGATGATACCTTCGTAATCTGGCCACATGCACGTGATTCCTTAGATACCTTCCTTACATTCTTAATTCCCAACACAGTTCCATTAGATTCACCATGGAAATCGAATCGGAAGGTACTCTTCCTTTCCTAGATGTCTTAGTGAATCGTGAATCAAAAAATTCCCATTTCCAAGAATTGAACGCTGAATAACACGTTTTACCGCAGAAAACGAATAGACATACCTATATATAAACATGTTCCCAAAATTTCATAGCTTTTGGAATTTCTGCAATTTTGTTTGCATTGCACGGAATAGAACTTGATCTATTTTCATTGCATGCAACACGCAATTCTGGTAAAGACGAATGATTTTATGGTTGCCAATCTACGTTAAGCATTACAAGTATTTGTGTGGCTGTAGTTGGTGAACCTTGTTGTCAAAAATAATTGCACTATATTGCATATAGAGCTTCTAACTGTATAGCGGTATCAAACGTGTGCAATTTTTATTGTAGCAATTGTTATTACAGCAATTTTTATTGCACACAAGAAAAATTGCGAATTTTAAAGCAGCCTTAATAAATGAATTATTGTTATTATTATATTACTGACAGGATCTGTTAGTATTGTATTTATAATGAACAGTAGACGTTTTAAGTACATATGGATAAACATCAGTTTTGAAAGATAAATTAAGTAAAAATCTGGAGCCGGCGGTTTAGCTGCATAAAAAGCAATTTGTTTTATTAAGCTACTACACAGGGAAAACTGTATAATGTAATCTAGATTATAGAAAATATATGGTTATAAAAAAAAGTACATAGTAATCGAGTTAATTACCTACATACATTATATAAATATATTACGATCTGTTTAATACCAGCAATTAAAAATATTGGCCTTAAACCGTACTATAGCGAAGTGCTAGGGAGTAGAAATTCCATGCCACCTATAATTGGAATTGCCGCATAAATGCTACAGAAATTGTCGTAAAGATGACGCTACTGCATATTTCATAACCGTTGCAATCCTTATTCTAAGTAAATTATGTTCAGTAAACACGGCTACGTAATATTTATCTAAGTACCGTAAAAAATATAATGTGGTTGCCAATCGCTCGCTCACAGAACGGGATGTTTTGACAGCGGTACACCACACTACAACGGCTGGTATGATCTCCGCAAACATATTCAATGCGAGACCAATCCGTGAGCAGTCACAGTGATAAAACCCGCGATTAGCCCACATAATTATATACATATATCGTCTTTTTTATATATTTCAGATTAATATGGGCTAATAAAGATATAGCAAAAAGAATGTTAGTTTCGTATTATCCAATCTAATAACAAGTGATATAAAAATAAATACTGGATATTAACTTTAATGATATCTGTAAACAAATGTATTAATTTCAAATAACTCTTTTTTATACAGAGTAATCTAAGACAGCAATCAATAATATTATACATTATAGTGACTTGTATTACCAAATTTGTATTATATTCCTATAATGTTGGGTAATAAATTTTGTTGCTGCCACTATACGAAACAAAAAGCATATTACCCGGTATTATATTTTTAATACTCAGTATTATATAGTTTTCTCTCACTTCGTTTATGAAATATTGCCAACATGTGATTCAACCATAGCTTTTTTTTATAAAACCACAACGAAAACTACTTTATCCCACTGCAAAAAAAAAGTTCATAGCCTAGATTGCATTTGACCCATCATTCCGACGAACACTTCACGATTAACAGTTAATCGGACCGGCTTAAGCGACCATTAGCTGTTAATCGCGGTGGAAAACTCCGTTTACAACTTTCCTTCCGAAAGCCTTTCACATTTTCCGAACGTTGAATGACAAAGAACCGCATTTCCACTAGGTTTCTTCTTTGTTTATTATTCTTTCGGGTTCAGCTTGCTTGTGCGTATCGGAAAATGGCCGGATGATTAACGGACAGCCCGTCCGCCTTTGAAATGAACAAAGTATCCCGCTTACGAGGCTGCCCTATAATGAGCTAACGAGCGAGGATTAAGTAAACGTCGGTTGAAAAGTTTTGAACTGCCGTTTTAATATTAACTGGAACTCTGGGAGTTGATAGAAGATTGTTTGTGGAAAGGTGCGCGTTAGAAGGAACAAATTTTATATTGAAAAATAACTTTGTTTACAGCTTTCTTTATATAGAACTTATCTATATAAAGAAAGAATTTATTGACAGCCTATACAAGATGTCTAAAGTTAAGTGTTTACCATTGCTAATTGCGTGATTATTGAAGCTACGAAATTATTCAAATTAGCGAACTATTTATACTTTTTGTGTTGATTAAGATAGTGAAAGCACAGTAGCTTGTTTCTGAGATATTCACAAAAACAACATATTGCAATATAATAGAAATAAAAAGACTCCTGAATAAGTTTAAAAAGTTAAAGGAATCTATTTCACTTATTTAAGTTGGTCACGATGCAAGTTTACGATTAAAAGAATACAAGAATCTAGTGGTAACGAACTCTTACCGCCAAAAACTTGTGCTTGTCCACATATCTGTGATGAATTGTGAAAGTGAATGGGTATTATCAAGAAAACCACAAACATTCAGGTAAAATTGTTGGTTATTAGGGCTTGTGGAATTAAAAATACAATTTCCAATAACGCAGTTTTATTAACACGATCTTACTACTAAGAACATCGACGAATAACTAACTAAAAACTAACACTGTTAGGTAAACCGTACGGGCAGGTATATTGGAGAGCGCGTGAGTCATAAGCTCGAACAAATAAAATGCACTATCCTACGATGAAATCATCATCGATAGGGTTCTTACAAAGAAGTTGATTTGTTTTTTTTTTGTGTTACTATTTCCAATAAAAATAAACAGATTATATTAAAAAAATAAGTAAATAAACGACAATAATGCATTAAGCGTGTTCGTAATTCGATTCAAATTAGAGAAGCCATAAAATTAACTTCTTTGACAGTCAATAATCCTCTTAACCTATAATCATTTTTCTGGAGCTCTGTTTCAAATCTAAAATATAAATTCTGAATACATTAATCTGTGGAATCGGCCAGATCCGATGAGTTAATTTAACATAACATGAAATTCTACTACAAATATGGCTACACACGGAATGATGTCTTACGTTTCGATAGGCAAAAATACCTTATGTTTGAAAGTATCTCTCCACTCAAACTGTGTTTTTCACGTTTTAATTCACAGGTGAGCTTGAATAGTCTTGTATTTGAATAAAATTGAACTTCTTATGTGTTGGAGTCGGTCTGAAATCAAATTATGGATCGGTGAGACTTTCTGTGTGAATATCTGCTTTACTGGATACTATTAATTCTTCCAGATTTGTATTATTTTGGGTAAAATTGATTTTGGAAACAACACGTTCATTTTCAGGTGAGATACCTTTTCTAAATTGATTAATTTGTAGGTAGCAGGCATTTCCTGGATTCAAGGGATATTTTAGGACGCCCTAGAAAAGCGAGAACTCCACAACTTGAAGATGAGGTTCTTCAAATTATTAAAGAATATCAAGAAACGAGTACCAGCAAAATTGCTCAACAAGTAAATATTAGTCATAAAACTGTTTGGAATATTCTAAAAGAATATTTATTGCACCCATATCATACTCAAAGTATTCAAGATTTACTAGCTAATAACTATCCGCTCGGTATGCAGTATTGCCAAATACTGTTGCAGCACGATTCCAATAAATTTTTTCGTTCAGAGTTTGGATTAGTATTATCGACAATTATGTAATAGGACCGTCTTTCTTCCTCAAAGATTGAACGGTGATACCTTCATTTCCAGAAAATGAGATTCCTGTTCTTTTGCAAGATGTATCTCTCTTAATTAGAAGGTGTATATGGTACATTCACGACAGTGCACCTGCACTGTTTATTGAAACCGTTAGATAGGATGAGGATCTCCACGCCAATGGGCCCCAAGATCATTTGATCACAATCCTTTGGATTTTTGTGTGTGGGGATATTTAAAATCACGCATTTATACAACCCGGATCTTAAATTTAAAAGATCTTCAAAATCGCATCATAGGAGGCTGTAATGTTATTCGCAACACTCATGGCTTTTTCGAATGGATTCGGCAATCCACTAGACGTCGATCGGAGGCTTGTATTTAGCTGCAGGTACACATTTTCAACATCTGCTCTGAAATGTACTTGTTTTATTTGTCACAATGTTATTGTTTCTATTAAAATAATAAAACTATTGAGCACCTTGTATCTTATTAACGACAAAATTAATCATACATGTGTATAGAAACGTTTCGTCTTAAAATTGAATGACGAACTGTCCACAACAATATTTCAGATTACTTTCGAGACATCTTGTATATGTATTATATAAACATTAAAATAAAGGAAGAGCCAAATTCATGATAATGTAGGTAATGAACTTTTTTAGTCAATAGTGTGATGCACATATTATATTGGTATTATACAGGGAATTAGCTGGAAAAATTAGCATTAATAATAACTTTTTATATCCAATATTATACCTTTACTATAACCTAGATTACGTTAAATAGTTATCTCTTTTATCCCACAATCATAATAGAGGGATACAAAATTTTTGAGCAGGTTAGTTTACCATAATTTTAATCTTTGAAATTGTGAAGACTCTTAGGCCCATGTTTGTTACCCTATAGCCTTCCTTGTTCATAACTCATAAATAGACTGAATGTAATTGATTATTGTGTAAATACAAGGCTGTATATGAAAATTGCTTACCACTGTTATGCCTCTAAACAGATAAAGATCATCCATCAACAGTGGTTACTAAAAGTCCAAAAAATTGATCCAAAACAACATCTAAATTAGTATGTATGCAATTAGAAGTTAATATGTTGTATTACAACTACGAGCGTAATCTCATTGAAGCTACTAAGATTTGCTGTGCTTCAAGCTAGCAAGTGAAATCGTCTTTTAACCCGCATATTAATCACCTCATATCCACAACTTCCAAGAAACTAGGTTTAATTTTGCGTGTATCTAGATATTTCACTAATGTTGACACCTTGAAATCTCTGTATTACGCCTTCATTATTAGTTCCCTTGAATATGCTTCTGTAGTGTGGTGGCCTTATTACATCTGTCATCAATTATCCTTGGAGCGCTTACAGCGTCGTTTTTTGAAGTTTCTATCATTTAGGATAGATTCTGTTTATCCGCCCCGAGGTGTTGATTACCAATATTTGCTAGACCGACATAATGTTCAATCTTTGTCCACTCGCAGAGAGCTTCAGAGTAGTAGATTTATGTGGAAGTTACTTAATAGTGTGATCGACTGCCCTCAACTTCTTGGTGGTGTAAATTTTCATGTGCCTCGCTGCTCAGCTCGTTTTCCAACTACGTTCTCCGTTCCTGTTCCGAAAACTAATTTACTTCGGCAATCACCACTCTACAGGATGTGTCAAAACGCGGATAATTGTTATTTTGACATTTTTTTCCAGCCCATTTAATTACTTTTTTATGTTTCCTTTATAATTAGTTGTAATGAATTTTGTTTTTAGTTTATTTTTGTATATCTATATTCAATTTATTTTATTTTTTGTATACTTACAATTTATGTTTGTATAAACATATATATATATACATGCATGCGTGAAAATATTTTATAATTTTGTCCTGTAATTGGTTTGTACTGTTGGACAATAAAAACCTATTATTATTATTATTATTATTATTATTATTATTAAACCCGCACCATACTTGACATCAAACTTATACTATTTTGTACTAAAATGTTATGAAATATGCAGTATAATTGGCATGTGAAAATTAAACCGTCTTTCATCAAATCTATCGCTTCTTAAAACCGTAATCATTCATTTTGAAATTATAAAACCAATGTCAATGTGATTCTATCATAATATTTAATAATGTCCACATTCACTTCACGATTTATCGACACAAACACGTAATATATACATATGTACCTATATTTTCCAAACAAAACGAACGAATAACATGAATGGAACTGACTCACGTCGACAAGAATATCTTTACGTGTACACTAGCGTGACAGCACAATGTGATAGAATTCCGTAAACAACAAATATAAGTAGTTATTTTATGTATGCCATAATTAACAACCGACCGATAGCCGTTATCTTCTCATATATTAGTAAACAGAATATATATACGGTGTTGCGTCTCTATCTGTAATTAAATTAAAGCCGGCATTCCCGATAGGAATGAATAAGTGAATGTTTATTCATGAATTAATTGTGCTTGAATGCTTTGCCTATCGACAACTGCTATTTTAAATGCCAGGCTAATCAGTAGCTGTGTTACTGGGAATCTCAACAGTTTACATAGTAGTTGCAGTTGCTTGAATGTAGGCCACGTTTTATCAGTAACCATAAATACTTCCATTATATCAAAATAGTTAGTGTAGTACATAAATAATGCAACAATGACGTTTGTGTAGAAGGCATGTTTTACACAATGTTATTATTGAGATGAAATGGGCTCAAAAATCTGGTAAAAAGAGATTTATTTACCAACACTAAGGCATAGGCATATATTGCTATATTCATCGCTTTATAGTGCCCGTACAAACAAATTTTTATTTTATTTCAGATATAATGGGTATTTTCTTAGGTCCGATGGAACTTACGAAAGGGTTAACTGTCAAACGAACTGTCATACTGCGCTCACTTTTTGACATTTATGATCAGTATACCACGGCTGTTTACCTTGTATTGTATCTTGTAGGCACGGTTTAGTACTTGCTGACTAACGCTTCGGCGCTAGTATCGATTTTTTAACCAATAAGATTGAAATATGATGACGCGTCGTCAACGACAACAAAAAATGTTTTTTTTTTGAAAATTTTATACACATCCGTCACTTTGAAATTTGTGCTTTTTCAATCGTTTGAAATTGTTATCTCTTTGTGATTTGTGAGTGAAAAGGCTGTAATAATTGTGAATATCCGTATTTGCAATAATGGGTGGCTTAAAAAATTGCTGCGCGTAAGGATGTTTTGCTACAAAAAGTCTTCGAAGGAGATTCCCAATTTACGATGAAGCGGTGAGAATTGTTGATAATAATTACAAATAAAACAGGTGCGAAGAAAGACGGAGTTTGTAGAAAATATCAGCTTATATAAAGTAGCAAGATCTTTCCAAGAACTCGAAGCGTGGCTGAAAAAAATGTATAAAAGGCTAGAAGAAGGCTAGAAGGAGTTTATGAAGACCAAGCCGTATGAAGCGTTAGAAAACATGAGCAAATTCGTATCAAATTTGATCCCTTGTCAATTACGGAATGTACACCATACAAAATGTGACAGGTGATTTACAAATTTCATTAAATTACAATGATTACTATTTATTATTAAGTATGATAATTATTCCTTATTATTACTTATACATATATTTAGTTAAGTAGTATTAAGTAAGCGATTTTTTCAATTTGTGGTTATTTATGTATTGGAAATAGTTCTTGCTGACTAACGCTACGCGCCACCAGTCTTAAAAGGTTTGAAACTTTGCTCGTGCCGCGTGAAATTACATGGGAGGTACACATTTATACGTACCTATATATATTTATTATCTATGCAGTATACTCTGGCAAATCGTCATGAATAGATTGGCACTTGAACAACGCTACCAAATTATCCAGATTTACTTTGAAAATCAGTCATCAATTCGCGCAACTTATAGACGACTTCGTGATTTTTATGGCGCACATTATCATCCATCTGGGCAAGCCATCCGTCGAACTGTGGATAGATTTCATACCCATTTCATACCACATACTCTCTAAATGATGCAATAACACGAACACGTCGAAGGAATGTGCGTACTGAAGAGAATGTAAACGAAAGTGTGGAAGAAGATCCAAATTTATCGATTCGTCGTCGGTCACAGGCATTGGGGCTCTGTCCGTACATTACGTGGAAAATCTTGCCCAAAGATCATGGCTCACACCCGTTTAAGATCCAGCTAGTGCAGGAATTAAAACCACGAGACCATCACATGCGTCGTTCTTTCGCCGATTGGGCTCTAGACCAGTTGGAAACTCCATTACATCCAGAAAAATGCACCGTTTGAGGCGGCTTACACGCTGGTGGCGTCATTGGACCTTATTTCTTCAAAAATGCAGCCGGTGCTCGCGTTACGGTCAATGGAGATCGTTACCGCACCATGATCTATGATTTTTTGTTTGAAAATATGGATGATATTGATCCAAGCGAGATAAGCTTTAAACAGGATGGCGCTACGTGCCATACGGCGACCGCAACCATCGACTTATTGAAAACAAAATTTGGCGATAAGGTTATTTCGAGAAATGGACCTGTCATTTACCTCCAAGATCGTGCGATGTAACACTTCTCGATTATTTCCTGTGGGGCCACGTGAAGTCACTAGTTTATGCTGATAAACCAGCAACAATTGACGCCTTGGAGGTCAACATTGTTCGTGTTATTCGTGGCATACGGCCAACAATGCTCGAAAAAGTGGCCCAAAATTGGACGTCCAGAATGCGCTCCGTCAAGATGGCAAGTGGTGGCCATATGCCCGAAATCATTTTCAAATGTTAATGCCATGTATTGATCTATCGACTAAAAAAATTGCTTTGATTAAAATTTAAGTTTTTGTGGTATTTTTCTACAATTTAGAGTTCTACCGGGCTTAAAAAAAAGACACCCGTTACATAGGTAAATTTACCGTAATAAAATGTTATATAAGATGGATCTTTATTTCCAATAATAAATGACTTTATATAAATTAAATGCATCTTAATACCCTGGAGTCACCTTTTTTTTCCTTATTAAATTAACATCAGTTTGTAACGGCCCACAGTTTCTTCCAGGGATATGTCAGCCCTTCAAAGAAAAGATGATATATCTGATATTAGTGACGGTTGGACGAAGGCAACTCCACTCGACTTCTAAATACAGGCAAGATTGAGTCGCATCAGATAGTCCAATCCTTTGGAGACTAACTAAGTGGGACATGGACGGGGGAAGGGCAAGAAGCAGATCGACAATGAGATGAAGAAACGAAGTAGAAGAGGAGATGAGAGCCAAACTTTGATGGACGACAATGATGCAGAATCACAAGATATAGAGAGAAATAGGGATAAAAGCTCGAAAGACCGCCTGAATGGATTACGTTAGTAAAACTGTGTGCGCTTTTGTAGCTATTTGATAAAATCAATTTCTACAAACACAAGTCGTTTTAAATTAATTAACAGATATCGGTGCCTAGGAGTATGAAGGTGTATGCCACAACCCGAACCGCCCCTAGCAGCAAACACAAGTGCAAAATACAAATGTATGCCAGCGATTTTGATTTCAACGTACACATGAGCTCTAGAAACTGATATTTCGCAATTCTTTCGCATGTTGCAGATAACTAATTAATATCTGGGACCTATCACAAATAGTTTAGAACTATAAGGTAAACTTTCAGTTCAGCATTTTCCAATTGAATTAATACCTACCAGACTTTTACTAAAGTTTAATCGGGTAATCGCCTGTGTAAACCGCTCTACGTTCTTTAAGTTTACAGAAGATATACCTACCCAATCAATTATTGTTTATGTACGCTGAAAATTTTCCCATTTAAGTTAGAAGCTACGCTACCGATCCTTTCATCCGCTATCTACACATATGTATTCCTGCGGCCTGGCACCCCGGGTTTTTGTAATTTAAGTTTTTTTTGTTCATTCCGTTAAGTCTTTGTCAATGTTGCGAGAAATTTCATGGATTGTTTAATTTGTTTATTTTATTGTTCAGTTGTTTATATTTATTTCAGTCAGGTGTACATTTTGCGTTCACTGGTATTGTATATATATTGTTTTGTTTTGCGAGTTCGTCCGTTTGCGGACAGCTCTGTGTGCGTTGCATCGCACGCATCTGAGATTTTTATACTTATACGATTGTTTAACCTTGTGAGTTCAGTTCCTTGATCGATACGAAAGTAAGTAGATTTATAAAGTTGTATTTCATTGCTGACATTTTGTGGTTATTGATTTCAAGTTTTGAATTCACGTTTCTGATTTTATTTCTTTCACCACGGAACTCATTTAATAATAATTGATATTGTAATTTTGTGTACACAATTTAGATATAAGATCTGTTATTATTTTTACGTACAGGATGATATTTTAAGTTTAAAGAGTTATTTTGTTTGTTCGTTGTTAAGTTTTCTGATTTGTAATTATTTATTAATCACCTCGGGTTGGGTGAATAAAAGAATTGTGCTTGCTTTTATTTTTCATTTATTTAAATTACTTGAATTTTCCACGTTTAATTAAGTTGTTTTAATATTGAGACCACGTGGATTGAATTGAAGAAAAAAATTATTATCTTCCTGAACTTTTTGTTTTCTGTTGCTTTGTAAAAGGATTTTGAATTGTCCTTTTGTAATATAAAGTCAAATGCAGTTTTGATTTAGACCAGGACCTTTTTCTCCAAGGTTTTCTTTTTCTGCAAAGTTTGTAATTAATTTTTTTCTTTTTTTTTTTAAAAAATAATAAAATTATTGAATTTTTATGTCATTCAAAATACTGTTCTTTTATTTTTGATTTAACCTTTTATATTTTTGGAGTTTTAAAGAAAGTCAGATTTCTTTCACCCACATTTTACTTTTTATGATAGTAACCCTGAGTTTACTTGTTCTTTTGCGTCTTAAAAAAAATTGTTATCATTTGAGCTAGCTAATTTAATTTTTCATTTTTGTATTTCATTTGGCATTTTTGTTGGTACATTCAGTACACAGCAGTACGTACCGATAATTTCAGAATCTTACGTTGATAGTGGTCGGCGTAATAACTATTGGATGGGGTTAATCTCGATAAGAAAATGACAATATTCCTCAGGCAGGTGATTTTATAATGGGTAAAGCATATGATCCTTCTCGGTTCACATAGAAGGATGATAAGAAGAGATCGGAATGGAGGTGTGAGCCTCAGATAATTATTATCGGACTGTATTACCAACGCCGAGTATGTATATTAGCAACATACCCCACTAAAATACATTTCCCTGCTATATTTTAAAATTTTCTTAAATATAATACATATTTGGTTATAACTTATTTTTTTTATTTTTGATTGGAATTACTAGTAGTTACGACAGAAGCTCGACAAACAAAGCTTTAAGCTAATTTAATATTAAAATATCTTTCTGCATATTTTGCCTGAAAATACAAGGTGATTTAAAGAAACGGGAAATTTTGAAAATTAAATAATTTTAAGAAAATAAATTTTTATAAAAAACTATTTGCCATTTAATAGTAAAAATAATGCCATTTTAGAATACCATTTATTTTTTGAAGATGACACCTGAAGGATGTCATCTTCAAAAATGTGATCACAAACTTCCTTGGGAAAACAAAAGCGGAAAACTATAGACAGTCGGTGTATGAACTGTTGCGAAATTACAGAGATTTGGGAGCAAATATGTCACTAAAGATTTATTTGCTTCATTCACATTTAGATTTTTTTCTAGAGAATCTCGGTGATGTGAGCGATAACATGCTGTTTCGTGCTGTGCTATACGTAACACTAGAAAATATAATAGTCACCTGCTAGTGTAATTCTGCGATTCCATACTATGAAAACATAAAAATAAAACGGCTTTTGCTGGTATGGTAATTCCAACAATAGATCCTGAGCCGCGCCAAGGTGGCACTTTTCGGTCACATACACCTTCCTTTGCGTATGTTAATGCTAATAATTTAAATATGGTAGGTATATTATGATATACCTACCAGGATGGATATATAGGTCTATAATATAAAAGTGTATCAGAAACTAGTAAACGCTTATTATACGGACATTTTAGTCCATAACATAAGATATCGTTTTCTCTAAAGAGCAATAAAATATATTATAGTCTATAATATATGTATTACTTTGTTATTTTGTTTAACAAGCAATCTATTTTGATAATTATTTAGTTATGATTAAAAGCGATTAACTATTAATACAGAACTTCATATAATTGATTTTAATATATAAATTAATTAACTATGTTAACATGATGGCAAATTTGCGTTTTATTTAGATAATGGTTTATTTTTATTTCCTACTACTGCTTTTTCTTCAATTTATTTTCTGTTTATAATTTTACTTTCACTTTTGGCTTGAATAAGTTGTTATATTCAGAGACAAAAAACCTCAATTGCTTTGGCTGGCAATTGATTTCTTGTTGCTAGAGCAGAATTTCTTAGCGATAACTGTTGAATTTTCAAACTGATCACTTTCGGCTTTGATAATTGTAAGAAAGAGTCACCTTGGTGTTTGCTCCAATAAGATATCGTTCCCAAAATTTATAATTTCCATTTTTGTTTCTCAAGTATCAGCTAAATAAATAAATATCACCTTTATTAGTAGTTGTAGACATTGCTTTTCACTTACTGAGAGTGTGGTTATTATAAAATGTGTTATCATATTAAACACGTATACAATAATCCCTTAATTTAGGAAGATTCGAAGAATACTATCCTCTTTTTCTGCAACTAGGAGTGAGGCTAAGGTATGATTTTAGACACTCAAATACTCAGATATCTAACACGGCGGATTTGTTATTTAACACTTTACAAGGATATATATGTAAAAGATAAGGGTGATAGACACTGCGATTTGAAACATCTATTGTGCTCCCAATTCTAGCTGCATTTACAGCTGGCCGCCCAGTCCGATTCCTTTTAAAATGTGCAGAATATCAGAAAGCCACAGGTTAGCTAATTTTTGAGTTCAACAGTGTAGGGCAATTTTAGAGTATGTGGATGGATATTTCATCCTGTTCCCCTCAAAATCTACATTCGGCATTATGCTATTCCAATTATTCAGCTTATTCAGATGTCCATTCAGCTTACAATGGTTTGATATGATCCCTGTCAACATGCGAAAATTATTAGTACTTCAGTTGATGTATTTTATAGATCTTTTCCGGTTATAGGTTCCCAGAAGAGTTTTAGCTTGCCTCACTTTCTGGAGATTCTCCCAGTATTTGCATTTTCTGTGGTCTACTTATCTTTTAAGTTCCTTTAGTGTAGTAATGGTATTTCAGTTGCTTTCTTAGCCAGACTATCGGTTATTTCGTTTTCTGTCCCGAAACTAACACAGAGGTAATCTTGCTACTTTTGCCTAGCCGGTTTAGTTTTCCTAAACACGCCCAAACCATCCTGAATCTGATTATATTTGACTTCAGAGCCCTAGTGGCTGCTTGACTGTCAGACATTATGATAACCTCTTGCTTTTTATAGTTTCTGTCAATGTTGAACTGGAGACATCTTTCAATAGCGTATATATCCCTATTCTAGCTCAGTTTGCCACAATTTGATGGCATTTCTGGTGAGTTTCAAAATGGTGTCTTTATTCCATTCGCTTTTGTTGCTAAGCGTTGTGGTAAATTCTTTCACGAAGCTGAAATTTTTCAACATGTCCCACGTTTGGTCTTCTTCAGGAGACTGAGGTCTATGCCTAACCATTCCTTTCCCGATCATTCTGCGTGTGGCCGTTTGGCTATACTCTCCACCAAAATGTAGAGAGGGATAAGGTTTAGTACCACCGCAACAGCTGCTGTTGGGCAGGTTCTCATTGCCTCAATTATACATACACATGCTAATCTTTGCGCTTTAGAGAGATTAGCTCTGGCGATGTGCTCCAATCCACTGCTCCATAAGTGATCATTGATCTCACTCCAGAGCAGGATTTCTGGGTTGCAAAGTTTCTACAAATTAGTAGAACTCTTTTTGCCTTGTGGTTACTTCAAGTTCATGTTTATTGACACCGCCTTTTCGTAATATTGAGTCCCCTTAATACACTGTCACACAGGATATTCTTAGATTTTCCTCTTGCATATATGATTATATTATCATCATATAACCATTATAGGGAGAAGGAAATACTAAAATAAATTAAATTAATATTAAAGCGGCTAGCCACTTTAAAATTATAAGGAGTTATTATCTGACATATGTAAGAAATTTCAAAAAATAAAATACGTGACTGTTGCTTTACAATGATAGCAATATTTGCGCATGAAAAGTTTCAACATCAAAACCTTTCAAGTTTATTAAATTAAACCTAAAGTAATCTGTATCTGTACATACACATGTAAAACATCTACAAACACACACACACACATTATTCCACATAGTTTATACTATTTGTCACTCACTCGCCGATCGGTCTCCGACAACAGCTACCGCTCTAAATAATAGACCAATTGTGTTCTTATAATACGGCCGAGAAAAAAAAAGCAATGGGCACGTTAGTTCCGTGGTGTTTGTAATAGTAGAAGCGAAGAAATGCTTTTAGTCGATATTATCGTAAATAAGAGCGCATGCATTACCGACATAAACAAAACAAATTTATGGTCACCTAATAAAGTTTTGTGTGTAGACACTACACGATTATGGTTAAGTTATACGTGAGTAAATCCTTGATACAAACACAACATTAAATACCAACACGAACATAGGTAAGCTTTTAAATTCATTTGTTGCGAAGTAGCTAAGAGTAACTTGAATAACGAACACGTTAATTGCAAGGTTCTTCAACTATATATCAGCATAGACTAGATATACATAAATTGCTTGCAATGACTTAAAAGTAACCAATTCTATCACTAATACTGGAGGAAAGGATTAATCATGTTGAAGTATTATTAGGATTGTAGAAACAAGGGCTGCTATGCAGGGAATTATTAAATTGTTTTGCATTTTTTCACGACATACAATGACGTACACAATTCACATTTAAAAGGCCTACTCAATGGATATTTTCCCTACTCTGCAATCCTCAGAAGGGAACACTTATTACTGATCGGATTTAAACTTGGCGCATTTGTAGAATCTTTTGAGTGTTGTAAATCGGCGCTTTCCGTTTTTGCGGAACTACGCATTTAGAGGGTAAACAGTACCCCGAAATTTCGACTATTTCTAGATTTTTACAATTTCCAGCGTTATTACGAATAAAAAGAATATAAATATTGCCAAATGCGATTTCAATAGGTTTACCAAATCAATGTGGATAATTTTTTGCACCAACCCTATCAATATCCCATGCACTGATGAAGAGACACAACGCAACAACATTTCAGGATATTCCCTTGTTAGATGTGCTCCTTCTGTATTACTACCTGACTCCATCTATGTGAAACAACGTGGATCAATAGTTACTATTATAGAAGTTAGAATTAATTGGAATGTTCAGTGTTGCGTAGGATAGATAGATTATAGAAAGGCAATAGTAAATATAAAACTCATGACGTGTTTTTGACGACGGGTTTTAAGAATATGAGTTGGTGTTGTTTGGACTGTTTCTATCGTCTGTTGGATTTTGGGAATCCGACGTTTCGGTAGTGGTTCTATTGCCGTCATTAGGGTAGCCCTGATAAAGACTATTGCTTGTTAACTGCATGGTTTGCTGTGAATTTGGAGTGTGGCGTTCCTCAGGGTTTAAACTGGGTCCAACTCTTTTCGTTATATATGACAATGATTTAAGGCAAACGATAACTAATTGTACGTTAGCACAATATTCTGACGACACCTGTTATATCAAAGTCTACTTCAGTAGGTATCGCTTCAGGTTCAGTCGCAAATTTGTTGAATGACATCAGCAATAGGTGCAACGACAATGCGTAGTCTTGAATGTTGATAAAACATGCACTTTGACGTTCACGCTAACAGCTGTAGTAGGCGAGAGTTACTTGTATGTACGTTATGATGGTAGGCCCGTACCTGAAAGATAGAATACTGCATTTTTAGGACTGATAGTAGATAAAAATCTCAAATTTTAAGACCATTGCAAAACGTTTTTCAGAAAACTTACATGTGCATTATACAGAATTAGGTGTGTGAAAGGCAATGTCGGGTTAAATCCACTGCGACAATTTTATTTTGCAAATGTAGAGTCTCATTCTTGCTATCGAGTTCGGTGCGCTATCAAGAAAAATGTGACCACGCGAGGTGGAAAAAATAAAGGTATAGCTATACATAATACTGCGTTGTTCGGAGGTAGTCCAGAACATAAAGGAGTTAAATTAATTAATAAGTTGCCAGAAAATCAAATTAAAGCAGTACCTTCACGCACATAATTTCTATATTACCGATGTAAAAATTATATCACTGCATGACACAACGGGTTATGTTATTAACGATCCGCAAGCAGTATGCTATTTGTTTATTGAATCGTTTCATAATTTTAATAGGGTATCTCTGGCGGATAGTTATTCGTATAATTTGCTGTGTCTTGATTGTAGCTTTTACATCTTATTCACCGATATAAGCGAGGTTCAGTACATACTACTGGAAGTTGCCAACAAACACTCTTCTGGTATTGATAGTCTGTCATGTTTTATATTAAAATCCGTCGTTCAGCACATATCAAGGCTATTAGTTGATATCTTTAATCTTTAATAATTGTACCTTAAGTGGTGTCTTTTCTGATGAACCAAAAATTTGCAAAGTTATCCCAGTCCACAAAGAGGCAGCAAACACGAAGCAGGAAGCTATGGACCAATTGCAATTCCAACGGCATTTCCGAAAGTGTTTGAAAGGATTATAAACGTAAGGTTACTTGAATTTCTTGAACATGTAAGGGGATTCTCTGCAAGGAAACTCTTTGATAGAGGACTCCTCTTAAGAGTATCTACAGGTGTAGTTATTAATAGATATTGTCAAGTTTAGTTTTACCTTGTTGGGACTTACCCTTGCCAAACCAGGTCGAGCCCACTAACAACGTATACAAGATAGGTACAATATATTATTGCAATAATTATTATGTATTAATATTTACTTGAACGAGTGTTACCTCGTAGTTAACGCCCATGAAAATATCATAAATATATTAACTTGTGACAGTCCAATATCATTTACCATAATTAAGAATAGCGAAATCCTATTTACAGCAACCAAATCCCAAAACTAACTGCTGCTCCGCGATAATCCTGGTCATTATTACTAGCAGTAAACGTAAAAGCCAAACCTACAATTCATTGTTAAGAGAAGCAGGATTTATTAATATGGTGGAGGTGCCAGTTGAAATAAAAATCACACAGTTTTGTACGTCTGTTTCCTAATGTATGCACTCACCATACAGTCAACATACACGTTGAAAAACCCATATTAATGTTAGAAGAAACAAGATAGATTTTACTTCACTTTTATGAGTTGTATTCATCAAAATGCTGGAACAGTTTCTTAATTCTCATTATGTTTACTCATGCGTATGGTATACTCTTTGGAGTGACAAATGAACTTGTGTGAGGAACACAAGAAATCAATTATCTTTAAACACAATCAGACTTGCGTAACGGAAGAACATTGTCTCATTTTTTTCAGCGACCGAAGTCATAAACGTCAACTTTAAATTATTTGGAGAGGAAAAAAATATAAACTATGTTAGAGCATCGAAAAAGACCCATATATATGTACGTCTGTATTCGTGCGCCCTATAGACGTCTGTGGGAGAGCGACGGTGGCGCCGTGGTGGCAGTCGATGAGCCGCCCTATTACAGTAGAGTCGGGTCGATTCTCCAGTAGGAACAAACGTGACTGTTTACTTCTTTCCCGTATTATCTAAACGGAGTTAACCTCGATACTAGCACGTTATATACCATATGTACGTCTAGCACATTATGTACCTATATACGTATAATAAACCATCTTTGATGTATGAGGTTATTACTTAATTAGAGGTATTAAGTGTTTTCGGCGGTGATTTTAATTCTTATCATAAAATTTATCCTGTACTAGAAAAAAAAAAAAGAATTACTTTCGATTCGTATAATAAACAATAGACTAACCACGTCATCATAAACTTTGAATGACAAACTAAAAACTACCAATTATTGAAACTACCTGATCGGCCTTCACAGCCACTCCAATATCAAATTAAGATACTAACCTATTAACATTTGTTACGGTTTTTTTCTTCACCTACCTTGTGTAATACTCGGCCAGTCTTTTCGACAAGCTTTCGTATTTTTATTTCCTTTTTCTTTCTGCCTTCTAACTTCAGAGATGCTTCTATGTTTTGTTTTTCCTCAACGGGTATCGTTATCGTTACATTTTGGTCCTTTCCTTTGTGTTTCCTTCGTTTCTTGGTTGCTAGAATTTGAGAATCTTTAATTTCAGTCACCTTCAGATTTTGTATCACTTAAATTCGGTCCTTGTTTGTGTTTATTTCATTTCAGTAAATCATTCTCTATGTTTTGACAGTTGTTCAGTTTTTAAGGTTAGTTCTGTCTGTATCACATTCATCCGTTTATAGATTTCTAGGCATCGATTTTCTATTGATTGCTTTCTGTTAGATCTTCATATTTCGTGTTCACATCTTTTCGACGATAGATGGCACCTCTTGTCCGTTGTCAGTTTTCAAATTTTAATTTCCTATTTTCCGATTGGTTGTGTGACGTATTCTCCCGCTTGGTTTCCTGTTTCCGGCATCATCTTCGTTTTGATCTTGGTAATGGTGTAAGACGTGTTCTCAAGAGTAAATTCTTTCTGTTTTTGGAATTTCGGATATTTTCTCACATATGTGGATTTAAATGGAAGTTTACCGAAAATAATCATCGGCCGTATCTTCGCTTATGTTTGGTGTGGAATTGATGTGATTACCACGGCTGATGGATTCGATTAATTCGAGATAATTTGAGAACCCACGCGTCTGCAACGCCATTTTGAAATTTTCTTCGCTACATTAGAAAAGCCCGTTACTACCGAGGTTTTATCGTCGCATTATTTTTGGAGTTTTGGAATTTCAACGTCGTTTCAAGTGAGGATCCGAATACCCACGCTTGGCTGAGATTTTCTGCGGCTTTCTTTGTTCCTGCACCGCCCTTGGGGAATTCAACGGACCTCCCGCTTTCGTTTGCTTACCAAGTCGAGCCCGTGTCACGATTTCTTCGGATAGGACATCACACCCAAGCCCCGTAACGTTTGAGGGACACAAGCTAAGTTGCACGTTATTTCTTCATTACTAAATTCTATCTGCGAATAAAATGTTCATTCTTAAATAACTACCCCGATCAATTAGTTTTTTTTAATGTTTTAATGTTTTAGTCAATAATTCTAGAAATTTTGTATATTATAGATCGGAGGGTATAATTGAAACAGTGTAACAGATTATTTCTTTAATATTATATTATAACATCAACCGATTAATTATCGGCATGTGATATACAGGGTGGTTTATTCACCGCTGGTACAAATAATTCAAAATTTTTAACTTTGTTTCAATAAATTCTTTTATTTGGTAACTCTAAAACTTTTCTAAATTCAATTTTAATTCGTAGAATAAGATTTTCCTTTATATTATTGATGTGAAACTGATTGCGTTGGCCATAGCGTTCGGTGTTGAAGTCCTATCGTAGGGCTTTTTGTCATAACCTTTTTCTGTATTTAAAATTGCTTATTCATTTCATTTAACTTTTATTTGCAATAAACGTTTATCTGAGTTACATTTAAATCTATCTTTGTTTTTTTTTGTATTGACTTGCAAACTGCTTTACCCCTTGGTACTCGTTAACACCTTGGATTCCTGCTTATCTAGGGGGCATGACAGGGTAAGTAAACCTAAGCAGGTGGCGCCGAAATTTTTGTTCCATCTTGGGTTTGTTCGTTCAACCCACTCCCTCGCCGACGAGCCGGCTGGCACCCTGCATGATTGTCAACTATCAACCCACTGAGTCTAAGGTTTGTAAAGTGGTAGCGCAACAACTTTTTGGTTTTCTTTTTGGATTTCACTCGGTCACTTTCGGTGCCGAAAATTTTAGGTAACACATTTAGAGTGCGATTTAACATACGCTCGAAATTTGTTTTCAACTTCTCCTTCATATACAGTGTGGCAACCGTTCACAGCACGATGCATGTATTAGTAACTACTGGTCGACTATAAATGGGCGTCCCACCTTGAATTGCCACGCCTACTTAGCGGCACGCGGACGGCATTTACAAACGATAGCGGACGTATTATAAGTTACACGTATAAATGTATTGGGGCATATAGGCAAATCAAAGTCTTTTAGAGTTCTATGTTATAGCATAAGTGATTAATAACATTACATGGGGTAGAAAATACCTTTCCTGAAAAATAAAAAGCACTGTTAGGGGTATTGTGTTCCGGATATAAGTAAATATTTTTAGTTGTTTGAAGCATCAGATAATCACTGATAACATGTCAGTGAAGTAATTCATCACAGCCTCATAAACAACATAAAAAAGCAAAAATAAATAATCAGAACTCCTAAACTTTAAAATAAATACTAAAATAATATTGTTCAACAAGTATAAAATCTAAAAACGCAACTATAATAAAATAATGGAAAATAAAATATTTAATTCTTAAAACAGAATTGTATTCAACATTGCAATAAACCTGCAATTAGCTAAAAGAGAATATTATCCTTAAAACATAAAATTTGAAGTAAATTAATTTATTAAGGGTTCAAATAAACCTCCCTCTTGATAAGAACAGTAACCCAACCGATCATAAAAATTCCGACGAACATTTGTTAACATATCTGCTGTGACAGTACTACTGATTTAAATAATTCTCGCGCGCAGTTCCTCTAGGTTTGATGGCCGTTGATCACCGTATCCCTATATTGCATTATGTAAAAAGGGCCATAAAAAGAAATCGATTGGAGCTAGATCAGGGGACCGCGCTGGCCATTTAATAGGGCCCGAGTTACCGATCCATCTGTTTTCAAAAACCGCGTTTATAAAGTTTGTTACAATGCGTGTATTGTGTGCTGGGCAACCATCTTGCTGAAACCAAACTTCATTTATATTAAATCGCTCCCGTATTGCCGGAATAATATTATTTTCAAGTAACTGTAGGTATCTATTTCCGTTTAAATTACCATTGAAAAAAGGCCCAATTATATGATTTCCAATGATACCTGCCCATACATTTAGCTTCTGTGGATACTGCGTTCGCGTTCGTATATTTTAATGTAGATTTTTACGCGACCAGTAACGACAAACTGCGCGGTTATGATGCCCGTGTAAGTAAAATGTTCTTTCATCTGTAAACAATACGTTGTTAAAAAAAAATGGTTATCGTGGTATTTATTTATCATTCTTTCGCAAAATTCCATTCGGCGATAATAATCATCGGGAAGAAGTATTTGGGAATTTGTAAATTTGTATGAACGATATTTATTAGTACATAAAATCTTATGAACCGTTGTTTTAGAGATATGTACCTTATTCGCGAGCAAGTTGTCGAGATGACATAGTGGGATTTACTTCAACTAAAGCACATACTCGAATTTCTATATCGCTTACATTCTTATCCGGAACAACTTTATTTTTATTATTTACTAAAGAAAATGTAGTTTCAAACCGATTAACGGTCCTACCAATGGTGCTTGCATTGGGAATTTGACTTTCGGGGAAAGTAGCTGCAAATAAATCACGAGTTACTTCCGCGGAATTACCACCGTAAAAGTGTTTAATCATGAAGAGTTTTGGCTCCGGCGTATAGTACTCCATTTTTAAAATAACCGTTATCTACCTACCAACAACGCGTTTTATTAAATAGTACGAGCGAGTAGTTCTTCCGACGAAATATAAAATGTATCTGACACGCACTGTGCGGGCGACGGTTCATGCGTCTGTACGACGACAGCGTAGAAATGTGGATTTCTTGGCAAATACGAGTGCATCATAGCAATATGCGAAGTAATGTAATCCAGTAGAATATTCCGTATACTTCTTTACCGTTCTAATGCACAGATACCTCTGTGTATCTCGCTTACACTACAGGATCGCTATAATGCAGACGCAGGGGGACAATTGGTATACCGCATACTCACCTGGCTTGCCCTCTCTCTCATGTCAGATGTCAAGAAATATAAGTTGTAAGATTAAAGTGCTATTAAAATCTGTGAATTGCTTAAAAGTCTTATTACTCAAATAATTAATATATTTGTGAAGTACGAGTATAAAGCACTATACTTATAATTAGTTGTATTAGGTATAATTGTTTTAGTCAAATAAACAGTAATATATGGTTGATTACTGGGCGACGGGTTGCGTGAATCAGCCTGTACATACAAGACCAATACATAAATGTAATTGAATCCGACTACCTTGTCGCCACGCAGCTACTCACGTAGGGTCGTAATATTTTTACCACTTCTGTATACACCGTTAACCTATACGCTTATCGCTTTTCAAGATGGAAAATTTCAGCTCATTTCCTCCGGAGTAAAATGAAAGATAAATAACCGACGGGGATATAAATATGCCGTTGCACTAATGTCGGTCGCTGTAATACTAATAAAATTTCGTGTCGTGCAGACGGGAAAAGAAAGCCTGGCTATTCTGGGTACAAGGACCTCTCCGTTCGTGTTGTGGCGGTATTACATTCTCGCGAAGATGTAGGGTGAAGTATTGGGGTTAATTGTAACGGCGGGCTAGTTGAAACATTAGGCAGTGTTCCAAGGAAGAAAATGATCGATAATATCAGCTATAGTGGTTCAGTTCGCCAGTCTGAAATGATTTATTTGTTTTCAAATCGTTATAGGTCACTGAGCCGTGGCGCGTGCAACCAACCGCGATTACCCCATTTTGCGCATAATAAGCGTTTTGATAATAGTAACGTTGTTGCACTAATTCCACTTGTAACTAACCTACTATACAAGCTGTTCAGGGAGGAATAAGACAGCGCAATATCTCGAAAACTAATAAAATTTTAAATATACATTACATAGAGTTATTTTTAAGATTAATATTGTATCCCTGTTAGGGGCACTATATTGCTTAATTTTCTTAAATGGAATGCCCTCCTTTTTATTTGATCTTTCGAATCTGCAACGTAATTTCTGTGTCTGCTACTAACCCCTCTGTTGTACTTTTCGAGATAGTGATAATTTTTGCAAGGCTAAAACGAACGTAGGTTATACAATGTGGTAACTACTTATGGAATAAAATTATTTTATACGTAACTGTGCGATAAGTTTTATGAAAAATTTTTGTATACGTCAACTTTTATTTCTCAAAATACGCTTGCTGAATGAAATTTGAAATATACGTGGTGATTCATGTAAGTGCAGCACAAAGTAGATTATCTGTTCTAAATTGAACACCCTGTAATTTTTTTTATTTTTAAAGTCTCCTTAATAAACTGATAAGAACCACCTATAACACCTATAACACCTATGACCGAAGTGGTTGATTACATTAATTACAAGCATTAAGGCTATGAGATTATGAAAAATTTTATTAAAATTACTGCTACAGTTCAACATTTTAAATGATCGAAATGTTCTCCATTTACTTGTTGCCAATAACCTAATCTATAGTAGAACTCTTCTCTAACTTACTCTAAAACTATTTCTGTTTCTATTTTTGTTTGTTTGAGATCATCACTGTTGTCTGGCTTTGTTGCATACACTTTCTTTTTGAAGTTGCCTCATATAAAAAAATTCAAAGGTGAAAGATCTGGTGGTCTCTACTTGGCCACCCAATTGCATTTCTTCGACCTATCCATTTATTAGGAAAGGTCTCGGTTAAATAGTTTCTTCGAAATACAGCAAAATGGGGTGTTGCTTCATCTTACTGAAACCAATCATTTTCACTTGGTAAGGTCGTATCTATCATATTGGGATATAAATTTGCCAGAATAAGTACAACGTCATTTCGAATGAGATCCAAATATTTTACGGCTGTCAAATTCCCATCAACAAAAATTGGACCAATTATATAGTTACTGATGATACCTGCCCAGAAGTTCACCTTCTGGCGATATTGCGTATGTGTCTCACGCATCCAATGAGGATTCTCCGCTGATTCAACATAAAATGGAAGGCTAACGTTATTTTCTCGAGCTATTTCGCGTAAACTTGATGTTGGATTCTCTGCAACACTTAACAAGACGTCTACTTTCACATCGTCTTCCATAAAATGGGGTTTTCCTTTTATCGGGCGGACATGTCCAAGTTCTCTAAACTGTGAATGAATTTTAGAAACAATTCCTTGCAAAATATTGGGCAATTCAGGATACTGCTGATTACAGATATCAGCAACTTCCACTTGACTTATACATATCTCCGTAACCGATCATCATAGAAATTTCTATTCGATGACTTCCTATTAAATATCGCATTGTTTATTAAGGTCAGAATGTCTTTCAAAAAGAGATAATTTACAAAAATATTTCTGGCCTTGTAGACGATAACATCATACTGACTTCATTCTATTGTTTCGTTGCCTAGGTTATCTTTATTTTGGTGCAAAGAGCAATAACGATTCGTATAAGAAAGTACACGCCACGCCAGACATAGACAGTACTGTTTCGACCTGACACCAATATAACAGGCTCCCAAAAATAGCTTCACTACAAGTAGCATTGATAGAAACAGCCCCGCCTATTGGTGGAACAATGTCATATCCGAATTGAGAAAGTCATGGTATAAATACAGAAGGAATATAACTAGGACAGCCAGGGGAACCAATATCGATGAAGACATATTGGCGGAAATAAGGGATACGTACAGGATCCACAAAAAGGAAATCACCAAACAAATAAGGACAGCCAAAAGGAAGGACTGGGATGACCTATGTACTGAACTCGACCAACTGGACCAACTGGCATCATACGAAATAGACATGGAAGGGACACAACTGTTCTTACACGCAGGCAAAAGGGGGAAGGGGGAGTTATCAATGATGTTTAGAAATTTACAACAGACGAGCTGTCATGCGCGACTGGTAGTTTGAGGAGTGGCAGAGCGTGTGAAATCGTGTACCACCTGAAACAATTAAACTAATGGTGAAAAATCGGCCAGACTTGCTATTGGATGCCAAGAATGAACTTCTAGAAGCCCAAAAATTCCCAATCAGCTGGAATATAGCAAGAGCTGTTTTAATCCTAAAAAGTGGACAGTCACCTGAACTACCTAGCTCTTTCAGGTCTCCCTGCATGTTGAATACTTTAAGCAAGCTGTTGGAAATTCTAATAGGAAATAGACTGGCCAAAGAACTGGAAGAAGGTGAGAACCTTCATGATCATCAGTATGGCTTTCGAAAACGGAAGTCAACTCTTCAGGTCTTCAAAGCAGCTGCAGAGGTTATGCGAGAATACGATGCTAGATGGTGAGCTCTCATAACGATCGATATAAAAAATGCCTTAAATTTGACCAGTCACGCACTTATAATTGAGCGGCTATGTAAAAGAAATGCTTCTGTTTGTAACTGCTTTTCTGTGGGAAAATCCATTTTAGTGTAAGTTTTGAGTTTATCGTGAGTTAATCATGAATTATTTTTCTTCTGATTAATATTTGTACAGACTTACTACCGCATGTTATTTTGTTTCATTAAGTTTTTTATTTATTTATTCTTGTTTACGACGCGAGTATCATCTCCACAGGTGCGTCCATTCGCTCACGCCCAACTCCCGCCATCGCGACCGCGTGGGGGGCCGCTGTAGTGTATATAAACCGCTTGTTTAACGATAAGAGAAGCACTCTCATCCGGCTCGGTCTGAAAGTTGGCGTCGGCGCAGCTCACTGATGCACTCAGAAAGTGCCAGAGAGTCCCAATTATTCCCGGCCTGGCAGTTGGCGATAGCTATAGCATCCTCTTCCGGCTTGGTCTGGCAGTTGGCGTCTGCACAGCTTCTGACGTAACGCAGACACTTTCTCCAGCCATCCTCGGCTTGACAGTTGTGTCGGCACAGCTTCTCTGATACACACACAGATTCCTAGGTATTCCCACCCTGGCAGTTGGCATCAGCACAGCCCCTTATGTAACGCAAGCATTGTCCTCGCTCTGGCTCTCGCGTCGGAAAAGCTCACTGTTTCGTAAAATTTTTCATTTGAAAATATGTCACATAAACGTCAACTATATTCAACATACTTTGATGTATTTTGTTTCCATGTGTATCTTTTCAAATAAAAGTTTCTGGGGATACTTTTGCAAATACATATGTATTTATAAAGGCAATAATGAAATAAAGTTCGTACTTCGTAATTTGTAATAATTTACAATATCAAAATGCAAATGCTACCGGTTTCGGGGATGCACCATCAACAGGCGAAAAACTTTAGATGTTTGAAAGCTAGTAGCTGTCATATAATAGCAAAAAAATAAGAAAGATGGAACTTTATGACAAATTATTATAAGACTCAAGCAAGACTATATTCAACATACTTTGATGTATTTTGTTTCCATGTGTATCTTTTCAAATAAAAGTTTCTGGGGATACTTTTGCAAATACATATGTATTTATAAAGGCAATAATGAAATAAAGTTCGTACTTCGTAATTTGTAATAATTTACAATATCAAAATGCAAATGCTACCGGTTTCGGGGATGCACCATCAACAGGCGAAAAACTTTAGATGTTTGAAAGCTAGTAGCTGTCATATAATAGCAAAAAAATAAGAAAGATGGAACTTTATGACAAATTATTATAAGACTCAAGCAAGACATATGTATTCCTCTACTCTTTCGGTGTTAAATCTACCGAATATCATTTCTTATTATTGATTTGACACAATATTTATTAATTTATCTATATGCACCCGAATTTAATAAGCATTCCGGTGCATTGCAAAAGTTATTATTATCTCGAAAAGTACGACAGATAGATTGGCAGCAAACATAAAAGGTTGTCAACAATGCGGCGCATATTCGAAAAATCGAATTAAAAGTGTTCAGTTTATGAAAATTAAGTACGATAGAGCCCCCTGGCGAAGTGCAATTAATCTTAAAAATAACGTGGGCCCCTACCGGAGATTTACTGTATAATTATCAAAATTTTAAAATTTTCATTAGTTGCCGAGATATCGCGCAGTCTTATTCCTCGCTGAACACTCTGTATATTGAGTGATCCAAGTAATTGTTTGCAGAATACTAATTTTTTCAAAAAGTTCAATCAACATGTTTAAATACCACCAATAGGCATGAAATTAGGCCTATATAAAAGTTAGCCGATAACTATATTTACTTTCTCAGATTATTTTTTGCAATGGCGTTTCATTAATTTTTTTTCATCTGTTATTTTGAGCAGAGAGGTTTTTTTAGAATAAAGTGTTTCTAACGCTGAAATAACATCCTCTAGGGTTTGGTCCAGCGGCATGTGATAACGATGTGTAAACTGAATATCCGGATATTGTTTTAAAGAATCGAACGATGTCATGTCATAAGGATACTGACAAAGGTGATAAAGCAAAATGTTTGGTTATCGAAGAAAAGACTTGATAATCACAAAACAATGGACGATACACGAACACGGTTTCGTCCTAGTTGACGAAGCAGCTTTTTCCATAGATGCAACTGACTTTATCTTGAGCTATATATTTCAAGAAATATAAGCAATTAACACAAAGACTCTAGATGATAATATTTCTGAGACCTAGAAAAAGTATTAGTGATATCTGATATCTATTTACAAAAATAATCAAACGATATCAACCAAATTTAAAAAAAATTGCTTTTTGAAGAAACATATTAATCTAAATTCTGATATTGTTCTGTTGCCATAGTAAGGTATTTAAGTATCTACTGTGTAAGATACCTTCAATAACAAGTAGAAAACTAGATTCAGTGGTTACTTAAGGTATTTCAGTCCAAGATTTTTGACAAAATGGTAACAAAAAATAAAGTGAAAACAACAGAGGTTTACCTCATTTCACCCAAAAAACATCCGCCTAGCGTTTGTTTGGCAACCTTTATTCAGCAGTATTCCTAGCAAATTCCATTCGCACTCTGAAATATTCACCCACCCTTTTGGAGATCTACCTAAGTACATAATATTGCACATCGAGCTAAAGTGGTAAGTTCGAAGCAACGACAAAGTTTACTGAAACACTGTAAAACGGATGCCCGACCGTTTGTAGAACCAACTTTTCAGAGCGGTCTCCTACTGCATATGTATTGATCGGTGGGTGCTTTATGGGTTAAACTGAAAGTTCGCTTCGATCAAGACGAAGTTTTTACTGGAGGGCTTTGACACGTCCGAAACTTTGTTTTAATAAAAGCTGCCCGGGTACTAGGAGGTCATGTTATATTCTTTTCACAAACGCCGTAAAAACTAAATGCATCAGTACATTAATCAAATTTGATTTAATTCTTTTTATAACAAATATACAAAGCATATCTAGATATATTATTAGCATAAGCAAACATAGAACATACTGAAGAGCCATTATAAACCAAAATTAATTATAAAATTTTTATTTATTTATCATATAACGACGGATGCGTACTCCAACGTTGGGACCACCAAGGTAAAGAATAATGTTTTAAGGGTTTGCATATTCGAAAAACCTCGACATGATCTTACAAGGAAACCTAGGGACATTGAGGCAGAGCTGCAAATGGCCGTAATGCGCTTGGAGAACTGAAGTTCTGAATCGAAGAGAACGGCCAAGTCTTTAAATTGCGTTGACCTCGGTATGTGATCGTCCTCCACGGTGTAGTCAAAAATCACAGCATCTTTGTTTTTGAAGTATGAAGCAACAGCACATTTATTAACATTAAGGCGCACCTTATTGTCAATACACCAATAGTTAATTTTTTCCAGGTTTTGCTGTAACTCTGCCGAGTCACCAATACAGGATATCTCAGAAAATATTTTTAAGTCATCCGCATATGCAAGAACTCTACAATCAAGACAGAAGAGTAGGTCGTTTATATATATATTAAATAAAAGGGGACCCAAATTGGAACCTTGTGAAATTCCCGAAGAAATAGTATATATATTGGAAGTAAAGCCATTACAGCAGACGTACGCGTATCTGTTCTCCAAGTAGGAAGCAATGAGATTTGTAAATTTTGATGTGAAACCGAAGGATGAAAATTTGGAGACAAGTATAGAGTGGTCGATAGTGACGAAAGGCTTGGTAAAATCTGAATATATAATATCAACTTGCTGTCTATTATCGAGAGATTGGCTAACATATTGAGTAATTTCTAGATGAAAAGTAGCACAGTTTATTACCCAACCGTTACAATATCAACAATTATCAAAACTATGATCTGATTATTTCCGAGGCGGTGCTGCTGTGTTACTATTTACTGTTTTAAAGTGTAATTATGAAGAAAAGAAAATTCTACATACACATAGATATTAACTAATAATGCATGAAAACATCATAGAAAAAAAATTAAAGAAGTATTACATACCAAATTGGTATGTGTTTAATTTTCCATTTAATTTTTGCCAACTTCTCTAATTTTATATCTTTTGACAACGTAGAACAGAATTTATATATACCATTTTCTTGGTATTTTAGGTCTTGGAATATAATAATAAGTATGTATACTTTAGTAAAGCTTTAAAAAATATTTGACAAAATTTTTGTTTTATTGATAAAATCAGTGTTTCAATTTAGCATTTTTTATATGTTTTATGTAAAGACTGTTTTGTAAGTTATGTCAATTTTATTCGTTAAAGTTAAATTACATTATTAATTTTTACTAAAATTTCAATTATAGAATATAGCGTGTCTGCTTCATCATTTACTGAATTTTTGTGTTTATAAATCTGAATTATTTCAAGTATAGTTCGTACTTTAAAGTTTTGTTCTTTGTTTAAAATTGATATATCGTTAAAATCGAACATATAATTTTGTGTTATTTTACGTTTTCGATTTTAATTTTGTGTAAATTCGATTTTGTAATTTATTATAACATTCATTCGCTATTTTAAAATTATAAGGATTTAAAGGTCACAAAGGAAATCTAGGTAACGAGGCTGCCGCTGGGCTGGCCGGGTGGGGCTCGCGCTCCCACTTTCTGGGGCCGGAACCTGTTCTTCCTATTTCGTTGGCTACACTCAACACCATAATAACGAAATGGACTGCACTCTTCACGAGAATAGATGGAAGTCCATAACCGCCGACCGTCAAGCGCGTGAAGCCATCTCCAGGTCATCACCGAAGACCGCAAGATATTGCTTGCAGCTTTCTTTCAGTCAACTTGTGGGGTTTTTGACCGGCCACTGCAAGCTAAACAAACACATGCACTGCATGGATTTGGCTAACAGCCCACTGTGCCGGGCATGTTACCAAGAAGACGAGACGCCGGAACACATTTTATGTGACTTCCCGGCGCTTGTCCAACTCAGAGGTTCCATGCTGGGGGAGCACTGGCCCAGCATGGACGATTTTTTCACGCTAAGGTTGGGCTTGCGCGGATAGGCTGAGGGCGAGCGACGCTACCTAGGGGAGGTAGCACAATGGGGCCGGTAAGGGTGGCCTAAATGCACGTGGTTACCACCTTTGCCCGACCTAAAATTCAGAATCGAAATCCAGTGACGCCTTATTTTTCAATTTTCGATTTAAATTTTGTGTAAATTTGATTTTGTAATTTATTATGACTTTCATTTGCTATTTTAAAATTATAAGGTTTGATAATTTGATTTATTTTTTCACATAAGTAATTTTGATGTATTTTATAATTGTGTGTCTTTTATAGTTTTTGTTGATTTACTAGAAAACCGGAATATTCTTTGTTGAATGTGGTATTGATAAGATAATTTGGATAATTATTTTGATTTAGAATATTTCTTGCATTATTAATAGTACCATATCGAAAAATTGGTCTGGATATAGTTATAACCCTATCAGATAAACTAATAATAATAAAATATAAACTATAGACCATGTAGGTTTCGTACGCCATTTAGTTTCAACTGTAAATTTTAATCTGGGGTGATAAGATTGAAATTTCTAATTTTTCTTTTGGTTTGATATTGTCTATCAAAAATAGCAATGGGAATTTCGTATATAATGAATTTGGCATACATAAGCTTTAAGTTATATAAGCCACCGATTTCCATCACATTTTTATAAGGCGTCCTTTGACAAAGATCTTTACACACAATAACGGTGTGTAGTAATAATTTGTTTTTGCATAATTATTTTTCTGTTAAAGCATTAGATAATGTAACTGATAACAGCTTTCGGTGACAATATCCATCATAGCTTCATGCAAAATAAAATAATATTATACGTTCTAAACTGAATAAAATTGTGAAACTTAATAAATTCCTATTAGAAGAAATAAAAACTCAGTGAATGTAAGAATTCAAACTTGAAAGCAATAATTGCAACAAATGTAAAACTATGAATATAACAGTAAATGCTAAAAAGAAAATTAACTATTTATTAAATGTTCGAATAATCCTTCCTCTTCGGAAGAGAAGTAACCCAGCCGGTCATAACAATTGCGACGAACGTTTCTTAAAATATCCGGAGTGTCATTGTTGCTGACGATTTTTGCGCGTAATTGTTCGCGATTCGATGGAAGTTGTTCAGAGTAACCATATATTCAGTTATTTAAAAAGAGTCATAAAACGAAGCCGTTTGGGGCTAAATCTGAGGTGCATGGTTCATTAGGATCCGAATTACCGATCCATCTGCCTTTAATAACCGTACAGCTGTATGCTCTTCTATTGGAAATAACTTTCGAATCTTTCCTGATATTTTTTCTTGTCCTTGTAGAAGGATGTTCCTCAATTTCATGTTATACCATTTCTTCCACTTGGAATTCTAACTGTACGTGGGTGGCCGCAATCAATCGTACCTTTCTAAAACTTCCCATTTCACTAAGACGTTGGTGAAAATGAGCAACTATCAAAGATGCGGAATGACATCGTTCTGGTATCGTTCTCAATGAAGTCGTCTAACTGCATGGGAATTATCATTGGCGAGACCGTAAACAAAATGCATACCGCACAACTCAGCATCTGTGTACCTACCTAATTTATTTTAGAACATTTTCTCAATACTTAACTACATAATAATATTGAAATGGAAAATGTGTAAACGTTTTCCCTTGAAAACAAATATTTTTGCTTAGTCAAGTATAAGTAATATTATATCTTATTATACATACTATAACAAAATTAAACATCCTGTAACTTTAAAACTAAGCCGTTCATGAAGTACATACATATTTTACTTATTTATGATCAAAATAACCCTAGAAATCAGCCCATAAAATGTGCGGCATAAATATGGAATCAACTTGTATATATTATACATATACATTAGAAAGTTGACACGTTACCATTTCTCGATTGAATTTGCAGTTCATTGTATGAATGAAATTTTAAGATCCTTGTAATAAGTATCCTTTAGGGGCCTACTTTTTTGTTGCTGGTGTATTCTATTGAAAAAAGATCACTTGTCGCCAACTGTTAAAAACGTTTTCATGTAAAGAAAATAGCGAGTACCATAGAAAGTCGAGGCACAAATCATTTAAAGTGTCGTTAGGAAAGTATGAGTGAGAGACAGGTCTTCCAATACTCAATACCACACAATTATACTTCTTTCCTTTCTGAAAGCTGGTTTCTCTTACCATTCATCATGATTTTTAAAAAATAGGACACATGAGGATTGACGATTCCATTATTTAAAAGCTACGAAATTTAAAATTTGCGAATAAAAGCCTATAAGGTTAGCAAGAATATTACAATGTATTAACGAATACTTAATGGTTTTTACTTACTGATGTACTTATTTTATATTTTTACTCTGTTTTGTACCATTTATCTTAAGATTCTCGACTGAAATATTAGTACAGTGCTCATTTTAACAAGAAATCTTAAACAAAATATGTTATAATAATAATTTTAAGATTTAAGCTACGCTGCACTGATAGCTTGAGTATCTTCTTACTTAGTTCTACTGCTTTACATTTTATAAGATAAAATGTTGAGAATAAAACACATTAATCATTCTACACTCTGAGTTTTTCTAGTAGTTATTCTAGGCATCAACCACTAGTATCGAAATAAACTCTTTTTTTAAGAAAATCTAGCAGTAAATTTCTTAACATGACGCAACACACGTAGCATTGGTGCCTACAGAGTTGCATGAATGAAAGATGTGGAAGTTACAACTAAGCCATTGCATCATAGATGGCGCGCCATCCCTGTTAATAAAAGGGTTTAAGTACATACATATTTTGGCTTTGTGAAAAATGCGCGATCAATTCATATTATAATTATACTGTAGTAGTGAAGAAATGTGTTCAATTATGATATAATTTTATATTCACTGCGTGTATTAATCCCAAATCATTAGCAAGGAGTTCAGAATTATTATAAATATACACTTCCTTAGATGTAAACATGTAATTCGTAATTTTCAAATATTTACTATTCAAACTTTTACTATATTATCATTTAGACATCGTAAATTACGGAAATCAACTTTGATATAAAGAAATTTGGTATACATCAGAAGCGTTATCAGATGAATAGTGTTTATGCAGAGCATACTCAAACAGTTTGGGAATTATACTTTTCGAAGACAAGACAGAGTCATGAGAAAGGCTTGATAACGGGGTCTAATTATATTGTTATTTGTATGCAAATATAAACACCATTGTTAACAGTTTTTGTTGGGCTCCTTAAATTGATGTCAGAGATACATATTAATTAATAAAAAAATCCTCAAATATTTCTAGGTTGGATAAAACTGTTAAGTTATCGTTTCAATTGTTTTATAAGAATACCTCGTTAGTTCAAATATGTATCATTTATCACTAAACATTCACTTCAATTAAAATTTCTCGCGTATATAACGTAAGTACATACGTATACTAAATAACTGGAACACCAGGAAGCACAATTGAATTTATAATGTGTAGTATCCTTACCTAACGTATTTAACTGTTTCGTGTATATGTTTTGTCGTTAAGAACAAATTAGATTTAAGATAGCAGAGAATGAGAGCAAAATATTGGTTGCAATATAAAGGAAGACTTTAAATTTCTAACATCATCTCCATGAGAAATAATTATGTTAGTTCTTATTACAAAAATCCACTCATTTCAATTAATAGAATAACTTTCCCTAAATAAAAGTAATAGTCGCACTATCGGCAGCATTTTCTTAAAATGTTATAATTATTAGATTATAAGCGTGACTGCGGCATACAAGTTTTTTTATTTAGTAAAGCGTAATCATTACACGCGTTATAAAACATGAGCAGGAATGTTTCATGCAAAACTTAACTTATATTTTTGGAATGGCCGCTAGCAATGAAAGTATTAAAAGCTTTTTAGTCAGAGCGCACCAAATCATCCCGAATTAAAATTAAAAAATGATCATTTACCTACATAATGTGTACTAATAATGGTTTCAAGTTTACAAAACAGTCCGTAAAAAATTTCAGATTTACTAAAAATTCTTACAATCAATGCAAGAAATTGGTATTGTAAGAGTTTTTAGGATTAGATTATTGAAAAATTTGTAAGCATATACATAATCAGCTCCAAAATGGTTTGGGAGTGTCTACAAAAACTAAACAAGCTAGACAAAAAGAACAAGGTAACCCTTTTGTGGGTTCCGGGACACACGGGAGTGGAAGGAAACGAAATAACAGATAATCTCGTTAAGAGAGGGGCTAGAACACCTTTTGTAGGGCCAGAACCTTTTTGTGGGATAAGTAGCAGCATAACACTGAAGAAACTGAAAACTGAAGTAGAGCAGAGAAAATCCAAATACTGGGAGAATCTCCAGGGAATGAGGCAAGCTAAAACTCTTCTGGGTACCTATAACCAGAAGAGATCTGCAGAATGCATCAACCTGAGTAAAAATAATATTCGGATATTGACAGGGATCCTTACAGGCCATTGTAAACTGAACGGACATCTAAGCAGGCTTGGAATAGCGAAGGAAGCCGAATGCAGATTTTGTGGGGAACAGGACGAAACGTCCATTCATCTACTCACAAACTGTGTTGCACTGTGCAACTCAAGGGCGCTGCACCTGGGAGCATGTGAAATCGAAGAGGGAGAGTTACCTAATCTGGGGCCTTCGGACATTCTGCACTTCTTGAAAGGAATCAGACTGGACGGCCAGCTGTAAATACAGCGAGAAGAGGGGACACAATAGATCTTTTAGGTCGCAGTGTACTATCACCCTAATCACACATACATACAAGCATATACTACTTGATATGGTAATGGTAAAATAATACAAAAATTCATAATGTAATCAAATAATATGAAATTGAGCTAGTATATGGTGTTGTTATAGTATGATTTTCTCATACAGTGAGCAGATACTCCAAACGACAAGAGTATTAACTTTTATTACAACACTGGTCAACACATATTTTGCCATATGATCAGTTAATTTTGTGTATATTTTTTATGCTGAATTTAAAAAAGCAATGGTTTCACTTACCAGTTCAATATTCTGGCATAACGATAGTAGCATTATTTACTTGAGCCAAATTTAAACAAGGCTTCAAGTTGCGAAAGATAATACAAAATATTGGAAAATAATTTTATTTCTTTTTTCCAGAATTAGAAGATATATGAAAGAAAATACTAGTTAATACTTAGGAACTTACCTCATTTGCGGAAACGTCTGGAAGAAACCTTATAAGAACTCTGTTACCAAATTGCAGAAATAATGTATCGTAATAATTTTATTCCATTTTTATACCTACATAATAATGGTTCTCCCTGATTTTTATGTCCTGTTGTCACCATTTATCATGTTCTTCACTGGTATCATCAAAATTTTTAGGGAAATGGCCCAAATGATTAAATAAGTATTGTACTTCCATGCTATAAATCTATTAACCCTTAAACGACAACATGGGGTCATATACGACCTCGCTTCATATAAATAATGCTGGTCCCAAGAAAAGTATGTTGTCGTCTGAGGGTTAAACATATCTTTGACTATTTCGACGTAGTTCGACAAGTTTGCGGTTGCCTAAAAGTTTCTCGTAAGATAAGTATCCCCCGATCAGAGTAATTTAATTACTAACTTTTTCATACACACCCCGCGGCGTGATCGTGCCCCTCTATCAGAGACGAAAAGGTATAGGACCCCAGGTTTCCCAATAAAAGAGAATTAGCTGAACCTAGCCATTTTTTGGTTCTCCTTTTCTGGTTTCAATTGAAGCGTTTCAATTTTACATTTTATTTTCTTTTTTATTTCTTATACTTGAATTTATTACAATATAACCACGGTTATTCCTCTGCAAATAAGACAGTTACATCGGGAGTACCACAAGGATCGAATCTAGGGCCGCTGCTTTTCTTGTTGTTTATCAACGATATCTTTGATATTGTAGATTGCGAAATTCTTATGTTCGCCGATGATATCAAGATTTTTTCAAAAACAACTTCGCATGCTGATTCTGTGGGGCTACAAAACAATCTGCAACTATTATCTAACTGAGGCATTTGCAGTAGATTAGGCTTGAATATAGCAAAATGTAAAATACTTACATTAACAAGGAGAAAGTCCCCGATCCTGTATAACTCCGCCATTGATTCTAAAATACTGACTCGCTGTACCAAAGTTAAAGATCTTGGAATACTACTTGACGCCCAGTTCACTTTTATTGACCATGTTCGAGAGGTTCTTTCCTCCGCTACAAAATCTATGGGTTTCATATAGCGTAATACCAGAATGTTCACGAATTTATCTTCGCTCAAGACACTGTACTTCTCTTTTGTGCGCTCGAAGCTGGAGTATGCTGCTGTCATATGAATGGCTTACTATGATGTCCACGTGAAAGAAATTGAAAGTGTGCAAAGGCGTTTTCAGAAGTACCTTTGGTTCAAGGAGAGTAACACTTACCCTTGCAGAGGCTTTCCGTACGATTCTCTGTGTCATGGTTGGAGCTAAAACGCAGTAACGCTCGCCTTTCTTTCTTGTACAAATTACTTAATAGTAAAATCGGTTCCCCCTTTTCGTTTGAACAAATTGAATGTTCCGTGATCGGCAGCTGTGCGGGATACTCCAACATTTTATATGCTACCGACACGAACCAATTTGATGCTTTATTCACTTGTTACACGAATGTGCAATGACTACAATCGCATTTGTATTAATTGTGATATTTTCCATAATTCATTGAAGCAGGTGTTAGATATTAATGTCAATAGTTTTACTTAATTTATGAGTGTGTGTATGAGCATCTGGCATGTGAGGGAATTGCGAGTGTCCTCTTTTTCGTTATATTATTATACTTATTTTTGCTGCTTAACACTCGCGGTTTCACCATCGAGAACGCATTTGTATTTTGCATAGTGCTGTTGCTTTGTTGAAATTATATATCTTTTTCTACTTTTTTCTTTTATGTATACACACTAAAAAATATTTGCAATTCCTACGGAAAATTCCAGTATTGTATAGGGTAAATTTACCAAAAATTTGAAAATATACCTAAAGTTTTCTAGTAATTTCTCAATTTTTGGCAATTTTACCTTATACGTTACTGGAATTTTCCGTAGGATTTGCATATATTTCTTAGTGTGTACACAATTATTATTTGTTATTTCATATTGTCCTTAATTTGGTATCTATACTGTTGGGCAATAAACTCCTATTATTATTATTATTATTATTATTTATACTTCTGATACAATAAAATTATCTTCATTATACTATTTTTTCTTTTACTAAAGATTTTAATACGTTATATGTAAAAATGTTAGAGGCATTATATTTCAATTCAGCACACCAAGTATAATAAATATCTCTCTTAAAATAGTGCGTGAAAACGCACCATTTTTTTTTTTGTGTTCATTCACTTGTGTAGCAACTAAAAGGTCTTGCATCTTTCACTACTACCTAGATAGACACATTTAACCATAAGGAATACCTTTATAGTGTGCATACAGATACCCTCAAATGTATTAGACATCTATATTTTTTGCGAATAATCAAAGTAAGGTGAGTTCAAAATAAAACTCTTCATTTAAATGCGTTATGAATAGTATTTTAACAAAGTATCTTAATAATTTGTCGCATTTCTGTAGGATTTTAATACAGTTGCAATACTTTTTTGAGCGCGTAAAAAACTGACGTCTAAAAAACGTGAACTTGCATAAAAATTTAATAGATCTAGGAAAAGTATTGTAAAATCATAAAAACGAATAACTAAACACCTAAATTAACTGCCACAGATGTAATGCTAAAACACGAAATCAATGGTAAATCATAAAGATGTTGACATAGAGATGACATTTCAGCTAGCTATAAGTATAAACTCCGTAACATATTTAATTCAAGTAGAAAAGTAAAAAAAAATACAGCTATGCTCAAAAGTAATAGACTTCTCCATGATTTACCATAATTTCGTGTTTTGGCATTACATCTGTGGCAGTTAATTTAAGTGTTTAGATATTCGTTTTTAGACACTCCGCCAAAAAAGTATCGCATAAACTAAAAAAGGGCATTTATGAACCAAGATATTTTTATACGTTCACAAAAAGTTTGCCTCGTGTATGTGAACTATAAAAACACTAACAAAATAATGGAACTTAGCGTTTTTACTTTTTTTTTTCTCTAAAAGAACACATTTAGAAAAATGCATATGTGTAAGGTTTGTTCAGTTGTTTATTGAAAGTCTTCCTATACGGACAAATTTTAAAGTGCGAAGTCAGAGTTCTGTACCAACGCTTTTAAAACTAAAATAAGCAATTTAACTTCAGAACAAGTGGCTGCTATAGTTGCTTTAATCGAAGATGGACGATCTCAAGCATACGTTGCTAATTTGATGAACATCAATCAGTCAAGTGTTTCTAGAGCCGTAGCCAGATATAGGGAAACAGGCATTTATAGTAGAAGACCTGTACCAGGTCGTCCAAGATGTTCTACTCGCCAAGATGACCGCTATTTACTACTACAAGCATTACGTCGAAGACATGTAACTGCGAGACAATTGCAGAACGACTTGGCTAGAGTCAGAAATACTCGTGTGAGTACTCAAACTATTCGGAATAGGTTACGACAGAGTGGATTAAGAACTAGAGTAGCTGTAACAGCCCCTCGTCTCACTAGGAACCACCGAGTGGCTCGCTTAAGGTTTGCCAGAGAACATGTAAATTGGAACATTAATGACTGGGCCAATATACTCTTCACAGATGAGTCAAGATTTGGTCTTTACACCTCAGATAGGCGTATCTCAGTGTACAGACGAGACGGTGAGCGCTATTCGCAGTGTAATATCAGACCTAGACCTAATTTCGCTGGTGGCTCTATTATGGTTTGGGGAGGCATCTGTTTAACAGGTCGTACAGAGTTAGTACCAGTAGACAGAGGTACACTGACTGCCCACAGGTATATAACGGACATTTTAGAAGAACATGTAGTACCATATGCGCCAATTATAGGAAACGAATTCATGTTAATGCACGATAATGCACGACCGCATGTTGCAATAATCGTCCAGGAATACCTTAACGATGTTGGTATTCCAGTTTTAGATTGGCCTGCGGTAAGTCCGGACATGAACCCTATCGAGCACGTGTGGGACCTCCTTCACAGACGGATACGAACCCAAAATGTTGCCCCAGCGGACCTGCATGGACTAGCAAATGCTCTCCGTAACGAGTGGGAGAATTTGGATTAGGCTTATATACGGAGGTTAATCGAATCTCTGCCAAACCGTATGCGAGCGGTCATAAGAGCCAGAGGTGGCAATACTCAGTATTAAAAGCTACTGTTATGACATTTTTCTTTCCAAAATTATAATTTCTTGTTTTAATAAAAATCTCAAGTATGAGTTCTTGTTTTTATTTGGCCTGTATTTTATTTAAACAATCATGGAAATTATATCTTAGAGCGCATTAAAGTATATTTACAACTTTATGCTACAAACAAAGATTATGCGATACCTTTATGATTCAAAACTAAATTATGCGATACTTTTTTGGCGGAGTGTATTTTACAACAGTTTTTATAGATACTTTTCCTAGATCTATTAAATTTTTATGCATGTTCACGTTTCTGAGACGTCAGTTTTTTACGCACTGAAAAAAGTATTGCAACTGTATGATAGGCTTACAGAAATGCGACAAATTATTAAGATTCTTTGTTAAAGTACTATTTATAAGGCATTTAAATTACGAGTTTTATTTTGTACTCACCTTACTTCTCTGATCATATCTGTATATATAAATATATTTTTAACCCAAAATCTGAAAAGTATAATGTTGTATTTTCCCATCTGTGCTCACAAGCCTTATTTGAAAAAAGAAACATACATTTGCCAACATTGGTGCATGTTATTTAAGTTTCTTTGAAGATGCCTATAAAACCATTGTATGTTTTGAATTATTAATTTTATTTTGCTGTATAAAGAATTGCCAAACTCATCAATTTCAATACACGATTTAAATGGCTTGAGATCGGGCGACCTAGCAGGCATTGAAACACTATAAGCAATCGACCTGTTTGCAAAATATTCCAATATTAATAGCAAAGTTAGCTGGAGCTCGTGCACATTCTTCTAAAACATTGACGTATTCAGCAGCTTCTAGCGGAATGTAAGATGATCCAGCATTGCATGACCTATTGAGCCGAATCAAACGTTGACAGAAAACCTGCTCTGGTGATCATACTGACGAAATTCGTGTTGATTTTCCTTCGGTTAATTGTGAAAGATGTGGGCGTTAAAGGCATCATCTCTATTAAATGTGCATTCAAATCTACCAAAAGCAGTATTACAGAAATTCAGTCATTGAACATTATGGTTCTCGTGAAGAAGTTGAACTTTAGCAATAGTATTTTTGTGGCTTGATGTTCGTCTACCGCATCAAGAATCTGCTCTTCTACTTATACAGTGCATCTCTGCCTTGGTATACCAGCACTTCAATGACTTGATATAAGCAAACCAGTTTTCTGCGGAAATTGGTCCAGCTTTTAAAAAATATATCCTGCCTTCAGTTGCCTCCTTCCAATCCCATTACGTAACCCATACCTATAGCAGTATACTGAATAAACGAGAAAATCATATTAAGCGAACGAAATAAAAACAAACCTAGAACGCACAAAAACCAAGCCAGGAAGACACTGGAACGAATTAGTTCAACTATTTGTGAAGTTATCTTGAATAAGTACTGCTTATCACTGTACTGTGCTGCCCTGCCTACGCATTTTCAAAGAAAATATGTTAACAAAGAGAATTTACGACGAAATTATGATGCGAAAGGATGTTATTTACGAAAAGCCTGCCTACAGAATCCAATAATGTTCCACCCTCCTGCTTTTTTAGCAACAAGGGTTAGATAAAAATACATATTAATTAACTGAATGCTTAAGCTTTCAAGACCTCGTGTAGAAGCAGAGTGTGAGATAGAAGATTTTCAAATGAAAATAAATGGCTGAAGATTTAACAAAGAAGATCGCCAGGTGGAGATCTTGCGGGAATATCTACGGACCCTACCATAATAATTATGCATGGTTTTAAAGCCGGCAATGTTTCATTTCTGCAATAAAAGTGGATTTATTATAAATGTAACTTAGCAACAACGTAGCGTGTTTACAAAACACGTAATGAATTACTTTAGATTATTCAAAGAGGATAGATTCTTGGAAGAGGTAGTTTGAAATAAACGCCCCATTTAAATTAAGCACATTTTATAAAAATCATCCAGTAGGGAACTTTTATTGTTATTAATTTCAACAACACATGTTAATTTAGATTTTCTTATATAGAAACGAAAAAAAATTACATAAATATACAAATACAAATATACATACAGGGTTAGTAAAAAGTCCCGGGACGGTCGAATAACTTTGTTATTTGAAAATTATGGTTTCTGAAATTTGGTATGGGGGTATAGTTAATATAAATGCATTTTATGCAATACAGTTAATATTTTTTTTCACTTCCGATTTAATCGGCAATACGTCCAATTTTTTTTTTTAAATGGAACGCCCAGATTTTTTTAACACTTTTGAATACAAAATAAAAAACAACGTTCAGGAAGTATTAAGATGTTTATTTTTATTCACAAGAAAACAGTTAAAAAATTAAAAACTGCCCTAATACAGAAAAATCAAGATACCTGTCTATTCAGGTTGCGATTACAATAATTGTTCAAAATGCTCTCCATTTACAATTTGACAAAAATGTAAACGGTCAGTAAAATTTCTTATTGAATTTTGTATTTGTTCTGGAGTGATGCGATTGGCTTCTTGAACTATTTTCTCTTCCAATTGTTCAAGATTATGGGAACGATTTTTGTACACTTGACATTTCATGTGACCCCAAAAGAAAAAATCTAATGGCGAGAGATCTGGCGAACGTGCTGGCCATTCGATTGCTCCTCTACGTCCGATCCAACGTCCCGGAAAAATTTCATTCAAATAATCGCGGACATTATGTGCAAAATTGGGAGGAGCTCCATCTTGTTGAAACCAAAAATGTGCATTAGGGTGATCACCTATGTTTGCATTTGGAAAGAGGGCCGCAAGTGCTGGAACAACCTCATTTCGCAATAAATTTAAGTAGACGTTGCCAGTTAAATTTCCTCTTATAAAAAATGGTCCTATGATGTTGTTTCTAACAAGACCAGCCCAGACATTCATCTTTTGAGGACGCTGTGTATGGACTTTTTCAATCCAATGCGGATTTTCAATTGACCAGTAGCGACAATTATGTCTGTTCACAGTGCCGTTGAGACAAAACGTTGCCTCATCTGAAAAAATGATGTGATCTAAAACATTAGGCTGCTGCTCGATCAATTCCGTCATTGTTTCGCAAAATTGTAGTCTACGATCTGGATCATCTTCAGTTAACTCATGGACGGGATACATTTTATAGGCTTTCATTCTTGCTGATATAAGAATCGTATGAGCAGATTTTTGAGAGATCTCATGAATTTGACCTAATTCTGTTGTGGACACGTGATGATTTTCTTCCACTGTAAGTAACACATTCAAACTAGTTTCTTCATCTGTTGCTGTTAATGGACGTCCCCTTCTAGGTAAATCCTTCACCTGACGAAAGACTTCAAACTTTTGAATTGTTCGGCATACCGTACTTTTACTAATGTGACGATCCGGATAAACAGTATTAAACAAAATACGAACCTCTTCAAAAGAACGTTGACGATCACCGTACCCACGCATCATTAATATCTCAATTCGTTCTGATTCAGTAAGTTTTTCTGCCATTTTCAAATGTGTCAATGTTTAAAATAAGTAAATTTATAGCGATGCAAAAGTTAAAACGCTTTTAAAATGGTCAAATGTGACGGCAAAAAGAATGCAAACACTAAACAACAACTTTTTTCAAAGGTACCTTGATTTTTCTGTATTAGGACACTTTTTTAATTTTTTAACTGTTTTCTTGTGAATAAAAATAAACATGTTAATACTTCCTGAACGTAGTTTTTTATTTTGCATTCAAAAGTGTATGTAATTTTGTGGTAAGGGATTTTTTCACCTTCCTTTTGGGATTTTTGTTATAGTTTTCAAGCCACAGTCTCCACCCATCACAGGATTCAAAAGTGTTAAAAAAATCTGGGCGTTCCATTTAAAAAAAAAAGTTGGACGTATTGCCGATTAAACCTGAAGTGAAAAAAATATTAACTGTATTGCATAAAATGCATTTATATTAACTATACCCCCATACCAAATTTCAGAAATCATAATTTTCAAATAACAAAGTTATTCGACCGTTCCGGGACTTTTTACTAACCCTGTATATGAAAATAATAATAAAAGAACTTTCTAATTTTTTAATATCATTTGATTAATATGCTATCTATGTAGTAAATTAAAATAAAATGAAAGAATTTGAAAGTACTTTTGTTATTATCTTCAAATTTTTACCTAATTATGGACCATAAAACTAACAAACATATATACTAAACAATGGGAAGGACTGGCAAATAACAGAATTCTAAACATTCCTCATTCGATTCATAAGAAAAGCTCTTCCAATTTATAGCATTTGTTCTCCAGTAGCAACTACTTTACTTGTTCCTTAAAGCTGTTAGATGATACTGATGGTAGTTGTTTTAAGTTTGGTGGTGAATTATTATACATGGTACTCCTGCTGGGAGTACCATCAGCCATACCACTAAGCGGAAGTGAGCATTTATCTGCGTAACGACCGAAACAATGTACACAGATGAAATAGCAAATATTTCTTTTGATTTGGAATAAGTGCTAATGCTTTGGTTGTGTTGGAGATTCCAGAGAAGCTCTGCTGCTCGTTTTTGTAGTATAAATATTCTCTTTGCTTCTGTCGTAGATCCCCAAAATAGCATACCGTAACTTAGAAGGGAGTAAAACTAATAGTAGCAGTTTTCTTTGGCAGCTACGTTGCTGAATGCCTTACCCTTTTTATGGCAAAACGTAGAGAAGAATTTTCTGCACACTGTCACCTCAAAAATTGAACAGTCACACGTTTGTTGTTCACCAGTGAGAGAGTAATAGTTTGTGTTTCTATGGTTATTTTTTATTTTGTTTATCGTAAACCACTCCTCCGTTGTTCTACTTGCTACCTTAGCTCTCTTCGTTAGATCTCCGTTGGCTTTTCTGTATACTAAGAAGGAAAGTCCGCATACTTTCCTATTCCTTTGCTGCTGATAGCAAATGTCATTTACATATATCATAAATAAGGTAGCACAAAGGATAGATCCCTGGACATTCCTTTCTTAATATCATGACAGATCAGATGTAGCCTTACTCCAATTCGTACTTTATTTACGATATATAAAGTAGAATTATATTAAAGCAAGTCGTTCCTCTCTTAGGCACTTTAGATTTGTGACAATTCTGGTGCTACTTTTGCCGCTTTTACTAGAGAGAGGACATCTTCTCCTTCTTATTGACATAATATTGCTTTTTTCTGAAACACTTTTATATGTTATGGTGTTTTATTTGATTTAATCATATCGGACCATTCTTGATTTTTGTTCAATTAAATGTTACTACCGCTCGCACCATCTGTTCCACGTGTTCACACCTTTAAAGACTTTTCTAATTTCGATAACCATGCCCTTACTCATGATAGGGAGTCCATATCATGCCGCCACATTCATAACACTGCTAATAATTTTGGGCTAGGTAATGGAAATAATTATCGTTTGCGAAGACTAGATAGGTTCATGTTTCTTCGTCTCCGTAGAAATGTTGCTTACCGTCTCTCTCTCAAGAGTAGGCTAAACACGAGTCTGTCCTCGCTAACGATAGTTATTATTCCCTACCTTGCCCAACACTGTTAATATCAATAAAAACGTTGTTCTTTTGAATAATGCTATCTTAAGTATACGTAAGAGAGGTACTCGTTTAAAGACCGTAATGTTTCTAAAACAGTCGACACCCTGGTTGACCAGTAATGTCAGACTAATAAAGTAGCTTACAGATAAAACATTGAACGACGCGAAGAAAAACCAGTGGTGTCATTCGGCACGGTAAACGTGTTTATTTGCAGTATATCACATCGATGCGTAATACTAAGCTATTGTGGAGCAGCTTCAACTCATTGAACATTCACAGTAAAGGTAAGAAAGTAAACTGATTGTTGTCCGTTAAATCAATAACCATTTCTTCACTTTTATGTCGGAGGCTGGACCAGATGCAACTACAGTTAATCGTTATAGTAACAATTCAGTTATCAATAAAAAAAATCCTTTGCTTTACTTTATGTTGCTAACGTTGCCTCTATACTCAACCCTAGCAAATCTGAATCTATTGGTACTTATTGTTGGTATATCGATTATAATGTTATCCCTGTGTTGCCCACACGTGTTACATGCATAATAACGCATGCTATCAACAATTATTTGCTTGAGAATACCTTACCCGACTACTGGAAGAGAAGCATCATAACTCCACTTTTCGGGATTTCGTTCTCAGCAAAGACAATGCAATGATTTTATGCTGTGGATAACCTATTGTGTGGTAAAGGTGCTGACTTTATTGGTGTTAATAAACTATTTCAAGGCCTTTAATAGCATCAATCATACCTTCCTGCTTGCTATTCCTAATTATATTGGTTCTAGTAATGATTCAGTGAAGCTCTTGGATTCTTATTTTACGGATAGGGAGATGACTGTTTGTTCCTTTCGCTTCCAATCGCATCTAGTTTGCCTCAAGGGAGTATTCTCGGTCCATTGCCTTACACAATTTATACGTCTAATATTATAAAATGTTTGAAATATTGCAGAGGACACATAGATTTATTTTTCTTTTTCTCCAGGGAATATTCACGATGCTGTTTCTCGAATGAATAAGGACCTAGAAGTCCTTGTTGATCTCTCCGTGAAACATTGTCTTGGAATTAATAGTAAAAAAGCTTATGTTCTAGTGTTTGGACGTACGGTTGCGGATCAAAATATGCGTACAACTTTTTAGGCTACTTTTTGTAATAGCTTAATTTTGTAAATCAGTCTTTTGTCAGTTTTGCGTTTTCTCAAATGTTGTTTTATATTGGACTTTAAACTACGTCAGGTCAATGGTCAGATCAATTGAATTCCTTAAACCAGAAGTTTCCTGGGGCATAATTCAGTGGCGGCATTATGACTTCTAAATTTGAAATAAGCTCCAAGGTTTTTAAAAAACTACATTTACATAGAACAATTTCAAGTGTATTGCAACAGTATGTACTAAAACTCGAACTACTGTCATTAATGACATTGTAGTAAAAATAGATGATGATCATGTTCTCGGCTATTTAGGAGTAGTTTGGAGATTCTGTATGGAAGTAAAGTATGGATGTTGATTTCGGGAGGGTTCTTTGGGGTATCTGGTGTTATCCAGAATTAGGTTTTGCCTGGGTGTCTACTACCACTGCCTGAAAGCTATAGATAGAACCAGAATTCAACGCACGCAGAACGCCTGGTTAGCAATTATTTACGGTTTAAGAAAATATGATAGGATTTCACATACGTTAAGATGGGTTGGTTTAAGATATCTGCTAACCCAGAATTTTACTATACTGTTTTTTTTTTCAACAAAATTATTTTTTATAATTTATGTTTCGAATAGATGTTCGTAATATAAATATTAGAAACAAAAGTCTTCTGACTCCTCCACTTAATCGTTTTGAAATATTTAATAAATTCTTCAGTAATAAGATTGCACGCCTGTATAGTGCGATTCCATTTAGACTACGTTTTCTAGATCTATTGAAATTTTGTAGTCAGCTCTGTAAATGCTTTCATAATGACTAGCGAGCTGAAACTCAAGCTTTGTTATATTGTTTTTAAGCGTTGATACGACTATTTATTTTCATTGTCTTTGTTTTGTATTTTATATAATTTTAGTAATATGTGCAGGGGAAGACCAGAGATTTGATGTTAAGTTGCTGATCCTGAACCTTTTGGTTGCTGAAGTTTCCTCTAACTACTTGGCACCTTATTATTTTTTTTTTATTTTCCTTTAGGATTCTCTTTTTTATTGTGTGTTGTTACATATAGATCTTTCAGCACAAATGAAAAGGCTATTATTATTATTAAAAATGCTATATGAGAAACACGGAGATATTATATATTTATTGGAAAACAGATTTATTACCATTTTCATAATTTCAAAACGAGTTAGGTAATAAGAGTGAGTCGATATAAAGCATAACAGACCACTAAAAGGTTAATTGGTGCGAAATGCTTTGCAGTCGCTGTAAGAAAGTTTCATTTAAGCTTGAATTGTATTTCATTGCAAAATACTACAACTCCAAGTAACAAAATCTCGGATTACTTCTTTCTTCCGTTCAAAGTGTAATCTAAACTTAAAATTGAGACACAAAGGTTATTATTTTCTTACATCATACATGTTAACAAACACTAGACTTGTACGAACTTAATGCACTTTCTTCGTAATTTTATTACAACGTGGTTGTGACAAAAAGAAATAAAGCGAAGACGTTTTCTGTAACAGTCGCGCGTGACCTGAATTCCCTCGAGATAACCTACTTACCTCAACCATATCGATAGGCAAATAAATAAAATTTGTGTTTTTATAAGAAATTTTAAATTTGCTCTTCAATCTTACCGTTACGCTATTATGCATGTCGGTATCATCCTGATTAAATTACTTCCGGAATAAAATGATTTCACAGACTATTTACCGTTTTTTTTTTTTTTAAGGAAGTGCCTGCGTATATAGCATTTCTAAAGTGTAACAGTTCTTGTAGGAGCGATTCAGAATTGGCTTTTAGTAAATGGCAGCAGTATTTGCGGAGACTTCGGCGTAAAACTACCGGCTTCGAGATGCTAATACAGTGTGGCAGATAGCGGGAATTTTATGCTTGCGTGAATTTGTTTTGTGTGATATTAAGATTTTAAGATTAAAATTAAGAAAACATGAACGTAAACCACATTTGGTTTATTTTATGTTTCATATTATTTGTACCTCTGGAACGTGAGTATAATTAATTAAATTTTATGCCCATTTACACAAAACTAGTTTGTTAATTTTACAAAATGTATTACTCTGATTTAGTAAACTTTGATTTTATGAAAGCAAATTCACCTCTTTTTTTTCATTTCTAGTACCTGCATGCCCTCTTTAATTGGATTTATTTATAGACTATTTCAATTTGCATGTGTTCCTAATTTTGTGCACTAAAATAACTTCTAATTGGTTGCGGTAGTTAATAATTTTGTAGGTGAACTTAGACGGCAGTATAAAAAAAGGTTTTCAAACATCAACAACAGAAATGCGTTGAATTAGTTTTATCGCATTCACGTATGATTCAGCTTTTTGAATAATTGATCGATCGTTTACTCTCAAGTTGAAATTCAATTAATGCCAATAGCTAAGGTTTCGTAAAATCCAAAAATTCGACCATAAAATTAATGACACGGCACTTTACATTCAAACGCCGCGTCCTCTAAAAGTCTAAAAGCAAGTTTTAATAGTAAGTGCAATCCTAAAACCATGTGCATTCTCCTTAATTGACAATATTAAAACTTATTTGTTTTTGAAGTACATATGTTGTAGTAGCGTCCTATATTTTTAAAATGAAATACAATTGGTTTATTGAAAATATCGGCTTTAATATTCCATATCGACTATAAAATTCACATCTTTCTCCTTTTTTTATTTTTTTAAAAAATAGCTAGAATAAATATAACACAATTTTGGCATTTAATTTTAAATAATTTAATGATAACAAACCTTATGATTACTCGTAAAAAACCTACTTCTTTCTAGAAACAAATTTCTTTCCTTTAAAGATGAATTGGATAATACAAAATACAAAATGATTAACATTGTAATTATCAAAGAGTAACGTGATGCAATAATTTTTGAAAGAATGGAAATCATATGTATTTAATACGTATTGTCAAAAAGACCATATCACCTATTTTTCATCTTCCTGTAGCCTTGTTTTTTCCCTGAATCTTCACATTTCGTGGTCAGTCGAGGTGTTACAGCTTGCGTCGTTTTCACTATTGCATTTTTAAATTTGTTATTTCGACGAAATTTCGAAAAATACTAATAATTTTGCTGACATTTTGACATTTCATATAAAAAACGAATTGTATTACATATTAAAACTTATATGTGCATTACAATGTATAACAAATAAATACACCCGTTTCAATTAATAAAAAATATTACATTTATGTACATAACTTACCACTTAATAAGAGCGGAAGTATCGACCGTACTAGTTAGGTTTCAAAACCCAGGATATCGGACAATGCGGTCAAAATTAAATCAAGCGCTCTTCTTAAATCTGAGTTTTCGCTAAATTTATCAGCTTCATCAGAGAAACTACAGAAGGTAGAAGATACAGAAGATAATACCCAGCTGCATAAACATTCAAAAGAAAACTTACAGAGTTGAATTGAGGTTGAACTCATACACTATAAATTTTAAAGTAGAGTACAATAAAATTGTTAAGAACATATTAAAAGTGATGACAAATTAAAATGGTAAAAAATACAAAATTTTTGAGTTTCATAAAGATCCGTTGGTTGCAACTTATCAAAATTTTATCTAATCTTACCCTTACGCATCCCTTATTGAAATATGTTATTTTACAAGGACAACTTACATCGGATTCCGAAGTTGGCTGATAAAAATTTACTATCTGTTGATGACATTATGATCGCTAATTATTTACGAAGAGGCCCGCCAACTTTTATTACAATTTGAAAATAGCATATAATTGCTTGGACTTTTTCTTTGTATACGTACCTTAATTTTATAGGTAAATGGATTTCAATACAATGAAAATGTGTACATGTGGTATATTTATTTTGCCTACGCCTATGTTAGTTTGAAAGTTAGCGTTGGCTAGTCATTCATTGTAACAAGATTCGATTTTACTCAGTGTTATGTGTATTAAAGTATTAAAACCAACTGCACCAAATGTAACTAAAGCTCTAAATTTAGAATGTTATTTTACTTATAGCTCACATTATCCTTGTTATTTGGTACTTCGGTACTTTTCTTTTATCTCCATATTCAACATCATTTTAAGAAGAAAATTGCACATAGTTAAAATCCTAAAAGGTTTTAGTTCTATGTCTTGCTTGCTCACTTTGTGGCACTTTAAATCCAAAATGTAATAAATTAAGCAAGGTTTCATTGATTCAATTGATTGTATATTTAGCAGCATAAACTTGTACCGATCTTAGTCAAATACTAAACCAATTTCTTTCTTATAAGATGTTGCTGACCTCCAAACCTTTATAATGATATACAAAAAATGTAAAATAAAGATTAAGGTCGTCGAAAGTATCACCATCAATCAATTAGATGAAAACAGAATGTATAAATACTTAAAAATGTATGTCTTTCTTTATTTATCTTAGTAATTATGTTTACTTTATTCTTGAATATCATCTCTACAATAGCCATCTCATTACCTACTTTACACTTCGTTTCATTAATTCAATAACTAGAAACATCTTTTTAGCAACAATTTTTGTATTTCATTATCAAATTCCCATTAATAGTGCCCAAGAAAATAGCAGCAATAATCAATGGAAACCCGGAAAAATTTAAACCTTAAGACTTAAAAAACCGTGTACACTTACTAAATAAAATACCGATTTAAAAAGTAATATATCATATACATACATACGAGATAATTATTTCCATGAATTTGATAGGTGAAGTTTGTATATAACATACTAAAAAAATTAGCATAGCTCTGATTTTTTTCTGTTTCAAAATTATAACGCATTAAACATTTATGCAACATGATTAATTTTTTATTTAAGATTTCCAAATATTAAATTAGTTTATACAAAAAGATATCTAGACGCAGAGCAATGTGGAAAACTTCCACGCACACGTGGAAAGCATGCCTCAAAGGATTGCTGCGGTCATAAAAGCAAAAAGTGGGCCTACAAAATATTGACAAAACTATTCAAATTGACGGAAAAATATATTTAAAGAACAAAAACAGTTGATAATTTGTCCCTGTACAGGTTAAACTAAAAAATTATAGCGTGCCTAATACTTTTGGCTAAGCTTGTAAACTTTGGCACTTCTAGACACTGATGGCATTCATTGATGTATTGCGCCATTCCCACTAAAATTTTGTGAACCCGAAGAATTTTCAACCTCCTATCTCCATACACTACCGCCCATATTAGCTCGGAGACTCAAATAAATTTAAAAAAAAATGGGAAAATATTGAAATTAATTTTTCCAAAACATAAAATTTTATTCCATTTTATTAATATCGATTAAAATTAAGTGAAACAGCAAAAAAAGTAATTCGAACGAAAAATAAACAAAAACTTCTTAAACATTCCGTTCGTTAAAGAAATCCCCTTTTGCTCGAAGAACAATTTTCACAATCCGAGGCATCCGCTCCACCGGTTTCTCAGGGACTCTATGTGGGATATTAGTCCATTGCTCTTGTAAATCCTTCCACAGGCGGAATATGGAGATAGGGCATACTTTTCGGACCTTCCTATCCAATTCATCCCATAACAGTTCTATGGATTTCAGATCGGGGCTTTGCGTTGGTCATGTCATTATTTGTAAAGTTCCATTACCATTAGAAATTTTTAAATTTCGCAACTGATTATTTGGGGTCGTTGTCCTGCAGGAATACAAAATTTTCGACGATAAGCGTTACCCCAATGCATTGTATTTTCTTGCAGTATTTCCAAATAACCCTCTTTTCGCAAAATACCTTCGATTCGCTTCAAGTTCCCTGTACCGGCGTAGAAGGAACAAACTCCAATAAGCACAGAACTTATTCCTTGCTTGACAGTTGGCACTACGCAACACTTCAACATTCTCTGGCCTTTCGCCCTCGTTACAAAAGCGCGATTGGATTGCCCAAACATCTTAAACTTTGACTCATCGGTCTATAGCACCCTTTTCCAATGATCCACTGACCAATTTGTATGTATTTCTGCCCACTGTAGCCGTTTTTGCCTGTTTCCCCGTCAAAGTAAGGGTTCTTTGCTACAATACGTCTGTGACGATTTGCATAATTTCTCTTCATTATTGTAACAGAAATTTGTCTGGCAGGGTTGCGATTCACTTCTGCGGCGACTTCCGGTGCTGTAAGTTTCCCATTTCGCTTGCTTAGCAATTTTATACGCTCATCGTCGGCGTGAGTTGTTATTCTCTTACGACCTGCATGTGACCGATCTCTTAAATTACTAACAGTCGATTTATTAACATGTGTCTTTTCGGAATTTTGACGTATCGTATAACTTTCTTGATAAAAAGCAAGAATTAGAGAGCGCTTTTCTAAATTTGTCGGTTTTCCTCTCCGCATTTTAATAACTTTAGTCAGGTTCACACAAAAAGATACACTATTGACACTAATGCACACAGAAGCAGGTTTATTTAGAGACTAAGGCATTTATCGTTTTATTTATTATTTGAAATATTGTCCCAAAAATAATGATATTACCATAATGGGTCATAAAATATAATAGGTTTTTAATGAGTCTCTAATTGATATTCGTTAAAGTATTTGTCTATACAATTATTTATGCACTTCTTAGCAGCTGATATAAATATAATATTCATATAATAAATGCAATTAAATTTCTTTTAGGAGAGTTTACAAATTTACTGGGTGTGCGGTAGAGTACTACCGAATTATTCAGAGAGGCTGCAATAAATAGACCGCATATAACACAATACATCATGTTGATTCGTTTTTTACCCAAGGTTATGCCTACCTTGGTCCATTTAAAGAAATAGATAGGTACTATGGTACTATTTACGAATACTACCAGCCTATCCTAGCCAATCTTACAACTAGTCACGATTCTGAAGAGCAACTCATCGTTAAGTCGAACGTCACATGAAGTAATTTCTCCGGAACAAATTCGACGCGTATCAGAAATAATTAATTAAAAGATAATGTCCAAATAAATATGCTTCAAACGCGATCGCTTTCGAACGACAATAACCTAGCTTTGTAATGCATCCGGAAGCATATGTATATAGAATTTGTATTAGATTCGGTATAGAAGAAGAAATAGCCTGTTATTGTTAACGATCTCTTAAGAAATAACCATTTAATTAATTAAAGTTTTCACAAGCGTCTTTTTGATATAATAATACGGAAATATAAGCACATGAATTTATTGTAAATTAAATTACAAATATTATGAGATAATCCATTATGTGTCTATTTCATCATCATTCCAGTGAAACTGATGCTTTGTTTTTTGCGAATTGCTGGTTGCAAAATAGTTTTATTTTAAGGCAGTAGTTTTAAAATACAATATAGGATTAATTAGTGTATGAGCACTAATTTTTTGTTGTATAATGTTCAGTTTTTTTGTTTTCTACGACACGATATTCCTTACTCTGGACGCTGTAAAATATGACCATTTTATGTTTACTACTCCTTTACTAGTTTTCGCCATGAATTAATTATTACCTAAATTCAAATTTAATACGTACAGTGAAAAGCTTTTTAAACAAGATCCCTATAAACAAACGTCGCACAGTGCAGCTAGTAGAGCGGGTTAGTGGACAAAAATCGAGTCATGGTGTATTATTGTATGGATTGATGCAAAGTGTAATTCTGCATCATTTTTAGTTATAATATACAGGGTGTTCCTATTAAACAAATCAAGAAAAATCACTTTGAATATGGTAAAGTAAAGACTTTTCCGATTACCACCTAGTACATATGTATGTACATCCAGTGATCAGAATAGTTTGCTGATATTTTCATCTAATCTTAGCCAATCCACAAAACATAATTTATTGGTAAGTTTAAAAACGATTGGATGTACGAAACTTTCTTTGATATATATACCTTGTAACTCGAAACATACAAAACTAATTACTTTGGTAATCTGGGGATAAATAGAGTGTGATTAGAGTTGTCTTCCATGATATTAGAATATACAGGCTATTCCGTGTAAAAAATGTAATGGTACTGTACTACATTTTTTATGAAACACCCTATTTATCGGAGTATATTTTCTAAAGGTGCACAACTAACATTATATAAGGTGTCTGTAAAAGGTCTTTACCCACGCCTACCACATATTCCTTAGACCAAAATAACCCAATTTAAGTGACCTTGCCCTAATCCAAAGTCGCTTAGTTTGGGCGCTATACGGCCTTGAAGTTAAAATTTTTAAATCGTTTTTTTATTATAAGTTCAAAACGGCTTATGCGATTTTAATAAGATTTGGCATGGTGACTTAGTTCTATGGTACGAATGTTTTGAGAAAATTTCCAGAAAATACTAATACCGGAAGTGAATGAAACACGCGTGACCATTATGAAAATTAACATAATTTTTTTTGCTGTCTATAGTACAGACATGAAATAATAATTTATTCGATAGAGTATTTAAAAGCGATCAAATTATGTCTCTTGTAAAATTTTCTTATTTTTATTCGTTTTCGAGAAAAATGAAAAAAAGTGCTTATGGTCGTGCGTTCGAAACAAATGAATTTCGCATGGCTAAATAATAATAGTGTCAAATCTAAAATACCGAAGCGGTATTGTTCAACAGCAGGTGGACGGTTTACTATCTAGGTTTTCAGTATTCATTTCTTTGGGCGTAGCTCCGCAAATGAAACACTTGGAGGTGGCATTTGTGTTATAGATAAAATGTTGCAAATACTTCCATCTATCATTGTGAACACCATTTTGAAATTAATCTTACATATATGGCCGTTTTCTAATTGAATTTCACAGGTCTGGAGTTGAAGTCAAGGCGCGTAGCGCACAGGAAATTTTTGACGATTCCTACCGATTTCGTCCAATTTTTTATTAAAGTTGAGACAAAATAGTCTACTAATATTTTTTATTTCTGTTCGATATAGTTCATTGCACTCTTCCACATCGAGTATCAAACATGGTCTGTTGAAAACTACTGACATTCGATTGCTCTTTTTGCACTCGAAACATATTTCCGCCAACTGTATGTTTGTTATGGTAACTCGGTCTAAAGAAGGAAAAATACTATGAAAGTCGCATGCAGACGCAGACAAACTACATTTGCAAATTAGAATACAGGCATAGACTAACTAAAATATTCAAACACGAGATGATATTTCAAGTTTTTTTTTAAAGCTCTATCAAAGTTAGAATTTAAGGCAATAAACTTGATTTCTTTAAAGTACGTACCTTGGCCTGAAAATTCCATTCTTGGCGGTGGTTTTTGCGTATGGTAATGCGCTACACACAAAAGCTAATCTGATATGCGTGATAGGTAAAGAAATAAATACAATGACGCCTGTTAAATTGACAATCAATACAACAAAAAAACAAGGATAGCTTATCTCTGAAAAAAACTGACTAATAAGTTGGGACTGATAATATGATTATTTCAAAAAGAATTAATTCCTGATATTTGGCCATTGCATCTACTTAAAAAAAAAGTACACAGTGAGATAACTTTATAAAATTGTTTTCTAATGCTTATTTATAAATACCAAATGATAAATAACGGGCTAAAAATTATTTTGATTTTTTATTTTTGTCCATACGACGATGCAGTGTGCGTCGACCTTATACGCACTATGCAGGAGTAAAACAGATGTGCGTGCTAGGGAAAGTACTTAAATGGGCCGCTGTAATTTATATATTATATTCTTTCGTTGCTGCTGCATTATAATTTATAACACTGAAATTCTTATTTCATGTATGTTGATGTAACTTCTCAATGAATTATATATAATACAAAAGCATTGTTACAAGTGAGTAAATGCGGGTTATTTTCCAATATACGGAATAAATGAAAACTAACAAACACATATAAGTGAATGAAATTTGAAGGCGTCTTAGTTGCTGATAATTTTATTTTAAAGCTCTATCGTATTTGCATTGAAATTATTCTATATTTCTTATTCATTCTCTATTTACAAATTTGCAAATTTTATATACTATACAGGGAATCCATTAGTAATAAGAACTTATTTTTTATATATTAATATTTATGTATGATGTATATTTTATTTATGTGTGGTCCTAATTGCTAAGTGGCCGTAAGAAATAGGAAAATACGAGTGGCCACGTTTCGATCTCTTTTTTTGAGATAGGTATGCTCAATTGTGAAAACAAAAATTTGTGATTTTTTTTGTTTTCTGCCAAAAATTGCATTTGTCGACTTTTCGAGAATGCCTAGTAACTCGCTAATGATACGAAGAAAACGTTTTAACGTCACTAAGGCACTTTTAAGAGTAGAATCCAGTAGTTGATTCAGATTGCTTTTATGCATTCGAGAGTGTGTTTCTCTCTTCAAACATATACAGGGCTATTATTGTATATTACTGAATAAAAAAAGGAGTGGAAGATATACATATTTACTAATTATTTGACATGATTACACCATCATAGTACCTAAAAGAAATCACTTAAGTAATTATTTAAGATTTAGATATCTCGTAAATTATAAATGATGGGTGCAGAACATGCTTACTCAAATTACAAACCTCTTTAACACCGTAAGATTCCGTAAAAAATACAGGGGGTTCCATGTAAAATGAACAAGTTTTCAGCAATTAAAGTTTTCCTATGCAACCATGATTTACGATCACACTGTATAAAAACTATAAATTCTAATATCGTTTTAAGGTTCAGAGGTCATGGGGCTGTAACGGTACCCTTTGGGAAGAAATCAGACAAATCTGTATATGCGATTCCGCCATTTCTTAAACAGAATACTCGGAAAACTAAACCGTTTGTGGAAAAACATTGCTAACGATCCCCGATCAGAGTAATTTAGTTACTAATCTTTTTCATACACACACCGCGGCTTGATCGTGCCGCTCTATCACAGATGAAAGGGTATAGGACCCCAGGTTCCCCACCCTAGATGAGAAGTTTCGACCTTCGGCCTTCGATTTCTAACGAAAGGTAATCGGAATTTAGCCTGAAATACAACCGTATACACCCGGTTTCACTCGGTGTCCCTAAAAATATTTTTAAATTATGAAGCTATTGTAACAACACATACTTACTCCAATTAACAAATTTTTAATTCAGCTAATAGTTACTTAATAAATAAACCTTGCCATAAGAAAAGAATATGCTGTATACGTAACTAATATTTTTTTGATTTCAAATAAATATTTAATTATTTCTTCATTTTTAGAACTGTTTGACATGATTTGCTAGTTTGAATAACTTTTAATATTTACTTAATTATATAATACTTACTTATTTCATATTTCCTAGCTTGCCTGATGATTTCCCATTGAAGGACGAAACCGGTCATCTGATTATTAAAAAAAAATATGAGGAATTACTCCACTTCTTCTTCGTCTCCATGTGTTACAGAAATAGAAATAAAATTACTGAATAGCACAATAATTAACATCAGTATTTTAGATCAAAAGATATACTTTATAAAACATAATTTGCAACGCATTGCTAATAATGTTGATGCATTAGGATGTATTCTAATAGCCTATCTCACGCCTGCAAACTTTGGAATTTGGCAAGCAATTCAAGGATATTTGTAAACCAGGATTATATTATATATACCTTTATTATTTGTCTTAATTTGCACTGCTTGTTATTCGCCACGTTCTATTAAATTCTTGCTTTTATTTTTCCAGTGCATTATATGCATAGCGTTCTTAGGATCAAGATGCACTTCTATAGTTAAAATGTTTATAATGCATAATTTCTCATTTTCTTGATTATTAACTTATTTTGCTATACACAGCCAAGAAATAAAGCTATTATTACTATCATTATTACTAAATACATTTAACGTGTCCGTTCAATCTCGTTTGACGAAGGATAGGTGATATTTATAAGGGTGCAATAAATCATCTACAGTAGTTCAGATTCATCGAACAAAAATGTTTACAACAATGTCCTTTTCCACTATATCCATGATTCAAGTATCACCTTAACTATCAGTTGCAGTGTAATCACACAGTAATGTTGCTTCTGTAAGTTCTAAATTTCGCTTTTATTTCAGTAACATTGTCAAGTATTGGAAATGTATTTAGTGTAAGTTACTGGACCTGTCTATTGAAGAAAAAATATGCTTGCCCAGATAATGACATCAGGTTCTATTTGTATATCCCGTAAGTTCTACTTCCACTAACATTTTAAGTGTCTCTTTTCTGACATAAAAATGATTACAGGGAAGACCATGCGCCGACAAGAAGACGAATTGATGTGAGGAATCCATTGGCACTAAAAATAAGTGGATGGGATTCAAACAGAAAGAACGTTTTGGTAGTTCACGGTTTTAATGGTACAGAAAGCAAAACGCCAATGACTGTCTTAAGAGACGGTAATACAACGAAAATAATGTTGTAGCTAGTTACTAAATAGTTGATCTTTAATGCTTTTAGCATATTTATCACGTGGAGATTACAATGTTTTCATGGTGGATTGGCAACCCCTGTCGAGGTTTCCATGTTATCTATCAGCACTTTCGAACACGAGACTCGTCTCTCAATGTGTGGCGCAGTTATACGCTTACATTATGGATTTAGGAGGATCTGCCAAGAAGACTACGTGCGTTGGACATTCGTTGGGTGCTCACATTTGTGGCATGATGTCTGTGCATCTGACTGAGAAACAGTATCGAATAATAGGTGGGTCTTCAAAATGTGCATTTTCCTTGTATACTCCTCATCTTTCGTAACTAAATTTCTATAGGTTTGGATCCTGCTAGACCTTTGGTATCTATGTTCGGTTCCAGACAATTTAGGTTGACTTCTGAAGATGCTTATCACGTACAAGTCATCCATACAAACGCTGGATTCCTTGGCGAAGTTAATCGAGTTGGTCATATCGACTTTTGCGTTAACGGTGGACGCAACCAGCCTGGATGTAAAGGGCACAAACTCAGTAAGTCGGGAGAAATATTCCAACGATTCACTCAGTGAAATTTTGGTGTTATTTTAATTGATGTTGATTCTCATTCTGTTAAAATTCGCGATTTAGGAAAAGCCAGATGCAGTCATTTCCAAAGCGTTTGCTACTTTGCTGCTACGGTACGTGGCACCTCAGTATCCGGGTGGCCGTGTTCCTCAGAATGCCCCAAAAAGCACAATACTTGGCAAACTCCTTACGGAAAAGAAATAGCGATGGGCCTTGATACTCCTCTTACGTAAGTCATAAATAAAAAAATTCGTGTCTTTTTTATGAGAAGTTTTCTGTTTTAACAGGGCTAGAGGAACATACTGTGTTCAGCATGTTGTAGATACAGACTGTCCTTTTAATTAGAGATTCCAAAGCCCTAAACATAGACAAATTTCCATTCATTTCCATAAAGTATAGTAAATGCCATGTACCTATCACATATACGGGTGTTTCAATAGGATTACATATGTAATAATGTACAAGTAATTGAAGTTATTATTAAGTAAGCGACATTATTGTTAGTGTCAGAAGTAATAAACCAAAAATCAATGTACTTCTTTTTTAATAAAAGTAATGTTAACGATAAATGATGTAGTTTAGACCAGAATACCTTTATTCATATTCTTGTGTAGGTAAGATCACCTTAAATACTTATTTGCGAGTAATAAGTGTGTATATAATTTGAGAAAGTACATAAATTCTTGAATACTATCCCAATAGCAAAATACGTAACGAACAGCGGATGTGTTAGGTTCTCTCAAATAAAATCCAGTTTTGGAGACATATCTTAAACTTTTTATTTAACCGATATGTGCCACCAATTTGATTAAGTTGTTAAGTTACAATTCGATCTGGAAAAGATTTCATCCAAAAAGATCCTGAGCTACCTTAAGTACTTGAACTTGTTCATTCGCTCTATAATAGGCCCTAGCGGCCGCGCTGGACTCCTTTGCTTCATTTTTTGTATTTATAATAAACCTTTACCCATATAATCGGGTATGTGTATCCACGGATGGACTTAACTGTGCTTATAATGTATTTAGTTTTTGTTTTCACAGAAAAAAACATTCTTTATAAAAGTTTTGCTTACTTTGAAAATATTTTTCCGATAATCGAAAAGTTGACTAAACTTACAGGGTGGTAAAAAATATGAAAACGTGAAATTGCATTAAGGGTAACCACCAATTATTCAAAAGTAAATTAAAAACTTCATAAGTAAAACGTGTTTGTAATATAACCGGAACTTCAGATATGAAGTATTTGCACGTTGTTCTTTATTGCTGACATTTTTGCATTTCTTTTATTTTCAACATGATGATTATCCCCCGCATAGTGCAATAATTGTAGTTAGAGATTGGTTAAATACACATTTTTGTAATTAATGGCTTGAACCATATGGTACCAGAACGTGGCCTCCAGATCTCCAGACATTACCCCCCTTGAAATTCAATTAGGGTAGGTTAAAAGGAATTCAGAAGGAGAAAGCAAAATATTTATAAGTCGGGGATCATTATATTGAGTAATCGCTATACTAAAATTTATTATACATATAGTTTTGGTTAAATTCCAAATGAGTGTTAAATGTGATTAAAATTCTATCTAGATTGTATCTTAATTCCTTATTGGTTTAATAACGCCGTTAAAATAGGCAACCTATGATGCACAAAAATTACTCAATCGTGCCCATTCGTTACCCAATGGGCTTCTTTGGGATGGGGGTTGCCTATCTTAAGGCCTTACTAAGGAGGCTAAAACCAAATCTAACAACGCAATATTATCAACAATGAACAACAACGTGCAAATTTCATGCCTGAAGTTCCGATGATATTCCAAACAATCTTTACTTATGCTATTTCTAATTTACTTTTCGAAAATTGGTAGTTTACTCTTAATGCAATTTCACGTTGTTTCATTTTTTAATCAGCCTGTAAGTTTAATCAACATATCGATTATGGAAAAAACCTTTCCAAGGTAACCAAGAACTTTTTATAAAGAATGATTTTTTCTGTGAAAACGAAAACTAATTAGTACAGTTAAGTCCATTTGGAGACACACTGAACAAAAATCCTCGTCTGCAAGCAGCTGTCCTCCCACAACGAAATCTGTATTTTGCAACAATGTAAGATGAACTACTTAGGAATATCTAAGGAAAAACTTAAAACTGATGATAAAACGTTTAAGGCAAGGACTGTTTGACTCAGCTCAATTCACTTTTGAACTATTTCCTGACCAGGAACTTATTGTTGGAGTGGTAGTGAGTTACTCGCATCTGGATACACAAAAGTGAAATGAGCTGAGCCATGCAGTGAAAAAGTGCTACCTTTATTGAGATGATCCAAACAGGTAGGGTCGACTTTAGCAGAGTCTGCCTATGATTTAGTCTCGACTAACCCTTCTCTATGGTCTCGACTTATGCCTCTGCCATTTAAGGGTTAGTTAGTTGAGGATATAGAACATCAACTCTCAAATTTTCATGACTACAGAAATAAAATTGTGGCTCAATATCGCAACGATATAAGTGTAGAAGCACCGCATATGTTCGAAAAGTAAATTTAACAGGCTTTGCGAAGAATGATTAATATACAAAGTGTTCCGCTAAAAGAATATAACGAAACGATTTTTTTCTAACATGCGGCCTGACATAGGAAGTTAGTCCAAGGTTCCTTAAGTCATATTCAAAAATTGGACTTTTATTTATTTCAAAGAGCGAAGATATGCATACTTTTCTAAGGGTCAAATTTTCAGAAAAAAGGATTGAAATTAATTTATATGTCGAAAACGATTTGAGATACGTATAGGGAAATAAGTGTGAAAGTTTTATGAAATTTAATAAGGAATCCAACCATGGTGAGGAATACAAGATGTTCCATTTGAATTCAAACGGTTGTTACTAGGTTCAGATAGAAGCGACAACACTGCATCTACTGTATGGAAATATTTTAGAAACGTAGTTCATCTCGCATAACTTGCACATACAAAATTTGAAGTCATCCTGGTAGTTGGTTCCCCATGTACTTCTAATAGGTCATCCACGTTGGGCCGTCCAGTATCGCCCATATCGCCTATACACAAGAGAATTGCGCTACTCAAGCAGTGCGTTTTTTGTGTTAAATTACTATTTGAAATCAACACATATGTAAGATTTATCAGGAGAAGCAGTTTAATATTATTTTTAAAATTTGGTCACTAAATCGCAATAGTATCATTTTTCCGTAAACAGAAACCAAAAATTACTATCTAATAATCTAAGAAACTGGCTCAAGCCGAAATACGTTACTTTGAATCATTAGAAGAAAGAGGAAATGTTTTTCATACAAAAAAAAACTTGATGTCATACTACATTCCGATAACTCTTACGGACAACAACGAGAATGTTTTATGGTTGCCATGTGCTATTATGTTCACCATTAAGAAATACAGTTTCTTAAATTCCATCACCTATAAATTTTTAATTACCGGTCGCACTCAAAATGAAGGTTACAACGTGCAGTTAGTAATTAAACGTCAAATAAAAAGACATATGAAGTCGGCGCACATTCTTGTTCCTGCACAATATTAAGATATTAATCCTAATTATAGAAAAAAACCGGAGAACCGTATCATGTTTGTAAATTAAATCACACAAGTTTCTACGATTTAAAGCATTTTACCAATAAAGATAACCTGAGTATTACCAAAGATCTGCAAAATAAAAAATTACAATCAGAGACATACTATTATTTATGTATTGGTATAGAGGCGGCCATTAATTTGGAAACACCGGCCTTATTTAGGTTAAGAAATATCAAATTCTAATATTTAATAGTGTAGGCGTTATGTCATGAACTATTGTCACCCACGTCCATCCCACGTCATCGTTGAACGCGTTTAGCAGACTGCCGCAGCCAAAGCAAAGGTTTCGCTTCACTTTGCTCCGTTTATCGCAGTATCACAACAAAATACCGAGTTATCAATCCAAGTTTATAATATTTTAATTACATGTCAAAACCTTTCGAACAGTGTCGCGGATAAAACTTTTATTATAAAAATGGAGCAAAAATGTCTTGACAGTTTTTCATATTTAGTGGTGGCACTATTCATTTCTATTACGTTTACTGGTCTTCCGTTTATTGAGGGACCTGCATTTCTTACGTTTTCTTCGTTCAGCTCTGTCCAAGCCTGCTGAATCGCTTTCCACAATTCTTCTCTATTTCTGTAAACCATATTCCATGAACGAATTTTCTCCATCATTAAACTCCACACATTTTCAACAGGATTTAGGTCCGGGCTACGCCAAGGTGTGTAGGAGTTACACATCAGTATTATTGACCCTTAACCAATCCAGCACTGTCCTGCTAGTATGAATAGAACAATTGTCCTGTTAAACATTTTTTATCGATAAACCTATCTGTTACGCGTGGTCACATTATGTTTTCTAGAATGTCACCATAAACTGCACCGGTCAGCTTTTCGTTAATTTTGAAGCATGTGCTCTGACCATCTGCGCTAATCCAGGCCCATACGTTTACTGAGAACTTCCAACTGGTGTGCAATTTGTGTGTATATATACTTTCACTATATGTTTCATTCCTTGGGCTACATACACGGATTCTGCCATCATAACAAGACTTGAACACTTGTTCGTGAGAAAACACAACTTTCTTCCAAAAGTCGGGACCTACATCCAAAAGCTGAAGTGCAAATCCAACCCTGTTTTCTTTCAGTGCTACTGTTAAAAAAGGCTTTCTGGCAGCACTCCTGCTAGACAAGCCTGCTATTATTATTGAACAAGGGATATTTACAATTTGGCGGACCTCCGCAGCGTTCGGAAACGGATTTTGGATGATGTGGTCAACCAAAGCTGAATCCTCCTCGTCATTTGATGGTAGAGTGTCCACTTCTTTTTTATTTTGGAAATGGAAGTGTGGCTTACATTTAGGTTTGCTGCCCCGCGACTTAGGCTCCAACTTTCTTCCACTTCGGGCCTACTTTTTTGAGCTCCTATTAGATTTTCCGACATGTTTAAGTTTACTAATCCATAGTGACACAAAATTGAAACAGTAATTGTCAAAATTGATATGTCAATAATATAGTAAAAGTGACAAACAATTTACAATAGAAAAATCTTTGGTATTTCTAAATTAATGGCCGTCATGGTACGTCATATACTTGACGAGGGATTCACTTCTCTTTCGTACTTTTAGAAAATATTTACTCTGCTTCCTGCATAACACTACCCAAAAACGATTCAAAAGATACAACAAAATTCTCGTACCATCATACAATTAGCTAAAGAAATGATACAAAATTATTTTTTCATAAAAAAAGAAAATAAGTTACAACTTTTAAACCAATATGATGACGTCATCGCCATCAACCAGTGCTGCTTATAATATTGTGGGTTACTTTATTGATACGCTGTATATTTGGTAAGTTAAACAAATGTCAACTTTAAATTTCGCAATAAACATCAAAAAATAGATTCAACTTCCAAGGAATCAAATTGTGTATTAACCAATCGTAAGGTAATTATCACATTACCAAGGGTTTAATTAGTAACAGCTGTCAAGACATGTCAATAGGTATGTGACTCTTTGAAAATATTTCTTCAGTTCAAAATTGTAGATTATAAAACTTTTTTAGTTAATGCAGTTGCTGTTATTGCTATTCTCTGTATTTGTTGGAACTGCGGTGATTGTGAGGAAACGCAGCTGTCTCTTGGAATGCAATCTCGCTTGGGTATTTGTACTCCAAAAGTTTCATTTCGTAATTGGTAAGCTAACTGAGCAATTTCATTTTATTTTGCGGGGATTAAGAATTTAATGTGAAAACATTCTTGCAAACTCTAAAATTTAGTAAAACGAAATCGATTTTTTAATTGCTTTTCCTTTGGGATCATCTTTCTAATTTTGCACAGTAACTTCTTTCAACGTTTTTCTCTTTTATTCTTATAGTGAGAGTAGCCCAGAGAAGCCGCTGATACTGTATAATACGATCCCAACCGTGTTGGAAGTAGACATAGAAATAGGATGTGTTACTTCCAACTTGTTTTATTACTGGACATTAAGTACTACAGGTAAATATAACGTATTTTAATTCTTTTAGTAAATACAATGCTATTAATTTGTTCTTCATGAGCTGGTGTGTCTTTTTCTTTACGACATCTACTTTTCAGACATAAACGATATCATTCATACATTTCCTGATCGGGTACAAAGGAGAAACGTTATGATTGACAAGTACCTATTGGACCCTGGGGATTATGTACTGACGTCTCACGTGCGAGAAAGTTCGCTATTTAGTGCTGATACTTGGATTGAAGTAAAGGTAGAAAAAATGACACAATTAACAGGCGAATTATGTTACTAACATAGACTATAAGAAGACGAAGCGGTGTATCATTTTATTCTTATTCAGAACAGAGACCTTTTGTTAGTACATTATTGATTCTACCATGGCAGTATATCCCTTCTACATTATGTCATTATGTTTATATGCTTTAATAATCACCTGACTACATCCTTCGGTTTTCAAGTAGCTTCTGCCAGCTCGGATTTACAAATGTTGGGTTATCCTTTTTATGTTGCTTACAGTTACTCGTTTATGTTGAAACTATCTTAGACTTTACGATTTTGGCAATAACTTTTCTTCTCACATTGTGTTGAACACTATAATCTGTATACGCCACCTTCCATCCATTCAGATTTATTATTCCTTTCAATATCATTCTTTCAAACTCTCCCATCACTTTCTCTTTTTTAACTGAATCTATTTGTCCTTTCGACATTAAAACTGTCAATTCTTTTAAAGTTGTATACTCCTATACATATTTTCTTTATATATTTTGTGGGCGCTTTTCCTGTACTTATCACTATACTGCAACGTTGAACTTTACTCCTGATGATCAAAGCCTAGCGATTGAAATGTTCGTGCAGTATGGGGAAGTTTGTGGTAAGGGGTTCTAAAGTGTGTAGTGTTTTCAGAGTCACCATTTAGGATCTTCACTTATGTCAATACTTATAGAACGAACTTCCCTGCTTGCATGTCAAGTTTCAGCGTCATATTCACCAAACTTCTTTTTTCTGTAGATACTCCATCCAGGACCAAGTCAAGAATCAGTTGATAACGAGTCTCATAGTATTAGATCACTTTGTAATTTAATATACATATGTAACTTTTAGTCAATCATCTGTTATGTTCTTCACTCTTGAATTTGCTGTTACCACCTGTGTTATTCTCATATTCTTGGGACTACTTTCTGTGCTAGTATTTCATGGGCAAGGTGATGAAATATCTAGGCCTTATCTAGGATAATAAACTTTTGTGGAATAAGCATGAGCTTGAAGCAACTAACAAGGCAAAAAGGGTCCTAAAGGTTCGTAGAAACTTTGCAGGTTATAACTGGGGATGCAACCCAAAAATATTGCTCTGGATGTATACAGTAATAGTGAGACCAATGATCACTTATGGCGCAGTGGCTTGGAGCAAAAGAACTAATCTGGTCATCGCGACAGCTAATCTCTCCAAAGTGCAAAGATGTGTATGTATAACTGGGGCAATGAGAACCTGTCCAACAGCAGCTATTGAAGTGGTACTAAATCTTACTCCTCTTCACATTTTGGTGGAGAGCATAGCCAAAAGGACCACACGTAGGATGATCAGAGAAGGAATGGCTAGGCATAGGCCAAGCCTCCTGTAGGTGACCAAACCCGGGACATGCCCCGAGACGACATGTCGAGGAAGTTCAGTTTTGTGAAAAAGTTTGCCACAAAGCTTAGCACCAAGAGCGAATGGGATAAAGACACCATCTCGAAACTCAATAGATACGCCATCAAATGGTAGACGGATGGTTCCAAAACGGCAGAGGGAACTGGAATAGGATATATGGGCCTAGAACCAAATATTTTGAAAGCTTGGGGATGTATCCAAGTATCGAGGCGGAAGTACACGCTAGTGAAAAATGTGCCCAGTTCAACATTGACAGAAGCTACGGAAAGCAAGAGATTATCATAATATCTGATAGTCAAGAAACCATTAGGGGGCTGAGGTCAAATATAATCAACTCCAAAATGGTTTGGGAGTGTCTAGAAAAACTAAACGAACTAGGTAAAAGAAACAAGGGAACCCTACTGTGGGTTCCGGGACGCACAGGTGTGAAAGAAAACGAAATAACAGATAATCTCGCTAAGAAAGGCGTTAGAATACCTTTTGTAAGGCCAGAACCTTTTTGCGGGATAAGTAGCAGTATAATACTGAAGAAATCCAAATACTAGGAGAATATCCAGGCACAGAGGCAAGCTAAAACTGATCTGCAGAATGCATCAACCTTAGTAAAAATAATATTCGCAGATTGACAGGGACCCTTTCAGGCCATTGTAAACTGAACGGACATCTAAGCAGGCTTGGAATAGCGGAAGAAATCGAATGTAGGTTTTGTGGGGAACAGGAAGAAACATCCATCCATCAACTCACAAACTGCGCTGCACTGTGCAACTCAAAGGAGAATTAGCTAATCTGGGGCCTTCTGACATTCTGCGCTTTTTAAAAGGAATCACACTGGACGGCCAGCTGTAAATACACAATATATCTTTCAGGTCCCGGTGTACTATCACCCTAATATTACATACATACAATGAATGCAATACGGCATCGCGTGCGGCGATCAAATGCAATTTTTGTAGTGGAAAAGTTGACCGTTACGATGATTATATTAGTTGTAGGGGCAACTGTGATAGTAATTTCCATATAAAGTGTGTGAACTTATCTATTGAAGAGTATTCCAAAATGCGCGAGGAAGGTGTTATTAAAAAGTGGCTATGTAGTGTTTGTAAAGAAGATGTAACCTCAAACAACAAAGAGGTTATACAGTCAGGAGAAGGGTATGGGGCTGCTAAGCAAGTACACAGTATCGATATATTATTGGAAAAAAAACTAGATAATTTCATAAAAACACTGACGGAAACTATCATTGTTCCTCTAAAGTCAGAAATAGCAAAATTAAGTAATGAAAACAAGATGCTATCGCAAGAAGTGAAATCCTTGAAAACAGTTATCTCTGCAAATTACAAGCATTTCCGCTCTCAAAATATAGATGGAACTGCGCACACAAAAGGCAACCAAAAAGATGTTATGGAAAACAAACAAAACACATTCAAAGGAAAAAAAGTAACAGCGGCACCGAGTTCATTGAACTGGAAAACACAAATAGTATAGAAAAAACGATCGTAAACTATGCAACGGTACTAAAGCAAACCGACATAAATAAACAAAATAACAATTCCAATAATTTAGAACAAATGCCTAAAAACAATGAAAATACAGGAAATGACACAAGAATAGATAAATTGCAGTATCCTCCAATAGTTATAGCTACAAATGAGAACTCCGCCAATGATGGATTTAAAAAGTTAGTCCGTAAAGGAAAAGAAAGCAGAAGAAGCAACATTATAGTCGGGACAGCTACTAACTCCGCCGTTATTAAAGCATCTGCCCAGCATGGATACTTGCATGTTTATAACTTAGTACCGGAAACTACATCTGAAGATATAATAAAACACCTTACGGCACATAATTTGTCGAAAGTTCAATGTGATCCTATGACCGCAAAATACCCCGAAAAATATTCGTCCTTTAAACTAACGTTTCCCATAGAGTTACTGGATGAAATTAGAAATCCATCGGTGTGGCCAAGAGGTACAAAAATAAACCGTTTTTTCGTGCATGTGGGGAAGAAGATAACGAATACCTAAGCGCAACCCCAAGCAATAACCAAGACAACTATCCTACACTAAAACTAGTCCATCAAAACATACAATGTTTAACAACAAGCTTAGAGCGGCTGGAAATGTTTTTGGATGAAATTGGTGGCTGCAACTTCCTTTGCCTTACGGAACATTGGATGTGTGAAGAACAACTGAAAATTATCAAAATAAATGGGTTCAAATGTGTTTCCTATTTCTGTAGATCCAGAAATAGCCATGGTGGTGTAGCAATATACTGCAATGAAGTATGTAGGGCTAGAGAAAGAAATGATATTAAAAATCTTAGTGTTATATATCAATGCGAATGCGCAGCGATAGAAGTGAAACATAACAACAAAGGAATACTTATTTGTGCTATATACAGAACCTCACGTCTTGTAGACATTAACATACTTATTGACATACTTGAGACGATTCTTGATAAGGCGTATACTGAAAATAAACTCATTTGGATAGCTGGCGACTTTAACTTAGATATTAAGCAAAGCACACCAGACGCAGAGAAATTGATAGCTCTTATGAATTCATATGATATGCAACAGCTTTTCAAAGCAGGCACCAGAATCACATCAACAACAAACACATGCATAGACAATGTGTTTACAAATTACACGGGTCATGTTACTGCAGAAATACTGCACTCCAACTTATCTGATCACACAGCCCAACGAGTCTCCTGGATGATTAACCTAGAAAGTAATAAAAAATTCAGCTACATGAGAGTGATAAATGATAGTACCATAGAAACTTTCAAGGATGCCTTACAAAGAATAGATTGGCAAAATGTATATACCAAAGATGTAAACATGGCTTATGAAATTTTCATTGATGCATTTAAAACCTTATTTTGGACATGCTTTCCATTGAGAAGGATTGCTCTCAATGTTACCCCAAAAAATTCTTTCCTGACAGACAACCTTAGATCGTATCGTGAAACCTACAACTTGATCTGCGATATACATAGACAATATCCGCATTTGAACCTAAAAGAACAAGTACACAACTATAAAATTTTCTACACAAAAAAGATTCAAGATTATAAAAGAGCTTATAATGAAAGATTCATTAAAAACTCTGATAATAAGGGCAAAGCAGTATGGGCAGTAATTAATAAGAAACAAAGTAACGTAAACAAAGATATAGTTTTACAATACAATGGGCATAACATAACAAAACAGCAAGATATTGCAGAAATTTTCAATGAATTTTTCATATCAATAGGAAGCACACGACACCTAACGAACACATCCAACACACCACAAGTGAAGAGCACTGCTGTTGGTTCCTTCTTCTTTCAGCCGGTTACTAAGGAAGCAATAATTGCAATCTCATCAAAACTTAGCAACAAAAAGTCGCATGGTGCAGACGAAATTTCAAATTTTCTGTTAAAGAGAATTGTTGAGTGTGTAGTTGATCCACTGGAGCATATATTTAACCGTTCACTAGAGACGGGAATTTTTCCTGAACCACTGAAGCAAGGAGTTATAATACCTCTTCACAAGAAGGGCCCGGAAACATCTGTTGAAAATTACAGGCCAATCACCCTCTTATCATCTATATCTAAACTATTAGAAATTGTAGTGTGCAATCAGCTAGTTCAATATTTAGAGAGTAACGGATATATCCTACACAGTCAGCACGGTTTCAGACAGAATAGATCGACAGAAACTGCTATCTATGCTTACGTAAATGAAATCTTGATTGGTTTTGAGAATAAGTACAAGTCGCTTGGAGTATTCGTTGACCTTACAAAAGCCTTTGACAGTGTACGACATGATTTATTGCTGGAGAAGCTCGATAGACTGGGTATAAGAGGAGTTTGTTGGGAATGGTTTAAGGATTACTTAAACAATAGGACACAAAAAGTCTGCTTAAGGTCGGGATCGTCAACGGTGCATTCTAAATCACTGAAAGTAACACATGGAGTCCCACAGGGTAGCGTCTTAGGACCTATTCTTTTTATAATCTACATTAATGACATGCCTAATAATTTGCCGAACAGCGTTTTAACCGTAAACTACGCTGATGATACATCTCTTTTAATTAAAGGATTATGTGTACAAGATCTTGAAAATTCAACAAGAGATTGTCTCTACGGACTGAAGTGCTGGTGTATGACAAACGGGTTGACCCTAAATGACACTAAAACTAGTTGTGTGCTGTTTAAGACTGACCGTGACCGTACGATTACTCTGGACAGCATGGATTTAGCTGCTGATTCGGATATTCACCTGGTACCACACACCAAGTTCTTGGGTGTAATAATTGATAGTGGCCTAAAGTGGACGCAGCATACTAGTATGTTAATTGCGCAATTAAGCAAAAAATGTTATTTATTTCGCGAACTAAAAAAAACTACCAGTTTACAATCGTTGATTACTGTGTACTACGGCATATTCTATTCGGTTATGTCTTATGGACTAATATTCTAGGGACAATCACGTGGTGCCAAAGATGTGTTTATACAACAAAAAAGAGTGTTGAGAATAATAGCCGGGATAAAACCGAGAGACTCGTGTAAGGGTGTATTTAAGAAACTAAATATAATGACCCTTCCATCTGTTTATATTTCCAAATGTCTTTGCTTTATTTATAATCACAGACAAAACTTTACGAATGTAAAAGAACACTCATACAGTCTGAGAAATAACTGCTATCAGTTACCATTACATAGGCTAAGTCAATTTGAAAAAGGTTGCTATTATGCGGCCCAAAAACTATACAATGCGCTTGATGTTCATATAAAAAACAGTTCGACTTATAAGCAATTCAAAACTAAGTTACAAAACTATCTTATTAGTAGGGAATTGTATAGCGTACAAGAATATTACTTGAATGGTTGATTTTCACTTTTATATGTATTTGTATTTTCTCATTCGCTTTTTGACGTTTTTCATGTATGTGTATAACTATGTACATCTGCCTCTGAAATAAATATCTATCTATCTATCTATCTATCTACATAGTATTTCATGCATTACTACATAATTCTAGACAGTGCAATCCATTTGTGTAGGTTCGAATTCGTTGTGGGGGTAAATTAGGATTTCTGTAAAGATAATTTTTATTTTCAAAATAGACATTGTAAATCAAGCCAGGGAAAATACTTTTAAAATATACAATAATCAATTATCGAATACATTTTGCTGTATATCTATACCACGATCTGCTTGATGTCTTTGACAATTTGCTTTACATCATCTTACGTGGAATCGTGGGATGAACAGGTTCATCGCTGTTACCACTTCCCCAAGATTATAGAGAAATTTTAACTGTTGGACATGAACTTGTAACTGAAAATAAAGTCATTATTATTATTATTATTACATATGCATTGTAGGAAATATTTAAGGATATACAGGCTTTTCCACGGTAGCCGTTCGTTAGAAGTTTCCGAGGTTAGAAAAAACCTGGAACTCTGAATTTTTGGAATCCGCGGCTATTCAAGATTCCCTTTTATTTTAAAATATTATCAGGGTCTTACCACTTCCGGTTATACCAGAAGTCGCCATAAACTTTCTTATTTTAAATGGAACACCCTGTATATTATTTCACTTTTAAATTTCTGAAAACATTTTATGATGAGTTCTAATAGGTTTCCCTATACCTATTTTCAACTGCTACTTAGATATCTTGATTTTTTTGAAAATTTTGAAAGATGTAGCGTTATTTGCAACACAGTATCTTTTGCCCATTTTCGACTGGTAATAAACACTTCTAGGGTAGATAGAAGCACAAGAATGACTCTTTCGAAATCCACATTGACAATTGATTTGTCGCATACAGGGTGTCCAAAACTGCATGACCAATTACAAAATATTCAAAGTTGAAAAAGTTCTTTTTTCAAATGGAATAGCCTGTATATTATTGGATGATCAGATGCAGAATTTAATTCTGCATCGATTCGCTATGACTTTCCCTATACCTATTTACGTACTGCTGTGTACTGAAAGTACCAACAAAAATGTAAAAATGAAAAATTAATTTAGCTAGCTCAAATGATAACAATTTTATTAAGGCGCAAAAGAACAATTAATCTCAGGGTTTCAATTTTGAAAAAAAAGAAAATTGTGGGTTAAAAGAAAACTGACTTTCATTAATACTCCAAAAAAACAATTTAAAAGGTTTAATTAAAAATAAAAGAACAGTAATTTTGAATGATATAAAAATTCTATAATTTTATTTAAAAAAAAAAGAAAAAAAAAATTTTAAATACAAACTTTGCAGAAAAGAACCTTGGACGTAAGATCCTGGTCGAAATAAAACTGCTGGCTTTAAATTACAAAAGGACAATACAAAATCCTTTTACTAAGCAAAAGAAAACAAAAAGTTCAGGAAGATAATAAATTTCTGCAAATCAATCCACGTGGTCTCAAAATTAAAACAACTAAATTACACGTGGAAAATTCCAGTAATTTAAAAAAATGAAAATTAAAAGCAAGCACAATGCGTTTATTCACCCAACCCGAGGTGATTAATAAATAATTACAAAACAGAAAAATTAACAACGAACTAAAAAAATTACTCTTTTAAACTTAAACTATCTTCCTGCACGTAAAAATAATAACAGATCTTATATCTAAATTGTGTACACAAAAATACAATATCAATTATTATTAAATGAGTACCATGATTAACGATATTAATTGAAAAATGTGAATTCAATGCTTGAAAGTAAAAATCTCAAAATGGCAGAAATGAAATACAAATTTTTATATATCTCTCCTTACACGTGTTATCAGGGAACTGCTCTTACACGGTTCAACCAACCGTATATGTATAAAATTCTCCGGGTGCGTGCGAAACAACGCACCAAGAGCTGTCCGCAAACATCCGAACTCGCAAAAACAAAACAATATATACAAAACCCGTGAAAGCAAAATGTACAACAGACTAAAATTAAAATAAATAACTGAACAATAAAATAAACAAATTAAACAAACCAAAACATTAACTCTCTTATATAAAAATAAAACAATTAGAAATTTCTCGCAACATTGAAAAACTCTTAACGGAATTAACAAGAAAAAAAACTGGATTTACGCAAACCGGGTTGCCAGACCACAGCAATACGTACGTTAAATTATAACTCGAACATAACCTAGAAAATTTGACACGAGTACCATTAGAAGCTCCCGAATGTAAGTACATATCCAGGCAAAATAAGTGTTTGAAGTGTACATGATCCATTTTGCTAAAAACTGAATGTAAGTCAGGTAGATAAGCTATCTTATTCTTTTCATAAATAAAGTACCTTACTTATTAGAGTTAAAAATATTAAATTAAAATGCAAATTTACAAACACGAACAAGTTAGGGGATAGGAGACGTAATTTAAGGTTATATAATAATAATAGACTGAACTGACAGATAACAAGAAGTGTGTACAAGTTGTTTTTTAAATGACATTTGTTCGAGCAGGTTTAACAGTTCCAAAGCTCGCTCGAGTAAATAGCACTCGAACAATAAGCGTAATTAAAAAACACAGCCTATCAGTAGTATCCACGAGGTTACTATGTATGGCCGCGTTCGCCAACGCATGTTTGCAATTGGACTAATGTTGGTTGCATAGCTGCCCATGCGTTGATATGCGCCAAATAAAATCGAACACAGAGCCTATGTACGGTGTTGTAAAAACTGCACTACTGTATATTACGTAGATTTCTAGTTTTCAAGACATAAAATCAGGTGTAGGTCTGTTATATACACTTTCATCACGGTTTCGTCGTTTAAAATCACCGCCATTTCCAAAATTATCTCTGTCTGCTAGAGGTCGATTTCTTATATGATATACTTAAAATATAGCCAGGTCCCCTTTGGATTAAAGTCGCTGGTACTTCCGGTATCCCGGCGTAAACTTAAACTTGCTGTGCCATATTTACTTATTACTTTCTTATTTATTTAGTGCTACATTAAAATGACTTCTCGATGCCCGGTACCCGGCATTTTCGGAGCAGAGCATAAATCTGCTTCCAAAGGTGCAGAGATTACCTTGGATACTTCTTATTCTTATATATGCAACCTCAAAGTGGTATACTCTTGGGAATGCACATCTACGGGAAATTACCCGCAATGCAACGCGTTGAATGGACAAGTAGGTACGCCTCTGCTACTTTCTGAACTCCGAAAAGAAATATATTTAAATACTTATAGCCCTGTGGCGGGAATTTCAAAGATATATATTGCCATTACATGATATATTTTGCGTGAACTAATAAGTAATTTATTGGATTCAAGTGAATTGAAATCAAAAGCGTGATCAGGGTAAATCTTTACATAGTAAATGGTGGACAACCATTTTACTAATTTCCTTGCTATAATTTTTTTTTTTAGAATTTCCATTTACAACAAACATATTAGGTATACAAAAATATATATACCTTTTAAATTTCCGCTACAGGACAATAAACACATCCTTCAACAATAATGTCCACCTTAAAACAAATTCTCAGCTGTCAGACACGAAACGCTCTATTCAGAATTTAATGACACTTGGTAGAGATATAGATTAAGTTTGCTGTGCAAAGACCTTTTTATGTGGGAAATCTTTCCATACACACAGTAGGAAATTAAGTATAGGTCACTTATGTCGTACAAAGTTAGCATTATTAATTTCAGCTTCAGGAAACTATGCCAAAGATTCTTCAGTGCAAAACTGAATATTTTTACCCTCCTTGTGCATTTGGTACGTTATTTTGCGAATGGGCTTCCAAAGCAAATATCTCTTGTTTTAATAAAAACCGCACTTCAAACGTTTATCTATAAATGAAATTCCTTCCAAAAATATTAGAAATTGAAACAAATTTAATTTTATTTTCGCCGAAGAGTAGTTGTCTAACAATTACTAAAAATTTCTCTGTATTTATTCATCTTATAGGCCCCAAAAAGCGCTTGGTGGTACAAGGGCATGTTGGTGATACGTATTGGATTACTGTGAAAGCAACTGCTCCAAGAGTACCTGTGCAAACGAGTACGCAAATAATCAATGTGACTGCAGCTGAAAGCCCCATTCTCAATATGAAGTAAGTGTTTTTTTATACAGTGCTATCCACAAACTCTAATTTTCATGTGACTGGCAGACCGCTTTTTTTTTATTGATTATAATACTAAATGGTAAGAAACTGTTTAATCTAAAATAAGTCATGAAATTAGTTTTTCAACAGTGACAAATGAAATTTGAATCTTGGCATTTTGAAAACGTTAGAGCAATTGCCATTGTAAATGATATAAAACTGGAAAATGAGAAATAGTTTGTGTTTTTCTAGCCAAATGCTGAACACCTTTAAACTGACTTTGCTAATTTTGCATTAAAATGTGACATTTCCGAGAAAAGAAAAAAACGTGTTGTTATTAACAGCTGTATTCGTAATGGTTCCAGGTGCATGAAAAATTGCTTGGACACCGGCAACATATTTTCCAATCCAAACATTCCCGTGTACATTAAAGTATATTGCCGTTTCGACTGTGATCAGATACACCGGATGGAGTGGGACCTAGAAGCGGTTACACAAACGAAATACACGGCTGAGGAAATTAAGGAGAACGGCACCTACTATGGATTGGATAACCCAATTTTCATTCTGAAACCTGGTTGGATACAATACGACGAGAGCTTTCAATTGACCATAAACGCTTGTAAGTTTAAAATGTACAGGCTACCCCATAAAATTAGCTAATTAGAGTGCTTCTTCCTGTAAGAACTGGAACTTTTGACTTGCAGGGTGCACATATACTTCAACTGGGTTTGCTGATTACCTTTGTTATCTTAAATAAAATGGGGCAATTTTTACCAATTGAAAGTCTGCAAAAGTCTGGAAAAAAAGTGATGAGAGCGGTTTGTTTAAATAGAACATGATTGGTTAAGTCCACCCCTGCAAGTTGAAAAATCAAATCCGATTAGTCACTTCGTTATCACACTTGTATGCAATTATATCTTCGTCCATAGATGTACATACATATATATAAAACGTAAGGTTGCAACATAAATCTACAGTCACAATTCAAACACATATACAAAAATGAGATGATGTGAAACAGATATAGTCGCGTTTACGGTCTTTGTTGTCTTCAACGCCTGAATATATTTTATATGTCAGACGCCATTCCAGTTCTGTAGGATACAGTTCAATGTAATTATAATATATGGACCAGTTTGACATTAGAAAGGTGACGGCGCCGGCGGTATAAGTCATATTTCATAGGAGCGGCACACTACAGTCATTTACATTTCGTCATATGCAATCGAAAAAGACTCGATATTATCACCGTAATCGAAACCGATATTTTCATGAATTTCGGTTCTAGATAACTGTTATGGAAAATAACGGTTCTTCATAAGTGTGTTTGAACTGAAATCGTTATCACGAGTGTTTCGAATCGCTGCTATGAACACTAATATGAATGCTTTTATAAGTGTATTAAAAGTAGTTAGGAAAGAACGGTCAGTTGGCCTTTTGAGCTTTTTTTGGTTTTCTATCAACGAGCTTTTATAATCTAATATTAACTTCAATGCAGATCTCTTTATGCTCTTGCCGGTGAATCTCCTTTAATTTGATGCTACCTCTGTTTGTTTATCTTCTTAAGACAAATGGTCCTTGTAGTTAATGAACGTAGTTCTAATGGTAGGTGGATATTCGCCAGTAAACTCCAAACAGATATCTACATACGTAGCTTGTGTTCTCTGTAATGAGTCTTTCAATAACAAAAATAGATGTATACATCTCACAATATATTTTTTTCTAATTTGATAGACGATAAAGATAATCACAGAGTAGCGAGGAATATGGTCCACATAAATATGACATCCGATATTGGGGGTAAATCGAATTGCACAGCAACACATAACAATTTAACCGGAGTGAATCGCGTATACACTATAACATGCTCTGTTCCACCAAACCGGCGTCCAGCTGTGTATAAACTTCAACAATGGGTAACAGATCCGGTCACAGATGAACCAATACGTATGTACAAGAGAAGCGTAAAAACATTATAAGTTATTAACGTAATATTCAATACAGCATTGACCCTAATGTACAGCAACGAACCTATCTTTAAAGTAAGGCTGGCTACCTATGGGAATACTGCTATGCAGAATATATCTTTCATCGTTGTAGACGATACCATGATAATGACGAATACTACATTTCACGTTGAAGTATGTAAACAAACCAATATAGTGTTTCTTAAAATAAAATTCAAGACAAATCAAATTAAACCGAAAAACCGAATTAAAAAGATGTAGCTTTCATTTCATGTTTCTATTCAAAATGTAGGTTCCTGATGCCTTTGCTAATAAATCTCAGTTTGAACTAGCTGCATCATTGTTTTATGAATATGCTGGCGGTGGAACTAGAATGTCGATACCGCAGATGTTAAAAGTCGGCAAGATATACGAGGCGGCTCAAATTATGAATATTATATTCTGTGCAGGCCGTAAATTCGACAAGAACATTCCAGGTATTATACAGATGCGATTGACTGCACAGATCGCGTTTATGCAATCCCTCTTTCAAGTAAGTCAAATAAGTATAGCTTTACCAAAACTTCATACCGAAACATTTACGAAACTACTTACTTCAGACCACAAAACTCTTACGTCCAGATCTAGAGTATCTGCTAACGCTGGTGCCGCATCTTATAATAAAGAAGACGAAACATTTGCATCAGTCCAAACTGAGATCGAGACTATGTCTGTTCATAGCTGAAGGCATTCACGATGCCTTCCACGCTGAGAAATACCCGCTGACAATGCAAAGTTATCTGGAACTCTTGACTATGTAGGTGCCTTCAGAGTCACAATTTTGTAGACATGCTTCCATAATTTTGGACGATATATGCATTTTAGCCCACTCCACAAATGTGCTAACTACTATTTAGATGACGACTATGAGAGACCTTATCAATTTAATGTGCCAATACCTCCACCAATTCCTGAACACATTAGATTACTTGATGACTATCCGAATTATGGTGAATCGTTGGATGAGTTCTCCATAGAAGATGTAAGTGCTTATCATTTATTATTAGAAACATTGCAAATAAGACGTACATGTAAGATGTTCAGAATGAGTTACTGACATAGCACTTTATAGGATAGTATTAGACATTTAAAAATATCGGGTATTGCAACAGGTACAACATTTTGACATATATACTGGGTAGCTTTTCTAACAAGGGAAGGATGGTAAGCTAAGTTTTGATCCCGGCTTTGTCAGTTGGTAGTAGGGACTCTTTGGAATACTTTTGTAAAATATCAGCCTTAGATGACTAGGCGTTTATTTTTTTACAATTTTTTAAAGTTTGCAGCGCGTACTTAAGGGCTAGGGGTGCAATGGTAAAGCACAAGGATTGTATGCGGTAGGACGATGGTTCGAATCGGGACGAAGGGAGGCGATGCTCTTTTTTTATTGTTTGATTTACTTTTTTGTTTTAATTGTTGATTTCACAATGATAATGAAGGTGTAAAAGTACGTTCAATTTACTCAGATTATCTCTAATATCAGTATGTAATAGGTGTGTTAGAAAATAAATATCGGTAATATATATAAATACATAAATGTATTTCGATTAATTGTAGGTTGAAATCGGGTGAGTTGGCCAACATTTTAAAAAATGATCTACAATTTATTTAATAAAAAACCGGGAAGCTAGGTTTGAGTTCAGGCAGTTGTTTACACCTTGTGTATATAACTCTTTATTATTAAATTAAAAAAAAAAAAATTACAATTGACCATCTGTCCCCACATGGTCAACATAAAATATATAAGTACCATATCAAAAAACAAAATTTAAGCAATTTTTAAACTTGACGTTTCAGGTTTACCTCTTCTTGGACGCAGCTTGGACTACATTTTTTCCAGGTGTTCTCGAGAGATGAACAATTTTCTTGGAACCAAGATTCACATTTCATACATTGCCATCAGTTATCCTTCTTATATCTGCTGTAGTATGATTCCCCACAACCTGGACCTGTGACATCATCCTTTTCGTCAAGTATGTCCCTTTCACCGCCATATGGCACCACTTCATCTTCATTCTAACTAGACGAGAGCGAACGTCGCCTCTTTCACTGAGCTTTTTGTTTTTGTGAAATCGTGTTCTGGGCTATTTTAGTTTTTATTTTGCTCTTGCTTTTCAACGAAGAAGTATGTTCAATGGGCGTCAACAAAACAGCGCCAGATTTACCCGTTTTCTTATACTAGCCAAAAGTTTGGGCGTGGTATTTTGCTCCAAAATCTTCTCGGAAGTAACTTCTGGCGTAGATGCACGCGTTACTTCTACTGAGGACCTGCATCGGAGAATTTCTGTAGAACTGTAGCTACATGATGGTTGCGTTGTCGTAGCTCGCGTATTTTGATCTACTGTTGCTTGGGCAGGCGTTCCCTCTTCTTGTGTTCTTTGGGTAATTATTTCTTATTTGATCGATTATTACGTAAGCATGATCTGGTATGTAGCCTGGATTCCAAGAAAATATCCCCATGCCCTTGAAACCCGACACTGCGTTTCCTAGAGTAGCAGATTTCTCCAACTTTCAGCTAAAAATCCTCCAAACTGTACACGCCCTATTTTGCTACCTGGATGAATTCGCATCCATTCCCCACAGGCTTGGTAGTTATAAGCCTTTAAAGATTTAGACACACTTCTATCCAGAGGTTGCAAGAAATGTATAGTATACGGAGGTACAAGATAATGATATTATTCGCTTCTGCGGTTTCCGAAAGATCACCAGAATTACAATGGGAAGCATGACCGTCTAGTATTAGTAATGTTGTTTCCTCTCCTTTATGTGGAAGAAGGTGATTTTTAAATCACTGCATAATAATGGCTGAAGTAACGTAAGCAGATTTTTCGGGCATGGTAATTTCTGAACCAGGTGTCAGTGAATCCTTCCATTCGGGTCGTTTGTTTTTTTCTTGGAAGAGACACAAGGGTGGTAGAAAAATGCCTTCGGAGTTGCAGCAGGCTGTACACGTCACCATTTCCTCCTTTTCTTCTGAGGTTATGGTAAAAACATCTCGCGCCCCCTCTCAGTTATTCCATGATCTGCTGTATTGTTGCGCTGCAGGCCGGTTTCATCGACGTTAAATATGAAACCAGGTTTGTCAAAGAGTTCATTTTCTTCTAGGGCAGACTGTAAGAGGTGAAAGTAGTTCTTGACATCCACACCATTCATTCCTTCGCCCCGTCCTAAGGATATACGCTCAGCTTTTCGAAAAGAGAGACCAGGGTTTCTTCTTAGAAATGATCGGAACCAATCAGAACCAGCCCTTTCTTTGTTTCTGTTAAACTAACGGTTGATACGAAGAAATTGTATGCAAAATTGTAAGCAGGCTTTCGAACATCGGAAATTGTCAGAGGAAATGTTGATATGGCGATGTGCTAGACATAGGTGAAGCTGTGTTTATCGGGATAACGCGTTTATTAGTGTTTTTAGTGGGTTTAGATCAAACATTAAATATAATAAACTATATTATTGAGCTCGGTGTAAATTTGCGAACATAGTGTTTGTACTCTGCTAAAGCAGTTGAACGGTGAATCGATGTAAAACAATATATAAGGTAAATTGTTTACTTGTGTGCAAGACATTGGCCTGTTTCTTGCTGTGTTTTTCCTCCATCTAAAATAATCGCTCTACGTAGACCTATCCTTTACATACCGTGGTCTTTGTCTGTTTGCCGAAGAGACACCTTGACGGACCCCTAGGTGCGGAAGAACTTATGCTCCCGACACTTCCATCCTAACATCCACTTTATCTTTCTTTCTTGAACCTTGTCCTAATTAATTATAAAAAATGACCAAAACAAGAGGGAAAAAGATGAAAACCAAAAAAAGCGACTCTGAATCAAGTAACACAGATGATGAAATTACAAACAACGAAATTTATAAAATGCTCAAAGACATGAGGAAAACGATCGAATTTATGTCGGAAAAGTTTGATGAAGTTCAACGTGAAAACAAAGAAATAAAGAAAATGCTAAAAGAAAATGAAAAAGAAAATAAACAACTAAAAGATAGAGTAAATTAACTAGAGGTAACGATTGATGGAATGGAGAAAGAGAAAGTGAAAAAGAACATAGTAATCAGCGGCATTGAGAAACATGATGGACAGGAGGATGTAGGAGAGATAGTGAACAAGATTTTCAAAAAAATAAGCATCAATACTGAAGGAAATGTCATCAAAAGTTATAGGAAAGACTCAAAGAAGGAGAACAGCCCCATAATAGTGGAGCTCAGATCGGAAGAAGTAAAAGCCGACGTACTGAAGGCCAGAAAGGATGTGGGGAGGATAACCTTAAGGGATTGTCAACTGAAAGGCAGAAGCGGTGACATCTATATAAATGAGCACCTCACAAAAATGACAAACACACTATTTTATAATGCCAGGGAATTAAAGAAACAAAAGAAAGTAAAGTATGTGTGGACGAGGGACGGTAACATATACATAAGAAAAACAGAAACAAGCCAAAAAATCAAAATTAAGTCAAATGTAGACTTAAGAAATATAGAATAAAAAACACAACATATTACAGAACCACCAAATGCAATACTACACAATGTACACTATATATATGCATAATATAAGAAGCATAAAAAATAAAATCATGGAAATAGAGGCATTATTAAAAATAGAGAACTACCCGGAAGTAATTGCATTAACAGAAACCTGGCTAACACCGGATGACCAACACTTCTACCAACTACCGAAATATGAATCCATCTACAACTCCAGAGATGGAAGAGGAGGCGGAATCACCCTTTATGTAAAAGAAAACACCAGACACAAAGTTCTGTTTAACAAATCTATAAATAATATAGACATCTTAACCATTTTAATAGACAACATAATAGCAATAACCTTAATATACAAACCACCACAAGTACATTTTAATACACTAAAATCAGTACTAAAAAATAACATTTTATCCAAAAATAGGAAACACGTGATTATTGGCGACTTCAATATAGATATAGCAGATAGAAACAATGTAACAAAAGAGTACGAAAACATTTTTAAAGAAAATAACTACAAAATTTTGAACAAAAGATCTAGAAAACATTATACAAGAAGAAATACCACTGCAAACCATACCATATTGGATCACGTGATAACAAACATAAAGGAAACCATAAAATTAAAAATAGTACCTACAGACCTGTCTGACCACTGTGCGGTAAGAACTAAAATTGAAACAGTAAAACGAAAAATTGAATATAAATATTTTGAAAAAATTGAGACAAATTATAAAAATATTAAACATCAAATAACAGAAATACGAGAAAGTGAAGTAGCTACTTTCGAACAGCTGTCAACAAAAATACAAAAAATAATACAAGATAATCAAAAGAATAAGCATATCAAAAGGCGAGAAGACTGTCCATGGATAAATGACTACATTATAAAACAAATAAAAGCAAGACATAAGTTATATAAAAACCATATAAAATATCCAAACGACGAAAACCTAAAAGATACATACCATCAAGCTAAGAAGAACACGATGTATACAATAAAACATGCTAAGAAGGAATATTATGCTAAGAAATTTGAAAAACATAAAAACGATGCACAAAAAACATGGAATATAATAAACCAAGAGCTTAATAATGGGAAAGGAAGAAATAGAGAGATAGACGAGATTGAGAGAGAAGACAAAACATTAATATCGGATCCGAAGGAAATTGCTAATGAAATGAACAAATACTTCACAAAAATAGGAAGAAAATTAGCTGAAAAGCTCATAGCGAATAAAAAATCTCACCAAACAACGAGTATAATACAAACCATCAATGCAAACCTTACCTTCCGACGTGTTACAGAAGAAGAAACACAGAAAATTATAACAGAATTAAAAAATAACAAAGCGCCAGGATATGATAACATAACAGCAAAAATAGTAAAACAAAACGAAAGAAAATTAACACCAATCTTTACAAAATTGATCAACGACACTATAAAAATAGGAGAATATCCTAATATTTTAAAAAAAACAATTGTAACTCCTATATTTAAAAAAGGTGATAAACTAAAACCGGAGAACTACAGACCGATATGTCTATTATCAACTCTAAATAAGATCCTTGAAAAAAGTTTACAAGTACAGATGAGCAACTACTTAGCAGATAATAATATAATACATCAAAGACAATACGCTTTCCAAAAAAAATCAGGAACGACATCGGCGGTAAATGATTTGATCAATGCAATAAAAACAAAAGTAGCGCAAGGAAATATAGTAACTGCACTCTTTATAGACATGAGAAAGGCATTTGATACAGTGTCAAAGATAAAACTTGTCGAAAAGCTGGAAAAAATTGGAATGGATCATATAGGGAAACAACTAATGAAAACTTATCTGTCTGAAAGACCACAAGCGATAAAAATAGGAAAAAACAAAAGTAAAGAATTATGCGCAAAATATGGGATACCTCAAGGGGGAAACTTACCGCCAGTTTTATATATCACCTACACAAACGACATTTTCAATTTAAAGACTACTGGTGAAATATACGCATACGCTCACGACATATGTATAATATACTCGAACAAACACGAAAATCACATACAAAACCAAATCAATGACGATATAAAAAAATTGGAAGCATGGTTTAACGACAACTTATTAACAATAAATGAAGAGAAAACAGAATACATGGTCTTCACAAGAAAAAAAAATAAACCAACCTTTACCGTCAAAGTGAATGGACAAAAAATACAAAAAATTGAGCAAACTAAATATCTGGGAATAACAATACAATCTAATTTAAAATGGGATGCACACATAAATAATTCAATTAAGAAAAATACAACAGCTATAGCAGGACTAAACAAAATACGGAAAGTAATCCCGGAACACATGAAAAAACCAATATATAACAGTTTATTTATATCACATATGAACTACTTGATCAACGTATGGAGCGATACAATTAAAAGAAACCTAGACAAACTACAGAGACAGCAAAACAGAATACTAAAGCTGATACATTCTATGGATAGAAGAACACCAACAACAGAAATATATAAAACAACAAAAGAACTAAACATAAAGCAACTAATTAAGCAACAAAACTTACTACTCATATATAATATAGAGAAGCAATTAATTAAAACTAACCGGAAATTAACGAGTAATACAGAAATACACACACATGAGACAAGAAGACACTCTCACCTACGAACCGAAAAGACCATCTGCAACAGATATAAAACAACACCAACCACAGAATTCATAACAGAATACAATAAATTGCCAAAAGAAATAAAAACTTTAAACCACATAAGATACAGAAAAGCCATTAAAACAATAACTCAACAGCAACATACTTAAAAAATAAGCAGTGGAAACACCAAGAACGCCCTCGATGCCAGTAGCTCGGGACGAGACAGGGGTCTCACCATCTCGTGACGAAGATAGAGGGCGAGAAGAATGCAGCACGCCGACGCGCATATTATATATATACTTATTATATGTATTGTTTTTTTTTATGTAGCGTTTCGAATAAATTGTATTTCTTTCTTTAAAAAAAAATGCACATTTTTGAGCTTTTTAATATATAACACCAGTTTCCTCTCATTAGCTTTCCCCAATAGACTATCTGGTCCTAATTTACCAACCGTAAAGTCATTACTCCGTAGTTTCTTGTCAAAAGTTTTTCGAGGTATGCTGTAGGTTTTCGACCGTTAACTGATGAACCTGTTCTCACTGCTTCAATCGCACGCCTTAGGTTTTCTTCAGTGTAACTTCCACGATTCGCTCATTTGCTTTTATACGTTTTTGGCATTTTTCTGCAAAGATACGATAAAAATATTTGAAAAAGGCGTTGGCCATCTGTCCCTATCACACGATGGCCAACTCTCACAAAATTCTAGGGAGAGATGGCCAAGCCATTAAAAACAACTCAGTGTTGCGTGTGGTGGATGCTGGTCTTTAGAATAGTTTAACGAGGGCTATACTCACCTAATTTATAGAAACCATTGATCTGCATCAAACCGTTTACAGTGTGACACATAACACACCGCTCACAAAATTTTGATCAAGCACAAAATAGTTTTTAAAATTTTGGACGGATAATATGCGTCTGATGCAATTAATAGAGTGCCGGGCATTTAGTTGACGTCGCATAACAATTCCTAGAACCGCTGGCACCATCTAGAGATTTTTAATTGAAATTTTTTGTGTTGGCAATCTCTCGCGCTTGGCCATATCATCTGACTTTGCCCTATTAGATCATAATAGAATTAAGATTAAGTTATTTCTTTACCACTAAGTACACACATACGTATAATAAACGTTATAATAACGTAGCAAGCGTTTAACCCTCCATTAGGCGCGTGTGCTTTCGACGTTTAAAAAATACACAGGCATAGGTCCGCTAGGCTTATGCGCGACTAATGAAAGGTTAAAAAACGTTAGTCGTCGAAAAAGTAACCGTTGAAAAGGGGTAGAAAAATACACGATTAAGATTCAAACTAAAAAAAAAAAGTTTATTCTACGTACCTTTCATCAACGTTTTCAAATATTTAGGCGGTGGAGGACTTGCATTGCCTGCGTTCTGTAGAGGCGCAGGCCTGTTTGTTGTTTGTTCGTGTGATTAAGTTAAAGACAATAACATATTCAAAGATCAATGGTGCGCTATTACGAGCCAATGCGCTTGCCAACGACCATTTTGAGTTTGCATCATTTTATGTGAAAAATTGTGCAACTTGAAGGTTAGTCTTACAGTTAATGTGCTGTCTGTAGGGGTGGTAAAGGAGTAAAGGTTTGTATGAATTTCGAATGTTCGAATGAGTTTTTATTGGCGTGATAATAAAAACTTCGTACTCTGGAAGTATGATTATAACTTGTGATTTAGATTTAGATCAGAATATTAGCGTCATTTGGTTGATCAGTTATAGCATCAGTAACCGGAAGAATTCGGATACCTCATTGGAAATGATGTTGATGTACACTCTAACACACCTTCATTATTGCAAAATCTAATTTGAAACAAATAACATAAAAAATAAATGCAAAAATGAAAAAAAAAAAAACATCGCCTCCGTTCCGATTCGAACCATCGTCCTACTGCATACTTACCCTTGCGCTTCCGCCACTAGTACCTTGCAAATCTATGTCGTATTCTAGTGTACTTAAGCGAGATTATCAACCATTGTCAACTTTAAAAAATCGTAAAAAATAAACTCCTAGCCATCTATGGCTCATATTTTACAAAAGTATTCCAAGAAATCCATACTACCAATTAACAAAGCCGGAATCATAACTTATCTTAGCACCTGGCGACCTCCCCTTGTAAGTGGATGCTAAGTTTAGTGAACCTTCTTCATCGTAATCATACAGCCATACTCCTAGGGCCACACCCTGATCTTTTTTTGCACCATCCGTAAACCTGCGAGTGTCTGCGTCGTGCTTTTGCATTGTGCCTCCATTCTACACTCCGCCAAAAAAGTATCGCATAAACCAAAAAAGGGCATTTATGAACCAAGATATTTTTATACGTTCACAAAAAGTTTGCCTCGTGTATGTGAACTATAAAAACACTAACAAAATAATGGAACTTAGCGTTTTTACTTTTTTTTTTCTTCTAAAAGAACACATTTAGAAAAATGCATATGTGTAAGGTTTGTTCAGTTCTTTATTGAAAGTCTTCCTATACGGACAAATTTTAAAGTGCGAAGTCAGAGTTCTGTACCAACGCTTTTAAAACTAAAATGAGCAATTTAACTTCAGAACAAGTGGCTGCTATAGTTGCTTTAATCGAAGATGGACGATCTCAAGCATACGTTGCTAATTTGATGAACATCAATCAGTCAAGTGTTTCTAGAGCCGTAGCCAGATATAGGGAAACAGGCATTTACAGTAGAAGACCTGTACCAGGTCGTCCAAGATGTTCTACTCGCCAAGATGACCGCTATTTACTACTACAAGCTACAAGCATTACGTCGAAGACATGTAACTGCAAGACAACTGCAGAACGACTTGGCTAGAGTCAGAAATACTCGTGTGAGTACTCAAACTATTCGGAATAGGTTACGACAGAGTGGATTAAGAGCTAGAGTAGCTGTAACAGCCCCTCGTCTCACTATGAACCACCGAGTGGCTCGCTTAAGGTTTGCGAGAGAACATGTAAATTGGAACATTAATGATTGGGCCAATATACTTTTCACAGATGAGTCAAGATTTGGTCTTTACACCTCAGATAGGCGTATCTCAGTGTACAGAAGAGACGGTGAGCGCTATTCGCAGTGTAATATCAGACCTAGACCTAATTTCGCTGGTGGCTCTATTATGGTTTGGGGAGGCATCTGCTAACAGGTCGTACAGAGTTAGTACCAGTAGATAGAGGTACACTGACTGCCCACAGGTATATAACGGAAATTTTAGAAGAACATGTAGTACCATATGCGCCAATTATAGGAAACGAATTCATGTTAATGCACGATAATGCACGACCGCATGTTGCAATAATCGTCCAGGAATACCTTAACGATGTTGGTATTCCAGTTTTAGATTGGCCTGCGGTAAGTCCGGACATGAACCCTATCGAGCACGTGTGGGACCTCCTTCACAGACGGATACGAACCCAAAATGTTGCCCCAGCGGACCTGCATGGACTAGAAAATGCTCTCCGTGACGAGTGGGAGAATTTGGATCAGGCTTATATACGGAGGTTAATCGAATCTCTGCCAAACCGTATGCGAGCGGTCATAAGAGCCAGAGGTGGCAATACTCAGTATTAAAAGCTACTGTTATGACATTTTTCTTTCCAAAATTATAATTTCTTGTTTTAATAAAAATCTCAAGTATGAGTTCTTGTTTTTATTTGGCCTGTATTTTATTTAAACAATCATAGAAATTATATCTTAGAGCGCATTAAAGTATATTTATAACTTTATGCTACAAACAAAGATTATGCGATACTTTTTTGGCGGAGTGTATTTTGTTTGAGCAGGAAGTAATGAGGATCGCATCGATCACAGATCAAGTGCTAATTATATCCGATAGCATTTTCCCATGTTTGTCGTAAATGATAGCAGTCAGTTCCTTATACAGATATGAGAATATGGTGATTGATTCGCCATGTACCAAACGCGAAATGTAGTGAATTTGGCCTCCCCTCTCACAACGAGGGTGGGAAGTTCTGAATGGCTTCTAATGCCAATAATGGGAAACACGACATTGCTCTCGTTATTGTAATCCCTTGTATAGCTACAAGTTTTCTATGGCCGTAGTTTCCTGCGCCTTTTGATATCATGCTGTTGCTCCGTAAATTGGACATAATGCATTTAGTTTTACATTAGTTTTAGGGATAGCCCATAAGATTTGCCACGTATCCTTCTAAAAGGATAAACTTGTGAGTAGCTCACTTCAAATGTGGATTTCAGGTTGTTTGTTGTTGGACGAAGCTTCGGGTTGTGGAATACACCTTAACACTTTCAGGCACTGACTACATTGACGTATTGTAGCATTCTTACTGAAATTTTGCCGAACCCGAACGAGATTCCAACCTCTCGTAGGGACTTGCTACGTGCCAAACATAGCATTAACACGGCTTTACTTCCTAGCTGAGAAGAAAGCATGTTCTAATTTTTATCTACAATTAAAAATCACCGCCTCGGCCTGGAAATGAACCAGTGCCAAATGGGTGAAAGGCGAGTGTGCAGGTTAGTGCCTAATCAAATAAGATGCCTGTATATTATATATTATCTTCAAGTTCCTTATCCTACTGAATGATACTGTCACGGCTTCTTTCATTTTAATTCCTAGGCTCTTGCCGCTACACCAACTACAAATGATGTTAGTCACCTATTGCATGGCTCTAGAAATTCCTTTCTTTTCCAATTATATTACCGCTCATAGACATGATCAAGAGTCTGGCATATATTTTCCTTTTGGATTTAATCAAAAGCCCTGGTACCCAGATTATGGATAGGTTATTAGCCGTGCCCACTGTATTTAGGGTGTTTTTTACACCTCCAGTTCAGCCTCGAGTTGCATTTATGCACGTCTAGTGCTCTCAGCACCGCCTGACTGTCGTTGAAAATTTTTATTGATTTGTATCTGATGTTTTCATCCAAAATCTTTCAAGCACACATCTCAATGGCATAGATTTCAGCCTGAAAAATCGTTGTGTGCTGTCCAACATTGTAATATTTTCTAACACTTGGATTGGACAGAATATTCCTGCGCCAGCACCCTGCTCTGTTTTCGAACCGTCCGTAATCCAGCAGGTGTCTGCCTACGTCAGTGTTTTCCTCTCTGTTTGGAAACGAGGTTGTGAAGTATGTATCGATCATTAGTCGAGTACAGATTCTGTCCGATGGGATTCCCAGCATACTGTCGCAAGTGACCGATTCCAGCAGCTTTTTAGCCAGACAGATTTGAGTGTGTGGCAACTGATTCACAATATGACCTCCCTCTCAACAACAATGTTCAAGGGTGGTCGGTGCAGAAGAATGCCCAATGCTAATGACGAGGAAGAAGTCATTCCTGCCGTGATTGCCATACTTGCAATCCTTTGTATGGATGCAAATAATGCTGTGGCTCTAACTTACAGCGCTTTCTGTCACCATGCTATCGCTCCATAGGTTATGGTTAGATGGTCTATCATCACATAAAGCCATTGGATTTGCTTTAAGAATATCCCACAAGATTTCTCACATATTCTTCGGCAAGTCCATAAGAACAACTTTGCCTTGTGAGTAATCTTTTCTACATGTGGATTTCATGTTAATGTCTTATCTAATAGAACGCCTAGATATTTTACATTATCTGCAAATTCACGTTTCATACCTTGGCCAGTGGGTGGCGCCTAATGCTCGACTCTCTTCTTGCGGGTGAACGGTACTATCGTAGTTTGTTTGGTAGCCAACTACAAATTACGTTAATTACCTGTTAAGGGCTAGTGAAATTTCCTTCTCCGCCGATCATCTTAAAAATATCACAATGTCATCCACATTGGCTTGCACCAGCGGTCCAAGTATCGATGACAGTAGTGGGGATAAAATTGCTCCCTGTGGACACTCCCCGCCGGCTATTACTATGATTGAAGTTCTTCGTATGCTCTCGTCATATTCGTTCCTATGTTACATATGTTACGAAGTTATACGAAGACGTTCGATCATTGTAATAGCTCGCCACTGACGTACACACCACTCGCCCCTGTTAGCTTACCTTATTATACATTATATGCATAAGTTAGTATATAAATTACATATTAACTAAGGTTCACTATATACATCAAAATGCCCCAGTTGACTTAGTTGCAGAGCATTGGACGTTTTAAATCAATAAAGGTTATGAGAACTTGAATTAATTTTCTTTTAGTTGAAGGAGGCTGTTCGAAATGCAATCCACACTATCAATGAAATAAGCCAAATCTATGCATCCACGTACATACTAGGTGAAGCTCGCACATACATAAATTATACTGCAAACACTTCTATAGACATTAACCAAGGCTACCAGAGACAACGAAGAAAATTTTACGACGACTATGTAACCCTTGTCCTGCCGGACGATCTGGGGGTAGATCATGATGAGGACATTCGCATTGTGGTATAGAGAATTTCTAAAATCTTTATCTTATACCGTTTCTATTGTTGGCTTAATAGGTGCTCTATTTTCCAGTACACTACGGTTCCAGCAGCAGCATTCTTTTGGGATTCTACCAGCGGTAAAATGTCTAATCATATCGTAGAGCTAAATATGTATGGGAGAGAAGACATGCACCACCTGCACGCACCAGTCAAAGAACTCCCACAAAGGATAGATATCTATTTCAAGCTGAACACTACACACGACGTTGTAACTCGTAGCTCCTTCATTGAAATGCCACTGCAAGATGTCGAATGGACAGAAGAATTCGTCACCGAATATATGAAGATATTCAGAGTCGAAGTTCCGAAACAGCACACGCTTATGAGCACGATCGATAAATTCAGCACCGTCAATAGCTTGATGGTAATGTAATCATCAATAGCTAACAAAATATTTTATTTATAATATAAATTGTAAAGAGAACTTTGCAATTTTCTAAAGTTTTTTTTCTAATTTACTGCAATAGCCACCGGTTTCGGCTATTTACAGATTACATCAGGCGATAAAACTTGTGTAATAGTTAACAATTTAAGAAAAAAGCTGTACAAACTAAATTATAAAATTAATTTAGTTTGTACAGCTTCAAAGGAACTGTCTGCTTAGACAAATATGTTTATTTGCTTTTAGTATTAAAAAGACCTACCCTTTTGTGCTTACTAAATCTTAACGAGACATAATCTTCATAAAGCATTCGTATGCTTAATTTCGATATCGATATACTTTGCACGAAACTTATCCTTATATAATAATACTTGTTCATCTATGGATGAAATTGATAAAATAATCATATACATACTGCTGTGTACTGAATGTACCAACAAAAATGTAAAATGAAAAATTAAATTAGCTAGCTCAAATAATCAAAATTTTTATTTTTAAGGCGCGAAAGAACAATTAAACTCAGGGTTACTCTTATCATGAAAAGTAAAATGTGGGTGAAAGAAATCTAACTTTCTTTAATACTCACAAATTTTAAAAGGTTTAATTAAAAATAAAAGAAGAGTATTTTGAATGACATAAAAATTCAATAATTTTATTGTTTTTTAAAAAAAAAAGAAAAAAAATTAATTACAAACTTTGCAGAAAAAAAACCTTGGACAAAAAGGTCCTGGTCTAAATCAAAACTGCTTTTGACTTTAAATTACAAAAGGACAATTCAAAATCCTTTTACAAAGCAACAGAAAACAAAGAGTTCAGAAAGATAATAATTTTCTTTTTTCACTTCAATCCACGTGGTCTCAATATTCAAACAACTAAATTAAACGTGGAAAATTCAAGTAATTTATATAAATGAAAAATAAAAGCAAGCACAATGCTTTTATTCATCCAACCCGAGGTGATTAATAAATAATTACATCAGAAAAATTAACAACGAACAAAAAAATTAACTCTTTAAACTTAAAATATCATCCTGCACGTAAAAATAATAACAGATCTTATATCTAAATTGTGTACACAAAAATACAATATCAATTATTACTAAATGAGTTCCGTGATGAACGAAATAAAATCAGAAACGTGAATTCAAAACTTGAAATCAATAATCACAAAATGTCAGCAATGAAATACAATTTTATATATCTACTTACTTTCGTATCGATCAAGGAGCCGAACTCACAAGGTTAAACAATCGTATAAGTATAAAAATCTCAGATGCGTGCGATGCAACGCACACAGATCTGTCCGCAAACGGACGAACTCGAAAAACAAAACAATGTATATACTGAAATTAATATATACAACTGAACAATAAAATAAACAAATTAAACAATCCAAAACATTAACTAAATCTTATTTGAAAATACAACAATTTGAAATTTCTCGCAACATTGACAAACGCTTAACTGAATCAACAAAAAAAAACTGAATTTACAAAAACCGGGGTGCCAGACCACAGCAACACGTTGACTGTATTTTTCTTTGTGATTGTTGAGGTTTCTAACACTGTCACTGGATGTTGGCCTACAGAATAGTATATTTTGCATCTAGCCGTTACAAGTATAAACAATTCTATCGAATGCAAATGTAATTTTTTCAGGCGAGTTTTGAATGCTTGTATTATACCGGATGTCCGAAAAGTTCCTGGGCGTCCAAATATCTCGAGAAATGCACATCATATCAAAAAATAAAAATACACGTTTCTAATCACTTTCAACCTGCCCAAGGACATCAAACACGAACCTCCACCACCACCCTTAGAGCGTGGGACAAGCGGCAACTTTGAAATCTTAAATGGAAACCCCATCTTTTGTTGCACTTTCGGATTTCACGTATCAAAGTACGAAAGTTTTATATGCTCCAATAAGCCTTCTACATTTTTGGTCAATTCATTTCTTTAACAGCAAAAGTTTAGGATAAGGTATGATATATATACCAACCATTCTGTCACAAATAAATCATTGGCTATAAATATTCGGTTTGTTCTTTACTGCTTATGAATATGCTACACATGGTGTTACATTGCGGTGTTTATGTCGCTCCTTCAATTTTGTAGTGTTCTTTATCATTGAGTCCATTCCTTAATTTTTCATATAAGCTTCGTGCTTTCTTATCCTCTATTCTGTCAATGTTCTATTTTATTTGTTTTTTATCGTGTTCTCGTTTTCAGTTTACATTTTGGATAACAAGGAGATATCTTCCGACGACTACTTTTCATTTACGTACTTACTTTTAATTTAATTACTGATTCTAACTCATTGGGTTGCTAATGCTTAAATGCTTACTACTTGGCCTCTTTGCTTTTACATTGACGCCTGTATGTTCAAATTTTTACGCGCGGTCTCGCCTCATGTATGCACAGCGGCAAATCAGCTATCAAACAAAATGCCGCGCGTAGAATAGCCAATGGTTGCGGTTGTTTGTCTTTACAATAATATTTTACCCCAGAATAGTAGCTATTTGTGTGAGTGCGAGGTAGCGAGCGTTCTGATCTAGGTGTGAGCAAAGTGTTTTTAGTTGACAATTTATTTCTATAAAATAGGTGCAACGAGAATTGTACTGTGATAAAAAAAAACAGGTGAGTGACAAAAATAAACAAATATATAGAATTGAAAATTATTTGTCGTATGTCGGCACACTTTTAAACTTAGTCGCGAAATATTAATTGCCCAATCTAGACAATATTGTCAAATCTATATCCCGGGACAGTACGCGGGCGGTTTTGTGGTACAAGTTGGTGCTGGGTCGTGCCGAGGGGTATTGCAAGCGGTAAGAACACATCTCGGAGACGGTGTTGCGTAGTGCTAGTATATACCGGGACGTGTCAAGGGTACGTGGGTGGTTTTAAAGTACAAGTTGGTTCTGTGTCGTGCCAGAGGACTTCGCCGGCGCCGAAAGCGCAGCTCGGAGGGTGGCGCTGCGTCGGGCCAGAGAGCTTTGCCGGCAGCGAAATCACGGCTTGGAGAATCGGGACAGTCTGCGTCATGCCAGTGGCTTTGCCGATACCGAGCTCACATAACGGGATTTTCTGTAAACTGACCGAAGTCACACTTACGCGGTTACGATGGGTTGTGTTAGACACACGTGAATGGACGTCATCTGCGGGGACGATACTCGGCGTAGTAAACAAGAATAAATGAAAAAAAACTAAAACAAAACGTAATGCGGCGGCAACCTATCAAACAGTAGAAAAATCGATTGATTAACAGGGAACTAATAATAAATTAATGAACAGCTTGGAATTGGCATGTTACAATCTGAGTCAATATTAGCTCCTCTATAAAATCAAACATCGTTTATTTGGTTTTTCTGAGTGTTTTTAATTAACACGTGAAAAAGGTCCGACCTTTCTTGGATGTTCATAGTAGGAAAAATGTAAAATACAAAAATAACATTCCTTGCACCATAGTGGAGAGCGTAAAATGTGCGTTTAATACATTTACGCAAGACCAATCGCTTTCAAGCGCTGTGTAGATATTCTTAAGCTTCATACTCTAAACTTAGTTACTAATGCGCCAGCCTGTATGCAGCATATGGATGTTGGTAAGACGAGAATTGCTTGCTTAAGGCACGCTACCTGAAGTTTTGAATTCCTAAGCTCATAAAACTCTCATTAAAGAATAAAATACCGAGATCTCTGAAAATTATCGGAAGTGGCTTTATTTGTAGTATATATAATAATTTTACTTAGACGTCTAATCGGAAGTAAAAAGCTTTCCTTTAAAACTGACAATATCTTATTTATCTTTAATTATTGTAACAAAATTGTGCCTGAACGTAAGAAAAAATTAACTTGGTAATGTAAATAGAAATTAAATGTAAATAGCAAAGCTAACAATAAGCATATTGTAACCAGAATTGGAGTTATCCACGCACCTCCTTACATATATCTTATTTGCGCCTTGCAGATAGCAATCACAAGAAATCGTAAACCTTCCAAAGCTGACTTCATCATAGAGAGGAAACATCGAGACAAGCAGACCTTTTTCTACAATAGAAGTGAGAGTGATACTTGGTATTACATTGGCGTTTTACCAAGGGAGGAGGAGATAAAGGGAATGGTAAGGATTTGGTAACTTCCTGGCAATATATTCAAAATCAATCTGCCATACTCATTCCTGGAAATGTGTGCCCAGTCCGCCAACTAAAATGGTTACAGTGATAAAATAATGTGCTCTTTTCTTCTTCCACTAGGTCACAAGGCGAAGTATCGATCAGCCAAACTACAATTTCCGTTTTAATGATGACTATACGGTATCGATGGCGAGTAGAAGTATATTTACGTAAAAAATATTGAAAAATTATCAAACACATCTATTTTAGAATCGACACGATGTTTTGAAAATTAACATAAGCTTTGAGTTTTGTTTCAATTCCCTGACGTGCAAAGAATGGAATGGTTTCGAATGGGAGATACAAAATTGCGATGTAAGTCAGTTACTCAGAAGAAAGTTATATTTTACACATCTTACCCGTGATTTTGAGTAAGGATGCAACAATTTCTCTTTCTAGTATAAGGGGATCTTGTTGAGTCTAAGATCCAGTTTTCTCCACCATAAGCTCCGCCGTTTAGGCGCATTCTTAAGCAAGGGTTGTGAAGAGTTTTTCCTGTTCTTTCTCGCCAAATTCACGATCTAGAGAAAAATATACCTTTATGGAGTATAGAATTTTCTATACTTTTACTAGGATATTTTTTTTTATCATCAGTGCAAAGATACCAAAGTTATAAGCACAAGAAGGAACAATTTCTGAAAAGAGAAAATGTTTCAGGATATCCAAGCACTATAGTTACTGCAACATAAGCAAACAAACTAGCGCTTTAGCTACTCATACTAACAATACCGTACATTAAATGGATTTCAATAATGTCACAATTTTATCTATTATGGTAGTCTATAAACTATGTAATGAATGACGGAGACCACATTCTATGTGATCCAAGACTCTGGACACAGAAAGATAGGCAATTTTTGATAAGCCAATAATGAATTCAGAGGATTATTTCGATCGACCAGCCGGATACTTGTACAGACCAGTACAACACATCAGGATATTGGACTGGCTTACATAACTCAATGGATAAAGGAAATGGGATATATAAATACAAACAACAAAAAGACTACCGTGTTTCTGGAGATCTTGTCAGATGGCTTGCACAACAAAAATACATTGAAATTTTCTGTAAACCCTATATTGTTTACACTGCATACTTTCAAACATTTTACCACGAACTGCACTACACTGGATACACGTTTCAATAGCATAACTATTATCGTCAGCAGTGAAACTGAGCCCACAGTTCAGTTTGTGGTGAGGTGTTTGAAAGTACGAAATGTTATCAGTGTCACAGTTTTGAGTACTTTTATCACTTACAAATGCAAGAGCAAACTGCTTTTCATCCCTTTTTCAAGATGGCGCCTAAGCGGCACGCCTTATAGTAAAAGAAATTGGGTTTTCTTGTCGCGTTGGGGGAGCGGGGGGGGGGGGGCAACGCTACAAGAAAATAAAATACTGTCCTATCCAAAGTCACGGGTGAATTAAAACATTTTACTGCACACTTTGTTATGGAATTTGTTTCGAATCGTGTGAACTTTGCAAGGGGTTAATAAGGACATGTCGTCTTATGTAACATAACCATTCTTTAGGTTGGTCCGCAGACAAATCAAGAACAAATGCATTGCGTCTGTAGTCGAGTAAAGGCCTTAGCGGCTGATGCGAAAGCAATAACAGTTAAGGAGGAAAATATTCTCAACGTGGACTACGAATTAGTGACTACTATAAATCTCATAATACCCATAATAACTGCCATCGTTATAGCACTGTATTGCATTTTGATATCTTTTGAGTATTTCAGAAAGAAACCTATGGTGATAATTTATGTTACCTGTTGTATGAATTTGTTCTGATATGTATTTCTGTTGCCTAGGCTTTATATTTCCTGAGCGATAATGTCGAAGAAGATCGTTACGCTTACCTCGTGATAGTCGCTACAAGTCCCTACAATGATTCCAGTACTACCTCCAATGTAGTTATCAAGCTCTATGGCACCAAAACAGATAGCAAGGTAATGGGTGTTATATATTCGTTTCAACAAATTTAAATGGCTTTAGTTAATAATAAATTTCGGAAAACGTGTAATACGACTGCTCGGTACCGATTTTGTAATTTGATCTGCTTAATCAGCTCTGAAAATGCACCTGGGTGTATGAATTATGTATAACCTGGCAGAAGATCTACGCGCAGTGACACTATTCATCAATTAGTATTAAAGATTAGAAGAAATTTACACATATCGATAAACGACACCTTAGTAGAAACAATATATCAGGTTTCAAAAATAGGAGGAGTGATTTAGGTCATTGTCGGCAAAAACAATTCTTTCAATTGACTAATGCCCAGTTGCTGAAAACGGATTTATCGAACCCATAAATATTCGATATTCGTTCCATAACCCGAGTGTTTCTGGAAGCCCAAAGCGTACTGAACGATTCCATACCGACTCTATAACTTATCGGAGATACAACGGTGCGACAAAATAAGTGACGCATGCGTAGAAACGCATAAGTTGTCAAGCTGTTATTTTTGTGTAGATTTTGGGAAATTTAGGTTATAATTCTATTTTATGTTTGTTAATCTATTGGCAACTGGCATAACCGTTTTATCATCTAATAACTATGGAACTGTTAACTTATGATGAGGTTGCTTTCAGAAACAGTCAGTGATTTTATCGGTTCGATAACTTTATCCACCTAATCGTTATCGAACTCATAAGCAAATTTTCTAGAAACCGGGCATAAGTGTACTTCAAGAAAAAAAACTCACAATAACTCGTTAGCATAAATAGCAATTTATTGAATCTTTTTGCTACTATAGTAGGAATATGTACATAATATATATCTAACACGATATTGAATAAAAAAAAATATGTTACAAGACATCCTGAAAAAATGGTGCAATTGTACCCCGCCCGGGTTTATGAAGGTTAATAAAGAATGAACCACGATTTGTCTAAGGGAAATATCTAGCTATCCCCTTGGTCGCAATTTAATGAAAAAGCCCTGTCGACCTAAATCTACTTACCATATTTGCTAGTATAAACAAAGATTGATACGCCCTCTAGATATCTCCATCCAATCACCCATAACTTTGGAATAATAAGTTTTTAATTGGGCAAGCAGTTCGATTCAGTGGTTGCATTTTGTGACGGTGAAAAATAATAAAGCTAACTCCATTCTCGCTTCATTTCCCAATCACCTTAATAAATATATGGTGCTCCTGGTGTCTCAAAGACTAGGACCCTACTTTGTCGGCTTAGCGAGTTTTAAACAATGGGCAAAATGTATCACAAAAAATTTCAGTTAAAACCAGACAGGGCATAGTGCAAAAAGTTTCTCGGAAGAACAAGCATTAGTGATACAACATTGCATGGTTGGTATTATTATTACGTTCTGAATTCTCTCATCAGAGATCATGTCGTCTACTTGTTTGTTGCTTTTGGTTGCAATCCGGCAATTCCAGAAAAACTCCAACATATATATGCTTTGGCTTATATGCTAGTTTTAAGGATCCTTTGATGATTAGGCGGTAGTAACTCGTGGCATAATCTTTCATATATTGGGCCTATGAGTTTGCTTGTTCGCGAGAGAAAACTATTGTTTTACAGATTACAGACACTAATAAAAAACTTATTCCAGCCTCACGTCATTAACTACCCAGATCCCAATATGCGCATACTACAGGATGGACGTGAGGATTGGTTTATTCTAACTTCTACATACCATCTGGGCAATATTACGCACATACAAGTATGGTATGACGGAATAGGGCCAAGGTACACATGGTAAATAACTCTTCCTAAGCCTTATATATTTTATGCATACATCAAATTTGTCTAGGAGGCATCCGTAGATGACATTTTTACACTTCTTTAGAATTTCGTAAGAGTATAGCATGCAGAGCTTTGGTATGGCAGTCTTGGGATCTAGGTTTCGATGCCTACATTTATGTACGTAAACAAACGTAAATTAGCTATGAGATTTGTATGAAGCTGTTTATACTCTTGGTATGTTTCACATCATTAATTTGGTTTATTGATTGTCACAGAAGAATACAAGTTCAGGCTTATAGCATTTGACGTCAATTAAGATAGCGACATCATCACATCGCTGGTTAAAATATTAAGTGCAGATTGCATGAACACGATCTCATTGCTGGACGTCTTGTTAGAGTGTCTGTTCTATCGCGTGCTGATCAGGTTCAGAGATCCGGTTAGTGTGAAGAACACGTTATCTGGATTCTTGCAAACAAACATTGTTTGGCAAATGTCCACCCGATTAATCAGGATTGACCGTGGAACTGATTTCTCGTTTGTCCAAGGAAGTTCATTAACAGGTATTGGATAAGGGAACACATTTCTGGAGGCACGTATTCTTCGATAGGCGCGTTTCGTCTTGTTCCACCAGTGTGTGTTCCACAATATTTCAGCTAGTTTAAAATAATATTTAATTCAGACTTGTCCCCTAGACAATTTTGATGTATATATTTTATGAAAAAAATAATTTATCAAATAAAGCAAACTTTTTTTTCCAAGTTGTCGAGGAAAATCCAATGTTTCATTACGACCATTTAACTTTTATTAAATTCCTTTTTCTGTTATCCACCCTACCCATTCCTCAACTCTAAGCAACTAACATTTTAATAATCATTTCGCATTGACATGAATCCAAAACCTTTACATATTTGTGTATGTTCTTCGCAGGTTCGCAAATTTTATTAAAATCCACGACTTGCAAACTGAGGAACATTGGTTCTTCCCAATAGATAAGCGATTCAACCTTAGCAAAGACAACATGCACTGCTTCGCTTTCTACCCTTCGATTGAGGAAGAGATGTGGGTGTCGAAACGTAAACTGGACACCTATTTCCGTTACTATTGGAATGCAGACCACGTATGGAATATCTTTAATAAGTAGGATACATGTAGGTCAAAAAATGTTAAATTCTTACAATTCGCTAACTGGTTCTAGGAAATGCGATCACCTGCTGTTATTTATAGAACGCATGACTATCTTGCTGGGACAGATATTGTCGACTTTCGCCGTTGCTCTTGGTGTAATCGCGTTGCCTGAGTTTAGACTAAAAGATGGTTTGGGCGACAATATGTTCTATTCTTTGAATTACGTCCTTTGGCATTCTGTTTGCATTGCCGTAGTGGTTTTCCTCGTGTATTCCCCATTCTCTTTAGTTTTCAGGTAAACTAACTGGTGTATCATCTATAATTTAGCATAATGATTATGAAATAAAAGACCGCAATATATATATCATGGGAAGAAGCACTTCTTATCTTACTTCAGTTATGCTATCAAGGCCAATCTTGTCAATAGTTTTGTTTTGAATTGTCGAAGAAGATACTACGAGCAAAATAATATATATCAGAAACTGATTTATTTTAATTTTAGATACACTCCAAAGACAAAGATATCCAACTTTAAGGATGATGCAGTAATATTGTCCACCGCATTCTATAATACACTTTGGTATGTAACTTTATTACTAAATTAAAGTGAGGAGGAAATCAATGAACTCCTCTTTTGCATGACCATCTTTATGTATTTATTTATTTACATAGGTAACATCTTTACTAATGCTTCCGTTATCTACAGGTTGATACTCGCTGCATTGGTTTGCATCTCCATAGGATATTTAATATGGTTTGGCTTTTGGATTTCTTACGTTACTAGCATATTGGTTGTTTCTGTATCACTATTTGCGCTTCTTATGAATGCAATATTATTAGAAAATTTGAAATTGGTTGCTTATAAGTACCTAAGCAGTTATCGCATGCAGGTAAACAAAAAATAAAACGACTTTAAAATATCGTAGAAGAAGATGTTGTACCTTGAGTTATATCTTAGCTTTTCGTAATTGGCGTTACTTTAACGATTGGCATGCACTGAAAATCAAGAATTTCATTTATATTTACAAAATGCTTTTGCTCCACCTACTTTAATTACAATCTAAACATTATAGTTACATTAAACCAGCGTTAAATATCCGAAGCTTATATAGATTTGAAGATGGTCTGATAAGGTTGAAACATGTAATCTGATATATATATATATATATATACATATAAATTTATTGGTTTTCTTAGCCGTGCTGTATATATAACTTCTTGGTTATTTTTCGTGGTTGTAGCGGCTCTTCGGTAAGGGGAAATTAACACAATATTTCGGACGTTTCGACAGTATATATACTGTCTTTTTCAACTATAATTTGAATCAAAAATTGTTTACATTAGTCACTTACAGATTATCTACTTAAATTAATATTTTTTATTTTATAATTACATTTTATGAATGTTCAAACTCTATTGTTAAGAAATTATTAGTTATTTAATGAAATTACATGTAAGGGTGAAGAAACAATAAGAAATATGGCAAAAGAAGCAAACAAACTTACTACAAATAGGCTCTATTGTAGATACATTAACACTTCCCTGTAATGAAAGTTATAAACAAAAACATATTAACGATGGTCGACACATCAAAATAAAATATTTAAATCAAGACTTAATTCTATACATTTAAACTATCTATCAATTTACTTTATGGCCTACATTTTTAATGCTATTATTGTCAGTTATATTTATAAAATGAAATGAATATCAAACAAGAATGTATAAATATGCATATATCCCCGCTACAATATTTTAAAAAAACACTGTTTTTAGCCTACATCGTCTAGTACAAAATAAAATATTAATATATATGCAGCTGCTGCACCAGGTCCGGCTTTTATGCACGGGTGGACTATGTTTATAAAAGTGAGTGGTAAATGGCAGATAAATTTTGTATTTCTGTCCGATCATTAACGGCGTTGCCGTGTTTTTTGAGTTGTATCATTTCTAGAAGGCTTCTGGTTTTTGTGTTTGTTTCTCTATTTAAGATAGAAATTGCATCATAATTGAAAGTATGTTTGGTGCTGTTGGTGTGTTTTTTAGAGCTGTTGAGTTTTTTGCATATTTATGCCCATTTAATCTGTTAGCTAAGTGTTGTGAGGTTTGCAATGACTGCAACGGCGTATACATCGGCCAAACCTCACCATGGCGGTGCCCATGGTCTACATGGGCGCCGTCATAGTGGCGTTTTCGGTTATAATTGTATTTGGACATGTTTTCTTTGATATTTTATTGCGTCATGGCAAGCCGTTTCACTACATACGCAGTCGCGCGTTCTCGTTTTACACGAGCCATACAGCGGAACTGACAATCTTAGAACAGTCCGAGCTAGATCTGTGACTGCGTTACCGGTTCACGCTACAGTCATCTTGTGAGTTGAGAGCTTGGTTTGCGTTTCTTAGTGAGCGCACATCACAGCTCTGGATTCCCTAATGGGTCAGTGGCTTGGCATGCGATAGCGATAAAACTGGGTTTACACTCTGAGTAAAACTCTTCTTCAACAATTCTCAATTCCTGCCCTCTTCCAGCATGATAATCGTGGCAAATACCAGATGTTCCAAAGTTGATGTCATATTAGAAGCATATTGATAACCAAACGGCAGAATAGATTAATTTCTAAAATATTTGCACCAATGGAATGTTATTGCTTCCACATCAACCAAGTGGCAATTTTTTTAATTTAAATTAGACCGTGTTTTTTTTTCGATATTGGTTTCCCTATTCCATTTTATGGAACTTCCCCAATTACCTCACTATCTTAAAAGGTTTTCAAAATAGAAATTAATGTACCTAATTTTATTTATTGAATTCGACTCTTGGAGAGGAACGGATATCTTTACCATTAAGAATAATTGAAGTCATGGATGAACTTACCATAATATTGAATATTAATAAAATTATACGGAGCCTTTCCTAAGTTGCCTTTAAAGTGCAGCTAAGAATGGTTCTTTATAAACAGTACTTAGATTAGTTACCGTACAATTCAGGTTCTATCTTTTTCAATCGGAGGGCCGCATTGAAAGGAAATAGGGCACTCCTTTCTTTCTTTTTTTCTTGCATTGCACTTACTTCGAAGTACCTCGTCTCTGGGATTTAGAGATGTGATTAGGCTAGGTTAGCTCTTGAACGCCTCTTTTAGGATTAACTGGAGGATCAGTTAACACTAGAAACTGCTATACGATTGGCTGCAATTGATACGGTTTGTCGAAGTTTGAGGGAACGTTTCTGAAACATCCTTTTACTTTTCCACAGGATTCTACAGATATTTTGGTCAAAATCAATTCAGTGTACTATTCAATATACACATACATACTTGCAAGCGCAACGTTCATATGTACCCAAGAAGAACTCGGCTGTGATTTCTCACGAAATGGATTGTGTTAGTCAAAGTACAACTCCTTGGGATGAGGAACAGCAAGAATGTTTTTGGTATTTGGATGAGATTAGTTGATTAATGGGCAGAACTGACCACGGTGCCTAAATTTCTCGGAAAATCTTCTACCGCCATTGCTGGTGCAATATTTAGATGATTCATTCTGGAAGTCTTATTTCTCTCTGGGGCACGCCATGCCATGCGCAAACGTGCCTCTTCCGTTATGGAGAATTAAGTATAAGAAAGGTTCTGGTGCTTTCAACCAAAGTACGAAAACCAAACTTGTTTGGTTTGTTTTACAGCAGTTTCTAATTATTTCCGCTAATTGTTAGAACTCATAAGCGGTAACTAAGAATATGGAAGTCTCGATTCTGTTGACACTAGAGCTCCAGTGACAGTACAGATCACTCCAACGTACAATACCTTCCCTTACGTCTGGATGTAATATAAAACCTTTGTTTCCTATTAAAAGAAGCTTCCTCCTTTAATACGTTAGTAATGCTAACGGTCATACCAGTATTTTCTGTTGGCTTATTCGATTATTTCTTCCTTAAATACCTTTAAATGTTATTACTTAAAATTATACTTTTTAAAACGACCTTTTAAACTTAATATAGAAGAAATTATTTGAAATAGCAAAAATTTCCAGCGTTTTCGCAGGAAGTACAGACTAAACTTGCAAGCCATCGTAGAAGAAGCAGAGAAACAGAGAAAATTTCTTTACAATAAACTAGGAAAATATGCTTTGAGACCATACTTAACACATCTTTACCATCCTTTATCAAACGTAGACTACGAAGTAAGTTATCAGTTTGAGAAAAGAAAAAATACCGGTTGATAAGTTCGTTGTTGGTTTTCGTAGAAACTACGAGCTCAGAAAAAGATAGAGTTTGGCATCACCAGAAATGTTCGGGATATGGCATTCTTCTATTTATACACGTCTATGCTATTCTTCCTCCTGTTGATAAAGTTGAACGCATTTGCCTATATAAGTTCTAGACACGTGGGGTATATGGCATGCAATGGAAGTAGTCATAATCGACCAACGGCGTATGAGGTGGAGAGTGTTGAAGAGTAAGTAATTAAAATTTATTGTGTAATTTCATAATTTGCCATTTTTCTAGGATTTACGACTACCTCAATAATACTCTAGCCAACACAATTCATCCCATGTCGTGGTATGGCAACTGGAATGTTAGCGAATCTGTTCTTCTGGACGATTACAATACCAAATTACTTGGCGTGGTCAGGGTACGGCAGCAACGTGTACTACCAAGAAGTTGTGATGTAAAATTTGTCTCCATAATGGTCAATGTAACAACATGTTATCGTGAATATTCAAATACCGACAAAGATACGGAAGATGTGGGATTGAGCAAGTCGATGTGGTCGTTTCAACACGCGGAAGAAGCGGTAAATCGTCGAGGAGGTAAGAATAAGGAGTGGACACTCTGGAATAAATTTAAATTTTGCCGTAATTATAGGAGAAATACTTCAATACGATGGCGGCGGTTTCATGATGAATCTGGGTAGAAATCTGAATAACACTTATTATATAATTAAACTCATGAAACAGAGCAATTGGTTAGATATACGGACGCGGGTAGTATTCGTTGAGTTTTTGACGTATAATGCTAATCAAAATCTGTTCAGCGCTGTTACTTTGATATTTGAAAGGAGCGCTACAATGAAGTTAATGGTTACGCATCATGTAAGTATAGGAAAATTCTTAAATTCATCGATGGATCCATCGATTATAGTGTATCTCTGTTTGGTACATTAGTTAAGATAGTGATAGGGTATAATCGATTGATCCATGGATGAATTTAAGAGTTCCTCTAATATCTGTAGAATAAAAGATATTGAACCTAGAATTCTTAACCCTTGCATGCATAGTGTTGGTCATAATTCGCACAAAGCATTTTTAGAAAAAATAGGTATCAATGGCCATGTCTGTGATTCTGTTCCTTCCAAATTTGAAGATGTCGAAATAATTCATGCATGTGAGGGATCATATAGATTTAAGTGTGTTAGTCTATTATAAAATTTGTGGATTTTTGTTAAAAAAAAAAATTACGTACTCATACATACCATGTTCGGTGAGGGGTTTAGCACGGATTTACATTTATCAGAAAATCTGTTAATGAAAGAATTGTCAATTGCAGAATAGACCCTCCTTTATTCTTGTTTACTTAAAAAAAAGAGTTATTCACTATGTACAAGAATATAAGTTGACGACAACGAACCATTACCGGGGCACCTAAACCAATGAGGCATAGCTAACGCAGGTCTGCAAATTGACAATTTTTTTTTAATAGTAATAGGTGAATTATATGTATTTCGGTATGCTGAATTCGAGAATGCCATCCATTTCGACCCATCACGTAAGGATTTTCCGCAAAGTGGAAATTAATATATAGGCAAACCCGCCTTACACTACTAGTAGGGAATGTTCAAAAGAAAACAAAATTATAAAATTTTACAAATTTAATTCATTTTAAGTCATAAAATATTTTATTTACATCTGCTTTTTTTAGTTTCGAAGCTTCGTTTTGTGCCTTTTCTTTTGTGGGACGTTATATTTTCCCTATGCAGCATCCAGCAGTAGTCACCCATCATATTTGTATCCCATCGGCCTTGATACCTTCTCTTCATTTCCTTGATATCTTGGTGAAACCTCTCACCCTGCTCTTCACTAACTGCACCAAGATTTGGGAGTTTAAAAAATGGAGTTTTAAGCTCATTGAGCATCCCAGATTTTTATAATTGCACAACATATTTTCTACGATATTTTCAACGTTTGTCCTTTTGATTCCCTAGAAACTTCGTAACTACATCTTTAAAAGAATTCCATGCTGACCTCTCAACATCTTTCATCACATTTTCAAAGTTGTTATCTTTCATCAGCTTACGAATGTCAGGCCCAACAGAAACTCCCTCCTTCGGCCAGGAAACTTGCTTGAAAGGTATTTAAATGTCTCGCCATCTTTTGGCAATGCCTTTACAAACTGCTTCATCATGCCAAGTTTGATGTGGAGCGGTGGTAGAAGGACCTTTTTAGGATCAACCAAAGATTCAAAGTGTACGTTTTTCTCTCCGACCTTCAATGTTCTTTTCGGCCAGACTTTCTGGTTCAGTGACCAACGGGTATTGATGCGTATTTATTCCCGTTGTGAAGTTAAACAGCTTTTATACTTCTTTTCGCAGAATCAATAAACAGTCCCCAATTCTCAGCTGCATGTTGAACTTTGAACATGGACATTAAACCATTAATATCGGAACAATAGACTAACTCGCCATCTTGAGAAAAATAAGGCTCAAAATGTTTTTGTCTATTTCTATACCAAGCAAAGGAAGTTCCAGGTGTCAATAAATTCTTCTCTTGCAGTCTGGATCCTAGTAACACAGCAGAGTCTTTTGGGAGTCCCAAATCTCGGATCAGGTCATTTAATTCGGCTTGAGGAAATTGTTGAGGTCCACTGGAGTCGCCTACTTGAAACTCGTCACTAGAACTTTTTTCTAATTTACTTTCTGATGATGGTAAGTCGTCTAGGCTTTGGGGTGCTTGTGGTGTTGGAATGACAAGTCCGTGAGGGACTGGGCGGAGTATCGAATCCATGTTTAGGTGGCAAATTTATTTTTTATTTTTGGCACTATACCCTTGCACATTGCACGAACAAAAGTAACAATCATAGCTGTGGTTTCGAGGCTCTTTCCAGATCATGGGAACACCAAAACGAAAAGATTTAACTTTACCTTTTGACCACATTCTAAGTCCTTCAACACACCCTGAACAAACTCCATGCGGGGCCCAAGATTTGTTCTGGTCCCCTATCTTCACACCAAAATACGCAAAATACACTTTTTTTTAACAAAATCAGTAATATTTCTTTGTTGTTTTTTCACTACAAATTCACCACAAATATAGCAAAAACTGTCAGAAGAATTTGCACAACCGCTTGAAGTCATTTTTGAAACACGTAACAAAAGTTTCAACAGAAATAAATAAATGCCCCAGAAAGGGCATGGAAGGGAGTGGGCACTTTGGAAATTCCGGCATTCTCTCATCATATGGAAAATCTCGATATATTCGATTTAACGCTGACTAATTTTATAGTTATGAGTTACTAAATGTTTTGTTTCAGTCTATAAAACATAACACTATCTCATAATAAGATGGAATTAATAAAAAAATATATATTTCGGCAATAAACCCCGTTTTGCGCTTTAAGATAGGCAATCCCTTTTTTTGCGTTTTGCGGAAAAATCTTACGTGATGGAATTTTTTTGATAATTTTCCCGAATTCAGGAACCAAAAATACATGGGAATTATCCCTTATATCAAAGAAAAAAATTTAGTCGCAGACCTGTGTAATTGCTGCAATGCTTTTACCTAACGCATCTTGTACGATTTAGTGTATAAATGTAAAAGAACTAGTGCACTAGTAACGAAAATACGTTGTAAATTCGTTGGTAAAATTTTCAACTTAATTTATAGTAGCAAGTACTGTACAATGTCTCCCACCAGAATGTAATATTGATTTAATGACCATCATGCGTTTGGAGCAACAAAACTTTCTATATCCCATAGCACATATTCCTACTTTAATTTCTTAATAACGTGCATTATTGCTTGCAATATTTTTCTTTTCATGAATAAGGGTGGGCAAAAATCAAAACTTTTTTCCAATGTACTATAATAGGGTGATTTTAAAATACAAGTGGAAACAAAGATATTGAAATTATAAACACAAAAACAATTGTGTGTATGATTACGAACGGAAAAGTGTAAAAGTGATCTTATTTTTAAAAAGTCACAACTATTGGGAACTGCGGTAATGTGTTGGGGTAGGTCTCTTTCTGTTTACGATACGCAAGTAAACGCACCTAGTGTACGGTACATTTCGTTTGTTTATTATAAGGACATCGATGACCTATAAAGGTCGAAGCTAGTGAGCATTTAGAGCGTGCACCAATATTTACTACTATCTGTGCTCTCAAAGAATGTCATGTATGTAACTCTGTCGTTTTTCTGCAAGTGAATTTTACAAATAGTAGGAAATTCTATTTTACATATTAATTAAGAATCTAAACAGGGCGTTACAATATCAATGTAACGGGTCCCCGCATATTCCTTAAAGTACTTGCTTTTAGCAAATAAATGCTTGTGCATAACGAAGTAGATTACCTTGCACGCTTCCTGTAGTAGCTGTTCTAATAAATCATGTTTGCTGCATTTTTCACTCATATTGTTACATCTACAGGTTCATTATACACTACTTGCTTCATAAAACCCAACAGAAACAAATCACATAGATTAAAATCCTGCGATCGCGGTGGTCATGCAACTGGTCCATTGCATCCAATCAATCTCCTACAAAACCCTTGATTTAACCAATTTGTTACAACGGCCCTGATATGTGGTGGTGCACCATCGGGCATGGACCATACATTATTCCTTCGGGCAAACTTTAAATCATCTAACAAATCATTGTTTAGGAGATCACGATAATCATTCCCATTTAATCTAGAAGGCAAAACGTATGGTCCTACTAAAGTATCACCTACAATACCGGTCCAGTCATTGAGACTGACTCTTCGCTGGAAGTCAGAGTCTCTGATGGCGTCTGTAGTGAGCAACACTTTGCGGAAGTCAGGCTCTCTATTAATTTTTGCCAGATGTCACTGACAAAACTCCACTCTTCGTGCTGGATCTTCAGGATTCAAAGCACGGACGTGTTGGATATGATATGAGTACAGCCTCCGCTCGCGTAAGGTTCTTTACACTATTCCAGAGATACATTTAACTGCGAAACAACAGGTCTAGGGATTGAGCTCGAATTTTCTGTAATTGCTTCTAAAATTCTGGGTTCCAAGTCCACCAAAACTTGTAGCTCGTCCACGTTGATAGAGTTGAATCTTAAAGGTGCGATGATCTTTGATATCTTGAACTGTGCCCGTAAAATGTTGGAGCATCAGGTATCTGACGATCTGAGTAACGGTCTAAATACAATCGACGAGCTGTCTCAGCATTCCTTCTCGCTTCAGCATATGTTATTAATACCATATCAGTTGATTCGATATTTGTGTACCGTGGCATTTTAATGAAAGAAAAGCAGGTGAAACTAACAGAAAAGTACCGCAAAACATTGCCGTTATACGTAAAATAGCACAAGCACAATAGTTAAAATTCCAATGATGTTGCATTCGTTTATCGAACAAGACTAATTTCTCCAACCTTTTCGAACTGCTGACCCAAGCCACAGTATAGGGAGTAGTACAGTAAGGACAGTTCGGGATTTTCCGTCGGTCGGTTCTAGAAACGTAGTAAAATGCGCCGGGACGCTTATAAATGAAATCTACGGCGCAGCACATGCCTCGGTTAGTATCCGTTGAGTCGCCAGGTGGTGTTCTTAGCGGCATTGTTCCAGAACTCGTGTATAAATACCAGCTTACTCTTTGTCACACTCTTTGTCTTCGTTACACTTTTGTGAGTTGTCATAAGTCATAGTTGGTTACGTGTTTACTTGTGTCACAGTATCTTGTGTATCAATCCACTTTGTAATTTACTGTGTGGTTATTCCTGTTCCTGTTATTACAGACAGACTTTTGTTATTATAGGTTACAGTGCGAGAATGCCACATTTTACACTTAAAAATTTGTGAACCGTAATTTTAAAGATGCTGGTGTTACAAGTAAACACAAACAAATTATCTGAAAGCATGCATAAGAATAAATGAGTGTTTAATCAAATTTTGCGAAAAAGCCTGGTCATTTGATGTTGTTGCTAGGGGAAGTTTTGGGTTGTGGAATATACCTTGACACGACCCCGCTTAAATTTTGCCAAACCCGAAGGAAGTCCAACCCTCAGTAGGGATTTTTTACGTGCCAAACATCACATTGATACAGAACCTACAACTTTACTTCCTATCCGAGAAAAAGGCATTTTCTGATTTCTATCCATAATTAGAAGTCATCACCGCGGCTTGGGATCGCACCAGCACCTGCAGGGTGAAAGACGAGCATACAAGTCACTAAGCCACCGAGACGGCCGTCATTTGATGTTACAATAAAAAAACTTTAACAGTAATACGTGGTAATACACTATTATTATAAACTCACTAAGAAATTGCATGTATGTACATAGATATAGGCAAATAAAACAATACCTTGTTTTTGTATATAGTCATTGACTACAATTTCTAATTTTGAAGAGATCAATATGTCTATTAGTGATGTATAATTCTGGATCATAAAATAATTGAAAATATTCTCCGCTTTGAAAATTATCTGAGAACGATCTTTATGACTTATCGGTAAAAAGCACCTACGTATGTATGTAAATACAATATGATAGATGTGTAAAGTAAATTTTCTTTATTACATGGAATGAGAAAATATGTCCATAACCACCTGCCGTCAAGCGCGTGAAGCCATCCCCAGGCCATCACTGAAGACAGCAACATATTGCCTGCAGCTTTCCCGCAGTAATCTACGTCAAATTGTGGGGCTTTTGACCGGTCACTGCAAGCTAAACAAACAGATGCACTGCATGGGCTTGACTAACAGCCCACTGTGCCGGGCATATTACCAAGAAGACGACGCTGGAACACATTTTATGTGACTGCCCTGCGCTTGTCCAACTCAAAGCTTCCATGCTGTGGGAGTACTGGCCCAGCATGGGCGATTTTGGCGGCGCTTTCCTGCCGCTCTGCTCGAGCTCATGCTCAGTTTGGGCTGGCTCGGGCAGGCTGTGGGCGAATGACACCACCCAGAGGAGGTAGCACAATGGACTCAGTATGGGTGGCGTAAGTGCACGTGGTTACCACCTTCGCCGACCTAAAATCCAGAATCCAGAGAAAATTAGAACTATTAACATCCGACTAATAAAGTGCAAATCTCACAAATATTTGTGTTATTAATTTATATTTAAACTGCCTGTTTTGTGCATTGTAACAAATTTGTTTCGCTGCAAAAGTGGAGTAAGACACTATAAGGTATTTTACTCCTAAAATAAATTTACCAAAAAGTTTACGTTTATGCTTTCACCAATACCTAATTTAATTATAGTAGTCTTCGCTCATTTTAAATTTCGTCGCTTCATCTCTTCCTGCGCAGTTGTCCGCTCCCGAAGTTTTTACATTTTCGAGGTCACTGGAAATCGGCCACGATTTTCATTCATAAATACGGTTAGTGTGCTTACTGTAATGTTTCCTATACTGTGCCCAAGCCCTTGACCGCATGTGATTAAAGAGCATAATTTGTTTACGTTTAAGGTGTGAGTGTTTCGATTGTCATAGTAGCTGTGACTGCAATTCAACAGTTCCCTAGCAAAGGGAATATCCCTATACCTCCCATTTTATTTATTACTTATTTTTTTCTTATTCACCAAAAATATGTCGTATTTTTGCAGAAAACAATGGTGGAAAAAAATTAATGAATTTAAAAAAGTAATAATAATAGATATTCAATTTAGTTTTGTGTACCTACCTACATGACTAACAGCATTATCAAATATATAATTTCTGCATTTCTACAAAACATTTTTGAAATTGAAAAATTACATTATTGTGCGATTTATCTATTATATAAGTGACTCATTATGAACGCTCCGTGCTGTTAGTCACATGGGTAGGTACACAAAAATAAATTGAATATCTATTATTATTAATAATTTATTATTACTTTTTTAAATGTATTATACACCTTTGTTTCCTACACAAATACGACATATTTTTGGTGAATAAGAAAAAAATAATTCATAAAAGATTTGGGGCTATAGGGGGCTCGGTTCCCCGTGATTAACTTTTTGCGAAGATAGATGGCATCCCTGAGATCATATAATATGCTACAAATTATGATAAAAGAATCTTTTAATATTTGTTAAAATTTCGGATAACATTAATAAAAAATGAAAAATTGTTGAAACTTTGGAGCGGTGTAGGGCCCAAAATCGGACCGCTAAAAAAATACGTATTTCTTATTTTAAGGTACTCTTTGAGACTGTGAAGTTTTATCGATATCGCAATTTAGAACTTGCCGGTGTTCCCTTGTAAGTGTAAAATATTGTAAAACATTTCAACATGTTTTGTAGAAGATTATGATGCAATTCTTTCTAACAATTTTATTGCTCTTTTTGTAACTGTCGTATAAAAAACTGCAGTGTGTTATTGTAAAATTTTGTAGCATACTAAAAGTTTTTACTACAACTTCCATCAAACAGAATAGTGAAAATTTTGCTATATGGATTTTTCATTGTGTGTGAGTGTATTTAGAACACAGCTTCTAACTCCATTCAAAAATATCTCTATAATCCTTTTCGATATTTTATCGTAGGTACAGGTACTTTACTGCTACAGAAAGCTCGTAGTTCTGGTCGGAATGAAAAAATAATTGATTATTGATAGATAGCTCCGAATTAACTAAACATACAATATATTCCAAACCAAACAATTGACAGGCATCATTAATAATTACTTGTGTGCTCGTCGTCGCGGAAGGGAACGTTGACATACTGTAGAAATTTGCTTATTCGGTATAATTGCTTCGGCAATGCGTAGTTCCGCACATTTGCTCGGCTTTATAATTCAGGTCATCTGCCTACCTAAAAGGTAATCCTTTTAATTGGATTGAGTCTTTCTTGCGAAACAGAACCCAATATGTCAATATTTTACACAACAACATTACTGCTTTCAAAAATTTTGCTTCGGAAGTTTTGCCCATAAATGTTGGTGTTCCTCAGGGCTCAATTTTAGGCCCTGTACTTTTTTTACTATATATTAACGATTTTCCTTTGAACTTAGACAAAGCTACAATTACTTTATATGCAGATGACATTGCTTTAGTAGTGACAGATAAAGATGATCCCATTTTGACTGACACTTGTAATAATTTATTGAGTAATGCAGCTACTTGGTTTTCAATGAATCGGATTCTTGTAAACGAAGATAAAAGCATTTATTTACGTTTTCATCCCTATCAGCTTCAACCTGCGCCAGGTTTTTACCTAAACTTGTCACTGGGTGGCAGACAGCTTTCAAATACAGACTATACTAAATTTTTAGGAGTATGGGTAGATCGATCTCTCAATTGGAGAGTCCATTGTGAGAGTCTACTACCCAGACTAAATTCACTTTGTTTTTTATTTAGAAACTTAAAGCCAATTTTAACGCGTCAGCAGATGATTGGTGTGTATTACGCTTATGTTTTTAGCAGACTTTCTTACGGGATTATATTTTGGGGAAATTCAACCATGGCCAAAGATATTTTTATCAGCCAGAAACGTATTGTCCGTTGTATAACCGGATTAAAAGCCACTGAGTCTTGCAGACCAGTTTTTGTTAGTTACAGATTATTAACTCTTCCGTGTATTCTTATTCTTGAGCTTGCTCTTTATGCTCACGACAATTTTTATAAGTTTCAACTTAATAAAGATAAACATGATTACGATACCCGACATAAAAGTGACATAGCCACACCTAGGTCTAGATTAACCTTATATCAGCAGTCCCCACAGGTTCTTGCTATCAAAATATATAATAAAATTCCTACCCATTGGAAAAATTTAAGCCGTTGGCGTTTTAAACGATCTTTGCGAGATCTATTAGCAGTTAATGCTTTTTACTCCCTACAGGATTTCATAAATTTTAGAATTACTTAAGTGCTTCATCTTAATCTGAAATTCTTCTTATTTAATTGTCTTCACTCTCTATAAATTTTTGGAATTGCTCTTGATAGAAATGTTACTCTTATTATTATTATAATTATTATCATTACTTTTATTATTATTAGTATTATCATTATTACTATTGTTGTACTATTATTATTTTCATCAGCATTAATGTTACTATATTTAAATTTTTTACGTTTCATTTTTTACTTTAAGTTTGCAGTTCAAAATACAATGGGTTTAGCTTTTTCTAAAATTTTCATATATTGTCTTCTTTAACTATCACTCTACTTGTATTTTTTCATTTTTTCTTTTTTTGTTTTTATTTAGTTAGTTTTATTATAATTCGCATACTATTTAGTTACTATTTCAAATATTCCATTAACACTTATTTCAGTTTGATTATTTTTTGTTGACGTTTCCTATATCATGTTTAATCTGATCTTTGGAAATAAATGTTTACTTTACTTTACTTAAAAGGTTTCTCAATGTGTTTCGCGAGATAAAGTATATGTCCATATTCTGCCCTTTCAGGATCCTATTTAGTCCTGATTGGTTTATTGGCATGAGTGGATATTCTCCCTCATACATTTATCTTTAGTTCGTGGTATATTTAGAATAAGCAATTATAAATAAATAAACTAGTGTAGAAGTAAGTGACTGGGAATCCCATGTACTTGTTACTACGTTACCGTTCTTGCTATATCTTTGTATAACCAAATTTAGTAAAGCAGTAAGCCTTACTTACCTAAAATTTTTCAATTTCAGATCACTACACTGCAATTAATGCACACAGAATATTATATAGAGGTCCTATCCATTATTGTTTTTGCCGTATTCTGCATGCAGATCTCAAAACTAATACTGAAATACCTGCGCAAGATTGTTAAATACAAATTCGCCGCTTTCTCTAATCTAGGAAACCTATGGGAGATCGCAATTATCACGACAAACGTGGGTATCGTCGTCCTCTACACGAAGCAATATAAAGAGAACGTGGACTACTTCAACAAGCTTCGGGACGCAAAGAACAATGCCTTCGTCCCCTATTTCGCTGTAATGCGTGGTTATGAGAAGGCCCAGACGGCCATGGCCTTTCTGTTCGCATTTGCCATCACGAGAGTACTAGGCTTTATGAAATTCATAGAAGCGTTTAGAGTTTTCCAAAGAACGATGTATATAAGTTACCGATCCTATTTAGCTGTTACTTTTATGAGTATGTTATCGATTATCGGCTTTGCTTTTGTGGGGAATATATTGTTTGGAACATACAGTCGACGTTTCAGAACAATAGAAATGGCGGCAATTTCGCTAATGAAACGTTCAGTGTCCATTTCTAGGGATTTCTCGTCTCAAATATTGGACAATTACAACGAGCAATATGGGTATGTTTACAGCGTGGTCTTCTCGATTTGGGTTTTGGTCATACGTAATATCTTTAGATCCACGACCATTTTGTACCATCGCCAGTCCACGCAACAGCTACGCGAAACTCATTTAGAATACAGTATCACGCAATATCTAATAGACAAATGGAGCTTCTATTCGGAATTCTGGAAGCGTCACGTCTTTCACTTACGTTTAAAGGCTGGAAAAGAATCAATTTCCGCGCGACCTATAGCGACTCCTAAAGGCAACAAAATCAGATATGCGAATTGCGCCACTATACCCGAGACAAAGCTGCGTTTCATGACTCTAATTGCGAGAGCTGTGGTCCGCAAGCTATTAGTAAAACGACGGACGGATCCACCTACCGAAGCAGATTTCAATCTTATGAAAAATATAACCACCGCCTACCTCGCTAAAGAAGAGGAACCGATTACTAAGACGGTATTCTTCGCCACTAAAGACGAGCGAGGAAAGGTCAGATTTGTAAGCAACAGTAAACTACTAGAGATGGAGTACCTCGTGAATCATGTCATAACAAGGAAGGATACTACGTCGGGATTGAAAGACACTGTTAGCTTACAGAAGATGAAAAGGATGGAAAGTATCATGAGGACTTGCAATTTGCTACTGCGAAACATCAGTGTTGAAAAGAAGAAAAGGAAGACATAAGTTTGTGTCCTATTTTTAATTTAGTCTTATGTTTGGCATACCTACAACTAGTCGTTTGTTTTTTGTACAAGTTCTAGGTATATATAATAAACGCAATATCTTAAAATTCACACTCAATTTTTTTATAGTTGTACTTTGTTACTAGAATAAATCGGATAAGAAACTGATACGTAGTGTGTGTCTTAGTTGAGGGTATAAATTTTCGCTGCAGGTGTATGTACGTTTCTTCATAAGCAAATACTATCAGTGTTAAAACGAATATAAACATTAAATATTGAAGAAATGTGACTCGATTTGTATTGAATCTCTTTTGCATATTTTCGTGTGCAACCATAACTAATACTGGTAAACTGAAGAAGAAAAATATCCCAACGATGCAACCCTGCGAGTACAAGAGAGGAGCCGATATGTTTGCTCTTGTTCGAATCATTTGAGTACCTTTTGCTGTAACCCTGTACGTTAGTAAGAATTTAACAAAAAGAATTTGCAAGACAAGCTCTCCAAGTGTCAAATTTGGAATTTGTCTGAACTAGGCGGATGTAAAGTATGCTTGCATGTAAGGGATTTTTTTTTTCGTTGGATATTCACCTTCGAACGTTAATTAGTTCTTAGTTATTTCTTTTCTATATAATCCTCAAATGGTAGATAGAAATCACGTTTCGTTGAAAAAGCTGCTTCAAATTGAAAGGTTCGTAATAGGGTGTTGGGAAATATAAGGCAATTTAGTCATATTTGTAGTAACATGAGGAAATGTAAATAAAAATTATTAATTTTTCAATTTTGTTGATGTTCAAAAGGTAAGCACTACGAGTTCCTGCATTTCTTAGTAATTATTCCAATTGAAGATCTTCAAATACGATTTAATATAAAAATAAACCTGGATTACTAGAAAATGTGATCGAATTCTGAATTTAATGATATGGATTGGCAGCATAGATAGTAATAGATCTGCATATACAAATTGAATATCAAGGAGTAAATATTCAATTCCACGTAAATCTTAATATAATACTTTTTAGAACTGAAACTTTTTTGTTTTGCCCAATATCTATGGAATATACAAAAATGTAATTCTTTATCGGATATAAAAGGTGTACCAAATACCGGGGAATCACTGTCCTAAGCGCCATTGGCCGCATATATGGTAAGATGGGAGTTGAACATGAGATGTATGAATCTGAAGGCTAAAGCGTTTTTAGGGCGGGCAGGTCTTGCCCTGACAATATCTTCGGTGTTAGGCAGGCCAGGGACAAGAGATTGGCACATAACCTAGAAACCTATCTTACCTACATAGATCTACGGAAAACGTATGACAGCGTTCCTCTATCAACATGGTGGCCGGCAATGGAAAATCAGCAAATTAAGAGAACTTACATTAATGCCATAAAAAAATTTAATACAGAGAATTTATATAGAGTCAAAGTTGGAAACCTAATGTCATCAGGCTTCCAAGTAAATAGAGGACTGAAACAAGGGTATAGGGCCTACCCTATTTGAATGAGGCACTCAAAAATTGGAGAAAGAAATGCACCCTATGGGGATACCCATAAATGACGACACGCTGTATACTTTGAATTTTGCCGATGACCAAGTCATGTTTGCCGAAGATGAAGACGACGCATACTGCATGCTAAAAAAATTTAATGAGGATTTTGGGAAAAGGCACAGGAAGGGATCTAGAAATGGAAGGCGGAAGTGTAGTAAAGTGCTGCACCACATATAAATACTTAGCAACAAATATTTCTAGTAAAGGGGAAAGCCAGGAGGGAATTAAGCAGAGAAGAGCAAAGGGCAAAGTTGCAATAAGATAGTTACACTCGATTATATGGAATAAAACTATAACAAAGAATGTGAAATAAAGAATTTATAAAACGATAGTTGAGGGTATTGCACTATATGGTTCAGAGGTCTGGGAAATAACAAAGAAAAATCAAGGAAAGTTAAGAGCTATGGAGATGGACTTCTGGAGACGCAGCTGTGAGGTGACAAGAACAGAGAATATAAGAAATTAATACATCCGGTAAGATATGAGGGTTGCATCAGTGATTTAGATACAATAGAAGGCAGGAGCTTGAAATGGTATGGAGATTTGAGAAGAATGCCGGAGGAACGGTGGCCATCAAAAGTCTTCCATTAGAAACCCCCAAAAGGTAAAGGTCTTAACGATGCTAAAGTAAATCGTAATCTGCGTAATGCATAATTTACTTAAATAGAGTAAAAATAAAAGATTTTAAATGATTTAAGACGCACAATATTCACACTTCAAACTAAAGGAACACATTACTGAAAAACAAAAAGGTTTGAAAATACATTTTAAGTAATTGTTAAGAAGCTTTGTAGTTAGTTTTTGTATTGCTTTGCAATTTGTAGACATGAAAGAGATAGTAACAAGAAATAATGCCATGATAATAAAAAAAAAACATCAAATTTTCAAGTTAACCAGCCTAGTCATTTAATTATCACGTTACCAAGGGTTTAATTAGTAACCGCTGTCAGAGTATAAACAATTATGTCAATAGGTAAGTACGCCTATTTTTGGTTTAAAGTTATGCGTTTATAAAACTCTCGCAGTTAATGCAGTTGCTGTTGTTGCTATACTCTGTATTTGTTGGAGTTGTGGTGATTGTGATGACGAATTGCTTCCTGCTGGAATCCAACTTTACTGGGGAGCTTGTGCTCCGAGAGTTACATTCATTAACTGGTAAGTTAACTATATAATCCAATTACATTTCTTTATGATACCTTCTTTTCAATGCTCTAATATTCTGACGTTAATATATTCCTAACAAACGCTAGAAATTATCTGCTAAATTGTTTATATATTGACGGACGAACTATATATAGCTTAACATTGTAATGTTTCCGTTCTTGTTTGCTCTTTTCGCAAAGCTTAGTTGAAAAAATATATATTTGGTAAACTACTTGTATGTCACTTAATTAGCGTGGTAAGTGAGGCTGCACAGAAATCTATTAGACATACATATAGTAGGTATGAAGTTTCATATTATTAATTGTATTTCAGATTTCATTTTATTGGCTTAAATGTTGAAATTGAAAGCTATAATTACATAGTTGCAGCTTGCAAGGTGTAGTTTGAATTATTCAGCATTTCTGACGTAATTTCCAACACTGACGCGTTTATTTGTTCCCTCATAGAGGCCTGGCATGTGTCTTCTTTGATAAAATCCCGAACCAAAAAGTCTAATGGATTAGCATGATCTAGGGGGACATGATATTGGATCTCCACAATACCTTCATCTATTTAGAAAGTGTTTATTAAGTGACTCTCTGACATAAAAGCATAGTGAGCGAGTCAGTTGTGTATTTACGGCGTATTGGGTCGCATATTCAATGGTACTTACGTCGTCTATAACTAAAATTGAGCTATTCAGCATCATGGGCGGTTCAGAAGGTGAATTGGTTCAATGTTGATTGTTTTATGAATAACCAAACGTTAACAAAAAACTTTCTTTGGTGACCATATTCAAAAAATTAGCATCTCCTCTGTCCAATAATGAATGTCTTCGGTGATAGCCTGGAGATGGCTTCACGCGCTTGACGACGGGTGGTAATGGAGTTCCACCTATTCTCATGACGAGTGGCAGTCCATTGCATTATTATGGTGTTGAATGTAGCCGACGAAATAGGAAGAGCAGGTTCCGGTCCCAAGAAGTAGGAACGCGATCCCTGCCCGGCTAGCCCATCGGCAGCCTCATTACCTAGATTTCCTTTATGACCTTGAACCCACTTGAATGTCAAGGCATTATCGATAGCGACCGCTTCTAGAGTATTGTGACACTGAAGTACGAAGCCCGAAGTGATGCTATGATTATTAAGAACCTTAATAGCAGCTGTCACTCTAAAGGACAATACGCCATCCCCTAATGCCCCTTGCTAAAATTTCTCCGGCACCGTGCAGGATCGCCAGCACCTCGACTTGAAAAAACCGTGGCAAACCTGCCCCCGTTCCCATTTTCGTTGGTAGATTGTAGTTCGACCCTGCGGTCAATAAATACATGGCAGTGTCTGGTGAAAGCAAACACGGAAGGCATAGCATCTTTTGCGGCACCAAGGAGATGCAATAAATTGTTAGAATTTTCCCTCATGTACATGGTTTCGTAAGCTTCTAATTCTCTGCAGAAGTAACATTTTTCAGTAGTTTAAGTTTCACAATCATAATTTTATGGCCGATACCGTTTATATGTTGTGTAACACTGGAAGGTTCAAGTCTCCCACACCGATAATTAGTAATAGTAATATATACTTAAGCACTGGTTCAAAAGTCATGAGTTACGTCAAAAGAAATATAAGTCACATTAAACTACAAACACGATGAAGAATATCAAAACTTAAGGAAGTAGCGATTAATGCACAAAATCATTACTGCTGTATAAACATTTATCAAGTAAATATACTTTAAGGGCTTTCTGAAACTGAGTAAAGTTTTTAATACTAGTTATATCCACAGCTAGTCTGTTATAGATGGTCAAGTACCAGTACTTTGGAGAGGCCTCGAACTTTGGCGATGTATGGACTGGTACACACAAATTAGCTACTATATTTTGTCTATCCAATATATCTCGCTCTCAATAAATGACTCGCTGACTTACTCAACATTTTACAAATATATGACTGTATCGTGGAGATCCAATACCATGTCCTCCTGCTCCATTTAACAACAGAGTTAGGTAATGAAGCATATTAAATAACTTGCACATTGAAACTTTCGAGACATCGTATAGGCACAAGGTTTAAGGTAGAATTTCTTTCAATTAGGATAAACGGTTTAAAGTTTAACAAAAAAAAAAAGCTACTAAATGTGGGTGTTGCACAATATTGGGTTTCATCATTCGCAATACGAAACACTTTCCATTACTACTCTCTGTAATCAATTTGTACTACTGCTATGTGCGCTCTAAATTGAAACATGCTTCACTAATTTAGTTACCGTTCTATAAAACATATTCACACTCAATCGAACAAGTGCAAAGACGATTTTTGAAATATTTGTACCTTAAGCAGCACGGAATATATCCAGAAAGAGGCTTCAACCACAAAATTCTGTTAAACATGTTAGGTTTTCAGTCCCTTGAACAGCGCCGCACTCAAATTTATATTAAGTTTCTTTTTAATCTAGTAAATAACATGTGACTTTTCTTTCTGATTCTTTGAGTGTCGCAATTCCTCAGTAATTTGCACAAGTCAACACCTATTGCATTGTTGCACGCACAACATTTATGTCACACGCGCCTCTGTACAGAATTTGTACCTACTTAAATATTAATTTGAGTTAAGTAGTAAATATACACTCATCTAGTTTATAGTGGATTGTAAAATTTATGAACAATTTGTATATGTAATTTTAGTGTTTAGTATTGTATATTACGTACCCATTTTTCGCGTTTCATTATTCCACCTACATACTAAAAAAATTACACTTTTCCTACGGAAAATTCCTGTAATGTAGAGGGTAAAATTACCAAAAATTGGGAAATTTACTATAAAACTTTAGGTTAATATCTCAATTTTTGATAATTTTACCCTATACATTACAGGAATTTTCCGTAAGAAAAGTGTAATTTTTTTAGTGTGTAGTATACTAGATGGAATTAAACGTATACCTTTAATTTAATTTGTGCGTCAAAATACTTATTTATCTAATTGTTAAGTATTCTTGTATTGGATTGTAGTTACATTATACTTTGTTATGTTTTGCTTTCTTTTATTTACTATTCAATTAGATTTACTTGGATTAATGTAATCAAATACCTACGTATTTTTCTGTCTTGTGTTTCGATTTATATCTAGATTTCACTTAGCATAAGTTATGTAATTAAATTTTGCGTTAAAATTTAGTAAGGGAAACGGAAGCAAGACTAAACTTATTTATCCATATACCTTTCTTCCACACTATCTTTTTCAGCTGTTCTCAATAGCTTTTTTCTAGTTCCTTTACACTTACAGCGATAGCAGCCCAGACAGACCACTTACACTCTATAATACGTTAACAACCGTTTTGGAAGTGGAAATAGAAAAGGGATGTGAAAACTCAAATCTGTATTATTATTGGACGTTGAGTACCGAAGGTAAATAAGATACTATCAGTTAATTTTCTCCAAGCATACGTGACATTTCCTGGACGCTATCTAATAACTTATCTTCAGAGAGAGAAATCCTTCACACTTTTCCCAACCGAAGACAGAGGAGAAACGTTATGATTGAAAAGTACCTCTTGGATCCTGGAGAATATATACTTACATCTCACGTGCGAGAAAGCTCACCATTTAGTGCCGACGCTTGGATTCAAAGAAAGGTAGAATAGATTCCAACACAATTAATAGATTTATAATAACCTAAATTGCTAAACACAGAGTTGTGAGAAATATACGACCGCAATCTATTCACTTTATCTTGAAAACTTACTCAAGATTTATGCTAGATCCATTTTCTCCGATTTTTCTTTAACGTGCATTAGCTTCCAATTTATCATATCATTACGAAAAGAGAAAAAGGTGTAGTAAAAGTTAGAATGAATACTATTGCCGATAGTTACTATAGTATCTGCTACTGAGATACAGTGTGAATGATTTGAGTTGGTGTTGAAATCCGACGTTTCGGTATTGGTTTTGCTGATGTCATCAGGGTAGCCCTGAAAAGCACTGTCACTGGCTAACACCATTGTCTATGTAACTATACATATCCTCTCGGGCAAATTGCTTTTTGCTCCTCCGTCCAGAAACACTGATTTTGCATTACTTTAAATCGGCCGGAAACTTATCATTCTCCGCCCTAGGCCGGCAAAAAGACCGCTAATAGTTGGCAACACTATATACGCATTACTGACGTTTCTGTGATTAATTATAGATTCGATGACAGATGACAGAATTCTCGTTACACAATCTCTTAATTAATTCATATTCTTTCCAATTCTATTTTCGGAAGATTTTACAGGTTATAACTGGTTAATCACTTCACACACAACCTTTGTAATATGAGCTGGGGTCTCCATTGTCCGTATTATTGATGAATATGTATCAGAACTACCAAGAAAATTAAAACGTCAAAACACTAAGGTATCTTAACCCTGATTTCCAATTTAAATTTCATACGTGATATGTATTGCCAACCTGTACTGTTAACTCCCTAGCGTTAATTTTTTTTTATTATTTACAACAAAATTAAGATTTGTCGGCTCAAAAAATAGTGTGTACGGCCAGAAACTCTTTTGCGAGTATTTGCATTTGTGAGACCTCGGCTTCGCCTCGGCCCCACAAACCGTACTCACACTCGCAAAACTATAGTTTCTGGCCTAGTGATACAAATAACTATTATGCGTTTTGCTTCTGTAATATACAATGTATGTACAATCGTGGTATGAAATCTTAGGACACGCATCGAGCACCGAATCTTTTCGTAGCTATACTTGTCTCTCTCATTCCCCCTCGCCTAAGTTCTGATACATTGGTCGACCTTGATAAAGCGCTCTCAGTCGGCAGGTAGCCGTCAATGATAGGGTTTGTGGTTTTGTATTTACCTCTTTATAATTGGGGGTAGGTGTAATGTGAATAAAATACAAAATATACCGCACAAACTACAAACAGTTATGCACAGAATTATATGTATGAAGCGCACGCTTCCGTTTGGAGTCGAGGTAGTTTCTGCAGCATATACATTTATAATAGGAATATAACTATTTTGAGAAAAATAATTTATAAAATGACTGCAATATATTATTGGATTGTAAGGGGTCTCGGGATGGCAGTCATAAACACTTGCACTAATCTGCTGTAGGACCGTCTTAAAGTTTGATGTAGCAATATAACGATGATGAATCAAACCTCTTTAAATAAAATAAAAAAAAAACCGAAGAACAATAAGGGGCAAGCTATGTATTGGATTATTGATGAGCTATATAAAAAAGAAACTAGTCCCACAGCTGATTTCCACAACAAATATAACTATATTGTAAAGTTTATAAATAAACAAAGTACATTTAATGAAATTAATTTTATTTAAAATTGTAAAGTGTAGATTCATACGCATTAAAAAAAATACGTTCACAAAAATATGTAATATATTTAAAAAAATGTAAGGAGGAAGTTTGACAAAAGTGATATTCTCACTGTTTACCCTTCTTAGTTATGGTTTAAGTTGTGTTTTTGTAGTTTTTAGAATTTTTTTATAGTTATTATTTTTGTAGAATTATTTTTTCTTTTACTGTTCATGCATGTTTTCTTGCTTGATCGTTTTGAAAAACGTTTTTTTTTTGTTTTGTCATTTCAGACATGAATGGTGACAACTCTCAGTGTAGGTTTTACCGTGCTTTTCCTCACTCCTAGGCGAATGCTGAGAGCGAACATATTAAAGACGCTGCGCGGGCGCAATTATTAAACTCTGTTTTAAATTTAATTATTTTTTTTACCTCGTTTTCAACCTATAAATATATAAGAAATACACTAATGAAACGATATTGGAGCTATCCGCCTTCAATGACTATTGTCCCATCGCTCTTTAGCGCAAGTACAAAAAAGATCAAGTATCTGTAGGATAAGAGATATTTTGCCTATTTATATTTTCTTTAACTTATGCGAGAGATGTTCTTCTTCATCGATATTTTTCTTCTACCGTTTATCCTTTAATAGTAATATTTTAAGGTGTTTTTTTTTCCTTTTTTGGGTATACGGTAGATATAATTCAAAAAATGTTTAACTCTAATTTATTATTCTATGTTCAAAAACAAATCCGAAACGTAGAATAATAAATTACAGTTTATATATGTAGCAACACTACGCCATGATTTATTTAATATCATATAGAACAAAATCTTCCAGTTCGGTGGACCCTTACAAGAATTGCAAGACCTGCCGCAATGTTTTCTTTAATATCTAAAGTTACATTCCATTAATTTAGCGAAACTTTTTATAGTCCGTTGTTTATTAAATGTTGAATAAGTACCGCAAGACATTATAACTAAAACAAGATTAATTGTCATCATTAGTTTATATAACCTCTTCATATTATGCAATTATACCTTACTTTTACAATAAGAAATTAAGCACACGGTTAATACTTTTCAATAGATATATCGTTTTTAAAAAATACTAAAATTGTTTTCAAACGGTGATTTTAATAATAGCTACAGAATTAATTACATATTTTTAAATTTTATTCATACATACAAAATGCATCTCTTTAAGCTACCGAACGTTGTTACATTAATTGTATTATGTTATGAATAGTTATTATATATTTCAATGCTAACTTTGGAACCGGGTAAGTTTCCTAACGCACAGTTAGTCCTACATTATGTCCTCATAAATCCTATCGCTACTGTTTCCCGTTTTCTACAAATGATTCAAATTCAACATATAATAAATTTGTGATTAGCAGGTAGTAGTATAGCGCCTGCGGCAAAATTTGCGGGGCAAGACGGGAGGAAGAGATGGCAATAGCCACGAAAAGGTTTGCCTCGATGCGTGTCCTGAGATTAGATACCGTGGCTGTACGTACATACTACTGCATATTGCAATCGTATACTGGCTTCTCCGGGCGATAAGTTTATTCCATGTCAAATCTACACTAACCTGCACGAAAAATGGGCACTTTTTTTTTCATAGAATCAATCAGTTTCTGTGCAGCTGGAAACGTTAGTTAACTAGGTTTAAGATGAATAAACTATTACTACTGTTCAATTTAAATAGTGCAGAGCCACTCGGAAAGAGAAAATCAGCTCTTATCAAGAGCATGGAAGTTACTTTCTCAAAATAAGCGAGAAAAATATAAACAATAAACTTACAATAGTCAATGGTACTCTTGCTAAGCCTTGAAGGATTTGCTTAATACCGTGTGTTACCACCATGAACTTGCATAACAGTCATTATCCTTCTAGGCATTCCACCAATGAGCTACCCTTTGTTATTTTGTGGGATAATTTTCCACCTTTGCTGAACAAACTCCGAAAATTCTTCAAGGGTGGTAGGAGCTGGCAGATGATTGCCAACTCTTCTAGCGAGCATCTCGCGGATATGCTCATTAGGATTTAAATATGAAACTGCCGGCCAGTTCATTTGAGGAATGTAAACTTTATTCAAATGGTGCCTCACTACTCTAGCGACATGTGGCAGCGTCTTGCAGCTGACTTCTAAGACTAATGAGGTTTCATTACGATTTCTTAAACTTCTTCGGAAAAGGAAACGGTAGTTTTGAGTGGTAGTCCTTCTTTGGAGACCTATTTTAGGTCGCCTGGTGTATAACCTAGTCCCTTGTGTGTGTGAAGCCGGATGTACCGGGTGATTCAGTGAAGGTGGCGACCGTCTGTATCTAGGAAACTGCTATGCCTAGAGCTTCTGAACAAAAAAATACATAACCAATGTGGCCGCCAGAAGTATCCGAAAATTATTTTAATGTTCGAAGTTTCGCCGCTAGGGGGCGTATCTGCTATGTTCAATCATAGAATCAGTATTATCTCAGAAAATTTCAGGTTGAACTATAGTTTTGAATAGATTTCTCGAAAGCTGAATTGATGTCCCATTAATTTCGTTAATGACTTTTTTTCGTATCTGCCGTAATAAGGAACGGGAGAGTCAGTGAATTGTTCATTATGTAAATTTTAATATCTCTTGAACCGTTCAATTTGGGCTCGTTCGATGGAACATTTTATGGGTTTTCTTTTTTAGAAAAATTGTTTTCTCACATTTAGCTGGAAATAGGAAAACTAGAGGGGGTTTTCTGCAGTGATTACATGTTTTGGTTAATTTTAAGAAAAATTAAATATAATATGCTGCTATATAATTACCAGTGTCGCAAGCTAAATTAAATTGTTGAAATTTCAGTGAATACCGCATCTTAATATATCTATCCGTTCTCGATTTATCTCCAAAAGAACATAAGTAATGCAATTTGTGGCAAAAATTTACCGCTGATTTCGCAGACGGCCTTATAAGTAGGCGACGGGTGGTTTCCAAGTATTGTTTATTTCTGTTATTTTCATGTGTCAAGATTGATCGCAGTTAATTAAAATGTGAAATTTGTACTAACAAATTTTGATTAAGAACTAGGATGGTTTTGATATATTAGCCGTATGTTTCGAAAGTCTGCAAAATGCCGTAATTGCTGAGAGAGAATACGCAGTTGGATACCCTGCAAGACCTCATTATTCACGGAAAGTTTTTATAAGATTAGCGATTCGACTGCAGGAAACGGAACAACTTCGACCAGTTACCGGTCGAAATAGAATACAAAGATCGAGAAACAAGCAACCATTTTTGCTTGGCCGCTAAGGTCCCTCTAACTAACAGTAACTGATTTTTATTTATGGGCTAGACTTAAAGATGTAATATATAAAGACCGCCCAACAACACCTGATAATATGAAGCCGTTTAGAGAAGCCGTTAGAAACATTTCCATGGCCGAGGTAGAAGCGAGTATATTATCCACGAGTAACAGACTCAGTTTGTGTGGCCAGTGATAGTAGACATTTTAAATTAAAATTTTAGTTGGATATTTTTTTTTTGCTGTTATTATTCTCGTTAATAATTCAGTTTTGACTATATTTAGCCGATATAAGCAATAAAAAAGCTGATAAAATTTTGAAGTGGCGTCGCCTACTTGCAAGGTCGTAGTTAATTTTTGTTAAAAATTTCATTATTTTGGAGATAAATCGAGAACGGATATTAAGATGCGGTTTTCTCTGAACTTCCAACAATTTAATTTAGCTTGCCACACAGTTCTATTTAATCTTTTCTTAAAATTCACCACAATATGTAATCACTACAGAAAACCCCCTCTTACCTATTTCAAACTAAATGTTAGAACAATTTTTCTAAAAAAAAAACCCATAAAATTCTCTGTCGAGCGAGCCCAAAAATATTGAGATTGGTTTAGGAGATAAAATTTACATATTGAACAAGTAATTGACTTCATATTTCCTTATTATTGCAGATACCATGCAACGCGCCGTTCCACGGGAAAATCTATCTATGTTTACGACGCGAATGTCGCCCCATCGTTGGTGCCCGATTCACGCAAGACCGACTACCACCATCGCGACCGCGTGGGGGGAACCGCGAGCGTATTTAAGCCGCGCGCTTAACAGTCAAATACAGTCCGGTCCCCGAGTTCCTCCCAGTCCGACACCCGTCGGGTAATCCCGGTCTGTTCGTAGCGTTGACAAAGCTTACTGACGTAATACAGACATATTTCCCGTCTGCTCCGATTGGCGTGTCGGCATAGTCTCTGAGACCCATCAAGCTTCTTATTCCCGGCCTGATTGTAGCGCTGGCAGAGCCCATTGGCGCAACGCAGGCATTTTACCGAGTTTTTGTCAGCCGAGGTTGTAATTTACCGTTTGGCATCAGCGCCACCAAACGAATTTAGGGTGAATCTCCTTTTTCAACTTACGAGGAGCGACACATAAATAATGAGCATTTTTAAAGACAAGGAAATAACCGAAAGCCCATAAGCAAGGCTTTAAAGAGTAAACAGTAAACACCATCAACACCGAATCAGAGAAACCCGGAAAGCAAACAACCAAACCGATGTCGTCGTCGTTACAACGAAAAAAGTCATTAAATAAAATAATGGAACATCAACCCAGCCGTCGAGCGATCCATCCAAAACTATAGCTCTACCTGCAATTTTCTGAGATAGTGCTGATTTTTTAATTGAACATAGCAGGTACGCCCCCTAGCGGTGAAAGTTCGAACATTAACATGACTTTGGGATACTTCTGGTGACCGCATTGGTTATGAATTTTTTTTGTCCCGAAGCTCTAGGCATAGCAGTTTCCGAGATACAGCCGGTCGCCACCCTTACTGAATTACCCGGTACAGTACTGCGAGATATCCCGTAGCTGTTAGCTACGTAAGGCTGACTCCTTCCATCGTCAAAAAGTGCAACAATAGCAGCTACTGTTTGGCGTTTGTAACAAGAAAACTTAACGAAATAAACATTTCAAGATTACACTTAATTACAATATGACATAAAATGCGGCATATTCACAGCTGTACATCCTCCAATTCTTAACATGGTGAACGAATCACCAGTAGGTTATTACAATTATAGTCGCCTCATTTAATGAGAAACTCATTTCTAGCGCTAAGTTTGCTTAAAAAAAGTGCCCGTTTCCTTGGGCTGGTTGGTGTATATTTATATGTAATGTATAGAAACTTTGGAGCATCAGAGTTTTCGTCGTTATGGTGTTGTCTTTCTTTAGAAACTAATTGTTGAGATTTTTTAAAGTGTTAGAATTCAGTTTATGCTTTATTATTATTATTGAATGCCGATAGGATGTAACAACACACAACAGGGATCTCACATCTGCAATCAGATGGGTCAACAAGATATAAACTGAATTCTAGGACCATCAGAACAAGATATAACTTAACATAATCCTTCTATTAACGGAGGTTACACTGTGTCGTGGATAAGGTAATTGTCAGTGTCGATTAAACGTGATAAGTACTGAAGCTTAATTTTTTGCAAAACCTTATCTTCAATTGTAACCGTAAACGTCTTAATTAATTAAAAGCTGATATTTGAGAGTGCGTTCATTTTTGTACAAAAATGAAACTTTTTTCATATGTACCTATCTATCTGTATTTATTTAGTGCTATATAAGGATGACTTCCATATGTCCGGTACCCGGCATTTTTGGAGCAGAGCATAAATCAGCTCCCATAGGAGCAGAAATTATGTTGGATACGTCTTACTCTTACATATGTAACCTTAAAGTAGTATACTCCTGGGAATGTACATCTACTGGTAATTACTCACAATGCAATGCATTAAATGGAGAAGTAGGTATGACTTTGTCAGTTATTAAATATTTAATAATAAAATTACTTAAGGGAGTGACCCACTTGGAAATGGCTGACCAGCCCATCTACTCAATTCTTTTACTCAAGAATCCTTGGTTATAGGTTCTTGAAACTTGATGGATTATTATTAAAACAGTGTCAAAACCATTTTTTAACTTCTTGCTTATGCGAATTCATATTTTTGCCTTACATAAAAAAAATTACATTTTTTTTTTAACATGTTTGTCCCATTTTCTGAGAAACCACACAGCAAACAAAAGCAAATGTTTTGTGGTCATTACACAACAGTGGCACAACAAATAGACGAGCGGGAATTTAATTTAACTGATTCGTAAAAAAAACAAAAAAAACAGCCCAAAAACGGTGGAATGAAAGTTCAGGGTGTCCTTGACATCTTCCGATAATCGCAGGACAAATATAGTGTTCAATAGACACGATATCTGAGAGATGGTGACACAAAGTCCTTCAAAGCTGTAGTTGAAGCAAATGTATATGACCCTAACGTTTCTATCTCAAAACTAGAGTGTGTTGGTCATCTTCAAACAACAATGGACACCAGGCTTTGAGTTTTGAGAAAGAGCACCATGGCTAAATTATCTGATGGAAAACGGATGGGCGGAAAAAATCGGCTGACCGAAGTAGCCATTTTCAAAATACATTTACAAGTATTATGGACTTGCAATCAGGCGAAACACTTTTGATTTGAAAAACATGGAAAACACAGTGTGGGCTGAGTATTTCCATATCTTATCCAATGACAAAAAACCAAATCATGATTTGTGTCCAAATGGAAAAGATACATGGTGCAAATATAATAAAGCGAATGCCGAAAACCTCAAATATCAAGATTCACAGCATTTGCATTTACCAGAGCCTGTAATGTTACATATAGAAGATATATTCAATTAACTAGGAAACCCTGAATTTCTGAAAAAGTGCACACATGGTGGGACGCAAAATCCCAATGAAAATGCCAATAATGTTATATGGAACTTTGTGCCAAAAAACATATTCGTACAAATCAGTACAATGGAATTAGAGGTCCACACTACTTTATTCAACGACGGCAATATATTTTACTGCAGGGTGCTGAAAAGAATAGGGTTAGAACCCAGGCACTTCTGCTCTAAGGGTCTGCGTAGGATGGACATTCAACGAACTATAAAAGCTGAGAAGGCAACCTTTGCATATAGCACAAGAGCCAGGTAAAGAACCATCGTATCTGCCTGAAGGCTAATAATTTTATTTATAGCTTCCTAAATATGAATTATTATGTTTATCGATTATATGTAATGCTGAAGTATATGTTCCTTTATATATATTTAATTATAGTGATTATTAATATTATGGTTTCCATGGTTTCTATGTTTTCATGTATTTACATTACCATATTTGTAATTACATGCGCTCTATGTTTTTTATGAAACTGATTTACCTTTCAAGAGGTAAATAGCACAAATCTTTCTGGACTTCTTAGTGTGGGAATTTTGTAGTTCTGGTAAGAAGTTTTGAAATTGTCAAATACGTAGGTAGTACTGGATTCGGAAACGACAAGGTTTGCTTCCAGACTAGCCAATTTCAAGAATTAAAAAGGAACACTTGCGTATATGAGAATTATAAAATGTTAGCGTCAAATTGTCCAGGAACGCTTATAGTATTGTTTTAGTAGAAAAACAGACAATTTTCTTTTTAATTTTCCAAGTGTGTTGCTGCCCTTAAACAGCAATATCCTCTGTGCTATTTTTTTTTAATAGATTGATATGAAATGCCGTATTAATTATTGTACTTTTGCTATAAGTATACAACTGCTAACATTTTCTTATTTCTTTAGGTCCCATAAAACGTTTGGTGGTACAAGGGTTTGTTGGTGATACGTATTGGATAACGGTAAAAGCAAAGGCTCCAAACGTACCAGTACAAACAAGTACGCAAATAATCAATGTGACTGAAGCTGAAAGCCCCATAATTAACATGAAGTAAGTATATCTTTCTGGTGGTAATATTAATAATGCAAACTTCTCCTAAACCCCTCACCACAAACTGCACTAAACTGGACGTACGTTTCAATAGCAAAGCTATCATCATCAGCAGAAACACTGAACTAAATAACTATACTAAAACTACCCTAATTTATACCTAAAAAAGGTCAAGGTACATTAATCACGGTCATGGCTGACTGCCGTCATGTTTAACTAGTCACTAATCCTAACTCCGTCTAATCTACTACTTATACTTAATAAACCGTAAAGACAAGAATTTAATGGTCCTAAATCTGAATTCATTAAAATATGTTTGTTTTTATATATTTCCATACCCTCATAACAATTTAATTGTACATAGTTGTTTACGTTTTTAACTAATTTTATATTGTCAACCTTATGGTTTTCTTCAAGCATATGTAGGGCTACACTAGATTTGTCAAACCTTCTAAATTTAAGATGAGCCAAATGCTCCTTGTAACGTGTTTTAATTGATCTTTTGGTTTGCCCAATATATACACGATCACAATCTTTACAAGATATTTTATAAATACCTGATTTGTCCAAATTATCTACTTGGTCTTTAGGGTTGCCTAAAATATTTTTAAGACTGTTATTTGAAGTAGTAACTATGTCCAGATTGAATTTAGAAAAAAATTTTTGTAGACCTTTCGTGTAACTTGGATAAAATGGTAATTTGACATATTTCTTATTTTTCCTGTCACTAATTTCTAAAGTACTCACATTTTTAATTCTTATTTTGTTTTTGTGTTTTCTGATGGCATTATATACAACGTCTTCTGAGAATCCATTAAATGCAGCGATATTAATAATTTCTTTAATTTCTTTATTATATCGTTCTGTAGACAGAGGAAAATTAAGTAAGCGATGTACCAAAAAGTTAATAGCTGCTAGTTTGTTTTTCCATGAATGGTTTGAATCTTCTGAAATAAATCTGTTATTAGTAGTGGGCTTTCTATATATGTCTATTTCTAATTTATTTTTATTTCTTATTACTAACATGTCGAGAAAAGCAATCCTATTGTTTGTTTCCTCTTCATGGGTAAACTTAATGGAAGGAAATTTTGAATTTATCTGTTCAAGGAAATCTCTAATTGAGCACTTACTAGTATCAAAAACACAAAAAATGTCGTCGACGTATCTGACCCAAACCCGTGGAAAGTATGCCAAAGTATTCTGAAGATCGGTTTCAAATTTTCCCATAAAGAGGTTAGCTATGAAGGGAGATAAACTGTTACCCATTGCTGCTCCTTCAGTTTGTTGGTAAAAAATACCGTTGATTTGAAAGAAATTTTGTTTCATGCAGAGTTTCGCCAAAGAAATGAAACTATCAACTTCATTACTGCCCAACTGATTACCTTTCAAGAAATCTTCTAAATAAGTCAAAGTGATATCAACGGGGACGCTGGGAAACAGTGAGCTCACATCAAATGAAAGAAGTTTGCATCATTTCCAGTACCACAGTTTGGAGTATTTTTGTCAATATTAATAATAATAAAGCGTTTATTATCCAACAGTAATAGAAATTACTTTTTACAGGATAATATCGAACTTAATTAAATTACAAACTTAAAATAAACAAATGCGTCTGCAACAAAACAATAATAAGTACGTGAGTGTAACAAAAATAAGAAAAGAAAAATTGTAACACTAATAAACATAAAACTAACTATATAAACTTAAAACTAAATGTATAATCTGTATTTGTATAACAAGAAAAAAAACCAATTAATGAAAAGACTCTTCATTAAACCTTTGAATCAACAACCTTTTAAGAGATTCAGTAGTCGTGCTAAAGATATCTATATCAAAGCAATAGGTATTGACATTTCAACACAATATCGGAGAAAACATACAGGTCACCCAACTGGAACTGGCCACCCAGATCACCCGATTTGACGCCCTTGGACTTTTACCTGTGGGGTCGCATAAAAGAGCAAGTGTACTCTACACCTGTATTAACGAGAGAGCAACTATTGAACCGTGTTCATGATGCGTTCACTAATATAACCCCAGACGAACTTCGGAGATCGGTTTCGCGAGGAGTACATCATAGAGTGATTCAGTGTTTGAACCAAAATGGTGGTCACATAAAACAATTATTGTAGTTATTTCGTTCAATTTATTTTATTTTTTCTTGTCATTATGTTCCTAATTTTCTTGTTTTTCATTTGTTACTACGTTTCAAATTTTCTTATGTTCATGTTTTGTTTCCATTTTCTAATTAAAATGAAACACATACGATGTTTCAGTTTCTGTCAAAAATCACACTAAAACAGAAAATATTGACATAACAAGAAAACCGTTGTAAATAGGTATAGGGAAAGTCATAGCGAATCGATGCAGAATTAAATTCTGCATCTGATCATCCAATAATATACAGGGTGTTCCGTTTGAAAAAAAGAACTTTTTCAACTTTGAAGATTTTGTAATTGGTCATGCAGTTTTGGACACCTGTACGCGACAAATAATTGTCAATGTGGATTTCGAAAGTGTCATTCTTGTGCTTCCATCTACCCTAGAAGTATTTATTACCAGTCGAAAATGGGCAAAAGATACTGTGTTGCAAATAACGCTACATCTTTCAAAATTTTCAAAAAAATTAAGATATCTAAGTAGCAGTTGAAAATAGGTATAGGGAAACCTATTAGAACTCATCATAAAATTTTCTCAGGAATTTAAAAATGAAATAATATACAGGCTGTTCCATTTAAAATAAGAAAGTTTATGGCGACTTCCGGTATAACCGGAAGTGGTAAGACCCTGAAAATATTTTAAAATGAAAGACAATCTCGAATAGCCCCGGATTCCAAAAATTCAGAGTTCCAGGTTTCTAACCTCGGAAACTTTTAACGAACGGCTACCGTGGAAAAGCCTGTATATGATGTTATCATTCCCAATAGTCAATTATTTATGAATTTCTGGAACATAACATGTTTTGCCAAGCCAGTTTCAAGAGATAAACTTTAATCGTTTCAGATGCATGAAAAATTGCTTAGACACAGGTGCCATATTTACCAACCCGAACATTCCTGTATATATTAAATCATTTTGCATTTTCGAATGTGATAAGATACATCGGACGGAATGGGACCTTGAAGCAGTTACAGAGACCAAACATACCGCTGAGGAAATTAAGCAAAACGGCACTTACTACGGTTTAAACAGGCCAATTTTTATCCTCAAACCCGGTTGGATACAATATGATGAGAGCTTTGAATTGACCATAAACGCTTGTAAGTTTAAAATCATGTACCTGAGTAACTTATTTCCGAACATACAATTGCGTGCTATTCTCATTTATTGTTATAAGATTATTATAGCCCCAGTCTTCTATTTTTTCCACATCTTCGATAATGTGTTGCTGCAGTTGTTCGTCGTTCTTGCTTGAGCAAACGATGCATCATCTGCGTATGCATATATTTCTCCGTGGATCTTCAAATTAAAAATCGGTGGTATATTCCCGCCTTGGGGGATTCCATATTCTGCTTGTAGATGTAGACTTTCTATTTTGTTGACTATTGTTGTTTGTTCTCTATTCGATCGATATGTTTTTATTAAGTTTCTATTTGGGTTCTTTATTCCCAGAGCATCAATTTTTTCGACTAATTTCGTTTTGGAGATAGTGTCAAACGCTTTTTTCCTATCTAGAAAAAGTACTACTACCGTCTCTTTTTTTCACTGTTTCGTTCTTCATTTTATTTATTAAGTCAATTGTAGCAGATACGGCTCTCGGGTTTTTTTGAAAAACATATTGATTTTTATGTATGATGTTATTACATGACATATATTCACTTAGTTGCATTTGTATGCTTTTTTCTAATATTTTGTTTAATGTGAAAAGTAGACATATTGGTCGATAATTTTCTATTTTTGTCTTGTTGCGTTTTTTGTGGATAGGTATAATTATTGTGCGTTTTAAAGAATCAAAGTAATGTCAACTTTTTACAGTGTTGTTGATTAATTTTACCAATATCGGTGCTAATTTATTTCTGTTTTGTTTTAATATCTTTGTAGTTATTTTGTCATAGCCTGGTGCAGTATTGTTTTTCAATTGTAGGATTATTTTGCGAACGGTTTCCTCTGATACCTGCTCGAATAGCAATTGCGTTTTTACATTGTCGATTTTGGTTGTGGCGGGTAATTTATTTGAGCTTGCAATTTGTTTTTCTGCTCGAATCTAGCCTATGTTTACAAAATATTTGTTTTTAAATCTTTGAATCTTGACCATGTATATATTTCATTTCTCTTTTTCTTGGTTTTTAGGTCTTTAATAATAAAAGCATGAATGACTATAACGACGTTTCGCTTTATTAAAAGCTTTTTCAAGTTATAAATAAATGTAAAAAGTGTGATAAATAAGATGTTTTTATTTAATAAATGACAAATTGTTTGTTTTCTATGATTTTGAAAATATTATTATGTTTTAATTAAAGATTGCGTTTTAAAATAAGATGTTTTGATTATTTATTTTTGAATTTTGTAATTAAATAGTTCTTTAAAAATATTGTATTTAGTTATAAAAGTAAATTATATAATTTTGTGAAATATTGTATATCGGTTTTATCATTGACTGCATTTTTATGTTTATATATTTGAATTATTTCTAGTATATTACGTGTTTTTAAATTTTGTTCTTTGTTTAAAATTGTTACGTTGTTGAAATCAAAGGTATGATTTTCAGTTATTTCATGTTTTTTTAAAGCTGTAAGATTTTTATTATATTTGTGTCCTTTTATTCTATTTTCCAAATATTGCATGGTTTCACCTATATATACACCATTACAGTTTTGACAGTTTATTTTATAAACTATGTGTGATGTTTTACTTTTTTCAATTTTTGATTTTAATTTTGAATAAATTTGGTTTTGTAGTTTGTTTGTGTTTTGATGGGCAATTTTGTAATTATATGGTTTGAAAATTTGATTTATTTTTTCGGATAAATGTTTAACATAAGGAATTTTTAAAAATTTTGTAATTGTTTGACTATTATTTATATTTTTTGTTGATTTATTATAAAAAAGAAAAATTCTTTGTTTGAATATTTTGTTTATAAGAGAATTTGGATAATTATTTTGTTCTAGAATATTTTTTGCTTTGTTAATAATATCTGATCGAAAAACTGGACTTGTTAATGTTATTGCTCTGTCAGCTAAACTAATAATAACACTAACTTTTTGAGATAAAGGTTGTGAACAAAACACAAACAAACTACAAAACCAAATCTATTCAAAATTAAAATCAAAAATTGAAAAAAGTAAAACATCACACATAGTTTATAAAATAAACTGTCAAAACTGTAATGGTGTATATATAGGTGAAACCATGCAATATTTGGAAAATAGAATAAAAGGACACAAATATAATAAAAATCTTACAGCCCTAAAAAAACATGAAATAACTGAAAATCATACCTTTGATTTCAACAACGTAACAATTTTAAACAAAGAACAAAATTTAAAAACACGTAATATACTAGAAATAATTCAAATATATAAACATAAAAATGCAGTCAATGATAAAACCGATATACAATATTTCACAAAATTATATAATTTACTTTTATAACTAAATACAATATTTTTAAAGAACTATTTAATTACAAAATTCAAAAATAAATAATCAAAACATCTTATTTTAAAACGCAATCTTTAATTAAAACATAATAATATTTTCAAAATCATAGAAAACAAACAATTTGTCATTTATTAAACAAAAACATCTTATTTATCACACTTTTTACATTTATTTATAACTTGAAAAAGCTTTTAATAAAGCGAAACGTCGTTATAGTCATTCATGCTTTTATTATTAAAGACCTAAAAATCAAGAAAAAGAGAAATGAAAAATATTTGTTGATTTCATCTGCTATTTCTTTTGGGTCCGCCGTTATAGTTTCGTCGTCCCTCTCTATTTCATATATTTCTCGATTTTCTTTCTTTCTGCTGTTCAGTTCCGTGGTAATTATGTTCCATGTTTTAGCTGTGTCTGTTTTATATTTCTGGAACTTTCTGATGTAATAGTCCTTCTTCGCTTTTTTCATCATGTATAGGGTGTTTTTCTTTTCCTCCCGGTAAGTGTGTTCATATTTCTCATGTCGTGTCGTTTATAATATTGATTTAATTTTTTCATTTGTTTCAAGAACCTGTCGTCTATCCATGGGCATTCCTCCCTTCTTTTGATCTTTATTGTAATTTGATTTCTCTCTAGCTTTTGCTGCAATAAAGTGGGCAGTTTTTCAAACGCTGTAATTCCGTGTTCTTTAATTTGTGAAATTTTATATTGAAGTCTCCCATGATCATGTGTTGTTTAAATTTCCGGTATATATTGTTTTTCAATACATTTTTAGGTCGTTATAAGAAACATGTGGGAGTTTGTAGATTACTGTTATTATAATATTTTTGTCAACTCCAACAGTTAATGTTTCTACATTACTTATTGTTTTTTTAAGTACGACGCTGTAATTAATATTTTGGTTTATATATATCGCTATTCCACCTCCTCTGGCGTCGCTAGAATTGAATTCAGCGTTGTAGTTTTGAAGTTGGAAATGGTGTTGATCTGCAAGTGACAACCAGGTTTCCGTTAATGCAATAACGTCATGGTAATTTTCTTCTATTGCTTCTATTTCTGTTGTTTTAGTCTTGATGCTTCGTATGTTTAACATATAAAAGGTATATATTTTACTGATTTTTTTTTATGAAGTGTGTATTTGTTTTTAATTATTCTAAGTTACTTAGATGAGATTTGGTTCTGATCCTTATTTTTTTACTGGATTCAGTTTTTCTGACATATAAATTTGATTTGCGGGCCTTAGTTGATCCTGACCTACAGCGTTTCTCTTGTTAGCTCTTCAATTGAGGATGATAATGAAATTAGTAAAGGCGTTCTAAATAGAAACACCTTTACTGTAAGGGATTTATACGCCCATACATTTGGGGTGAGAAGGATATGGTATCTCCACAATGCAATTTTATCATAATTTATTTTATTTAAAACGTTATTCCATTGCTTTAAATTTAATGCTATTAGTTTCTTCTGTCAAAAGGAGCATTTTCGTTAGGGGATTCTTACATCTGAGATGCCGATGGCCAGACATTCCTTTATGTTCGCCATAATTTACCAACTTCAAATTTGTGTTTGTCTGAATTACAAAATATCGTGCTGTTGTTTTGTAGATGACAGCGAGAACCGTAGAATAGCGAGGAATATGGTCCATATAAATATGACATCCGATGTTGGCGGTAAGTCGAATTGCACTGCGACCCATAACGATATTATTGGAGTGGAGCGCATATACACAATAAAATGTTTAGTCCCGCCACATCGTCGTCCAGCCATGTATAAGCTTCAGCAATGGGTAACTGATCCAATCACAGATGAGCCACTAGGTACGTGCAAGAGATAATTAAACAGAAAGTGGTTAACTTAATATCCAAAATAGCATTGACCTTAATGTACAGCAACGAACCAGTTTTTAAAGTAAGATTAGCTACCCATGGGAACAATACGATGCAGAACCTAACCTTCATCGTCGTAGATGACACTATGATAATGACGAATATCACATTTCAAGTTGAAGTAAGCCAATAAATCAAAGCAACGTAAACACAGCCTAAGTCAACAGCAAACAATTCTAAAAGTAATCTTCATCTCTCTTTCCTATTCTGAAGGTTCCTGATGCCTTTCCTCCTGTATCTCTGGCTGAATTGCATAAATTAATGATCTACGAGTATCAAGGAGGTAGAAATAGAATGTCGATATCCCGGATGTTAGAAGTCGGTAGAATATATGACGTGGCCCAGATTATGAATATCATCTTTTGCGCAGCCCGTAAATTCGATCCAAGTATTCCAGGTATTCTACAGATGCGACTGAGTTCCCAAATCATGTTGCTGCAAGCCCTACTTCAAGTAAATCCAAAAATATTACTACTATCGAAACACTTACGATACTATTGATTTCAGACGACGAAACTCTTGCGTCCAGATCTAGAGTATCTGTTGACGCTAGTACCCCATCTTATGGTAACAAGGACGAAACATTTGTATCACTCTAAATTGCGATCGCGACTATGCCTATCCATAGCTAAAGGCGTAAAAGAAGCCTTTCACGCTGAGAATTATCCGCTTACAAAGCAAAGTTATCTGGAATTGTTAACCATGTAAGTGAGATGAAACTCATATGTATATCGATTCGTAATTTTAATGCCAAATACCTTTTAGTCCGCTGCACAAGTGCGCCAATTACTATCTAGATGATAACTATCTAAAACCACTGCTATTTAACGTGCCATTACCGGCACCAATTCCTGAACACGTTGGATTGCTTGATGACTATCCGAATTATGGGGAATCGTTAGATAAATTTTCGATAGAAGATGTAAGTGTAATTGGGACATTTTATTGTGTATTTCAGATAGCTTCTATTTAATTTATTTAAATCTGCGCGATATGCACTTGGATATGAGTAGGAGGTCCGGGGTTCGATCCCCAAAACTGGCTCTCAGAGTGAGATTTCATGGTTTTCATTTTAAGTTACTCCACGGGCGTATGCGTAAAAATAACTCATGGCCGGTCGCTGCTCCTCGTAATTTAGCGCAAGCTGTTGAAAATGTGAAAGCATGAATTGTTATTATTATCTAACTATACATAAAAGATTACGTTTAGTTCTTTAATGGCATATAGCATTAATTTATTTTTTGTTCATGATACAGAAATAGTGGACCATTTTGTTTTTTAAAAATTCTTTAATCATTTACAACGCATTTTAAACACTTAAAGATCTTTAAAAATATGTTGGACAACAGAAAAATCGGATGATATAGAAAGTGTTGTCTAGGTAGAGGTAAAATTCTAAACATACAACACAATAAGAACAAAAAATAAATGAATATTGCGTGTAAAACTTTTAGTACCTAGCATAATTTGACAAATAAATAAGTATTGTTTCGATAGCATGCTAAATACACATGGCTAACTACGGTTTCTTATTACGTAAATACTATCAATTATGTAAAATATTGGTTAGTGTTAGTACACCGTTTTCACTGTTAACTAGAAAATAGAAAAATGAAATATGTGGATTTCGTCATTACTTTGTTCTGTCAAGACTCTTTAAAGAAACTATAAGGAAAGCTTATTGTTACATTTGATTTGTTGGAATTAATTCGGAATATATCGTATCTTTAGGAATTACTCTATTTGGTACATGTTTCGAACATTAGTAGCTGGCACAAATTGTCACGTTTAATATACAGAATGTTTCAGACCACCCATCCACTATCCTTTTGTCGCGATATATGGAAGCTAGATTCAAGCGACAAAAAATTTAATAAGAAAACCCTACTCGAAGATGCATCTGAAAATATTTTTAACTTCCGGAAACGTTTCATTATACTGAAAATCGATAGCAATTTTCTTATTTTAAATGGAATCATATGTTTTTTCTTATTTTAATCAATTCTACACATTATTTGAATACAATTTTTACTATCTCTAAATTTAACCGTTTTGAGATATTCACGATTTTGTTAAAATTTTGACATTTGAATCTCCTCTAGTATTCTGTATTTTATAAACAATGAAGATGAAGATACCAAATACTGTCATAGAAACCATTACATTTTATACAGAGCGTTCACAAATCGATAGTCAACTTCGACACTTTTAACCTTAAAAAATTCAATTTTTTCTAATGTAACATCATATTTCTAATTATCGAATTCGATGCAAAAATGAAGTCTACGTCAATAAGTATCGGATTTATATGCCTATTTGTAGTCGTTTTCAAGATATTAACCAATTATTTAAATATCTATTAAAATTTCAGTACATATCTTGCAGTGGGCTATGAAAAAGATATGTAGCTTTGACAATCCTCAAAGCAAGCAACATTTTAAAGTATAGGTGAAGTAAATCATCATAATTTGTATTATTGGTCACACGAAGATACACACTGGATGCAAATCAAAGTAATCAAAGTGTGTGGAGCATAAACACAGCATTCGGGTGACCGGATAATTGTAGCATACTTCTTTGAATAAACACTAAATGGGAATGGGTAGAGCAACTTGTTGATAAACGAATTACTAATGCTACTCGAAAATGTGTCGTTGAATGATGGCTGTCCAGTACATTTCGCTGTGCATGTGAGAGAAAAGTTACGTGAAATGTTTTCGAATAAATGGATTAGTAGAGGGTCCGAACTTGTATGGCCAGCTAGATCACCAGAGATGTATAGATTTTTATTTTTAGGGAAGGTTGAAAGATATTATTTATTAAAATCGTCAATACTATGTATAAGGATAAGGGAAGCATGTAGATCCATAATCAGAGAAGAACTAGGGCGAGTACATAGGAACTTTTAATACCGTATAGAACGATGAATAGAAAGAAATGGCAGACACTTTGATAATTTATTTTTGTTTAGTTAGTTCATAGGTACATCAGATTCAATATTTTTATGACTATTGAAACTCATTCCTTTTTAAATATTATTGTATTTAACGAAAGTTTTCTAATGAAATGTAGTACCATCGTTATATCTGGCTGCCTTAAATTATTTTTTCTAATTGGATGTTGTAATAAAGCTAAAACAAAAGACGACGCAGTGCTGATATGCCTATTACAGCATACTGTGCTGTAATGAGATATTAACGCGGTGGGGGGGACTCTTGCCTGAACGTAATATAGACGATTAATGTGCAAATTAGAAAAAATACTGTAAAAAACGTGTGCCACAATGACATGTAATGCTCGTACTTTGAATCTCTTGCCGCTACGCGGCTCGAGATTCAAACTTCATTGTGACACTTGTGTTTTAAAATACTAAAGTAGCATCTCTTGCAGTAAACAAATAACTTTTTCCTTGTCTGCAAATTAATGTAAAATATCTATTACAATACTCATATCAACTGCATACGTAACGACCGATCAGGATTGGAAAAATTAGATTTCAATGATGGAGTGAAATACTTTTGTGTTGATGATTGTTAAAGGTACTTGTTTTTTTTTTTTTCATAGCCCACTGCAAGAAGTGTACTGAAATTTTAATAATCACCTCAGAATTCACCTTTTGCTTGGATTAAATAAAGATAAGTGGTAGAAATATATGGAGAATATATTGCAAATAATAATGGCGCTAGTCCAATTGGTTAGTATGTACAATATCCTTACGTAAAGGAATAGATTCTTTGATCATAAAGAAATACGTAACCACACTTAGGTGAGACAACAAAACACCTTCACTGAATAATGGATTATATGAAATAGATAACAATTATAAAGCATATAGCTTCTTATCTTGGACAGCATTATATATTTTCTATAGGCCTCAAATGAAGGACAACCACACCCAACCGGTTATTCCATAATATCAAATTGAATGTCAGCTAATATTACTGGAAAGCGTACCCATGCCAGTAGGTATACAACAGGGGTTCTGAGCCAGTTTAAGGTCGCGCCTACCCCAGGCGGTCCTTGACGACGCCGGCCGCGAACGCGGATAATCTTCCGCGGAATTCGCGGTAAATTCAATTATCGGTGTTGACCACCGGCTTATTTCTCGGGCTGCCTAGTGGCCAGTTTAAGTATCGGTGGGTTTTCTAAGGGATACACTAAAAACGTATAAGCTGATTGATTTTTTAACTGATAGCCGTTGCTTTTCAACGGGATGCCGTTTCTTAAAACGGATAAGCTGATTGATTCCAACTGATAGTCGTTGGTTTTCAACGGGATGCCATTCCTTGCAACGGATAAGCTGATTGATTTTAACCGATAGCCGTTGTAAGAAACGGGGATCACGAACAGAGTTGCTGCCCTCCCGATGTAAATCATTGACATTAATTTTTTCTTTTGCATCCCTTTTTCTTTCAGCATGCCGGTTTCTATGGGATTAAATACATCAAACTACATTTTATTTTTGTTTCCGAATTATATTGCTTCATTTTTCAAATTTATTGCTCCTACAAAATAGTTTAATTTTTTTATAGGTTTACGTATTTTTATCTTGATTTCGATAAGTACTGTATAATTTTCATTCTTATGCAGCCTAATTGTAAGTCACATTTTCTTAACATTTAAGATAGCCAAACCGTATAACATATAATTTTATCTAATAAAACAAACAATATCTGTTTGTCAGCAAACAACAAATAAATGTACTTTAAAAAATCACATACGCATCCTGAACGTTTTTGTTTATATATATATTTCTACTTAATCATTTATTCTAAAATAGATTTTATTTGACTGCTCCAATCGTATCTGAGCGAACGTACCTATTTTGTTAATTACAACGGCTTTTCTTCTACCAAGCGCACCACAGGGGTCCAATCTAGGTCTTCTGTTGTTTCTTCTTTTTGTTAATGACCTGCCGGAGTACGTCACTTTTGAAATTTTAATATTTGCCGATGATGTAAAACTATTCTCATCTGTTAATTGTATTATAGACGCTTTAACACTTGAGCAAAACTTGCACAAAATGCATTGCTTGGTGCGTGAGTAATCGACTTGAGCTGAATATTGCTAAATGTAAATCAGTCATATATACTAAGAAAGTCTCCAATTAGGCACCGCTATGAGATTGGTGTGGAAGCATTGGATAGTGTTAAGAGCATTAGGGATTTGGGCGTACTGTTCGATTCTGTACTAGCTTTCACAAACCACATTAACTCTGTCGTATCTGCTGCCACAAAAAGTCTAGGCTTTATCATGCGTAATTGTAAGCGGTTTCAGAATATTCTCTATATTATTCACTAGTTCGCTCAAAATTAGAATATGCTAGATTGTTTGGAATCCCCATTATGAGATCTCTAAGAAAAGCATTGAGAATGTTCAGCGACGATATCTCATATGCCTTTGGTTTCGAACATACAATGATTACCCGGAAAGAGGTTTTCCACAAAAGAGCCTTCTCGGAGCATTTTCTGTGTCTTCCCTGGAGTTGCGACGATCTAAATTATGCTTGTCCTTCCTACATAAGCTTATTCACAATTGCATTGATTCCATCTTTCTATTGGGCAAATTAAGTTTCAGTACCGCGTTTCTCTACTTGCTAGCTTGCTTTTTATGTTAGTCAATCGCGAACCAATTTATTAACAAAATCTCCTACCTCTTTCTGTTCATTGTACAATCAAATAAGTCATGTTTGTGCTATTTTTGTTTGTTCCGTTGGGGAGCTACTCAATTGTGTTAGTTAATGTTGGTACATGCGAATATGTCTATAATAGTCACATTTCCTACTACGAGCAGTCTTCAGCCTTTTGTACTGTGTTACATTAGTTTATTATACATTAGTTTTATTATTCCATGTTATATTTTAATATTAAATAAGTTAGCAGTAAGTCTATTTTCTGTTTCTAGCGTTTCTATATACTTATAGATACATATTTCGTTCTCTTTTTAATTTAAGTTTATACTTATATGTACACAGTTTTATATTATCCTAATTCTGGTCTGAACTGTTGGATAATTAAATATTATTATTAATATTACGTTGTTATAAATATTACTCAAAATACCTATGTCGTTTTTATAATTTACAGAATTTTTATGGTTCTTATCTGCCACATTTCTTTAAAAAAATTCAATTTATTTCTTAATGTTCCGTTTTCAGTTGAAAGAAATTGTTTCAAATGCAATCCATACCATAAACGAAATAAGCGAAGCCTACGCAGACACGTATATAGTAGGTGAAGCTCGCACGTACATAAATTATACTGCAAACACTTCCATCGACATCAACCTGGGCTACCAGAAAGGGAGGAGAACATTTTATGACGACCATGTAACCCTAGTCCTACCGGATGATGTGGGGATACCTGCCGATGAGGACGTTCGCATCGTGGTGCAGTAAATTTTTGATAAAGCTATTATCCCATTTCTACCTAACACAATGTCGGTTTCAACACATGTTCTATGTTTGCAGTACACTACGCTACCAGAAGCAGCTTTCTTCTGGGACTCGACCAGCGGTAAGATGGCCAAGCAAGTCATAGAGTTAAATCTCTATCGGGGAAACGATACGACGGTGCACACGCCGATCACAAAAATTCCAAATAAGATAAATATTTATTTCAAGCTGAACACTAGGGAGAACATTGCGATGCGTGACTCTTTTATTGAAATGCCGATCGAAGATGTCGAATGGACGGAAGAATATGTCAACAAATATATGAAGATATTCAGGGTTGAAGTTCCTAAACTCCATACGCTTATGAGTACAGTGGATTGGTTTACCACCGTCAATAACTTATTGGTAATGATATTTAGTTCATTCCTTGTTAAAATATTTATCTTAACTTTCACTACATTCCTTCATGAATATTAACTAGCTGTTCCGAACAATGATGATTGAAAGCAAACAAAAAATATCGAAAACGCCACTTTCTCCATCATGGATGTTGATAAAAATATTCTGTCATAGGTATAACCGCGAAGCAACGAAAGTCACTGCTGTTTCTTATTGCTGCTCAATATTTTTACGTTGCCCAGGATTTAAGGAAACACACACAGGCGATATACTACATTTAACTAACATTATTTACACACTTAAGACTATTGAAAAAATAAATATCGTCGAGAAAAACATTTACATTAATAATTAAATCGAGCAGTAGTTTCTCAGAAACACTTAACAATTAAACACCTAAATAACTAATCACTTATATATATTCACCGGTTGTGGTATTCAGAATCCACTGCCCCGTCCAATGAGTGCGCCACATTTAAATCTCCCGCGGCAATTTCTACATTATCGGCTCGCCTCGATGTTATGTCGTAGTAGTCGGGAATCTCCGATTACGTTGTTTATAGATTATGTTATACTTGTACTGTAATGTACTATATTATGTATTAGTGTTTTATTTTATTTACATTTACACAGCTATAAAACACATCAGATAGATATCATGAACGTAATTTAGGGATATGATCATAGGTTTTACCTTATATGTAGACAGAATTGTGAAAAGTTTTTATTACTATACATGTAGTCATAATGTTACAGCATAATTGAAATGAATTGTTTTCAATATGAGTTAATTAAATATGAAATTATCTTTATCTACATAACATCACCCTTAATAATGGATCCTGACAAAATTTATGATTACGATTTTATGTTATTGAATTGACGATGCTTTTAACTCTTTACTATAACTTTTATTACCATAAGTATTTCCCTGAGAGGATGGCTACTCTCAAGGATGGCACTGGTGAGTGGGTGAATGTCGAGGTTAGACGCTCTAATAGCAATTTCTGTGACCTGCATAGGCTCTATCTTCAATACCCTGCACTAAAACCACACTATGATAAGTGTAAATGCAAACATACGGTGCTAGTTAACCTGCAACTACGGGCGCCCTAACTTGAGCCATAAGTACGGGCGCGGTGTACCTTATACGTCAGCCAAAAATAGCTTGGGAAACCAAAAATTTTTCTAATAAACATGGCTATTACACTGCACAAATTGTATTTAACAGTAAATTAGACATTACATAATAAAATAAACAACTTAAAAAAATCCCAAATCTTAAACTATGGATTAAAAAATTGACTACATATCAAGCTAATAAAATACTCGAAAACTTAAAACTAGGGACAAAAATAATTAAAACATAATTGTCTTTAAGCTTATTCGCCATCGCGTTCTTCCTGGATATTTGAGTTAATACACTCAGGACAAATGACAATGGAATGCTCTTTACAGACCATTCTGTGGCATGTTTGACACGAAATTGTGGTAACTCTAGTTTTGCCCCTTCCGCAATAATAGCACCTGCCTCGAATTTTTGCTGGTGGTTCTTCTTCTTCATGCTCTACAGCAACAACTTTGTATTTCTTCAAGAACAGTTTCACATCTAAGGGTAACGTTTGTATTGCAGCCCTTTCTGAAAGGTGGGGTATCATCAAAGACATAGATAAACTTTTTAGAAAAATCCTTCTGTATTTTTGAGGATTGTTTATGTTTGCAGCATTGTACAGGATTTGGCTGTTAATTCCTGCGATGTTTATGAGCTGAAAGAATATAACCATCGGCCACCTTTGTGTTCTTCTTGACACCGAATACGCAGCGCACATTTTATCTACTGTGTCGACTCCCCCTTTGTGACAATTATAATCCAAAATTATATTTGGTTTTCTTGTTTCAGGATCTACTGCAGAATTATTATGCATGGTTGATAACAAGGTCACTGCTTTATTTTTTTAGGGACATCATACACTACAGTACACTCCTTTTGAAATCCAAAAAGGGACGATCCAATTTCTCTTTCTTTATGAGGTTTAAACTCCAATGGAAGCTCCGTTTTATTTTTCTTTAGTGTGCCAACCATTGTTATTTTGTCTTTCAAACGACCATTGGCCAATGAATAACTTGTGTACCAATTGTCACATGTCAAGTTTCGGTTTCTGCCTTTCCAGTCTTGCAGTAAACGATGGACAATGTCAGGTTTATTTGATTGGTTGTACGGTCCTTGCGGCTGAATACCACAATATACCTCTAATTTTGTAACATAAAATGTCAGCGCATCACATAGTACAAATATTTTTATACCATATCTTGCAGGCTTACTAGGGATATATTGCAGAAAGCTGCATCTACCTCTGAAAGGTACTAACATTTCGTCTATTGTAACCTCTTCTCCCAAACAGTAGTTGTTACTGCAGTTCTCTACAAAGCCATCCACTGTAACTCGAATAGCAGCAAGCTTATCGGTTGCCTTGCGATCCATTCTACTATTTTTGTCGTCAAATCTTACAGCAGCAAGCAAAAATAAAAACCGATCGTAACTCATGCAAGCTCTAAATATTTCTGAGCCTGTTCCATCTTGAGTCCACAATTCCAGAAAATGTGTGTGATTTTGTTTCTTAGTTCCTGCAAGTAGTAATAAGCCAATAAGTGCCATAAATTCTGTTTTGGTTGTGTCTTTAGCCCGCCTGGGCCGGGCATAGTTGATTCGCATCTTTGCAATTTGTAAGTTTGTACACTCACCTATATTGTCAATTATGTCGTCACTAAACATTTTTTCGAATGCACTTCTTTCGTTGGTAACATCTCTTGCATACTGCCTAGGCGCAGGAAGAGTTTTTACAATATTTTTACTCGAAGCTTTGCTGAATTTACTAACTACTGGGTTTTTATACCAGTTTGATATTTTATCTTTATCAATGAAGTATTCGTCTTTACCGCTTTCTGATTTTGCACTACAATCACTATCGCTCTCTTCGGCTGGACCGCTAAACTCGTTTCCATTTCCGAATCAGTGTCATGATCACTTTCTTCCATAATTTCTTCTTCTGATGAACTACCCACCTCTCCCCCAACTTCTTCCTCAGATTCCTCTTCGAATAACGCCTGAGCGACAGCTTCAAGTTCATTCTGTGTGAGACGTTTAGGGTTTCTAATAGGTACAGAATCCCTGCAAAAAATATTTCTGTTATGTTTCAGTTTCACATATTTATCTAAAAAAATAAAATAACATGTTTTATTCACAAAAGACAAATGTGCTATTTATTACATCTCCTTTGTAAGTAAATAAATAAGTTACAACTAATTGAATTTACTTACATAACTATGGGCGTGGTGTACTGAAGTCACCGTTCGGGAACTATCTTCTATATTTTATTGCTGACTTCAACTATTCGAATAGCAATCAACTTGCGACTGTTCTAGATTCTGGTTGCTACTATACTGATAGGTTACGTCGAGCGGCGCAAGCGCAGAAAGTATTTTTAAGAAATATCGACTAATTAAACAAGTGTGGTGTACTTTGTACACCGTAGCCCGTAGTTAAAGGTTAAGAACACCAAACAGACATTTTATGCCAACAAACCTCTTAATTAAAAAAATTTAAGTCGTGCTGCGTGGTCCACCATCTCGAGGTTTTCAAACAGATCACCTCATGATGAGAATATACTACTTACTCAGCCAAATGGGCTTGTGATTGATGATCCGCAGACTTTTGCAAACATTTTTAATAGATTTTTGCTGAAGGAACCGCCCGGAGGATTGCACCGAATGTCCACGGACGAGTTCCTGCTTCTAATCTCACTAGCTTTAACTCAATAATATAAAATCTTACAATAGTTTTTTACAGTAGTTTTAGAGGTCGAACTGAGACGGGTAGTGGCGCGTGTTAGCAATAAGAATAGTGCTGGTCCAGACGGTATTCGTTGTAGGTTACTGCGTGAGGCTGCTGGGTATTTGCTCCGACTGATTGCTTAGCTTATAAACAAGTCATTTTCAGCGGGCGTGTTTCGAACTATCCTTAAAACCTCTGTAGTCTCGCCCATTTATATAGAAAAAAATGCTCGTGATGATGTTGCCAATTACAGGTCTATATCGTTAAGCTCTAATTTTTCCAAAATCTTCGAATACGCTATTATATTATCTCGACTTCTATATCATTTAGAAATTGACAATATATTGACCAACAATCAGCAGCACGGTTTTAGGGAAGGCTCATAGATGCAATATTAGACTCCATAGATCGGGGTGAATACCCGACTGGTATTTTCTGCGACCTCAGTGGAGCCTTTGACTGTGTTGATCACTCGTTATTAATTGAAAAATTTGAGTGCTACGGTATTAGAGGAGTGGTTGCCGATAGGTTTACATCTTTTCTGTCAAATAGGACGCAATTTGTTAAAGTTAACCCTGGATAGGATACATGAATTTATTGAATACAAGAATTTAGTTTGACTTGGGGTATTTGAATACCCCTGTATCCTATCCAGGGTTAAATTCGAATGTAATGCAAATATTAAATCATTTCTTAATGTGTTTCGCAGAGGTAAAACATGTGTTAAGAGTGTGCTCTTTAAAAATACTTCCTATGCTTTTTGTAATTTTATAGTAGCATAACTTCCTTAGCGCGGAGCAATCAGATATCTTGTCTATTTACTACAACAGTACAATACTTGCTTATCTTTGTATCTCACAGCTAGCTATAACTAAAAATCGCAAGCCTAGCAAAGCCGATTTTACCATAGAGAGGAGGCAGAGGGACGAACAAATCTTTTTGTACAATAGGAGCGAAATTGACACATGGTATTACATAGGTGTTTTACCTCGAGAGGAGGAAATAAAGGGAATGGTAAGCATTATTAAGAAATACACTCCGCCAAAAAAGTATCGCATAAACTAAAAAAGGGCATTTATGAACCAAGATATTTTTATACGTTCACAAAAAGTTTGCCTCGTGTATGTGAACTATAAAAACACTAACAAAATAATGGAACTTAGCGTTTTTACTTTTTTTTTTTCTAAAAGAACACATTTAGAAAAATGCATATGTGTAAGGTTTGTTCAGTTGTTTATTGAAAGTCTTCCTATACGGACAAAATTTAAAGTGCGAAGTCAGAGTTCTGTACCAACGCTTTTAAAACTAAAATGAGCAATTTAACTTCAGAACAAGTGGCTGCTATAGTTGCTTTAATCGAAGATGGACGATCTCAAGCATATGTTGCTAATTTGATGAACATCAATCAGTCAAGTGTTTCTAGAGCCGTAGCCAGATATAGGGAAACAGGCATTTACAGTAGAAGACCTGTACCAGGTCGTCCAAGATGTTCTACTCGCCAAGATGACCGCTATTTACTACTACAAGCATTACGTCGAACACATGTAACTGCGAGACAATTGCAGAACGACTTGGCTAGAGTCAGAAATACTCGTGTGAGTACTCAAACTATTCGGAATAGGTTACGACAGAGTGGATTAAGAGCTAAAGTAGCTGTAACAGCCCCTCGTCTCACTAGGAACCACCGAGTGGCTCGCTTAAGGTTTGCCAGAGAACATGTAAATTGGAACATTAATGATTGGGCCAATATACTCTTCACAGATGAGTCAAGATTTGGTCTTTACACCTCAGATAGGCGTATCTCAGTGTACAGACGAGACGGTGAGCGCTATTCGCAGTGTAATATCAGACCTAGACCTAATTTCGCTGGTGGCTCTATTATGGTTTGGGGAGGCATCTGTTTAACAGGTCGTACAGAGTTAGTACCAGTAGACAGAGGTACACTGACTGCCCACAGGTATATAACGGACATTTTAGAAGAACATGTAGTACCATATGCGCCAATTATAGGAAACGAATTCATGTTAATGCACGATAATGCACGACCGCATGTTGCAATAATCGTCCAGGAATACCTTAACGATGTTGGTATTCCAGTTTTAGATTGGCCTGCGGTAAGTCCGGACATGAACTCTATCGAGCACGTGTGGGACCTCCTTCACAGACGGATACGAACCCAAAATGTTGCCCCAGCGGACCTGCATGGACTAGAAAATGCTCTCCGTGACGAGTGGGAGAATTTGGATCAGGCTTATATACGGAGGTTAATCGAATCTCTGCCAAACCGTATGCGAGCGGTCATAAGAGCCAGAGGTGGCAATACTCAGTATTAAAAGCTACTGTTATGACATTTTTCTTTCCAAAATTATAATTTCTTGTTTTTTTAAAAATCTCAAATATGAGTTCTTGTTTTTATTTGGGCTGTATTTTATTTAAACAATCATAGAAATTATATCTTAGAGCGCATTAAAGTATATTTACAACTTTATGCCACAAACAAAGATTATGCGATACTTTTATGATTCAAAACTAAATTATGCGATACTTTTTTGGCGGAGTGTACATAGCATTAAAACATCATCCTGAAAACATCTGATATCGCTTTTTTTACTAACAATTTTCACCTTTTTTTCTTCCGATTAGAGTATCAAGGGGTTGATATTAGAATAGAACGAAAACGTATTGACTACGATAAAAATGGCTCTTTGATATACTTATAGTTGCAATTTAGTTTTAGGGTGGTATTGTGTTGGAACTTACCTCATTAATAACACAGAAAGCGCAAATAATACCATACGATGCGGCAAATGCAGAGCCCGTTGCAATAGCCAATTGCCACATGCGCAATGAACGAATATTAGTAATCGGCCTTAGTTGCTGGGCAAAAACAGATGTAGTCTGATTGAGAGTGTTAAACGTCACACTTCGCGCAAGTATTACTGATGGCATATACCATTCTCTATTGCAACGGACTTTACACAGAAATTAGGAAAATAATCCAAATACGACTTTTTACCTAATTCTCCTTTAATAAAATTTAGTTTACCACCACCAGAAAAAAATAAGCACAAAACCAACTTGAAACTAAATGTAAATGCTGGTTGTAGAGGTTTTATGCATATATACATGAAATATTTACTACTACAGCATTAAAACTGACTACAATACAATAATTATTTATTTGTTTCTATAGGTTACACAGCGCGGTATGGACGTTCCGGACTACCATTTTCGTTTTAATGACGACTACACCGTATCGATGGTAAGCAAAACAATCGAGATATTAAAAATTAATCAAACGTATCTTTCTTAGGATGAATATAAGACTAAGACAGCTAATATTACCTTTAGGTTTTGCTTCACATCTTTAACGTGTAAAGAATGGACTGGTTCCGAATGGGAAATACAGAATTGTGATGTAAGTTGAACGATGCGGTTCTCCAAATCACTATTATAAGAGCTATAATTCATTTAAGTTAGCAGTACTTTGTCTGGTATGTTATTTCTTATAATTTATGGTGATATCATATCCATATTACTGAAATATTCAACTGATATACCGGGGGCGTTTATCTGGTATCGGTTGATCATGCTCTACTCAATCACTTGATCGAGAAATGTTTTGAATCATAGTTGCTTCGAATCTTTTGCTCTATAACTAAAATTATTTTAACAACCTAATTCACCTTCATGTAAAACCGTAAATACAAAACATTTCTATTATTCTATACAGGGTATTTTAAAAACACATCTGAATTTCAAAAACTTTAAATGTATAAAACTACTATATATATATAAAGTTTTTTTTTAATGAAACAGCTTGTAAATTTGTATGTCGTCGAATACAGTTGAAACATATCTTTCGAACTCATATAACATTGCCTATACCTAAACTTGCTCATATGTTTCCTCAAATTTTTTGCTTTACTTTCACAAGTATAGACTACACTGTGCTGGACGAATAGCCAAATATTACTGAATAACTCCTACAATATAGCATATGTTACTATAGGCGCGTTCGAAATTGTAGCTCGGAGTACTCGGAGCTATTCTATGACGTCAATTTGATGTAAGCAAACAGTAACTGACCAATCACAAGTTATGGCATACGTCAAATTGATGTCATCGAATAACTCGGAGTACTCCGAGCTATAATTTCGAACGCGCCTTATGTGTATTTGTATGTAACTGATTATGAGGGTTATAATGGGATTTTACTCTGACTGCAGATTTAACTCGGACCTCACTCAACCTCTAAATTTTAAGTGAAACATTCTGTTCCTGGTTTCCTGGACGTTTTTTTCTAATATAGTAACTTGATTAAATGTGAACTATAATTAGCCCACAATGGGAGTTGGTGCGTGAAACTAGGCAAAGATTCAATCGAAATAGTAGCTGACAAATTACTTATAGTTCATACTTAAAATTTCAAACTTGTGGCATAAGAAGTAACTGAAACTTTAACTATTGTTGATTAGATTACATAATTTAGGATTGGGAGGGCGATAAAGATCTATTTCGACACGACTTTTTCAGATCTACCATAACCCTTTTTATCCTGCCCTGGGGATTCTCAGAGCCCAGTAGTAGAAACTTTGTTCTTGCACAACCACGACACAGAACATGGACTAGAGTTTCTTTCCCTATTAGCAACCTGTTTTACCTATCTTTGTACTGGCCATTTTTTCCACCAGTCCTTGGAATCGTGGTATATACATTCGTTGATAGATTTCGTAACTTATAACTTGGGAAGGCCTTGATGATCCTGATCACCCCACATCTGTTCCCTTCACGCTCGTGTGAATGGGAATTCAGACCAATGTTAATATCCTTTAGGTGTCCATCTCGTTCTAGGTTTTTAGAAAATCCTAAATCAGTTTGGAGTCAACGCTTGTGGAATTGTTATTCTAGTGTATTGGCTGGCCATCAGAAAAAATATAGAAGCACTTACATACTACTTCATATAACTTTTTACTTATCTGGTGCAGTAATGCATTGCAGTAGTTTGATATCATCATGTCCTTGATAAAGCTAACGGATTTTTTTAAGCCATCGATATACCAGCTGTTATCGATTGAACTTTCTCAAACGCCTCCTTAACTGACAACATCTCCCGAAGTAATAAAAATGGCAGCATAAAAAAACCTTCAAATTTGCATTAAGAACGAGGGTTGATTTGCAAATCTAGATCGGGGTCTTTCACGAAAAATCGTTTCAGTGGCGGCGAGGTTTCTGTGCGGCAACCCCATCACATTACATCATATCACACATCGCCTAATGGTTAAAAATAACAAAGCGGTACATCACTTCTGTATAGTTGCGATGATGCAGGCTATATCATATGGCCCTTTTCCATTTATAAATTTTAAACCCAGTCGTTACATGGGAAGTAACCAGTAGCTTCCTTTGTTATAATCGGAATGATATTTATCTGGAAGGTGGATGACAATGCTGATAATTCCATTTCATTATTATAATCGGTAACTACACAAATAATGAATATTGCAAGAACATCTGCACTACTGCTTTTTCGGTAGACATTTAGGTAGATCCAAACATTTGTCCACTACAGTATAGGTTAATGTTCGAGGTAATATTAAATTTTGGGTACATTTTTATTTGTTATGGAATTTCCTTCCAACTTCAAGCACGGTAGTTAACGCAATATATAGTGGAGTGATGACCTTAAGGTGACTGTAGATTCAAATACCTCCTCATTGGCCTAGTTGGTTTCGACTGTAGCATTTAGCATAAATCTCGACCTTGGCACGTATTTGCTGATTCTAGAACCTCTTTAATGACCATAACCTAGCCATGATTTTAGGATAAGGGAAAGTCGATGTCAGTGATGTTAATAATACAATGTTGCTTTATTTCTCTTTAGGTTGGTCCACAAACAACTGCGACCCAAATGCATTGCATCTGTAGTCGAGTGAAAACCTTAGCAGCTGACGCAAGACAGGTAACCGTTAAGGAAGACAATGTGCTCTCCCTGAAGTACGAATTAGTGACTACCATTAACCTCATTATACCCATAATAACTGGCGTCATTATAATGCTGTACTGCATTCTGATTTCTTTCGTATATTTTAGAAGGAAACCCATGGTAAGGTTTTACTTCCATTGCCCAGCGTATGATTTTAATATCTTATTTTTTTTTTTTTTTGGTTTAGAATTTATATTTCTTGAGCGATAATATCGAAGAAGAACGGTATGCCTATCTCGTGATAGTTGCTACGAGTCCCTATAGTGACTCCAGTACTACCTCAAACGTAGTCATAAAACTATATGGCACAAAATCGAATAGCAAGGTAACAGGACCGAGTTAACTTATTTAAAAGTATATTCGCAAGTAAATGAAAGTCATTAAAAAGTGTTTCCGTTAAATATTTTTATGTATATAAGTGGCTAGTGATCAATTTCAAAAAGCAAACGAATCAGTTAGATAATATTCAAACGTTCCCAAGGGATCAGTAAAGGCCTATGTTCCAACTCTGTAAAAGAACTAAAAGTTAGCTTTTCTGAAAAGTTCAATCACGTAGGGAACGCACATTAAAAAAAAACAATATTTTTGCTTTCAATCATTTATTTCGGTAGTAACTTAAATTTCCACTGAAGATGTGGAAAGACTGAGCAGACCTTTTCTCTTAAAGTTTGAAATTACCTCAAATTTTATTATATACCTATTTTCTTTTTTAGAATTTCCTACTTTGCACATTCGTACCCATTGCAATTTTGGTTGTATTTTGCTTATTTATGTCGCAATACATTCTAATAGTTTTCCAATCCACTGTCTGGTATTTTCTAAATTTTTGCGATATTCTAGCATGAAACACTTACAGATTTCATATTGTTAAAGTCAGTTTAATTATCAGTTGCTGTTAAAAGTTGAAGTATTTCAAACGTGAAAATGCCTAGACATTTAACTGAAGCAGAAAAGGCAAAAGCAATTTCGAAGTTGGAAGAAGGATTAATGACAATCGGTTGCAATAGATATGTGTTGCCAAAGTGGTATCAATCTCATACTCGAGTAAGAGGATAAAGCCATCCAAGGACATCGACCGAAGAAGAAGATGGTATTTCAGTAAACCATGTTGTAGAAGAGTCTTTTTCTACCCCAGTTAAAGCCCGAGAAGTTTCAATTTCCCAGGATCAGTTGGAACTGCACGTTTACGTATAAAAGATACTTGGTCAAGGAACAGGTTACCTACAAGGAAACCATTTCTTACGCAAGCAAATAAGGACACCAGAGTTGGATATGCTTTGCAGTATCTCAATAAAGAAGGTGATTTCTGGAATAAAGTTGTGTTTTGGGATGGAATTTTTTTTCAGTGCAATTTCAACGGCCGCGATCATGATTTTAGATCTCAGAATCAACGGTTTGAAGAAAGATTTACCCAAAAATTGCAAAACAGTGAACGATTTTCTGAAAATGTATGGGCCTGGATAAGCGCAGAAGGTGTAGGTGTTTGTTTTAGAATTGAAGGTCGTTTAACAGGCGAAACATACAGAAATGTATTAGAAGCCATGTTCCCAACACTTAACGAGCGTTTTCAAAATCAAAATTTTATTTTCCAGCGAAATAACTGCCCGGTTCATACGTGCAGATATGTGAGTGACCGGCTAATGGAAAATAACATTAAAAAATGTGTGGGTTTTAATGTTAGAAAGAGTACAGAGTCGGGGATTTAGGCCGTAAAACAGGGTCGAACTATGAGAAGCTGTTTGGCAAGCTTGGAAGAAAATGGACGCAGAAATAATTAGAAATATAATACAGTCTATAAACAGAAGACTACAAAATGTTTTAGATCGACGTGGAGCGACTTCAAAATATTAAACACGATAATTAAGCAAAAATTTTTATGGAAATATATATATATATATATATATAATATAATTATACAGGGTGGCCCAACTCATACGGCGCGGGCTCTATATGGAACAGCATATGATTTTTGGAATTTTTTTTCTTAGGTTGAATGCTAGACCTTTGCATGTACAATTTAAAATTATTTTCAATTATACAGGCTGTTCGAAAAAAAGAAGATCCATAACAAAGTTATCTTTTTTTAAATGGAACAGCCTATATATAATGACAAATTTGGAATATAACGACCAAATTAGGGCAAGTTTATGTAATACTCCATATTCCTAAAACCATCGGTTTTCGAGATATTTTAAAATTTATGAAATTGCAGTACAAAATGTAAGTTTGATTTTTACTGTGTAATCCAAAATTAAACACAGCTACATTCATCATTCAACTAACAGATTAAGCAATGAAATGAAGTGGAATTTTAGTCACACAGTTATACAGAGTGTTCAAAAACGCTTGTTTAAGTTTGATGACTTTTGCAAAATTCATATTTCTTCGTTTCCCCACTGGTATTTCTTACTCAACGCTAACGCCGCCAACATGTCCGTGTCAGAATTCTCCTTTTGCATCACCTTCATCTGACACCTCTTCATCGTCCTCACCCTGTTCCTCCGCTTCTACCTCTGCAAGAAGTCGTAGCAGACGTTTTTATCATTTTCTAATGACACATTTTTCAAAAAGACGTAATAAGACTATTTAATTCACTCGTTCAATCTTAGCACCCCACTTCCATATATGTCAATAGCTCGTTACGTAATTGGTTGATTACTAACCGAAATTGTAGTTAATACTGATGTATGAAGTTACTGTAAAAAGCGTTGATCTAAAAGCCTTATAATTAGTTTCAAATTTATTGTAAATTCTAATTTAGGGAGGTCTCTCAGACCACCCGAAACTTCTACAAATTTGGCCGCTACAAACGGTTGCCTGCTTTGCCTGTAGATAACGCCAGCACTGTATTTACTTATTACTATTCTCTTATAAAGAAATTTACTTCTAGCCTCATGTTCTGAACTACCCAGATCCCAATATGCATATAATGCAAGATGGACGTGAAGATTGGTTTATTTTAACATCAAGGTATCACCTGGGAGATATCACCTGTATACAAGTATGGTACGATGGAATAGGACCTAGATACACGTGGTAAATTTTTATGATGTAGCCTTTTTCTTTTAAAGAGAAGCACGTTATTGTTCCTTCCATGAAGAACTAATTTCAAAAATATTATGGAAGAGCCAGTTTTAAATAATATTTCATGATCGAGTCCTTGTGATTGACCATCATTGACGAAATTGCTAAAGAAATCCTTAATACATCAGGCGGGAAATTTTTTGCCTATAGCAGTAATTTTGTATTTTTACAGTATTAAACCGTCGTTGTTGCATTTCCTCAAGTTACTGATTTAGATAGTATTAAGACACTAACTTGAAAACTTGCACAACCCTCAAGTTTATTAGTTAAATAAAACAAAAGTTTAATACCACTCAAAAATATATTGAAGTGTAAGATGTCTGGACCTATGAAGGTCATCTTCAGATCTCTAAAAAATGCAATACTATGCTATAAGAGAGACACAGGTCCTTACCTGTATCTGTAATTGAATTCTAACCTTAATTTTATGCTTATTGCCGTCATTAGCATGGTCGTGTTCTTTCCTTTGTCGAGGTAGTGCATCTTTTGCCACTCGCAATATCGCAGATTGTCCAAATTTTTCAAGTTCATAATGAACCGGTCAATAGGAAGAGAAAATAAAAAATGATATGCTATTTAAAAAAACATTTTAAAATTTTCGTCAGAGGGAGGTGAAAATACCACCATCACGTGGCCCAGGTCTATTATTGAAATCACCATTCCAACAAAGGAAAAGAAAGAGGAAAGCGCTAGAAACGGACTGACTCGAGTTATATATAATTTAATATTTTTAACAGTTTAGACTCATCCACACATTAATAGCTATTTGAACGTGTTTCTCTTGTTAGTCTTACAATTTATAACGAATAATTTATTTTTACACCCACATGAAGCAAATTCTCTTATCTAAATGTCTCCAAATCGCAGGCGTGCAAATTATATTAAAATCTACGATTTGCAAACGGAGCAACATTGGTTTTTCCCTATTGATAAACGATTCAATCTTGCCCAAGAAAACATGCACTGCTTCACCTTCGATGCTTCGAGCGAAGAAGAAAATTGGGTCTCGAAACACAAACCCAGCACCTATATCCGTTACTATTGGAACGCGGACAATGTATGGAATATTTTTAATAAGTGAGATGTGTGCAAACCCAATCAGGTTTAGCTTTCACAATGATCTGGATGCTTCTAGGAAATGCGATCACCTGTTGCTGTTTATAGAACGGATGACTATCTTACTGGGACAGATATTGTCGACGTTTGCCATCGCGCTGGGTATTATTGCGTTACCTACATTTAGACTGAAAGATGGTATCGGTGATGACATGTTCTATTCCTTTAGTTATGTCTTTTGGCGTTCTGTTTTCGTTGCTGTCGTTGTTTTCCTGATATATTCTCCATTCTCTTTAGTTTTTAGGTGAATTAACATTATTGTACATTACTTTTAATTTCGCACTAATGGCGTTTTTATCTTACTTTCAGGTACACTCCAAAGAGATCAGTCAATTTTAAGAAAGATAAAGTAATATTGTCTGTCAGATTTTATAACATAATTTGGTATGTGATTTTAATTTAATTTTAAGAGCAATTAATTTTCTTTCTGCATGGTTAACTTTATCTACTTATTTGTACGATGAACTCATTTAGAAACATTTCGCATGTTAGGTCGATACTCGCTGTAATGGTGTGCATCTCCATAGGATATTTAATATGGTTTGGTTTTTGGATATCTTACATCACTAGCATGTTAGTTATCGTCATATCAATATTTGCCATTTTGATGAACGCCATCTTGTTGGAAAACTTTAAACTGATGGCTTATAAATACATGGGCAGTTGCCGCATGCAGGTAAACAAAAACTAAAAGTATTAAAATACGACACCAACAAATATAACAAGAAACATTGTGCTTCTTATTTCTGAGAAGTCTTTTTAATTTAAAGTATTTTAATTTAATGTACTCCTAAAGAGTGTGCTGTTCGTAATTTTTGTACAATCATTTCTTAGTCAAAAATAAGAAAAAGTTTAGAGGTATGCGTGGTCAAAGTTATATTATATTTTTGACTTAATTTAATAAAAATTTAAGAAATTCTTAGCTTCTAAGGACACTTACACTTAAAGTCTATCTTCAAAATCTTTTGTTTTAAAACTGAAACCAATAACTAACACAAGAAATATTGCAAATAAACGTGATTTTTTATTAAAATACAATTATTCAACATGTCCACTACAATACAGCTACAGTCCAGTCACAAACTTTTGTATATTACACAGTTACTTTCATGTCACACCACCCTTTCAAGTCACCCCACTTTATGGTAACAGACGCAGTTTGCAAAGATCTTAGTAGAACAAATATGGTTGCTCTAGACGCAGGAATCAGGAGCGATTGTCATTAAATGTTCAGGACACATTCCAATTTCTATTTAGGGTTGCCCGGGAGAGTTTTCCTTGCTAATAAGTAAAAAAAAACAGAATCTGCTTCTTTTTAGATCTTCTAAGAAGTATAGTATCTTTCAAAACATTTTACCTAGAAATTGTTAGAAATTTAATTATTTATTCATTTGAAATCCTAAAGAATAATTTAATTTACTTACTTTGAATGGTAGTACATCACGTTTGGTGCACAGATGATATGCATCCAGTTATTTGATGGTCTGCAATCGTTCCTGATTTAATCCTAGAGTTTTGAAGAGTAATATTCGAGCCAAGTTTTGGCTGCGGGTTTTCTGCTGGTGTTTGGTATACTTCGTGAGAGCTAACATGACTTCTATAATTGGGAACATATATTGGAGGAGTTATTTGTACCTGTAGTAATCGAAATTATCATTTTTTTTTTTAAGTATTAAATTCGAAATACGTACAAGGTATTTCAAGGTTAATATTTGTCGTATTATCTAATGAATTTTTAGTAATTTGTATGTTTGGGTTTATTCATATGCGATTTTCTTGTCAGTATATTTTATTGTCATATATTGGCGCATTGACTTATGAAAGTTTATTTGGTGGGAAATTTGAATTTCCCACACAACATGAAATTTAAGTGCTTAGTCTGATTTGAGATAACTGAAATTTTTATTATTGTGATTTTTATATAGTAAATGGTCCTACTCTACCTGAGAGTATATGCAGAAAGCTTATTTTCTTATCACATCTTTATGGTATCACACTAAGTTAAATAAATTAAAAACCGTCTCTAAATCAGTGTTTTATTCGATATAACGTATAGAAAAACTAAATGATAGCTAAACAATCACATTATATATTCGTTGATATTAAATACTATATTGAGAGTTATAAAGAGCTTTGGTCACAGCGATATAGTCCTTCCACGTTCCATGAGTTACTAAATAAATATGGTATTCAATAGAATCAAGCACTTGCTTAATTTAAAAGAAAAAATATTATTTAAATACTAAAATATTGTCTACAAGTTTCCTAGCAATATGTTAGGTGATACGGTCCTTTCGGAACTACAACTGCTTGTGAGAGCTCTTCAAACCCAACTCCTTATTAAAGCGGTGAGTCACTCTGTCTCTCTTTTTCTCATCGTTTTTATAGGTTGTTAGGATTATTTGCTTCATCCGCGACGTTTTTTCCATTCTCTGTCCTTTATCCTATCTCTCCATCCGGTTACGTCCATCTTTTTTAAATCACTCACTACTTGATCTTCCCATCTGTATTTTGGTCTTTACCTGGGCCTAGAATCCTTAAGTTTCCAATTCATTATCTTTCTTATTAATGCCTCTTTGTTCTTTCTATTTACGTGTCCATACCACTTTATTCATTTTGATTGATCTTCTCCGTCTAGAATATTCATTATCTCAAAATTCATCAGTCTTCTGTACTGCTCGTCGTCTTCTATCTTGGAGCCGAATACTTTCCTAATTATTTTTAGCTCAAACACTTTTAACTGTTCTTCTTCCTTATTCGTTAAGCACATTGCTTCAGGTGCGTACACAGGTGTTTTTCATATATCCTTCCCACTCCTTCTTGCCTATGTTCGCCTTTATATTCTTTTTGTTCTTTTGCTTTCTTATACCTTGGTATAACTTAGCATTATTCTTATTATCTGCTTCTAATTCCTGCATTATTTCTTCTATCCATTTCTGTTTCTCTACTTTTATTAGTTTTGTACCTTCTTCCTTACTTGGCTATATATTTTGTAATCCTCGGCGTTTCTTGTGTTTAGTCACCTTATTCTTGGTGTCCTTTTTGTTACGATTACTCCTTCACATTCTCTGTCAAACCAATCGTTTTTAAGTTCCCACCTTTCTCTTCCCACAGCTCTTTCAGATACTTCGATTACTATATTTCTCAGTTCTCCCCATTCTTCTTCTGTCTGCACGTATATCCTGTTCTTCTAACATTTTCTCAGTTTCTCTTTGGTATTTTGTTAAACTTTCTTCTCTTTTTAGATTATCCATCCATCTCCATTTCTTTCTAGTTCTTTTCGTCTTTTTATCATTTACTTTAGCCATACGTCCATAATAATCTAATAATTTTCTTTACATAGCCTCACAAGTGAAAACCGGCAGAGTTAAAATTGGACAACTAGTTTATCAGAGAACGGAACCATTTTATTCTATACATCGATTTGGTAACCCTTCCGTTCAAGAAATCTGTAACAATGATGCACAGGAGACTCAGTTCTATTGATAAGACACAAGCGTTTATTCAGAGAGACGACTATAAACAGTAATGGAAGCTAATATTGTTGAATATTCTTACCACATAACATAACCTCTTCCAATTGGTCTCATTCACTCATTCGCAGAGAAGTGATGCTTAAAATGGTTCTCTAAAATTCCAAGTTGCTTCTTACTATCTCTTGTATTAGGTTCATTATTAGCTCAGAAATGTATAATCGGGATCAAATCTTCATTTCTAAAATCCAAGGTTTACTGATTTATTTCTGATATCGCTGCAAGATACTTTACATTTGCTGTTTTCTCAAAGGAATGATCCTCTTCTAAGAAGGAAGAAGCAGTTCTGGATAGTTTTCTCACAGGGAACTCCTAGACCCCCTCTGCTTAATCTTGGAATGTAACCATAACAGAAAAGCCGCATCGGCATACTCTTGATTTCTAGGGCAGAATGATATAACTAAAAGCGTCATAACAGAAACAAGTTCCCATAATTGTGGCATTTAAAGCCCCTCATAATGGATTACAGAAATCAGAAAAACGAATTTTTTGTCATATTTCTGTCTAAGAATCATTACACAAAGATTTTCGAGCTCACTCGTCGAACACTCTGTAAAGAATCGTACAGTTATCTTTTATTAATAACCTTTATTTGTACCCAATTACTTAAAACTAAATATTTCTTAAAATGAATTTCAAACGCTTTCAAACCTACTACTATCAGCAATTTTACGTTTAATCTGTTTAAAACAGTAAACAATTTTAGCGTTTCCGGAGAAGATACACATTGAACTTGAAAGCCATCGTAGAAGAAGCAGAAAAGCAAAGACGGTTCCTTTACAATAAACTAGGAAAGTATGCGTTGAGGCCATACTTAACACACCTTTATCAGCCTTTGTCCAACATAGACTATGAAGTAAAGTTGCCGTTTGAAAATACAATACACAATAATAATCCAATGGTTTTCATAGAAACTACGAGCTCGAACAAAAGTGGAATATGGTATCACAAAAAATGTCCGAGAGATGGCATTCTTCTATTTATATACGTCGATGTTGTTTTTTCTATTACTGATAAAGCTCAATACTTTCACCTACATCAATTCTAGGCATGTAGCATATATGGCGCTGAATGGAAGTGGTACTAATAGACCAACGGCGTACGAGGTCAAGAACTTTGAGGAGTAAGTGATATGAATACAAAACAGGTACTTACCCGATCTTGAAAAATAAATCTTTTTTTAGTCTTTACGATTACTTCAACAATACTTTAGCCAACATGGTTCATCCCATGTCGTGGTATGGTAACTGGAATGTTAGCGAATCCGTTCTTCTGGACGATTATAATACTAAGCTACTTGGTGTGGTCAGAATACGCCAACAACGCATACATCCAAAAGATTGTGACGTAAAGTTCATTGCTATATTAGTTAATGCAACGGTCTGTTTCCCTGACTACTCGTACATTGACAGAGACAAAGCAGACGTAGGGCTAAGTAAATCGATGTGGTCATTTCAAGATGCGGAAGAAACGATAAATTATCAAAGCGGTAAGGATGGCGGATTGTTGGACAATCAGTAATCTTTGATATATTTTACCGTAATTTCAGGTGCAATGCTTAATTACGATGGTAGCGGTTTCATGATGAATCTGGGTAGAAATCTGAATAACACCTATTATATCATTAAACTCATGAAGGACAGCAATTGGTTGGATAAACGAACGCGAGTAGTTTTTGTCGAATTCCTGACATACAACACTAACCAAAATTTGTTCAGCGCTGTTACTTTGATATTTGAAAGGAGTGCTACAATGAAGTTGATAGTCTCCCATAATGTAAGTATGAGTCTCTGTATGGTGAACGTACCATTTCTTACAATTTAAATGCAAATCGAAATTTCACAAGTCGTCGATCGTTTATGCAACTGAAAGTACACCTAACGATAGGGAGTTCGGATGTTTTCGTAATTTTTTTTTTCTATTAATGCTAGTTTCCCCTATTTTTACAATTTCGATCGAAATTTCTTGTCTTTTTGATTTTATAAAGACCGTAGCCGCATATGTATGTGTTACTGACCTCAGGAGTTTTTTGGCTGAATTGACCCCCTTAGAAGTGGCCCACAGTCAAATTTTTAACTTTGAATATTGAATGGTATTCGAATGAAAAAATAAAGACAAGAAAATATGTAGATTTTTGGAAGCTATCAGGAAAAAAAAATAATTCAGATTCCATCGATCAGGCGCTCATTTTTTTTATGTTTCATTTTAGTAGCTGTTTTGGCCACCAAAATTTTTGTAAGTATTCTCTTTCCATTCCCCTACTACCTCATTTGTTTTCTAGATGATCAAAGTGGTAAGTACGCTATACAAAAAAACATTTAGCTTTGAGTTCTGTAACAACTTTTAGAGAAGGAATTCTTAGATTTTGACAATTTTTATTTATTGATAAAACCACAAATTATTGCAAAAAAGTTAGTTGTATGCACAGTAAGGAAAGCAATATTATACAACTCCAACTGTTGACTTCCGTAGGTTCACTCCTATAATTTATAAAATTTCAACCAATTTTAACAAATGACCTTACTATGACAATAGGTTAAACTAACAATAAATAGGTAGCCAAAATAAAATCGCATCATTATTTTATTTGATGCTTTATTAATGGTTGAATTCGTAGCATTTTGCTACGGGAGGAGTACCTTGAAAAAAAAACTATTGAACTTTCAAACTCATTAGTTTCTTTTTAACCATTACGTAGGAGGGTCCTGTTGGTGATCGCTCCGACAAAGTAATGTTCCCAACGATCCATAATATCCCGAGCCTGGAGCATCGATATGACCTTATAATTCCATTGCATGTTAACACTACTACCTGTGTTTACAATTGGACGTTGTTTACGGCTGATATATTAAACTTTTGACATAAAACTCTGTCAAGGGCAGAGCACAAATCAAAGCGTTAAATTTTAGGATTATCCTTGCAAGACTGGCACAGGACAAAGGAATTAGCAAACGAGATGTCCAACATCCTAAAAAAAAACAGCCATCGGCCGACTCTTGCTCTTCGTCCGGATGAGTACACGCTACACTTTATTGCAATTATAATAAGATATTAAGATTTCCGGTTTTTCATTGTCCATGGTAATATTATGATGTACTGAGGAGACCAAAACTACGGCTCTATTTTGTTTTGGAACATAAAAGATAATACTTAAGTCATCAATAAATCCATATAGGCTAGAATGTACTGGCTTTTTTGTCTTTGGTAAACACTGTAATGGAGTTTGGGATTTATTATTTTTAAAGTTACAACGTATGCTCTTTGTTTTTAGTAATTTTATCAATTCTATGTGGCAAAAATGGATTCTATATTTTCGAGATTAGAATTATTAATAGATGAGAGCATTAACAGCTCTAGAAAAGCCTTCAATTCTATCATATCTAAGTCACAAATGCCACTAAGTATAAGAATTTTATCATCAAGTAAATAGTTCCATGTTTCTCCCGGATTAACCGTTTGTGCATTTGTTATTTCCCAGCCTGGATATTTTATTACAATATTATGCTCCAGTATTATAGTATTCCTAGCATGCGGTGGTTCTTTAGACCACTTGAAGCGGTTTTTTCGATAAAAATAGTTTCTTTCACTGGCTACTTCTGATTGTGTTCTGAATGTTCATCTAATTCTACTTCAGACTTGCTATTGTGGAATGTAGTTGTCACGAGAATCAGGGTGGCCCAGGAGGAACCTGCAATATTTTGGGATATTAAAGTAGGGACTATTTCAAGACAAAAATACTTATAAACAATATTTTTATTTTCAACCGTTTCAGAGATAGTGCGCATGCGCCAGTTCCCGTGATACACCACACTCGTAAACCTGTCTGTCAGTTTTTAACTACGGCGTGTGGTATTAGGACGTGTGTAGGTTAATTGCAACGTACAATTACAATGCCAGCAGTATTTACACATACTGAATACGCGGATATTGTGTTTATTTACGGCTACTGTAATGGAAGTGCCCTCGCTGCTGTTGCCGAATATCGTCGCAGATTTCCTAATCGACGCATTCCTACTAAAGATGTGTTTGTATGTACTTTCAACAGTTTGCGTGAGCGCGGTATGGTACCCAGTGCTAATATCGTATCAGAGCGCGCAAATCGTCAACCTGCCAATGAAGAGGTAAACATCCTAGCAGCAGTAGAAGGTAGTCCTACTACGAGTACACGTCGAATTAGCGTAAGTCTTAACGTACCACGAACGAGAGTACAGAGAACACTTCATCGTTATGGCTTACATCCCTATCACCTACAGCGTGTTCAACATTTGCACCCGGGAGATGCTGCGTTGCGACTTGCACTTTGTCAATGGATCCACGAACATCGCCGATTGATTCCAAAGATACTATTCACCGATGAAGCAATGTTTACTCGTGACGGTATCACTAACACGCACAACAATCATGTCTGGTCCCACGAAAACCCTCATGCAACCGTGGAATCCCATTTCCAACATCGGTTTTCAGTTAACGTGTGGAGCGGTGTTATCGATAACGTCTTTATTGGTCCTGTTATCTTTCACGAGCGTCTGACAGGCGCACGATACCGACACTTTGAACACACATGAACTACCAGGTCTTTTGGAGGACATTCCGTTGGCGACCCGACACCGAATGTACTATCAACATGACGGAGCGCCACCGCATACTGCTCGTGTAGTGACGCAATACCTTGACGAGATTTTTCCTGGTCGATGGATCGGTCGTGGTGGTCCAATTCTTTGGCCGCCACGATCTCCAGATTTGACACCAATGGACTATTCGTTATGGGGATGGTTTAAATCAGATGTTTTTCGACAGCAGCCGCTTACTCGAGACGATTTGATTGCTCGCATTTTTATTGCCGCTACGCGCATCAGAGAACGACAAGATTCACTCCATAACATTACCCGTAATTTAAGGGAAAGGGTAGTCAAGTGTGTGAACGTACAGGGCGGAATTTTCGAGCACTTGATGCGCACACCGTAAGGTAAATCATGTGCGTGCCACATAACTCAATTGTACTATATCTCTGAAACGGTTGAAAATAAAAATATTGTTTATAAGTATTTTTGTCTTGAAATAGTCCCTACTTTGATATCCCAAAATATTGCAGGTTCCTCCTGGGCCACCCTATCACTTTCGCCAACATCACTCTCTTGTAGCCATTCTAGGAGTGTCTTCTTGTAATGTGGATCGCCATATTTCACCCTCTTTGAGGGACCCGGTTGGTCTTTAAAGCTCATTATAAATTATAATATAAAATAATTCATAGATAAGCGAAATCAAATAGGAACGTGAGCGCAGACCTGACGTCTTTTTGACTATGTAAGAACTTTCTATTCCGATCATAAAAACACTAGGACCAACCCGACTCTTTGTGTGCAGACTTAATACTGAAAGATGGAAAGATAAATAGACGCTCAGCTGTGCAAGTAGTAGGCGTGACTAAAACCGCACTAATTTTAAACACTAACGAGTCAAAATGACTCCGCGTTTGTCGTTACAGGTTAATAGAAAAGTTTAGTTCTTTAGCATCCTACTGACATTAAGTAAATATAGCCGTCTACACTGCAAACGCATGTATACGCTTTGAAACCATCTAATTGTAAGTTCAAGTTTTATTTCTCTTTCATATTTGAAATACCTGTTGTTCCTGAATTGTATTTCCGTCCTACTGTCAGTAATAAAAAAATTATAGATATCGAACTTTGGATCCGTTCATTCAAATAGCCAGTTTACCTCGAACTCCCACGTGTTCTTCTATTCTAATCACTCAGCATGTGAGAAAACCATTTATATCATATATATATATATATATATATATATATACATGATATTTATATAGTTTTTCCTTATTTCTCTAAATCTTTATACAGAAGTGCTATTTTTTATAAAATACATATATAAATAGTCTAAACTCAATTGAAAATCAAAAAAGAACGTAAGGAATAAAGTCACACTAAAATATTAATTCTAAATTATTTACAAAAATATCCGAATTGCGTAGCATTAAATACGCAGTACATACGTGTAGTAGCTGTTGCATAAGCAATTGACGATTTGCCAAATTTCGATAATATATTTAAATTTGAAAAGATCGTATCGCTAATATTCTTGTAGATAGATACGTTGTAATTGTTGAAGTTTGAATCTGCTTAGTTCCCTTACTGTTAGATTAATTTAGAAAATGTGCCTTTAGTTTTTACAACAAGGAGCTGTACTTTCTAAATATTCAGAATAAGAATTTGTGTGATATACTTTACGTTATGTCTTAAATCGTAGTAGCTTCCAGCCAATGCAAAAGTAATCTTTTTTTATTATTTGTAAAGCTACAAAAGGATACATTAGGGCAGCACCTGTTAATTGAAGACAAATGCTTGTTAGCAAAAAATGCATCAAACTACTCTTTCTTTCAAGTTTTTGCACTTTCCAATTTCAGATCAGTACATTGATGCTGATGCACAGAACAGTTTATATGGAAATGTTATCAATTATCGTTTTCACCGTATTTTGCGTATTGATCTTCAAATTAATATTGAAGTTCTTGCATAGAATAGTCAAGCACAGGGCAGCGGCTTTCTTCAAACTGTCGAATATGTGGGAGTATGGAATAATTGCAACGAATTTAGGCATAGTCTTCCTCTATATGAAGCAGTACAAAGATAATGCGGAGTACTTCAACAAGCTTAGGGACGCCAAAAACAACGCCTTTGTTTCCTATTTTGCCGTCATGAACGGCTATGAGAAGGCCCAGACCGCCATGGCCATCCTGTTTGCATTTGCCATCACACGAGTACTGGGATTCATGCAATTTATTGAAGCGTTTAGGGTTTTTCAACGGACGATGTACATAAGTTACCAATCCTATTTGGGTGTTACCGTTATGGGCTTGTTGTCCATTATGGGTTTTGCCCTCACCGGGCATATAATGTTTGGAGCGTACAGCCAGCCTTTCAGAACCTTAGAAATTTCAGCAATTTCATTACTGAAACGCTCGGTGTCTTTGTCTAAGGATTTCTCGTCCGATATCCTGGACAATTTCAACAAGCGATGTGGGTATGCCTACTGTGTTCTTTTCTCAATATGGGTTTTGTTCTTGAGCAACATCTTTATATCTACAACCATATTGTTCCATCGCCTATCCAGACGCCAGTTACACGAAACTCAATTGGAATACAGCATGACGCAATACCTGAGGGACAAGTGGAGATTCTATTCTGAATTCTGGAAGCGCCACATGTTTCATTTGCGTTTAAAAGCTGGAAAAGAATCCATTTCGGCGCGGCCTATCGCGACCCCCAAGGATCACAACATCAGATATGCGGATTGCGCCAGCATATCCGACATAAGGTTACGATTCATCACTCTGATTGCAACGGCTGCGTTCCGCAGATTGTCAGTGAGGAGGCAATGGACAGACCCACCTACCGAGGCAGACTATGACCTCATGAAAAATTTGACCGTCACCTTCCTCGCCGAAGAAAAGGAACCGATTTCCAAGACACTGTTCTTCATCGGTAAGGACGAACAAGGAAAAATGAGACTTGTGAGCAACAGTAAGCTACTGGAAATGGAGTATATTGTGAATCACGTTGCAGAGAGAAAGGATACGAAGCCGAGATTAAAGGACACCGTAACCCTACAGAGGATGACAGAGATGGAGCGCATCTTGAATACTTGCAATAAGCTGTTGGGAAACATCAGCGTGGAAAAAAAGAAAAGGAAGGAATAAACTTGGGTACCTTCTTTTTAGATTAGTTTTGCTTTAGCACGTTCAATTTATTACTTTTACGAATTTTATATTTCTAAGTACATAAATTAGAAACGAATGTATTTTTCATCAAGGTATTGTACGTTTAAGTAAAATAAATTTCATTTAAGATAAATTGACACTTACCTACCGCGAAAAACCAATTTTTTTATTATGCTTGATTACCTGTAGATTGTAACCTAACAACTATAGGCATTTTGCTGTTAAAATCCTAGTGAGCATATGGTAGGATGAGGATTAATTAGTTAGTTTTGGTAACATGATAGTGGACATGCAGCGATTAACTATGCAGACAAAATGTATTATAATGAAACTTTCTTGTTTTTAAAAGATTTAATAGGACATTCATTTGCAACTGTATAAATAAAACTACAGTGAAAATGAAATAAAATCATATTTCCTTAAGAGTAAACTATATATAGTATAGTTGGTTGTTCAGCTGTCCGGTTTTATACCTATTGCGGAAAAAATTGTCAAATAACTGTTTTTCTTCTGTAGAGTAGAACATCTCAATAAATTATAGCTTTGAGGAACGAGGCCTTCTCGAGTTCTACTCCGTTGTCTTCGTTTCTTCTTTTTGAAAAGGGCTTTAAGCATTTTTACAAAAATTAAAATTCAAAATGCGTTATCACATTATATTGGAAGACTGCTGTATTGGTAAATTACACCTTACCCATACTAATCTAGCTTCATATTATTTTTATAGGGGATTTTAACATAGATATGAAAGGCTGTAGAAGCGCCAGTATTTCATTTCATCGGTTCCATTGGTCTAAGACATATCATTGAGATAACACGCGTATCTAAAGTTTACGCAAATACGTAGTGATCTCTTTTTTGAAATGAGGAGCTATCCATATCGAAAATAGATGTAATTTTCTTTTTTAATGGAGTAGATAAAGCCTAAGCATTTAATATGCTTATCAGGCACCATCACAGAGCCAAATTTCGCTCCTAATTCCTGTGAAATAAGTAAATGAAAAAGTTCCTTTGACTAATATGAGCCGTGACCTAGAGAGGCTTTGATTTTCACCATTTATTTCAACAGCGATTTACAAGAGATTCTGTGGCATTGTAGTATCCCAGATGTTAACTTTATTTCTTTAATAGTCAAATCACAAAACTTTTCAATTTTCATGCACCTTTCAGAACTAAAACCAAAAGGAAACTGATACTGTCAATGTTATGAATAAATATATATTTGGCAAAGACCACAAAATTTAAATGTGCATCAACCAATAAGAAAAGATTTGCCACCGAACAATTTTAACGCAGATGGCATTAACAAATTCTTCGTATCTAGTGTGGATCCTAATGTCTCTCCCAGCACTGCTGCTCGCTCAAAATGTCTACAACAGTAGCTGTAAGCGAAGTGTCGCCGACGTCTTTCACTTTGAATCAGCTATAGAAGCAGAGGCAGAACAAATGTTTAATTGTATGAAGTCGAGGGCCACTGGTGTTGATATGATCGATGAGAGAACGATTGGTTATTGCTTACCTTTTTAACGCCATATGTGACTCATATCGTCAACTCTAGCCTTATATACGATACGTTCCCCAATTGTTGTAAGGAAGCTAACGTTCTCCCATTGATGAACAACGTGCAGGGAGTTAGACTATCTTCTGCAACCCAGCATCTTGCCAATGATTCAAAAATTCTGGAAAAGTTACTGGAGCAGCAATTATGACATTACATTAATGTACATTCTGTTCTGTCAAAAAACTCGGTCTGATAGTACAAAGAACTATAGTTGTGAAACGGCTTCGAGCTTCGATGCCGATTAACTGATACTGCTGGCACTGACTAGACTTTTTGAAGACCTTTGATACAATAAACCATTGCTGACTATTTTTCACTATATAGGTCTGGAAGGCAGTGCTGTTAACTTTTTTTTGCTCTTATCTGCTAGGCAGATGCCAGCGTGTCTCGGCGAACGGAGAGACATGCAGCACGGTAAGACATGGATCAATTCTTGGTCCCTTACTCTTTAGTATATACACAAACTAGTTTAAGCCTCTCGTAATTTGTACTATCGTTTGTACAATAACCAACCATAGAGAGAATTAAAAAATGCAACAACTTGATGTTGCGATTTATGTGTCCTATCAAATCATTGACGTGGATAAATTGTTTTGATGGTATTTTTTAATGGTTTTTTTTTTTACGTTTTATCACGATTCAGCGTATTGTTAGTGCAGACAAAATGATCACTCTTATGAGGATATTTTCTTTGTGCCATTAAACAGTCTTCAGGTGTTAAAACGTCTTAATGTTTTTATAATTTTTGGAGTAATCCTTTATATAGTAATCATTTTTGAACGCGATATTTTTAAGGCAATTTGCTAAAAATTTTGATAGTTTATAAAAAGGACTTTGTACATAAGAAATTATTGGTCTTAAAGGTATATTATTTTTATGTAATTTTGGTAAACCATACAATTTTGGAGGCTCCAAAATTGTATGGTTTACCAAAATTACATAAAATAGAATAAAAGGACACAAATATAATACAAATCTTACAGCTTTAAAAAAACATGAAATAACTGAAAATCATACCTTTGATTTCAACAACGTAACAATTTTAAACAAAGAACAAAATTTAAAAACACGTAATATACTAGAAATAATTCAAATATATAAACATAAAAATGCAGTCAATGATAAAACCGATATACAATATTTCACAAAATTATATAATTTACTTTTATAACTAAATACAATATTTTTAAAGAACTATTTAATTACAAAATTCAAAAATAAATAATCAAAACATCTTATTTTAAAACGCAATCTTTAATTAAAACATAATAATATTTTCAAAATCATAGAAAACAAACAATTTGTCATTTATTAAACAAAAACATCTTATTTATCACACTTTTTACATTTATTTATAACTTGAAAAAGCTTTTAATAAAGCGAAACGTCGTTATAGTCATTCATGCTTTTATTATTAAAGACCTAAAAACCAAGAAAAAGAGAAATGAAATATATACATGGTCAAGATTCAAAGATTTAAAAAAAAAAATCAGAAATGACATATTTAGAGAAGAACTGAAAATTGAACCAGTACAAGAAAAGATAGTAGAAGGTCAACTAAGATGGATTGGGCATGTGCATCGAATGAAAGACGACATAATAACAAAAAGGATTATGGAAACTAAAGCCCAAGGAAAAAGGAAGGCCGAGAAGAACTTGGCAGGAGGAAGTAAGAGAGGAGGCAGAGAAGAGAGGCATCGCGTGAAAGAACATAAGATGAACTGCGGAAGATCGACGGAAATGGAGAGAAATATGCAGAAAGAACGGTAGATGGCAAACGAGTTATCATTAATTTCGTGTTTTGGCATTACATGTGCGGTTAATTTAAGTATTTAGGTATTCCTTTCTATGATTTTACAATAGTTTTTATAGATACTTTTCCTAGATCTATTGAATTTTTATGCATGTTCACGTTACTGAGATGTCAGTTTTTTACGCACTGAAAAAAGTGTTGCACTGTATTAAAAGCTTACAGAAATGCGACAAATTATTAAGATTCCTTATTAAACTACTGTTTATAACGCATTCAAATTAAGAGTTTTGTACTCACCTTACTTTGATTATTCGCAAAAAATGTAGGTGTCTAATACATTTGAACATATCTGTATATTTAAAACTATATGCACATATGTCAAAATTAATAAATTTAATGAATTAAAAAAATGTGAAATAAAAATTGATCTAAGAAGCAGAGTTTTACACAGCAACAGCTAAACTAGGATAATCAGACTAAATTTAATGATCGAGACGCTTCTGTGAAATCAGTTATCAATCCCCGTGACTTCGATGCCGAAATGTGTTTGCACAGTAGATAAACTTGATAGCAGGCGTAGGTTCTGAAAGAAAAATCAGAGAGTGTAGCAAACTACAAAAACAAACAAAAATCAACAAACCTCCAAAACCTCGAAAGAAGTAACATCTTTAAAGTTGATTCCCTCAAAATTTTATCATAATTCTAAATTCAGAGGAATAATCACTAAAGATCATCATTTGTATCAGAAATCGACGTACCCAGCTTCCAGTTATCCCAAAATAACTAATATTTAATGAAAAACACAAAAACCTTTAGTTAAACATCATAATTCACCATCCATATCAGTCCCTATTATCCTGGATATACACCAGAGCCCCTAACTCCAGCGAAACTCGGGGGAGAATCGTCCTAGTCCATTCCTGAACTAGACACCCACAAGAAGAACCAGTTAGAGGATCATGACTGACCAAAACAGACCGGAGAAAATTGTATAAAAGGCCTGTAAAATTTTATTATCAACTCTAGGAACCATATCACTACATTTACTTACCCAAATAAAGTCTAAAATCTTTTTTAATCAAATTGTCAGACTATAATTTGCATATTAAGGTAGCCTCTTTAGAACGTAAAATAGTCATTATTGTAATATTTAGAACGTTGAACTAGAAGTGAGTCAGTTTAAGCAATAGTAATAGTAATAGTAATAGTAGTTTAATAGTTCATAATGAAAATTACATTGAACACGTCAACAAAAGAAAGAAAAAAAAAGATTAAAATAATTTGTAACAATACAGAGGTACAGCAATACATTTTAAAATCTATCATTATAAAAATCTTCAACACTATAATACACCTTAGCTGTTAAAATGTTTTTTAATGCCTTAAGAAACTGTTTACCTGGCATTTTCTTAATGTTCTCAGGCAAATGATTATATATTTTAATGCACTGGTAGATAGATAGAACCTTTCTGGAGCTTCGTGAGGTCTGTCCGTGGCGGCACTAAATGATTGTTAGCAATTCCGCGCGTCCCGTAGTTGTGTTCAAGTTCAAACTTTTTGAAAAAATCATTGTAGTGCTCTTTCACAAACCTGGCGCATTCGAGTATAAAGATGGATGGAAGGGTAAGTATCTTATACTGGAGAAACACTGGCTTTAATAAAAAGAAGATCAACGTAAAGAATATTACTTCAACACTATTAGAGTTTATATCACAAAGTTGCTAAGATTTATCGATCAAAATAGAGGTAGACCACAAATGTTAACTACTTAAGGTGAATTGATTCACATAATCCTATTTATTACCTCTATTAAAAATCAAAATAATAGAATATTAGCCAAATAATTATGAGAAGTGAGAAATTTTTAATTACTTCCTCATTTAATTAATTTTAAGTTCATATTATTGTTTATACAATTCACCCACGCTCAATTGCATAGCTGGGCGTTATATAAAAAATATCGATAATATCTCGTCTTTAACCTTCTGCTATGCCAATTAAATTCATCACCGTTCTCCCTCAAAATAAGCGGCCACGTCTGCAACTACTTTAACCTAGGTGAATGTAGAAAGTCTACAAACAGCAAAAAACAGAACCCAAATGACTTGGAGCACAACCAAGAGAAAACTGTTCACCTTTTTCTTGAGTCTCGTCGCTTTCACTCACACACTTGCTTTTATGGGTATTAATAAATAAAAAATAACGATCGATCGCATCGATTTACAATATATTTATTTACATAAAAAGGTTGATAAGAAATAAATGGGTGAAAAGATTTTATGTTGACTGGTATCAGTTCTCTAGGTGAACAAAGTTTGCCTCATTTAAGTAATTTTCCTGCTCTAATGTCTATTTTTGTAATAAAATATACTGTTTTCTTGATGTATAATAAATAAAAATAAGTGGATATGTTTTTATTGTGGACAGTAAAGGGCTTCTTAATGTGAAAGCCTACATTTTGACAATTTCAGAAATGATCCTTTCGATAGATAGCAAATGACCATTTATTCTTCCCATACAAAGGTTTGACATATAATTTTACATTTAGCGCTATTTTGCGCTCACTAACAAAACCTTGCAACAACTTCTAAAAAAGAGGATGCAGAAAATACTTAGACCAACTTCTCTGATTCCTTGAGTTTAACCAGTTCTTCACTTTTATTCCACAATTGTTCGCATAATTCCTTATTGGATGCTTTCCAGGGTTGCAGGAAGACCCGGCAATCGCCAAAATATTTTCCAGTCACTGTCTCCAGTTCCTTAGAAACGGCACATTCTATTTGTGTTTGTGCACCTTCCCAGGCTGACTGTTTAAGTAGAAATATGATTAAAATAATTCCATAAATCCGAAATTCAAACGCACCTTTCCGAAAAGTGGAAGTAAGAAATTGTATAAATAAAATTTTATCAGGGAATTAGAAGCCTTTGGGTTATACCACCTATATATTGGTGTATTTACAAGGCCTGGATGAACAGAATATGTTGTGACACCATTCGAACGTAATTTTTGACTAAGCATGTTTGCTGTTATTATGTTCATTAACTTGGAATTTGCGTACAATAGCGATTCCGAAAAGACGACGGAAAAACTCTTGGGTCTCTTATTTAAATTTTCTACCGTGAGATTATTTATGAATGCCATTGCGGAGCTTACAAATATTATCCTACTGGGTGCTGATTTCTTTAACAGATCTGAAAATTTAAAGATGCATATGCACTACCACCTTAAGCCCTTAACTAACAATAAAACACTGGCAACGGCCAAATTGTTAACCTATTTTCAATTCATAAGTTTATTTCTAATTCAAAATTTAAATAGCATTAGAACTTTACCTGTATGTGGCTATAACCAGAGGGGTGCGAACGTTTAGTACGAACAGGAAATGAAAACGCGTAGCGGCTTTGCACGGAAAACGAAGGGTGAAAACAATGGAATTTGCGATTAGAGTCGCTATACCACGAAAAGAGATATTTATTAGAGGTAATACAGTGTTATTACTCAGTGATACGAAAACAATTTCGGTACGTTGAAGTTAGTGCTATGCAGACGTCAGACATTATGGATTATTAGCGATTATGTGTTATGTAAGATGGTGTGCGATATGTAGAAAGTGGTTATTGGAATTATAGGGACTATTAGCGATACTAAATTTGTCAATGATCAGGTTGTACGATTTGTGAAACGATAATTTATGTGAAATTTAACCTACATAATTATGATATTGTTGAGATATTTGTAACTCAGGTAAATAAAACAATTCAATCACCTGTGCCTAGAATATTCTTTTTATGTTAGTGAAATATTGGACACAGTCGGTGGACTCAGTTTCTGAATATCAACGACTGACGCTGCATGCTGCATTCCAACACAAGTTCCTTTAAACGTCAAACAAATGTCATTCACAACAGCTTGGATAGCGCTAGTGCCGAGACGTATGCCGGTGTCTTTCCAGTCTTATAAATCGAAAAGTGCTTTATAGAAAGTACTTTGTGATAACTGTTTTGAAAAGCCCTTGAGATAACCTACAAGAATATGCAATAATATATAGGGCGCTTCGTTTAAGAAATTTAAGGTGGTTTATATGACCGTCAAATGACAGTTCAACGTCAAATCAATGAAAACACTTTATGTCCCCTGGAAATTAATTTTTTTTTATATTTGCATATTTTTCGACATATTTGCCTGCGGCGATTTGAATGAAACACCCTCTTTGTATTACGTAGTGCTGTGTTCAATATACGGTAGCAAACATAGGTGCACTAGAGACATAAGTATCCTGTGCTATGCTGTGTTCATTTTACGAGTAGTCTTAAGCTGAGCGTAGTTTGAGTTAGACTTTTGAACTTTAACATGCAAAATATACTTATACAAACCTATCAGCAAGTGTGTCAGTAGGAAGGATCCGAAATGATTGACCTGCATTCCCAACTGCAAACCATCTTCCGTGTATAGATTGCCAAAAACGCCGCCACCAGCGTTATTGACTAAAATATCTAAACGATCTTCCTCTTCATTGATTTCGCCGGCAAATTTTCTTACAGACGTTAAAGAACTAAGGTCGACGTGCTTGTAAACCAAATTTCTATTGCCGGTAACGTCCGTAATCTGCTTTATGGAGTCGTTGGCATCATTTTTATCGGCGATTATCACGCGCGCTCCCCTACCAGCCAGTGCTAATGCTGTTTGAAAACCTAAACCTGCAAATAAAATACTGTGAAGTTGAACTACTCGTTGCAGTTAAGACAACATTCTTTTTTTTAGCAAAAAGTTGGTTACATGTAGATAAAATTTCTTGCAAATGTTATCATTTCAATCTTAATGTAAGGCTACCACATTGTCAAAAAATCAAGTTGAAAAAATTATTCCTTCTGGGTGCAACACTTTTAATGTCATGGAGTATATTAAGTATACAGCCATCCAGATAATATAAACATTTTATACAACTAATAAAATAGATTTTATAGTATACAGTTCTTGGCATAACTGAACAACAATAAGAATATCATATATACACTCCGCCAAAAAAGTATCGCATAATTTAGTTTTGAATCATAAAAGTATCGCATAATCTTTGTTTGTAGCATAAAGTTGTAAATATACTTTAATGCGCTCTAAGATATAATTTCTATGATTGTTTAAATAAAATACAGGCCAAATAAAAACAAGAACTCATACTTGAGATTTTTATTAAAACAAGAAATTATAATTTTGGAAAGAAAAATGTCATAACAGTAGCTTTTAATACTGAGTATTGCCACCTCTGGCTCTTATGACCGCTCGCATACGGTTTGGCAGAGATTCCATTAATCTCCGTATATAAGCCTGATCCAAATTCTCCCACTCGTCACGGAGAGCATTTGCTAGTCCATGCAGGTCCGCTGGGGCAACATTTTGGGTTCGTATCCGTCTGTGAAGGAGGTCCCACACGTGCTCGATAGGGTTCATGTCCGGACTTACCGCAGGCCAATCTAAAACTGGAATATCAACATCGTTAAGGTATTCCTGGACGATTATTGCAACATGCGGTCGTGCATTATCGTGCATTAACATGAATTCGTTTCCTATAATTGGCGCATATGGTACTACATGTTCTTCTAAAATGTCCGTTATATACCTGTGGGCAGTCAGTGTACCTCTGTCTACTGGTACTAACTCTGTACGACCTGTTCAACAGATGCCTCCCCAAACCATAATAGAGCCACCAGCGAAATTAGGTCTAGGTCTGATATTACACTGCGAATAGCGCTCACCGTCTCGTCTGTACACTGAGATACGCCTATCTGAGGTGTAAAGACCAAATCTTGACTCATCTGTGAAGAGTATATTGGCCCAGTCATTAATGTTCCAATTTACATGTTCTCTGGCAAACCTTAAGCGAGCCACTCGGTGGTTCCTAGTGAGACGAGGGGCTGTTATAGCTACTCTAGCTCTTAATCCACTCTGTCGTAACCTATTCCGAATAGTTTGAGTACTCACACGAGTATTTCTGACTCTAGCCAAGTCGTTCTGCAATTGTCTCGCAGTTACATGTCTTCGACGTAATGCTTGTAGTAGTAAATAGCGGTCATCTTGGCGAGTAGAACATCTTGGACGACCTGGTACAGGTCTTCTACTGTAAATGCCTGTTTCCCTATATCTGGCTACGGCTCTAGAAACACTTGACTGATTGATGTTCATCAAATTAGCAACGTATGCTTGAGATCGTCCATCTTCGATTAAAGCAACTATAGCAGCCACTTGTTCTGAAGTTAAATTGCTCATTTTAGTTTTAAAAGCGTTGGTACAGAACTCTGACTTCGCACTTTAAAATTTGTCCGATAGGAAGACTTTCAATAAACAACTGAGCAAACCTTACACATATGCATTTTTCTAAATGTGTTCTTTTAGGAAAAAAATAAAGTAAAAACGCTAAGTTCCATTATTTGTTAGTGTTTTTATAGTTCACATACACGAGGCAAACTTTTTGTGAACGTATAAAAATATCTTGGTTCATAAGTGCCCTTTTTTAGTTTATGCGATACTTTTTTTGCGGAGTGTATATATTATACCTGGTATCCCAGCTCATTGGTCCCGGCTCATAACCGTTCTAATTTTTTTTTTATAAAATTCGGGATGTAATATTAACTCGCAATATTAACCTATATTATATTTATTTTTTTCATTTTTTTGGTTTTACCGGAAATAACAACAAATTTTAAATTTTAAATGGATCATCCTGTATATTTTAGAGTCTAAAACATGTCTAACTACGTCGTCAGTCGTTCTATATATTAAGAATTAGAGTGACCTAGAGATCTCTTTAGTTAAAACTCGATTCATTTATCACTCGGTTAAATGATGCAATATTTTATCAAATCTGGGCGTTAGTTTTAAAATTTAAACATGATATAAATGTAAGTCGATAATGTTCTAATTACGTAAAATAAAAACAATTAATGGTAATTTTAAACGTTTATCGCTCGGCCAATTTTTGTCGTTCAAAATATAAATTGTCGTCAGTTTTAATTATGCCCCTACCCACGCCATTAGTCATCCTATGTTGTTAATTAGAGTGGTCTAAAAGCCATGGTGGTGTTAGCCCGGACCATTTACCTTCCGGTTAAATGTGGTACGAAATTATATCAAATTTGGGCACGTCAGTTTTAAAATTGAACCGCACAAACCGTCAGTTATTCCACCCACTTAACCAGTGGACATAGCTTGACATGATGAGTGTCAACAGTTTATCTTCCGGTTTAATTCCACCTCAAAATCTCGCGACTTAAATTCGGAATCTCGACATGAAAGTCCCGGGCATGCGGAATAACTAACGGTCATTTATTGGTTCATGGCGTTTAGTTGCAAGGAGTTGGTGGTTTTACACCTTCCGGTTTTAAGTGAATTTATTGTTCTGCATGTAATAATACAAATATATAAATGCCATTTAAATCACACATTAAGTTAGGAGTTGACATTCGAATGGTAATTCAAGTTTCAAAATATAGTTCGAATGATTATCCAAATGGTCGTCCGAATGAGGTTTTGAATAATCGTTTACTACGTGACAGTCATCTAATGATCATTACTTATATCTGATAATACTGATCATTAGAATCACTACTTATAACTCATTAAAATACACTCACCAGAATTTCCACCAGTAATAAGAACTGTCTTTCCGACAAGACAAGTATTGCCTTTCGAAATACCTAAAGTAAGTCGGGAATATATAATTAAAAGTATTAGTAACAGAAAGAACACTAAAACAAAAAACGCGCAGTAATCAGTGAGACACCACATAGCCTTCTAGTGTGTTCGGCGTTTGACGACTCTATATTTAAAGTAAGGCTTATAAAACGTCCGGTTCTATGTATGTATGTATACAGCGCACAATGCCGTTGAAGATAGAATTGTTCGTCGCAAGAATTAATACAAGCGACCACAATTTTTCATAAAACTTTCGCGGCCGCGCAAACGAAACATAAGGTCAATCTTACAAATACGCCTAGGAAAAGTAGTGAACCCCGATTTCATACAAAATTAACGCACACTGAAATAGATTCGGATAAATAGAGATATATCCTCTTATAAAAATGCCTAGGTAATCGTTTAGGAGTGCTTTATATCCAAAATATTCCGTTGTATATTTAAATTTTAATTTTTGTTTTTTGTTTTTTTCTCTTTATTTAGCGGCTTGGTTTTTAAATTTAATGAATTATTCAATAAAACTCTTCATGACGTTTCGACAATCTTATTTTTTATTGTTGTCTTCCTCATATTATTTTATATAATTCACAAAGTTTTGTAAAATTAAAGACATTCACACAACATTTTAAAATAGTATTAAAATTTTTTTTTAATCTTTTCATTTTTCTTAAACATATACTAACTGTTAATTGTCATTTAAAATTATTATGCATGGCGAAACATTTTGTGCGAACACTGGAGAACTACATTTAAAATAAACCGTTTATATATTATTATTATATATAAACCGCTATGCATAATAATTTTAAATGACAATTAACAGTTAGTATATGTTTAAGAAAAATGAAAAGATTAAAAAAAATTTTTTTAATACTATTTTAAAATGTTGTGTGAATGTCTTTAATTTTACAAAACTTTGTGAATTATATAAAATAATATGAGGAAGACAACAATAAAAAATAAGATTGTCGAAACGTCATGAAGAGTTTTATTGAATAATTCATTAAATTTAAAAACCAAGCCGCTAAATCAAGAGAAAAAAACAAAAAACAAAAATTTACAAGCACGGCTAAGAAAAGATCCCCATCAATTTAAATTTTAATTATAACATGACCTCGTGATGTTGATACTAGATACTTTTTACAGCTGGTTTCTTATGTTTAAAAAGCACCAGTAAGATTTTTGTAATCGTCAGATTGATTACCATAGAAAAAGGACATAGAATTGTAGCTGTCGTGGTGGAGGCAAACTCGTATTTCGGCGCTACCTTTACGGATGGGAACATTAATACAAACTGATTACAAATAATCCAGCAAATGCACTGATTTCATAAATATTGCACCATTTCCTTTAAAATAAGAAGGTTGATATCGACATCCTGTATATCGGATGGGCTATAAAGCTGAAAATATCTACTTTATATACATCATAGTCAGCCATGACTAATCTGCAAGTTTCAAAACAAACTTTTACTGGAACTGGAAAAATTCTAATGAGCCAGTTAGGTGGGACAGCCTGTATAGCAATGTAATAGTCTAATGATGTTATGCAGTACTTACTTTTTTTTTAATAGTTTGGTTATTGCGTACTCACCTTATTTTTAATTTACATATTGATATTTCACAAGGTTATTGATTGTTTTCCAAATTTACATAAAGTAGCATTTAATTTTTGTACGTAATTAAACCAAGTTCTCGATAAACAATTTTTATCTAACGTTATAAAGTTTTACACATGGCTGTATGCTACCTATAAATTGAACCTTCACATCTGACGGTGGTTGGATTGTATCACACACACGTTTCAAATTGACTAGGGAAGTTGGAGGTGTTAGCATTTAAATTTTAAAGGCGTTTACTCGTTTTCCTCTTTACCTCTTCAGCGAATATGATGAATGTTCTACCAAAATAGATGTAGGCAATGAGATAGAAATATTAAATGTGAACTGACAACTTAGACTAGAATACCAATGTTAAATTTCTTGAATGTTGCTGCGAGGTACGTATACTTTAAACTCCTTCGTTGTGAGTATTTAAATTCTGATACATTGCAAGCTACAAGTACTTTATCGCTTCATGCTGAAGATCTCCTGGTCCGAAAGATGTTATACATTTCTACAACGTGCCCATGGACACATCCGCACTTACAGATGACCCTGCTGTCCTTGGCGCGGGCGCCGTCGTCGCTCCTGTGGGTGACGCTGGCGTCTATGTGGTGGATTTGCGGGGGCCGTCAAAAAAGACCAACCGTTGAGGCGGTTCGACCTAACTCTGTCGTCCAAAGCCTCCGCGTGGTCTAAACATTATACAAATTAATCTGCAACACTGTCGGGCGGCTACTGCTACTTTACGTAGGCACCTAGACAGACAGCAGGACATGTCCCTAATTCAGGAACCATGGTTTCTGAAATCCAGAATCCTTGGCCTGAATAATGTCAGAGGTGTTGTTTTCTCCTGCACTGAAGACAAACCTAGGACGTGTATTTACGTACCAAAGTGTATTAAAGCCTATCCCATACCAAACTACTGTGGCAGGGATGTAACCACCGTACAACTCACTTGTGATGTACAAGGGAGGCAAACACCAGTAGTGATTGCTTCAGTGTATCTAGCCAGTGGCGTCTTCTGGTGCAGCTGGTGGAACACTGTGATAGATATAACAAACACTTGGTCATAGGCTGTGACTCAAACGCTCATCATGTAGCGTGGGGCAGCCGTGACGTAAATGATCGGGGTAGACTCCTCAGTGAGTTTATCTTTAGCACCAATCTTGACATACTCAACAGAGGATGCGAACCCACGTTTGTCACCTCGCGGTGCCAGACAGTAATTGACATTACACTGGCATCGGTTGGTATTTCAAGCAACATATTAGACTGGCGGGTGTCTGATGAGGCATCAATGTCAGACCACAGATGGATCTGTTTTCAGATCGATCAAACTAGGGTTCAAAAGGTTGAATACCGAAATTCGAGGCAGACGGACAGGCGTTCCTACTGGGATGTCAACCTGCAAGGGCTGAGCTCTCTGGGGGGTCTGGAGGTTGATGGCTTCCGCCAGCTAGCTGTTGGAGTGCAGGCGTCAATTCTGGACGCCTTCGAGCGATCGTGCCCGCTAAAGGTTACATCGGAGAAGGGTGGGACTCCATGGTGGAGTCGAGATCTCTCAAAGATGAGAACCAAAATAAGAAAGCTATTTAATAAAGCTAAATCAACCAGATCCGTAGAAGACTGGGCAGCCTACAAAGCTCAATGTAGGCAATATAAAAGGGAGATCCGTTGTGGTCAGAGACGAGCCTGGAGAAACTACTGTGACTCCATCGAATCTGTCACAACGGCTGCTCGTCTAAAGAAAGTATTAAGTAAAGATACTAGTCACCAACTAGGACTGTTAAAACGGGAGGACGGGACTCTTTCGTCGTCCTCTCTAGAAACAGCCGAGATACTTATGACCACCCACTTTCCAGGCAGTGTAGTTTGCAACACACTGGCATGGCAAGATCTTTACAGCTCGCCTCCTACCAAGGAGGACTGGGCTGTGGCGGAAAAAGTGGTAGAAGAATCCCGAATTTGTTGGGCAATTAAAAGTTTCCAACCGTTTAAGTCACCTGGTCCGGATGGTGTGTTCCCTGCTCTGCTTCAGTGGGGCATTGATGCCCTACTAGGCCTGTTGGTGACTTTATTCAGGGGGTGCATCGCTTGGAAGTACGTACCTGAAGTATAGAGAGAAGCAAAAGTAGTCTTTATACCAAAGCCAGGGCGGTCTGACTATACCCTAGCCAAATCTTTTCGGCCAATAAGCTTGACTAGTTTTCTGTTGAAAACACTGGAACGGCTGTGTGACCGTTACCTCCGAGAAGTGGCCTTACCGATGTATCCACTTCACACAAATCAACATGCATACATCCCGGGGAGATCCACCGAGTCTGCCCTCCACTCAGTGGTGCGGCGGATAGAAAGATCATTGGACAACAAAATGTCTACCCTGGGTGTATTCTTAGACATAGAGGGAGCTTTTGATAAAGCGTCCCTCAACAGTATTGTTAATGCCCTCACTCGGCATGGCGTTGAGCCGACTCTTGTGGGATGGCTGCGCTGTATGCTAGAGCACAGGGCAGTAGAAATAAATGTGGGGGATGTCAGGGTCAGGGGGCTTGTGGATCGAGGCTGTCCCCAAGGAGGCGTTTTGTCACCACTTCTGTGGAACCTTGTGGTAGATGACCTTGTCCGTTTGCTCAATGTGTCTGGCTACTACACAATCGCATATGCGGACGATATCACGGTCCTAATTGATGGAAGATTCGAGGGTGTGCTCTGCAGCGTAATGCAGACCGCCTTAAGATCAATCGAAAATTGGTGTAGGGAAGGTGGCCTCTCTGTAAACCGAGATAAAACAGAGATGGTACTCTTTACCAACAAAAGGAAAGTTGAACAATTACAACCACCACAATTGTTTGGTACTGCTCTCAGTTTTTCAGAGGATGTCAAATATCTGGGCGTTGTGTTTGACAAGAGGCTGAGCTGGGGCAAGCACGTCAAAACAAAAACTGAAAAAGCATGTATGGCTTTTTGGCAGTGTCGCCGTATCTTGGGTAGGACTTGGGGACTTTCCCCGAGAATTACCTTGTGGCTGTACACTGCCATAATAAGGCCCATGCTAACCTATGGCGCTCTCGTCTGGTGGCCAAGGGTGAGACGAGTGGTCGCCAGGAACGAACTGTTACATGTGCAACGCATCGCATGTCTCAGTGTAACAGGAGCAATGCGCACAACGCCAACGGCGGCAATGGAAGCACTCCTATGTGTTCCTCCTCTGGACTTGTTTGTGGAGGAGGCGGCGCTTAAGGCGGCTATAAGATTGAGATCTCGGGGTCTTCTGGACATGGCGGGTGGAGGACGCGGCCACGCGAGCATCATTTATGAGGCCGCCGCCAAGGTGCCTCTCCTTGGTGCCGCAAAGGATACTGTGCCTCCTGTGTTTGCCTTTAATAAGCACTACCATGTTCTTATTGACTCTGAGATCGAACTGCAATCTTTGATCGCCATCTTTACAGATGGATCGAAAACGAAAATGGGGACAGGGGCCGGAGTTTTCTCCTCCGACCTTGACCTCAATCTAGAACTGGCGCTGGGCAGGTTTGCCACGGTTTTTCAAGCCGAGGTGTTAGCGATCCTGCACGGCGCCGAAGAAATTTTAGCAAAGGGCATTAGGGGATGGCGTATTGTCCTTTATAGCGACAGTCAGACTGCCCTTAAGGCTCTCAATAATTATAGGATCGCTTCGGGCTTAGTACTTCAGTGTCACAATGCCCTAGAAGCGGTCGCTATCGATAATGCCCTGACACTCAAGTGGGTTAAAGGCCATAAAGGAAACCTAAGTAATGAGGCTGCTGAGAGGCTGGCGGGGCGGGGCTCGCGCTCTCACTTTATGGGGCCGGAACCAGTTCTCCCTATTTCGTCGGCTACACTCAACACCATGATAACGCAATGGACTGCCACTCTTCATGAGAATAGATGGAAATCAATAACCACCTGCCGTCAAGCGCGTGAGGTCATCCCCAGGCCGTCACCGAAGACAGCAAAATACTGCCTGCAGCTTTCGCGCAGTAACTTACATCAACTTGTGGGGCTTTTGACCGGGCACTGCAAGCTAAACAAACACATGCACCGCATGGGTTTGGCTACCAGCCCACTGTGTCGGGCATGCTACCAAGAAGACGAGACGCCGCAACACATTTTATGTGATTGCCCAGCGCTTGTCCAACTTAGAGGTTCCATACTGGGGGAGTACTGGCCCAGTATGGCCGATTTTGGTGGCGCCTTGCCTGCTGCTCTGCTTGAGCTCACGCTCAGTTTGGGCTGGCTCGAGTAGGCTGTGGGCGAGCGATGCCACCTAGGGGAGGTAGCACAATGGGCCCGATAAGAGTGGCCTAAGTGCATGTGTTAACCACCTTCCCCGACCTAAAATCCAGAATCCAGAATCTACAACGTATTAACATAAAAAACAGCTAATTTCGTATTTTGCATGTTACAGTGCAACTCGGCAAGTTTACTTCAGTTTCGGTTGACTCAAGTACAATACTCCTGCGGTACAAGTTCAACTGAAAAAACAAACCAGTTATTGTTTGCAGCTATTTAACACGTTCGACGACTGACAGACAATCAGATGGTACAGTTCCTGTACCATCTGATTGTGTTTCTTTGGATATAATAATGTGCCATCATTTGATCGGCTCTATCAATGCCAGGCATACAGCGATTATAGTCCAGCACACATTGTAGTTTAATTTTTCTGAATCCTTTTTCGTCCTGAATTTCGTTCTTTTCATGCATATGTTTGGTAGAGATCATTGTTACTAACCTATTGTTCCTCCATCTGGTTACTAATATGGGTCCTTTTCTTTTCCAAGCTGAGTCTCTTTCTTTGAATTTCTGTGTATTGCTTCAACAAATCGTTTGTCACGGATAGGCTGGTGTAGTAATTGTCCCAGTAGATTCCATGCCCTGTATTCACATAATCTGTATCAGCTCGTTAACATCTTCATTTTCCTCCAGCAGTGTCCCTTTTTCATAAACAATTACATAAACAATTGTATTTAGAATAAAATCGTCAGATGTAGTAAGTTCACAGACTTTTAGTCCATACTTATGGCTTTTATTCACTTGTCTGAATAGTAAGCAACCCCTCCAAAGGATCATGGATTCATCAATTGAAAGTTGTTTCGTCGGACACTTTACGGAAAACACTGTTTTCCAATTGTAAAGCCAAAATAAGAAGAATACGCCTTCTTTACAAAATCGATGATATTTTACTTTTGCTTTTCCGTGGTATAGTAACCACAAAAATAGCAGAATACATCTGGATGGTTAAGGCAATCTGTTCTCCATGAACGCATATTTATGTGAACTTCTTTGACAGTACTCTCTACGCAACTAAACAAATAAACAATATCCGCTGATGCATGTCCAAGATAGTTCTAGTCCGAAATAGCCGACAAACTCTCGTACGCCTAAGTCTAGCCAATTAGTAGATATGTATATTGTTTCTAAATTCCTTGCTTCAAATGTATTATGCAATTGTATAAACATCTTTGGCAATGGAAAAGAAACTTCTTTTGTTGGCCTGTGATTATACTTTCACAAACTAAACTAATGTTCCTACATACTAAATATTAACTAATCGACTAATCGATTAATCTATCAATAAATTTAGAAACTCTCCAGTATCGTTCATTAGGTTAAAAACTTTTGTTGTTCTCATGACGTAAATAGTGCCTGGAATGCAAATGAACATACCCCATTTTGTTTTGGTAAATACGGGGAAGTGTGTTTGTCGTGCAATTTTAGACTGTGAGAACAATATTGTGTAGGTTATGTGTGTATAATTTAATAAAGTCATCTAATTGAATTTAGACTAAATACTATGTGGATTATGTAAATGAAAACAGTGCAACGCCATCTACTCCTTAAGGTAAGAAGTCTGGTAGCCTCCACGTCAGAAATAGCAAAGCTATCAAGCAGTAGTGGAATGTAGACACAGCCCTTGACCACCAGAGTGCACCGCACACATTGAATAATGAGTAAAATAATTAAACAAAAGGGAGAAGTGATTGCATAATGTATCGACGCCAGACATGGACAGTACTGTTTCGAACTTATTAGTTCTCGTCAGCTGCCACAGGCGAGACACAATCAACAACACTCCACCAGGCAGCTAAATGCATTGCTGACATAAAGATGTAAATGGAAAAAGTGCAACGCCATCAGCCCGTTAAGGTAAGATGTCTGGTAGCCTCCACGTCTAGCGTTTACAAATTCGGCAATCACTGCTACCTTCCCTTTTGTTTAATTATTTTACACATTATTTAATATGTGTGGTGCACTCTGGTGGTTAATGGCTATTATGTGCATACTCCGCTACTGTTTGATAGTTTCGCTATTTCTGACTTGGAGGCTACCAGACATCTTACCTTAACGGGTAGATGCCGCTGCACTTTTTTCATTTACATCCTTATGTCAGCAGTGCATTTACCTCCTTGGTAGAGTGTTGTTGATTTTGATTCGCCTGTGGCATGCCGACCTTCCCTTTTGTTTATCTATGTACATTAATTACATTTGTTTTGTAACCATGGTTTCATGTTGATGTAGTTTTCGGTCTCTAATAAATAACCCAACCCCGTAAAATAAAGTGTCATTAATTCTGATACACAATAGTGTAAATATTCACTTTTCGATGCATAAATATGATTAAGTTGATTGTTCCTGTTACTTTCCTCGTATTATTTTTCCTATATTTAATTTCACGTCAAGTGAATTAGCTATGCAGTTTGTTAAAAATAACATAATAAATAAAATAGAAAAACAGCAGAATTTTATACGATTCTAATCTTTTTCGTGACTTCTACACCTTCTTGACCGGCACAGTAAGTAATGTTTACAGAAAATTAAATTTTCCGACTACGAAATCCGAAGGTACAACCTTATCCCACTCATTCTAACATAGAAGACGCCACTTTACCGAATTGACCTATCAGCGCGTCACTTCCGTTAATTTACCCTCCATGGATGGTAAAGTACAATAAGTGCATACCGAATTGAACTACCAACACGTCACTTCCGTTACTTTAGCGTAACCTTCTGTAAAGATTCTGAAGTTTTTCTTGGTTCGGTTGTCAAAATAGCTGTCAAACAATCTGTTAGTCACATTTGTGTCATCTGTAGGTATCCTGAACACTACAAATGCAAGTAAATTGATTTTAATAAGTGGTAATCATGTGGTAGCCGAACAAAATTTGTACGCACCACGACTTGTAATATTGCACAACCTAACGTTGTAAAAAATTGCCAATAATAAGTTGTGTAATCTTACAATGTGTTTTCTCTGAGTGCAGATCTGGGTATTTCGAAAACCCAGATTAGAGGTAAGCTCTACCAACGGAAGCACGAGAAAGCGATATTCCTCTGGATTCAAGCCGAGACTGACATGTGTCGGTTTTGCGAATGCAAAATCGAGACTGCGGGGCACACGCTTTGTTATGGCAAAGGTCTGAAACTGCAAAAGCTGCTAAATTACGAACAGAAAACAATATAATCGAAGTGAGAAAAATGGCAGCACAAAAAAACCATGAATTTGCCATAAGTACGAAGGTCGATTGGAAAATCTAGATCAGGGTTTTTCACAAAAGATCGTTTCCGTCGCGGTGAGCAGAATCTTCTGTGCCTCAACCCTGTTACAATATAATACTGCAACAACTTTCTCCGTCGCAGTTGTTACATTTCCTTTGTTCCAGTTTTGAATTTTTTTTTTTTCCATTATTTTTACGGAGTAATAAAATAAGTGACCAGAGAGTGAGCATTAAAGTATACGAAACTTACGTATCTAATTTTTTATATTTTAAATATACGAAATACATTTCACAAAAAAAAAATTAACTTCATTCTTAGTCCCACCTTTTCCTGCCTTAAATTACTTCTACGTTTTTCGTGCGTGTTGCATGAAATATAATATTTACTATTTAAGAAAAAAGACGAGATACATTTTACAATAATCTAACATGAATGCGTGTTATAGTACTGTGCTAGATGTTATTATCGGAAACTCAGCCGTAAGCAGACCTTCCAATTGAGTTAAAAGTTCGGCTAATCCCAGAGATTATATAGAATATATCATACTTTGTACGCATAGTCTACTTTCTATAAATCATATAATAGATAGGTGGTCATAAAAACACGGCCACTTTCTAGTTTGATCGTTTTAAAATATATTCCATAAGAATATTTAGAAGAAGTTTTAGTGTAGGTGAGTTCACACGGAAGTACTATTCAAAAACAAGAGGAACGTGTTGACTACTTGAAACACCACATAAAAATTTACGTGCGACTGCTAAATTGCTAAAGCAAACATTAATTATTCCGAATGAACGTTTTATAAAATAGAAGTTTGGCCGTCCTCTAATATAAAGCTACCAACAAGCGTGTCAGTAGGAAGGGTCCGAAGTAATTGACCTGCATTCCCAACAGCAAACCATCTTCCGTGTAGTTATCACTAAATCCGCCACCACCTAACAATATCTAAACGATTTTTCTATTCAGTGATTTCGCGACCGAATTTCCTACAGACGTTAAAAAAACTAGTTGAACGATCTCAGTTCTTGTAAACCAAATTTATATTCCTGCTTATATCCGCAATCCGCCTTACAGATCAGCTGACATCTTTTTTATCGGCGATTATCACGTGCAGACGCCGTTTGAAAACCTATACCTGGAAATATAATATTCTAAATTAGAAATAAACGTTACAGCTTCCTGTTTTATTGCTTAGCGCAACGGATAGTTTAAATACAAATCTTACTCATGGAGAAAGTCACATCTACGTACTAGATACCTAGAAACAGGAAACATCTTAGAATACGGTAACGATAACATTGCAGTATCAGTTTACTTTATTCGAGGCATCTCTTAAGGCGACCAACACGAGTAGATAAAAACATTTAAATGTATTGCATACGCATGCTCCTGCCAAAATTTGCAGATAATAGCCGCGTGTGATATACTGACGAATAAGGAGTGAACACTTGATAGTGAAAGTTTATAGAAAAAGTGGGTAATTCCCCTGGGGGAGAAACATTATTGAATGTAAGTATTGCATAATTTTTGTTTTAGTTTAAAACCATAACTTAATTGCAATTTAAAGTAAAATTCATCAATATTTTAAAATGCGACAACTATATAAGTAGACTCTGCACCAAAAATGTACACCAAATAATAATTTTTAAAATAAGGACAACGCCAATGATTGTTATTTGGAATGGAACATCTTGTATATTATTGCATTTTTTGATTCATTGTCAAATTTAAATCGCCCTTTGTGTACATTAATGGATTTAAGTGGCACGATTTCTGAATTATGTGACGTTTTAAAAAAAAATTACATTTGCAGCGTCTTCGAAATTTGAAAATATCTGCGAAACTGTAAAAGTTAGAAAGATGCGGTTTTCATTTTTCGCATATAATGAAAGGGCATATGTCTTTTACTAGAAAAATGTCGGGATTAAATTACAAAGTTATTAAATATCTATTATTCTCGCATTTCACCAGGCTTGGGACTGCAGCAATATTATTAACTGCAGAACACAACAGGGACACTGGAAACAAACTAGGAAAGAAAAATTAAACAAACGGCATCTTTGAAGTAGGATTGGAAAAGTACATTTGACTTAGCATTATTAAATAAATTTCTTATTTTAAAAGATATTCGAAATCTCCTTCATCTTGTTCAAGATATTTACCAATTTGCCATTGCTGATTTCTGTGGTTGGCGAGGCCGGGCATTCCTCCCATGTTCTTTAACTCTGGTGCCAATAGAACGTCCTATGGTACCAATGTAAATTTTTCCACAGGTACATGGTACGCCATAAATTTTGTTGATTTGATGTTGTAACGTTGCATCACATGCCCTAATCTATCCGTAGCATTGCTTATATATAGGGCATGCACACCATACCTACGTGTTGTTCTTTATTTTCTACACAGTGTTCTATTTTTTGTTTAACAGCTTGTTTCATATTATTTTCTGAATGCCCATTCTAAAGCAATGCTTCCTTCAGATAGTTCATTTCATTATAAAGTAATTGATCAACGCGTATTCTTCTTGTACGATTTACTAGGGATGTTTCGAACTACTACGTAAATAGCGGTCTGTGTGCGTTGACTTCCTATAAACACTCATTCTTAGTGCTCTATAACGTCTGTCCACAAGAACATCTAAAAATGCTAGATTACATTTTCTCCCAAATCTAATGTAAACTCGATGTTCGCTTGTACCTAGTTTAAGTGTTCTATGGAACCATTTCTGTTAGATCGAGCGATCTCTTAGAGCAAAGAACTGGCCTTCGTCTTCGAATCCAACAATTTCTATACTGATTATTTAACAAGGCTCTGACTTATCAAAAGTAGACCGGGACTCCATATTACTATAACCACATATTTTGTGCTTGGATGTATTCAGGTGAGTTTTGAATTTTAATCGTAGTAACTCGTTTACTAAGAATTCCACCAGAATTCCAAATTAGCCAGCATTAAAAAAATGTGGGCCCACAACGTGTTTTCCAACAGTTCCTCCCCAAACTTTTATTGACCAGCGTTGTTGACCACCTATTTTGTAAACTATTCTTGGATTTTCGACAGGATAATTGTGATAATTATGTTTGATGACGCCGCTAGTGCTATGAAAATTTGCTTCGTCCAAAAAAAGTACATTCGTAAAGGAAAATTGGTTTTCTTGGAAATGCAATTTTGCTCACGTACAAAAAATATTACTCCCAAATTTGTGTCTATAAACAACATGCATTTTTCCATTGCAGAGTTTGCTTTCTATCGTAAAGAACTGAAAAATCAAGAATATCTCCAAAACCTTTGGAGATAGACCTGTATAATCGAAAGAAAATGCAATTTTACATCCAGTATGTAAAAATAAAATCGTTTTATTTAAAAAGAAAGATCAAACTATGCATGATTTAGAGCTCGAAAGCTAAGATGCCTATTCAATAATTCTGTAATATAAACCCAACATTTTTCTAAGCGATTTAGATCCAATATATCCCTAACAAAGTACCGTATAAGTTTAACAGGGAATCCAAAAATATTATAATATATAGAGCGTTCCATTTAACAGAGTTGGTACCTACTTCCGGTACAACCGGAAGTCTGCCATTACTAAACATACCTTCCTGAGTTACACCTTATAATACAATGTAAGTTGGAATATGAATGAACTTGCTAACGTAACTCGTAAAAGAGCTATGAAAGCCTGACACACTATCGCAGAACTTTGTATACCAGCAGAAGGAACACAAAACTTACTTTATTCAGTCGTACTTCATTTAAGATCTAAACTTTTCTTAGATACCCATTACTAACAATAAGGCAGTCATCTTATAACTAATCAAATGAAATATTCATCAGCTAATTTAAATTTTGTTGCATTAACTGCAATAATTAAATGTTTCTTGGTTTATTTATTTATTTATTTATTTATTTATTTATTTATTTATTTATTTATTCAACTTTGTCCAACAGATTAACAATCCAAACTCGGAACAAATTACTATTACAAGCTATAACTAACACAACTTACGATACGTACTACTAACAGAAGTGCACACGCGTAACACAGATAGTTTATTTCTTTTTTAACAATAATTAACTTAAATATATCCTCGCAACGTTAAGTATAGTTTTAAGGCTATCATAAAGTATATCACAAGCATGAGGTATAGCATTAAAATTAGGAGACATAACGGATAGTGGGAAATTACGTAAATCTGATTCAATGATAGATTGTCAATGATTTTGTTTGATATTAGAGGGATGAATTCATACCCATTCACACAAACCTTGTAGTTACCTACCTGAGCCAGCTGTTAAAATTTTCCTGTAGAAATTCCAATTTTGCTGAAGCATGTTTAATGAAATAAACGGCGGTCATTGCAGATTATAAAAATGTTTTCTTTATACATTCATATAATATATAATTTGAATGGTTTTTATTTAAGTATTTTCTATTTCGACGTTATCTAGATCTAATTAAGATCAGCCATTAAAAACGAGCTCAGTGATCACATGGAAGTTTTGGAAATAACTTGAAGCATATATATCCGTAAATATATGTTAAAACAGAAATCTCTTCAGCAGATATTACTTCTATTAGATGAGAAATAATAAAAAATATAAAAAAAGAAACAAGAAAATCAATTATATAATAGTCACTCCACGTCATAGGCCTGTATATCTAGTCGGCGTTGCGTTAGGTTAGTCCTATTCACAGCGCACGGAGGACAAAACTCAAGAAACAAATACAAAAAGAATAGACAAAATAAAAATAGTTAAAACAGATATATCTGACCACAATGCCATAACAACCAAAATCAAAACAAATATGTTACCAAAACAATATAAATACAATTCTTTCGAATACTTGCGAACTAGTTACAATGACATAAACACCGACATAAGTAAAATAAACATGAGCATAGCATCTTTTCGTAAACTATCTGAAACAATACAGATTATAACACAGAAACATCAAACAACCATTAAAATTAAAAGAAGAAGGGAATGCCCATGGATAGAAGACACTATTATAGCGGCGATAAGAAAAAGAACCACTTTGTACAAGAAAATGAGAAAACATCCAACAAATGATTGGTACAAAACTGAATACACTAACCAAAAAGAGTACACACACACCTTAATAAAAGACACCAAAATGAAATATTTTCAAAAACTGTTCAAAAACCACAATCAAGATCCAGGGAAAATCTGGAAACCCGTAAACCAGCAGATAAAGAACAAGCAAAGGATGAATAAAGAAATTTTAGAAATAACTAAAGAAGATGGAACACTTACTAGAAACTCAGTCGAAACGGCTAACGAATTTAACAAATTCTTTACAACTATAGGAAAAACATTGGCAGAAAAGCAAATTCAAGGAAATAAAAGACCAACAACAACCACTACTACAACGAGAATGCCAGCTATTAAGTTTGGAAAAACATCTGAAAACGAGATATTGGCAATAATCGGTAGCATGAAAAATAATAAAGCCCCTGGTTTCGATAATATCACTACGAATGTCATAAAAAATAGCAAAACAAAATTAGCTCTTTTGATATGTAGATTAGTTAATCAAATCCTAGATGAAGGTATATATCCAGACGACCTTAAGATGGCTTTAGTGATACCGTTACATAAAAAAGGAAGACCATGCGAATTGGAAAACTATAGACCAATTTCCTTATTAACAACATTGAATAAAATTGTGGAAAAAGCGATACATTGCAGTATGTTTATGCCATATATGTATATATCCATTTGTTACACTCTTTGAAAATAGGACAAACATTACAACAACAATGTGCATCCTTTTATCGATAGCTTATTCTCTTAAGTTAAGTTCTTTATAATCACGCATATCGCACTAAATTATAATTTACAAGGCCGCTAAAAACCTCCATAAAACCAACTAGATTCATTTCACCAACAATAAATAAAAACACTTGAAGGCTACACGCGTGCACTAATTACCGCTGATTTTTTACTTAGGTTATGTTTTATGTTCGTGTTGTCCGCTTTTTAGTAATGTGTAATTGCCTTTAGAATACTGTCAATTGAGTAGCTTCTCGGAATTCCTGGACAGTGGCCACTTTTACCGCAGTGGGTGCCCCACAGTAATCTTTTTGTAATTTGTGTTCATCGGTATTATGAGTTTATATCTTGTCGTATTTTTAGTTTTTCTTTTTTTGCACATATAAATATTACATAATCACAGTCAATTTTACCAAAGAAAGTTTTTTCCGTTTTGTTGTCAAAAGTGCTGTTTTGTTTCTGTAAAAATGCAATCAAACCCGAAAAACTTCCATGACGCTAAACTATAATTCTTTTGAAAGCACTACATTAAGCATTGCCAAATGTTTACTTAATTTGATAAAATACATAGAAAAGGAAAAGTCACGCAATCACTACTTTGGCCGTGACATTAAACATATACACACATTGGGACATCTTTGACATGCTCACGCCCTAAAAATATTTCAATAAACAACAGCCCAGGCAATCAGTCATATACATTGTTTCTCTTATTTCTTTGTGCAAATGAAGAACAGTTAGTACCAAATAACAATAAAAACTACGATATCAAAAATTAAGGGGAATTAACACAAAAACGTAATCATAAAAGAATTCCTAGTGTAATGTAAATGACTAACTTTGATTTCAGAGTAATTTGAAATAATTCAGTATCTACAGTCCTACATTTGTTTTTAGGAGTGTGATCATAGAAAACGTAATTTCTTTAGGTTCTGTTGGTTGTGGATAGATTTATTGTTTTGAAAATACCTGACGTAGATAATGATCTAACGAAGACTCGTTCTTGAGTAATTACCAAATATTTACATTTATAGGTATCATATCATGAGATTGAACAATATAATACCTAATAAAATAAAAGGACGGTCACATTATAACAAATTTTGTTTGGTATACTAGTGATTTTGTACAATAATGAAACCTAAGCAAAGTTAAACATGCAAGAGAGGTTTAATGTTAGTTTGTCACTGGAGTTTGGCTTGTATCCTCTAGAGGCGCACATCTAAACCCTTGATTCTTTCGTAGACAATCACGGATAAAAATTATTTTAACACAAGATTTCCTAATAATTTAATAAATAAAAAGAGGATCTAATAAAATATATGGTCATGTTTTATTTCAGGAGACTAAAACAGTGTGTAGTGGAGTTTTATTATGTATAAAAATTAGTTCTTTCCTGCAGTTTTTCGACGTCACTTCCGACTTTATTTTACATGACCACCAGCACTAATTGCTAATAATATATTATACCAAGCGATTTCTGCGATTTTGCTTAAACCCTTACCGCAAATTGTATAATCATTTGAATTCCGATTAGAACAGTCCAACAGAGCAAGTACTACTGCTTTTCGGGATTCCTAAAGTGAATCGAAGAAATACTTTTAAAAGTATGAGTAACAAGAACAGCACTAAAACGAAGTACATAAAGCTTTCACTGGGACACGACATGCCTTTTAGTACTGTTCAGCGTGACCAGACGTGACGTTTTGATTATCCTACATACATTGGAAGTGGCACAGTAAGATTGCGTGAGAACGGCGTATGATAATAATGATGGTATAATTATTCATAATAATAATGAAGAGTATGCATATCCGTGTCTGTAAAAGTTTAGATATTAACTAAATTTTCTACTTTACAACGCAAAATTAAAATTGCAGTAGCTACGTTCAGCACAAAATCTAGTTATAGCAACGAGTTACATACATAAGAATTATAAAAAAGAAAATATCTATTCCATATTTTATCTGCGGCAGTGTATATTTAGTGCTGAGCATTTTGAATTCAAAAGAAATATAATTAGAATAAATGAACGAGCACATATTTAGAACTTTGCCTTATCGGGTTCACGTTGATGAGCTTTGTAAATCTATTGTCAAACTATCAAACCAAACCGAATGTGTCATGTCAAACAAAATTCTCGTTTGAGGAACTACTGTCGCTAACACAGAAAAAAACTAGGTTAGCTTTGCTTTGGCTGTGTAAAACAAAGGGAAATCAACATCTAACGTCAATTAAGGTACGGCAAGAATAATTGCTTGTAGAGAAAATGGTTAGTATGACAATAAGTCGAATTGGTAATTACTTCGGCATTAACAAAAACACCGTTATTTCCATAATGCAACGATTGGAAGAACAAAGGAATATCAGGAAAGTACGTTCTAGAAGTCGAAGGATAGCAAATGTAGTCGATGATAATGTCTTAGCTGATTATTTGCGGCAAAATTCTTTTGCTTTGAGGAGTAGTGCCGCAAACGAAACAAATTTTGCTGCATGCATTATGACGACTAGTCGCAGAATTCGCGAAACGGAATTACGGTTCACGGAGCGAAGTATCTGTTAGGAAAATTCATTTGACGGGTCTTGTGGTACAAACCTATTGAATATTTCTTAATTGTATTCATAATGAGCCACAGTATTGGGATAACTTCGTATTCGCCGGCGAAAAAGTATTCCAATCTACCCACAACGGGCTTGTTACGACTTATCGTCGTAAAATATCTGTGTACATATCTGTGCAGAAGATTTGGACGCTACAATGTGTGAGGATAGACTAGTTTTAGGGGTAGGGGTGGCTGCTGCAAAATTGTTAAACGATTCAGTGTTGACAACTATTTAAATACCTTAGAGGACATTATGCTACCTACTGTACGAGAATCATTCTCCGATAACAATTTTGTGTTCCTGCGGGGCAACTGTCTTATACGTAAGATACAGAATGTAACCGCGTAGTTTCGAAATCAAAATATTGCACTAAAGACATGGTCTGCACATAGACCATGATCTCGCGGATGTGCTGTCAAAAGTTACCCTTTTTGTCAATGATAATGCCCAGATGTTTAATGGCGCTTCTGGGGGTATTTGTATCGGCGTCCAGCTTGAAGCTGACATGATCCCTACTTCTTGCACCCTTGACAATTGCTGGCTCAGTTTTTTCTAGAAACCAGGATCAGTTTTTGCTCTTTCATCCACTCGCTTATCTGCTCACGGCATCTATTACCACTCTTAATGAGAATATCTTCCTTGCTTCCTCCAATTATGAGCGTGAGATCATCGGCAAAAGCAATGGTACATCGGCCATTAACTCTAAGCTCAACACCTCATCGTACATGACATTCCAAAGCGTCGGCGTCGGGCCATGCATGCCTCTATCGGCTTCTCTTTTTCGGTACCTCAAGTAATTCCATATGAATTTAACGAGATAACCACAAATAGTTCTTTACATAGCTGTTAAATTATGGGTCTGTAACTGGTCGAACTGAAAGTACTGTGGGCATAGATCGTTATGAGAGCACACCATTCCAGTACGGCCTCTACGACTGCTTTCAGGGCCTGAATAATCCGAAACCCATACTGATGTCGTGATGGATCTTGCCTTCTCCCAGTTCTTTGGCCAGTTTATTGCTTATTAGAATTTCCAAGAGCTTATTCATAAAATTCAACATGCAGAGAGGCCGAAAAGAGCTAGGGAGATCGAATCTTTCCACTTTTAACATTTAAAGCATCTCTTGTATTTTCCAGTTGTTTAGGAATATTTGGGCTTCTAGCAGTTCATTGATGGCAGCCAATAACAAGCCTTACCGATTCTTTACCATTAGTTTAATTGCTTCAGACAGTATCCTATCAATTCCAGACGCTCTGCCACTCTACTATCGTGTAGGTGGGAAGATATCCCTGAAGACCTGGATTTTTCTTTCCCTAGCTATGTGCCAGTTGGTTCAGTTTCTCGCCGACAAGTTTACACACATCACTCCATATATTGTTGTCTAGTTCTGCACATAGGTCCTCTCAGTACTTCTTTCTAGCTGCTTTTATTTGGTTAGTCAATTTCTTTTTATGCGCTCTATATTCCGTCAATATTTTCTCATCGATGTTTGTCACCTTGGCTGTCCTAGTTATATTCCTTCTGTAGTTATTGTACGACTTCCTCATCTCAGCGATGTCAATGTTCCTTCAGAGACACCCTTTACCAACTGGTGCTATTTCTGGAGGCCAGTTTTATAATCATGGTATAGTATTTGCCTGTGATTCCAACGTCAATTTTCCCTATTATTTTGATGCAAATTCTATAAACATTTCCCCGTGCACTAATTAACGTTTCTTCGCCAGTTTCTTTCTAACTCTTACTTCATGGCTTCATTGTTCTTATAAATATGCTTGAATTCAAAATACGCACCACTAACGCTTAGATTAGATCTAATTAGGGTAACCTTGCACCGCGAGCTATTGATCTATTGTGTCCCCTTACATCAGCTACAAGCTGCTAGGGTTTGCCCGCACTTATAGCTCCCCATCAAGTCTGAGAGCTTTAATAAATTGCAATAGCTGTGATGGTTTCAGAGATGGTATTTCTCCCTAGTCTATGACATCTTTGCCAAGACGGTTGGCACAAGTTTGTGTGATAGCAGTGCAGTTGTATATTAAGTGTTCCGGACTTTCATCTTCCGCCCCGCAAAATCTGCACTCGCTATTCTGTTTCAGACCTATTCTTGTTATGTGTTCCCCAAGGTGACAAAGCCCTGTAAGAAAACCTGTAGGGATACGTAGTCTGTTTCTGTTTAGTTCTAGCATGGTCTTTGCTCTTTTCTTATTATAATTTTCAAGAAATAATAACAATAACAATAATCTTTATTGTCCAACAGAAATAATATCCACTTATAGGACAAATATATGCATAATCTAGTACAGTGCTTAAGCATAACAGAAAGGAAAATAAATACTAAGCAAAAACTAGAAATATCGCAAATAAGTGATACCAAAGTTAGAATTTTTAAGTGGAAAATAAAGAGGGCTAGGAAATGGAAAACAGAAAATAAGAAAACAATGGCGGATCGAAGAAGAATTTAGGTAGAAGACGTATGGTGGAAAGGGTCGGAGTAAAGTTTATTGACCTTCCTGCACATGTGAGAAATCGGAGCTTTGGATAAAACATTAGTTCTCGCTGTTGGTATGGAAAATGTGTCCGTGGAGCGTGTGCCGTATGAAGGAACTGTTATTGTTATAGCAGAGAGTAATTCTGGAGCATCTATTTTATTATTAAGTAGATTTATTAAAAATCTTGCACTAACAATCTCGCTACGTTCCGATAAACTTTGAAAATTGTGTTCGGAGAGCAACGCATCGTAATCCGATCCTCGTGGTGGGTAGTATCTACGCATTTTGAAGCCTAGATATTTCAAAAATCTTTTCTGTACTCTCTCCAGTTGTAGCTGTTGATATATATACTGGATACAATATTATTGAAGCGTACTCCAGCTTAGGCCTCACAAGTGAGTAATATAGTGTTTTCAGAGTGTCAGCATTTCGAAAGGCGATCTAACTAAAAAACCATATGTTTGAGATGCTGATTTACAAAATAGCTGATATATGTCCAGAGAACAGAAGTCGATGGTCAAAAAAGACACCCAGCTCTTTAAAATGTATATGGCGAGAGATATGAGCATTATCCGCAGTGTAAGAATAAGTAATTTGGTTTCTGTTTGGTGTGCAAGAAACAACGGCACATTTGCCTACATTCAGCTAAATGTTATTTTCCATGCACCATTTACAAATAACAAGCAGGTCGCGTTGAAGAGATTCGCAGTCATCAATACATGTGATCTTAGAAAAGATTTCGAGTTCGTCCGCGTATGCTAAGACATTTGAGGGTGGACAGTAGGTCGTTAATACAGACGTTGAATAGCAGCGGCCCGAGCTTGGATCCTTGAGGGACTCCAGAAGAGGCAGTCAATACACTAGAGTGAAAGCCGTTGTAGGTGACATAACAGGAGTGATTATCAAGGAACGAAGAATATCTTGCAATGTTTCAGACCAGGGAAATTCTCCCAGAGGGAAGCTCTGGATTTCCCCTCCCTATTTTTGAGTTCTTTTTTTTTGGTGCTCATCCCTATGCAGCGGAAGGGCTCTGGTCCCACAAACAAAGTTGCGGCGACCCACCTTGCTAATAGATTAGGTTTCTTGTTGCATCACTAATGCTGACGCATTCCTTATTTGAAATTCATCCCTGATTTTGATACTAGAGTTATCTTTCTGCAGATCGATGTTCGTGTATAGAGGAATGAGAATAATCCTTATTAAGTACATAATACATAGGCAACTAAAAAGAGTTACGAAAATAAAAGTGTTAAATGAATTACATTATACATAGTTCAGATAACACTGGTTTTAGAATAAACAGAAAATCATTGTATAAAAATATTTATTTATTTTATTATTTCATTGTTATAAAACATTAATATATTGAGCGTCATTAGTACATTATACATTATCCTACATTTTGTACAATTTATTATTAACCTCGTATATAAAAAAGGACTACACCTTATTTTATTATATTACATACTCGGCGAACTTTGACATAACCATTTTAACGATATTATGACATTATATAATTATGGGCACGTCCTGGTCTTCTAACAAAAAGACTTACGCCATAAGAAAGATGGCTTTTAATTTAGTAATAAATATAAGAAGTATAATTAACTGACGATGAAATTTGTGTATTTTCTGCCTTAAGTTTTTTTTTGTTAGAAAATTACGACGCGTGCCGGTTTATAACCACTTTCCACCTGACACACTACTACCATTACTTTTATGCTGATTGGAAAAAAAATACTAATAATTTATGTATGTATATTACAATAATACAATGATAAATCGAAAATCACTGGACTGTCATAGTTATGAGTTCCTCGACTTTCTCCATACCTCTCTTCAATACGCTAACTACCACAATATAAACACACTTATTTAATATGAAACACATTAGCTCCGTGTTGAGAGTCAACCTGCTAATTTACGGTAGGTAAATTAATAGGTTTCAAGACACCACACAGGTTATAGTAAAATATCGATGACAATTCGAGCTATGTAGCATTAGATAGAGATTTGGTACAAAAAGGTGATGGTTAAATAAATAGATAAACATAAATATCAAAGTGACTTGTTGCTATTCCGTTTTAATCTGCTTTCGTTTGCTCTCCTTCTTCTCTGCCGCATATGTCTGGTAGTAGAAGTGGCCAAACAACCCTAGGAATATCGAAGAATGTAGTATCATCAAGTAGCCTATGAAGGTCGGGTAACCACAATCTACGAAGTGCAGTTGAGCAGAATGGATGAATACTATCAAAAATTGAAGCTGCAACAAAAAAGATAGGATAAGATAATTAAACAAAGCATGTTTTCAATGTTTATATTAGCTTCGCAAGAGAGAGCCAAAACAAAATTTAGTTTACAATAGAAAAGAGTAAAGGTGACAACCTTACTGTTGCTTGTTAAGGATGCTGTAGACCAACATTTGTAAATATTGCCTAATGCGTGTTAGTTTTTTTTTTTTTTTAGTATGCTTCTCAGGCAATCCCGCAGAGCCAAATCTCCCTCCTAATCATCATTACGACCCCGGAGAAAACCGGTTATCGTAATTGACCAGAGTGAGATTTGAACCCCACACCTGATGTGCAAACCACTAGACTATCAGCCCGGCAAAATAAATAAATATTTACCTTTTCTTAAAAAGGTTAGAATAAACATTCTGTGGAGTATGTGCGCACACAACTTGCCAGAAAAGAACAAAAAAAAATAGCTTTTAATTGTTTCTGTATAAGGGTATTAATATAATCGCTTGCTTTATACTTGAAGAGAGAAAGGATTTCCTAAACCAGACATTAATTCTCCAAAGTGATATTACTCGCACCCAAGAAGTACGTGTATCTATTGAAATACGTGATGAAATACTGTTTTGAGTATTTCTTTAAATTAAACATATGTACAATTAGATCAAGAACACATAAAACTCATACACGTACAGAAACATTTATTCTCTTTTAAAAACCGTTTTTTAATACCTATTTGCTTTTCTTGATTTACTATTCTGTTCCGGAAAAGGATCAATTTATTCTTTACACTCAATTCTTCTACTTTCAAAAAAAAAAAAATAATAAACGGTGCATCGAAGGTTACCGATTGTGTAGTAATCTGTTTCACAACTCTTTTTAGGTGTCCTGATATGATGGTAGCACAATATAATCACTCCACTAAATAGCAGTTATCCCTATGTCCTTGGCGAGGATGTTGCAGAACATAGACGTTACATATTTTGGATATCATAGTCTTAAAGTGTATCCAAACATCAACTTCTTGGTATGAAATAATTTAAAGCTATTGTATTTGCCAGTATATCAAAATTGAAATTAAAATTAGAATTCTTTGTCGGCTAATTTGACCTATAAGATATCAGATAAGCCAACAAAAACACCAACGGTTACTGCGGATCGGAAATGAAACCGCGCGGCGTAGTGGATCAAGTTAGGGCAAAAAAATTACCGATACCATAGATATCTGTAACGCATTTAATCGGCATTTTTCTGCAGTTCCACAATCCGTTAGTATCAACAAGCACATTCAATCGCGCCAACTGAATCATCCATCTTCCTGGAACCAGTGTCCGAGCCGGAGGTTACAAGCGCTGCACTGAGAATGGCAGACATAAAATCTACAGGATTTGATAACTTACCAATACATGTACTCAAAAATAGCATTTACATTATAGCGTCGCCACTAGTCTATATTATCAATGAATCCTTTATCGTTGGTACTTTCCCAAATTGCTTGAAAGTAAATAAAATTTTTCCAATTCATAAGAAAGGTAGTACTGATGATATCAACAACTACAACCCATCGCTCTGCAGTCAGCTCTGTCTAAAATCTTTGAAAGATTAATGTATGTCCGGATTGTACAATTTCTAAATAAGCATAACGTCATCAACCCACGCCAACATGGTTTTCGATCTGGGCATTCCACCGTGACAGCTTTAGTAGATATATTAAATGAAATTTACTCCAGGATGGATAAGGAAGATACCGTTCTGGGAACACTTTTGGACCTTTCCAAGGCTTTTGATACGGTGGATCACACTATACTTTGTACTAAGCTTGAGGTTATCGACTTGAGAGGTACCTGTAGGAATTGGCTTCTTTCATATTCAACCAAAAGGGTGCAATTGGTGCAAATTGATCACAGTTGTTCTAATGAACTAATTATTAATCAAGGGATAACACAGGGTTCGATAGTAGGCACACTTGTATATATTATTTACACTAACGATACCTCAAGCGCAATTGGAAATAGCACCTGCATAGTTTATGCTGATGATGTGACTCTTATCACCAGTCACTTAGATAGACATGAAGCGCATACTAATTGCTCATTTGAAGTGAACGCAATAAATGATTGGTTATCAGCTAATGGTTTAATGGTTAATCATACCAAGTGTAAACTACTGCATTTCTCTCCAGCTCCATCCAATGACGATAAGAGTTTACTAATTAGGATAAGCGGCAAATCTATTGAACAACATCAAGCAACGAGTTATTGGGACTGCATATAGACCATGTGTTTAATTGGAACATTCATATTACTTCTATAGCATCACAAATCGCCTCAAGTTGTTTTGCAAAGAAGAGATTGCGGACGTTAGCCAGCATTCGAATATGCCGGGTTTTTTTATTTTGGTACACTGAGAGAACAAAATGTGTTAAGTTAACAAAAAAATTGTCTATCCAACAAAAACATTTGGTTAAATATAGTCAAACAAAATTTTTTGTCAAGGTAACAAAATGTGATTGTTACTATAATTGTGTAGATTAGACAATATTTTTAGCATTGTCTTAACAATCAAGGTAATTTTGATCTGAATCTTTGAAATTGTTCGGGCAACAAGTGCCTTGGGTTAAACAAACAGTTATTTTATGTTAAGTTTACCAAAAGAATTGATTAACATTAAAATTAGAAGTTGTTAGGTTAACTATTTACTTTTGTTTGTAGTAAATATGTACAGTTGTTAAATCAACGAAATAGGAATGTTGTTCCTATAAAAACAAATACTCTCTTCAACCAAAAAAATGTATTCATTTAAATATGATTTTTTGGTTAAATTAATGATAGTCGTTTGGTATGGAATAATCCTCCGTATATTGCGTTATACTGTACCTATACATTTAGCTACACTTATACAGATGCATATTGTGGTTGTTCAAGCGAAAATTATTAAGTTCAAATTGATAATTTCCTAATACCTTAGCTTAAAAATTCAAATGATCAGCCGAATCATTTTTATGTCGGTGATATTAGCTATTAATTTTAACTCTATCATCGAAAATGTAATTCAGCAGATTACTTGAATTTTTAATCTCAAGTATTACAAAACCATAAATTTGAACTTAATGAACTTCGACTTGTACAACGATCTACCGATACAATTGCAATATATACATATACACTAAATATAAATGGAGAAGGATACACTCTAACTGCCTTAAAGGTAATGCTGCATAACATAATTATTATCGCGAACAACCCCGAAACACAGAACATCTAATTCTTATTGCGCAGCTACACTTGCATATATAGCCATAGGTAAAAACATTATGATTTTCCGCAACTATTTTATTAGATAAAACATGAATTAAGTTTGGATTAAATGATAAGAACAAATTATAAATTACAAGATTTTAATTCAAAAAATATTTCCATTAAAAGATGCCCGACAACAGAAGTACATATATTCGTGGATATTTCATTTTAACCTCCATTAGGATCAAGTTTTATAGGTTGTTTAGTGTTTTAGGCGCAGGAATGATTATTATATAGATTTTTTTTTTGAACTGTTACATTAATAATTTCTTTTACCTCTTCAAACTGCCAATTTAAAAGAAACGGATGCATAAAGGCATATGTATGTTTGTAACCTAAGGATACTACCGTAGAAATAAGAGATAAGTACATAGTGTTGTCTTGGATACTTTTCTGTCATGTTAATGTACATTTTGTTTCGTTTAACAATACATAACAGATCATGCTATGCATTTACATTAACAAAGTGAATTTGTTAAAGTAAATATTTATGTTTGTCAATATATGCTAGTGTAAAGTTTTCCTTCAACAATTATGACTTGGTCAATATAACCAAATATTTTTAATTCAATGAAACGAAATATTTTGTTGCTCTTCGTGTTAACAAATGGTATGTTGTTGGGCTAACAAAATATTATCAATCATTTTTTGCAGTTGTTGTAACCTTTTATTTTGCTCGATTTGATTAAAAAAGTTGTTGATATAACAATATTTTTTCAACAAAATGGTTTTTGTTAATTTAATGCATTTTGTTCTCTCAGTGTAGCTTCCTTAGTAAAGCGACCTACGGCATCATTTGCTGGGGTGGTACTACACATGCCAAAAGAATTTTTATACTGCAAAAACGTATTGACAAACGTATGAAAGAACATAGCATCCATAATAAAACCCACAATGAATATCAAACCAGATTTAACACCGACTTTCAAATACCCAAGCACCGATTATCTCTATATCAAAACAAATCCGGTATACAAAGGCATAATCTTTTACAATCACTTACCGAAGTTCCTTAAAGATATCACAAATCAACATTTATTTGCATCTAGACTAAAAGCTCTACTTATCAGAAAAGCATATTACTCAGTCAGAGAATTTCTAGAGGATAGAATTATCGATTAGCGGTACGTTAGCCCGCGTAATTTGTATCGTACTTTGTTTTTTTTTTTTTCTTTTCTGTATTCTACAAGTTTTTGTACGGCTTTTTTTTATATAAAATTCTTACTTTATTTTCATATTGTTTTACCTTTGCTGTATATCTCCTTCTGACTTATCTTATATCTTTGTATCAACAAGATCAATAAAATTATTATTATTATTATTAAAAATAATGGAATTTGCGATTACAGTAACTACAATACGAAAGAAAAAAAAAAAAAAAGAAAAAAAGTTAACGATACCCTATTTTATAAATGATAAGATTGTGCGATATGTAACTATGTTACGTGAAACATAACCTACAAAATTATGACATTGTTGACATATTTGTAACTCAGGTAAATCAATTTTAATGGAAGCGTATTATTGGGTGTCTAGAGCACATTTTAAACAAAAATTTAGGGTAATTTACACGATATCAGTGGAAAATAAGCATTATCTTGGCGATTCTACGTGAAAAATGTGCATTTTCTGGTGAATTTAAAAGAAAGTAACATTCGATTTTTAGCGAAATTTTGATGATTTGTGACAAACATGAAATTCTTGTGTTTAAACGGACAGAGAATCATCTCAAAATTGGATGTGTAACCATAAAATTCGAGTATGTTCTATTTTTATGAACGTAAAATTTTTATGGTTATAATTATGATAATATTTATAGCCATAATTATAAAAAAATGTTGTATTTCTTTCTTGGTAATATCGGAATAAGATGTGTGTAGAATTATTGTTTATTCATGACGTTTCGGACATATATATATATGCCCTTTATCAAATAGGATTTACAAACCAACATTTAATTAACTATAACAAAAATCCAAAAGAAAAAGTGAAAAAATACCTTACCACAAAAATTTTTGTGGTAAGGGATTTTTTCATTTTTTCTTTTGGATTTTTGTTATAGTTTTCAAGCCACAGTCTCCACCCATCACAGGATTTAATTAACCGAAACAAAAATTATACATATTACAAAACAATTTATAATTCGATTTCTTGATACTGAAGTGAGATTGGAGCTATTATTGCTGCTTACCATAACATTTATTTTTGAATAAAAATTTATTTAATATATAATAAAAAATTAAATTACATTTTGTTTTGAAATCGAATTGAGTGATTATAATTTTTCTTTGAAAATGTGTGCCATTTTGTAAAGAATTGTGTATCTAAATGCAGATATTGAAACCTATTTACGATGTTTTTTTATTTATGTTTTTATTTTAAAAGAAATTTATTTAAGAAAAATTTGAAAATGTTTAAAAGTGTTTAAAATTAAAACAAAAGTTACGTTAATTTTGAAATTGTGTTAGTATTATGTTATTCAGTAGTAGATTTTAGATAGATTAGCAATCTCCTGACGATCATTAACCGAATTAGCGTGTTTTTTTTTATTTGATTGAGTTCTAAAGTACCTCTTGCTTTGTAATTTGTTTCACGTAATATTACTTTTGTGTGTTTAAAATTGAATTTGTGGTTTTCGTGTATTGCATGTTTCTTTTACAGCAGTAATATTTGTGGCCTTTTAAGCGATCAGCTAGATGTTGTTTGGACTAGCCTATATAAACGCCATTGCATTTTTTGCATAGGATTTATAAACTGCATGATTTTGTTTTTGTAATGGCTTGGGATCTTTTAAATTTGTGCTAAGATATTTCAAATTGTTTTGATTACGATAGAATACATGATATTATACGGCTTCAAAACTTTACGATTTTTTTCTGAAACGTTGTGTACCTATGGTAAAGCTATGAATTTGTTCTGAGGGGAAATATGTGTTGAGGGTTTAAAAGAGCTATTGTAAAATTTATTTAATCGCTTTTTAAAAATTGTATTTTTTATGTGTGCCAGTATTTCTGGTCTATATTTTGGGCTTGTTAATTGAAGGACTCTATCAGCTAGGGAGATCACACTCCGTTTGATTCAAATGGGTTGTATAGAAAAAGAACAATTAAATATCTATTGGAAGCTGTTGGTTTTTTGGTATAATTTTGTTAGGATTTGGTTTTTCTTTATTTGGGAATTGTTTTCTTTTTCAATAGGGAATTTAAGTTGTTGTGGTACTAGTTGAAATCTCTCGAATTTGTCTATCACTACTCAGAAGCAAATGAAACTTATTGTATCGGTTTGACTTACTGACTGGTATAATTTCTGCCTTATAAAAATATTTACTGTAAAATTCACAAAAAAAATTATTTCTATCAAAAATTTGCCAAAAATTATTTTTGGGAAATAAATTTGCAGACAATTTCGTTTTAAACCCAACGTTTTGGAGAAAAAATCGTTAAATAGGGAAGTTCGATATTTAGAAGTTACCACTATGAAAGTTTCGCGGTATATACACACCTACCAATATGTTTTTGAAAATTGATGATACAGACTTTTCCTATTTGTATCTTACTTAAGTGATCATACTGTGAATTTAAATATATATTTAAGTATATTAAAAATTTTAGCATAGTGTACAGCATTACATCAGTCGTCACTTCTATAATGTATGCAGAGAAAAGTTGCTATTCTTGCCGGCTATATCACCTTAAAAAAGTCATGTTGTTTAAATTATGCTTATTTAAATAACAAAATTTCATACTGCAATCCGCTAAATATTTAGATTCGTAGAAACACGCATACTTTCTCCATAATCTTAACCGTTCAACGCCCACATTTCACGAATTAATTCTAGTATGTGTGGCGCCATCTGAGGACTGTAGGTATCTAAGAGACAACAGGTGTTTCAAATTGATGCAAATATGAACCTGCCCCTGGCAGTGTCATATATGTATAGCAGATAAATATCAAATACCACAATAATGGTCAAATAAAGATATGTTTTATTGCAATAAATACTTGCAAATGCCTACGATTTATTTTACTCGTTGTGAATAATTCCTGTTACTACGTCTACCACCTAGCGGTGATCAAAAGAACTGGGTGCTGTCAGTACATGTTTGTATTGTGCCGGTTTTAATCGTTTATTTTTGGTTAATTTTAGAAATCAGGTTTTATATATTCTACAATGTAAGTTAAATACATATTTTCGAACGTAATTGGAACTATTTTATTTCTTTAGCTTGTTGACTTTATTGTCTTGTTTTTATTTATGTTTTAGCTTGGACGTGAACCGTTCATAATGAAATGGAATGAAATGGATTCTATTTATGAGTTAATGCTATTCTTAGAGAACCTGTTTCTTTTTCTATAGTTAAAATAGATATTTTTAAGTGAGTAATGCGCAGTTACTTTTAGTTTTCGTTTTTAATTTAGCTGTGTTTTTTTTAGATCATTATGGTTGCATTAGAAGTATCTTCTTTTAATCAGCATTCTATTTTGTAAGCATGATTGGAACGTTAAAAGCTGTATATTAATTATTGTAGATATTTAGAATCAAGTGAATAAATAATAATGATATAAATCAAGTAAGGTATTTTACCTGCTTTGTCTCTGTGGCGCCATCTCCATTCGGTAGGATAAAATTCTAAATGTTACGGAATCAATTTTTACCGGTTGAGTCATATAGGACGCATTAGTTTGTTTGTACCCTTTGGGCAAAGCGCTATGCATGTGTATGCACACCGTCGAATTATAGAGGGGAGTAATGCGTTTTCGAGTTACGATTGATTAACAAATACCTTTTTTGACGCCTAATTTGCCTGCTAAAGTACCTGGTATGAAATTGAATGTAACAGCCAAGAGATTGGTTTATCCCAAAAAATTTATCAACACCGAATAGTAAAAAGAAGTATGTTCCTGCTTCAATAAGTAGATGAAGGTTTTCATATGTGTATGATTTCATTCGTACATAATTCTCTCGATGAGGTTACATTTTTTATCAGTTCTAGGTTTTATATTTCAGTGCTATACCCATTATCATGTATGTGTGACACGCTCTTTTTAATGAATGGTAATTGATAGTACTAATTTTGTGATAGGAAACCATAATAAATTCCAAATAAACACATGTAGAAAAAAAACCAACACCAGTAGACTCATAATGCCCATTTCAAGACACAGAGGACAATGTAAAATACCAATCAATTTCTTAATTAATAATTTAATAAAATTACCACCAGCCTAATATGATCTTAAGAAAGAATTGCCATTCTTCAAAAAGGTTTGCGGTTCATAATGTCACTCCTTTTTATAAGTTATAGTCCGGCATTTAAAGAAAATTTAATGTAAACACTCTATCGATAGCGTCAGGACCTTAGCTTGTGTAAGAACCTGCGATAAAGGGGTTGACAAATTATCTTTGCATAAAATTTCTATACGTTTGTGCAATATTTGTCAAAGAGCAGAATATGGACCTTTCACCTCGGGAAACACATTGAGGAAACTTTCAGATATTTCAAAAGATAAACTGGAACCGAAGATCGAACATTGCAAAACTGGGGATGAGCTGATTGCAATAAGGTTTACACTGGGCAGACGATGCGTGCAATCATCATTAATAGTTTACTTTTATGGCTGAGTTTTGTACAATGTATATTCGGTTACAAACTAATATTTTTGGAATTTTTGCGATTGATAAGTACCACTCCTGTTCTGCCTACAATCCTACAAACATAACCTATATAGCGAATTAAATTTAAGTAAAGAAGTGCGGTTTTATGCAGGTGGGCACGTGTACTCGCAAATACTTACTTAATGAAAGGATTAAAAATCTTTTGAGATTATATATAACGGAGAAATACTAACAATAAAACAAACTTTCCACTTTTTGAGCGGAATATTTAATTTTAAACTTTTGGGCTTGTTTTCTAGCAATTCGACTAATAAAAATTTTGTTTTGAAATGTAGTATCTAAAATGTGTTATTTACTTTCTGAGTTAATTATTTAATATCCCAATTAGACTTACTGTTGACCAACGCAAAATATTCTGAATTATCTAATAATCCAGGGGTTATTTTCTCTTTGCTATTTCATCTTTTTGTCAATGGTAATGGATATATTAAAGTTTTCATTTCAAATAAATGAATAGTTTTGTCACTTGAAGGCTGTTATCTTTTTAAAACAATTTGCATCCATCAGTGAACCAGACTACAAATACCTATATCCCGAAAAATAGGCTATATATATATATATATATATATATACATCCTTCAGTTATTGTGACGTCCTTTCACCCAACCGCGTTTATTGCGTCCACCTTATAACGTAATATATATTGAAGTTTAATAATGGAATTGTAATAAGGTTTGTCAATACGTAGTGCTATAGACTTCAATATTTTCCTTTCGTGCTCATAGTTAATTCGCCATTATAAAATCAATCTGGCGTCCTTTCAGGATTACGCTGATGCGACGTCCATGATATACATGGGTATGTTTTACCGTTTTATGGCAACCACGCAATATACTTGCTTTTACGATCCCGTTACAAGGAACTCCGCTATGTTGCCATATGCCGGGTGGTTCTGGGAGGTGGCTCGCCCTTATAATCTCTGAAGTATTTAAGATAGAGAAACGAAATTTGGGAATTAAGTACATTTTTTGACATAGGCAATAAATTTTTGACTTTGATTTTCGATATTTTGATTCGGGATAACATTTTGGGAACGACTGTACCAAATTTGATATTTCTTGACATAAAAAGAATTCTTTTTTTAATTTTATTTTCTTTTCATCGAGAGTGCTTTGGAGTTCTTAAAATACTCAGGTGTTACTGCATAAACATGATAAGATCAAAGTTTTTCATTTTTACTGTATACACACTTTTTTACGCGCATTTCTACGTCCAAATTTAGTTTTTATGATTTAATTTAATTTTTTCAAATGGGAACAGGGTGGCTCATTAGATCATCACGAAACAGCATTGTACCTTCATTTTGATACCTTACATTAATATGCCGATCAAATGTTTATTAAGTATTTTTTGTGAAAACGCAAAATAATGCAATACACAATGATATCATATGTAGGTATGATTTACGAATGCAGGCATATTTAATAGGAAAAACAGAAGGTACTGCCCAAGAAAATTTACATTTAATGGAAGTAGGTAATTTTCAAGAATGTTTTGGATTTAATTGCTGGTCGTCAAGTATAATTGGCGAAAGAATTGTAGGTCCAATAATTTTTGACGGCTCTCTTACCGGAGAGAGATACTTAAATTACGAAATTGACAACTTTTGGATGAAATGCCATTACTTGAACGTGCTGGCCTATATTTCCAACAGGATGGTGCGCCAGCTCACAACTCTCTAATAGAGATGCAGTATTTAGACGATAGGTTTTTTGAAAAATGTATAGGGACAAATGGACCTGTTAGATGGCCTGTTAGGTAAACAAATCGGAATACCACTTATTTTCTTTAAGCCCAATTAAAATATATCACAGGTCACCGGATCTAACTCCCTTAGACTTTTTTGCCTGGGGCACCATCAAGCACGAAGTATACGCAACCCCGTCAGCTAATCGCCAAGATTTAGAAAACAAAGTGAGAATGGCCATTAACAGAATGATTCGAGACCAGCTTAGAAAAGTGAGTAGAAAGTACAACTTTGTGAAAATCAAGGTGGCGGCTATTTTGAACAAATTTAATAGCCTTAGCATTAAAGTCTTTTTTGCTAATATGTGTTTATTTCTCGGTATAGTAATTTCTTTTTTGTTTTGATTCAACGTTTTGTAATAAAGAAATATGGATATTATTATGTATTATTACTAGTATTGCAATTTTTTAGATTCGTAAGACAGCTTATACCTACTAATCAGTACTTATAAAGTGTTTGCTACCTGTCATCTGTCGCTATTTGTATAGTATCAAAATGAAGGTACTCCAATGTCCTTTCGTGATGATCTAGTGAGCCACCCTGTGCCCATTTCAAAAAATTAAATTAAAACATAAAAACTAAATTTTGGACGTACACATGCGCGGAAAAAACTATGTATGTATACAGTAAAAACGAAAAACTTCATTCTTATCATGTTTATGCAGTAACACCTGAGCATTTTAAGAACTCCAAAGCACTCTCGATGAAAAAAAAAATTCCCTTTATGTCAAGAAATATCAAATTTGGTGCAGTTGTACTCAAAATGTTATTCCGAATCAAAATATCGAAAAATATACAGGTAGTCCCACTTAAAAATCGAAAATCGAAGTCATTTTCGGTAAAACCGAAAAATGTTTAGGTAATATTTCTTACATACAACGTTTTCTAATTTTATCATTAACATATGTAATGAAGAAAATAGAAAGAAATTGTGACTCTTGGAGAACCTCAGTCTTCTCACCTAATTATTTATAAAATATTTAATCCGCCCCTTCCCAGTGTCGTAAAATAAGTAATTCAGTCATTAAAACATCAATTTTCCTCTCCGTCTATACAAGAAATTAATAGTTTGGATTTGGATCTAACCCCTCCCCGTGTTGTGAAAGATTTATCATAAAAAAAATTAAATTCGTTCTAGATACATCGCAATATTAAAGGCCGTAGTCGGTTTAAGTATGGATTGCCGGTCCTAGGGGATTTCTAACTGAAAATTGGGATAAAAAACATAGTTTTCTGTGATGGAGCATCCTGTCATTATTACTTTAAATTTTAATGTGTTATTGGTCCTTTCTTTCCCGGGTTTGTTTTTACAAATTTGATGCTCCTCTTAATAAAATGTACACTTACTGAAGAAGACATAAATATGTCGAAACGTATGTACAATTATGTAACAACCAGAACTCAATAATTATGAAAACGCATATACATATCTCCACCAAAAAAAAATCGTTTTATTTATCAAGCCTACAAATACTGAAAGATTCCTCTCAACAACTGCAATTGGGACATAGGTATATTTGACCCCCTTACAAATGGTCCACAGCCAAATTTTCAGCTTTTAATATTGAACGGCCTTCGAGTAAAACAAATGAAAACCAACCGGAACATAAAAAAGAAAATATGCAGTTTCTTTAGTAGCTACCAAAAAAAAAAAGCAAAATAATTCAGTCTCCGTCGACCACTCTCTCCATTTTTTTAATTTTTGTTTTTTATTTGCGAAGTACACGTTTTGGTACCCACAATCACCAAAATTTATAATTTTTTTTCTAGACGATGCAAGTGGAACACCATAATGAAAAAAAAAACATTATAACAGACATTTTTGAATTCGAAAGATTCGCGCCTAAGTGAGGTGGGCGTGACCTAATCAAAGGTCTTCTTGCGCAGTGCATGATATTGTATTAGTCGTAAAACAAGATTCCATGAATTAATAACGTTTTTATGTACTTCAAAGTAAATAAATAGTTTTTCTGTTCTGTTTGTTTATATATATGTAGTGGGTAAAAGTAAGGTTAAAACATTCAATTTTTATTGGTTTTTTTCTTTGTGGAATATCTCTGTTGGGAAAACGCCAAAGGGGTTGTTATTTGTTAAATTTCTGATAATCCAGTTAATATAACCATTTAATTTCGTGAGTTAACAAATTTACTGTGTGATAAAGAATTTTAGAAGTAAATTTTATTAATTTATCTGCTAAGTATATGAAATATGTATGATATTGTTATGTTTAACTATATCCACAACGCAAACTTTATAAATTATAGGAGTGAACCTATAGAAACTAAAAGATGGAGTTGTGTAACTAAACTAAAAAACTAAAAAAAAATTCAGCTCGTGATCGTCGGAAACTGATATTTTTCGTTATGATGGAAAACTACCTTTTCCTATTTGAATAAATTGTATCTATACTTTGTAAGAATATCGATGGCATCATGTAAAAATGTGCTACGCGATTATTCTAAAAGTTTTACGGTCACGTATAAAACGCTTTTAATATCAATATTGTAATTCAAATACACTCAAATCTCAGAATAGGAAAAAAGTTACGACCTAAATGACTTTTAGAGGATTTCTACCGTATAAGCCCATAAATACTTCATAATTACTAGTAAAGAGCTTTAACATCGATTGTTTGGTTTTGTTCATCTACATTTGAGCCGTTAGTTGTTTCCCATTTTGGTAAAAAAATAAGCGGCTCTTCGAGACTGAGGCTTAATAATTTTCTTGTTCTTGTTTGCATCGCTAATTTAATCTTTAGCTTTGATTTTTTCAATAAAAACACTAGAATTATACTATACTGGCAGCACAATTAAACGTGTAACAAACCAGATCTAATTAGACTAAAATGGCGCGAAACTGATTATGTTCCACGTGTTTTATTTTAAATTTAACGAATCTACTAGGACAAAAACGACATCTGGGCACCTGTACTTGTAGCACAGCTTAATCCAATATTTATTTCTCTAGTTGCTGTTTATGTTTTAAGTATCCTAAAAAATTATTGTTGTTTTCAAAAGGTTAATGTAGTTAAAATATACACGCAACAACGTAAAGTCCGTTCTGTCAGTATTTATTTCTCTTTCATTGCTTTTGCCTTGAGCCTGTTGTGATTTTTGTAATAGACCACGAGAGGGTGTATAACGGCATTGTTATTATTATAATTTTACTAATTAAGCCCTCAATTCAAAAGAAATAGAATCCAAGTATCTTATTTACGTTATCCGGAGATTAAAATTTACATGTAAACTACTTAAAAAATGTCAAACCAATCAAATTAAGAACAGCAAGTAGTTAGTAGCGTGCGCAAACTTTGTGAGATTTGGCACTATGTGTTCTTTTGGATTTTTGTTATAGTTTCTTATTATAAAATAGGTCCTTTAATCAACGATTTTTCATAAAGTATTCCAATAAGACAATTTTCCATATTCCCGTTTAATTGAATTTGAATTAAGATGGTTTTACTTTTTTTTTTTATGTATGTAATTTATGAATCCAAAATTTTTATGATTATAATTCAAATTATGTTTACCAATTCCCGGTGTTTTGTTAAAACAATTTATTATTCTTTTAAATAAAATATTTTTTAAATTATTTTTCTCCAAGACCAGCACAATCACAAATTAAGCATTTTGCGAACTGTGAATTTTCCTTACGGATCGGCTAGTGTACAAGTAGCACAAGTCAGAAATGAATACAACTACCTAGTAACAGCACAACGGCGAATGATTGGCTGCGATTAAACATGCGAGGTTGCCACAGATACAGGACGTTGTTTACGCGAAACAGTGAAATATTTTTTTTAAGGTCGGACGTCGAATACTCGGAAGAATGGTACAATCCGTATATCAGACGTATAGTAGGTAAATTCCGCAGCGCCGCGGTATGGTGTTTGCCCGAACTAATTTATACGAATAACTTTGATCTGACCATCAAAAGGACGTCCAACTGATATTTGTTTTACGAGATGTAAGCGGTCAATGCTATCATATTAGCATGGAACAGTTTTGTGGCGTCCGTATACGGACGCGACATGCTGGTGGACGCCACATCCAATGCACTTGAGACAATATGTGGACGTCCCATTGTCGGTAGGTTAAATATATATATAGTTGTTGCAAAGTCCTATATATATATATATATCATATATAGTTGAAAATGATTGGAAATAAATATTTTCCGGTTTCCGTAACCGAATATTCCCGATATTGGGACGAAGAAAGGAAAATTACTGTTAGAACACTTTAACAGACTAAGGGTTCTTTATTTAGTTGATTTTCTTGCCTTAGTGACGTTTCGAGTTGATATCACTGTTAAAGTTTCAAAATGGAGATTCCACATTGTATTTGGCAAATGATAAGCGAAAAACTTGATCACACATTAAAACTTGACAAACACAAAACTACCTCACAAACACGGTAAAAATATTAATTAAAAAGGCTAGAGAGGCAAACTGCCTGGTCGAAAATTGCACATAAAGTGCGTTGGAAGCAACATGCTAAAAGCTAAAAGTTGACTATAACATCAACGAGTTTTGTTAAATTTCTTACTCTCTAGTACTGATTATTTGTCTTTTTCATTTCAGGCATGCTTTCATGTTTTTGTTTGCACCCTTTTTTAATTTCAATTGTTTCTGTTTATAGGCAATTATTATATCCTTTATTGTTAAGTTTCTGAATGTAATATGTTGTCATTAGACGAAGAAATAAAAACATGCGTGTGGAACCCGTAGGAGGGAGAGCAAAAAAGTTAAAGACAGGGTGTGACAGACATTGTTTTACGGTAAACGCTATAATATAGTGAAATGTAATTAAAAATATATATTTGAAGTTGAAGATGTTATTTCCATTCGGGAGTGTGAATACCAACGAAAAAACATTGCAGCAAACTATAAGCAGCTCAATTTTGACCACTTTATTTCTACTTCAATCTATATATGATATATGTATAAGAGCACCTAATCTTCGATATTTTACGACTTTTTGTTTTATAACGAGAAGTTTGTGTTGATAAAAATTTACGAAACAAAGTTGCATTCTCGGAGGGTGCATAATTTAATTAACCATTAAATTTCAAGCTTCTTTATTATTAGTGTCATAATTTAAACTACCGATAATATCCAAAATACAACCTGGTGTTTAAATACTTCCGATATCTTCTTTCAATCCATAATATAAAAGAATATTTTTCTTATTATAATCAAAAGAAGTTGTATTTGCCCCAAGGCAAGTGGGATAAGAAATTTATTAATTTTGATTTTTCTTTGTAAATTTTTGATAATCGACCCTTAAATGATGACTGTAATCATTTATAGATATATATATATACCATATAGTATAGTATTAGTATATACTACATATATATTTATGTGTAACACATAAATACTATTGGACACAGTGTTAAAAAAATGTAACTTTACCTAAAGAATTAGATACGTCAAAAGCATACTCATAAGAAAAGATCTTAATAATCTTTTAAGTTGCGAACATGCTGCTCTTCAGTATTTGGTGTTGATAGATTTATTTCGCCAATCTTCACTATTGCATTTACCTCTAGTTCTTGGTATTTTAGCAGATCAAGATAGTGTTAAAAAAACTCAAAATTTAAAAGCACATAAAACTAATTAACTAATTGCAGTTAAAGAAGCTGAAATTAACCCCTATACAGCATTTATGACTACAGTTTAGGTGTAGAAACTTTACGAGGTATCATGCGATTGAAAGTTCGCCGAAACAAACAGACCTATTACTAGCAATAAGAAAATTAGTTAAAATTGTGTACTTACCAGTTGTAGCGTGGTTAAATGTTTCTTCCACCAAATATATTTTTGGTACTTTGGACCCATAGCTGCTACCATGTAATAGAAGTACATAATAACGTGAACCATGTTGTTGATTAAATTGGAGAACGTCCCGTGACCACCTGTAAGGTACATTTAATTTACTTTTCTTTAATGTTCAGCTTTAAATCGCTAAAATTATTATTATTATTCTAGATGCATCTTAGAGATGATTTTTATCAAAAAAGAAAACATAGTGTTAACGATAAAGCTGATATAGAAAACCTCTCAAAGATTCATTCAAGATCATTCTTTAAACGTTTAAACCATTAATAATTTAATTTCCTTCTAAATTTTTAAAAATGTCCTTCTTTTCATCATGAATACACACAAATTTGCATTTACTTTTGATCAAGTTTTCAACTAATTGTCACTCTTGTTGATAATTTCATTGCTGATAATTCTTTATATTTTGTTATCATTGCGCTATATTTTCAATATAAAATTTGTAATTATAAAAATATATTTTCGTAGATACCACTGATGAAGACTACAATAGACTAAAAACTAAAAACGTTTGATTTTCTAAAACTAATTTACAAATTCCATTAGACTGTTCCGACTATATTTAATGTTTTACACGGCGTCCTGAATGGTTAACAGTTATTCAACTTTTATGGCATATACAGCTTGTCCCACCGAACACTGTGTCTGTGATTACAGCCCTATTTCTCATTTTAGAAAGAAACCTTTCCCACAACAATGTTATAGAATCCAATGCTGCATCACCTAAAAATATTGTTGACTATACAGAGTGTCCCAGAAGTAGGCAAACACATTGCGTTAGTTTAAATGGCCCTATATATATTATTTCATTTTTCAATTCTACGCAGAAAAATAATTTGAGTTTATAAGTACTTTAAACTATAACTACTATATATCTGGCTTTAATAACAACGCTGTTTTTTACTCTTTTGTCAAAAGTGGTAAGGCGGCGTGTGGTTTATATTTGCACTTATTTTAGACATTCATATTTTAAATACCATACATGCATACTTAGTTAGTTAGATTCAACATTGAAGTTAAAATCGATGTAATTGTATACATGTATCCACTATAGTCCTGAACATTTGCTTAATTTGAATATCAGGTACTTGATTTTTTTAAATAGCACTCTATATTTTTGCTTGTGCTAAATTAACCCTTACCCAAAGTCCTTTCAATCCATACTAAACATTCATAATTCCTCATAATTAATTAATGATTTTAAATAAATCCAATAAATTTTTATTTAATTTTCAAGTCGCCTTAGTATATAAGCGCTAAACAATGGAATAAATCTGTGAATTAGTAAATATACGTCGGCATCGGGTCATAATTTAAAAGTATTAACACGTTTTGTTTTTTTTTTTTAAATGAAAAATTCAATATCATTTAACTCTGGTTATACAAAATTACTTAAAAATATATATATATATATTCAAAAACCTTTAAAATAAAAAAAAACAAACATTAAAAAAAGTAAAGTATATCATTAAATTAATGATTAGAATTTAAAGGATATGTCTTCTTTCTGTCAGAAATTTTCTTTTGCAAATTTTGCGTTACTTTTGGCAGCAACTCTGGCGAAACGGATAAAAATGCCTCCCTTATTCTATATTTCATATCTTCTTTTGTAGTTGGCGCTCTACGTAGCCCAACAAGAAATCGCAGCTAATTAAATCTGGCCATTGCACACCACTCCACTATGTAACACTACTCCCAACCCACCTGTTTGGAAAAATTGTATTTTAACTACCTCTCTTGTTGCACGTGTAGGTGCTTCATCATGTTGGAACCACATATTACGCCGTAAATCTAGTGGCAAGTTCTCCAACATTTCCTAGAATTGCATTTGCAAAAAACAGTTGTATCGCTCTCCGTTTAAATTATTCTCGAAGAACAAGGTTCACAATGTGATATCCAACAATTCCTCCTCATACGTTTATTTTCCATCTACCTTATACTGCATGTGTTGCTACAGATCTACGTTTGTCTTGTGCATAAACGTGAGCGTTCTTTCTCTACGGTACACTACTACTCTGGAAACTAGCTTCTATCCATCATCACTCACAAAATCTTATTCTCCTTCCTTAATCATCATCTGTGAGCCGCTGATGGATGGATGGATGGTGTAAGGGTGATATTTATGTTTTCGTAAAATCCCCTGACTACTTACCACTGAATACTGACTTGTACTTACTAATTCGCAGTTTTATTCAATTGTTTAACTTTTATATACCAAGGCGACTTGAAAATTAACGAAAAATCTATTGGATTTATTTAAAATCGTTAATTAACTATGAAATGTTGCATGAAGCATCATAAATGATTAATATGTATTGAAATGGCTTTGAGTAATGGTTAATATAGCACAAGCAATTGCTATTTAAAATTTCTATTCAAAAACATCAAGTTACCTTGGATTAAAGTTAAGCAAATCTTCAGGATTATACTGGACACCTGTATACAATTACATATTTCGAAAGCTTGGGGATGTATCTTCCAGGCGGAAATACACGCTATTGAAAGATGTGTCCAGGTCAACATTGACAGAAGCTATGAAAAGCAGGAAATTATCATAATATCTGATAGTCAAGCAGCCATTAGAGCGCTGAGGTCAAACCTAATCAGCTCCAAAATGGTTTGGGAGTGTCTACAAAAACTAAACGAGCTAGGCAAAAAGAACAACGTAACCCTATTGTGGGTTCCGGGACACACGGGAGTGGAAGGAAACGAAATAACAGATAATCTCGCTAAGAGAGGGGCTAGAACACCTTTTGTAGGGCCAGAACCTTTTTGTGGGATAAGTAGCAGCATAACACTGGAGAAACTGAAAAATGAAGTAGAGCAGAGAAAATCCAAATACTGGGAGAATCTCCAGGGAATGAGGCAAGCTAAAACTCTTCTGGGAACCTATAACCAGAAGAGATCTGCAGAATGCATCAACCTGAGTAAAATAATAATCGGATATTGACAGGGATCCTTACAGGCCATTGTAAACTGAACGGACATCTAAGCATGCTTGAAATAGCGAAGGAAGCCGAATGTAGATTTTGTGGGGAACAGGACGACACGTTCATTCATATACTCACAAACTGTGCTGCACTGTGCAATTCAAGGGCGCTGCACCTGGGAGCATGTGAAATCGAAGAGGGAGAGTTACCTAATCTGGGGCCTTCGGACATTCTGCGCTTTCTAAAAGGAATCAGACTGGACGGCCAGCTGTAAACACAGCGAGAAGAGGGGACACAATAGATCTTTCAGGTCGCAGTGTACTATCACCCTAATATCACACATACATACAATTACATCGATTTTAATTTCAATGGTGAAGCAGATTAAGTACCTATGTATATGTATGGTATTTAAAATATGAATGTCTAAAACAAATGCAAATACAAACCATGCATCGGGACCACTTCTGACAAAATAGTAAATAACAACGTTGTTATTAAAGGTAGACGTATAGTAGTTTATATGAAGTCATGTTATTTTTCTACGTAGAATTGAAAAATAATATAACACATAGCCTGTTCCATTTAAAATAACGAAGTAAGTATACTTTTATCTACTTCTGTGATACTCTGTATAGTCAAAAATCTTTTAGGTGATGCAGCATTGGATTCTATAATATTCTTCTAGAAAAGGTTTCTTTCTAAAATGACATATAAACCTGTAATCAAGAACCAAGTCTTCGGTGGGATCGCCTGTACATTTTCTCACCATCTGTTGTGCGACGTACGGTGGATGATGTTTTTTAGGGAGGTAAATTAATCACATTAACTTTATAATCAAAAATACTTTCATTTACATCTGTGGAAGGCATATTGGATTGATACAATTTCGTTTTAAATTTCGAAATATTTAATAGGGAAATCAGCAGTACCAAGAGAGCGTAAGTATATTGTTACTCCTGTGGTGAAGGATGAATAAAAGAACAAAAACGTGTTGTTCAAAGAATGCGCTACTATGCGATAATTGTTTCTGATTCTTAAGTTTAGAATTATGGGACCCACCTAGTTTATTGTACAATACAAATCCTATCTATGTATATTAAAAATATTAATTGTATAATAAAATTATATTATTTACTGTGTAAAATATACACGCCTTACATAATATTTTAAAGCTGAAAAATAAAGTTCTATTAATTAATAATCGTAATATTAATTAAATAAACTGGTATTAAAAGAAAACTTGGGGAAAATGAATTATATATATACACTTTAGCATACACCGTCTGGTAAATATGGCTTTGTTGCATCAAAAAGAAATAATTTTACTTTGTGTGAAAGCTACTAAATAATTGCGGGCACATTACCAACACTTACATTAAATGCGATAAAAATAATCTTTTACATAATCGCTATCGCAACATGCGCTACATTAATTCGTACGATTCATCTTAGTGTAGTTACTTTCACTTCATAATAAGTGGATATGCATGAACTTTGGTTAATTATTATTGATAAAAGCTTAAATGTTATAAAATATAAGATGAAATAAAAATATAGTGTATATTAAATAATTTCTTAATCATTTCTGTTTAAAGTATATAATTTCTTGGCAAATTAATAAGAACAAAAATGTAGGTACATAGGTAATAGATGCTTTCCTTTTATCCTTTGGCTTACTAACTGGCTTATTTTGTTCTTTAAACGGGAAATAACGGCCATTTTATTGCGTGTTATAAATTGACCAGAACTCTACATATGGGCATGACCTCTAAAGATATATACATATATACAGTGTGTTTTATTTTAGTTGTCACACCAGATATCTCGGCTGTCGTTCGAGATACGACAAAATGTTAAAGCATAAAAGTTGTTTAAAAAACAATTGAGCATCAAATGTGTTAGATATAGTAAATACAAACAATCTTTTAAATGGAATGTACCCAATTTTATTACGTATTTTAAAACTCTTTACAACGATATCATATGTCATAGTTATCTAATCATTTAAAAACATAAATTGAAAATTTTTTTCACCAAAAGTAGCACGAACATGGCTGATCATTATTCTGATAATGAAAAAAATCATATGCTAATTGTGTACATCTGATGTAATGGCAATAATAGAAAAGCATATTTGATATATCAAGCTATGTATCCAGAAAGGAAAAATCCATAAGCTCGTACCTTCACAAGGCTAAAATATAATTTACGTAGAAAATTTTAGAGCACATCCATGAAATTCAATACGTCAAGCAGTGGCTGATTTAGGACGAACTAAGTACCTATAAAATATTTGCTATATTAAAAAAGAAACATAAAATGACTCTGTATAAAATTAAATTGATACAAGGTTTAAGATTTGGGGATATTGACAGGAGGGCGGAATTTTATTATTGGCTTAACAAGAATGAACATTTATTTGGAGTGATGAATTTAATTTCAATAATAACGGAATTTTAAATAGAAACAATGATCATTACTATGGGATACGGAGAATCCACGTCAATTTCGTGAGTGCAGATTTCAACACAGATTTTCGATTAATGTATGGCTTGGCGTATTAGGCGATGCTATAGTAGGTCCCTATTTTTACCATGGATCGCTTAATGTGAAACGAACAGAATTCGAAGAATATCTGAATGATATACCCGTAGAAATACGTCGCCATATGTGGTTCCAACAGCATGAAGTACCTCCCCACAATGCACGTAATGTTAGAAGTATTTTAACTGAAAGGTTTGGTGCGAAATGGATAGGAAATGGTGGCCCCGTCTGGCCAGCGAGATCGCCAGATCTCTCAATTTCTTTTTTTGTGTAGGTTTCTTTGAAGCTGAAAGTTTATATTACTTGTCCACAAGATCTAGACGATCTTAAAAATCGAATTCGACAAAATAACACAATACATGCTGCAAAAAGCGATGGGAAACCTAATACTCAGATCTCGAGAATTGATTGAAAACATCAGATATCATGTTGAATAAAAACTAAATAGAACTGAAACTCTAAACTTAATTTACTGCTACTTTGTTTATGTTGGTATGTTATACATACTTACGTGGAATAGCATATGTTGTCAAGAGAATATTAATTATCATTGTTCATGTTTCATTTGTTTCACCGCCTGTTTTTTCGAATAATGCTTTAATCTACCAAAGCGTGCATTGGCACAAAAATTTTCAATTTATGTTTTCAAATGATTAGATAACTATGACATACGATATATCGTTGTAATGAGAATTGTTTAGAGTTTTAAAATAGGTAATAAAATTGGGTACATTCCATTTAAGATTTTGTATGTATTTGCCATACCTAACACATTTGATAATACTAATCAATTGTTTGTTGACAGCTAAAATCAAACTGTATGTGTGAGGCTATACATCCTTGAAGGGATTATAGCAGCTCCTAGAGAAGCTCAGTGATTCCATTAGTGTGGTGAATCACTCCACGTTTACTATTAATTTATTTCCCACTTCGCTACTGTTTTAACCAGATTCACAGTCCTCTTCCATTCCTTTCTGTCTTTAATTTTTCTCTGTCAGTCCTCACCTCCCACTATCTTCAAACCGTAGCGTACTTGATCCTCTCATCTAAACCTTGGTCTTCCTTTGTAACTGGTCACTTCTGGTTTCCAGTCATCCACTGTTCGAATTAGCGTCTCCGGGTCCCGCCTTTCCATGTGTCCATACCAGCATATCCTATTAGCCTTTATAACATTGATGATGGTTTCATTTAATATTTTGTTTAATTCAAAATTCATGAGTTGGCTATACTTCCCATCAGGTATTCTATTTGGGCCTAGACGTTTTCTCATGATTTTCCTTTCGAAGAGTACCTAGCAGTTTTTCCTCGTCGTTACTTGTTAGACACATGGTTTCACTAGCTTAGGTTACTACTGTTTGCATGCATGTTTTATACACCTTATTTTTGTATTTTTACTCAAGTTTTTATCACTTAGATATTTTCGAGGGGCGTAGAATGCCCTGTTTCTCGCTTGGATGCGTTCTGAGATCTCCTCACTTCGCTCAGTTATTCCATTAACTATATCTATAAAACTTCTGACTTGCTCAAAGGAGTATTGTCCAATGGAGATACTTCTAATGTTCTTCATCTCTTGTCTAGCGAATAGCATATACTACGTCTTTTGCTCGTTTATTTTGAGCCCCCTACCTAGTGCTTCGTTAATCAGCGTCTGCGTTATTTCCACCAAGCTTCTTTTATATCGTGCCATTAAGACTATGTCATCTACATAGGCAATGAGTTTCACTGATATATTCGCCACAGTTCCCTTACAATGAAGCTGCTTTATTACTCCTTCTAATGCTATGTTAAATAGTGTTGTGAATAGTGCGCCACCTTGCCTCACACCAGTCTCAATCTCAACGGAGTTTGTGTTCCCTTCATGTGTTCTTATTACGGCATCCGCTTTGGTCATTGACCTTTGCACAAGTCTTATTATTTTACTTGATGTATTCATTTCTTGCATTTCTTCCATAAGTTTCTTTCTGCTTAGGCTGTCGAAAACTTGTTTGAAGTCTACAAAGAGTTGATGGAGTTGTATGTTATATTCCGCACATTTCTCTATTGTTTGTGTGAGCGTATGGATGGCACCGTAGATCGTTATTTACGGAATCCCCGCTGGTAATCTTAAATTTTTCCTTGTATATCGCGTGCGTAAAGACATACATTACGTTCTGATTGGCCAGAATCATTTCATTAGAGTATTAGTCGTCTTGTGAGATACATTTTTCTAACAATAAGTGTGATAGGAAGTAGACTGGCAACTGACAGCAAAGGTTGGTTTTATAACAAGATGGAGCTATAATCTTCATTTAGGTCAACATTTTAGAGAAATGGATTCTAGGTAACCTGATTTTAGTTTCTTCGATCCCCTACCTTACATTGAGGAAAATCTACAGTGTGGGTATGACGAAAGTGCGTGTACCGATACATAGATATATACAAAACCAATTGGTTGCGTTTCTATATACACTCCGCCAAAAAAGTATCGCATAATTTAGTTTTGAATCATAAAAGTATCGCATAATCTTTGTTTGTAGCATAAAGTTGTAAATATACTTTAATGCGCTCTAAGATATAATTTCTATGATTGTTTAAATAAAATACAGGCCAAATAAAAACAAGAACTCATACTTGAGATTTTTATTAAAACAAGAAATTATAATTTTGGAAAGAAAAATGTCATAACAGTAGCTTTTAATACTGAGTATTGCCACCTCTGGCTCTTATGACCGCTCGCATACGGTTTGGCAGAGATTCGATTAACCTCCGTATATAAGCCTGATCCAAATTCTCCCACTCGTCACGGAGAGCATTTTCTAGTCCATGCAGGTCCGCTGGGGCAACATTTTGGGTTCGTATCCGTCTGTGAAGGAGGTCCCACACGTGCTCGATAGGGTTCATGTCCGGACTTACCGCAGGCCAATCTAAAACTGGAATACCAACATCGTTAAGGTATTCCTGGACGATTATTGCAACATGCGGTCGTGCATTATCGTGCATGAACATGAATTCGTTTCCTATAATTGGCGCATATGGTACTACATGTTCTTCTAAAATGTCCGTTATATACCTGTGGGCAGTCAGTGTACCTCTGTCTACTGGTACTAACTCTGTACGACCTGTTAAACAGATGCCTCCCCAAACCATAATAGAGCCACCAGCGAAATTAGGTCTAGGTGTGATATTACACTGCGAATAGCGCTCACCGTCTCGTCTGTACACTGAGATACGCCTATCTGAGGTGTAAAGACCAAATCTTGACTCATCTGTGAAGAGTATATTGGCCCAGTCATTAATGTTCCAATTTACATGTTCTCTGGCAAACCTTAAGCGAGCCACTCGGTGGTTCCTAGTGAGACGAGGGGCTGTTACAGCTACTCTAGCTCTTAATCCACTCTGTCGTAACCTATTCCGAATAGTTTGAGTACTCACACGAGTATTTCTGACTCTAGCCAAGTCGTTCTGCAATTGTCTCGCAGTTACATGTCTTCGACGTAATGCTTGTAGTAGTAAATAGCGGTCATCTTGGCGAGTAGAACATCTTGGACGACCTGGTACAGGTCTTCTACTGTAAATGCCTGTTTGTATCTGGCTACGGCTCTAGAAACACTTGACTGATTGATGTTCATCAAATTAGCAACGTATGCTTGAGATCGTCCATCTTCGATTAAAGCAACTATAGCAGCCACTTGTTCTGAAGTTAAATTGCTCATTTTAGTTTTAAAAGCGTTGGTACAGAACTCTGACTTCGCACTTTAAAATTTGTCCGTATAGGAAGACTTTCAATAAACAACTGAGCAAACCTTACACATATGCATATTTCTAAATGTGTTCTTTTAGGAAAAAAAAAAAGTAAAAACGCTAAGTTCCATTATTTTGTTAGTGTTTTTATAGTTCACATACACGAGGCAAACTTTTTGTGAACGTATAAAAATATCTTGGTTCATAAATGCCCTTTTTTAGTTTATGCGATACTTTTTTGGCGGAGTGTATATAGATAAACGCATTTTCTCCACAGCCACTCGGTATAATAAAAATAATGACAACAAACTTTATAATTACTTGTATTAGAATTATATCACAACGTATAATTTTTCTAATAAACAGTAAAATATGGATAAATAGTAGCTATTAGATAGTGTATTATTTATTGCCTTTATTACATTATAATACGTTGCAATATCTATTTTTCTACGCGTAAGTACATTTCTGTGGGTGTATTTAAAGCAACACCGTTACACGAGCAAATTTTGTACAATAGATGATTTGAAGACAATTCAAAGGAAGATTCGGCTATTGAAATTAGGGCTACAGAAACACGTGAACTCTTCTTCTAATCTCACTCAGAAAATTGCGTAATGGTAGGTGGACAACACCTTCATAATGTAATTTTTACCAAATAGAGAAAATTGCATACCTTCACGCAAGTACTAACCACAAAATAATAAAGTTTGGTCAAAATTTTGCTTTGCTCTGCTGATCCCCAAAATGGGTGTACTCTCTTTTGTCTTCCATAATTTTGACTTGTTTCTTGTGTTCTATTAAAAGCTTTGCGAGGCTACTAATTATTTATTTTCTTACAAAGTAGTAGATATAGGAGAATCACACAGTCAAACAACTTATGACATCAATGATGTAGCAATGCCAATTAGTAAATTTGAAAAAATACTAATAAGGACGACCAATTAAAACGTATTTAAATCTAATAGTTTTGTTTTAATCTTATAAAATATAATGAGGACCCTCGAGAGCAGAAAAATCGCATGCGATTCAAAAATCAAGCAACCTGGTTTTTGAGTATTTATGCTTTGCTAATTTGTAATTTGACATTATATTTGTGATTATGTTATACTGCTAATGGAATTGTCACTATTGTGCTTGTTACATTTTGACACTAAATCACAAATCAGAAGTCGAAATCAATCTAGACCGACTTACTATAGCGAGAAATAAGTGTAGTATGCTATTCTTCTGCACACCAGTGTACGACTTTTGTAAATTGAAAATTAATGAAGCGGCTTTGAGACGGTCAACTACCTGCAACAGCACGCAACAACACAATTCTGCTGAACCTCACGGCTAGAGGGCATTGTTCTGGTGAACAATTTTCTGATAACAACTCTTGTGACATTTCGCACAAAAGCAAAAACACTGCAATGAGGAATTGCACAACTTTTTTTATATCACAGAATGATAGAGGAGATAGTAATGTACGGCTATTTATCAAACGTTCTTTTAAATTGTTTCTCATTAAGGCAAAATTAATTTCTGAAAGTGCTCTGACGTCACAAGTTCTTTCATTGATGAATTCTTAGTCAGCATGATTTTGTAACGGAGCGATAGTCATGGTAGTCCGCATCATAGATAAGTAAGGGTAATATTAAGTTCACATTCTTTGCGCGCGGGCACATATGGCGTAAACGTATTATTTTCTAATTCCTAATTCTCTAATTTTCTAAAAAAACACTGTGCTGTAATGAGATGTTAACGCACTGGTGGGACTCTTGCTGGAATATAATATGGGCGATTAATGTGCAAATTAGGAAAAATATTGTAAAATACTCGTGTCACAATGACTTGTAATGCTCGTATATTGAATCACTCGCCGCTACACCGCTCGCAATTCAAACTTGTACTCGCATTACATAAACGTCATTGTGACACTTGTGTTTTAATAGTATTTTAAAGCGTCACAATGACGTTCAAGAATTAAAAAAAGTGCAATTCCTAATTGCTTACAACGAGACACCACTCTTAAGCGGTGTAGTAGCGCAGTTGTTTGTAAGCTGCGCGGTGGTTGTAGGCAGTTACATGCTGTGCCATCGGATGATTGCTACACGTAGTTGTTCGTCTGAAAGGCGCCATATTGTGACACTTGTCCTGCTCACACCTATGACAACATTGCGCTAAACATGACGCAATGATTTTTCGGTTGGTTAGTCGTCTGACTCGCCGATTTCTTTATATAAGCTATGGTATGCTTCGAAATTCAAGAAGAAGAAAGAGATCAGTTCTTACTTTTCTCTAGGTTATTAAATATTCTGTCACACCTACATGTATTGAATATTTGGTATTGTTCAATATATCATACCTGGTATAAATCTAACCAGAATCCATGTTTCGACAGGCGTTAGACTGTGGTGGTACAAATGTAGTAGAGACACCTGGCTGTCTTTCTTCCTCAGAACGAAGAAAAGCGTGTCTGCGAATTCGGACAATTTCGACATATAGTAGAACCAGCACAGTTTGGCCATCTGAAAATGCGATTACGTTCATAAACAACAGTGAAAGTAGGGTAAATTCTATACGTAAAATATGTTTTCATGAGAGGGGGAACATAAATTAACGCCTTATGCAACACAGCGCCTGTAATATACAATATAAGAGTAAGCCTCTTTGGTTAGCTATTAATTAGCAAATGAGAATAAAATAAGTAGAGTATAAGTAATGTATATTATATTTATTCATTCAATTCACTCTTTATGCATTTGCATTTAATTTACTAAGCTGGAAAATTAACACACCACTTGTGGAACACAAAATATTTGTTTGAAATAAGATATACATATTTAATTTTTGCGAATTATGCACTAGTAAGTATACCAGAACATGATATTTGCTCCGAAAATTAGGAAAGCTTCGATGCATGCTATAAAATTGTGAGAGCTGAGGTATGCAATATTTTAAGTATTGGACTAACGCTTTCCACTTCAATGCAGAAAACAAAATAAAAATATGTTTACTGAATAGTTTAGAATAAAATAATGTTTGTAAAATATATTTGTTTCTTTTGAATACATTCCATTGAACGGCAACTGTCTATACTGGAACCCAACTTTTACCAACTTTTTTGCTTTCCAGCTATAACTAAAAATTTTGCAACAATGGACAAAATTATTTGTTTGAGTATCAACCATATTCAGAGATTTTACCTCAGTTGAGCTATTAAAACCGGAAAAAAAAATGGAAGTATGTAATTTATTTAAAAAAATATTGGAAAAGAATGTGATTTGATTTTTTTTAAATATGCACACATCCAGCCTATTTAACTAGGTTTTGAAACCAAGAGTATTCCCGTAATTAACTAAAATTAAATATCGATTAATTATTTATTATGAATTCTTTTTCTGTTATTTATTATTTATTCGTTGTTTTCTAATTACAATACCTACTTAAATACCTTTGATGCGTGCATTAACATTGTGAGGGATGAAATACCCAATGTTATAAGTTTTGGACTAACTGTTACAACAAGACAGTCTATCTGACAGAAAATATCTAAAATTTATTTATTCCTTTTGCGTACAGTTCATTGCAACAGCAACTGTCATACTGGAAACCTACTTTTTAGTTTTAGCCGTATTAATTTTACAAAAAACTAATAAAATTGTATGAGCGTCACCCATATTTAGAGATTTTACTTCAGTTGAGCTACTAAAACTGAAAAGAATTGAAATATGTAATTTATTTAAAAAATATTTGGAAAAATTATGATTAACTTTTTTAAATATGTTTACAAAATACGGTATACGCCCTCAGCTTTGAATTCTAAGCAACTTTTTCAAATAACTTTTTTAGATATCATGTCATCTAACCTCACTTTTTGCCAATTCATGGCACATTTTTTTAATTTTCCGCCATACTAGTGGTCACGTGGCGGGTGTCAAAATAAATTTCGGGATTCTTAGAGATGCTGAACCTATCCCCCAAAAAAGATTTTACTATATTTCAATAATAAAAAAAGTTCCCATATGTTGCAACATGTTGCCGGTCACTGTATATTATTTTACTATACAACCCAATATACTTTAACGTCAACTTGGCAGTGCACTAGGATTGCAGATAAAGCAACCGTTAAAGTATCTCGCATATCCACAAGCATAGAAAATATGTGGCAGTTTTGACAGTAAAATTGTAGAATACTTGCACTATTGGTTTCATAACTGTGATTAAAAGTAAATATTGATTTAAAGACATTTCATTATCAAAATTTTAATTTAAGAGTACTTTTTTAAGTGATTAAAGCAGTCGGGTCGATAGCTGTCGACAGTTTTGATGTTCACCATCCACCCCATAGCCGCTGGTTTGATTCCAGGCCTGGAAGGTGATTTTTAAATCTGGATAAAAGTCAGCACATGCCTTCTTCCCAGATAAGAAGTAAAGTCGTAGATTCCGTCTCGTGCAATGTTTGGCATGTAAAAAATCCGTGGTGGTGGTGGGAACTTCTTCGACAAAATTTGAGTGAGAATAGATGTCAGTCCCCAGAAGTCTCAAAGTGTATTCCAAACCGGAACTTTCGCTCCGCAACTAACAAGTGGTTGAAGCTATCATATTGGTTAGGCAAGCTGATTATTCATCGCGATTGCAAATGCTAATGGTAAATGGTAGAATAAAAATATACCAACAAATTCTAAGGCAATATGTAATAATGTATATGAAGAAACAAAACAAATAAAATTTTAATATTTGGAATATATATGTAAATCCAAACTAGGTTTCAAATATAAAATATTATATTTGAAAACTTAAACGAATATCCTGAAAGGTTACGTTTTTCGCACATCTCAGGTTCTAACCATCTAAAATTTGATCTATGACAAATTATTTGTTAAAGCTTTAACGGATCTGATTCTAAACAGACCCAATAGAAAAGTAATTAGGTGACGACTAGCAAACAAAATAATATTTCTTTCCCTTCAGGCTGTAAAAAACCAGGAAGTCACTTACTTTGTGAAAAATATCTGCCAGAATTTAAATAATAGTGCAATAAAGTAGTAGCCTGTATTTCAGAAAACATCATTTAATTGCTGGTTGACTTCAATATGTTGTAATTGTGAAAAACATAATTTTCTGGAGAAGCCCTTGCAGTTTCAAGTAAATTTTTAAGATATACCTAATGTATTTTGTTTTACTGTATTTACTCCGTTATTGTTTAGGATTCTCATATTTTTTATTTTATTGTTTATATTTTACGGATACCTTGCTCAACCAATATAATTTCAATCATCGAAAAAAACAACTTCTAGCTTGATTTTTGGAGTAGGACTGGTTGCAGATTGTACAGAAACATTTTAAACAAAAAAACCTCACACGAATTACGAAATATTGTATTAAATGTGAAAATTGGAACTTACCCTCATAGCTTTTGGACTGTATGAATAATCCACTGGTTGACAAATTAAGCTGTAGTCCCAAAACCAGCCGCCCCTCAGATGCTAAAACATATTTCTCTAATTAATATCGCAAGTAGGTAAGCAAAACTATGATTGCTACAACAAAAATAATTCAGACAGAAAGGTTTAGACGCAGGTGTGGTAACATAATAAAAACAAATTTATGCAAATATAAATGCAGTAAATGATTTTATATTCTACATATGTAAACAAATTACTAATGCGAACATATGATAAAACTTCTTTATATGTATATTTATCTATGCGCTTTACTTTTGGCTTTAATATTCTGTATTGCAATCCAGCTTCTTCTTCATCTGTTTCTGTAGATTGTTCGCTTCTCTTCAGTACTATATAATTTCTTAATCTGTTAAACAAATATTTTCATTGAGGAAGATTTCGCGTGTATATCTATTCTTCTCCAAAAATATCGGTGGCAGTATCTTCGTTTGGTACAAAAGTACGTGTTTTCTTACCTGACTTACAATTAGGTCTCACTGGAAGCATTTCGTGAAGAAGTATGAAGGTTTAGCCTGAAGTGAGTTAGCAGGGAATAAACACAATAAATAGGATTTCCTAGAGATGTAGCCAAGCTGTACAGGATACCCAAGTAAAAATTAGACCTTAAACTGCAGTCTTACTTTTCGCTTGAAGAAAAGGGTGCCTTTTGCAAATGTGGATATGCACAGTTTACAGCTGGCTGTGGAAGGTATCTGAACCGATCTACAACTTCTATTTGGTTTTCCAATGATTGGCAGCAGCCGGATTCATAAAGTTATAATTATAAATCACATGAAAAAATCATTAAATAAAGTATTTATTATTTATACGGGCCCCTCACAATTTGAATGTCCCAAATACAGATCTTAGAAAGCCGGCAGACCGGCAAATATGCAACGAATGCACTTGTTACAGTGTGAAATCATTAAATAAATGCTTTCCTACCAATTATTTTGAACAATTTGTTGTACAACGGCACTTTCCTAAACTTTGATAATTGGATAAGTATTGAGAGAAGAGAGAACATCCAACGACATCATATCTACTCGTAGGTATACTTAAATCGCGCAGGAAAGCAGCACTCTTTACATATTCCCCTGAAAGATTAGATTAAAATGCACTTAAACCTAGCACAAAAGAATACTTAAGCCTAGAACAAGAAAACACAAGTTATGGTCATTACATTGAACAGAGCTAAAGAAACGGATAAAATAACTTACCGATCATATAGCGCTAGAAAACTGTTCAAAATGCCTCTAGCTTGGTTTATCAGAAGAACTGAACAAAATGGTTATGCTCTACTACCTTTACAATATAGCAACAAGTCATTTTCAGGCCCCCGTAATTTCTGTCGGAGAAAGAATAAATAATAATAATAATAATAGTATAATCCGCCTTCCATTTCATAACATGTGCAAAAAAATTTTAAAGTTGCACCTCACAAAATTGAAGATAGTTCTACTTATTAAAAGAAAATAAAAAAAAAAACCTAGTAAAGAGCGAAGAATTCTTCAGTGTCTAGGGTTCACTTCGATAAGGAAATGAAAATGAGCAACCACCTAAGGAAGATCCCTAAAAAACATCATAAAACACATAAAAAATATCATTATCGCTTATATCAAAAATACATGGACAAATGAACAAAACAGAAAGATTTATGCTTTCATTTCGCAATCCATCCTGTGGTATGGTGTGGATACAATATGGTTCACACAAATGTCTATCCAACGAATCTTCATAAATATACAATGCAAAGAAGTAGTGTTTTTTTAATAGCCAAAGCTTATTGAACGGTCTTCAAGAGAGCATTTTTAGTTCCGGTGGATATAAGATAAGATTTAATAGCAAAACAGGGTGTCCCGTTATTAGAACATAATAATCCGAAAATAGTTGCGAACCAGACGATCATAAAAAGAAAGTAGGAAAGTTGGGAGAAAAAAACTACGAGACAGCCAATTAAACAGCAAGATTAATAAGACATATTAATTTGGTGTTGAAAAATATATGGAAAGATAAACCATCACCTGGCAGAACACTTATTTGGAGATGGATACTTTTATGGCTATCTGCATCATTTTAAAGTGAAGAATTCAGACCATAATTACTACTGCGAGAACCAAGGGATTATGGAGCAAATTTTATCTCTATTGGCAAAAATGTTTAGATAAAGCACATGACGTTGGACTTTATTTAAAACCTGGTAACTAATTGAAGCAATGACCAGAGACAACCATAGAAAAGGGTCAAAAGGCGGATGGGGAATACTGGACTAGAATACCTATAGGAAGATTTCGTCTTGTCAAAATCCCTTAATGTTTGCTTTTTGAATGAATGCGAAGGAAGCATTAAACAAGATTTCGTGGGCATCTTGAGATGGATTTTTTAGACGGTAAAAATTCGAAACCTTATGGACTAGCTTTCCAGGTGTCTCTTTCTACTCTCTTAAAATAAAAAGTTTAGCAGGAATCACTAACTCATTTAGGTATCTAAAGGTTAAAAAAGGATCCAAAAAAAGGAAATGAAAACAAAGTATTATTTTGAGTAGTAGAAGAACCTTAAAAACGAAATTTTTTTGTTATAGCCCTATTGTTTGAACTAGGAATTATGTATACATAGCAAATCTGCAGGTTGTACAAACCAACTCATTGATGATTATGGTAATAAGAAATTGTAAAAATATAAAAGTAAAAGCAATTAAATAGCACTATAACTCCTATAGTCATATAGACACCTGCTTCACGGCTCGTTGTCTCTAACAAACGGCACCGACATGACCTTGCCGTCGTAACAGCTTTCTTCGGCATTCGTGACCGAAGAAAATGGTTCACATTGCATAATTATGTAAAATGAGAAAGATATTCCTACTTTCTCTGCCAATCGCGTACATTGTCCTTGAACTAGAGGATGCTGATACGTCCTTGAACGTAAAGAATCGCAGTAACGATTCAGAATGAAACAAACATCACAACGAGACTTGCTACACGTTGCAACTCACTGTGTTCACTACTAGTGAATAAACTTGCGCAATTTCGCGGACATTAACATTGAAAAAGGTTGATGGCATGTTTTCTTCCTGGTGATTGTTGTTGGTGCACGCAATGTATGCGAACGAATGAATCGAATGACTTATTAGTGCAGTTCCGTTGAGTTCTAGAAACCTATTTCATTTCTTTTTGCAATATTCGCCAGCATACATATCCAACGGCTTTTAAATGTTAGTAATGATTTAATTTGACCGTTTTTTAATGCATGAATTCAAATCGCAAATCCCTTGGAAGGCCACAAAAAAAATTGTTTTTTACTTCTCCTGCTTGTTGTATTTCTGCTAATTCAGTGCTCTACGGGAGAAGAATAAAAAATAAACCGACTACAATGAAAAATTCTGATAGTTTTATTTGTTCCTGTAAAGAAAGAAGGCAGTAAAACTTACAGGATGGCTGCTTTTCTCTTGTAATCTGAGGTTTTTATTAGTTCAGATTATTTTAGTAGAAGCACCAGAATATTGTTTCTGGTGTTTTCTATGGTCATATTCAGATAAATCCTAGTTTACCGCAGTGCTTCAAGTATCCAGCATATATATTCAAAGCGAAATTTTGGAACTACATCACCAGTTGCAAGGCTAGCAAAAGCTTTATTTGCTAGCCTTGCAACTGGTGATGTAGCTCAAAAATGTCGCTTTGAATATATACAACGATAGCGAAACTAACCATGACTTATAGGTTGGTGGCATGGAATAGAAGAATTAACCTAGACACCACAAAAAACAGCTCAACCTATATATCTATAACTAATGCAGTGAGAAACGATCTCATTGCTGATATTGAAGTAGTTCTAAATCTTACTCCGATCCATGTTTCATTAGAGAATATAGTTAACAAGACAACACAAAAAATGTCCAGGAAAGAACTATTCAGACATAACCCTAAATCTTCTGAAGTTGGCCAAACAAGTTCAATCCCGTAAGATATGCTAGATCGGAAATGCTGATTTGTGAAAAAAATTCGACACAAAGCTGAGCTACAAAGGAAAATTAGACTAAAACAACGTCTTGACACTGAATAGAAATGCACGGAATATGGATATTATCAAAATGGCAGAAGAAATTGGAATAGAAACATGTGGCCCTAGAATCAAATATTGCGAAAGCTTGAACAAATAGCCTGGTACCGAAGGCAAAGACCATAATATCTGGTAATCGAGCAGCTATCAAGATGCTGAGCAGATGGCCTTAGCAAAACTGAATAAGCTAAGTTTGGAAAAATTGGAAGGAAATTAAATTGCACAAAATCTCTCTAAATTAGGAACTCCATTCTTAAGGGCGAATCTGTTGTGGGGCAACTAATAGCAGAATACTGGAGGAACCGAAAAGTTCGAAAAATGTGAAAATCACCTAAGATTAAGGCATGGCCAAATCCTTCTGGCAAACTACACTCCGCCAAAAAAGTATCGCATAATTTAGTTTTGAATCATAAAAGTATCGCATAATCTTTGTTTGTAGCATAAAGTTGTAAATATACTTTAATGCGCTCTAAGATATAATTTCTATGATTGTTTAAATAAAATACAGGCCAAATAAAAACAAGAACTCATACTTGAGATTTTTATTAAAACAAGAAATTATAATTTTGGAAAGAAAAATGTCATAACAGTAGCTTTTAATACTGAGTATTGCCACCTCTGGCTCTTATGACCGCTCGCATACGGTTTGGCAGAGATTCGATTAACCTCCGTATATAAGCCTGATCCAAATTCTCTCACTCGTCACGGAGAGCATTTGCTAGTCCATGCAGGTCCGCTGGGGCAACATTTTGGGTTCGTATCCGTCTGTGAAGGAGGTCCCACACGTGCTCGATAGGATTCATGTCCGGACTTACCGCAGGCCAATCTAAAACTGGAATACCAACATCGTTAAGGTATTCCTGGACGATTATTGCAACATGCGGTCGTGCATTAACATGAATTCGTTTCCTATAATTGGCGCATATGGTACTACATGTTCTTCTAAAATGTCCGTTATATACCTGTGGGCAGTCAGTGTACCTCTGTCTACTGGTACTAACTCTGTACGACCTGTTAAACAGATGCCTCCCCAAACCATAATAGAGCCACCAGCGAAATTAGGTCTAGGTCTGATATTACATTGCGAATAGCGCTCACCGTCTCGTCTGTACACTGAGATACGCCTATCTGAGGTGTAAAGACCAAATCTTGACTCATCTGTGAAGAGTATATTGGCCCAGTCATTAATGTTCCAATTTACATGTTCTCTGGCAAACCTTAAGCGAGCCACTCGGTGGTTCCTAGTGAGACGAGGGGCTGTTACAGCTACTCTAGCTCTTAATCCACTCTGTGTAACCTATTCCGAATAGTTTGAGTACTCACACGAGTATTTCTGACTCTAGCCAAGTCGTTCTGCAATTGTCTCGCAGTTACATGTCTTCGACGTAATGCTTGTAGTAGTAAATAGCGGTCATCTTGGCGAGTAGAACATCTTGGACGACCTGGTACAGGTCTTCTACTGTAAATGCCTGTTTCCCTATATCTGGCTACGGCTCTAGAAACACTTGACTGATTGATGTTCATCAAATTAGCAACGTATGCTTGAGATCGTCCATCTTCGATTAAAGCAACTATAGCAGCCATTTGTTCTGAAGTTAAATTGCTCATTTTAGTTTTAAAAGCGTTGGTACAGAACTCTGACTTCGCACTTTAAAATTTGTCCGTATAGAAAGACTTTCAATAAACAACTGAAAAAACCTTACACATATGCATTTTTCTAAATGTGTTCTTTTAGAAAAAAAAAGTAAAAACGCTAAGTTCCATTATTTTGTTAGTGTTTTTATAGTTCACATACACGAGGCAAACTTTTTGTGAACGTATAAAAATATCTTGGTTCATAAATGCCCTTTTTTAGTTTATGCGATACTTTTTTGGCGGAGTGTATAACTGCAAAAGACCTATAAAAAGCATGTACCTTACTAAAAATAAGGTTCACATTTAACAAAGACTATACCAGACCACTAAAATACTGACACATGACTGAATTAAGCTTCGCATAGCAGAGAAGGCATAATATAGATTCTGCGGAGAATGAAATAGAAAATTTATCTATCTTACTCCAAACTTCGTAGTACTATGCAACTCAACACATTATACTTGGAAACATGAAATCGAAAAGGAAAATCTACCTAACCCGAGACCTTTTTACATCTTACGTTTTTAAAAGGGATAGAAGAAGTAGGATGGACAAGCTGTAAATGCGGCACAGGTAAGGAACACAATATCTTACATAGACTTTACTAAAGGCACAATTTTATATACTCGTATACATGAATGCTGCTTTTTCCAAAATGGAACACTCATTATTCCACTATATCACTATATAGTATTTAAAATTAATACAGAATTAACATAAGTATTTTAAACTATGGCTCTGAAAATAGAGAATAAGTAATGAATTTTGAAGTGTTTTCATAAAGACCAACACAAGAACAAAACTTTAACACAATGTATATCAAAAACGGAGCAATTACATCGCAGTGTATCATAGGCTATACTACAGTAATCACAAGGATAATGAGAAATCATTTTATTTCTATTGTAATTATTTTCATAGCTTTGCCAGTTGTTCTAATTCCTAACCCAGAATTTTTTGTGAGCACCCTTTCCTGCGTCCGATTCTTTAATTATTCTTAGCAGTCTTTCTTCTTCCATCCTTAGTAAATATCTGCACCATCCTTAAGGTTTCTTCTTAATAAGTTTCGTGACTACTTCTCATTTCAATGATCCACTATATTTTCATTTGATATTTTGCCGTATCTAGCCTTTTACACAATTTTTCTTAAAAGGATGTCGTTTCTCAACCTTAGTAAAATAGTTTTTCACTTTTATAATCGCCGTTGATAGTTTAGTGGCTTGCATGCTTCGCTATTACTTACGGGGTCCTAGGATTGAATCTAAAGAGCTGCGCTTAAAATGAGATTTTCGTCGTTTTCCTCACCGGCCAATGCTCGTGTAATTAATAAAAGCTGTTAGGGGATGCTAAGGGATGTATTATTATCATTATTAGTATTTGCAGATTTTATATTGTTTAACAATGCAGGATTTTAATGAAGATATGACCAGAACCATCCATAGAATCTTTTCTTCAACCCTAAACTCGTGTGGCTTTCTTAGAGCACCACATAAAGAAGCATTCATAGTGGGATAACTCGTACTCATTACAATCTGCTCTTAGTGCATTCTTAAGCACTTTAGTTTTTGATCCTCTCTTAAAGTTTTTTATGTTATTTAATACAACTGTCAAATGGTAAGACTGTGAGATACAATAAGCTGCAATAAAATATCTGGAAACGTAATTTGAGAACAAACATTGTGTCTCTTGAGATTCGTTGATTAGAAGAACATTATTATGTGATATTTATCTACTTTACTTGCTCAAAAAATAAAGAATTATAGATTTACTTACCTCAATAAACATATATAAGCTGACCAACACTTGAGCTCCGTTGTAAAAGATGAGTACCTTTTTCAGTTGGAAAGGCTTCCGATTTGCCATTAGCCAAGGCCCGAGCAGCAAAACTACGTAGAGGTACATCAAGATCATTACGAGAGTGGGTATTGGGCTGCCGATAAGAGGCCAGTCTGTTGTCCGAGGATCTGTACAAACGAATTTGCATTAATTAAGTCTGATATTTATTCCATGGGGTTTTTTGATCTGTATTTGTCTAATTGTATTACTAGTTCCTTGCTTTCATTGCTAAATATATTTTGCACCAGCTTATATTATAAAACGGTTAATATGATCTATTTCTAAAATCTTAGATTTCTTAGGCTCGCAACCTTCAGATAATCTTTGTAAATATGCAAGAAGTCTAGTAATTTTTGGGATATCTATATTTTTAAATAAACCATCATTGCATTTTCGGTAATATTCAAGATAATATTTTCTCTACACCAACCTAGAAAATGTTTTCGATAAATATGTCGAGACTTTGTTGGAAAAAAAATGTATAAATTATGCGAATTGCAATTACATATTTGCTTCGTCCATTTTGTTGATAATTTGAATTACTCTAAATTTTAAACTTAAAATGACATATAACACCGCAGATATTCAACATTGCTATAATATTCTAGTTACAAATCAGTGTGGTTACGCTGATTCACACAGCTTCAAACAAAGTAAATTTCTAAAGTTTTCGAACAAAACCTGACTCTTATTTTAAATCTTTTTGAACTATTAATTCCCGAAATAGAAAAAATAGTGTAAAATATACGTTTCATAAGACATTTTGCACACTTGTTCTTTAGAAAACGCGCCTCGCAGCTCGTTTTCTAAACTTGAACGCGTGCGCAAAATCATGCCTTATAAATCTTCCAAATTAATATACTATTATTTGCGCCGGTGATTGTTTTTCAGTACTCCTTAGCCTTGGAGAAAAATGTAATTCCCATATGATAAATCCCCTACTTGATTTTGTGTAAACAAAATTATTTAAAAACAAATTTACTTATTTAGTTAATGTCAACTGCCAAACATCTTTCGATCACTTATTCGATAAAGTTAATTAATGCAATTATTACTAATGATTTGGAAAATAACTGAAAGGTAGAGTAATCTAAGAGTTCATAGCGTTATAACTAATATAGGAACGGATATAACCAGTTTGTTGAGATCTAAAAATCTGGTTTAATTATTATTTTACGCTGTTTATTTTTCTTTCTGTTCTTCACCGCCACCTAGACCGTTCACGTATTGCTACCCGAGTCCGTGACCTCAACTCATGCCAAAAGTTGTTTACATTTTTGTGTATAATTGAGTTCCTTGTTATCGATTACACCATATAAACTAAATACTATACGTAGAAGTTCCATGGTATGAAAACTGATTGTGAGTTATATATTACACCATTAGGTATTTTAAGCAGTACACAGAAAAAAAATGTTGTAAATTTTAAAACAATTGTAAACTTTAGTGCAACAAATTGGGACAAGCACAACTTTTATTAAAATTTTCTACAGAATTGACGAAAATTATTGCATTTTTTGCAACAAAATGTGCAATTTTGTTATACAATCCCTGCTGACATGACCTATACATTAATTAAAGTTCAAGTTACTTGTTGTAAACCACTGGTAAAAATTGCAAACAAAATTTTATAAACTCCGTAGTAAATGTTGTCAACAAGATTTTACATACAAATCAAGTACACTGTTGCAATAATTGATATAGTTGCGTATACTTTGATTAGCCGGTGACAGCAGCAAGGCGAATTACCGTCGTATTGGGCGTGATTGCGGAGATCAGACCGGCCCGTACTGCAGAGTACCGGTATGGAAGCGCCTCGTAATTCTCGTATGTGGGCGATTGTCAATCACGGTACCTATTATACGATATTAACCATGTGTAAGCATCATATAGATATTACATAGCCGCATTTAGCGACCACAATTTACATCGAGTAAAAATTTCAAAAATTATGAAACAAGCGTAGCGCCATCTTTACGACAAAATCTGTAGTATCATATATTTATGTAGCTAAACCGATTATGAGTATTATGATATTCCTACTATATAGATATAAAACTATACAGCATTCATTTCATCTCATCTCATTATTAATGCGGTTTCCAGTTATGTATAATAATCAAAGTAAGGTGACTGTTGCTAGCACCTAACCAAATAAACACATAGTAAATTTGCTACACCTGTTCTTATAACTTTTTTCACTACACTATATGCAATTTATTATATTCACTATTTGTAAAATATTGTAAAATATTTCACTATATCTTGTAGAAGATTGTCACACAACATTTTTCAACAACTTTATTGCTTTTTGTGTAACCTTGATGTAGGAAAATGCAACGACGTTGTCCTAAAATTTTGCACAATAGTAGTAATTCGTACTACAATTTCCGTCAAACAGTGAAGTGCAAATACTACAATATGGATTTTTGTCTGTGTATAATAAACAATTCCATTCTCATTCCTTAATTTTGCAAATGCTCTAACTAAAATGTTATTGTTTACAGTTACATACACTTGTATAATCACTTGAAGAGGGATATATGCATGCAGGCTGTTTTGAAACATCGTTTAAAGATTTTAAGGGCATGTAGTACGATCGAAAATAAAGTTAAAAGTCATAATAAACATATGTTCAGAAATCAACCGTTTACGAGATAACAGCGAGTGTTCCTAATAGTACATGGATATAACATATCCCAGTAAACAGGTGCTTATCAGCTATTGTTTTATGACAGTTTAATTTGACGTTTTGTGCAATTTGTAGCAATTACAATGGTTGCGTATTCTAATGCTGAAATGAGCGATATGGTGTTCATGTACGGTCGTGCTAATGGGAATTCTTTACAAGCACGTCGCTTCTATGCTGAAACGTTTCCTGATCGCCAACTGCCTTCGCATGTGATGTTTCAGACGGTGTTTCAACGACCAAGAGAAATCAGCATGTACTCCACAGATAGAAGATCGAATTTTGAATATTATTGATGAAAATCCCGAAACTAGTGTTAGAAGAATTTCGACTCAAGTGGGTGTAAGCACCAATCTTGTTTGGAGAACTCTTCATGAGCAACTCCTATACCCCTACCATATCCAACAGGTACAAGCCCTTACTGCTCCGGATTATCAAGAAGGGCTTTCTGTGAGTGGTTTTTGCGAACAGCTGCTGATCGGCCAGATTTCGCTGATAACATCCTTTTCACTGATGGTCTTACTAAAAATGGAATATTTAATTTCCACAACAATAACGTTTGGTGTGACGAGAATCCTCATGCTACCGTTGAAGCTCGGCACCAGCAACGTTTCTCTCTAAACATCTGGTTAGGCATGATAGGGGAACGGTTGTTAGGACCGATTGTTTTGCCACAACGCTTAACAGGTCCTGCACACCTCGAGTTCGTGGAAAATACTTTACCTGAACTTTTGGAAGATTTACCTATAAATCTAAGACTGAACCTCTGGTTTATGCAAGATGGAGCTCCACCGCACTTTACGCGTGCTGTTAGGGAACATCTTAACAATGAATTTCCTGGGAGATGGATAGGGCGAGCAGGTCCCATTGCTTGGCCTCCAAGGTCTCCCGATCTAAACCCGTTGGGCTTTAGTATCTGGGGTTATTTGAAAAGTTTAGTGTACGCAACACCGGTAAACGATCTTCCAGAGTTGCGCCAACAAATAGAACAATGTTGCCAGATAATACGAGAAAAACCCTTGTTTTTTGAAATAGTGCGCGCTTTCTTTGAAAACAGATGTAGATCCTGTGTCGAAATGGAAGGACATCATTTTGAACATCTTCTTTAGCTATAATCTATTTTATGTTAAATACAATAACATCTTAATAAAAACCGATAAAGCAAACTTATTCTGCATTTGCGATAAAATCGCTGTTATCTCGTATACAGTTAATTTGTGGACATATGTTTATTATGACTTTTAACCTTCTTTTCGATCGTACTACATGCCCTTAAAATCTTTAAACGATGTTTCAAAACACCCTGTATATCTGAAACGTCTAACTAATATATGAATTATAGCAGATACAATGTGTTAAATAATTATTCTCGCTAATTATAAAGGAAAACTTACTATAAATTAAACTACGGAAAAGGAAATCCATGACAACAAATAGTATTTATTTACCGAATCTGCTTTCATTGATAATTTTAGAAGTTTAAATATACCATGCGGACACAGATATCTCCGCCAGATCAGCCACTTCTTACGTAACCAAAATTTAAGAATATCTTAGATAAACAATAACACCAACACGTGTTAATTTATGTGTGAGGAACAATTAATATATCAAAACAGCAATATTACGCGATACAATTAACACAGCTGTTCCACTTTGTAATTTACCAACGTATAAATAAGTATTAATTGTATATAATAATAATAGTAATAATAATAGAATTTATTACCCAACGATTTAAATCATTTACAGGGTAAACATACATAATACATAGACACATACATACATAAAATACAATACTATGACAAACAATATCTATAAATGTAAAGAAAGAAGAGTAAATCAAAAAATTAAATTATGAAAATTAACTTAAAGTAAGCTGGTTAATGCCGTTGTAAAATATGTCCTTGTAATAAATGTCAGCCATTCGACACATCGTTGACAAAGGAGAATTAAGTAGGATATTTGTACGGGCAAAAGGGAAAACAAAAGCGGAATGAGAGCGAGAGGAAATACGAGGCACGAGAAAATTAATTTTAGAAAGGAGAAAAGGACAGTCGGTTACACCATGCATAAGCTTCCACAATGACTTGTCTCCAAGCATTTCCCGCCTGAGTTCCAGTGACGTTATACCATGTCTTGTAAGAAGTGAGCAGTATTCGGTTCCTCTCTGCGGATAAACATTGTCCAATTTAAAAGAAAGGTATTTTAAGAACCGACGTTGAAGTTTCTCAATGGATAGTTGGAGGTACGTGTAATGTGGAGACCACACAACAGCAGCATACTCAATCTTGCTGACAACATAGGTAATGTACAAAATCTTCAACAAATGGATATTATTGAAAAACTTGGATATGCGTAATATTAAACACAGTGTTTTAGAGGCAGAGGATTTGCAATGTGAGGCACAAATGTAAGACGGGAGTCAAATAAAACACCGAGATCTTTTACAATATAGGTACGCACAAGAGTTTTACTATCCAATATATAAACAGAATCGATGGAATTTACTTTGCTGGTATAGCAAGTATATGAGCATTTATTCACACTTAGTTTTAACCTAAAGTTAGAGCACCATTTAGGTATTTTAATACCCAAATTGCATTGCAGGTGTAGAACATCGTCCCAGGTTTCAACAACTAAATAAATTTTTATATCGTTAGCGTAGGCAAGTACTGAGCAAGATAGGGAGCTGAGTAAATCGTTAATAATAAAAAGAACAAAAATCAGTGGCCGCATATGTGACCCCTGCGGTACCCCCGATGAAGGACAATACTGACATGACTTATAACTATTATAGAAAATGTAGTGGCTTCTTCCTGTCAAGTAGGATTCTATAAGTGATAGTAAAGATGAACTTAACCCAAACGTTGATATTTTTTTGTAGTAAGATACCATGATCTATTATGTCAAAAGCTTTGGTGAAATATGTGTATGTGACATCGATTTGGCGTTGGGCGCCAAGTTGCTCCGTGATAAATTGCGTAATAGATACCAAGTTTGTTACAGTGGATCTACCGCGAATGAAACCATGTTGATGAGGAGATATGTAAGCTTTGGTGTTGCGATATAAACATGAATAAATAATGCTTTCAAAAGGTTTTGAAAACTTTGGTAAGATCGATATCGGTCTGTAATTATCTAAAGAGGACTTATCATCTTTTTTAAATACCGAAATAACTCTAGCAGACTGCAGGAAAAGTACATGTATTGATAGCCAAGTTAATTATAAACGCTAATGGCCTTCCAAGCACAAATCTAGCATTACGTGCGAGAAAACTTGGAATGAGATTATCCCCAGCAGTATTGTTAGCAGGAAAAGACGCTAAGACCTTTATAATCTCGTCAACTAGCACTTGTTATAGCGTGAAAGGAATGCAGTTAGAATGTGTAACCTCAGTGGAGCAAGATGAACTGTTTGTGCAGACGGAAGAAAACTTACTGGCGAAAGCATATTTTGAGGAGGGCTTTAATACTGAGGAATTATATGCTTATGTCCAGGAACAGAATTTTCCTCAATTTTTATGCATAAGAGAACAGTGGCCGAAAGATTGTTGTGTTTTAGAAAATTATAATATTCAGGCTTCTTACACTAGGGTGAATCATGTTCGCGGTGGTAGTTTGATTTTGGCCCATAAATCACTTGGCTGCTATCACTATTACTATCTAGTTTTCATAAGAATGACAGTATTTTATTGACTGGTGATTTTAATATAAATTACTCTTGTGATTCTTCTACATCGCAGATAATGAATTCTCTTACAAATACCTATATTTCTAAATTATAATCTAAGCATGCATGTACAGGAACCAACAAGAATTACTCAATTATCAAGTACTATTATTGACTATCTTTGCTCTAATTAAGCACAGAATTCTTGTTTGCCCGTACGGGCTCTGTTGGCTTCTCTGACCACGAGGCTGTGCAAATCCCCTGCTACGGTGCAGGAGGATGTCGAACACTATGGCCGCCTGCTAAGTGAACGGAACAAGCCTCGTTTTGGCCGCGCCGGCCGTTATGCGGGAATAGCATGGCAGGCAAATGATGTCACTAATATTGATGAAAGTTTACTATATTTTCTGACACCATTACTAATCTCATTAATGATTCTTGCCCTCTTATTAAAATTAAGAAAAAACACTGGCTGACAGGGGCCATTAAAATATCAATTACAAATAAAAGATTCTTGCTATATATGAGCAAATTTTATAATGAAATATAGTTCAGTAAATAATAAATAAAATATACCTTGAAAATAGTAATTAGTGAATCTGGAAAACAATTTTACAGCGAGTGTCTGGAGTCATCTAGCGATTTATCTAAAGAGGCATGGAGGGTAGTGCGAGAATTGACCGATTGTTCTAACCAGCCAGCAGCCAAGATATATGTGTCGGAGAACGATGAGGTGCTGGATGACCTCAAGCTTATTGCTGAACATTTAAATAATTATTTTTCAAACATAGCCGAAAATTTGACTAGTTCCGTTATTGCAAATACAGATCCTATGTCATTCCTTAAATTAAATCATGAAAAATTTTTTTTCTTTCCGCCAAAATCCATGAAATTATGACTATAATACGTAACATTAAAAATAAAAACTCTAACGGCTACGACGACATCCCCACGCAAACCTTTATTACCACCCCAGGCGTTAAATATCTTTGTCGACTTAATTAATCTTTCACTCCAGAATTCTATCTTTCCATCGTGTCTGAAGCTCGCAAGAATTACACCAATACATAAGGGTGGAAATGGCCTCGCATTGTCGGATTACAGACCTGTCTCTGTTCCCTCGACTCTGTCGAAGGTATTTAAGAAGGTTGTTGATTTGAGAGTTAGAAGAGTTTTGGAAGCCAAAGGTTTGCTTTCCTGCTATCAGTACTACTTTAGGCCAGGAGTCTCAACCAGTGATACCCTTTATAATTTTCTGTATCATTTTTCAAAACTGTTAACCAAAAACAAATGACAGCCACCGTATTTTGCGACCTTTCTAAAGCCTTTGATTGTGTTCCCTATTCACTTTTACTTAACAAACTTGAAAGGTACGGATTTAGTGGTAAAGTTAACGGCTGGTTCCGCTCATATTTTATTGATCGTCGCCAATTTGTACGGTTGGGAGTTGATAGTGAAAACGTAGATACAGCAGTCGGTCGAGTCGTGTCTGGTGTACCACAGGGCTCGGTGCCTGGACCGGCGTTATTTTTTATATTTATTAATGATCTGGCACATGTAGCCCGCCAATAACACACGGTTCCTTCGCCGACGATACATCCCTTACGTGGCACGCTTCGAATCGTTATGACTTAGGAGTGTTAATTAACGCCCAGATTTTCAGGATTTGTGAGTGGTATAATGCTAATGAAATTACTCTTAACACTAGCAAAGCCAAATTGTTACTGTATAGACAACAAACCAATCTTAACATTGTTATAAATAACAGTCTTCTATCCCCGGCTATACTGATGTTAGATATTTGGGTGTTACTGTAGATGCCGGTTTTGGGTGGACCGAGCACATTCGGCTGTTGTCGAAGGGCTTGTCATCAGCCTGTTATGCTCTAAGGATCATAAAACTAAATCTTGAGAAGCATACTGCAAGAAGGGTTTACTTTGCACTATTTGAGTCTCGTATGAAATATTGTGTTTCTTGTTGGGGTTTCACCACTACAACGAATTTATTCAAAATCTTTAAATTACAAAAGCAGACTGTGCGGGGGATTAGCGGAGAAGACAACAGAGCCCACTGTCGTCCGTTGTTTGTTTCCCAAAAAATCTTTATACTAACTTTATACTCATTAATTATTTATAAGTCAGTGAGTATGACGTATAAATATAGAAGCAGATATACCTATCGTACGGACATTCAATCTTCCAATACCCGTAACTGTAATAGGGCTTGTCTTTCTTCAATAAATTACCTACCTGTGTATTAAGTTCTCCTAATTCAACGACATTTCGACACAAATTGAAGACAATATTGCTAGAACAACCTTTTTATTCATATGACGAAAACTATAAATTTTGATCTGTCTCCTTATTGTGAGTGGTTTATTATTTTTATTCTTGTATATTATATTTTTGTTTGTTACGTACTGTCAGACAACATGCATTTGTTTATTGGCAATGAATAAATCTAATCTAATCTATTAGAAAACAAGCAATGTTATTTTCAGATGTCACACGTAAAGAAACTAACATTGCTAAAGGCAGCTTTTTCCATACAGGGTTCTCTACGAAAGTGTTTTAGCAGTTTTCGGGCTTAACAAAACTCTTCAGCTTTGAAAATCTGCGGTTTATAGTAGTTACTTTCTTTCAAAGATGTTTCCAACTTTCTTACACTTCCGGTTAACCGGAAGTCGTCATGAACTTCGTTATTTTAAATGCAACACCCTGTATATTATTATTTTTTTCAATTCAGTATAAATGTATGTGACCATTACAACTTCCTCTTATACCTATCCTCAACTGTTTTTAACATTACGATTTTTGTAAAAATTTTGACAATTACACCGTGCGGAGAACCATTTCCGTTTTTTTTTTTTTATAATAGATTATTGAAATTCTGCATCCGCAGAAGTCTGATTCTCGACACACAATGTGAATATTACTGTCACGCGACATTCATACTCCAGTTTTTACAAGGGAGTCTCCGAAATATTACTGACAAACTCGAAGTATGATCAGAATTTTTAATGGTACCATACCTATAGATGTTTCACATACTTATCATATTCACCTAAAAATATAGAAGATCCCAAAGTGTCCACATTACAATTTAACTTTTAAACTTTAACAATTTAGGAACAAAATGTCAAATTTCTGTAATTTACGTATATTAGTGTCTCGGTTTGCTAATAAAAACTTGACCCTGTTTTTTATTTCCACAAGATAAGTTATAAGTTGAAGGTGATAGCTTATTAATTTAGCAAATATGCGATTCCCAGACATTTTTCCTTTTTTTCTTATTTAACTATAAATAAAGGAGTTGGAAAATACTAATTCTTCTGTTATAGGATGTTTTTTTCTCGATTTTTGAAGATTGCGTGTATACATAAATCCGATACAAGGTCAATATTAATACAGTAATTTGCACATATCGATTTCGTCTTTTAGTGTTGGGAAACCCATACAACACTAACTGAAACAGGCATCTGCATTCCTAAGTAAATAAAGGCACATTAGGTAATTATACATATATATGTATCAAATCGTACTAATTGATTCTATGAATGTATGGTAAACATACCTACTAAATTTTTTGTATAAGCAAGGTGCATAAATATGCTTATATGTTACGGCATTAAACTGCTTTCAAGGTTAGTCCGTTTAGTGTATTTGTACGTAGTGTTTTTTTATACATTGCTTCATTACTTCCGTGCAGTTCTGCGGCTTGTAAAACGCTCAATTCAAAATAAATATAAGTTAATGTTTTAAATAAATAAAAATGCCTGCCCAGTTCAACATACTTATTCAAACATGTTTTTATTATTACATTGTTGGAATAGGTTACCTATATTAGTAAATAAGAAAGACAAATATCTTCCGTTGTCATTGGTACAATCGATTAGGTACTCACCACTTAATCCATCGACGATTGTGACATATTTGTTCACAGCCATTCGTACTAGTCCAGCCATTTCCTAAAACAAAAACGTATCATTAGATTATTTAAATTTGTAAATTTCCTATACGTTTCATTTTAATGATAGATATGATCTGTTTCGCAAAATTAACAGAATATAACTTCTATTAACAAACATGATTCACACAGCTTTCTGTGATAATAGAGAGTGATTTGCTCACCTATTCACTAACCGTTATAAACAAATTACATTACCACATGTCATTCTCTATTATCGCAATACGCAGTGGTGTACGATACTTATATGTAAATATCATTAATGTTTGGTTCTTCCAAATTTTCTTGACTTTTTAATATATATATTTGTAGATCTTCTTGGTTTTTAAAGGCATATAGTTAAACAACTATTAGATTGAGTAAGACGTTTCGGTTTATTTATAAAACCTTAATCATTTACATTTTTAAAAATTAATAATGTAGAAAATAAAATTTTGATGTATAAAAATATATAACATTTTTTGTTTTATTGATAAAATCAGTTTGTTTTTTGCTTTAATTTGAAATAGTTTTGAAATATTTTACATAAAGATTGTTTTGTGAATTGTGTCAGTTGTATTAGTTATGGTAGGTTATGGTTAAATATGAAAAACGTTACTAAATTTTTTATTAAAATTTGATTTATAGAATTAAGTTATAAAGTTTAGTGAAAAATTGTGTGTCAGTTTTATCATTTATGGAATTATTATGTTTATAAATTTGTATTATTTCAAGTATAGTTCGTGCTTTATAGTTTTGTTCTTGGTTTAGGATTAATACATTGTTAAAATCAAATGTATGATTTTGTGTTATTTCATGTTTTTTTAAAGCTGTACGATTTTTGTTATATTTGTGTCCTTTTATTCTATTTTCTAAATATTGCATAGTTTCACCGATATATACACCATTACAATTTTGACAATTTATTTTATATACTATATGTGAGGTTTTATTTTTTTCAGTTTTCGATTTTAATTTTGTGTAAATTTGATTTTGTAATTTATTATTATTTTGATTTGCTATTTTAAAATTATAAGGTTTGAAAATTTGATTAATTTTTTCAGAAAGATTTTTTACATAAGGAATTTTTATGTATTTTATAAATGTTTGACTATTATTTATAGTTTTTGTTGATTTATTATAAAAACGGAATATTCTTTGTTTAAATATTCTATTGATAAGATTATTTGGATAATTATTTTGTTTTAGAATAGTTTTTGCTTTATTAATGATACCATTAATATAGTATATAAAATAAATTGTCAACATTGTAATGGTGTATATATCGGTGAAACTATGCAATATTTAGAAAATAGAATAAAAGGACACAAATATAACAAAAATCTTACAGCTTTAAAAAAACATGAAATAACACAAATCATACATTTGATTAACAATGTATCAATCCTAAACCAAGAACAAAGCTATAAAGCACGAACTATACTTGAAATAATCCAAATTTATAAACATAATAATTCCATAAATGATAAAACTGACACACAATTTTTCACTAAACTTTATAACTTAATTCTATAAATCAAATTTTAATAAAAATTTAGTAACGTTTTTCATATTTAACCATAACCTACCATAACTAATACAACTGACACAATTCACAAAACAATCTTTATATAAAACATTTCAAAACTATTTCAAATTAAAACAAAAAACAAACTGATTTTATCAATAAAACAAAAAATGTTATATATTTTTATACATCAAAATTTTATTTTCTACATTATTAATTTTTAAAAATGTAAATGATTAAGGTTTTATAAATAAACCGAAACGTCTTACTCAATCTAATAGTTGTTTAACTAAGTGTATGACTTTAAAAACCAAGAAGATCTACACATATTAATGTTTGGTGATATTCAGGTACTTAAAATTAAAATTAACACCTTGTTTTCACTTTTTCTTTTTTAATTTAATTATAGGTATTATTGTTATAAATGGTATACTGGGGAATTTTTTTAATTCAATAAAATTTTAATGAAAAGGTACTAAGGTTTGTGTTGCAACTGCTCATTGAAATCTCCAGTAGTTCTATATAAGTTCAAATAGTATCTGCATTTATTTTTCTATTTAGGTATCTTTTAAATACTGAAGGTACGATAAAGTGGCGCACAATATTCCTAATTAGGTAGTTAACGAAACTGATTTGTGTTCTTCAAATGGCAATGGCATGCTTTTTAAACAAAAATAAAATCTTTATCCTTTTTCAAGTACGATTATGCCCGACACTATGGTTCATTTTCTTACTGTTCTCAAAATAGGGGCCGTTTTCTGAAAAAAAAATTGTTTAAAGCAAATGGTGATATTTCCTTCGACCAAAACTAATTCAAGACTAAAACCGGTGGTGATAACACTTTTTGTATTTGTTTGAAACGTAGCTCGTAACAAATTTGGCAAATTTGTATAAGCACTTTGAACGAATTGTTCGTTGATTTGGGAGATGATATTTTTTATTGTGCTTTGCTCGAGACCATTTAATTATTAGACCTGTGAGAATATGGTGCTATTTTCAAAAATGTCTTTTAAAAAAACCCAGCAGGCTTAGTTTACTCAATTTAATTGTTTCTCGTCGCCCTATTTACTGCCGGGAAAACTGTTTTTAAGAAATATCGCCTATTCACTAGAAAATGAGAAGAAGCTCCATATTACTGATTGTGAGAGGGAAATCATGGGTGAAGAACATCATAGTCTTACTTAAGATTGTTATACTAATAGACCAAATAATTTAAATTGATTTAAGGGCAACTCATGACGCGTAATTCTTGACGATGGATTAGAAGAATATGAGTTGGTGTTGGCTGTACTATTTCCATCATCTATTGGATTTTGTAAATCCGACGTTTCTGCAGTGGTTCTCTACTGCCGTCATCAGGGTAGCCCTGATAAGGACTAGTGCTTGCTAATTCCATGGTTGGCTGTAGAATTATACGTACTCTGCTCGGGCAAATTTGCCTGATGCGTATTTTTGCTTCTGTAATATACAGTGTACTCACTACTGTATATTGCGATCGTATACTGGCTTCTCTCGGGGTAGGTATATATTGTCTGGAACCTATATTTGCATGTAAATGTATGCATGAGATATTTTTGCTCCGTGGTTTTTCTTTCCTCAGAAATTGATCGTTAATATTTTTGGAAATCTGATTCTTCAGAAAGTTTCGTTATATTTTTGTCGATGCGATACTAACATACGAGGTAGAAATTGTATTACAACTAAAATCGTCGATTTTTTTGTTCATTTTTGCTCATTTTTTCACAAATTATCTTGAGAATGTCTCTGGCCTGCTTTATGCTTTTAAATATAATAATCATATTGGAGGTACCTACATACATTATGTGCCAAGAAAATACATTGAGAGGAATACTAGTCGTTGTAATATCAATAATCTACTTCGGACAAATTTTAATGCACTATTTCGTGTGAACAGTAAATTTTTTAAATGTTTAAGGAGTTCTTTAGGACTTTAGGTTCAGAGTAGTGTCGCTAGGTTGTTCCCTTAATTATTAGTGTGCTAGGCGTTTCTTTTATTATTAGTACACTATCATTTCTTCGAACTTTATTCCACAATTCTTTAAAAGTATATTTTGAATTTCTTTTGCACTTAATGCTTTTATAGATTTTAAATACCTGACAGTTTTATAAAATTCATCAATTGTTGCTTTTTGTAAGTGCACTTTCTTCTTCTGTATTACTTCTAATATATAGGTACTCATATCGCTCTCCATGATTTACATCATTCTGCATTTTACACGATAAGAATTAAAAGAATTCAAATGCTTGACTAAATATATTAATAAGTAAACATACTAATTAGTAATGATGGAGGTCAATATTATCGAAATGTATATTTTAATGTACCCAGGGATAATTAGACATCAGGAATTTAACGTTCCTTCCTCAGCACGACTTAAAGAAAGCACGATATATTATATTTTTGGAAGTAACGCATTGTATTTATTATAATGTAACATTGACACTTCTAATGCGTCAAGACACTCCGACTCTATAATTTAGTCGCACGAAAACTTATTTTCCAAGGTTTACGAATTGGGAACCCCCATGTCATTTGGTATTTCTGCTGGCGTAAATCTTGTTTACCTTTAACTGAAACACGTGCATGGCAGCGTGTAGCACCGTCTTTTGTATAGCGAATAAATAAAAGTTAATTAATGACAATGAATCATCAATCGTCTCTCTAAAACAATTTTTTGCTATGAAAAGATGTTAATATTTTAGGGAAAAAACGTAGGTAACGTTTTTTCCCTCTGGCTTGCTTTGCTTGTACGTTTTACAAACCTATTATAATGCAGCCCGACAAGGCTTTGTTCACGTTTATAAACAGTACCGGAATTGTTATTGGCATTTTGACGTAATGTTTAATAATAAATTGGTAAGTGAATGACACCATTATAACTTCAAAGATTTGTATAAGAGGAGTGGCAAATTTAATTGTTAATTTAAATTTATCTGATGGAATCAACACACTCAAGAAAATAGGTTTTACTATATATGAGAAATATAATACTTCTTAGCATATTTTATTATAACTATAGGGACAGCAGTATTTTATAGCACTAGTCATTATAAAATACAATTTATATAATATGTTTGTAATAAAAATTGTATAATAATTTATGATTCAAACTATGAAAAGTTACTAAACTCACAGTACCTTAAGCCTTGATCTTAAAAAGTCCTTTTCTCATCACTAGGTTAACTTACAAAACACTTACCATAAAATACAAATATTTCTAGAAAACTTTGTTGAATAATAAAACAGAAATACTTCTGGCGGAACTATGTTATAGAAACAGGCATGAAGAATTGTGGAAATAACGCTTAAGATAATACAATAGGTAATTTTGTATTCCTAAGCCTCCAACTAACCACTGAATCCAGCTGATACCCTACCACCAACATTGGTGTTCGGAAAACGCTACACACGGACGAAAAAGGATGCACTAAATATTGTTAATGAAAAGATCACAACCCTATATATGAAATAAATTACCAAACATCTTTTATTAGGGAGATTTTTCCATGCAATTGGTATTTATTATCCTATAGCATATTGCGCTACTTTTTTTACACACACTATAGTGTTTCTTTTATGAGAATGGTAATAGTAATTTTTATGATCGTAAGAATAATAGTAGTTCCATAAAAATACTGGAGTAACATTTGTTAATTGCTTCTATACAAGATATCCATTTATAAACCCTGTATGTTAATATTTATTGTATTCTGAGAACTACAGTCATATAAGTAATGTTTATACAGAAAATATATGCAACAATTACTATTTAAATATTCCTGGGAAGCTAGTCTTGTTACGTCTATTATTTGTCAATGAGAATCAATATTTACGCACAGTAATAGGGTAATAGGTCACTAGCCATGTGAATCTTACTAACAATAAGCTCGAATAAAACTCTTTTAACATGCTCGTATAAGTAAATGTTACATAAATCATAAATTTAACAGCAGCCTGACTAAAAGATTTAAAATTAGCAAATTAGGTGTTAATTAATTCGGTACACAAGTTGGATAATATCCAATAACTGTCACAAAAGATGTAAGATACAAAGCAAAGCGAATGAAAAATTATAGTATGCCTACATACAACGTTTATAATGGGTGGCACCACACCTACCTGCCATTCATTACACAAACATCTGTATAAATTGCATCTGTCAAGTGTTCGATTATTGCTTCAAATAAAAGTCTATAAGTGAAATGTTATTCGTATATGTAATGTATATTCGTTTATGTATTGAACTTAGATATGTTGTTGACAGCTTCTGAAAGATATGCAAATAACCTGTAATTCAACGCCAAATAATGGATGCGATTTGGTTGTAATACAGGATACATTTATTCATGATAAATTTGGGCCTTGGTATATAGCTTCAATGATTTTACGTATTCCTCGCTACTGTGTGACTGAAACGAAATCAGTGAATCGATCAATCAACGAGGCAAAATAAAAACAACTTAATTTATAAGTGATTATTTTTTTTTTACATTAGGTAGTAATTGCAATAGAATTAAAATTCTGGACTTCGTGGAAAAATTGTCAAGGGTATGTAGATTGAACTGAAATAACAACTGACAATGATTTTAATTAGGGAAATCCGTAAATCTTGTTAGTTCTTGGATAAAATAATGTTTTCCACGAATGTTCAATAACGGAATAATTAGAAATCGTATAATACTTCGCAGAGTTCAGCAGGTGTTTCGTACAAATATAATTAGCCGAAAAGTATTTATGTTTTAGATTTAAACACTAGTAAATTCCCGACCGTTCACCCAGCCAATTAAATAGTCGTTTGATGACGGATTACGTCCCAAACAGCGGACCGGCTAAACCGCACCACCCTCCGCTATCCCTCGTACACACCTAATAATAGTGTTAATGTTTTACCATTTCTTCGATCCCCTTTGTGCTTACTTCACACCAAATTCGTCGTCGTTCAAGGTTTCGATGGTTTGATGTTCGGTGCACGACTACCTGCTGATCACAGACAATATTACATAATCGGACCGTTCTTGCCGGCGGGCGGAGATCGGCCTTGGCCATTGTCGGTCCGTTACCAAAAATCGTGAAAAATCGCTCTAAAGCTCCTTTAAAGACGAACGGGGATACCCCTAGTACCAGACGACCGACGATCTACGCACCCTCAAAATATTCCGGCGCGTATTCGCGGTCTACGATCGGATCCCTTGTAACAAAACATACCGGCTAGAGGCGTCCACGCTACTAATAGCGTACTGCTTTTGGAAGCCTTTTTGGTATTGTTATTTCCAAAAATTTCACAACGATAAAACCTAAAGCATATTTAGCCAGATATGATTGTTAATACTGTTTGTTAATACACTATATATAAATTTGTATGTTACGTCTAAAAAAAAATCGTCTGGCACTATTTACTAGCTAATTTTGCAATAGAATATTATGTTCTCTGAAGCTTATCTGAGAGCTACTCCCAGATTAACTCCGTCAATACGTGCCCCAAGCAAAAATGAGAAACAAAAGGAAGAACGAGTATTAACTTTTGACCCGCATGAAAACCAACCTGTTAAAGCTTTTGCCTAGAGTTGCAGATCTTCAAATGCACGGCAAAGTAGAAGTCAAACCACAAAGGAATGAAACAATAAATGCAAGGTGGGAGATATAAACCAGAGCAACGAAAATAAGAAGTCGAGTATCGAACACACTTTGCATAGATTTCAAAATGCCACCGCAAACCCAATGGGTGTTTCAACGAAGCAGAGCTAGGACTACAGATTACGGTAGTAGACAAACGTCATCTAGGGGATGCATCGAATCCAAGAAGGATACGAAAGACTTGTAATTGCAATTGCAAGTCATGATTGTGCCCAAGTCAGAACATCACTTTCCTGCAATTTACTTAGAAAATCTTTACCCAAGGAGTTTTGTAAATGACCTTCTACAGCGAAGACACATAAACCGTGTTGAAGGGAAAGACATACATGATGTATGTTTGAAAGGACGCAGATTTTGAATACTAGTCACGATACCAAAGCAATAAGAACCAGTAGAGTCGGTCAAAACAAATATGGAAATCTCACTGGGAAACCGTTCTGATTACAATCAGTAAAAGAGGCCCTACCTCTTTTACTAATATCTACTAATCTACATAATCTTCTCCATTAATTAAGCTCCCTTTTTATCGTCGACAAAAACCAGTACCCATTGAGCTCGGCTGGATTGTTTCAAGGGCTTGCAAAAACCACAAAGCCGTGTAGATAAGGGTGAACCTCCGGAACAGTAATCTTGTTATCGCTATGGAGAATTTTAACCTCGCTTTCATTCAGAAAGATATACTGGGGAACGGTAAGGAATATGAAGTGTCAGATGTGAATTGGTTTATAATGGAACTTTCGAAGTAACCAGAAATATCTAAAAAGACTACCGGGACTAAAGTTTAGTGGTAGATAAAACTGGGGTAAGGATATGTCAAATGATTAAATTGTTGGACCGGTATCAGTCTTCTGATAACCCTGACCTACCACGAATCCATAAGAATATAAGAATATAAGTATATAAGAATATAAGAATATAAGAATAGAAGAATAGAAGAATAGAAGAATAGAAGAATATAAGAATATAAGAATATAAGAATATAAGAATATAAGAATATAAGAATATAATTGAGTCTAAAGCATACAAGAAATGGGAGATCTAAATACAAAAAACCAAGAGAATGCAATGTTTTCGGAGATTCCACATCAGACGGCTCCCATCAAGAAAAGCAAATGCTATATTAAGAAGCAATGTCAGCGCGATAAGGCATTGTTTACAAATATCCAAACACAATTAGACATCTGATTTTCGTACCATAGAAGTAACCATATAAATAAATAAACTCTATCCCTTTTAGATAAATAAATATATTGCAAAACTGGGCTTCAGTCACAAGCATACAAGAAATGGGAAAATTAAATACAAAAAACCGAGAGATTGCAATATTTTCAGACAGCTCCCATTATAAAAATAAAATACTAAGTTAAAAGGTAAATATGAATACAACAAGGTAATTATCAACAGACCCTTACAAATATCCAAATACAGTTAGACACTTTTAGTACGATAGAAGTGACCAGTAAAAAACTTGATATATAATTCAACTTAAAGCATGAAAGAACTACTGTAGATATATATATATAATATTCAGGAAATTATTGGGTAAGCGGTCTGTCATAAAAAACGATCTATTTGTTAAGGTTCCTCTATATTTCGTAATTTATTTATTACTTCTTCGGGAGGATTGCTTTCTGTAAATTATTACCAGAATGAAACAATGCGTCAATAAAAAAAAAAGGTTAAAATACTTACAACTAAGATCAGGTTACATTTAGAATTAAATATATAACAAACATATTACACTGAATTTACAAACGACATGTTAAAAGTAACAGCTGAACAAGAATTGTGTAGAGCGAAAATTTAACATACATATATGTCCTACAGTAAAGCGTGCAAATAAAAAATATATGAATAAAAGAAAGAGGAGAGGACTAAAAAGATTATATACTAAAGCCAATAATAGGACAAAAATAAAAAGGACCTTCACATCAATACATACTAATGAAAATTGAATAGATTACAATAAATATTACTTAATTTATCAATATCAGTTTTAAAATTTATAGAATTACTATTATTTCTGATATGTACCATTTCAAGAAACAGCCTACGTTTATAATTCGGCTCGCTATCTAAAAGTTTCACGTTATTATAATCAAAGTTATGATCCATTTTATGGACTTTGATTATAATAACGTGAAACTTTTAGATAGCGAGCCGAATTATAAACGTAGGCTGTTTCTTGAAATGGTACATATCAGAAATAATAGTAATTCTATAAATTTTAAAACTGATATTGATAAATTAAGTAATATTTATTGTAATCTATTCAATTTTCATTAGTATGTATTGATGTGAAGGTCCTTTTTATTTTTGTCCTATTATTGGCTTTAGTATATAATCTTTTTAGTCCTCTCCTCTTTCTTTTATTCATATATTTTTTATTTGCACGCTTTACTGTAGGACATATATGTATGTTAAATTTTCGCTCTACACAATTCTTGTTCAGCTGTTACTTTTAACATGTCGTTTGTAAATTCAGTGTAATATGTTTGTTATATATTTAATTCTAAATGTAACCTGATCTTAGTTGTAAGTATTTTAACCTTTTGTTTTTATTGACGCATTGTTTCATTCTGGTAATAATTTACAGAAAGCAATCCTCCCGAAGAAGTAATAAATAAATTACGAAATATAGAGGAACCTTAACAAATAGATCGTTTTTTATGACAGACCGCTTACCCAATAATTTCCTGAATATTAATAGAGTACGGTCGATAAACAAAATTTTTTGTGATTATATATATATATATATATATATATAATACTATTTCACAATTTTCTCAGCTGACCCTAATTATCTTTAATAAATCTATCTCAAAAACATTGTAACGTAACTCTAACGCAATTGGGTGAATTTAACATTTAAAGAGTGAAAGTATATACCGAAAGTGGCGAGTGCTAAATGAATCTTCTTATATAGTGAAGACATTCAAAATTTTTATTATGGGAAATTTTGTATCATATACAGGTTTGAGGATTAGAAGGCGGTGAATCCACAGTAATGTTGAAGATTAGTGTGAAAACTCAGGAACTTTTAAAATGGCAATACTTTTCACTAAACTAGCAAATTTTCAATTGCAAAAGTTGCTGAAAAAAGGGTTGAATTCCAAACTTTACGCAGTTTTAGTTGCTATAATCAAGGTTCAGATCTTGCTTAAACTTGTAATTTTGAAGAGCTTTCGCAGGATGACGTTTAAACTTCAGATTTATAATACTCCAGTCAAATTATACCAAAAAAAAGGCTCGATCTTGCAAGAAGTGATGTAGTTCTAATATTTTATGTGTTCGCAGTTGTGAGTAACCGATACGTCCAATACTCTCCGAGATACAGACGTTTAAGGTTTTAGTATTTCTTACAAGAAGCCAAGCAACTTTCGGTTCCTTTACTGTTCTTTATAACTTCATAATCGGAAAAAAAGACTCTGTAATTAGTTATAAAGTTCTTTCATTTAACAGTAAATGAATGCAGTAACTGGGAGTATTTCTGATTTTTTAAATGTTTTCTGCACTTACGCTATACCCTAGTTTCCAAACAAAAATTTTTAAGGCAACTCATTGGTGTAATTGCGAAAGAAAAGCTAACATTCCCTCTTTCTGAACTGTAATGAAAGAAGAATGCAACAAAATAATTACAAATAAATGTATGCATTATATTGTAAAATTCAGGGCGTATTGAAGCGATCAATAAATACTAGAATAAAGATAATAGTGTAGTAAGTATTTTATAACTATCACACTGACAAAAGTCAATGCTAGGTTTTCCACTATCACCAAACAACAGTATTTTATAGCAAATTACATCTATTAGTAAAATTAAAACAAGAGTATTACTAAGATTGGCTATGAGCCATGGAGTCGCAGTTTCGAGCCTCACTCTAGTCAATCCTGATAACCAGTTTTTTCGGGATCGTAATGATGATTAGGAAGGATATTTTGCTCTGCGGGGGTGCCTGGTAAGTATCAATTGCGTAAGTTCCATCTGCTCCATTAAATAAAAAAAGGAAAAAGCAATATCGCTTGATATTTACCTTGTGACGTCTTCTTTGATGTACTTGTGAGCTGATTGTAAACCTTCACAGGTAATGGGGATTATATATAAAATGTGGTCTGTTCGGAACATCAGAATCGCGGTAGTTATAAGAATTAATTTCGGAATATTGCAAAACTTTGTTGTTAATGTATACAAGTAAACGTATATAAACAGCACAAAGTGACCCGTACTGCTCCCTAGGCTATTAGTACATTCTCAGCACATCAACGCTAACTCCAATTTCGAACAAAGGCAACACATAATACACCTTAGCCAACCTACCACTAGGTAGGTTAACATGCTCACTCCAGGTTCATTCCGAATAAACCACGAAATTTAAAAACTTTGTGGAATCAGTCTGCCGGGTACTAATGCCGTTCACACATAATGTAAGTTGCTTTGAATTCTTTGAAAACAGTCTTCCAGGGATCTAGGTACATATTTTTTTCGGTTAAAGTAATCATTCACTTTATTAGAAACGTAATTTCCGTACAAAATGTATAACATGGGACCCAACACAACCTCCTGCGGAACACCTCGTTTTAATTTTATGCTACATGATCCATATAGTGTAATTTGTTTTTTTTTAATAATGTGCAAATGAAACATAATCTATTTATTAATGTAATTAGCATTGAATGTTAGCACCGCTTGTATGCCGATTAAACCAAAAAACTGTAACTTCTTTGCTTCCAGGTGATGCTCTAAAGAAACGTTTATTTTCAATGATTAATATTTATTTATTTCAAAAAATATACACCCAAACTACAATTTGTTTGAGGTAGAGCCTAGTTCTTCGAATGAAGGAAACCTCTCTATCAATGTAGGTGGTCTAATAAATAGTCAAATGCCAATGGTTTCAACTTCATAGAAGGTCAGACATTCTGACTATATATTAACCAGTATATATTGCTTTTAACATAATGATACCACATAACAATAAAAAGGTTGACATTTTTTAATTTTAGGTGTAGAATTGATCATAAATATTCTTAAGACGAATCATGCACGTTTTAAAATAAAAAAAAGGTGTTGATAATTGTATTAATTTTAACGTCAATGGATGTTTTATTACGTAGATGAGATGACCTTACAAAATGGATGTAGTTACTTAAAGATGTTTCAATGTAATTTTAAAGCTGATGAATTTAGTAAGTTGTTACAACATCGCTTTGACGTCAACTTGAAATGGGTTTTGATTATGTCTTTTTGCGGTAAATTCCTATAGCTTTCAATTAATAATTATTTGATCATTATTGTCGGGAATGTGACGATTTTAATCTCAATTAAGGTGTTACAATTAAGCACCTGCAGGTCTCCCTATTAACTACTCCGAACATTAATTATTGAATATTCAGTAGTATAATACGTGCAACGATAGCAAATTGATATTGATGTTACTGAGGTTCCATAAAATCTACGAAACACCACAAACGTTGTGCTCTCACGAATATAACACTTTCCGTTTTGAAATAAATTAAGAATATCTTTAGCGAAGCGTCATATGAATTTAATGAAAAACACATGCACTTGTAGGTGTTTATTAAAAATCTATTAAGTTCATAAGGTAAATTACTTAAGAATAATCTGATAACATTAAGTGTTTGGCAGCCCAGATACATAAAAAAATGCATGTAATAGATGCCATTGCTAAATTACAACTTCTATTTGAGCTACTGTGTGATAAAAGATTTTATAGAAATTTATTTTTTATAGTAAACGTGGACATAATTCTTTCTTCAACTTTAAACAACTTATTGTCAAATTTATTTGTATACTTCTCGAATGCAAGATGGTGGAATCTTTTACCACACAACTCACTGCTTCATTGAATAACTTTTGTGCAGAATCAAACTGGCGTTTGCTTTCCTTTACCTGTTTTACTAGACATTCCCAAGCATTTTCTATCAAATCCAGATGAGCTGACAATATGGTCCAGTGAACAGCGTTGATGCCTTTCATCTATAATCAAGTTTGTTGCAAGATGCGCAGTATTTTCTTTCAATGTCCAATTTTAGTGTCCCATCACCTGTGCTATTTTATTTTTCCCATTATTTTATGGTTTTATGCAATCTATAGTTGTTTATCGATAACGAAGCAGGCATAATGCTGCCATACCATTGAATCAAATAACATCCTACGCTATAACTAAAACTACGATGCTACGTCGTTATAATAAAGTAAACCCCTAAATAAAATTTAGATGATCCGGGCAGGGAAATTCCGGTATTTTTAAAGAATTTCAAGGCCGTTTCTTAAGTTATAGGAAACGACGATGACCATACCTATTACAAAAAATAAATTTCAATAAAATTTGCATTTTATTCATTTGTTTTTCTTGGTAAATATGTACCTCGGTTGTATTTATGTTCACGCAGAAATAAGACATGATAAAATGCCTCACTGTGTGATCACCTCTATTATTCTAATGTCGAACAATTGATAAATTTGTGTATTCGATGATGACTGTCTTTTTTTTATTTTATAGGTACATTAAACACAGATCAGGTTAACTCGTTGCCCCGAAATATGGGTGAATATCTGCTGGATTTTTAGCCAGAACTCGTTAACAGTTATTTCAAATTATGTATTTACTTCCTAAATTACTTTAGATAATCGTAATGCTTGTTTCCCTTCTGAAGTTAGAGTAAATTGGAAGAGACTAAGTCTAAAATAATAATATCATGCACGCGCTATACAACAAGTGTTTGTAGATTGAGGTACTCCGGGTGATCGGGCCAGCCAAGCCGTTCCATTTCTCTAAACAGCCGACTCGCTTTCGTAGGTTATGGTCTACATAGTAGCTGCATTCCGCAATTTCTATGTTCCGTAATATTCCGTAAAGTCGAAAGCGTTGTTTTGGTGCCGATCTCTTACTTATATAACAGATCGACCTACTTATTCTTGCCTCTGCGTCCCCTACGTCACAGATACGAGACCGAATGCTAGAATCGAGGTATGCTGGCAAGTAGATGTTGGGAATGATTTAGATGAAAATAATCTCAAAAAACAGAAAATACAATTAGAAAGGAGATTTCAGCTTTGATTTGTGAAGTTATTTGTATTTGCTGCAAATTGATTATAAATGCTAATGCGGTGACATTATAAGACAGATCCCACATAATTGAAGGGTGCGAATGTAAAAACGAGTAACTATAACAGATTATAAATTAGGGTTGAGGATTTTAATTTGCAATTTTATAATGACGAAGAAAGGGCCCAGCTTCAACGAATGGCCTTGACGAACAGGTCGTTCGCGGCCTGAGTTTCCTTCACGCCCTGAATTTCCTTCACGCCCGTGTGGCTGGGAACCCAGGCCAATTTCAGCTTCCTTTAGCTGACTACCTCATTCCGAGCGCTTACGCAGTCCGAAACCAGATTTTAGCTTATGGAACTGATCGCTTTAAGGGTTGCCTGGCTGTCTGACAAAATAACTACGCTTTTACGTAACTCGACTCTTCTTTCTACTTCCCTGATACAGTGACGAATTGCAACAACCTCAGCTTGGAATGTCGACGTGTCCTTGCTGAAGCTTATCGAAAAGGCCTTTCTGGGCTTCTTTCCATACGCCACTATCACGTTTAGAGCCGTCTGTATACCAGTTTGAAGCCGCTCTTGCTGCAGGACCTTTCTCTCAGTCCTTCTTATCTGGCATTATAACCTGATAATTTCTACCTAGGCATCCCAATAAGGTTTGGTTAATATAGTCTTTGAAAGTCAGCACATGCGATTTTGTTATCGGTGTTTGACTGTGCATGAGTCTCTGTACTTCAGACTTAGCACTTTCTTGCATATAAATTGGTGGTGAGACGAAATTATTCATTAATTTAATATTTTTCGAACATAGTCGATCATCCAACTCCACTGATCAGAGTAATTTAATTACTAACTTTTTCACACACACCCCGCGGCTTGATCGTACCGCTCTATCAGAGATGAAAGGGTATAGGAGCCCAGGTTCCCCACCCTAGATGAGAAGTTCCGACCTTCGAAATTGGTGGTAATAACGGTGGTAGATTTGGGATTACTTCCATTGCGGCAGTAGGGACCGATCTCATCGTGTCCGTGGTGTACAGATTGATCAGCGTTTGTATGCCACCCAGCTCGCTGCACTTTTGGCCACCACACTACTGCTCCGTATGTTATTATGGCTCAAATCACCCTTGTGTATAACCACACAGTCATTTTGGGACCAAGACCCCAACTCCTTCCATACAACTTCCTGTACCTGCCCAGCGTATTTCACCTCTTTGTCACATGGAATCCTTTCGTCTCGTACCACTAATGGTTATAAACTCTCTAGCAATTTTTTTATCGGTTACCTAACGACTTGCGATTTCTGAGCATTGACTGATAGTCGCTTTTGTTTACATCAGTTGTCTACCGTATTTAGAGCAGTTTGCATACGTTCTATCAGAACCTTTGGAAACCACCCTTTTATGACAATTGTAAGGCCGTCAACATACCCCAGACAATGAAAGCCTTTTCTTGTCAGTTTCCGGATTAGGTCATCCACTATGGTAGCTCACAGTGAGGGAGGCAGAACTACACCCTGCGGGCATCGCTCTGCCGCGTCCGCTTGAATGGTAGTTTTGCCGATTGTGGATTCAATTATCCTGCTTTCCAGGCTTGCCCTAATCCACTGCATAAACTTCAGTGTAATGTCTGCTCACCGTGAAGTCTCTATAATTGAATTTGTAGTGGCATTATTGAATGCTTTAATCGTCTAATGTGGCCTCTGTAAATTCTCCCGGCTGATAAGCTTACTGCCTATCAATGAATGGCTGTTCTCTCTGCGCGGTAATCAATCAATCCAAAGAAAGATATGTGAATAGTTCCGAGGCTTTTAATTGAAGAGTTTTGAATCCGAAAGAAAATAACTGCCAAACATTAAGTAAAACTTAAGAATTGGTATTCCGTCAAACCTATTCTAAGAATAATTCTAAATTATCACTAATGCGTTAGAATTATCGTATTCATTTACATGTCACCTGTTAAAATAAATAAAACTGTGTGGATAATAGATTTAACTCCGATCGTTTGTAAATGCTGTTAACTACTTTGCACAATATAGATTTTACAAGATTTTTTTATGGTAATGATGTAGGTATATGCTTAAATCCAATTTAAAACATGCTACTGTGCTGGTGATCAAAATAAAATGATTTTTATTAACTTTCGGACGCTAGCGTAGGCGGCATTTACACCGCCCTTTTACTTTTTTTTCTCTTTTTATCTGACAACGAAAATAGAAACAATATAAAGCAACATTTAAGCAGTCACGTGAGCACATACTCACAATATCGAGTACCGGAAGGTCAACATAACGGCTAATTTATACATTCCTACCTCTTCCCAACTATTTTGTATTTATCAAAATAGATTTTGGAATCTAGAAAGTGATACAGGGCACCAACTAATCGTGAAATGTTGTAGTGAGAGAATGTCAACACTACCGACATCAGTTCCATTAGTAATGGAGTCGCTGATATCGTATGTTGATTTTTTGCAATGTTAACACTTCTTAGAGTCTAATGCTTGTAAAAGTAATAGCTTCACGTGGATGAAAGACATCTTTCTATTCATGTTATTTACTTATATCTTTAATCTTATTTCATTTAAAAACACTGCTGCTATCATCTTCCGAAATTGCGATGCATAGCATATATCACTCTTGTACATATTCCAACGTGCAGCCAAAGTTTTAAAAACTTCTTTTTTAAATGCTTTTCTTCCGGATATGGGCTTTTTAATATTCTGCACTTAACACTGCTCCTTATTTCGATTTTTCCATGCAATCGCATCTTATTTCTAATCTTACTTAAGCTGTTAGAAAATAGCTTCAGTAAGGATACCTCTAGATAGTTCAGGGTCAAGTACCAAAAATTGCAGTTTACTTCAATCAAGACGTAGGAATCATAGAAGCGATATTGAAGGATATAGGCAACTATGTGTATTTACCTTACGATCTGTAATTGCTTTGTGCATGCGTTTCAAATGAATGTGCACCTAAAAATACATTTTATTTACTTTATAGATCATTCAATCAGTTTATAAGTTTCATTAATTATAGATGCCATCTGCTTAATCAAGTGTCAATTCATTTTGCTGAATGCAAAAAGAAAAGCTAAATACGTTTTAGTGTCCTAAAATTTGTACTCGTATACAAGAAATCATAGCATAACAACGGAACATCACACACACTCATATACAACTTCATGATTTAGATGACATTAACTTCTATTGGCCACACACTCACAGCCTTGTCGCATCAATTAACCATTGGTAGTCTAGTATCCTATAAGAAACACATTGTTTTTGGATTGGCTCTCAATAACAATAGTGCACAGAATCTCAAACAAACCCAGCAAGTGACGCTACGCATAATAATCATGTACAAATATACCGGCCTACTTGCACTGAGAATGTTATGCTTTAATTATCTTTAAATAAAATACGGTAAGCGTACTTTTAACGGACTTTACACTTTACCAAATGATACAAACTATAAACTATATAATAATATCAATTAGAATAGCCTTATATTTTTCGCTATTTTTGTTTACCTCTGTGTTAATTTACGTCTACATATTTTTTATTACACCTGCTATGACCTTGATTCAATAACCAGAAGTGATATATCTGTCTGGTTACAAAAAATTATGTTTTGAATCATTACTAGGAGTAAGAATTTCAATTAAATTCGATGAATCGTCAGTTAGTTATGACCGTTTTGACACGAATATAAGTTGACTGCCCGTTTGTGTTGGATACTTTTGTACTCATTCTAGATAATTTTTATATGAGTGTAATTTAGATGCTTTTTGCTTGTTAAAAAGTTACAGAAGAATTAACTATGAAATCAACAATAGATTTAAAATTTTTAATTATAATTTATTATTATCTAAACCTTAAATACGTAATTATATCTATTTATAGAAATTTTTCAGCATTACTTGACATCTTGACACTAGCAACTCCTTCTTTGGGTTTTCTAATTGGTTACTATTGACGCTTTTGCGTCAACATTAAAACATATGTTCAACTATACATGCGTAGTTTTAAGTCAGCTATAAAATTACAATTCGATTATAAAAAAAATGTTACAAATTATTTGACATTCAACTTATGTACGTGAATGAGATTGTCACTTAGAATATAATTAATTTTTAATTAGCTAAAATAAACTTTGTTGCAAAAAATTTTCTATAATGTTTGATCTAATTTATTTATTATTAACTCTTCAGGTTGAAACCATATAGAATGTTTTAAAAAGGACAACTTTTTTTCCTAAAGCTTATGATAAACAAAACCATATGACTCCGACTTAAGTGGACACACTGTTTCACGACGAATTTTACTCACAATGGGTTATAGGTTAATTGAATAGGGATTGGGAATAATTCGAGTTATTTTTTAACGGATATAAAATTGTTTTCAAGATCAAATCGCTCACATCAATTATTACCGGATCCAGGATTAAAGCAAAGAACGAATGGGAAGAAGTGGGTCCGGCGCTTTCGCGAAGGCGTACAACTTTTCACTCACTTGAATGATATAAGGCGTACATGTATATATTTCGTTCACCTATTTTGGCTCTCGATAATCGAAGCGTATGAATTCATCGCTTGTCCGAGTACATGTACAATTCTGGTGCACATTTACACTACTGATGTGCATATTATGTTTGCTACATTGTACTTTTGATGTTTTGTCAATATCATTACTACAACATCAATAAAAGGGTTGATATAAATGACCTTCTTATAATATATAAATATATGTACCTAGGTATAATGAAGTTACTGTTACAAAAAACAGTTTTTTCACAGAATAGCAGTTATTTCGGTGTTAAGCCTTCGTGATGTTTCGGGGCTGGCATTGATTACATAAGATAAGCATTAAATAATGTTAAATATTAACCAAGGAATAAAAGTTACAGCATTACTTACAATTGGCATTGTAAAAAAGGGAGAAACATTCAACATCAATTTAATAGGGTTCGCAACTACTTGGTTTTTAAGTTTCTGGTTGTTGTTTGTTTCGACTTGGTTTTTGTTTGAGGCACCGGAATTATTTTTGCGCTGAGAAAGAACGAATTGCACCCAACAGAACCTTTGTGTTAGTGTTAGCTCAAATTTTAAATTGTTGTGTTCGTACCTTTACATTGTTTTGTCTATTATTTTAACATGTTCTTTAAAATTTTTATGTGAGCACAATAATTAGTCTTTTTTTCTGATTGTAATTGTATGAAAGTAATGAACGTTGAGAAATATTTTGAACTCTATTAAATTGATGATGAATGATTCTTCTTTTTTCATAATACTAATTGTAAGGAATTTTGTATCTTTTATTCCTTGGCTAATATTGAACATTATTTAATGTTCATCTCATGTAGGTCTGAAGAAGAGAAATGCCAAACCCGAAACGTCACGCGGGTTTGAATATTTAACTTCTAACTATACTAACTTATTTCGTGAAAAAAAAATGTTTTTTATAACAGTAACTTCATTATACTAATACAAGAATCTTCAAAATCAGAAACATTCAAGTATATATATTTTTATTTAATAAAACGAATTTTGTTTTTATTATTTAATGAAAATGTGAATTTGCGATTTCTTGTCAGTTATATATTAAGTTTTCTGTTGAATTCATTGTAAAATTCTCAGGTAAATTTATTTAGTGTAAGATAATTCCTTGCGTATATTTCATATAAAAAAAGTTATTTCTTCTTCTTTTAACATTCAAGAAACCTTATTATTTATCCACCAGAAATTAAAGATTACTATTTATGCAAACGATTTTTTGAACGTTTTATATATATTTATTATAATGTATCTGCATATCAATTTACAACGTCAATATACACTAAAAGTGTATAACAGTAACTTAAAATAAAACTTTTTAAATTAGATATTAAGGAAGACAGGTTACAACAGATTCTTATCATACTTCGGTGAATAAAATGTATTTTAATGTAAATATATTCAGTTGATTATTATGGTATTATGAAGGTGCGCTACAAGTCAAAGAAAATAGCATCAGTGTCATTGTGTTTATCGAACACCTTAAAATACGAACTCGTATTCCTTGCGATAAGCGTAAGCCGGCATAGATTGCACCTGTACACCGCTCACGTAGGCACGAAATCCTCACCAGTAGGACTCATCAGGGAGTTGATGCAATTTATGTATGCATAAAACGATGAACTCAATCTACCGCTCATGTACGCATTGATAGCGTACAATGTACACTTTATCTACGGAGTACATATTTTTAGTAGTACGGGAAACGTTGTACGCCTTCGCGAACGCGACGGACCCAACACTAGAAGATACATAAGAGCTAGCTCGAAATATACAACCAACAATAGTGACTATTCATTTTTAAACACGCATTCCACAGAATTCCATTTACATATTTTAAGTTTTAAATGTTTTTGTTTTCGAAGAAAGGCATACGCATTTGCAGTAGTCGTAAACCACCGTTCCTCAGTTTCAGTAATAAAATATTCCTCACGGATACAGACATACAAATGTAGATTTTAAAATATGTCATGTTGTACGGGTGTTCCTTATTAATTTACGATCTACAAAGTGTTGTCACAAATAGGTCAATAAAAAGTTTCATAAATAACAATAGTCGTTAGGAATTTATTTAAATCCCAAAAATAATTATCAAGTAATTAAGAGCGATTAAAATTTAACTATAAATTTCACCAAAATAATATATTTACGGTTTTGCAAATGAGAATTGCAGGGAATGGTGGGTGTAAGAGTATCTTGATTCTTTTGCGGAACAAATTACAAACAATTGTTTTTTACTCGACGTAATAATAAAAACGTATGATAGGCGTCAGTCAATCACGCGTTAGGGCTAGTGCAAATTTCTAATTTGATCATTATAATAGATGCTAAAATATGGAACGTGTATGTCGTATATTTTAAGCTTAAATTGTCCACTATTTTAGGTATATCTCTAATAAATGAATCGTTTATGAGTGTGGGAATATTTTAATAGTGAAGGATAATGGAAGAACAATGCTCATATAAGATATAAAAAAATTATGTAGAATAATTTTGTGGAACTGATTTGGGTTTTGTTTCAGGTCACTAAATACCAAAACATTTTTTTTTTCTCAATGCATCTGGTGTTTACTTCCTGTGATGGGTGGAGACTGTGGCTTGAAAACTATAACAAAAATCTAAAAGAAAAAGTGAAAAAATCCCTTACCACAAAAATTAAAGATACAAATCTAAATACGTATTTCGGTAACTAAGTTGCCATCTTCAGTAGATAATAAGTGAAGAGCAGTGTTAAACTTAGTGTTTTCGGCTAAGGTAAACCTTGGAAGATATGCTCTTCACCAAATCACTAGTGGAATAACACTCATGGCATATCTTCCAAGGTTTACCTTAGCCGAAAACACTAAGTTTAACACTGCTCTTCACTTGTTTTCTACTGAAGATGGTAACTTAGTTGCCGAAATACGTATTTAGATTTGTATCTTTAATTTTTGTGGTAAGGGATTTTTTCACTTTTTCTTTTGGATTTTTGTTATGGTGTTTACTTATTTAGTTTTCTTTTTTTTTTTCTCTCCAAGCGACATTTTGTCGTTGTGTAATGACTTTTTCGAGCCATTTTATTAATCTAATACAGTCTTTTATGTAGCTGAAATAGAGTATATTTATTGTTTAATTAATTTTATGTTTATTTATAATTATTTACTCTAAAAATTAGTTAAACTAAATTATTCATCTTAAATGGACATACTAATCGTTGCTCAATTAACAAGTAAAATATCGCTGATGCTTTTACACATTTTACACAAACAACTTAAAATAAACTGAATCCGCTATACCTAACCAACCTAACTGCCTATCGTCTATGCACGTAAACAATTTTTTTCAATACTTTTTTTTTTTTTTGGCAAACACATGGTTATATTTTTAAATTGCGAGTAATAAAAAAACTAAATATTTATTTATAATTATGTTTGGGTGATGATGATGATATTAAAATAATTGGGTTGGAATTACGTTAGTAGTTAAGATTTTGATTCATGAATTAAATGAAAAACTAACACAAACTTAATTTTAACTTACAAAGAAATATTTATATTTTAAAAATTAATAAGTAAGGTGTACCTATTTTTTATATTAAATTACTGAAAATTATGTTACCTTTTACATCTTCTTTGTAATGAATACTGTTTTTGTGTTTTTTTTTATGCTGAATGTTCTTTTTACTAACTTGTTTTGATAATTTTCTACAATTTATAAAATTTTAAGTATCAAAAACAAAAGAGTGCCTTGTGTTATAACTTATAACTATGTTGCGATTTTTGGATTTGATACTGTATGTAATATTGTTTAATTTGCCTTATGTAGGTGCTGTTACAATTGTTATAATCTATTTTATATATCGTATGTTTTTGTTTAAATAGTTAATTTTTGTTTAATTACAGTAAACATTTGCTTATTATTTTTCGTAGTTTATGTGCTATTATTATGTTATATGGTGTGAATTTACTTTCTACTATTTGAGAAATTTGGAATGTAATTAGGGCAGATGTAAGTTTTTTGTGTTTGTTTTTTATTCACTGAAAATGTGAAAACCTCCATACCAAACAGAGACCAGGCATGTAGGGTTATCACTGCTCTCAACGACTGATTCACGGAAGGATCCATATCCAGCCAGGGCACAGGAGGCGGTATTTGCGGACCGTACCCTAATCAAAGGGTGCGAATAAGCGCGGGAGAGCATGCGACGGTCTTCCAGGCAGAGGTATTCGCCCTTGCAGCCTGCGCAGAAATGATTGCAAAGGGGAGTTGCATGAGGAGGAGAGAAATAAGTATGATGATTGACAGCCAGGCTACTATCAGGGCAGTTTCGAACTCTGTAACTAGGTCAAAACTAGTTAGAGACTGCAAACAAAAAATGAGAAATAAAGGGCAATATAACAGCTGACGAATTAGCCAAGGAGGGCTCTAAAAGACACTTCATAGATCCAGAACTCGTATGTGGGATTACTAAGGATTCTGCTAAAAGAGAGATTTGGAGCTGGTTAGACAAAAAAATGTAGGACGACTAGAGGTCAACTGCATACCAAAGCGCTAATATGGGATGGGGATGCTAAGTTCTCTGATAACCTACTTAGACGCAGCAAGAAAGAAGTTAAAACCATTGCTGGGCGGGTAACAGGTCGAGTAAGCGAACCGTGGTGCAGAAGATGTAAGCTACAGGAGGAAACCAGTTTACATGTAATCTGCACATGTGAAGAGTTGAAAGTACTCCGGCAGAAACATTTTGGGAAGGATCCATTGGAGACCTCGAAGGTTCTCAAGTTTCCACTGGACAAGATACTGGGCTTTATAGAGAACACCAAGCTGCTCGAATGTAAGTAAGAGATTTAATAGGGACGGTACAATGAGCGCCTAGCTCAAGTGCCTGGACTAAAGGTCCATGTTCACCCTAACGTTATGAATGAAAATGAATGAATGAATTCTTTCTTGGTAGTACTTTTTCGGCTGTTAATTTTATTTTTATTTTATAAAGTCCATTTTTTTATCCCGTCATTTATGAAGTTTTCTAGGTAGTTGTTCATTTTTCAAGTTTCAACATAAAAAAAAAAACACAAACACGGCACATAGGAAATATAAAAGATCTGACCATAATTTACAGCGATTTAATATAGAAAAGAAGTTGCCTACATCTTACTTGATAAAAGTTCTTAAAGTATAAAAATTACTTGTAAGTAAGAATTAACATATTAATTATTAATGTGATTCCAAACCAATTATAATGTCATCCCAACATAATTATACTTTTTTTTTTAAAACCTGCAATTTAAAAATATAACCATTACACAATGGCAACACGTTGCTTGGAGAGAAAAAAAGGAAAATTTAATAAATAATCACCGGATGGATTGAGAACAAAATCTTTGGGTATTTACTGACTAAACAAGAAGATACAATTAATTAACATATTAAAGGTCAAAAGAATAAATCTTATTAAAAAATATATATTGAAAGGTATTTTAATGTGCGGTTTCTAGAAAAATTTGGAAACCTCAAGAATTCTTTAAAAGACTTCACCTAATTAGTAGGAGAAATATGTCTTACTAAAAAATATTGATATATAATATATGATATATTAAATATACTTCTTTTTTTAGGCTATTTCTCTTCGCCAATAACTTTTTAGCTTTTTAATAGTTTGTGTCATTTCAGAATATTTCATATTTTATATTAATATGTATATAATAATAATTTTAAAATATGTCTAAAGCCAATTTAGAGTCAATGTCTTTTGTAAAGATACCTATATATAAAGTCTAAAACATTTAGCTGTATTACCATCTACAGAAAACGTTTGTTACAAAAATCAGTAGCACTAGTTTGTTCGTTATATAACATAAATCACGTTAGACCGAAAGTGTGTTGTTGTTATACCTTGTTATTATATCATCTCATTAGTTTTCTTGTTTTACGATTATAATCATTGGCACCGATTGTATTAGAAACAAATTCGATTCCTTCATAAAAACTGATACAGATTCGTTTAAGGTTATCGAATGTTTCTCTCATTCGGTTAGCTTGCCACTAGTAGCACATTACATGAAAAATATGTTACGGGCACATAATGTCGGGCAGAAAAAAAAATAATGAACTAAGTACAAAAGCCATGCAGCCCATATTTTTTTACAAATAGGTATGTTAAAATCATAATAACAAATATATATAAATCTTGATCAAAGTTCATTTTATTTAAAGTCTGGGTTTTCTATGAGCTTATTTTCTTAATGAAGAGCCAGTTCCGTTGTATTTTGTTGGCCGTGTTCATTTAATTGGTCATAGATTTATCCGCGTAACCTTCAGCAGTCGACGTACTTTTCTAGCTTCCGTGTCGTGTGAGATCTGTAATAAGTCCACCTGCTTCAATTAACAAGATAGCAAATGACTACGGACGCTGTGTTTGGTATGTAAATTCGCATTCGATAAGTTCGACTTATACTTGTTTTCTTGAGAATTAAAAAAAAAGAGGATGTTGCTATGTTAACTGGACGAAAAAGTCTGAATACGTTTTAAATATCTCAAAAATGTCTCGACTATCAATAATTTTTTTTATTATGATTATTATATAATCAAAAACACTGAAACATCAGGTCTGAAGGTCTTGTATATCTCTCACCTCCTTACAGTGCAATTCATTAGTACGACAAGCCTATTTTATTCCCATGACCAACACAATATTGAAAAATAAAGTTCTCAATGTGGTAATATTTATATGTTATAAATATTTTAATATTTCTGCATTTGTTACAGGATTTTGCCACATGCGCAATGCACGAATATTCGTAGTCGGTTTTCGTAGCTAAGTAACAACCAATGGTAGTCTGATTAAGCGTGCTAAGCGCGTTTTGATGATGTTGCAACGGACTTTAAATGTTTTAGATTTCTTTGCTTTTCCACTTCTTCCGCTTTTCATTTAGGAAGAGCACGCGTTTTGAATGGTTTACTATATTGACGTCATGATGCATTTTTAATGGATGTCTAAAAACCAATTTGGTTTCCATAAAAAAAGAATTTGCACTTTTCATAAAGTTTTGTGAAATAGATTAAAATAACGCTCTCAGAGAAATCTTAACCTTTCCCGTTCCATGAAGGTCGTATAATATATGCTTATAATATAGTGCTTCCTAGATTCTTTTTCGGTAATTTTATGGATGCAATTTTTCCAGTTTGTATATACAGTATTTGGGGCTGTATATATTTCATTAGTGTCACTTTCATTTGCATTAAAATTCATTCTTCAAGAAAAACTATACGAATAAACAACCCAGAACAAAAAGAAATTAATATTTGGTGTGCTAAATTTTAAATTACTCAGTGGTTGCTATGCAACGCACGATCTGGGAATTCCCTCCATGGCTTTATACAGCATAGGTCTTCTTACCGAATCGTATGCCCTTTTGAGGTCAATAAACAGCAGGTGGAGTTCTAAATTTTGCTCATAGCTATTGTTTCGTACCACTTCCAGAGTAAAAATCTGGTCTACTTCCTTCCTTAAACCCTCCCTGATATTCCTCTACCAAATTCTCATGGTATCCCCTTAGCCTCCTTCGAGTAATTTTCGCCAGGATTTTATTAGCCGTATCCAGGGGTGATATGCCCCTATAATTTCTGCAGCTACTTTTATCTCCTATTTTTAGGATCGGACATATCACTGCTTTACTCCATTGTTGCGACATTCGTTCTTCTTGCCACACGCGTTTAATTAACTGACTAATCCTTTTTTGCACACTTCCCCCGCCGTACTTGAATACTTCTGAGGGAATCCCGTTTTCTCCTGGACTCTTGTTATTCTTTAGTTTCATACACCCTTCCTCTACTGCTTGGATATTCCAGTAGTCTGATCCTCCCAGAAAACAGACGAGATTGTTTTCTCTGGTTCACTATTCACATTTAGCACTTCCTTGAAGAACTCCACCCACATATTCATCTTTTCTTGTGTTTCCCCTATCAGGAGACCCTCTTTATTTTTTAAGTAAGGCGTTTAATTCTGTCCCGGTCCTTGATATTTCTTTGCCTCCTGGTAGAAATTCCTTATATTCCTTGTTTGTATAGTTTTGTTCTATCGATCTTATATTCTCCTGTCTACACACTTGCTTTGTCTATTTTCTTGCCATTTCGTATATTTTCTTATTTTCTTCCGTGTTATTATTATACACGTTATTTTTATTTTTGTTTATTTATTCATTGTGTTTTTTTTTTTATCAGAGAAATTAATAAACGTATTCGACTAGTTGAAATACTTTTATTTAAGTATCTTTTTAATAAACTATGTATTTATACTCAGTGCAATTTATATTATTATTAATCAGCTAATTATGAATGCATTAAAATTATATTATATATTAAGCAAAGGTTTTTCGCAATTTGGACCATGTCCACATTATGGCAATAACACGAAAACTATGTTTCGTTCATTTATATTTATGCATTTTACGATTAACTCCTGCGGTGTTTCTGACGAATAATAACTAATTGTATCCATAATATAATTGTGTCGATTAAATATCGTACAAAAGGCTATATCTATTTCAGCCAAATTTTTTTCTTCACTGTTAGAAAAGGTATCGATAAACACGTAAAGAGAACCAAGAAGTTCCAACAGTTGACCAGTTCAACTGTTAATATAATAGTAAACGACCATAAGAGCTATTGGAAAAAGTGGGTGATTCCAGACATTATTTTCTGTTAGGACAAACCTGTATGCACATCAGTATGGTATCTTAGTGTCTAAATCTCTATGAAATATTTAATTTTATTGTGCAAAGGTAATTTTTTTTTACAAAATTGCAAATATTTTAAAAACTGTTAGGTCTATGAGTATGAAACATTAATACAAACTGATCACAAATGATCTAAGAGATGCATTGGATTCATAAAAGTTGCACAATGATATCAACACTTTGTATACCGAATGATCTATAAAGCTGGGAAGACTTTCCTTCAATAGATCACAGTCGGATGTGACTACCCTGCAAGTTTCAAAATCAAATTCCACAACTGGAACTTCGAAAAATTCTAATGTACCATTATATTGTACTAATTGTTATTATAAATTAATAATGTTTTAAAACATTAATAGAATAAAAGGTGGTTTTGTGAGTTGTGCCAAGTTTATTTTGATGGGTACATATGGAAAACACAAAATTATCAAACTGAAACAAAAAATACTGATGAACTCAACAATGAAACAAAGATTTTGTAAAATGTTTTTATAATTTTATACACTGTGCAATTTACTAAAAACCGAAACATCCATAATTTGAGTTTATTATTATTATTGGAAAAACTTTAACAATTAAGAACATATATTAATATATATACTTATATTAAGTTATTTAGAGCCAGTTTTACATTTTCTTGATGAATTTTGAGATTTTAAATTAAATAAATTTTTATTGTCTTTATTTATATCATTCCATAATACAGAGAGTTGCATAGAATATGTCAACAGTGCCAGAGAAAAAAACAAACAAAGTATACTCATAACACACAAAGCAAAGATTTGTCGCAATGATATTTATAGTATGTTGTATTCTTTTGGAACTTTACGGAGTTCTACATATAATCTTGTTCTGTGTATTCTCATGTTTACATTGTTTTGCATACATTTCAAGCTGTTCATGAAAAATTACCTTTTGTGAGAGTTAATTAGAGTTCAACCATAACTTTCTTGTAATTTTTGGAATAGCTTGAGTCTTATCTCATTAATCACAATACAGTTTTCCTCAACTTGCTTGTCTTTTCTCTCGGATTTAATCATTTAGCTGGATATTCGTTTTTAGATTCAAACATTGCATTTCATCGTGAAATTTATATTTAAAATGCTGTTTTAATCAGAGACATTTTTAATTTATTTTTTTTTTGCACTCACCCCTTAACGGCTTACTTTAATGTTTACTATGTAACACTGCCAAAAATGTTGAGAAACGTTTTTGTGAGTGTAATGTAGACCATACATTTTCTTTACTTTCTAAACATGCTAAAGGTTTCTTTTTTTTTTTTAATAAAGATCCATAAAGATAAAATCAAATAGCAAAATATACTGCTAAAATTATTTTACAAGTAACACTCTATTGTTGACAAAAGAACAAAGCATTCTTTTGTATTTACCTTGAACATACCAGTTTTTTATTACTGTTATAAGTTCAACAAAGATTTTATTCAAATTAAATTATAGAGGAGAAAATCGAGAGTATATGCAACTTTGACTTGTGTATTGTATGAATTAGAAATTGAATTTGAACTTGCCAACGTTAAAATATCGGGAAGAAGATAATGTGCGAGGGTTGATCTTTTGCATACAGGTCACATAAATTTGTGTGCCAGGTTTTTTTTTTTTTCAAGATTACTTACGGTGCGACTGTTATTCATGTACGCCATGGCTTTTTGATCTCAATTTTTCTAATTGTCAACTGAACTGCAGTATTAAAGAAGAATTTTTAAATCCCTTATTGAACCAACACTGGCACTAAATCACAACTTTTTAATTCAAACCCGAATGCAACGTTTTCGCAGTTTAGTGTATTTCGTTCTGGTTCTTCCGCTCGTCGGACTCGATCAAAACGAGGCCCGCTGTTATTATTGTTATTAAGTATCACGGTTTGCGACCACCAGTATTATATAAAATTAAGTAAGAGTTAACTGGGTTGTGCGCGCCGTTCGGTAGTAGTATTTGCAACACTTTTACTTGTTACTGTACCAAATACGACTTAACTGAGCGTTCTAAAATGGACTAAGAGAGCAGCGATTTTCGTTTTGCCTTCTTTTTCCTTGTCCATGCACTATTCTCTTTACAATCTGCATCTAATGTCACTGAGGGAGCAGCCCCACTTTGTCCCAAATCTGAAGCGGTAGGATGACGTCCTTACGGATACTGAATGTCACACTTTTCTTTTCGCAATGTTGTATTCACAATCTGGCCTACAGTAGGGAATTTATTAGATGGACTGGATTGCACAAGCAACTGCGCCTAACAACCTTTTGATATCTTTATATGGTGATATTTCAAAGAAAAGATGCGCATTTCAAGATGATTTTCGTAAACTTTAAGTAATTACATATTACTGTTGTATACCGTTTTAAATATTCATGCGCGTTGCCAAACAAGATAACGTTCTCATAGTTGCCGTGTTTTGTTACGAAATCTATTGCAAATCATTATATAAGAACAAATGCCCATATTTCATCTTGCTGCACCTTTATCCTGAAGCAATTAGTTAAGGCCTTATCGACTAAAGACTCGCTAAACTGCAACATTATTGCATTAAAAACAACACAATTATAATACTTACAATCAAAAACACGACCAGCGGATCAGATGTAGTAAAGTAGTGCGCCGAAGGCGTAAGATAGTAAGACACCTGAAATTAAGGAATTCTTCCAAAATTCACACGGTAAACGCTAACTGCGTAACCAAAATTGTGTAAGTGTCCTAAATAATCAACTTCTGATCAATCTTTCATTAAGGTATTGGCTGTAGATTCACCTACACAACCTTGAATATTTATTAACTTGCTTCGGTCTGCCATGTTGGTGCTATAAAATTATAAAGCACACTACTATTTCGTAGTTACCGAATAACTCAATCTTGTGATATCGTGACAAAGAATCAATTAAATTAAACGGAAAGTCGAAAATTTCATATTAATGCTCAATGTCGCACCAAAGTAGGTCATGGCTATTCACTACCATTGTTATCTAATCACTAAGAAAGACTAGGTTATATGTGATGAATGATATCTGATATGACTTTCTTCCCGGGTGATCTTGAAGATTAACTAAACAATGAATTGATTTAATAAAATTATCTTTTTATAGCTGAATTGTTTGATATTTTTCTTTCAAACAAGTAATTATTGTCTACGGTTGCTCATTAGCTAATCAAATGAAACGTTTACTAAAATGTATGGTGAAATTAAATATTAGGAGGCATATACGCAAATTAGAAATTTCTCTTTCCGCTGTGATCAGTATGTATGTTAGGGTCAGAGTGATTAATCAGGGATTTTAATATATAATCGCTAGTCAATATACATAATTGCCACACCAGTGATTAATTAATCACTTTGTCCAGGCATTATTCATAATAACAGGAGTGTTCAGAAAACACCTGAAAATTATTAGCGTCTTTCAAAGTATGATGTCAAAATTGGAAGTTCAGGAAAACTCATAGTCTCTGTAAAGAGCAAATGTGAACCAACTATTTATTTTGCTCATTTGGAAGAGAGTTTTCATATAATCCACGACTGTCACCTCACCGTTGGTCATGCTACCGAGTGAGAATCATGAAAGAGCTGCAAACTGAATATAAAACTGTTGCACTGAACTCATTACATTTTACTTGAATCTGTGCGAATCTTGTCAGAAACAAAAAAGTTTGCCGAAAAAGGGACCAGTGGTAAAGCCGATCTTAAATCAAGATGTCAAATAGATTAATCTGATAGGCATGCAATCACAAACGGACGATGATTATAAATTCATCATGGTATACCAAGACCATCTTACACAATTCCTTCAGCTGCGGCATTTAAAAACTAAAAGAGCATAAGAAGTAGCATACCACTTAGTCGATATCTTTACCATTTCCTGAGCCCGTAGGACTTTACAAAGTGATAATTGGAGAGAATTTGCAAATAAGGTTGTCGAGGAAGTGTGTGCGGTGTATCCGGAACTAAAAATTGTACATGGTAAGCCCCAGCACTTTCAATCCCAATCAATTATTGAAAGAGCTAATCAAGATATCGAAAAGATTTTTTGTACTTGACTGAAATCTAGCAATACGACGAAATATTCCGAAGAATTACGCTTCAACCAGAGCCCAGAATTATGTCGCGGCCCTTGAAAGCTATGAAGCTTGGTTGCTAAACCAAAGTCGGAATAAATACTTATCTATCTTGCATTAATATTAAATGAAAACGACAAATAATGTGATTATGTTAACCAAGTTGATGATGTCAATCAAATTGTTCACGATAATCAATTGCTAACAACATCAAATTGAAAACAGTCAACTTGAGAAAGAATTTGAAACAAGTATTTCTAGTATTGTGACCCAAAACTATACGACTTTGAATACATTGGCTCTACCAAAACAAACGAGAAGTATTAATTTTCCCCTAACAGAAAACAAGACTTCCAGGACTTCAGCCAAACAATCTCTGGAGAAACAAGCAGAAAAAATGTTAGCTCTGTCATCAGTGAAATATCCAGCTGCCAATATTTATAACAATGTAGTGGTGAAAATACCAGACGTAGACCGCGTTAAAAGCGACGCTAGGAACGTAATAGCTATTATAATGTCAATCGAATAAGACAGAATCTATGGAGTAGGTACTACTTCATGGAATCTTAAACCAACTCTACGCAAGAAATCAATTCACTAATTGCAAAGGAATACCTATTTATTTCAGCGAACATAGTGCCACAAGAATATGTTAGCATTAGGGAATACGCAAGAAGAGAATCTCATCTGGGTGGTCAGGGATTTAAGCATTGCAACTGCACTGGAGATGGTACTTCCAAGAGATGCAAATGTGAAAAAGCTCATGGCTTGTGTAACTCAAAGTGTCACAAGAGTTTCGCTTATAAAAATCTATAAGCTTTCTGGTTTCAGTTCTGTATTGCAACTTCTAATAAAATATATGCACATTATTACTATAATTTCCAACCTAATTATTAACTATAACTAAAAATATAAAACGAAGTGAAATAAATTGTGTTTTATTACTTTTTCCAAGGTCAACAGATGTTATGTAGGTACAACACCTAGCGAAAGTGATTAATAAAATCCACTTTGTTTGTTTGGATATTATATATAATGGCTGGATTAATTACTTTGAGTGTAACATATATACAAGCTTCGTCATATGATGCAATAAATTATCCAGTAACACTGTTGAGCCTTGATAAGGCGAAACGCGTTTGCTAACAATGACTGTTGCTTGTCAAATTTTATTTATCTAAGATATTATTTTTAACTATATCAGATGCTCCAAAACTACTGGCCTAATCATATACCTTTAAACAAAGGATGGTGCATTTTTTTGCATGTTTAGTTAGTAGTGAGTTGTGTACTCATCTACTTTGTTCTTTTCCTTGATACGCTTATTAAATGGAAATTAGCAATTTTGATAAAAAAATCCTGGTTTATAAAGTGCCATTAATGAATCAGTAAATGCGAAGTTTAAGATCGAATAGTTAAATATGTTTCAGCATAAACCTTTCTTGCATGGGGATGTCAAATAATATTATGGTCGAGAAATTCCACCTAGACTATCAGGTTATAAGATCAGACAAGAACAATTACTCTAATAAGGACTCGAACGGGTGTACAGACGGCTCTAAAATTGACTATGGCGTAGAATATATATAAAGGCCCTTTCGATATGTTTCAGCAAGAATACTGCGGTGTTTCAGGCTAAGATTGCTGCAAATCGAAGAGAAACAAGACGGTGGACAAGCTGACCAGACGAGGTACATCAAGGCCCTTTATTCGGCATTACCATATTGCAAATTAAAAACCCCATCAATAAATGGATACGTAACAAGTCCAAGGTTGATGGCAAAAATCACCAGGACAAAAGAGTTCTTAAAGGAATAGAGGCATGAACTTACTAAAGAACTACTGAGTAAAGACAGGGAGACTGCCAACATGATAGTAGACCTGTTGACCGGTCATTGTAGACTAAATAGGCGTATGTGTAACATAGACCTGACAGATGACGCTATCTCCAGATTCTGCCAAGAGGAGGAAGAAACTACATTTCACGTGCTGTGCTATTGCGATGACCTGGCAGAAACAAGGTTTCTAGTACCTGGTGTAGAAAAATATTTGGAAACTTCTAATGGAAGTTACAGAAAATTTTTAGGTATTCATTAAAATCATTCATTTAGATCCCGCAATTCTTTTTCCAAATTCAATAAATTGAGAACAATTGCAATATTTGCATTTATTCAGTTTGATACCCTTTAATAAATACACACCATGGTGTAACAAAATGTGACCTTTTGTGATATTTTCGTAAATCACAGCTTATAATGTATTTAAGATAGAAAAATTATTTTTTTATTTATTTTGCTTCCATTATTCTCACAAAATCTAATCTGCCTAGGTACATTTGGTTAAAGCTTTATGCTATTATAAGTGTATTAGATTTGAATTACTAAACACTAACCATGCTTTAATATATGATTGTTTATTTTCAATCACGTAATATTATTAATTAAATAATTTCAATAATTCAATAAATTTTTAATGTATCTTATTCGTATTTATTAACGTAGTTATACGTCAATTTCAAATATTTGTAGTACTTTAAGCTTTTTAAAGACAGGAGTAATTCCATTCGCTTAATTGGAAAAGATAACTACTTTGCACTTGAGGTACCTTTGAAAATGAAAGTAATTCGCAAATGAAATGTTTACAGTTTCGGAGGGCACTTCGTAATTACCAATTCAATTACCTCAGTGAGTAATTGTGACAGCTCTGTTTGAAACAGTTAGAACAAGTTTTTGTTTTCTTTCTTCTAAAGTTTACTACTTCATTCAGTCGAGAAGATGCCATTTTGAATTTAAACCATTTCATTTTAGATATATATATAATCGTACAACAATTAACCAATAAACACTGATGAAAGGTGGCATGTAGCTCCAGGAAAATACGTGAATTAAAACACCAATCATTAAATTTAAAGTGAGCTCCGTTAACTGTCTGACCTAACCAACAACACCAGATCAAAAACAACATCTAACTAACTTGTTATGAAGTTACGTAACGAACTTTTACGAGTTGTATACATATTAATTTAATGGTTCTCTCGAATTTTCCAAACTATTTGGTTTTTTTTTTGATGTTCTGTTTCATATGGAAACAAAACGATCAAATAATTTAAAATAGCGGTGGTAATAGCATGAAACCAAGTGAAAGAGAACAGAAACCACTAATAAGTTTTAGTATACTGTAGAGTAAACTTTTACGCACAATATTTTTCTAACCCTTCAAACGACACCAGTTATTTGATATATATGGAGCATCCTATATAGTAATTTACATGTATATTCGTTAATTAGACCGAAGCAAGTAAATAATCATACTATTAGTTGGGCATAGTTGCATTTTTATATAGTTTAGAGGTATTGCTTACGCCAATGATGATGGTGGACATGAACAAGCAACTGCTCCGCCACAGACCTACTTCCAGGCCACCAAGGTCAAGGGGCAACATTCTGACCGAAGCACAACCGTCACATGTAACAGTTAGAATCAAACAGATCTTATCACCAATCAATCATTACAATTAAAATCGCGAAACAATGGTGGCCATTGACGATTTTGTTGCATTATCATTCACGTCACGGTTCTTACGTAATTTTTAGCGAAAAAAAAAACGGTACACTAGCCGTAGTGAATTTAATCACTTTTTGAGAGTAAATGGAGCTTCCAGACAAAGGAGAAATCATTGTTAACTTAGGATTAACTCAATGCTATAAACAAAAAGATCCAATAGACGTAAGTCACGAAACACGAAATTTCGGTCTAGTAGGACGCTACCCTTTTTCAATTTTGTGTAAATATTTCTTAACAATAGTTTCCTGGTAAATAATTAGAGCAATGCTACTAAAAATGCTATTGCCATTTAAAGAAATAAATCATGGCGTCATAGCTCGAGAATATAAAACGTTAAAAGATATCTTTTTTTATCAGCTAGTTCCTTTCATAAAAATAAAATCAACATCTTCTAGCGTTCTTCCACAAAATTACTTAATAACGGAGTTATGAACATTGTGCATCACTTTTTGCGACAACCTGTGTACAAATTGAGATCGCGTGAAGCAATTTTGACACTAAATTTCAGTTTTATAAAAATTATCAAAGAAGCTACTATATATCGAAAATAATATATTACGGGATGTGACGCAACTAAAGTGTAATTACTACGTTGGCATCGAACTCTTGCTTCTGAGATAAACGATTATTGCCCAACACAAACTGCTCAAATGGAAAGTTTTGGTGAGCGCACTGCATATTTGTGAACAAACCTCTTGAACTTTGTTAGTATTTGTAATTATCTGAAAAACTTGTTATATGGTAACATAAAAAGGAAATTAATAACTGTATACCATTTATTTTAGTAAATGTTGCCTACAGCAAGAGATGATCGTCAACCCTGACATTTAAAAAATTATGTACTGTAACACGCAATTCACTTTTATGGGGTAGAATATAGAAACCGTGGTTTTTAAGTTTTTGATATATCTTAGGTACAAAAAAGATAAATGATAGTTGTATATATTTACATAATGTTTATATCTTAGATCATCGCTTGTATGAATGACCCTAAGGAACACCAGGAACTCTGAATAAACTTCTAATTCTGTTTATGAGAACTGCTATACCTACGCTGCCTCCTAAACGATTTGTAGAATATTCAATAATGTATCCCACGTATATTTTTCGTCCTAAAGACTTGGCATTTGTATTATAAATTATGCAAAACCCTGACAATATAAACAGACAAGTGATAGTTTTCACCGAGTCCGCTAAGAATTTCAGGGTTAACGTCACTACCGGCTTAAATCTAAAGTCTGACAGAGAAGATCCAATGTTGACTTTAGTGATGCATAAAATTCGTCTTTTGCAAAATGTGCACCCATCGAAATATTCAATTACCTCATTGCTCTTACAGTTAAAGACCCAATCGTATTGCTCTCCAAGGCTATGAACACTATTACGATAATTGCAACGACATTTACTACTTTCAGAAATTTTGACTCAGAACTCTAGCTCTAGGTCGCGTTCAATGCTGTTTAATGAACTTGATTGCATATCCTTTCTATATTTATTCAATTAATTTATTCAAGTACCTGTGAGAGCGATAATTAATTAATGTCAAGTTGTAGGATTTCCTAATACTATTTCCGTTTCGGTTAACTGATTTCGGTAGTGTTTTGAATGTCAGCTTTGCATAGCTTAGAACCGTTAATTGCTGTCCTTCAGTTTTAAGTGTTGTAAGATTTTGAACTTCCTAGTTAAATTTGCTGTATATTATTAAATATGTCAAGATTATATTAGATCAGATGATTTTCAATTACAGTGTAACTTTTTGGACGATGTCCCTATATGCTCAGAATTTTCTAATGAAAGATACTTGTTATGTACTGTGGCTGATGTATCGGAAATATTTTATAGTCAAGGTGGTTCAAATATTGAATTCAGCACATTATAGCTCATATGACGCAGATATTATATTTTTTTTAAAGAGCAATTTTTATTAGTAGAAAAGCATTTATTTAATGATTTCACACTGTAAAGAGTGCACTATAAGCAATTTTTGTTCCTTAAAATCATCATCATCATCATGAAGCCTAGCAATCCTTAGGATTATGGCTAATATGTAAAATCCGTATATTGAGGTGGATTAATCCTCGTTTCTCTATTATTGATAATCGTTTACATTTTGTCATTGGTCTTCGCTAATTCCATTATTTTTTTCCATTTTACTCTGTCGCGGCACTTTTCCTTCCAATCTGGTATTCCCAGTGCTCGCGCATCCTCCTCTATCTCTTCTCTCCAGGTCTTTTTCGGTCTACCTTTCCTTCTTGACCACAGCGGAATCAACTGGGTGATCCTTCTTACCATCTCCATTTGCCTTCTCCTCATTATGTGACCCGCCCAATTCAATCTTACTGCCTTTATATATCTGACTATATTTTCGTTCCCCAACTCCTGCTCTAGCTCTTTGTTTTTTTTTGCTCTTTTTATTCCTTCTTTGGTACATCTGGACCTAATATTATTCTTAATATCTTCCTTTCATGTATTTTCAAGTCTTCCTCTTCCCTTTTATTTAACACTGCTGTTTCCATAGCGTACGTAATAACAGGTCTTATTAAAGTTTTGTATATTTTTATTTTGTTTGCTTTGCTAATATTTTTACTTTTCAACAGCATTTTATTTCTGCCAAATGCCTGGTAGCCTTTTTGTATTCTCTCTTTTATCCTATATTTATATGTTTGTCCTAATGATACTCCCAGGTAGTTGTACGTCGTAACCCTTTCAAATTTGTATTTTTGAGTTCTTAGGTGGTTCATGCTTTCTTCTATTTCACTCTCAATCTTCATATACTTCGTCTTTTCCTCGTTGATTTCCAATCCATAATTCTTTGCTTGCTGCTCTAATTTGTTAATTGCATTTATCAAATCTTTTTGTTTTTTCCCTATTATTGCTATATCGTCAGCGTATGCTACTATTTGCAAATCATCGGCCATGATATTTTTATTGTGTAGTTTGGCTCTTCTTATGATACCTTCTAACGTTAGATTGAATAGGGTTGAAAGATTGGATCTCCTTGTTTCACTCCCTTATTTATATTTGTCTCTTCTGTAGTTATTGCTTGGAATTTTACTTTAATGTTTGTGTTTTCCAGTATTGCTAATATTAACTTTATATATTTTTTTGGTATTTTTAGGTTTCTTAGCTCTTCTACACTGAGAGAACAAAATGCATTAAATTAACAAAAACCATTTTGTTGAAAAAATATTGTTATATCAACAACTTTTTTAATCAAATCGAGCAAAATAAAAGGTTACAACAACTGCAAAAAATGATTGATAATATTTTGTTAGCCCAACAACATACCATTTGTTAACACGAAGACCAACAGAATATTTCGTTTCATTGAATTAAAAATATTTGGTTATATTGACCAAGTCATAATTGTTGAAGGAAAACTTTACACTAGCATATATTGACAAACATAAATATTTACTTTAACAAATTCACTTTGTTAATGTAAATGCATAGCATGATCTGTTATGTATTGTTAAACGAAACAAAATGTGCATTAACATGACAGAAAAGTATCCAAGACAACACTATGTACTTATCTCTTATTTCTACGGTAGTAACCTTAGGTTACAAACATACATATGCCTTTATGCATCCGTTTCTTTTAAATTGGCAGTTTGAAGAGGTAAAAGAAATTATTAATGTAACAGTTCAAAAAAAAATCTATATAATAATCATTCCTGCGCCTAAAACACTAAACAACCTATAAAACTTGATCCTAATGGAGGTTAAAATGAAATATCCACGAATATATGTACTTCTGTTGTCGGGCATCTTTTAATGGAAATATTTTTTGAATTAAAATCTTGTAATTTATAATTTGTTCTTATCATTTAATCCAAACTTAATTCATGTTTTATCTAATAAAATAGTTGCGGAAAATCATAATGTTTTTACCTATGGCTATATATGCAAGTGTAGCTGCGCAATAAGAATTAGATGTTCTGTGTTTCGGGGGTTTCGGGGTTGTTCGCGATAATAATTATGTTAGTCAGCATTACCTTTAAGGCAGTTAGAGTGTATCCTTCTCCATTTATATTTAGTGTATATGTATATATTGCAATTGTATCGGTAGATCGTTGTACAAGTCGAAGTTCATTAAGTTCAAATTTATGGTTTTGTAATACTTGAGATTAAAAATTCAAGTAATCTGCTGAATTACATTTTCGATGATAGAGTTAAAATTAATAGCTAATATCACCGACATAAAAATGATTCGGCTGATCATTTGAATTTTTAAGCTAAGGTATTAGGAAATTATCAATTTGAACTTAATAATTTTCGCTTGAACAACCACAATATGCATCTGTATAAGTGTAACTAAATGTATAGGTACAGTATAACGCAATATACGGAGGATTATTCCATACCAAACGACTATCATTAATTTAACCAAAAAATCATATTTAAATGAATACATTTTTTTTGTTGAAGAGAGTATTTGTTTTTATAGGAACAACATTCCTATTTCGTTGATTTAACAACTGTACATATTTACTACAAACAAAAGTAAATAGTTAACCTAACAACTTCTAATTTTAATGTTAATCAATTCTTTTGGTAAACTTAACATAAAATAACTGTTTGTTTAACCCAAGGCACTTGTTGCCCGAACAATTTCAAAGATTCAGATCAAAATTACCTTGATTGTTAAGACAATGCTAAAAATATTGTCTAATCTACACAATTATAGTAACAATCACATTTTGTTACCTTGACAAAAAATTTCGTTTGACTATATTTAACCAAATGTTTTTGTTGGATAGACAATTTTTTTGTTAACTTAACACATTTTGTTCTCTCAGTGTATTATTTTCTCTCTTCGTAATGAGTCGAATGCTCTTCTAAAGTCTACAAAAACTATATGTATTTCCCTATTGCATTCCCGTGTTTTCTCGATCACTTGATCTAATGTATGTATTGCATTAATCGTTGATCTTCCCGGCCTAAACCCGTTTTGGTAATCTCCCAATACATTTTCTGCATATAATTTCAGCTTTTTATTTATAATATTTGCTAATACTTTGTAGGTTATATTTAGCAATGTAATAGGTCTATAGTTTTCGCACTTCTCTTTATCTCTCTTTTTGTAGATTGGGATGATTATACCCGTATTCCATTCATTTGGGATTTTATTTTGTTTCCATAATTGTTGTATTAGTTGATATATATGCTTGATCTGCTGTTGTCTCCCATACTTTAGTATTTCCGCCTCTATCCCATCTTCCCCTGAAGCTTTATTATTACGAAGATTTCTAATTTCTTCTAACACTTCGATTTCTGTAGGACATTTAATCTCGTTTTCCTCTTCTTCTGTTAGTGTATCCTCCGTTTTTATATATATTTCTTCTTTTTCGTTTAGGATTTGTTGGTAGTAATCCTTCCATATATCTCCTATTAATTGGGGGTCGTGTTCGATATTTCCGTCTCTAGTTTTCATCCCTCTTGTTTTTATTCCAGCTGTAAAATTCTGACACTTTAGCTTTTTATAAAATTCTCTTAAGTTATTTCTACTGCCTTCTCTATTTATTTCCTCTAACGTCCTATTCAGCCATTCATTTTTTTTCTCTTATATACTCCATTTGCCTTATTTCTTAGTGTGTTATAAACCTTCCTATTTTGTTCGTCCTTTTTGTTCATCAATGCTATCTGCGCCTGGGTTTTTTGTTTTCTAATTTCTTCACATTCGTGGTCATACCAGTCCTTTTCTGTCTGTCTTCTTTCTTTTGTATTTATCACTTCCTTCGCCGTTTTTATTATGCTGGTTTTTAATTCTTCCCAGGATTCATCTATTTTGTTTATATTTGTTGGATAATTTCGTATATTCCTAGCATAATTTTCTTCATACTCTTTCTTAACCTCATACTTCTTTAAATTTTCTACCTCCAACCCTCTTATATTTCTTTTGGTCTCAAAGTGCTTTATTACCTTCGCAATTTTTATTTTAGCTATCACTAGATAGTGATCTGTTTCTGCTTGGGCTCCCCTGTACGTTCTAGTATTAATTGTATTTTGACTGATTCTCTTAGAGACTAAAATATGGTCCATTTGGTTTTCTATGTTACCTCCCGGATGTCTCCAGGTGACCTTATGTCGTTTGGGATGCTCGAATTTTGTTGATAAAAATGATGAGTTCAGTATTTCGGCCATTTGACACAGCCTATGCCCATTGTCGTTAATGACGTTATGGATAGTACCTTTCCCATTACCTACCAGACTTCTTAAGTAATGTTCCCTACCCACCTGAGCATTAACGTCTCCTAACAATATTATTTCATCTTTCTTTGGTATTTCCTCACAGATATTGGTTAATAACTCATAAAATTTATCTTTCACATCTTCTTCAGCCATTTCTGTCGGTGCGTATATATTCACTATTGTTACGTTCTTATCCTTAATTTTTATTCTTAGTGTTGCTATTCGCCCGCTTAATGGCCTAAAATTCAATATAGTGTGTTCTAAATTCTTTTTTATGTAAAAACCTACTCCATTTTTCCCGCTTTTTTGTTCCCCACTGTATAAAAATATGTATTTATCTTTCCTAATCTCCCCCTTATCTTTCCATCTAATTTCTTGGACAGCCGTAATGTCTAATTTATCTTTTTCTATTTCTTTTGCCGTTTCTTCCATCTTTCCAACTTTCAAAAGAGTTTTAACATTCCAAGTTCCTATAAGCAGTTGCCCATTTACGTCTTTCTTCCCCTTATTTCTTTTGTTTCTATGTTTTTGTCCCTCTATTTCACTGCTACCGTTATTTATGAGTTAACTATAGTCTTCAGATGTCGCCAGGGAACAACTCCGGTTGTTCCCTGGCGACCACTCCGCTAGGGAACAACCGGAGAGAGAGAGAGAGCGACCGTTTTCCTTTCTATGTATTGTCATTTACAGCAACACGCGGAAATTAAATCGAACATGATGTGTACTCGGCTTATTACCTGCTTGTGTACGGATGAAAACACAACAGAGTGTGCGCGCAGAAATATTCTGTTGTGATCCAAGATATTGAAGATACTACACAGCCTTAAAGAAAATACAACAATTTTTAGACCGAGGTCTCTATTCGTACGATGTGTACTCGAAAAATTTTAAAATTTAAATAAAAGCTATAGTCACAAATATATCAATATTTTCAGCAACATTGAAGAGCGCGTAAACGCAACCCGAAACTTATCGGAAAGTGTAAAAATGTTCTAAACATATTCAGGACGGCTAACTCTCTCATTCAGAGAGTAGTGGAAGCAGACACTCTCGCAAGAAACAGTGTTATGAATCTATTTCAGAGATCACGCATTGCACTGACGATAGCTGAACAGGAAATTAACGTCTAAGCAAATCAGAAATCGGTCCAACATTGGGAAAATTCTTCTAATTTTGATACCAAGAGAATATTGAATTTTACACAATCATGTTGCAACCAATAAATTACTCAAACTTAAACACAGAACTGTCAAAACATTATGTTTCTACAAATCAATGCAAGATCACAAAGCACTTAGTATACAGAATCAGACTTTCTGATGAGTGAACAATAAAAGAAGACACCATCACTTACTCTCTAGTCGCCAACAGATAGGTATAAGTGTAAATTTTGGGAAATTTGGTATTTTCTTAGAAGACCAGAACAAGATTTTTAGTTATCTTAAGGATTTAAAACTGTTTAATGAACTCCAAGGTATTGATTAATCTTTTTGAATACGCAACCCCCATTTACGAACCTGTAATATCCAATCCTATTATTCTTTGTCTCTCTAAAACTCACATATTTATAACAAAAGGAGTATCAGTATAAAATATAAAATTAGTCATACGTATAGCAAATATTAACGTCAACAAAAACAGAGGTAGAATTTATTTAGCATAAAACACTAAATTCCTGACATTCTTGCCAAACCTGTACAGGTGTAAATTTATACAGGTGTCTGGAAATTCATTCATTATTATTTTGTGGTATTATATAAGAGGACAATATATTCTATATATTCTAAAATTTGCGAGACCCATCAGGAATTCGTTTCTTTAAGGAATAATAGCGTTAACGATGTTGTTACTAGTGAGTTTTATTTAAACATTACAGTAAGCGAAAGTGCGAAAGGCATTGCTCAATCTATAATTAATTCGCTAATGCTTCCTATGTTAGAGAAAAAGCTTAAAGTATAGCGTTGACCTTGACTTCAATTCATCCAAGCAACGCTTGAAGTATACTACACACACACACATAGATATCTTGTACATATCAAGTTTTCTCGTGTCTATTATATATTATATAACCGATATTGCTGGTGCGTATACAGATTTATACCGGAGGCTTTTGTTGTTGTGCTGGCTTTAGTCGGAGATATAAAATTGATTGCCTATTTGGAAATTTATGTCGACATTTGTGTAGGGAAAAATGCCGTTGTTAAACTGTTGCAATGTAACATCTAGAGAGTGTTCGCCGTACGAAAAGGAAAACCACTGTTTCGCAGTCTCAATCTTAACATTTTAATATTTCATTATTGCTCTAGTAAATGTCACGGTAAGAGTTACAAGAACAGAGAAAAATTTCTAAGATGAAGACATTGTTGGGGCCAATGTTGAAATACCTGTGGTGATTCAACAAAAACAGTAAATTACAGGTGCATATACTATTAAAGTATGACAAATATCTTCGACAAACATACTAATTTTCCCCTTTGCTAATGTTCAACAAATTAGGTCTTCTATTAACATTTAGCTAATACCAACATAGACTATGATCTCAACCAAATATTTATTTAACTATTAATATCTCATTTCAATTAATGTAAAGATACCTTTGTTCACATTTGAGAGTGCGGATGTAGGGAGTTAGCAGATGTATGTACAGCTCTCACCAAACAAAAGTTAACGACCCACGCGAAAATATTTGAGGTGAGCGCATTTAGAAGGAACTGTAGCTTTTACTACGGCCATTTAATAAAGGAATATATAAAGTAACCCAATGGTAAATTTCGTCAACTATAGCTACCCTTCTTGTTCCTACGACGCTTTGATCTCGGTAGGTACCGGCTTAGCGACATAAACAGAATCCATGGATATCAATGTATTTATTTATTCAACAAAAGATTTCTGGTTTTTATAATTTATTTTATGTTAGGAATGCACACCTGCATAAGCTTATAATAGTATTTTAATGTATTTCTTGACAAAGCAGATTTTCTGATGTTCTTATGCCTTTATTATAATACCACTTCGGATATGCTACACCAATTCTTATTGTTATGCATAGCAAAAACCGTAAGAATTTGTAAAATACTATTTTCATTCATTGTAAAATATATAAACATCCCCTAATTTTAATATTTATATGTAATAATATTACTACCTCAATTTAGAAGTGTGCAAACCTAAACTGACACTGCACTGGGCATCCAAAAAGGACGACGCGTTGTAGAAATAACTATGTAGTCACAACTATTTCACCCCTTAATATTTATTCACGTAAGTCAAATGGTAAATCTTAGTAAAATGTAGCAATTCAAGTTCTCTTCGTCCAATTAGCCTGATGTCATTTCGTTTGAAAACATCAGAGACGTAACTGTTTCAAACAGCCCCCCTCACATACACCAATGTGCATATCAAACAGGTAAATTCACGGACCTTGCACTAAACGATCTCGTCTCCAAGATCTCGGACTCGCTCGAATCCAAGAAAATAGCAATTGTATCATTTGTGGACATAGAGGGGGCGATTAATAATGCAATTCCTTGATCCCTATACAAAACGGTTTTAGCGCGAAGCGTACAAGCCATCATAGCATGCTGGATTGCCGCTATGCTTACGAATTGATATAACGACACCAAGCGGGGAGATAGTCAGGTTTAAGCCAGGTAAGGGATGTCCGCAGGGTGGGATTTCATCCCCATTACTGTGGTCGCTGCTAGCTAACCTGGTAGCTATCGTTGAACCGTTGTAGCCGAGGTGCAGGTCTATACGGATGATATTGTAATACTTTTAAGAAGATCGAGAGGGAAGGACATTTTCTCAGCCCTTCAACATGTGATTAACGCATTTGTAGCTGGCGCAGCAGGCAAAACTTGCGCGTTGGTCCGAAGAAAATCACGATAGTACCATTTACCAGGAAAGGGAGCGTGGAGCACTTGGTACTACCCATTCAAGATGTGAAACTTGAATTTGAAGATAGTGTAACAACAACATATTTGAATCCACATCTGGAAAAGATTACACGCAGGGCAAGGTTATCCTTATGGACTTCTCGAAGAATATGTGGGAAATCTTGAGGATATCACTAAAGCTACCAGTGGCTTTATATGATGGTAGTACGTCCGACCACAGCCCATGGAGCGATAGCATGATGGCAGAAAGAGCAACAAACCAGAGCCACAGCAAGATTTACATCCATACATCGGATTGGAAGTATAGCAATCACTGCAACAATGTCTTCTTCCCCGTCATTGGCATTGGAAACTCTTCTGAACCTACCACTCTTGCACATTCTTGCAGCAAGAGAGGCCAGATTAACTACATTCTGCCTATGGCACAGTGCGAATCATATTTGAGTGGGTAACAAGCTGCTAGAGTCGGTGGCTTCTGACAGTATGCTGCTAATGCCATCGGATATGATGTGTACTGCGCCAACGATCAATGCATTCTTCACTACCTCCTTCCCAAACAGAAAGCAATGGAGATGCAATGAAAAAACACTGACGTAGGCAGACGCCTGCAGGTTTACGGGCGGTTCGAAAACAGGACAGCATGTTGGCGCAGAGTGTTCTGTCGTAATCCTAGAGTTAGAAAATACTACAACCTTAAACAACATACAACGATTTTTCAGGCTGAAATATTTGCCACTGAGATGTGCGCTGGAGGGATTTTGTGTGAAAACATCAGACATAAATAAATGCAACTCGAAACTGACCTGGAGCTGCAAAAACTCTCTAAATATAGTAGGGACGATGCGATTGATATAGCACCTACGGTAGCTAAACAACAAATCTATGTATGGGAACATTAGCGAGTGCTCCAACCATGGCACAACTGTCCTGGTTTGGTACATGCGAAAACCTGCATTTCGTCTAATTATATCAGGACCGCAAAACTACTAAAACTTGACCTTAAAAATGTCAAAGTAATTGTTTCTGCCTTTACATGTCACTGCAAACTCGAATCGAACTCTCAGATGAGACTGAATGCCGGCTGTGTTTGGAGGATGAAGGTATGAAAATATAAATATAAACTTAGGCAATAAAATTAAGCTCTCATTTGCCCTAACGAATATATTTTCGGTATGAGTGGTCTCAATGAAAAAATATATTTATGTTTGTACATATATATTATTTTCTGCGACTTATCTAGAGCCTTTGACTGTGTTTCCCATTGAATTCTTCTTTCTAAACTTGAATGGTAAAGTTAACAACTTGTTTCGCTCGTACTTATCTAATCGCTGTCAACAATATGTAAGGTTGAAGTTCAAGAGTTAGTCGAGTCGTGTATGGTGTGCTGCAAGGCTCGGTGCTGGGTCCAACGTTATTTTTACTATTTATTAATGACCTGTCGCATGTTGCCCGCCAATCACGTACGGTTCTCTTCGCTACGATACTTCTTTTACATAGAATGTCTCTAATCATAAGAATTTGGAAAATTTAATAATTACAGGAGTTTCTAAAGTCTGCGAGTGGTTTGGTGCTCATAAGACCATCCTTAACACTAATTTTATTTAATTTATTTAGTATTTAAATTATTAATATTTTTATCAGTAACAGTCTTTTCTTGCCTTCTTTTAGATTTTTGGGGGTTGTTTTGATGCCAGCTTGGAGTGGGCCGAGCATCAGCTTTCTAGAAGCTGTAAGAGGCGTGTATAAAAAGACGAGAGTGGTGCGATTTAGCCGGTCTGCCAAGTTGGGTCGTAAATCGTTATCTAACGACTAACTAGCTGGGTGGTTAACGGGCCCGAATTTCTGCTATTAATTATCAATTTTGAGTTGTTCTCTCGTTGTGAACGTGTGTATTTTTTATTGTGTTGGCTTGTTCGTCTAATTTAGTATATGTAAGCACATTTTTATTTAATTCTGACAAATATTTTGTAATACCATTGTTTATTAATTATTGCCATTTTTATTAATAATGTCAGACAATTATATGTTTAATGACAACATAATTTACCACTATACTACCATAAGGATAAACACAAATGCTTTCTTGGTGACATTTAAAGATGAACATTACGTATATGGGCTACTCTTCGGTTGCATGAGTGAAACTTGTTTAATAGTAAACACAGCTGGATTTCTGTACATACAGTATGGTATAGTTCGATCTAAGAATATATAACAAAAATCGCAATTCGGATTGTTAACTTTTTTTTGGGAGAAGCTGTACATGAGAACATTGCTAAACCATAACGGATGGCAATTACCATAAAAATTTCAACCACAAAACTGTGAATTTAAATTTGAACTTTATATTGTTTTAATTATAAAGGTATTGTTATAATACCCAATAAAAGTAATGTATTCATATATATTTTATAACGAACAAATGTCATCATACCAATCTTTGTTTTAATATAGGTATCGGCAAAGGTTAAAGGAATATATATATTTATATATTATTAAACAATCGAATAAATTTAACCTTGTGTCTTAACTTTTTAAATTCTACTAAAATTATAGCTATTGTTACTACATAGAGATATATTCTAATACTACCACTGTTTTTATTTGAATTAAGGCCAAGGATTAGAAGAAAAAGGAATTAAGCTAATTTCTGATGATTTCTTAAGTTCATGGGTATTGACTTTGTTTATTGAAACCTTATTTCACACGACCAGCAGACAATGCTCTAACACTCCAGTGGTTTGGTGCACGATCGTTAGAAAACTTAAAATGGTCACTGCAACTGAAATATGTCTGAAATTGGTTTGGTAAACAACGGTAGGTACTGTATGTAAAAAATACGACACAGTTGCATATAATGTTAAGATTAAATTATTTTTCATATTTGCTTTCAAATTCAGGTTCTACTACTTTCGAATTCGTCAATAGCGTTAATATACAGTCTGGGTGATTCAATTAAGAATGATCAGTCGATGATATACGAATTCTACACGATAGAATGTGACATAGATAGAATAATGGAAGAAATGAAGGAGTTACGGAATTAAATATTAGTAAGATTAATCCTGCGTGCGGAGCACGTTCCCTTTCTAAATCAAGATATTAGTTCAAAGGGTATAAATATACATACACAACCATACACTACCAACAACAAAGTTGTCTTTGCTTTATCTGGAAGTATTTTAATTTTAACTTTATTAGTAAAAGCACCATATGTACTTTAGTTTTTTACAAAAGAACTGAAGGTTCGTTTTATTTTATCAATCGAACACATGATATTTATAATATAAAACATCCTTATCATTCCATTACTCTAAAAGAAGCTTCTTGGTTTATGCAACCGCATCCACTAATTTACCCCCTTTAAATTAATAGTTTTTTAAATAAATATGGCAGATCGGGTGGTTATAAAGCCTATTTATCTTTTTTTCAATATATTCCGGCTTTTGTACGAATCCCAACGTTGAACGACATGCTAATTGGCGCTTGGCTGTAAATGCCGTTCGTGGCATATCCTTACAACCGGTTAAATCGTACCTCGCAGATAGAACCCATTGTGTATGTATACTTGCAATCCGATATAATATGAGAACACACGTTTTCTTAGTCACGCCACCGTTAACGCAGGGAGTACCACAGGGATCAATATTGGGCCCTGTGTTATTCGTTCTTTATGTTAATGATTTGAGAGACTTCATCAATGTTGACGGACTCTATCAATGCACGAATGATACTACATTTGTGATTCGTTTGACGAAGTCTCGCATGTTTGATCGTGACCGCAAAAATTTAAAACTTTGACATTCGATGTCAGATTACGTGTTTTACATATTCAATATCGGTACATTAAAAACATTTCATTTTTGGCCATATTCAATCGAGGCTAGGTATGGTATATTTTTTTGGAATAATCGGTAGGCGCTGGGAGACTCTTATATTATACGAAAAAGGATTTTGAATCGTATGCTTCAGGTACCCAGCAAATCATCATGTAAGCCGTTATTTAAGTCGTCAAATATATTATCTCTGTTAAGCCTATACATTTTAAATCTAATTTCATTTTACTTAAATAACAACGTATTCTATGTTCTTAATAAGGATCTATCCCTCAGTGTGATCACCAGGCATTGCAATTACCTCGTTATCCATAAACATAGGTTGACATTGTAAGGACAGGCTACCTATTATAAATCCCTAACCGCATATAATGCCTTGCCTAATGAAATAAAGAATATCACCGGAACCAAGAAGGCACTGGCAATAATACCTTCTATAGTTGTAAATAGTATGTGCAACCAACCTAGTGTCTCGGTTTTTGTTGTCTCTACTTTGTTAATCGCGGCCATAAAACGACTTAAACTTTTAAAAAAGAAATCAGTCTGTAGGTTGCGAACCTAGCCATTCTTTGTATGCAAATGTACAGTGGTGACAGGTTTAGGATTACTTCTATTGCGTCAAAGGGCGTCGACCTCATTGCACCAGTGACACACAGACAGCTCAGCCGTTGCCTACCAGCCTAATTTTTTGACCGGTTCCATCTGTTGCGCGTTTGACTATTATACTAACACTCCATATGTATGGGTCTAGCTACCACTGTGTATTACGCCAAGGTCATCTTAAGGCTGAAATGTTTCGCTTCTTTAGTATATAGAATACCTACTTTCTTCTCTCAGTATTAGTGGTTGTAAGGCTTAGCACTGTTCTTCTTCTGATCATGAGAACTTGTATTTTCTGAGTAGCTCTTACAACATTCGTCGGCTATATTTAGATCGATAAAACTTTGTGTTTTGTTAACTTTAAAATTAGTTTGTGGGGCATCCGTAAGCTATTCTGGTCGATAGGCATATTGCCGATTACAGAGTGGTTGCCCTCTCAGCGTGGCATCCCTAATGTACCTACCTATCCACTAACTCTTCAAAGGCCTTTAGTAGAAAGCAGGACAGGCTCATCGATCTGTGTGGTTGTGGGGTTTGATCGGATACTATTTGGGGTAGGTATACTACCCTTACCGTTTGGCATGCAGTTGGAATTCATACCCAGGCGATATATGCTCTGAAGGTCTTAATGAGATGTAGTATTAAAACTTCTACACCCTTTTTAGTAAAGGCGAAAGTATTCTATCCGGCTGATACTTGAACGGCAGAAACCTCAAAGCCAACTTAATTTTAACAAGCTCTGTGATTTCCTTGAAAAGCCTTCAATCTTGTTTTGGTCTGCCCATCCTTCGATCCGATACGAGCAACGCGTGAACATTTATTATTTATATATTTCAGATATAATTGGTGTTGAAACATATAAGATACATACAAAATTTAAATATGTAACAACTTAAAGAACAAAACACAAAAACACAAAGACAGGAGTATGTTGAGGGCTCCCCACGCAGTCATAAGCTAATGCAATTCAATATTAATTAATGCGATATAAAAAATTCGTCTAGTGAATAAAAACAGCGTATGCTCAAAAATTTCTTTAACTACGATTTGAAGCAAAAGATGGAAGTTCCTTTTCAAGTATCCGGTAAAGAGTTATAAATTTTTATTCCATTAATTATGTGTGATTTATTAAATTTACTTGACTTTGTTATATGTATGGGATTGTGAATTCGTGAGATATTTATTTTTATTATTATGAATATATAAATTGTATATGGTTGGGATACCCATATTTTTGAAATATTCTCTACAAGATTCTCTAGACGATACGTTATTCACTACACAGATTGCGCTCTTTCTTGTAATAATAGAATTTGTTTAGTATTTACATCGGCACCCCAAAAATGCAAACCATAATTTAAATGTCCACCGAAGTATGCATGATATAATATTTTTAAAGTTGGAGAATTTAATTTTGAAATAACACTATTTATATGCGGTTTCCTGTCTAGAAAAGAATCGATTGTTAAACCCAACAGCTTTAAACTGCGCACAATTTCGATCATGCTCTTTATCGATAAAAGAGTATCGTCAGCGTAAGGTGCTACTTGATTTGTAATGTGGACGGGTAAATTATTTATGAACAATACGAATAAAAGAGAGCCCAGGATCGAACCCTGTGGGATTCCGATTGAAATATTGAATGGCATAGAGCGATGGCATTCTAGAGAACTATTTTAATGGATGTGACCTATCTCTGTATATTGAGACCGTTGATGTAAATAGGAATTGAAAAGACTTAGTGCTGTACCCCGTATACCGTAACTATGTAGTCATCCACAAAAACCTTCTCGGACGGAATCTGAACCTATCATAACCCTCTAATGCTTTTTTTATGAATGTCAGTGTACTTCCAACAGTTATTTTGATATAATCCATTTGGAACGTAGTACTACTATGCTTGACTAAAACTTTGTGAATTCTCGAATATGCTAGGGTTTCTTGAGTTCCTTTCCCGAGATCATCCTTCACGAGTTCCTTTCAGATTTACGGATCCTTTTCTTGTACTGCGTTTCTCTATTTCTGTATATGTATATATCCTGGCTGTGATTTAAATTCACTTTTTCATTAAATCGCATTCGAACTTCTTTTTTTGCTTCCCTAGGTCCTTTTTCCACCACACTGTGTTGTTCTTGCAAGTATATATCTGTATTGCAGTCTACTACCTCGAATTCATGTGTCATTGCCTGACTATACTTGTATCTCGCACAGGTTATATATTTACGCATTGGCTATTATACAAATACAATTTTCTGCTTTTATGATATTGATCACAATGTATTATAATAGCTGTAAAAGTTTAACAGGATACGAACGCTCCGCTCTTTCAAAAAGTTATAGTTACATAAAATTGAACACGTAACAATAATTATTGTGAAATTCAAAGAACTTTCCTCAGTGCATACAGAGATATACGATGAGAGTACTGTTTTAATAGATTTAATATAATGGCTTCTGGACGGACCAACCCGGTTTAAACACCTCTATGAATTGAGTATAATTAACATCAATAACTTGAGTAGCACGCACATTCGGCGATCAAAGAACCAGCCAGCAACCTTAAACAAGCAAATTGCTAGAAACTATATATACATACATATTGACTTTCATTCAGAATCAACCTTACCTTATACTTTAGTACACTTCGAGCAAAAAAGACAAGTTTTTTATTTGCATATATCCAAATACCTAATATAATTATAAGTTCTGAGACGAAAATTGAAAAGCATATACATTTTAAAAAAGGTTTCTATAGATGTATTATAAGAAATATCGTTTTTTATTCTAGTTGCTCCTGGAGTTCATCAATGGTCAATTACCGTGGTAAAAGGTCAATGGCAAACAAGAACTAGACCTGATCAGATTCGGCAAAAAACAAGATAATATCAGGTAAGTTGTGCTAATATATGTATATATAAGATGGGGAATTTTTTCTTAGCCGTAACATTAAATTTTGTTTTTTTGTTTCTCTTGGTTTAGCGGCTTGGTTTTTAATAATAAAATAATAAAATTAAATTTTCATTCTGCCCAACCCTTTAGTTTTAAAAAAAAATGTTATGGCCAACTTAATTAATAGAGCCATTACTTTAACCAATCCAAAATATAGAAGAGAAATATTACACACAGTAAAAATTAACCTAGAAAAAAATAACTATCCGCTACCATTAATTCAAAAAACCATTAAAAACAAAATACATCAATATTATAACACCAGACAGATCAATAACACAAAAACCACAAACCCAAGTACATTCAAATATATTAGTGTCCCATACGTTCCACAATTATCCGACAAACTTAATAAAATTCTTGACCCACATCAAATAAAAATTGCACACAAAAACCACAATAATTTAAATATAAATTTTTCAAAATTAAAAGATATTATTCCATTACAACACATTTTTTAATGTGTATCTATTCAATAATTTTAACTTTTCGACATTTTAAATTTAAAATTTTATTTTACAAATTTAACGACATTTTTACGAATTTTCAAAATTTTTTAAATTAAAAGCGTGGATTCTCAAGGTGGAGATTTTTTTCACACCTGTTTTCAAATTTTGAGCCCTGATGAAGCATCAAGCTAGATGCGAAATATTGGCAATAAAAATAAAGAAACAATAGAGTAATTTTTCTAGTTAATGCCCCTACCCACGAAATCATCAATATACTCATTTACCCCAACGGCAAAGACTCCTTGTCCAAATCCATATATATATATATATATATGGATGATTTCTTGGGTAGCGGCATTAACTTAAACAATTATTCTATTGTTTCTTTATTTTTGTTGCCAATATTTCGCATCAATCTGATGCTTCATCAGGGCTCAACTACAATATTTATTATTGAATGAAATTAATAAGTATGTAAAAAGTATTACTTACAAACGTGAAAACAGATGTGAAAAATCTTCAACTTAAGAATCTACGTTTCTCACTTAAGGTGAATTTGTAACACTGTCGCTAATTTGTAAAATAAAATTTAAAATTTTTTAAATTTAAAATGTCGAAACACTAAGATTACCGAGTAAATACACATTAAAAAAGTCACATTACAAAAAACGGAGACGAACAAATTCCACATACGTACGGAACAAACAACAACAGTCAAGTGCGTGAAGTTATAAATTTAAGTAAAGCCCGGTAAATAGTTGACTGTGTACAGTCTTGCACAAAATAAATTGAATTTATGATAAAGAGTATAAAATGTGTTATTTTGAAAAAGTGAATAAAATGTTGAATGAATGTATACTAGATTATTAAATTTAATGAAAGATTGTTTAAGTTATTTTTTGTTTAAAGTTAATAAGAAGGAATAAATGATGTGAAGGTTGTCTGTGTCTGACCTAAAGTTCATGTTTTTTTCACATTTCTTAATTTGAACCATCTCTAAAAATTCTCTTGCTCTCTTGTCTCTATTAAACTGTAATATTTTGGTATTGTTGAAATCTGGAGTGTGTTTATTGACTGTCATGTGTTGGGTGAGGGCACATCTATTCTTTTTTGTTTTTATGTCAGAGGAATGTATAGCCAATCTAGTACGTAGCCACGTACTAGTTTGACCAATGTACTTAAGATCACAGTCCCTACATGGGATACTGTAAATTAAATTAGATTGGAACATTTTGTTGGTTTTATCTTTAGTGTTTGTGAAGAAACTGTTTACTGTTTTCAGATTATAGTAAGCAAGTTTAAAGTCGTAATTGAAAATTTTAGATATTTTAGTAGTTAGTTCAGGTATGAAAGGGAATCTGAAATATTTAATCTGTGTAACTGTTTCGTTGTTAAGGTTGTCATTAGACATGGTACGGTTGATAAGGTTTTTATTAGTAGAAGTATTGAAAAATATTTTACGCAATAGAGACTCCGGATAGCCATTATTTTTAAAGATTGTGATTAAAGTTTTATAATTTTTAAGTTTTAATGTGGGGTGAGCAATTTTAGATATTCTGTTTTTCATGGCTATTACAGTATTAATTTTCTGTTTGATAGGGTGATTAGAGTGAAAATTTAGAAAACGACCAGAATTTGATGGTTTGGTATACCAGTCAATCATTATTTTGTTGTCATGAGTTCTCATAGCTTTCGTATCTAAAAACGTAACACTGTTATCAGTCTCCCTTTCAACCGTGAACTGAATATTAGGATGGAAAGAATTCAATATCTGTAATGTATTGTCAACTTCATCATGAGGCAAGGCACAAATTATGTCATCGACAAACTTCGAAATGAAGGGAAATTGAAACGTTAAAACTTTATTTATATTATCTAAGATGTAATCCATAATTATGTTGGCAAGAATCGGGCTAAGAGGACTACCCATGGGTAGACCAAATATCTGTTTATAAAATTGTTCATTAAATGAGAAATAAGTATTGTCAAATATTAATTCTATTAGCTGTAAAAATTCATTTTTATCTAGATTGGTGTTATCTTTTATTGTGTGCCACTTTAGGTCTATAATGTGCAGAACCAGGTCACAAGGTATATTTGTGAATAACGACACAACATCAAACGACACAAGAACGAAATGGTCAGGTAATTGAAAATTCTGATAAGTTTCACTGAACTGAAATGAATCTGAAACATCATAAGTACTGGTGTTAGTAAATGATGCGGTCAAAATGCTGGCCAAGAATGCAGACAAGTTATATGTGGGTGATTGAATCGAAGATACTATAGGTCTTAGTGGAACATCAATTTTGTGAATTTTTGGTAGGCAATATAACTTCGGTGAAACAGAATTATAGATAGTAAGTTTCTTATATGTATTGTCGTCGATTTTATTTAACTGATGTAATTCTTTTAAAAGACTATTTATCTTATTTTGAGTAACTACAGTGGGGTTATTACGTAATTTAGCGTAGGTGTTGTTGTCTTTTAATAATTCTTCAGTTTTATATATGTATTCTGTTTTATCCATTGCTACCGTTATTGCTCCTTTGTCCGCTCTAATTATAACAATATTGGGGTTGTTTTTAAGAAATATTTTGCATTCAATGCAAGCATCACTCAACACATCACACCTATCATTTGAGTTATGCAAATAGTAGTTGGTTAAAATATTAGTTAACCTCGATCTACACACCTCAACCTCAGTGGCAGGTACGTTTGTTAAAATCTGTTCACATTCAGCAAGAAGCCTGCCGACATCGACCTCACTCTTATTAACAGTCAAACCAAACTTGGGACCTAGTGATAACAAATTCTGAATTCTTTCAGGAACACCAACTGTTGTACGGTCAATAAACCAACCCGTATTGTTGAGAAAAAATTTTTTTGTTTGATTGCTATTGATTAATTCTTTGAACTTTTTTAAATTTTTGTCTTTAACTATTTTGAAACATCTTTCATATTTACCTTGAACAAATTTCTCATAATCAGAATAAACATGAATCGGTACAAGAGATAGAGCATGTGATTGAATCTAAAATTTTCAATTACGACTTTAAACTTGCTTACTATAATCTGAAAACAGTAAACAGTTTCTTCACAAACACTAAAGATAAAACCAACAAAATGTTCCAATCTAATTTAATTTACAGTATCCCATGTAGGGACTGTGATCTTAAGTACATTGGTCAAACTAGTACGTGGCTACGTACTAGATTGGCTATACATTCCTCTGACATAAAAACAAAAAAGAATAGATGTGCCCTCACCCAACACATGACAGTCAATAAACACACTCCAGATTTCAACAATACCAAAATATTACAGTTTAATAGAGACAAGAGAGCAAGAGAATTTTTAGAGATGGTTCAAATTAAGAAATGTGAAAAAAACATGAACTTTAGGTCAGACACAGACAACCTTCACATCATTTATTCCTTCTTATTAACTTTAAACAAAAAATAACTTAAACAATCTTTCATTAAATTTAATAATCTAGTATACATTCATTCAACATTTTATTCACTTTTTCAAAATAACACATTTTATACTCTTTATCATAAATTCAATTTATTTTGTGCAAGACTGTACACAGTCAACTATTTACCGGGCTTTACTTAAATTTATAACTTCACGCACTTGACTGTTGTTGTTTGTTCCGTACGTATGTGGAATTTGTTCGTCTCCGTTTTTTGTAATGTGACTTTTTTAATGTGTATTTACTCGGTAATCTTAGTGTTTCGACATTTTAAATTTAAAAAATTTTAAATTTTATTTTACAAATTAGCGACAGTGTTACAAATTCACCTTAAGTGAGAAACGTAGATTCTTAAGTTGAAGATTTTTCACATCTGTTTTCACGTTTGTAAGTAATACTTTTTACATACTTATTAATTTCATTCAATAATAAATATTGTAGTTGAGCCCTGATGAAGCATCAGATTGATGCGAAATATTGGCAACAAAAATAAAGAAACAATAGAATAATTGTTTAAGTTAATGCCGCTACCCAAGAAATCATCCATACACTCATTTACCCCAACGGCAAAGACTCCTTGTCCAAATATATATATATATATATAGAGGAACAGGAGTCTTTGCCGTTAGGAATAATAAGTAATATTTTTGGGGAATACAGCAAAATTGTAGTTTTTTAAGTTTTTTATTTCATGAATCCAATATTTCGCATCAAAATTGTATGCTTCATCAGGGTTTGACTATGAAAGAACATTTAAATTACAATAAGTATAATATAATACATTGTTATACTTACATGTTAAACTTAACAGAAAAATTGCAATATAAATTAATATTTAGATAATAAATTTTGATCCAAATCTAATTCTAAATGGTTTTTATTAAATTTTGAAAGGTGTCATAAATTATAAAATTGAAATTTGTTTACTAGTGTACATGGAGATTTAACTTAGATAAGTTGATATTTATATTTGTATGTATCTGTTGGTTAGTTTTTATTAAATTAGTAAAGGATCAAGATATATTATAATTTCTTTTCTAGTATGAATGAATATAAACCAAAATATTATATTATTCTAATTTTTGTTATATAATTTTGAATAAGTATGTTTAAATTATTTTAATTTATTAATCCAATATTTTAAATTTGTGACTCTTGATGAGATACTCCATTTAAATTATTGGTTTTAGATTTGTTAATAGTTAATAAAAAGGAATTTTATAATTTATGACACCTTTCAAAATTTAATAAAAACCATTTAGAATTAGATTTGGATCAAAATTTATTATCTAAATATTAATTTATATTGCAATCTTTCTGTTAAGTTTAACATGTAAGTATAACAATGTATTATATTATACTTATTGTAATTTAAATGTTCTTTCATAGTCAAACCCTGATGAAGCATACAATTTTGATGCGAAATATTATATTCATGAAATAAAAAACTTAAAAAACTACAATTTTGCTGTATTCCCCAAAAATATTAAATTATTTTATATATATATGTATATAGGTATCTCCGGCCTTAGTAGATGACTTCACTTCTTACTTTCTCATTCATAAATAAAGTTTAAATTTCTTTTGTTCCGCCTGAATTGAAGTCTTACCTTGGCATATCATGTTTATAGCCAAAATAAAGTAATAAAAATTTTTTTTTTATAAATTTCAAGTATACGTCCTTTGCTAAGGAGCTATTGTTAAAAGTTCAACAATCACCTAAGAAATGTAGACCAAATCACACTTATAGCTGACATTTATGAAGCATGTAGGCGTACAAACAAAATATTTTTTTGTTATAGTATCAACCTTGGTCTCACAAACGCACATTTGCTCCACCAATTTTATCGAAATAAAATATATGTAGGTACTTCAACAGGAAAGCACCTTCACTTCAAAAAAATGCATCAAGGATCAAGGTACACTTACATGTCCTCTGCAGAAGATAAAAGTGGATAATAAATGTTGCATGTTCTAATACTATAAGGTTATTATTTAAACTAAAATGATAATGTAGAATTTTTTATCACAAATTAGGTCATTTTTTAAAAGTTTCTTGAAAAAGTTCGCTTTTTAATTGCCTTTAAGTAACTACAATAACGTATAGTAGTAAAGATAGCCAGAGCAGAAATTTTCTTGAGATAAGGTTGAATTTTAATGGAGGCAGATTTACGAGGTGTCCATAAAGTGACACAGTATTTAAAGCACGTAAACCTTATTTATATAAAAAGCACTAATTGACAAAAAAGTTTTTTCATTCCATATTTTCTTGCTCTCTCTCTCATCATCTATTATCTCTTAATGTCAATGAAACAAATTCCCTACTCCTTAGGAAGTATAATGGTACACATTTTCGTTCATTTTTTAATTTCCTGAAATCAACGACGTGGTTGTTTTTGACAAAATCATCGTTTTGATTCAATTGTTCCTCATTGCCTTATCTATCTGACGGCGAAAATATTGTTCAGAAATATTCTAATATTCATTCAAAACTGAGAAGGAACTCTATCCTTCACGGAAAAACTCATTTAATTGTTGTTAACAAATTAATTTTGTAATCCTATATTTTCGTGATCCAAATGTATAAATCTTTACCTCAATCAAACACAAAACAAAACGTTGTTTGGGATAAACAAATAATTTTGTTGAAATGTTTTCTTTAGTATAACCAAATGATTAGGTAAAGTAAGAATTTGGTTGTCGAGACTTGCTTAAATCAAATAAGGGAATATGTTTAAAGTTACCAAACGCAATTCTCTTCTAAAAGAACCAAACAGACTCTTTACAGCGACCAGCAGTGTTTCTTTAGTTTATACCACATTTTTACGCAGTAAAAGAATTCATATGAAGCCTGTCTATTCTTGCAACAGAGTTTTGGAGTATTTGTTACTACTTGTGGCTGTTGCGTTCATGAAAACTATGAAATGGATATGAGGAAATTATTAGAAGATTTAGGCTTCAAGGATTTAATACTACATAATTTTCGAATGTTTGTATGTACTATCATTGTTCATATATACTCATAACACACCTTTCTTTAATTAAATTCCGTGCGTTATGTTAATATGTATATACTTAAAACAAATAAATGATATAGTTACTTTGAAAAATTTTAGTTAATGCAACTATCTGTCATATACTTGCAACAAATAAAAATACAATTAACTCAAACAAAAATTTACTTAAAACTACAAAATATCGACAACAAAATAATTTTTTTCAATGGAATAAAACTTTCTTTGCCGATATAGAAAGAAATAATTTAATTGAGGTAAACAAATTTTACTTGATTCAAATTAATTGTTTTTTCTGTGTACTGGAACGAAAGTTTTGCATGGGCAACATCATGTCGTTTAGCTGATTCAGATCTACTGAATCACGCAGTTTGCGGCATTATTTGATCATGAGGATTTACTTTAATAGACCAAATAATTTAAATGATCTAAGGCATTAGTTCAAAAAGGAACAGAAGGAAGCAATAATCAATATATACAGCTACTACTGCTATCTGTTTCACTTTTCTTTGGTTTCATTTCTTCTTTATGTTAGATATTCAAACAATAACTAGTAAAATAATGTTGTGTTGAATAATAAATAGAACTACAAAAGAAACTAGCTAATTTAGTAGAGAGATATATGTTTGTGTTACATATATCTTCTAGAAATTAACGCTAGAAGACTCTTTCAAAGTACTATTCTTCTTCCCCTGTACTGTACTTTGCATACGTCATTTTCGTTTGCAATACATTGTGTTGTTTTGTTTTTATCTTACCATTACCTAGGCTATATAAAATAATATTCGTTAACCCTCTGCCCAAATGAATTTCTGGTGTTTCACAAAAATTTCAAGTGAATAGGAAATTAAAAACAGAAGTATTCAGACTATATAAGGAGAAAATTTGTATTTGAATTTTTTGAGTTTTTCAAAATAGCTTTGAGACTTTGAAGTCACACCGGGCATTATTAACTTTTTAACATTAAACTACTCGGAGTATGAATACTTTTTATTTTTCAATCTTATCTCTCGATTTTGCAAAAGAGTATAAAACCAAAACATATCCTAAAGTTTGGATAAATATATGTATGTTTATGATTCTTAATAAAATACAATGTGGTTTCAGGAGATTACATACACTACATTATATTTGTGGTAAATATAAACGTACGTAATATTTATGTTAGCCGGTAGATCGAATTATCTATTCAATAGAAGCTGGTTGATATGGACATTTGTAAAGCAGTTTGAAGTCGATGTACTTCACATTCTGTGCAAAAAAATTTAAGTGCACTATTACAGTCAGATTTTTTGTAGCCTCTCCTTTTCTCTACAAACTGTGGCTAGTGGCTCATTCTATCTGTTCTTATGTCTCTTTCATGCAATAGTGCCAGTGGCTAGGTGTATTTTTTTTTCAACAGCAGAACTAGGTCTACCTCGCTTTCTTTGCACTTCCGTATTTTGCTGGAAAAAACAAGCAGCAATAGAAGCTTTGAAATCCAATTGACTAACGAGGGGAGATCGCCAGATGTTAACCACAATTTTGATCCCGGCTTTGTCAGTTGGTAGTGGGGACCCCGTGGAGTATTTTTGTAAAATATTAGCTACTGATGGCCAGGCATTTTTCTAACACTTTTAAGTTTTGAGTTTACAGTAGTCGATAGTCACGTTGTAAACTCGAATACAATACTTGATCGTAAGGTATTAGTGGGTGAGTTGGTAAAGCGACGGTATAGCATGCTGTAGGTAGTGTAATTCACCGAAATGCGTTTATTTGTGATTAATTTATTTTCTGACACATCTAATTAAATACTAATATAGGCAGTCTGTGTACATTGAACGTGTTTTGCATCTTTATTGTCATTCTAATATTTAACTTCAAACGATCAAAACAAAAAAAAAAATAAAAAAGAAAGCACTAACTCCGTCGGGATTCGAACCATGGTCCTACCGCATACTAACCTTGGGCTTAAACACTACAGCACTAAAAACTCGTAAACCTATCTCGTATTTGAGTGTATTTAAGCGAGACTATCAACCAGTGTAAACTTTAAAAAATCGTAAAAAATAAACGCCTGGCCATCTATGGATGATATTTTATAAAAGTATTGACGAGTGTCAAATCTGAGAGGGTAGCCTTGTCAAATCTGTTTCAAATCTGTGACAAACTAGATACATTTTATATTTTGCCTAATTTCTAATACAAGTACGTAAGGTTTTTTTGACGATTTGCTAAGACTACTATTCAATAAACATTTTCTATAATACCATTTTAAGAAACCAGTGCACGTTTATGCAAATATCGGAAACTTATAATATTCGCAGACGCATTATTATACTGGCGAAATAGAGCTATTACACAGGCTAATGTTGCTCAAACAATAATTTGCGTAAATCCTATTCATTCCTTACAATTTAACGTTTCGCTAAATACTACTCTCAAGCCACAGCCGTTTTAGTGTATGTTGTAATTCTACACGCACCGCCACAATTAACTCCCATTCATATAATTTTCGCAATAACGAATATGGCGGACCGGCGAACCCCCATTCGATCGCAAAACATAACGAAGATCCAACCTTGAAACAACGGCTGTCCAAATAAAAGATTCTTTAATCTATGTATAGACTTACAATCTACCTATTGGTTTAGAAAGTGTTTATTGGAAAGCAATTCTCGTTATGTAATCGCATTGATGAATTGTAGATTCGTACCTGGGTGATATATCTGAAGTAAATTTCCGCCAATTTTATTTTAACACGTAGAGGATCTTATGTTTCAATGTTTATTTTTTCATGGACCATACGTGCGATGAAAAACGCGTTGCATAATTAGAAGGCATGACAATAGAATGAAGTAACTATAAAAGTAAATTTAAGTTATAAGTTTTAATATGGTTAGTGAGCATAAGACCACAGCTTTCTAATCAAACAAAAATCAAAATTCTTAAGACAATATATCGATCAGTATTAACATACGGATGTGAATCTGGGACCCGTACAAACAAAGAAAAAACCAAAAATACAAGGAGGAAGAAAGCAAGGAAGACCAAAACAAATCTAGAATGAAGTTATAGAAAATACTACGAGTTAGGGGAATAACATGGAAAGAGTCAACAACGCTGACAAGAGGCAGGAAGAAATAGGAACACTTTATATAGGAAAGCTAATTTATTACTATCATCAACTATCGTCTACGAACTTTTGTTAAAATTACACAAACAATCCTGATTATAGCCTTTATTGCTTTCATCTCAAAGTATTTTTGAACAAGGGTGCTAAATTATGGTAATACACACAATGAACTGTTCTATAACACTCACATCACAAACGCTGTGCATTTAATATTTCCTGATTTAAAAATATTAATTTCAGCTTTTATTGCTCTTTTGTATTTGTTTTAAAAAAGATCTGCCTATATCGACTGAAAAGATACCACAGCTTATCAATTTACATTAATAAAATCATAACCCGGCTCCTGTCTGCATGCAAATCATGCAAGTGTTACCGAAAATCTATTTATAATAGTATTGTGGTTACTTTAAGCTGTGTTTTACGGCAACCTGATCATAGGATAGACAGGAAGCTTGAATGGAGCGAACAAATAGCAAATGTATGCATTAAATTAAATAAAGCCTTTATTATTAGTGAATTAAGACGTACACCCAGAGCAAAATATGGTTTACTTAGCCATTTGTCAGTTAACTAAATGCACATTTCTTTTTAAATACGAGCAATGCCCTTTAAAGTTAAATTTACACTCAAAACGTTATTTTAATCTTAAAAGTATTTGTTTTAACACATCTCTGCACTCATTTGACCATTTAACGGTTAGATGAATGGTTAATATTTAAGACTTTTCATTTCTCTCAGTGTACATTTGAAGAAAATGATCTTTTAGATATTTATTACGCCTTAGCTTATTCGGTTCTTTCGTATAATGCTATTATAATACTAATATTATTAATAATAATAATAGATCTTTATTTCATAATACCATACAGTATGAAATACGTCATAGGAAACTGAAGCTGACAGTACAGTACACTGGACAAACTGACAGAAATTGCTATTACAACTTAAGGCTACAGAAAGAAATCATTTGAGTTGTATAAACATTTTCGAATAAGCATATCTTTTACACTTTTTTGAAAGTTTATGTTTCTTAAATTCATAAGGTATGCTGTTATAAATTTTTAAGACTTGGGTCACTACACTTCTATGGATACGTGCATACGTAGTCTGTGGTACACGAAGGGTCGCTTTTTGGCACTCGCGAGTATTATACTTTTGACTAGTTTCATAGTCGGCCAGGGGTTCTTTATAATGTTTTTTCGCGAAACACGCACACTCATATATATATAATCCATGTAAGGTAAGTATACAGTTGTCTATAAACACTCTTTTACATGATTCTCTTTTTTTTAGATGAACGATGCTTCTAAGGCACGACTTCTGGAGGACGAAGATCCTTTCAGCATCCACAGAATTTACCCAGAAAATGATGCCGTACGAAAGGCGGGACCCTACGTAAGCATGGTAGGCCGCCAATGCTGCCTCTCTGTGGACCTCATATATTGGGCATCGCAACTGGTTGGGAGAGAATATTTGTTTCCCAAAAGCGACTTTTTTTTAATATTAACAGCCGTGATAGCTGCAGGGATGTCTTTAAAGCTAGGAAAATTTTTCCAGCATCATAATTTATACGACAGCTGTCTACGTAAAAGAAAACTTTAAAACTACCGATAAAATTTCGAACTTCTGGTGGCCACATTGATTATGTATTTTTTTGCCCCGAAGCTCTAGGCATAGCAGTTTCCGAGTTACGGCCGGTCGCCACCCTTACTGAATCACCTGGTACAACAGAGCTTCTCCGTAGGTATAAACATTGCCTAATAGAAAATGGTCGGCTTTTTGAACATATTATTTGAAAATAATAAAATATTGAATAAAAAAAAAATATAGATTTCTTTCCTATTTCTTGAAATGGAGTAAGTACATAGATGATTTTGGTACTTATAATAAGCAATAATAACGCGTGTTTGAGACTTATTGTTATCAAAATTACTTTGCGTTTCTGTCATACTGCGCATGATATTTGTTCATTGGCGTTCCTGTCATTGTTATTCTAATCATATGGATTGGTTTGACATTAGAGGGATGCCAAGTCAATTATGCTTTCACTGCATATATTTTTCGGAACTACTTTTTGAGAACATTTCGTATAATAATAATGAAAAAAATGCATATGACTGTATTTATAAGCCTAGTAGCTACCGAAAACTTGCAAAAAAAATTAGGGGTGCAATTAAAAAAAAAAAACAATGGGGGAAAACTGGGCAGAATTTAATGTACAATGTCGCCTCAGTTTACTGCAACTTTTTGCCTCTATTAGTTTCTGAGTAAGTGCCTGGGAAAATAGATGTGGGACACACTGTGTATTTTTGTCAAATACTATTTCTGTAATATGTCTTAACAAAAATCTTATTACGTACCCTTAAAATAACTAGTAGATGTACACTGAACAGCAGATAAATCGACACCGTTATAAAGTTTCACAGTCCTTGCTTGAAATACGGAAGACAAATGAAAGTTTTTGCAGAAAATTCTTTTACAAATATTAATAAGAATTTTAGTGTTATGGCTTTTAATGTAGCAGCAACGAAAGAGTATCTAAATATAATACGTAAATGAATCACCGAAATTTACAAAATCAGAGTGGCCCATTTAAGTACTTTCCGTGGCAGGCACATCTACTTTATTCCTACACATACATTGGACCAGGTGTCTCAGTCCGTAGCTTTTTTATTTACATTTTTTAATAAAATTGAAAATGTATTATTTACTGTCAATTTGCAGTAATTGCTTAACTTATACTTTTATCACTTCCGTCTTTACCGGACATATGATTACATTTAAAATTTTAAATCCTAGATATTTTTGCAAACTTACGCATTTTTTGAAGATATATGTGCAATGGCTCAGCTTTCTTTTTCTTGTTACTAAAAACTTTAATTGATATTTTGCAATCTAGGGTGCTGCAAATATGTTAAAAGGTTTCCTTAACTGCCATCACAAAATAGATTATAAATGCTGCTGTCTTTGTTTTATAGGCCCACTGTAACATACCAACGTACGCTTTGATAGTATTTTCATAAAGTGATTTTTTTTTTAAATGACACCTTCTGCTTTAATTTGAAAGAGCAATCTTTGCCTATGATACCGCATACTTCTTGGCATTGGAATTTGAAATTATTTCTTTGAGATTAAAATATATAAGTATCAAAAAAAAAACACAAAGAATAATGCACTAAACTTTATAGATACTTAATTAAACAATAATGACTCAACTAGTTGCGATTTTTGCGTGTTTCGAAGCGTTTTCTTATTAATCACATTTTGACGAACGTTGCAATGACGTTGAATGTCAGGTATTTTGGCCATAAAATTCCGTGCCGTATAGCGTGGAGAAACCTGTATATGGATCAAATAATTTACAGTGCCTAAATGATACATTTTCAATTTTATTAAAGGAATAAATCAAATGTTATATGACTTGTAAAATAGAAAATAAAAAAAAATAAAATCCGGAATAGTATGTGTGAAAAATACATACATTAAATTTTTTATTTTTATGTAAATCATTATAGAATAAATACAATGCTATCCCTCATTTACCATTTAAATTCAGTTTTCCAATGCGAATGTTATTTTTCCTGGTGAATATTTCTCCATAATAAGCGTGTTATAATACAATAACCATTTAGTGTAACAAAGAATATGACTAAAAACGTAACACTGTAAATTTCTCGTGGTAGGGAGCGAATATTTATTCTGATTGCTACCGATCCATATTAGTGTATATGAGCTCCAGTTAGTCAACTTACAATTAGTAAAGCTCTTGCTGGTGCCACAGACATAGCTAGTAGTGTACATAAAGGGAAGAAGCCTGTCGCTATTTTACGGTAACTAATCCAAGAACGCTAGTTGACCAAACGGTCTGTCATAAAAGTGGTTGCTTGTGCTGCTAGATTAGGTATATTGTTAGCAATAAATAAATTGGCTCCAGAAATATCGCTATCGTACTCAGGAATTTTAATGATTATGTCGCTGTGAGATAATCAAAAATTAATTTTAACGCAATCGCCAATATTAAAATTTATATTGCAAAAAATATAATATTACTGATACTATAGAATGAATTATGGACGGCTTAAAATATCATAACGCATTGGAATGAACAGAAAGTTGAACACCAAACTTTAATTTTTAACAGTCCAGCTATACATAATACAGGATTTTAATTTATCTGTTATATAATTTAGCGCAACAGGCATTGGAAAGCCTTTGCTTCCAATCGCTGGACTATTTTTCTTCACTTCTTTTGGTTCCTTGCTAATTCTTTCCAGTCGCGAATTCCATTGCTCCCTATGTCTTCTTTCACTTGCTGGTCCCATCTTTTCTTTGAGAGTTCTACTCCTTCCTTCTATCATTCTCCTCCATATAAAACTTCTTGCTACTCTATTCCCCTACATCATGATGATATAGCCTGGGATATAGCCATCTAGTTCTTGGGTCTATAATCTATTGGATTACGGTAGCCTTTCCAAACATGGTTTTAATATACATAGTTGTTCTTACCCTCAACACTATACTTCGATCTTTGATCGCTCCAATTATTTTCTTTAAAACTTTATGGTCTGAAATTTCTAGTTTGTTCCCAAGTGCAGTACTATAGAGCGCATAGCAATTTCGTATATAAGTTTTTTCGCTGTTCTAGATACATTTCTCCTTTTGGCATTGGTCTGGTATGGTAATCAAACAGACCTACTCTTTCGAAATCATATTTCTTCTCCACTGTCGTAACAGTAGTGCATGTTTTATCTTCCTCAACTTCTACACGCATTTCCATGCACTGTGTTCTGCTTTTGTAGTCCAAATAGATTAAACCCTTTCTGCAAACCTTTAAAATACATGCTCAGACTTCCTTTTTGATCTGATTAGCTGTTTCTGGTCATTTTGATCAGTTTAACAATTTTACAAAGCTAAATACTGTAAAAGCAGGATGTTTTGTTACCTGATCAAGAACATCCTTATTACTATTTTATGGTTTGATTTCAAATATTTTAGGCCAAAATGACACAATGCCACTTTGATGATCACAGTTCCTATAAGCAAGCAGTTGTTTTTTCAAGTTATGACAATAGAATGAACATTAGTATTAAATTAATTAATGAATCATACTTAAGAAGGTTATAACTTAATTGGTATCCCTTACTAACTAACTAACGGCTAATAGTCTAGTGGCTTGCACGATTGGCTATCAGTTGTGAGGTCCAGGGTTCTAATCTCACTCTGCTCAATTACGATAATTGCTTTTTTCGGGGGTCGTAATGATGATTAGGGGAAGATTTGGCTCTGTGAGGGTGGCTGATTAGCATGTTAAACTGCTTAGGTTTTATCTACTCCTTTAAAAAAGAAAAAAAAAACACTAATTATGTATTGCATTACTTCTTTGTAGTAACTGCAAATATATAGTTTGTTCTAAAACTGTTTATTGTTAAATTCACTAGCAACACACAAATAATTTATTAAAATAATAAATTACAGAAACAGACTTACTACATGTTCCTTGGTACAATTTAAATACGGCATTAGTAATTGATATGACTATATGTTTACTATAAAATATTGTTTCATATGCGAAAGTATTTGTCTCTGCCTAGCACAGGGTCTATAGGGGATATATTGGTTAAAACACTGTACTGATTTCTGGTCATTAGTATTGAAATTCCAAATAACGAACTGTTACTAATTGTTCTAAAAATAACAATTTCTTTTTTAAATGAAAATGGAAGTATTTCTGACGAGTTTTGCAAATATCCTGTTTTACCTATACAACTTGTGTATAAATTATTATTTTACGTCAGAATTTCTTTTAGTTAAGCAAGCAAGGACAGTAAACCTTACGAAGTTATAATTATATTTCATTCTTTATACCGCGAATAATTATAACCTGTTCAAAAATATTTGACACTTTCTAAGCGGGTCAGTCAGAACGAAAGCATTTAAAATTTCTAATTATTCAACTTGTAAAGGCTCTCGATACATGCCCCAGGCGATTATGAACGCACATGCTATGAAGTTGCGTTTGGCGTCTTATTTAACGTTAGTTAACACAGCTAATGGATAGCTCCTAAGTATTATTATATAACGTGCAGTCTTCGAAGGAAAATGCGTCTTAAGCAAAAATATCATTAAGGTTCCGAATAGCGGCGATATAGTCACAGTAATTTCGTCGTAAGATACACATGCATGATATTAGAAATTTCTTTCTGAATGTTCGTACAACCGCCTGACAATTTCTTCACTATACGTTGGTGGTAGTTAGTGTTGTGCCATCGGACGCGATTAACCGGTGAAATTCAAAGTTACGATACATTCGCTCGCGTTCGTATATGTGGAAATCCAGGGACCTTCAACTATGTAAGTTATCATCTGCACGCACATATATTTAAAATAATTTTTTGAAGAAACATTTATTATATATGTATACATATTTCTATAATATCTCGCTCTTTAAGTCTAATATATAAATGTTCTTCTACCGCTAGTGATGACTAATGCATTATGAAAAATTTTGCAAACTAATACTTCTTCACGTTCTAACTTTTGTGCTGTCTCTACACGAAATGCAAAATAAATAGTTATCATTGATTGTAAGTTGCACGTTCTTAATGCTATCTTATACGTTTTTTGTAGAACTGTGTGTCAAGATGTAAACGAGTTTTACAATTAGTTTAAATGTTACCTTTTTAGAATACGCTTCCTTGTTACTTAAAAGAAAATTCTCCATTGACTTTATATTAACAGGGTAAGTTTTATAAATATTAGGATAATATTATCTCACCTCTATGAAGTTAACCCCGCATTTATAAAGTTTGAGAAAAACATTTTTAATGTCGTTTTGCTTTCTACGTAGCATCTTACGACTTCCATCGATAAAATGTAATAGTAAAATGGATAAAATAAGGGATTAAAAAGTTCTAGCAAATTTGTGCATCAATGATAATAAAATGGACCAGAACTTTTTATTTAGGCTTGAATCGTTGCGAGTCATAAGAATAATTTATGGAACTCGTCAGGGGGCTGTCGAAACTGGCTGTATGTTATATATGGCAATATGCACAACAATAATACACTAATTTCGGCGTCCTCTTACATGGAAGCTGAATTCTGCAAATTAAAATTTAAAGTCTTTAAAAACGAATGGATGAATTTAGTTTTCGTCATTCAGAATATTTAAACGGTAGAGTTAAATAACATGCGCGGTTGTATATAGGGAGAAGATTATATTGGATGAAGAAAAGAAAATTCAAAATCTGATTGATACCGATAAAATAAAGGCTTTTTTAAATACTCTATCTAAAAATGCTGATTCATTAAATGAAATAGAGTACTGGAAAAATGAATTAAAAAAATTTGAAAGCTACAAATTACCCCCATTTTTTGAAATAGCGTGTTGACTACTTACAATATCAGAACTATTTATAAAGCCGATTGAGAACTGCAGAACTCTTCGGGTGGCAACTAGAACTCCAATCACTTCTATCAAATTTTATAAATGTGTTGCTATATCACAGAAGTTATTTTCTCTAGAAAAATGTAAAAAAACATATCTTGTCTGATTTGTAAATATAATAAAATTAGACAAATTCAGTTTTTCAGTTATATGCTTACAATATTAAAATCTCACAAATATTTACTCACAATAAAGGAGGCGTTAATTAAATTAGCACAAAAATATAAGTAGCTGAAGTATCTTGCAACATTAAAGTCAAAATATGAGAAGGGCTTCCAAATTTTGCGTTGACTATTTGTGAGATTATTGGTTATAGGCTATATAGATCATTCAATTATTTTTAGGCATTTCTTAATAAAATTCGGTATATATTGAATAAATAGAAAATTATAGAGCGACATCTTTCGGCCTCTTAGGGCCATCCTCAGGCTTATAAACGTCAAAGGTGTAAATACAAGATAAATAGTAATATAGATATTTTACTAGTGGATGTGTGAATACCCCTGCAAAGTTGGCAATAGATTTCAGCAATAAATATCTTGACAACGAATAGCGACTTAAAACAAAACTGATTACCATATTACATTAAAACCTGAAATCTGGCACTCAAAATTAATCGTATTAATGGAAGGGGTCCAGTCCATGCTGAAGGTCAGGAACAATTCCAGATTTTTTTTGCAAATTTCTAGCGAGTACGAAGTAGGGAACACACAGGACAGGTATAAATCTGCTTCTACTTCTCTAAGATTTTTTATAAATGATAGAACTGGATATTGGACGCGAAATGGGGACACTTTTGAAGAAGCATCTTTTGCTGTGCCGATGGTCATGAAAAATTTCAGATACTTTTGCAAATTCCTAACGAGTACGAAGTAGGGAAATTATTTCTAATTACTTATATTTTGTTTTATAATTTATATATTATATTTATATTTTGTGTTATAATTTTTCTCACTTTCCCTTTCTTCAGAAATATGATCAAAATCAAACTCTTAATTAGAACTCCCCGTATATTTTGACATATTTGGATTCTACTTATGTAATTTTCAAGGTCGCAGAACATATAATTTCTTAGCCTTTCGTTTGGTTATCAAAATTTTGAATTTTAATTTTTCAATCTAGAGTAACGTTAAAAATCTTTCTATCTAGCAACATAATACCAAGAAATTACAAATGTTACTTTTTTGTTGTGCACGCCTACTATGAAAAGTGATTTTTTTTCTTAATTGCAAGCTCATCGGTCTTCTGTCTTAACTTGAAACAGAAAATTTCGTTTATTGTAATGGTATCAAATATTTGGCATTCGAGTTAACGTTATTTGAATGTAGGTTAAAAATGGTAGACACATTCAAAGAGCTAAAGAAATATGCCCTAAAATTGCAGGTATTGAGTGCATAAAGTCTCACGTAGGTCATTGGTAGCATTAAATAATAGCTATCCGTACTATCTCTCGGTTTATGCGTTTCAAAACTTTCTCAGTATTTCACAAAACTGATCAACATTGCTTTGATATTGTTTTCTAAGTGTTCATATTTATTTTTGTAGTGTTTTGCAGCATTTATTATGTAATGATTATTTTGTTGTTATTGTTTTTAAACATTAAGATGCCATTTGCTGAAATGCAATCCCAAAGTAAATAAGTTTGTATGAAAGACGCCAGGTGATATCTTTCTAGTATTTTTGCTGGTCTCAATGAGAGCGATTTAACTTTATTGTCCATATTATCTAGTACTAAAGTTGACAACTATTCAAAGAGCTATTTATTGTTTTACAGTAACAATGACTTACTACTTAAAAGTATAATTTTAACGCATATTTCTTTAGCTCCATGGATATATCCATCATTAATAATAAATTATAGTTTTGGAATGGAAATGTGGAGACATTGGAAACACCCGAAATATGCCAATTTTCAACTAGCGCTTGAGTTCGAAAGGTTCGTCGCAGAGAAAGATTTGAATAATGAAACTTATAGAAAATTTTATTTACATTCATTTGGAATAGGATGGGTAGGTATATACGAAAAGTTGATAATTTTACAGTTAAATGCAACAAAATGCAAAAAACTAAAATTTTTTACCCTTCTCTTTCAATGTTGCGTCACGAAATTTAATGGCAAACATCAAATTCCGATTCACCATTCCAAAAAACCTATAGAATGGAGGGAAGCAAAACTACGCCAAAACTTTTCCGCTAATGGTTCTTTTGAGCATAAATTGACTGTATTATTCCAAGTTAAATGCAAATTATGTGCAATAAAGTAATTTATACATTTAATAAATAGTTTCCAGCCTATATATGCGAATTGTGACATTTCTGATATTAGATCTGGCAATGATATATTTTATTGTTATATTAATTATATTTCATTTTCTGCTTGAAGTGCAACATTTCACTGAAACAATGAAAAAAAAATATTGTAAATATCCTAAACTTCTCGCAAATTTCTACGGGTAACTTCAAAGGCTTAGTACAGCTTTATATACCTATACCAAAAATCTCACTAAATTGGTCAGCAAATAATTTGAAAAAGTAAGTAAAGTTGCACGTTTGCGTTAGCAGCAATAATCTGAGCTATTCCAACTTTTAGTTAGGAGTCTAAGAACACCTTATGAATTTTTCTTACATAAGAACCCCCATCAGTAATTGAAAACCTATTTCTATGAGTAATGTATACGTATATTTAGTTCTTATAAGCTCTCTACTCTAAGCTGACTATTCAATTTCACCTGGATCCAATAATGTTATATAATGTATTTGGTATGTACGTCTTTACTTTTACCAATACATATGTACTCTTCAGTTCTAATGTCTCCCCCTTGCGAAGACAAAATATCGATACTACTTTCCGTATAGCAAGGGCAAGTACTTCGACTCAGCTCGGATTCATATGCAGAAAAAGAGCAGAGGAGGGCAATATCATTGTTGAGCAGCGTGTAATTACATTTTATTAACATATTTAAAGAACAAAGGAATTTCACCAATGAAGCATTTGCATATATTAATCTCTTGGCTGTTATTGCAAAGGTGTTTCTATCCATTTCAAATTTGTATTTGTACCTAGTCTTGTTATTGTTCATTCATGTCTATTTTTATTGTATACGTTTATTTGCCATTTACATTTGAAATCTGTGCGTCTATTGTATCAATATGCAATGCGGATAAGGGATAATCTTTTGCTTAGAAATAAAAGTACTACCACCCTAGAAAAACAGATTAGCAGTTCTTTGTAAGGATTTAAATGAAGTTACATTCACTGTAGTTTTAGTTTAGGATTTCCAGATGGGTTATTTTAATTTGTAATTGAATATTTCTGAATTCGATGTTTAATATTACTGTGAATAAGTTCTTAAAAAATAAATTCTAATTTTGTTTAGTTTCATATAATAACTGATTGTTAGTTATAAGTATAAAGTAATTATAATTGTATCGGCATGTTGTTTAAATAAATATAAAATTCAGAAAATACGAAATCTAGAAAAAACAGTGTATACTCCTAAGACAAATTACAATTAAATAAAAATCCTAAATATAACATTTCTGGGCCTATATCAATCAATATCTACTAGTAAAGCAAGTTAAGTAATTTCTTTATATTTATGAACTAAAATTTCTTTATGTATATTCCCGGTCACAGGTAAAAACATTACATTTGTCATTAAACTGCGGCATTCTGTTTCATCTTTCTATCTTGCATATGTGTGTCACGTAACGAAAAGAAACTGGAAGATTAAACAAAATCATAATAATTAAAATTATTTTTAATTCTTTTAGTAGCGCATTGGCCAATTACGTAGATTGATATCGGAAATAAGCAACTGCGGTGAAAATTTTAGCAGGCAAAAAATCGTTAATGACACTGTTCTAATACCTGTCTATTCATATTGACCAAAAGTTATGATCGGAGTTCGGATACCTCATTATGAGACAGACGATTTCGGAGCGCAATTCAGGTGTACCACATTCTATACACGTCTTATGGGGTTACTTATAAAACATGCAATAACAGCACATCGGCATCGATTTTATCAGACATACTTATCTATGAATCGTAAACTAAACAGAGAGTAAATATATAATATAGACCATATCTGCTACCTGCGAATCCGAAAATAGCCGAAGCACATGGCTTGAAGCGTGTGGTAGATAGTATAGATACATAGTCGCGAGAGGGAGACATTAGATGAGAAGAGCACTGTGAAAATATAGTAGTATGCAACGTAATGAAACTCTAAATCTTTTTTGCGCATTCTATAATACCCTAGTTGTTTCATACATCACAAAATTGCTGCAGGAAGTAGCAATATCTTTTGGTGTTGACTATGTGCTATAACTTGCTAATGCTTATTAGTAGTTATAAAATGGCAGGTTATTTGTAGCAACCTATCACTATATTAGATCAACAAAAGCTGCCTATTCCATTACATACAGCTAAAGAAACTTATATAAACTATACTTCAAGTAGTGCGGTATGATTAAATTTATTTATTTAATGTTCTACAAATATTATTAACGCTTGAGACATATTTGAAAATTACAAGACAAAGAAAATAACAACTGATAATCATTTTAAGGGGTTACGTAACTCCTTACTGATTTATAAGAATTTAACTAATTAAAAAAGACAAACACCTGTACAAATTGTATTTTTCCTTGCCATTTCAAGAATTTTAATATCTAAGTTGGAGTTTTATTTGCATAACCAGATTATACTTCGTTTGTTGATTGTTTCGGCAGTTTTTCTTGTTAAACTTGTATATTAGGAGGAAGCTATTATATACTTTTTATAATTTGTTCTTGGTCGCAGTGAAGGCAATTCTTTTCTATTGTACAAAATAAGTTGTATGTTTTAGTAGTAAAAGTAAATTATGTTCACAGCTTATGTTTGATGAACAAATATTAACTCAAGGCGGAATTAAATATTGCTCTAACCTTCGTTATCCTGAAATGCTGAGAAAAATTTTATTAAGAGCTGATAAAGACAATAAAATTCATAACAATTAGTCTAATAATGTAACTGGCAATAAACTATATATAACTAATAAGCAGAACAAAATGATTCTTTATCAAATATTAGTATTGTTTGTTTAAAATATTTAAAGTTTGCCCATTTACTAATTCATATTCATTAATCTAAGTGTTAAGTGTGTGTTTTTTTTCAATTTACGCGGTTGGAATAACCCAGAAAGTAAAATGACTGACAAATGCAAAAATGTCTAATACACAGTTTCAATTTGTAAATAAATGGCAACAGAATCAATTAACAGCTTGAAAACGTTGGCAAACTACTACCGAAACGTAGCAAAATAAACAATTAAAAATACAAATACCTATGTATGAATAACAAAAAAAAAAGTTTTAAAGAAAAATTATAAACATTTGTGGTAATTGTTTCTAAGATTAATTGCAACATGGTTAGATGGTGCTAGCCAAATATTTTCTTTTTCAGTATAATTCAAATTATTCTTTATGCTAGTTTTAGAAACTACAAAATATTTACAAACGATAGCGGACGTATTATAAGTTACACGTATAAATGTATTGGGGCATTGTTTGAAGCATCAGATAATCACTGATAACATGTCAGTGAAGTAATTCATCACAGCCTCATAAACAACATAAAAAAAAAGCAATAATAAATAATCAGAACTCCTAAACTTTAAAATAAAAACTAAAATAATATTGTTCAACAAGTATAAAATCTAAAAACGCAACTATAATAAAATAATGGAAAATAAAATATTTAATTCTTAAAACAGAATTGTATTCAACATTACAATAAACCTGCAATTAGCTAAAAGAGAATATTATTCTTAAACAATAATAAAATTTGAAGTAAATTAATTTATTAAGTGTTCAAATAAACCTCCCTCTTGATAAGAACAGTAACCCAACCGATCATAAAAATTCCGACGAACATTTGTTAACATATCTGCTGTGACAGTATTACTGATTTCAATAATTCTCGCGCGCAGTTCCTCTAGGTTAGATGGCCGTTGATCACCGTATTCGTATATTGTATTATGTAAAAAGGGCCATAAAAAAGAAATCGATTGGAGCTAGATCAGGGGACCGCGCTGGCCATTTAATAGGCCATCTGTTTTCAAAAACCGCGTTTATAAAGTATGTTACAATGCGTGTATGGTGTGCTGGGCAACCATCTTGCTGAAACCAAACTTCATTTATATTAAATCGCTCCCGTATTGCCGGAATAATATTATTTTCAAGTAACTGTAGGTATCTATTTCCGTTTAAATTACCGTCAATGAAAAGGCCCAATTATATGATTTCCAAGGATACCTGCCCATACATTTAGCTTCTGTGGATACTGCGTTCGCGTTGGTATATTTAAATGTAGATTTTTACGCGACCAGTAACGACAAACTGGGCGGTTATGATGCCCGTGTAGGTAAAATGTTTTTTCATCTGTGAACAATACGTTGTTAAAAAAAAATTGGTTATCGTGATATTTATTTATCATTCTTTCGCAAAATTCCATTCGGGGAAATTAGCTGCAAATAAATCCCGAGTTACTTCCGCGGAATTACCACTGTAAAAGTGTTTAATCATGAAGAGTTTTTGCTCCGGCGTATGGTACTCCATTTTTAAAATAACCGTTATCTACCTACCAACAACGCGTTTTATTAAATAGTACGAGCGAGTAGTTCTCCCGACGAAATATAAAATGCATCTGACACTCACGTGTGCGAGCGACGCCTCTCGCCTGTGCGGCGACAGCGTAGAAATGTGGATTTCTTGGCAAATACGAGTGCATCATAGCAATATGCTAATGTAATCCAGTCGAATATTCCGTATACTTCTTTACCGTTCTAATGCACGGATACCCCTGTGTATCTCGCTTACACTACAGGATCGCTATAATGCGGACGCAGGCGGACAATTGGTATAACTATAAAACTATATAATGCTAATAATTTGTATCTATAGACACCTGAATGATTATTAAATTCGAATTAACCTGAAAAGCCCTCTCTTAAGTAATATAGGTATATAATTATTATATAATATTATATATATGTGTATTATATATTATAACATGTGATATTCTATTGAGTTAGTACCTGAACCGTAGACCAATACATATGTATTTCCAAGAAATTCCTCAGAAAAGTTTAATAATATTGAAAAGTAAGTTGAAGTTTTATCGTAGAAGTTGGACAGTTGCCAGAACATATGTTTCTGTTTTCTAATCTAAAATATGAACACATCTATGCCAATAATCTCCAATAATCAATGGGAAATGTGGGAAAAATTGCGAGAACGGCACAAACATTGTATCTATGCCAATATATTCTTTCAGCGACGCCATATTTTATTTAAAGATAAGAAAGTGAGATTTTCTGTATGTATATAGAGATCAATGCCCATTCTGTAAAATTATTTACATATAAATAGGGTGTTACAAATGCCCACAGCTACTATCAACTTTCTTATTTTAAATGGATTGCTATATTTTTTTGTTATTATTTCGATAGCCACCTAAAATACCTTTGAGTAATATATGATTATGTGCACCTACGACAATACGCCTGATTTCTGGTGACGTCACATGTAGGGGTAGGTCATGGGTCTATATCCAAACAACCGCCATATTGGATTTTATCCTGTGTTATTTATATGGCGTTAAATCTGTGCGTATTTATTTTATTATTTTTATTAAATCGGTGGAAGTTTCAGGACTGATATTGTGCTAAGTATGTGCCCTGAAGTATGTGTTAACAGTTCATCCCAAGTTTAACCTGGAAATTATTTGTACTTGCAGGATAATAAGCGAAACTCGAGGCCTAGTCATTGTTCGCGAAGGAAATCATCGATAAAACATTTTTTTTTTTTTTTATTAATATAATAGAGTGGAGTATAAATTCTTTTCCTTTCCGAAGCCAGGAAGTGAATAAAGGAAGTACAACAATTTTATAACTTATTTTTAATAAATTTCATTTAGGTTAGTATTTTGTTTTATTTATATTAGAGGTATACATATACATATAACGGAGCATAGGTTAAATTAAAAACACATAAATCTGAAGATAGTCATCGACTATATTTATATGGTCATTTTGTTTTCTTAGTGAGAACGGCACTACAATTGTGAAATCGTAAATTTGTTATTCCAATAAAGTACTTAAATAATAAAAATTTAAAGAATTTTAACTTTAAAGAAATAAATAAGTAGAAAGATAAGTGGCCAGATAGATTATTGATGTAATAAAAGTTCTATAAACTTTGGTAAGATTTCTGTATTTGATTCCTAGCCGTCGTCGATGACATGACAGAAGTCGCCTTGGACATTCGCATCTTGCTTTAACGATGCCGTCATCTTTATCAATATGTACCTACGTGCAGAATTAATATAGTTAATAACCTTGTTTTGATATATTTATTTTTATTTTCACCTCCACATTGTACACTTTGGATTTCATACTCGCACATACCTTCCCCTTTAATATTGCTGGGTTTCGATTTAAAGCGAGAGTAATTTCTACATTCGAAAGCATTTTTTCCTCGTTCTAGCTGCTTACTATCGAAGAAATTTGAAAGAATCTATACTATAATAAAATGTTTGGCGATCATCTTAACCTGCAAACCAAAGGCATTAAATATTGTGGCAATATTTTTGTAAAATTTACTTTTACAAATGATAACATAACCAAGAAAACTGTGTTCTGGCTCTAAAGGAGTAAAATACCAAATTCTGTAAATAAGTCTTTTCGATTAGCAATCATTTTAAACGGCATCGACTATTTGTTTTCTCAGAAACTGAAAATTCGTATGTTTATCCATGATTTAATTTGCATGAAGTGACTAGCCGTTGAATTTCGCTCATTATCCTGAAAGGACAAATAATTTCCAGGTTAAACTTGGGATGAACTGTTAACACATACTTCAGGGAACATACTTAGCAAAATATCAGTCCTGAAACTTCCACCGATTTAATAAAAATAATAAAATAAATATGCACAGATTTAACGCCATATAAATAACACAGGATAAAATCCAATATGGCGGTTGTTTGGATATAGATCCATGACCCCAACATGTGACGTCACAGAAATCACGCGTATTAGTTTAGGCTATATTGTAAATTTTCTCAAAATTTTGAAATTCTAAGATTTTAAGTTTTTCTAGTTCTAAGTTCTAAGCACGGTTGTAGTGTCGCCCGTTAAACTTTTGTTATGGATTTAAAGGCTAGCAGTTAATATGTTGGCACCTTCTTTTTTAGATTTAAAAGTTTTTCTTTCGATCTTTTTAAATGGAACTCATGTTTTCCATTATTATCAGCCAATTTCTTGTAAAATTGCCTTCAAAATGGTACTAATAACGTAATACTTATTTTCAATATTTTGGAAGATATTATGGAAAATATGCTTAACAATAGCCATTTATCTCTATTCATTTAATCTTTTTTTATGTAAGCTGTTTAGATTGCTTACAAAGTATCAAAGAACGAATGCTCAAGTGTGTGTTCATACTGCCTTACATTTTCAGTCATATTGTTCACATTTAACTGAAGAAACTCATTTTTTATACGTTGTTGCGTAATTTCTGCCGTTTTAGGGGGTGTCAGATGTACGATGTTTTCACAAGGGTTGAAATCTAGTGATCGCGTTGACCAGTTTCACGAATCTTCTCCTCAATCCGTCTATTAGTAAATGTCCTATCTAGGTGCGCTTTTGCAGCAGTTCCGTAATGTGCGGGTTCACAATTGCGTTGTGGACTGGCAATAAGTGTTATGTTGTTGGTACCATTTTAAAGGTAATTTTACGAAGAATTTACTGATATTATCGAAAAATAGGTTCCATTTACAAAAAAAAATCAAAAGAAAAACGGTTGAATTTCGATAAATCTACCATGACATATATAACACTCTGTATATACCTTCACGTTACGCTATCTTGAAACATATAAAGTGTTAGCCCCCAAATTGATAACAAAAGAATAGCTCGCGACACTACAACTGTTCTTAGGATAAACTTTAATATCTCAGAAGCCACAACTGTCAAAATTTTTACAAAATTTGCCATATAGTCTAAACTTATTGTTGGAAGTGCACATAACCATATATCGATGCAAAGGTGTTTTAGGAGGCTATCGAAGTGGTGACCAGAAAATATAGCAATCCATTTAAAATGAAAAAGTTGAAAGTAGCTCTGGGAATTTGTAACACCCTATATATTTGTAAATAATTTTACAAAATGCACATTGACCTACTATATACATACAGAAAATCTTACTTTCCTATCCTTAGTAGTTTCAATTTCGCCGACGCACCAATGGCGCACCCGGTGTAATTAGATATATAGTTTAAAAAATTAAATCTCGTAAATAATAATAATAATTTAAAAAAAGCTATGAAAATACTACTAATATAATGATCTCATAATTGTATATAACAAACAATACGAATTCTTCGATTGTGTGACAATTTGTTTTCAAAAATAGCTTTTCTGTATATTTTTAATGGTTCAACTTAGTTCCTAAATTAATAGCAAATATGCATACAAGTCATTTACAAAAGAAGTAGGATAAACTTGATTTTAGACGGATAAAATACTGTTTTAATTATCACGTGGAGTGACGTTCAGAATTTTAAATCGATTCAGAGGCTAAAGTTCTGGACAAAAGCCATTCATATTGAGTTGTAGATGCATAACGATATTTATTTGTATGGATTCATTCAACGCTGCGCATTAATATTTTCTTTTCTCCAATTTCCCCACTTTATACTGTATACAGCCTGTTTAAAGATTTTGACGCACCAATTGCTATAGCTTTGCTAGTATTACAACTACATAAATAGTTAAATTAACAAGAATACAGCAGGTTTTTCACTGATGAAAATATTATTAAAACGAGGAAATAATTAAATGAAACGGTTTAGAAATAATTAAGATTTTATCCTTCTATTTTCAATATTTAAAGAGATTCTGTAATTTAAAATAATAACAAAAATTTTAATACTTTATATCCGTCTAGCGATTTGTAAAGAAGTAAGTTATATTATTTCTTCAGTTATTTCTTGTATCTTTTTTTATTTTAATTTTACTTTAATATCTTTAATCTTCTCTTGTATTAAAATGCATTTTGCTTATACAGAGAGTGGTGCATGATTGGTGCTTACTTTGCTTATAATAAGAATCGTGACAAAGTCAAACTTTTGTGTATAGGCAGTATAGGCATTATAGTAAAAATATCTACAAGATAAGGCATGTTGAAGTAACGAGATAAGTATGTAGCGATTTTTGTAATCGTTGCTAGAGGCATATTCGGAATGGAGAATGACTTTTTATAGCTTCTTTAGGCAGAGCAACAACTATGACTATAGACGCCAGAGTGTTACAGGGTCTCGTTATGGGGCCAGCACTCTGGAATGTTATGCATGACGGAGTTTTCGGCCTCAATTTAATGAGAAGGGTGGCGATTATTGCATATGCGGATTGGGAACTAATAACCCCGAAGATCGATGCGGCTGTACTACAAGATTCACGTGTGAGATGAGCGTTCTATTTTAACTTGGCTGGCAACCAGATATCCTTGATGAGCGAGGTTAGATACCTGAGAGTGATTGTAAACCATCGTATGACGTTTGGCCCACATTTGCAGAGTAATTCTAGAAAAGTTGGTGGTCGGATGGAGGCGAGCACCGTTGTGGGACTCATGATTCTCATGATCAGGAGCGCCACTAACTGGAACGTCAACAATGAATAACATGAATCCATGCCCTGCGACCGAGCGGTTTTCCTCCATCAAAAAAAAAAAAAGAAAAAGTATCCCAGCATGTTTTTGTCATGCTTGATATATGTCAAGTGTCAACTTTTGGTACTTGACGTATTTTCTTTTAAATGAAAATTTAGAGTTTAAATTTTAGTATAAAATACCTAGAAGTTATAGAAAATGTTTGTTAATATGAAGTCTTTAACAAGAACAAATGAATATTGAAGAGGTCTACTAAGTTCGTCAAGAATGAAAACGAATTTGGGGCACAGCTTGGTTTATATAAACAAAATTGCAAACAAACAATAGCAAAATTAAAGGAAATCACAAGGCTAAAGAAAGAACATTGCAAGATGATTTAATCTTTTTGGCCAATTTATAATATGTTCTTATATATAATTGAGTCAAGAAATGAGTATGAATACACATGTAGACACTGAGACGTTTAAAAAACAGCCAATAGTATTTGATATTTATAACAGGCAACGCAATAGATGCAAATTACTTACTATGTGTTCCGGAGAAATGCAGATGTCGTCGGTAAAAATGAAAGGGAAATCAGTTATGATTATCTAGGTAAATATACAAGAGAAATTACTGTCTATCGTTACGCATGATGATTGTGTTAACGACGCATAATGCTTACAATAATTGCCTTGTAGTGAATTTTAAAGTTCATGAACGTATTAATATTATATATACTTGTTTCTTTTTTCTTTGATCTTGTTCCTGATATTCTGCAATTAAATATATGAACTTCAACAATTTTAATTTAGATCCATGCCATATCGTAAGTAGATGAGAGTTTCTGTCAACCCAGAAAGAATCTAGATAGAACAAAAGCATAGTTACATACAGGAGTAGAAAATATACATTATTATATAAAAAATCCAAATACACAGCGCTTCAAAGGGGATCTGGTAAAATTCAGACTTTTACATATAAAAGTAGAGAGGAAGACCGAACGTGTTTCAGTTGCTTACACTTTTCCGGGAAAGGATAGATTGTACAAATTTTGAGGTTGTGTTGCTTTCCGCTTGGTTTTCTTTTTCCAATATAATTATCTAGTCTAGCCTTTCATATTATATATGAATACGTATATAAGATTAGAAAGTAACTGTTGTCACAATAACGACACTGTAGTAATAAAAGAAGTGTTTGTCCTTTTAATCAAATCAACTTTGAATACATTGCTGAAAAGATAACAAAGCAAGAAGCATAGTAATAAAGAAGCGAGCTTCAAAGGTGCTAACTGCAAAATCTACGTTCGCATACAGCAGGATTGCACATCATGCGAAAATAAAGAGTATAGAAGATTGAAATACGTACCTACCTAGATTGAGTTTTTCTTGCCAAATAATGAATTCTTATTTATGCAATAGGAAACAAATAGCTTTTTACAAAAGTTGGTAGTTTGAGTTTTTTGTTATTCACAATATTAGTAAATGATCTAATTGAGATTCTTTAAGTACATACAATGCCTCTTTGTATGTAAACTATTGCAAAGTTTACACTAAAATTAATAGCATGACAATGTCACTTCATTGCACAATGGTTTATGTAAATCATTTGTTTGGTGCCAGAATAGTAAATTCCTTTTCATATAAAGAAATTTGCTCTAAGACCTTAGAAATGAAATTAATTAAACAACACAAATGTAACACGCAAAAAAATCATTATGTCTCAGTATAATTTTTGAGTCAACGTTTTCATTTACTGAACATCTCTCATTTATTATACAATGCTGTTATAAGGTTAAAATTAGAGTTTGCTTGGACAATATGGAGTTTTATAACAGAAAATGATGAAAGGGTAATAGAGAAAGTACAAAATAAATTTCCTAGGCTTCTTTATTAATTATTTATTTAATTATTTGAAAACAGTTTCATTACAATTCAAGTACTTCGATAATTCTAATTTATTTTTTACTGATACTCGTTCTTATAGTGAAGTACTGATATTTTTTTCGCCGTTTGATAAAAGGACCATTTTGGATTTTCTCTATGAGTTATGGCAAATATGTTTATATTTATTTTATGCTATGTTGTTGTCAGGCCGATTGGAAAATCAAGTCACATACTCTTTACCTATAAATGTTCGGACGCACTTAATCCAATAATTTAAATGGAATATTAGTAAAAGGTAACTTCACCTTTTGTGGCTATGACGGCTTACATGTGCGTATTGGGTTTTGGGCTTGGAATATACTAAAGTCTTACAATATTCGGGGATGAAGGAATGCCAAATTTGCGTGATTTTTGCCTTTAATACTGAAACTGTACGTTGAAGATCGTTACGCAAAGACCTCTACTTAATGGCAATGATAAAACTTTTAAATCATGGTCCCCATACCATTTTTTTGCATTGATTTACCTTTGCAGTAGTGAGAAAATATAATTTTTGGCAGTTTTTTTATTTGTTGCAACACCACGCGTCATTTTCTTATGAATTTACTTCATAAAATGACAGACAAAACCAAAACTAACAGTTATTGACTCAAACACACTAGATTTATCAATAAGGGCATGCATAATACTGATTTTAAAGTCAATAAAGATCAGTGTCCGAATATTTATTTCTCAGCAAATTATGTTTTTGTTACTCCGTCATGTAGTTTATGTAAAATAAAAACGTAACTCATTGCGATCTAACTTTAGACTACATAAAAAGTATGGAATTTGATTTTCTGTAAGATAAAGCATATAAATGTATTTTTCTTAATATTTCGTACATCGTCCGAACATATAGTTATTAGGGCTCGAATCCGTTTCTAGTGCTATTCCCTCCTCAGCATGGTGTCATTTTTCGGTTTTAATAATTGTATTTAGGTATTTTTTTTTATGCTTTCAACGCCTCTAAGTAAATATAATCCGAAACTGTTTAATCTGTTGTAATAATAAATATTCATTTGATGTAGGTACATACCTTCCTATAAAACCACAGTGTGATAATTTTCCATTTAAAACTTTTCAAATTTTATTATTATTAAAATTATTTAGTTTGATATAATTTAGCAAATTGTTAAATAATTTACACCCCAAGACAATTAAATTTTGCCGAAAAGGGATTGTGCGGTGAACCGGAGGCAACAGATAATTTGTTTGTCGTACATCATAACCACGTGCAGTATTAATCTAAAGTTCTTACTACCTGCATTTAAAGACCAAGCATAAAACTTCAAGAACATATGCATCGAATAGAGTTAGATTTTTCTGAGCTTTAAACTTTCAAGCCCTCTTCAATCGCTGGAAGATATATAATAACACAAATTAAATACAAGATGCAAGAACTTTCTAAATTATAAAGGACAAAATATATCAGGTCACTACAAAGCTTATCAATATGGGATACTCTATTTGGGATCTTCATCAATACTTAGAGAACTGATTCACTAAATTCTATAAATTTACCTTTTAAATTGAAATCGTTAATGATATAATTATGTTTATCACAGAACAAAATACATTTAGTAAAACATATTTTGTTTTAAAGAATTTTTTTCTCAGTGTTAAATTATTTTTTACCTGTGTACAACACACGCAAACTTTGTATACTTTCTTCAAGGAAGATGTAATTACTTGATGTATGCAAAGCTTTTCCTTGATGTGCCAAATTTTTAATTATTTATCACTGCAGTTAAAATTGTTCATATAGTTAGACAAAGACCAACGATATGAAATAAACTTTACCTATTTTTTTCTTAACATTGCCTTTAGCATTTCATGCATCATCATTTATAAAGATTTGCAAGGACTGTAGCGTAGTAATAGACACACAAGGTATCCGATCACTCCGTGCTACCCAATGTTATTGTTTTATCAATAAATTATATTATTGTGTTTTTCATTGCCAACTTGAAATACTTGTTGGTATTCATCGAATCATTTTATATCTACCACTGATATTAGTATTATTGTTGATCTTATTATCATTGCCCCAATAATTATGGTCATTATTAATACAATTAATAGGTATATAGTTATTAGTATTGGTATATATGTAGGTATACACGCTAGTGTACATGATAATTATTCTATAACTTTGAGGTTCTGGTTTCTTAATTAGCCGGTTTGTAATACGTTCCTTACAACACTTATAAGGTATATAATCATAACCATCTTGACAACTCTTCACTGATTTAGAATCTCCGAGCACTGATATTATCTAAATAGTTGAATTTCGCATGCAGAGCCATTGATTTTTGTGAGATTTTCTAGCTTTACCCGTAGTGCTGCCATTATTCGTGTGCATATTATTATATCACCATTATTATCATTGTTATCCAAACATTATTGCGTTTCAGCAATATTTGATGGGTTGTGCTTGACTTTGCCAAGTTTACAGTATTTTATTGACGCAGCAGAGATGAGGTTCGCAAATAAGAAGAAGCACATTCAGGAAAGGTTGTGACCCTACACAAGTCTCACCATTGTTTAGCCAGGCAGTAACAATAAGCAGTTCAGTAAATAGCTTTCTTGAAAGTGGAATACGGTTGGTTGAGAGCAACGTATACACGGATGTGAACTTCCTTCAGGAATGACCAATATTGGCTTAGAAGTGACTGCCAGTAACTCTGCAGAACCTTTATACCTTGTACATATACCAACACTCACACAAGCACCCAATCATACTGCTCGTGACAGATTTAATGCTGCAAATAAGGCAAATGAAGTATTAAACAACACGCCTTGGTCTCTACACTTTTATGCCCACGAAAATTTAAGAATATCTTCTTTCCAAATTAGCTCTAAAGTGGCCCAGAGAAGACAAGGAAGTTACAAAGGAGTTCGCATTGTGGAAGAGCTGTTTGACTGAATCTCCATATAAGGCAGAACTAACTAAAGCACAAAATAAGCCTTCTATGATGATACTTTGAAAAAGAGGAAGCTGTTTAAATAACAATCTGACCCCAGTATGTCCAGAAGCCAAACGACCCGGGTCAAATAACGAAAGAAGGCAGAAGAGTCCAGCGATAGTGACACTGTGCATAACGAATATTGTGCTCACTATCATGCAGAGAGTCGCTTTTCGTGTACAGATTGTTATGCGATGCGATGGGCATACAATTCGTGTGCGGGCATAGAGAATGTACATGGTCCATATTTTTCTTGTGAGAAATAAACAAAATAGTATATTAAAACACTTGTATCATAATGACGTTTGTTGTAATACGAGTACAGTATTCCTCAGCATATGCAGTCTAATGATGCTTAAGAATTGCATCATACGAAACAAAATAATCACTCATTAATTAATGCTTTTCTGCTATCACTGTAATTTAATATGAGGCAATTTTTATATAAAAATTTTATCTCGTGTAGGATTTGAACTCGACACCTTCCGCTTGTCGGACGGACGCTCCGTCAGTTGAGCTAACGAGGTATTCGGGTCCTTACAATTTGAATTGTCTCAAATACAGATCTTAGAAGCCAGTAGGACGGCAAATATGCAATTAGTGCACTTCTTACAGAGTTTAATCATTAATTAATGCTTTTCTGCTATCATTGTAATTTAATATGAGCCATTTTTTATATAAAAGATCATCCGTTTGTATATTTTGTTGAAATATATCTTCAACTTACACAAATACTAAGAATATCATATCCCGTTGCTGATTCAATACTTAATCACAAAGAATTAAGTTAATTAAAGCAAAAATGTTGATGTGCATGTGATGAGTGATGCGTTAATTTTGTTCTTTAATCTAGTTCACGCACACAACACTGAAAAAAGAGACTATAACTCCGAAGAAACATTATCCCTGATAAAGAAGAAGAATGGTCCAAACTAACCATTCAAATTTAGAACTTTAAAGCATATTTTGGAAACTTTTTTAGTAATTTGTTTATATCCTTCTGTAGGCCATATTTTTTTTTTATCAACACTGCGTGTCTTCAGTTCATTAAACCAAAACTCCAGCTTCCAGTGCCCAAGAAGATAATAATGCATTTTTATTAAATGAACCAAATTGTACGTGTAATTATCATGCAATTTTCGTAGTTTTTAAATAATGTTTATTACATTTTGTGATGAGCACCATGGATAACTTTGACAGTCACTAACTAGTGGGACCATCAATCAATTCGAAGCAATTAAAAAAATTGCAAAAAAATAAAATAATGGAATGTCCCGACGTTATCTCTAGAAAACATATCAATAGTGCCCAACACTAATTATGATCAACTTCAAAATATCGAAGATATAAATAGGAAAGTAACATAATAAGCTGAGTATGCATTAGGTGTCTTTAGTCAAATCGTGGTCTTTTAATTGCAACTCAAAAGCTCTAGATGTTTAGGAAAAGCAAAGCTAACTTCTGACAATTTTGTCTCCAATCCATAGCTGTAAAGTATAAAAAATTTGCTTAAATTATTGAGTGTGAATTACCTATGATCAAGGAAGGAATAGTTAATCTTATTAATGTTATATGTCACACAGTACATTAACAATGAAGCAGATTTTTAAAAATTTTCAAGTTTTAAGTAAAAATAAGTATAAGACAAGGGTATTGTATCCCATTTTGTAATTTGTATTTGTCCATATATAAAAATATAGTGCACAAATTGAAATATGTATATCAGGGAGTAATTCCTCAGTTACAAATTACTTTATGAAACAATTAGCTTGGATTCTATATGTAAACCTGTCAAAAGTATCCTATTCGAACATAATCATAAAACTACCTGAAAAAAAATAATTGTTTTTCACTATTAGATAGATAACCTCCAAATGAAAATCCCTGAACTCAATAAACTGGTTTTTTTCAAAGACATCCTTTGCATATTTTAGCAACACAATGAAATAGAATGGTAATACAACAGAGTGGCTCAGTATCTGTAAATTATTGGTACATTTTAGTTTTAGTCTGCCGATGTGCTATTTTGCTGTGCCTGCTGACAATCTATTTTCAGTGAGTATAATAATGAATAAAGTCCAACCATATACTCGCACATACTCATATGATCATCTCATTTCCAACTACAGCTGCATAAGGTTGTGCCGCATATTTTAAATAATTTTTGAAAACAATCAATTGATTGTTCCATGAAGCACGATTTTAGCATTCCTGCTACGATGTGTAGCAGTGGTGGTGGTATAATTAACGGTAGAATACCCGCACCATAAACGCTGAATAAACGTTTATAATGTCAAAATTGTTAAATAAGGATTTCATCTTATCTACCAATATAAAACTCTTAGATAAAAAAGGTAATGATGTACATTAATGTCGTCTAATATATTTGATCTTCTCGGAAATATACGATTCCGACTATAATTGCTGGTACTAATCATTCGCAGTATTTAAATAATTTAAAGTCAATTTTCTAATTAGCAGCCTTTACTAATTTTATGAAATGACTAAGTTGTACATGTAAGCTATAATTATCAATTAAAATTTATTCTTAAAACTTTAATACTAAAAAAAACGAACTCTTCCTGTTTTAACTTTTACTTTTTATTAGAATTAAATGCAATATTCACTTGGATGTTATTCGATTAGAATTTGTTTTGAGTTCTGTGGAATATTACATGATTCTGCTTCCGTATACTTTTCACCAATTAGACCTGTTATAATTTCATTCACATTGTTTAATTAGGCTATTGCTAAATACGTCTGTATTACATAAATGTTACATCACACGAATTCGTCAGATATATGTTCCTTCATTTTATGAACTGCTGGCTAGCTCATCATGATTACATTAAACGTGGATATCTTATTAGAAGGGCAGTATTTAAAATATGAAGGACAAGTTGTAATTAAAAACTAGGTTGCAAATTAATTAATCACGAAGATGAATAGAAGGTGACATTAATTTTAAATTCATCGCTGTAAATTAGTGGAGTGATGAAATGTAATTAAAGGCCCCTTAATTTTTACATAAATCTTTTTATCAATCCCTTATTTCAAATAAAGCTTACATATGCATCTTATGCCGCAAAACGAAACAATGACAGAAATATCCTTTTAATGCGTGCCTGAAGAATAGCTTCTTTATAGGAAACATCTATTAGATGCTATTGCTTCACGTGTCATGAATATTTCGAAAATAAAGTAGATTACTAAATATGTATTAAATTTGGACATTATGACATTTGGAGCCGCATTTTTAAAATTTTTTTATCCCTTTCAACAAGAGAAGATAATTTTTTTAAAAGTTCTTAGAAAAAATCCACGTAAAGTATTCTTATTCAATGAAAGATAATAAAATAATAACAAATAAAATATGAAAACATTTGCATCACTAATTCTACTAAGAGTAATAAAAGGGTTATGTGAAATTGCTAGAATAACTTCTTCTAACTTTGAACTCGCTTTCTACATAGCGTAACTGAACGCTTGCGTTAAATTACATTCATTATCTGCAGTAAGTATAGCTCATTCCATTTTCTCTTTATTAATATTCCAAATTATAATCCTATGAAAACGTTTTTTACATTACTAATTACGTAAAACAAGGAAAAGCTAATTTACGAGCGCACAGCAAGAAACGAGTTATCTTTCACATCTTTATTCCCTTGAAGTTATGCATATCTAATCGTGTACATTAAAAACATAGACTCACCGTGTAGGTGATATTGTTGTTGATGTCGGTGACATTTAAGATATCATTTATCACACATATATTATAAAAGCACTGGCGCGAATTCATTTTCCCGAACTCCCGGCTTTCTTAATAGTCCACAAATTGTACTATTTCACGTCTACTGTAAAGAATCTGGTGTTCAACAGCAGCAAATGACTACGAAATAATCTAGAACCGACTGGGCTGTTGCGCCAAAATCCACTGGTAAAATACTAGGATACCTTGTATACGTCAATGGTATTAGGATACACCACGATACGTGAAATTACTTATATAAATACCTCAATATATGTTTCACCATTGTATTTATTATACTACGAGACGTATTGCTCTGAAGGACGATTTTCATTTGTGGTCCAGTGTTAACTATTGCAACTATTTAGCTTTGACACACGTGTTTCAATCAATGTAATTGGTATGCGGATCATTAGTTTCAACATTCCCGAACGCAGTTGTTTTTATTGCATCCAACGATTTTTCTATATTTATGTAAATATGGAAAGATTTGACTTCTGGAAAAAGCAGTAAATATATTCAAATATGTTACCGTTACGTAAATGTTAGAAGGAATATTTTGAGCATACCAATTCATAGAACTACTATGTTCAAGCGTTCTTTTACCTATAACGCTGCAGTTACTTATAATGATTTTGTTAAGGAATTTAAAAAACGGATGTCGCTGCCTATGTTTATGAGGTGGGTCAGATCTATGCCGGGTGCCTCGCAATAAAGGGAATCCGCTTCATATTTGCTAAATTTTGAAATTTTGCCTAAGTGTGTTCTACCTTCTTTACTTTTCTTTTTTTCTGTTTATGCCTTAAAATTATCTTATAAAATGTTTTAATCATTCGCATGTAATGTAATTTTGGAATTTAGTTTTATTTATGTATTTTGTGTATCTTTCATATTTCACTTAACAATCAATCGTGGGTTAAGTGGAAGAATAGGTACTTAATGCTAAACTTCGCTTATTGATCGATTCTATTTATTTATTGGCACCATATTCTTATATTCAAATAAAGACGATATTACTATTATTATATAACTTTACGTTTACGTTTGTATGCGTTTTGGCATGGAATCTACTTGCAATATTCGGGGATGAAAGAGTGCCAAATTTGCGGGATTTTTGCCTTTAATGCTGGAACTGTATGCTGAGGATCATTACGCCTCTAAGTAAGACCTCTTCATCTGATACCATAAAGTTCCAATGACATTCAAGTCGGGGCTACTTCATGGCCATGATGATGAATTATGGTGCCCAAACAATTTTTTTGTTGTTTTTACATTGTGGCAGGGTGCACCGTCTTGCTGAAATATAAAACATTCGTTCCCAAAATTTTGCTCTGTTGTAGGAATCAAGTTTCTTAACAAAATATGTGTGTGGTACTTTTCCAAGAGTTTCTTAACAATATGTTGGTACCTTTCTGCACTTACAGTACCATTAGTGAATTCATATTTACCAACCCATCTACTACTCATTCATCTCCATACCATAACCCTTTCCCTAGGGGGAAACTTTACCGTACGCTTTAGGCAGTCTTTAGCTTCAGATTTTGTACGAATTATCCTTTTTCGAAAATCGCATACGCAGACATAAATTTTTGATTCGTCGCTAAAAATAGCATTACCCCACATTTCCGTTGTCCAGGATATTTTGGATTTGGCCCAATCCAAACGTGTTTTCTTTTGAATAGCTGCTGATAATGGCTTTTCCGTTGCCTTTAAGGATTGTGAGTAAAAGAACATTATTAATTTTTATGTTGTAACACGAACAGTTATAAACTTACTTTATAAAAAGTGTAACCAGGCTTATTCAACCATAGTCTACAGAAGTGGTTCTCAACTTTTTTTTCGCCTAGCGCCCACTTACTGGATTTTGTATAGATCCCAGCGCCCACTGCAGAAAATCGCGAAGGGACATGTCATGGAGTACGACTATGGATTATGGACTAGTTAACCTGGGCACAGTAATTAAAACAACGCCCACTGGTGGGCGCTACCGCCCACGTTGAGAACCACTGGTCTACAGCATCCTTTGGACATATTTAAGTTTGTCAAGTGATTCCACTGGGCTTGTATTTGTCGTAAGGTAGTGCTGCAAATCTTCACCAAAACACGACGTTTTCTTTCAATGATACAACTTTTATCACGAAGGTCAACATTACCTGTCTCCCCAACGCATTTGTAATTGTTTGCATTGATTTTCCTTTGCAGTAGTGAGAAATTATAATTTCTCGCAGTTTTTTATTTGTTGCAACACCACGCGTCATTTTCTTATCAATTCACTTCATAAAATGATACACAGAACCAAAACTCACAGTTATAAAAATGCAGTTAATGATAAAACAGATAGGTACACAATATTTGACCAAATATACAATTTAATCTTATAATTAAACACAACAATACTTTTTAGATATCTACTTATATAATTTAGAACGTTTTTCACATTTGCCAAAAAAAGCCAAACCACTATACATATGTATATTTTACAACGCAACCTTTATATAAAGTACATTTTTCAAAATTTTTATAGGTATAACATAATTTATAAAACAAAAAAAAATTATTTACAATTTAACATTGTCATTTTATAATAACCGAAACGTCGTACGTATTAAGTGTTTCATCAATCAATGACCTAAAAACCAAGAAAAAAACACGAAAATAATTAAAGGTCAAGAAAAAAAGATTTTAAAACCAACAGTTATTGACTCAAGCACACTAGATTTATTAATAAGTGCATTAATAATACTGATTTTAAACTCAATAAAGATTAGCGTCCAAATATTTATTTGTCAGCAAATTTATTATGTTTTTGTTACTCCGTCATGTAGTTTATGTAAAATAAAGAATGTAACTCATTGCCATCTGACTTTACGCTACATAAACAGTATGTAAGTTCATTTCCTAATCTGTAAGAAAAAACTTATAGCTTAAAATAAGTGTATTTTTTTTTATATTTAGTACATCGTCCGAACATATACTTGTCCCAAATCTGAAATTAATTCCATTTAGCTTTAGATATTGAATCGATTCGGATTTCTCTGTGATACCTACTAGCTTTTAATAAATTTTCTGGATTAAAGTGAACTATTTTTAATACATTCTGTACCTATTAAAATGTTCACCATTTAACTCGCACATGTCATTTGGTGCTTTTTATGTAAGTTAGTTCTACTCTTAGTGTAACTACATATTGTAAAATGATTTGGTTTACCAGACTTATGGCACATATTACAAAAGCCTGGACATTGTCGACTTATAACTAAGTCAGTTTCAAAATGTACCTACTGATTGTCCTCAGAGATCTTCCTTGCTTGTATTTTACACGCTACATCTTGGTCATTTCTTCTGTACTTTTGAACTCTAGCTTCAGTTCAGCTAGCAATCTCTCTGCCAATGGGTTTACTTTTTACTTCCTTGCTTGAATTTCCACATAACAGTCAGAAAATTTGTAGTGAGGTGTTTCAAAGTGTGTAGTACGTTTCAATTTTCTGTAAAACTTCATTCAGTTTTAGCTTACTTCTACCCATTTTAAACACATTAAATATTTATTGGTCTTTTTATGCCACTAAAGATATAATGCAACGTTCCTTACATTATATTCTTCTCTCTGCATTCATTTTTTCCCATTCTTCATTTTTTCCTATGAAATTTATTTAGTTTCGAAGCTTATTCTTTTCCACAGAATTACTTTAATAGAATTCTCCTTAGTATTCTTCACCATGTCTTTATTTTGCCATAACTCTTCTTTACAATTTTCCTCACCGCGTAGGTACCATTTTAGTTCTTTTAAAACCACTTCTGGCAGTTTAAAATACGATTTCCACCTATCGATTGTCCACCATGTTAGTTATATTAGCTTTCAATTAATAAAACCATGCTTACCTCATAAAGCCATTTATTTATTTCCTCTCCTTGAACTGTATAGATCATCATGTATGTAATAAATACTTTTATTAAGCATGGTCTTAACAAGTAAGGACTAACTAACCCTCACATTTAGTTAAACACTCGTTCGGACACTCAATAAAAAATTGACCTTAACATTTCATGTATTAATGGAAATGGAGACATATTCATATGGACTTTTAGTCTTTGTAGTTGTTCTATAATTTTCATCGGTTATTCACAAGTAAATTTATATCCAAAACTTGAAGAAAAGCCCGCATCAGGGTTCAGTTCGGAGATCTTACGAAGTAATTTTGGACTTTGAGGACACCCTTAAACAGACTTAATTAATATTAAATAGCACCACAAGAGGATGACAGTATATTGTATTTAATATACATATATGTAATTTAACATAAATGTTAACATAAGCGTTATTCGTTAGGCAATTAGAAATTAATAAAACTCAGAATCTAATGATAATTTAACACATTTCAAATAAATCAAAACTCACCTTAAATCTATTGCAGTTTTTAAGGCGTTGGATACCTCCAATCGGTTTAAGAGTCGGTAAAATTAGAATAATTGACTCAAAATTAATAGAGCGGTGAGACATATTTCTTCCATCTTTGCTTTTACTAAAAACAATACTTTTCCAGTTTACCTATACAGAAAACAAGTTGAAAATTTAACGAGAAAATAGTAGGACACTAATGTCCTACTATACTTTGAATGCTAGCAGTTGATTTTGTTCATCCTCCTGGACCGTCAGACGTACTAACCCAATGATTCAATGGACCAAGTGAAAGCGCTAGAGGTAAAATAAGAAAATGAGATTTTTCCGGTCTAAGTCTACTTTCTTTTCGGGATCATAATAACCACAAAATTTAGCAACTTTGGCAAATTGAAACCTATCCTCTATCTTCAATAATAAGCGAGATCCCAATGGTGAGGATCGAAAATGAATCAGCCTATATTTCAAGTAGGCCGTGATTCATATAGCGATTATTTATTTATGATGAACTGTATTTCAGCAAGATACTTTATCCTTTATTACCAACCACCATTTAACATTTATTCAAGTGCATATAAGCGGTTATTTGACGCTTATAACGCGGAGATTTTATCGCGTTTAATCATGAAGGCAGCCAGTTTTAATTGTGGAGATGAAAACTAGATAGCCATTTCATATTTTGAGGATGTAATATAATGTTAATTGTGCATTTTTGTTAAGTATACTTCAAAGTACTAGATGTTCCATAGAAAAGATCGCACAATAAAATTGATAAATAGCCTTTGTTTCATTAAGGATATCAATCTTTTAAAAGTAGCCTTTTTTTCGTTTTCAAGTTGCAACTGCTTCTCCCAAGAAAACTATATCACAGACAGTAAAGGAAGTATTCCTATATTCAAACGCTTTCAAATTTAGCAATCAAATTTGTTGTGTAGATCTGCTGAGATTCGACAAAAATGTTAAATATTTATATCGAGGGATGTGTAATGCGGCCATCAGAAAGATATTAACTTTGCCAATTGTGAAATTTTTTTAAATCAACAAACATTTCTCATTAAATATTCTTAACTATTTCTAAAAGTAAACAAGTAATGATGGTCGACGTATACCTTCACATATAACAAACAATTATTCGCCTATGTGGAGCAGATATGCATTTCCTTGCTCATCCCCTAGAATATTTTGATGTGTGTACATACACTGTTTGATAAAAGTTATTGTGACAATTAATGTGCTCGAATTTCTGCAATCCAGCTTTCTCCATGTAGCTGAAGCCCTATTTCTTGTAACACTGGTCTTATAACTCACTCATAACAGATGCAATCCACGACGAGTTACAATGCAATCAGTTAGTATATTTAATACGAAATATTACTTTGAATATACCCAAGCCACACTTTTAAACATGAATATAATTTAATTTTATCATATAAAGTCCATGACTTTTCATACAAATAGATATATTAACACTTCACCAAGGTTATATAACCTACCTTAAATGATAATTATTCAAAAGATAATTACTTGCTACAAAAGAGTGCGAGGTATTTCCTAGTTCACGCACGTAACACATATAATATAATATATTTGTTAATAAATGGAATTAATTACTACCAACGATTTAATGCTGAAGTGATTTGAGAAGCTACGGTATTCTCTCTTTCTCCAGTTACAAATTTAACAGCAACAACTGAAAAGATACATTCATCGTTGCTTCAGTTCAAAAAAGTGTGACGCTATATCAAAACTAATTATTATTACATTATTAATATATATATAACAAGTTCCATAACACTGGTGTATTTCAAGATGACCATCATATTATTCCTAACAATTTCCTGGTTAGAATCCAGCAAAGTTCGCAGTATTATTGAACAAAAAGAGATCGTTTTTTTTGTGGAATTTAATACTCCAACCTCAATTATGAGCTCAAAAATATTTTGCTATGCTCGCGCGTCTTAATAACCCACTTTAATTACCTGCAATAACCAAACTGTTTGTGTTATTAATAATAGAAAATGAAATGTTTGACGCAAACAGGCAAAAAATTCGCCTGCATATGTTTTCTTATATGTACTTTTTTTTAATAACATGTGTAAACGCTCTTTCCTAGAAATAAGGTGTTATCAACGCTATTATAAAGGTGATTGTCGTCCATCTTCAATTATGCACCTGTTTACGTACCTTTCTGTACCTTACGACAAAAAAGCTTTAGAATCAACAAGCGCATTTGTGTTAATTATTTTAGTTGCCATTAGAACGTCATTTTCATTTAGTCAAGTTGCAGATATGTAAACTATGCATAATATTACTTAATCCTTATTTAGCCAATATTAATTTATATATTTTTTTAGCAGAATTCATGAATTAGTGATGGATTTGTTATAGAAACTCCACAGGATTTTTTTGCAAATTATTTCATTCATTAGAAATCGTAAACTGTAGTGAATATTAAATCACATTAAACGATGAAATGAAAATGGAATTAAATTTACCTTTTATATATTATCCAATACCAAAAATATAATAATAATAATAATAATTCATGCCTTTACATCCCCCAACAGCTTTCGCCAATTACAGGGGGCATCGGCCGGCCATGAGTTATTATTACGCCTGCGCCCGTGGAGCGACTTAAGGTGTTTGCCTCTCAGCATTTGCCAAGGAGTGAGGAAAACCACGAAAACCTCACTCTGAGAGCAGGCCCTGGGATTCGAACCACGGACCCAGTGACTGATAGCCAAGCGCGCAAGTCACTGGACCATCAGCCACTTCAATGGAATTTTTTAATATAATTACAATTTAAAAAATATAGTAAAATGTAGTTCCGACATGCATAAAATGTAAAATTTTGGTATATATAAATAATTTTGTGCCCAGATGAACAAGAAAAGAGTGCTGGGTAAGTTGCCTTGAGGTCATTTCCACCTCAAAAACGATGAATTCGGACAAGCAGTGTGAAACTAGTTTGCCTTATCCAAAACAGAAAAAAAATGCTCTTCGTTTTTAAATTTCTTTTTTAATTCTAAAAGTCACCTACAGATAATTGCACTTATTTAATTAATTCCGTTACAAGTACATTTTAATTGTTTAGGAGGAATCATTTATGTGACAAAATTATTGGTGTTTTTTATACGCCAATGTGCAGTAAATATACCAATTTGTATTTTAATTAGTAATCATTTATGTGTACTAATTGTAGTAAATGATTAGTTAATTGCTTAGCCTGCACCATATATGGCCGCACAATGTAATCAATTTTTAGGTTACCTTTTTATTATTTTTGTTTTAGTATTACTAAAATAGGTGTTAGTGTCAGCCAAAAAAATCTAATACAAATATCATGCGTTAGATCATTCACAGATTCAAGCACTCGCCTTCGGCTGGTGCCTGGAAACTGAGTTGTACCGCTCTAACGACACCTACCGCACTCTAATGTAAATAACTATTAAATATTTCTGATATTTGTTTTCACAATTTGTCTTTTATAAGCATTCTATAATCTTGTTAATTTCTCTAAAATAATCTTCGAAAATTTCTAAATTGTTCTCCAACATGGAATCTCACCTGAACATATATTCAATTTCATTATATTTAGTGTACCGTCAAAGTATCATTATTTTGGGTTATGCAGGCAATTATTCAATCTCTTAGTGATCTAAGAAATGCACTCGTTGTCTGAACTGTTCAAGAGAATGCAAAAATTAAAATTAAAAAATTAAAATATATATAATAAAAATGGTCATTATTAAATTAGTGCCCACCGTTTTATATAGTTAATAATTTTAAATGATTGGTTAATTAAAAAAGTAGACTTATGGTTACATTATTTTTAATTTCTTTGGTTAAATTTACTGCTGTGACTTTATTGTTAAAGGTATTGTTAAAGGTTTCATACACACAAGCAATACAAAATTAAATACAATAGAAAAGGTAATACCCTTGTTTAAATGTTATAGTATATATAAACAAGGGTAATTTTAATAAAATTCAAAGTTTTAGTACCCATATCTCTACTCCCAGAACTTACATTTTATAAAATTTGCAATGCGAAATAGGTAGTTATTAAATGACTAAACGTTAAATTTGTTTACAGTATATTTTTTAACACAGCGACTTAAATTTTGACGTTAACAAAATTTTGAGTAAATGGATTTTGTCAAGGTTACTAAAAATACGTTAATATAAATAAGTTACAACTAAAGGGTTTTCCAATAAGGGCGGGTCGATATTGAAATGGAATAAAACAAGCTGTGTGAGATATTAACGAAATTCTTTTTTTTATTTGAAAGGACCATGTATGCCATTATGTATGGAATGTAACATCGTCCAAATGTTCGCCGCGACTTCTCACGGCAGCAGGGATCCGACTGGGGGGATCCAACTGAATTTCAGCGATGGCCCGGGTTATGTTAACTTTAAGGGCATCGGTCGATTGCGGCTTATTGGCATACTCCTGCGACTTCAGCAAACCTTACAAGAGAAAGTCTAGCGCGTTCAAATCGCACGATCTTGCTGGCCAATTCACGTAACCTCTGCGAGAGGCAACCATACCGTCAAATCGTTCATGCAGAATGTCAATTGTGGCGTCAGCTGTCCGCATGAAACAGTAACTTTTTGTGGGTGCATGCCACCTGGTGAACCTCGTGTGGGTTGGTGTCATCCCATATATGGCAATTGTGCTTGTTAACATAGCCATTCATCCAAAATGCACCTCATCGCGAAAGACGATTTTTCGGCCAAAATTGGGGTCATGTTCCAAACGCGCCGAAGCCTAGTCAGCGAACAAACGGCGTTGTCTTTGGTCATGAACTTTGAGTTCTTGGGTCAGTTGGATCTTGTACGGGTGTAAGCCCCAGTCCCGACCCAAAATTCGCCAAGTTAAAGTCTGCGAGAAGCCGAGTTCTTGTGCACGACGAGGAATTGACTGCCTAGGATCCTCCTGCACATTTTCATGGATCGCGGCGATATTCTCAGCCGATCTGGCATTCCTTTGACGTGCAGTTGTTGGCTGCCTGTTTACTGAACCGGCCTTCTTTACAACAATTAAAAAAAAAAGAATTTCCTAGTTACAGGCTTAAGTGCTTAAGTTTACGTATAGATGGAGGATGGAGAGGTGGATTATAAAATTATTACGCGCGGAATCACAGATCCGGTATATTTATATAGGGAGACTGTTTCAGGAAAAGTTAGATAAAAATACAAAAAGATATTTGATCCTGCTTCATCGATTTTAGAATTTAAAGCAAATGAGAATTTCCAGCATCAGCGTAATTAGATCTGAGAGAGATCCACAAACCCTTTTTTTTTATATACGGCATATCTTGAAATGTCTCCGTTTTCGGTTTCGTTATGGTACAGAGTATTTGATTTATCTGTGACAAATGTTTATCCGTTAATACTGCCACAAAGTAGGAATTGCTCCATCTCGATTGCCTCTCCATCTGAAGTTTTTAAGTAACAGGTTACTTCAAGCAAGAAGTTTGCACTAATGAAATATGTTTCCAGACTTATTAATTTTCGTTTCCAGAATTTTATTGTATTACTTTAGGCGGTGTATTCTATTTTTTGCGTATATATTGGCGAGTAATCAAAATATTAATTCAATCAATAAAGTCATGTTTTACATTTAGATGGTATGATGACAAATCGATATTTCGTACATGGATTTCATTTATCATCACAAGAAAAATATTAAAAAATACCAATATATTTTTAGACCATATAAACATTTTAATATTGGCATTCTTTCTTGGTTGCAGCTTAATCTATGTGCATTCGATAGTTAGCAAGAAGCAGTAAACAGTGCCCAACCATGGCAGATGCGTGGACCTACATTAATGATACCTACCACTATCTCTTCGTGGAGTTAGCAGGTAAACTACAACATAAAAACAACGTTTACTAAACAAAATACTAATTTTGGCTTTGTTGATGGTCAACTTCTATTAACTTTAACTAAGATCGAAACAATCAATTTTTCAACACCCTTCTGTTTCAGATCCGCGAACGAACGACTTACCGTTGATAAAACATCCATTTATATTTCCTATAATTGCCTTTTATGTTTATTTCGTCAGGAAAATCGGACCTAGGCTGATGGAAAATCGGGAACCATTCCAAATGAAGACAGCTTTAATAGTCTACAACTTCATTCAAGTATTACTTAGCTCATATATTGTGTCAGAGGTACTACATATGTATTATCTAATAATTTACTTATACAGTTATATACTTTCCATAAGCCAGCTTTATTTTTTTAATTTTAGGGTATCGCTTGCGGGTGGTTTACTGATTTTAATTTTCGATGTGAACCGGTCGATTTTTCGTATAACCCAAGAGCATTAAGGGTAACTATCACGTTTTAAAACAATTCACCTTCAATAAATATAGTTCGAATTTGAGTTTTGGCAAGTCATATAATGTTTTAACTTGTTTTAGATTACGAGAGCTTGCTACACGTACTACATAGCAAAAATATCCGAACTGTTGGACACGGTTTTCTTCGTCATGCGCAAGAAAAACAATCAAGTCACCTTCCTGCACCTGTACCATCACTCTGTAATGCCGATGATTAGCTGGGGTACAGTGAAGTACTATCCGGGTGGACATGGAACCTTCATTGGAATGATCAACTCGTTCGTTCACATAATTATGTATTTCTATTACATGATGTCCGCCATGGGACCGAAATACCAGAAGTATCTCTGGTGGAAAAAATACATAACGACTTTACAATTGGTAATTAATCGAATTTCTTATCTTCTAAATACGAAGTTTTCTACACCCGATAAAAATATTTATATTCCGACAATATTTTTTATAGAATATCAGTAAGCGAAAGTTAGTAAGAAACAAAAAGGAGCAAAGTTTCTTTATCATAACAAGTAACTAACACTTTTTTTTCTGTGCATAGTGTATATCATGTGTTACTTGACACTGCTGTTTTGCCAAAATCTATGGCAGCAAAACCGAATTACCCTTCTTTCTTCTAATAGTATTCCCATCTTCAGATTGAGCCAATATTAATAGATTTTTATAATGGAAATACGTAAGTAAGCTTTTCTAAATAAGTTGTTGCATGGATAGGAGCGAAGCTGCGCTGCTACAATTTACAACGTTGTGTTTAATATTAGAGAAAGGATTATATGGATCTGCACCATCCAGCTCGTGAGAAACGAGTGCTTTTACCCCCACCAACTGCTTCATTATCACATACAAGGTACACACAATAGGTAATTTCGTGAAAAATGGCTGAGGAGATGTGTGTAATATGTAATTTCGTCGAAATTAGTATACAGGGTGCCTGCTATAGGTAATTTAGTCAAAATATAATATATGAGCCACTTACAATAATTTATTTCACGGAAGATCATGTGAAGGTCGTAAGATGTGTGATATTATACAGTCTGGTAAGCAATTATAAAATGAAATTATTTTTCATATTTTCGCAGAGTTTTATGAAAAACGCTCGTACACATCAATTTTTAATTTTAAACATCGCCTTCCGAATGAAATTTGAAATATACAGACTGTTTTATTTAAGTGCAGCACAAAGTAGATGTTTTGTTTACGATATTTAACAGAAAGTTATTGTATAGAAGTTTTGATGATGATCGGTTACGGAGAGAAGTGTAGAAGTGTACAAGTCAAGTGGAAGTTGGTGAGATCTAAAATCAGTAGTAATATTTCGCAAGGAACCATGTCCAAAATTCATTCACAGTTTAGAGAACTTAGGCCAGGCCGCCCGATAAAAAGAAAACCCCATTTTGTGGAAGACTATGTGAAAGTAGACATTTTATTAAGTGTTGCAAAGAATCCAACATCCAGTTCACGCGAAATAGTTCGAGAAAATAACATTAACCATCCAACTGTTTTTAGATGTTTCTATCAACAAAAACTTCATTCCTATAAGATGATGTTTCTACAGGGATTAATCGAAGACGATTTAGATCGTAGAACACAGTTCTACGTAGAATTAATGAATAAACTGAGGAGAAATGAGGTAACCCTTGATTCCATCCTTTCTTCTGGATGAATCAACTTTCATGTTGAACGGAGAAGTAAACCGTCAGAATTGCAGATACTATTCAGCAGAGAATCCTCATTGTATGCGTGAGGCATGTACGCAATATCCCCAAAAGGTGAACGTCTGGGCAGGTATCGTCGGTAACCATATAATTCGTCCAACCTTTATTGATGAGAAATTGGGAGCGGTAAAATATTTAGATCTCATTAGGAATGACGTTGTTCTGGCAAATATTTTCTAATGCTTACTAAAGTTTTAATTGCAATATAATTGAACAATCAAGAAGAGATAAATCAAGTTATCGACCTATTACCATGCTGAGTGGTACATTTTCTTTGCTACAATATTCTTAAATTTGTCGAAATCGCATTGAATTTATAAGAAAGTTCCAATTCAACGCGTGGTCATCCCGTGCATGTTTCAATTTCCCAGAAGATAAATCAATGGTCCAGAAGATTAATTTCAACTTCGTTCAAATTGCCAACTCATTTTTTGTTTCCTTTGAACCAGACTCGTACAACCCATGGTTACCGATAAGACACAGAGGTCTTCAGGCTTATTGTACCACGTCTATTATTTAAGTTGTCCACTTTAACATGAAGGACCCCTTCACTAATCTGTACAGGTCGCTCACCGAGTCGATGAAATAGTATGCTTCCTGGTCTCTCTTCGGTCTCCATAATAAGCTTTACCTTCTCCGGTTCTATTCCGCAGAGTCTGTACTGTAGGTCCCTGTCAAACATTCTAAGTTTGCGCAGGTGTTCCCTCACCGCAGCATATCTGATCATTAGGCCCGTAGTAATGCAGAGCTGTTCCCTGCTGAGCAGCAGCAGTTCTCTAGCTCTTTTCCCGTATGGTTTCCCTATAGAAGTTTTTACCATGTATAGATTCCCCCAGCATTCTTGTTGCCTTGTCCGGATCCAATCGCCTATGTGATTCCGAGCCATTTGCTTTGCAATACCGAAAAAAAGGTTTTAGGGCGTACATGTTCATCTCTGACCCTCTCTATGCGAGTTCGTCAGCCCTTTTGTTGCCTTTGATTCCTTGGTAGCCCGCTGTCCAACTCAAGCAGGTCTTCTTCCGGTCCGAAAGTTCCACCAGTTCATCGAAGCATTCCATTACCAGCCAGCACGACACTCTCCGGCTTAGTAACTGCCGTTAGTGCCGCTTGGCTGTCCGATATGATGCGAATTCGTCTGTTGGTCACCGCTTTCGCATATATTGTTTTTGCACGCTGGAGGATAGCATACCTATGCCTCTACACAGAGGCATACTCTCCCGATGGATAGCTGTACCCCTCTTTCTTATATATTCCTGCACCGGCACCATTAGCCGTCTTGGATCCCTCCATATACCAGACCAAGTTTTGCTTATTGCTTTCAAGTGCGTACCTAGCTTCCTCCCGTCTGTCGGGTATAGATACTGTGAAGTAACTGCCATGTGTACCGGCATGTGATCGGTCCGGATTTCCAAAATCTTCTCGCCCACATGCTCGGTTATCGACATGTGTTTTGTTTTAGCCCCTTTTGGGTCCATTGAGTGTTACTGTAAGTATGCCGCCATCCTTGCCTCCCTGTATATAACCAGATGCAGCAGTGGCAAGTCCAAGAATGCCTCCATTGCTGCTGTTGGCGTAGTCCGTATTGCTCTTTGCACCTTGCTCAGCTTCCAAATGGCGTTCTCTTGACGCGCTTTTGTCCACCATACCAAAGTTGTATGCGTCATTGTTAGCTTTACCACCATGCTGTATATCCAACTGCCAACTCTTAGATTTCTGAAAATAACCGAACCTACTGACTTGAACTTGCTGAATTCCGGAATTCGATTCAATCTGCGAACAGTGCTGAATGATAGCCACCGAATGATAAACAGCTAACTCAATTTAATAAATTTAATTACTTTGATGAATTTCTTTTTATTTGTTTATATACTCCGTGGTGTTTCCAAATTCACTGCGGTAATTTCCTTGCTTTATCAAAAAAAATTAGTGGCGCCCTTAATTAATTTGCCAATCAATTTTCCATCCACGACCTAGAGCTCTCTAACAAAAAAAAAACAGTGCCGCCATAACTACTTAAATTAAATTTAAACACGAGCATAATAAATAATTTTAGTTTTCTTTCTTTTCTATTTCCCCTACCAGTTTCACATAACTTTGCTACGCGATATAAAAAATCTGCGCATCCCCTCTACACCCACTAGCGCAGCCCCAAGTACGAGCGGCCTTCGTAAGGACTCCGGTCTTTTCAACACCAGATTCTCTTTCGGTTGCACGTGGAATGCCCCACCGTGGGGTCTCTGGTGACGATATTCAAATTTCACTTGCTTGGGTGCCAGCACTCGCATCGACCAATCAGAAGATGCAAACAAGGAGTGATTAAGGCAAAAGCTAGGAGTGCAGGGGACAAAATGTGGATCGAAATTGTGCGCCCCTTGTCTGTCTCGTATATGGTTTTTTGATGATTATTAATTTCACACACAATGTAGGCTATTTTTCGCGAAGTACCTTTTGCACGTACCTTATCTGTGATGATAGCGTAATGGATGGGGGTAAAAGCACTCGCTCCTCACAAGCTCTGAAAGAACTGCGGTGATGAATGGTCCAGAACCGGCTAATCCTCTCTACTATTATACAATTTTGCTTTTGTTTGGTTTTAAACTACTTCCATTAGATTACAAATAATATAAAGCATATCAGCGTGCGTTCCATTTGTTTCTACGTTTTGTCCTATCCTCCCACATAACACATCGTAGTTCAACTGGAAATATACCCATTGTAGCTACTTACATAAACGATTTCTTTTGCGCAATTTTTCGCTTCCAACACGAGAAAATTTGTTGCACCGTTTCTTCAGAACATACACTTTCAGTTTTTAGGAAGTCATCTCCGGTATAAATCCCATATATTTTCAAATATATCAGAAGAAAAATTACTTTTAGAGGCATACCTGCGCCTTCACTGCAAATCCGATACTCAATCCTTTGAGATTTTTTCCTATATACCATGGCGAGTTGACCGAAGAAACGTGGAACCATCAGACTCTTTTGCAAATCTCGATTTGGTTATGTTTCGCGTTAATTTCAATAGCAGCATGTTGGAGTCGGAATTGAATAGGAGAGGCTAAATGATTTTAGGGCATCATATATTTACTTTAACCGCCCTAATACTTGCAAGAATACTAAATAACATTTTTATGTGTTTTCTTGCTAATTAGCGGAAATTTTTAATGAATTAAACACATTATTGAAAAACAGAATTATTGAAAGCATTACGTTTTGTATACATGGGCATATATTTTCAAATGTGATTGTTTTATAATGTGAAACTGTAACAAAGAAAGGAATTCCTTTTTTAATGTTATACATAGAACATAAATATTTATTTAAGTGACAATGAAATTATTCATTAAATTCACTCTTGATATGCAAAACCCAATTAAATTATCAAACTAACCCACATAGCTAAATATGACGTTTTAAATTTTTTAAACTCTTTTCCTTGCACACGCCTGATATTCTTTAAACCTTTGTAAATCTGATATGTGTATACGCTAGATTTTCAGTCAAATTTGTTTTCGTATAGAAGGATTCTTTTTTGATAATCTGAAATACAGTTAAGGAAATTATCTTGGTGAATCTTGTAAATCAAAGTATTTCAATCAAACATGAGCTGCCAAATGTTGTTTGACATTATATGCCACCTGAACACCCGTGAGTGCTTGATATGCCAAAGCAAAGAACAAAATACGTTCCCGTTTGCTAGAATTGGAAAAGAGTATACCCAATATTTTACTGAGCTATTGTAATGGCGAAAGCATGACTTGTTGCATCTTTATCACACAGCGATTTTCTCTATTTGTTCCCATAGTTTAGTCTGACAGATTAGACTCCCTATGTTTCCGACGATTGCGGGTAAAAATTTCAATATCTGTGCCGAGTGCAACTGCAACAGCAACATAGTATTGTTATCGCATTCTTACATTTTAAAATGCAGTGCCATGGTAATGTGGAGGGAGTCGTATCGAAAGATAACACATACTCTTGGCGGTATTCGTTAAAGATGCCGCTACCTTTTCGGCTTGCGCATTTGACTTTTGCAGTTGTCGCTATAGGATTAAATGTAAAAATAATTCTTGGAATCTGAGCATACCTAATCATGGGTGGATTTATAACTCCCTTGTTTACCTAGAAATGTTGTTCCAATTAACTGTTCATATTTTCTCCTAACACATTTCATTGGCGCCTACACTATTTACGAAGTTAACAGGGGTGGTGCCGTCTACATGCCATTACAATTTGCCATTATTTTATTGTACCTAGTTAACTTGAATTTAAAATGATATACTTACATATACAGTGTGGCAACCGTTCATGGCACGATGCATGTATTAGTAACTACTGGTCGACTATAAATGGGCGTGCCACCTTGAATTGCCACGCCTACATAGCGGCACGCGGATGGCATTTACAAACGATAGCGGACGTATTATAAGTTACACGTATAAATGTATTGGGGCATATAGGCAAAGTCTTTTAGAGTTCTATGTTATAGCATAAGTGATTAATAACATTACATGTAGTAGAAAATACTATTCCTGAAAAATAAAAAGCACTGTTAGAGGTAGTGTGTTCCCGATATAAGTAAATATTTTTAGTTGTTTGAAGCATCAGATAATCACTGATAACATGTCAGTGAAGTAATTGATCACAGCCTCATAAACAACATAAAAAAGCAAAAATAAATAATCAGAACTCCTAAACTTTAAAATAAAAACTAAAATAATATTGTTCAACAAGTATAACATCTAAAAACGCAACTATAATAAAATAATGGAAAATAAAATATTTAATTCTTAAAACAGAATTGTATTCAACATTGCAATAAACCTGCAATTAGCTAAAAGAGAATATTATTCTTAAACAATAATAAAATTTGAAGTAAATTAATTTATTAAGTGTTCAAATAAAGCTCCCTCTTGATAAGAACAGTAACCTAACCGATCATAAAAATTCCGACGAACATTTGTTAAGATATCTGCTGTGACAGTATTACTGATTTCAATAATTCTCGCGCGCAGTTCCTCTAGGTTTGATGGCCGTTGATCACCGTATCCGTATATTGTATTATGTAAAAAGGGCGATAAAAAGAAGTCGATTGGAGCTAGATCAGGGGACCGCGCTGGCCATTTAATAGGGCTCGAGTTACCGATCCATCTGTTTTCAAAAACCGCGTTTATAAAGTTTGTTACAATGCGTGTATTGTGTGCTGGGCAACCATCTTGCTGAAACCAAACTTCATTTATATTAAATCGCTCCTGTATTGCCGGAATAATATTATTTTCAAGTAACTGTAGGTATCTATTTCCGTTTAAATTACCGTCAATGAAAAAAGGCCCAATTATATGATTTCCAATGATACCTGCCCATACATTTAGCTTCTGTGGATACTGCGTTCGCGTTGGTATATTTAAATGTAGATTTTTACGCGACCAGTAACGACAAACTGCGCGGTTATGATGCCCGTGTAGGTAAAATGTTTTTTCATCTGTGAACAATACGTTGTTAAAAAAAAATTGGTTATCGTGATATTTATTTATCATTCTTTTGCAAAATTCCATTCGGCGATAATAATCATCGGGAAGAAGTACTTGTGTACTTGTAAATTTGTATGAACGATATTTATTAGTACGTAAAATCTTATGAACCGTTGTTTTAGAGATATCTAATTCGCGAGCAATTTGTCGAGATGGCATAGTGGGATTTACTTCAACTAAAGCACATACTCGAATTTCTATATCGCTTACATTCTTATCCGGAACAACTTTATTTTTATTATTTACTAAAGAAAATGTAGTTTCAAATCGATTAACGGTCCTACGAATGGTGCTTGCATTGGGAATTTGGCGTTCGGGGAAATTAGCTGCAAATAAATCCCGAGTTACTTCCGCGAAATTACCACCGTAAAAGTGTTTAATCATGAAGAGTTTTTGCTCCGGCGTATGGTACTCCATTTTTAAAATAACCGTTATCTACCTACCAACAACGCGTTTTATTAAATAGTACGAGCGAGTAGTTCTTCCTACGAAATATAAAATGCATCTGACACGCACGTATGCGAGCGACGGCTCTTCGCCTGTGCGGCGACAGCGTAGAAATGTGGATTTCTTGGCAAATACGAGTGCATCATAGCAATATGCTAATGTAATCCGGTCGAATATTCCGTATACTTCTTTACCGTTCTAATGCACGGATACCTCTGTGTATCTCGCTTACACTACAGGATCGCTATAATGCGGACGCAGGCGGACAATTGGTATATTAAAATGCATGCAAAATTAAAATAACTAATAAATAAATAGCATTGGCACTAATTGTAAGTGATAGTTTTTGTATGGTCTGGTAATTTCAATTTCGCCCACTACACAGTAAAAATCTTTCACTTACAAAAATAATTTATACGCAACGCGAGTTTCGGTCACCATGATATTAGTAGTCTTTAATGTGGAACTAAATTCTACGTAGTCTAAATTCTGATTCAGTGCAAAGATTCGTTGCCCTTAATTTACTAGTTCAGCATAAAAATCAACATCAATTAGCTAAAGAAACTATTTTCAAATACATTCACCTTTGAAACACATTAATGATTTGGGATTTCTGTTTCAGTTGCAGTTCTGCATTGCTTTTTTGCACTCAATGCAACTTTTGGTGTACGACTGCGGCTTCCCAAGGTGGAGTACCGTCTTTACTTTACCGAACGCAATATTTTTCTATTATTTGTTCTACGACTTCTACAATAAAGCCTACCCTGTTCCTCCGAAGAACGACAAGAATGCAAATCAGATAACCAGCAACGGTGTTTCAAAACTTGCTAATGGCTACGTCAATGACCAATCCAACGGATTTGCCAACGGTCACGCAAAAAGGCAAGCTAATGGGCACCGTAACGTCGCAGAATCTTCAGAGAAAGCTAAAATCAACGAAACCAATGGTTTTACTCCAAAAGCTACCACAAACTCAGCCAAAACGCAAAAGAACGGTATTCAGCGGAAGAATAAAACCGAATAGTTTTCAGTGACGGAGAAACTTGTGTGTTAAGTGGTTTAATTGTCATTGTTGCTATTTTGGGAGAATCCATAATGGACTTTTATTCGTATAAAAATTAGTTAATTTATTTATGACGATAAATACGAATATTGTAATATACGTAGTACATACATACATGCATGTCATATATGCAGAGATACCGCGCAAATAATTTAACTTTACTAGTCTTCCATTCCAGGTATAAAACAATCAGAAACAAATATCGAAAGTAATCGTTGTAATTGCATCTGCAGGTCAAAACAGTTATTGTTTCGGAAAAGTACTGCAAAAATAATTGGATATTTGAATATGACCGAATTTTACTAGCATTACTGGCATGATTTTGTATCGGAAAATCAGAGTATGTCAATTAATTATTGTTAAGGTAAACCGTGGTTCTGATTAGGGTTTTAACGTCTTTCTTTTCTTGCATTAACTCATAAGGAAGCTGTGTGTTCTTGCGGTACATAATTTTAGGTATTATACCTCAGGAATTATCCATCGTTATAAGTAACTGTTCACTTTGATGTAATAGGAGGTATCAAAAAATGTAGATACGACTTGTTTAAATATGTTCACGTTAATAATGTAATGTTCATGTTGCAAGTATAATATGGTTTTATAAAGCATTCTCTTGCGTAAAAATTATATAGTTACCATTTCCATTTACTGTCCTTTACCAAACTTCCTCTAAGCTTTATTGCTTTCCAAATAGCACTAAATATTTTTAAAATATGTATTATGTATTTATACATATATTTTAAAATTGTATAATACATATTTCAATATTTAACCCATACTTATGTTAAAAATAGTTGGTGTTACTGAGGTTGGTTCGCCAATGAATAAACAACACAATCTGTCAGAAACATTCCATTTTTGTTTGTCGTTTATAGTTATAAAGATAGATATAAGAAGTGTTTCTTTTGATATTCTGTATTTCTAACTTTCCTATTGTTCTATCATGCTTGCTATATTTCTATAAACTCAGTGAGGACAATTAAGTGCACTCATTATCTGTAAAGACTAACTGTACATATTTGAATGTGACTTAGTGTACTCATGATTTTCTTTGACTTGTGCATGTAAGGAAGCGACGAAGTAAGAAATCTAAATCTGTCAAGTCAACGCTAAGGATAAAGTGTAGGAGGAAGGTCAAAATGCCTAATTCTTTATGTGAAAAATGTTATATTTGTATTTTTATAATTATAAAGGTTACAGTAAATTAATGGCATAAAAATATCTTTTTATTCTTTACAGATATTAATTACAAATAGTAAATGTCAAATGTTAAAATTTAAATATAGTATTTCATTGTAAGGTGTGCTAAATATAGAAGAGAAAATTATTAAGAAAACAAGTTGAAGTTCCGTGCTTAAATAGCACAAATAAAAATGTATATTAGAAAGGAAGGAAGTCCATACACATGCATTAAAATTCTACAGGTAACCAATTTTTTTTTTTAATCTGAATGGACAGGGACATCTATAAATTGAAAGTTAAACAAGATAATTCATTTCCGAGGAAGGCTACAGGTAACTACATGAGAGAACTAGTGAAATAGATATTTTATAAGTTAGATTGTGAACATCGCAGGTAATCTTTAATGCGTGTTTGAAAATCACGGTAAGTAATCACAATATGAGAGCTACTACAAATATTACAAAGAAGCTTGGAAACCCTACCCCTTTTTATGTAGGTATTCTATTCGATCTTTATGTAACGTAATTAAACGTAAAGGTGAGTTTAAAATTTTATGTTAAAATGGGATTGAAGTAAATTGGCAAATTTGTATGAGAAGGGCCCAACGAAAGCTAAAGAGATATATTTTTTTTATTATCGCTAAATGGACTAATAAGGTTTAAGTCAGTTGCCCAGCAAACACAGTTACATAACTAGGTGCACCTTTGTAACTGTTATGTATACCACGTAACTTGCATATAACATGTATGGACCTGGCTATGTCCGCGGCGCAATGTTGGATAAATGCTGACACTGTATACTGGCAATTTCCATAGCCAACACAGTACGTCTAGCAAACACCCATTAGTGGTCCATAAATATTAGACATAAATAATTATTAAAATATATTTGTTTTTTATACTATAAAAATATTACATTAAAAATGTAACAAATATATTTTTAAATATATCTAAGAGTACAGAAATCGAAAAAAAGGAACAAAAATATGTTTCTGGAAATTTTCTTAGAAACAATGAAGTACCTACCGTGACTCCGGATAGGTGAAAAGACTCTTATAAAGAGTAATAGATTTTCGATTTAATTTTAGAATTCATAACTAGGTTTTTTTTTAAAAAAAATAATTTAAATCAGTACTTTCTAATTGTTTTAATTTTTTATTTATATACTATATATTGCTACCGGTTTCAGTTCCACACCTTCATCAGGCAATAAATAACATAGAAACAAACATACCAAAAATACTGATATGTAGTCCCGCGGGGAATCCTCTCTGGCACTACGTCTTGCCTGATGGAGGTGTAGAACCGAAACCGGTAGCAATATACAGGGTTTTCCACGGTAGCCGTTCGTTAGAAGTTTCCGAGGTTAGAAAAAACCTGGGACTCTGAATTTTAGGAATCCGGGACTATTCAAGATTCTCTTTCATTTTAAAATATTTTCAGGGTCTTACCACTTCCGGTTATACCGGAAGTCGCCATAAACTTTCCTATTTTAAATGGAACAGCCTGTATATTATTTCATTTTTAAATCCCTGAGAAAATTTTATGATGAGTTCTAATAGGTTTCCATAGACCTATTTTCAACTGCTACTTAGATATCTTGATTTTTTTAAAAGATGTAGCGTTATTTGCAACACAGTATCTTTTGCCCATTTTCGACTGGTAATAAACACTTCTAGGGTAGATGGAAGCACAAGAATGACACTTTCGAAATCCACATTGACAATTGATTTGTCGCATACAAGGTGTCCAAAACTGCATGACCAATTACGAAATCTTCAAAGTTGAAAAAGTTCTTTTTTTCAAATAGAACAACCTGTATATTATTGGATGAGCAGATGCAGAATTTTTTAGCAAGTGCTTTTATTAAAAGGAAATACGAAATTACTTCCACTTAATATGGTATGAAATTTCTAGTTACTCCAAGGAAGAAAAAGTATGGTCAGATAAATTTGATTTTTTTTTTACCGATGTTTTTATCTCGGAAAAGTAGCTCTGCGCTGCCTATCTCATTTTTTCGTATCTCCGCTGCAAAGTATATTTACCCGTTATGTACATGCAATTTGGTCCATCCTGTACATATACATTCACATAATACGTATACAGTCCTTTCAATGTTTTACCAAATATATCTTTGTTGTGATAATTTGCTTTCGCCTGGTGTAATTAGCCGAAAACAAATTCAAATGAAATAGTATAAAACTACAGAACAATATGTAAGTCGATTGTATATGCCGGTTAATATTGTAAAGTATAAGGTTAGAAGGTGAAAAAGTTCAATCAGCTAACTGTGCATACAATGCCGCAGCGACATCTAAATTATTAAAGGAGTTGCCTAGAATGTAAATTTAATAAAACATATTTATGAAAAATAACATGAAATGATAATAATGAATCTATTAATAATAAAGTACCATAGTAGTGTTTACATTATAAATTAGTATGCCGTTTGCAGTTTGACTTCGTTGAAAATATAGAAAATTTACATTCTTGCAAGGTCATTGCTTTTTACTTGTTGATTAGGATTGGAGCGGAGTCATAGAGGACTGTTTCACTATGATCTCTTCAGATCTATTGTGATTCTCTTTACGCTAGAAGACGTTTTCTAATTTTGCCTTTTTAATTACAACTATAATAATAATAATTTATTAATCCCGTTAACCAACAGGAATAGGATACGTAAAAGGCCATACAAAAATAATGATAAAGAAAAAAGAAAAAGCAATAGTAACCTATAAATATCTAGATATAAATCTAATAATTATAAAATTAGAGCAACACCATCAATCTAACTATAAGTAAAACAATTGTAATTTTTAAAACATAAAGAATTCTTCTAAGGAATAGAAAACGTTTCGTTGCAAAAATGATTTTAATTTCGTTTTAAATATGTGTATGTCTTGTAATATTTTTATTTCCTCAGGAATTTTGTTCAACATTTTTATACCCATATACATAGGAGATCTTTCAAAACAGGTAAGGTCATGAGCTGGAACACATAGACAATCCTTATTTCTAGTATCATAAGTGTGATAGTCTTTATTTGTAATGAAGCTTTTATTCTTACTTTTAACAAATACTGCTACCTCCAGAATATACAAGTTGAAAACTGTAAGTATTTGCAATTGCCTGAAAATAGGTCTGCAAGAGCTGTACCTATTTAGATATATCCATAATAGTTCTCAGTGCCATCTTTTGAATTTTTAGAATTCTGTGAGTAAATGTTGATGCACCCCAAAATAAAATGGCATAGGTCATCTTTGACTGGAATATTGCATAATAGTATATATAAAGGGCCCAAAACGGATCTCCGAGGCACTCCTCTCACACTTATCAGAGTACTGGAAACCGCACCATTAATCTCAATCCAGTTGTACATGTTGCCACGAATCTATGATCTATGATGAATGATCTACCAAGTCAGAGGCTATCATCTGTGACCCAATACCCTACCCTGGGATTTTTCAAATCTAGTAGTAGAAACTTTATTCTTGCCTAGCCACCGCGTTGGGAGAAAACATGCATAGATGTTCCACTTCCTCTTAGCAGAATCAGCAAGTAAGGTACAAATTATGCCAACTAGTCCAAAATTCTGACAACTAGACTATTCTACTAGTCTCTACAGATCTCTGGCTGGTCGATCGAAATAATCCTCAAGAATGATGCCAAGATATTTTACTTGCTCAGGCAGCCTTATGTCACTCCAGAGCTTTGGTGGTACTAGACCATTTAACTTGCTTCTTCTGGCGAATGTTATTGCGGTCGTTTTGGAGGGATAGTTTTAACAGTGTTTGAGCACTGTGCAGCCTGTTTTTACCTTAATACCTTTTGCCAAAATTCTTTGGACTTCTTATTTATTTATTTCACTACACTACATAGAACATACAACATACAATGTACAAAATAATATCACAAAGAAGGTGAGTTTGCATACTAAGATCCTAAGTAATCATGAATTGAATAACATGATATATTTGTAAGATATCTTCTGACATCCTTTCGAAAAGTTATAATAGTTACATAGTGTGAAATCATTATATAAATGCTTTTCTGCTAATCAGTGTAATTAATATGAGGCAATTTTCATATTAAACATTTTACCTCATGTAGGATTAGAACCTGACACCGTCCGTTTGGCGGACGGCCGCTCTACCAGTTTAGCTAATGAGATGTTCTGATCCCACACATTCTTACATATCCATTCGTTTACGGACATTTGTCGTATCTGATTTAGTTGAAAATTTGATTTGAAAATTGCCCATGCCAGTAATATATTTTTTAATGCCTACCTGATTTGTGACGAGTATGGAATTTCAAATCAATTTGAAGTGAACACTCCACATAGTTTTTTTCCCATATATCCCGACTCCTGCACCAATATCAATCTTTGAACCCCCTGCATACCAGTACTAGTCCGCTCTTATCAGCAGGCTCAGCCTGGTATATCGACTATATCAGAAGACATAATTAGCTATTATAAACCAAAAGTTTATTTGATTAAAAAAGTTTGTCGCATTTTATGAGATTCCAAGAACTCAACACTTACTATAAGAAAAAGGCATAGTAAACAACCTATTGAAACAACATTCTCGTGTTTAAAGAATTTGCACCCTCCTGAAGAGAAATCTCCCTTGGGATATGGTTCGATCAAAGGCTTGCATGGAATCTACATATCCAGAAAATAACCAATAAGGGTGAAATAGATTTTGAAGTAATTTTCTTCAGAAGATATGTTGATGACGGTATAACAGCATTAGAAGAAAAAACATACCAATTTCACTTAAAAATTTTAATTCTTGCCATTCTAGATTACAATTTACAATTGAAATCGAGGAAAACAGCAGCATTTACCTTTAGACCTCAAACTCAAATAAAAAATAATAATAATAACAGCATGGTATACTAAATCTACATGGTCTGGGCGTTATTTAAATTTTATATCATCACAACCGATTTCACAAAAAAATTAGTGTTATTATTAGTTTAGCTGACCGAGCTATAACTCTAACATGTCCAATTTTTCGGTCCAACGGTATTAATAAAGCAAAAGGTATTTTAGAACAAAATAATTACTTCACTTATATTATAACTAAAATTTTCAAAAGAAGAATTTTTTTATTTTATAATAGATCAATAAGATATACGATAAACAACAAAACAATCACCAAATATATAAAAATTTCCTATGTAAACCATGTTTCCGAAAAAATAAATCAAATTTATTTAAATCGCAAATCAAAATAGTAACAAATTACAAAACCAAATCTATACAAAATTAAAATCAAAAATTGAAAAATATGAAACGTCACACGTTGTATATAAAATTGACTGTAAAAATTGTAATGGTGTATATATTGATATAACCATGCAATATTTAGAAAACAGAACGAAAGGACATGAATACAACAAAAATCTTGCAGCACTAAAGACACATGAAATAACTCAAAATCATTCGTTTGATTTTGACAACATAATAATTCTAAATAGTAGTAGTAGTAGTATTATTTATTCAAATTACCCAAGGTGTCGAACACATAAAAACATTAAAAGTATACAGTTAATCAATAAAAAGCAATAGTAATAATAATAAGTAATAAAAACTAGTAAAAAACTAGTAAATATAATGAAAGACATTAAACATAAACATAAACATAGTACATAGTGGGCGTGTGCACTCAAATATTCAGGCAGGTTAACGGCCTAACCGTCATACGAATCCTGATAAAATTTATCCAACCCATAGAAACACTTTTCCGAAAGAAACGCTCTAAGCCTGAGCCGAAACTCTCGATGTGACAACGACTTCAATTCGGCAGGTAGGTGATTGTAAATTTTATTACCAAATCTCCGATCGAATGAAATTAGGGTATCTTGTGTCGTAATCATGAACATTTTTTGGCTTAAACTGTCAAAATTTGGACGGGATTAAAGGCTGGAGGAAGAGCACCTTAGAGTGATTCAGTCTTTTTGGCATATGTGTATGTATTTATGTATGTGATGCCAATAAATTGATATTATATCCGCATTACTTAAAAACTTAGTATTCGAATGAAAATGGGACGCTACCGCAAGAATATACAAATTGTAAACGGTTGGTATTTCTTGACGGAAGAAATAACTCCTGCACGACTCAGTAAAATGTAAGTTATTGATAATGCGTAGAGCCCGTTTCTGTAGAAGCAAAATCGGTTTTAGATTACTTTCTAAAGCCCAAATTAGTAGACCATAGGTAATCTGTGAATTAATATAAGCAAAGTAAATATTTATTAAAGTCTGGATATTACACATCTTTTTCATTTTGACCAACACATAAAGGGATTTTTTCAATTTTGAAATAACAACAGTCATATGCATATCTCATTTTAATTTATTATCGAAAGTAATACTCAGCACCCTACAGCTCGAAACTGAAACCAATTCAACGGCACCAACGTCAATTCGTAATTGCTCGTCTGTATCAAAGAAAACTATATTTGATTTTTCAACATTCAAAGCTAATTTATTGTTGTTAAACCAGCCGACCAAACTTTGAAGAACAGTAGAGCAATTACTGAGAAGCTCACGCATGTTGGTGCCAGTAACCACCACATTAGTGTCGTCGGCGTATAATGTAACAGATCCTGGAATATTTATAGGTAAGTCATTTATAAAGATAACGAACAATAGTGGACCCAAAATAGAGCCCTGCGGAACTCCCGAAACTACATCGAGCAAACCAGTAGTAAAACGATGGATGCACCAAAAACAACCAACGTTTCTCAGCTCCGTATACTGCTTTCGGTGCCGTAGATATTATTCAAAGAAATCGAGCGCTAACCCTCTCAAACCGTAATGCGCAAGTTTTTCTAGGAGAATATCGTGATCCACCAGATCAAATGCTCTGGATAAATCACAATTAATGCAAGCGACGAGGTTTTGGCTGTTAATATTAGTCAAAATTTCCTCTGTTATAGCGATCAAAGTAGTACCGGTAAATTTGTTACTAAGAAACCCGTGTTGATTAGGTGAAATTATATTATGTTCGTTTAAAAAACTTAGAAGTCGCGTTTTCACAATACTTTCAAGAGCTTTCGACAGAGCTGGTAGAACCGAGATAAATAAAGAACAAAACTTAAAAGCAAGTAATATACTTGAAATAATCCAAATTTATAAACATAAAAATGCAGTTGAATGGTAAAACCGATACACAATACTAAACTATATAATTTAATTTTATAATTAAACACAACAATATTTTTTTTCTCTTTTTGGAAATCTACTTATAAAATGTAAAACGGTTTTGATATTTACTCAAAGAAATTAAACTAAAATATTTTACAACGCAATCTTTATATAAGACACGGTTTTCAAAATTCCATATTAAAATAGAACAATAATGATTTTATCAGTTATCGGACAAATTGATTTGCAATTTAATATTATTGTCATGTTGTACAATATTTTATAATTTTATAAATGTAGGAAAAGGAGATTTTAAACACTTAATATTAGTTCGTATTTAGTACAATAAACACAGAAATATGATGGTGCTGTATTTCAAAGTTTCATGTCTCAGATATTAGGTATAAACCACGATTGAACATTTATTTCACTATTTCCAAATTACAAACGGCTATTCAAAGTTTATGACGTAATTAATAATATTGTTTGGGGAAATTACTAATCTGAGAAACTATTACTACAAGAATTTATATCGGTCAGTTAGGAGAGGCAAAAGATGAACTAGTTTATATAAAAATTTTATCAAACTTCTTAACATTTGTGAAAGACAGACGATTTTCATATGTCATTACTTTCTTTTGTGCAGCTAACTATAAAAGTAACAGAATATAACAAGCATCTCCTTTGTGCTATATTCATGAGGTTTACACTATACATCTAATTGTAAACACTGCTAATAAGTAGGACAATTTATTGTAACTGAAGATATGTCAATTTGAAGGACACTAAAAACATTCATAACAAAACTAACAGGAAAGTGTTTGAAATGGATAGAAAACTTACATGTATGTGCGTACGTAAATATTCAAAACCCATAATTATTAACTATATAATTTCTAAAACTGTTTCTATAACCTACGCAAGGTATGGTCTTACTGATACGATCTAAGCAATTGTAATATTGTAGTCAACGACTTTTAAAAATATTCAATTTCTGACTTTTGATAATACAAAGGTTAGTAAATTAAAATTTTTGATTACTATACTGTTGCATGGTCATTTGTAGAGGTAGTGGCAGTTGTTACAGTTGTCCTGGGCACTTTTTAAAAAGGAGCGCGTTGCATTTCTTACTTATTTCCCATCGAAAAGAATTTGGTAAGTGCACTTTTGTATCGTTACTCTAATGTTCAACTACATTAATATAGCGCCAATATTTTGACTAATTTATAAAAAAAAAAAAATATTGTAATCCCTTTGTTTTCTATTTTCCTCATTTTATGCTCACTTGATTTAATTATTTCTGCTTCAACTATTTAGGGAAATTAATTTAGAAAAAAAACACTGCTCCATGCAAACCTTTGTGTGAATTGGCACGTAGTTATGTGAATTGTCATGGACCTTTAGACATCTATGAATTCATTTACATAAGTACATACGTAGAAGTGCGCATAACATTCTGTAAGTTTAAAGCTAATAAATGTTTCAATAAAATGAACTACATGTTTCTTATTATGTAGGTTAGGATAGAGTAATAAAACTCGTTCTTTCGTTCATCTAATATTTAATATATGATTACTAGTTTCGGCTAAAATCTTTTTTTATCTAATTTTTTATCTAATAATCGACAATTTTACCTTTTGACGTTGATCTGAAGATGGCTTTTAGCCGAAACTAGTAATCATATATTAAATATTAGATGAACGAAAGAACGAGTTTTATTACTCTATCCTAACCTACATGTATAACGTTCATTGGATACATAGCACATCATGTTTTTTATTGTTACCTTCAGTATTTTTATATTATTTTACATTTAATCACTAAAATAAGTTTTGCATACCATCTCAGATCTAACAATAGATAAGTTTTATTTTTACTACTTTCCGAAAATGCTTTCACATTAAACTAAAAACTGGTTTAAACCAGTTATTGCCAGATTGGAAAACTTGTAAATTATGGGAACATGCAGGCTATCTCACTAGAATTTCTTGAATTCTACAAAGAATTTTGTTTTGAAATTTGCAAAATGTTCAATTTCGGTCTACTCAAAGGAATTACTTAAAACTTCATATCACTTTTCTGATTTTAAACTGAATGGCATAATTTTGGTATATTTTGGCGATCGCACTCTTCCTAATAACATTAAATATTTTTTTAGAGTATTGAACATAAGGTGTTCTGATAATATGAGTACAAAGTACAAAAACCTGGACATTTAGTGTCATGTTAATAATCAACGAATCACGTACAGGAATGTTCAAAACACTTTTTTAATATGCATACCCGTAGACTAATAAAGCCGTCTTTGAATTTGTATTATAGCATTGTTGAATGCTGCATAAAATTCAACCTCGTCTGTGTAAGAGTTTGTCTTACGCACATATTACACTATAAAAGTTCTTTGGCAAAGATCTTTTATAAAACATATTTGACAAACAACTTTTATAGTGTAATGGGTTAACTTTTATAAAGTATATCTTTTATAAAAGTTCTTCATTTGTCTTTTCATCCAATATTTTATAAAATTCTTCCAAATTTTCTTGACTTTTTATATAAATATATTTGTAAATCTTCTTGGTATTTAACAGTCGGAGTTAAACACTATTTCAATAAGTAAAACGTTTCGGTTTATTGTAAACCTTAATCATTTACAGTTGTTTAAAAAAATTAAAGATGTATAAAATAAAATTTTTTGTATATAGAAATATATAACATTTTTTTTGTTTTATTGATAAAATCAGTTTGTATTTTGTTTTAATTTGATGGTTTTGAAATGTTTTAAATAAAGATTGTTTTATGAAATGTGTCAGTTGTATTAGTTATTGTAGGTTATGGTTAAATATGAAAAACGTTACTAAATTTTTATTAAAATTTCATTCATAGAATTAAGTTATAAAGTTTAGTGAAAAATTGTGTGTCAGTTTTATCATTTATGGAATTATTATGTTTATAAATTTGGATTATTTCGAGTATAGTTCGTGCTTTATAATTTTGTTCCTGGTTTAGGATTGATACATTGTTAAAATCAAATGTATGATTCTGTGCTATTTCATGTTTTTTTAAAGCTGTAAGATTTTTGTTATATTTGTGTCCTTTTATTCTATTTTCTAAATATTGCATAGTTTCACCGATATATACGCCATTACAATTTTGACAATTTATTTTATATACTATATGTGATGTTTTATTTTTTTCAGTTTTCGATTTTAATTTTGTGTAAATTTGATTTTGTAATTTATTATTATTTTGATTTGCTATTTTAAAATTATAAGGTTTGATAATTTGATTAATTTTTTCAGAAAGATTTTTTACATAAGGAATTTTTATGTATTTTATAAATGTTTGACTATTATTTATAGTTTTTATTGATTTATTATAAAAACGGAATATTCTTTGTTTAAATATTTTATTGATAAGATTATTTGGATAATTATTTTGTTTTAGAATAGTTTTTGCTTTATTAAAATAGCAAATCAAAATAATAATAAATTACAAAATCAAATTTACACAAAATTAAAATCGAAAACTGAAAAAAATAAAACATCACATATAGTATATAAAATAAATTGTCAAAATTGTAATGGCGTATATATCGGTGAAACTATGCAATATTTAGAAAATAGAATAAAAGGACACAAATATAACAAAAATCTTACAGCTTTAAAAAAACATGAAATAGCACAGAATCATACATTTGATTTTAACAATGTATCAATCCTAAACCAGGAACAAAATTATAAAGCACGAACTATACTCGAAATAATCCAAATTTATAAACATAATAATTCCATAAATGATAAAACTGACACACAATTTTTCACTAAACTTTATAACTTAATTCTATGAATGAAATTTTAATAAAAATTTAGTAACGTTTTTCATATTTAACCATAACCTACAATAACTAATACAACTGACACATTTCATAAAACAATCTTTATTTAAAACATTTCAAAACCATCAAATTAAAACAAAATACAAACTGATTTTATCAATAAAACAAAAAAATGTTATATATTTCTATATACAAAAAATTTTATTTTATACATCTTTAATTTTTTTAAACAACTGTAAATGATTAAGGTTTACAATAAACCGAAACGTTTTACTTATTGAAATAGTGTTTAACTCCGACTGTTAAATACCAAGAAGATTTACAAATATATTTTATAAAAGATATTTGACAGATGGGAATGCAATCTATGTTGTGTAGTAGCAGTGCGAAGTGAGCTTAAATCACTTCGATGATTTAAGAACGTAATAGTTATGTCCACGGACATCTATGATATCTCTCAAGATTTAATTGTTGTCATTTCTGAAGCTGATAAACAAACCTTCAAACTTAATAACCACATTTATTTTTTCTCCCACAACTATCAATGTTCCTGAAAAATGGCGGGTAATAAATAAATACCTACCTCTGGAACAATTTAATTTGTATATAGGCCGTCGACATACGAACATTGATATTTTAAAAACATGACAGATATTTTAGAAAGTGTAATATAGAAATTGTTAATGGTAAGATATCTTTTATAAAAGAATTTTTAATAAAAGATCTTTAACGAAGAAATGTTTAATATAACAAAAAAACAAAAATTCAATTAACCACAGAGAAGATATCAATGGATTGACATAATCTACAGGAACTTAATTGAATAAGCAATCGCCTGCATCGATTCTGTTAATAACAAATTTTATATGTAAAAATAACATCATTTAATTTGCAAAAATGTTCTTTTTCTTTTGGTTATGTGTAACTGAATTTAAGAGGATTGCAACAGATACAAAGTTTTGAACTCTTAGGGAAAAAAAACCTTTCCGAAAAAGGTTAAATCGAACTCGTTGCAGTATATTTTATTTGTCGGAAGAGTGCGGCGCCCTTTACAATTTTAAAATGTTTTACATCTTATTTTGACGATGATATCTATGTACAAATATCAAATTAACAAATTAAAAATAAATTAATTGGAGTTAATGAAAGTAGTTATGAAAAAACTTTTAAATAAAAAACATGCAGGAGAAAAACTACATTTAGGTAAAATAAAAAACAATTCCTTATTGTTACGAAATTTTTTAAGATCTGCTGTTTGATTAATTTTAGAATAAAGCTTGAAAATGTTACAAACCCGTAATGAAACATCGCAATTAGCAAATATATTCAAAAAAAGTAATACGTAACGATCTACATACCCAAAGTCGATAAAAACGAAAGATATTATCAAAAAAAGGTTTACAAAGAAAGGACGCATAATTACCTAACTCTTAAAAATTCTAATTAATTATGTGACAAATTTTGGTGTTAACCACTTCAATAAAGTGAATAAAAATGAAGCAAAAAAAAAGACTTGAACCTATTAATGTGTCTTGAAAGAAATAGTAGACATAGTGCGTATTTTGAAGCAATTTTAGCAGTTTGTTCCTGATTTATGTATTCGTTCGATATAGCTTAGTAACTAGATTAATAAATGATATCTCCTGTTGTAGAACTTTGTTCATTTCAAGCAAGTGTCGATATCGATGTAATGAGTGATTCTGTCTGCTGAGTGAAAGCCACTTGAGCTTTGTACTAGAGGTGCGGACGGGCGGGCCCGCTTTAGCCGGGCCAAGAAATACCAGATGCGGGCCGCGCGCGGGCTTTTTCTATAATGAAACGGGCGGCCCGCAAGCCCATTCGGCCCGTCGAGCCCCTTCGGTTCGTGAAGCTCGCCCGGCCCGTCAAGTTTCTTCAGACGGCCAAATTTGCTTGGTAACTGGTTTTTAATATTAATAAACCATTGTATTCTAGTGTATGTATCACCATTTACATTAATTAACGTAAAATACATATATACATAGATACAATTTGAATAAAATAATTGGGTTTGTATGTCAATAAACGTTGAGGTTTTTATTTTGTTACGTACGCTTCGGTAGACCGTTGCCACTTTTATTAAGCTGTTGATACTGCTGGGATTCATTCCTTACAAATAGTAATTCAGACATTTTTCTGTCTTTGTCGGACAGTTTTAATTTTGATTTTTTTTTTTCAATTGCGTTTCTTTAACATACATTTAATAATTAATTATTTAATAAACAAACATTAAAATTTTACGAACACGCATTTTAAAATCTGACACGCAACCATTTGCATTTTGTACCTCGAGAAAATAAATACCATTTAAAAAAGTTTATCTATTCCATGCGTTTATCTTTCTTCTATTCTTTTTATAATAAAATGAAATTCATATACTTATTGGAAATGACGAATATTATATAAATTGTCAATCCTATTCTACTATTAGTTATGGCCTAATCTTTTCGGGCTTATCGGTTGGTGCTAAACGATTATTTGTATTACAAAAACGTATAATTAGAAGTATGCTATGTCTGTGTATCGTCTTTGGTGTCGTGTCGGCCTCTTTTTAAAGAATTACATATTTTACCTTTGCCATGTCCCTATATATTTGAAATTTTAAAATTTTATAAAGCAAACGAACAAACTGTTGTCAAAAACAAAGATATTTATAATGTTAAGCATACACGCCATTGTCTAGACTTAGCTGTACCATCACATACTACGAAGTTCTACGAGACGAATCCCAGATATAGAGCAATCATATTTTACAACAAATTACCTCAGTCAATAAAAAATTTGCAATCATTTAGAGAATTTATATTCAAATTAAAAAAATTTCTTCTTGAAAAAAAGCTATTACACTATAGAGGAATTTGTGGGATGTTAATTAAGATACTTAGCTGTTTAAAATCATCATCTTTATTTACTTATTCTATTTTGTGGAATTTTTATCTTTGATCGCTAGAGTTTTAAATTGTATTTATTCTTGGCCTTACATGTGCAATTTTTATTTACTGATTTTTGAAATTTTAAATTGTAATACTTTTAGTAATTATTATTTTTCTGACTCTGTCCATGTTCCTTTGAACCATGACAGAAATAAATTATTATTATTGTTATTACTATTATTACTATTAAGCCACTACTAGCTGCTAAAGTTTATTATAGATACATATTTGCAGTTGCACATAACAAATGTAATTCTTTATATAATTAAAACAGTTTTCCTAAAGAAAGATAAACTGTTGGGAGGACAATCGGTGATTCACACGGGCCGACGGGCTGACGAAGCGAAGGACGGGCTGGGCTGGCAAACGCAACATGCCGGGCCAGGCCCATTTTACGAAAGGTGGGCCCAGATAATTCCCAAAATGCGCACCTTTACTTTGTCTCAGATGCACACTGAGCCTAAGGAATGGGTGCAAAGCAAATAAAAACTTCTCATGATAAATGTACCTACATTCTCCACAATTAGGTAAATAAAATTTCTTAGCCACAAAACTAGTAATAGCAAACCCTTGAGACATAAACACACAGTTTTAACAGATTTCTATGAAAAGAACAAAGTTTTACTTACTTTTTCTCGATATTGGCAGCTATTGAACAACTATAAATTAATTTTTATATTTACAATTCTTTTTCAATGACATTTCGACTGATAGTTTAGTTCTTCTCCAGCTACTTAAAACAAAACAATAAAAAAAGATAAAGCTTAAATTATAGAAAAATTATCTGTTTTGAATAACAAAAATATTGTCCATTTGAATTTAAAATTAAAAAAATTACAAACAAAAATTAAATTTGAGAAATTTTTTATGTTGGTAGTAATTTAACTACCAAAAACATTTGTTGGTTGGAGAAACTAAATAGTAATGAATCCAAAATGATAAATTATGTATATTTTGTAATTAGTATTTATTTTAGGTATGGTCAGTCAGGGGACTAATGAAATACACTTGTGCTGAAATTAACAAAAATTGTCTTGATAAATAACATGTGTTAAGATCACTGCTACACAGTGAAAACTGTCTAATACGAGGTATTAGAAAAATAATACCGGGTCATATGTATTATCTATTATCTACAGTGATAGCAACAAAATTTAATATCTAGTATTCTACTAATTTAATGCAAAACCATTAATATCAATTATTATAATGTACAAATACTTTACATACTCGTATAAATAAAATTATACAAAATTAATAAATCTATTTGTTTACAAATATTAGAGTTTATATCCAGTACTGTATTTTTATACTACTTCTTATAAGATAACTTTCTTTTTCCTATGTTTTTATTAGTCCATATTCATCTGAAATATATGAAAAAGACGGAATATTTATATGAGCTAATTGATATAAGCACTTTTATATTACCTAGCCGTGTCCAGCGGACACAATTTACAATAAATAGGAATTACAACGGTTATGAAATAAGCGGTAGCGCCATCTTTACTACGATTTACGTAATATAACATATTTATATAGCTATACGAATTATAGGGAGCATGATACTCCTACTACATTAGTATAAAAGTATAATACGGTTTAATACACTCAATAATCATTTTAATTGCTGGTATTAAACAGATGAGAATACATTTATATTATAAAGGAAGTACATAGATTATGTTATATAGTTTTCTCTGTGTACAGTAAAATAATTGTGAAAGCGTCGGCAACAAATTATAATTACCGAAACATGAATGTATAAATATCTAATCTATTTTAAAAAGTTGTTAATTACAAAAGCCATTCAACATTGACGCAATAATGTTTAAATTAATATGAACAATGACAAAGTATACATAATGTACGTAAGGTATGCGCAACCTTACAAATTACAAAGAGTAGTTATACTAAACTATAATAATCGATGTAGATTTTTGCGTTGCATGCTGTAACAAAAATTTAATGTTCAATTTGAAGGAAAAATGTTTTGTTAATTTAAAAGTATCCACATTACACATGAATTTTAGATTGCTCTGTATCAGCGATAAATGCTGCAACATTTAATACCTACATCCTTGTACTTACACCCATATTAGCAAAATATCTTATTGCCCAATACCTTGTGAAATATTTTGTTTTATTCAAAAGAGTGGTAAAATTAAAAAGTTAGAACATTTCTCATGATCGTTTACTAGATCTATGAAAATTGTCCGATTCCTAGAAAATAATAAATTTGAAGTCAATACCGTAAGTACCTTTCCTCATAGAAAGTTAAAACAATTACAATGAGCCAGTTCGGTGCGACATTCCATATATATTTCTGTTTTATTATTTGGAATTGTATAATAGTTTTTTTTTTTTAATGAACAGGTGCTGTATTTAAATATTCATTGTTCTTTAAAATTTCCAGAAACAATATCATCATGTTATTTGTACTACTGCAACCTTTTATCTATCTCAGAGATGCGTATAATTTCCTCATTGTAGATATAGCAGGTAAATATAAGACCATTAAAATTATCTCCTGAACAGATTGTTAAATTTAACATTTTAGATCCCAGAACTAATGATTTCTTCATGGTGAAGCACCCTATCGTCTTTCCCTTGCTGGCGTTTTACATATATCTGGTGACTAAGGTTGGTCCCAGATTTATGGAGAAAAGAAAACCTTTTGAACTAAGAAAATTCCTTATAGCATACAATTTTGTTCATATTTGCATTAGTATATACATTTTATATGAGGTAAGTTTTTTCAAAAACAATTGAAATTGCTTTTTTCTAACTTGAGTATATTTTTACCAGGGTTTTGTTTGTGGCTGGCTTACTGAAATGAGCCTTCAATGTGAACCAGTCGACTTCTCAGATAATCCTCGTGCATTACGGGTATGTTAAAAGTTTCTGTTTCTTTATTTTTGTTTACACGTAACGTAATGTAGCCCTAAGAGGAGCATTTAAACCGGTGGGCCAGAAAAGTTTATCAACATCTCAGGAGTTGTCGGTTATCACAGCACAACTTGTGGTTTACTGGGGTATCGATACCAAAAATTTTAATCAAGATTTGTAGTTTAGGTTTTTAACCTAAAATTTCTTTTTTTTTTGAAAAACCATAGTTTCTCAAAGGATTAGCCATGTCTTTAAAAGCTTTTCAACAAAACGTACTCAAACTTTTAACATCCCATTTTAGATTGCTCGAGGATGTCACACCTACTATCTAGCCAAACTTGTGGAGCTTCTAGACACCGTACTGTTTGTACTGCGCAAAAAGCAGAACCAAGTATCCTTCTTGCATCTCTACCATCATACCGTTATGCCCCTTATAAGCTGGGGTTGCATCAAGTACTATCCAGGTGGACATGGAATATTCGTTGGAATGGTTAATACTTTTGTTCACGTGATTATGTACACCTATTACATGCTGTCAGCTTTTGGACCACAATTCCAGAAATATCTTTGGTGGAAAAAATACATCACTACGTTGCAACAGGTAATGTGTAATATTGCTTATAACTAGGCTTCCGAATTAAGTACGCTCTAAATTTGGCTCGCATAGAAATCGCTTACACGAAGTGTCCTCGGAGATATTTTATGATAGTACGTAGTAAGTCATATATCTACAGAGTTCACAATAAAAGTGTTATCTTCAATGCACTGTATGATATACTGCTTAGTATGGAGAAGCGAATGACAGAGTTAATTGAAATTTTGTGTGTAAATTATTCGAAATGAATAAAGCTACTAAAATATTTTCTCCAATGCAATGCTGCAACGAAATAAAAAAATTGTTAATTGATGAAAATAGAAATATAATGGAGAAATAAAAGAAATCAAGGATGAAGTAAAAAGGATGAATAAGGGGAAAGGGGGAATATGGAAGGAAATACCATGAAGACATCACTGAAGAATTTACTAAAAAAAAATCACTAGATTTTAGGTTTGGAAAAAAGAAAGAAATAAGCTAATACAGGCGCTAAAAACTGAGCACGGTGGAGTGGCAGTGTTAAAGACGGAAAAAATGGGAAATAATTTGGTAGTAACTGGGGCTGAAGCAAAGAAGAACACATAAGACAATGGAAAACATATTAAATGTGAAAGTTAAAGTAAAGAGGACACATAAAATAATATAAAAGGGTGTCTGGTCATAGTAGATGTAAATAGACGGAATTAAATGGAATAACCTGGAAATGGAATACGAAGCATCAAAAACTCATATGTAATACTGGGCAAAACACTTGGAAGAAGAAAAAACACAGAAAGGCGATGGAAAAAGACTATCTCGAAATGGAATGGTTAAAAAAGGAAGAATTTTTTAAGCACAGTATTTTTGTAATTTAGAAGATTAGAAGGATATATGCATAGGATGTTCGAAGCAATTAATAACGGAATTTAAAAAAAGATATAAATTATGAGCTATGGCAATAAAGAAAACAAAGAAAATCGGGTTTTAGACATGGAGAATGTTGTACTTTATAATACTGGGAAAGATACGAGATTGCTTTGAACAACTTCCATGATACGGAGATTCCTAGAAAGTACGTGATCAACTTCAATCAATCTCAGACAGAATGCGTTCAATACGTTTGAAGTAGAAGAGCAGAAGTATGAGTGTATTAAAAAAAGGAGAAGAAGACAAGAATATATAGTCCAAGTAGCTAGAAGAAGAACCAGAATGTTGCATAAATATGACATTAAATTCGCTCAGTTGATATTCTAGTTACTTGAATGCTTAGCTATCAGTGACAGAATCCTTGGTTCAAATTACAGAACCTACTCTCAGAGTGGGGCTTTCGTGTTGCCAGTTGGTGGCTGTAAGGCACAAAAGACAAATCAAGAAGCAAATAAAATAGTTATTCCCAACGAGAATAAACAAAGAAAAGTGTGATTCGACAATGAATCTAAAGACACCATTGAAGAAATCCGGAGTTATGAGCAAACACGTAAGCAAATATAAAAGATAAGTAGGAGGAAAGAGAAGGATCTTGATGGACATACACTAGAAGCAGTAAGAGAGAATTTTAACAGTAAGGAAACTAGATCCTTTGAGCAGGAGATAACAAAAAACAATGCGAAAAGGTGCAAAATAAGAATATTATGCAGTTATAAAATGCGAAATAGTAAAAGTAACATGGTGTACAAAGAAGGTCAGGAGCAAAATATAGAAGCATAAGAGTTGAAAAATCGAGAAAAAAAGAGATGGAAAATATAGTGTAGTAGAAAGGTACAAAAACAACAGAACAGTCCAGAAGGAGAACATTTAAGACAAAAGATATACATATATAAAAAAAATGATATGAGAATAAGAAAACATATCAGAAAACTGACGAAAGGCCTTAAAAAGTAAAGAGCAATCTTTACTTAAAAAGGTGCGAAAATTATGGAATTATAGTGCGACGAGAATTATGTCACAAGGTATTAACCTTAACATTAATTATAAGATTAACACGATATACTCTGAAAAGATAACAAGAGAATGTCAGGCATGATTTAGAGTGGTAAGTTTTAAATTAAATTTTAAATTTAAAATGTGTTAAAAGTGATTTAGATCTTACTAATATAAAATACGTTTATACAGAAGAAAATTATACTGGACCCAAAAACAAAGCAAGCGGGCCTACAAAAGACATACAATTAAATAGTATGCAACGGGAATAAATGTGCTAGAAAAAATAATATGAAACACTTGAATAAATGTAGCAATCTTTATTAACTATCACCAATTCCTTCGCTATATTTAGAGTGGACTGAATTCGCTAGCCTGGTTATATTAAATTGTACAGATATTAATCAAGCAATAACACGGAAAAATACTTACATACAATTTTCTAATTAGGTGCAATTTTGTGCTTTCTTTTTGCACTCAATGCAATTACTATACCATGATTGTGGCTTCCCACGTTGGTCGACTGTACTGGTTATGCCAAACGCAATATTTTTCTACATCTTATTCAATGACTTTTATAAGAAATCCTATAAACCAACGGAAGAAGGCAGTCCAAAAACAGAAGCCGTCAGTCTACAAACCAATGGATATGCCTATGTTAATGGTTCCTGTAAAGATAGTAAGGTGCCTAGTATGTTAGAAAAGAAAATCGACTGAAATTTCAAGGAATTTTTAAAGTGTATACCTAACGAAAAATTTTGGGTTAATTATCTTTTACAGCTTTTAAGTAACTTATTTCATTATACCTAGATTAGGGTGTGCCTTATCTTCAAAGTTTTAAATTAGAGAAAACGTACCATTTATATTTTTTTCTATTCTCTTGGGGAAATATAATCATATACTTTAAAACTGTTTTTACGTTATTAACTGTCGTTATTTAATTCACACATACAGTACCGTGCACCAACTATGCTACAGCTGTATCGTTTTGTGTCGCCTCCGAAATAGTTTGTCAAGACCACAGCATGACAAAAATTAAGCAGTACAAGAGAAAGATATGCAACAAAGTGGGCACTATTAAGATCATATTATAGACCAGCATGAGATAGATGGTAGGCAGTAAGTTCTCAAACAATTCTGATGTATCATCTCCAAGTTTGAAAACAAAAATAGTACGGAATTTCCCTTTTTGTCACACGCCGTCCATAAGTTGGGGATTCAGTACTTGCCTTTCTTCCTTTCATGATATTCGTTAAGGATAATCAGTGCTACAAAAACAACTATAACATCATCAGTTGACTCCATATTTAAAACTAAATCATCCCAAACTCCAGGATTATTAAACGACACAATTGCACACACAATTAATTGCGGAAAAATTTATTTCATCAGAGAAAATCATCTCCTACCTATTCACCAATGATAAACAAAATATATTTTACTATTTAAGATACCTTCAACCCCCCTCTCCGTTTCTATGTCTAATGGTGAACAAAATTAATTTAATCATTTGTATTCCTGTACCTTCTACTAGGGTTCTTTCTACTTTCATCTGTCTTCTGATTTCTTTGTTCATTATGTGTCCTAATCCACAGATCCTTGCTGCTCTTCTCCAGAAATGCATCTCAACTGCAAGTAATTTGCTTTTATTATCCTGTGTCGATTGCCAAACTTCGGTGCTATATACAGTATGACACAGAATAAAGTATGCCGAAACTTTAAAATATATTTTTTGTGTTACAGAATTTGGTATCATAAAGAACTTTTAATTATTGATATATTTGAGATGTTCTCCTTGTACTTGAAGGCAATATTTGTATCTTTGCGGCAAGTTTCTGAACATTTCCCTGATGGCAGAAAGTGGTACTTTCGTAAACACTTGCCGAATTTTGTTTTTCAATTCCTCAATATTCTGGGCCATGGGATTCTGGTAGCTCTTCTGTTTGAGGAGTCCTCATCAGAAGATGTAAGATCTGGCTAGTTTGAGGGCAAAGGATAATCAGTTCCCCTGGAAATGAGAGTCCAGGAAAATACCGTTGCAGAAGGAGCAAAGTTTCCCTGGCAGTACGCGCAGTAGCACCAACTTGCTGAAACCACTGAGATCCAATACGTAGATATCTCGCACGGCAAAAGCATCTTAGGTCCTCGTAAAAAGGAGTAACAATTGTTTCCCAGTACTTCTACTGATTAGTTGTTACGCGCCTACCGTGTTCATCCTCCAGAAAGTACGGGCCAATTATTCCATGCTGAAAAACAGCGCACCACACGGTTACCTTTTGGGGTAATGAGACCTTTCAACAAATTCCTCGGACTGCTCGAAACCTAGGTATCGGGTTGTTTGCTTGTTGAAAAATGTTGATAAAAATACATGTGATTCATCGCTGAACCAAATATTTGAATAAAGTTTTCATTTTCGAATTCCATAAATAACTTTTCTGGCGAAAAATTCTACTCTCTCTTTTTTGTCAGCGTGACGCAAACTGTTAACGACTTGTATACGGTAGGAATAGGCCCCTAATTCCTTTGCAGCGCCTCATACCGATAATCTATCCGAATTAAGCTCTATCGCTATTCGACGCTGACTTTTTCTAGGACACTCTAAAATCTTATCCCTCAGGCTCAGGCTCTTTTCTTCTTATACATATATATCGCAACCTTTTCGTGTTGACTTGTAAACCACACCTCCGATATTCTTCGATTTCTATTTCCTAGACGCATATTCGAGGTCTTTTTTCTCCTGTGCAAGCACAATCTGGTCGTCTACAGATACTAGTGCATAAAGAGTTGTATCCCCAATAGCCCATCTCATGCCTCTACATCCCATACTCTTAACGCTTCATCGACAGTGCGACACTTGATTATTCTCACCCCAAACATGAAGCCAGTTTCTTGAAAAACTAACTTTTTAGTTGAGAGTAGAATGATTATCATAATATTTAGTCCAGGTTTGCCTTAACAATTGTAAAAACCAATTTGTAAAAACCAATTTCTGAGAATTTTTTACTTTGCTGGTAATTTTTCGTAGCGACAATTGATTGCTCTCACCCTAAAAAACTACAAGAAATAGAAATAGAGTAACTATTTTTTATTCTAATATTGAGTAAGTAACACTTCCCCGTTTCTCAGTAACTGCTAACATGCGATGAGGCAAGTAATTAAGCAAATTATCTAACAAATTCATTGGAATTGCTTCCCAAGTAGTTCTTATGGCTAACATCGATTCTTCTCCAGTCTTCTTTCGCTGTAAACTTGTCTCGTCATTCAGCCCCCTAGATTTTCCATAATATTCAAGTATGGAAAAGGGCAGGCCATTTCAGAACATTAATATTGTTGTCCTTAATCCATGTATTGATGGTTTTTGATGATGTGATTTGATGCATTATCATGTTGAAATATCCGTTGTCTGGAAAACACCAAGGCAATATTAGCGGCTTGTCTCTGGAGCAACCCCATGGTACTTGTGAGCAGTCTATCTTTCTTCAATAATGTCTAGTCCCACTGCTCCTCGACTTGAAATCGTACCCCAAAGAATTACTGATCTAGCTCGGCTATGACGACGTGATAAATATCGTTCTGCCAACCTCAAATCGTTATAATAATATTTGAAGCCATCAGGTCCATTTAAATGAAACTTCTTTTCATCACAGTAGGCAACTGTTTCCCACTCATCTACCTATTCACTATGATTGCGAGCAAATTCTAGTCATGCTGGCGACTCTATTCCCAATTTGCTTAACTGTAGCACAAGAATTGGACGCCATCCGCAAAATCGCATGGCGCTCCCTTGCTGTTGTTGCCGTTGTATGCGACCTCTCCAAATATTGCCATAGTTTTCGATGTTTTCAAGGTACGTTAACTACCCACGTGCTTCTTTCAATTTTTCTGGCGATTTCTCGATTCGAGTAGCTTTCTTCCCGAAGAGTTTGGATTCTTCCTCTTTCATCTAAATATAGTCACACACTAAACACATCAATCAAGTTCTTCCACGACCCATACTGACAGCTAAGTACTGTCATAACTTGAAAACTATTGTGGAACAATTCTTGACTTGTTGCTAAGCAACGTAGTTTTGATTTTAAGCTTCCAGCTAACTACGATTAAAAAATATAGTGAGAGTAATCAAGTGTCGCAATAGAAATGACAATGAAACTTTTAAAAATGTCTAAAAAATTAGCGATTCGAAATCTTGATGCAAAGTTTAGCGTAAACGTTGTTCAAATGTGTAATCTAAATATATGCTTGGTTTTACGAATGTAGCCAGTGATCTTTGAACAAAATTACATCAATCGGGACTTGTATGTTAAATAAAATCGGAGATATACAATAAGCTTGCCTTAGACCTTTTGTTGTTTTACATCTGTCTAATATTTTGTTTCCTATTTTTATTCTGGCTATAGAATATCTATTTAATTATTTGATGGCATCTATTAAAGTTATATTAGTGTTACTTCTTTTCATAACTTCTCAAAGTTCCCATAGTTTTGAGATAAGTGTGGTGTCGTATGCTTTCTTCAAGTCTACCAGTGGTAGGTACACTTCTTGTGATCTTACGGTTGTCTTTTCTATTACTTCAGATAAATAAAATGTACTAACAATTGCTGATCGGCCTGCTCTAAAAGCCGATTTGTTCTTCAGATTCGTATGAATGATATTCTTCGCAGATAATCTCTTTCATTAATTTTCGATTATATGATCTACTAAGACTACTAGTTACCGTTATCACTCTGCAATTGCTGCAGTCTTCGTTATTTCCCTTTCTATGTATGGATGTAATTCACACTTCTTTCCATGTTTGTGGCACTGGTTCTCCGTTAAGACGTCAATTGAAGATTTCTGTTAGAATATTAAATAATTTGCCTGTTCCGTTCTTTATCAACTCTACAAGCACATTTAAGACATTTTCAATCTGCCTTCCTCTTCTACTTGACCTTCAACAAGCAATCACGTTTTTTTTTGTTCTACCATTTATGTAATGGCAAAACACAATATTGTTTAACATAAAGTAGCTTACTTTCTATTATTTGACAATTTTTCCAATTATCATGCAACGCCATTTTGTCTTATTATCCGAACAGTTATTTTGCCCATCACTAGTAGTAGGTTTAAGGATATGACAATGGCGCTTTTTGGCATCTATCGGTTTCTCATATGGTGTCTACGATTAGACAAACACGAATAAAATTAAATTTTAGTTGTTTATTATGAACTAGAAGATGGATGCAATACATTTCTATTTCAACAATTAAGTATTAATTGCATCTTTATATCTGGTATTATAACAAGTCAATAACAGCCCTAAGGATGAAAAATGTTTTATTCAAGGGAATAAAATCAAATAAATATGTTTTTTTTAACAAAGGAATATGCTTAAAAAAGTTCTTTCTTTGGTTCGAAGAGTCCTTCTGTCAGTGCAGTTATTTTGCTTATTTATTGAGATAGATCATACATAAATTTTAATGACAGTTTAACCTCTGAATTAAATCTTTATGGTACGTATATTGTGCATAACGGATACGTAAATTGCTGTCTTATGACCATTTATTTAAGTGTGAAATACATAAGTAAGAGAAATATAAGTAACTTGTATTAGTGCTTTATAGCTACTTAGGTATGAGAAAGCATGTAGGCTTTTGAATTATCAGTAGCAAATTTAAGCAAGTTTTGCAACAATTTCTATTTTGAAATTAGAATTTTATTAGTTATAACTGCCATGCGGTACGGGTTGACGACCTCAAGTTGAATTAATATTTGTCACATTTACACAACGTTGTAAAATAATGCAAGTAAAGGATCTTGAAAATAAGGGACATCTTATAAAATTATAGGGTATAAATATATACGTATTAGCTATATTTATGTTATAACTTTTAAAAAGTTTTGAACAATGTAGTGAACGCATAATTATTATATTCGTGTTAGTGTACGATGTACATTTTTAAGACGAGGAAGGGAAACATCTTAATGGTATTAGGAAAAGCAATACTTGTTTATATTTTATAGCTAATGTATAATATTGAGAATGTACTTTTAATAGATAAATTAAAGATTGTTTTTTTTTTACCTAATGTATATTTTAATTTGAGATTGATTCTGAGTGCTTAAATGTAATTAATTTTTAAATAAACTTTAATTTTTTATTGCATCGTAACCTTTGCTCTGAAAGGAAATCGCTCCTTAACAATAGATTATTTTATTACAGTAATAAACCTAAAATCTTTTGAATACCCAATATCAACTGATAATGTTCATTATATCCACCTACTAAAGCAATTGTCTTTGAATCGGTGCCTCGTGGCGCTATTAATTGGATATATCGCATGACAATACTAACTCTAACTTCTACTTGCTCAAGAAAAAGACTAACAACATTCAATTGAAATAGAGTTTGCTATTTATTACTGGTAAATAATATGTTCATGTGGGTGTACCATGAAAGATATATTTTAGGTGAAATATAATCATTTCAAGTTATGCTGTTTTGAGGTAAGTAAAGGGTACAGCTAAAACGATTAGAAATATGAATCATGTTCTAAATTATCTTTCAGGGAGTAATTCTTTGTATTAACCTATTTCTTAAAGTGTAGATGTCGTAGCATCGACAATGTTATTTATATTAATGATGGCTGATCGCAACTAATATAAGGTAATGCATTTTACAACCTTACATTTATAATGTTTACTCATTTACTAACAAGGAAAGGCACCCAAGTGTATCTCTCTGATTTTGATAAACTTTGGTAGGAATGTAGACATCGTAAAAAGGTTGACACCTATTTTTTTAGCGTCCCGTTTTTAGTTTTAGCGGGTATAATGGATGCTCAAAGCTATCCCTAAAAACACATTTTTCGCAATATTTCAGAAACGAGAAGAGATATCGAGATTGGCTAAAGACCAGGTCATTCCTTGTTAGCAGCTGTACATTTTAGGTTGAAAAAAGAGCAGTGAAAATATAATTTCTTTCTCACCCCAGCCCTTGTATACTATCAATTTAATTTTTCTTTTTTATATCTTTAAGCTACAGGAAGAAATAAAAGTTACGGGTTTTGGGATTTTTTTGTAAATATAAATTTTGGGACGTTATCGTCATTTCCATGTATTTCTCTCTATGTTTTTGGAATTAAATTTAATGTCACGTTATATTTAAAATAAATTTACATTTATATACTTTTCACTGCCTATATATAAGAGTGTGGTCAGCTTGGTGTATTATCCATTATTATATTAAATTTATGTAATAATTCCGACTAAAAACTTACTTGTATCATATAATTTTCAATTAATGCCTGTAACCATGGTTTTAAGGCATTTGTATGTCTTTCGATGAATGTTCGACGTAGGAATTTTAATTCTATCGTATCGTTGGAAACGATTTCTTTTTGGTTGTTGCAGCGGTACTTTCGTCTAGGAAATATGGAGTTTGTTGAAAACAAATGGGAGGGGACTTTTTTTTCGATTTCCCGAGAGTAGTTGTTTTTCGAAATCATTATCTAGAAATTATTTTATTTATTACTATAAAATTCATAAAAGTTGTTAAATTCGTTTACTTGGATGGAAGTATTACGTGTTTTGTGCTAAGAAGATCCAGTTATTTCGAGATTTGCGGTGGCTTTTCATCTAATCCTGGGGTTTTAAAGAACAACATTCGAGGCAGTTTTGGCTGTGGAATCTTTATCGAAGTCTTGGTACACTTCTTGTGAGCTGAAATGATTTATTGAACATAGAATTTACAGCGGAGTAGCTTTTCCGTACGAGAAGTGAGCGATATTATCATCTATTGAACTCATAATTGGCGTATAACGTACAAGACATTTCAGGGTTATAATTTTGTGTGATTTATAATCGTAAAACCTAGTAAATTTTGATATGTGAGGTTGGTCATGATTGTGTGGGATATTCTAACGAGCGTTTTTGAGTTGACGCATTGATTAATTTTGTATGATTATATGATGGGAATTCTGCGGGAGAGTTGAATTTTATTTGTTTTTAAAACGACAAATATAAGTTGTTAGTCTGGATTAAGATTATAGAAGATTTATTTATTTCTTTGTTAATTTTTTGAAACTAACTACAATAAATTAATTTCACTTATTTTTTTTCTTTTATTTAATTTAAGGTACAGAAAACATCACTAATTAACAACTATACAATCACATTAAAGATACTTAAATATTAGATGATATATTAGTATTATAAGCACTATTAGCCAGAGCGTTCTATATCTCTGTCCCGTTCTGGTTGTTACTAAATAATATATAGTACTGCTTTTCGTTGAGGATAAACCCTAAACTGTTAGAGGGGGGGCGGATTTACCGTTCTTATCTGAGAAGTATCGATAGCATTACGGATGACCCTGGGTGGTGTTTAGTAAAATTAAAACAGGTGTTTACTTAATAAAACTTTGAAAATTTAAAAGATTTCGTAGCAACATATATATCTGCGAGTGGGAACTACACCATACGGCATCTCTCGCATCCAAGCTTCCACCTCCTTCTATGCTGCCAATCTTCATCTCGCATACACCTGTCTTGTTCGCAACACTCCTTCGTTCCATGTGAGTTTAGGTCTTCCCCTTTTTCTACGTTTCGGGGGTTTCCAATGGAACACTTTTGATGGCCACTGTTCCTCTGGCATTCTTCTCAAGTGTCCATACCATCTCAATCTCCTGCCCTCTATTGCAGCTAAAATATTCACTGACAACATGGCAACCCCCATATCTTCCCGAATGTATTCATTTATTGTGCTCTCCGTTCTTGTCATCCCACAGCTGCGTCTCCAGAAGTCCATCTCCATAGACCTTAACTTTTCTTCATTTTTCTTTCTTATTTCCAAGACCTCCGAACCATAGAGTAACCAATACTAACAATACTCTCAACTATCGTTCTATAAATTCTTCGTTTCACATTCCTTGTTATAGTTTTATTCCATATAATAGAGTGTAACTGTCTTATTGCAAATCTGCCCTTTGCAATTCGTTGCTTAATTTCTTCCTCACTTCCTCCTTTACTAGAAATATTTGTTCCTAAGTATTTATGTTTAGTGCAGCACTTTACTACAGTTCCGTCTTCCATTTCTAGATCTCTTCCCGTGCCTCCGACTGCAATATACTTGGTTTTATCAAAATTTATTTCTAAACCCCATTTTCCAAATTCCTCATTCAACTTTCTTAGCATGTAGTATGCGTCGTCTTCATCTTCGGCAAATATGACTTGGTCGTCAGCAAAATTCAAAGTATAGAGGGTGTCATCATTTATGGGTATTCCCATAGTGTGGCATTTTTTCCTCCAATTTTTGAGTGCCTCACTCAAATATATTTTAAAAAGTGTAGATGCTATACAGCACCCTTGTTTCAGGCCTTTATTTACTCGGAATTCTGACGACTCTAGGTTTCCAACTATGGTCGTATTTAAATTTCCTGTATATAAATTTTTTATGGCGTTAATGCAAGTTCTCTTAATTTGCTGATTTTCGATTGCCGACTGCAATTTTGATGGAGGAATACTGTCATATGCTTTCCGTAGATCTATATACATAAGATGGGTTTCCAGGTTATGTGCCTTGTCCGTGACCTGCCTAATACTGAAGATATTGTCAGTGCTTGACCTGCCCGCCCTAAAACCGCTTTCGTCTTCAGATTCATCATCATTTATTTTCTAGAATCTTGCCACATATGCGGCCAATGGAGCTTAGGAGAGTGATTCCCCGATAGTTTGTACGTTCTGTTCGAATACCTTTTTTAAAGATATTGCTAATAATACCGTCTTTAAAATACGCTGGTATTTATTGTTCAAGAAGACACAAGTTAAACAATTTAGAGAGAAGTTGAAAAAGAATTGTAGGTGCGGCTTTCATTAGCTTGATAGGTACTGCTCCAGACCCTGGGGCTTTTCCGTTTTTACACGATATAACTACTTTTTGAACCTTTTCGGATGTTATATGTTAAATTTTTTGGTTGTCAGAAACATCTGTTATATACCTATTTTCGTCTTTAAATTCCACTCTTCTTGTAACAATTTTAGATAGTAATCTTTTCATTCACTTAGTGGTATAAGTTGTAGAGTTAACCTATTTTTTCATTTGTTCTGACGTTTTTTTATTATTTTCCAAGCTTCTCTCGACTTTGTGCTGCCCATGTATGTAATTATTAATTTCTTTGCACTTTCGTTCCCAGGTCTCATTTTTTGCTTGGAGTATGTCTTTCTTCACTTGCCTACTTATTCTTACATAGTACTTTCCGTCTTCCTGGTCGTGTGTCCCCAGTCATTTCTAATAGGCACTCTTTTTCCATAACTTTCACTTTTATCTCGTTATTCCACCAATATGTTTTATTCCTGACGATTTTCTTTTCTTCAATTCCCAGGCTTTCATATGCAGCTTCATGTATTACAGTTACCATTTCCGTGTACATTCATTCGGATATGGTTTCCCGCATGTGCCTTAATTCCTATCTTAGTCTTAGTTTATACAGGAAAAAACCGAGGCATTCTGAAGGAGCTGTAATTCGCACATAAAATTTTTTATTCTGTTTTATCGTTATTTATAATTTCTTGATTATATTCTAATATAACAAACAATTTTTAATTTAAATACAATGCGACATAAATGTAATTCTAAAAATATGAAGAGAAATAGGCTTCCGTGGGGGTCCATAGAAATGACGATAACTTACCAAAATGGACATTCAGAGAAAAATTTAAAAACCAATAACATTTATTTTCTCATGTAGTTTAAGACACCAAAAAAGAAGAACCAAATTTATAACATACAAGGGTGAGCAAAATTATATTTTTTAACCCTCTAACGAGCCCATGATTGCGACACTCTTCTTGCTTTAATTTAAATACGACAGCTAACAACGAACGATCTAATATCTTAATCTATCAACCGATTTCGATATCTCTTCGTGTCTCTGAAATATTGTAAGAAATGTGTTTTCAGGGGTAACTTTTAGTTCCCCTAAAACCAAAAACGAAACGCTGAAGAACATGGGTATCAAATATTTTTTGGCGTTCTACATTCCTACCACATTTGATCAAAATCGGCAAAATACGTTTGGGTGCCTTTCCCAAGGGGAAGGTTGCTAAATCTGAACTATTCAAGTAGCACCAAATAATCATAAAATATTTTTTGCTAATATATGTTTTAGATCGGAAGTGTCAGATTTTTTTTATTTCGTAATTAGTTCTAACATATATTTGTGATACATGGTTTTTAAACATGTAACACATATCTTTTATATACATCTAATATTGTGGCTATTCTATACGCCATATTGAGAATTACTGGTTTCCTTATGTGGCTTAAATATCGGTAACATATGCTGCAATAAAAAATGTCCTGTTGGTTTCACACAACACATTTCTCTTACCTTAAATGCCATCATCAACACCAGCCACATTTGAGACTTGCGATGCTTCCTTATATCTTCATCTTAGGCAACTTGCATCACCTTCATTGCTGTCGTGGTATAGTATAAAGAGTTGCTTCATTAATTCACCTATGTACATTTTTGTTTAACATTTTTTTGCCATAATCTAGGCCTGTCATATAAAATTTTAATTGAGTGTTGTAAAATATACCTATAAACTGACAAAAGAAAATACGTATTGCTTTATTTTCCATGCAGTGTCTACAATTTTAAATGCACACTTAACCCACATGTGGTTTAAGAATTGCAACCAACAGCGTCATTAAGGCTAGATATCCACTAGAACAAATTAGCAAGTTAAACCACGACAGCTACGTCTGATTCTATAAATTTTCTAAAGTAATGTCTGTTTAAAAATCGATATTCGTGCATTCCTACAATGTTCAGTGGCGCTCGAAAGTCTAAACCCGTGTTGTTATGTGTGCTGCCTTTTCACTATTCTTTTCAATGCGTTGGTAGACATTTTGGGTGGATAGAACGATTATAAATACTGTTGAAAATATAATATAAAATTGCATATATATATATAGCATTAAATACATTAAATAAATTCTATCCTAAATCACATAGAATTTGGATATAATACAATCTCTCAACGGTAATGAGCCACATGCATTCACAATCAGATTGGTACATTTGGTGCTACCGGTGTAGTTTTCTTTGAACGCGACGGATGATAAGTCTTGTTGGGGTTGAATACCTTGCCAAACAAAAACATATTTGCTTTATTGCAAGCAATACAAAACAGACCATAGGCACTTTGCCTTCGTTTGTTTAACGATTTTTATACTAACAATAAGTTCTATATCCGTATAAATTCCAACAATAAGCTTTCTTTTTACATTTCTTCCATAACGTGTTTCTGAACAGAGGATACATGCTGGGGTTGCTACCCGTCCTCGTTTCGCGAGGGTTGCCTTCGTTTTGAGAATTTGGGTTCTTGTCCTCTTGTGACAACAGAAATCCTCGTAAGACAAGCTCATTTACTAATAAATTGAGGCAAAAAGGCAACATAGGGTACAATTATTTTATGTGTAATAAAAATTTTATTTGTATATTATACCTTATTTGTTTTTCTTTGAATATATACTGCTATGCTACCTCTCTTTGAATGTTAAATTATGCCAAGAATTGAGTATACCATAAAATCTATTACCTGCCTCTATTTTATAATGTTTTATTTTACTCTATTGATGTCAAATCTCCAGAAGTGCACTCCTAAATAAATGTTTTTCTAGTGGTCGCTGGCAGAGCAACCATCCGGTGAATGAGAGATGTCGGGTTCATATCCTACACGAGGTAAAATTTTTAATATAAAAATCGCGTCATATTAATTACAGTGATCAGAAGAAAAGCATTTATTTAATGATATAAAATATGTTTGTAAGCCTGAGTAGACCTGGTTGCTGATAAATAACAGAAAATTGTCTTCTTTTTCGATCTTTGAGAAGGAACGTATTTTTTCCGAAGCATTATGTAGAAAATTTCATAGAAATTTGCTTTTATTGGAAAATATATTTTACGTGAACACGAAATTGACCGTCATTACTTGCAATTACGTATTTCTTCGCTTTCATTTCCCATCAGTATTCAATTTCATAGTCTGGCCAATACTTTCATATTAGAGGTTAATTTGCTTTTTTTGTCAATATCTCCGTTATAAAAAAAAAAAGTCAGCTATGTTATACATCCTTGAATAGTTTTTTTGAAAGACCATGTGGCTGCCAATTGTGCAATCAATTTTCTCTCAAGTGATGTTAGAGAAGTTAGAACGAATTATGGAGTCCACATTAAGAAATAGTGTTTCTTTAGGAACCTATTTTTTTATTTTCAACTTTATTTATAGCAACGACACTGGAGTATATTGAGAAATATTTAAAGCTGATGAATATTATATATAAAGTTTCGATTGGTTAATATAAAGCAAATAATTACCAAGAAAATGAAAATTCAAAGAAAACCTTCTTCTGAACACACAGAAGACACAAAATTACCCAAATTAAAATAAACTCCAAATAAAGAAACACGTTATTGTAAGTTGAACATTTGACCATTTTATGGTTTAATCAAATCAAAAAAGTATATTCTCATCGTCAGAAATTCTTCAAAGCGGTGAAACGCTCATTCGAAAGTTGATTAATTTTTAGTTCTTTTTGTGTGACTACCGGATGTGTAGCTGATGTTTAAAGGCAAAACTCACTTCACAACATAATAGCTTCAAAAAGCAAACTTAATCGAATTTTTGAACTATTTTGGATGATTCTGTACATAAGATGACTAATCTATATTGCCTGTTCACAACCAATCCTGATTTCTTGTTTATTTTAGACTATTTTGAATAGGACATATTTATAACATATACTATGTCCGAAGATTCAATTCCAACAAAAGTCAGCAATTGGTACTATCGTATCTCTGTAGAGTTAGCAGGTGCGTAACAATTGATCCTTGCCAAGTAATATCGTGCAAATTCCAACATTGTTCTTTACAGATCCGAGAACAAATGATTGGTTCCTAGTCAAGCACCCATGGATAATGGCCATATGTGCTTATTACGTATATTGGGTTAAAGTGACCGGTCCACGATGGATGAAACAGAGAGAAGCATTCCAATTGAAATGGATTTTAGTAATATATAACTTTATCCAAGTTTTAGTTAGCATCTATTTAGTTAAGATAGTAAGATATCTTAATAAGTGTTTTTAAAATATCTCCAAAACGAAACTACTTTACAGGGAGTGGACTACGGATGGTTCAATGGTTATAGCTTTAGATGTCAACCAGTAGATTATTCTAATAATCCAAAAGCACTTCTGGTATTTAGTTCACTAACTTATGCATAATGTGCCGGTAATTTGGATGATGTTTTTTGTGTAGGCCGCACACGCATGCTTCTGGTATTATATGGCAAAGATATCGGAACTGTTGGATACCATCTTCTTTGTCTTACGTAAGAAGCAAAAACAAATTACCCTTCTACACGTCTATCATCACGCAATGATGCCCGCAATCAGCTGGGGTGCTACCAAATATTTTCCAGGTGGTCACGGGACCTTCATAGGCTTTGTCAACTCCATAACCCACATAATAATGTACTTTTACTACATGTTGGCGGCCATGGGACCGGAATACCAGAAGTACCTGTGGTGGAAGAAGTATATCACCACCTTACAATTAGTATGTTGGCCATATTCTTACTATAGCACTTCTTACGTAACTTCTCAAGACTAATTATATAGTATTTTGAAATTTCAATAAGATAGATTAAAAAAGAAATATGGATCAAAGTAAGAAAACTATAGACACTTAACCCTCCATTAGGCGCGTCTGCTTGCGACATATAAGAAATGCATAGGCATAGGTCTGCTGGGCCTATACGCGACTAATGAAGGGTTAAAAATATCAAAACGGTTTTGACGAAAGGTACATAGTTGAATGAATTAAACTTTATTAGAAAAAAAATTTAATTTTTCGTGACGAATATTCCCAAAAATAATATTTTAACCACTTGAAGTACTGTAACAAGAAAATTGGATCACTTATCTGAAGTCATGTAGGTACTCATGTATTTCCATATACCTACTACACTATATCCTTTTCCAAACCTTAAATTTAATCAACATCTCTCTGCATCTTGTGATCTCTGTTACCCCCAATCTTGATTCCCTATTTTGAGTAATTATTTTGGTCTATTTTCATTAGATTTCTAGGTCGTGATTTTTATTGACCCTTTGTTTTCGCCACCATACGGAATATTAAATTTTCTTTATCAGCCTACCTTTTTTTCATCGTATCTCCTGTGATATGATTATCTTTGTATGTATTTATTTTCCTAGTTATTTCTTCCACTTTCTCTATCCCTAGCAACACTGTTACATTCTTATGTTTATTCTATTTTACTTCCTTATTCGATCCCTAATTCCCTGGTTTACACTATGTTGTTTTTTGCCTCACAAGACTGTAGTTCCATCTATCCATTTTTTCTAAACTCAATCTCTCCTTTTTATCCTCTTTCTTGGCGGTCCACCCCTGTTCCCTACCTAATCTTAATTATTTTCAATTATTAGAAATACTTGAGTTATAACTGAATTCCTTTACTTACCTTTTCACATTGTTGCATTTCCATATCACTGCATTTCCACATCACTTGGCCATACCTTAACCTTAAGTTTTCTTTTTCCTGTTGCCACCTTCTTCAGTTATTTATGTTGGGAAAAATACTAAAGGTTGAATGCAATATTTCACATGGATGGTCTGAGTAGTGTCTTCTCCTTTATCTTTGTTTCTTTACCCTATATGGATTTAAAACGTAAAGTACGTTCATTCTCCGGATTCAGGTCCAGAGTTTCCAAAATTCTCTCCATTTTCTTCAATCCTTTTTGTAGTTTCTTTCATTTATTCCTTATCGGTTAATTAATTTCATTAATCCATGTTTCCCATAAACTAGCTCTATTCTTTTCTTTTATGGTCTTGACTTCGAACTTTTTTTGTGTTATTTCTCTTCGCCATTCTATTCACATGTTCAAACTATCTCTTTTGGTTTTCTCCTATATACCAGTCCATGGATTTCTTGCCTAGATTTTGTCTATATGTTCCGGTACTGATGTTATGTAGTTGTGTTTTGTAGTCTATCTTTCTGCGGAATCTCATATCTATTGTTTCTAATTTTGTTCTATATGTTTCTATCATAGGCCATGATTTAAAACTATGGAAATGAACTTTCTTGTTTGTGTTCTTCCTGTGCCTCTTCCTGTTTCGCAAGGAGGTTAGTTTTATACTGCTCAAAGATCTACTTTAATTTAATATCTTATTTCCCATCCTTTGATATAATTGGTCGAAACTATAGTCCGTGAATTAGAAGTGTTACACCTAGAAGAAATAATTTCTTTAACTTGCTTTTTTGGCAATGCGGTAGTCTTACATCAGTAATGAAACGATAACATTTGCAAAAAATTTTATGAACATATACTCCAAAACAAATTAATAATCGATGCTGCGATGTCTGGGTGTGACACCTCCTTCCAAGCAAGTTAACCTTCGTGGATTAGCGGTGCCAGAGTCTGTGGAGGATAGTGCAAAGTGGACAGTCTCATCCCATCCCACACATGTTCAATGGGATTTAAATCCGGTTAACGGCGATGGCGAAACATTAACGCCTGCTTCCTCATATAAAGTCTATAGTTCGACGAGCAATATGGGGACGTGAATTATCTTGCTGAAAAAGGACGTGTGGACGGCCATCTAGATGAGGCAGTAACGCAGTTTGTAGGACATCATCAACATAACGCGCAGCTGTCATACTACCTCGAATAAATACAAGTTGTGATGGGCTACCATGGGCAATAGCCCCTCAAACCATTACTCCAACAGTCCCGTGTACAGCACGGCAGCATTTTCAACAGAAAATTCAATATCACGCCGCTCTTAACGGCGGCGTCTTACCCTTCTACGGTCATCGTACGTACCTAGACGAAATCGTGATTCGTCGCTCAAGACGACGTTATGCCATTCTGCCTCCCAATGCTGACGTTCTCTGCACCAGTTCAAACGTTGACGACAGTGGTCCACAGTCAAAGAAAGCACTAATCGTGGGCCGTATGAAAAAAGTCCAAAGGCTCAAATGCGACCAAACAGTTGGTCAGCAATTTAAGGCTTAGTAGCAAAACGGTCACGTAGAGCTAGTCGTCTGAAGCGCTGCTGTCTTGTTTGTCTTCTTCGTGTGCCTCTACCCTCTTGTGTCCATACACGATAAACACGCATTACCGTCATTGCAGTATAATTAACACGGCGGCCAATTTTGCGATAGGCATACCAACATTTCGATTGCCAACAATTCTACTCCTATCGAAGTTGCTAACATGGTGATAATTTTGACGTCTTCAAACTCGAGGCATTCTGCTACGCTTAATACTAGTACACCAAAGAGCAATAACTAAAAATATATGTACTAGTCAGGTCTGAGCAGATAACATTTTTTTCGCAAAAAATTGAATTACATGTGAATAAAATTTCTTGCAAATGTTGTCTTGATGTAAAAAAATTAAGTTGTAAAAATTATTCTTTCTGGGTATGGTACTTCTAATGGCAGGGAGTATATTTAAATTCTTCTGCTTGTTCTATTTATCTATTTCAAACGAGTGGTGGTAGTTTTTTGAGTAACTGGAGGTCCTTATTTAGGATTTCTTCAGTCGGCATATCGTATATTTGTTAATTTCGCTATCTTCATTTTTCACCGGTCTACTTCATAGCTTCTTACTTTATTTTTTAATACTTGTATGGCTTCGTCTAGTACTTATTATGGGGTACAGTAACGAACTCCAGTATGCAAACTTGTTTATTTATTTGTATGTAATGAATATCTTTGGTGTTTCATTCGGACATCACATTTTGTATTCCTATCACTTTGATTCTGGTTAGATTATCTCAGGTTTCGTGTTTCTCATGTTTCTTTTAATGTCCTTTATTTTCCCTTATATTTTATTTTTGCTTTTGTTAATTTTCTCTGGCCCTTTTACAAACTGTTCCGTTAATCTCCTCTCCTTTTCAGATTTTACTGGCGCATTAGTTGGCCGCTCTTATACCCATTTCCTGCTTCAAAAGCTGAATCAGACTTGTTTCTTGCTCGTGAATTGATAATTTGCTGTTTAATATACTTAAGGCAAAATACTAATAACCTACATTCGATCGCGTATTTTTATTTGCCTATCCTGAAAGTAAACAAGCAAACAAGCAATCACTCTTTGTAGAGCAAGACCATCCTATCATGCAAATAATACACTTGGCAATATATGCCAAATTCACTATAGTCCAATGCATTTGCGCAATAGATCTCACTTTTGTATTAAGCAAAATATACTTTAGCGTTCAACGATGCTTTACCTGGACATGTGACAGCTTGCCTCGCCCCACGTAGCATTCCTTATATATTTGGTTTAAAAATACAGACGCATATCTACGAAAATCTATACAACAAATTTCAAAAAAGATATTATATTATCTGAAATAGCATTTACTCAAAATTTCTTTGTATTCTTACAGGTTCAATTCAGCCTAATATTCGTCCATGCAATGCAATTGTTCGTCTTCGAGTGCGATTTTCCGAAGTGGATAGCCCTGCTAGTAATACCAAACGCCATATTTTTCTGTTACCTGTTCGGAGACTTTTACAAAAAGGCTTACTCGCTGACGAGGAGGCACGTGGGAATGGGAAAAAAATCTGACTCTAATGCAACCTCGACTGCTAAAGCTCGCAATGTTGGATCGAGTGTTAAACACAAATTGACTGTAGGGTTTTCATTAAAAAGAAGAAATAAATTAAATGGTTCTTAGGTGTATCTTTTTTACCATTATCTTATTTTTACTGAAAATACAGCCAGTGCATAACAAGACTTTCTTTCTAATGCAAATATTTAGATTTTCTACCATTTCACCTGTCTACCTTGCCTTATAGCAATGACAATTGTTTCATTTTGCACATAAGTTAATTACATAGGAAGCTGCATTTCATGTAATTTAATTGTTCCATTAAATTAGTATAACACTATTATATTTGTATTTCTTATATGTTATTTGGTTTTAAATACAGTTATAAGTTGCAGTGGTGGTTTAGTTGCAGTTTACCATACACAAAACCTGTGTCACCAAACATTTTAAGTTTGTATAGGGTCCCAACAACTGAATATTCTATACAGACTTATAGATGGTCACAACTTTCCTTAAAAAATCGTAAATTCTCCAAAATGTTGATTATATTTCGTGCAAATTCTCAGATATGAAAGGCATTTAGTAAATAATGCAATGAGGTGACGTCTGCAATACAAGGGAAGTGAACTATTTAGAAGCTTTCTTCTCTTATTCATTCATGAACATAGATTAGATTAGATCTTATAGACTAAAAATAATTATAACAGAACTTGATTTGATTCATAAAGTCAATACTGATGCGATTGATATGTAGCAGTTACATCTAATTGATTGCAATACTTCTAGGTGTCAATATATTGATAGAACATAAATATAAAACATGATAAAGCTCAACATAATAAAGTTGTTATTAATCTTTCATTTTCTTATGAGATGAAAGCAACGTTTAAATGCAAATTTTGCTTCATATTGGAAGTACATTTATAGCAGGGTACAACGGAATATACTATACAAGGTGTTGTACTTAAAAGAACATTTATAAAATGACAATATTTGTAGTAATATAGAAAAGAGTTTTAAATTAAACTAACTTTTGCTTTTAAACATCACTGTATCTCTTGTCGTTGGCGAATTATATGAAAAAAAAACTCAAAATTAGACAATCTTCAAAAAAATGTTCCTCCTTTCAAAGTCAATTTCCGCCAAGAGAAACAAGATCTCCTTGCATATTCAAATATACCCTACATCCCTACAAAGTTTCACTAAAATCTGAATTTGGCGCCTGGGAGACTTCTCTTTGTGAGTATGCTACTGCATAATAAACATTAATTAGATTTTGTTTAGGTAAAGTATGCTTTAACTGGTTAATATCATAATACGCATTATTCAACTAGTTACATATATTCCGTAAGTGCTACACCCAGGGTGATTTATAATCAAAATTAGGACCAAGCAATCGAAGAGTCTTGACAAAGTGGTTTTCAAGATTTAGCAGAGGTCTCTGCTAGATATTTCATTACTGGAATTATTTACATTTGGGTTTCTCGGTGCATTAAGAAGGTGATAGAAGAAAAGAATAGGATTCATAAGCATTGCAGAATTTATAAAAACTCACTTACTTGTAGATTCTTTCAACTTTGTACTCTAAGTCTAAAATACAGTGATTTTTGTCAAATGTATTTCACTATTTTCCACCTACGTCTGACGTTAATGTATCGAATGAATTTCACTATTTGTCAAACCTCTTTCATGTTATTGCAAATAATGCATTTTTTAATTTATAAATTAACAAACAAAAAAAAGCTTGAGACACTATTTTATTAGAAGAAGATAAAAATTTACTAACTACACTTCTTATATATATATTACTTATATAACACAATACCTTTAAAAAATATACTACATAGTCTAATTCTAAATTTCATTTCTGTTGAGGCAATCCCTAAATATGTTTCAATATGTCAAACGTAGTTTTGGCAATGTTCTTGTGTTACAGCTTCAGAAGCATTATGAATTTAAACATACAGTTGTTTTCCATCTATAGGCTTTTATATTGGTTAACCAGCCTTTTAATTGGGTTTAAAAATGAACAGTATGAGGGCAGAAGCATGGGCTCTGATTCGTTGAATTTCATCCGTTATATGAAATCGGACGTTGTCCATGACAAATTATGGTGCATAAATTGTCATGGACAACGTCCAATTTCTACAAGGTGCTTGTATATTATATCGGCTAAGTGATCAATCAAATATTTTAAGAATTCTCCAAAGTATTCTACATTATAAGGCTTCACTTGAATGGTGTATAAATATAACGAATTAATACACATTGCAGCATCATCAATCGAATAATTACAGCCTCCTAATTGGGTCTTCACTTTCTTGGCTTTATATTTCTGTGATCTTCCATAAGATCATCTGGAATTCACTTGAATCCCAAATTCGCCAATAACATATATTTTTTCTCTATAGACCATTATTATTCTGTTATACAGAACAGCATAATCAAACCTACTTTGAATAATATCTGGTGCGTTACTTCTTTCTGGCACAAAATAAACGCGTTTTGCAGAATAGCGAAATGCCTCTGTCGCTCTATCAATGGTCGATAAGCTCATCTCTGGTTGTGGAATTTCCTCTAACAATTTGAGTTTTATTTATTTTAGTGAAATGAAAATTTCGCAATTAACTTCGCTAGAAAAAGGGTTTAAACATCTTAATACACTCACCCAATCTTATACCAGTATTTATTTTAGTGCTCATGCAATCCTCATGAATTAAATTGCAGATTCCTTCTTGCTCCTTAATTTGACATGCACAGCACTCTCTTGAATTAAGATGTTAAAAAGTTTTGAAACATAGTGAAATACATTTTACAAAAAAGGAAAACAAAAGCAAAATACTGTAGTAGCCCATTCTAACTTTTACGTAATTAAGATTTTAGTGCTGGTATCCAAGCTGTTGAGAAGCATCTTGTTCATTACCGTAATAAATTGTGGTCATATACCTGCTTTCTTTTTTACGAGAAATTCAAAAATTAAACTATAGGCAATCCTTCACCTTTGACTGTAGCTTCACCAGCGCTATTGGCAACAATTAATTGCACTAAACTCCGGGTCTGCGTTATTTTTGTATTATTTGTGTCTGAATAATTTTGCCATCTTAATGAATTCTTTTTTTTTTTTTTATTTTGCCCTCGGTATTACACCATTAGCCACTTACAAACTAATCAATTCTTTGTTGCAAGAATATTATTTAGGAATGCAAAATATTTCAGTGTAGTAAACTTACTTACTGTTTATTTATATAAACTAACCGGTAGAAGATCGCTCACTCCCCTAATACATGTTTCATTTACACATGTAGTTTACTACTTCTCTTTTTTGATCAATATATGCTTCATAATGCCTATATTGTAGGTGTGATAAAACTTACAGTGAAATAATATTAGTTAATATTTATGGTAAACAACATTTTAACGATGTGCTATTTATTGGTATTTAATAAGTATAACAAGATACATTGTCAAACTAAACATGCGTTTACTTGATATTAAATTTATACCACCTCTTCATTTGTTACGGATACGAAATTATTTGTAAGCTGGATAAGTGGTTAAGAAAAAATGAGAAAAGAAAACAAGAAGGAGAGAACAATGCTTTATTCCAGAACAATAAATACGTAATCAATTTTATATTATAAAATCACCACAAATAATGTTCACAATTCCATTCTTCCGTCGCACAATAAGTCAAGAAAAGATTGTGTATATATGTACAAGAAAATACACAGGAATTCATCCTGTATATCTAACAGCAACTAGAACCTCCTACACACAAATAAAAATGTCTACAGATTACCACATTCATTTCCTATAAAGTACCGAATAATTTAAAGTAAAATTAATTTTACATCAGTCCAGTTTCTGGTCTTTTATACAAGGCTCCATAATGCCAATTGGAAAGCGGCCTTTGATTGGATTCTTGTAAGCCTTCCTGTAGAAGTCGCTAAAGAGATAAAGAAACACCACTACATTTGCCACGAAAAAGAAAGTTAGTGCTTTAGGTAACTTGCAGTCTACCGCTATTAAGATCACTAGGTAGGTCAACATCAAACAGAATTGTGTCTGAAATGAGATTATATTGGAGACGTGTCATCGAAGCAAGCGAAAGCATGCTTACCAGTTGGATCCAAGTCATGTATTTTTTCCACCATAAATATTTCTGGTATCTAGGCCCTAATGCCGCCAATAAATAATAAGTGTACATTATAACATGTACGAATGAATTTAGAAATCCAATAAGTAAACCTTGTTCACCTAAAAATAGCAACATTATTCGAATATAAATCGAAAATATGCTAACTTTTATGTTTAACTTACCTGGAATGAATTTGAGGTAACCCCATGTGAAAAGTACCATTATTGAATGATGATACACATGTAAAAAGGTAACTTGGGATTGCTTCTTTCTCAAAACGAAGAACACAGTGTCCAAAAGTTCAACAATCTTGGAAAATAAGTACCACCACGTGCAGTTAGTAAGCTGGAAGAAACAAAATACTTATTGCCGACATATTGAATTTAATGATAAAGTGTGTACATAGCGTTCATAAATAGATATTTACCAAATCTCTTAGGTTCTTATTAGTTGGACTAGAACAGCTAGTTCGAAAGACAGAGCCCCAAATATCATCTATTTGAAAAGCTTGAAAACATAGAGCTAAGCTAAAGACGACTTGATAAGCATTGTAAAATATCAATACTCTGGTCAACTCAAATGGCTTTCTATTTTGCATCAGCCTTGGTCCTAATTTAAGAACGAAATATAAATAAAATAGTATAAGGGCTATTAATGGGAATGGAGATCGCATCAGGAGCCATGCATCTACTTTTGGATCTGAAAGTAAAAAAAAAACTTGCTTATTGCGTGCGTTAGTGTTTAGATTTTGTTTTCACAAATAAATTAAATAGTGACGTGTAGGATGTACTGACCTTTATTGTTATCCTCATATTTAAACTAATGATTTGAATAAAACACTGCATATCTAAGCCTAATAATCATTCAATTCAAAATACCTAATGCAGGAAGACATTGTCACGGTGTTACAACAAAAGTTATAACAAATGCATGGACTTTAAGCCGACCTATCTAATCATTGATTATTAATTAGGGAATTATAACATCCTTAATGCAGCTTTATTTTGACTATTTAGATGCTAAATATAGGGTATTGTTTACGTCAAATATAAATATTTCATAATTATTTTTTACGAAAAGGAATCCAATTGTGTAGAAGCAATTTAGTGACGTGCATCGCTAAGATTATTTTGAGTAGAAATATTTTATTCATCCTGAAGGTCGTGTTTAATTTTAGAATAATTCATGAAATACATCATTAAACTTTGTCTTTACACTTGAAATTGGAGCACCCATGGCTAATCCTTCTACTTGTTTGTAAAATTTATTTTGAAATTGAAAATATGTTGATGTTAATGTTAATAAAAATAATAGAGCAAAGAGCAAAAGAGCAGGGATTGAAGATAAATGATAAGAAGACGAAATATATGAGGTTAGGAGAAACCCAAAATCCACGAAATGCATCGCTAGAATTTATAGCAGAGGACGGGAAACAATACAAATGTGAAGAAGTTGGGCAATTTAACTATCTGGGAGTAACTATAACCAATAAAGGAGAGGAAAGAACGGAAATACAAGAAAGGATATCAAAAGGAATGAGATGTTTGGCAGGGGTCGGAAGAATGTTTAGATCAAAGTGGGTAACAAGGAAAGTGAAGTTAAACATCTATAAAACAATCGTCAGGTCAGTTGTGATGTATGGCAGTGAGCTGTGGAATATTAACCAAAAAGAGGCGGAAGCAGTGGCAGTATGGGAGAGGAGGGTGTTGAGAAAAATATATGGAGGGGTGAGAGAGAATAACCAGTGGAGACGTAGAACCAATAAAGAACTCATGCAAATATATGGACAACCCTCGATTGTTAAGATGATAAAGGCCCAAAGAATGAGATGATTGGGACATGTTGCGAGGTTACCAGACTCGAGGCCAACAAAACAGGTTCTGGAGGGAGGCATATCGGGAAAAAGATCGAGAGGAAGACCAAGAACGAATGGCTCGAAGCGGTGGAAAGGGATCTGATGGAAGTGGGAGTCAGAGATTGGAAGAGACGGATATGGAATAAACCAGAATGGAGAAGAATTTGTAACAAAGCCATTGACACAAGAGGCCTCCAGAGCTGAATATATATAATGTTAATTCAGTGGCAATTATAAATTCTTTTTTTTTTTTTTGATATTGAAATAATAACAGAAATGTTCGTATTCCAATCCTTTTTATTGTTAAATATCTTACTTATTATTTCAATATCAAAATACATTATACCAATCCCCTGGGACACTATAGATAATTATAAATTCGTTAAGAGCTAGCACAAGCTTGACTCGTATACCCCACATACGAGTTAAGCTTGTGCTAGTTTTTCTTTATAATATCTATTGCAAATCTTATGGGGATGTTTGTGTACATGGATAAAGTGTAATTGCCAAACTTGTTTTAGAAGATCTAGAAGCAACCATTATTCTAAATCTAAATTTTAATATACGGTTATTTAAATGTTATGTTGATGATCGTTTAGTAATTTGACCAAAAAACCACATTAACAATATCTTAAAGTTATTCAATCAATATCATCCTAAACTTAACTTTACTTTGAAAATAGAAAAAGATAATAAAATACTTTTTTTTAGAAATCACTTTAATTAGAAACAAACATCATATTAATATCATTAGATGCATAAATTACTTTTCAAATCAACCAATAACACTTAAAAGAGATGTAGTCATTGCTTTAACAGATAGAGAGAGGGATTTGTTTAACTAGTCCTCGATATAGACAATATGTCGTCACCAAAATTAAAACCATTTAAAAAGGGATCAATATCTATCCGATTTCGTAAATAAGATACTTAATAAGAACTGGAATACACAAATTCTATAATACTAAAAGAAATACAAAAGTTTCTACTGATAGCACTACAAGTAATCCTAATAATTTCAGAAAAATTAGACCATATTTTTAAACCTTATAAGATAAAGTTATCTCATAAAAACCGTAATAGTTTAACCCTACGACTACCAGGTGGGTCCACTGGGTCCAAAGTGATTTTTAAAAGTATTTTTTTTTAACTTATGGTAGAGCTAATGCACTCGTATACACAGACTTTTCAAATAGAAGGTATACGTTTATAGTTTTTGCAGAAAACAATTTTTTGGATAAATAGCTTTTGCAGTAGAAAAATACTTCCGTTATTTACTGAAGGGGTCCAATGGACCCATGTGGCTATATACGTACCAGGTGGTATCTAACCTTAGAACACGCATCGAGATCCGAATCGTTTCGTGGCTATAGCTGTCTCTCTCATTCCCCTTCGCCTAAGCGAGACGGGAGCAAGAGATGGCAATAGCTACGGAAAGGTTTGCCTCGATGCGTGTCCTCAGATTAGATACCACCAGTGTACGTATAGATTGGGTTTTATATGGTTGAACCGCCTTTTACGTAAATCCCTGATATCAGTACAATGAGGGAATACCCTTATTATGTGGAGTGTTACTGTTTTCCAAGTCGGGATGGCGATAAGTTCTCTCGTGGTGTAAACAATTTATATTTTCATTTGGTTCTGAGGTTCAATTTACTATTTCAACTTTATTTTGAATGTAATATGTTATATAATATGTTTGATTTTGTCTACTCTAAGTTTTGCTCCTCACAGAAAATGGCGCATTGAAAAAATGCAATTCTTTCAGTAGAGTGGATACTAGAAGAAATGAGCGATATTGAATACAATAGTGGGTACGCATCTTCTAATGATGATGGAGAAGTAGAGACGCTCCCGAAGCTTTTCCCAACGATGAAAGTGACAGAAGTGCTCTAGAGGACTCTGATAGTGAAAAATACGAAGATGACAGCGACCTCTACTTGAAATTATGCTAAAGTTGACGAACGCTGAAAGAGAGATTGTTTACGGAAAAAATTGATCTTTCAGAGCTAAGGATGTTTATTGGAGTTTTGATACTGGCAGGGGTACACAAATCTCGCAACTAAGATGTAACGCAACTTTGGAGCAAAAATAATGGAAGGTTTGATAATGCAGGGGAAAGACGGGGATAGAGAGAAGCGGTGACAAAATAGCACCAATAAAAGAATGTTTTGAGTTATGGAATATGGGATTTGCAAGATGCTTATGTACCTAATTGGTGTGTGACGGTTGACGAACAACTCATAACGTTCAGAGGACGTTGCCCTTTTAGACAATATATACCATCAAAACCTGGAAGGTATGGACCAAAATTTTGGGCTGTTTGTGATAATTGAACAACCTATGAAAACTTGAAATGTATGCTGGAAAACAGAGAGACCAAGGAGAGAAGGTTGTGAAGCGTTTAGTTCAAGATATTGAAAATTCTCACTTGCGACAACTTTTTTACTTCCTACAACCTCGGAAAGTATTTGCTATCTAAAGATCTAACAGTAGTTGCTACGATTCATAAAAATATGCCTGAATTACCAGCTCCCTTCACAGAGTCTAAAAATCATGAAGTGTATTCCACAAACTGTGGTTTTACGGACGACACTATGAGTATTTCGTATTGCTCAAAGAAACGTTACTTAGTACATTGCACGATCAGAAAAAAGTGATGACGGTCAAAAAAAGAAACCCGATGTAATTCTCGACTATAATAAAACGAAAGGAGGTGTGGATAATATGGACACAATGACACGATCGTAAACTGTGAAAAGGATGACACGAAGATGGTCTCTTGTAGTTCTTTACACCATGATAGGTATCAGCGCCATGAATGCATACATATTGTGGAAGTTATTGAAACCTACTGCACGCAACGCACTAAAAAAAAGAAGGAACTTTCTAATCGAGCTAGGAAAAGAACTAGCAGAATACAGGGATCATGAGAGAGAAGAAGAATCCGAAGCATCTACTAGAACAAAGCCTCCAAGAAAGAAGTAGAGGTGCAGTTGGTGGCCATCTTCAAAAGACAGAAAAACAAGAACAATTTGTGCACGTTGCAAAACTAATATGTGTGGTGTACACTCTGTAGTTTTATGCAAAAAGTGCATTTAACAAATCTAATATGTCTTGAATTTTGCAATATACATCGATACAATTATTATTGTATTTTCTTATCTTAAGTGCAATAATGTGAAATAAAATAAAGTTGAATCCATTCCTATTTGAAAATGATTACGCAATTTCAGTACCAGCACATGAAGAAGCTATATGGGTCCAATGGACCCACACGGTTAGTGGCGATTTGCCGATTTCCTGGTAGAATGAGGGTTAACAAGTGTCTAAGTGTCATCTAATGTATAGCATCCCATGTAATAGTAATTAATTATGTTGGTCAAATAAAACAATATCTAAGGAATAGATTAGAAGGGCATAAAATTTCAAAAAATTTAACAGCGTTAGAAAAACACGAAATGAAATTCGATTTATTTTAATTTAAAAAACACCAAAACCATATATAACGAAAAAAATTATTACGCTTGCAGTTTTCTAGAAATGATATACATTAAAAGTGATAACAACAGTATCAATCACAGAACTGATATTTCTAACTTATCTAAAATTCATTCTTCTTTAATATAACTACCCTAGATTCAAATTGCCTATATATATTTCTCATATTTTCAATTTTTAATGTCTACAGTAAACAATTTCTTTTGCTATATCGTTTTTTACAATAGGTATGTTGTCTTTTGACAAAATATGTTTATATTTTGATTCCAATGTTTATTTTAAAATGTAGTCTGTGTTGATTGTATCTGTTAATAATTGTTTTTATTCGTTTTTTATAAAATATAATTATGTCGCATTTATCTCCGACTTACATTAATTAGGTATATTAAATTTTAATTTTTATGGACTATTGCATTACATAAGATGCAATTTATAAAATTAGTGAGTATTGCCATCAGGTATTTAATTAGTTGAAACGTACAAAAACTAATTAATTCACAACGTGATAATCACGTAATTTTCACAATAAAGTCAAAAACTCCGCAAACTGTTGTGTTATTGAAAGTAAACTACTAGCTATTAAATTTATGATTCCTTCCAGGCACCCATTTTATCTTACGGGGCGTGCCAATTATTACATAAATCTATTATCTTCAATTGCTTTAAGATGAAATAAAACTTTTTATGAGATTCGCCATTTAATTATATTTCGGAATTTTATCCTATTTTGTACCATTTTAAAATGAGTTCGATAACAATACGTCAAACACCTAAAATTTACATTCAACAAATATATTGCACATTCAAACTTATGGGTTGAATATTGAAATACTACAATGATAGGACATTTTAATTATAGCAATCATTTACATATACAAATTGTGTAAGAAGCAATAGCTTTATGGTAATCGCAATGATTGTCTGTATGTAAATCAATCTTCTCTCAAACTGCACGCCGTTAAAATACTTTTCCGATGTAAAACGTAATTAGTTCACACTAGCAAGCAAATATCTCTAGGTATCAAATTTAGAATTTAACAGAACTTCATGAGGATGTGAAGTATGTTTATATATGCGAGGGAATATCTTTTATCGGTGGAAATTCACTTTGATGAAATACCCTATTTAATACTGATTTTTTTTTTTATAATTCGCGATCGGTTAAAGATAAAGACGATGTTTCAATATAAAAATGTGGAAAAATGTGTTAAATAGAATGTGTTCAATCTTTAAATCTACTTAAAATCGTATACAAATTTCCAGCTATATAAAGTGCTCCAAAAGTAAGCAACACCAAACAAAAGTGCACTCGGAAAACACTTCTACTACAATATCGGCTCGATTAGTCTCGTGGTATTTTATGTGAGAAGCAACTGCGAGATATACAGTGTTGCACTCAAGCGCAATTTAGCCATAAGGGCGTATTTTGTGATAATATCGGACAATGTTTTTAATAAAGATTGTTTACCTTTTAAATCTGTCTAAAGTTAGAGATAATTTCGGGATGTCCCAAAGGGAAATAATACAGGATCCTTTAAATCTAAATCATCACTTCTATCTAATATAATCAAAATTTTCCATATAAAAGGTATTGAATATATGAAAAGGGTGTCTAGATAAGTAATTTTTTTCACTAACGTATCAAAGAAAACTATTCAACAATTTGACGTGTGTGGATTTGGGATGTACAAAAGGTTTATAAGACCGTATACCCATTTGTTTCTTAACTCTAACTATTGTGAAAAGCTACACAAATTTCTATACTCCCTATTTTAAGTTTTTGCGATCGGTTTTGTGGCTACAGTGTATCCTGGCTCGATGCATGAGTAGGTAAATATGTAAGTCTGAAAATTTTTGAGTTGAAATTTCATCTTTTGGGGTTCACCCCTGCTTGGATAGAAAGTAATTTGTGCCATACTTTTAGCTTTGAAAAAACAAGCATGACTTTGGAATTTAGAAAAAGGTAGTTTTTCTGTGTTATTAAGAAGAGTTGCTCAGATGAAGAAATTATGCAGGTATGCAAAATTTCAACAATATCAAGCATGCTTTTGAAATTTACCAAAATGTTGTTTTTCCCACTAATAAAGTGTTTTTCTGTAGGGGATATGTACGATAAAATAATAGCATAGAAAATTTGTTCAAATTGATCAATTTAGTGCAAAATTCCAGCAAAACCGAGCATGCCTTAGAAATGCTATTTTCTAAAACACGTAGAATTGTCGATATTGTTCTGCAGATAATCGCGAGTATGTAATAAATTCTAAACGTTAATATTTTAGAAAATTTAACATCTGGTGTGCAATTTCTTTTCGTTACGGTGTTATTTAACCATATTTTTTTTGCGGGAAGACTTAATTAGCACACATATTTAAATATTTTGAATTGGTTTATGGACGAACTACCATATAAAGCAAGATTTCCTTCATAATTTCAACACCACGGTTGCCCTGCCCACTCGACTTTGGGAGTTTTTGAGTGGCAGAATTAACATTTTCAAGAAAAATGAATAGCCAATGCTGGTAACATTTTGTGGGCGTTCAGATCTGGATCAATCATGGGTTTTTTTGGGGGGAGGTTGGATAAGGCGAATAGTATATCCAAATAGGATCCAAATGATGTAGAAGAATCGCATTAGAAATGCTGTAACTTCAATTTCGCTTGAGGAGATAGGAGCAGAATTCAATGCATTTCGGATCAAAATTGAAGAATGTGCCAATAAAAGCGGTAGACATATTGAATGAATAAATATTTGAAATTATGCAAATTCTTGTTTTAATTTGAATGAAGTGAATTGTTTGAGTTTAATTATTTTTTATATTCATATTTAATAAACGATTAAGTAAACCCGATGTTGTTTAAATTTGGCATACTTATATAGTTTATTAATCTGAGCAACAGCAATAACTTTGGGTATTATTTTCTTTTCCGATTCATTTAAAATCGTTTAATATATCTTGGTTTTGCGGAATTAAATAGTTATGTAAAATTTCAAGTTAATTACAAATATGAATATATTTTATTTGTTCTTTTTACTAAGCTCGGATTAACTAAGATTTTTTTTATAATAATTATTGGATAATTTTTGAAAAAGCCAATGTTAACATTGGCGAAACGTCAAATAAAGATTTAGTTTCTACATTCAGAATATATTATTACAAATTCCGCAAAACCAAGATATATTAAAAGATTTCTTAAAAACATTTTATTGTATCTGCTACAGAAAATGCACTTTATTAATGGGAAGAACAACTTTTTGGTAAATTTCAAAAGCATGCTTGATCTTGTTGAAATTTTGCATACCTGCATAATTTCTTCATCTGAGCAACTCTTCCTAATAACAGAGAAAAATTACCTTTTTGTAAATTTCAAAGTCATGCTTGATTTTTCAAAGCTAAAAGTATGGCACAAATTACTTTCTATCCAAGCAGGGGTGAACCCCAAAAGATGAAATTTCAACTCAAAAAAAAATTTTCAGACTTACATATTTACCTACTCATGCATCGATCCGGGGATACACATAGCCACATCTTCAGGCACAGTCGCAAAAAAGGCACAATTCTTAGGAAATGAAACAAGAAATACATGTACGTAAATAAAATAATACAAAATACTTTAAACGGTGAAGCAGATTAACAATTGGTAGGCATGTGAATTTTTTTCGATGTTATTGAGTAAACAGCTAAAGGCTTTTCCTCTTTTTGTAAATAAAGTTAAGACTAGAGCCAAATTTTTAATTCAGCGCAAATTTTTCCGCATTTTACTGGATCAGTAGATTTTGCCTTGTGGTTTTCTGTCCTATATGGTCCCTAACTATTAATGTTAACAGTTATTTTTAGAACGACATAAAAAGATGTCACTAACATCAACAACTTAAAAATATATTTTTTAATTTTATTTAAAACACTTTAACTTGTAAGATTTAACTTGTAATATATAATAATAGATGTAATATACAATGAAAGTTCTTCAAAACGTGACATAAGCCAACTTTTATATTTGAAGTGATAGACTTCCAAAAGCAAAATTGCAGAACATTACTTAACTGAAGAAAATTGATAAATAACCTCATTGCAGTGCCAGTGTTGCCAAATATCCCGGTAGTTACTACACAGGTGTTTCTGTAAATGACAGCACTGAGTTGTTAAATATAATTTGGAAAATCTCAGAATTTTCAATAGAATATAGCATACGAATTTCTTTTCGCCGTAGGTACCATTTTAGAGTAATTGGTAAAAAAGTCTAAATTAATCAGCAATATAGGTGGCCTGCTAGTTCACCTGATCTCACGCCATTAGGCTTTTTTTGTGGGATTTTTTAGAAACTAAAGTTTACGTGACTCCTCCGAAATCTGTTGATGACCTAACATAATCCATTAGGCGAGAAATCAACAAAATTACACCCGAGATGTTAGAAAATGTTACCTAGTAATTCTGTTGTTAAGTTTTGTAAACTACAGAGAAGGTACAAATTTGAACATTTATTGAAGCACATGTAATTTTTGTTTACATTGCTTTTATTAATAAATTTATTGTTTTTTTTTTTTTTACAAAGAAACGTGTGTTATTATACCGAAAAACGTATTAATTTTCCAAATTACGTTAAAATAATACAGTGCTGCCATTTACAAAAACCCCTGTTAGAAGTGTTTGTCAATTTTTCTTAACTGAGTAGTTCTCTTCAACTTTGCTTTTGGAAGTAGATACTGGTCTATCTCTTCAAATTAAAAGATTGATCTATGTCAGGTTTTAAAAAACTTATACTCCATAATTTATAAGACCACTTATTATCCACTCTTATTTGATCTTTTGCACCTTTTTCTTCTAGTCTTATTGTTAGTTTTATTAACACAAAAAGTTTTAGTTGTTTAATCATTAACATCTAAAAATGTTTATGTACTGTTAATTTGCTTCCTCCTTTACAATACTTTATACTATTTTACATACATGTACTTCTCTAATCCTTTTTCATTTCTTAAGGATTGTACCTTCTTTTCGTAGCCGTTTCTGAAAAAGTGACATGTATATAGTCACGAAATCTTAAAATAGTAAAATTTAAAATAGTCAATATAGAAATTTAGTGAGGAAAAAAATACCTTTATTTTTTTTATACACCCTTTACTATATTAATTACCCCTCACAGAGAATTTAATATGATTTATTTTATGTAATTAATTGTCGTCAGTTGAATATACTCTAGTCTATACTCCTTATAAATGAAATAACGGTGACCATGTAGAGAATCGACCTGCAACATGTCCATCAAGTTGTTTTAAATGCAATTTCTTGTCACTTAATCGTTGCTGTTAGTGTGTGATTTTTTTTACAATACAGCTCATGCACTGATTATTATTGGAAACAATAAGAACTGAATTTCGTATTTTGTACGAATCGTGAAAATAGTGGGGATGGCAATGTTCTCACGTGCGATTTATAACATTTGTCCATATATCTTCCGGTGTGTCTCACTCCATTGAGCACGCCCTCATGCTATCCCGCATCTGCCACTTGAAATTGCTTGAGCTGTAGTCTCTAATTTGTTGTAGTATATAGAACGATTCACCTGCCCATCTTGATAAAACATATGTTTATGTAACTGTGTATTCGCTTTCTGCAATAAGTATTAAAAAAGCGAAATAGTATTACTTTCCATGTTTTACATTACTGTCCATTACATAAGCTAATATCACAAAATTTTTGTTATAGTCAATGGGAAAGCTGATTAAGGTTTAAAGGCACCTATATTACTTAATTCTGGGACATCCACCAAATAGGTTTAAAAAAAAAGTTTTAAAATTATGCTTAAATGCAACACCCAGTCTATTCCGCTTACGTTACTTCTTACGTTAAGTACCATTAGACTATTCGAATCGATGTTGTTGTAAATTGCTTTTCGAGTAGACCTTGTGTCATGTTTGGTGTAACTTTCCTCTGGAACACTCTGTATAGCTAATAAATGAATATGCGATTCTAAATAGACTTATACAACTTAAAATTCTTTTCTATATCATTACAAATATTGCCATCAAATAAAGGTTGCCTTAAGCATACACACCTTGTATATTCTGCATTAACCTGTTATGAAGAAACTTCCGATTTGAAGTAACTTTTGCGTTTTTTAAACATCACATCTGCTTTTTACCGTTTGTGAATAATGTAGCAAGGGAGTATAGAAAATTAATCAACCATAGAAAGGATGTCTCACCTCTTCAATGTAAGTTTCCGCCGATAAAAGGTTTCCTTTTCATATCTGAAATGTTCTACAACCCCACCAAATTTCATCAAACTCAGTATTTGACACTTGGAGAGCCTTCCATATATAGTATTCTAGTTTGGAGTGTATATTTTAGTTTGTTACAATTTTCGTTGGCTCTAATAATTTTGCTTCCGATTCATAAAAAAAAATTAAGGAATTTCTGTAGTATAATAATGCGTATGATTATTGAATCACACATATAGTAGGTGTTACACATATATTGATGTGTATAGCTGGACATAGACAATTCATGTAGAATTACGTATGTCTGTTTACCTGTTTTACTTTCTATGATTTCCTGGTAATTTTCGACCATCATGTGCATGAACGACGACATACTGACCTGTAAAAAAGTACGAGGTGTGTTAATTTTTAGAAAAACTAAACCACTTAACATACATAGTCAGGCATATTATCTTAGTATATGTGCACACATTTGTTTACTTAATAAAAGAAAAGGTACTAACACATTAGAGTCGGACGGTTGTTATATTGCGATAGCTAACGTACAAAGGTCGTTCATAATGTTCATAATGCGCGAAAGAACATTTTTTGTTAGCGATGAGTTTGCTGAAAGGTGAAATCCACTTATAGATTCGTCAAAATTATGTAGTGGTACAACTTCAAAGATTGCGCCTATTATCAACAACTAATAGAGAAGACAAGAGAAGTTCAAATGTACACGATTACAGGTCAGAGTGGTTTGGCAAGTATCACTTCTATCTTGCATGAATTAACTTAATGGGTACTCAAATGTAGCTATAAATACTTATAAACGTGTATCAAAAATATATAAGGAAATAAATAAAATTAGTAACATTTATCGTGTTTATAGTAAAATCTATATTCAAGAGATCAATTGTTGGTGTAGGAAAAGTCGTAAAAGCAAGGAACGCAGTTAGATTAACATAATTATATCCAATAAAATTAAGTAGAGAAAAACTCGAAAGTAGTCTCTAATACCAGCTATAATGCTAATTAATTAGTAGTAATGCAAGAAACAATACTAGCAGTTTGTACGTTAAAAATCAAAATATAAAAACGAAAGATTAAAAGAGTTGTAAAGAAGAAGCAGTAGGAAAGAAATATTACTACAAATTATTACTAAGTATGGTAAAAAGAAAGATACACTGTTTAATAAAATCAATTCTAAGATTGTGTACATATAGAGTATTTAGTAACCGTATTGCCAAAACAAACTATCGTATATAAAACAAAAGTCTAGAAATAAAACAGTTTTTCCGATAGGGCTACGTTTAGGAAATAAAGTAAAAAAAAAATAAATTGGGGTAGCTATGAAAATTAAAATGTATCTAATGTTTAACATATTGTCATCAGCCAAGTACTTGCAGTCGCGTTTCATGACTTTGTGTTGGTGTTCTTTATGGTGTGTTATGAATATGCTGACATTATTTATGGTTATGAGTATTATGACAGTAAAACTATAGCTGCGTATCGGGAATACAGAAGGAGATATCGATATAGACAACAACTTTGTCGTGGAATTGGTGAACGTTGTAGTAGAGATTTACGTCATCAATATACTGTTGAAGAAGAAATTGCAATTTTGTACTTAATGAGCAAATAAGTACTTACTAGAAAAATAAAATATCCATACAGTTACAATTGTCGCATAACTTTGTTTGGAAAACTATTAATTAAAAGTCTTACATTCATACTACCGACCACCAGGGAGTTACGTCACTTGCAGCTAGACAATGAAGTACAGCGATTAGCATTTTTATCAGTGGCTATTAGAACAGAATGAAAATCCTAAACTTCACTAGAGAAAGGTTCTGGATAGATGAAGGAGGAATGGAATTAGCAATGTTCATAACGAGCACACATGTTTGTTACTTTACAAAATCCACACCTAGAGAGAAATAGAGATGGATAACTTCTCCCAATTCAAATTTCACCTAATCCTGTAAATGCTGACCCATATCTAGTATTTCTGGAAAAACGAAAAGGATCTATTAGACAAACGATATTTTTATTATCCTACGAAATAGAATTTAGTATTCACAGGCTGGAAGGAAGATTATAAGGTGACTCCATACTAACGTCAATAAGGGATGGACTGCTCCAGTTCATTGGCCTGCAAGGTCTGAAGCAAAAGCCTTTGAACTTTCATTTATGGAGTCACTTAATGCAATTGCATTAAGTGTTAATTACACTATTTGAAAAATTAGAGTGCAATGCAAATTATTCAATACACCGTGAATTTCGCAGAATACAATTCACCTTTTCTGCGTTGCCAGGCGAGTACTAATTAAATTAATACTCGGAGTAATTTATTGTGCCTAATAACTTTTGATGTAGTTGGATTAATTTATTGCAATCTCGTGTTCAACAAATACTAATAACCAAATACCCTGATATTTTCACCGTTGTAACCGATCACGATTATTAAGAAGAGAAGTAAATGCCACAGCATGTATCCCTAAATTTAAATATAATTATTTAAAGCATTTTTTCCTACCACAATTTGAAATATGCAAACAGCTAAAGTTATCCACATAGCGAAGCAAACGGCCTAAAGGATATTTTTATTGATAATTTGGGCAACATAAAAAAACAATTTTGATTCAAATAGTTACACCTTCCTGCTTTTTTAAAAATATCGCAAACCTTTTGAAAATGTGCGCTAGGCAGAATATTACTTTTATTTCAATTAGAAAAACAAAGCTATAAAGCTATACGAAAATATAGGCAATTTTGGAATGTTAAACTCAACAGCTTGTATACCTTCTTTACAATATTTAAATTCGAACTAACTTTCTGATTCCGAAAACATGAACTTGTTAGTTTTCGTTTCCTTGGTTGCCAAAAATTTGGAGAATTATTTTTATTTGACACACTGTCATGAGTGAAAATCCATAATTCCATTGGTAGTATACAAGAAGATAAGGAGAATGAATTCACTAGTAACTAACGAAAACATGATTATATATGTACATATATCCAAAAATATTCCTGTTATGGTTCAAGGCGGATATCAAAGCTTTCCTAAAGTTGTATCTCAAAAACAATGGAATTTGGAACTAAGCAATCCACACATAATCTGCGTGTAGATAAAGAAGTACAGGAGCTGCGAAAAACTATGTTTTTTTCAGCTTACAATATCAAAAAGGAAGTAAACAGCCTTTGCTACAATGGAACGTTTCTGTGACATCAAAATATTTTTCCTGTTACCATAATTTTCACCAAATGTATGACCTTAACTGAGGTCTTCAATGGATGGGCTTGAATTAAAACATTTCAAAATTAGAAACTATTTGGATCATTTATTCTTGAACTTCCATCATAAATAAATTGAAGTAATCGAAGATTTTTTTCCTCCCCTTTATGGAACAAAAATAATTTGTTTTGAGAATTTAAAAAATAAATATTTATTTCTTTTTTTTTCGGATTTTGGGTTACACATGTGATTAATCTTGATAACAGATGCTGTTCATGTTTCGATCTTGTGCGGTTACAATTAATTATGAACTTTCACTTAGTATCTGTATTAGGGCAATTTCTATCGAAGAATATCTCTGGATGTAAAATCCGTATATATCGTTCTTGCGGTACTCTTGTGTCTCAGTTTTTAATAATGAAAACACTTTTCTCATAATATGACTACATAAAAACACAATGGACTCAGTAGGCTAAAAACATTGTTACAGAAGTTTAGCAATACTGTTTTTCACTTTGTAAGTAACTGCAACATTGAAATTAAAAGAAAGCTTGTATGCCACACAAGTTGGGCTTTAACTCAATATTAGAAAAATATGCCCCCTAATTTAAAACTAAAAAATTTGAAAAATATACTCACCAGTGTAAAAAAAAACTAAACTTGAAACTAAACTACTTTAAACCAATTTCACCCAATAGTAGATGCTGCTTGTCGTGACAATCACCTCAGTGCACAACCATTGATTAAGAGGTGTATCTATGAACTAATGTCAACGCTAAAAGCATGAAGAACTATACAATTCGCGCTTCAATTTCTCCCTTTCACTAACCTGTCTACTAGGGGGCACGGTAGAGGGGCACAGTCTAAACGTAAGGTGCTACACCGATTTCTACTATCCAAATATTTTAACGGGTCATTTCTCGGAGGTGTAAGCGAGTAACGCTCAATTGCGAAGCCGGAGAAAGTAGTTTATAGTTTCATTTAAACGTTTCGTAATAGAGTCCAATGAGCGTTTTAGCTGCAACACATTATACAAATTTTTAATATATTTTGGAATTTTCAAGTATTGTTCGTCAGAAAAGAAGAATAGCGAAAGATGAAGACCAGGAAACATTCATGTAATGAACGGATGAGTGTAGAAACTTTCTAAGTTTTTGACGTCGGCGGCATTGGTTGAATTCATGATTTTAATAACCAATTATATATATTTGGGTTAAACAGTAATGAGGAGTGGTAATTGAATTTCACGTATTAAAAACACACTAGTAATATAATTTCATTTCTAATATATGAAAGAATATGAAAATATAGCAGAATAGATAAAGGAAAAACTATATATTTGTATCTCGTTGCAAATTATAAATATCTTATATACAGGGTATCGATAAACTGCAAAAGTTCTTAACTTCATTATTAAGTGATTTTTTGGAATTCCTTGAAGCAAGTCAATTTTACTTTTATAGAAGTATGAGTTGATAATTTTTTTTTTCTTTTTCTGCTTTTCTAGTTATGACGTCACTATTTGTTATTTCAAATCGCAATGTAATTTTTCCAACAAGTATAAGTTTGCTGCTCTTGTATGACTACAATGATATTGCAAACTGTCGCTAGCTTTCTTAACATCTACAAGATACAAAAATGTTGAAATTGAAAATATGTTGAATGTTGATGTTAGGTAATGTTAATTCAGTGGCAATTATGAATTCATTATGAGGGAAGGAGGTATATAATAATCATCATTTATTGTCGTCCAACAGATTTCTCCATGAAAAGGACACAAAAATACAAAAAAGAAATTGACAATAATACTAATAACTAAAAGTATGAGATGAATAATAATAATAATGATAATATGATATACGTTTAAGTTAGTTGTTCGGTAGCTATTGTAAGTATTTTAGAAAGAGGGGTAAAATTGATGTCGCAGAAGGGTGATATTGAATTAAACGCGAGTGACATAGACACCTTCGAAGAATTCAAAGCGGAGTTAAGGCGAACGTTGGGAATGTAGGATGTCAAGGTTTGACGGGAGGAAGGAGGGGGTATAAGAAATTGAAGTTGTGATAATAGATTTGGTAAATCAATCATAGTATGGACCAAATTGTAAATAAACTTTATTAAAAGCAGCTGGCGTCTCACTTCCAATGACTCGATGTTAAATCGTCTAAGCAGAAGCTGATAGTCGAAACCGCGACTGGGATAAGAATTTTCTTCCTTATACCATAAATATTTTAGAAACTGCCTTTGTACCCCCTCAACAGCTAACTTATGAGAAGCGCAGTAGGGATTCCTTATCATGCAGCCGTACTCTAGTCTTGATCTAACGTAGGTAAAATATAGAAGCTTGGTAGTGTTTATGTTGAAGAGGAAGCTGTTTCTGATAAAAAATCCTAACATTTTCACTGCAGAAGATTTATATATATATATAATAGTTTCTCTCTGTGTAACAAATGTGAACGATGCATCAAAGTAAATGCCTAAATCCTTCATTAGTGTGTTCCGTGCAAGAGATACTCCATTAATGCTGTAGTAGTGTATTGGTTTTAACTTTTTTGTAAAGATTACGACTTTACACTTTTCAATATTCAAATGAAGCTTGTTTATAGTACACCAGTCATCAATCTTGTTTAGTTGTTTTTGTAGTGACAGACAGTCAGATATGCACGTCACAGAAGTAAAGAACTAAAGATCTTAAGGTATATGACTGAAGCTTGCGCCAATTTTTTTTTATGATATCTATTGCAAGTTTTATGGGGATGTTTGTGTAGATGGATATGATATCTAAAGAAACCATTTTGTCATTGTAATCAGTTTTAATTTTTTTAAGTTCATTTTAGTGCTAATGCCGAAGAAGACTAATTAATTCTCAACAGAACACTGGACCACCGAAATACAAACGTGAACGACCAAAACATGGCAGTCACAAGCACTAATGTAGAAAAAAAGATATCTAAACAAAGTTTCCTCAGTATTCTCAATATTAACATATAGTCATGGAGAAATAAGATAGATGAGCTTACTTTCTATTTAGACAGGAACAATATTGACATCGCTTGCATAACGGAGCATTGGATGTCGGAAGACGCTATCAATGTTCTAAATGTGGGTGGATATGCTATAGCAGCTAGCTACTGTAGGAAGGAAACGACTCATGGAGGAGTTCTGATACTAGTAAGGACTAAGTATAAAGCTATCTGCTTGGGAGAATGCGAAAAGTCAGCAATGGATAGACGTTTTAAAGTGGCGGGAGCGTTTATTAAATCGCTAAATACTATAATGGTATCTATATACAGATCGCCAAAAAGTAATTTAACACACATAGACAAAATATATGAGATGCTGATCTTCCTCGGCACAAAGTTTCCAAATGCAAGAATAGTCATAACTGGAGATTTTAATATAAATTTCCCAGAGCTAAGCAACGAAAAAGCAGCGTTACTCAATAACATGCCGTCTTTCAATTTAAAACCGGCTTTTAGTGAACCTTCACGAATAACACATACGTCGTCTACGTGTATTGACCAAGTTTTTATAAACATAGCGGATACGCATTATAAAACAGAAACTGTTCAGCCACATTTATCAGATCATTTTGGCCAGATGCTTTACATTTATGACAGTATCAGCAATAGAGTACCTGACAGCATAAAGTACATTAAGCGGAGAATTATAAATGAAGATCGCATTTTTGTTCAGAATTTGGAAACGGTTAACTGGGACTTTTTAAGAACTGGAGTACCAGATGTTCAATTCTCAATATTTTATAAGAATTTGACAGAATGTTTGGCTCGATCTATCCCACTGATCTCTAAAAAGAAAAACCAACAAAACAAAAGTATAGATTGGTTTACAGACGAACTGAGTGAGTTAAAAAATATCTTAGATGGGCTAGACATAGTGAGTACAGTAGCTAAAACCAACCAATCTTAAGACGCCTACATTGCAGCGAGAAAACATTACGCACTAAAGGTTCAGGAAGCAAAAAGGAAAGCTTTAACAACTTATATACACGAGGCGCACAACAAGACCAGTGCTGTTTGGGATATAATAAAAATGGAGACAGCGGAGAGAAAGGATAGCATGAGGGAAGACATGCTACTGACGAAGGATGAAATAAATGATTATTTTGCAAAGATCCGCGAAAATATTGCTCTCAATACACCAGGGCCTGCATTAGATCCGCACACATTACTTGAGAGACAGAAAATCGATAACTCTGCCTCATTATATCTGGCGCCAGTGACTGAAACAGAGGTGGTCCGGATTATAACTAACGTGAAGAACAAAACAACTCTAGATATCGAGGGAATGAACTCCATATTACTCAGGCGTGCAATGCACGTCTTAAGTGGGCCAATTACACGCCAAATAAATGGAATATTTGAATCAGGGTCATATCCAGCAGAGTTAAAAATAGCAAGGGTAATACCTATCTTAAAATCGGGGGAAAGCACCAAGATCAGTAACTACAGACCTATATCAATATTGCCAATAATATCAAAGGTAGTAGAAGGGGCTATTCGAGATAGATTGGTCAAGTTTTTCGAAGCCAGGCGATTGTTCAGCGACTCACAACATGGCTACAGGCAAAAGAGGTCTACAACAACCGCTATGATTGAACTTGTGGATGAAGTGGCGAACGCGTGGGATGAAGACGATCGCATAGAACTGCTATGCTGCGATCTATCAAAGGCCTTCGATTGCGTAGACCATAAAATTCTGCTGGATAAACTACAACACTACGGAGTTAGAGGACAAACACTTAATTTGATACGGAGTTACTTGCAGGACAGAGAACAGCTTGTGTGCTGTGAGAGGGGGGGGGGGGAGGGGGGGAGCTGTCAGAAGCGAGGATCGTTAACGGAGGGAAACCTCAAGGATCCATCCTGGGGCCGATCCTGTTTATAATATATATAAATGATTTGCCATCCAACATCTGCTCCTTAAAAACGTAATGTATGCAGATGATACGTCCTTCCTGCTGCGAAAACATTTGTCGGGCACCACGGAAGAGGTCATGGGTGAAGCTGCGGAGTGGTTTGCAGCTAACAAACTGAAAGTAAACCTAGATAAATCCCAGGCGCTACGGTTTCCAGCGGATGCGGCTGATGGGGCTTTTTGGGAGTTTCCTTCGACGGTGTTCTTTCTTACAAGGAGCATGTAAACAACATCCGGTCGCAACTAGCAAGATCGATATAAGCCATTCGCAGAATTAGAAGAATCGTAGGAAGGGAGGCTGCGCGACAAGCGTATTTCGGAGTCTTCCACTCTAGAGCGACCTACGGCATCCTTATCTGGGGTGGCTCAGCTGCAGCAAAAACAATATTTCTGCAACAAAAACAAGCAGTATACTTACACTACCATCTTGTTATATACACTCCGCCAAAAAAGTATCGCATAAACTAAAAAAGGGCATTTATGAACCAAGATATTTTTATACGTTCACAAAAAGTTTGCCTCGTGTATGTGAACTATAAAAACACTAACAAAATAATGGAACTTGGCGTTTTTACTTTTTTTTTTTCTAAAAGAACACATTTAGAAAAATGCATATGTGTAAGGTTTGTTCAGTTGTTTATTGAAAGTCTTCCTATACGGACAAATTTTAAAGTGCGAAGTCAGAGTTCTGTACCAACGCTTTTAAAACTAAAATGAGCAATTTAACTTCAGAACAAGTGGCTGCTATAGTTGCTTTAATCGAAGATGGACGATCTCAAGCATACGTTGCTAATTTGATGAACATCAATCAGTCAAGTGTTTCTAGAGCCGTAGCCAGATATAGGGAAACAGGCATTTACAGTAGAAGACCTGTACCAGGTCGTCCAAGATGTTCTACTCGCCAAGATGACCGCTATTTACTACTACAAGCATTACGTCGAAGACATGTAACTGCGAGACAATTGCAGAACGACTTGGCTAGAGTCAGAAATACTCGTGTGAGTACTCAAACTATTCGGAATAGGTTACGACAGAGTGGATTAAGAGCTAGAGTAGCTGTAACAGCCCCTCGTCTCACTAGGAACCACCGAGTGGCTCGCTTAAGGTTTGTTAGAGAACATGTAAATTGGAACATTAATGACTGGGCCAATATACTCTTCACAGATGAGTCAAGATTTGGTCTTTACACCTCAGATAGGCGTATCTCAGTGTACAGACGAGACGGTGAGCGCTATTCGCAGTGTAATATCAGACCTAGACCTAATTTCGCTGGTGGCTCTATTATGGTTTGGGGAGGCATCTGTTTAACAGGTCGTACAGAGTTAGTACCAGTAGACAGAGGTACACTGACTGCACACAGGTATATACCGGACATTTTAGAAGAACATGTAGTACCATATGCGCCAATTATAGGAAACGAATTCATGTTAATGCACGATAATGCACGACCGCATGTTGCAATAATCGTCCAGGAATACCTTAACGATGTTGGTATTCCAGTGTTAGATTGGCCTGCGGTAAGTCCGGACATGAACCCTATCGAGCACGTGTGGGACCTCCTTCACAGACGGATACGAACCCAAAATGTTGCCCCAGCGGACCTGCATGGACTAGAAAATGCTCTCCGTGACGAGTGGGAGAATTTGGATCAGGCTTATATACGGAGGTTAATCGAATCTCTGCCAAACCGTATGCGAGCGGTCATAAGAGCCAGAGGTGGCAATACTCAGTATTAAAAGCTACTGTTATGACATTTTTCTTTCCAAAATTATAATTTCTTGTTTTAATAAAAATCTCAAGTATGAGTTCTTGTTTTTATTTGGCCTGTATTTTATTTAAACAATCATAGAAATTATATCTTAGAGCGCATTAAAGTATATTTACAACTTTATGCTACAAACAAAGATTATGCGATACTTTTATGATTCAAAACTAAATTATGCGATACTTTTTTGGCGGAGTGTACTAACCTGCCTCCTGTATATCCATGGGTCACACAACCTCTCCACCCACGTCGACGTGCATCACCACGACACCAGAAATAAAAACGATTACACCATTCCTTTCCACCGTTTACAAAGAGCTAAGACGAGTACGAATTATACTGCCTTAAAACTATATAATCAGCTACCGGTGCACATGAGAAATATGGATATGGCGTGCTTCAGAAGAGCAGTGGTAAAGTTTTTGCTCTCCGTCCCTATATACAGTTTGGAAGAATACTACCTGACGGGCGCCACGGGCCTTGCTGCGACTTCGGAGAGGAGATAGCCACTGGATACTACTCGACCCGTTTTTCGTGTGTGCAGTGTCAAGTTCTTTCTGTTTTGTCTTGTTAAGTGTTTCTTTTTGGTGTCTTACTTACTTTTTAATATTTACATACACCGTCTTTTCCTAACGAAGGTTTTCTCAAACCTAATTGTTAAGTGCTTATTTTTTTTTTTAAGTGTTTTGTGTTTTTATATAGTAGTAGGAAATTTTTTGTGGAGTTTCCGGCTTTTTTTAAAAAAACAAACTATTTTTCCTTTGATAACGTTTCGACCATATTTTGGTCTTTTTCACAATCTTTTATTTTTTTTTATCATGTTTCCAATCGTACTAATTATATTATATTTTAACATATATAAAACATTTGTCAGTTTTTTTATATATGTAAAAACATAATATAATTAGTACGATTGGAAACATGATAAAAAAAAATAAAAGATTGTGAAAAAGACCAAAATATGGTCGAAACGTTATCAAAGGAAAAATAGTTTGTTTTTTTAAAAAAAGCCGGAAACTCCACAAAAAAATTTCCTACTACTATATAAAAAACTGGCTAAAAAGTAATCAACCAATTTGTGTTTTTATTGCTTTCACAACACTTTGACGAATCATATACTGTACACTTTGTCTTTGTACACTTTTCTGAAATACAATTCATCATCATAATTAGTTGAAACGCACAAACCACCAAAATTTTAATTGACAATGTGTTAATCAAATAAATTTCACCATATGGCCAAAACTCCACAAACCTATTAAAGGTGAACTACTGGCTATTATAAACTTATGATTCCTTCCAATACCGAATTAGTTCCATAAAAATCACAACTCTATTGGTTCTATCACAGAAACGATCGGTTTCCGTAACCACTTCGATTAATGCAGTTATTTTAAAGCAACCTATATACACATAAATTTGCCTGTAATAGCCAAAGAAGTATCTTAACCTGTACTAAATATTTTCTTTAAATTTAGTCATCAAAGAACGCAAAATAATTAAAATATTTGTTGCGAAAGTCTCATTAAGACACACGCGTTTTTGTGCAGTTGCTAGGTTATTTACTATTGCATTTATTTATGGCGATTCAAACAACAAAACGTTTACGTTAATTGCCTGAAATGTACTTCATGCGTTCCGTTGCGTTTCATATTCAAAATTTCTAACTTTGAGAAAGATTTTGCCTTTGTGCTAGATTTTTTATAACACAATATAATTAAAATCAAAATGCGCAAATGTATTAACTAGATATTCATATCTTAAGGCAACGTAATATGTATTTAGAATCAGGAAATTGTTATTATAATTATAGTGAAAATAGTTTGTGTTGGCATAAAAAACAATTTTTAAATTAGTTCCGCCAGACATATTCAACTGCTACGTCAAGTAGTATTTCCCATTATATCCCAAATCTTCAGTAAAGGAATAATAAACCGTAAAGACAATTGCAAAAGCAAAATATTTACTCCTATTGTATTCCTAAAACAAATACCTGGAATTTGCGAATATCCACAAACGTGCGTTTTAGAGGGGAATATTCTTTTTATTACCTTATTAGTTATTTCTCAGTACACTCTCTTGTATTTTGCTTCAAATTATGTGTATTCGGCTATTCTCAAATTCTTACTGTTAAAATTACACCGTGTGCAAGATATGAGTACAGTCAACCGATTCAACGCAATAGAGACACATAGCAACATACAAAATGATGAAAGCTATGGAATAGTTAACAAATGCCTTTAGAATTTTATTGAATGATTCAAACAATCAGTTTAGAACCTTTTCAATTGATTACATTGAATTTCAAATCACTTGATTCAAGGTAAGTCAACATCTAGGGACTAAAATTACGTCGAATGAAATTTTGCATCAATGATCGCATAATAAATAAGAGAGACCTGCGTCAATTGTAAGAGGTGTCAGAAGTAACAAAAGTGATTATAGCGTTGGCGATAAAGCAAATATAATAACGTATTGTGTATCAAAACGCAAATGTCTACTACCTTATACTTTTCCGTGAGCAATGTAAGTAATTGTTTTTACTCAAGATTCAATAACGATGAGCTCTAATCTATCGCCTTACATTTTGCAGTTTCTCTTTTTGGAATTAGTTATGCAGTAGTACGTAAACCACAATATGCTAAAAAATGTGTCCTTGTGTTAATTATAACACAACCTGTTGCATAGTAGTTTTAATGGCTTATACTTTTGGTGAATCATGGTAAAAAACCGCGTCGGTGGTTAAACGGCTTCCATGTTTACCCTTTACACCAACGGGTGTGGGTTCGATTCCCGGAAAAACCCCTACTGAAAGTTGAAACACCTTCGAGTTCTACAAAATATCAGTGAGGATGATACAATGCATCACTAAAAGTCAGTGCCTAAAACTGTCAAGGCGTATTCCATAACTCAAAGCCACACCCAGCAACAAACAAACAAACAAACTATGGTCAAAGCTAAGGTGTCGCAGGCTAGGGTAACCAAAACACTAGGTGGCAAACAAAGCGTGGCTTATCCATGTGCTGCGGGTACTGATCGAAAGACACCACACGTGCCAGTTGAATATACCAGTGTTACCATCTTTTATAAAATATTCTCGATAGTCCGTCTATCCTTCTATCTATCCTCCCTTTAGCCTATACAGACGGCTTTGAAACTGATTATGGCGTAGGAGACGGTATATGTGGAAAGAAGCCTAGAAAAGCACTTAACCTGATTTATCTACGTAACTTTTATGTCTTTCCTAATTGATATTGATCTCTTCCAACAAATTTATAACAAATTAATTATTAAAATTGCCAATTTGCATAACAACAGCCTGCTTCTTCTTCGTACCGCTGTCTTCGCTTCCTCCTGGCATGTGTTCGACTTTGGCGAGCTTTCTTTTGGAACCAAAAAAAATGTGGTCGCTTTTTTTCTTCCAACCAGTAAACCTTATGTACATTGAACTCCTGAACGATTCCCGGAAAGAGATGTAAGCCTACAATAAAATGCTCATTCATTGCAAGATGCACTATGCTTTCTACACCAAATCTTAGCGTATTTATCCTACCAAACGTTGGCTTAGGAATGACATTGTCGACACTTACAACTTTCGTCAGCCAAAATATCATTTGCACTTTACTTTTACAAGAACTACGTATTTTCTCTGTTCACCTGACAAGCCTTACTGTATGCTATAAAACATACTTGTTTTGCATCTATTCCCTACAGTATTCATTTAGGGTTTCGCAGCCATTAATTTCTATCTTTCGAAATAACATAACATGATGACGAACTCCTGGCAAATGATACTTCCAATAACATATCAATAATTTTGTTGCTACTTTGGTTCCTTTATTGGTCTGTACCGTCCTTAACTGCATCGAGTTTGTGTATCCGATTGCACTTGAATTTCGCACACATGCAGTATCTATAAAGCGCTGTCTAACGTTTACTTTAAATTAGTAAATATTGAATATTGATATTAATATGACTCATATTAGTATGCTAATTAATTAGATAAATATAATAATATGATGTAATAGAAGCTATATAAATTCATTTGAACTACGTAATTCCCAATATTGTAACCTCTAACTGTTTAATGCGATAGTTTTGAATAAAGGTTATAAAGCTAAACAAAAATTTCGAGTTACGAATAAGCAAGAAGGGTGTTATGCAGTAATAAAATACAAATACCTCACAACTAATTAACTATATATATATAATAATTTACTATTTATTAAAATAAATAGAATTCGGGTTTATTTATTATTTAGCTATGTGACGTTTCGGGTTGTGGTTTCTCTTCATCAGACCTATAAAATATACATTTCTATTTAAAAAGTATACAAATTAACCATCAACTATTTACACTGGCCTAAATTATTAAGAAAATGGAAAGATGATTTTTGATTTAAAAAACATTCCTCAAAAAATTTATGATATTGATATTTATTTTGACATATATGTTCCGCTATCTTGGTAATGTTAATGTAAATAAAAATTCCCGTAGGACTACTACGTCTGTAAAATTTAAAAATAAAAACTGCTTTTTCAGATGCAACACATCAAATTGCGGTTTTACTAAAAAAACTCTTATTTTATTTAAAAAAGATCATGGCTGCTCTTCGATTCTCGGGTTCTCTGCCGTGTAGAAAGTTTGAATTGCTTGACGTTTCGATCATCTTGTCGTGATCTTCTTCAGAAGTGAAGTGACTAGCTTATCCTGATCAGGGGTTAATATTTCGTCGTGTGTCCTTTGGTGCGTAACCGTTACGCTCTGTTGAGGCGTGTCCGTTGCTCTCCGTTAGGATGTGAAGAATGATTTCCCGATACTTGGTAATTGTAGTCCGTCTTCTCTGTTGATATTGTTCGGATTCTTCTGGATTTCAATAGCTTATTTGTACGATCTTCTCCTGTAATGTTGTTCCGTTGCTAGTTCTCTGCATTTGTCAAAGTTGATTCATGTTTGTTGAGTGTTCTGCTACTGCTGATTTGTCTGTTGATTCATAATTTGTATCTCGCATATGTTCTTTTAATTTGATATTGATGTTTCTGCCTGTTTGTCCAATGTATACCTTTCCACAAGTGCAGGGTGTCTTGTAGACTCCTGGATTTTGGAGCGGCGAGGTACGATCTTTCGGTGCAGGTAATTTTGTGGATAGTTTTTCTGGAGCATTGAAGATTACTTTGATGTTATGTTTGCGCAGCTTTCTTCCGATTTTGTCAGTGCATCCTTTGATGTATGGCATGCAAGTCGTTCCAGTAGTGGTTGTTGTTTCTTCCTGTTGTTTTGGTTGTTTGTTGATGGTAGCTGTAATGTCTTTGAGTCTGCAGTCGTTTTGTCGTAGTGTGTTCTTGAGATGCTGGAGTTCGGCTTCAAGGTGTTCTTCATCTGATATCGTCTTAGCTCTATGCACCAAAGTGTTTAAGATTCCTCGTTTTTGTGCTGGGTGATGGTGAGAATTTGCATTAAGATGGCGTGTTGGTTGGTTTTCGGTAAACCTGGTGTCCCAGCGTGTGGTTCTCCTTCTTCTTGAGTAGCACGTCCAAAAAAGGTAAGGAGCCATCTTCTTCGAGTTCCATGGTAAATTATATTTCGTTGTGTTGTTTGTTGAGGTGTTCCAGAAATTTCGGTAATGTGTCCATGCGGCCATATGGCAAAGGTGACGTCGACGTACCGATACCAGCATTTCGGTTTTAGTTCACTTGATGAAATGGCGGTGTCCTCGAATGCTTGCATAAAAAAGTTAGCTAATACTGGAGACAAAGGTGATCCCATAGCGGCTCCTTCTGCTTGTTCGTACAATTCTCCGGCGAAGGTAAAATACGTTGAAGATGCGCAGAGTTCTATTAAATCTATGATGTCATCTTCCGTGTTGATTTCATGGGAGCGTTGTCGGATGATGGTGACAGCTTCATCTTCTATGAAATTCGCCGAATTCTTGATGTGTCTCCGTTTTTCCTAAGAGTGGTTGAAGATTCTTGGCAAGGTATTTGGCTAAAGGATTGGCTAAAGACCCTAGGATTCGAACTCCGAACCCCGTGACTGATAGCCAAACGTGCGAGGACCATCAGCAATAGTAATAATTTGAATACGTCAAAAAAATACTTATAATTTGAAAAGTTAATATAAATTAACTAAAAGTATTTTTAGCTAATTAAATTAATTATAATTCATTTGGTTATGTTTTGTGTTAATTTTTAAATTTTTAAGTTTTTAATTTAATGAATTCCAATGAATGAGCATAACTTTGTATGTAGTTAGATTGGTTTTCCTTTGTATTAAGATTATTAATTGTTTTATGAATGACTGCATTTTCAAAAAAAAAAATCTTTTATTGTAATTCTTTTCATAAAATTTTTACGTTTTCAAAATCAACTGTGTGTTTAGTATTCTAAATATGTTTTGCAAGACTACATTTACCGGGTCCTATTCTAGAATCAGTTTTATGTTGGGTGCAACATTCAGGCCAACTCTATTTGGTTTGTCCAATATAAATTCGGTTACAATCAAAACATGTCACTGCATACACAATTTCACTTTGTTGTGTGTTAGGTAAAGGTGCTTTTAAATTTGTAAAATATGTATTAACTGTCGTTGATGTAAAGGCTATTTTAATTTGGATGTTTTGGCAAATATCTTTAATTTTGTCCGATAATTTAGGTATGTATATTAAGCAATTGTAAGTATATTCGCTATCTGTCATGATTTCAATATTATTATTTATAGTTGTAAGATCTAATCTATTTTGGTGATAGTCCTTCTAGTAACACTGAACGTGTGGAATGCCTTTAACTCGGCCAGGTGGATCACCAGCGTGAATGCAGGGTGACATCCGGAGTCGCACGAGGATCCATTTTAGAACCGGACCTATGGAACATCCTGTATGACGGCCTATTGAAGATGGAAATGTCTGATGGGGTGAAACTGGTTGGCTATGTAGATAATGTCGCACTGCTCATCACCGCGCGGGATGTCGGGCTGACCCAGTTGCAGCTTAATCAGGCCATGAGGAGGGTAGACCGTTGGGTGGGGAGTCATGGCCTGGCAATGGCCCTCAACAAAACGGAGTTTGTTGTTCTCACCAAGTGACGGATGGCTACAGTCATCCCTCTTCGAGTGGGAGAGACGCAGGCCCAGTATCTGGGCGTGCTGCTGGACAGTAAATTGACATTCTGGCCACAGACTTTTCGGACGGCGAACAAGGCGACGAAGATGATAGCCGATCTTGCAAGGTTGATGGCCAACGTGGGCGGTCCCAGCTCCAACAGACGGAGACTACTGGTGGCGGCAGTGCAGTCCGTCATTCTGTACGGGTCAGAAGTGTGGGCGGATGCACCCAATAAGGAGCTGTACAGAAAACGGCTAGCCCAGGTGCAAAGGAGGACCGCGTTACGGGTCACCAGCGCCTATCGTACCGTGTCGGAATCCGCTGTCCTTGTGGTGGCAGGGATTATTCCGGTTGCGGAAAGGAAGCGAATCTACACCAGAAAGTTCCAAACCGGAGAAGACAGTTCTCGTAACGAGAGGGAGAATGGTGGCAAAGCCTATCGGAGGACGACGGGATAGGTCGCTGAACTGCCAAACTAATTCCGAACCTGCGCTCACAATATTGTTTGACTGGCCATGGATATTTCAGGTCCTACTTACGACGTGTGGGTCAGATCGACTCTGAAGTATACTGCGGCGACGTAGATGATGTCCACCACACCTTCTTCGAATGTCGAAGGTGGGCAGAACGGAGGGAGCTGGTGGAAGCCAGGTTTGGTGTGCTCTCACCAGACACAATCATCTCGAAAATGGTGGAGAGCGAGGATATTTGGGGATGCATTGCCGAATACGTGGAATAGGTCCTCCGCACAAAGAAGCCCGACTACGATCGTCTGTGATAAATATGCACCTATTTATTTATTATACGTAGTTATTTATTTATTTATATGTTGCGCTTGTTGGTTCCCTATTGAACCATTAATTGGAGTGTGGCCCTTATACAGCCACATATATGCACTCAGCGCCGAAGTAATGTGTTTAGCGGTTCTGGGCTGGTGTCCAGGGGACAGGGGTGTTTTTAGCTGGTAGTTTTCTTTTGAAGGAATCCACACAAAAAAATTTCCTTTGGTTATGCACTGTTGAAAAAAGGAGGCTATTAATGAAGTGGCGTGAATAATCATTTTTATAAGGATGTCTTTTAATAATATCATCTTTTGAATAATTTGGGGCGAGATTTTGAATATTCTGACGTTGATTGCTAAAATCAAATTAATTTTGTATCTAGTTTGACATGTTGAGGTATAATGTAATGGCCTATTTGAATAGGACGGTTTCCTGTACTAAGGCAACTTTAATGAATAATTATCTCTATGTATAAGAGTATCAAGAAAGGGTAATTTATAATTACTTTCTAATTCATAAGTGAATTTTATATTCAAACCAAAACTATTCAGAATATTAATAGTTTGTTCTATTTTGTCCGCAGGGAGACTACAAGCAATATTATCAACATATTGGAAAAGAAAACCAAATTGAAAATCTATTTTTCTTATTGTCTCCTTGAGTAAATAATTCATAACAATATCGGCTAAAATCGGTATATAATATATATACATATTACTAAAAGAAACAAAGAATTGCCTAAACTTCGACATCTACAGAGAAAGAAGGCATAATATATGGGACGACTCTTCTCATGTGTCACTAAAGTGGTCCTGACAGGTATACATACGTTATTCGTATTTACGTTTAGCAATTTAGTTATTATTAGAGTATACGGAAATGTAGAATCCGTGATAGTCGCGGCAATAACACATCGACAAACACGATCCCGGTTCTAATTAATTATTAATGAATTGCATCAATGACGATGTGCGCATAATCTACCCCATTTTAATATCAAAACAAAGGTCAGTTTCATGTTACGATGCATTAATTCATAGGAATGCCGTACAATGGTCCCACAAACAATCAAACAACACCTGAAAATTACCTATTCATTGATCCTTAGTTAATTACACACACAGGGTAATGGAAATTAAAGGTGTACTATTCCTATTAAGAATGCCACACACAAGTGGAAGAAAACTTAAATATTTATACTGCTTTTCCTGGAACTGGAAATCCTTACGCATAAAGTGGTGTAATAAAAAAAGAAACTTTATCAATGTAGAATTGGTGCTGATGCCAAATCACTGAATATGACCAAAAAAATAGTAAAATTAGTTAATAATACTAAAATAATGAATTATAAACATAACGCACTACGTCATATTGTGCAATATAATTTTGGTGGGTTTCTCTTCTTCTGACTCTTTCTTTTTTTTAAGAATGAACGATATCAACTGATCAGCTCGACAGCCGGGATCCGGACCCTTCACGTACCCATTTCGATATGTAGACCCATAAGCATAACCTCTATTAAAATATAATAATAATAATAATAAAAATATGATTTATTACACAAAACATAAAAATAATGTATTTTAAAGTGCGCATGTGTTGCGAGTAGTAGTTCATCGTGCGGGTTGTCCGTTAATATTTTTAAATTCTAGTGGCAATAGTGTGTGTAAAATACTTTTAATCTGCTCAACACCTTTCATATCGGAATGCCACTCACGCGAGATATGATAGTTGAAATTAGAGATGTTTTAAAAACGAGTTTAGATGAATTATTAAATAGTGAAAATTTTATTAAGCGAGTCGCACAAGAAATAGAAAAACTCGTCGACAAAAAACTCGAACATATTGCTGTGGAAAAAGGGGATGAAAAACTGTGCGTGAGTGCGTTGACCCCTTCGTCCAAGTCAGCTGTTTCAGGAAGATTTTTAAAAGACACTAAATTTTTCGTAAAAGTTAAGTTAGTATTAAGTTACTTTGAAACATGTTGAAAAATTCTTATTAATATCATTTTTAGTTTTGTTTTACAGCAATGTAATTTTCATTTAGCTCAGTTTTTTTGTTTTATATATTTGTTGGTTTTTTTGGTGTAAGTCATTTTACCGTGTAAGTTCGCCTCTGTTGCGTGCGCGTCTCTTGGGCCGGCGTCTGCTCGGTTGCGGGAGAGAGAAGGTAGTGTACAATTAGACTCTGCGAAGGTAAGATCATTTTCCTGAGCGCTGTAAATGTATGTCGTTTGAAGACATTTTTGTTTCCGCGTGTCATTTTGATTTTTACAAATCTAACCTTAGTAGAGGCATCTTACACTCAATTCAGTTAATTTTCTTTGTATAATATTTGGAATTCCAAATAGTTTGTTATAGCTGATTTAATTTTACTTTTTGAGAGTTCATTTTTTTTTTATTTGATATTTATTTAATTTTTGATTCATTCTTTTTCCTTTTCATTTAGATTTGATTGTAGTTCACTGTTTTGAAGGTATTTTTACCTTGCTTTGTAATTGCTGACTACATTTGAACAGTTTTAAGTATTTAAAGGTAAAGACGTTCACCTGAGAACGCCATTTTGCGATTTACACGTGGTGTATAAAAATTTTATATTTCTAAATTGTCTTAATCTTGTTATTTTTCACGTTAAATATAGGGAGTTTTCTTTTAAGCCTGGATTTTAATTAATCTAAGGTTTTAAATTTCTTCCTATTTGTTTTTTTTATTCATTAAAGTTCTAATTAATTTCAAAATTCAAATTTTGTTGTTTTAATTTGTTTCCCCACATCGTGGTCATTTTACACCCACTTTCAGTTTCTTAAGGTTTACCTTCAGAAGGTGACCACTGGGATTTTGAATCCCATGCTCTTCAAGCAATTTTTACTCTATTTTAGAGTTGGCGCTCAACTTAATAATTAATTTCAGACATTTGGTCACAAGCTTTATTTAATTTTAAATAATTCACATTTTCATAATTATCACAGCATAATTATTTGGCTTTGCCAACGTGGGGCTCACGATTCATTGTTGTTTTGATTCATTTTTGGCCACGATTTACTTTGTAATTTTCCCTGCACGAGGTTTCGTGAATTTTTCAACTGTTTCGGGGAAACTAATACCTGTTGTGTTTAAAAAATTTTTGAAAATCGTCGAAATGTCCGGAGAGAACCAAGCACAGGACAAATTGTTCGTCCCAGAAGGAACCTGGAGGGAGCAATCCAGGTACAGGAGCGAGGAATCTGTGGCAACCGTGCTAGACAAGACGTATTCGGAGGATTCATTTCCTGAGGAAAAGGAGAGCAAGCAGATGGAGCTTCCACAAGCACTTTTGACGGATGTGAGGGAGTCCCACATCGAGACGTTGGAGCAGAGTGAGACAGGAAAAACTGAGGAAAGTATAGGAATGAAAGATGTGATGATGATGTTTAGACAGCTTGTTGTTTCTAATAATGAGATTATGAATGTAACAAAAGGGATACAGAGACAGATTGATGAGATAAGGAGTGATTTTAGATCAGAAATCATAAGAGTAGATGAAAACGTTAAGAAAGTAGAGAATAAAGTATTAGATAATACAATAAGATCAACAGCTAATGAAATATCAATTAAATATTGTCAGAAAGAGATAAAAGGAATGAAAAATAAATGGGATGAGAGAGAATATGTGGTTGAAGAAAGAGTCAGAAAAATAGAATGCGAAGTGAAGGAAAAGATTGCTGAGAGTGTGGAAAGAGCAGAAGAACAAATAAACAGAAAAATTTCATCAATTCAAGAAATTCCCAATGTCAATCAGTTTGGTAACAGTATTTTGTCAATGCCTGTTCAAATGGAACAGTTACCGAAATTTTTTGGTTCGGTAACGCCCAATCCAATGGCGTTTCTAAGAAATTTGAACGAATTTTTAGAATCCGTACCGGGAGAAAGAAACAAGCTGCGGATCGCCCGCAACGCCATGAAGGATGAAGCGAGATCCTGGTTTGACTTCGTCGCAGATACGATCAATTCCTGGGACCACTTCCAAGATGTATTTCAACGACAATACTGGAGTCAAGCGATTCAACAAAGGGTGAGAACAAATTTATTCTTAGGTTCTTATAATAAGTGCGGATTAGATAGTAGAGAAGCCTATGTCATAAAGAAAATCAATATTCTCAAATTTTTAACACCACCCGTTTTGGAATCTGATTTGATCACGCAATTATCCAGGCATTTTGAGCCTGAGGTCACTCAAGCCATTGCGATGCAAAATATAACCTCTGTTAGTCAATTGTTGGAACTAATGAAGAGATTAGATCAAGCGGAACAATGCAAGGTAAATCCTAGCAATTCGCGAAGTCCTGAAGGCCATGTCAACCACAATCAGGCAACTGGCAGTTCGAGTAATGATGGTTTCAACCGTCAACAGTATTCGCGAGCTAATGTAAATCCGAGACCAGCTCCCTATTTCAACAGGAGACAGTCTTTCACTCCTAGAAATGGTGGACGTCAGAGTCCAAATTCAAACAATCAGAATGTGCCTCAGGTATCCACAACGCACCAAAATGACCGTCACGATGTCCAGACAAGGTCAAACGTCAATCAAGTGGCTTCCCCACAAAATCAGAATTCAAATAAGTCAGCTGACAAAGTTTTGCCTAGAGATTCTGTGCAGTGGAATTCAAATCGCTACGTTAATCAAATTCAAACAAATCAGATATCAAACAGCACTGGCGCAATTCACAAAGACACTAGGTCTAATTTAAATGAGAAAAAGGTTCAAACAAAGCCGAAAGAACTACTCGATGAAGCTCGTGGGCAGGATTTTTAGAAAATCCAACCAAAAAGAAAGAATTGTACACCATTTTACAAAATGATTTAAGATCAATCAATTCAGATTTGCCACATATAAATGCAATGTTTGGAAAGAATGTTTTAAGATGTTTAGTAGATACGGGAAGTGAGGTTTCAATTTTAGACGAAGAGAAAGTAAAAATGCTAGAGAAAGAAAAAGTAGGGAAATTCATTCCAACTCGAAAAATTACAATTATTACTGCTACAAAAAAGATAATTGCTGCCATCAACAGAGTTTTTGTCGTAGAATTCAAATTACAAAATTCAACTTTTCTGGGAGAGTTTATTTCATTAAAAGGTTTAAAAAGAGATGGAATTATTGGGATTGATTTGTTAGACAAGATGAGAGCGGTTGTAGATGTTGATAAGAGACTAATTCAGATAGGAGAGGAGATAGTTAATTGGTGTGATGAGACTCCTAATGAGGAGAAAATTGTTAATTGTATAAGAAAAGAGAAAGAAAATGTGAATTTAGAGATATTGAAAAGTGATTGTTTGAAAAACGATATATAGGGTAGTGAATTAGTTGATGAGGTTAAAGAAGAAGAAGTTGTTGATGAAGTAGTAGAGTTAGAAGCAAACAATTCCCAGATTGAATTCCCAGATGATTTAAATGAATTTAAGATTGATTGTGATGAAAAGTTTGAATTTAAAGTCAAAGAAATTTTAAAACAGTACATTTCTCTAGTAGACAAATTCCCAAGTTTAGCAGTTGGTTATGAACATTCTTTAGAAGTAGATGAATCGAAACCTTTCAAAATCAAGAACTATCCAATTCCCAAAAACATGCAAGAAAAAGTCAGAGTTGAGGTATCCCAAATGCTTCAAGATGGGATAATTGAACGTGGAAGAACAAGGTACGTCAATCCTTTAGTCGTCGTCCAAAAGAAGAATGGAGACATCCGTTTGTGTCTTGATGCCCGACGTCTGAATGAACGCACACGACCGCAGTTCGAAACTCCAGTCACGGTTGAAACATTGTTGGCAAGGTGTACAAATGCGAATTATTTTACAAAGCTAGATTTAAAGAGCTCTTTTTGGTTGGTACCGTTGAACAAAGAATCTAGAAAGTTTTGTGGATTTATGGTTGATGGAAATGTGTATCAGTTTAAGGTTGTACCTTATGGTTTAAGTAGTTCGGCTGCCGCGTTGATACGGGCAATGCAACAGATTTTAGAACCATACAATTCGTTTGTAGCTCATTACATCGATGATATTTTAATTTTTAGTCAGAGTTTAGATGAACATTTAGTGCATTTGCGCAAAGTTATTGAAGTTTTAGCACGAAATGGTTTAAAAGTAAATTTAGGAAAATGTGAGTTTGTAAAGCATGAAGTAAAGTTTTTAGGATATGATTTAACAGAGAATTATGTCAGAGTAGATGAATCTAGGCTAGACGTCATCAAAAAGTACCCTAGACCTAGCAACATAAAGTTATTAAGAGGTTTTCTTGGTGTAGTCAACTACTACAAAAGGTTTGTTCCGAGATTAGCACACATCAGTGCACCTTTATTTGAATTGTTGAGAAAGAATGAAAAATTTAAATGGACAAATGAAAGATTAGAAGCATTTGAAAATGTAAAGTCTGAATTTCACAAATCATTATGTTTATTATTGCCAGATTTTAGTAAAGAATTTTTGTTACGTGTCGATGCCAGTGACACAGCCATCAGTGGTGTCTTGATTCAAATTGGCAGGAATGGAGAAGAACCAATTTGTTTTGTCTCCAGGATTTTGAAAAATTATGAGTTAAAATACACTGTGTCAGAAAAAGAAATGCTAGCTGTAGTCCATGCAGTAAACAAGTTAAGATTTTATTTACTAGGCAAGAAATTCATAATTGAGTCAGATCATGCTGCATTAACATCTTTAATGTCAACTCGGTTCTCAAACAACCGAATTTATCGATGGTCCTTGTTATTATCAGAATATGTTTTTGAGATAAGACACATAAGAGGAGATTTGAATGTAACAGCTGATGCTTTGTCTCGTATGCACAATCTGAAAAGCCATTTCAACCATGTTGAGGTAAACACATACAACATGTATGAAGCCGAGGGGTTGTTTGACTTTGTCAGGATCAACGAGGTGCAACAAGATGATTGTTTCGATCGAATACGAGAGGCATTAGTCCACCAGGATGAGTACAAGGATTTTGTCATCAGAGATGGTATTCTTATGAAAAGGATACGAGACCAGTTCAATGTCGTACTCACCGAAGCATTCGCACGTCAAGCAATGCAGGAGCTACATCAAACCCTGGGACACATTGGAGGTCACAAACTTTGGCTCACCTTCCGAGAAGCTTTCTTCGCAACAAGAGACAAGACCATTGCCAAATCCATCGTCCGCACATGTCTTCAATGTCAACTGGGAAAATCAAAGAACCGCACCTGCCAGAATGTCATCAAGAGCATAGTTGTAGAGAACAAACTCGACCTCGTCGCCGTCGATTTTCTTGGAAATCTCATACCTGGACATTTTGGCTACCGCAACATTTTCGTCATGGTAGATGTTTTCACCAAATACGTAAGACTCTTTCCCACCAGATATTACAACACTGATACAGCAATCCGTTGCATTGACAATTTTATACGAAATCAAGGTAAAATGCGCCGCATTCTTGCTGACAATGCCACTTATTTCAACACGCATCGTTTTGTTGACGCCATGAATGAGCGTGATATTAATGTTTCTTTCTGTTCTATACGTCATCCTTGTGGGAATCCTTGCGAGAGATACATCCAGGAAATCGTCAAGTTTCTCAGGATGCAAACCCATCAACGCCATCCTGATTGGGTCCGCCACGTCCAAAACATCGAAAATTGGATAAACAACACTCCCAACACCACCACGGAGGAGTGCCCATACACTTTAATGTATGGAAGGTTGCCTAGTCGCCCGTGGAACCTTCTCGAGGAGGATGTATACGTGGAGGCACGTACAGAGGAAGCCAGAAGGAAGCTTCAACTCAGGGGACAACGTTATGTCCGCCAAGAAAATGCCAAGATCACCAAGCGTACCCGGTTCAATGTCGGCGACCAAGTCCTGGTGCGTCGATATCGTTTGGGAAGACGTGACCAGCAAACCTGCCAAAAGCTGGAACTTCCGTTTGTTGGACCGTACAGAGTGGCCCGTGTGTTTGATGGGGTCACCTACGAACTGCACACTTTGGACGGTACCCAGAACAAAGGTCGGTACCACATCTCTGCCCTCCAGAACTTTCACCACGACCCCGGGTAGCTCGCCGCCCGGAAGTGACGTTTTCACCCCTGTGTGCGGAGACAGGATTTTAATTTTTTTTTATTTTCCGTTGTCCGGACTGTCAATTTTTGTTTTTTCTTTTGTGTGCGTGCGATTTCAAAAGCAAAACAATGACACTTTTCAAGTGCAATTTTTTTTCTTTTATAATCGGGAGATGTGCTGTGGAAAAAGGGGATGAAAAACTGTGCGTGAGTGCGTTGACCCCTTCGTCCAAGTCAGCTGTTTCAGGAAGATTTTTAAAAGACACTAAATTTTTCGTAAAAGTTAAGTTAGTATTAAGTTACTTTGAAACATGTTGAAAAATTCTTATTAATATCATTTTTAGTTTTGTTTTACAGCAATGTAATTTTCATTTAGCTCAGTTTTTTTGTTTTATATATTTGTTGGTTTTTTTGGTGTAAGTCATTTTACCGTGTAAGTTCGCCTCTGTTGCGTGCGCGTCTCTTGGGCCGGCGTCTGCTCGGTTGCGGGAGAGAGAAGGTAGTGTACAATTAGACTCTGCGAAGGTAAGATCATTTTCCTGAGCGCTGTAAATGTATGTCGTTTGAAGACATTTTTGTTTCCGCGTGTCATTTTGATTTTTACAAATCTAACCTTAGTAGAGGCATCTTACACTCAATTCAGTTAATTTTCTTTGTATAATATTTGGAATTCCAAATAGTTTGTTATAGCTGATTTAATTTTACTTTTTGAGAGTTCATTTTTTTTTTATTTGATATTTATTTAATTTTTGATTCATTCTTTTTCCTTTTCATTTAGATTTGATTGTAGTTCACTGTTTTGAAGGTATTTTTACCTTGCTTTGTAATTGCTGACTACATTTGAACAGTTTTAAGTATTTAAAGGTAAAGACGTTCACCTGAGAACGCCATTTTGCGATTTACACGTGGTGTATAAAAATTTTATATTTCTAAATTGTCTTAATCTTGTTATTTTTCACGTTAAATATAGGGAGTTTTCTTTTAAGCCTGGATTTTAATTAATCTAAGGTTTTAAATTTCTTCCTATTTGTTTTTTTTATTCATTAAAGTTCTAATTAATTTCAAAATTCAAATTTTGTTGTTTTAATTTGTTTCCCCACATCGTGGTCATTTTACACCCACTTTCAGTTTCTTAAGGTTTACCTTCAGAAGGTGACCACTGGGATTTTGAATCCCATGCTCTTCAAGCAATTTTTACTCTATTTTAGAGTTGGCGCTCAACTTAATAATTAATTTCAGACATTTGGTCACAAGCTTTATTTAATTTTAAATAATTCACATTTTCATAATTATCACAGCAATATGTTGGCGCTACATACAACGAGGTGCGATTCGTTGCAGTTAGAAAATAAAATGCTCGCTAATAATATTGATAACATGGAACAGTATTCTAGACGAAATAATATTAGATTGATTGGAATAATGGAGGAAGATAATGAGAATATAGAAGCGACTGTAATTGACTTTTGTAAGCAGAAGTTGAAATTGGAAATTACTCCTGGTAATATAGATAGATGTCACCGTATTGGTAGGCAAGGAGTGAAGAATCGTGGAATTATTGTCAGGTTTACAAACTATAGTATGAAATATTCCTGTTTCAAAAATCGTTCAAAGCTGAAAGGTACGGCAGTCTACATTGCTGAGGATCTAACAAAAACAAGATATAATATATACAGGGCAGCGCAGGAAAAATTTAGTAAGAAGAATACATGGACCAACAACGGTGTAATTAATGTAAAAATTGGACACATAACTCACAAAGTAAAAACCATGGAGGAACTAGTTGCTCTTTATTCACTATTACCATCAGAATGAAGATGATGCTTTTAAGGGAAGTTCTTTTATTTATTCTGTGTTTTTAATATAAGGTTGGACAATTTTTAGTTTATTAAAATGTAGGATAATTTGGTTTTGAGTACGAATTGGTTTGTCTTAATTGCAATAAAGTGTTTTAATAACTATTTAAGCTTGGATTTGCTTATAATTTACAATGAAATAAATTGATTTATTATTTTTTGGTTAACTATATTCCACTAGAATAGTAATATGTAGTTCGATAATTATTAGTTTGTCACAATTATACTTGCGTTAGTTTCTACTTTTTGCGTTGTGATGGATTAACCTGTCACTGACGTGATATATAATTTGCGTTAAAGCATATCTAAACGTTACACACAACTTCTCATTAATTACATTTACATATATATTTTTATTATTATTATTATTGTTACTAACTTATTTTTCTGTTTATAGAATATGAAGTTCTGCCACCTTAATGCACGATCACTGATTGCCCACTTTGACTTAATTAAGGACTTGGTTTATGAACAGGAATGTGATGTTTTGGCTATATCCGAAACTTGGTTGGATCCAGAGTTTGATCCGAATTTATTGAAAATATCAAATTATACCTTTATACAACTTGCCCGTGAAGGAAGGGGTGGAGGAGTGGGTATTTATATACGTGAAAATTATACCTTTCATTTTGTTGTGGGTGAGATATCTGACTCTTTAGAACATTTGTGGATTCTTATTAAATACAGAAACAATAATATAGCCGTGGGGGTAGTTTACAGACCTACTGCGACTAATTTTCATCAATTTTTGTTAGAATTTGAAGAAGTACTGTCAATTGTCGATCCTATTAGTACTACACTAATCTGTTTGGGAGATTTTAACTTAAATGCTTTAGATATTTTAAATACCAAAGTAAATTCTTTTATGAACTCTATTGGTAGTCATAGTCTTAAACAAATTATTAATGAACCCACAAGGGTGACCGAAACAACACAAACACTTTTAGATTATATAATTGTAGATGAAAATACAAAAGTTAAACACTCAGGGGCAAATGATGTAGGGATTTCTGATCATCACATGGTTTGCTGTATATTAGACATAGAGGGAATAAAACCTCAACGGATTGAAAAGTTGCTTAGGAATTTTAAACATTTTAACTTTGAAAATTTCTATTCTGATTTGCTTAGTATACCTTGGTATCTAATGTATGATATTCATGATGTTGATGTAAAGCTCAATTTTTTTAATAGTAACTTACTTGATTTAATTACTGTTCATGCACCTTTAACACTTCATACTTTTACAAAACAAAGTTCGCCATGGATTACCGATAATATTAAACTTTTAATATCCCTGAGGGAGCAGGCTTTACAAAAATTTAGAAGGTCTAATTGTACTAGCGACTGGGATTATTACAAATCGTTACGTAACTATACAACTTTTGCTATTAGATCAGAGAGAAGAGTATATTATCAACACCATTTATCTGTTAAATCAAATTCTGAAAAATGGAAATTTCTGAAAAGAACGAACCTTATGAATAGAAAAAATGATACTATACCTGTAGAACTTCATAAGTGTGATGATCTGAACATTTTTTTTGTTACTTCTGCTCAACATAATTTTCAATCAAATGTTAATCTAGTGAATTACTACAGTTCTCGTGTAAGACTGGGCATTAAGAGTATATTGACGTTTGAGGAGATTGGTGAATGCCATATAAGTAAGATTATATCTGGTTTAAAGTCTGCTGCTTGCGGTGCAGATGGTATTGATCTCAGACTATTGAAGTTGTGTTGTCCATTTATTATTCATGAAATTAGGCAAATAATTAATTTTTGCATAACTGAATGTGTGGTTCCAAGTTGCTGGAAACAGTCAATAGTAGTGCCACTTCCTAAAGTGCACAATCCTAAAGAATTTAATGATTTGCGTCCGATAAGCATTCTACCAACCTTGTCAAAGATCTTTGAAAAGGTAATTGCAGAACAATTACGGAATCACTTGGTCAGTGAAAATATTTTGCCTAAGTATCAGTCTGGATTTAGGAAGGGTTACAGTTGTGAGACGGCACTTGGTTGTGTTACTGATGACATCCACAGAGCAACTGATAATGGGTATGTTACGTTGGTAATTACATTGGATTATTCAAAGGCATTTGACACTATAAATCATGATATATTACTGTCTATTTTACACTACATTGGGTTGGATGTGTCTTCAGTTGCTCTTCTACGCAATTATTTATCACATAGAACACAACAGGTGAGGATTGGGACTGATGTCTCTGCACCGCGCACAGTGTTAAATGGTGTACCGCAAGGTTCTGTGTTGGGTCCTTTACTTTTTTCAGTATACACATCCATGTTTCCACAAGTATTAAAAACGTGTAAGTATCACTTTTATGCGGATGATTCGCAGATCTATCACTCATTTCTATTGTCTGACTTGGATGGGGCTGTTGATCTGATTAATCGAGATTTGGATAGTTTGGCAAGAGTTTCTAAGGAACACTTTTTAAAACTTAATCCTTCAAAGTGTTCAGTGATGGTCTTTGGTAGGAGACGTACAGAATTGGATTTGGGGAGAATTCAAATAAAAATAGCTAATGATATTTTGCCTATTGTTACTAAAAATAAGGTGCTTGGTTTGACAATTGACAGTGACATGCGATTCTCTAGTTATGTAACAGAATTAATTCAACATTCTTATCGTAATCTGCAACTGTTATATGCAAACAGGAAATTATTAACTCGGGAAACGAAGTTGCTTTTGTGCGATTCGCTCATCTTGTCACGGTTTAATTACTGTGATTTTGTATACGGCCCATGCTTGAGAAGAATTGATATTGAACGAATCCAAAGAGTACAAAAATCGTGTTTGCGTCTAATATATGGTATTAAACGTACAGCTAGGATATCTCACACATTAGACTGGGCGGGATGGTTGAGTATGGCGGGTCGCCGTATGTTGCATTCTGCTTGTCGTTATAGACAAATATTGTTGACATATACTCCACCTTACCTTTATGAAAAAATTACTTTTAGAACGGACGTTCATAACTTGAATTTACGACATAAAAATGTAATAACTATACCTAAACATTTAACTGAAGCCTACAAGCGTTCATTTTCGTATAATATTGCAACTGTTATGAACACAATTCCGTTCGATTTCAAAAATTGTAGTACTAATGTATTTAAAGCCAAGTATAAGAGGTTCATGTTGTCTTGCTGTGGGAGTTAGTGATCGTGTGGCGGTGACATTTGCTATGCATTGTTATACTACTGATTCTTTTTTTTTTTTTTCTTTTATGTATTATATATTCATTTTCTTATTTCTCATAAGTTGTATAATGCGCAACACAAATTCATAGTTAGTTATTTAATAATGATGGAATACACTAATAACAGATACATATCTGATGTATTCCTTTTGATATACATTGTACTGTACTACTTGTTTTCTTTTGTAGGTATGTTTATTGTATATGTATATCAATAAATCGCATTATTATTATTATTATTATTATTATTAAAAGTCAACATAAAATAACCAAATGATCATTAATAAATCGAAAAAAAATATATATATATTATTATTTAACAAAGTAAACTAAATTAAATAATTAAATAAACTGAAACTAGAGAAAACATGGTTGACTGGTATTAAAATTAAATCTAAGCTGTAGAACGTGTTGCGATGTAAATAGAGCTTAAGATTTCGACGGAACACTCGTACATTATCCCCTACATCTATACATTGTGATATCTTATTATAAATTCTAATGCCCATATTAATGAGGCCCAAGCTAGTTAGCTGAAGAGTGTTACCTGGTCTATGCAATTCATCTTTAGATCTAGTGTCATGCTTATGTATTGTAGAATTAAATTGAAGATTATGTCTGTTGGAATAGATGTAACCACACGCCCCAAGAATGTATAAAGATGGCAATGGTAGTATTTTTAAATGCGTGAATAAGGGTCTACATGATTCAGATCTTCGTAGTCCTGCAATTGATCTCAACACAGCCCTCTGCGCAATGAATACATCTTGAACATGGGAGGAAGTCCCCCATAGAACAATACCATACTGAAGTCTACTTTGTATCTCAGTGTAGTAAATAGAAAGTAAGGTGTCACGCGATAAACTGCCTCTCAGGGATCTAAACAAATAAGCTTTCGCAGAAATTTGTTTAGCAAGGTCCTGACAATATTATTTCCAGGGCATGTTATCCTGCATAATTATACCCAAGAACTTCACACTACTCGACCGGTTCAACTTAATACCATCTATAAATAAGTCATGTGGCTGAATGCTTCTTTGTCTTGTATGAAAATGTAAAAATTAAACAAAAGTAACGACATACGTGCAGCGTATGTTTTTGTTGTTTCTTGTGTTATATGAGAGATGATGATGAACTAAAAAGCACATGAGATCGGTGTAATAGCTACTGACATTCAGCAATACCTACGCATACAGATAGTTGAATATTTCGCAATAGCGATCTGCTTGCCACGTTATACCCGACAAATTGGATTTATTTTCCTCCGAGAAATAGAGGACAGCAATTTGAATTTTTAGCAAACGTCACTGCGCCGGCGCCGATCAAGATCTCGAAAACATGGTTAAAAAACAAATAATGTGATCCAATGATATTGTATTTAGCTTAAATCGACGTGAAATCGACCTAGATGGCGATGAATTAAATTATTATACACAACTAGTAAGAGCGCGTTCCACCTGGAACGTACCATTGTAAAAAAACGTGGGATAGCAAGCCCGCATTCCACTCAAAAGCACCATTTTATAGAATTCGGGATATGGTTGTTATTAAATTGTGAGAAATTAATTGTGCCCGTTATATACACCATTATTAAAACAATATTCTCAACCGGATAAGAAATAAGAACTGATTTCAGCAATTCATTCCTATCCCCATTACCTGTATTACATTTACCCCTCACTTTACAAAGTAATCGTCCATTAAAAAATGTGGTATCATGGTTCCCAGTGTTATTGGAATTGAATTTCAGCTACCCTATATATTAGCTAATTTATCCTAATTTCGGATAAAGCAAAATAAATGCCTTTCTTGCTTCTTGAAGAAAAACGTAAGTATAAGTTTGAATGATTATATATCGTTGTTTAGTAATGGTATACCAAATAAAGATAAGAAGTGTAAGAATTTCTAACATCATAGCTATAAAAAATATACCTACTAACTTCTAGTAACCTTTGAAAACAGTATCTTATTATGCAACGGTTCTAATGACTCGTATACACAGTGGCGTATTTATAGCCTATGCCGCCCCGCGCCACTTACACCTGGCTGTCCACCCCCGTCCCCTCACGCCCCATCACTGAAATGCTTGCCATCCCTACAATTCTGCCGCCATGGGCTATAGCACATATACAAATATGCCACTGCATATACCTGAAATTAGAAATATAAATCCGCGTTCCATCTAGAACGCACCACTCTACAGAATGTGACATTTTCTCTTGTAGTCGCGCTCTTTTATCCGGTAGAATAGGTTTTGGAATGAGTTTATAACAACAGCGATGCTGGTCCTTTCCGATTCATTTCTGTCCAACACCAATGCATTTTGAAGAACAGCAACGCTCATTCCACCCCTTCTGCTCGTGGCTAAAGAACATCATTAGTGCATTCCATATAACAGCAACTCTCATCCCATCTATTCTTCTCGTTGAACAACACCAATGCTCATCCCACCTTCTCGGCTTTTCTGAACAACACCAATGCGTTCTGAATAATGTCAATGTCTATCCTACCTTTTCTGTTCGTCTATGCAAAACATCAATGCCCTCCGTACCCGCTCAGCTCATTTCTGCACAACAGCAATGCAATCTGAACCATTCCAATGTCCATCTTACTACTTTTACTCGCTTCTGTATAACACCAATGTTCATCGCTTCCACTCTACTCATATGTGAGCAATATTGACGCATTGTCAACGATACCAATTTCCAATTTCACTCTGATTGTTTCTAAATAATACCAATGCATACTGAATAATACAGATACTTATCGTATCTGCTCAACTCCGTTTTCAACAACACGACCGAAAACTTACTTTTTGTGTTGACGTCACAACCAAAAAGCATATAGGGGTCGGTAAGTAAATCTCACATGTGAATAACTCTTTTTAAAACATAAAAGCGGCAGATTTCAACATTTTTACAATAAAAAGAAAAAGAAAGCGGGTTGAATTTTTTTTTAATTCAGTACTTTTATCCCACATCGTACATAAAGCGTATTACTCATTTTATACATGCAAAAAATGGCAATATCAAAGGGTAACCATAAGCCTGGGGAAGAATGCGACGGTCTTCCAGGCAGATGTATTCGCCCTTGCAGCCTGCGCAGAAATGATTGCAAAGGGGGGCTGCATGAGGAGGAAAATAAGTATATTGACTGATAGCCAGGCTGCTATCAGGGCAGTCTCGAGCCCTGTAACTAGGTCAAAGCTAGTTAGAGACTGCAAACAATCCCTCAACTCACTGGCACAGGATCACACGGTGTCGCTGATTTGGGTGCCGGGACACGAGGATATAAAAGGCAACATAATAGCTGACGAACTAGCCAAGGAGAGCTCCAAGAGCCACTTCATAGGTCCAGAGCCCGTATGTGGGATTACAAGGGATTCTGCTAAAAGGGAGATCTGGACCTGGCTGGACAAAGCAAGCACAAACAAATGGAGGACGACAGAAGGTCAACTCCAAGCTAAAGCGCTAATAGGTGATGGGGATGCCAAGTTCTCTGATAACCTACTTAGACGCAGTAAGAAAGAAGTTAAAACCATTACTGGGCTCGTAACTGGACACTGTCCCCTGAAGAAGCATCTTTGCAACACAGGCCGAGTAAGCGAACCGTGGTGCAGAAGATGTGAGCTACAGGAGAAAACGAGTTTACATGTAATCTGCACATGTGAGGATTTGAAAACACTCCGGCAGGAACATTTCGGGAAGGGTCTATTGGAGCCCTTGAAGGTTCTCAAGTTCCCACTGGGCAAGATACTGGGCTTTATAGAGAACACCAAGCTTCTCGAGTGGAAGTAAGAGATTTAATAGGGACGGTACAATGAGCACCTAGCTCAAGTACCTGGACTAAAGGTGTCCCCCTAACTTTATGGATGAATGAATGGCAATATCTATTTAAAAATATAGAACGTGATAAAAATAAAATGTTTAATGGACAACTTGCTGATTTTCCTCTTTTCGTGAAAGCTATATACTGTTGAAATTTGTTATAATAATCTACCTTATCTAATAATCATTTATAACATTAATGTAAAACTTTATTGGAAATAACTTATGTAATTGGGGTAAGTAAAGGAATCATTAAAAGACGTAACCGTCCAGACTTGACACGATCCAACATCTAGATAGCACGTTAGGTCTCATAGAAATCTCATAAGACTTGGCGCGTCACCTATATGTCCGATCCTTCAAACTGTGTACGATTGCGTTTCTTTACAATCCCTTCACTCAATGCTTAAGAAACGTTATTATTACAGAGCTCAGTTTATTGAAAGTTATTACAGAGTCCTATTTATCGAAAGTTAGTGATTTCTAAAAGAAGGCACGCCCCCGACTCCCAATACTGGAATATACTGCAAAATTATACCGTTTAAATCGCTTTACTTTTAACTACCTCTTTCGCTTGTATTTTGATATTAATACCTTGTCACCTTCAGTTTTGGATCGTCTCAACAGAAAACAATTCTAATTCAGTTAATGATAACACAGTTACACGATATTGTGTTCAATTATAAAATTAAATTATATAGTTTGATATAGTCTGTCCATATTTATAACGATTTGCCTTTTTAAATAGCACTCGATCTTCACAAAAGAAATGTTTACCGACCGTTATAATCCCTTGCGAGCACGGGTGGTTAACAGGGACGTATTCACTAAGATTATAATACTAAAAGTGTATTATAAAGAGATTAATGTTCGACTAAATAATATATTTATTTATATACACATAAACATACATACATAGTTGGGAAATAATTAAATTTTTTTCTTGATACATAGTACAGGAAACATCATTATAATATTACAATTACAACAACAATAACATACATGTTAAACAATACAATCAAAGAAACTATGATCATTACTAAATTGCTATAGTAAATTGTACCTTATCAACTCAGAAGTACTCGTCATTATGTGTATGTACATTATCTTAAATTTAAAACTTAAATACCGTTTCAGTCAACAGAATCACTGCTTCCATCGTCTATATCATCTACATGTATTATAAATTGCGGTATGGAGTTTGCGTATTGTAAATATTCATCCTCTATACCGATTACATGTTGTACACAATTTTTCCAAGTATCTGGTGTTATTAAAAACATAGCTTCTTGGATCGTCTTAATTGTTGTTTCGCTAAATGTGGGAGCGGTATTTTGACGACGAATGTGTTGTTTTAGTGAACTCCAAATCAACTCTATTGGATTGAAGATACAATAATATGGAGGTAGACGTAGTACTGTGTGACCTGCAGCAGCTGCAGCATTGTCAATAAAGTATTGCTTCGGAAATGTTTTCGTCTATAAGACTTCCAGGAGTTGTTTCTTGGAATAACCTTCTTCAAAATAAAGGTCATTCTCCTCTAAAAAAGTTTTTATTTCAAGTTTTGTGCTTGACCCACTAGGTATTTTAATAATTTGTCGAGAGTGGTAACGCATTATCCATAACAATGACACTTTTTTGTGGTAAAGACGGTAGTAACTTATGCACGAACCACTCTTCAAACAAGGAACTTGTCATATCTTCATGATAATCCAACGACGAAGATTTTATGTTCTTTGCAGACAGTAACACTTCACCGACCCAGCCATCCACAGATCCCGCATGTGCAATAATTATTCTTTTCCCTCTTGACACAGGAACATTAAGGGAGCACATTCCCGAACTATCATCCCAACCTTTCTTGACAGTATCATGGGTATCATACCATGTTTCGTCCGAGTAGCAAATGAAACGATTCTCCTCTCTAAATGCCTTCACTTTCGTTAACCTCCACGGTGTCCATATGTTTTTCTTTCACAAATTTGAACGTCTGCACTTTTCAACAACTGTCCGTCAACTATTTTCTAATTCTACTTTGTTACTTTCTTATATATGTAAATTACCAGAAATTTGTTAATTACGTTAAAGGGATGTTAGTAATCTGAATACCATTAAATATCTTTAATACGGCTGTAGAGGCATAAATTAGAATTGTTTGCTTTTAAATCATAAAGTTTAAATTGTTAATAGTAGATTATATTGAACGAAACATAATAAATTATTTACTTAAGAAACTTTAATTATTCATAGTATAGCCAATTAGATTAAATTGTAAACGGTAGATTATATTAAACGAAACATAATTACTTTTCTACTTTAAAAAAATCCAATTTCTCTTAATACGCCCCATTACCTCATTTGCATTATTTGGCGGCACCAGGTAGTGGATAGTCCCAGGTAATACTCTTAATCCCTCTAAAGGCAAATCGTTAGAAATATGGACCGACTATAAATATTGTGTATCTGTGTTATCGTTACCTGATTTCTTCGATCCCCTTTGTGCTTATTTCACACCAAATTCATCCTCGTTCAACGTTTCGATGTTTTGATGTTTGGTGCCGGCAGGCAGGTACCAGCAATGTTACCTCATCTGACCCTTCTCGCCGGCGGGCGGGAATTGACCTCGCATTGTCGACCCGTCACCGAAAATCGTGAAAAATTTAAATTTTTGAAAAGGTTTACACGTTTTCCCGTTTTTATCGATAAACGACGATACCCCAGTGCACTTGCCGTCACCGATTTACGCATCACAAAATTGCTTCCACTTTTAAGAAAGTCGCCTTTTTAAAGCCTTTCGTATTCGAAGTTTTTCGAGAGGCGTCCACGCTACCAATAGCTTACTTCTTTTGGGTGGAACATACACAATATCATCTTCACAATCTAAAATCCTACAAAAACACACTACCCCTATTAACAAAATAAAATAGGGTACGTTCTTTAGCATTGCACTATTCACTATTCACGTTACGAGAACAACAACAAATCTTAAGCCAATAAACAATTCTGGAGTTTATAATTTCTGCTCTTCGCACTTTGTTCTCACTATAGACACATGAAAAACACCTGATTATAGTTGCACGAAGTTACTCTTCCTTTAGTCCGGAAGCAATTTGTTACGTTCGGTTCTTGCTTAATACAAGTTCACATACACAGCACAAACATCCACTTTTCTTACACCAAATATGGTAGAATAATGATTAGAGCATCCGATAAGGTGTTATGGTGGTGGTGCTCCGATATGTATAGCTGATGCTGAATGTGTTGGGCTCTGGCACCAACCAATCCAACCATTAGTGTATCACCAAAAGACCGTAGACACACAATAATTGCATTATATTAAGTTCTACAATTAATGCCATTAAGAAAATATACCATAAGTTTAACTGTATTCATGTCCAGATTTGCATGCATTGTAAACACACAATGAAAGAAAACTCCACGTCTACAACAATGCCAAATATAAAACATGGTCTTCTTCCAATGATTCCAGCACTTAAAGATAATAATATGATTCACAGTTCGCAGTTAATTACAATTTACAAGATCGCTAAAAACCTCTACGATTCACTTCACTGACAATAAGTTAAAACATTGGAGTGTCTGTGCCCGTACATTTATTATTTATTACCGTTAGCTTTTTTCTTAGATTATGTTTTTTGTTTGTGTTGTGAACTTATTATTTTTAAGAGTGTGTAACTGCTTTTACAACGTTGGCAATTGAGTAACCTGTCGGAATTCCTTGATAATGTCAAGTTTTGCCGCTTGGAGCAGCATCTTACGATTAAATTCAATTATATTTTGTTAGTTCTTTGGCATGGGTTTATTAATTGCGCATTTTAAATTTTATTTAAAAAAAAAAAAAAAACCGATAACATTCAAAAAGGCTTGTCCCAGGATAAACTATAATTCATTTGCAAGGTCTACATTAAAAACAAAAATGACTTACTTGTTAATTCTTTGCGTAATCTTATCCCAGAGAACAACGAAAAACAGACAACCAGCCATACAGTATAGATCACTCTACACTATACTTCGATGTAGCTGAACCTACATTTGAGTGAAATGCGTTTGTTGGGTTGCCTGTCCCGTTGATTTGACACACAGAATGATGGTATTGTCAAGAACGTTTCAATAACAAAACTCAAACAGATCTTAAAGTGATCTATTCAATAAAAGAAAAATAAGTTGTGTGTAATTAATAAAAATAAACGAATCTCTGTGATTTGACCTTAAAAAGGACTAACTTAACCTAACCTTTAAACCAAACTATGTAAGTATTTGAGCTTGTAATGTAAACCCTCAGAAAACGACTATGGTTCCGCTCACTTGGAGGAGGAAACTTTCAAAACACCAATATCCAGCCATCTTCGGTTTGAAGATAGTGGTATCTAGTGAGGTTAAATAACTAGGTGCTATTTTGCAAAACTGACGTACAAATCTCACCTGGAACAAGTGTCGAACAAAGCCGCAAAGGCCTTCTGGGCCTGCAGAGGAATGTTTGGTAAAACGTGAGGTCTAAAACCTGCAATGGTGGACTGGCTGTACACGAAGATCATAGTTCTACGCCTCGTTAGCTTGGTGGCATAAAGTCATTCTGGGTTACGCGGTAAACGCGCTCAGTAAGGTCCAAAGGATTGCCTGCTTAGGCATCACGGGAGCCATGCTCTCGACGCCGACTGCGGCCATGGAGACCATTCTTGGGCTTCCTCTGCTTCAGTTGGCGCTGCGGTCAGAAGCTACCCTAGCAGCATACAGAGTAAAATGGAGCGATTGTTAAGGTTTCTCTGGCAAAACTGAGGACCGTACTGTGCAAAAAATTACAGTAATTTTACTGTGTAAATCGGGAATATTACATGTAATAACGTTGTGAATTTAGTACGACAAATCATGTAAACCTTGTTTATTTTTTATCGTAGTAAATTCACAACGTTATTACATGTAATATTCCCGATTTACATAGTAAAATTACTGTAATTTTTTGCAGTGTAGCAGCATCTTCAACTACATCAAACAGATAGTACCACTGTCCACAAGGGCGGACAAGATTCCGGCCGTCTGCAGCTTCACGAGGAAACACTTAGTAGATACTTCTAATAGTGAGACCTCCAATGCTTTCATCCACAAACCGAGGCGAGGTTCTCATCGCTGCTTTGTGGATGCCTCGAAGACGCCGAATGACACAAGCATTGGGATCTGGAGAGATGGAGAACCGAATGGCGAAGCCATCAGTTTAGGGGACTCCACCTCCATCTTCCAGGCTGAAGTAATAGCCCTCCGGACCTGTGCAGAGAGCATCTTAAACTCCCCGCATGGGAATGGATCTGTCGAAATTTTCTCTGACAGCCAAGCTGCCCTCAGGGCACTGCAGGCTGTCAAATTCGCTTCCGAAGTGATAATAGGAAGCTTGAAGAAATGGCGGAACATCACAGCATTACACTGAGATGGGTGCCTAGCCACGCTGGGATCAGAGGCAACGAAATTGCTGACAAACTAGCTAGAGGGGTCAGTGAACGACCGTTCGCAAGTCCAGAACCGTGGTGCGGGAGTTCTTATGGCGGTATCAAAGCTTTTGTCAGATCTCAACTCGCTGCTAGTCACCGCTCTTACTGGAATGGACTAGCCGGCGTGAGACATTGTAAAATCCTCGGATTTCATCTGGGCGACGAATGAATCCGCAAGGCAATCTTTATAAGCAGGAGCAGACTGGGACTCCTTACGGGAGTCCTAACTGGTCAGTGCTCATTAAATAAGCACTTGCACCGCATGGGGCGTGTGGACTCTCCCCTGTGTAGAAACTGTGGGAGAGCAGAAGAAACTCCTGTGCACCTCCTTGCTGACTGCCCGGCAGCAGACAGGGAGAGACGGAGTTGTATAGGGGTCGCTCGGTTGGACGAACCCAGTCTAAGTAAACTTACTCTCGACCAATTTGCTGACCTTTTTGTTCGAGTACAACCAGGTAAAACATCATTGGAGCACAATAGGTCGTATGGCCGAGTTGCCTTATGGGGTAAACCTGCCCATGAAGGTCATAAAAAAAGTATTTGAACTTAAACCTCAACGTGATAAAATGGATTCGCTCAAATGTTCTTAATACTGCCGTTCTTTTAGGATCTAGTGTGGAATTTAATGACAAATCGGTAAAGTATTAAAGTATCAAAATACTTTTCAGGGCTATGAGATGAACTAACTTTTAACAATGGTAACTGTCGTGGCATTTTTTTGACTCCGTAAGTAATTTTTCTCATTTCTTTAAATAGAGTTCTTAATTCCCAACATACTTTCTTAAAAACTATAATAATTACCTATCTTAGTAATTCGTTAAGAGGCTATAAATTATTTTTGGGGTTAACTCTTCAGAATACCAGAATTTTTAGATATTGCTTGACCTGGTGTGCAAGAATAAATAAATTGGGAATAGAAATCACTTTTACATAGGTCCCGCGCTATATTTGACGAGAGCTTGTGCCTCAGCTCCATTCGCACACCCATGACGTCAGCCCTGCTTTCACTTAACCTTTTTTTGGACTGTGATGGGGTTCTGCTCATATTCGAAAATCTGGTCAGCAAGCTTCTCTTGGATTTTTTTGCCGGCTTGATCGAAAATCGATTGCTTTGTGATTTTCTGGTGTGATTTTGTAAAAAGCGATAGTTTTATAAATTATATCTGCTTATTTGAAATAAAAATAAATATACCTACTGTTTATCGTGTGGATTTCCAACAACGTGAACGATGCGTTAAAAGTAACTCGGCGTGGGTTTTTCTACAACTCCCTTTCAAAATTCATGACACGTTTCCGTAATTCTGAAAAAATTCCGGTGAAGCTGAATTTATATAACTTCTTTTACAATTTTCATGACGTTTGAATTACAATTTGCTTTTACATAGGGGTGGTTCTCAATTTAACATTTGTTACAGTATCTGTAACAAATGTTAATATTGTAATACACATTTGTGACGCTAGATGACCCTCACCATGTGTTAGAATATATTTTTTCCGCCTCCGTTCAAAAATTACTTGCCTTACTTTAAAGCGTCCGGAAGCATACAATTCTCCGGCCTAGACCGGCAAAAGATACCTAAAGGTTGGCGACATACTCAAATTATAGACATTTCTGTGATTAATTTTCATTACACAATTTTTAACTAATTCACATTCTTTCCAATTCCATTCCGGAAGATTTTACAGGTACTAAATTGTTAGTAACTTGTTGCGCAACCTCTGTAATATGAGCTGGGGTCTCTATTGCCCTTATTATTGATGAATATTTATCAAAATTGCCAAGAAAATTAAAACGTCAAAATACTAAGGTATCTTAACACTGATTTTAAATCGGTTGCCAGTCTAGTGGCTTGCCCACTTGACTATCAGTCGTGAGGTCCAGGGTTGAAATCTGGCACTGGTCAACTACGATATCGGTTTTTTTTTCCGGCGTCGTAATGCCAATATATGAGCTGATTTGGCTCTGCGAGAGGCCCGATAAGCATTATAGGTTCTTAGGCTTTATCGACTCTTAAAAAAAAGCCTAATTTCAAATTCAAGGAAACCTTAGAAAATAACAAGGTATTTTTTCTTTAGTTTGCTTCTTACAAAATAATAAATAAATACATAAGTACTATAGAGGAAATGCGCGATAAATTATTAGTTTCTGAAGCGAAAATCTCTGGTCGTATAATTTTCCGTTTCTTTCATGCCTGCGTTTATAAATTACTTTTGTATATAGATAGGAAAATGTCATGTATTCAAAGTACAAATAAATGTCTGTAAGCATTTTGGTTTCATTTGAATTGGTTTTGTACTTTTCAAGAAATCGATCACAGAAACAGTTTACGGTAAGTGTATTTGAGAGTCCCCTATCAGAAAAAGCTATGTAGGTTTTCATACAGATATCACGCTACAGCATACAGGTATATTACTGGAATAACGCATTTATTACAGAAGTGGAATTAATATTTATAATAAATGGATAGTGTGTTACTAAGATTTCTTCTTACAAACAACCTAAAAGGCAAAGTAAGTATATGGTTTTACTATTTCCTGTGTTTGAACCATACAAAAACCTTTCGCATTACTAATTCCAGTTCACGTGCTTCTGTTTGCATCCAATCCTGGACAGTTGCTTACAGTTCCTTTAAGTTCTGTTGTGTACTTTGTTCTTGGTTTTTAAAGCAAGAAGTGAATTTTGCCGTTCGTAGTCCATATTAAAAACTCTTTTGTATTGTAGCATGATTATAACCAATTAATAACAATATTTTATACTCACAAATACCCACCAACATAATCTATGCCTCAAACCGATTATATATATTATAAAGTACACAGATTTACGTTAAATCTTGATGATAATCGAATGGTAAGCGGTTCCTTTTTAAAATCACTTCTAAAAAATCGTATCTCTTAACTTGAAGTACCTTAAACCCTGTGGGACGCCTTTAGCTCGTATTTGTAAGAATATAAACCGTTGTAACAAACATACACAGTTCTCTTCTGCAGATAACTTTTCATTACGTTAATGTGTATACAGTCAATAACATTGTAATACAATAAATAATACTGCAAACAAAAGGAGTGAAATATGTATATATGTATTTTTAATGTAGTACCAATGAAAACACCCTTATTGTTTATCAGCAGTATTGCGACTGTTTCGTATGTAGGTCTTATAGTAGAAGTCTGCAAACAAATAGAACATGAACGAATTCTGTGGTAGTAAAATCGCGCACAATAATTTGGGGTAATTGCAGTCTGGTCTTAGTAGGACTTGTCCATAACATAAAGCGATCATAGCAAATTGTATCTGAAAACAAACATTCCGACATTCTTGTGTATCGGTAAGTAACTAAAGATTTACCATCTGTAAGTGCGTAATTTGCTTCTTCAACCAGACATTCTTGCTATAACTACTGTCCCAAACGCTCAACAAGTAGTAGCTGTACATACACATATGAACGAAGACGTTTACGTAGCCCAAGTAAAGGGACTGGCCACCAGGGACGAACCTAGAACCAACCCAAGAAAGGAAAACCATTCCCGAATGATGAAAGACGTGCAAGAAGGAGATTTGATTAGTCTTCTTTCTAAGCACGAAAAATATCTATAAAGGAAAAACAAATTTTCATTAGAATTACATTTTAACATGATGTTAAAAAAAATGTTTGCCGTCACAATATTAAAATACATCAACACATATCAAAAGTTATTAGAAGAACTAAACGAGAGTCCTCTCAGAACGGACCAAGTGATACCATAATGATTGAGAAATATAGCCAAGAAATAAATAACAGGTTACAATATCGTACAAAAAGCCGTAGGAGAAATGGTTTCCAACAAGAACTTGAAAACGGATAATGGAGTACGAAACCGACTATATTGAACAAAGCACAGAACGGCTATTTTGGTCAGTTTCAATGCAGAGCGATTTTTCAGGCTAAAATTAAAAGAGTTCACATGTTTAAATATGATAGCAGCAGAATGTGTTTGTTAGACGCATTGCCTGCATAAAGCGGAGCTTGCGCAGGCAGCTGATTGGTTCATTTGTTTCTACAGTTATCGTATGAGCTGGTCTACATAGCAAGACCAGCTCATACTTTGACCGTCTTCTATAATTTTGTTAGATTTTTTTTAAAATACAGGTCTTGATAAAATAAACAAGTTATATTTGAAGTTCCATTGTACTTCTACCATCTACATTGTATCTGCGTTTCGTTCTTCCCTCAGGAAAAGAAGAAGTACAAAATTACTAAAAAGATAATCTTGAAATTGTTGCAAAAAGAAAGATAGCAATGAAAAATTTTCAAAGAGAAAATAGAAGAAATATACAACTTAGGAGACATGATACCATAGTTCGACTAAAGGATGTCCACAAAAGGTCCTCACTTAATCCTCAAATCTTACTTCTTTCCACATTTTGGTGGAGAGCATAGCCAAAAGATCACACGCAGAAAGATCGGGAAAGAAATAGTTAGCCATAGGCCTCAGTCTCCAGAAGGTGACCAAACCTGGGACATGCTCCGATACGATATACGAGGAAAGTACAACTTTGTGAAAGAATTTACCACAAAGCTTAGCACCAAAAGCGAATGGGATAAAGACACCATCTTGAAGCTCAATAGAAACGCCATCAAATGGTACACGGATGATTCCAAAACGGCAGAGGAAACTGGATGAGGGTATGGGCCTAGAACCAAATATTTCGAAAGCTTGAGGATGCATCCCAGTACCTTCCAAAAAAAGAACTAATTGACTAAATACATTAAAATACAGGCTAAATACGTTTAAACTCAACCGTTGAATATTATTAGTACTGTATCCTGTGTGTATCCAACTTACGCACTCCTTTTCATATAACATATTCAGAAATAACAGTAGCAACAAAGTGTTAATAATATAAACAGTTTCTTACCGTATCCAGTAAGTCTATGACCTTTGAAAGGAAATACCACCATGCCAGAGATGCCGCCAACATACCACGGAAGCTGGAGGAAAAGTCACATGGTTCGCACCATATATTATAATATGGCATCACATAAATGCTGCACTACAACATCTCATATACTTAATTTACATAAAAACACATTACTTTTTGTCTTACCACAACGAACAACGTGGTGCAATATATGATTTGTATTGCATTATAAACAATTAGCACATTTCTTAGCTCAAAAGGCTGTCTATTCTCCATTAATTTTGGACCCAAATCCAATACAAAGTATAGATATATTGCAAGAATACCAAACACCGTCCAGGTGGAATTCACCAAGAACCAATCATCTACACGTGGATCTAGAAATTGGATGAATAATTTTCAATTACTTACTTATATTCGCTGATTGAAAATAATCCAAGGGGTTCAATCTTGACCCTGTATTTTCTAGTTTATGCTTTAAGATGCGAAAATTGAATAAATATCGTAAATCAGATTTTGTTTTAAATATAAATACCTCTCAAATCTTCAAAAAGATAATCGTAGGCATTTAAAGCTTCCCTTATGATAAGAGCCATTTTGCTGTTTTGCAACGAGTGGATTACAACCGAGGTATAACCGACGAAAGACCTCTATTACTTGAGGTTGATAAGCATACAATTACACTCTGACTAAATTACATTAAAAAAATTAATTATTATACATTTATGCAGAGAAGTTTAATACGTCTAAAGCTGTCGTATTATTTATCAGAAAAAACTGCCTTTCATGCTTACTGCTGATTAAATCAAATTATTTGTTAGTGGCAATAAGTTGGCTTAAAATTTTGTGGTAATTAAAGAAATACGTAAGCAATATTTGCACTAAAATGATATATATTACCTAATGCAGTAGCTGTCATTTAAAGTTAGAGTATCATCAATTCTAATTAAGAAATAGCCCACCAAATACGATAGCTTAAGATGTAAACAGTGGCCTTGACAATATCTAAATTTTTAGAATTATTTGCATATATTAACAAACAATACTGATTTTACTGTGTACCTAACAAAGATATGTGACGTGGTATCATACAAAGCAAGTTCTATTAAAACCTTGGGTCAATAGTTATTTCCCACGGCGATTTATTTTCATTTGGCTAAATCATTCTGCTAATTTGTTTAAGATTTTGTTATTTAATTATTACAGTAGTTTTTTAAGTTTCCTTGCTATATGACACTGGTGCAATAAATCCAAAAGACCAAAAAGGAAAAACCATGTTCGCCTGATAAGCAGTAGTAAATTAGATATTGTAGTTGTTCAAAGCAAAAAGTAATTTTGAATTTTAATAAATAGATGATCATAAAATTTGAAAAATAAATTACTAGAAAATATGTAGATAGAAACACAAGCATGACACCTACAACCATTGTATCACAAACACGCGCTATTTTTGCGCCATATATTAATTCAATTTTATTAAACTCAATAATGAGTACGGTAAGTAACAACGCACGAATGGAAGGTTTTATTCCAGAAAACCCACGAATACGTTAAACACCTCTAGACGAGTTATGTACAGGTGGACCAAATTGAATGCACATAATGGGTGAATATGCGTTGCAGCGGAGATATGGAAAAATGAGATGGGCAGTGCAGGGCTACTTTTGCGAGATAAAAACACTGGTGAATAAAAAAATTAGATTTATCTTACCGTTTTCAAGGTGTTCAAAAAAACTGATTTTTCCTTAATTTCTATTATTTCTATTATAACTTTCTTATTGCCTATCTAAATTTCAAAAAATTGTTTGGATATTTTTGATATAACTTTTTATTTGAGATCTAGAAACTAAATCTATTTTTTAATAATTCTGCGAAATTTTGACTTATGATATATAATTTTTTTTTTTTAGTGGAAACCATAGTAGGCTAGGTTATAAACACAGAATATTTTCCGGACTTTATAAAAACACATAACACTTTATGTTTATAAAGTGTTATATGTTTTATTAAATATTAAACAACATATTTCTAATAGATTTCTAGTGTGCCATGGGTACGGCAGATCTATGGAAAGGCCAGCAGTGTGCCATGATAGACAAACAAAGTAATTGACATTTAACCTGTCAAATAATAAGCGCTAGCTTATTTACTTCTTTTTTTCTATGGAACAACAGTTGTGCTTTGGATAAATCATCAGCAAATCTAAGGAGCTTTAGAAATATACAGGGTGTTCCTAAATATCATGTACATAAGGAAGGGGGTAATTATTTGGTCTATTTTGTGCCTAAAATTTCATATAAACATAGGTCTGCAAACGCTTCGTTACCAATCTGCAGGGTGTTGAAATTTCAAGATTTTTTCACTTTTTACTGTATCTATAGCTCCTACAGTTTTTGAGATATTTTGCTCAAATTTGGAAGGTAGGTTACACTATAAGGCCTGCATCATTAGCCATGCCGAATGATGATGTAAATCTATAGGGTAATATTTTTTTCAGGGCCATGCCCTCTTTTCTGCTAGATTCTAAAATACGCAATAAATTTTCTGTCTTGTTTAGAAAGTTTTTGATCTCTTGTATTTTTTTCCTATCTCTGACCGTTATTGAGAAAAAAATAGAAAACAATTTTCTGTAATTCGCCAGAGAAAATTAAATTTTTTAAAATGGTCTAGCAGGCTCTGACTTTATTCAGATAATCACTTGAGTTTATTAATTTTAAGAGTTAAGGTGCTACTACCTGTTAAAAAATAGGATGACCCGGTTTTCGTAGCATTGTTTTATTACAATACAAATTAACATAACTAATAACAATAAAAACCCTAATTAATAACAATGACAAGGAAACTATGCTAAAACAATTGTTGAAAGTATCCTCCTCCAACCCTTATACAGGCGTCCGCTCTTCTTCTCATTGATGCTCGCACTCTCTCAAATACTCCTGGAGTATTTCTTATCGTTTCAAATCCATCGATTATTCGATTTCGTAAGTCATCAACAGTATTCACAGGTGTTGTATACACTAGAGATTTGAGATGGCCCCACAGGAAAAAATCTATACTATTTAAGTCAGGGGACCTAGGGGGCCAAGGCTGAGGTCCACCTCGTCCTATCCACCTATTCTCATATACTTCATTTAAATAATCCCGAGCCAAAATAGAAAAATGTGATGGGGCGCCATCGTGCATATACCACATTTGATTTCTAAGTAAAAGGGGCAAGTCTTCAAGTAATAAAGGCAATTCATTCTGCAAAAACAGCCTGTATGACTTACCAGTAAGTCGACAAGGCAAAAAACAAGGACCAATCAAATTATCTCCAATTATACCACCCCATACATTTAATGAGAACTGTTCTTGAAAATGCGTTTGTACAATTTCATGTGGATTTTCATCTGCCCACGTGTGGTTGTTGTGAAAATTCATAATTGAAGCCCTTGAAAAATCCGCTTCATCGGTAAAAAGGATTTTACAATTAAAAATGCGGTCTGCTGCTAGCTTATTAAGGTACCATTGGCAGATATCAATCCTTAAAGGGAAGTCTCGGGGAAGAAGAGCCTGCACTCTTTGAATGTGGTAAGGGTATAGCAGGGAAACACGTAGAATACGCCAAACAACTTGATGACTAATATTTAAATGTTCACTGATCTTTCTGGTGCTGGTGCGAGGATGTCTGTCTATTTCATTCAGAACAGCCTCTCCGATCTGTGGTGTTCTAACAGTACGTGGTTTACCTGCTTCATTAGTATTCTTTTTAAAAGTTTCAGTTTCTCCAAGACGCCTATAAATATTTGAAAATATTCGCTCCATGTACAGACGCCTGGCTTCTCTTGCATTTCCATTCGCAAGGCCGTAAATAAAATGCATGTCAGCCATTTCAGAATTAGTGAAATTTGGCATATTTACAAAATTATAACGAGTATTTAAAACACTTTTACACCTTACAGTGTGCAATTTAAAACTTTACTTATACAGACACAAGTTATGATTTCTAATGTCAGTTTTCAAATTTAAACTCAAGTGATTATCTGAGTAAAGCCAGAGCCTGCTAGACCATTTTAAAAAATTAAATTTTTTCTGGCGAATTACAGAAAATTGTTTTCTATTTTTTCTCGATAACGGTCAGAGATAAGAAAAAAATACAAGAGATCAAAAAGTTTCTAAACAAGACAGAAAATTTATTGCGCATTTTAGAATCTAGCAGTGGCGCATCGCAAAAAAGTTCGGGGTGGGAAAAGAGGGCATGACCCCGAAGAAATTATTACCCTGTAGATTTACATCATCATTTGGCATGGCTAATGATGTACGCCTTATAGCGTAATCTACCTTCCAAACTTGAGCAAAATATCTCAAAAGCTGTAGAAGCTATACAGCAAAAAGTGAAAAAATCTTGAAATTTCAACACCCTGCAGATTGGTAACGAAGCGTTTGCAGACCTATGTTTATATGAAATTTTAGGCACAAAATAAACCAAATAACCCCTTCCTTATGTACATGCTATTTAGAAACACCATGTATAGTAATATATAATTTTATATATATTGAATATTGAGGTTTTATACTTTCTATGCTTTGCTAATTGTCCCATGGATGTTTGCCATTATTGTCTTTGTCGTTTTAATATTAAATCACTCCCGTTTAGCCAAGTTGCCGTCATTAAAAAAAAAAGCCTGATTATCTGATTGCAAATGATAGCTGCTCATACGTTTACTTTTTTACGTCACTAATACCGACAAATTGCCTGGTTATGATGCCAGTATACCTTAAATGTTCTCTCGTCCGTGAAGAGTACGCTGTTAAAAATAATTCGTTGTTGTGGTTGTGACATTTATTAATCATTATTTCACCAAATTCTAAGCGGCGGTAATAATAATCGGGAAAAAGGTCTTGTGAACCCGTTAATTCACTTTCAGTTTCTGAGTTTTCTTTTAACTAAAACACCATACTTTCAACTTGTAACTTCGCTTTATTGTTATTTATACAATAAGAACTTATATTTAGAAGTTAAATCATTCAATAAGTATAAACGTTTAAATTCAACTAAGTAAGTACAAAAAGACAATGAAAAATAATAATGGTAGATTTCGGCGTCCACACAGAAAAACGATTTCTTGATTGAAATAAAAACATTTTCTTGACTATATTTACTTAGCACAAGTAAATATTTACTTCGTTCCAGAAAATATTGTGGGTTTAAGTAATTAAACCTCTTTGCATGAAATATTTTATTTTCTTGAAATATTGCTGAAACCAAATAATAATTTTCTTCATCCAAGTATTTGAAATACTATAATGCAACGTGCGTTTTTATTTACAACCCAGGAATAAGGTGGACAACAACATAACCCTTAATTTAAATCGTTTCGTGTGCGTTTCTTGATGGTTTCTTGAGGATTTTTAGATTACAGATAAATTATTTATAGACTAGATATACGAAAGCATGGAAGAAGTATTAATGGAACTCGACAGAGAAACTCTATTATGCAGCCTTAACACAGATGAAATTGAACAGATCTCAAATGGTCTATATTTAATAAGAATGTTTTCAATAAATAATTTGTTTATACTACAGATCATACTAAATGCATTGCAAATTTAATAAGATGAAAATGGCCAAATCTTCAACTGCTGCAGAGGTGGAACTAGCAAAGAAAGCACCTCACATTCCGCAATAGAAAATCCAAAGGAGAAATGGGGACCAAAGGAAGCTAAATTGTTAGCTACCTTACGTCTTCAGAGAGAAGTAGAATGCCAGCAGCTCAAATGTAAGAAAATTAAATTATTACAACACTTAGAAAAACATAATTGCATAGTTACTGTTGATGAATCCCAACAGAAATATCGGAATCTCCTACAAACTTATAAATTAAATAAAGAAAAACAAAAATCAACTGGTGATGGTAAAATAACATGAGAGTTGTTTGAAATTTTTGATAAACATTTAATTGGAAAATCATGTGTTATGCCTGCTGATATTAATTTGCTATGTAACAGTCTAGATGATATTACGGATAATGATAGTTCAGACTCTTTGGAAATAGGTGATATATCAAAAACAATGGGTAAGAAGAAATATATGGATTTAAAGAAATATTTATTATGTTTTTCTTGGTTTGTAGAATTATTTCTCTTGTGCCAAGTATACGACTATTTAAATCAAGTGCATATTTACTTAAAAATTTAAGAATTTATTTTTCTTCGTCGAAGTAAATACTTCTTTCCGTATATATGAACGTGCCGTTTACTTGACTTGAGTGATAATCACTTGTATCAAGTAATCGTTTTTCTGTCTGTAAGCATGGGAATTAAAAACCTACCCACGACTGGACATGCCCAAGTTTTAAAAATTATTTCTACATTTAATCCTTTGGCAGCAACCACAACGGTCAAATGCGCACGCCGAAAAGGTAACGACAACTCTATCGCATACCGGCAAGAGTATCATGTTTGGGTGTGACAGTCCGTCCCGCCGCGGATTATGATGGCACTGCATCTTCAAGTGTGAAAGCGATAACAACACTAGTTGCTATTGCAGTTGGCACACACTGACACAGACAGGCACCTGCTAGTTTACGAACCGCTCGAAAGTAGCGCAAGGTGTTGGTGCAGAAATACTTTGTCGCAGTATAATAGTCGGATAATACTTTAAGCTTGGATAGCACACGACAATTTCTCATATTGGTATCTACACAGCTGAGGGGTGTGCTAGAAAGAACTGAATAAAAACAATGGAAACACATTTTCAGTGACAGTCAGGCTGCGTTCAAAGCGCCCGCTATGAATCCGATATTCAAAGCCAAAAGTAATTTCGAATTAAGATTTGATTTATGATTAGATATCAGAAATGTTGAAGGTTCAGACGCTAGACTTACTACATTGCTATGACGTGCGTGACCACCGTTAAGGTACCGTCAGGAATCACATAAGTTCGCGTTTAAGTCATTGCTTAAACTTCGCTTATAAATGGAAGTATTATAAAATACTATTCGCTCCCCATCGGAATATACACTCCGCCAAAAAAGTATCGCATAAACTAAAAAAGGGCATTTATGAACCAAGATATTTTTATACGTTCACAAAAAGTTTGCCTCGTGTATGTGAACTATAAAAACACTAACAAAATAATGGAACTTAGCGTTTTTACTTTTTTTTTTCCTAAAAGAACACATTTAGAAAAATGCATATGTGTAAGGTTTGTTCAGTTGTTTATTGAAAGTCTTCCTATACGGACAAAATTTAAAGTGCGAAGTCAGAGTTCTGTACCAACGCTTTTAAAACTAAAATGAGCAATTTAACTTCAGAACAAGTGGCTGCTATAGTTGCTTTAATCGAAGATGGACGATCTCAAGCATACGTTGCTAATTTGATGAACATCAATCAGTCAAGTGTTTCTAGAGCCGTAGCCAGATATAGGGAAACAGGCATTTACAGTAGAAGACCTGTACCAGGTCGTCCAGGATGTTCTACTCGCCAAGATGACCGCTATTTACTACTACAAGCATTACATCGAAGACATGTAACTGCGAGACAATTGCAGAACGCCTTGGCTAGAGTCAGAAATACTCGTGTGAGTACTCAAACTATTCGGAATAGGTTACGACAGAGTGGATTAAGAGCTACAGTAGCTGTAACAGCCCCTCGTCTCACTAGGAACCACCGAGTGGCTCGCTTAAGGTTTGCCAGAGAACATGTAAATTGGAACATTAATGACTGGGCCAATATACTCTTCACAGATGAGTAAAGATTTGGTCTTTACACCTCAGATAGGCGTATCTCAGTGTACAGACGAGACGGTGAGCGCTATTCGCAGTGTAATATCAGACCTAGACCTAATTTCGCTGGTGGCTCTATTATGGTTTGGGGAGGCATCTGTTTAACAGGTCGTACAGAGTTACTACCAGTAGACAGAGGTACACTGACTGCCCACAGGTATATAACGGAAATTTTAGAAGAACATGTAGTACCATATGCGCCAATTATAGGAAACGAATTCATGTTAATGCACGATAATGCACGACCGCATGTTGCAATAATCGTCCAGGAATACCTTAACGATGTTGGTATTCCAGTTTTAGATTGGCCTGCGGTAAGTCCGGACATGAACCCTATCGAGCACGTGTGGGACCTCCTTCACAGACGGATACGAACCCAAAATGTTGCCCCAGCGGACCTGCATGGACTAGAAAATGCTCTCCGTGACGAGTGGGAGAATTTGGATCAGGCTTATATACGGAGGTTAATGGAATCTCTGCCAAACCGTATGCGAGCGGTCATAAGAGCCAGAGGTGGCAATACTCAGTATTAAAAGCTACTGTTATGACATTTTTCTTTCCAAAATTATAATTTCTTGTTTTAATAAAAATCCCAAGTATGAGTTCTTGTTTTTATTTGGCCTGTATTTTATTTAAACAATCATAGAAATGATATCTTAGAGCGCATTAAAGTATATTTACAACTTTATGCTACAAACAAAGATTATGCGATACTTTTATGATTCAAAACTAAATTATGCGATACTTTTTTGGCGGAGTGTATAAAACCAGATGGTGTTTTTTTATTCGCGCGCAATATATTCGATTGTCAAGAATAATTCGCTCGGCAATGATGAAAATATCACTCCTTAATATTTTTATCATCCGTAAGCGATATCTTCTGTACCCTGTTAAATATTCCGTGACTAAGAGACTAACAGCAAAAGTCTAATGGCCGATTTCTGAAACGCTAAGGCGGCATTTCTGTATTAAGCACCTAGCAATTTAAAAACAATAGGTTTGTCGAACAGCAAATAGTAACCCCCTTGGGTTACCTGAGAGATATAGGAAAGTTTTCATAACTTTGGATTGTCGTAATGTTCAACATGGTTTGAAAATCGTTTGAAATGCTGCGGCATTTGTTTGATTTACTTGCTTACTTTTTAATTATTTACTGTGCACTTAAATGTTCAATACAGTTGCAGTATAGCTGAAAAAACTATGCAAATTATCGCTATAGAATATTGGAAATGTGGAAATTAGTGAATCACAATCAATCATGAAACTATATGAAAATTAAATATCGACAAACTGTTAGAAACGATAGTTACTAGACATTTATAACCTTCATACAGAAACTCTATGTCAAAGGTTACCTCCTCCATATTCGATAGATACCTACCTAAAACTGAACTTCATTCACACCACAATTACGTATTTTAGTCCTGAGTGAGCGTATTAATCAAAAGCTATTTCAGAAATGTATTTATTATTGATCACAAGTAACGTATATGGTATTTAGCCTTATTATTTAACCTTTGGTTTTATGTAGCTCTTAATATAAAATTTTAGAAATAGGTAGGCCATAAATGATGTCTGAATTACCAAAATCAGACTTATGATTTTGGAAAAAGCACAATCTGGTTGAAGTATAATCGCGGTGTATATCAGGATGACTAACGCAAACTGAGTCTGCAAGAAATAAAGCATAGTTGGTAATTTCATTATGCTGTTAGTGTAATACTCACCAACTGAATATGGGTTATGTGCCTTTTGAACCACACTAACTCCTTGGACTTACAAATTACACTAGCTAAATAGTAACTGTACATAATCATATGAACAAAGACGTTGATGTATCCTGTATATACGATGCTACCACAGGCTAAAAATCTTGCACCCACCCATGTGAAGAAAACCATTTCCGTATGGTGGTATATATGTAAAAAAGTTACTTGATGATAATTTTTTCTTAAAACGAAGAATACCTAAAAGAAGACAAATGAACCTTTAGCTATTTGTTTCCATTTTATTACCGTGTCCAATAAATCAATGATTTTTGAAACTAGATACCACCACGTTAATGTTACTGCCATCACATCGGGGTGATCACTTAGTGAATATCTGCAGGGTTCACATGGTAAATTATAATATGGTATAACATGAATGGTGCACTAAAACAAATTTCTCCTGTGTCCTGTAACAGATTTAGGATCCCTTTCAACTTACTATGACAAATATTGCTGCGCAATATATAACTTGTATTGCGTTGTATACTATAAGCACCTTGTCTAACTTGAAAGGCCTCCTGTTTTCCATCAATTTAGGGCCAAGGTACAGCACAAAGCAGAGGTACGCTCCAATTATACTTACGATCCACCAAACAGAATCCATTAAGAACCAACTATCCACACGTGGATCTGTATTTCATAATTTGATTGCAATTCAAGCACTTTTTTGTTATAAATAAATAGAAAAAATACTACCTCCATAAGTTTCCATAATATATTCGTAGTAGCCCATCATTTTCGTTATAAGTGAAATCTTTGAATGCTTAGCACGTCGCTGACAGACAATTATCGGATTACTACTAAATAAATTCAATGCATTTAGATATTATATATTCCTACTAACCATACAATATGCCCTGGATTAAATTAACGTAATTCAGAATAATATCTCTTTATAAAGAACATTAATTTGATTTTATAATCCAAAATCAATAATTAATAAATACCTTTCTACAATATTCAAAAATCCTGCATTTTCATTAATATCACCTAATATCTTTAGCTTCTTTTCACCACATAAATCAATATTTTCTTAAATATTCATTTTTGAGAAATGAGTGAAAACCCATTGTATACTAACGTAAAAACTTGTGAAAACAGTTTCTTAATTGGTACCGTTAATTTCAAGTTATTGTGTTGCGGTGTCTGTTAAACCATTATGTAACTGACGTAATTTAAATTCAATTGTTCCGAAATTTTACTGTATGGGAGACCTTTCCTGCGAAATGTTTTTCTTTGCCTAGCCATTATGGATTTATTGATGAACGGTCAACGATAACTTACTTACTTTGGGCGGAATGTATCTGAAATTTCAGTCCGACAAGTATGATACCAGTGGCGGCTATTCAGATGAGGTACATCATCTATATTCTGGATGAAGTATCAGAATTTATTCTCTCACAAAATAGATATGATTTCTATTACAATTATTTTTTGTTTTGCAATAAACGAGGAAATTTAGCGTAAAAAGTATATAAAATGCTTGTATCTACTTTTTTTTTGCTGCTTTATGCACACCAGACTTGAGGATCAACGGCCTATATTATATGAGTCAGTTCCTCTGTCTATATAATTCAACCTCAGATCCTTTCCTGCCGAAATGATATTGTCTGTATGTCCGTGAATCAACCGCTACTTTTCCCTGGACGAAATCATGCACAGAACTAAGTTATCAGAGGTCAGCGTGCCAATTTTTACGTGCACTCGAAGATTGTGTGCTCGGTGGTATCGATTTTGTCGCCGTACATGCTTACATGAATAGTGTCCTTTCCAACGCGTTTTGCGTAGGACTTGAATGCGCCGTGCGCCGCGAGCTTTTGCATCACCTACAACGGATAACATGCCATCCCTGGGAACAGTGCCAGTTTTAACCTGCAATTTAACCGACAACACAATCTTATAAGCCGACGCCACCCGCAGCAACATGCTTCTCTGTGTTCTCACTAGTACATTTTTATGCTTCTGAGTCTTAATAGCATCAATCCAAATAGGAGCCTCATAGAGAAGTATGTTGTGAAGCGCTCTACATAGGACCACCCTCCCTCTACTTCTTGGTCCATCTACATTTGGTAGAATCCTACTAAGTGCAGCCAAACGCTGATCGGCCCTGACCTTCTGGATGTGCTGTCCAAAGTTACCCTTCTCATCGATTGTAATGTCCAAATACTTAATGGCCTTTCTGCGAATAATTGACGCACCGTCCAGCTTGAAAAAGATATGATCACTACTTTATGCACCCTTAACAATCACTGCCTCAGTTTTCCCAGTGGCCAGGATCAGTTCGTTCTCCTTCATCCACTCGCTTGTCTGCTCGAGGCATCTATTACCATTCCTCATGAGAACATCGTCATTTCGACCTCCAACTGTGGACCTCGCGCGCAAAATCCGATAAATGCACTCGTAGGAGATTTTCACTTTTTGACGATTACTCACAATTATGGGTGAGATCTACACGAATTCATTATCATTTGTGAGCAAATCCTTCTAAATCTCCTTTAAAATTCAAATCAAAATGTCGGTTTTGAATCAAAAACCGATAAAAACGATACCAAATGTAGTGTAATTTTTGTAGCAGAAGCCCCTAAATCCATTTATGTATTTTCTCTATTTTCTCAGCCTTCTCCTGCCCTGTCTGAAGAAAATGCTATTTATATCTAGTTGTTTTATGATTATTTTCATTTAAAATTAGTTTCTTTGTTTGTTTAATGTTCATGTTAAGTATCACCAATATAATTTTAATTAGCTTTTTTTGATTTATTGTGTTTAACACTTTTCTGTGGAAAAGAGCCCATTAACAGCGGATTATGGAGCAAAGTCAGATAAATCCAAAATAAAATATATATAAAAAAAAAAACTATAAAAGAGTTTAGCATCAATTTGGTACTTGATCATTTCATCATCAATATATCGACCTGTAAAAACAAAAAATTGAAAGGTATTTTGGTTGACTCAAAACTCGTTTTTGCGTCTCTTGAAAAATTTTGTTTTTTGGATTTATCGGGTTCTGCGCGCGAGCTCCACAACTATGAGTGCTAAATCGTCGGTAAAAGCGATGATCAATTCAAAACTCATCACCCCATCGTAAAGCACGTTCCAAAGCGTCGGAAAAAGCATCGACCCTTGCTGCACGCCATAACCACACTTCAGCACCGTGCCTTTATCAATTTTTATTTTTCGATCTCTCAAGTAACTCGATATGAAATTAACGAGATAACCGGATATGTTTCCTTTTACATAGTTGTTCAATTATAAGTCTGTGACTGGCCGAATTGAAGGCATTTTTAACATGAATAGTAGATTGCCGCTTCCGAAAGCCATAATGGTGACCGTGAAGGTTCTCTCCTTCTTCCAGTTCTTTGGCCAGTCTATTTCTGATTAGAATTTCCAATAGCTTACGTATAGTATTCAACATTCAGACAGGCCTGAAAGAGCTAGGCAGTTCGGAAGACTTTCCACTTTTTAGGATTAAAATAGCCCTTGCTATTCTCCAGCTGTTTGGGAATTTTTAGATTTATAGAAGTTCATTCATGGCATCCAATAGCAAGTCTGGCCGATCTTTTGCCATTAGTTTAATTACCTCAGGCGATATTCGAGCAATTCTAGGCGCTCTGACACTCCTCAAACTATTGGCCGCTCGTCTATTGTGGATTTCTGAACATCAGTGGCAACTTCCCCTTCTACCCACTGCAAGCGTGCAATTGGAAAGAGCTCCTTGAAACCCTGGTATTTCTTTTCCGTATCTATCTTATACGGTGCCAGCTGGTTCAGTTTCTTTGCAACAAGTTTGTACGCATCTCCCCATATATTGTTCTCTAGTTCAACGCATAGATCCTCCCAATACTTCGTTCTCGCTGCCCTTATTTGTTTGGTCAATTCCTTTTTGTGCACTCTGTACGTATCTATATGTCATTTACACCAATATTTCCTCATCGATGTTTGTCACCTTGGCTGTCCTAGTTATATTCCTTCTGTACTTATTGCATGACTTTCTCAATCCAGCGATATCATTATTCCTGCAATAGGCGAGGCCATCTCTATAATGCTAATTATGCCATGCAGTATGCATGTGTGATTTCAACGTCACTCTTCCCTATTATTTGTATCCCATTTCTATACGTTTCCCAGTCCAGTATTCTACATTTCTTCACCAGTTTCTTTCTAGCTCTTACTTCATGGCAGTCAAAGAAGATGTATTTGTGCACAGTTAATATTTCGATCTGAGGTATCTCCCAATTGGTTATTGCCTGCAGCTTTCTCGCAGTAACCTACGTCAAGTTGAGGGGTTTTTGACCGGCCACTGCAAGCTGCATGGGCTTGGCTGACAGCCTACTGTGCTGGGCATGTTACCAAGAAGACGAGACGCCGGAACACATTTTATGTGACTGCCCGGCGCTTGTCCAACTCAGAGGTTCCATGCTGGGGGACTACTGGCCTAGCATGGCCGATTTTGGCAGCGCCTTGCCTGCTACTCTGCTCGAGCTCACGCTCAGTTTGGGCTGGCTCGGATAGGCTGTGGGCGAGCGACGCCACCTAGGGGAGGTGCACGTGATTACCACCTTCTCCGACCTAAAATCCAAAATCCTCGGATGAAAGCGCTTGCACTTTCTGATAGTGATAAGGATGGCTGTATCCTTATCACTCTGATCACATCAATCACACTGATTTTCTCTTAATTTGGCGTATGCTTAAACTAACGTCATTTTCAACTGCTGGTGGATCTGAGGTTTCGGATAGCGGATCCGGATAGCACTCAGATCCGGATATCCGGATAGTAAATTGTTCGGATCCGGATAACGGCTCTTGAAAACCCAAAGCAGATGTTTATTTATGTTTTCATCTTATCAGCTGTTTCCAAAGCGCGTTGACCTTTGGCAGTGATGCATTATACAGGCCGTTGTAAAAATACATTTACTGCACTACTTAAAATTTTGTTTAGGGATTCCAAGGCGACTTTTGTTATAATATTTTTTTTTTTGAGTAAGGATACTTTCACGCATCAACTCTCCAAAGCCTGCGGGTGAATGCAAAAACAGCCTGTAGGTATATGTATTTGGGTCCGGAATAAATGTATTCATTAAAAACTAAATGCAAAAAAAAGTATTTATTACTTATCACAAATACCGCATATAGTATGCGTTTATTTAATCTTTGGCTTCATGTAGCTTCTAATATAGAATCTGAGAAATAGGTAAGTCATAAATATTGCTTGAAATATCAAAATCAGACATAGCAATTTGGGATAAGCGCAATCGGGTTGAAGTATAATTACGATGTATATCAGGATGATTAACACGAACTGAGCCTAGAAAAATCAAGCATGATAGATAATTCAATTATGTTGTTAGTGCAACACTCACCAACTGAATATGAGTTATGTGTCTTTTCAACCACGCTAAATCCCTAGACTTAAAAATTACAGTAGCTAAATAATAACTGTACATTATTATGTGAACAAAGGTGTTGATATATCCCAAATATATGGAACTGCCACAGCCTACAAACTGCGCACCCACCCATGAGAAGAAAACCATTTCTGTATGGTGGTATAGGTGTAGAAAACTTACTTGGTGAAAATTTTTTTTTAGAATAAAGAATACCTAAAATAAGGTGAATGAACTGCTGGTTACTCACTTACTGCTTTTTGTTACCGTGTCCAACAAATCAACGATTTTTGAAAATAGATACCACCACGTTAATGTTACTGCCATCATATCGGGATGACTAAGCGAATACCTGCAGGCTTCACATCGCAAACTATAATATGGTATCACATAGATGGTGCCCTGCAATAAATTTGTCCTGTATCCTGTAACCAAATTTATGATCCCTTTCAACTTACTAATGTAAACAAGCCAACGCAGTATATAACCTGTATTGCGTTATATACTATAAGCACCTTGTCTAACTTGAAAGGTCTCCTGTTCTCCATAAATTTAGGACCAAGGTACAGCACAAAGCAGAGATACGTTCCAATAATACCGAAGATCCACCAAACAGAACCCATCAAGAACCAACTGCTCACACGTGGATCTATATTTCATAATTTTATTGGAATTTAAATCCGTTTTCTTGTATAAATATATACAAATAGTATTACCCCCATAGGTTTCCATGATATAATCGTGATAGTTCATAGTTTTCGTTATAAATAAAACCATTGTATTTTCACTACCTACGTCGTTCTCAGATGATTATCGAAATACTACTGCGCGCAAACAATATGGGTATTATGAATTCCTACTAACATACAATGTACTCTCGTTTAAATTAGCATAATTTATAATAATATCTCTTTGTAGAAAACATTGAGTCAAATCATATTGTAAAACCAATAATTCAACAAATTTTTTTCTGAAATACACAAAGTATGTTTAATACATATTGTTGTTCATACCATTCAAAGAAATTTTATCCTTAATTTACATCACACAGAAAAGGCCGAAAAAATGCATAATAGACGCAAATGCCTATATTGTTATATAACAAAAACTTAAGTTGTGTTCCTAAACCAAACCCACAAAAGTAACCCCTCAAAAGGGCGAAATAAGCACATCTTTAAATTGAGGATCAAAGTTAAATTCTTATTATTATATTATTTTTGTGATCCGGTGTTCTTGCAACCACTACGGCTGAAAAGTCAATATAAATAATCATGAAGCGGTACTAATAGATAATTACTCTAACCATGAAGGAATAATAATAATAATAATGATAATTGTAATGTTAATAAATGACACTACACCAGTATGTACGTAAGTGTCATATATTACTTACATACAGGTGAGTTTTTTAAATGGCAAAGTTCATTTATTAGATAAGTGTTAGCTGAGTAAAAATTTTGCTAATTGGAATATACAGTGTGTCCTCGGATACACCTACCTATACTCACAAATTATTTAGTTTTCGTCTTCACAGAAAAAAATATTCTTTGTAAAAAGTTTTGATTACTTTGTAAAAGTTTTGATTGACTACTTTGATTACTTTGGAAAGGTTTTTCCGATAATCGAACTGTTGATTAAACTTAACTGGTTAAAAAATAACAAAACATGAAATTGGATTACAAGTAAACTACCAATTATTGAAAAGTAAATTAATAGTATTAGTAAAAATTGTCTGGAATATCATCGCAACTTCAGATATGAAGTTTGGACGTTGTTCTTCGTTGATGATATGTTTGCGTTATCGTTAGAATTGCCGCTTTTAGTCTCCTTAGCAACGCCTTTAAGATAGGCAACCCATATCGCAAGGAGGTTATCATGCGCACTGGGTACCAAATGCATATGACTGACTAACCTTCGTGCCTTATGGGTTGCCTATTTTAACGGCGTCATTAAACAAATAAGGAATTAAGACATAATCTGGATATCATTCTAATTTTAGAAATTATTACAAATTACAAACTTCTAGACGTAGATATGTACTTATTCATCAAAATTATATGTATAATAAATTTTAGTATAGAGATTACTCAATATAATAACCCCTAACTTTTACAGTTTCTTCTATTCTCCTTCTAAATTCATCGTAAACTGCACTCATTGGATTTTCATTAATATTTTCTATGTCTTTCGTCATTTTTTGTTTGAGTAAGGTCAAATTATTGTGAAAACCAGTATCATACACTTTCTGTTTTAAATATCTCCTCAAATAAAAATGAATACGGACTGCTTATCTTAAAGGTGTTACTAAGTAGGCTAAAATCAATAAATCAGCACAACTACATTACTATATCCAATGTATGGCGTACGTACACTTTAAACGCTAGTGTTGTCATTGTACAGAGAATTTGTACAACACTATTATATTAAATGTTCAAAATGCTGTCCGTTTTCGACACTACATAATCGAAATAGCTCTTGCAAACACTTTTGAGCATCTCTGAGTATTTTTGGTGTGACTTCTTGAAACGCTCTTAAAATACGATGGCGCATATCATCAGGGTTTGTTGGTGGCGTCTCATAAACCTTATTTTTAATGAAACCCCATGAGAAGAAATCGCAGCTTGCAACTGATTTTCATCCGTAAATACGTAGTTATTGAGGTTCCGTTTTATACGTGCTACGGATCCAGTACTTACAAAGCTACCCAGTAGCGACTGAAATGCCCTCCTATCTGGATGCTTTCTACATGGGTATAATACTTTGTGTAAACTCTTGACGCTAACAAAGCGTTTCTGTAACATTCACCGAGAACGAAAACCATATCTACTAATTCTTCTCGAGTAAGCGACATCTTTAATTATTATGTTACCAAACAGTACTCTGAATGTCAGTTCTGACACTTGGAACACTAATAACGGCAAGATACCTAGTGCGTTTTCAAACTTGCGTTGACTTTAAAGATGCCGCTTTAAACATCTCAAGTATCTTTTAGACCATTTTGTTTGTTTCTAGTGGTCCTATTGTGTTCTGTTGGCCACTTTCTAAGCATCCTAGTATTATTGCTGCCAGTTCCAAGCCTGGTGAAATGCGAAGGGAAGGTGGCCGGCGGCGGCGCTTCGCAATACGTATCTATCGTGAGAAACTGAAAAATTGCGAATATCTCCAAAACCGTTGGAGATAGACACAATGATATAAAATCGAAAGAAAATTAAATTTTACATCCATTTATGTAAAAATTGCTACACCGTTCAATTTAAAAAAATCAAGTTATCCATGATTCTAGAGTTCGAAAATTACAGATCCCTAATGAATAACGCTGTAATTTAAACGCAACAATTTTAAAATAAAAGACGTGTGCTGTTTCATAGTTGAGCGAAAACCGAAAACCGCATCTTTCTAACTTTGGTATTTCCCGAGATATTTCCAAACACCGAAGACACTGCAAATGTCATTTTTTTCTAAAAACGTCATGTAATTCGAAAACGGTACAACTTAGCCCCAATGTATCCCTAACGTATTGTTATTTAAATTTAACAAGGAATCCAAAAGTGCAATAATATACAGGGTGTTCCATTTAAAATAATTAAGTTAGTAGTTACTTCCGGTACAACCGGAAGTCCGCCATTACTGAAACTAATTTTAGCATATATAGAATATGATTCGAGGCAACATTTATTTGAAAATTTTTTTCAAAAAGGCAGTAATAAATAGGTAGGAACCGTTGCATCTTAGGTTGGACACCCGGTATATTATTTCCATTGTGATATTTGAATTGTTTATTGTTGAAGAACTTTGCTTTCCTCCCCTATCCGCGTTGTTTGATGTTGAAAGGATACAAACGCCGCAAATGTCGCTTGCCTCCTTTCAACAATATTATAAATTTACCGAATATCATAGATTTTTTTTGCATTTAAAAAATATGTACCAAGGTACTAATTTGCCTTAATTCAGCTCTACAACTTTTAGTGATATCTTTTAAAAATGATGGAGTGGAGGCTTCAGTAGTTTTATTCAAATAACTTTCTGACATCGATTACACTAATTACTGCGAAAGCAGTATCTATCTTTTTCTATCATCATGCGAATATGTACTTTGAATAAAGTAACATGGATTAAGCTAATTATTAAGAAACAAATATTTAATTTTTCCACCCTTATCCGAATATCTTGAATGAGGTGGCGATGACTAGCAATTTCTTTGTATTCAAAAAATATATGACTCATTTGCCTCAATTCAGCTTTATAGCTTTTAGAGACACTTATCGGACAAGAGCAGTAACTTTTGTATAATACCCATACTAGTATTCACTTCTTACCTTTTTGAACCTTTAGTTGGTTTTTGATGGAAGAAATTTTAAATTTTTCTCCCTTTATTTATGAGGTAATATCTATTAAGCTTATTATTAAGAAAGCAATTTTTAATTTTCCTATTTTTATATAAACAGCTTGAATGGGTTAACATCGATTAAGCTAATTATTAAGAAAAAATATATTTAGTTTTTCTACCTTTATCCGAATATTTTGGTGACATGGGTTAAGCTAATTGTTTTGTATTTAAAAACTATGTGACAATAATACCAATTTGCTTCAATTCAACTCTGTAGCTTTGAAGGAACTTTTCAATTGCTTATCGAAATGGAGCCTTTGGTTATAAATTATCTAAATTTAATTCTATTTTTTGTATATGCTTAGTAAAGGCATATATTACTATTACTTCTGCTGAATCTTTTCCATAATTAATCATGGTAAAGGGGTAGTTATAGTTATATCCCTCTTTCATACTTTATAAGCCCACAAAGCACCAACAATATATGAATAAATACATTCTATTCATTTCTAATTATTTAAGTAACGGCACTGTTGGAATATTATTTGAATTTGTTCGCTTCTCCTTAAAATAATAAAGAAGAAATAAATGTATAGAATTATTTTTACGACCATAAGAAAGCAAGTATTGTTATTACTTCATTACTGTATACAATGTCAAGAGCGATCTTGAAAACGGAACTCTTGCAAAGCTTGGAAGACTTTCTACGCGAACGATAAGTGGCACGTCGGCCTTCGCCATTCCACAAACCCACTTAAATCACTTGCCGTTTCACCATATCTTAAACTGTCGGCTAACGCCAGCCAACGGTACCTGCTGTTACATTCTTAGTAATTTCTCTCACACTTGAACTTGAAATTGTCTTCACCGCCGTTTAGAAAGTGCAATGTCGTGGGCTTCTAAAAGCATACAATGCCGTCTGAACCAATATTTTCGATTTTAATTTGTGTCTTAAAATTACAATGTAAGCAACATTCAACAAATTGCATGGAGCACTACTGCCCGAATGACCTACATTCAGTTAACGGGTATAATAAAGATGCTGTATACCTCAGCTGTCTGATGTATACAGGTATAGTAATGTATATAGGTATAGTAAGACGTATATTATGCTTTATGAGAATAAATAGTAATATAGGATGTTACTAAAAGGAATTCAAAAATTGCTATTAGGTACACCTAGTATGCATCAGAAAACTAATTAATGTACTTTTCACGCAACTCGCACGGAAGTCACATCGCTTTTGAGTTTTGAAATCTGGGTCTGTCCCTATAAACCTTTTGGCGTATCAATGCAGTTACGCGAACCTAAAAATCATATAGACGATCCTGCTTCAGAAATGTTCCGTGAAATATGCCAATGTATCATCAGTATCAATGGCGCTACCTCATTTCTCGGAAATTCCAGTACCGAAAAGATTTCCGAGCCCATCAGGTTCATGGAGTTTTGTAGAAGAAGATAGCGAACCTGGTTCTTCGACCGGAGAGGTATTTCAAGACTAAACCATAGCAGAAGCACATGTGGATTGTCAATCAGAGCTAAATGACCTTATCAGCGATTTAGATTCGACTAAAGAAAAATCTGAAATATTAGGATCAGATTGAAACAGTGGAATCTTTTACGGACCGAAGCTAAAATTACAGCTAACCGATAGCGCCACAGCTTGTTAGCTACGTTTTATTAAAAAGAGGATAGTTTACCTTTCTGTAATAATATTGATGGTTTAATATTGACACTAGGCCACCATCTTTCGCCAGAACAGTGGAGACTATTTACTTACGAATCAAAACTAAGTCCGAAAGCAGTTTTACTTCATAATAGCAACATATTTCCATCTTTACCTGTTGTGGTAAGGTTGCTGGTTTAAAAGAACGCTATAAGATTTTAACACATATTCTGGAAAAGATGAAATACACCGCGTTTCAATAGCAAATATACAAGTTTAAAGGTAGTGGCTTTAATGTTAGGATTGCAAGCTGGGTATACGAAATATTGTTGTTTCCTCTATTAATGGAATAGCAGAGGCCGTTCAAAGCATAACATAAAATAAAATTGAAACTTAAGAACTGGATACCTTATTGGTTACAGAAATATTAAATGTGAACCACTAGCACCCCCTCAGAAAATCATTCCACTGCCATTGCATATCCAGCTTTGTTTGATTAAGAATTTTGAAAAAGATCTACCTAAAGATGGATATAAATATCTCAAAAATAAATTTCCTAGATTCATTGTCAGTAGCAAGAGCTGTTTTATTCCTAAAAAGTGGAAAATCTCCGGAACTACTTAGGTCTTTTAGGCCTCTCTGCATGTTGAAGACTATAAACAAGCTGTTGGAAAATTTAATCAGAAATAGACTGTCCAAATAACTGGAAGAAGGTGAGAACCTCCACGATCATCAGTATGGTTTTCGGAAGCAAAAACTATTCAGGCCTTGAAAGCGGCTGTATAAAGATCGATGTCAAGAATGCCTTCAATTCGGCCAGTGACAGACTTATAATTGAACAGCAACGTAAAAAAAAAACATTTCTGGTTATCTCGTTAATTTCATAGCTAGTTACTTGAGGCACTGACAAATAAAACTTGATAAAATCATGGAATGCTGGAATGTGGTTCTGGCATGCTGCAGGGATCGATCCTTGGCCCAATGCTTTAGAACGTGCTTTACGATGGTGTGTTGAGTTTGGAGTTGACGGTCGACGCAAGACCATCGCTTTTGCCGACGATCCCGCACTCATAGTTGGAGGGCAAAATGAAAATGTTTTCATGAGGAATGGTAATAAATGTCTCGAGCAGATAACCGAGTGCATGAAGGAGAACGAACTGACCCTGGCTACTGGGAAAAGTGGGGCAGTGATTGTTAACGGTGCAAGAAGTAAGAACCACGTTATTTTCAAGCTGGATGGTGCGTCAATTATTCCAAGAGAAGCCATTAAGTATTTGGGCATTTCAATCGATGAGAAGAGTAATTTTGGACAGCAAATCCGGGAGGTGACCGTCTCTACGGCGCACCTATTTGGATTGATAGTATTAAGATTCAGAAGCATAAAGGTTTACTTGTGACAGCACAGACAAACAAGCTACTGCGAGTGGCGTCGGCTTATAATTCTAACTGGCACGGTCCCGATAGATCAGCACATGAAAGGAATGCCATGTCATTCGTTATAGGTGACGCGAAAGCTTGGGGCATTGAGGCCAGGGAATTGACCTACAAGATCTGGCAGGAGCTCTGGGACAAAAAGAAAATTAAGGCGCAATGGATTGAATGGCTGATCAAAGATATTAAAAGCTGAACCAAATGCGGGTATTACTTAACGCAAACCCTCACGGCGCACGGCGCATTCAGATCCCACATGAAGCGCTTTGGAAAGGACACTACTGATGCATGCATGTACCACGGCAAAATCGATACCGCCAAGCACACCATCTTCGAGATGGGGCGATCTGAGACGAATGGTGCGGCAAAAATTGGCACATTAACCCCTGTGGTTGTCTTTTATCGAAGTTACAAAACAATTCTTCAGTAACTACTAGTCTCCAGATTTCTAGAAAAAAGTAAAATTAGTATTGAAGAAAATCAATTTTCTACACTTCCATTTAGGTTTCCTTCCGGAAACCATGGGCTAATTCATTTAGTGACGAACACGGAGAACGTTTTTCTCATGAAATAGTAGAGCTTCACAGGCGATGTCTGGGTAGATGGGATCCAGCCATCCTTGCAGGCTTCTGTTGATGCCTTCAAACCGATACTGGAAGGAATGAGTACAAGAGAAAAGCCAATCGATCAAAAAAAGTTTTGTGTCGCTGATTTAATGTATTTTAAATAAAAAATATGAAAATTGCCTTCAGGTATCAGGCAGTCCTGGTGTGACTATTTTATTTACAAACCCTAATGAAGTTTGCAGTGAAATATCATTATTACATACAGTCAACTCATTAATTTTTTTTTGTAATTTGTTGTATAGTGTAATTAAATTTAATACGCTACAACAAAAGATTTAAATACCGCGTTGTTTCTAATCAATTAGTACCCATCTGTTCTATGAGAAAGTGACAATGAGGTATTTACAACAGTTATTTATTTCTAATTTCGAAACTGTACCTATCCTGTAACATCCTGTGCCTCATAATGTTTAAATACGTGTATTCCGAAGATAGGCACCACTCCTATATAGATAGATATAAAAATAATTATTCAAATTAAAAATACAAATATTAAATAATGTTAATTAAATAATATGGTTATGTACATCTCCGAGAATTAGTTTAGGCTATATTACAAATTTTGTCAAAATGTTGACAATTGCGATTTCAGATTTTAAGTTTTATTCCAAAAACGCTTGTGGCGTCGCGCGTTATTCTTCTGTTATGGATTTGGGGGCTAAGAGTTAATATGTTTGAAGGTGGTGTAACTTAAAAATATATACAGGATGTTAAATATGTCGTAGCACATTCTTTGGAATTCAAACGCTTTTCTTTCGATTATATTAAATGGAACCCATATTTTCTAGTATTATCAGCAAATTCCTATAAAAATTGCCTTCAAAATGGTACCTATAACGTAATACTTATTTTCAGTATTTTCGAAGATATTATGGAAAATGTATTTAATAATAGCCATTAACCTCTACTTATCCATTTGTTCTTTTTTAGGTAAATTGTTTAGATTATCTATAAAGTAACAAAAAAAGATGCTCAAGTATATTCCGATTCTGCACTGTGCATATTCCCAACCGTCTCTGGAGTGCCATACATTTTCAGTCATAATGTCCACATTTAACAGAGGGAAAGCATTTCTTTTGCGTTGCTGCATATTTTCTGGCGTTGTAGAGTTGTTATGTATACGATATTTTTTATAGTAGGCCATAGAAGAAAAGTTACAAAAGTTGAAATCTTGTTGCCAGCTTTATAGAACTTCTCTCCAAATTCGTCTATTCGTATTTACCAATGTATTTACCCTATTTAGGTGTGCTTTCGCAGCAGCTCCGTAAGGTGCGGGTTTACAATCGTGTTGATATCAAAATATATGTATGAAGTTACCTAGGAGGCCTTCTAACAGTATTGGTAAATTATTTTCTAGAAAGTTTCTATAAATTTAAAAGACAAAAACGACAACTACCAATAACAATGTTCTTTGAAAAAGTTGACAAAACTATCGATAATGCACGGCCATCAACATCGTTTGCTTCGGATCTAAGTAAACAATCGACTGCTAACTTGGACTTGGAGGAAGATGAATGAATATGTAGCTCACGATGATAAAGTTTTTCTTGTTGTATATTTTCTTGTTGTGTATGTAAATATGTACTATATGTACATATTGCTGAGATGATTATTTAAAATGTGAATTATAAAAAATTAAATTAATGCTTGTGACCAAATGTCTGAAATTAATTATTAAGTTGAGCGCCAACTCTAAAATCGAGTAAAAATTGCTTGAAGAGCATGGGATTCAAAATCCCAGTGGTCACCTTCTGAAGGTAAACCTTAAGAAACTGAAAGTGGGTGAAAAATTTACCACGAAGTGGGGAAACAAATTAAAACAACAAAATTTGAATTATGAACTTAATTCGAACTTTAATAATAAAAAAAAAATGCAAATAGGAAGAAATTTAAAACCTTAGACTAATTAAAATCCAGGCTTAAAAGAAAACTCCCTATATTTAACGTGAAAATAACAAAATTAAGAATATTTAGAAATATAAAATTTTATACACCACGTGTAAATCGCAAAAATGGCGTTCTCAGGTGAACGTCTTTAACCTTAAATACTTAAAACTGCTCAATTGTAATCAGCTATTAAAAAGCAAGGTAAAAATACCTTCAAAACAGTGAACTACTAACAAATCTAAATGAAAAGGGAAAAGAATGAATCAAAAATTAATTAAATATCAAATAAAAAAAAATGAACTCTCAAAAAGTAAAATTAAATCAGCCATAACTAACTATTTGGAATTCCAAATATTATACAAAGAAAATTAAGTGAATTGAGTGTAAGATGCCTCTACTAAGGTTAGATTTGTAAAAATCAAAAATGACACGCGGAAACAAAATGTCTTCAAACGACATAAATTTACAGCGCTCAGGAAAAAGAACTCACCTCGGCAGAGTCACCTGGTACACTCCCTTCTCTCTCCCGTAAGCGAGCAATCGCCGGCCCAAGAGAAGCGCACGCAACAGCGGCGATCTTACACGGTGACATGACTTAAACCAGGCAAACAAACATATAAAACAAGAAACTGAGCTAAATGAAAATTACATAGCGGTAAAACAAAACTAAAAATGATATTAATAAGAATTTTTCAACATGTTTCAAAGTAACTTAATACTAACTTAACTTTTACGAAAAATTTAGTGTCTTTTAAAAATCTTCTTGAAACAGCTGACTTGGACGAAGGGGTCAACGCACTCACGCACAGTTTTTCATCCCCTTTTTCCACAGCACATCTCCCGATTATAAAAGAAAAAAATTGCACTTGAAAAGTGTCATTGTTTTGCTTTTAAAATCGCACGCACACAAAAGAAAAAACAAAAATTGACAGTCCGAACAACGAAAAATAAAAAAAATTAAAATCCTGTCTCCGCACACAGGGGTGAAAACGTCACTTCCGGGCGGCGAACTACCCGGGGTCGTGGTGAAAGTTCTGGAGGGCAGAGATGTGGTACCGACCTTAGTTCTGGGTACCGTCCAAAGTGTGCAGTTCGTAGGTGACCCCATCAAACACACGGGCCACTCTGTACGGTCCAACAAACGGAAGTTCCAGCTTTTGGCAGGTTTGCTGGTCACGTCTTCCCAAACGATATCGACGCACCAGGACTTGGTCGCCGACATAGAACCGGGTACGCTTGGTGATCTTGGCATTTTCTTGGCGGACATAACGTTGTCCCCTTTGTTGAATCTTCCTTCTGGCTTCCTCTGTACGTGCCTCCACGTATACATCCTCCTCGAGAAGGTTCCACGGGCGACTAGGCAACCTTCCATACATTAAAGTGTATGGGCACTCCTCCGTCGTGGTGTTGGGAGTGTTGTTTATCCAATTTTCGATGTTTTGGACGTGGCGGACCCAATCAGGATGGCGTTGATGGGTTTGCATCCTGAGAAACTTGACGACTTCCTGGATGTATCTCTCGCAAGGATTCCCACAAGGATGACGTATAGAACAGAAAGAAACACAAACATCACGCTCATTCATGGCGTCAACAAAACGATGCGTGTTGAAATAAGTGGCATTGTCAGCAAGAATGCGGCGCATTTTTCCTTGATTTCGTATAAAATTGTCAATACAACGGATTGCTGTATCAGTGTTGTAATATCTGGTGGGAAAGAGTCTTACGTATTTGGTGAAAACATCTACCATGACGAAAATGTTGCGGTAGCCATAATGTCCAGGTATGAGATTTCCAAGAAAGTCGACGGCGACGAGGTCGAGTTTGTACTCTACAACTATGCTTTTGATGACGTTTTGGCACGTGCGGTTCTTGGTTTTTCCAAGTTGACACTGTAGACATGTGCGGACGATTGACTTGGCAATTGTTTTGTCCCTTTTGGCGAAGAAAGCTTCTCGAAAGGTGAGCCAAAGTTTATGTCCTCCGATGTGTCCCAGGGTTTGATGTATTTCTTCCATCGCCTGACGTGCGAAAACCTCGGTGAGTACAACGTTGAACTGATCTCGAATCCGCTTCATCAGAATCCCATCTCGGATGACAAACTCCTTGTACTCATCCCGGTGGACTAATGCCTCTCGTATCTGAACGAAACAATCATCTTGCTGCACCTCATTGATCCTGACAAAGTCAAATAACCCCTCGGCTTCATACATGTTGTATGTGTTTACCTCAACGTGGTTGAAATGGCTCTTCAGATTGTGCATACGAGATATAGCATCAGCTGTTACATTCAAATCTCCTCTTATGTGTCTTATCTCAAAAATATATTCTGATAATAATAAAGACCATCGATAAATTCGGTTGTTTGAGAACCGAGTTGACATTAAAGATGTTAATGCAGCATGATCTGACTCAATTATGAATTTCTTTCCTAGTAAATAAAATCTTAACTTGCTCACTGCATGAACTACAGCAAGCATTTCCTTTTCCGATACAGTGTACCTTAACTCATAGCTTTTCAAAATTCTGGAGACAAAACAAATTGGTTCTTCTCCATTCCTACCAATTTGAATCAAAACACCACTGATGGCTGTATCACTGGCATCGACACGTAACAAAAACTCTTTACTAAAATCTGGCAATAATAAACATAATGAACGATGAAATTCTGACTTTACCTTTTCAAATGCTTCTAATCTTTCTTTTGTCCATGTGAACTTATCATTCTTTCTTAACAATTCAAATAAAGGTGCACTGATGTGTGCTAATCTTGGAACAAACCTTTTGTAGTAGTTGACTACACCAAGAAAACCTCTTAATAACTTTATGTTGCTAGGTCTAGGGTACTTTTTGATGACGTCTAGCCTAGATTCATCTACTCTGACATAATTCTCTGTTAAATCATATCCTAAAAACTTTACTTCATGCTTTACAAACTCACATTTTCCTAAATTCACTTTTAAACCATTTCTTGCTAAAACTTCAATAACTTTGCGTAAATGCACTAAATGTTCATCTAAACTCTGACTAAAAATTAAAATATCATCGATGTAATGAGCTACAAACGAATTGTATGGTTCTAAAATCTGTTGCATTGCCCGTATCAACGCGGCAGCCGAACTACTTAAACCATAAGGTACAACCTTAAACTGATACACATTTCCATCAACCATAAATCCACAAAACTTTCTAGATTCTTTGTTCAACGGTACCAACCAAAAAGAGCTCTTTAAATCTAGCTTTGTAAAATAATTCGCATTTGTACACCTTGCCAACAATGTTTCAACCGTGACTGGAGTTTCGAACTGCGGTCGTGTGCGTTCATTCAGACGTCGGGCATCAAGACACAAACGGATGTCTCCATTCTTCTTTTGGACGACGACTAAAGGATTGACGTACCTTGTTCTTCCACGTTCAATTATCCCATCTTGAAGCATTTGGGATACCTCAACTCTGACTTTTTCTTGCATGTTTTTGGGAATTGGATAGTTCTTGATTTTGAAAGGTTTCGATTCATCTACTTCTAAAGAATGTTCATAACCAACTGCTAAACTCGGGAATTTATCAACTAGAGAAATGTACTGTTTTAAAATTTCCTTGACTTTAAATTCAAACTTTTCATCACAATCAATCTTAAATTCATTTAAATCATCTGGGAATTCAATCTGGGAATTGTTTGCTTCTAACTCTACTACTTCATCAACAACATCTACTTCTAAAACCTCTTGGGATAAATCACTACCCTGTATACTATCACATTCAACAACTTTTCCATAACTCTGTATATCATTCTTAAAACAATCATTTTCTAACAACTCTAAATTCACATTTTCCTTCTCTTTTCTTAAACAATTTATAATCCTCTCCTCACTAGGAGTCTCATCACACCAATTAATTCTCTCCTCTCCTATCTGAATTAGTCTCTTATCAACATCTACCACCGCTCTCATCTTGTCTAACAAATCAATCCCAATAATTCCATCTCTTTTTAAACCTTTTAATGAAATAAACTCTCCCAGAAAAGTTGAATTTTGTAATTTGAATTCTACGACAAAAACTCTGTTGATGGCAGCAATTATCTTTTTTGTAGCAGTAATAATTGTAATTTTTCGAGTTGGAATGAATTTCCCTACTTTTTCTTTCTCTAGCAATTTTACTTTCTCTTCGTCTAAAATTGAAACCTCACTTCCCGTATCTACTAAACATCTTAAAACATTCTTTCCAAACATTGCATTTACATGTGGCAAATCTGAATTGATTGATCTTAAATCATTTTGTAAAATGGTGTACAATTCTTTCTTTTTGGTTGGATTTTCTAAAAATCCTGCCCACGAGCTTCATCGAGTAGTTCTTTCGGCTTTGTTTGAACCTTTTGCTCATTTAAATTAGACCTAGTGTCTTTGTGAATTGCGCCAGTGCTGTTTGATATCTGATTTGTTTGAATTTGATTAACGTAGCGATTTGAATTCCACTGCACAGAATCTCTAGGCAAAACTTTGTCAGCTGACTTAATTGAATTCTGATTTTGTGGGGAAGCCACTTGATTGACGTTTGACCTTGTCTGGACATCGTGACGGTCATTTTGGTGCGTTGTGGATACCTGAGGCACATTCTGATTGTTTGAATTTGGACTCTGACGTCCACCATTTCTAGGAGTGAAAGACTGTCTCCTGTTGAAATAGGGAGCTGGTCTCGGATTTACATTATCTCGCGAATACTGTTGACGGTTAAAACCATCATTACTCGAACTGCCAGTTGCCTGATTGTGGTTGACATGGCCTTCAGGACTTCGCGATTTGCTAGGATTTACCTTGCATTGTTCCGCTTGATCTAATCTCTTCATTAGTTCCAACAATTGACTAACAGAGGTTATATTTTGCATCGCAATGGCTTGAGTGACCTCAGGCTCAAAATGCCTGGATAATTGCGTGATCAAATCAGATTCCAAAACGGGTGGTGTTAAAAATTTGAGAATATTGATTTTCTTTATGACATAGACTTCTCTACTATCTAATCCGCACTTATTATAAGAACCTAAGAATAAATTTGTTCTCACCCTTTGTTGAATCGCTTGACTCCAGTATTGTCGTTGAAATACATCTTCGAGGTGGCCCCAGGAATTGATCGTATCTGCGACGAAGTCAAACCAGGATCTCGCTTCATCCTTCATGGCGTTGCGGGCGATCCGCAGCTTGTTTCTTTCTCCCGGTACGGATTCTAAAAATTCGTTCAAATTTCTTAGAAACGCCATTGGATTGGGCGTTACCGAACCAAAAAATTTCGGTAACTGTTCCATTTGAACAGGCATTGACAAAATACTGTTGCCAAACTGATTGACATTGGGAATTTCTTGAATTGATGAAATTTTTCTGTTTATTTGTTCTTCTGCTCTTTCCACACTCTCAGCAATCTTTTCCTTCACTTCGCATTCTATTTTTCTGACTCTTTCTTCAACCACATATTCTCTCTCATCCCATTTATTTTTCATTCCTTTTATCTCTTTCTGACAATGTTTAATTGATATTTCATTAGCTGTTGATCTTATTGTATTATCTAATACTTTATTCTCTACTTTCTTAACGTTTTCATCTACTCTTATGATTTCTGATCTAAAATCACTCCTTATCTCATCAATCTGTCTCTGTATCCCTTTTGTTACATTCATAATCTCATTAAACATCATCATCACATCTTTCATTCCTATACTTTCCTCAGAGTTTTCCGTCTCACCCCGCTCCAACGTCTCGATGTGGGACTCCCTCACATCCGTCAAAGGTGCTTGTGGAAGCTCCATCTGTTTGCTCTCCTTTTCCTCAGGAAATGAATCCTCCGAATACGTCTTGTTTAGCACGGTTGCCACAGATTCCTCGCTCCTGTACCTGGATTGCTCCCTCCAGGTTCCTTCTGGGACGAACAATTTGTCCTGTGCTTGGTTCTCTCCGGACATTTCGACGATTTTCAAAATTTTAAACACAACAGGTATTAGTTTCCCCGAAACAGTTGAAAAATTCACGAAACCTCGTGCAGGGAAAATTACAAAGCAAATCGTGGCCAAAAAGAATCAAAACAACAATGAATCGTGGCCCCACGTTGGGATTGCCAAATAATTATGCTGAGATGATTATTTAAAATGTGAATTATAAAAAATTAAATTAATGCTTGTGACCAAATGTCTGAAATTAATTATTAAGTTGAGCGCCAACTCTAAAATCGAGTAAAAATTGCTTGAAGAGCATGGGATTCAAAATCCCAGTGGTCACCTTCTGAAGGTAAACCTTAAGAAACTGAAAGTGGGTGAAAAATTTACCACGAAGTGGGGAAACAAATTAAAACAACAAAATTTGAATTATGAACTTAATTCGAACTTTAATAATAAAAAAAAAATGCAAATAGGAAGAAATTTAAAACCTTAGACTAATTAAAATCCAGGCTTAAAAGAAAACTCCCTATATTTAACGTGAAAATAACAAAATTAAGAATATTTAGAAATATAAAATTTTATACACCACGTGTAAATCGCAAAAATGGCGTTCTCAGGTGAACGTCTTTAACCTTAAATACTTAAAACTGCTCAATTGTAATCAGCTATTAAAAAGCAAGGTAAAAATACCTTCAAAACAGTGAACTACTAACAAATCTAAATGAAAAGGGAAAAGAATGAATCAAAAATTAATTAAATATCAAATAAAAAAAAATGAACTCTCAAAAAGTAAAATTAAATCAGCCATAACTAACTATTTGGAATTCCAAATATTATACAAAGAAAATTAAGTGAATTGAGTGTAAGATGCCTCTACTAAGGTTAGATTTGTAAAAATCAAAAATGACACGCGGAAACAAAATGTCTTCAAACGACATAAATTTACAGCGCTCAGGAAAAAGAACTCACCTCGGCAGAGTCACCTGGTACACTCCCTTCTCTCTCCCGTAAGCGAGCAATCGCCGGCCCAAGAGAAGCGCACGCAACAGCGGCGATCTTACACGGTGACATGACTTAAACCAGGCAAACAAACATATAAAACAAGAAACTGAGCTAAATGAAAATTACATAGCGGTAAAACAAAACTAAAAATGATATTAATAAGAATTTTTCAACATGTTTCAAAGTAACTTAATACTAACTTAACTTTTACGAAAAATTTAGTGTCTTTTAAAAATCTTCTTGAAACAGCTGACTTGGACGAAGGGGTCAACGCACTCACGCACAGTTTTTCATCCCCTTTTTCCACAGCAATATGTATGAACTTATATATTTATTAAAATTAAATTCTATTTGTGCCAGCACAAGAATATTTATTTATTTATTGTTTATTTATTTTAAATAAATATTATATAACTTATTTTTTCTTGTTTCATTGTTTTAACTTTGCTTCATATTTCATATTGTATTCGGAAATAAAGCGTTCGCTCCTATCCGCGGTTTCAGTATCCGCGGAAGAGCACAGAACCAAACCCCCGCGGATATGGGGGTGCTACTGTAATTTATTGTACCATATGGTTCAGGCTGGCAACTTAGTTGCAATTAAGAAGGGTAAGAGATTTCAACCAACAAATCTTGATGAAATACGTGTTTTTGTTGGGGTTCATGCCCTCGTGGGCAAGTTACATTATGCAAGTGTTCGATGCTCGTAGGATCAAAAGCTACGCATTGCTCAAAATGCAGTGAGAGCGGTATTCGTCTTTTTGACACCTAGGCATCCACTGAAAGTACTGCAATCGCTTTCGGAAGATGATTTTCAGAGACCAATCTTGTCCCTACTATTAGGAACCAATTTAAGTATCGACATATACAGGTGGTAGCGTTCAAAGGCAGGCTTCGAATGAGCTTGTAAGTGGGGATGGTGAGGTAATTCTCACCAAGTGGTACGATAATAAGTCGGTGTTGATTGCTTCAAACTATATGGGATTTGCAACATTGAGGTGTGTCGATAGTGGGACGAGGTAGCCAAAAAATATATTGATGAGAAACGTCCGGAATTAATTCAATATTATAACGCGCAAATTTATTTATTTTGTTTATTTATTATTATCCAACACCAGAAAATCTGCTAACTATAGGATAAATCTGCTTGAAAATACATACAAAAAAAAACAAAACATGTTTCTGAATGATGAGTGAGTATGATTAGTGAATAAATTAAATGCATAATTCAAATTAAGCATTAATAAACAAACGAGAAATAATAAAGAGCAAATAGGAAATTAAATGAATTAATCAAACTTATTTCTGACATAATTGTTTAATGAATCAAGGCTAACATCAAAAAGGTCCCCCCCCCCCCCCTCCCCCCTCCCCCGTTATTACATTTTAGCAATGTTTCTTTGCTAGTAGAATAGTTAAGAGTTGATGGAACTAAGCTCGGTGTAAATGACCCAACTCTACACTTGTTAATATTAAGATTTAGATGATTCAACTTATTACAATTGTCAACAGCATCAAGATCACTGTGCAAACATTCGCAGTCTTCGATAAATGTAGTAGTTTAAAATCATCTATACAGAGCAAGCACTCGGATGAAACGCAATCTGTAACATCATTAACAAATACAAGAAAGAAGAGGGGCTCCAACACAAAGCCTTGCGGTACCCCACACGCATTTAAATAATAGAAAGACTGATGTCTGGAATATTGTACAAAACTATATCTATCAATTGGATAAGTCTTAAACAAGTCGATTAAGCTGGAATATGAACCAAAGCATTCAAGTTTTCTAAGTATGGGAAGGGTTGACAAGTTAGACTTTTTAGTTACTATATACTCTACCATATGATCCAGGAAATGGATGCTCCCTATGTTTACGCATACTATTGACTTGATATGTGTAAGTGCGTGGGCTGAATACAAAATACATGCCATTAATTTAGCTTCAGAGCATACATATATAGCAGAAACTGTCATGGTCATGCAACAAATACCAAAAAAAAAAGCGAAACCGACCTACCAAGAAGCTCGTCACTCCAATGCCCATAAAGAGGTCACCATCAAAGTTCATCCGTAAAAAGATGTTAGGTTGGATAATGTAGGACATCTACCTATAGTCGATGTGGTAACAAGAAAGAGCTTTTTCCGATGCAAAAGACACAACTGCAAAGGAAAACTAAATTTATCTCCAGCAAGTGTGAAGTGCATCTAATAATAATAATAATAATGTATATTCTTTCCATGCAGAAAGGAAATAAAAACTAATATTGTTTTTGTATGTTCACTCGGTCACATCAATTTATACTTTGGTGCAATTGTGTCACAAATTCCTCACATAAGGACGTCGCGTAGGGCCCATAAAGGAGTATATATTGTCTATTAAAATTCATGAAAAAAGAAATTAAGCAAGCTCTACTGCCATATTTCACCATTTTTTTTCTACTTAGAAGATAATAAATCGTAACCGAAACGGTTAATCCACTCACAGCAAAAATTCTGATTTAAATAAAATATTGAGGTTGTGCGCAAGAAATTCAAATACGGATGTATTCTAACCTAAAGAACAAAAAGAGCCAATGAGATTAATTAAATCGGTTAGTTGAGGTTTTTTTTTCTTGTGCAAGATATAGGTCGTATAATTTAAATTAACCGAAGAAACAATTTCTTAAGGGAATATTGTCCTGTATGTATTAGTATTTCTATTTTACTATGCTTTAAGCTGCAGCTTGTCTATAAGACAAAAAATACACATAGAAGTGCCTACAGATTTTTCTACTAATTAAACGGCCCAACAACGTAATCAATTTTCTTTTGCGATCAACAAATGTTTTTTTTTTTAAGAATCAATTGGTATTTGCTATCGCGTGCAGTGAAATTATACTGGGTAGAGAACGGCAAACTCTGCGAATATCAATAGAAATAGCGGAAATAACCATAAGCCGTAAAGGATAATATTGTAAGCAGTAACCATTGTCATCCCCTCCTTAGTTATGTCTTTTATTCGCTGTATTATGAATTTCAAGGCATTAGCCAAAGAATCTACATACAATAAAATGACTTACAAATATCGGAAATACAATGAAGTTAGGAATTCGTGACAAACGTTTTTTTATTGTTTTCTGAATATGATTGACTTGCATGATTTTATAATAGGAAATTAAGTAATATCTATATCTATAAGGTATGGTTTTTGTACATACTAGCATAGGACTTTGGGCCACTAACTGATACTAAATTAAAACAAGTTCTGCGAAAGAAAGGATATTGTTCAAATTGGAGAGGATATTCTAATTTTATAGTTCAAATCTCCGCCTTAAAATAAGCAGTATTTTCTTATATTTTGAAACGACTACCTATTCAAAAATGTTATGTACAATGCGTAACAATAATAGTAATGGCTGTAAATTTTTATCTAGAGATTCTTTACTAGTGGCGACATATGTGCATCATATGTCTTTGTTGTGTCTGTGTTATACGAAAGGCCTAACTGATGAACTAAGAAGCACGTATAAGATCGGTATCAGTCGGTGTAGTAGTTAATGATATTCAGCAAAACATACGCATACAGATACTTGAAGATTTGGCAGTAGCGGGCAGCATCATACATGATGAATTGAATTTATTTTTCACGGAAAAATAGACTATCGTAAATTTAATTTTCATCAAAAGTTACTGCGTCGGTGCCGGTTAAGAAATCGTTGTAAAAAATGCGAAAATATTGAGATTCATATGAAATTTTGCTGTTTTTCTATTCTATTTATTTTGTAATTAGTAACTAAATTTTAACGCTGCTTTTCTAATTCACTTGATCTAAAATTTGATATAGAAAAACTACTACTAGGAAAATGAGTGTATTTCAATACTTATTAATATAGGTTTCTAAAAAATTATTTTAATGATACTGATGCAATGAAAATTGAGTATTAACACCACTGTGTATCGAAATCAATAATTTTCACACAATTTTTGGAAGTTTAGTTATTTATTGAAAACCGTAAAACATAACAGCATGAAATCATGGTTATAAAGCAAATGATTTGATTGTTGACGACATTGTATTAAATTATTATACATACACAATATTGTTTTCGCAATTTCGAATCGCAAGAAACACAGACTACCCGCATTTACCAAAATAAATAGGGTGTGCTCTTTTGCATGGCACGCACTTTCTATATCACAAGAACAACAAATTGTAGCCAAACTAACAATTGTAAGGTTTCCAGTTTGTGCTCTTCGCATTTTGTTCTCGCCACACACATGGAAAGCAGTTGATCATAGTTGCACGAACTTACATCTCCCAAACTCAGCCCAAAGCCCAAAAGCAATTTGTTACGTTCGGTTCTTGCTTAATACAAGTTCACTAAAACTTACTTTCGTTACACTGAATATGCTCCGTACTCTAGAAAAACACACCTGATTATTAGAACATCCGATAAGGGGTTATGTTGAAGGTCCTCCGATATGTATGGCTGATGACGAATGACTTTTGTTGACCTCTGGCACCAACCATTCCAACCATTGTAGAATTGTAGACACACAATGGAGCAAAACTCCCCGTCTACATCAATCCCAAATATGAAATAGGACACTCCTCCCAGTGATTCGAGCACTCAAACAAAATATGATTCACATGTCGCATTTAATAACAATTTACAAGATCGCAGAAAACCCTTATAAAACCAACTCGATCCATTTCATTAGCAATAAGTGAAAACATTCGAAGGCTGCACCCGTACATTTACTACTGATCCTTTCTTTCTTAGGTTATATGTAAACACAAATATTATTTGCACAGCCTCTTTCTGACAAGCAATTTGCAATTATTTTAAAATTTTCGGATCGTCCCATATACCTATTAGTTTTAATTATTACCGCTCAAAATAAAATAAGATCATATTAAAAATCAGCAGTACAGTGCTCATTGCCATACCTATTCCAATTCGTACGAAATTAAAAAAAGGAAAAGGATGACTAAAAGGTGAGTCTACTTCATTGTTATACTAAGGGCCGGTCTTTCAATCTCCTAATAAATGTATCTAATAACAATTCAGCTAATAAGTTATTACGTGAATAAGAACAGACCGTCTTTCAACGAGTATTTTTACGTTAAGGACACGTATTTCAAACTTCTAATAAAGTTCCTAATAAAAGTTATTAGCTGAACTTGAAATAACTGTCTTTCCATCAACTAATAAAAATTATGTAGGTAATAAATTGGTTTATTCTCCTAATATCTTATTGAGTGCTTGAAGTAGCCAATAAAAATTATTAGACGCTTAATAGCGCATCGAAAATCTCTGAAAGTTGTTAAAACAACAAAGAAGGTTATGTTTTCAAGTTTGAAATTATTTATGAACCAGACATGTTTGAAGATTTCGAGAATTTTGGTTGAAAGGGGTTTGGTCAATCTAATTAAAATAGTTCATCGTGATTTATCAAGAGGTTTAGATTATCAAAGCACAGTGTATAGACAATAAATAATATTAACAACAAATAACATTAACAATAAACAATATTGACAATAAGCAATTTCGATAATAAACAATATTAACAATAAACAATATTGATAATGAACAATATTAACAATAAACAATATTGACAATAGACAATATTAACTATAAACAATATTGACAATAAACAATTTTGACAATAAACAATATTGATACCAAACAATATTAACAATGAACAATGTTAACAATAAACAATATTGATAATAGACAATATTAACAATAAACAATTTTGACAATAACCAATATTAACAATAAACAATATTGAAAATAAACAATATTAACAATGAACAATGTTAACAATAAACAATATTGACAATAGACAATATTAACAATAAACAATATTGAGAATAAACAATTTTGACAATAAACAATATTAACAATAAACAATACTGATAACAAACAGTATTAACAATGAACAATCTTAACAATAAACAATATTGATAATAGACAATATTAACAATAAACAGTTTTGACAATAAACAATATTGATAATAAACAATATTAACAATGAACAATGTTAACAATAAACAATATTGACAATAGACAATATTAACAATAAACAATATTGACAATAAACAATATTAACAATAAACAATATTAACAATGAACAATGTTGACAATAAACAATATTGATAATAGACAATATTAATAATAAACAATTTTGACAATAAACAATATTAACAATAAACAATATTGATAATAAACAATATTAACAATGAACAATGTTAACAATAAACAATATTGAAAATAAATAATCTTAACAATAAATTAACAATAAACCCTATAAATAATAGCTGTCGGCCTGGTATTTCAATGTCCTAATAAATGTGTCTAATAACAATTTAGCTAATAAGTTATAAGGAAGATATATTAGGTAAATAAAAACAGACCGTTTCTCAACGACTATTTATTAGGTGAATAGTTATTCGGCATTTTCATAACCCTAGTTTATGTTGGTAATATCTAATAAGATTTTACGACAAGCAATAAATGACAGCGCTATACAAATATGAATAGAAACGGAAGGGTATTTCTTTGATACATATCAAAAGGATATCAGTTTTTATATCCGCTACCTAAAATGGCGATCGCTTCCTAATATGTTATTCATGCAGCGTTAATCTGTTGAGGCGAATTGTCAACAGGTCCCAAACCGCTTGCTACGTGTATTGAACGCGGCCATTTTGTGTTAAAGATGTTAGCAATCTATTAAAATTGACATATTTACTAGTAACCTTTCTGTGGTATATTTTAATCTATTTTTAATTCTTTCTAGTAACCACTGAACACTGCGTTTTGACAATCTAAATCTCTTAACAAACTCTTCATCGTTCCAAATATTTAAATAATTTATATGAGGCTCTCTAATACTATACTGTCTCTTACGATTAACTACTTCAACAAGCTTGGCCAAATCATTTTCCACAAACTCCTCGAAATCTTCAAAAATATCCATGTTCCTCCTTTACAAATAATCTCAAACAATTTCAAACTTTTTTTTTTTGTTATGTTGGCGACATTTAGATACTTTCGATGAGCTTATTAAGGTTCTAATAGTACTTATTGGCCACTTCAACCACCTAATAACATTTTAGGAGAATAAATCGGCTTATTAGCTACATAATTTTTATTAGTTGGTGGAAAAACAGTTATTTCTGTTATTCGGCTAATAACTTTTATTAGGAACTTTATTAGGAGATTGAAAGACCGGCCCTAAATATAATATTCTACTAATTCCTAAAAAAAACCAAAAGGTGTATTTTAAACACAGTAAATTATAAGCTGGAAAATGTTACAAAAACCATGTAACGAAACGTAGCAATAAAATAAAACATTAAAAGAAGGAAAAATAGGACTACATTTATTTCATTCTAATTAACCGACCTAGACACCCAATTAAATATCTACATTTTAACGAACTTTAGAGCTTTTTTTATATCATATTCAAAATTGCTTAAAGAACTTAATACTTTATAAAACCTGTCATTCAGTCTCCTTATACAATTTCAGTCACATTTCCATAATGTTTCATTGATATCGGATTTAGGATTTTTAAATAACGTGTGCTCGAAAAAATGATGCAAAAGGATAATCTAAAACAAAATGGCGGGGTACGTTCAGCAAATTTTTTAATAATCTATGTATAACTTGGTCTTCTTCCGATTAATTAAAAAATTTAACAACGGGTACAATTTATTGGTTTCTATGATAATTTGTTAGATACACAGCCTGAAGAAGACCAAAGGTAAGATAGAAACGTTGCTAAAAAATTAAGTAATATAAAATGAAAACAATGGGGCCACAACATAGCCAGCCATTCTTCTGTTTTACTTAGTAAAATTCAGAACCATACCTCAGTAAGAATAATAGAGACATCAGCAATTGCATGCAATACAGTAGAGTGAGGAGGCCCGAATTGAACGCTGGGTGAAAGAAAGTAAAAGTCGAGTTCTTCACAAAGACTTTCTTTTTACTGCAATTACTATCTGCGACAGCTTGCCAGCCTGCTAGAGAAGAAAATTTCTTTTAAGTATCCGTGAATTCAGATATTCATGGGTATTTATTCTGGTTCGTTTATCGTCCCCAAGAAATTTGGAAGCACCATGTTCCGGAAAAAAAAACGAATTGACCTTTGTAGATCTTCAAGAACTTTCCTAGTGGAGTGCTGTGACTGCGTAACTATTAGTAAAACTTTCACTTGAGACTTCTGTCGATGCAAATGACCGCTTCCAAATTTTGGAGAAGGGGGGAGGACACCATAAGTGAACCTTATATATATGGTGGTACATTGAGGAATTGTGACCACATACACATAGATAATGAGGTTTCAAAAATCCATTTTTTGGCGGATCAGTCCTGTTCGTTCTTGTTCATTTACTGTAGCTTGCTGTGGGGCTTCGTCTCTTTCTCTATCGGTTGCCATTCGGTTATTTTCCTTACTATATCATCTTTTTCTTTCCTGTATGTAGTTTCCTATATGTGCTATTACCAACTTATTCTTTGCGCATTCACCATTTGAATTATATCTTCGCCTTTGGTTTTTGACTTATCAAAAAACATAAAACAACTTTGCAAAACAATGTATAAAGGAGTTTTATAGAGACATAGGTTTTTATCTTCAGAATGCCTGGAGATGTTTAACTAGGATGAATGAGAAAAGAAATCATCCTAAACATAAATAATTTGTTAAAAGAAAATATTGCAAATCCTTGGATATATATCAAAATGCCAATTTTATGAGTAGAAATCGAATTTTTCAAACCCTTCACAATTTAAATTTTTACATGGAAAATCCATACTTTGCATATTCAAGGATTTGAAATAATTTCTGCTGATCCATAGCTATCGATGTTTAACAAGTTAAATGCAAATCGAAGTTCCACAAATTTTCCACCGTGTATGCAACTCAAACTACACGTCCTGCATAGTGTTGCGTAATTCAGAATGTCGTAAATAATTTTAAATCAATTAGTGCGTGCTATGTTTCTTTTATCGTCTATATGTTTATGATTTTCAACAGCATTTATTTATTAAATATATTTCATAAAGGTGCAGTAAGAGTTCTACATGAATATTTGCAGCAATTGAGAATTTCAAGAACCCATATATTTAAAAAAAAATATTTCCTTTATGTGTGTTACAAGCATAGTTTCTATTTCTTTGTACTTTATTTTCTTTTGTTGAATTTTACTATCTTAGTTTATTCTAGTTTTTAGAAATTCGTATATATTGCATAGATATGTATTCCAGCACACTATTATTATTTAACCAGAAATGAGCAGGTATTACGGATTATGTGCAAATTATTTCAATATATAAAATTCTAAGACAGTTATATATATTTACAATTCCTTATAATTTTTAATTTTTGTATACTTACTAATGATGTTCATGCAGGAACATTATTTTTGCCAAAGCTATTTAAATTCATTACACCAATAAGAATGTACACGTACGGGTGGCCAGATAAAAATGCAAAGTGCTGTATCACGAAAACTCTTCGTCGTAGAGACTTGGGGTAAAAGAATTTATAACTAAAATGGCCAAAAGAAGACCGTGGGAAACATTTTCAGATTGCCAAGATGGCCGCCAGGGAACGTAACCGCCATCGTAAACTTTTAAAGTGATTTTACACTGACATCCACCTAGTAAATGTTCCAAAAAGCTATATGCCTTTTAAATCTAAGCTTTATTCAAGTAATTTTTGTTTAACACTTTTTGACGTATCTATTAAAATAAAGTGGTGCGGGTGATTCAATGTTTTTTTTTACATAAACAGCTGTAACTCCTAAACGACTCAACGGATTTTAACAAACTTGGTCTCGTTGGAAAAAGCATATATTGCTCCATCAAAGCATCTTACCTGTGAAATGTCTAATTTTTAGTGATGCCGCTAGAGGGCGTTTTCTAATATAATAACAGAAAATTGAAAAATTCTCTAAAAAATTAAATACAATAATATGAGTTTTGGTCACAAAAATGTAGTGAAATGATTCCTAAATAGGTTAGTGAAAACCGTTTCTCGATATCCTAAAGGAACAAATACAGGTGTATATTAATTATTATTTATTTGTCTGTTTTCAAGACTCAATGATAAAATTTCATAATTTTATAATTTTTAAATAATTAAAGTATTCTTAACTCAAAATAATTAAAAAAAAAAAGAAACGTGTAGGGCATAATAATCAATGCATAAAATATGCAAGTGCAAGGTAGACAAAATATGACGAGTAGGCCATGGAGGAACAACAAATGCCTAAAATCAACTTGTCAACAAATATTAGAATTATACGTGTAGAGGCAGTGTAATTTGTGTTTATTGCACAGACAAGTAAGACCTTAAAACTATTAAAATGTCTTTTACAAGTGATGAAGTTGTTGATATGATCGCGGTATATTTTGAATGTCCTCAAAATGCGGCATTGGCTCAAATAATATACAGAATATGCAAATCGGCGTTTACGCGATGTTAGAATTTTTCCGCGTTTAGTACGAAATTTGCGTAATACTGGCAGCTTTCGACCTAAGTTCCGAAGACAGAGGGCTAGAAAAACGGGAGACAATATTGTTAATGTCTTAGCATATGTGGAATTGAATCCCCCAGTTAGTACGAGAGCAATGTCTCTCGCGTTGGGTATATCACGTTCTACTATTCTAAACATTTTAAAGGATCATAGGTAAGCTTTTATGTCACTAAAAATACTACTTTACATATTTCACAATGGTTTCTTATTTCAAATTTTTAGAATTCACCCATATCATACGGTTTTGTATCAAGCCTTACATGACGAAGACTTCGACCGACGGATGGATTATTGTCATTGAATGTTGAGCATGATTAGTGAAAGTAGAGAATTTTTATCCGAAATTCTTTGGACTGACGAGGCCACTTTTAGAAGTGATGAAAACGTTAATTTGCATAATATGCATTATTGGTCTGACAACAATCCTCACTGGTTGCGTGAGGTCCAACATCAAGGCCATTGGAGTCTCAATGTGTGGTGTGCCATCCTGTGCAGAACTATTATAGGTCCCCATTTCTTTGATCAATCACTAAACGGTGCCGTGTTCCTGCATTTTCTGGTAATTCAATTGCCTATTTTATTAGAAGATGTGCCCTTGCAATTACGGCAAAATATGTTTTTACAACTCGACTGTTGCCCAACACATTTTTCAAGAAATGAGAAAGAACCTATATCTAATATATCACCAGAGATGGATTGGACGAGGAAGTCTGTTTCCTTAGCCGCCCCGATCCCCGGACTTAACCTGTTTGGACTTCTATCTATGGGGTCGGTTAAAAGATAGTGTTTACCAAATTCCACCAACAACGAGAGATGATATGAAAATACGAATTCAAGAGGCCATTGGTAGCCTGTCAAGAGTAGAAATTGAAACTGCTGTATTGTCCACGCATGAGCGGCTCCAACAATGCATTGAGTGTGATGGAACATACATGGACAGTTCGAAATTTAAGGAGGCATTAGTGTTATTTCAAAATCGGTCCTTTTTTCTTATTAGGCCCTACACACTTTTTTTTTTATTATTTGAGTTAAGAATACTTTAATTATTTAAAAATTATAAAATGAAAATCTGAAAAGAAGTCATATTATTGCCTTAAGTATTTAGAGAATTTTTCAATTTTCTGTTATTATATCAGAAAACGCGCTCTAGCGGCATATCACAGGTGAGATAGTTTGATAGAGCAATACATGTTTTTTTCCAATGAGACCAAGTTTGTTAAAATCCGTTCAGTCGTTTAGGAGTTACAGCTGTTTATTTAAAAAAAACATTGAATCACCCCCACCACTTTATTTTAATAGATGCGTCAAAAAGTGTTAAAAAAAAATTACTCGAATATAGCTTAGATTTAAAAGGCATATAGCTTTTTGGAACATTTACTAGGTGGATTTCAGTGAAAAATCACTTTAAAGGTTTACGATGGCGGTTACGTTGCCTGGGGGTGATCTTGGAAATCTGAAAATATTTTCCACGGTCTTCGTTTATTTGGTCATAGTTTTTTTTACCGGAAGACTCTACGAAGAATAGTTTCCGTGATACAGCACTTCGCATTCTTATCTGGCCACCCTGTACACCAGAAGAAAGAACAACCCGTCCAGTTTGAGTGCCAGAGAAGATGTAGTGCTGTACCCCCCCGCCCTATTTATCCGCTGGCTTCTATCCAGATAGTCACCAATCTGCTTCTGTGGGCGGACGAATTATTCTGCACCAACACTATTGGAGCGGGTTCTGAATAGACTGCACGGACACTCGGAATCAAAACTGCTTTATCGCATGGGCACGCACCTCCTTCATTTTTACAGCTTTTGTTTACTTTGTCAGAATTTCTATTTATTTTAACTGAATTTTTATTTGTGATATTAGGATATTTATTTATTTTGTCTGATTTTTGTTTTATGTTATTAACATTCTTTTTCGTTGTTGTTACAATATTTATTTATTTGCTTAATTTTATTTGCTGGAAATACTGGCAATTAATTTTAGGATTTGTTAGAATTTTTGTTTATTTTCACTTTGTGAGAATCTTTTTAGGGTTTGGGCAACGAGCTAATTCTCAGCTTCCCGTAAAACACTTTCTCTGCGAAAATCCCCGCCAAACAACCGCGAATCTTGGGTGGTTCCAATAGAAGAGTGATCTGTAAAATTATTTTAATCGCAATTTGTCATTATATAAAATATTTCCTTTATTATTTTTTTTTTTTATTTTTTTTATTTTAGTACTGGAAAATATGTCATTTTCCCCTAACATGCAATTAATTATTTACTATTAATTAAATTATTTTACTTTACAGATAAAATACTTACTTAGGTAACAGGTTTTTTTATGGAAAGATACTTTAATTAATAATAACCCCGGAACGGTTTAAATTTTTAATTAAAATTAAGTATCATATTAATCCTTCAATGTCAGTAAATTCTTTAAATAAATCCAAACATTGGAAACTATGTTCCAAATATTCATAACAACCGCACGTATTATAATCTGGTGGACTAATGAAAGTAACTGTAAAACATTTGCTGTCAAGTAAATTTATAATTTTATGTATTACTACTAAATTATTTAACATTCTCTCTTCTTATAGATACATATACAGGTGTTTTGAAACATCGTTTAAAGATTTTAAGGGCATGTAGTACGATCGAAAATAAGGTTAAAACTCATAATAAACATATGTTCGCAAATCAACCGTTTACGAGATAACAGCGAGTGTTCCTAGTAGTACATGGATATAACATATCCCAGTAAACAGGTGCTTATCAGCTATTGTTTTATGACAGTTTAATTTGACGTTTTGTGCAATTTGTAGCAATCACAATGGTTGCGTATTCTAAGGCTGAAATGAGCGCTATGGTGTTCATGTACGGTCGTGCTAATAGGAATTCTTTACAAGCACGTCGCTTCTATGCTGAAACGTTTCCTGATCGCCAACTGCCTTCGCATGTGATGTTTCAGACGGTGTTTCAACGACTAAGAGAAACTCGTTCGTTTGAGAAGCGGTCTTCTGATACTGGACGGCAGAGATTAGCATGTACTCCACAGATAGAAGATCGAATTTTGAATATTATTGATGGAAATCCCGAAACTAGTGTTAGAAGAATTTCGACTCAAGTGGGTGTAAGCAGCAATCTTGTTTGGAGAACTCTTCATAAGCAACTCCTGTACCCCTACCATATCCAACGGGTACAAGCCCTTACTGCTCCGGATTATCAAGCGAGAAGGGCTTTCTGTGAGTGGTTTTTGCGAACAGCTGCTGATCGGCCAGATTTCGTTGATAACATCCTTTTCACTGATGAAGCTGGTTTTACTAAAAATGGAATATTTAATTTCCACAACAATCACGTTTGGTGTGACGAGAATCCTCATACTACCGTTGAAGCTCGGCACCAGCAACGTTTCTCTCTAAACATCTGGTTAGGCATGACAGGGGAACGGTTGTTAGGACCGATTGTTTTTCCACAACGCTTAACAGGTCCTGCATACCTTGAGTTCTTGGAAAATACTTTACCTGAACTTTTGGAAGATTTACCTATAAATCTAAGACTGAACCTCTGGTTTATGCAAGATGGAGCTCCACCGCAATTTACGCGTGCTGTTAGGGAACATCTTAACAATGAATTTCGTGGGAGTTGGATAGGGCGAGCAGGTCCCATTGCTAGGCTTCCAAGGTCTCCCGAACTAAATCTGTTGAACTTTAGTATCTGGGGTTATTTGAAAAGTTTAGTGTACGCAACACCGGTAAACGATCTTCCTCAGTTGCGCCAACGAATAGAACACTGTTGCCAGATAATACGAGAAAAACCCTTGTTTTTTGAAAGAGTGCGCGCTTCCTTTTAATGCAGATGTAGATCCTGTGTCGAAATGGAAGGACGTTATTTTGAACATCTTCTTTAGTTATAATCTATTTTATGTTAAAATACAATAACATCTTAATAAAAACCGCTAAAGTAAACTTATTCTGCATTTGCGATAAAATCGCTGTTATCTCGTAAACAGTTAATTTGTGGACATATGTTTATTATGACTTTTAACCTTATTTTCGATCGTACTACATGCCCTTAAAATCTTTAAACGATGTTTCAAAACACCCTGTATATATGTAGAGAGTACTCCCAAAATTATTAAATATTAAATTCGTTTAATTGGTCCTTAGAAATGCAATTATAATGTTGTAGCAGATTATCTTAGTTATTGCAGTTAAACGGCACGGCTCGGGGGTCTTCGCTTTTACGGGTTGTTGCAGGGGGATATACATCTTCTGCCTAACTCAAACTGGGCGGGTTGTTCTTTCTTTTGGTGTACGTATACGTGCAGATGTCTTATACCAGTGAATGAATAGGCAATAGAAACTTTATACGACGGCATTTCCACAATAAATTATGGTTACAATAGGGACAGCCCTTTCTAAATCTTACAAGCTCTATTACCGTTTTGATAATTCTTAAAATATATTGCTATTATTCATTTGAAACTACAAATATTATATTATAAAATTACATTTTAACCTTTAAAAGAAGTTATTTGTTTTTAATCTGTAATATGAAACGTTCAGAAAAATATTACATTACAGAATTGTCATTTTTTATGTCAGGGCTAATGCAATCAATGAAGGATAACAAATAAAAATTTGTGAAATAAAAAAAATATATAAACTGGGGCACTACAAGCAATTTTTATATCAAACTGCCACTTTTGAATATTTGACACAACAAAACCCAGACAATATTTCTAATGTAATAGAATGTTGGAACGATCGGAATTATTTACTGGAAAAGTTGCCTGTGTAAGTTTCTGGTGTTGTATTATTGTATAAAACGTGGAAATGACAGAATAATAATATAAAAGCGGAATTACAATATTCATACCGGCTCTTATAAATGTACCAAACTTCTAGGTCTCAACCTTTTATATTTATTGCATATGGATAATATTAGTATGTCAGCTGTTTAGTGAAATGGCCGGCAAGTGGTTCATAAGTTATAATAGTATCTAATCTTTAAAGAAATAAATTTAGTGAAAATATGAATAGTAGTTCTAGTGGAACTTATAACGTAAGTATTAAAAAAACTTACTTACAAGTACTGCTCAATAAATAAACCAAACTAAGAATAGCGTATCCAGAAACGTTTTCAATTTGAAGACGAAATGCGTAACAGTTGTTGGAATTTTCATTCTTAAAATGTTAGAAAAGACGCAGCTTACAGATCCGCATTTACCCTACAACCTACAATACAGTGTACTAAACACAGAAGGGTTTGTTGTATGCCTACTATTTCTCTCATGATGCGACGCTGCTGCAAAATGTAGTTTTTTCTTAGAATACAACTAGAAGAAGACATTTTTTTAAGAAGTGAGAAAGTAGTTTTACTAGAATAGTCTCCAAGGGGCCTCACAAAAAATAAATAATCTATTTAACATGTGTTTACCACTGTTTATTAGCCTCCATTTGCTGGTCATTCTGTCACGGAAAGGAAGTTACTTAATGATTCGCTTGTTTCGGGGCATCGACGATTTTTTGCAAATAATTACTGTCATTTGCAACACGCAAGGACCAACATAAAATCGCATAGTCTTAATTATGGCAAAATATAATTGCATAGAATGTTTCACGATATACGCCACCACATCGATCTAGCAAGAACATAAAACAATAAATTTCGCGATCAGAAACTTAGTTTTTGTGCAAAAGCTGCTGAAGTAATCTCCTAAAAGGTATTATTGAGTGTCATAGCCACTGTACATACAGATATGCTCAAATGTGCTAGACCTATATTTTCTGCGAATACTCAAAGTAAGGTGAGTACCAAATAAAACTCTTAATTTAAATGCGTTATAAATAGTATTTTAATAGAGAATCTTAATAATTTGTCGCATTTCTGTAAGATTTTAATACAGTTGCAATACTTTTTTCAGTGCGTAAAAAACTGACGTCTCAGAAATGTGAACATGCATAAAACTTTAATAGATCTAGGAAAAGTATCTATAAAAACTGTTGTAAAATCATAAAAACGAATACCTAAATACTTAAATTAACTGCCACAAATGTAATGCAAAAAACACGAAAGTAATGGTAAATCATAAGATGTTAACATAAAGATGACACTTGAGCATAGCTGTATGTATAAACTCAGTAACACATTTAATTCAAGTAGAAAGGTAAAAAAAAAAAAACAGCTATGCTCAAAAGTAATAGACATCTCTATGATTTACCATTAATTTCGTGTTTTTGCATTACATTTGTGGCAGTTAATTTACGTGTTTAGGTATTCGTTTTTATGATTTTACAACAGTTTTTATAGATACTTTTCCTAGATCTATTAAATTTTTATGCATGTTCACGTTTCTGAGAAGTCAGTTTTTTACGCACTGAAAAAAGGTATTACAAGTGTATTAAAATCTTACAGAAATGCGACAAATTATTAAGATTCTTTATTAAAATACTCTTTATAACGCATTTAAATTAAGAGTTTTATTTTGTACTCACCTTACTTTGATTATTCGCAAAAAATATAGGTGTCTAATATATCTGAGCATATCTGTATTTACTGTACTGTTTAATTTTACATGATTATATGTTTCTTTTACTTAACGTTAAGTGAATTTCCCTGCCTCAAATATATAAAACATTGGCGTATGTATTTTTCATGTATAGATAAAAAAAAATAAAAGAAATATTCTATGAGGCTGCATCCTAACATATGTATTTTATCTACCATGCAGACAATATCGCGATATTTACTTCTATTTTATTTATTTATTATTTATTTTATTAATATGATTAAAAATCTGTCGTGTGTTCAATACGCAAAGGTAAGCTTCTTTTTATGTATTTGTTAGCAATACATCTGCAGTTAACGTGGTTATGCGAGTAGTATTTAATACCAAAATATGTATTAACAGCCATATTTTTTGCTTGCTAAATGAAAGCTATTGCTGGATATATTTAATGCCCTAATTGCAAGAATGTACCTATACACAAGATTTGAGAAAAAGGTATGAAAACAATGCAAACCTAAGCGAACAAGAAAGAAAATATCTTTGCCTTGTAATCGAAGGGACCGAAGTCTTCTGTCTTACTCGCATAGGCTTGCATCGATAAAACATTAACTGGAATAATTCGCAACTTATTTATAAACGTTTTTGATATAATTCGCCTCATCTAATTGAATAAGGATTTCAAACTGCTTAACCTCATTGGTACATATTTCTTATTAAACTTAAATTCTAGAAAAAACATATGTATTGTATAAATATATATATAAAATTATATTTGTTGTTTAATTCAGAAATGTTTCTACAATGCCGCAGCTGTATTTAACTCCTTAATCAACGACTATTTTTAAAATGAGTAAATAGAATAAATAGAACTACATACTTGGGAGCATTTTTTGCAAATTAATATTCAATGAATGTCATTCATTATTAGATCACTGCAAAATTATCTATTAATTTTGATCTAAACTTTGTGAAGCAATTTGAATAGTGTTAAATTTACTGTTATGCAAACATAAATTATGAAATAAACAATACAAATTATGATAAATAAATACATTAAATATTAAGAAATGAAATGAAATTAATATTATATATAACCTTTGAAAATTAAAACAAAATTATATTTAAAAAAATTTAAATTTGATTTTTTAATTCAATAAATGATGAAACTTCCTTGTCAGTATTGGAAAATTTTATCAACATATAACCGTGGATAAACTTCTGTCATATGATTAAGCTTTATAATATGTAAATCAGAGTTTTAAATAAGCATAAAAACTTAATTCAAGAAAAGATTAAACTTACTATGACACTAGCATCCCTTGGAGCAACCCAAATAGGGAGGACCTACAAAGTATTATATCTAAGGACCTAACCATCATCAAACATTGGTGTAACTCCAACTGCCTTTATAACAAAGACAAAACGGTGGTTCTACCTTACAAAGGTGCACTGCAGCAACCTTGTCTATTCGATAATGACACCGCCAATATGGTTCAATCTGTTAAATTCCTAGGACTTATCGTTGACGATACTCTTAAATGGTCTCTTCATATCGACACTCTCACCAAAAAAATTGTCTTCTGCGTGCTTTGCAATCAGATCTGTAGCCAGGGAGCTCAATCCTTCTACTGCTCGCATTACTTATTTTGCCCTTTTTGAATCCCATCTTCGCTACGCGCTGGCCTTTTGTGGCACATGTAGTTTGTATAACTTCAATACAATTTTTAAACTGCAAAAAAGGGCAATTCGCTACCCATTTCAACTAGGGACCAGAGATCACTGCAGACCATACTTTTTAAACCATAAAATCCTGACCCTCCCTGCACTCTTCATCCTGGAATCTGTCTCACTAATTCGTAAACATGTTAGTGATTTACGCAAAAGACCTGTTCATAACTACGTTATAAGACGGTTGGAACTCGACCTTTACTTACCTGTACCCAGTTCAGAGATAACTAAGAACTCAATCTTCTACGACGCAATCAAGCTCTACAACCTTCTCCCAATCCAACTCAAATCGATACCAACATACGTCCCGTTTCGCAGAAAGGTAAAATCATACCTTCTTCAGCAACCTCCTTACGCTTAAATTTGTTTTCCTTCAAACTTTCATTTCGCCTCTTCTTTCTTTGTGCGGGCAGCGCAATCCTCTGGTTTATTTTTTGACGACTTACTTAGTGTATCTGACACTTCATATCTGTGTTTATTGTATGTATGTACCTTTTTATTTCAATATGTTAATTACTCTGCTTTGTCCATAAAATTAATTTATAATTTTTCATGACAATAAAGCACATTATTTATTTATTTATTTATTTACTTACTTATCAGTATTGGAAAAATTTGTCAACATCTGTGGATAAACTTCTGCCATATGATTAAGCTGTATAATTGTAAATCAGAGTTTTAAGTAAGTATAAAAACTGATTTAAAACCAAATTTGCTTTATAGACTATAAAATAAAACCCAAGAATAATATAGAAAATGTAAATATGAAGGCATGAATTATTATTATTATTATTATTATTATTAAAATGTGAACGTATACCAATTGTCCGCCTGCGTCCGCATTATAGCGATCCTGTAGTATAAGCGAGATACACAGAGGTGTCCGTGCATTAGAACGGTAAAGAAGTATACGGAATATTCGACCAGATTACATTAGCATATTGCTATGATGCACTCGTATTTGCCAAGAAATCCACATTTCTACGCTGTCGCCGCACAGGCGCATGAGCCGTCGCACACGTGCGTGTCAGATGCATTTTATATTTCGTCGGGAGAACTACTCGCTCGTACTATTTAATAAAACGCGTTGTTGGTAGGTAGATAACGGTTATTTTAAAAATGGAGTACTATACGCCGGAGCAAAAACTCTTCATGATTAAACACTTTTACGGTGGTAATTCCGCGGAAGTAACTCGGGATTTATTTGCAGCTCATTTCCCCGAGAGTCAAATTCCCAATGCAAGCACCATTCGTAGGACCGTTAATCGATTTGAAACTACATTTTCTTTAGTAAATAATAAAAATAAAGTTGTTCCGGATAAGAATGTAAGCGATATAGAAATTCGAGTATGTGCTTTAGTTGAAGTAAATCCCACTATGTCATCTCGACAAATTTCTCGCAAATTAGGTATCTCTAAAACAACGGTTCATAAGATTTTACGTACTAATAAATATCGTTCATACAAAGTTCACAAATACTTCTTCCCGATAATTATTTTCGCCGAATGGAATTTTGCGAAAGAATGATAAATAAATATCACGATAACCAATATTTTTTTAACAACGTATTATTCACAGATAAAAAAACATTTTACCTACACGGGCATCATAACCGCGCAGTTTGTCGTTACTGGTCGCGTAAAAATCTACATTTAAATATACCAACGCGAACGCAGTATCCACAGAAGCTAAATGTATGAGCAGGTATCATTGGAAATCATATAATTGGACCTTTCTTCATTGACGGTAATTTAAACGGAAATAGATACCTACAGTTACTTGAAAATAATATTATTCCGGCAATACGGGAGCGATTTAATATAAATGAAGTTTGGTTTCAGCAAGATGGTTGCCCAGCACACAATACACGCATTGTAACAAACTTTATAAACGCTGTTTTTGAAAACAGATTGATCGGTAACTCGGGCCCTATTAAATGGCCAGCGCGGTCCCCTGATCTAGCTCCAATCGATTTCTTTTTATGGCCCGTTTTACATAATACAATATACGGATACGGTGATCAACGGCCATCAAACCTAAAGGAACTGCTCGCGAGAATTATTGAAATCAGGAATACTGTCACAGCAGATATGTTAACAAATGTTCGTCGGAATTTTTATGATCGGTTGGGTTACTGTTCTTATCAAGAGGGAGGTTTATTTGAACACTTAATAAGTTAATTTACTTCAAATTTTATTATTGTTTAAGAATAATATTCTCTTTTAGCTAATTGCAGGTTTATTGCAATGTTGAATACAATTCTGTTTTAAGACTTAAATATTTTATTTTCCATTATTTTATTATAGTTGCGTTTTTAGATTTTATACTTGTTGAACAATATTATTTTAGTTTCTATTTTAAAGTTTAGGAGTTCTGATTATTTATTATTGCTTTTTTTTTATGTTGTTTATGAGGCTGTGATGAATTACTTCACTGACATGTTATCAGTGATTATCTGATGCTTCAAACAACTAAAAATATTTACTTATATCGGGAACACACTACCTCTATCAGTGCTTTTTATTTTTCAGGAATAGTATTTTCTACCACATGTAATGTTATTAATCACTTATGCTATAACATAGAACTCTAAAAGACTTTGATTTGCTTATATGCCCCAATACATTTATACGTGTAACTTATAATACGTCCGCTATCGTTTGTAAATGCCATCCGCGTGCCGCTAAGTAGGCGTGGCAATTCAAGGTGGCACGCCCATTTATAGTCGACCAGTAGTTACTAATACATGCATCGTGCTATGAACGGTTGCCACACTGTATATATCAAAATGAGTTTAATGAGTTTGTTGTGTAAAACGTATGTGTATTGTAAGTAAAATTCTTCATAAAGAAATAAAATAAAATCAGATGTTTTGGTATAAATGTGTATATTCGTTTTTATTTAAAATCCTTGAAATTTTGTTTTAAATTATACGAAGTAGGTTATAGAAGTCTAAATTAAATAGTAAAACAATAGTGAAACATATGATTTTATTTTATTTATTTACGGAGAGTTTTACTCACACTACACACCAAGTTACACAACAAACACATTTTGATATTTATACTTACACACTCAGTACTTCTTCTGTTTTATTTTGTACTCAATAAAGTAAATGTTAGGAATTATCATATTTATTTAAAGCTCTAAATTACATGTTATAAAACTAAAACATATAGCAGATGTTAATCCGTTGTTATATGTTGGCAATTTTTTTTTTGATACTGACAGGTAAGTTTAATCTTTTTTTAAATTAAATTTTGAATATGCTTTTTCATAAAATTTTTAAAAGTTATATTAATTCCATTTAATTTCTTAATGTTGAGGTATAATTTTATTATAATTCGTATAGTTTATTTTGCAATTTATGTTTAATATGACACTATTCAGATTACTTCACAAACTGTAGATCAGAATTAATAGATAATTGATTCCTCTGAGATCTGATAATCAAATTATATGAACGGATACGAACATATTATTTATTTGCATTAAAATTAATGTGCGAGGTTCCCTAATTTTTTCGCGAGTTTCTGTTCTTTACACCTGTTATTTTCTCAAATATAAATTTTTGTTGATTCTGCTTTTGAGGATACCGAGTGGCATAGATATCATATGTTCTTGATATCACTTTATTGCATTCTCCATAAATAATAAACAAATTTAAATAATCATTGTAAATATAATTTAATTGTGCTGGCATTGTTTATAATTGAAAACTAAGTGACATTTCATCAATGCTGGATTGTTTTTCGAATGGTCATTACTAACTTAGATATATCAAAGCAAAATGACATTTTAAAAAACTTCATAAGCTACAGCCATATACCATATAAACATATTTTACTAATTATCTTAAAAAGTATCCATTTTAGATGCATAATGAATATGACTTTTTTGCATTTTTGCAAGGGCAGTTTGATTAGAACGAGAGTATTTAAAAAAAAAAACATGAGTTTCGACGCTTTTTCAAGTGGAAAGTTTAACCGTAATTTTCGGACACGCTGTATAATGGTTCCGAAAATAACAGTGCAAATCTTCAATTTTCCAAGTTAAATATTCTTAGAGTTACAGAAGTTGAGGTGCAATCGTCCATCTGTCAAAAACTTAAAAAAATAGAGAGATTAGAATACTGCGACATTTTCAGAATTTTCCATTGTATACTCTTTCATATATCATTCGATGCAGTGAGACACCTGTATATCACAAATGATACTCGTACATAGCTTACGCTTACAGCTATATTATTATTTTCTTGGTGTTTAACCGGGTTTTTATGTTACTACTTCATATATTTTGTATACAGATGGCTATTTAAGAGAATATACAGGGTTTTCTACTGAAGTGGCTAGTTAGAAGTTTTCGAGCTTAACAAAACTCTTCAGTTTTACAAATTTGAGGTTTGCAATAGTTTGGTCCTTACTTTCTTCATCAAATATTTCCAAGTTTTTTACACTTCCTGTTAACCGGAAGTCGCTATGAACTCTATGTTATTGTAAATGGAACTCCGTATATAATATTACATTTTTAAATGCAGCATAAAATGTTTTAAACTGTTACAACTAGTTTCCTAGACCTCAACTTTTTTCGTATACCTATATCTTGAACTTTTTCTAAGATAATATGATTTTTGTGAAAATTTTGACATTTACACCGTAGTATGGAATTAATTATTTTGCACTTGCTTTATATGCCAGAGTACAGCCACATACTAACATTGTTTCACCAAAATATAGCAGAATTTTTCTTCCATGTTACACTAACTAACTACAATTATACAATTTTTAGACAACCTGTATAATATGAAAGGAAAATTGACTACGTTCTAGTGAAACAATGTTAGTATGTGGTTATTTTAAAATGCGGAATCGCTGGCGCATGAAGCAAGTAAAAAATAATAAATAATAATAATAATAGGTGTTTTTATTGTTCAACAGTACAGACCAATTACAGGACAAAATTATAAAAATATTTTCAAGCATGCATGTATATATATATATGTTTATATAAACATAAATTGTGAGTATACAAAAAATAAAATAAATTGAATATAGATATACAAAAATAAACTAAAAACAAAATTCATTACATCTAATTATAAAGTAAACATAAAGAAGTAATTAAATGGGCTGGAAAAAAATGTCAAAATAACAATTATCCGCGTTTTTACACATCCTGTAGAGTGGTGATTGCCGAAGTAAATTGGTTTTCGGAACAGGAACGGAGAACGTAGTTGCAAAACGAGCTGAGCAGCGAGGCACATGAAAATTTACACCACCAAGAAGTTGAGGGCAGTCGATCACACCATTAATCAACCTCCACATAAATCTACTACTGTGAAGCTCTCTGCGAGTGGATAGAGATTGAAAATTATGACGGGCTAGCAAATATTGGTAATCAACACCTCGGGGCGGATAAAGAGAGTCTATCCTAAATGATGGAAATTTCAAAAAACGACGCTGTAAGCGCTCCAAGGATAATTGATGACAGATGTAATAAGGCGACCACACTACAGAAGAATATTCAAGGGAAGTAATAATGAAGGCGTAATACAGAGATTTCAAGGTATCAACATTAGTGAAATATTTGGATACACGCAAGATAAAACCTAGTTTCTTGGAAGTTGTGGATATGAGGTGATTAATATGCGAGTTAAAAGTGAGACGACTATCAAAAAGAACACCAAGATCTTTGATGGTTTCAGATTTGGATATGGGTTGATTTTGTATATAATAGGTGGTTACAAAAGGATTAGTTCTTCTACAGTAGCTAACAACATGACATTTACTAACATTTAAATTCAAATTATTGTTCAAGCACCATTGAACAATTGTGTCAATATTAAGTTGAAGTTGGGCTGAGTCAAAAGGACTAGTAACGGTTGAATAAATCTTTAAGTCATTAAGTCATAAAAGTCATAAATAACGTACATACCACGGTGTAGCTGTCAAAAGTTCACAAAAATCGTAATATCTTAGAAACAGTTGAAGATATAGGTATAGAAAACCCTAGTTGTAATAGTCATAGAATTTGACGCTGAATTGAAAAATGTAATAATACAGTAAAATCTCGCTAATTCGTAACGCCAACGGATGATTCTTACCTATTATTCAGATTTCGAATAAATGAAATTAATATAAACTAAAGAGGTAAATAATAATAAAAATATGTATAGATATGGTTAGAAACAACGTGATTTATTAGATAGGTGAAAGTACCATTTTTTCTTTATGTAATACATATATACACCCAAAATGTCCGGACTAAAGCGTAGTCTAAACGCTGTGGGCAACTCGGGTGTGTGGAACGTTGCGCTCAGACTGTGGCTTAGCCCGGATATTTTGGATGTCCGTGAGTGTACATACATTGTATATAATTGCGTATAATATCTGAATGGGAAACAAATTGAAAAATAATCAGTGATGTTTTTCTGATGTAAGGATCCGTGCCGAGCTTGATCAATTGCATTATGTATTGTTACGAAAGCTGAATCATATCAACATATGTTCTGGCCTCTTTACACGTGATAGCGGGCAACTCTTCTTCATTTTCATCTTCGTCTTCATCAGCTTCTTCCGATGGTGTACACACAATATGGTCGTCCGTTAATATTCCTGCAACTGCTACCTCGTCGTCGAAATGACCAAAAAGTCAATTACAGGACGTTTATGGTGGGTTACAGAATAGTATTACGAATTACCAAGGGGATCCAGCGGCAGGCTACTACAAATTATACGACGTTTACAGTAACTTTAAAGGAGATTCTATTCCGAAAACCCGAGAGGACCGAAATGCATTGTCTTTTTACGATTTATCAGAATTTTTCAAGGGAAGGCCAATATATTATGAATAACAAAAATTGTCTTAAAATTATAAACATTGAAAATTGGAAACGTGTTATAAAATATATATTAATAGTAGCTAATGAGTCTCACTTGCATCCAGTACGAAATATTACATTTTTACGGTACCATATACTTCCGCAATATAAAAATATCACTAGGCGAAGAGTCCATATTGTGCCCACGAATTTACGCTTACCAAGTTCCGAAAACATTGAAAGTGATATGTAGTTGGAAAAGGCGTTTGATGTACTTCTTAACATAATCATAATTTTTTTTAATAACTGACTGTTTAATAACGAAGGAATGAGAGCATACTCAGCTTAACAATATTCAATGTCTAGCTAAAGTTTTAACTATTATAAGCGCTAACCCTCGCGAATTTCCTTTTGCAAACGATATTCGATAATATCTTGTAGAATAGGGTGAAGAAAAAGTTCGCATGTTTGTGCCTAAACTCTAAAAAGAATTTTAAGTGGTTTAGGGCTATGCACTCCCATTCTTGGTTGATGCGCAATCCAGGATAACCGATTACTATTTATGATGTTGGACAATTCATCGGACTCGCATTTTAAAAATCTATGTCATCCAATATACGACAAGGATTTCAGAAAACGGGAATCAGACACAAGTTTAATGATGAAGACTTTTTGCCCAATACGATAACAGATAGACCAAACGCAGATGTACAATATGCTATACTCTCTGTAGAAGAAAATCAATCTGCCGAAGTACTTCGCGAATGGCCTAACAAAATTAATGTAGCCCCTCCGACATCAACAAGATCATCAAAAAATTGCCAAATAGTCACTCCTGACCAATTTCAACAACCATTAAAAGCAAAACCAAGAACTGGAAGAACGACACCTCGAAAATTTGGTAGAAGTTTAATAGCTACGGATACGTCCGAATAAGCTATAATTGCAATGGAAAGGGAAGCTGCTAAAAGAAGAAAAGCACTGAAAGAAGACTACTATCTGTAAAGTATTGCAAAGCGATTCAGAAAATGAGGAGAATGTTGTGTTGCCAGATGAATCTGATAATGATGACATAGACTAGTTTAAAGAAGATAGCGAAAAAGAAAGCGACCAAATGATGATAACCGAAGCCTGGTTGCAAAAACCACTTTGTCGACCACCAACTGTAGGAGATTATGTCATTAACGAATTTGGCACAAAGAAACAAAAAGAAACAAATTTACTACATAGTTAATGTATTAGAGAGCAAAAACGCTTCTATGGAAGTGCACGTCAGTTTTCTGTCACTGGAAGTACCGCAAGGCAACAATTATGTTATAAATTACCTATGGATATGTCATATTTAATTTTACGTTAATTTATTTTTTCTTATAAATTAAAATTTGAGTTTTAAGTTAATATTGTAAAATAGTTTCTTATCTTTTTACTTTTTATTTTATGGAAATTTCCTTTTGTTTAATCTGTTAAAATAAGTTGTTATATATTACTTGTACTTTTATTTTGTAATTTAGCATTATCTATCTACCTACATCTTTTAGATTCACTGTTGACCAACAGCTGACTCATTGAGTACCATAAAGGCACACAGTGAATCTTTTTTTTTTGTTTTACATATAAACTTAATTATTTTGTAAAATGTCGACGATGTTGATTTCCATGTAAGTTGGAGACCAGATACTTTAGTCAACCTATGCTACAATTTACGACAATTCAGACTATAAAAGTTGAAAAGCTCGTAAAGAAATAATGAATGATCCTCTGTTGACTACATTACCCTATATTGTAAATTCCATCTCTGAAATTCATGTATGATTTCTCACGGATGATGATTGTATGTAACGTTCATATTATTCACTTGTACGAGCATATTTGCAGCTGTACCCTTATTATTTCATCGACGAAGCTACAGTAAGATTGCAAATATATTTGTCAAAATGTACAACACAATGATCACATACAAATATTATCCGAGAAAGATACATAAATCAATTTGAGTAACAGTCCCTCCAAAGCTATACTGATGACCGCAGTATAACCACTGCCGAAGCGTCGGATTCAAACAATCTTATAGACAATACCAATAACCCAAACGCCAACTAATGCACGATTCCACTTCCAGTTTGGTAATACATTTTCTTTTAATTTAGATGACGCAGTTTTATTTTGTTGACACCGCAATACTGTCTATCGTGACATTATACCTACTATACAAGCTCCTGAACAGAAACTTCGATTATTGGAAACGCAAAGGCGTCCCGTACTTAAAACCGAGGATGCTCTTTGGAAATTATTACGACATCATGATGTTCAAGAAGCCTATCGGTCATAAACTGGCCGAAATGTACAATGAAATATCTGGACCGTATTTCGGCATGTGGGTGTTTAACCAACCACATTTCGTAGTCAAGTGTCCAGAGTTAGTGAAGCAGATACTGGTGAAAGATTTCAAATACTTCCAAGACAGAACTATTACCGCCAATGAGAAAGCTGACGCTCTCATGTCGTCTATGTTGTTCGCTATAAAAAGTCCGACCTGGAAGCCTCTGAGGAATAAAATGACGCCCGCATTTACATCTGGAAAGATCAAATGCATGATTCCTCTCATAAATAAGGTAGCTGAAGATCTAACCACGTACTTGTCGAAACTGGCTGTCAAACACGATTCTATAGAAGCGAAGGAGGTTTGCGCTAAATACTCCACCGACGTTATAACGAGTTGCGCTTTTGGCGTGGAAGGACACTCCTTCGAGAACGATAAAGCACCTTGGAGGAGCGTTGGTCGTGATGTCTTCGACTTCACACTAGCCAACGGAATTAGAGGCACGTCGTATTTCTTCGTCCCGACGTTCGTGGATATTTTCAAAATAAGATTTGTGCCATATCACGTAAACACCTTCTTGTCTAAAGCATTCTGGAGTACGATTGAGCATAGGAAGGCAAACAAATCTTTCAGGAACGACTTGATCGACATCATGATTAATATGGAGAAGGAGGGTGTATTCGATGAGTTAGACTTAAGTAAGTAAATCTAAATTATGTTATTTTAATTTTCTAAAATGATATCGCTTTTCTTTTTTATTTTCGTAGAGGACGAAAAAATTATAGCTCAAGCCGCTCAGTTCTTCCTAGCTGGATTTGAAACTACATCTTCCACTATATCTTATGCCCTGTATGAATTGTGCCTCAATAAATCCATACAAAAGAAGTTGAGGGATGAAATCAAATGCACCTTAAGGCAACATGGCGGCGTTACATACGACGCTATTCAAGATATGAAATATTTACATAAAATTGTGTTAGGTAAGTATTCATAGATGTGTTTGGACATATTTATTTTCAGCCTACAACGGTACTCAAGTAACACAAGTAAACATTTATTTTGCTTTATACAAAAGGTTTAGTTATAATCATGGTGGCTGCTCTAATACAGGCCAAAATAAAATGCCCGCAGGTTAAACGTTGCAATATACTTTACCATATATCAATTATTACCGTTTATGGTTTCAGTTGAGAAACCGTAATTGTATTGGTTATTTATTCAAAAAATTTGGTTGTCATGATTTGTGTCTTTCCTTATTTCTTTCAAATGGCAGTAGCTTCAATTTATATGGGATTTCAAGTAGTAATTCGTACGATTACATGGTCTATATGTAATCGTACGAATTACATCATCAATGTTTCAAAAGAAGTGTATATAAGGAATAAATAACATGGCATAAACAAAAGTAAAGAGTACATTAAAACAGTCAGATTATTGTATATAATTACATTGATGAAAGTACGATTGTTGCTTTAGAAAAATTATGCATTTAAAATACATACATTTAGCCGAAATAAACGCAAAGGTCAATCACGTTGCCTTAGATGAAAGTTTGCATCCGTGCCAGTTTTCAAGGAAGATTAGAATATGATAGAATGAAATATAAATTTATTTAATGTAATAGAACACTACATGAAATGTATATAATATATAATACATAATATATAATATATAATATATAATAAAACTACACAGATCAATATATTAACAAGGCATCGCCTGCAAATGTCAAGCATTGTACCAACACAATTAATTCACACAATCATGAAAAACGAAAAAAAAAAAAACAATAAAAGAATCCAAGAAATCAGCCAAAGCAATTAGAAATTAAAATATTCTTAAATGACTGATATTGCCTCTGCGTGAAGACATCTTCATAAGATAATAATAGTGGGTGCTGTATTTCACTTATCAAATAATTTGGCGTACGAAACCAGTCGCTAAATTATTTAATATAGAATTTGTGAAACACAGGACCTACTTTTATTTTTGCATATAAAATATTCCTCCAACGACTATCTCATTTTGGTTAAAAGATATGCTCTAATACGATGCTTAAATTTATTTTCGTCTTCAATGGGTCTCAGATTCTGAGGCAAAGCGTTGAAAAGTTGTAGACTCAAACCATTTGGAAAATGTTCGCGTATTTTTAATATTAAAATTTGATTCAAATTTGGTGTTATCCATGGACAACAATGTTTCAGAAAAACTTATTTTCATTTTCATAAATGTAAAGTAACAAATGACAGACCCTCCTGAGATTTACACGATTTTTGTAAATATTTGGGAAGCTATAACAGACATTTTTTTGTTAAAGTATATTTTCAAGTATATTACATAGCTCCAAGGAACGCAAGCTATTTTTGGAAAAAATAACAACGGGGAAACGGGATACCTGTGTTTTATTTTTTATTTTGTTTAATGTCAAGATAATTTGAAACATAATAACTAGACAAGGACGACCCAAATTATTTTCAAAAAAAATAACCAGAAGGGAGTGGAGTACTCTATACGCTGGAAATTATTATTTTTTTATTTTCTAATATTAGGATAATTTGAGTATATTACATAGTCAAGAATGATGTGAATTATTTTCGGAAAAGAAACAACGAGGGAGCGGGGTACTCTATATTTTCTAAATTATTTTTTCTATATTCTAATACAAACATAGTTTCAAATACAGTATATAAGGTAAGCTCACTTTAAATCGTTTCAAAACCTGGCTAACAGATGCTTTCTTCCCATATATTTCTTATTTTTCTAACTTCAGAAATCGATGACAAGATATCCGAAAAAAGAACAGCAATGGTACGATCTTTGTATGTGCTTGGTGACTGCTTCATTACCAGATATTGTGATAATGTTGCTTTTGATAGTTTTTATTAATGTTGAACTGGACGAATCTTTCAATATTGTATGTTTCCTCGTGCAGAATACTCAGGTATGTTGTGCCCAAGCTTTCCATATATCATTTGGTGGCATTTCTGGTTGGTTTCTACGTGGTGTCTTGCCCCACCCGCTTTTGCTGCTAAGCTTGGTGATAAATTCCTTCACGTGGCTAAACTGTTTTGGCGTATCGTTCCCGGAGCATGTCCCAGGTTTGGTCACGTTCAGAAGGCCTATGCCTAATCATTTCTTCCCTGGTCGTTTTGCGTGTGGTTCTTGTGCCTATGCTGTTCACCTAAATGTAGAGAGGAGTAAGATTTAGTACCACTTCAATAACCGCTGTTGTACAGGTTCACGTTGCCCCAGTTACGCATGCTAATTTTTGGACTTTAGAGAGATTGGTGGTAGCCAGATTAGTTCTTTTGCTCCAAGCCACTGACCCACAAGTGATGACTGATCTTACTATTGCTGTATTCATCTATGACAATATTTTTGGGTTGCATTCCAAGTTCTCTTCTGCGAAGCTTCTGCAAACCATTAGAGCTTTTTAAGTGGAAAGTATTCGACCATATTTTTCAATTACTTATTATTTTTTAATGCAATATATAAATTTACGAAAGGTGTTTTTACATATAAATAAAATATGAACTGTAGTTCTTCCGAGCGTTCACCCGCGTAGTAGCTGGTTCACAAAAGAACCTATGGGAGCTCGACGTTTCGGTGAATTCTCTTTCATCTTCTTCTGGAGCTTGTAAGCACATAACTGACATATACACTTCGAGCAGTGACATTGGTATTTTCTGCCTTCGGTGGTGAGGAGGGCCGGTCCGTTATTTCGATCGGCTTTGCGTGAATGGTCTGGCGGGCGATAGACTTTTTTTGGTCCGTACAAGTTACTTCAGATGTTTTTTCTCTCTTTCCGGGTGTCGGGTCAGGTTTAATGATGCGGCGCTCAAAAAAGGTGGGCTTCCACGTTGAGGAAAGGCGTTGAGTACTGTCTTTTTTCTATAGCTTCTCTTATAATCCGAATTTGAAGCTTGGGACGTCCATCTGAGGTCTATGGAGTGTCCCGTCATTGTGACATGTTATGCTAAGGAAGAAGTGGATTGTCTGTTTGAACGCCGCATCACTAAACCTGATCCGGCACCCAGAAAGAAAGAAAGAAACACGTGAACACGTGGACCAAGAACAAAACCTATCGCCCACCAGACCAATCAAGCGGAGCCGATCTTCCGTAGGCTCTTTTGTAAACCAGCTACTACGCGGATGAACGTTCGGATGAACTGCAGCTCCTATAAATGTATACCTACACACTGGAAACTTATTGAATTCATTGCAATTGGAGTAATGTAGATAGATATTCAGTGAGTACCTACAGCAAACATACAAAATTTTATAAGTTATATTCATATGCAAAGCTATTGAAGCATAGACAGTTTACGTTCAGTTGATAGTTCAGAGTTTATGAGATGCATATATAGGTATATATTACTTACAGAAACAAGATACCAATTATCATGTATGTATAGCGCTGTGTAAGGATAATTGCTACAAATAGTACCAGCTCTCCTAGACTGGCAACCAAAATTGTAACAGGTTGTACCTGCTACAGCAAACAAGTAACCTTGCACATCAGCCACCGTATTTTGCGAACTATCTAAAGCATTTGATTGTGTTCCCTATTCAGGGAGATTTTCAGGATTAACACTAGCAAAACCAAATTGTTATTCTATAGACAACAAACCAACCTAAACATTTTTATTAATAACAGCCTTTTATCTCCGGCTACTGATGTTAGATTTTTGGGTGTTACTGGATACCGGTTTGGGGTGGATCGGGCACCTTCAGCTGTTGTCGAAGCGCTTTTCATCAGCCTGTTATGCTCTAAGAATCATAAAACTAAATCTTGGGGAGCATACTGCAAGAAGGGTTTACTTTGCACTATTTGAGTCTCGCATGAGATATTGTGTTGGGGTTTCACCACTACAACGAATTTATTCGAAATCTTGAAATTACGAAAACGGGCTGTGCGAGTGATTATCGAAGAAGAAAACAGAGTCCACTGTCGTCCGTTGTGTGTATCCCAAAAAATCTTAACTTTATACTTATTAATTATCTATGAGTCAGTGAGTATGGTGTATAAATATAGGAGCAGATATATCTTTCGTACAGACATTCATTCTTAAAAACCCGTAACTGTAATAGTATTAATCTTCTGAAAACTAGCACCTCTCTATGCAAAAATTCTCTGTACTTCATGAGCTTCTCTTTTTTCAATAAATTACCTTCGTCTGCATTAAGCTCTCATAATTTACCGATATTTAGACGCAAATTGAAGACAATACTGCTAAAACAACCTATTTATTTATGTGACGAATGTAGTAACTATAAGTTTGGTCTGTCTCCTTATTGTGAACGATTTATTGTTTTTATTCTTGTATATTGTGTTTTTGTTATGTAATGTCAGACAACATGCATTTGTTTATTAGCAATGAATAAATCAAATCAAATCACTAGTAGCTTGGGTACTTATAAATAAGGTAATATTTATTTAGTTTTATTTCGAATAAATCATTAACTTGTAACAAGTTTCGAACCATTTCTCTATATCTAATAATTTTAGTCATGTTTGGTAAGTCATAGCAAAAACGTATTGGTAAATGTTATATTGTTTACGGCTTGTATTATTTTTACAACCCAGTAACTGATGTACTGTATATATGTTAAAGCATTATATTCAATAACCATACTGAATAAAGGAGTTCATTCCATACACTAAAAGGGTTAAAACTTATATTACTCACTTCCATTACAGAAACCCTAAGGATGTATCCAGTACTTCCATTCTTGGACAGAGTTTGCGACGCGGATTACAAAATCCCTGGCACAAACGTAACACTGGAAAAGGGAACGCCAGTCTACATCCCAATGTTCGGTATTCATTATGATCCTGCTTACCATCCGAATCCAAAAGTCTTTGATCCAGAACGTTTCACGGAAGAAGCAATTAACTCTCGGCCAGCTTGCTCTTATATACCATTCGGAACTGGGCCTCGTAATTGCATTGGTATAATATATTAATTGCTAATTGTAAAAAAAGGAAAAACCATAGCGTATATTATCGTTCTATTTTAGGTGAAAGATTTGGGTTGATTGGAACTAAGATCGCTTTAGTACATATCTTAAATCAGTTTGAAGTGGAAAAGAGCAAGGATACTCCGATACCGATCGAATTCGAGGCAAAAACGTTTACTTTAGCTTCGAAGGTTGGATTGCCTATGAAATTTATTGATAGCAAAAGAAGGGCGTCGTACGCTGCTTAATTTTTTTTTATATTTACTTATTTTATTCCGATGTTAATAATAGTTAAGTCTACATATCGATTTGATGATTTTGAAAACGTATTAATAAAGACACTGAAAGTACCTCACATTTTAATATTCCTTCCTAAACTAAATATAATCAGTAACCTTAATTACCCTATGGGTGTAAAGGTAAATTCTATACAACACTTTTATTTCTTATTATAGATAAACGCTGCCCATTCTTTCTTGTTTTTTGCCATTCTTCTTGCTTCATTCCAGGATATTCCTCTTTTTCGCAAACTTTCTTCCACTGTACTATTCCATGTTTTTCTTGGCCTGCCTCCTCTTTCGTTTGTATCTTGATCTTGCCAGCCATACTCTCTTCGTCAGTCTTTCCTCTTCCATACGTATCATGTGTCCAAACCATTTCAGTTTCTGTCTCTCTATGCTTTCTAAAATCGGCTCTACTCCTAATTCTTCTCTTATCTTCTCATTCCTTATTCTATCACTTCGGGTGACCCCTTTAACCGCTCTTAAATACCTCATCTCCAACGCTTGTATTTTACTCTTAGTTTGATTATTCAATATCCAACTCTCACAGCCGTACGTTAACATAGGTTTAAATATTGTGTTAAACTCCGTTATTTTTGTTTTCTTTGAAATCTCCTAAACTAAATACGTACCAAAAATATATCTCAGTGTACAGCGGTAGATACGTAAAGAAGTAGCTACAATATACAACCAAATAAGCGTTGGGTATTGTGAATGGTTTAGAGCATATATACTGCAACTTCAATGGAAGAGGAATGTCTGTGGCGACTATATTTGCTAATCTATTTTTCCGTTTTATGTGTGTAATAGGTTGCATATTAATTAGATGTGGCCTATTAGATTTTGCTCTAAGGCTGACAAATTTAGTGGATTTTGGCATAGGCGTGGGACAGAGTATGCAGAGTCCAATCAGATTTGCCCCTTCTACGGATTTGTGAATTGATCTGCTAATTCGAGTATGATCTACTAATGTTCTGAAAGAAATTGTAGTGCATGACAAAATTCCATACACATCGATAAAGTAACATAATGTTAATATTAAACTCCCGTAATATTCATAAAAAAATAAACTTCTTCTTTTTTAATAAACAAATGTCAGTGGCGAAATTATCTGTATCTATGTATATACACTACTCTAAAATGTAACCGGAAATGTATATTTATAAGGGTATTAGTGTACAGTACAGAATTGCCAAATTTATTTTTTTTGCTGATGTAAATTTAAACCAATAACTTTCATCGTTTGGAATACAGCAAGATATCACCAAACAAAAAGATGCTGAAGACTAGGAGAGCGAATTGTTGCAATATTGAGTTTTCAACGCAAAATTAAAATTATCGTGTGGTTGTGGTCGTAACAGTTACTCGCCAAAAGTGTCATCAAAATTATCGGTGTTTAAGTAACTTCGTTTAAATTAAAGATTGTGATAATGCATGCTAATACCTTATATTGATCACGAAGAGTGAAAGATTACCGTATTATTAGATTTGGAATATTGTCAATAAACAGTGTAATATATACACTCCGCCAAAAAAGTATCGCATAAACTAAAAAAGGGCATTTATGAACCAAGATATTTTTATACGTTCACAAAAAGTTTGCCTCGTGTATGTGAACTATAAAAACACTAACAAAATAATGGAACTTAGCGCTTTTACTTTATTTTTTTCCTAAAAGAACACATTTAGAAAAATGCATATGTGTAAGGTTTGCTCAGTTGTTTATTGAAAGTCTTCCTATACGGACAAATTTTAAAGTGCGAAGTCAGAGTTCTGTACCAACGCTTTTAAAACTAAAATGAGCAATTTAACTTCAGAACAAGTGGCTGCTATAGTTGCTTTAATCGAAGATGGACGACCTCAAGCATACGTTGCTAATTTGATGAACATCAATCAGTCAAGTGTTTCTATAGCCGTAGCCAGATATAGGGAAACAGGCATTTACAGTAGAAGACCTGTACCAGGTCGTCCAAGATGTTCTACTCGCCAAGATGACCGCTATTTACTACTACAAGCATTACGTCGAAGACGTAACTGCGAGACAATTGCGGAACGACTTGGCTAGAGTCAGAAATACTCGTGTGAGTACTCAAACTATGCGGAATAGGTTACGACAGAGTGGATTAAGAGCTAGAGTAGCTGTAACAGCCCCTCGTCTCACTAGGAACCAACGAGTGGCTCGCTTAAGGTTTGCCAGAGAACATGTAAATTGGAACATTAATGACTGGGCCAATATACTATATTCACAGATGAGTCAAGATTTGGTCTTTACACCTCAGATAGGCGTATCTCAGTGTACAGACGAGACGGTGAGCGCTATTCGCAGTGTAATATCAGACCTAGACCTAATTTCGCTGGTGGCTCTATTATGGTTTGGGGAGGCATCTGTTTAACAGGTAGTACAGAGTTAGTACCAGTAGACAGTGGTACACTGACTGCCCACAGGTATATAGCGGACATTTTAGAAGAACATGCAGTACCATATGCGCCAATTATAGGAAACGAATTCATGTTAATGCACGATAATGCACGACCGCATGTTGCAATAATCGTCCAGGAATACCTTAACGATGTTGGTATTCCAGTTTTAGATTGGCCTGCGGTAAGTCCGGACATGAACCCTATCGAGCACGTGTGGGACCTCCTTCACAGACGGATACGAACCCAAAATGTTGCCCCAGCGGACCTGCATGGACTAGCAAATGCTCTCCGTGACGAGTGGGAGAATTTGGATCAGGCTTATATACGGAGGTTAATCGAATCTCTGCCAAACCGTATGCGAGCGGTCATAAGAGCCAGAGATGGCAATACTCAGTATTAAAAGCTACTGTTATGACATTTTTCTTTCAAAAATTATAATTTCTTGTTTTAGTAAAAATCTCAAGTATGAGTTCTTGTTTTTATTTGGCCTGTATTTTATTTAAACAATCATAGAAATGATATCTTAGAGCGCATTAAAGTATATTTACGACTTTATGCTACAAACAAAGATTATGCGATACTTTTATGATTCAAAACTAAATTATGCGATACTTTTTTGGCGGAGTGTATAATATTTAAGGTTACCTTTTACGCTTTCGCTCTATTTCAAAAGTGCTACACAATCTGGTGTATTCGTTTTGAGTCGTCGTTACATCAAATCTGTTAAAATAGCATCTGTCTTTGAACTTGCATTAATCGGTCGAATTTTTATCTTGTGTATTTCACAATTTGTTTATGTATGTACATACATATCCAAAATTGCTTTCTGAAGACATTTAAAAGGAGTTAGGTTTAATAGTGGTAAAGTTTTAATACGTGTAAATAACGTTAACAATTTAACAATAAAACAACCTATTTTAAATTGACACACATTTAATTTATCCTTCGTTTCTTCTACACAATGTTCTTTCTTCGTTTACATCTTCCTTTTCTTTGGTATGACTGCTTAGAACTCGAAGATCATTTTGAGAACTGCTATTTGCATTGTATTTTCCAAAAAAACTACGAAATGAAAAACCGATGATGGAGGTTCTTAACATTTTGACAGAAGTACTTATACTATACTTATACTATATACTTACTTATTGCAATTCCTACCGTAAAATAATTCACCCCCACCACTGATGACATTAGTTCCTGCACTCTACGTCGACATTACGATGACGACATATGTACTTCCTATTTTGGATTTTCTATACTTATTGTACTCTGCCGTCCATAAACGGTAAAGTAACGGCAGTGATGCATTATTGCCTGTTCAATTCCATAAAGTAGCGCTTTCTATCTTCGAAAGAGTGTAGTAAGGTTGTATTTTCTGATGTAGTAGTCGAGAAATAAATTTGAATTTGTACAAGCGGCCTCATACAGGTTTAGAGCCAGAATGTAAATATTTATATATTGTATATAATTTTTGTAGTTAAATAAGTTTTAATAAACATCGTTATGATTTGTGACTGATTATTTTACTAAACACAGCTGAGTCTTATCTTGTAAGGAGGCAATTTCAAATGAGCCCAATCTTAGATACTACTCATTTGTTTACCTGATTATTTTACTTTTCGTTATTGTAAACTTTTTGATAATGTAATGTCAATTTATCAAAGAGGTAGTTATTTTTGCGTCCGCGTCTAGAAACACTCTTTTTGCAATAGGTGCTTTAAATCGACCGGAAACATACCATTTTCTGACCTAGGCCGGCAAAAGGTCACTTAACGTTGGCGACGCCATATTTGTGTTACTGAAATCTCTGTAATTAATTATTGCAGATTGGATGACACATGACATAATTTTCACTACACAATTTTTTAGGGAATTCGTATTATTTTGAATAAGTGTTTGCAGGTAATGAACTATTAATAATTACGCATCAAAACTATGAAATAAAATAGAACGTTAACGTAGCATGTGTTGCAAAACCAAACTGTTAACTCCCTGAAGTATTTTTTTATATATTTCAACAAAATATAAAATACAATAGTTATTTGTATCACTAGGCCAGAAACTACTGTTTTGCGAGTATGAGCACGATTTGTGTGTTGAGCCGAAGCCGAGGTCCCACAAGTACGAATACGCGTAAAGGGTTTCTGGTTCTGTTACACATTATTCTTTACGCCTACAAATCTTATTTTTTTTTTAATAAAAAAAAAACAGTAAACGTTGTCACACATATTACAGATGAATTTTGTTTTTTTAAATCAGAATTAAGATATAGCTTAGTATTTTAACGTTTTAATTTTTTTTCTAGTTTTGACACATATTTATAGCTTATTTATGTTCCCATAGGTATTGGTAAGAATATGAAGTAAGTAACGAAGATTCCGTCATCTAATCTACCATTAATCACAGAAATTTCAATAACCCGAAGATAGTGTTGCCAACCTTAGGTGACTTTTTAGACCGGAAACCGGTATGCTTGCGGATGGCATAAACTAATGCAAAATTAGTGTTTCCAGACGGAGCACGGAGACGCAAAATAGTCATTTACAATAGAGTGCGGTAAGTGTCATTTACAGCGCAGGAACTCAGTTCGAAAACGTTCTAGCGCTGTAAGAAACAGCGCCTGACATTTGTATTAAATCTTTTAATACAAATATTTGGAAAGTTTTATTTAAAAAAATATGCTAGCGTCGGTAGATGTGGGATGTTGGTACTATTGAATTTTGACAACTCTATGTAAAAGTTAATGTTAGTTATGAGGATTTTTCGATAATAACAATTAAAACAGCGATAAAAATACCGGTTAATGTGTTTTTCTTTTTAACTAAATTAAAGGAAATTATGCAAATTTTACATTGGAAGTAACTGCGAAATGAGAAAAATTTATATATGTACTAAGTTTACAGTTGACGAGGCCTTTTTTGATATCATTCTGTTATTTACTATTTTTATTTTAATTACAACTTGGCGCGACATCTATGTTGGCTCCATTAAAACCATAAACTTAGCGGTAGTTACATTACCGACAGATTTGTCGTATGGCCATATACGCTTGCGCTGTGCGCATTTTTCGTCTTATGTATTTTTTAAGTATAAAAAGATGATGTCTACCGTTTTTACCTATTCTTATGTTAGTTAAATGTGTTAAATTTAATGAGTTTAAAAGTGTTGTTTTGCTTTCTTCTTTGTTTAGATATGTCCGCAAAGTAGTAAAGACAATTTTTTTCTACCAAGTCCAAAAATAGTTACTTGCGTATCAAGGTGAGCAACCAAAAGAATTCGATAAGACTCCTACCCGTGGTGCGTACAACATTTTTTTGAATACTGCATGATCACCACTTACTAAAACCAAATTACTTGCATTTGCAGTGTTCAGAATACAGATCAATCATATTTGAATGACCGATTGTGTGACAGCTATTTTGACAATCAAACCCAAAAAAACTTCAGGACCTTCACAGAAGAGTATGGTAAATATTCGGTATGTATAGCTAAACCAAAATGAGAAGTAGTGTAGGTTCACTCATAATTGGCACGATTCAACAAAATAGATCGTATTAAATCGGTGGTGCAAACAAAATTCGACCTTAATGCAATAAATGCGAGGAGACCATGGCTGTATGTGTATGAGATAGAATATTGTGTTTTTAAATATAACTTGTGGTTTTTTTTTTAACAAAAGCATTTGATGTATAATTTTTTTTACTATTTGCTATTCGTCTCTAAAATTGTTAATAATCACAAATGTTGGGAGTGCATAAATGTATTTAATCAGACATTTGCAATTGCGAAGATAGTAAGAACAGGTAGGTACATTCGCAATTTCATTCATCAACATGGATAATCAATTAACATCATATTCACACATCTTCATTATTATTATTATTATGAAAAAAAAAATATTATTTAAAGGTGACGCACGGTATTAGACAGCTTATCAAGTAAAGACGAATTGAAATAATACGCTTCAGTGTACTGGCTGCTTGGATTCGAATCTCTTTTATAATTTCAGTTTTGTTTTAATGGTCTAGAAAATTCTTTAATAAAACTTATTTTGTCTTTATTGTTTAGAAGTCGACTGTACACACATGGATTTCAGTCGAAGGAAATACTCAGCGTAAGCGCAGGCTAGTAGGTGGGGAAAAGGGAGTGAAGAACAAGACCGGCAGATAGTAAACATTGTAAATAATGATTAAAGTATCGAAGGCCGACAAAAGTTTTGGATTTCACTGAAAGAAATTTATATAACGACTGGTCCAATATTGTATTTTCCAGGGAGAAAACGTTTAAACCTAGTGAAGCACCGTTTAAATTGGTATTTAGATCAGCTAACAGCAGAGCCGGCAATATAAATAATATGCATAAAACATTCACGATATATTCGGTGCCTTAAAGTCGAATTTGTTTGAGCTGAAGTTGTTTATACGTTTCATCGTAACCAAAGATGGTGCCAATTATAAGCGGGGGTGAATTCTTGTCCGATAGAAATTACAATAAAAATACTTCAAAGTTAGAGGATCCTGCATCATCGGTTTTTCATTTCGTGGTGTTTTGAAAAATTGAATGGAAATATCAGTTCTCAAAATGTTCTTCGAGTTCTAATCAGTCATACCAAAAAAAGAGGAAAATATGAATAAAGAAGGAACATTGTATAAAGAAAACAAATTAAATAAAAGGTCGTTTTATTGTTAAACTGATTACATTGATTAAAGTTACAAGAAAGAAAGCAGTGAAATAAATAGTGCCATTTACTCAGAATTTTTGCTTAAACAATTTTCATAAAATTCCAATCACAAAATTTTCTTTTTCTCATGAAATATTCACAACAAAGATTATCCAACTTCTTTAATGGTTTATTGCTATATTGTTTATGATTATTCAAAGTTACTGATATACATACCTAACTCCTTTTAAATCTCTTCAATGAGACAGTTTTGGATATATAAAAACGTTATGAAAAACGCAAGATGATAGATTGATATGCGTAAGTTCAAACACAGATGCTCTTTTCAATTTTGACAGATTTGATATTCCGACCTGGTTCCGAGCACGACGCCTTTGACCTCAAAATGTTTACACCCAAACCTAGTATAATAGCCTCGTCCTACGATTCCAGCGCTCAAAACAGATGTGACGACATATGTACTTCTTATTTTGGGTTCACTATAATGCGGAAGTGATGCGTTGACATTTCAATTCATAGCAACCCGTAGTTTAATTCGGCAAAAGTGGCGCTTTCTATCCTAAAATAAGTGTCGTAAGGTTGCCATTTTCGGATATGGTAGTCCAAAAAATGTATTTAGTTTAGTAATATGTGAAACAGTGCGTGTGCTTCGAAATATGGCCGCTATTGCCATATTATTTTAAAACATGTCACAGGTCACAAATGACGTTGTGAATTTGCCAATTTAATTTTATGAATATTGGTAACTCATTAATATGTTTTTATGGAAAAAAAAATATTTAAATAAAATATTTTTATTATTTAAAAAAACCTTGTATATTTATGTCTTTGGTTAAAATTCGTGCATCTCATGTATGCGTCAATATTGAATGAAAAATAACAGAATTAAAATGTAATGGATTTATTCGTAATCTCTTTCCGCATTTTTTACACGGCATAAAAAAATACAACAGCAACCATTTCGTATGTATATAATCCTGTAATTTACAAAATACTAGTAACAATCCTAAACACTTATATTCTTTTCAATTAACACCATGGAATCAACTTGCACTTAATAATTATATAAATAATAATACGACTTCGCTCCTATTTCATTCGTACCTCCTCAATGCCCTAAACGATCAACATCGACACGAAGGCAGCAACACAGTCCGTAACTCACAAACGCATCTAATGTAATCGTATTTATAATAATATTAACTACAATAATAATAATAGTAATAATAAAAATATTACACAAACATACTAACAGATCGTAAAAAAATGTGCTATACAATAGGTATTATATTGAGCAACACGTTTCTTGTAAAAGTTTATTTTGTTTTAACGGTAATTATCTACAAAAATTAAGTAAAAACCTTTTTTGGATGCCTTTTTCCCTTTTAAGGTATTTAGTACTTGTTCCTTATCCAATTAAAAAAATGTGACTAAAAATCGCATTAGCTGTACAATAAAAATCAGTGACTCTTAATCTTCTGTTCTATTTCGGCTGGAATGTGACCGTTCATGTAATAGTCCGAGGCACTAGTGCTGCGCTTTATAGCACCGTTTTCACTAGGATATTTATGGTAACCATTTTGTTGGTAGTGGTGTTTCGTTTGTCCGTTCTGATACGGGTAACCGTTGGCGTTTCCGTTCTTGGTAGCCGCAGCTTTGACAGCGATGGCTTTCCTCTTGCTGTAAGCTTGCGTGTAGAACTCCTTGAACAGGAAGAAGAACATGACAGCATGCATCCCGATCCACCAGACGAAGGCACGTGGGTAGTTGCACTCGATGAATAGTAATTGGAAGGCGTGTACCATTATTCCTACGAATTGCACCTGGATGAAAGAAGAATCGAATTAAATTATTTCTCTTAAAGAACGATTATCAGCAGGATACAAATTCGTTTCTTGGACATTCTGTTCAAAACGTGGATTTCATGTTTGATAAAAACCACTGTCCGAATGTTTAATTCTCCTCCTTATTTATCTGACTCATTCAATTCAATTTCAATTAAACAACACATGTCAAAAAATTGGTATCACCGTATTTATTTTTGATAAACATAGAGACTTTATTGATTATCATCATTTGTTCCCATTAGTTTCGCACCGTTTTTCAATTTCAGCATTAAGAACACTTTTCGGAAATATTGTTGTGATTATCATATTGAATCAAGAGATATTTATTTTGGAGAACCGTTTCCGAAATATGTTCGAAACGCACAAGGTGGCAATAAATAGTGTGCATCACTTTACACTGAACAAATGTCTGCCGAATTTTTTCAAGTTTAAATTGACAGTTTATCGAATCATTGAATGCTTTTAACAAACAGAAAACATTTTTGAGGAAGAGAACGCCCTTCTTGACAGAGATATAGTTAAACGGAACCACAGAAAGCTATTGAGCTATACATGGTGTTTGATACATCGTTTGCCAAATTAAATTGGCCGGTACAAGGGGTTATTTGCTATCTCTTAAGGCACAATAATTCAATATTAATCCCACGGGTTCTTTTATTTCAACTTTTTAATTTTCTTTCTGCAAAATCACAAAATTCAGCATTAAAACTAAATATAGTGTCCCAGGGCATTGGTGTAATGTATTTAGATATTGAAATAATAACAAATGTGAGTTCGTATTCCAATCCTTTTTATTTTTAATATCTTTTATTGCGACATGTTTCGGTCAGAAGATGGTCTAATAGATCGAAACATGTCGCAATAAAAGATATTAAAAATAAAAAGGATTGGAATACGAACTCACATTTGTTATTATTTCAATATCTAAATTAAAACTAAAATTAAAAAAAAGTTATAGGTACAGCCTCTAAATTTTAAGTTTAATTTGAATGTGTACTATTGTGTAGCGCAACTAAATTTGAAATTAATTGTAAGTAACATCTAGTTTTCATTTTATTAACTCACAAAGTTTTTAGAAGAGGTAAATAGTATTTTAAAACACAAGTGTCACAATGACGTTTATGTAATGCGAGTACAAGTTTGAATAACGAGCAGCGTAGCGGCTAGTGATTCAATGTAGGAGCATTACAAAGTCATTTTGACACGAGTTTTTTACAGTATTTTTTCTATATTGCACATTAGTCGCCCATATTACATTCCGGTAAGCGTCTCACCAATGCGTTAATATCTCATTACAGCACAGTGTGCTGTAATAACCATTACAGCACTGCGTCGTCGTTTGTTTTAGCTTTGTTGTAATACCCGATTAGAAAAAAACTCTTTACACGGCAATAAAAAAAAAGTGAGTCCAATATTGAGTTATTGGGTCTTAAAAGATAGCAAACCGATAGCACCCCTTATATGGGCCAATTTAATTTCGACGTATCTTCCCTCTCTCTTTCACGGAAGCGGCCTCGCTGGCGTACGATGTAGAGGGCCTTGCCTCCACCGCAAGGTGCTGGCAAAGCCCTATGTTCGAGCAGTATTTGCATCCCCGTAATATGCGATCGCTAGCACGCGTGAGGAAACCCCTTCGTGGGGCACTTGGTGGCCGAGGATATTAAAATTTCGAACTCTAAGCCTGCACTCTCATCGAACAATCAGAAGGCGCCAAGTGGGCGTGGTCTAGGCGAAAGATAGGACTGGAGGGGATAAAAAGTAGATATATACCCCCTATGTAAACCTTATGGGGATTTGTGCCAGAACTCCCATAGCTATTCTACTTGTATCTGAGGCAGCAGTAATTGGTATTCCACATTCGAAGTACGACAAAGCCCCAAAAACTTATATTGTAGTCAAACTTAATAGTTGCATTGATATCAAGAAACTGAAGAAATACGTTGAATAGAAAGTGTCTAAACACAAGAGACTAAAGGTGGCGTTCCTATTGTTAGTAATATTCCAAAGAATGTTGTTGGAGGAATCTTGTGAAGACAACTAAAGCTTCGACATCTAGAGCAGGATATACAGTTAAGTCTATAAACTGTGCGTGCACGTTTCTTTAATTTTTGACATGTATGCAAAGTATGGAGAAAAAAAAAAGAAATGGTGCTTATGTTAATAATAAAGATGCCAATTTTGAACATCCACATATGAATTTGTGTATGTGTATCTAAGCTTATAACCATAAAGCCAATGTCTTTGTAGAGTTATAATTCAAGTACATTGTTTCAAAAGCTGTTATGTTAAATTTTAAGTACGAATAAACATACATATTTCTTTATAATTATTCGCCGATGACTCCATGTGAAGTAATCATCACTAAACAATAATAAAATTGGGTCTCAAAATTTCGTACTTATATGTATGTATATGTTCTTGTGGCCAGAAATACTACTGGCAAGATATACTGAGAGATAATTCTTGCCTGAAGATGTACTTATAAGTACGAAACCGGTTGCATTTTCATTGTTAAATGGATTTGTAATGTAAGAAACCCAATTTTATTATCCTTTTGCATATTTTGTATGATTATACAACCTTCTCATTACAGTTTATAATTGGTGGCATACCTAATTATTATGTTACTGACACGTTTATCAATTCGTACATTTAACGTCATGATTAACACGACCTGTGAATATTGGTGTTTTTGAGAACAATTTTTTTATGAAAATTATTTATAGTTCCCGTATGGTGTTGTACTTTGTTCAATAGCTGACCATATTGATTACTTATTCTGCAACATTATTTTTATTAACAAATAATATACAATGAATCGATCACTGATGTTATAATATTTTTGATTTTTTATGGCTAGCTGTATCAAATTCGATCTTAGAGACTACTCTAGATCTATTATTTAATTCTGATTGTTATAATAATATGTCGTTGGATTTCGCTCTAAATTAAATTTATCTATTCATATAACCATTCAGCAAACGAATGCGGTGTACACAAAGAAAAACGGTGTTAGATCTGGTCCTGAGGCACTGCCATCGGTAGTTCCTTCACATCCAAATGCACAAATAGTTAAAAGCAAGCAAGGTTGTGTAATTTAATACTAACACCCATGTTTCGAAGTAAAATTTTATTTTTACAATGTAAATTTGCTCCAAAGCGGAGTTAACAGTACCTACGTATTGCAATTACTCTGTTTTAGAGTTGGTTTTAAGCCCGAGGTAGTATTATCAGTACACTTTACAGAATTAATATACAGGAGTTTCTGTTAACTAAAGGTATTAACTTGCACTTTTCGGAATTGTTCTAATAACCTTACGAGAATAATGGTCTACTAATTCACATTTTAGTGTCACGGTAACTCCCTTCCTTAGTTTTTTCCGATTACAGTTATTGTTATCCGAGGGCGATGTGGAACAAAGAGTAACACCGTCGGAAGATATTATATTTCACCTTTTTTGGACTTGAAATTTTCTAACCACATGGGCTCTACTTAGGAAGATTTCCAAAAAGTGTAAAATATTTTTATATGTGTGCACGTTTTAGTGTTGGAACTTAAATCAGAAGATATACGAACGCATATCTATACTTAAAAAGTTCAGATTTTGAATTCCGATGGACTTACTGCCTCAAGCGTGTGCTTTAAGAAATATTAAATCTAGAAAACGATATTTCCAACAAGAATATACTCACCATTTGTAACGTTGTTAAGTATTTCTTCCACCATAAATACTTCTGCATCCCTGGACCGAAGGCACTAAGCATGTAGTACATGTACATAATTATATGGACAAAACTGTTTAGGAATCCGAAAAACGTACTGTGACCACCTGAAGATAGAAAAAGAAACAGCCTTATTAATCTGACGAACGTACAGGGAACGTACAACCAGCAGCCGTAGAATACCTTATGCAGTCCCATACAGAAATTAAAATCTATCATCTTACCGGGTGTGAATTTAACCCCGAACCAAACCGACATGGGCATGACTCCGTGGTGGATGACGTGCAATGTGGTAATGTGGTCATTCTTTTTTCTTAACACAAAGAAAAACTGAAATATTAAACGACACGAAGTGATTTTGTTGTCACCGCTGGAAGGATATAATTACTCACAGTGTCGAAGAACTCCGTAAATTTCGAAAAGAAGTACCACCACGATATATCCACCATCTGAAATTACAACATAAAACATGCCATTAATGTTAATTAATTTATGTTTCAATAGTTTCCTCGTGCAACTAAACGTGATTTTAGATGTGTCAATTTCGCACTTACCCTTAGTGTTTCTACATCATTCGAGTAATCTACGGGTTGGCATCTCCAATTGTACTTTCCCGTGAGCCAGCCGCCCATGCCTATCTGGAAATTAATACCTTAAGCATACGTAGATAAACACAAATTAATAACCAAAAAGAAGAATTTTAATTGGCAACAATATGTTTAATTACCAATAATATACCGGGTGTCCCAGATTCAATGTTGCAAGTGATATTTTTCTTATTTATGGAGATATAAGATCGAGCAAGCTGTCATTCAAAAGGCTTTGCGGAATCCTAAAAGGTAGACTTTTTAAAACTACCCCTAGTAAACCACCTTCTAAGAAACCTATCCCAAACAACTTTTTTAAATTGCACCCCTCATGATTTTGGATTTACGATCGCGGTAAGAAGAGTTTGGAATACAATGGTATAAACTAAAATTACATTCAAGAAATATTTAATACAAAATGATCATACCAATAATAACTTACAAAAAGATTCTTACAAAAAATTAAATAAATATGAAATCCATTAATTCATAAAATTAATTAGTTACAGATATTGTTGCAAGACACCACCATTCGATATGCTCTTCAAATTAACCAATTAATTTCCTGGAGGTTTCTGCTGTAATCATGTTAATTGTAACGGAATCACATGCATATCGAATCTTAAGTTTCATATCGTCAATGTTCATAGGCGGAGTAGAATACAAAATTCCTTTCAAATACTCCCACAAAATGAAGTCCAGAGAGTTTAAGTTTGGGGAGCAAACTGGCCATTGAATGGGAGCGTTAGTACCAATCTTTCCGTTGGGATGTACATTATTTAAATACTCTACAACCAACCCCGACTTATAAGGTGTAACGCCATCTTGTTTTCACCACAAATCATTGTGCTCTGCTAATGGAACATCTACTATTAACTCAGGAAGGTAGTTTTGTAAAAAAAATTTAAATAACGTTATCCTGCCAAAGCTCGTTCAAAGATGTATGGTCCAATGATACGCCCGTTAAATAATTCACACCAAAAGTCAACACAGTCTGCATTCATTGAGGATTTTCTGGAGTCCAGTAATAGCAGTTGCGGCGATTGATCACCCCATTGTTTCGAAATCGTGCCTCGTCAGTCCACAAAATTTTATTAGTAATATTGGGTTATCGTTTAACAGTACTTGCACTACAGCAATAAAACCTAGTCTCTGTTCAAAATCTATAGACCGTAATACTTGCAAGAACTAAATTTTAAAACGGTGATATTTGTGAAAAATTAACGTTCTGTGTACTGTTGATTTACTTATTGCCATACCTTCTGCTATGCGTCTAACTGAAATATGTAGATGCAATCCAACATAAGCCAGTACAGTTATTTGTTTTTCTTCTGCTCTAACGGGTGCTAGATGATCAAAATATTTTAAATTGGATAGAAATGAGCCCAACCGCATTCTAGCTTCATAAATTGACTACATATCGACACATTCATTTAGAGAAAAAGAGGAAAAGGCATTTTAAATATTTTATAGCAACACTATTTCACTACGTATTCAACTATACAGAACTATTTTTGCAAGTCAAGATAAATATCTGAATCTTTTCGCTTGAATCTACAAAGCCAGGCACATATTTTTTGTGGCAGTACACAAAGCATCCTATACGTTTGTATACGTACAATAAAATTTAAACTAACCGTTTATAATATGTTGTTTGTTAGTGACTATTTGTTAAATCGAAATCTATGTTTATACCCTTGCATTTCTAACTTTTAGTACTTCAATCATAAAGTCAAACCGATGAGGATGCAATTTAAGAAAAAAAAAAATGGTTTGGGGTAGGTTTCTTGGGAGGTGTTTTAAAAAGTATACCTTTTAGTACTCTGCGAAGCATTTTCATCTACGTTTTGCTCCATCTTATATCTCTACGAATAAGGGAGATATAACTTCTAACAATGAATCTGGGACACCTGATATTATACTGTTTACAAAGTATGACAAAAAAGTTTGCGGTCAATAAATTTTGGATTTTGTTCCAAAGTAATAAAAAAATATTCTTGTCATTTAACAATGTCTGCATACACTATTCAACGAAGTATGCCACATTTTATAGAAGCTTCGTCCTGAACTTTCAATGTGAACCGATCTTTTGTATAAAGGTTATAAGAAAACCAGAAAAATATCATTTGTGAAATTAAACGTTTAAATTACGCAATAGGCATTGGCAATTTGTAGCCGAAAAAATCATAATTATAGAGTGTCCCAGTCTCAAAAACTTTTTGATCTATTTGTCGTTTTACAAAAAAAAAATGCATATTTTCTACTAAAGTTTTATAAAATTCAGATACGCCATACGTAGTGACCCAATAGTAGGTGAATACATACATACTTCATTATTTTAAAGGGAACATCCGGTATATAATTCCAATTTAAAATTCAAAGTAAAAAAATAATATAACTTTGTCTAAATTACCATAATATATGTCTATCTTTAATGATAACTGTAGTTACAAAATTTTAAAATTTACATGTTAAAATGGCAAAATACCGTAATATATCAATAATGAACGAGCTGACAAATGCATGAGAATAATATGAGCCACATTTCCCGCACCCCCGAACTTCATATTCCTGACGTGACTTTTTCTTAGACTTTCTTGGATATTTTGTATGATAGGACTGTTTTTTGTTTATTGCGGTTTCTTTTATTACTCTACTTTGCACTTGGCACTTGTTCTTGACAATGTATTTTTGACCAACCCATTCCAAATATATATTCTCAATCAACGTATCTGGACATTCTATTTACAACATACAACGTAGATTCCACTTCGAACATACTGGGTCCGCTATTAGAGCGGGTCGGAAATTTCGAAATACTCCTTCCGTATCTCCGCCTGCGAAGCGCATGGAAGGTTGCCCGCTTTAATAATAACTATCAACATTTGCTCAACTTTAACGTAACTCAAGCAGAAACAATGATAATGCTTCATATCGGATATTGTAAATAACACAATGACTTTGTATAAATTAAAGAAACTTCGTCATAATTTTTACGTAAATGTGTTTTATTCAGATCATACAAATGTAGTTAAACAAAAAAGATCAACACGTTTTGCTATAACACTTCACCTACACGTCCAAAATTGTTTGTCCAAAAGACAAATACTTTACAAATAGGCAGGTGTTAAGTAGAGAACCACATCTTTATACACAAACCATAGATATATTCTAAAATTGATCTTACAAATAAATGCTTTCACCAAAAGCTTTAGGCTACTGTGAGGCCCATAATAAGTAACACTGTTTTAGAGTCATTTTCATTTATTGACTTATCATTGAACCAACTTACCGTAACTTACAATTAATGTTCTTACTACTGTTAGCTCTAGAGAAGTGCAAAGAACCTTTTTTATGAGGTTAATAACTCTATGATTTCAGAATGTGTGTGTTTGCTGATTTACACCTTCTTCCGTTTGTTTAACGTGTGTGCGTCAAATCTTACTGAATAAATACCCGAAAATTAAATGAATTTTCTAAAAAAATCGTCAACTTATCCAAAAAAATTTATACATAGCCCACAACTTTTGGGGGAATAAATGTATTTGTATTGCAAAAAACGAACCAATTTTAAAGCATAGTTGCTTGCTTTGTATTTGTTGCAAATTACATATTTTGCTTTGAGAATTGTTTTTTATTGTTTCATTCATTATTGGTATTGCTACGTTGTTAATTTTGTGTTTTAATTTTATACTTTTTTATATGACATTTGCATGAGTATACTTAGAAATTAAGAAATTTCTTCAATTTATATAAGTTCCTTGAGTCCTTTACAACATTCCCAATCAAACATCATCAATTTTGCCTTTGAATAGGAAGAGGTTTACATGAGAACTAATTTGGAATAAAGAAAATACAAGAACATTTTAAAAAATCCTTACATTAGTGTTAAGCAATTTATCATGGACAGCTGTATAAAGTTACATCGATAGAAATGGCATTGTTAAATTAGACCAACTGTACAGTTACAGTATTTAAAATATAGGTGTCCAGAACAAACGTAAATGTCAACTGCGCCAGCAAATAACATGCGTTCCCCAACTTTTGCAGCACTCTGAATAGACAAAAATATTTCTAGGTTAAGTAATATTGGAGTTATATAAAACTTTTGCAGCAGAGGTTTTTTCAAAAATGAAAAATAAGGCCATAAATAAAGATAGTATTGGCTGGTATATCTTGCACATGGTGCACAGTTTCCACAAAGAAAACGCTGACATGACAGAAGGAGAATGTCGCCTACGTTGCCAAACCAAAGACATTCCAGTATAAATACATATATTTTGAAACCTGGATCAGCGATTTTGTTAAAGTGGTTTGCTTAATACAAAAAAGCTAACTCTAGTCGGTTAAAAGAGACACATACACTACAACTAGAAGCGCGAACTCTAGAGGTAGCGCGAGAAGATACTTCCGTTAGCTCCAGCTAACCTAAATATCCTGAGGAGTAAGAGCATTCAGTTCGTCATACGAGAAACCCTTCTTCATCCATACCACATTTGTAAAGGTCTGCCGTTCCAATTTTCGAAGAAAATTGCGACTTCTCAAGACGCATTCTATGAAGAGATTAGTCTGTATGTACTACGAATGGTGCACCCAATATTTGTTACTTTTACCCTTGGGTAAAAGAAAATAGTTGCAAAATATATTTTTCCATTAATGTATGGCTGGGCATACAAATTACCGTTTTTAGGTGTTTTTGTGAAATTGTCGGTCTGATGGCATTTAGTACCTAAATGTTTTGCTAGAAATTACTGGAACTAGTACTACAGGTGATGCCTGGCAGATTGCGTTTAACCCTTACGTGAATGAATCATCCCGAAATCTTGAAATATGTATGGAAAGAAATCAAAGTCAACAGTTTTTCTTTGAAAGAATAAGCAAAAAATAGATAAAATGCTTCGTGTTGGTTAGGAACAACGCTATCTACGTAAGGGTTAACATATTCAGCATTGCTACATATTTCATTATGAATTGAAAATTTCTTAAAAAAGTATATCATTTTATGAAATGCTTTACGCGTAGGTATATGTATTTATTTGTGTATTTATCAATCATTTATGTTTATTTTAATTTGTAGAATTGTCTACATATATAACTATCATTTTAGTATGTATACAGTGACAAAATTATATATTACTATTATTTTATAACAAATAATCAACGAGAAAAATACATACCCTCAAAAAGAGCCAGGCACTAAAGATAACTTGTAGGAAGTTATATACAACTAAGGTTTTTTGTAGGTGGAATGGTTTTCTGTTTTCCATAAATTTAGGCCCTATGTGCTGAAATGATAACATACAAATTAAATAACTCAGCGTTTGATATTACGGTAAACCACTTACTCTGACAATTATAACGTAAGATATACATATTCCTAAGGTGTAAAATGGACTGGACATCAGAAACCAATTTGCTGTCCTGGTATCTAAAACAAAACAAGACGAAACAGTAGAAAAACCATTTTTGGTATAAATCTTAAAAGCAACATTCTGGTATCAACAGTTGCCAGCCAATTTAATTCACGAACTTAACCCCTACTAATTTGCTTTTATAAACAGGTAGACAGTATTGTATTGTTGTATTGTGCTTTATTAGCCAGTACATCCATAGGATATAGGCTTTGTCAGACATAAGAATACATACTAAAAAAACATAAATATAAATGAGAATACTTATATAAAATACTAAACAAAGTATATTCAATACTTCAAATCTTCAGTTGCTATTTTCACCTTGCGCAGTGGAGCCATTTACTTAATAACCGTAATATTGATGATAATTTCAAATGAAGGTTTCGCAACTTTAAATCACATTGAATTAAACAGTGCAGTGTAAAGTACTAGATGCTAAAAGCGATTGTTTTATAAACGTTTAGTTAATAACTCAAATCCAAAAAACTAGACATTGGAAATATTCTTATCAAATTATATTTCTATTAATTTTTTAATCATAACCAACATTTTAACATAAAGATCTCCATCTTTAGTTAGTAATTATCACTTAATCATTCTTGATTAATTTTGCAAAAAGTAAGTCATTTTAGTTCTTTACTCATGAATCCTTAAAGAAATACTAAAAATGCAGAGATTAGCTGCTACTACGTGCCACTTTGGTCACAATAGCGCTTTCTAAATCCTTTGTTTACATAATTTAGATTAATTTTATGTATCCTACACTGAAATGTTTTTATTGCAAGAGGCAAGATGTATATAACTAGAGCTGAGGACTTTTGCGGTAAGCCAGGGACGTAGTAAGTGCACCAGCGTATAAACACGCTGCAGCGAAACACTTTAGTTAGGCGTGAACTGCCAACGTGATCGTATGTTGATCGTATGATGGACGTGCCCAAGCCAAGGGACGACGAAGTGAAGAAATTTATCCGAGACTTTCCCGATTTGTATTATAATGGAGCAAATGTGGTTTGTAAATTATGCGATAAACAGTTACTTTGCTGGGACAAATACGACTCGAATTCGAGAGTTTCACAGTCGGTGCCCTGGTATTCCCCAACCACCAGAGCCAATCCTTACACGTTGGGGAACTTGGTTAAAGGCGGCATTTTATTATGCCAAGTATTTCCAACAAATAAAATCTGTGGTTCTACAATTCAATCCTGCCGAAGCTGTAGCCATTAAGGAAAGCCAGAGACTCTTTCAATTCCCTTCCCTTGATGCAGATTTACAAACTATTTATAATAATCATATAGGATTGTTTAACGCAATCGAGAAATTTCAAAATACTGCATTATCGTTAGCGGAGTCACTGCAAATACTGGACGATGTACACGCGCAGCTATGCGCAGTAAATGACAACAAAAATGTGAATGTAATAGCAAAGTTCGAGAGTGCGATAAACAAAGATTCTGATTTTACCAGATTAAAACAAATTAGTAATGGTGCAATTGTAGATTCGGTTTCTATCTATAAAGATTATTTTAATTGTGCGTGTGTTACATCCGTAGATGTCGAGCGGTCTTTCTCAAAATATAAAAAAATTTATTCATCACGGCGTACATCGCTCACCGCTACAAATATGGAAACCTATCTAATGCTACAAACTTACTACGAGTCTTATCCACTTGGCGCTATGCAATAATAATCGTAAATAAGGTAAGTGTGTTATTTATATACAGTACACATAACTGACATACCTAAGTGATATAAATAGCGAATGCATGTAAAGCAATAAAATCACGCATGCTTCACCGATCGAAACAAGGTCATAATATTCGTGCGTTTACCTGAATACTATCCTGGCTTACCGCAAACGTCCTCAGCTCTATATATAACCAACAGTTTTTATCCACAGTAACAGGACAAGAAGTTATCAACTTTTGTGTTTTCTTAAAAATAAATAAATAATTAAATTTTTATTTAAATTTTTGCTTTTTGCAAAGAAATACTTAATAACGGAAGAGACAAAAGGAATTGTATCAGAAATAATATACCAGGTAATGTAAATACAGCAGAAAGTACGCACTAGCTTCATATAAGCAGCTCCAGAAGCTAGCAAAATTTGAAACGAAGTGACCCAAACAAGTTTTACCACATGATGCTCCATTTGTTACCGACATACATTCACAATGCAGAGAGAGAATGGCATCACTGCACGTCAAAACAAGTCGAAAAGTGCGCGGACGGTTTCACGGTATGACGGAAAAATATGAGGAGAAAATTGCTAAAATGGCTGTGTTACGCCAGTAAGCTTTGCCAGCGCTACCATCAGACTGAGAATAAGAAGCTCGACGTGTATCAGAAGCTTTCCTGACACATCAGCCAGAGCGGACTGGGAGGTACTCGGGAATTCTCTCTCTACTTATGCTAGGCGCGCGTTTTAAATACACTCACGGTTCCTCCCACGCGGTCGCGATGGTAGGAGTTGAGCGTGCCTGAAGTTGGCTACCTATTTATTATTTCTTCTAGTTTTATTATTACTGTATCACCAGAGATCGTTCGTTGTTTAGCTTATAAAAATGGTTTCTCTTCGTGAGAAACCTTTTATAACGGTACTGCTTTATTAGTTTTAACAATAAGTGTTTTGCATCACAATGATCCATCCAAAAAGTATTCATGAAATTTCTGAGAATACCTAATCGTTCTCCTATATAAAAGTCTGTATGTGAATGTGATTTCCAAAATTGCTAGTTTCTTTTCGTTTTAGTACTTTAGTACAGTCAAAATATAGCATTACTTAACCTATTATATGTTGTCATGGTGCATAAATAAATAAAATTACACACCAAGAAATATCAAAATTTCATTATTTTTACGAACATTTTTAAAGGCGAGCAATGAAGTCGTAAGTAAAGTTCGCTAGTTAATGCGAAACAATAAATTTTATCATCATAAAACTTTCATGTGCAATAACAGCAAGAGGTATGTGTCTTTCGCGTCAATGTGTGCCTCCTATGTGGAACATTTCCAAGTGCTTGAACTAAAGTAGTCGGCCACTATTATCATTATTATGTGTTGTCTCATTTTTTCTTTAATAAAACTAAATTTACTAGTACGAAATATTAGTGCTACGCCCTAACGGCCGCGCTGAACGGGAAGGATAATCGAACCATGAACATCCGCATGGTTCGATTATATTCCTTCTTCTCAATACAATACGTAATATTAATGTTTAGTTTAATTTTATTCGCACAATAAAACAAGCATTGACATTCCGTGCCAAACTAGCAGACAAGTTAATTTACTCGACCTATTTGCATGTGAATATGATTTTGTCTGTGCATGTGCACACCTTATATGAAAGGAATGTGTAATGGAAACACGTAACTTTTGCTTGTTGAGTCATATCAACTCATATTGGAAAAGCATATGACGACTTACTACACCATGAATCCGGATTACCTAACTTGGATACGGTTTTGTCCAAATTAAAGTGTTAAGCAGATATCTTAGTTAGTGAAATAAAAATATGTAAAGGTTTCGCCATCATTCAGTTATAGCTTGGGGAAAAAAATAGCTTGCTATTTGATTAATTTGAAATGCTTCTCAGGCACCTCCGCACAGCCAAATTTCTCTCCTAGCATCACTGCGACCCCGAAAAAAACCGGTTATCTTAATTGACCGGAGTGAGATTTGAATCCTGGATCTCACGACTCCTAATCAAGTGTGCAAGCCACTAGGCTATCAGCCGGTATAACTGCAGTTTACTCAAATTTGAATGATTAAAATTAGGAAATTTAGAGTCTCCTGCAACTTTAAATCCCGTGCACTGCGGATGGATTATAGGGGAGAATTAATACACATAAAATTGGTTTATTAGAAGCTGGATACCACACACAACAGAAGATGTTGTTAAATAAATGAATGAAAATGTTGGAGGTAATTCCATAAAAATATAGTTAGCACACCTTCATTTCATAATTCAGTTAAAAATCAGTCGCAAATCCAAATCCACGAGAAATCGGAACACGATAGCGAAGGTTATAGAGAAGACAATCGAGAGGAAAATGACAGTGGGGTATACGATTAAATGATTAAAAATAAGAAAAATAATTATACATAAAAGAAAGTTGTTCAATGTGGCTTCTGGAACACTTGCGTTTTCTTATACATGTAATATATCCTTAACCATGCAATGGGTTATACAGGGTGTCCCTGAAATAAGAGTACAACGTATTAAAAATGGGAAGACCTAATTTTATTACACCTTTTATCTAAATTAATTTTTCCAAAATTCCCACGCATACGTGAGGAAAAAAATGGCAAAGATATTTATTAAATATCCGTCACGCCACTGGTATTTGAGACACTACACTTCTAACCAACGAAGGTAGGGCAGGCAACACGCGACGTATAACTACGCTCTGAGTCTCAGTCTGTCTGGATCCTTACGCATGAACACATCGGATATGGCTTTTACCACACGCGAGTTGTTCGATATGATTTATGTCTACGGCGAAGCAGCAGGAAGTTGTCGAAGAACTCTACGTATCTACCGGCAGCGATACCCCAATCGTAGAACCCCGTCTTACACGTGTATAAAGGATACCGTGTTTAGATTAAGAGAAACTGGTCGATTGCTACCAAATTACGAAGGTCGCGGACGTGAAAGACCACGTCGAATTTTACGAGCCGAAGAAGAATTGCTGGATATTGTGAACAGAAATGCAGGTGTAACAATTGATGTGTAACAATTGATTATGAAAGAGAAAAAAAGAAATAATTACGCATATTACCTTCGTCACATCAAATATCAACTTTTAACAATGATGTTTATTTCAGACAGCTGTCATTGATCAGATTACGCACAAGTGAATAGAGTTATTCATTAATAGATTCCACATTTTACTTTCAATATCTTCTTTGAAATTTGCTTTAAATTTCGCGTACGTAATAATATTGGAGTCGTTGACTCGTATCAGCTGCATACAATGATTATCTGTATATCAAAGCTGTATTTACAAATGACCTTAAGATATAGTATAAACACAGATAGTGGATCCATGGGCGGCACATTCGTGACGTTTCAATGAGTTTTTAATTGTATATTCGATATTGCAATTGGCGTACGAATTTTTGGATACTTATTCAGTATAATTTGGGTTTCCCATTTTTAATATTTTGTACTCTTATTGCAGAGACACCCTGTATATTAACGTTTAATTCCTCATCTGCTAACTACTACTCTACTCTCTTGAGAGTATAAGTTGCATATATATGGATAATATCTAAGGAAAAAATCAAAATTGCCAAAATAACGCTTAACCTTTTTGAAGGGTGAATCGAGCCATAACCAATATTTTCTTGTGGGCCGCACACCGAAATGAAAACAATATATTATTTCAAGTTAAGTTTAAATACTGCACCGGAATCGCAAAAAGTTAAAACGGTTTCTTTTTTGTTTTCTTTTGCGGTTTTGTGGTTGATGTTTCTTTCTCAACTGTTTGTTGCGTAGTAAGTAGCTACATTCAAATGAATGCCGGCAACAGAATGGATACCAACCAACTGAATGAGTCAAATATGTGATATTTCTAGTGACATTTTAAAATCGTCGCTAGGTTACTAGACGAAGCTTCGGGTTGTGGAATAAAACATTAACATCTGTACCCATTTGTGTCCTGGTGGTTTGTGCCATCCTGACTGAAATTTTACCGAATCCAAAGGTATTTCAATCTCTAGTCTGGATTTCTTACGCGTTACACATCATGTTAACATGGAATCTACAGTACTTAGATTAAATGAGATCCGGGGTGGGGTGACCATACCTATTTCACCGCCACCTTTTCAGATTTATTGTGATCCCCTTAGTCTCTAACTTTGCCTTCTCAATTAGACCTATTATCTTTGAGAGTGGCTCCTTTACGTAGCTATTAGCTGTGGAGTTCTCTACACCCAGTAATAGAAACCTTGTCTTCGCAATAGCACAGCACGCAAACTGGGATTTCTTCTTCCTCTTGATATAATATGCAGGTAGCGTCATCTGCCAGGCTTGTGTTATATATATGCCTACTATATATATGTCTACAATAACTGGTCAAGAAATCTACTATCATTTTGACAGTCTTTAAGTCTCCATTCAATAGTTCATTATTAATTTCAGTCCTCTGTTCCTTTTTAAAACCCTTCTACCTGCATTTGTCCAGATTTTTATCACCACGCCTTGGACTCATTATGTATTCACTAATTGATGGGGTTTTTAATTTCCGTTTTGGTAATGACGAAGGTAGTTCCAACGATGGAGCTTTTCGAACCTCGTCTGGCCAGATTGTCGCTTCATTTCCCTTCACTACTATGTGGCTGGGAACCCAGGCCAATGTTAATTTCCTTTGGATACCCACCTCATTTAGAGTGCTTACTTAGTTCGAGAGATCTACAGCATTACTTCATATCCGAGACGAGGCCATGCTTCGTCATAACGTAGTAATAAATTTACATATATGTATGTATGATTAAAGATATTTGTTGTTTGTGCAAAAAATTTTAAAATCTAGCCACTCTTCACAAAATGTGTTTTCCCGCACATGTTTCATAAATAAATATATTCTATTTACTGCTTTACTTTAAAAAGTTGTTACATTTGAATCATTCAGTTAATACCAACTTTATTATGCGCGCTCATGCTTACTTATAATGATATTGCGCAACCATATGAATGAGTGAAGTTGACTATTAGGCAAATTTAGTACAAAACACTGTGATCTACGATCTATCCAAACAAGAGGAATACTGATTTATGTTATCTACTGTTGTAAAGTGCGGTTATAAGCATAATGCTTGTTGTTTCATTCAGTTATTTCTGTCTGTGTATTTTTTTATAAAAAAATAATATGTATATGAAAATAACCATTTTATGTTGTTTCTTCTGCTACATTTGCAAACGCTAAATATGTTGATATGCAAATTGATATGGAGTCTCAGAGAAAAAAAGGCACCAGGTATAAATTATTTCCCTAAAAAAAGTTGTTAGTGTTGTTGTTAGTTAGACCCTGTTCTAAAGGACCTAAATAAGTACCGTCATTTCGGGTGACTTGAAACTGCAGGGTGACTTGACACAAAAGTGACATTTTTCATTTATTGGTGGACTACCCTCTGTTGGGGGAAGTATAAGCTCAGAAAGCAGTGTATCGTGATTACAGGTATCCGTGATATAACTATGTCATCAAAACGTTATAGTAACTGCTTGTCGTTTGGTAAAAAAAAATTTGGGTAAGTAAAATGTTGTTTTTTTAAGGCTGAATACTTTCATTTGTACAGTATTTAAAATAGTTTTTGAGTTTGCCGAAATATTTTTTTTTACAATCCCCAATTATTGGGCTACAGATAACTGCAAACATAAACTCAAAATTCTTGCATGTAAGGGTAAATTCAACCTCTTTTATTTTTTTTGTGAGATTTGTAGGGTGACTTGAAACATGCCGTCGCACTACAAACGAACACCTGGCTGCCGGAGATACGCAGATTACTCTGCAGAGACTTTGCGAAGTGCGTTAAGAGAAATTAGGGGTGGACTGAAATATAGAAAAGCTTCTGAAAAATACGAATTTATAAAAATTAAATACTCTTATTAATGAGAATATTTATATTTTTTTACTGTTTTTCATGTATAAGACATTATTACTTTTTTAAAAATGTTTTTTTCTTTGTTTCAAGACAGGCTTTATGAAGGTTTACGTGGCGATTAAACGTGATTTGAAGACTAGTTTCAAGTCACCAAAATTGCGGGTGGCTTGAAACAGAGGGGTTAATATTTTTTTTCTCGAGGATGGGCTGCCACTAGTACTCTTTCTTTTGAGGACAGATACCTTGAGCCCATAGATCGGTTTTCCAATATTTTATTTGTTCTTCACTCAGTTATTTAAAATTCTCCAGTTGAAAATATGTCAAAGGTGTTATCATGTCACCCGAAATGACGGTAACCATGAAACTACGCATAAATGCCAATTCCAAACCTAATCTTATCCATACATTAAAGATCTTTAATATTTATTGAAAGATATTCAAATATGATGCTTAATAAAATTATACGCTCTAAAGGATTTAAAAAAAAATCCCTGAAAGTGTACACAGCGCTTTGCCAATTTACTTTTTTATTAGCACTTATACTAATTGCGGATAATGCGAATGAAATAAATATGAGCTAGTATTTATTTTGTTTGAGATTAATGTACACAGAATTAAATTATTGAAATTTGTACCTTGTCAAAACTATGCTGATTAGCTAACGGCGAAGCACGGACAGGCAGGCTGTATCATTGTTGCATAACGATAGATGGATACAATTATGAGTGACTTATAGTGTATGAATGGTTGCGTGATTTCTCCGTTTTACTTTATCAAATTAAGCAAGCACTTGAAAAAACATTTTTTTCTAATGCACTGCTTTCAAAGAAATTACAGTTTAGCGTCAGAGAAGCTTTGGTTTTATTGGTTTAAAAAAAAGATAAACATGGAGAATAAAATGAAAAGGCGCTCTCTGGTAAAATTGACTGTGATTATATATATGTATATATATATACGTACAGGAAAATTGGAAAACTTTTACTTGTATTATTAATAAAAATAAAAAACAAGAATTGTGTTTTATAACAATATTCGGATTTATTTAGTTGTGTGACGTTCCGGGAAAATGATAATGTATCCCTTCCTCAGACCTTTAATTTACCTATTAATAAAACACAGAATTATTAACACAAAAAAACAAACCACTAACTTAGCTAATAATTAGGAAAAATATCTTAAAAAATGTTAAAATAAAATTACAATAATTTGATAACCTTATAGGTACGTGCTGCTTCCCCCTATATCGTTTTGTATTTGGTTCCATTATTCTCAACCGTTTAATTTTTTCCAAAAAACTCGGTGTTTGTGTATGTTTTCCCTTCGTTCCCGTGTCTCTGCCTAAACGTCCATTCAATTTAAAGTATTGTGTCTTCCAATTTTGAATTTTAAATTGTCTGTGATGTCTTAAGAACTTATTTTATTTAAACAATTTTAATTTGCCTGATGATGCCAAAAAATCTTCAGTAATTTACAACTTCATACCAACTTATGGCGGCGTCTGCATACTGGACCACAACTACGCATTAATTAGTAATTGTAAGTCATCCCATCTTCTTAGTAAGTTAGGTTGCTATTACATTATCATATTTTCGAAAGGTCACACAACTAAATAAATGCGAATATTGTTACAAAACCCAATTCTTGTTTTTTATTATTATTAATAAAACAAGTAAAAATTTTCCAATTTTCGAATATTAGAAAAACAGCTACAGTCACTGCAACAGTTTCAAATTTTACCAACTAACAATATATGTATATAGATGTAACGATGAGAGTTTGAAGGATGTTAAAACTCAATATTTGCGATGATTTTGCTAATTTGTCGATTTTTAAACCTACAATTATATTCTAATTTAGAACAATTAACTGTAGGATGACTTAAGCCACTACATCGCGCTTGTAGCGCAATAGTAACTGGCTAAACCACTAAAAATCATTGCAAACATTGAATTTTAACATCCTTCAAACTCCCATTGCTACATCTACCTGCACAACGTCTTTATATAGATTTCTTGGGACGATAAATTGCAATCAAATTCGCACAGTAGCACTAATGAGCCCTTGAAAGGCCATACACGTGCCTGCTGATAGCGATTGATTGCAATACTTTTTTTAGAAGAAAAAATATATTTTAATGAGACATCTGTTTGTGTTTTTTTGTATTATTGTCTTATTTACATATATGCTAGCTTTTATTATTACATTTATACATTTTTTATCATTATCTTTTTGTACTGTTGACGATCTCTTACGCTCTGTAAGCATTATGAGGTGAAATATATATTATATTATTATTATTACTTTTTTTAGTGGTTTAACCTACATATATATATATATATAAACTAAAAATATGACACGAGATACACTCATAAGACCGATTAATACAAATTGTGATAAAGTTGACAGTAAGGTGGTCCCCCTAGTGGTAAAGTGGGAATTATCAAGGAATTTCGAGAGGCTACTCAATTGGCAATGTTTTAATAAGCGTATAACACAAACATAAAACATAACCTAAGAAAACAACCAGCGGCAATCGATGTACGGGTGTAATGTTAGTGAAATAAATCGAGTTGGTTCTATAGAGGTTTTCAGCGATCCTGTCAATTTTAATTAAGTGTGATATGTGAGATTCATTCATAACGTTAGGCTGAACACCTTTAGTCCAGGCACTTGCGCTAGGCGCTCATTGTACCGTCCCTATTAAATCTGTTACTTCCAGTCGAGCAGCTTGGTGTTCTCTATAAAGCCCAGTATCTTCCCAGTGGAAACTTGAGAACCTTCGAAGGCTCTATTAGATCCTTCCCGAAATGTTTCTGCCGGGGTACTTGCAACTCCTCACATGTGCACATTACATGTAAACTCGTTTCGCCCTGTAGCTCACATCTTCTGCATCACGGTTCGCATACTCGACCAGTGTTGTATAGATGCTTTTATTAGATGGTTTTAGCTTCTTTCTTGCTGCGTCTAAATAGGTTATCAGAGAACTTAGCAGCCCCATCCCCTATTAGTGCTTTGGTATGGAGGTGACCTTCAGTCGTCCACCATTTATTTGTTCTTTCTTTATCTAACCAGATCCAAATCTCCTTTTTAGCAGAATGCTTAGTAATCCCACATACGGGCTCTGGAGCTATGAAGTGTCTTTTAGAGCCCTCCTTGGCTAGTTCGTCGGCTATTATATTGTCCTTTGTATCCTCATGTCCCGGCATCCAAATCAGCGACACCGTATGATCCTGTGCCAGTATACTGAAGGATTGTTTGCAGTCTCTAACTAGTTTTGACCTAGTTACAGGGTTCGAAACTGCCCCGATAGCAGCCTGGCTATCAGTCATTATACTTATTTTCCTCCTCATGGAGCCTCCCTTTGCAATCAATTCTGCGTAGGCTGCAGGGGCGAATACCTCTGCCTGGAAGACCGTCGCATGCTACCCCAGGCTTCTGGATACCCTTTGATTAGGGTTCTGTCCGCAAATACCGGCTCCTGTGCCCTGGCTGGATTTGGATCCGTCAGTGAACTAGTCATTAAGAGCAGTGATAGCCCTACGTGCCTGATCTCTGTTCGGTATGGAGATTTTTACCTTTTCAGTGAAGATAATTTCGGGTGCCATACTGTCCGTGGGCATTTGCAGCAATGGCCCGTCCAGTATCTTACTCGTCGTCTCAGTGTGCCCCCCAGTCCTAATGTTGGGATGCCACAAGTTGTTGGTTTTCAGTCTAAGGATGGCATTCATAGCCTCCGCCTTCACATAAAGATCCAGGGGGGGAAGGCCCACAATAGTCTCCATAGAAGCGGTCCCTGTGCTGTTGATCGCACCAGTGATTCCCAGCAATGCCTGTCTCTGGACAGCGGTTGGTAGCTTCACTGCGGAGGACACTTCTGTCCTTTTTCAACAGACCACTGCCCCGTAAATTATCGCTGGTCTCACCACAGCCGTGTATAGCCAATGGATCACCATCGGCTTCAGTCCATGTTTTACCAACAACTCTTCTGCAGCGCCAGTATAGTTGCGTAGCCCTGGTCACTGTTTTAACTAGGTGATTGTCCCAGTTCAGTTTTGCATCGAGGGTTACACCTAGATACTTTACTTCTTTGGTTAATTGTCCAAACAGTCCAATGCCGCCTAGGTCATTGAGTTTCCTCATGTTTGTGAAAGCAACCAACTTTGTTTTTTTTTTTTTTTTGATTAACTGAGAATCCGTATGAGAGGCACAATTCCTCCATATGTGACATAATAAAGAAACCAAGAAATAAGCGATCGGTAAAGGGATGCATATTGTTTGTGCAATTTTCACAAGGTGCAATAAATGCATATACACGTATGTGGTTCTGGAAATGTGGTGGAACATATTACTTTCTAGAATAGGAATAATTCAAGGATAAAGTTCCCATATCGAAGAATCTGTCAACATAACCCTTTATTTGATGCTGCAGTCATTAGGTATGTTTGCCTACTGTATGGATTATATTTGGTTTAAAAAAGTGGAATTTTGTACTGTATACGTGAATTTGTGTCAAGCAAGAACCGAACGTAACTAATTGCAATTGATCTGAAGGTGTAGGTTAGAACAATCATGCTCAGCTGCAATCATATATATCACGACAAAAAATGGGAAGAACACAAATTGTTAGCTTACACACATTATGACATCTCTTTCTAATCGTTGCATAGTAAAAGAAACTCCATTTTTGGGTTGCCAGCAGTTAGACTAATAGATTATGATTATGACATGAATAGGAATGGAGAGTTCCCAAAACCATCGATGAATCCAGTGATTATACTTTATCAACATCTAACTTTATTTGCTCTGTCAATAAATTTAGGAACTCGCCTGAACTAAACTCTAGAATTGGACCAATGTTCTAGTGATGGGCACAATCAAATGCCCGAAAACGAATCATTCGATTATTGACGATCATTCGAGAACCCGATTATGACATTTCGATTATGAATGATCATCTATAATCGATTATTAAAATGAAATCGCGCATAATCGATGTTTTAAATATAGGCCAGAACTTTTTCTTTTTTTTAGTTTTTATGATACGGCATACGAGATTTTGGTTTTGTGTGTAGTGCAAGAAGGATATCCCTCGATTATTGAAATCATTCGATTATACCCACCACTATATATTTCTTATTGTTCTGATGTTTTAAATCGATTTTAGATTGTGTAAACAACATTGTAAATATTCACTGTTCGTTGCAGATATTATTAAAATACTTGTTTAGAATTTGTTATAATAATGTTAGTAAATATTGAAATAGGCTTATTTTCATCTTGGCGTTTTCTTTTATATCTATCTATTTTTACCTCCAATGAACTAGCCACGCAATCTGTTACAATTTAGTTACTAACAACATAATAAATAAAATAGAAAACAGCAAAATTCCATATGAATCTCAACATTTTCGCTCCTCCTACGATAATTTTTTGACTGGCGCAGTAACATTTGTTGAAAAATAAATTTACAATCGCCTATTTCTCCATGAAAAATAAATCCATCGATTTTGACATGGGCCGCGATTGCCAAATCTTCAAAGAGAAAACTATAAAAGCTCTATAATAGTACATAAAATTAATTTAAAAGATATTTTTTGTGATTTTGGATGCCGCCTAAACATTATTTTTTTATTTTAATGTCATATAACATAATAAGAAATTACTATTTCGAAAATATTGATGATAGTGCGAACATGAATGCGTTTTCGTAAGCAATAATCTACCAAGGCGCAATGTAAACTCAAAATTTCTTGGCCGTATCGACACAGTTCGTACAGAATAAAGTATTGAAAGGGCCAGAATTGCCGTTGGATGTTCTGCAACTCGGCATTCTATTGCAATACAATTGAAGATTTTAATTGGGTAACTACATTAATAAGTCGAATTTGGACATAGGGCAAGAAATAATCCCAGAGAGATGCGGGAAAACTCATCTTATGATCAAAAAGTAGTAATATAGCGCGGAAGATCCACATTTGTATGAACCTACCACATTTTTTCAAATAAAACGGTACACACCGTTATAGTCAATTCAATTCGAAATGTTGGAAACATTTGCGACATAGAGTTCCAAAGGATGGACTAAAATGCAATCTGGTTTCAAAATCGAAATCGCTTATTCCCGAATCGCTTGATATGAAAGTTTTGTGAGATTGCATATTGCCTGACCTCACAGTAGCGAATCGTTTCTATGGAGATTCCTAAAGTCTAAAGCAGTTCAAACACTCCTTGAACTGAATAAGAGAGCTCGCGAAGAGATAAATACGATAAATGAAAATTTATTCACAATCAGACGCATTCTACTTAATTTTAGGGACAATTGCATGCAGCAATCCATAAAGGGAGATGGCGGTCATCTTAGGGATGTAATCTTTAAAAATGAGAAATGTTACTGCAAATTTTCGGTTTTTAGTCCTAGTAATAATTGGTCTTAATATATTTTTATTTCTTCACAGTGGCAATTAAAGCAAAAAATACTACAGTATATGTATAATTTGGATCATCACCGATAGAACTTGTTACCGTTCCATTCTCCATCAATACTCGGTAGAATATTTTAACATTTCCGTCATAATACTTTGTGTACTGAGTATTTCCGTTTTCTTGTTAAGTTAGATCACAATAAAGTGGTATGAAAAACTTAAATATGATTACTGCAAAATATGTATAAGTACATATACTATTCTCTTCACAAGTATGTATACTTTAGTAAAAATGCTAATGTTTTACATGTCATAGTTATTTATTTTATTTATTATCAATTAAACACATATGTAAATGAATAAGATTTAAGAAATAAACGGAAACGCTTTACTAAAGTATACATACATGTTATTATCTTATAAAGACTTAAAAAAATATATTATACATCGTATCTGACTGCATGCCTTAAAAATAGTTTGCACTATAGAGGCTGTTCCATTTTTTAGCTACATATCAAAGTTGTATTTTTTTAAATGGAACACTATATTTTATTGGATATTTGGATAGATCATCTTCAAAGAAACACATTATATTAAGGCACTAAATAGTTTTGATCGTCAGTTGTTTGTAGCTATTTATTGTTTTATCTGGAAAGAAATCCAAATTTAACGACTTGTCATTCATAATAATTAGATTTTTAAATTCTGGTCAAACCTTATTCTGTTACTTCAGTTTCCAGTCGCCGTAGACCGTTTAACGATATTTTGATTTGTTTACACAGGATGTCCCATAACGCAGAATATAATTTTTCTCAACAATTTCACGTGCAACTTCCTATATATTTTTATACCGTTCGATTCGTCTGTTTACAAGCTCTAATTTGATATCATGTTTGTTGCGGTTTGAGGCGCCGCTGACTGTTTCGTTTGTTAAAAAAAAAAATCTGTTAAATGAATAATAATATAATTAATAAAGATAAAATTTAATAAAAATTGCATTATTAATGTCGAATGTTAATCGATAATAATAATTAAGTAACAATTAAGATAAAACTTTGAATTGAGAAACAAATTTGGAAACATAACTATTTTATAAACAATAATACTTAATGAGTAACAGCGAACACATGTTTGACATTTATCTTATAAATTAACACGAAAGGTAATGTTACATTGAATGTTCAAAAATGTCGCCATTTTGCTCTACACACAATTCTGGTAACAACAATCTTCTAAGTAGTCTTCCTTTTACATTTTCAAGGGTATGTCTGGTGGATCGCGATATACCCAACGACTTCCACGCCAATAATTTAAATATGATGATAGTGAGCAGGTGCACCATCATATTGGTAATATAATTGTTGTTACTTCACATTCTCCAGGAGTTGTGGTAAGAATTCCTGTAAAAAATGTAGGTATGTTCTTTCGGAGAGAGAACTATCAAAAACGAAAGGGTCAACAGCTTCAGTAACAATTACTTCATCCCCCCCCCCTCCCCCCTAAAAGTGGCGATTTGCGGTGGCATCATAATGCACTCTTTGTTAAAATTTGTATTACAAAATACTACATGATCTTGGTAATCCTGTGAACGTAGACCTTGATGGATACAGAGGTGGTATGGAGGATATTTGTGTTTAATGATAATCCTTTGTACGGCGTTCTTGTTAATGTGTACTTCATTCCCAATTTGTCGTCTACTTAGATGAGGATTTTCTTGTAGAGCCAGTACTACCTCTAATTCGCTCTCTTGCGTGACTGTTGTCGAATTTGTTACTTTTTCTTGTACTTCACCGATCCTATTTTCTCGAAGCGCTCACGTACTTTTTTAAATGCTTCTGGTCGTGGATATTGTACATCCGGATACCGTTGCGTATAAATCCGGGATGCGAGCAGACAATCTTTGTTAGCTTTCCCAAAAATTTAAATCATATTAATTAGTTCTTCTTTAGAAAAATTCATTCTTTTACGTATGCAATGTTATTAATTGTATACGCTAATAATTTTAATGACAGATTTGGACAGTAACTGGGCAATAACAGTCATAGTCTTTCATTCTCTTTTTCATAGATGATGTGTTCTCATATTTTATTTATTTCCAATTTCCATTTTCGAACAGCGCAAAAGCTATCGTCTCAAATTCTAACAAATGTGGTATCAAATAAAAGCTTGTAAAAAGACTAATCGAACGTTATAACAATATACACCGTGTATATTTTGAAATTTTCAAGAAAAATTACATTCTGAGTTATGGAACATTCTGTATAGACAATTGAAAATATCGTTATACAGCCTACGGCGACTGAAAACTGAAGTAACAGAATAACGTTTGACAATAATTTAAAAATTTAATTCTTAGAATTGGCGGGGCGGCAAGTCGTTAAATTTGAGTCTTTTTCCAGATAAAACAGTAAATAGCAAAACAACTGACGATCAAAACCATTTAGTATAAAGTGTTTCTTTTAAGATGGTCTATCTAAATATTCAATAAAATACCAGGCCTGTATAGTGTCAAATATTTTTAAGATATACAGTCAGATTCGATGTACAATAATTCATAAATAGTTCTTTGAAAAATATTTTAGTTTATGAGCAATCTTCCGTCGTCACACCGTTGGGACACTCGGTATATACTTACATATAAGGTCATGACAAGAAAATTTTGAAGAATAGTTATATCTAATTGAAATTCTAAAAACACACCTAACATTTTCAATGAATCCAAAGTTTACTTTGATAGAAGCATCAAGAAACAACTATAATTAAAGCAAATGCGGTTCTAGAAGAAACCCGGAGATTAAAAATTCATTCTAGCTCTATAATTAAATTAGTGTATAAAAAATGTATTACTGTGTGCTCTAATATCAATTCTTGTAACCAATGCAATGGTGCAAATTACATTGCAAAACAAGCAGATAAGTTTCTGATTTTTTTTTTTAATATAAAAAAGGATCCATATTTGTCGGTCGAAATTATAACGATAAACACAAAAACGAACGTGGGTTACACAACCTTGCCGAAAATTATAATCTATTTGTTAGAAAAACGTGCTTCATAATCTAGGAGATAATGTTTGGGAGAGGAGCTGTAGTGTTTTGAAAATTCATATTTCGAAAGGCATACACAAGAAAGGGAACCTTAATTAATTTAGCACCTACCTTGATATTTGTTTAAGAATTTGTTAACATCTTCCATTGCCCTTATCACTAGCGCCATTGTAATAAAACTGGAACAAAACAGAAAAAATCCTTTATCATAAGAACGATTTTTGTACCAATTAAAAAAAAAGAAACCTGTTTGTGAATTAAATGAAAGAACAAGTCTAAGCGCACCTTATAGATGATCACCACATTACCCACAAAAGTTTAATTATATAATAATATGCTTCTTGTGATGAGAAGTAACTAATAACTAAAACCGATCGCGCATCTATCTCTGCTAATATATACCTATGTAGGCATGTATACATACCTGCGTAATAGACATTGACACAAGTTTAGTCTTTCTAGTCAATAGGCAATAGTTTTTATGGAGTCTTGTTGACAATATTGCAAATTAACAAGGAGCCGACGTAAACACGTTCTAAGTGTCTTATGTATACACACAATTACATATGCATGCACGTATTTTCGCAAATATACGTGCAGTAGATATTACTTTAGCACACGCTGGTATTATTTTTATACTTATTGAAAAGCTCTATAATAACCTTAAAGCCCCAGAAACTATTTAAGTAGATAATAGCTCTCATTGATATATGTATACAGCCATAAATATTGTGCTAAGATGCTTATTTGCCGATATATCATTACAATTTACAACACGTTTGTGTTTCATTTTAAAGGACATCTGAAATTGTCACCTCCTGCTTTATACTGGTACAAATTTAATTCACACTCTCTTATGACGAGGATTGAATGACTATGTGATTTTGATATTAGGTAAATAGTTAGAAGAGGTTTTTCCTGTAATCTGTCTATGCACGAGTGAATAAATATTTTTTTTTAGAATATTAACAGATTTTCTCAACTTGGAACAGGACACTAGTAGATCCGTCAAATTGGCCACTACACCTTCGAATTTTTAAAGTTTTGAAAATACACACTACTATTTTCTTTCTTCTGAGTTGCCTTTTTGTGTATTTCAACGCCACCTATCAAGAATCGAGAAAAATGTTTCAGACAAAACTTTCACATTTTGCTACGCAGAATCCAACTTCTGGGGCACGTATATGTATATAATATAGACATCTTTGTCATTGAAACATACAATATACCAAAAACTTCATGGTGATGCGTTCTTAGCATCTTTTAACAATGACTATATGTGGGTGATCACCTTAGTTATCCTGAAAATGCGGATAATTGCGCAAGTTTTGACAGACGGCGAAATCCCTAAGTAATAAACAAGGTAAGCAAAAATTATTAACATATATTCTTGGGTTTACTAAATTAATAAAGATTTCAATATAATCGAATAATTAAACACATAACATAAATGGAACTTTAGAAAAAAAAAAGGACATAGGTAGTGTATTTTTAAAACGGCAAACTGTGGAAAGAATAGCTTATGAAATTTCTGCTCCGAATAGAATCGTGCACATATGTGTGAGACCCTAATGCTGTTTCTTTCACAAGTTCACGTACCATGAGAGACGAATAGCAATCTGTTTTGTATGTATTGGAAAAGTATATCCACAGACCAAATGAGAGAAAATTATTCATTAATTTCAATTTTTCGAACATAGACGATCATCATCAGTGTAATTTAATTACAAACTTCTCTTTACACACCCCGCGGCTTGATCATGCCGCTCTATCAGAAATGAAAGGGTACAGGACACCAGGTTCCCCACCCTAGATGAGAAGTTCCGACTTTCGACCTTCGACCTTATATCCACAGACAAGAGTTGCACCACCAATTACATGGAGTCTGATAAGAGGACTCCTTTGCGACTTGACTCTAGACAAACCCCATGGCGATGGTATAGTAAAATAACACAAGGAGAACATTTGAGAATACCCCATGTGACATAGATAAAAGAGGACTCAAGTTTAGGAAAATATGGTGTCCATTAGTCTCAAAGTCAATGGGAAAGATACATATATCTTTTTTTGACCATTATGGGTAGTGTTACCCCGTAAGGCCCAGAAGACCCATTGTGCCCCCATGATATTTTAGTCCTCTCGACCTGGTTGTAAGAAGGTCCGCAGATTGGTCGAGAGTAAGTTTACTTAGACTGCGTTCGTCTAAACGAGTGACCCCTAAACGACTCTGTCTCTCGCTGTCCGCTGCCAATCAGTCGGCCAAGAGGTGCACAGGAGTTTCTGCTGTCCCCCTACACTTTCTGCACATGGGGGAGTCCACACGCCCCATGCGGTGCAAGTGCTTGTTCAGTGCGCAGTGACTACTTAGGACTCCCGTAAGTAGTCTCAGTCTGTTCCTGCTCATAAAGACTGCTTTGTGAAGTCTTTCCTCGCCTGGATGGATCCCGAGCGTTTTGCAATGTCTCCCGCAGGCAAGTCCATTCCAATAGCAGCGGTGACTAACAGAGAGTTCAGATCTGAGAAAAGCTTTGATACCGCCATAAGAACTCCCACACGACGGTTCTGGACCTCTGAATGGTCGTTCACTGGCGCCTCTAGCTAGTTTGTCAGCAATTTTGTTGCCTTTGAGCTCAGAGTGGTTAGGAACCCATCTCATCGTAATGCTGCGACGTTCCGCCAATTTTTCGAGTTTCCTATGGCACCCCAGTACAAATTTGAAACGAATTTGACAGCCTGCAGTGCATTGAGGGCACCTTTGATGTCGAATTCGATCGATCCATTCTCATGCGGGCAGTTTAAGATGCCCTCTGGACAGGTTGGGATGGCTATTACTTCATGCTGAAAAATGGAGGTGGAGTCCCCTAAACAGATGGCTTCACCAGTTGGTACTCCATCTCTCCAGGTGCCAATATCTCAGCGATGGGAACCTCGCCTCGGTTTGCGGACGTATGTTTTTGCAGTCTCACTATTACAAATATCTACAAGGTATTTCTTAGTGAAGCTGAAGACGGGCGGAATCTTATCCGCCCTTGTGGACAGTGGTACTATCTGTTCGGTGTAGTTGAAGCTGCTTATATGGTCTCCAGTTTGCCAAAGAAACCTTTACACCCGCTACATTTTACTCTGTATGCTCCCAGGGTAGCCTCTGATGGTAAGACCAACCGCAGCGGAAGAAGCCCAAAAATGGTCTCCATGGCTGCAGTCGGCGTCAAGGACATGGTCCCCGTGATGCCTAAGCAGGCAGCCCTTTTGACCTTACTGAGCGCGTTTATCGCGTAGCCCAGACTGGCCTTATGCCACCAGAGCAGCGAGGCGTAGGTTATAGAATGTGCTGTAACCTTCATGTACAGCCAGTGCACCATTGCAGGCTTCAGCCCCCACATTTTACCAAACGACGAGAGTTTACATTTTGCCGTTCTTGTTGACATCATCTCTCCACCAGTTGGAGCGCGACTTGCATTCTCTCGAATAACATGCCGTCAAACTTTCCGCAGACCATGATGGTGATATCGTCTGCGTAGCCCTGCGCGTGGAAATCTGTCGTCCGTAGATCAGAAAGCAAGCTATCCACCACAGGGCAACATAACAAGGATGACAGCACTCCACCCTGTGAGCAGTCAACTACCACGGTTGCCTTTACATTGCAAAAGTTCTGCGATACATGAACCGTTCTATTTCTTATCATGGAGCCGATCCACCCCCCCACAGTTGGCTCGCCTTTCCATTTTTGCAGTGCCCTTTCCATCGACCAAAAGGACGCCCTGTCGAAGGCGCCCTCGATGTCCGGAAAGGTAGCTAGTGCAGCTTTGTTGCCAAAGACAATGGGCAAGATATAAATTTGAGGTTAAGAATCAAGGCCTCATTCTAGATAGTAAACCTTTCAAGGAAACACGAACTTTAAGTAACCAAACAAGGCTAGAAAAATTCTAATGGCATAGAGAAGCTTTGCAAGAAAAAACTGGGGATGCACCACCCATCACTGACTTTACTTGTAAGTAAAGAGATATTTGTCGCCCTTACAATTCCGCCAACCTGGCATATAGCCCATTCGGCCCATATGTAAATATGCCACTGGTCTTGGAGCACAATTACTGCAAGAAGTAACCTCTCTATAGTGCAAAGAGTAACATGCGCATGCATAACTAGAGTAATGATCTCACCGACAGCTATTAAATTGCTGCTAAACATGAAATTAAATAACAGCTAATCTCGCTAAATAGTGAAGTAAGAGGAGGATATCCAAATATTAAAAAAATCTCCAAACAATTAGGTAAGCTCAAATTCGTTTGAGATTGTATAACCTAAATAAAGAAATAATCCTGTCAGGTCATTGCAAATTAAAAGGTGATATAAGTTGGCTTAGAATAGCACAGGAAACCGAATGTATATCCTGGAGAACCGGATGAAACATCTATGTGCAGTCTCTAAAATTATGCAGCACTGTGCAATTCAATAATGCCTGGAATTGGGAGCACGTGAAACCGAATAGAAAGATTTACTTAATCTAAGGCCTTCTCGCATATTGCACTTTTTGAGAGAAATAGGATTGGACGACCAGCTGTAAATGCAGGACGAATTAAAAACACAACAGATTTTGAGGGTCGCAGTTTATCATTACCCTTATCTTATAAATATATGTACATACTTGAAAAATTCTTGATGATTTCAAATAGACGAAAAACAAAATAAGTCTTTAAAAGCCTGTGTTGTTTTATATGTCTCATTACAAATCCAAGTAGTCACTGAGTTTCTTTTAGCTTTGTGGACAATCAACATTCTAGCTCAATTTTCACCTTTGCTTTATTAAATTTTTTCTTGACCTTGATGGGCAGGTTTACCCCGTAAGGCAACTCGGCCGTAAGACCTATTGTGCCCCTATTGAATTTAGTTGCTATCTAAACTACAATTTTAGACACTCAACAAATACAATTTATTGCATTTTTATAATTCCTGACCTTAAAAATTTAACATACAATTATTGATTAGAGCATATTACACTACATATAATTGGTAATAATATACACAGTAACTTTTAAACTTATGTATCCTTAAATATTCCAATCCTTTTAAACAAGGTGGCCATTATGATGATTTACACCTCTGTTTGCTAATCATGTTTATCTAATTATAATGCGTCATTCGACAATTGAAGTGTAAATCTAATGCGTGATGTCAGGTTTGTATCCTCAGGTACAATATGAAAGTAAGATAGAAAAATTCTACGAAGTTTTTATTCTACGATGTTTACCAGTTTGAATGACCATAACTTTTCTCGAGTGCCAAAACAAATTATTAATAATCAATAGCAATCGATACTTACGTTAATTAAAAATTAAACAAGTTATACACTTTGTTCGGTTTTTTAATTCTAATACGACATGCTTGAAAAACTTAGAGATGAGCCTTATAGTATATAATAGTACAAGGCCTCTTATCATGACAAACGTAGTTTTAAAATTTGCGAACTCTATGTGCGCAAATGTGACAGCAAAGCTGTATGTGAAAGAGAAGCAGAGGTGTAACGAATATTAACAAAAAAAAAGGCAAAAATACTTGGAGATATTACAGAAACTTTTGAAGAGAGTTCAATGAAATAAATAATAGAAAAGTTATACACGAAATATAAAAGGTTACAGAAAACTTAAGCTGTTTTGGCTAAAGAGTAAAGAGTGGAAATATCTATTTTATTTTTCAGTTTTGAACAGTATAACGATTTAATGGCCATGTACAGTAGGTAAAGGTTTTGACAACCCACAACATGTCAGTGGCAATTAAATCACCTTCCGTATGCTTCCTTAAAAAATGCCAGGTCGTCCTCGAATTTTTTCCTTGGATCTTTGGCAATGAATTTCGCAAAGGTTAATTGTATTTGAAAGACACTACAATAATATGCATTGGATAATATCGATTTAGGCACATAATGATCAATCTCTAAACAATACTCATAAAATGATGTCCTGTCTATTTAATTATGCAAAAGTCAAGGTGTGACACACATAATGATGACAATGGTATTTTTATTCAAAATATATAGGAACTAAGATATTACGAATATAATACTAAAACTTTATTGTAGTATTCAGCACTGATATTTACTAAATTATTCACCGAAATATGTGCAGTTTAAACAAAAATACGTTAAATACCAAATTTTGCGATATAAATAGCTGATTTGACCGTAAAAATGGAAACTTGCGCAATTTTAATACAAAATAAAAACCATAGATATAATAAATTGCAATTAACGAATTTGTGGAGTTGACAAATAATTAGTTTTAGACAACTTATCTTAAATGGCTCATTACTTTACTCATTACTATAACAAGTTAAGTAAATACTTTTCTTTAAATAAAATACTTCAATACATGAACATCATGCAATTAAAAAAATCACCAGACCAAGTAACACCATTTTGGTTTGTTCAAATACAAGGTATTGTAGACGATAGAATGTCCCCGCCATAAACCTTTAATAATCGTTTATAATACAAATAATTGTTGAATAAATTAGTAGTACTAGTTTGTATCTAATACAATAAACGTAAACATATCCAGTTGAAATAAGTAAATCACACACATTAAAAAGAAATGTAAATTTTAAAACAATTTTAAGGTTTCACGCAACAAATTGTTGAACATGAACAATGAGCACAATTTTTATTAAAATTTTCTACATAATTGTTAATTGAAGAAATATTGCTTTTTTGCATCAAAATGCCCCATCAATATAATTTATTATATTTACCAGTTGTCAAATATTTTAAAGCATTTCCCCATATTTTTTAAAAGATTTTCTTAGAATAGTTTATAATAATTTTATTGCTCTTTTTGTAACTGTCTTGCAATAGAAAACTAGACCGTTACAGTTTTTTCATTATCCATCATAAATGTTTAATATGAACTGAATGGGCTTTGCATAAGGCTTAATCGAGCATAAGCAAAAATATAGGGAGCTATTTAAAAAAATCAAGTTACCTTGGGTTAAAGTTAAGCAAATGTTCGGGACTATAGTAGATAGCTGTATATAATTGCATCGCTACTTACACTATTGTGCCAAAACAAGTATGTACGTCTAGCGTTTAAAGTATGAATATCTAAAACAAATTCAAATACAAACTACGCCACCTTAACCGAAGGTTTGCAGAGGGGCCATTTTTTACAAAAAGGTAAATAACAACGTTGTTATTGAAGATAGACATATAGTAGTTTATATGAAATCATGTTATTTTTCTACGTATAATTGAAAAAGTAAGTAATACATAGGTGTTCCATGTAAAATAACGTAGTAGGTATACGTTTGTCTACTTCTGGAACACTCTATATAGTCCAACATATTTTTAGGTTGTGCAGCATTGAATTCTATAACAACTTTTTAGGAAAAGTTTCTTTCTAAAATGACAAATAGAGCTGTAATCAAAGCCCCAGTCTTCGGTGGGACAGCCTGTACGCTAGTGCAGCTCTTTGGCAAAGAAAATGCAACACTGTCGATGATTCTAATGCAGAATGCTACGAATTACACAAAAACATAATAAGTTTGAAGGAACCTGACTATTTATACGCTAAAAAAAAAATTTCCGCACAGATGAGCATAATTTACAATTTAAACGTTTGTTGATATCTTTCACTCATTATTACGAGCTTCTCAAAGGTTCTGTTAGTTATTAAATCTGCGATTTCTACAATTCTGCGCACCAACAATTTAAGCCTCTGTCCCTAATTTTAAGTCCCCAAATTTAAGTTAAAATAACTCTTATGCTTGGAACAGGCTTTTTTATTTAGAATTTGTTCAATAAACTGCGATGTGAGTCCTATATCTGGAAGTAACTTATACTATATTTTCTTTATGTCTTACAAGACATAACTAGACCCCTAACTAAACCGAAAACTTTTCTACAAGAATGTTATAGAATCTAATGCTGCATCACCTAAAAATATTTTTGACTATACAGAGTGTTCCAGAAGTAGGCAAAGGGATACTTACTTCGTTATTTTAAATGGAACAGCCTATATATTATTTCATTTTTCAATTCTACGTAGAAAAATAACATTACTTTATATAAACTACTATATGTTTATCTTTAATAACAACGTTGTTATTTACTCTTTTGTCAAAAGTGGTCCCGATGCAAAGCATCGGTTAAGGCGGCATGGTTTATATTTGCATTTGTTTTAGACATTCATATTTTAAATACCATACATACATACTTAGTCTGATTCAACATTGAAATTAAGATCGATATAATTATATACAGGTGTCCACTATAGTCCTGAACATTTGCTTAAATTTAATCCAAGGTAACTTGATTTTTTTAAATAGCACCCTATATTTCTGCTTGTGCTAAATTAACTCTTACTCAAAGCCCTTTCAATCCATACTAAACATTTATGATTCCTCATATAGGATTTTATAGTTAATTAATGATTTTGAATAAATCCTTTAAATTATTCGTTCATTTTTAAGTTGCCTTGGTATATCAGCTCTAAACAATGGAATAAAGCTGTGAATTAGTAAGTATGCTTCGACATCTCCTTTAAACTCTAATAATTAATTTAATCATATATTTTACTGTTGCTGTAATCAAAGACCCAGTCTTCGGTGGGACAGCCTGTACATTCAGAAATGTATTGGAGTAAACCCAAAAATGGATAAAGTAGTAAAAATTTAGAAGGCATAAAACTGTTGCATTGTCGTAAAAATAATGAAAATATCTTCCAAATAAGCTTTTATATGAACTTATTTTACATTTAAAAATTTAGAGATAGCCACGCCCTCTATCTTACATTTCAAGCCAGGCGCGTATTTCCATAGTCAAAACATCACAAATGGTCTCTAATTTTACCTCGTTTTTGTTTCATTGCTCTATCACATTCCTTTCAAACGATATGAGGTATAAGGCACAATTTACAACTTCACTGTATATATTGCATTTACACCTGTTTGACAAACAAATGGTTTGTTATTATTATTTATTACTATCATATATATATATGATATGTTTAAGTAGATCTTTCAATATTTGCTTACTTTTTACTAAGAAAATCCAAGTGATATAACTGGTACAATTATCAATAAAGTATTAATCTTCTAGACTGTATAGTTGGAACTTTGTAGAAGGTGATTATTAAATAATTGATATCAAAGTATGGCCATCCCCACACACATAACATCAATTAACAACTTGTAATTGACACCTGATGGGAAGTGGACTCAAAATTGCAAAAAGATTGTACATTGGTAAAAGCAACTTATTTGAGGACTTTCTATATGCAAAAAGTTAATTTCGAGAAAAGTACGTCCAGCACGTTTTAAAATGCTGTCAAAAGATTACAAGACGAGAATTAACATCTTCCATCTTATCGTAATATGTAATAATTAGGCTCTACTTGGGATTGTTTTTACTTTATTTTGTTTTTATTCTTTTTTTTTTTGTTTGAGAAGACAATATGATGAAAGGTTGAAGAGGAAAAGTGAAGCACAGCAAGATACATATGATAATTGAAAAGGGAAAAAATGCAAAAGAAATATTAAACAGAACAAGAATTCCCATGAAACTACTTAGCGCTAAAAATTAGGAGCCGCTTCAAGGCTTGTATTATTAAATGAAAAAAGTATCTATTAAAAAATATGACAAAATTAAGACAATGGATAAGTTGAATCCAAGAGTTACAAAATACTACAAACGTCGACAATACACACCGATCTTTCAGGCTGAGATCTGTACCATTGAGATGTGTGCTAGAGAAGTTTTAGATAAAAACATCAACACAAATCAATAAATTTTTTTTGTGATAGTCTGGCGCTTCGAAAAAGCATCAGAGGCGCATAAATGGACCCCAATAATGATCTAGAGCTGTAAAAACTCTTATCCCTAATCTGGGTAGGCACCTGGGCACTCATTCATTCATGGCAAGGAGGAAGCAGACATTCTTGCAAAAAATAGGGCGCTGCGGAACATTTACAGGAACCAGACCTTACACCATTGGTATAGCGCCTACGATAGCTAACCAGCAAATCAATATATTAGCATACCAGAAAGTACTCCAGCATTGGAACATTTGTCCAGAGATGGTACATGCGAAAAGGTATATTTCGTTTAATCATGTCAGAACCACGGAACTACTAGAACATAAAACGTAAAAATGTCAAAGTAATAGTTTCTGTCTTTACAGGTCACCGCAAATTTAGAAAGCGCCTACACAGAATCAGACTCTCTGAAGAGACTGAATGCCGCCTGTGCTTGGAGGATGAAGAGATATCTTCTGCCACTGCTCCGTCACAGCGAGAATCAGGTATAACATCTTTGGGAAACTTGACCATTCCCTAGAAGATCTGAAAAAGACCTCATTCAAAAAGATTCTGAGCTAGCTTAAGAGTTTGAACTTTTAGGATGAGGACGGATAATCGAACCATCCGAATGCTATCTTCTTCTCAATACTCAATCTTGGAGGCAAATACATATGTACAATGGACATAGAAAAACATTTCTGCAATTTTAACGACGATTGTGAGATGTGTCATGTCAAGTCATTTTTCACATGTGATTCGGTAGTAAGCCGTCATATATATCGTTGGTATAGAAATGTTGCTTCTAGCAGCTATACATTAAAATTTTGATAGTACGACAAACCAAAATTTATGGATCTTAGTTTGTTACAAAATTTTATAAGATGTGTTATATTTTTGATATCGTTTAATTTAACGGTTTACAGCAAAATAACAGAACTTTTTACAAAATTAGAATGTAAGTCAACAATAAAACCAATTTTGATCGGATTTGTGGAATTTTTGAGATCATGCAAGCTTTTAAAGAATTGGCTGGCTGCTTTCGGCGCTTGTGATTAATTGCTATTGCGCTATAAACAAAACAAAAAACAAATCCGCTGTTGAAAAACGAGAAATTATTTCTGCATTGACGCACCAATCATTTTTTTGTTAACGGTATAATACCACGTGGAAATAAATACGGCTTATTAAATTTACTTTAAAAACTTAGTGTTATCTTTTATTAACGAAATGACAGTATAAAGATCCTTTAGGAAGTAAATACAATGCGACTTCTGTATTCGCAGATTCGTTTATTATTCGTGAACAGAGCAATGGGAATTGATTTTATTTCCGGAAATAAGAAATTTCCTTAGTGCTGTAGTTATGCTTCTTTGCAAAATGAAATTCCCCACAATATAAATAAATCACCGTCTGTGTTCTCGTAATCCGTACTAGAGAATAATAAATAGATAGAGGGAACAAAAAAAAACTCAGCCTAATAAAAAAATATTTAAAATTTCTGAATGTTATTTGTTCATGCACACTATAACATCTTTGTATAAAGTAATAAAGAGAAGTTTTAATGCTTGAAGAGTAGCTAAAATTTTAAAATGAAAAAGCGAATTCAAGAGCATCAGCTAAACAAAGCAAAATAAATTGCTTCCTACCTTAAACCAGCCAAGAAACATAATTATAAAAATTAAAATAGTAATTTTATGTAAAGAAATAAGAAATAAATAACAAGAGTTCAATTATTGTTTCTGTTGATACTCTTTAGATCACAACTTCTTTAAACTACACAAAGCCGGGTTCAACATTGGATTTGCTGGAATATAACTTCCGTGAACATTGGTCATGATTATTGTACATAGCAAAATTACAAAGCTTTGGTTTTCAGAAAAAAAATAGCAAGAGAACTATTTTAACTTGTTTGTAGCGGTTCAAACTTTAAAGGTATAAGCAAAGACAATGTTCTAAAGGAGATGGGTAAGTTTAATGGGCCAAAGTGTTAACAAAAATTGGTGGTGACAAGGAACGTTTCTAGATGGCGCTGTGAGTCCAAATTGGGGAAGTGGCTTTGTTTAGGTTGTATACAAAATTTAGGTTGGTGGTTCTGTTTTTACAGCTGCATCATGGTTGCATCTTGCATCTTTTGTCTTCATTCATGTGATTTGTCATTTGTGGTTTTTTGATTTTACTACACGTCTGTCACGTATTTGCTATTTCCATACTAATTATTTTTGTGCTTTTTTAAGTATTAGGGGTGTTTTAATTTATTTACGCTGCAGTGTTTTAGTTTTATATTCGACAACCATTTACAAAGTGCAATTTATCGGATAGTTTACTGAGTATGAACTGAAAGTTATATGTTATAAAGTTCACTAAATATTCTCTAATTTGTAGGTGTTAGTTACACATTATACTTACTTATTTAAGGTATATATTTAAGCTAGATTAGCATAAGTATAATATTAATAAATAAATTTTAAATGTCATGTTAATTATCGATATAAAATATGTACTCCTGTACCATGTTATCTATACTGTAAATAAAATATTATCTTTAGGCAAAAGGTACTTTTCTTTATTTACCTTGCATGTTGAAGTATAAATATTGAAAAATTAAAAAATAAATAAAAACATATTTTAATATTGTTTTGTTGCGCGCCCTCTAGGAACGTTCCTTGGTACTTTAGACGAAAAAATATTAACAAATATATATAAGTGAGTTACCCATCTCCTGAAGTAACTTATCTCTGGTATAAGTTTCACGATGTGCAAGTTGTTAGATTTAAATATGACTCTGTTTCTTAAGGTTGGAAGTTTCTTCTTTAGACACCGCTATAAATTGTAATTAAATAAATATACTTGGCTTTTATGACATTACTGATGCTTTATAGACCATGGGAATGGATTCAATGTAATTGCCTTGGCATTTTGCTTATATCAAAAACAATCTAATAGCCGGTGAAGTTTTGTTATAAATGTACCTGCTTAAGATAACTAGCTCTTTCACCATACATGTACATTATTATCACGTTAACGCTATTCAACTTTGGTACTCTTATCTTACTAAGTCTTAACTTCTTTGCAATAATTCACAACTCAGAAAAGGATCTCATTTCAGTTGAGTGTTCTCTATTCATGTCTATATTTAATGAGAATATGTCAAAACACTTGGTCGGATAGAGTGTAAAATGAGAATTGAATTTGAGAATTGAACCACTATCTGCGTAGGTGGTGAACGGCTTATTCTCAGCATTATAATAGAACCTTGCGGTGAAATACAAACCTAACAGTAGTTAACACTACTCCTTAGATTAGAGTATTTGTGAAGCAAACAATTAAGAAACATAGCTACACCACACTCTGGAACCCTAATATTTGTATTTACATTGTGTCTGTCTTTGCTTTGTTAATACAAATTTATCACAAGTGTGAGGATAATTTATTATAAATAGGTAGACAAGCTTGTTTCAACTTTTCTGTCCATACCTCAATAATTTACAAAATGTTTTTTTCTTGTTTGCTAAGTGTTAATTAACGTGTTGTCAATTTTCTTTCTTCCCATTCAATGCATGCATTTCTTTTAAATTAGTATGCAAATTGCAAAAATTAAGTTATAAATCTTACGAACGTCGATATTGATGCGAGTTGTTATTATTGCCTTATTGGTACTTGAAAGTAGTTCCTACTATTACTACAAATTTTCTTTTATTAAGAAAACGATAAATTAGAACCTATTGCACGAATTCATCGCATATCAGCTAGAACAATACGGAGTACACGGTATACAAAACATGACTATTATCGTTTTGAAACAACAGAATTATTAATAAACAAACATACTTACATAACATGCGAGCACGTGCAATTCAATACATACGCAGCAAAGATTAAATTCCGAGACTAAAGTTTATTTCAAACTGCATGCTAAATAGCCGCATTAGCCACTAACTAATCAGTCACAGTTTCCATAAATAAACCTTGCTGGCGAAATTCATTGATTTCTTGCTTCTTATCAATACAGTGAATTGCTTTGCCGAACTTAGCGCAAGTACCATCGACCGGAAAAGTTGATAAACATACGGAAACAATAGTAGAACAACAGAAAGTGATAATGAACTTGATTTATTCACATTGGCATTGGCGCGGCTTAAATTAATTCAATCTACCAAAAGCATGCATATATTATCTGTACATTTCATAGTTTACCTACATAGTAATACAACATAAATATTCAAATGCGTATTACTCAACCATGCAACCTGCCACAGAATGAACTATTTAAGTTAAAGATGGTATTCACTACAGAAATAAAGCATTTTCGCAAACTTGGATTGACACTCGCCAATTTTATCTTTATTAATAGACAGTACCGTCTTTTTAAACGAAACTTCATATTTTCCTTATAGAATATTAGTCTGCAAAGCATTTATTTAAAAGATTTTTAATGCGAGATATTAGTTGAAATAAAATGAAAATCTTTAAAACAGAAAATCATGTTTACTTTACTAGAAGTTCCTTAGGTGTCAAATTCAGGATATATTTTGGGACAAAATAAAATCATAACTGGTTGGCTGTGGTAATCCAAAGAAACCAAAAACGAAAACAGGTGACGATTAAGAAATGTGAAAGACAATGTTAAAAATTCAATAAGAATAATCAAACATCATAGGCTTGTAAGGCACTTGGTTCAAAGCGCTAAAACACACCGAGCTACTAATTGTAAGAAGTGTCATCGAAACGGTAACTTATCGAACAACTAAGTAACCGTGCTGCTAATTAACGCGCTAGATTTCCATTGATGCACCTGTTTTCCTCAACTGTACTGCAACAATAGAGACAATTAAGGAAAATTTACATAAAAATCAAATAAGAAAACGTACAAATAAAATATAAGGAAGACGGAAGAAAATAAAATATCCAATAGCGAAACGAAAATTCCTTACAATAGGAGAAAACCTGTTGAGAAATAATGGTGGGACAGGCGACAGCAGGAACGATAATGGCTAGGAACAAAAAGGGGATTTCCATTTGAAGAAGAGGACGTCCCGTCCGCAACAAAAAAAAAATCATTTGGAAACCCAACCATAATGTCATAAATACTACACCAAAGACAGTATAGCTAGGGTGTCAGCCAAAGTACAGGTATGCGAGGAGGAGACTGCTGAAGGAGGAAGTTGGTGACTAGAAGAAAGACGAAAGACGGAGGACAAGAAAAAAAAAGAACAACCAGTGAACTGCTGTGCTGGTTGAAAATAGGTACTATGAGTAGAAGATTACAAAAGCAAGCAAAGGACAGAGACAGATGTTGACAATGAAAGTCAGAGAACTTCAATAGAAAACCGAGTTGTAGATCTAAATAGCTTTTAGTGCTGAGCTGTACATATAATTAAGGTTCTTTCTTTTGTAATTTCATATGTTAGTGTACTAATTTTTGTTAAAGATTAATAATGGAAATTATCTTCACAAAGTAAATTCGTTATTATCCATTTAATTTGTTGTAAAATACCATGCGTCTAAATCCTATAAATATTCAAAGTGTCACTTTCTAAGCATCATATCATTTCTGAACGGCTTTATCTAAAAAAAAAAGAATATTGAAATGTCCAGATAGGGTCTCAAAAAAATATGTTAACCCTAAATTGTATTTGTGCCATAAATATTCTCTTTAATAAATTAATAATTTTTAGAACTTATGTAATACATTCATCAAACACCTAATATTTACTCAGATGATCACTAATTTATAGAGCGTTCACCTTCGTACGTTCACTTACACATCTCTACACGCTCACATAATAGGTCTACTTATATCCATTTATTTTCAATGGTTACTTTTGAATAAATAACGAACATTTACTTTCTAATTTGCAGTAGGCAAACTTCAGAACATTATGATGTTATCATTAGATCAACAGACCGGCTTTTGATAAAATGGATTACCTTGGATTATCGTATCAAATATTTACTCGAAATAATTCGGTATACATAAATTTATCATTGCATTCCCAATTTCTGCAAGTTCATAGTATTAATTTCCAGTAATACTATGAACTTGCGGAAATTAAAAACAACAGGCAAGTGCAAATACTGTAATTTGGTATTGAAAAGTGCAACGCACTAAAATATTTACGTTCTTTCAATATTGGATAGATATTTTTGTAATGTAGTAAAATAGGAAGTCAGTTTGAACGCATGAACATAATCCAAATTAAATATCAAGCAATCAGTTATAGCAGTTACCCCTAACACGGATCTTCGAATTCTCCTTTTGCAACGTGTACGCAGTTGTAATGTATGAATACAGTAAGAAAAGGGTTAATATGGCTCCCCGTTGTATGATATATCCTTCCAGCTTTAGCTCAAAAGTTCAAAGTCAATCCCGTTTCCATATAATCAAATCATCTTGTGGCTTTCCTGACATTTTTCGAACTCATCTGAATTGCTCCAGCAATAGAAAACAGCTAACATTCCATAACTGACGAAGAAATTTCGACAGGAAGTGAAAAGATTGAGCACCATCAACTTTAATGCTGATAAAGAATATTTTTCGGAATATCTGATAGGTATTTGTATTGAATACGAAAATGTTATATTTCGACAATCAACCAGTTCTTCTTGAAGACTATGCGCTGTCAAAGAACATTTTATTCTAGAAGAATTTTTAGAAATGCCATCAATAGCTCAAGAATAAATTAGAAATCCTCTGCTGGGCAAAGATGGAGAAACTATCCAGACTAATATCGACCTACTACCGTCCAGAAAAATAACCAATGAATGCTTTAGTAATGCGGTGACATGAGTCGGCCGATTAAACTCTTTCAAATCATTGGAGGAACCCTTCATGAACCTGACGGTGAACAACGCAAGGCAAGGTGAAGTAAAAACAGTTTCTGGGTTTCAGAGCTTCTCGAATCTGCACCTCCCGTCACACCAACACTGACCAACGACCAGATATGATATCTGTGGATGACTAACAGGAAAACTCGATTCCTGGAAAATTTATGTTTTGTCAATCTATAGACGCCATCAGAAAATGAAACCGGTTCACATCAAACATGCGTTTGATGTGAACCAAAGGAAATGCTTGAAATCTGGTGAAAATTTTGCCTCCATTTACTTGACGTTTGTTTTTCTTTTTCCTTGTGTTTTTCAAGGTTATCTACCCAAATTTCGCTCCGATTCTTGTTTTCAGTAAGACTATTTTCAGTATTATTTTCGAAAAAGTTTTACAGTAGTTTATGCAGAAACACAGACAGTTTTGAGATTTCAGTTATTTTATTTCTATAGGCTCTGCGTTATATTGAATATTTCAAAGCACTTACTTACGTAAAAATTGGACTTTATTTTATTTCCTAACGTTTTGAGAATGACTCATTGCCCCTAAAAAGTGAGTTGGGTTAAAAAGACAAAGTTGCAGTATATGTTCTGGCATTTTATATCCTAGACCGACGAGCAATGATGGTTTATTGTGCGTAAGGCAAATTAAACTTATTTAATATTTAGAATCTAGATCGGATTTGCCTCTAGCCGTTAGCATGTCGTAGCTTACAAAAGATACATGCGCTGTTGTCAAACCTTCCAAAATTTTATTCCATAGTCTTAAACGTGTCGGTGGTTGCCTGATCACTTGTCACCCCACAGGCACAGATTTAATTCACAGCCGAGAGATGGTCTGTTGTTAATTGTGGATAAAAATCAGCACATTCTTTCTTTGCGGATTGGAAGCAGAACCGTAGATTCCATGTCATTGCAATGTTTGGCACGTAAAAAATCCCTACCGGATGTTGGAACTCCTTCGGGTCCGAAGTATCAAACCAGAACCTTCACCTTTGCTCTTTAGCTGACAAATGTCATTGTGTGAGCAATAGAGCTGCTTCAACAAAAAAGTGCATTTTTTGTAAATTGATTTTATTAATTCAATTTAAATAATACAAAATATTCTGTAAACTTTATCATTGGTTATTTTACATTTGAATTAAATGATTTCTGCACGTATGACAAAACAAATATACTTTTTCCTATCGTTTGATTTCAGTTTATTTACGAATGTTAATGATGTTATTTCAGTGGTGAATATTTTTGCATAATAAGATATTTTGCTGCCAGACTGATTTTAACATAACTGGCATACCCGGGAATTAAAAAACAAAATAAAATACTAAATAACTTTATAATAATAGGGAAAGCAGATGTTCCTGTATGTTCCAATAACTACTTTCCTATGTAAATGGGTGCATAAGATGCAGGGAACGGAATTTGTATAGCTTGTGTTGAGAATCGAATTTATACCACACTTAAAGACTAGCAACTTTTCATAAGTCTTCGAGAAACAGAGACGTTAGTTGCAGAAAGACTATAGAAGCCGCTATGGTAAAACCGTAGAATTGTTTGTTTTTTTTAGAATTGTTATCGTACTGGAGAATTTTCAATGATTAAATAAGGCAGGGGATTAAGAGAATTTTGGCAAAATAAGATATCAAAGAGAAAATTTAAATAAGAAGGAAATGTTGGTTTAATGTCGTTAATATTACGGTAGCAATAAGGAGAGCCTTTCAGATTGTTTACTTAATAGGCAAACAACAAACAGATGAAAAGGTTGTGTGCTAAGTTTGAGACAGTGTTGTACACTGTAAAGTTTATAATTTCTGATATTTACACTTTTCAAGTAGGTATTAAGTTGATTGTAATCTCTAGCTAAAGTATCGTAATCAAGCAAGGGTATCTTATCAGATGTTAAGGTCAATTTTGATCCCTGCTTTATCGGCCGATAACGAAAACCACATTCGCAAAAATATTGGTAGTACGGATAAAGAGTGGCGTATTTTCAGTCAATGCCGCTTTGGACTACTTCAATTTTGTCACCCACAGCGGGTGTAAACCAGAGGTCCGCATGAATGCATTTGTTCTGGCTAACAAGAAGTTTCCCGTGAAATAACTACAACTGGTAGTTGGAATTGAATTTATAAATGGTGACTACTAGTTAAGTTAAGACGCGGTAAATGGTGCAACATATTTATATTCATAAAATATAACTACAAGGTGGCGCAAAAGTTGTCACCCGATGTTCTTTGACTGTATATTTTTTAATAAATGAAAAACTTTAGTTTTGCTTTTGCATTGTGTTTATTTAATGTCTATTTTTTTTTTTTTTCATTAAGTAGAGAAAATGATATCGGCCAAGTGGCCGCCGCCAGAATTGATGCTTATACGGGCCCGATTTATGGCATTTTCCAGCACTCTTGCCAGAACTTCTAGCGATAGATTCCTGCATTTCCTCTTAGAGGGTTTCAAGAGTCGTGCAGTATGCGCCGCTACTCCATCCTGTTGGAACCACATGTTCTCCAGTCCCAATTCGTCCAGTCGATGAAGGAGAAAGTCGTTGAGCATGGCTCTGTAGCGCTCGCCGTTCACAGAAGTCGTTTGGTCCGCGGCGTTTTCGAAAAAATAAGGCCGCCTTCAGCGTAAACACCACACCATACAGTAACTTTGAGCAGGTGTAATGGCTCTTCGTGTGTTATACGCAGATTTTCGGTGCCCCAGAAGCGATAATTCTGCTTATTCACTTATCCACAGAGATGGAAATGGGTCTCGTCGCTCATGATGATTTTCGATGAAAAGCTGTCTTCCTCGTGGTCGTGATTCAGGATGCCTTGAGCGTAGATTACACGCCCTTGGCTAGCAGCTGATGCACTGTCTGCACTTTGTATGGGAACACCTTCAAGTCTTTCACCAAAATTCTCTGTAAAGACCGCCGATTGATGCCTAATTGTGTGGCACGGCGTCTGATCGATACTCTTCTGCGACATCTTCAGCCACAGCCGCGATATTCTCATCAGAACGGCTGCTCCGGGGCCGCCCAGACCTGACAGCATTTCGCGTTGTCCCATACTTTTCTAGGCGAGAATCTAAACGCCGTAGTGTTTGCCCAGTTGGTGTCGGACGACCGGGAAATCTAGGTCTAAATTCACGCTGCGCCAACACCACCGACGAATAATTACGCAAAAAAATCGAAACATTTATTCCGCGTTCTTGAGGAGTATAGCAATTCATATCTTATTGACGCGTATTTTGTATCTGTTTACTTCACAAATGTCAAAGCAGAACTGACATTTATCGCCATTTGCAAAAATTATGGCATCTTCCGATAAGATGATGACTTTTGCGCCACCTAGTACAATTCTGAATGTACTTCCTTACTAAGGTTAAATGTAGATGTTAATTGTATATCATAATATCACTATTTCACTGCGCGTTTACGTTGTCTCTTGTAAGTTAGAAGTTAGGGTTAGGAGCACTTGGAGCAACTCGCGCACAAAACAGCACAGGCACACGTTTGTTTTATGTTATTTTAGTAATATTCGCATGTGCCGGCTTTTAGAGAAGGATAACATATACTTCCAATGTTATGTTGAACTAACTAAAAGAGATTGAATCATAAACCCATTTCTATCATGTTTTCTCGAACGTATGTCTAAATTTATATACAATCCCTTTATCTAGTTACGAATATCTCTGGTACCACATTACGTTTTTAGTGCATTTGACCCATGATGTACTTTGTACTGTTGGTCTATCTAAATTCGAAGGTGCGGGATATGGAATTATCATAACATGAATGCATTTGTAAGTACTGGAACTACTTATACGATAAATGCTACTACAAAGTTATTACGGGCATAGCCAGGATTAATTATAGGTTGGATTAGGAAACTTGATTAATTATTGGTATAAATTGCCGAACATCTAAGTAAATACCAAGTTATACGTAACATGTAATATATATGTAATCTATATAAAAGTTAAAGTTATGATACTAGCCTCCTGTTTCTTTTTGAAAATTAATCAATTACATCGTTTGCACTAATTTACACGTTACAATGAATATTCAGGAGAGCCAATCCGTTTAGTCTATTTTCGTTTGTAGTGCTTCGCAAGTAGTTTTTGAGTCTCTTTAGACTTGAAAAGCTCCTTTACGGAGTAGCAGTAGAAACAGGGATTTTCGCCAGAATTTGCAGCAAGGTGTAGATGTTTGGATATAGGTTTTGATCGCACTTATTTAAGCATTCCAAAGCAGAATTTGGAGTAGATGAACTGGTAGCACACTTCGAATTCTGCTTTCAACACGAATATATTTCTTTCAGGAAGCACTGATGAATACAATATATTTGTCATTTCAATTTCTATACCGGCAAAAAAATATTGTGGCAACAGACTAGATAATGCTAGGATGAATATCCGATGCTTGGCAAACCTACTATACAAATACTGTTTTTATATCTATTCGTAGTTGGAAATCAACTACTTTGTTGACTATACTTTTGTGTGGACGTTTTACGAATGGAATTGTGCAGACTCTGGTGTAAACGGGACATCGCTACTGAAAACACATCTTCTACTGCCTTTGAGCAAAAAAAAAGTCTTAACAAAACAATATCTACACTGCCTTTACTTGTAATGATTATTTAAATTATGAGAATTACTGATTATTATTATTATCAATAGTGAGTGTGCTAAAAAGGATTTAATGTACAAAAATTGTCATTATGTAATTATTTAATTAAGCGTATGTCAAAAGAATGCTAGTAATTAATACCACTCAAATGAAATGAGTTAACTCTGATCACGATTCATTTATTCTACTAAAAGTAATTCCAAGATATTCTACAAATATTTCATTCAAATGTGTTTGTCTTAACATGAATCAATGGTGTTCCGTGTTAAGTACTTTAAAACAACAATGTAATTGCGGTTTACAGTCGTTCATTCAATGTGACGTTACAGAATATGTCTGTTGTCATTCTACCTTTATGATAGATTCACACTTATGTAATGAAAGATGAATTATTAAAACAGATAAGTATATGTTGGCCCTACTATTATTACAAATGTAATAAATCACAGACTTTTCTTTGAGTGACATATTTGAATTATTTCTTCTTGCTTACTTTTACTAAATGAATGTTTCCTTACTCCCACTAATAACCAACGCAATTAACCGCAATCCTTTTAAATATTGATATGGTTGTAGGTACTGATGTTTACTTTTATCCTTACCTAATTAAATATTTATATATACCCTATGGGCGAATTAAAAAAAAAAACCTTGTAGCCACAGTTTTTTATTCGACTAAACCTGAGGTAGGGTGTAGAATCCCTTATTTAAAGTTGACGTAATACTTTAGTAATAATGCCAACAACCACATAAAGTTATAATATAAAAGATAGAGAGATCTTCAAAATAATATAGACAAAAGGTATAAAAAAAAATTAAAATTCAGAAGAAAATTTGGATAACAAAACTTGCTGACAACAAGAATATGAATTAGGTTTAGAAAATATATTGGAGCAACATATTTCAACAAAACTTCTTTTGAACAAATTGGGTGCAATATAGTAGATTTCTACATTGCCAAAATCGAATATGTGACCCTTCTAATTACAAAGAATTCTTAATACTTAATAAATGTTGTCTGACTTTTATAAGCCATTTTTTTCTGTTTGACTTGTCTGACTTTTATAAGCCATTTTTTTCTATGTTTGACTGGTTTGACCAATGTAACAACACTCGTTACGGTCAGAACATTAAATAGTTAAAGATGATATACCACTTTATATTTTTTTCCAAATGACCTATATCGTCCTTAACGTTTGAACAAAGGCAAATCTTAAGAATACTGTCTTTCATATGTAAAATTAATTTGATTTTGTACTTGAGAGGGTGGTTAGAATGAGACTGGAGGTATCTTTTCAAGTTAAGCGGTTCGTTATGGCACACCAGCTCTATGATCTTATCATTTTAGTGTCCAAAAAGAGTACACACTTCTTGCATTCAATATCTAATGCAATTTTAAATTTATTATTAAAACTATTGAAGATATTCTACGCACAATCAACTTTACCGTAAAGTGTAACCAACATTATATCATCTACATACTGATACATAAAGGGAAAATAAAACCAAGCGTTTTAACATAATGATGTATGTTATTCATAATAATTTGTGCTATGAATAGGCCCATAGGACAACCGAGTTTTTGAAACAAAAGCTCGTTATGGAAGATGCAGCGGGTCACATTATAAAGGGTAGTTATATCTTGAAACAAAGTCTGGGGTATATTGGTGATCATAGATATGAAATCAAAGTTATCACCAATGTTCCTTTTGACTAAAGTTACGGACTATAGGTAAACAAGAGAGCAACATCGAAATAAATCTGAACACAGCCATTAGGGAGTACAAGTTATTAATTTTTGCAGCAGAATCGAAGCTATCCCTAACTCTGCATGAAATATAAGATCTGGAAATCCTATCTACGATATTGCTTAGAATGTTATTGACGTGAATTAAACATTCTTTATTATGAACGAAGAAATAGTAACGGCACTAATGCCCGGTTTCTGAAAAATTTGCTTATGAGTACGATAACTATTGGGTCGATAAAGTTATCACATCGATAAAATCACTGACTGTTTCTGAGAGCAACCTCATCTTAAGTTAACAGTTTCATAGTTATTAGATGATAAAACAGTTATGCCAGTTGCCAATAGATGGATATTGTTTTATTGCAAAATTCTCTTAATATTATAGTCGGAAATTTGAAACTTGTGCACGTGAATCCCGCAGTTCGTTAAAATGGGGAATTGCACAACTTTTTTTTTATGTCATAGAATGATAGAGAATGTTGTAATATATAGTCCTTCATTAAATCTTCTTTTAAATTGTTTCTCATTAAGGCATAATTAATTTTTTTAAAGTGCTCTGACGTCACAAGTTCTTTCATTCATAAATTCTTAGTCAGCATGATTTGGCAATGGAGCGATAGTCATCGTAGTTCGCATCATCATCGCAGAGAAGTAATAACAAGTTCGCTGTTCGCATGCTTTGCGCGTACAAATGGCGTAAACGTATTATTACGATATTCTGTGTTTATTTTACGCGGTTTGGAGGTTATAATCTTTTTGAATTCGTTCTTTTACGATAAATTGGAGAACTTTGAACACAAACAAAAACAACATGCAGAAATAATGCCGAATCCCAAATTCCTTTTTGACCATCACCTGCATAGTACCTTAAAAAATCAAATTTCGCAGCCGGTAAATTCGGTTACTACCTGTGTCACTGTTACCCGTAAATAACTAATCTGTGATTACTACGGGGGAGTAATTTCTATGTTGTCATGTATTCTCGTTCATTCATAAAATTTTACTACTTTCTTGTGACGTATAAGGATCTTAAAAAATTTATATTTCAAAAACCACTTTACAAAAAACCGATAAAATTTCAGTGTAAATATATATTTAGGTCATGTACAAAATAACACTATTTTCACAAGAATTAAAAAAAAGTGCAATACCTCATTGCGCTTCGCCCCGGACAAAAATGATAAAATTGTATAACTATTTGTTTTGAAGCTGGTCACTTTCGCATCATGTGCAATGCAATGTCATTCGTAAACAAAAAAAAATTAAATGCAGATCAGGAGTTTGAAAAAAAAAATTTGATATTATCACGTGTAAGTTTGTTCATATGGTAGAAAATAAAAGAAAAACAGACGGTGTAACCATAATTCAAAAAAATTAGGTTTAGGAGAAAATTACGGCATCTACTACATACATAATAATAATAATAGTAATATTGAACCGATATTTTTCTTTGACAAATTCAAAATAGGATTATAACCTAAACTTGCCAATATCTACACAAAAATAATAATTTGACAACTTATCCGTTTCTACGCATGCTTATACTTATTTTATCACACCGTTGTAGCTCCGATAAGTTATAGAGTCGGTATGGAATCGATAAGTATGCTTTCGGCTTTCAGAAACACTTTTTCGAGTTATGGAACGAATATCGAATACATAACTTTATGGGTTCAATAAATCAGTTTTCAGACACCGGGCATAAGGGTTATTGCTAGCTTGCAAACGTATTTCATATTTAGGTACATACGCGAGAAGTTAAACTATTGTACCTAGCTATCTGTGATTAATATAATAGTTAATATTTTACAAATATTTTACAAAGGCACTACAACAAATCTTCATTGACGGATGACAAAACTGAGCTTAACATCTGGTAAACTCTCTTTGTAAGTTGGGAATATAAAAGACTATACCAATTGATCCAAATACAACATTGACCACTTATTATAATCTTTTTATTGAGTTTGAACATCTATAAAAATTATGTCAATAATATGTAATGTTAAAATATCTTTGTAATAACACTAACTTAAGTAATATACATAGGGCCCACAGAACGGGCCCATGGGAATTTCTCGAAGTTGTAATTTGATTTTGAAAAAACAATTAATTATTTAAACAAAATATTTTCAACTTTATAGCCCATCGGGTATACAACGTGTTGATATCAACTTTCTTATTTTAAATGCAATTGTACAACTTTTATGAACATAGTGTATTTCTTGGGACATTTGTGACCAGTTTCTATGAATGTTCTTTATCCGTAAACATAATAGTTTTTGAGATATTTGTAATTTTTTCAAAACTAAAAATTGAAAGATGGTGCTGTGCATTGCAGGAATGAATGCAGCGCAAAATTCTACATCAGTCGGTATTAAGATTTGATGTATCTATTCTGGCTAGCTTTTTTCCTAAAACCACCAGAAATATGCCAAAGCTCCTAGTTTTAAGCAATTAAAACCGATTTTGTTCATTTGGAACACTCTGTATACCATGTTTTAAAATGATGCATTAATTTTACTTGTAATAATACTCATAGTTTGGGTATGCCGAGCAAGTTGGTGAAGCTAATTAAATGCACATTAGAAAACACAGAAGCAGAAGTTAAAATAAAAAAAGCTCTTAACGAGAACATTCAAAACCAACGTTGGAATAAAGCAGGGCGATACACTATCTCCGGTGTTATTCAATTTATTACTGGAAAGAATAATAGAAAAGGCAAATATTAAGGGAACGTTAATTACTAAAAATACGCAATTAATAGCATACGCCGACGACATAACAATAATCAGCAGGACGAAGCAGGTGTTGATAAAAAAAGATAATGGATATTGATGAACACGCAAAGATTTACGGACTGCAGCTTAACGAACAAAAAACTAAATATTTGAGGATAAGTAAAAGCCATACAAAGAAATCCTTCTTGCAAGCTGGAAACTACAATTTTGAAGAAGTGGATAACTTTAGATTAAACGATAAAAACTAAAATAGCAATTTATAAAACTCTGATTAAGCCGGTGGTGACGTATGCCATGCAAACACTAACAATGAACAAACGGGAGATGGAAGCACTAAGGAGATTTGAGAGAAAAATAATAAGAAAAATCATGGGTCCAATAAGAGATGACGACAACAACTTCCGAAGGAGAACAAACAAGGAAGTGGAAGAAGCTTTGGCTGGTGAGGATATAGTACGATACGCAAAAGCTATAAGACTAAAATGGTTTGGACATGTCGAGAGAAGCCACGAATTAAAAACAATAAAAAAATTGGATACCATCCTTACAAAGATATAGAGGCAGACCCTGGAACACTAGGCGTCAGGAAATAATTGCAGACCTTCACCAGATGGGAGTGGAAAATTGGAATCGCCGATGCAGGGATAGTCAATTGTGGAGTGCAGTGGTACAGGAAGCAAAAGTGTGTGCAAGGTTATAGAAAAAAGGACTGATCCCCCCTATAAAATGGATTGTAAACATCCTTTGGATGGGCTATGATCCACTAGGGTTACTACAGCCTATATATATAATACTCATATAGTTTGCTAATATTTAATAATAATATCTATGGTTTACAATTAAATGAAAATTACTAATGATAGGGAAACTTGTCACAATAAATACTTCAGGTATTACTACAAATGAATGCAAGAACAGATGATGCATGATTTTGAAATATGCTATACAGAGTGTTCTGAATGTAAAAATTCGTTTTACTAGCTTAAAACTAAGAGCTTTGCCATATTTCTGTCGATTTTATGAAATAAGTGTTAATATTTCAAAAACTGCCAGAAATGAGTATAGCAAACCTTAGTAGGTACCTATCGATGCAGAATTTTGTGCTGCATTCATTTCTGTAATGCAAACACATTCAAAGAAAGAAAGTTTTTTAGCTTAAAGGTGCTCATATTGGACATGAATTTTTGAACAACCTGCATAGAATTTTGTGGTTAGTGGTGCCGTAATTAATACCTATAATGATGTACTTGCATCCACGTCAGTACGGTATCTTAATGTCTAATATCTTATGAAATATTTAATTTGATTTAAAAAAAAAGAGCGTCAAAATTTTGACGAAATTGCAAATATCTCAGAAACTATTGGGTTTCCGGATAGGAAACGTTAATACAAACTAATCACAAAAGATCCAAGAAACACACTGTATTCATAAAAATTACAACATTTTACTTAAAATTAGAAAATTGACATTAACCGGATGGGCTACAATTCTGAAAATATTTTCTATAAGTAGATCATAGTCGATCATGATCACTCTGTAAGTTGTAAGATCAAAGTCCAACTAGTACATACTTCGAAAAATTCTAATGAGCCGTTTCGGTGGGACACCTGTGCATGCTGCAAAAGATGCTTATAAATGCACATCTAAACATTGTTTGAGTCATAAATGATAATAAAATATCTTTTAAGTTAGTAGTTAGCGCACACAAATTCTATACTTATCTTAAACAATACCTAAAATATAAAGTCATGCACGAACAGATTTGTTTATTGTTAGCTACAGTTAGCGAGACGAATTTGATTTATGTTCTAATATTTCTATATTGCTAAACCACCTACAGGTACCAAAATAAGATCAAAAATCATCAAATATCATCTATACGGTCATCATCCAACCACCGAAATATATCCCATATGTACCCATACAAAGAAAGAAGCATCTATCGCGAATTTCCATAAGCTATGAAGTACCTTCTATACTGATTCTGATTAATGTTGATTCCCGGTACTAAAACATTCATATTTTCTGTTTACTAAATTAGGTTTCCTGTATATAAAATAAAATCTCAGCTTTTAGACGTTCCGTTTATTAATACATTTATTAAAACTTATTCTCAGGTGAATCATTAAATATTAAAATCAAGTTCGTTCTAACTGTTTACATACTCGAAATTAAAAAGTATTCTGGGGCTTTTATTTACATATAAACAACAAGGTAATTAACATTAGGTATGTAACCTGCTCGCTAATCATAACCCGTAAGAGCGCATTGATTTCCTAGTGTAAACACTGTGTAATAATATTTAGCAGTTGCTTAGATTAGAAAAGTTTCACCAAACCCACATAGTGCTCCCGGTAGTGGCAATTTAAACTTAAAATGGCACGTGATGACGTTTATCAGTATGCATTTGTGCAACAAACATACATGTCAATGCACGAGTTACAATTACATCCACCAGACTAGAGTTTAACACGGTTCAAGGTGCTATTCATTAAGTACATAACTGCATTTGCGCCAGGAAACAAACATTCTATATAAATTTCTGTCAAAGTTGTTTTTTTTTATATTTTTGCTTTATTACTATTTATTCAATAACAAGACTAAGAGGACTCCTGAAGTAATATTATATTCATATCATCAAAAAATTTAAATAATAATGACATTTAATAAATTTATAGTACCATGCAGTAATTACTTACTTTTATTTTTGGGTACACAAATAGATGTGTGTGTTTATATTTATCCATATAACGGCTGCTTATTTGTATTCAGGAAACGATCGTTTGAATCATACGTTCCCCGAGATAAATTTTGATTATCTTTAGATTAAATATCGAATTTGTTGCTTTTTGCCGTGGTTATTACCGGGTGCGCAATTAGTCGGCGGAATTTATCACAAATACTACCAGAAATTAAAAGTAAGATTTTTGTACGTACATAGTATAGCATTGCGCATTTTACAAAATTATTTACAAATTTAGAAGGTTAGAAAGTTTTATCCTAAAAATGTTTGTAGTGTCACGTGTTATTTTTTTGTTATCAATTTGAGGGCCTAACACTTTATGTGTTTCAAGGTGGTATGATGTAAAAACATATACAGGGTGTTAAATATGTCATGGCACATTTATCAACGCTTTTCTTTAAATTTTTTTAAACGGAACCCATATTTCCCGATATTATGTGCTAATTCCTACAAAAACTACCTTCAAGATGGTGCCAATAACAACACTCATACCCACTACTTTTGAAGATATTACAATTTTATGGAGACAACAATACAATATCCAACATGCGAGACATAAAATCGGTATTTTGAAATAAATTGGATTTAAAACTTGTGAAAACATAGAGTTGAATTTATTAGTAAAATACTTTTAAAGTAATAACTATTAAGTGACTAAATATAATTAAATTAAGACTTCCTAATTTTTATTTCATTTTACTGTGAATGCTAAGCCTCGCTACTAGTTTCGACTTTAAAAAAAATAATAGGAGTCGAACTGTTAGAACAAATATTTAGTGTTGGTATTACTTGCTTTGCTTTGTAAATTAATAGTCAATATTTTGTCTATTAATAATAAAAAACGTTTTGTGTGTCGTTTTTTGTGAAAATAAAAGTCGTACGCCAATGCTTAGATTTGTTTACTTGCATCAAATGTCAAATACATTCTCTTCAAATTGCAGAGTGCTTTCACTAAATGTGTCTCTTTTATTGCTAGATATAAATATTGCAGTAATTAAGGGCAATTAATAGAAATATTTTCTAAGCACTGAAGGTGGTGTTTATCTTGCGTTACAATAATGGCATCACTACAACTGAAAACTATGTCAGGGAGTAATAAAATATAAAATTATTTAATTGTGTCCTTCCACTTGATGAAGAAAATTATAATGTAAACATGAAATAAATTACACAGAATCATATAAAAGTAATAAATTAAATATGTGCATATTTTCATCTCATTAAGATAAATACTTGTGCTGGCATTTCCTTAAGCTTAAAAAATCAATTCTTATTGTTTCTTTTTCTGTGCAAAACAGGTTTACGCTTACTGATTTTTTTAACTAATAAAAGACGCTATCAACATGTGCTAATATGTATATTTATTGCTTTGATTCTTTATTTTTTGTTATATACAAGGTTTGGTAAAAAAATATATGAAATTTTAGCTTTCTAGCTAAAATTTTGTTTCCCTAACGCACCTTCGCCAAAGGTAATATATTAAAGCCAATACCTCTTTGGAAATAACGAAGGTATACAATTTTCATTAGTGGATTTACGTACTTCAGCGGTTCATTCATCATTTATTCAATATTGATATAAGCATAGCAACGTGCTGATTCCGGTTAGAAAGAAAATAAAACAGAAAAGCAGAGAAGTGTGAGGTGAGCAGGTGTATTATCTATGGGTACCGTAGTGCAATTGTCATTATTTAATTGTTTGACCACAAATCCGAACGTTTTCCTCGGTTTATTCTGTACAAGAAACCTGTTGAAAACAGCCGTGTTTCATCGTCAGTTATGATCTATTGATTTGTTCTGATTCGGCTTTGATTTTGTCCGCAAGTTTTGACCAGAATACTGTTAGCACTCCTTTTGATCAAAATTCTGCAATTTTGAAGCAAACTTTTCACCCACGAGCTACATTCCATAACTATGTAAGGGAACATGAGCCAAATAGCATGCCAACATAATTCTTCTTTTATTTCTCGACGCTGTGTTTGGGAAACGTTGTATCACATCCAAATGCTTGTTTCATTCATTGAAAACTCCCCAAAAGCAACTTGTCCAACGCGCGTTACACTGTATTCAATTCTTGAAGCAAACTTTTTATTTCTTACAGCGAAATATCGTTGAGTACCAAGATATATTATCTTTTCAAGTAAGCTTTTCAAAAATTGTAAAGAAAAAATCGTCGTATTTAATGATTCAACCTTGTATTTTTTAGGTTTTATATAATTATAAACTTAATAAACTAATTTCTAAATCTATAGATTTAAATAAATTCTGTTCATATCATTCATATATCAGTTTTGCTTTAAAAGTCAGGGTCAGAAAAGAATAATAGTGGTCGTATAATTCATAAATACCATATCATTACTATCACTGTTTAAGCTTAATATATGAAATAAAAGAGAAAATGTGGATTCCGGGATTATTATTTAACAATAAAAACGATATAATTTGACATAAAGTTAATCTAAGAGCAAAGGTGCAAATTGCTACGTGTTCTAAGATTCTATTAAGTTAAAATAAATTATTCACTTACTATAATAATAATTTACAGAAATCGACAAGTTTTGTTATATTATCCTAGACATTTGGAAAAATTAACATCTAAATTACTTTAACAATAAATTAAGGAACGACAGGACACTAGATTCTAAGGCCTTGAATAGAGCAATATTTTCTTTATCCCTAGATATTAGAAGAATGGATAAAGATGAATTATTAAATGAATTGCAGCCACTGTTTCTAAATTACCTTTAAAATTACAAGAATGATGTTTGAGTGGAAATAAAGTGTTTCTTCCTGTGATTGATACATCTGCAAACTTATATTGTTTAAGTTAAATTGCAAGATTCGTACACATATGTTTGTTCATACAGTGAAACCTTTCTTAACCAACATCTTTTTCTATGTAACCTTGAGTTCTAAATTGCCATTTAGTTTATACTTCAACAATTTATATGCTGCTAAGTGTCAATTAAACTAAATTATTTGCTTATAACAATAATTTATAGACATCGACAGCTATGTTATTGTATTCTAGACATACAGAAAATTTAACATTCAGTTTAGAAATAAATAAAGAGAGAAAGATTTTTCTGTACGTTTTGTGATACTCCGAGATTTTTAAATTATATTTCATGTTTTAATGTGTTGTTTTAGTCGGTAACGTTACATTCATTTTAATGTAGTTTTTAACCAGATTAAAAGTTTAAGATAAAGAAATATATATAAATAATATTCTCTTACTGCACCTACAAAGTTTTTGACACACCAATCTCACATATAACACACTTTTGACGTTTTATTGCCAGAAGATGGTTTGAAAAAACCGAAACATGTCGCAGTAAATATATTAAAATAAAAAGGATTGGAATACGAATTCACCTTGTTATTATTTCAATATCAACAAATAAAGAAAAGATAGGGAAAAAATCTAAGCTCTGAAACAGCAGTTTTTTTTTTAATTTTATATATAAAATTTTTAAATAATTTGCAGCCACGTAAAGTGCATTTAAATATAAATATAATATTTTTTGTTATATTATCAATTAATACAAATTATTTATACTGCATTATATTATGTTAAACTAATGTCTAAGAAACCAAAAACGTCTTGTCTTTCTTTTGCTTTTTATTGCCTTTCTTTTGCTATACATAAATTAATTAATTATTTTTCTGTTTATTTTGTCTATTTTTTCTCACTCAAAAATCAGAGCTCCATTTATAACGATCTGAAAAATATTTGCAATTGCTGACATTAAAATTATTTGTTTAGAGCTGGTATCCCTATCATAAGAATCGTTTTGTGTGAATATATATGGCAGTAAGGCCATGTTAGCGACACAAGAAATACGTACTTCAATCGTCAGATAAATCTCAAATTTTCTACTAAAAAATTACTTCAAGTATTAAATAAAAAAAGATTGTTGTAATAACTTTAACACAATGAATTTAGTGTGTAATGAGAGTCTAGTTTGCAGAACACACTTAATGTTTAAGTATCGGTTATATACTAAAATAAAGCAACTTTTCAAGAAATCATATAATCAATAGTATATTTATTCATTACTTAATTTAAAAATGCAAACAAATTTCCAATAAAGCGCGAAATTTTACTGTACGCACTATAATAGCAAGCGAGGAGGCTAGCCACAGATTTGCTCCGCACCCATGATTAATGCCATGGCTGAAAGCAATACGTCTCCGTAAGTGCACGTGCACTTTATACGGCGAATACGTATGGTTGGAGGCTTCCCGCCACGGTGGGATCCTACCCGATCGGCATGTTGCGTTATCGGTCGTAAAACGTTGCTACGCAACTGCCCACGCGACTCCCACCTCCCAGTACTAATAACTAATAACTTAAGAAGCGTTGGGTGAGTTTAGTTAGGTTACGCACACAAAATGGATAAAATGAACGAAATTAGAATTTGCCAAGATATTGTCCACTGGTTGGTAAGAAATTCTTTTAGTTGTTTAAACATAGAGACAAAATTACACATCGTACAAAACATTGAGAAACCACGGCCTAATTTATCTGTAGTATCTATCGACGGCAACCGGCAAAATCGTGGTTTTAGTTCATTATGGTACACTTAAATGTGGTTGGTTAACTGGTTCAATTGAACGGGAAAGATTATTTTGTTGGCCAAGTCTACTTTTTTGTAACCAAACCAAAACGTGGTCGAAATTAGGTTATACAGATTTAAAAAATATACCGCGCGCTATTGAACGGCATTCTAAGAACACATTTCATCGTTGTAGAAATTTAAATTATTTGGAAAACAAAATATTGCTACTGCTGTAGACAGCGCGCGCAAATATATAATTATTATATAATAATGAAGTTAGAGGAAACCGCAAAAATTTAAGAAAATTAATAGACGTAACAATATTTTTAGCATCACAAGATTTAGCTTTTCGGGGACACAATGAGACTTTAGATTCTTTTAATCGTGGAAATTATAAAGAATTACTCTTTAGTAAATATGAACCTAGTTTTAATAAATTTGTTAGTAGTAATTTTTTCTCGGGTACATCTAAATCTATACAAAATAATTTAATAGATTGTATTTCTTTGTATTAAAACAAGAAATAGATACAGAAATTAAAGAAGCTTCGTTTTTTTCTTGGCAAGTAGATGAAACCACAGATATTTACTGTCTCAATTATTAATCATATTACGTTATGTCAAGAGTGGTGAAGTTATTGAACGATTTTTGGAGTTTTTTGACGTATCATCCGGTCGAACAGCTGAAACATATGATGGTGCATCTGTTATGGCAGGGCATTTAAATGGTTTACAAAGTAAAAAAAAAAAACACAATTGCAGCTCAAGCCCTTTTTGTACATTGTCATGCTCATGCCTTAAATTTAGTTTTGAGTAAAGCTTGTAATATAAACAAAGAATCTACAATTTTCTTTTCTAATTTAATTGTTAGTGTTTTTAGAGTTTATTTTTGGTTTATTATTATGAAGAGTTTATTTTTACGTTTTTATTACCTTTTTACCTGTCACCTCATCAATTTTTCTATCCAGGCAAGATTTCACTCTCCTCTACGAGGAATTTATATTTTATTTTAATCTATTTTTTTTCAATTTTTATTCTACAAATGCTACAATAATAACTATGAAAATATAATTTATTGACTAAGAAGGGTTACTTAGGCTACAGTAGCCTCCCTTGAACAAAACGTCACGAGCCGCCACTGCTGTGTTGTAACCGTATTCGATTTCTTTGCAAATTGTTTATTTTTCGCTTCTTTATTAAGATTCTTTAACAAAACTGTTCTTTTAAGAACTAATTGAGTGTATCTGCTGCTTGTTTCAGCACTGCATTTTTAAACATCGCGTTCGACTATGGATGAAGAACCAAGTACCAGTGGGATTGCAATTACTCCCCAACGAAAGAGGATATCTTTGGGTTGAGACACTTGTCTGTAGGCGAAAAGCAAGCTATAGTGTGTACGTATAAGCGGCTCTTTGCCGATATACCGAAAATAGATAAAAACCAAAATTAAATAAGGTTTCATGATATTGAAAAAAATGGGCAATTATATTTGAAAAAATCGGGTTTTGATTAAGAAAATTTTGTAATTTCCTCTAAAATCTATCAAAAACCTTCATAACTTGGAAATTATTACAGATATGTATGGGGAAAGTTAATACATTTTGATGCAAGATTTAATAAGGCTTCAGAATATTGCAAAAAAAATGGGGCACTGTATTTGAAAGAATCGAGTTTTGATGGTCTGCAGTTGCACTAAAGGCCAATTAAATTTTGGACACCTGTAGATAATGCAACAAATCTAAAAACGTCAGGATTTCTTCCATCCATAGTCTTAATTTTAGCGTCCTCGGTTAAAATTTCGCGACAGTACATAATGATGTAAACATTATGATGTAAATCCAAAATTTTTCAAAAAGTCGAAAAATCTCCAAAACGGCTGCAGTTAGGCAGAGGGAATACTAGTAAGAGTTCTTCTAGAATAGCGTTTAGATTTCAAAAGTGCAAAGAAAACTATACCATTCCATTTGAAATAAGAAAGTTGATGTCAGTTTCCGGTGTTTCCAGAAGTGCCGCCATCTTAAAAAATATTTTCAGGGCATAGATTTTATTACACTATGTACGTATGCAACTTTACAGAAATTAATTATTACTAGGAGGCCCAATCTTTCTAATGTACGGTCTCAATCAATCAGGCTGTATATAAAGATGTTTTATTAAAAGGAATCTTTCTTTTAGAAATTGCAAAATCTATAATGTATCGTACTATTAATGAGTACAAGAGTATGGGGGAAATATCTCCTACCTCATCGTTAAGAAAGGAAGATATGTGTGCTTGGTTACAATCCAAAAATATCATGATAATAATATGATTCATGTTGAATTGCATAATTTAATTAAGTTCAACAATATAAATATAAGAATATTTTTGAAATTTCCCTCCAAAAACCTAACAGCAAAAATTTTCTGGTGTCATTGCGTCTTTCCAGTTTATCCTTCGAATTAAAAAACAGACTATAGAAAAAATAATCAGCAGATCTGTTATTTAAACAAGTATTTTTGCGGCACCATGTTTCAACTTAACTATCTCATTACTTAGGTAAATCGTCCTTGTTACGCAACAACGGAACACTTCCATGTCCGAAAAAGGTGTCTGTGAATGGACAGTGTCAGCACTATGTGACGCATCTTTGCCGAAAATTTATTTCCGGCCATTAGCCGAATCACGCTACATAATTTAGAACTAACGCAACGTGTAGAGTGTAGACGAATGAGCAACTTATGTCTCTCTGATAAGCTACGTTATCTAAAGCTAGGTATTTTGGAGGTTTATATAACATATGTTTTGGAACAAACACGTGATTTAGTGATCGATTTTGCTCGTGTATTATGAACTCGTTTCAATGCCGTCTAGTAGATACACTTCTTTAAAATTTACTGTACTTAAAGAGTTCTCAGAATGTGGAAATAAATTAGTTCAACAGAATATTAGCGTTGCCGAAATTGAAAACACAGTAAATTAAATACACATACATATTTAAGAATATAATTATGTTAAATGAATTATTGTGCAAAGTATACCTCAATACTGGGTTGTATTTTCCTTTTATATTAATTTAGAAGGCAAGCAAACGCAACTAATGCCACTGAGCAATCGTTTACACAGTAGCCGTGGTAATTGCAGTAAAATATAATTATTTTTTTTTCGGGTGTGCTCCAGTAAACCCAAAATTTATTTTGATACACGTCACAAGAGCACTAATAAAGCGGTAAATTTCAAAACATATGCCATGAATCGTAAAAAATTGAGGTAGATGATAACAGCGTCCATCATCAATATACATAGGAATTAAATTATTTAATCTATTACCATCAAACCTGAAAGAATGTAAAAATTTAACTAAATTCAAGAAACTCTTAAAATCCTATTTGGTAGCCTAGGTAATCTACAACTTAAGTGAATTCTATTTATTCATATTCGTTTTATTGACTAAACTCATACATTTTTATGTCATTCAGGGTTGATTAAAAAAAAATAATACTAACTGTGCTTTGGCACAATATTGTACAATTACTATATTAGACATAAATCATTAAACATTCGTTCATTGTGCATTATTAAAAGCTTATGCACCACATGGTGTTACTTCTCAAAGTAATAATCAGTGATAATACTAAAACCGACAGTTAATTAACTTTTCTCTGTTGTCTTATAGTTAGGCTCAAGTGCGACAACCTGTTAACTTATCTGTAGATTTGATTAAGTGGTTTACTTTGTATTTTCGAACATAATGAAGGAAAACACACATTACGTAAAACATCGTATGCAACACGCCTCTCTCATACATAAAATGGTACCATATATAGAAGATTGATTAATTGACTTCTTATGTTTTTGCCAAGTAATTTTTGGAAGTCATGATCATAAATTCGAAGAAAGCTAATTTTAATTAGAACGATTTGTATTATATAATAAACATATTGGCATTTTTAACTGCAATTGGTTCATGTAATCAAAATTTTAACCCAAATAGAATGACAATGGAGAGTAATTAACATTTCATTTCTGTTGGACTGAACTGAACTAAAAACGGCATACATCATTATATGAATTACTTAGTGATATAACAGCGTACACCTAAAAATGATCATCGCACAAATGGATAATGTATTTGCTAACGTATAAACCAAAATGCTGTCAGCAAAAGACCTCACAGTTTTTTATTTACGCAGCTCTTATTGTCGGTATTTGCTTGCAACCTTGGAAAAGGCATTAAAATTTCAGAGATATCAATTGCAGCATCTCATCCCATAAGAATTCCAAAACAGTCGTAATAGTGAAACTTTGGATAGATTTTAATTTCAAAATAAAAGCCCGTTCGCATCTTTTGTTTGTATTTCCAACAATTGTTGATAAACCTAAAATGATCAAAATAAGCGTCCAAAAATTGTAAGATCACCAATTTCAGTAAGAGATAGTGGTCACAAAGCTATATATAGGTTAGTTCATTTAGAAACTACAAATACAGGAATAACGCGTTCTCCTTTGCACCCGTATATATATGTTACAGTCAGAGTGATTAATCAGCGATTATATTTAATCGCTAGTCAATATGTATAATAACCACATCAGCTAGTTAAAGTGATTAATTAATCACTTTGTCCAGCCATTATTCATAATAGCCAGAACGATCTGAATAAAGTAATAAATCTTATTAAAAATTAATTATTTCGTAAATACTTTGTTTATATAATTTTTTACAGTTTTTTAATTATTTGGACGTATACCTCTGAGTATCTCGTATAGATGGCGATCAGCGTCAGTGTAAGATTTCATTTACGCCGTGCGCCATCTTAACGAACAACACCTCATAAATATATATTGGTACTTAGCACGCAAATTTTGCTGTTTGCAATAATGACAGAGCCATAGTCTCTAAAAATTGTAGATGGCAAGCCTCGGCACTCTCAATCTCAAGGATCTATTGAAAGAGCTAATCAAGATATCGAAAAGATGCTATGTACTTGGCTGGACTCAAACAATACAACAAAATGGTTCGAAGGCTTCATTCAGTTTCACGAAAAACAGAACATATCACTCAGGAATAAGTAGCAAGCCTTATGAAGCAAAGTGTGGTTGCAAAGCTAAAGTTGGTATCGATACTTACATCTACCTCTAGGCTTCTTGACTGATCTATGTACCGAAGAAGAGTTTGAGTAAATGTTGAATAAAAACGACAAACAAGTTGATAATGTTAACCAACTTGACGAAGACCGATCAACAATTAACTTGAGAAAGAATTCGAAACAGGCAATTTGAATTTATTAGCTTCATCACACGGCTACCAAAACGAGTAAGAAGTAGCGATTTTCTAATCAATAAGAAAAAAACCACACATTGAAGATGCCAGGACCAATAAGCCAGGCAAATAATCTTTGGAGAAACAAGCAGAACAATGTTGTCTCTGTCATCAGTGAAATGTCCTGCTACGAATATAGATAACAACATAGCGGTGAAAATATCAGACGTCGATCACACTAAAAGTAGCGCTAGAAACGTAATAGCTGTTATAATGTCACTCGAAAAAGAAGGAATGTATAGGCTATATACCAAACATAAACTCTTAAACCAACTCTACGTAAGAAATCAATTCGCTAATTGCAAAGAAATATTTATTTCAGCCAACGACATTACCAAGAAGAATATGTGACCAATACGGAATGCGCAAGAACAGAATCTCATCTAGGTGGCTGGGTGTTTAAACATTGCAACTGCACTGGGGATTGCACTAAAGTAAAATTATCACTTTGACTAACTTTGTTCGGATATTATACATAATGGCTAGATAAAGTGATTAATTCAGTTTTATTAATCACTTCGATCAAGTTCGGTAGATATTATGTATAATGACCAGATGTTATTCATAATAGCGGGATTAATTACTTAATGTTCTACAGATGCATAATTTCAAAGTTTTCCAGCCGCATGGAAGGGTCATTTAATCTCTTCAAGAAATTCTTTCAGATTTCTCTTTAGCAACCATATTCCCTATCCTTTGCCCTTTCGTGAAAATAACGTATTATTGTATACTTTCTTCATACTGATTTCATCTTCAACTCGTGGAATTATAATATTAATTTTGATTGTGTGTCGTACCGTGTATATTGAAAAGACTTTGACTTTTTGAAAAGGCTTGGGATTCATAAGACCCAAAACATGGTTTTATTTATTGCGTTACAATTGTCAGTGAAGATATACTAAAATAGTCATATGTATTTTCTGAAACATATGAACCATTTTGTCAACATACTATTTGCAATTATATAGTCTATCTCCACCTACAAATATTCACACTAATTCTTGTCGTAGGGATGTGATAGGGAGTGTGATAGTTTACCATTGTTACTTCCCAAGTGAGCATTTTTTTTTGGGATACACACCCCTATATTCGAGCGGATTGTTAACCCATAAAATTTATTTATTTCCATGGACATTAGTAGAACCAACCGATCTTGGTGCCAAATCAAATTATTTCATTGATTTTTTGAAAAGTTATGGAGTAAATCATCTACTTGTGAAACAGTTGTTGCCAAATATGTTTCCGCTGTTAATTTGAAATTATAAAAAATTGGTGGAACTACTTTATTTTCGAAAATTTCACACCACACGTATATTGACTTCCCCCCAGACTTTTCATTTATATTACTTTTCTTTCTTTCTATCATTTTTTCGTTGCCGCGAGCGCTTACTTTGTCTATTAAAAACGCCAGAAGTGGGAAAAGTGAACTCATCTGTCGGTAATATTTTATACGGCTTGCAGTCATATTGTTTTAAAGCTTCTTTCTTGCGCCATTGCAGCAGTTAATAAACTGCTTTCCGAATTTTTAATAATTAAATTAAGAAATAAGTTACTTAATTGGTATTAAACAAGTTAATAAGCAGTAAAAAATTTAAAATAAAACAACACATTAAGATGTCCATCGTTTCTTCGTTAATTGGCAAAATGTTCATTATTTTTTACATGACGGTATACATTTACAAACGTATTTGCAGAAGGAATTTGTAAATCCAGCTGCAGTTCTATATATCGTCTCTTTACAGCGTATTGGTCTTTATTATTTTAGCGTAAATATAGAATATTTCTACTTTTTCGGCTGTAGTGTAACCCATGTTAAATTACAAATAGACAGTTTGCAAACAACAAGTCACTAATTAATTAAAATAGTTGCATTTAAAATACTATATTTGGAATCAGAAGACGTAGGCCTATTCAAAAACATAAAAATATACAGGATGTTCTATTAAAAAAATCAAAACTATTTTTGTTAGCCTATATACATATATGCAATTCCGATAGTTTGATAGTTGTCAAGTTTCTATTGCGTAGAGGTAAAACATTACTACTTTTACTTGACTTTGTAATAGTAACGGAAGTAAGTAATGATCAAAATAAAATGAAAAACCCTGTACATGTAGAGATCTATTTAATGCAGTTATCTTGGAAAGTTTGTGTGATATGGCGACAAAACAAATAAAAAAGGCTCATTATAATACTATTAAGTTAAACTTGGCAGCTATGAAAATTGGAGCATTTTAGACGTCGCTGTTTTTCAACAAGGACAAAACTCTGCGTAAAAACCCAGTCAATATTCTTTTTAAATAAAAATATGTTAAAAAAAATTGAGTGATATACAAAATAATGATAAGTTAACAACAGTAGCAATAATAGCTAAATTGTTTAATAACGTCAATCCACAAAGAGAACAATGCTAGAATATATAAATACATATTTAAGTAGTCTAAAAAAACTAACAATGGGTAATAACACCAAGTAATTAAATATTAGGATGGCTTGCATGAAATTGTTGAGAAAATCTAAAAGTAAGTTAAGGTGGGGGTGAAATTGATTTAAATGGCACAATCATTTAATAAATTTTAAATACGAGGATTAGTTCTCGGTACAGGATGGTAGAATCTATTAACGTTTCCTGGTACAAGTATCATTGAAGACAAAATTCCAAGAATCACATACCGCACGTGTAAATTAGTGTTCAACTGAAGTACCTTTACAATAATCGATCTCAACTGCTCATTGTCGTTGTCAATCACATGTAGTGTAATTAGAATGAAATAGAAAGTGATTAAAAATAGCCAAGGTTGTTTGTCATTATAGTTTAATGGTATTGAAGGATATGATATAAATGGAAGAACATTTAATATTGAAATATATTGCTCTTCCTACTTTTTAATTAACAACTGCAGTAAGAATCTCTGTAGGAAGCACTTTGACTCTACATTATATGTTCTTCAAGTGGTAATTTGGGAGATTATTAAATGTCATTTTGCATACAGTTTTGAGATGACGCGCTTAAGATATTCTGGCAACCTTTTTATTTTAGAATGCATCGCATTCATAAAGATTACCTCACACGCATATGTAAAAAGGATGTAGCCCCAAATCCATTGGTCACTGAAAATTTGGCATATATTTGACCTCAGAAGCTAAGCTATAGTAAAAATTTTAGCTCTGAATATTGACCGGTTAGTATAACCGAATAAATAAATTGAAACCAAAATATTTTTGGAAATTTATTATTCATATTTCGCAGAAGGGTTAGTTGATCAGAACAACAACAAAAAAAATATGTACTTCTTTGGGGTTATTAGAAAATGTGAACCGGATTTTTGTTGATCTCCTCAAATATTTTTTTAGTTATTAATTTTTGTCTTATTGAATTCAGTCACTAATTTTTTTGTACATCTTATTTTTTTTTACACTCTTATCATCACCAACTCAGTTCTTCCTAAATGATTCATCTGCTACGTTTGGTAACCTCTTTTTACCGGTTTCGATGGATTTTTTTTGTCAATTGCCTTTGTTGAAAAATGCTAAATGCATACTTTGTAATAGACCAATATTCGTACTGTAAGAGATGGATTCATATGCCAGTTTTTGGGTGCAGGGATATCGTAGGAGAAGAAACAAAAAAGAATTAGAACTGTAACGGAACAGTTACTTCACTAAGAAAATGAAAATTAGAAACCAAAAAAAGTAATTGAGCTTGTGGTCTACAAAAATCTAATTATGCTTTTGTTCTAACAACACCAAAAAGAAAACCATATTCTGAAATTTTGATTTTATGCTACTTTCAGGAGGTCAAATCAGAAAATCCCTTGGACCTTATAACTCGTCTTTAATCAGCTAGGACATTTGCTCAAATAGTATATTTTTTTATTATAATTACCGTTTCCCTATTTTTTTTATTTAATACAGTGAACTTAAATGCGCTACTACTGTCAGCCTATAAATAATTATCACCATCGCAGGAAACAAAATATTCATAATTTCAATTATCGTCCTAATAACCTCAAAAACAATTATTTGGATAATTCACAAGTGAATAACTCCAACACCAGTTTAGCAAATACTGAAAAACCTACAGTTGATAATTGTATTTCAAAAATATGACTAAAAGCTAGACAGTTGCATAACATCGTTCGTGTGCACTGTTAACTCACTTCCTAGTATTTTTCGTTCCAATTCTAAAGATTAATTCTCATAGGTACTTACACTTTTTTTTTCATCAAATTGATGATAATTATGATTAATAATAACTGCTTTTCACATGGTTATGGCTGATATATACATATGTACCTAATTATATCGTTACATAAGTCAACGAAACTCATTGGTAATCATAAACACATATTTTTCAATAGCGCGAAAAGTTACAAGACAGCTGTTGATTGTGGGTTTCATTATAATACGTAAAACTGTCAGTTTTTTTTTGTTGGTACTTATGTTTCGTTAGATTCCGTTATATTTGACTGCTCTATAATCGCATTGGGACCAACAGTGAAAGTGGAGAACTATCGAAAGCGATATACAAGGATTACGTTATTGAAAAAAAAATAATTTAGATTGCATCTCCATAACCTAAATGCAGCGAAAGTTTCCGTAACAATTAAAAGAGCGATTTATGTTGTATGTATCTATAATAAATTTTTGTTTTACAGTAGTTCTTCCTTTTTTCCTGGATTGCGAAAGGTATGATTGATTGCTGAGAAAGAGAAGTACATAATATGTTTATATAGAACATTGTATATTCTATTTGTAGTATGCGTTAAGATAAGTATGCTACTACTACGGATATTATCTACAGAATGTTATCAGTTATTGACTTACATTGATTCTGTGATAATCTCTGAATCCTCCGCTAAAGTTTCTTTTTACTATCTGCAAAAAAATTTCTTTTAATTTGCAATTGGTACTACAGAAAAATTATTCCAATTTTAAAATCACTTGAAAATGTTAAGACGCCCCAAGTGGGGCCGAACAAAAAATACATTACATTAATGCATACCCATTTGTGTTTGTGATCATTGACTTTTCAGGAATTCTATATAGATAATTAAGCACTATTAATATATATGTTTTCCCGCATAATATTTTAAAAGAGTGTACTCCATATTAAAATTAAAGGAATTACTGTTCCGCCTTTTTCTTTTAACGTAAAAGAAATTATTGGATCTAAACAGGTCAATTTTTATCTCATTTAATGGTATTTTATAGACTCCATAGCTCAATAGGCTAGTTTAAATGTTCTTTTGCTCAGTTTAAATAAACTTCTTCTTCTTGATCATCATATTTCATCATATTTTCATCATATTTCTAAAATATGCGTTGTTTATTTCGTTTTATAAAAAATTCCTGATCTGGAGTCAAAAAATTGTACCGAAGGGTAAAAACAACAATCATTTAACAGAAGCATAGAGCCATTCATTCATTATTCAAAGTGCTTTTTGCCATTTGTTTATGGTTTTTTTGCTTATGTTAATTGTCCATTTTCCATATAACATTGAAAAACTTTTCAAATATGTTCATACAAGTGTGCTGTAAGTTTTCCCCCAAAAAATAACCTAACAATTCAGAGCAGACATAACTACTAACCCTGGGTCAAAGTTATCAGTTTCTTCGTTGAAATCAACGCCAAGCAAATACTTATTTGAGTATGGTGAGTTCATTTCTGATAGGCAGTTTGATTGCATGGATATCAAACATATGTCAAAATTGCTATATTAACATTTTTCTCTTTTATCTACGTCAAGAAAAGTAGACTATATTAAAGATGGAGGCTTTCTCAAAGCGATGGAAGCAAAACCATAGGGAGGAGATCTCGTTGTGAAGAAAGGGATAAAGAAAAGGCTAAGAATACTAGGATCAAGAAAGTAACTATATGCTAGATCGGGCGATTGACTGATGCGGTAATATACATCATAAGACGTTTTATGTAATCTGGGCTAAAATCAAGCACCACTAGAAAGATATGCAAAACAGTCCTGTCAGACTTAGGCCTGCAAAGCCTTATTGAGCAAAGGCAGGATGGTTGTTAAAATCATAAATGATGTTAAATGTCATGTCAAAATGACATGAACGTTATATTTGGTTTTAAAATTCTTGGGATTTTTTGGAAAATGAAATGAAACTAAATTGGAGAAATTGAACGTGAACGAAGCAGATAAATTGTACTTTTGGCAAACCTATGAAAATTTTGACATGGTGGAAGGCTAAAGGAAGAACACCACTAGGTGATTTAGTCTTTTTGACATTTCTGTAATGTGTTACATATGTATATGTACATTATACCAAATGTCAATAAATTGATACTATTACTATAATGGGACTACCGACTAGTAGCTGTATATTACATATAGGAGAAGATGTCAGTTGCAAATTCCGGCAACACGACAAGAAAATTTCAGTCATTATTACACTATGCCATTGCCACAGCTTTTGTTCTGTTTTGGTAGCCGTCTGACATGAAGCCTTCGCAAACATTGCACCTTCTTGGGTTTTTGTATTGTATGTTCCATTTCCTGTGTCCATTAAATTATGCCAACCACTCCAATATCCTGGTGCTACTAATGTGGCTGGTTTATCGAAATAATTCTCTGAGTTCATCTATGGTTTGCTAAAAATGTTCGGTCTTTTTGCGTTCAAAGCAAAGTATGTGCCACGCCGTCTTGGCCATTCTATTCCTCAGTCTGCAGTGGGCATCTGCGATTTTAATCCCCATTAAGTTTAAGTGTCCTGTAAGAGACTTCCTACCATGCGAATATGATATCTACTATTTAAGCTTTAATAATCCTTCACTCTTATTCACAATTTACCTCAAATTTTGAAATACCATAAATATTTGGGGATCTACATTTTATATAATTATTCGTTGCGTTTTCATTTAATTTCTCAAACGAATGCATCACAGAGGCTCACTAAAGTAAATAGACAAATTAACGTGTTTTCGAATTAGAACTAATTAAACTATGTACTTTATTTTTTTTTAATTAAATTCATTTAAGGTATCGACATATGTGCATGAGTATTCATGAACAATTGAACAAAAACATGTCACCGCTTTATTTGTTAGCGCAATACACTATTCCGACATATTTCATTTGCATATGCAAATACTGATCAAATAGTTGGAAAGAATCGTACGCAACCACCAAACAATACAAATTTCCATAACGGTAGTTGCTTTTCTTTAACTAAACCCAGCTACAGTGGCTGTTGATGGATTTGGTTTTTAATATCGTTTACTAAAACCATAAGCATCTTTCATGCTTAAAACTTTTCAACAGGAAAAGTAATTTTCTTGTTTCATCCATCGAAATCTGTATACTGTTCTAATTACTTTATCTATTTTGTGCATCTTTTAATAATTACATAATTGAAAGTACAAATCCTGTAGGAGAGTTAATGAGTTTTTTCAACCGAGAAACCTTAATAAATTATGGCTCTGAAACATTGTCGCAAATACATTAAGGAGGCGAACCTAGATTCATAGAAATTAAATTTGATACCCTATCAAAATTTCTGTATTGATTACAACATATAACAGTCTGCTAAGTCACATAACCAAACTAACTTTATATATTCTAGCTCTAAAATTAAAGAAATATTTCCCTGTATCGACTATATCGCACTTGTTTTTGTAAATAAGTGCGCACTTTGCCATTATCCTCCTCCTTGTTCTATGAACAAAAATTGCACTAACAATATACAGAAAAATAATTCCAAAGTGATAGATTGTAAATGGTTTGATTATTTTCTGTTAAAAGGTCTTTATTTGTACATTGGAAGCGATTGAACAAAAGGATCGTTTATAAAGCGTTACTTCAAAACCACTCTTCCACTATTCTCATATATTTAATTCCAAACATTCCTGTTTTCGACGATGTTTCTAAAATTATAGAGTAGAGTACCACACGCCATCTTCAGTGTATTTAGGATAATAGTATCTTTCTTTCCACTAAACAGAATTCTACATAATGATTTTTTTTTAATTCCTCATCTAGAAAACTTTTTTCTTTCTTCTTCAATGCTTTCTTCTCATAACTTAGCCTTTTACCCCCTTCATTTTCTGCCTCTGCTCCAATTTCTTTCAGTTCAGGTGTGTTTTTGGGCATATTTATTTGCTCCGGAGAAATAAAAGAATTCGGCATTGCAAACTTGGAAGAAATTGGTGTATGAAATCGATTTTGGTGGAAGCGCCGGAGAGTTCCCATAGGAAAGCGCTAGTCTCAGTCATGATGTTCGATTTGTGGCAATATATAACATATACGAACTACTATGTTCATGTTTTTATACATTGCCACTCGATTCCAAACTCCGATAATATATTAGAACTCAACAATATATTAGATTTGTTGGAAAATGTGTGAATATTTCGCGATTAGTTACCTTTAAATGTAGAAGAAACGATAAATACAAAAGAAAATAATGCATAGTGCAGAAAAGCTTTACGCTCTTGTGTTGCAAAAATTATATTGGAAACCCTGAAATACAATATCTAGTTGAAACAGTTTTGGAGTAACGTCTTCACAAATTGACATCTACAAACAAAATTGTTAATTTGTCGAATCTATTTCCACAATATGTTTCTGAATGTTCTTGAACTAGTCACTGAAGATAGAATATCTAATAGAAATCACTAAACTAAGTGTTAATTAATTAAAGCAAAAGTGTATAGCAATCAATCACTATTAGTATACACCGTGTTGCGCTTAACCAACACTTATTAGTACATTCTGCGAAGTTGTAGAGGCGCTAAACATAAGCGAAGAAGTAAGTATGAAGAGTCTTTTTTTGCCGGGGGAAAATGCTTTATGCACGCCAGACCATTATTCTCTAGACCTCTAGCGATTCAACTTGTTTGGCTCTCTCTTCCTTTTCCTTTATGCTCATTATACTAGTTATGATATGGTGGATTTTTTGCCAGCTCTAGGGAAACCACAACATACAGGGGACCATGCTATCCGGAGTGAGCTCTGCCAAAACACACGTGCTCTGGCTCCTAACATCACTCCACCGAGGGCATTCAAAGATGGTGTGAGCTGCAGTGTCCGGCCGTAAACAATACCTGCACTCGTCGGTCGTGTCTTTGCCAAAGCTCCCGGCATACTATCTGAACACCCATGGGCAGTAAGAGCTTGAGTCAGATAGCGGTCCACTACCCGATGCCTGCACTGGACCCAACGCTTGACGACTTTGATCAATCTTCTCGCCCACAGAGCGATTTCCCTGCCGTTGTTCCATCTCGCAAATTTAAATCCTTCTTGACATCAAGCGCCTCAATCCAGATGGGGGCCGCATACAGAATGACATTATGGAGCGCACCACATAGTAACCCCCTCTTGCCGTTCTTAGGGCCTCCGATGTTAGGTAATATTCTTGCAATGGCCGCCAGCCTATTTTCCACCGTCCAGGTGACCGCGCGCACGTGTTGGTCAAGCCTGCACCCCTTGTCAACAATAACTCCCAGATAGCTGTCGCTCCTCTTAGATGTTATGCTGACGCCCAGCAGCTTAAAGGTTACCTGATCACATCTTCTGAACCCCTTTACAATTACGACCTCAGTCTTCTCCGGCGCCAGGTCTAGGTCATTCTTCATCATCCAGTTGCTAATTTCGGCGAAGGCAAAGGCCGCAGCATCCACGGTCAACTCCAGTCTATAACCCCCTTGTACAGCAGATTCCAAAGGGTCGGACCCAAGAGTGAACCCTGCGGTACCCCCACACCGGCATCCAGCAAGTCACCGCCATCGACGGCAATTTTTCAGTTTTTTAGATAGCTAGAGATGATATTCAGCAAATAGCCGGAGATATTCCTTTCACGAACTTGTTCAATGATCCGAATGTGACGCGCAGAGTTCAAGGCATTTCTGACATCAATGGTGACCACAGCACACTACCTGGTATCACACCTTCTTATAAAGTCCACGACAGCCCCCACAGCTTCGATGGTTGATTTCCCTCTCCTGATTCCAAATTACTGATGACGCAGGTCCTCACACTCCTTCAGCTCTCTCAGTAGTCTATTGCAAATGGGGGTTTCTAACAGTTTGGTTATGGTATTTAGCACGCAGATGGGTCTAAAAGAACTCGGCTGGCCAGGAATTTTGCCACTTTTTCTTATTAAGATCACTTTGGCATTTTTCCATTTGTTGGGAAATATCGGATCCTTCAATATTCTGTTGATAACTGGTAAGAGCAAGTCAGGCCGCTCGCTTGCCATGATTTTTATTGAGAAGAGAAGAGTTTCCTTAGGAACTTTTTTTCCATCCATCACCTAGTAGCACTGATAGTGACTGTTCGTTGCATACTTAAGCAACCTGCTACAATTTTTGGTGAGAGCTCATTTTATATTAAGAGATGCAAGTAAGTGTCAAATTACAGGCGAAGGCTACATGTCAAAAAGCACAATCTATCTCAGTACATTTACACTTGATACCTTCATTTTAGCTATTAAGCCGCAGAATGCAAGCCCTCCTTCTTACTGGTAGTATGGCAAAATATTTTATTAAAATAAAGAAGGAACCACGTAATTAACCAAAGTAAACTTAAGAAACATTGGCTCTCACATACTAATTTGTAGTTCATCAGCGTCACGACAGGTCTAGCCTATAATTAGCGTTCTGGGAGCACATTAAAGTAATTGCTTTCCAATTAGTCTGACCCATATTACCTGCTCTAAAAACAAGGAAACTGCATATAGGTCACAGGGTAGAAGCATTCCATGTATAGTTCATATATAAATGAAGGCTTTGATAGACATGCATCCCCCAAGATAATTCCGTGTACCTAATGTATTTATTTATTTATCATATTCGATCTACTTATCCAATATTATTCAGCTTTACGTAATCGAAATAGAATCTCAATAGGTCAATATTGGAAAACGTGATTAGTTTTCCAGGAAATATTAGGGAAGGCTTAACAAAGAACTTCAGAGATTTACGTATACATATAACACCAGAATGAAATCAATATGAGATTCAGTAAATTATATGTATACATTAAATTAATTACTTTTCGGCTAAATTACACACCTAATTAAGTACATTAATTTAATTAGTTTTTCATTAACCAATTAAACATACTCGTAGAATTTTGCCCTAAATACATATTGATTCCGTATTTCTATGGCTCTTCTTTTCTATAATTCTATTAAAAACTAGTGATGATGCTCATTGCCTTAGAGGTAATATCCTGCCTAGCATTACTTGTCAATTCAAAAACTGACGAATTACACAAATGACTTACATAGTTATTTTCTACCAGCCATTGACCTACACATGCTTATATAATTTTTTATAAGGTTATTGATACGTAGTTAGGTGAACGTGTCTGCATATAAACGGTTGAAATATGTATATTAATCTTCCTGGTCATTCAAGCTTTGATTGTTGCGAAATTATTACTGTGCTGGTGTCAATATACTTTAGTCGATAACACCAAGGACATATGTTTGAAGATTATTGGTATGGCCATGAATTCATGCAACTGAAACCGACTAATGGTCAACATAATTGGAGATATTTATCTCCAAATCTTTATAAATTAGTGTTCCATATACGTTTCGAAAACTATAGAACCATTAGTATTTATATTTTTTTATCAACATTTTAAAAATTATGACTTCATCTGAACATCGTCTATTAAACTATGCTGATGATACTATTATTTTAATTCGTGGTAATGACACTATTCATTCACAAATAAAGTGTGATAACTACTTTCGTAAATTTAATGAACGGTTTTACAGGCTGAAAGATTAATTCTGAATGGTTCAAAAGCAAGTATCTTGGTATTTTGTGCGTGCAGCACTTCTGAATCAACACACTCTGTAACTCTTTCAAGTTCTATAAAAAAAAGGGAACACCAAAGAAAAAGTGTCTAAAACAGTTTAACCGAAAAAATGAAGCAGGCCGGAGCTCATTGCCTATTATTGGAATGACCATACGTTCTCATCGTATATATAACAGCGCTACAGGCCCATTAAGGAATCAAAAATCTAGATGTGCGGCTCCTATGGGACACAAGTCAAACTCTCAACTCACAAAACTGCAAGAGTTTCTAATCTCTCAAGCAATACACTGAACAAAGGTTTAATTTTGGTTTTTGTCGAAATAATAAACTATGGAATGTCCACACCGTAAATAACCATTCATAATGCACAAAATAAATTAATAAAGGTTTAGTAGTGATTAATATCTAATGTAATAAACGCTAAAGTATGCTGTTGTGATATACGTAGATTATCCCGATATTCTGAGACCAAGATATGAAACGTTTGATCGACTATTTTAGCATAATAAACGATTATTCAACGTTTGTGGCGCAGACGTTTGAACATTTATTAGACGATGCACAATGTTGCTTGAGCTGTATTTATTAACTATATAAGCAACTAGAAGCAAACGGCGTACGTTCAATGTAAGAAATTCTAACGAACATGGGTACATCTAGTTATGCCGTATAATTACATATCTGTGTCGCATAGTTACGATAATTACGTAATATCATCAAGTGTACACACGTCATACCACCTAGCTAAAATTGTACATCACAAGATCTTATCAGCGCATACCAGCTACCAGCACGTGTGTACCTATGAACCGTGTAATGCTTGAAATAGCATTACACAATGAAAAAAGGTTGTAAGAAAGGTTTATGGTACATATTTCAGCTATATTTACGTTATAGTAGCAAAAAAGTAAAATTTAACAATAGAATATTTTCTGCACCCATAAATCTGTCTATTAAGAATAAAATCACGTTTTATTGTAAATATTAAAGTTTTTACACTTCACGAAGTGCAAATGTCTGAGATTTCGTGACCAACGCTGTTTGCATAGTATACAATTTACTGTACATACAATACGATATAATAACCTTTGCTCCTTCAGTTATTTCCGGACTAACTTTAGACAGCTTAAGGACACGCATATTGCATGACCGTTGCATCGATTTTCTTTTTTTTTTTCTTTTTCGTTGGTAGTTTTTGAATTTTTTACTTGCATGGCGAAGATGAGGTCAATGATAAAAGAAATAAAACATTTTGCTGTAGAAAGGGCATGAAATAAGCATCGAATGGGTAGATTAATTACCCATTCGTTTGTTTGCAACGCAAATTGAATCCTTTATAGGACACGCTTGTTTTTGGTGTAGTAACAGATAAGTATAACAAAACCTTGAGGAAGTAGGAGTAACACTAAAAGGGATAATAAACAGCAACAATTGAGCACCTTTTGCTTCCGCATAAAATACGTGTAATGAACATTGCTAAGTCAAGATAAGGCTTCAACTCTGTGCCTTGGTTTCATCAATGATCCATAACTCAATAATATAAAAACCATTTAAATGAAAAGACTGGTACTGCAGAAAGCGAATACAGGACGCTCAATGCGTAACTGTTCCGAAACAAAACGTTATGATCATAAAATTGGGGTATATTCCTATCTGGAGAAAACAAGGGAAAGCAAACTTCATCTTCAGAGCGGTTGAATTACTAAAGGAGCGAATCCAAATTTCAATGCCCAGCTTTTTCGAAGATGGAGAAACATATTACAAAAAGGAAGGTTTGGCAACAAAGGTAATAAATACTTTGGCTAGAGGCGATTGTCTAGAATACGTTGTCATTACCCATTAGAATTAGATTGTTTCCATAAAAGATACTCTACTGAAGTTAAGTGTGGACAGCATCTGTTTGAGCACAACTATCCAAAGTTGTAGAGATACATTTTCTAACTATTCCGGCCAAGTATTTTGCAGATGCTGCAGAAAAATATTTTCCGTTAATCTTCGGGGAGGAATTATAAAACTGACAATAAAACTACTGTCGGAAGGAAATGGAAGTAGAATGTGGTCCTAATCTTAAAAAGAAAACCTGTAATCATAGTCATTGCTTTCGAGCTAAGCAGAGCTCATCTTTAGGTAGTCACGATGGAAGAGTTTATTTGGAGTAAATAAAAATTCCAATTAGTTCAACTCGCATATTAATTCTAAATCAGGATTGAAAGCGTTTTGACTTGATTGCATGCGGATATTTAACTGCATAGATGTGTACAACATGGAAATTATTTATCTTTCTTCTGTCTTATGTAAAACACTTCATCGATAAATAAAAGGTGCAACCCTAAACTAATCTATAAAAGCGCGTTTTAGAAAAATAAAATAGCATTACAATACTACAACAGCTGTTTTTCAACTACTTCATAATCGATCTCTTTAGATACTTCTAACTCCCTATCCATTAGTCTGGTACTTTATTCTAAATCTTCAGCTTAAAGAATCTGCATTCTATAATAATCGGTTTTAAAAGCAAAGTGATCGGTTTTACGGAAACATTATCAGCGGCATTAAGTGTTAGTTACCTTGGCATATACGGTGATTTGGAAACGTTTCAGAGTACATCCTGACATTTCTTGGCCATTTTCTATGCAATATTTAAATATCAGTAAGGATACAATAGTGTATTGCACAGCCATGAAAAATCTCGATTTTGGTTTTCTAATTTATTACAACAGATAAGAAATTTCTAGATCTTAATAAGGATTTAGGTGTTTTAATTTTAACAGATATCTTTTTAATGCTTCATTTTCTATGTATGCACCTGTCAGAAATTAAATGGCTCGTATATCATGTGTAACTACACACATTCTTTAGTATTAGATTAGATAACGAAACTAGTTTAAAACTTCACGGAGTAAATGTGCAAACAGCAGCATAAATACATGAAATTTACCTATTTTTAAATCTACTTTCTTCAAAGTGTATCACTCTTAACACAGAGGAAATACATCTACATTTAATGAATAGTTTATAAATAAAGTACATTCAAGAATTACTTTAGAATGTGAAGTAATCAATGACGAAGCAATGGTGTCACAATTACATAACAGAATTATCACTTTTACTGTTGTAACGTAGCTTTTTATCACTCCTACTCTACGTTGAAGCTATTCTAGGTCGATCGTTGTCTGACGAGTCCATTGCTATTCGGCCACGACGAGGCAACATCGTCTAGCTGCTTTCGCCACATTGCAGTTATTGCATAGTCTATTCGAACAGCTGATCTGAATCACAGAAATGATCGTATCCGCACAGGTATTTATTGTACACTCGCACAATATAAAATAATAGCGGCGAGAAGGTCAACTTGTACGATTAATAAAACCAGTTTCAAAATCCTCGTAATTAATCCTGCTTTTAATTCAACTAAGATATTATTTCAAAGTTTATGGTGCAGACATTCTTTTTGTATTTATTACATATTTTAATATAAACCAAAATTAAGAGTTTATGGTGCTGTTTGGATCCTTATACTCCAGAGGTTATTCACCATATCACAAAACCGATTAATATTAAATTCATAAAACTCCAACAGGAAAGACCTCCAAAAACTTTGTTTGATCACAAAAGAGGTCGACTTTATTTTTTTTCTCGTGTGAATAATTTAAAATATCGTCTGAATTTTAACATTCTGATTGACGTGCGTCGGGAATCCTACCTAGAATTACTAATGTGGCCGAGTGCCATTGAATTGCTTCTGTAAATGCACCATTTGAAAATATTCCTATCGTTGAATTCGTATTTCGTACGCGTGTTTATACAATGAACGAATGTAGTAGAATGTAAAGGAAGGAGGTTCATTGCTGGCTTTTACGAAACTTGATACAGAGTGTTTAGAACTTGCATTGAATTCTCCGTCAAATATCATAAAGCTAAAATTGTATACCTGAGTACTTTCTGTCTGAATTTCGAAAGCTACAGATTTAATAATCGTTTTTACTTAATATGTATTTCGAAGACAGCTGGACCAAAGTTTTCAAAACGTGACACACCGATTTGAATAAGCCTTTCGTAAGTCCCTCGAAAGCTATAAATAGCTGCTTTTCGTTTTAGTCTGAAGCAGCCGTGTAGAGGGTCAAATCCACTCTTGAAATTTCAATAATTCTTAGTTTCTTGCGATTAACACCGTTGTTATGAACAAAACAAAAACGAGTTATATATCACCGAATTCGTCTTTTACAGGCCTATTAAACTACCGCAGATGGAGCGGTTTATGAGCCCATTACAAATAATCCCCACTTCCTTGCGGGAAAGGAGTTAGTAGATCTTACAAGGGAACCTCGCGAACTGTAAATCGCAGATTTTGATGAAACTTTGTCAGTTTGTAGGTTCCATGGTTTTTTCTGAATAACTTTTAAACGGTAAGAGATAGAAAAAAGTTTCAGACTCCATGTTTTTTTCTGGATAACTTTCAAACGGTAAGATATAGAAAAAAGTTTCAATGGCGGACTTGTGCCGTTTAGTCAGCCCTTTCGATTGGTATATATATTTATATACAGGATGTTCCAATAAACGCGGAATGACGTATGTTGTGCTTATTTTATTGAATTTCAGAAATCGGTTACAATAGCCTTTTTTGTGATCAAATAATCTATAGAAAGGTAATTTAAAAAGTCATATAGGGTGTCCACAAAAATAAAAATTTTAGCATATTTTCTTATTCTAAGGAGATACTCTGTATACTTGGCTGCATTGTATATGATAGTTTTCGGATTTGTAAGAGATAATTTAAACCCTAAGGTTGTATTCACGTTCCTTAACATACTCGTATAAAGTTTACCTAGTTAATATTTTGCTTACATCGAAATTTTAAAATCCTCCGGACCCAAGTCAAAACAAAGCTTCAAACCAAACACAAATACTCTAACAATAAACGACAGACGTCAGCAGAATGTTTTTAATGTATGTACTTATTTTCATTCAAATATTAGGATTAGAATTACAGTTGTGGGCCGTGACACTCTTGCCTTTTGTCACTGCGACCTAAATAGGTCTATTGTAACATTGCCCTTCTGAGTGTTAGAATAATTTAAGGCTTTTAATAAACCTTAAAATTAAACTAAGATTTACTTCCTGGATTTCAGTAGGCGTAAGGAACGGCCTACTGAAGTGTTGGTGTCGAGTACAACTGATAGCAACGCATTCACACAAAATGTGTTTAACGTTTTTAGATCTTCTAGACATAGACGGCAGATTTGTTCTTCAGCTTTTCTAGTTTGTATAGATGGTATTTTAGGGCTACATGACCTGTCAAAAATCCTGCCAACAGTCCACGGTCCCCTTTCCTGGAAGATAGCACCATCTTTGCTAACTTTAGCGAACCTGATAAGAGTGTCTTCGCATGATTTTGTCCTGGCGTGTTCTTCCAGTGGGTGGCCTTGCCCATTTTTTAATCGCTTGTTTTAGGTGCCTCTTTTGCAGACCACAACAGGGATCATGTCCGATGAAAGGCATTTTTGCTGTTTCTTTTGCTTTTTCGTTCCCTTTAATCCCTTAGTGGCTTGGAGGCCAATATTATTGTATCCCAGGTGGCTTAAATTATATACACATTCGTGCAACAGACCAGACTCGTATGTGTAGGCTCTAACAGTCGTCAACGCTGCCTGACTGTCAGTAAATATACTTATGGTTGCGCCTCGTATCCCTATCTAGAGGTTCTTTACGACGCATAAGGTTATAGCAGTAATTTCGCTTGAAATATGTTAGTGTGGAGTCCCATAGGCATTTCGAGGGAGATAATTAGGCCCAGTAACCCCTATGTCTGTCCCCACTCCTTCTATTCCTGAGCCGTCTGTGTACCAAGCCAAGGTTCCTCTTTTACGTTGAGGCTCACCGGCTGCCCACCTAGAACGGTTTTCGATGACCACTTTGTAGGGTTCATTAACATTGTATTACATGGAGATCGTGTCCTTCGCAATGTGAATCAGATAGTTGGTATTGTGATCTTCAAGGATTTTAAGATCCCCTCTAATGTCCCCAGGCTTTAACCCTTTAAGTTTCCTGAGAGACAGGGTATATTTGATATAGCCTGTTTTTGAATGCAGACGTGTGATTCCCAGCAGGATTTCTAGCGCTGCAGTGGGACAGGCCCGCATCACTCCTGTAATATTCACACAAGTAAGTCACTGAATTTGTTGAAGCTATTGTTGTGCAGTCCTGTGTTGTTCTTGGCCACCATACTAAAGCAGCATAGGTGATCACGGGTCTAATGATTACCTTGTATGACCATAGGATCATTTGAGGTTTGAGACCCTAAGACTTACCGAGCAGCCTTCGGCACACTAGCGATGCTTTTATAGCATTCTTCCGTAAGTAATTCATATGGGAGTTCCATGACAATTTATTGTCAAACATAACCCCAAGTATTTAACTTCATCACTGCAGCTAATACGTAGGAAGGTTCGAGACAGGCTTTCTTCTCCTTGTAAAAGGGACAGTAATAATCTTTTGAGGGTTTATGTGCAGGCTATAGTATTCACACCAACTATGCGTGTAGTCGAGAGCTCTTTGCATAAACTGCGATATGATTTTATGACACCTACCACAGATGATGATTACAGGTTGCCCGCGTAACCCTGCACCTCATATTCGTTGCTGGTTAGGTTCCTTATAAGATCATCGACAACAATACACCAGAGCAGAAGCGAAAAAACCCTCCTTGGGGACAGTCTGTGCTGACACTAACCGTAGTCGTTTTTTATCCCAACGGGTTGACGGGTGAAAACCTGACAGAAGCCGCCCTGTCTATGCTCTCGAAGGTGTTGTCGAAAGCAACGTGTACACCCAAGAAAGCACTGAAGGCTCTTTCCTTTATTTATTTGTGATGTGGCGGAGGGCCGATAATGTTGATGTTACCTTCTGGTAGGCATGTTGGTTAGGATGAAGCGGTTTTGTTGCCAGTACTTCATTCCTAAGATATTGATCTAATCCTTTATCCATTCCTTTGAGAGAAGGAATGACGAGAGACTAATGGGCTTGTACGCTTTAGGCTCTGCAGATTAACGCCCTTCCTCTGTAGGTATAAACACTACATTGACGTCTCTCCACAGTGTAGGTATGTAGCCGAAGCTACAGCTCGCTTTATATAAGCTTACTAGTATTGGAAGGAGAAAATCTATGCATTTCTGCAATAGCATGGGAATACCCCGTCTCCTCCAGGTGATTTGTAGGGTTTAAAGGCATTACAGCCCATCTGGTTATCATTGTTGTAAAGATCTTACTTGCTAGACTTCGTGCCTCTTTTGACTTAAACCCGTTTCGAGGGATGGTCTTTGCCAGTAGATTTGCAGGCTGTAAAATGAGTATTCAGCATTACCACTAAAGCTTCTTGGGGGGTAAAGCTGCCATCAGCTTTCTGTAAGTGTCCGAATTCATTGGTACACAAATATGCAAACAGTGTTGGTCATTAATTAGCTGCAAGCTAATTCAATTACGTAATTAAATACAAAATAGCTAATTACCCTGCTAACTAAGTACATTAGAAGTCAATTACTTTGCAATTGAACCTTATTGATTATTTGGTATATTTAAGTTATTTTGTAATTATTACTGCTCAATTACTTTGTAATAAATTTTCTTTGTAACTGAAGGTGCTCAATTAAATTATAATTTTTAACTATATAAGTAATTAATTACTTTTGCCCAACACTTTTTTTGTTTCACAGTTCATTAGAAACCTTAATATTCTTCCAGCAAATGAAAACACTTTACACAGTAAATACGCAACTTATATATATCCTATGAAACTGGTATGCCTTCTATGAAGGAATCTAGAACATAACAGAATCTTAAAATAAATATCACCGAGGGAACGGAACTAGAATTCAGTAGTTGACTCATAAGTTCACTTAAAGTTGGAATGTCTAAATAGTCGTTTGTTTTATTAAGGACATTTTTTATATCCAATACCGGTATGGCTTTTGACAATAAGTTGGAATGTCATGCATAAAGATACATATACATATCAAATCTTAACATACATTATTTTTTGCACTTTTAAAAAGAAGTGTTTGAAAGAACCTACTACTTTTGTTACTTTTGTAACAATAAATTACAGTAGTTATACTTTTGTTAAGTACGTAAGACCGCTTTTGCCCCCATAATAGATTAATCTTGTTAATTTTATATCCACAACACCATTTAGAACGGCGCGGCGTCATCACATAGGCAGCTATAATATTATACTTCTCCTATAATAATCAAATAACATTATTGTTTACAAATACCCTTGTATTTGTATCACATGGTATTACATCTCTATACATTATCTACTGAACTTGTGAATCGATAACGGTTGCTGTCCACTACGAGAGTAATATGTTTGCGTAAGGGAATTATTACATCGTGAATAGCGACTACTGACCTTTCCAGTTTGCGGACAATGACAGGATAAATTGACGTCATACAAATATAAGGTGTACCGATCGAGTGTCAGAAATTTAAAAAGCGACACAACGTGAACGAAATGTAATAATCGATGTGTCTTTATTCAAGCCACTCTTGTAAATGATCTAGCGTGCATATTATTTTCAAAAGAGGGCCACCTAAAAACTCAGAATGCCTTTGGGCATGCCAGGGTAATAACCCTAGTCACAAACCCTATCCTTGGACTGAACACCGACACAAAGATACTCAAGCCCACTTAAAACAAATTTATTTAAGGTTGTTTCCAATTATGATAAATGCCTAAGTAAACAGATACCAGGGTTTAAACCTAAAACTGGTATGCAAATGAGTCGCACAGGTTCTGGTATATGTGGAAAACCCTAAGTCATAGAGAATTTGTGATATTAAGACATTATACCACCGTTTGTCAAACGAAAACTACCGTACAAATCCAACGCTGGAAAAGCAACCCCTAAGTCAGCCGATTCGAATTGAATCCTGTAGTACAGCTGTCCTAAGGGTATTCATATCCCATCAGATAACACCCAAATTATTCTGGAAAAGCCAAATAAAAAACTTAGGAGCTCTGGTTGAACGACTATATACAGGTTAGTAAAAAGTCCCGGAACGGTCGAATAACTTTGTTATTTGAAAATTATGATTTCTGAAATTTGGTATGGGGGTATAGTTAATATAAATGCATTTTATGCAATACAGTTAATATTTTTTTCAATTCCGGTTTAATCGGCAATACGTCCAATTTTTTTTTTTTTAAATGGAACGCCCAGATTTTTTTAACACTTTTGAATGCAAAATAAAAAACTACGTTCAGGAAGTATTAAGATGTTTATTTTTATTCACAAGAAAACAGTTAAAAAATTAAAAAAGTGTCCTAATACAGAAAAATCAGGGTACCTTTGAAAAAAGTTGTTGTTTAGTGTTTGCATTCTTTTTGCCGTCACATTTGACAATTTTAAAAGCGTTTTAACTTTTGCATCGCTATAAATTTACTTATTTTAAACATTGACACATTTGAAAATGGCAGAAAAACTTACTGAATCAGAACGAATTGAGATATTAATGATGCGTGGGTACGGTGATCGTCAACGTTCTTTTGAAGAGGTTCGTATTTCATGACATGTCCGGAGATTTTCAGGGCTGTGTTCACGTAGTAAACATCTTGAAAAGTGTATTTTATATATCAGCCACTAGGGGGCACTGACTATATTCGAGTATAACATAAAAAATCAGGTTATGGGATTTTAAAAATTATATTAAAAATATAATTTTAAGAATTTAAATTTTTAATATAATTTTTTATTTCACCCAAATATCCCTAGATTTCTTCGAAAAACGCAAAAAAGATTCTTTGCCTCTTCGTGTACAGAAAATCCCTAGATCTAGCGAGAAATCCTTAGGCCTGGCAATGCTGTCGCAGCGTATAGTCGCGTTCAACGAAAACACACAATCGCGGCTACTAATCGCTACGACTTGCTACAACGACTAATCGCAGCCGCAGTCGAGCTTACCGAAAACGCACCATTAATCGGTTCCACAATTGTTGGCTCTGCTTTCTATAATGGCTCGTTATCAGGAGGCAGATACTCAGCGCTACTTGGAAAAATAATAGAGGAATATATGTTTTTCTTTAGAGAGTCTTAGAAAGACAACAATTATAAGCAAAGATACAATAATGTACAAGAATTACAAAACCAAATTGAAGTAGTGATTCAAGCAATCGGTTTACGAATTATTGTAAAAGCCAAACAAAGTATAATTAAGTGAACACAAAATTGCACTGATCAGGAAGGAAGCATTTTCGAACACTTTTTATAACTTTTTTTTATGTATCAATTTTCTTACGTGTAATATAGTAATAATAAAATAATTGAACAAAACTTCCTTATTATACGTTTTAGTGCAGTAGTGTATTTAAGCTTTTGTATTGCAGATAAAATTGTCATTCGGATATCTTGAACAAATACAGGTTGGTTAAAAAAAACTACTTTGACAGGCTAACGCGCAAGTCAGTTATTTTTGTATTGACTGTATGTTGATCAACATCAGAAATACTACTACTTTGCCAATTTCACCATCGTAGGATTAATATTAACGCAGGTAGCAATATCGACCACTTAACGTGGATCAGACTGCATAATAAACCATTTGTCTAAATACGTATACGCTTCGGAATTTGTTCATGTATTTGAGCAATCCTTAACTACGGGTCACCTGTATTCATACATTGTTAAAAATTCAAAAAAAATGTTACTAGAACAACAGGTCAAAATCTGTTTGAGTGGTGTATTTCAATATTTCCTAGTTACTTGTGCACAAATTTCCGTAGCTTTCACACTTAATAAGTTACTTTATTACGGAAAATAAATCAAAAGCAAATTCAATTAAACCTACATAAAGTAAATTTTATTAAGTAGGCTGCATTAGTAACTAATTAAAGAACTAGCCGCCAACTGACTTTCATTACTCAATTTGAAACACAAGGATGTTTACTTGTAACCGAGTAACAACGGAAATTATAAAAGAACGCGGCAGAATGTTTCGTGGATTCGTTGTAAACACATGAACAGGAACGTCTCGAATCTGGTACTACATATATAATATTATGTCAGGATCGCATAAATAACGCCTCTTCTCGTTTCTAGAATAAGCACTCGCGCCGAAACACCACGATATTTACACTGTCTAGTGTAACTTATTGAAGATTTTAAGCATCTTAGCAATGCCAGCAACACTGACCTATCTTACGTTGCACTAAATTTAACCGAGACGGAGAAGTGGTTACGACGATAAGCGATACGTAATAATCGTTTTCAATACGAATAGATTAGCTGTCGAGTGCGTTTACGAAACGTAAATGAAGTTTAAGTGTATTTTCCGTGTTGGAGTTGCGCTACATATGTGTATAGATATCAATTTTGTAATATAATGTGTTAATGTAGTAGTTAATGAGGCGTCTGAGACTCGTGCGTCAAGCGGCAGTCGGCAGTACACGCAACCAAATTTGTGACGGTTCCAATAACATTCTCAAGAGTTCGGTGCATTCTAGTATCAAAATTTGGGCTTTTTGGACCTATAGTATATAATATCGACGAGTTTCGGGATATTGCCACGGGTATCTGCACTCAAGCAACTCATAAAGGTGTTTATCAACATACAGTGTGCAGATGGCCAACCTGTCGATGGGTATATTAATAATGGTTAGTCGATTGTAAGTAGGGGGAGCTACATTAATCTTCTAGTCTTAACGCGCCCATTGATGATCGTCCAACAGATATGTAAACATATCCACACTAAACATTTATTGGATTATAAGGGTCAGCTATTCTCGTCTCCAGGAATAAATAATTGGCTACACAAGGACTGGTATTCCAAGGTTCCGCAAATTAATTATTACATTATTATCTGATTTCCAATGATACCTCTGGAAATGTTTGCTTTCTGACCACACTCGATTCAATAGATTAAAATGTAGGTTTCAGTGGGAGTAATTACTTGGTTATATTGCCAATTCACATGAAATGTTTTTTTCGTTTGTAAACAATAAATACGTTATTAAAAAATAATACATGTTTGTGATATTAAAAAATTATTATTTCAAAAAGTTCCATGCTGAGGGAAAAAGTTCTTGTGAAATAGCAATTTTGCAAGGCCACTGTCAATTATTATTATCTTTTCAACCGACAATGGTGCAGAGATATACCTGGCATTTTTAGACCTATAGAAAGCTATCGACAGAATATCATTGGAAACAATATGGAAGGGATTAAAACGCAGAAATATCAGCCAAAGGTTGTTACACAATATTCAAAATTTATACGCTAATAATGTGAGGAAACATAATCTACAATCAGAGTACTTGGATATAAACAACGGATTATGCCAAGGAGCAGTATCATGTTGTATTCCCGAGTTTCAGGAATACGCGATGTACTATGACACTTCTGACACCAGGGCAGCTTTATCCGTTAAAGCTCCGTAAAACGTTATTTTGGATGGAGATATTCTTATTCTTCAGACTTGTAATCCAATAGGCACTTCTAGCAGTAATTGGCACTAATCACTTTGATTTAGTAAAAATGAAGAACTGAATATATTTAATTATATTTATTGATCAAACTTTAAAAACACGTTAAATTATAAATCACTCTTTTAGAATTATAATAGAACACTAATAGGACACAACAGGAGGCAAGCGATTTAAGAGACAACACTTGGACTGATCTCACGACTAATTCAGGAACTAATTAAGAAGAAGAACTGTTTGCAGTTGACGCTTAATTCACGACTAATTCAGGGCTAATGAAGAACAGGTCATCTAAATCGCTTGCCTCCTTTTATATAAATCAAAATTGCTGACTACGATTTTCAGATTAATCAATGGGTCTATTGTGAGGGTTGCAATACAACAATCAAGTCTGACACTCTCCATCCTAATCATGGATGACATTATCAAATCAGCAGAAAGTCGGGCTAGGAAGATACATATAAGTTTTAATAGACAAACGCCAATGTACCTGTTAGAATGTGCCTTGCTGACGATATATTAATTTGTGCCCCAATGGAAAAGCCCTAGAAGAAATTTGATTATGTGGCAAGAAAAAGTAAAGAAAAAAACTCAAGGATTAATACCAGCAAAATAAGGATGAAGATAATAGATAAAGAACAAAACAGATTAATATAGATCTGAACCAGGAAGAATAGAACAGGTGGGAGGACACAAATACCAAGGAATCTGGATAGAGAGAGAAGGAAATATAGCGAAATAAATGAAGAAATAAACAATGCAAACAAAATTATATATTATAAGGAATAAGGAAGAAAATAAGTAGAATAATAAAAATCGCGGTTTACAAGACAACCCTGGTTTATGAAAGCGAGAACTGGGTACTAAACTAGTCCGAGAGCAGCAAATCACACGCCATAGAGATGAAATATCTGAGAGCAGGTAAAGGTATTACACGTAGAGATATAAACAGAGTATAGAAGCAATATATAACATAATTGAGAGGAACCAACTAAAGTGGTTCGGACACGTCAGGCAAATGCAGCAAGGAAGACAAGTGGAATGGATATGGGAAGTAAAAGTACACTATAAAAAAAGAAAACTGAAGCGATGAAGTAGAATCGATATTAAACGACCGAAACAAGAATTAGATATAAGTAATAAGATGACGAAGAACATGCGTGCGTCTGAATTACAAATGGTTAAGTGGTGTATTGCAGATACCTTACACGTTAGGCTAGAAAGGTTACAGATTATATCTAAAATATATCTTTTGAACCATGGTTGCAGCAATGTCAAATTCGCGAGCAATTTGCCAAGATAAAGGTTTAATTCTATCAGAACACATATTTGAATCTCTAATTTACTCAGATTCTTATCCGAAACAATTTTATTTTTACTATTTGTTAAAGTGAAGAGTTCAAGACGTTGAACCATTTTAATAATAGCACTTGGGCTAGGAATATTACTAGAATAGTTAATTGAACATAGATCGCAGACGGAGCCCGGTCGTTCGCTGGAGTACAATACTGCAGATACATATTACAATAAGAACAGAATTTCATATATTGAACGTATAACGAAGATAGTGGGGCGGCAATGTTCTCAGGTGCGAATTATAATATCTATTGATATTTCTCGGTGTCTCATTCCATTGAGCATGCCGTTACTATAACGCATCCGCCAGTAAAAAAAAGTTCAAATGTACCGTAAAATTGCTTTATCCAGAGTGATTAGAACTCTGACATTTTTAAATTGACCGTTACCGTCACCCACCCAGGACGTATTTTATTAAGAAATGCATCAAAGACAGTGAATTCAACCGAAAGCGCATGCTTATATGGAATAACAACAGTCTGTTTGCTATTGCACTAACACTCTGCACAAATGCTTTATTTCTGCTCTCGATTGTTGACGCCATAGGATGTCTAAAGGGTTATAAACAATGAAAATATGCAATATATAAAATATAGGAATAAATGTTTTCTAAATAACTATTTAAAACACCATTCGCGCTTAAGATTCCACAATACAAAACGGGTACTTTCATCAGTCAAGTATAAACGATAAAGGTAAATTTTCAACACATCCGAAATTAATATTTAATGTTTATTTCTTACTTTCTATATTTGCATTCTGTGCGAAAATATTAGTTCGGATTTATTGGATATTTTATATTCAACATTTTATAATTTAAATGAAATATATCTTTTTATAGTACATATTAGCCTTTACGTCAATTTCCGATATCGATATCTTTTTGCCAAAATATCGTAAGCTGCAATTTTATCGAAAATCAATATTTCTGATTTCTCAAGTAACTGATTCGAAAGAAGGATCTGTCAACGAAATAGTAAGCCAATCTGATTGTCAGCTTAAAGCAGAAGACAAAACAAATTTTATTCAAAATATATAAAATTTGTTCAATTAGAACTAAAATTTAATATATAAAATTGCTGCTTACGATAGTTTGGCAAAAAGGTATCGATATATCGACTTACACTACCGTTCATGTATTTGGGGACGATTAAAAAATACACGTTCCTTTTAATTAGAATAAAAACAAACAGTTATTTGTAATTTATGAGATAAAAGATAATACTATTGTAAATTATTGTTCATATATATATAAAGTATACTCTTCCATATAGAACACAATTAATTGTTAATCTTCCAATTTTGTTTGTTTTTTTTTTATTCGAGTTTTTCTTAGTCGTCCCCAAATATATGAACGGTGGTGTATAAAATAAAAACGCTACAAGGCAAAATTTGCTAGCACTTGCTCTGTAGAATAATGCGCATTCACGTTTCTTGTTCTAATAAACGGGAATCATCTAACCATTCTTGGGCCATTTATTTTATGTGTCAAGAGTTTTTTCGTTCGAAGTTGTATTATGTAATTAATTAATGATTTGACGTTTTATAGTACCTACGCAGATATATCTGCAATGTTAAATAAACAAACTGTGTGAATATGTATGTAATGCTACAAAACTAGATAACTCTTTTAAATTCTCATTTAAATTTTATTAAATAAACAACAGTTTAATTTAACTAAACACCACCCAGAGTCATCTGTAATGCTCTCAACAACGTCAGAGTTAAACCAGATCTCAAATGATAGAGGGCAATGATTAGTAATTCTGGCACAGTCTAACGGTTTCACGTCCACCCTTAACGAATAGGAAGATATATCATTAAGTAACCCTCCGGACGTGGAAGGGGTATATATCGCTCTGACCAATACTCCTTGTAATACCCAATATAGCATCTAACATTTAAGTATATTTAATGTGATTGTGTTATAAAGTAATTTATTGTAATTAGTTTTCAAAAAAATAACAAAGAAATAAATCTTCTATTGATACTCTCAGGTGAGTAGAATCATTTACTAAATAAGAAGCACTATTATAGAGATTTATATTATCTCAATTCAGACTAATAACTTATATTTGTCAATTTATAAACATAAGTAAAATTCAAACTTCCCGCTGAATTCCCATCTACAATGCTTCCAAACAATCAAAGCGCCAACTCAATGAACACATAAAACTCACAAATAGCTCGTAAATGTAACCCACAGAATCATGACCAACCACATATTCAAAATCACTAGGTTTTACAATTTTATACATCAACAAAAAATCTAACCTTAAAATCTCTTGTACACAAAGGTTATGAGTTCAAAAGATGATAAAATCGCTTACTGCTGGTACGAATACTCCTCCAATATAAATTCCAGGTTCAATAAATCATTTCAGCTCATATGAAGTATACCAAGACGCCAATAGAATCCTACAGCCAAAATTGCCTCGAATGTTGATCTGGATTAGATTAAGGGCCACCCCAATCTCATCATCTTTTGCACAAAACACGTAGTACTATCATCCAAACTAAGTAAATTACAACGCGTAGATAAAGATTTCAAAAAGCTAGTATACTCTCACGAACATCGAAAAAGAAGTCCCTTCTCCTATTTGTTTTTAATACACTCATATTTCCAAGACGAAACTACCCCGGTAACTCTCAAATAGATATCGTTTCCTTCGGCTTTTAATATTTTCTACCTTTATTAATAAAATTGTTTTCCTATTAAATGGTGTCCATTTTACCATTCATTTTAGTCTGTTTATAGTGTGATACGTATTTAGTAATTACATATACATGTATGAGTTTAGGTACAGTCTTTTAATATTAGTTGATTTATACACAATCTTTATACTAATTACCTTAATTTGTAAGTATTACAATTTTATTTATTCCGCCTCTTAGTATCAACACAAAAAGTTATATATTTAATTCTTACTAATTTTAGAACTCTTAACCATTTAGTGATGATTTGTATAATTTATTTTTAATTCAGTATCTATAAATAATTAACATAACACGAGCTAACCCTATCCTTTATTTTTTTGTATATTTGATGTGTTATTCGTCACTCTGTTAATTTGTTATTATATTAATTTTTTAGCTCGGCCTGAAGATGCGAGTTATTATCACGAAACCGGTCACATAATTTATTGATAAAATTTAGAAATTTGTGAGGAAAAGCAGGACTATTCTTAATAGTCATCACCCATCCATTTTTATAAATCTATTAGTTATTACTGCTTTGTATTTGTTCATTTATATTTATTTATGCAAGACATCTCTACTATCTTGCTAACCAGAAACGAAACGATGACTACAAACTGAATATTGTTATTGTTATACCTTCGTGTGCACCTCTGTACTTAAATATCCGATATATTAAGTACAAAAATAGTAAAAGATGTGGAGGCAATAAACTAAACTATCCTATCTATTAACTGTAGACAAAGTATGAAATATCGAATCCACAGAGAAATCTTCTCATTCTAACACATAACAAATACCTTACGTACGCAAACCTCGCATAAATTGAGCAGAATACACCCGCGATGTCTTGGGACGACTAAGGTCAGTGTACGAATCGTTCAATCTTGCAGGGGAAACCCAACCATCGTAATCACATTTTAAATCCGCGCAGGTATCCGTCACGTTAAAAATAGAAATACAGTATCATGTTTCAAGACTACGCCAATAAATATATACAAGGTGAACCGTTTAACGTGATAAACAGGTACACCTAGGAAACAATGCATAAAGAAAAGAAAAAAGCAAATAATACTTTTTTATTTCCTTTTTCATGCTATTTGATAGCGAGGAATAAACAATAATTAGATTTCACCTTGACCACAAGGTTCATTGGTCATGTTTGTTTTTAAAAATAGAGACCGATATGTTTCTTATGGAATGTCAATCTGATGAAAAAAAAAAGAATGACTTTTACCTGATATCGAAATTTACATAGGTATCTTCTTTGTTACAACTGGTGGTAGTCTTTTTAGGAAAAAAGATGTTAAATGAACCATAAAACGGTCATATGAATGCATTTAATTACGAAAATTAAGACCGCAGTTTAAACAAAAACGTAAAAATGGTAAATGTGACATTTACTTCATTAGAGTGTAAGTTTATAAATAAATTCCGGTAATGAGAGACCAGGTATTCCATGATTGTTTTTCCTTTTTCGAAAGTCCATCTTGAGACTATCTATTATCTAATATACTGCAAATCATCTTCTAAAGAAATGAAAACATCTGTTATAGTTTTCGAAACATGTCGAAGAAAATAGAAATCTTAGGAGGAAACGTTGTGTATGTACTCTTCTGTTGTACTCCTTCAATGTTGTTGCATTATAATTTATAATACTATAAACCTTATTTCTATTTATAAAAACAATTTCTTTGAATTTTATATTAGAACAACATTTTCCAATTGAATTTCTATGTCAATGCTTATAATTGCTTTTAAATGTTGTGACATTTCTATATACAGACCCTGGCCATACAATTAGACTTGAATTTTTTCAGTTATTTCGACTGTTGACTGTATAAAAATCATTATTTTGTTATAAAAATATTTAAATTTTTTAATTTGCAATCTTAGTAGCTAAACAAACAGAATAAAACTGATTTAAACTGTAAAATAAATATATTTTAAGGTAAAACTTCATTCCTATAAATTTTAGAAGAAAATCAATATTTGGTATGGAGCCACCTTTAGCGGCGATTAACGCTTCAATTCGCTGTGGCATGCTACTAATGCAGTTCTGAACGGTCTCTTGCATACGTGGGTGACGATAGACAGACAACAAAATCACATATGTTATTTTTTTGGAAATATACCATCATTTTTACTTTGTACAATAAATGTACATTGTGTATAATTTGTTTTCCTTTTTGTGTAATTAATAAAATAAAAAACCTTACGTGATACATAAAAATGAAAATGAAATTCCTAATCAGGGTCCCGAAATTGTATAAAATTAGTCCTTTTTTGTAGACCTGTGTTATTTTTATGAAATTAATAAATACATATCGTAATATTAATTTTTCCATCAACCTCCATGTAATGTGACCAGTATTTTAACTATTTAAGAGGAAACAATATTTTTTTAAGGAAATTTATAATACCTGAATAATAAATCTATTATAATTCATAGGTATGCCTGCTATAAATTCAAAATATAATTTTGGAGATTTTTTCTATGCCTATTTGTTGTTTTGTTATAATTGAAATATTATTAATTACGCTGCAGTACAATTATTTTCGGGGGGTGGATGCGCAATAACCAGAGCGTGCTCAATGGAGTGAAAAACACCCACAGGAGTATGGAGAAATGTTATAACCCGCACGCGAGAACACAGCATAGCACTATTTTTGCAATTCGCACAAAATAGGAAATTGAGTTTTTTGTAATATATATCTGCAGTGCTGTACGCTTAGCGAGCTCCGCCTGTCTCTTCGAGCTAGTGACGCAAGGTGACAGATAATAATTCTACTATATACTTAGAGTATAAATTTATAGTTAACCAATTTTTTATTCCATATATATAAGTTTACGACGCAACGTCCCTATTCCATATTTCTAGCAAGAGCTATGAAATTCTATAACGGTGTCATTTGAAGTGCTCTCCACTGTGCATATAGGAATCATAATTTTCAGAAGATGAAAGCTGCCATAACTTATCCTGAGCGAAGGATAGAATGAGAAGCGTAAAACTTATTAAATAATAGAGAAACAATAAAATACATTCTACCTTATGGATGTAAATGTTGGTTTCCCGTCAGAATCGAGTTTAGGGACGCCGCCACATTACCAACGATATTTTCTAACCCCTTTCCCTTGTTTTACAGATTTCATGCCGTAGATATAATAAATTAATTTAGTTTAACCTAAATTAATTTCAAATATTATATTATATAGCATTTAATTTATTATAGCATTAAATTACCTTTGAAAAAAAATAACTATTAAAATATTATTTCATTGAATTATCCATTGGGACCGAAAAATTGTTACCTAAACGTGATTTTCGAAGTATGATAATATAACAAAGGAAAAACTCACCTACTCACACAAAATAAAATTCAGATAATGGATTTCAAAGTGAAGCCATAAAATTAAACAAAAGTCATTAATGATATACTTGCACTTATTACAGCAAAAAGCATCATAGTCAACGAATTTTAACGTTCTCTCCTGACATTTTACGAATCGACAATGGCGTTGTATCACCCACCTACTGTCTATTGTACTTACATATGTCCATGTATACAGGGACATTTTACAATGTCAAACAAAGGTTAGCGGAATAATACACTTTAGCCGACACTTTAGAATTTTTAATCAGTATGTACTTACTATTGCTCTGTATTCAATTTTAAGGACGTTTTATGTTAAAACACAGGGTTTACGTGAAATCTATACATGGATAACTTTAATTGATGTCATTACCATTTGAGGTATGTACCTACGTGCATAATATAAAAATTAATTGAAATGTGGGAAGTACTGAGCGAAGGACAAATGCAGTGTGGGTATTTACTTTTCCATAAAGTAGTATATTTTACCAAAATTGTTATTTGTGCGTTCTAGGAAGTTATTAATGAGAATTTATATTCACTACACCGATACATACAAATGCCAAAGTGATTTACCAGCCACAGATCTTACCTTTTATTCCGCAATGTTATACAAAATAATAAAAAATTATATATTACAAATTTTGTTATATCCGCAAACCCAAACAGCGCTTTTTTTTTCGAAGAATATGACAGGTTTCAATAACAATTTAAATTAATGAAACATAAGTGTTCTATCCTTTTTAATCCGACACTTTCTTCAGAGAGTTTTTGCAATAACGAATGCGTTGCCCTAGGGTAGCTACATTTTCTGGAAGTCCGTCAGTACGATTACACCTTCATCTAAATTAGTTGTGAGTTGGCAATTTTAACTACATTTTCTCAATACTTGTGTTGAAACAAACAACTACAGTATTAAGTTGAAAAGGAGTTTTGTTCACAACTAACAAATATTCGTTTAGTTGTAGTTTGTCAAATAACAACTAACAACTAGCTAGAGATGGTAAATAATTAATATGCTTTGCAATACATATAAATACACGGACAACACATACTAATGTTAAGAGATGCGTCGGTTTGAGTAACTATTATATCCGCTGATATCTTCGTCATCTCTCAAGATTTACGTGTTGCCAACAACACATTAACAATCCAATGGTGATAAATGAGGTTATGATCAATACAATTCTGCAAACCGCAAGACTCTAAATATCCCCATTCACACGTAATACAAAAAGTTCGGTGTTATTTTGAACTGGCCTCGTATGTACCTACATAAATTAATATAATTTAAGAGAACTTAAAGTTGTATGTAATAGGATCACGTTCACGTGCTAATCATTGAATTCCCACCGTTTAATCATTCAATTGAGTTAATTAAAAACCCAGGGCTTACGATATTATTTGTATATTAACAAACAAAAATGTGTTAAGCGAACGTTTAAGAAAAAAAGTGCCTTACTTTAGTTTTGTGCCGCACATCTCAATTAATCATACTGCAGGTAAATTTAACCTATTATACGTAAACGGAAGTAGTTTCGTTCGAAACCCATTACCGAAAACAAATAAATTGTCTACAACAAACGACGCAAACCAAAGCATGCATACAGTGTGGCAACCGTTTATAGCACGATGCATGTATTAGTAACTACTGGTCGACTGTAAATGGGCGTGCCACCTTGAATTGCCACGCCTACTTAGCGGCACGCGGATGGTATTTACAAACGATAGCGGACGTATTATAAGTTACAGGTATAAATGTATTGGGGCATATAGGTAAATCAAAGTCTTTTAGAGTTCTATGTTATAGCATAAGTGATCAATAACATTACATGTGGTAGAAAATACTATTCCTGAAAAATATAAAGCACTGTTAGAGGTAGTGTGTTCCCGATATAAGTAAATATTTTTAGTTGTTTGAAGTATCAGATAATCACTGATAACATGTCAGTGAAGTAACTCATCACAGCCTCATAAACAACATAAAAAATCAAAAATAAATAATCAGAATTCCTAAACTTTAAAATAAAAACTAAAATAATATTGTTCAACAAGTATAAAATCTAAAAACGCAACTATAATAAAATAATGGAAAATAAAATATTTAATTCTTAAAACAGAATTGTATTCAACATTGCTATAAACCTGCAATTAGCTAAAACAGAATATTCTTCTTAAACAATAATAAAATTTGAAGTAAATTAATTTATTAAGTGTTCAAATAAACCTCCCTCTTGATAAGAACAGTAACCCAACCGATCATAAAAATTCCGACGGACAGTATTACTGATTTCAATAATTCTCGCGCACAGTTCCTCTAGGTTTTGATGGCCGTTGATCACCGTATCCGTATATTGTATTATGTAAAAAGGGCCATAAAAAGAAATCGATTGGAGCTAGATCAGGGGACCGCGCTGGCCATTTAATAAGGCCCGAGTTACCGATCCATCTGTTTTCAAAAACCGCGTTTATAAAGTTTGTTACAATGCGTGTATTGTGTGCTGGGCAACCATCTTGCTGAAACCAAACTTCATTTATATTAAATCGCTCCTGTATTGCCGGAATAATATTATTTTCAAGTAACTGTAGGTATCTATTTCCGTTTAAATTACCGTCAATGAAAAAAGGCCCAATTATATGATTTCCAATGATACCTGCCCATACATTTAGCTTCTGTGGATACTGCGTTCGCGTTGGTATATTTAAATGTAGATTTTTACGCGACCAGTAACGACAAACTGCGCGGTTATGATGCCCGTGTAGATAAAATGTTTTTTCATCTGTGAACAATACGTTGTTAAAAAAAAAATGGTTATCGTGATATTTATTTATCATTCTTTCGCAAAATTCTATTCGGCGATAATAATCATCGGGAAGAAGTACTTGTGAACTTGGAAATTTGTATGAACGATATTTATTAGTACGTAAAATCTACCGTTGTTTTAGAGATACCTAATTCGCGAGCAATTTGTCGAGATGACATAGTGGGATTTACTTCAACTAAAGCACATACTCGAATTTCTATATCGCTTACATTCTTATCCGGAACAACTTTATTTTTATTATTTACTAAAGAAAATGTAGTTTCAAATTTGATTTTCGGGGAAATTAGCTGCAAATAAATCCCGAGTTACTTCCGCGGAATTACCACCGTAAAAGTGTTTAATCATGAAGAGTTTTTGCTCCGGCGTATAGTACTCCATTTTTAAAATAACCGTTATCTACACTGAGAAAAATAGATAGTAACAATAGGGACAACTAACTTTATAGTTGGTTGTATTATAATTATATTATAGCGTACCATCTTCCTAATAAACAGTAATACATGGATGAATACTGAGTACTAGATAACGTATTGTTGTCCATGAGTTAATATCATTCATTATATTTATAATACGTGGTAACATCTTTTTTTCTCCGTGTACCTACCAACAACGCGTTTTATTAAATAGTAGGTACGAGCGAGTAGTTCTCCCGGCGAAATATAAAATGCATCTGACAAGCACGTGTGCGAGCGACGGCTCTTGCTACTGTGCGGCGACAGCGTAGAAATGTGGATTTCTTGGCAAATACGAGTGCATCATAGCAATATAATAATGTAATCCAGTCGAATATTCCGTATACTTCTTTACCGTTCTAATGCACGGATACCTCTGTGTATCTCGCTTACACTACAGGATCGCTATAATGCGGACGCAGGCGGACAATTGGTATCACCAAACACCGAATATGTTTACATGTAAATTGAACATATGTCTATTTATTTTTTTCCCCGTTATGTTAGGAAGTTAATGAAATCGCCTACATATGTCAATATTGGTTCATGTCCGTTTATACAATTTCGCACCAAAGTGTTACATTTCTTTATTTAACTATTTGTACACTGTGTTTTCTTTACTGCTACTGTCATAGTGCTATGAGAATTAAGAAATTATGTCGGGCTTCCAAGCAAATGTCCCGCGACAAATAATAACAAATAAAAGCAAAGAAGCGAAATATTCATGTTTTAAAGTAAGCGTTTTTTCCTAAATGCGTTAAATTGTTACGTGTTGCACGTTATCTAATCTGTCAATTAGCGTAATCTCCCTTCTGACAAACACGATGGAATGTAGTCGTTAAAATTAACTTCCATCGAAACCCCGTAAGGCATAAGAACGTCCATTAAATGCGGGATTAGGAAAAGTTTTTACGTTTAGATCGTGTATTATAGAAGAAGCATTTGCGTAGTTCAGTGAAAATGTAAATTTTTTTGGCTAAAATTTTGAGAACACTTCGAGCTAGCAAAACATAAAATTCACATTTTTGCCAAATACGTTCATTCTGCTTTAGTATAGCATGTATGAACATTTATTGACGTATTTAACTGTAGGCATTTATGTGTCATATTTCTCGTTGAATGTCTGGAACTGATCATGGATCTACCTACTAAATAATAATGTTAAGCAGATATTGTAGTTTTCCCACGCATTGATCTGTCAAAATAACATATAATACGCCCTTTTACTGTGCAACAGCCTTATTCGACAAACATTAGCAAAGGACAACAAAGAAGGATCTATCTAAAATACAACCCCAATAAAACTGCAGAAGTCTAGGAAAATATACGATTACAGAACTCAATATCACACTTAAAAATCCAAACATATAATCACCAGCAACATAGACATGCGCTAACAACAAAAAACAGTAGGAATATATGTACAATAAAATAACAATACAATTATTAAAAAACATACAACAATTACAAAAAAAAACTTTTACGTCTAGAAATAATATATAACTTTCCTACGATAAATTTTCCAATACAGTATAGGACTGCTATTGGGCTTTTGAAACATGAAATTGACGTCATAAAATCATGGAAAAATAAACGTATCTATGACGTCATCAATTGGTCATTTAACGTAAGCGACTAATCCTATATTGATGTCAATATAATGTACCAATGCTTAGTGCGTTACGTTGTTTCTAAATAAATAAAAATATCACTAATAAGAAGGAACTTTTCTAGTAATAAGATTTCCTAAAGCAATTTGGAAATTGAAGAATGCAATAAACATTGAACAAACGTTTACTTTTGGTTTGTGTATTAGTAGCACAAACAATGCAATACTACCGAATACCATAAATGTTGAAAGTCGTTCACAATGTTAAACAAAATAGTTGAATAAATGTTCAGTATTGGTTTATAATTGTTTCGTACCAGTAATATGATAATTGATAAATAGTGACGCTATAACTGTTTACATTATACAGTGAAGTCTCTCCAATGCACATCCCTCGTTATTTCCTAACCGGAAGTATAGAACAGGACAACCTAATTTCAAATATACTTATAATTCTTTAAGCTTTCAAAAAGTTGAAAGTGAAGAAAGCCCTACTTTATGTTTTTCGTATTGATGAACATGTATATAAACAATTGTTGTGTTTGTGTTATAGTATGTCTGAAAAAGTTGGCAACAAATGGGAAACTTTTGGTTACAAAAATAATAATATTTTCTATACAAAATTCTGTTTCACATATAAGCCATTAATCAAGAATAAAATTTGTAAAATATTAGGTGGTAAACGAGGAAACTAAAAATTGATTTAAGGTGAAAAGTACATTGCTTTTTTAATATTGAAGAAAATATCATATGAAAATGTTGTTAGAAATTAAAAATTATGTGCAAGGTTAGATTCATGGACTTCTAATAACTCAAATACTTACAAAAAAAAATTACTAAATAATTTAGCATTTGTCGCATTATTAATTGCATAAGATAACTCACAAATTTAATTAAAAATAAATGCACTTACTGATTACATTACTCATCTCATGGCAAATTTTATAAACTTTTACTCAGTTTTGCAAGAATTATCAAGAATAAATAGTTAATTAGAATTATTTATTTTAAAAATGCAATATCACACACTTCATAATATATAATACAGAAAAATACGGTTTAACTTCTTTCGCATTGTAGATCTCCCTCAATATATCAATCGCCCCTTACTAAGCCGGTAATTATTCTTTAAGAAAATTCGTTTATTACATTGCTTCCCTAATTGTTCTCTCCAAAGGAATCCATGATTTTCAAATGGCCTTCTATGGTACACCTTTGCTTCAAGTATTTTCATATATATAAGTCTATTGAGGTCATATCCGGAAACCTTGCGGGCTACGCAAAGTCCGTATATCTCTCAATTACTCTCTGTTAAAAATGTGGATGATAAATTCACATTTCTCGTACTCTGATATGATGCTCCATCGTGTTGGTACCATATCTGTTGCCTCTCATGTCTAGATAGCTGATTAATAAAATCAACCAATAGAGTGTTCAGTAATTCTAAGAAACGTTGTGCATTCATAGTCCGTAGAAAGAAGAATGGCCCAACTAATCTATTTTATAAATTCTACGGCATACGTTTGTTTTAAACAACACTAAGTTTGGACATTAAATGTGGATTAACGTCGCTCCACCAGCGACAATGTTGTAAGCTGACTACCCCATTTGAAGTACACGTTGCCTCGTCAGGAAAAGGTGTAGACTTTGACCTTACCACAAACTGATTATCTACTAATTCCCCTTGAAACCAATCACAATGTACAAATCTATCAAAATCTTGAGGGTACGAGTGGTCTAGGGTTTGCAAAGTTTAAATTTATTTGATTTTAATATCGTTGCAACTACATCTCTACTCGCAGCAAATAAAGCTGACCTTTTCCATAACGTACATTTAGAATTTTCTACTGCTGAGAGCAATACTTGGTTTTGGAATTTATTCAGTACCAAACCACGTTTTATATTTCTTGTTGAGTTTATTATCACCATTTCCAGAAGTTTTAAAGTTTTTATTATTTTATTTACTGTTGCAAAATCTACATTTCTATCAGGATGTCTGTAATTAAATATTCCTGCAGCTCCTAATAATAAATTGCTTTTTCTTTGTTTGCCAACTTTTTCAGACATACTGTGTGTTTTTACAATTATTTTTTTTCATTATTAAACGTGTTCTCTGTCTGTTAACCCGACAGAAATCTAACTGTACGCATTTCGTTTGCGTTACCAGAAAGCAGCTTCTACCGATCTATTTTTTCATTTTGCAGAACTTTTTCTAATTTTTTTTTCTGATCTATAGCTGGCATTTTTTGGTTCTTCTGAATGAATTAATATCATTTTCATATACATCTGATAGGAAATAAAAACAAAATAACTGTTTGAAGTTTTTCTTATATAATTTTTCAATATAATTTACTATTTGTATTATACAAATAGTAAATACTAAACATTTTTACACCCATAGCGGACACCCTTCAGCAACGACTAAATCCCTAGAGCCCATTACTGTCCGTTGCAGAGAAGTCTTACTGTATATACATTTACATTTTTGTTAGTAAACTGGAAGTAATTCACTCTTGTAAAATTATAGATCTATATTTGTTGTTTATGGTCAACTGTTATTTAATATGATACCAACAAAAATTTCATATTTTCATAATTAGAATTAATACTGCACTCACTAACATTACCTTAGATTTACTGCTAGTACTTGTACATACATAAATCAAAAAACAACTATGAATTAATTTAACTAAAGAATTAGTGGAAAAACTGCATTTTCTCTATTCTATTCAAGTAGATGACAACAGAAACTTCATAGTTAGAATAATAAAAAACTAGTCGTTTTTTTTGTAGGAGGAATCTTTGTAAATGTCAGCACAGACTCAAATGTTAGTAAATAATCTCTTTGACATTAATCTTCAGCCATAAAATAACAGAATAACTAGCATACTTTCAAGGGTGAAATATTTGGCAAATAAATTTTTAATTAGCCATTTCTTTTTTATCGGTCAACTAAAACCACAAACGTTACTTAAAAAAACCACTACCCTTTCCGTGGTACTAAAATATTGCACGATAGTTTACCAAGAAATAAAACCGGATGTAAGTAGGTGGCTTAAACTGATATTCCCATAATATAATTTATGACTAGCAATTTACGATAGATTGAAATCTACTTTGAACATTATCAAAAAGAAGTAGCTGATTATAAAACATTATAAATCTTGAGACTCGTTGCTATTCGTAAAAAATGCACGTGCAATTCAGGATATTTATCAGACTTTCAGCATAACGCGGAAATATGATCATATAGTTATGTATATACAGTATGTCCCATATATATTTTCCCACGCATTTACTCAGAAACTAATAGAGATAAAAAGTTGCAGTAAAATCCAGTGGAAATGAAATCACAATGTACATCAAATTCTGCCATTATAACACACCCCGTATAAATAGCCTCCTCCCTCCCCCCTTTTTTAATTGCACCCCTAATTTTTTTTCGCAAGTTTTCGGTAGCTACTAGGCTTATAAATACAGTCATATGTACTTTTTTATTATTATTATACGAAATGTTCTGAAAAAGTAGTTCCAAAAAATGTATGCAGTGAGAGCATAAATGCTGGACTGAAGTGTGCCGCTCCCATGAAATATAACATGCTACTATAATCTCGCGTTTTTAAACTGTCAAACAGTCATTTAAAGTTATTTGATATAGCATATATACATGTACAATTCCTTTGTTGTTGTTATTTTTCTGTGTTTCAAGTTATTTGTTTTTGCTTTTTCTATCATTCTGTTAGTGTTTGTTTGGATTAGTGTTCATAAAATTAATTACACCCCAGAATAATGTCCTCGTTACGTAAGTTACATACGTATCGAAAACGTTTTCCGAACTGAATGCCTCCTTACTATTACACATTTTCAAATGTCGAACAGAAAATGCGCTCTGGCACATTCCCAATTTCGAAAAATTTTCAGCATATTCGACCTATTAGAAATGAGGAAAATTCTGTGAACGCATTAGCTTCAGTGCATGCTAATCAACATACATACATCAATTAGACATGTTGCCGACGAAATCGGAATCAGTAAAACTTCCGTCAATAGAATCCTTAAGTATAATAAGTACCATCCATACAAAGTACATTTACTTCAGGATTGCGACCCAACGATCCTGAAAATAGACTATCTTTTATAGCACAAATTTTGGCGCAACTTGATAATAACCCAGAATTCTTTAATAAAATCATGTGGACTGACGTATCACGTTTCAACAACAATGGAGTGGTCAACCAACACAACAACCATTACTGGTTTGCTAAGAATCCTCGCTGGGTACAGCAGACGTACTTTCAGACCATATGGAGCATCAATGTTTGGTGTGGTTTATTCAATAGCCATTTAACTGGACCTTTTTTCTATCAAGGTACTCTTACGGGGGAAAGGTACACAGAACTTTTAAGAAATTCATTACCAGTTCTTCTTTACGATATTCCTTTGGCCGACAGATGTACGCCTCATAATTCGCACATAGTTAGCCAGTATTTGGACGCACAGTTTCATCAGAACTGGATTGGAAATAGAAGACCAATTCACTTAATTGGTCCTCTATTGAGTCCGTACGCTCAGCAGATATGACATCCCTGGATTTTTTCCTGTGGGGATATTTAAAGCATGCCACCATATAAGACCAGTTAATGTTTTGGCCTTACAAAACACAATATGTCAACCCTGCCAAGATATTTCTCCAGAGACAATAAGAAGAGCCTGTACAACAGAGCTTCTTCGTAGGTATGAATATTGCCTAGTGGAAAATGGACGGCATTTTAAACATATTATTTGAAAAAAATAAATTATTTAATCAAAAACATATATAGATTTCTTTTTTATTTCTCGAAATTGAATAAGTAGATGATTTTGGTATATCATACTTATAATAAGCAATAATAACGCGTGTTTGAGACTTATTGTTATCAAAATTACTTTCCGTTTCTGTCATATTGCACAATTAACATTTGTACATTGGCGTTCCTATCATTGTTATTGTAATAATATTGATTGGTTTGACATTAGAAGTGATGCCAAGTCATCTTCCATGGGAGCAGCACACTTCAGTCCAGCATTTATGCTCTCACTGCATATATTTTTCGAAACTACTTTTTTGAGAATATTTCATATAATAATAATAAAAAAATACATATGACTGTATTTTCAAGCCTGGTACCTACCGAAAGCTTGCGAAAAAAATTAGGGCGGGCAATTAAAAAAAAATAATGTGGAGAGGGGGGTAAAAGGCTATTTATACGGGGTGTGTTATAATGGCAGAATTTGATGTACAATGTCGTCTCATTTGCACTGGATTTTACTGCAACAAAAATCTATTAGTTTTCGAGTAAATGCGTGGGAAAATAGATGTGGGACACATTGTATAGTTGCGCTACTTTTGCACTAACCGACTCATAAAATTATGAGAATTATTGCTAAAAACCTATCTTTGTAAGTGACACGCCACATATTACCAATTTAATAAATTCATATTTGACCTACAGTGAAATAGTCATGACCAAAAGTACCTTATTTATTTTTTGATCCTTGATCCTCATATAATACGAAAACGTTGAGAAATAAATTAAACCCTCTGCGAGCAAAATTTAGAATAACAATTTATTGCAAATTAAAATTATGTGCCAAAAACCAAATTAGATCATGATTCCGTATTTTCTTATGGTGACGAAATTTGCATGTTGGCGTTAGAGGGTTCTATATCTAGGCTAGGCAAATGAATCAGGATAAAGGCATTGTAAAATGAAGTTCTCTAGGAATAAATAATTTCCTAAAAATGTTCGACTTCTTAAATTTGAATCAAGGCAGAATGTTTCAAGTTATGCTTTAGATTAGATAAAATTCTTTATTGTACCATTCAGACATACATACATATTCAGTGTCAGACTTAAAGTCCGCATCACATCGATTTTTTTTTTATTATTCATTATAGGTAAATTTGGATTTTGTCGTCCGTTTGTGGTAAATGACATGCTTTCGACCAATCACGTTAATTTCGTTAACTGTTAAGCATTGGCATTTTTCTTGATTTTTTTGGAAAATGTCATAGGAAAAAGTTGTTTATTTTTTAATTTTTAGCCAAAGTGCCACTTTCAGCAGTCTAGTACAACTTTTTTCTTAAATTTTTTATACCGACTAAGTTTTTAGTTATTATAATTAATGCAAAGCTGTGTAAATTTAATTACTTGTGTCAAAGTCACCACTCTAACTGTTTTTTGGTACTAAATTTGTTTTCCTGTTGTAGAGATAAGTCTTCATATTCAGTTCTTTATTTCGGAAGCTGTAAAAATACAGTTTCTCTATTAATTCTTCCATAGATATCGTATCAAAAGCCCCTTTCATATCTATGAAAACTACTGCAACTGTTTTGTTTTAATCGCGGTTGTTTTTAATAGCATTAGTCAAATCGTATGCCGCTTACATTGTCCTGGATTTTGGCTGGAAAGCATATTGGCCATAATTTATTATGTTGTGTGTTTGTTTATGTGCCATTATTTGTTTTTGTATGACTTCTCCAAAATTTTTTCCATTGTCGACAGCTGAGAAATCGGTCTATAATTTTGCGGGGTTTGCGTATTGCCTTTCTTGTGAATGCGCACTATTATGTTAGACTTCAAGTAGTCGGGATAATCCTTATTGTAATGTTTTATTTATTTTGCTTAAAATAGGTGATAGTTTGGTTGTGCTTTGTTTAATTATATTGTTCGCGATTTAATCAAAACCGAGAGCTTTGTTACATTTTAGTGTTTTTATTGTTCCTAATATCTCTTCTTCCGTTGTATCATTAAATATAAATGGTGGTATTTGTTTTTTTGTTTGTAAATGCGATTTCAAGACTTTTGATATAGCTTTCTTCTACTATATTTTGAATTTTCGTAGTAAGATTTTCTATACATGATATTTTTATTTGTATCAAGGTTCAATATTCCCTTTGAAATTTTTTTGTAGTCAGTTTTCAAAATTTGCTCGTATATGTGTTATTCTTTCGGTCAATATTATGATAATCATTAATTTTTATTATGAAGGCATTGTGATCATCAAGGTCTATTTGTTGAACGTTGATTTTTGTAATAACGTTTGTTATGAAATTAATTCATTTACTGAAATTGGGTCCTTGCTTTTGCTTTTTCTTTTACAAATGACAGGTACTTACAGCATTACTGCTATCAAATAACATGTAATAAACCACAGTGTCGCATGAATTTGTTTTAATAATTAGAATTTCCAAATTAAAAAAGTATTTTATTCGTAATAAAAATTGTTCTCTTAATATTGCTACAACATATTCTATGTGTGCAATGCAACCTTACCTGATTGCAATCATATGGTAAACTTTAAGGTCAGACACATTCAGACATACATGTAAATACCTATGCACAGGCTACAAATAACTAAATAGCCGCTTATATAATTGACTGATTGTTCGCTAATTACTTTTTTCCGCCAAAGCAATTTTAAAAGAATAAAGTAGAGTATGCGGCAGCGCGTCTTTCAGGCGATTTCTCCAATAAAATAACAAAACCTGTAATTAAAACCCCTTATAAACATTTGTAAACAAATGGATAATTTAAGAATTTTATCAGTTCTTTACCATATTCACTTATCTTTTCCCTTATGTAAACTAAACTACAATTCCTCTCCAAGCGTCATTAAAATCATTGCTAACAATTTATTCCTTATTTAGAAAACTAGGATTTAAACTCGTTTAAAAGGTGACAACATAGAAAAGCTTTTAAGAAAATTCGTACGTCAAATGCACAATAAAAATTCCAAGATTTCAAGTGTAATTCTTTTCTTTTAAGAATCTATTGGGCCGAATAATAATTCGTGGTCAGTGATTGCTAATTAAAAAACTTGAAATCCTGCAAAGGACTTCGCAATTTTTTGTAATTTTTAATTATCAATGAAAATAAATTTATTTTTTCAGCAGAAACACAGTTCAGAGACGCTTAGATTTGACATAGTAAATATATGGCTAACTTTATTGTAAATGAGACAATGGTACAATACGTCAATAGATGTCAGTGCCTAGAAGTGTTCCACAACTCGTAACAAATAAAACCATCTTCACAAAAGAATACCCCCACTTATTAGTCAATCTGTATTATTTTATATTGTGTAGTATCAGCTAAAGTGGTACGCATATTAACTTCTTTAGGAACTTATTCGCGAGTTGAAAGAACCTTAAAAGGAGCTACCCTTGCAAAGTCAACTTGCAGGTCTACGTAGACCCAGACGGACTTTAAAGAAGGGATCAATAACAATGGAAACATCCGTGCGTTTATCATATGGAAGCCTCCGGTAAACAAACTCTCGGAGGCCAACCGCTAGGTTACATTGGAATCAAGAAGAATTAATTAATTTGCAGCCAAAACATGTTGTTCTTTTTAATTTCCTTTTATTTTATTTTGTTTACGTAAATTGGAAATGAAAGGATATATAGCTCGCATACATTCTTCCTGTTATTCTGCAGTTTTTTCACGATATTGTTTTATTAATCATGTCGTACTACCAATAAAGAAATGCGTACGACATGACAACTAAAATTCATAAAATGTACAAGGTGTGTCATAGTTAGTCTGCAACTTAAGGGTCATTTTCGCTACACAGTAATGCACTCATGGATATGGACATAGGTATAATAAATCACTGATTAGTTAGCAAGCATACTAACAACTCGCTTTAAATGCATAATTCGTATAAGGTTGCGCTAACAAGGTGGTATTTTGCTGTGACATTTGCAAAATAAATATGAATTGCTTTGCATATATATAAGCATCACAAATTGCTCATTTTATATTTTAGTAAATATCCTTCTGCATCTTATGAAAAAATTAAAAAATCTGGACAGGACTATTCTATTTTAAAAATGAAGTCTCAAAATCCTAAATCATATTTTGATTAGGTAAATAACAGACACATGAAATATTAATACCGAATACGAGTAAATGGGTCAATATCATATTGTCAAAATCGAAATAGACGAATCAAACTGTTCGGAATATCATAAGCAAAGTATTAAAGTGATTATACTTTGAAGATGAAAATGCAAAAGGGCAAACAATCTAAAGTAGGTATAAATAAAAACTCTGGACAACTTAAACAAGCATGCAAGGCATAAACAAATCTGGTATCCTGTTTTGATTATTAATAAAATAAAAAAGAAATTATTTAGTTTTCAATATGCTACCTATTATTTAATCCATTTAATCTAGTCATAATATTAGTTTTATATATCAAAAGTTGAATCTGATATGGATCAAGAAAACAACACATACAGTGTCTGCACTATATGACAACTACACCCAAGCAACGCTATAAAAGTTAAATAAACACGTTTAATTTTAATTTACGTCAATAATATAGTAAAACATAGAATTTCTACTTCGTAAACGTTACATAACCATTTATAATGCACAGAGTAATTATTAAATAATAAAAATAAAATAAAATAAATGTAAAAGCATCGCATTAATACCAATTACCAATAATAGGTATATGATAAACTGTGTTTCAACGTTCTGTGCTGCGGGTATTTATCGCTTATAATGTTATATATAAGCCAAGATTAAACGGTTATTCAATAAGTTGGTCGTCTATTATTTGGGTATTTTTTTTTTTATAGTTAACACTAATGTTGAACTCTCTTACTTTAAGATACTATATCAAAGTAACATAAATGGCAAAAATTTGCAGCTATTTAGTTATTAAAAAATCTAGAAGAAAGATTTTAATATCGAATTAACTAAAAAGTGATCCTCACTTAAAATACTAACACTAATATTAATCACACTCAGATAACACAATAATTCTATAACGATATATAAAATACTAGGAAAAAGATTTAAGGTATGTATTATTCAAAAACCAATTATCAATGTCCAAAAACAAAAGGCACATAAAACATTAGAAATGAAATCTAATGTAACTTTGAATTAAATTCCTTTTATTCAATTTTATTTATTATTAATGCATGTTTGTATCAAATTTTATTTTTATTATTTTATGTACCTTTTGTTAGAGGTATGGATAATTAATTTTCCAATAACGCATATGGAAATGCAATTATAGATGCTTCAAAATATGTGACACCCCCCTTTGATCTCACATGCTATAATAGTATTTTAAAACACAAGTGTCACAATGTATGTAATGCGAGTACAAGTTTGAACAACGAGCCGCGTAGCGGCGAGTGATTCAATGTAGGAGCATTAGAAAGTCATTGTGACACGAATTTTTTACAGTATTTTTTTCTAATTTCCACATTAATCGCCCATATTACATTCCGGGAAGCGTCTCACCAGTGCGTGAATATTTCAATACAGCACATTGTGCGGTAATAACCATTTCAGCACTGCGTCGTCGTTTGTTTTAGCTTTATTGTAACATCCGATTAGAAGAAAATTGATTGTAGCACTATTTCAACATTTTTGCTAAATGACATTATAAACTGCAGAGTAGTCTTCAGGGTTAGTAATACATAAATAGTTCACTTTTGATTTATGTCAATAACTTAATAATATAGAGTGTATGCCGCATAAACGTAACCGTTAACAATTTATTATTACTAAAGATTATCCCAAGAAGAATGAAGTATATACCTATTGCAAGATGTAAAATAAACGTCTAAAAATCCCTTCCATTCAATTTATAATACTTAATACGACATGTTTCGGCTAAATACCGCATCGTCAGGTATTAAAAGGTCATAAACGAAATACAAGTAAAAATATTAATTAAGGTGGTTAGTTTGAATATAAATTATAAAATTATATCAATGGTGTTGAGCGAACTGACATAAGGAATAATAGGGCGATAGTTATCGCCCTAACTTGTACAGTGTAGCCTCGATTATCCGTATTCCGATTATCCGTGCTGCGGTTATCCGTGCGCGTACGCTATTTCAATTATTCGTGTCTCTATTATCCGTGCCTAGTAACCGTTTATGTTTGTAGCAGTAGATTCGTATTTTTATCCATATTAACTTATTAGGTACCTATATATCATAAGTCGGTCCCTGTGACAATGTATGTTGATTCTGTTACCCCCGAGTTAGTTTACAATGTAATCATAAATTTGAAACCAAGGAATGCCACAGGTATTGATGGGATTAAGATTAAGATCCTTAAATCGAGTGCACATATATTAAAGTACCCACTCTCGAGCCTATTTAACTGATCCCTGAATGAGGAAGTGTTTCCAGAGATATTTAAAACAGCAAAAGTCGTCCCTGTGCTCAAGAAAGGTGAGTCGAATCTTGTGTACAATTACAGACCCATTTCTGTATTGCCAAATATATCCAAAATATTGGAAAAAATAGTGTCTGAAAAAATTTTTACTTTCTTCTATAAAATACTAAATACTGCTCAGCATGGTTTTATAAAAGGTAAATGTACGGCTACTCTGCTTCACCTACTCATAAAGGTCTATGAAATTATGAACGCCGGTAAGAAATGTTGCGGTTTATTTATGGATCTGTCTAAGGCCTTTGATCTTGTCGATCATAATTTATTACTGCGCAAACTTGAATTGTATGGCCTGAGGGGAACTATACATGGGTGGCTAACCTCATATCTTCTTAATAGAAAACAAGTTGTATCGCTTAGGGGAAACGTATCCGAGGAACTGCCTATACACTCTGGGGTGCCACAAGGTTCAATACTTGGGCCGTTGCTTTTCCTTCTGTTTGTGAACGATCTACCTAACGTTGATTCTATGGACGGGTTTATCATGTATGCAGATGATAACTGCTTCCTGCAAGCTGATTCAAGCACTCAACAGCTTAGAACTACTATGCAGCAAAACATCGATAAATTTATTCATTGGTTTCCTGTAATAATCTAGAGTTGAATGCTAATAAAACTGTATTTATAAATTTCACTCCGGGAGGTTCAGTAAGAGATAATAGTCAGCTTCTGAGAGTAAATGGAAAATCTATTCAGCAGGTTCAGCACACGAAATTTCTGGGTTTGCACGTGGAAGAGCATTTATCTGTGGCAGTTGCATATTTCAGAGCTATGTAATAAACTTTCGCAAGTTTGCTTTGCGCTCTATAGACTTTCTGAGGTAGCTAGCGTTGATTTAACAAAAACTTATTATTATGCTTGTTTCGAGTCTCGCTTAGTATACGGCCCTTTATTTTGGGGAGCAGCTTCGTCGAGCATCAGAGCATTTAGACTACAAAAGAGAGCCCATCGAACTATTATGGGGGTCCCTAAACATTGCTCTTGCAGAAATCTTTCCAAACAACTAGATATTTTGCCGTTGCCTTGGTTGTTTATATTCAATTCATTAGTCTTGATAAAGAACTTAAATTCTGAGATACCACGTAACAGAGACTTTCATGAGCATTTTACAAGGGGTGCTGACAATTTCTGTATTCCAGTTCACAGGCTGAGCTTGTTTGAATGTAACCCGGTGTACGTCGGTATTAAGCTATATAATAGTCTTATTCCTGCTATAAGAAACATATCGAATGTTAAAAATTTTAAGATTGCTTTCATTTCTTACATTTCTCTTAGATAATTGTTTCTACTAGATACAGGAATATTTATCGCATTGATGTATTTTTGAATATCCTGTTATTTCTATCAGAAATCGTTTAAGGGAAGGTATTCCTATATCTGGACCAATGTCTACTGCACAAAAAGTTAGATATTTGTGAATCTTTTAATACTTTAAGGCGTGTTATACCGTTTTAAACAACGACATGGAATTCGTAAGTTAAAAGTTCACTTGCGCAGCAAAGCCGAAAAGTTTTGCAGGTTATAAATTTAAAAAGATCATGTTACGGAATTGTGTTGTGCTAAGGTATCAGGTGATCCTAAGCTTAGATTAGCTGTTATTGTCAAACTAAAATTTCCACGAGGTTTAAAGAATTTAAAAACACATCCAGTACATTATTACAATCAAAAATTGCCATAGGTGGATCGTGAAATACTCAAAGAATAGTTTTTCAAAAAATTGATTCTTTAGGAAAATTTACCGCATAAAGCATTTCTTCTAATATTAAATGCTCCTCTATGAAAATCACGATTTAGAAGGCGACAAAGAATTAGACTTTTGGAAGACATGAGATATAGCAATAAAGCAAAAATGAGATGATATTAGAGATAATTTGTGATGATTTGATTAAAGGATTGCGCACCTTGCTCGTAATATAAGATAGATAGTGATCTTTAAAATTTTAAATTGGAAGTAAGTAAAAGCTCATTTGTAAGATATTTTCATTACTTTTACGACAATGCAAACCGTTTTATGATTTTCTAAATTTTGACTAACTTAATAATAGGGTTACCTACGTTACTTTTCCGAAAACCCTCGTATTCGTTTTTGTTCAGTTCAATGCAAGTAACGCGAATAGTTATTGGTTAGAACATATGATGACAATTGTTGCAATATGACGTATTCTACAATGATATATTTTGCAATTTTATAGTTCGTTTTCTTTCTAAGAAACCTAAACCATGAAATGAACACGAGGGTTAAGAGAAAAGTAACATAGCTCAATCATTGACCTTGGGTAAAAATTTACAAATCGATTTAAAATTTAAAGATAGCTATACCCGGTGTCTTACATTTCAAGCCAAATGCGTATCCCCACAATCAAAACACCACAAGTTGTCTCAAGAATTTCACCTCGTCTTTGTTTTACTGCTCATTCTTTTCAAAAGTTATGAGCGTGCATTCATATATGTCTCAAAATATGTGTCGTTTTCTTTAGATATCGTTGGTTGTTTTATTCTATAGCGTTGTAGACAGGTATTTGATAAAATTGCGATGCAGACTCACTATCAGGATCCCGATTCCAGGTTTTGAATAACGAATTCGAATAGCATTCACACTGAACCAAAAATGGACCCTGAGACGTTGAAAAAATTCATTGTTCACACGAACTTTATATTAAAATTGGTTTGAAAAGCGAGTTCATCAAATAAATAAAAATGAATATACTAAATGACGAAGAAATTTATTGGATAATAAACTATTCATTGTATTAATGAAACCAAAGCCATTGAAACTGAAATTGATCGGCTCAATTAAATATGTTATTGTTGTAAAGAACGCTAGATTTATAATGAACGTTTTCATTCAACTTTTGAAGAAAATTATTAAGGATAACATACCTTAATAATTTTCGCTCTTACAATAAATTGTAAGCCATTAAAATAACGGACAGAATATCGTTTAATACTTTATTAGGTTAATATAGTGAATAAGCTGTACATAAAAATAACAACGCATATTCTGTTCCTGTTCATATTATCAACAAAATTATTTACTGAATCTATGAAAGAATAGTTACTATAACAAATATTGTCCTTGGACTAATGTAAAATGATTTGTGATGATAATGATAATGTATTTATTTCACTAAGGAATCTTGTTATTACTTAATCAGATATCGTAAATAATAATTGATCATAAAAACGAAATATTTCATTCTGTCAACGAAAATTCACTCAATAAATGTAGATTATTGATATAACGACCAGTATTTTCTGAGCAAAGATCCGGATATCTCTATTGCAAATTATGCGAATCCAAAATTATCCAGATTCCCTACAATAAACTTATTAAATTTATATGATTCATTTAACTTACTGACTTTCAGAGCAGATGAACCGTAAAAATAAGAATTAACAAAAAATTCTCATAAAAATACCCTTTCTGGGCTTTTTATATGTGTAGGTTTCCACTATGCATTTAGAATATTTATTAAGCTCTCATATGCTACAAATACAGTTTCAACAGTATAGACTTTGAAGATAAACGTTATTGGAGTAGGTAATTATTCATTTATCCCTCCAACTAATAATGTGGTTGCGCATAGTTGTTTTTAACTCAAGAAGTTATAAAGATTCTTCTTTGGCGCCCAAGAAGATAACAAAACAAGAAAACCTGTTCCTGAAAAGGAATGCTGTTATAATGAAATTTCAAACCATAGCATCAGAACTCATTTAGGAAGGTATAATAACCAATAAATTAAAAAAGAGGGTTTCTGTGATACTTTATTGTATAAGAGTTTTTTCTTTCATAGGTATATTATTATTTAAATATGTGGAGAATACCGTCCATAACCGTTTTTATTCAGCAACAAGGTAGTAAGATAACATGCACAGAGGTACAAAACTTTCAGAGGACATTATATAATGACATTCGACACCAATGTGTTCAAATGCATCGATAATATACGCTGCCTATGCATATTTATCCTATTACCAATGCGTTATTAAGAATGCATTTGTAATAGGTACTCAATTTAATGATGCAAATACACGCATATTTGTTTTGTTTTTTTTTTTAAATTTGTATCTACTCGGTTATTTTTAGCAGATATCTCGTATCTCAAACCTCATTATTAACTTTACTTTTATTAGTACAATGAATCATTTTTAACAATTCCACTTTGCGAGAATAAAAATAACTGATTAACGCAATATCCTCAAAGCATGATTATGCACATATTAACAATTGGGAAGAAAATTGATGGAATTTCTACTCGAAAAGAAACATGAAAAATGATACTAGCCATTTAATTCAATGGTAAAATTAAAATTCTTAACATTAATAAATATTGCACGGTATAGTAACCTTGATAAAAAACTCGTGCGTTGTATGTTTAATTTTCCGTACAGTTTACGCAAACCTGCTGACAAGGAAGACAGGTAAAGTTGGATATAATAAGTATCAATCAACATCATGTTACAGTTATTGTTATAATAAAATTACGTTTAATTATATTTTGATAAGACGATTTGTATATATTTGCCCACGTTTTCAAATAAGTAAATATTGATATTACGTAATCTAGTAGTAACAGGTACAGTCAAAAGCTATAACTTATATGAGACGTGAAATAGTGCTAGGTCGTCTGGATGTAGATTTTTGGAATATGGTTATCTTTATATTCCTTTTACACAGATGCTAATGAATATTTATGAACGATTCCTGCTGCATTTTATTTTAAAGAGTCAAGTAAACCGTCTCATAAAAGGTTTGTCAAAACTTGGACTTATGGGGAAAACGTTCGTTTACTAGCCCTTGTATTACAAAAAAACAAATCAGTTCGACTCATTCAGTAATTGCTGAGAGAAAAGAAATTTTTGGGCGAAGGGCGGTTTTCTGTGCGTACTCGATTTTGCATGATATCTAAAATCTACCCGTCTCCTTAGAAACTATCTACAATGCAAAGCAATCGTATGGATCTTAGTGAGTAGAGATTGCCTTGCAATTTTTCATGTTTTTAACCACCATAATTGCTAATTCCTAATTTTTAATTTTAGAGATACGCTTCATGAATGAAATTTGAAATATACAGGGTGAATCATGTAACTGCAGCACAAAGTATTTATCTTTTTTAAATTGAACGACCTGTATATTCTTTTATTTTTGAAGTCTCCTTAATGACTGATTCCAACGACCTATAACACTTATGACTAATGTGAGCTATTAATTATTTACAGGGGAGTTAAATTCGGAAATTCTTTAGAGGACTATTAATTTTGTAAAAGCAGAAAAGTAAACAAGTGTACTTTCTTGGAGGGAAAATTATTTTCCTACAATGCTTGTCGCCCAGTTGCAATACATACCAGCAAAGAAAGATAAAACTTTTTCACTTAGGAAAAAATAAAAATAAATAAATTCGGAAAAAAATATTTCTTATACAAATCTTTATTGTCGTTGGCAGCAAAATAAAAATAACCTAGGCAACAAAACAATAAAATAAAGTCAGTATGACATTATCGTCTCAAGGAACAGAAATATTTTAGTTAATTATTTCTTTTTGAGAGACATTCTGTCCTTAATAAATAAATCGATATTTAAGAGAAAGTATCATATACAAATTTTGATGATGATCGGTTACGGAGAAATGTGTAGAAGGCAAGTGGAAGTTGCTGATATCTTTAATCAGAAGTATCCTGAATTGCCCAATATTTCACAAGGAAACGTTTCCAAAATTAATTCACAGGTTAGAGAACTTGGACATGTGCGCCCGATGAAAACCCCGCATTTTCTGGAGGACGCTGTGAAAGTAGACATTTTATTAAGTGTTGCGGAGAATCAAGATCACGCGAAATAGCTCGAGCAGACAACGTTAGCCATCCAGCTGTCTTAAAATGTTTCCATGAACAAAAACTTCATTCCTAAAAGATGATGTTTCTACAGAAATAAACCGAAGGTGATCCAGATCGTAGAATACAGTTCTACGGAGAATTAATGAATAAACTGAACAGACATGAGGTAACCCTTGATTCTATTTTTTTTTCAACTTTCATGTTGAATGGAGAAGTAAATCGTCAGAACTGTAGGTACTGGTCAGCAAAGAATCCTTATTGCATGCATGAGACACATACCCAATATCCCAAAAAAGTGAATGTCTGGGCAGGTATCATCGGTAACCAAATAATTAATAGGAATTTGACAGCGGTAAAATATTTGGATCTTATTAGAAATGAAGTTGTTCCTGTTCTGGCAAATTTATAGCCCAATGTGGTAGATCCGACCTTACCAAGTGAAAATGTTTGATTTCAGCAAAATGGGGCCTCATTTTGCTCTATTTATAAGAAACTATTTAAATGAGACCTTTCCTAATAAATGGATAGGTCGAAGAGGTGCAATTCATTGGCCAAATAGACTACCAGATCCTTCACCTTTGGATTTTTTTTTTTTTATTAGGTAATCTCAAAAATTAAGTGCATGCAACAAAGTCAGACAACATTGATGATCTCAAACAAAAAATACAAACAGAAATAAGGAATATTTCACTTCAAGTTTTAGAAAAAGTTAGCGAAGAGTTTTACTATAGATTAGGTTATTACTAACAAGTAAATGGAGACCACTTCGAACATTTAATACATTAAACGGTAACAGTAATTTTAAGAAAAATTTTCATAATCTCATAGCATTAATGCAATCAACTACTTAGGTCATAAGTATTATAGGGAGTTGAAGTATATTCATTAAGGGTACTTCAAAATTAAAAAATATACAGGATGTTCAATTTAAAAAAAGTTTTGTGCTGAAATTACATGAATCACACTGTATATTTCAAATTTCATTCAGGTGTATTTTTAAAATTAAAAATTCGCATATTTGAGCATTCTTCAGGAAATTTTACGATAACATAAAAAAAAAATTTATTCTACAAGTGGTTTCCACACGGTATAAGCTTTACAGTATAAATAACAAATTTTATTGGTAGTTAAAAAAAAATGGAATGAAAGTGAAACTGTGTTTTTCAATTACAGCTTCCTTAATTCACATAATTACTGATAATTAACACAAGATGCAACTGTAAATAAGAAGAACTGGTCATGTCTATAGTTTTTAAAGATAAGTGACTTTAATAGTGGGTATTGAAAGAAACGTTCTTGAATCGATCAGAAAATGTTATCCAGTCAGATTACATATTTCTACCACTATTAGCCATCTACAGATCTATAGATTTGTAGATGGCGAATAGTGGCCGAAACCTGTAATCTAATTCTAAATACAATTTCCTGAACGGTTCAAGAACGTTTCTTTGAATACCGACTATTAATTACACCGTTCAAAGATTAAAAGGAAATCCAAATTAGAATAGTGTTTATTAGTCAAGCCCTAACACCTACGACTGGCCCATTAACTGAAGATCACACCAATGACCAAGGCTATAGAAACAACACCGTCGGGTGACATAGTCTTTTTAACAATGCATTATAATAATATATAGGCTTGTATTGCTATTGTCAATAAATGGAATTATTATTATTATTATCATTATTAAATACATAAGTGTCCTTGTTTATATAATAACAAATTTAAATCTTTAATAAACACAACATAATTGGAAGAAGCAAATTAAACACTTAATAAGCTGTCAGATTAGTTTTGCTTTCTTTTTAACAAATTGCGTTCGAGACTTGCTAAAAGATACAATTTTAAAATTAATATTATTTGATTATTGCAAATTACATTTTTTAAATCTTTCAAATTAATAAATTCAAATCTACCACGTAGATACTCACTAGCATTGAAATAACCATAAAAAAGGTCTCACACACTAATTTAAGCGTTTTGTTATTCAAATTCAAAATCGAGAATGTAAACGTCTTTTAAGAAAAATGCTTTTACTTCACATTTCTCCGATTGGGAAAATATAATTAAACTAAAAGTGGTACATTTTCGTTTCGAGCATTTTTAGAATATTAACGTATTTTTAATGCATTGAAAACATTGGATTTTGGAGTCCTACTAAATTTCCACAGTGACTTCAACTCAGTGACTGATCGTTATTATGTAAAGTTACAGTTATCAACTTGGGTAAAAGATCAATCAGGAAGTCCGTTTTATCGGTACTTAATGCAAGTTTAAATATACATTAAGACGTGTTCCTAATGTTAGAATATTTATTGGAGTGCATAAACGTTTGGGCTGTTTCAAAAAGATTAATATAGTTACCAGAACCTACCGTAACCTATGTTGCAAGTGAAAAAACTGTTTTATAAATAGTAAAAATAACACGGTGCTACAAAATTTCCTTTTTTGCAAGCACTTTCAAAGTTACCTAGTGTATGTTATAGGTCTAGATGAGTGTATTACAAAACCGGTTTTAGAAGTTTCAATATACCTCCAAATTCCCGAGTTATGGGCCAAAGAAAATTTTTTGAGGCTGCTACTTTTAAACATTTATAACTTTTTTATTTATTAACCGATTTTTAAAATTCAAACGGTTTTGGAAAGCAAAATAATTGTTATTTTTAAATATATATACTTCTCATACAATATTAGCACAAATATGCATAGATTTCTTTAATTATATGGAACATTTTTAATTTTTTTTAAACTTTTAAAATTTCTACGAGACTTTTTTCCGAATTTAGTTTAAAGACAACAAATATATTAAAGACAGTATTTTTCTGAGTAAAATGAGACGTCATTTGTTGAAATCGGTTGAGAAATGAGGAAGTTATAGCACTTTTTGTGAACAAAAGAGTGGAAACCTGTTTCGATTAGATTAGCATGATTTAATACAATAACTTTATTCTAATAAAACTTAACTCTACAGTACTACAAAAAAGTCATTTCAATTAAGCGAAAAAAATGTTATTAATATTCCACTAGTCCGGCCCGAGAAGATTATTTTGCCGCCATTGCATTTAAAGCTGGGATATATGAAACAATTTGTGAAACGACTAGACCATGAGAGTGAGGCTCTTTTGTACTTAAAGTCTCTATTTCCGAGACTAAGTGAAGCCAAAATAAAAGGTGTATTTTATTTTCAATCATTTAAGAGACATTGAAAATTTTTTTTATATTTTTATTTCTAGGCATTTTTGTTGGACCACAAATCCGAAAAATGTTTCTTGATGAAAATTTTACGAAATTGTTAAATGCAGTTGAAAGGAGAGCATGGATTAGTTTCATGTCATTGTCGGAAAATTTTTTAGGTAATAAGAGAAGCGCTGACTAGGTTCATGTTGTTAATGTGTTTCTGGAGGCTTACGAAGAAATGGGGTGCAGAATGTCTATAAAAATACATTTTCTGCATTCCCATTTAGATTTTTTTCCAGAAAATCTAGGCCAATTTAGTGACGAACAAGGCGAACGTTTCCATCAGGAGTTATTAACAATTGAAAAGAGATTTGAAGGAAAAAGTCAAATCAGGATGCTAGCTAATTACTGCTGGTCACTAAAGCGAGAAACTGATGATTTGTATTTTAAACGTAATAAATTAAGTAAACATTTTTTAAAAAATTTCATGTATAAATTGGTGATACAAATATAAAATTCGTTAAGTTTTATTAGAATAAAGTTATTTTATTAAATCATGCTAATCTAATCGAAACAGGTTTCCACTCTTTTGTTCACAAAAAGTACTATAACTTCCTCATATCTCAACCGATTTCAACAAATGACGTCTCATGTTACTCAGAAAAATACTGTCTTTAATATATTTGTTGCCTTTAAACTAAATTCGGAAAAAAGTCTCGTAGAAATTTTAAAAGTTTAAAAAAAATTAAAAATTTTCCATATAATTGAAGAAATCTATGCATATTCCTGCTAATATTGTATGAGAAGTATATATATTTAAAAATAACAATTATTTTGCTTTCCAAACCGTTTGAATTTCAAAAATCGGTTAATAAATAAAAAAGTTATAAATGTTTAAAAGTAGCAGCCTCAAAAAATTTTCTTTGGCCGATAACTCGGGAATTTGGAGGTATATTGAAACTTTTAAACCCGAATTCGTAACATGCTCACCAACACCTTTAACGCACACTAGGTCATTTCAGAAGTGCTTTTGAGTGTAGCACAGTGTAATTAGAGCATAAGCAACAGTAAAATAAGATCAGCTGTACGGAATGTTTATCGCGAATCATTTAGCTGTCAAAAAAAAAACCTCTCCTCCCATTATATTTCCAAAAATTTACCCTCGATTAGAATAGCATTGTTTACAATATTGCAAACAATGGTTGCAAAGCCAAGGGCAAACTTTGCTGTCTTTAACCTTGCACGCTGACGACGCATGTTTTAGTCGTAATGGTATTTTGAACCTACATTTGGAGAGATGAAAATCTTCATCAAACCTTAATACGCGATTACCAAATACCAATATGAGTTTTCTATTATCGCACAGACAAGCATAATCGACAATTACCCAAATGGTCCATTGCCCAATCGATTGACAAGCAACTTTACCGATTTTTTTTTATATGAATAGACTGACTCTTCATTAGAAAGTATCTCATTGAACATCATTGAAAGCATTTACTACATACATCACGACGACCACACGACTTTTCTCAAAAAACAAGGGAATTGTTGCAAAAAAGATTGGGAAATAGGTAGATTGGTCATGGAGAACCTATATGAGACGAGCTCGTAGTTTTAATCTTAATCGTCTTGATTTTTCCTTTTGGGAACTTATGAAAATGAAGTGTGTGCAGTAGAAATATATGGTGAGAAGCAATTAAGGAACATATTCATGGAGTCCGCTGATAGATTCCGTAATAATCCATGCATATATAAGAAATCCCGCCAATTATTAATGGAAAGATCGAAAGTATATCCGAGAATAAGGCCACCAATTTGAACAGTTTCTTAATGATTAAGTTCAGAAAAAACACATAAGGTATTTATCTTATTCAGACATTGCTCTTCTTTGTTGTGATTTTTTATTGTTATAAAGAGGAATAGTTTTTTTTTTAAAGAAATACAAAGTTTTACATCCTGTCTGTTGAAAGCAAAAGGCTTACAAACTTACTTTTAGTGTTATGGATCTCTATCACTTGGTATGTATTGTATTTTTTTTAGTGTCGTCTTGTGTGTATATATTAAGTGTTTGCAGCATTTATAGAAAACATTATTGTTTTAATTGGCAATTACATCTTATGGGAATCTGATAAAGGAATAGAGAATGAAAGTTGGAAATAAAGTGTAATTTGCATAAGACAATATCAATATGCCGATCAATATCTGATTTACGTAAGCCAATAAGAGTGATTTAAAACTTAATTTACTTTATAATATTGAAAGTTTCTTTTCAAATACAATAGTTAAATAATTTTGTACTTGCTTTTAAATGATAGCTAAATACACATTGGTATTCGAATTAATAGGGACCGCACATTTAATGATATTCATAGTATACAAAAATAAATAACAGGTATATAATCTACAATACCACTTGCGTTAAATATCTGGTCTACCATACATTGCTATTACATAAAAATTACTGAAACAAATTAACCGCAACAGATTCGTTATTGTTTTGACACGAAATAAATTTTGTGATTAGTGTAACATGATAGTAATAATTCGTTTTTTTAAATAAAAGTTCTACTTACATTTATTAAAAGTACAAACTAGGAAACAAAACTAACGTTGAATAAAAATTATCTCGCCTTGCAGAGGATCACAGATACAACATTGAAGAAATAGTAGTAATGCAACCGAAAATATCGAGACGCGGACGAAAAGGTGTACACACGGAACACGTTTCACGTAACGTACGCATACACAACGACGTGTGACTCTGTAGGGAAAAAAATAATATATAACACGGCATGAGACTGATCTGGGAATGAAGTGGATAGTGTATAAGTACAGCGTAGGTCACATGACTAACACGGGTAACGTGCACAGAAAATAACTTTGATTCACTGTTTTTCGGAGGCCCGAACGCGAAGCGACCTCGCGTTCGGCTGCGCTCGGAGCCAACTCAATACTTAATTTCCTCCTCTCATTCTCGTGTTTCCATTCGTCGGACGTGTTTGTCGGTGTAGAGTAGAGTATGGTAGTAATACAGCTAGCGCGTAGACATACGGATGCGTACAGTAGATTGAAAAATTGAAGAAACGTTGTGATTGCTCTTCTAGTAAGTAGCTAAAATTTTTGCCATGAAAAATCTTTAAGGAATTAAGAAAACCGATTTTGAAGAAAGTGAACCCAACTAATTCATAAAAGAAAACCAGACATACATAATTATCGTAAGAAGAATGCCCCGCTGCATTTCATTTCTTTGTATGGAAACCATCTTACAAATTGAAATCTCCGAAACACGACAACCCTGTGCAACTATTTGCACTACTACAATCTGGGCTTAACATCCCTGTCTTCTTGAGTCTAAAACTTCATCTTCACACTAGATACTGTATGCAAAGATTCAATTCTCACATTTATACCCAAACAAATCTTCAGTGTTCTTAAATCAAGCGTTTTGAGGTGGACATAGAGTGCACACAGAAAAATGCACCTTAAATAAATTTGTCTTGTACCTAATAAATCTACGTTTTGAGTATCCGTAAGATAAAAACTCCTTAAAGCAAGAAAAAACTTGTCCAACCGCATAATCTTGACGTAAGAGGTAAGCAGTCTTGGATGAAACTACTTTTAGACCCCACGTGAGAATATCGTTTACTTGCATTAAAAGCATTACTCATTGAGCAAAATATTAGAATTCTTGAATTAAATCACTTTTCATATCTTTTTAAGAATAGTAATACTACCTTAAAATCAGAACGCTTTACACAAGTATAAATATTTATTTCTATCAAATAAAAAGCACCTATTATTTATGTGAAATAAATGCTTGGTTTGAAAAGCGTTTTTTTGGGAACAACAAGTAGTTTTAACAGTGCATTATTTGCAAATAAGGAGTTTTAAAAATGATAAAATATGGGACCATTATATTCTCAGAAGTTCCGCTCTATTTGCAAATACACCGCACCATTTATTAAATGAATGCAGCCACCTTAAGTTTTATCCTTCTAAACGTTCAAATCAAACTTACAAACACACCTTTATTGTTCAGATGCATAAAACCAGTGCTAGATGCACATGTAAAGCTTACTCCCTTGTACATGTACAAATGATCAACAATCTTTTTCATTCCCTTAGGTTGTTCTATTTAGTAATGTTTATAAAAAGAAAAAGGTCTCAGTAGAGGAATCAACATAGTTTATTGCACAGCAATGAAAGGGTCTCCATTATAACATCTATGTACTTACAATGATTTATAATAGACTTCCTTTAAAGATCACAGGTACCAAAATACTTACAATCGATCAAATTCAAGAGTCTTTTCAACGTAACTCACTAGTCCACAATGCGTTAAATGAATGACTGCTTAGAAATCCCTCATTACAAAGTCTTCTAATCTAAGATTTAAAGTAAAACGCTGAATTGCTTTTAATTCTGGTGCCCTCGAATCTTTTCTTGAGATGTGCACGTATGTCTCTACCTGATCACTAAAATATGCATATCAGCAATACTTACATAACTTACCTTGCTCAGTTGCATGTAAATCTTATACTTCCTAAGAAATGGTTTTATTATTCCATATATAGGAATTAATTCCTTTATATCATTTTCGTCCAAGCTTGTGAATGGCTTCGTCAATCAGATTACCATTAAAGAAAGTAGTTTCTTATTATTAATACCTTGAATTAATAAAACATAGGTTGAATGCGATAAAAAATACACGCCGTTAGAGGATGTGCTACCTGAATATGTTTTCGGTTCTATAATTATACTAGTATACATATGCATACCAGCATACCAATAATACTGTAATCTAATAAAAAAAACACTTGCGCTAAAATATCTTTCTAAGATCCTCGAACAAATCTAATTCGAGCCGCAACTTACTTACCTACTTTATGATTAATATTATTGGGTAGATTTATCGCTGCATACGTTTACTAACCTTTTTGTCATGTAATTAGACATAAGAACATTGATACATCTAAAACTAATAAGCTTCCATTAAACAACTTCCCTAAGAGAAATTCACACAAAGAATTACGCTGGAAGGTAAAAAACGATCACCCAATGAGCCGAGAACGCAGATACAGCGTTTCGGTACAGCACTCTAAACGATTCTAATATTTATTTATTATATTAAATAAATCCCACGTATTGCTAGGCATGTACAATAAGCTGCATTCTCTATTTACTTGGTACTAAGCAAATATATTCTCTTGTTAAGAAAATTCATCGAAATAAAAGTAATCTTGAATTAAAACTTTACTAAAAAATGATTTACTTACAACAAAATTATATCATTTTCTCTATAAGAACTCAATCATCTTGAACTCAGAATGAATTTTTCTGTGTGTGCATAAGATATATAACCCTGAACAAATAACCATCTACATATCCCTAAGTATCAGTAAAGTTCATGGATATCAGCAGCGAATCGGCCAGTCGCCTGTACCCTGAAAATCCGAAAGGCGCCAAAATCTCAATTACTACTATTGAATTAATCGTAAAAATAATATATCGACAAAAATGTCACAAGTAACTGGGGTTTAAATTTTGCTGCTAAATATGGATATATTATGAAAAATCATATTTATTGAATTTAAATTATTCTTGTTGTCAAGTATACAATAAAGCCTACATTCTCCACTAGTATTGGAGTTATCATCTACATATATATATATGCCTAACTATCAGTAAAGCCCACGGAAATCTAACAACTCCAACAGGCTAATTTTCAGGTCAATAGAAGTAAAAAAAAATAGCCATAGCAATATTGATTATCTGTAGAATGAGAAACAAAGAATAAAATAAACTACTGAGCTCTTACGGAGAAAAGATGTTACGTAGCAGCTTCTGGTAACACACAAGGGCCAGTTTGAAAAAAGAAAACACGTTAAAGCAAAAACAGGAAAGAGGACGATCAGGTCCAGACACTAATTTGAAAAGAATTCATTTTTCTGAGAGCATCAAGTGCTGGTCCTCAGGAAGCGGTTTTTAAAAATTCTGATATAACAAATAGTTCTAAACAGAGAAAATATATCATATTCCCAAAAAGAAAAATACCTGATAGCTTGCAATAATCACTTCTGTGAAAAGGAAAGTTTATATACGAGTGGGTCCGGAATACTTTTAAATATAGTTAGATTAAAAACTTCTATGAAGCCTACAAAAGAAACTGCAGTTAAACGCGTAAAACAGTTTTTTTGTGGTTATATACAATAAATTGTGATCAGGCGCTAGTCAACCAGGGGTGCGAAAGTGAGGCACTCATACAGGCAGGATATCAGAGACATTCCATTCTGATTTTGAAGAATATATTAAACAAATTGTGGGTCACACAATCTGTTACGATTTTAAGTTGGTGAGCGAGTTGGCCAAGCGCAACTCACCCGTATTCTTTTAAAAGATATATATTTCGTTGGTCTAATAGTTGATTCTTACAGCATTTTTCTTATAAATCTCACACATTAATAATTTGAGAATAAAAATTTTTCCTTAGCAGAAATAAGAAATGTCCAATCAATCATAATTGAAAGGTGTAATATTGGAAAAATGTTTTCAGCTCAAGGTTTATAATAAAAAATTCGTGTATCCTATATCACTTTAGTATAAACCTTCTAGTATCTTATGAGATATTCGCTTCCCAGAAGGATGCGCAGACAGGTTTGGTTTGGCGTACAAATCCGGAATTTTTGCGGGATTTTGAAGTATGATATAATTTAAAAAGTTTTGCGTTTTTTTCCAAAAGATCTAATTGTAATTGTGGTGGCCTGTGAGTTTCACATCCAGATTCAACCAGATTTTGACTTAGTGATGTGTTAATTGCTTGCATATAATGTGATCACAAAGTACTGAATAAATTCTGTAAATTAGCAGATATCGTTTTTTTTGCTTAACTAGTTCCCTACTGGCATTTGCAGTTAATGTAGTTACAATAGCTTACAGCGATTTGTACGATGCGTTTTGGAAAAATTCTCGTTTTTCGTCAACTAATTACTGCAGATGTTTGCATTTCCAGTTTAGACGAGAAGCTCCTGAATTAATTAAAGCCGAGAAACATCGAGTTGATAAGCAAATCCTTGATATCCAAAAGAGTATAGTTAAAGTTAAGTTAATCAAGTTTTTTAGATCAAATATATATATATTATTTGTCCATTTAAATTTATCTACAATAATAAATTATGTCAAAATAGGACAAATACTAATTCTTAGACTACCTTTAAATATTAATAATAAATTAATGAGCTTTATGATATAGATTGCAAATTAGAACTAGATCGACAACGAAATAGCCTATCTATACACTTGACAATTGTTGATTGTTGCCAACTTAAAATTAGCTAAGCACAAGTGGTTTATGTATCATAGAATTCTCCTACACTGAGAGAAATAGATAGTACTCTTTAACATAAATATAGTATACTTTAATATATTTTATAGCTCCTATAGGGACAATCATATTTTATATTACCGGTGACAATATCTGTATAGTAAATATCTGTGAATACTTTTTATTAACTCGTATGGTAAAGTGTACTATATTTGTATTATTAATTTGAGCATACATGTTAGTAAATGTGAAAAAAATGTCTAGTAGCGCTGACTATATTTGATAATAACTGTTAACAATGAAAACTATAATAAATATAGTTTAATAATTTTTAATTATAATTAATTAATATAATTTGATTAGCCGGTGACAGCCGGGCGAATTGCCGTCGTATCGGGCAGGATTGCGGGAATCAGACCGGCCCGTGTACTGTAGAGTACTACCGGTATTGAAGCGCCTCGTAATTCTCGTCTGTGGGCAATTGTCAACAGTACTTTTTACACGACGTTAACCATGTATAAGCATCATATAGATATTACGCAGCCACATTTACCGATCACAATTTACATTGAGTATGAATTTCAAAGATTATGAAACAAGCGTAGCGCCATCTTTACGACAAAAGCTGTAGTATCACATATTTATGTAGCTAAACCAATTATGAGTATTATGATATTCCTACTATATAGATATAAAACTATACAGCATTCATTTCATTCCATCTCATTATTAATGCCGTTTTCAATAATCAAAGTAAGGTGACTGTTGCAAGCACCTAACCTAACCTAAATAAACACAACACAGTAAATTTGCTACACCTGTTATTATAACTGTCTTCACTACATTATATGCAATTTATTATATTCACTTGTTGTAAAATATTGTAAAACATTTCATTATATTTTGTAGAAGATTGTCACATACATAACACGTGTGAGTGGCAATACAGCTTATTGGTCGATTTCTTCATTAAAGATCGACAATGAATAGAGCAAGGGGTGGGAAGAGCGTTACGAACATTTATGTTAGAAATTGAATATGCATCGAATACCTGGTAACATCCAGATTTTACCTCTTACTATAAGCATGGTAACATCTGGTTATTTTACTCTTAATACCCCACATATTGTCGTTTTAACAATAATTATGTTACTAATTAACATAAAGAGATTTACTATCTAATTTCTACAATCCATTTTTCTCAGTGTATAATACTAAATAATAATAATAATTTATTCTGCTTAGACATTATATACATGTTTTGCAGAGGAGTTCATAACAATATATAACATAAAACAACTCTAAGCTAATCTGAAATTAAATAATCTTAATTAACAAACACAAAAAAAATTAAATATCTATAATAGAACTAAATGACATTTCTGTTCATTCATTATAAAAGACCTAATCGTAGTGCACCGTCAATATAACCATACAGATGGTTCATCCGCCGTTGGTCGGTTATTGTCAGCAGTGATTCCACTGTCATTGTTTCATCTAGGTTCAGAAAGTGGATTCGGAGATGGTCATAAATGGGACATTCAATCAAAAAGTGTTGTAATGTTTCCGGGTCGTGAGTGTTACAGGTGGTGCACGTTTCGTCAGTCCTGATTGTGTAGGTATTCCTGTTGTGGTGCCATTTAATTTCGTTTTTATTTGCAACGCGAGTTTGGCTGATCAATCTAGTTTTTTTTATATTTATTTTAAATTTTATAAATTCCTCACCCATACCTAAACTGCTTATATGGCGGTACAGGGGTGCAAATTCTGATGTAATTGCTGCATCAATGTCTTTACTAATTAGATGGTTAGTCATTTTTTGTAGTATATCGTCTTTCTTTATTTTTATTAGTCAGTTTGTTTGTTTTGTATTCCATACGTTTAATTCGCCGATCTCTGTACAAATCTCCCTTAGTTGCGATACCCAGTTTATGCGTCTTTTATTATTTGATGTTTGGTCGAGGTATACTAGCGCATTGTAACATTGCTTAGGAAGTCGGCCGTCGTGCATATCGAGAATCTTTTGCCATCAATTACATATCCTTTTAGTTGCTTCTACTTTGATATGGGTTTGTCTCGTCTCAAGTCGTACTATATATCCTGGTGTATTCCTTGGCCAATGGTAGATTCTCTTGAAGAAATCAATTTGCATTTTTCCTATCGTGTCGTATTACTGTCGTAATGCTATGCTATTTTTATCTTAGGCCGGTCGCATACTTATACGACATTTGTTTGCGACATGTCTTGGACAAGTCGCAAACACGTCGCTTCATTTACAACACAGCGATTCTTATGTACATTCGTACACCAAGCAGATGCGCCGCAGACAGGTTAAGACTTGTCGCCTACAAATATTATACGACACTGCTTGCTGCAATTTCAAGCGTCATTTGTTGTCGACTGCTGCAACTGAATGCGCGCAGAAATGGAAGATAATCCAACAATGAATGTAAAATTTGTACAAACAGTAGAAAAACACCATGTTTTATATGACCATACTATGGAAAACTATTCGAATAGACAAGTGCAGGAAAAAGCGTGGAACGAGGTTGGGAAAGAAATAAATGAAACGGGTAAGTTATAATATATTATAAACAGATTTATTTGTGAAATATTATAAATATATATCTCAACCGTAATCGATTACATATTACTAAACACAATATTGCGACTGCCAAGGTAATGCCGCATAGGGCTGATTTACATATGAACATAATTTATCTCGTAATACTAATGCCTCATCTGTGCCCCTCAGACTTTGAGGTTGAAAATTTTGTAGTTGTTGTGTTTTGTTATTATGTAATAATAACCCATCCCTTTCAAAAGTTGGTTCTGACATTCTTCCATCAATTTTTCTTACAAAATTGTGCAATACACAAATTGCCATCACAATTTTATCGACTTTATTGGGTGAGCATAGAATAGGTCTTTCTAGTATTTTAAATTTTGATACCATTATACCAAATGCACATTCTACGCTTCGACGAGCTCGTGACAATCTATAGTTAAAGACTCTTTTCGCATTGGTTAAGTTCCTTGACGGATAGGGCTTTAATAAATTTTTAGAAAGAGGGAAGGCAGCGTCTCCGACAAAATAATAAGGAAAGGCCGGCTCATGTGGTTGTTTGGGTAAAGGATGTGGTGGCGGAATATTGAGTGTGCCTGCTTTGAAGTTTCGTCCAATACTTGAATTTCTAAATACTGCCCCATCACCGTTTCTTCCGTAGTCACCAACATCAATTGCAATAAAATTGCTATCTGCATCCGCTATAGCCAATAATTGCAATGAAAAATAACTTTTGTAATTATAAAAGGCAGATCCGGTTTTTCCTGGGCAATTGATTCTAATGTGTTTGCCGTCAACGCTACCGATACAATTTGGTAAATTCCAAAGTTCCTGAAAGCGTTGAGCTATTTCAACCCATTGCAGTTCACATGGAACAGGCATATATTCTGCTTGTAATTCCGTCCAAATGCTGTCGCAAACTTCTTCTACTATTTGTCCAATTGTAGTGTCTCCTCTCATAAATTGGAAAGATAACTGCTTGAAACTCGTTCCGGTCGCCAAATATCTAAAACAAAATTTTATTTTCAGGGGCAGCATGTAAAGAGAAATGGAAAAATCTAAGGTCTGCTTATGCACGATATTTAAGGCAGAAACCATCAAGTGGATCATCAGCACAAGCAAAGAAAAAATATTATTTAGCGGACTATTTAACTTTTCTCATACCGTTCACTAAATCTAGACAACAAAGGAGTAGTATTCCATCTTCAACGAACATAAATGAAGAAACATCTAATTCGACCCATGAAGAAGCTACAGAAACGGAGCCTCTTGAAACTGAAGTACTAGATGAAAATAAAGAAAATGATCATGTAGTTGAAGAATCTGCTACAGATGAATCATTATTAGTCCTTGAAAGTTCATCAACTCGCAATAAAGTTTCCAATAGAAAGCGAAAAGAAGTGGATCCATTGGAGAAATGTGCCATTGATTATTTTACTTCTAAAAAGCAATCTCAAAGGGAAGCAACAGAGGACGCTGACTTGCTATTTCTAAAAAGTCTTCTCCCTGATTTGCGTCAAATGACATACGCTCAAAAACATGAGTTCAAATGGAAGACTATGCAAACTATTGGTGAAATACTTTACAAACCAAATTATATTTCAGGAAATTCGCAAGGTATTCACCATGATTCAAGCAATAGCTCATTTCGCCCACTTTCGGTGTTATCAAATAATTCTGAAGTACAATCTATGCACACTTCAAGCCAAATAAGCACACCCCTAGCATCACCAAGTACAACAATTAACAATTATGAATTTTTACAAACTTTGTAATATATAAGAATAAAACTAGATTGACTTACCTCAACGTGATGATTAATTTTTCCCTTGGTGTTATAGCTTCCCGAAATTTGGTATCCGATTTCTTGATACGAGGTCCAACTCTGTCCAAAAGTATTGTAAATGTCCCTGGAGACATTCTATAAAATGATTGAAATTTGACTGGAGCTTTAATCATTTCTTCACTACTACAACTTTTAAATATACTTCGATAAAGATTAGCGGTACTATATGGATGAACCCAATATTTTCGAATATTTCTCTTCTTTCGTCTTCGCAATATTATTAGCGACAATACTGCTGCATCTTCATCCGACGACATGATGTATACTGATGTGCGAACTGCGAGGTTTTGTTTTCTACTTTTGAAATCAGCGACATGTCGATGACATGTCGTTGGGATGTCGGAAACAAATGTCGTATAAGTATGCGACCGGCCTTAGGTTCACTTAATGCGGGTATTTAGAGTTTATATATGCATCTAAGCATTTTAAATCAAATGTTTGTACTGTAATGTAAAGTGTAATATTTTTAAAAAAATATCGGAGTGATTGATTATTATAATTTGTACACCTTAACTTCTAATTCTAAAAATTAATTTCAAAGAACAAAAAAAGCAATTGGTACACAATGCGTATGTTTTATGAATTCAAAAATTGAGACAGTAAAATATTGCAGCTAGCGATTCTAATAGCTTAATTTGTCGCTATTTATTTTAAACAGTGCGCGAGAGAAATTAGTTTCCACTTAACTGCTGAACAAAATGACATATTGCAACAACAAAACTAAGAGAAATTAATAATAAATTCCATAAAAAAAGGAAGCCGAACCAGAAAGTGTTACAGCTTCCATACCTCACTATATGTCACAAAAGCTCTAAACGTTCCTTTTTTCTGTTCACATTTATGTTGCAAGTGTCTATAAATATACACTAGGATGCGCTCGCTTAACTCTAACGGGCACGATTGGTTTACTGTTTCACTTTCCTAGCAGCTTTAATTGTATTCCGTCTCGGCTTCCGTATGCAATAATTGCTGATCAAGGAGTTTCCGGTACACAAATATTGTGCCTGATGTTAGTATTATTGGGTAATACACAAATTATCGAAAGATACTCGAACAGCAATTGACACTAATTACATAAATATACTAAATAAATAACATTATTTTGTTTAAAATTGTGCTAATGTGTATAACAAATTACCACGCTTAATACACTCCGCCAAAAAAGTATCGCATAAACTAAAAAAGGGCATTTATGAACCAAGATATTTTTATACGTTCACAAAAAGTTTGCCTCGTGTATGTGAACTATAAAAACACTAACAAAATAATGGAACTTAGCGTTTTTACTTTTTTTTTCTAAAAGAACACATTTACAAAAATGCATATGTGTAAGGTTTGTTCAGTTGTTTATTGAAAGTCTTCCTATACGGACAAATTTTAAAGTGCGAAGTCAGAGTTCTGTACCAACGCTTTTAAAACTAAAATGAGCAATTTAACTTCAGAACAAGTGACTGCTATAGTTGCTTTAATCGAAGATGGACGATCTCAAGCATACGTTGCTAATTTGATGAACATCAATCAGTCAAGTGTTTCTAGAGCCGTAGCCAGATATAGGGAAACAGGCATTTACAGTAGAAGACCTATACCAGGTCGTCCAAGATGTTCTACTCGCCAAGATGACCGCTATTTACTACTACAAGCATTACGTCGAAGACATGTAACTGCGAGACAATTGCAGAACGACTTGGCTAGAGTCAGAAATACTCGTGTGAGTACTCAAACTATTCGGAATAGGTTACGACAGAGTGGATTAAGAGCTAGAGTAGCTGTAACAGCCCCTCGTCTCACTAGGAACCACCGAGTGGCTCGCTTAAGGTTTGCCAGAGAACATGTAAATTGGAACATTAATGACTGGGCCAATATACTCTTCACAGATGAGTCAAGATTTGGTCTTTACACCTCAGATAGGCGTATCTCAGTGTACAGACGAGACGGTGAGCGCTATTCGCAGTGTAATATCAGACCTAGACCTAATTTCGCTGGTGGCTCTATTATGGTTTGGGGAGGCATCTGTTTAACAGGTCGTACAGAGTTAGTACCAGTAGACAGAGGTACACTGACTGCCCACAGGTATATAACGGACATTTTAGAAGAACATGTAGTACCATATGCGCCAATTATAGGAAACGAATTCATGTTAATGCACGATAATGCACGACCGCATGTTGCAATAATCGTCCAGGAATACCTTAACGATGTTGGTATTCCAGTTTTATATTGGCCTGCGGTAAGTCCGGATATGAACCCTATCGAGCACGTGTGGGACCTCCTTCACAGACGGATACGAACCCAAAATGTTGCCCCAGCGGACCTGCATGGACTAGCAAATGCTCTCCGTGACGAGTGGGAGAATTTGGATCAGGCTTATATACGGAAGTTAATCGAATCTCTGCCAAACCGTATGCGAGCGGTCATAAGAGCCAGAGGTGGCAATACTCAGTATTAAAAGCTACTGTTATGACATTTTTCTTTCCAAAATTATAATTTCTTGTTTTAATAAAAATCTCGAGTTCTTGTTTTTATTTGGCCTGTATTTTATTTAAACAATCATAGAAATTATATCTTAGAGCGCATTAAAGTATATTTACAACTTTATGCTACAAACAAAGATTATGCGATACTTTTATGATTCAAAACTAAATTATGCGATACTTTTTTGGCGGAGTGTACATACATTTTCAGAGACTATGTTGCATCGTAAGCAATACAAATATTATTAACAAACTCCTATCAGCTACCTATCAACAAGTTTTGCCCGGGAATTTCTCAATTTACACAGAAAGGAATAGATAATGTCATATGTTAGAAATATAGCAGTTTACTCCAAGGACAGCAATATATTATTTAATATCCAGTATTCTAGACTAAAGAAAATGAATTATAGATTTTAAATTATAAATCCCTTTATTAAATTATACAATCGATCGTGACTCTCATAAAGGAAAGTAAATAAAATTAGGTCTTTTATCTCACAAATTGTTTTACCATTTAATTAGTTTTGTGCGAACACACATTATCAGGCCATACACTGATAAAAATTAGTGTAAAGTCACAGCTGTTTTACATAGCTGATACTGTAATAAAACATGACTCTTACTGTAACGCCCTAAATACAAATTTAAAAATGTAAAAATCGATAATTTTTGTATTAATGCACTACAAACTTATTTCATAAGGCCTGTTCACAGTCCCTACAATAGAAAATATTGCAATTTAGACAATAAAGAACTAATGGGAAATGATAGGTTCTTCAACCGTTTAAAATCCTTTATTTAAATTCAGATTGCATGTTTCGATGTCAAAAACATCATCCTCAGAAGTTCCTCTGCTGAGGCAGATCGTTTTTATTTGTATACCTGGTTGTTTGTTGGCTCTTGTCTTTAACAGAATTAAGTTAAAACTAAATTTATGTATTTTTTATAAGTTCGAAAATTTCTACGAACAACGTGACGTAGATCTAAGGATGATGTTTTTGATATCGAAACATGTAATCTGAATTTAAACAAAAACCGCGTTTCTTGAGTTCAGAGCCGGAACACACGAGAGAGAGGCTGGTGAAATATAATAAAACAAATCTGTCGCAGGTTGACAGTACAGAATTTTTAGGAGTTACGATAGAATACAACTGCAGATGGCGTAAACATATTGACACACTCTATGTAAAAAATTGTCTTCCATTTTTTATGCTCTGCGGAGACTTAGATCTCAGGTGAGTCAAAGTGTTTTATTAACGTTTTACTTTGGACATTTTCATCAACAACATTCGATGGCAGATCATTAATATAAATGATAAATAACAGCGGACCTAAAATTGAGCCTTGCGGTACACCTGGACACACTCTATGTGTATTCGACACATCAGTTTGATATTGTACATATTGTACTCTATTTGTCAAATTTGACTGAATTAGGTTGTAACAATTGCCCCTCATGCCGTAATATTTTGTGTCCATGTCAAAGGCTTTGCTGAGGTCACAATGCGTGAATTGGACTTCCAATTTACTGTCGAGTGCTTCGGATATCTTCTCAATCACTTGTACTATCGCGCCAGTAGTTATTTTATGCTTCTGAAAGCCATGCTATTTGACGCATAAGAACTTGGATTTATCAACATAACTTATTTAAATTATTCGGTTGGCTATTACCCTTTCAAATATTTTTGAACTGGCTGGCAAGATAGAAATAGACCTGTAATTTCGACAGTCTTTTAAGTCTCCCTGTTAACTCATCCGGAAACACGCTCTCAAACAGACAAGCATTCAGTATGCTCAGCAGCGGTTTCATCAAGCAATCACTTAAATTTTTCAATAAACCTGTATAACTTCCGTAATGGTCCATAGTGGGTTTTGCTTTTATTTGGCTTATGACTTTTCTGCATTCCAGTTCTGTCACTGGACTCATACACATTGAATTTATTATTATTTATATTTGTTTTCTGAAGGCATATCTGAATTTCATCTATGGAAGCTAAGCAGTTTTGTGAGTGATTAATAAGAATATTAATTAATTTCTCTGCATTAATTTCTTTAATAGTTGTATCTGCAACTCCTTATTTTGTATTATAATTAATAATTTTCCAATGGCTTTTTGTTTGTTATCTGTACATAACGTATGTACGATGTACATAATTTTGCCTTACAGAATTATCCAATGCCTCTTTATATTTAGACTTGTATTATTTATACTGTTTATATGTTTGGATCTTTTGTACATGTCCCTATTGTTGATAAAGAGTCAAGTATGTTTTTAATTGTTTCTATTTCTTCGGAAAACTGCAGTTTTTTTCTTTGTTTCTGGTGTGCTTTCCGAAACCACTGGACAGAACACCATGGAAAGAGCTGAACATCTCCAAAGCTGATGTACCATCCAAAACTTGCTGCCAATCGACGCAGTTAAGTGTTTCGCTGAAGAGGTGTGTATTGGTGCTATTTATTACTCTTATATCTTTTACTGACTTCCGTCTTTCAGATTCCACTTCCACGGAAGGATCAAGAAAACTACATTTTTGCGCGCAGAAATATGCAAATTCACATTTGTTATTACATTGTATATACATGTTTGTGAGCGCTCTGTGATTCTACAATGCTCAAGAAACAGCACATGCAAATTGTATAATTCCAAAAAATCGTAGAAACGGGTTGTAGTAGTATTATTTTCCATGAAATTAATGTTGAAGTCTCTAGCTATGACCACAACTTTTGTGGATAGCTCGCACTCTAGGACTGTTAACAAGTCATTAAAGTGTAGTAAGAAAGTATCAACTTATCCCAATCATGTCTATATATACGTATATGATAGTAATCTGTCTGGACATGGGCATTTTTACAACGTCTTAAAGAGGTTTCAACTAGCGGAGGATGAGTCATGTAGATATTGTGGAGGTCAGGATATTCAGGAACATCCTATTCTCATCTGCAAACGGTAGGCCACAGGAAAACAGGAGCTAGAGAGCAGTATTGACAGCCAGCTCAATATAAGCATCGTTGCAAAGCTCATGATTTGGAACGCCACAAACAGGAACGCCATTAGAACCTTCATTATTCGAGGAAGCGAGAGGACAGGAGCCATCAAAGATCTTGTTGAGATGATAGATAACAGACGATAATAATACCGCTGCATTTTGACGTTATGTTTTAACAACGGTTCCGGAATGCCATAGAACGGCACTCAAAAATCCGTGACCTGGGACCTAGTGGCTTCACCTCGTCAAAAAAAAATATAATGATATAAGTGTGTACATATTTGCTGACAAATCATTACAGAAGTTGCTACGCAAATGTTAGTACCTATGTGTATGTGTACATTTGTCATGTGTATAAAAAAAATCAACGAGTACAAATAAATAAATTAAGAAGTAACAGACAGAATACATAAGTAAATAATAAACTGTAAAAAACAACAGACAAACGGAACTTGCATAATATACATATATAAATATTTGACTATAAATGTTTGACTGGCAGATTTGAAAGTCATTAGCATTGCAACAGTTCTGCTTCACGAATATTTTTTTTTGTCGTTTGAGGACTGCAAATCCTTTTTATATTTTGCCGTATTCTATTGCATAACCTTATAACCCAGAAGTCCGTAGATTTTTGGAAAATATTAATCGGTGGTATGACAGTGTTAAATCGTCTCTATGTTGTGTTTGGTAATGGTGGTTGATGTGGGTTAGGATATGTGCAAGAAGGATATAGTAAATATACTGAGCTTTTGGAAGTGGGATTTACAACATTCATTATACTCTAGATCGCATAGAAATCTGACTGCTTTCTTTTGCAAACCAAAAATCCTATTTGCCCCCGTCGACGCTCTTCAAAAGAAAATCTCATAGCTAGCCACGAATACAAACAAAAAATAAATCGCTTTTGCAAATTCATTAGTCGTTGTGTGCTTTATTCACTTTATAGCATACAGTATATCTGAAGGTATGCCCCACCAAGCGATCTATATGTAAATTCTACTTCATAGTGACACCAAAGAATTTAACCTCTGCTTGTCCGTACCTATTTGATACCAAATATTAACCATTGTGTTTTAGTTAAGTTCACTTGCAGTTTGTTTGCAGAAAATTAGTTATAATTATGTACTTCTGTGATGGCCATTTAGGAATTTTTATAACGTATCCGTTAATCTGCTGCTCGTACCGGAAATGACGTATCACCATATTTCCCCAACGATATTACTTGCGGGAAGATCGTTTGTATATATTATGAATAGCTGTGGTTCTAGAATCGATCCTTGTGGAATACCTTGCTTAATAGAGAGAATATCAGATTATTATTATTACTTATACTTAATATTAGAATTATAATTTTTAATTTTATCCTCGAAGATTTTAAAATGTAACAACATATACAATGAAAGTCACTAAGAACTACGTACAACGAATTTTGAAAATTGCAGTCAGGTAAAAAAAAATTCGGTTGCGAGACAAACCCGGTAGTGGGGCGACCCCCTCCCCCACATTGGCCTCATTTCACCCCTCCCCACTCACAGGTGTACGGTCATTCGATCACTCGAACCCCAGGCATTGTTCGCAGTGGTTGCAGCTTCTCAATATTTGTGTTATATTTTGTTGTGAAGAAAAGATTTTAGTTATGGATTCTGAAACTGCCGGTAAGTGACTTCTTTTTATAATCTAAATATTACAATTTCCCATACATATTTAGTTTTTTTTTGTACTATCTAAAAGATAATTTTTTCCCGAAAACAATAGTTTTCGAAGCCATTTTGTTTTAGTGTCGGGCATTGCTCGCTTATGATTCTTACATATTTGAAAAGTATAATAGTTCTATTTCTTAAAAATACATTAACTGCTTCCAACTATTTCCTACTCTTCAATATAGAGCGATTTTAAATTTCTAATATGCAAATGTGAAAATATGATTTTCGATCACTCGAGCCTCAGGCATTGTTCGCAGTGGTTGTAGCTTCATTATTATTTCAGGACCTTCTGAAAGTAGTATGATGACTCGAAAGAAACTATTTGACCTGATGAAATTACAAAATCAGATCGATTTTAACGGTCGATTGGATTACATCGAAGATTACTTGATTTCATATAAACCTTATAACGAAGAACAAGTTACAGGAATAAAGCGGAATTTTTCAAGATTAAGGTCGGAAATGAAACAACGTTGGGTAACAGCAAAATACAGAGGAGATTTATTTGTAAAAAGCAATGAAAAGTGGTTGAGTGGAGTGTTTCAACTACCCGTAGTAGCGACAAGACCCGGTAGACCAACGAAATCTTTCGAGGACGTTAGTGAACGAAGTAAAAGACGCAAAACTGAGAACATACGTACGTTCGCGAGCCCTAAGGAAATTATCTATGCTGCTCAAATGGAATTGAGAGCTCAGGGAAACAGATGTGGATCAAATATACTGAAAGAGATTTCGGAAAATAAAGGTCGGAGAAAGGATTACAGTAAGTCAATTGAGTGTGAGAAGGCATGTGCCAAGCAAGTTTGTCCAGAAGAACTACTAGCACTGTTCGTAGATGCAGATTTGTCAAGGGCGCAATATGAGAGAATCAGACAAGCAAAAGGAAATCTTTCTTGCTACTCAGTTTTGCAACGATATAAAAAACAATGTTATCCACCCAATGAATCTACATAACCGAAACCTGTACCGAAGTCAATTTACAAAGTGTCGTGAACCACACAGTCGAAAGATTACTTATGCATTTAGAAGAAGTTATGAAAACCCTTAAGGGGGTACAATTGCACGACCTCAGCAAATCAAATCTTGCGCTATTATTTTATCGAATCATGACTTGAAATAAAAAACCATGTGTTCTGTAAAGACGAATAAGGGTACCTACAGACTTCAATTTTATCAAATAATTTCGGTTGGTTCGAATACGTGCTTACGAGACCTGCTTTCCAAATGATTTGTAAATGGGGATGTGATGGCTCACAGTACGCTCAATTCAAAGAAAAGTTTAAAAACGATAGCCGTAGCGGCTCCCACATTTTTCAAGGTTCCTTTGTGCCTCTGCGTATAGTATATGGAAAGGAAAATAAACTATTGTGGCAGAGCGGAACTCCATCATCACCCCCGTACTGTAAACCTATCCGTATAAGACTTATAGAGAAGACGGTTGACATAACGAAGGAGGAAATTAGTTACTACATACAAAGTGCGGCAAGTAATCTGGAACCTACATCAGTAAGAATTGGTGGAAGAACGTTTATTGTTGAATCGAAGATGATGTTAACAATGATAGACGCAAAAGTGTGCAATGCGGTAACATGTACAGTCTACTATGAGTTGTTACATATGTGGAACTACATCAAAAAGTTTCAACGACTTGAACAAAACCACTGATATTAATATAGATTCATTAAAATGCGGTTTGTCTATTTTACACGCCAGGATTCGGCTATTTGAAAGCTTACTACTAGGCGTGCAAGTCTGAAGCGAATAAATTTTTAATACAAAGAAATAAAGAGAGAATTCTAGAAGAATTTAAAAGCAGGCTAGGTCTCCGTGTAGATTTCCCTAAAGCTGGATTCGGAAACACTAATTTTTTGAAGATCCTGAGTTGGCAGCTGAAATAACAGGCCTTGGTGTTACGTTCATAAAAAAGATCAAAGTGATTCTTGAATGTATTTCAAGCGGCTACAAAATAGATGTACAAAAATTTGAGAAATTTACTAAAGAGACCGTTCAACTTTATGTTGCCCTATATGGTAGACATAATATGACGCCTATTATGCATAAAATTTTAATACATAGCTCCATAATAATCACGAATGCCCTTTTAGCTATCGAACAATTGTTCGAGGAAGCGGCTGAAGCCAGGAATATGCATTTTCGTCTATAAAGGCAAAATTTCGCACGAAAATTTAATAGAGTAGACTGTAATACCGACATTTTACATAGATTATTGTTGACATCAGATCCTCTACTTACATCAAGGCGAGTAATGATCAAGAAGAAACGAAATTGTTTTATGAAAGAAACATCAATATGTGAAGAAAGTGAAGATTGTTGTTTATTTATTTTCATGTTATTTTAATTTATGAATTAACCTTTGCCTTTTTTTTTACTTTTAAAATATAATTATGATGGTCATTTATTTTTTTTTATTAAGTTAGTAGATATATATTTCACTGCGTAATTATTAAATAAATTTTACTTATAAGATGTATGTTTTCCTTTCGCCTTTGCCCTTAGCTACTTTGCTGGATATTAGAAGTTAAGGTACCTTTACTAACAAAGCATAGCACACATAAAGAATAAAATATTAAAAAGTCAAATATGTATTATTGCTATAAAAATTAAGTCCAATTTACAAACATAATTCCTAGAGGTAACATCAAACTTCCAGTAATTTAATCACATCATTTAATTAACAAGGAGGCTGACTTACTTTATGGGCACAAACTTGCAGAGTGAGTAATGCAAGAATTGGAAGAGCGAAATCTCACTTTAATGTGACGTAACCGAACTGATTGTGAGTCGAAACCATCCAAACATGCATTTAACTGACCCAAAATAAATGTGGTGAACTGAACTGAGATTTTCGCCATAGGGAATGCCGCATAAGTGTAATACTTTCTGACTAAAATTATAACATTAATCGACTCTAAACTCAAAGATATTGCGTAATTGGAGAAAGTGAAGGTTTTTTTACATATATACATACCTGCAATACTTTTTCTAATAATTATTTTCACCTGAAACTCGAATTAAGCACATAATATTTTTAAGAGAACCTTTGGGTCAAATCTATTTGAAAGATATATATTAATATATTAATGTATGTATGTAATATATAGTGTAAAGGATTGCAAAGCAAATAATCTCATAATTTATTTATTTATTTGCCCAACAGATCTACATCTAATAACAGGACAAAATTATATTTATAGGGGTATAACACATAAGTATAGAGTTGGATAAAGAGAAAAAAAAGAAAAGAAAAATATTAATAATGTAGACTTAAAACTAAACAGTATTCATACGTTAATAAAGGAATGTACTGGTGCATTCACGTAGCAAGACCGGCAAACTGGTATGATGAATATCACACTGATCAGAAAGAGTCGTATTATAGTACGAACAAATACTATATATGGGTGACCGTAGCATTAGGTTAGTCCTAGCACGCGCGCAATGGAACGTTCCACTAGCTCTAGTATTGGGTCTATTCACCACAAAGTTGATCTTATGCAAAAGTGCAGGTGCGTGAACGTGATTGTGAAGCAGATTGTATAAGAGTCTTACACCCGCTTGACTGCGACGCAACGCCAGCGAATCAACCCGGTACCGGTCCAAAAGGTCAGCATGGTTAACGCCACGCTCAGGGTACACATTAAATTGCTTGTAAAAAAGATATTTCAAAAACCTCCTCTGTACTAACTCGAACACCGTGTTTGGTTTATATACACTCCGCCAAAAAAGTATCGCATAAACTAAAAAGGGGCATTTATGAACCAAGATATTTTTATACGTTCACAAAAAGTTTGCCTCGTGTATGTGAACTATAAAAACACTAACAAAATAATGGAACTTAGCGTTTTTACTTTTTTTTTCTCTAAAAGAACACATTTAGAAAAATGCATATGTGTAAGGTTTGTTCAGTTGTTTATTGAAAGTCTTCCTATACGGACAAATTTTAAAGTACGAAGTCAGAGTTCTGTACCAACGCTTTTAAAACTAAAATGAGCAATTTAACTTCAGAACAAGTGGCTGCTATAGTTGCTTTAATCGAAGATGGACGATCTCAAGCATACGTTGCTAATTTGATGAACATCAATCAGTCAAGTGTTTCTAGAGCCGTAGCCAGATATAGGGAAACAGGCATTTACAGTAGAAGACCTGTACCAGGTCGTCCAAGATGTTCTACTCGCCAAGATGACCGCTATTTACTACTACAAGCATTACGTCGAAGACATGTAACTGCGAGACAATTGCAGAACGACTTGGCTAGAGTCAGAAATACTCGTGTGAGTACTCAAACTATTCGGAATAGGTTACGACAGAGTGGATTAAGAGCTAGAGTAGCTGTAACAGCCCCTCGTCTCACTAGGAACCACCGAGTGGCTCGCTTAAGGTTTGCCAGAGAACATGTAAATTGGAACATTAATGACTGGGCCAATATACTCTTCACAGATGAGTCAAGATTTGGTCTTTACACCTCAGATAGGCGTATCTCAGTGTACAGACGAGACGGTGAGCGCTATTCGCAGTGTAATATCAGACCTAGACCTAATTTCGCTGGTGGCTCTATTATGGTTTGGGGAGGCATCTGTTTAACAGGTCGTACAGAGTTAGTACCAGTAGACAGAGGTACACTGATTGCCCACAGGTATATAACGGACATTTTAGAAGAACATGTAGTACCATATGCGCCAATTATAGGAAACGAATTCATGTTAATGCACGATAATGCACGACCGCATGTTGCAATAATCGTCCAGGAATACCTTAACGATGTTGGTATTCCAGTTTTAGATTGGCCTGCGGTAAGTCCGGACATGAACCCTATCGAGCACGTGTGGGACCTCCTTCACAGACGGATACGAACCCAAAATGTTGCCCCAGCGAACCTGCATGGACTAGCAAATGCTCTCCGTGACGAGTGGGAGAATTTGGATCAGGCTTATATACGGAGGTTAATCGAATCTCTGCCAAACCGTATGCGAGCGGTCATAAGAGCCAGAGGTGGCAATACTCAGTATTAAAAGCTACTGTTATGACATTTTTCTTTCCAAAATTATAATTTCTTGTTTTAATAAAAATCTCAAGTATGAGTTCTTGTTTTTATTTGGCCTGTATTTTATTTAAACAATCATAGAAATTATATCTTAGAGCGCATTAAAGTATATTTACAACTTTATGCTACAAACAAAGATTATGCGATACTTTTATGATTCAAAACTAAATTATGCGATACTTTTTTGGCGGAGTGTATATAGGCGACCATATAATGGAAGCTTACTCAAGCTTTGATCTGACATAGGCGAAGTAAATAGGGAGAATAGCATCTAAGGAGCTAAAGAACCGCGTTGTTCTTAATACAAATCCCAAAACCTTGAGTGCAGATTGTATAAGATTGTTTATATGATTCCAGAAACTGAGTTTTGAGTCAAAGATGACTCCTAAATCTTTAATAGAGTTGACATGTTGTAAAGGAATGTTGTCTAAATGATAATTGCCATGGAGGATGATTTGTCTTCTGGAGAAACTTACGACCTGACACTTAATTTGTTATTATTACACCAAGTGAGAAGAATGTTAAGTTGTTGTTGAAGTAAATTACAGTCATCTAGTGAAGAAACGGTGGAGAACAGCTTGACATCGTCAGCGTATAGTAAGTTTTGACACTCTAGTTGCAAAGGTAGGTCGTTCATAAAAAGCAGAAATAATAATGGACCTAGATTGGTTCCCTGTGGAACGCCAGAAGTGGGAAAGAGACAATGCGATCTGTGTCCTCGATAATGGATGTAATGCTTTCTCCCCGTGATATAGGATTTGATTAGATTAACTAGAGATGGAGTAAATCCAATTATATCAAGTTTATGAAACAATATTTGGTGGTCGATCTTATCGAAGGCTTTAGACAAGTCTATGCATATGACGTAAACTTGAATGTTTTTGTCTACATTCTTTGTCAGATATTGCATAAAGACTGCTAAGTTTGTGACTATGGAGCGATTATTCACTAATCCATGTTGGTTGAGAGAAATGACAGAACTGACCTATGAAAATTTTCGCAAAGTTGTTGATAATTGCTATTGGCCGGTAGTTTTCAATCTGCGTAGTGCTATCTTTTTTATGTACAGGGGTTATTCTAGCAATTTTCCAAACATCCGGAAAAGTACTGTTGTGTATGTATAAGTTAAACAGATAATGTAACGGCTTGGCAAATACGTAATTGCAGTCTTTAACAAAAAATGCAGGCAATCGGTCACTACCCATTGTGAATGTATCCTTTATAGCTTCACAAGCATTTATAATGTCTCTCTCAGATATGCAACGAAGATGAACCGAGCAACCAGAGTCAGACACCGCGGTGACAGCAGGCGCATCCGCAGAGGGCGGCTGATACACGGATTGAAAAAAATTAGCAAGTGCACCCACAACAAGCGACGGATCCGCAAAGGTCTCCACATTGGTGGCTCTTAGTTCATTCGGAATAGCCTTCGCATTTCGTCCGGAACGGACAAACGACCAAAATGCTCTAGGGTTGTGTTTAAGCTTCAGTGGTAGCTAGGTAACGTTGATAAAGTATTTTAGAATTAGTTCTAACTTTTCTACGAACCTCCTTAAATTTGTTAAGAGCATCTGGATCGTCTGTATTCTTACATTGTAATCGTAGCTTATGCTTAAGTTTTATATCGCAGATGTGATTATGAGTGAACCATACAGGGTACGATTGCTGGCGTTGGCTTTTTAAGGGTACGAAAATGTTTAAACAATCATAGATCTTCTCATAAAAAGCGTCACATGCATCATTCACATCATGAAATTGCTCCAGGAAGCTCCATTCAATTTCTAAGAGGTAGCTATACAAACCCTTATAATATACTTTATTTTAAAAAGGTCGTCGTAACAATAAAATTATCATAAAGGCAAAGTACTTCAAAATATGCACGCGATTCAGAATGTAGAAGTCTATGCACTAATTTAAATAAGTAACTAATAATTAATCATTCGGGTTCGAGGTTCAATTATTTTCTTTTCCAAAATATTTGGTTTACTTACTGGTATATAGTTCAGTTCAAAGTTTCTGTCCTAGTATTTTACATGCATGAGCACGTGTTTCTCATAAATCATGCTTCGATCAATATACACATACTGTAATTAATGTCTTCAACAAGGTGTCACCTAAATTAATACCTGTTGTCTTTTTAAACAAAATAACTACATCAGAAATTCTTGTAATACTTTATCGAATTCAACATTAGTTATTTACTTTCTAATTGATCATATTAACCTTATATTGCTGATGGTAACAATAGATGTAAAGCCTTCAAATCTATGTCATAGCAAAAAATTCTGGCAAAAGAAGGACGACGCATGTGCCTCTACCTTATGAATATTGTAGAAGATTAATTTAATAAAAAGACTGTCTAGCATGGATGCCCTGTTCACACAGACATTGTCTATCCTACATTCAGTTTGGCAAGTAGAGAGATCGTTTTGATACTAAAAATTAAATATCTACCCTCGATACTCACTCATTCATAGCAATAAGAAAGCAGACACTCTTGGAAGAAAGGGTGTTGCGGAGCATTTCCAGGGTCCAGAACCTGTCATTGGCATAGCACCTACTGTATGTAGCTAAACAACAAATCAATGTATGGGCGCATCAGAAAGTGCTCCAATATTTCGTTTAATCATGTCAGAATCAAGGAACTACTAGAACTCTACCATAAAAGTAATTGTTTCTGTCTTTACAGGTCACTGCAAACTCAGAAAGCACCTACACAAGAGACGAAGAGACAGTTGAGCATATATTCTGCCAATGTCCCGCAGCAACGAGAACCAGGTATGACATCTGTGGGAAGGTTGACCTTTACCTAGAAGACCTGAAAAATATTGACCTCAGTCAGAAAGATTCTGAGCTACCTTAAGGGCCTGAACTTGTTGGATGACCCGTTAAAGATAACATCCGCTCTACAATAGGCCCTAGCCGCGGTGGATGGAACGGATAATGAAGCTATGCCGATGCCATCTTCTCTTTTTTTGTTGTATTGTATTAATTTCTATGTCCACTCTGATCATTGGAATATGTAGGTAAATAAAATAAAAATTAATGTAATTATTCTGTTGCATAAGAAAAAGTGAAAAGAATATACATTTAGTTGGATAAATACACTGTTCTTGTTGTTATGATCTACTATATGAAAATATAGGACACAAGTCATCAATATTCATTACATTATTGCATCGGTGGCGCAAGAATATCCTTTATTTAACAAAACATATAAACCTATCTGCGTACGATACAGAAACAACGATTTACTATTTATAACAATATGATACCTCCTTTCCAAAAGGAAACAATCAAGAAAAACTCCTTCTCGTATATAATATATGAACAGCAAGCCACATAATTATAATCAAAAGCTAAAATTGTAGCTGACTTTAAGTTCATGAAAGATACCAGTTTTAAATCAAATTTTAAACATTTGTTTCACATTAGCAACACTGAAGCACAACTAAATTCGTTAATTGGACGATTACACAATATACCAGGTGTCCCAAAAATTCCGGGCGATCAAACATCTGGAGAAATACACATCGAATCGAAAAACAAAAAAGCACACTTTTAATCATTGTCAAACATTTATCCAAGGACACCGAACGCGAATGCCCCCCCCCCCTCCCTCAGGGAGTGGGACGGACAGTAATTTCGAAATCTTAGATGGAAACCTCAATTTCTTATTGTAAATTCGAGTTTTACGTATCAAAATACGAAAGTATTATCTGAAACATTTTTTTTTCGGTTCTTGATGGATGGTAGTGAAATTTGCAAGAAATAATTTTTGTTCTGAAGAGGAAACCGTCGAAATATCAATTGGAAAAACTAAATAAACTATATGTTCAGGCTCCCAATGATACTTGAAACAATTTTGAAGGTGCCCAATCGTATATCCAAAGTGATTTCGGAGAAACCTAATGGTGCCCGAAGCTATTCCGAAGGTATTTAACCATACCTTAAGTGGTTTCGAACGTGCCCGACGATTTTCGGAGTGGTTTGAGGATATCCAAGGATTCCTCGAGTAATGCTAAAGACGAATTTTCAAGAATCCGATAATGATATTTTAGTGTAACCAAGGAACAACGACGTGGACGTAGTAGTTTTCTGTTCCCTTCGGGGTGCTTATTTTAAGTGAGTCTCCCTGCCTCTTGCCAATGACGGGTTCGATTAACGCAAGGTGTTTTAAACCATTTCATAATTAAAATGAACATTTCAAGTCAAAATAAAAATCCAAAGTAAAAACGAAAATATGAAATCAAAATTCAATTCCATAAGTAATAATTTGATGTATTATAATAAATGCTCGAAGTGTTAACCGTTTCTCTCTTGGTACTAAGTTAGCCGATGATAGAAATATTCAGTCGCATTATTGAAATATTCTGCAGGAATATTTTCAGCTTCATCTATTATTCTTTGACGCAATTCACCTAAATACCCAGGTTTAGTTTTGTGTTCCCGATTTCTTAGATAACCCCACTAAAGGAAATGAGAGAAGTCAAATCTGGTGATCTGGCAGGTCACTCAATCTCACCTGGTCGCCCTATCCAACGATGAGGAGAAACTGTATCTAGGTAATCACAATTTTTTTCATTCACAATGTGAAGCAGCACTATATTGTTAAAACCAAATATATTTGGTTTAACGAATGTAAAAAATAACGAAATAAAACGTGGTCGCTTCAAGAAGCAAACCGTAAATGGTTTTAATTAAATACTCCGAAGTATCCTAAAATGTGTGTCTGCTTCAAGACGTAGCCATGAATAAATTTACTCAAATGTCCAGAAGTATCACACTATGAATAAGGTGTATCTGCTTCAAGAGGTAGACCGTAAATGATTTTACACAAATACCCTAAAATTCAAGGATCGAAAAAAAATTTTCAAATAATGCTTTGCTACTGTGATACGTAGAATCCGAATCTGCAATAAAAAATGGGGTTCCATTTAAGATTTCAAAGTTGCCACCCGTCCCACATCCTGGGTGGAGGGGGGTGGTGGAGGCTCATCTTTTGGTGTAAAGATTTTTGAAAATACTCAAAGGCGTGTACTTTGTTTTTCGATTCGGTGTGTATCTCTTGAGATATTTGACCGTCCTCAAACGTTTGGAACACTCGGTGGATTAAAGCTAAATGCTATGGGGTAAATTTAGGGAGGAGGCAATTAACTAAATTTTACAACAAAAACATGTGTTGCCTCTATATACCAAACATATCTTATGTCTTTATTCCACCTCATACTAAGTGGTAATTAAATCGTATTTATTGGAATATATATACTAATTAAATAATACAAACTGTATAAACTTGTTTATACTACAAACGAAATGAAGGTGAAAGAAAAGCAGTAAGTCAGTGGATTTATGCGTCAGCAAAGGTACTGGATTTTGGAGAAAGTATTTGACCAGGTATTTCCGTTTACGTAACACATATTTAATATACAAATTCACTCGATAGCTCCGACTTTGAACTTGTTTTCATATCATCTGACAGAAATTAATAATACAGGTTAGGAAAACACGCGTTCAAGGAAAGGAAATGTTTTACATAGATCAACCATTTCTGGAAAGTGGCACAAACAAATGGATTACTGTGGCAATTAAATCGCTCGTTTTCAATGAATTTTGTAATATAAAAAATAATTTGCAGTTTTTTTTTTTTTAGGTAGAAATAAGATGTAACGTTTTGCTTCCTGCACGTAACACATGTGTTGATTTGTTTTATGAGACTTATGTTGTAATGTGGAAAATTTTTATTGACCTCCCATAAAAGCGTCACAATTTAAGTGTACCAGAGCTACGACTAAGGAAGTGCTGGAACAGGCTGATCTAGGCCCGAGAATTTAACATTAAAAAAAACTTTTTCACTTAGGTGGCTTTTTGTGCCATCATCTCAAAAAGAAAACTTATTTACTTTCTAATTTTCCTAATGCTAAATAGTTAAAAGCAATATAGGAATCAAGATTTCAAATGGGATCAATACCATATGAAGGTTAAAGGTGCCACCGTTCAGTTACATATGTAATTATAGCAAAACTTTAAACACAATGTTGATAGACCTCAAACTCCTAACTCCCAATGCTAAAATTTATAAAGTTTACAGCGCGAATATAACTAAATATAACCGTATTTGTACAACATTTGTAGGTATATATTTGTATAACAAATATATTTTCATTAGCAAACAAATGAGTAAAATTTACTTTTAAAATTCTTTATTCACATTCATAACAAATTTGTTGATTCGACCTCGACAACTTAAATTGTTACATTAAGGGTATTATGAATAAAATATAATTTTAGAGATTTAACAAAACATGGTTTAGTCAAACGTTACTAGAAAAATGTGTTAATATTAATGGTAAGTAAGCTACGATAAGCATTTTGTTAAATCGAAGTAAAACTAGCAAAATATTTTTTACTGTGTAAAAACCGCGATAACTAAGGTTTTCAAATTAAAAGAAAAATAATATATAAGCCTTCAAACCACACAAATGTTCTTAAGCTTAATTGCTTTAATTTTGCCTATTCGAGATAGCAAAAGCAAAACGTTTAAATTGATATTAGTAATTTTATTGTAACACACCAACAGTGCTTGCTATGCAGAGGTCGATTTCACATCGACACATTGAGCAAAGAATAATATATATAAAGTATTGACATCAAGTTTATTTGCACAGAGGTATTCATTTGAAAAGTCAAAATGGATAATAATACTAGGCTAAAATCTATATTAATGTAATTAATAACTAATTAGTTCTAAGACTCAAATTGTATATAGCAATATGTACACACGTGCCCTTTGTATGGATATCGAAAATAAATTGTTTTCAAATAAATTCATATTATGCCGAGCATTGTTCATTTACACGATGTGTATTAGAATCCTTAAATGCATTACTTGCCAGTGTTGTAACCCTGTACAGTATTATAACTTTGTATAACAAATGCATGCTACAATGTATCATATCAGTTCTTTCTTTTATCTACTCATTCTCACATATGTAACACAATACAAAAAATATCTACCTCTCACAGCTTGCTATAACAATTGTTAATAGAAGTAAGTTTCGAGTCAACACTTAGAAAAGGGTTTATCTCATGCTTCTGTCATATCAAGCTCAGTACCACGCCTACGCCCTTTGTAAGCTTATAAACACATGCAACACCTAGATTTAAGGCATTCATTCATTCATTATTCTTATTTTTATTACTACATTAGTTAGTTAAGTTAGTCTTATCCATTTTTACAATAGTAGTACTGTGAAAATCTGTTTATGTACTTGCGCAAATAAATTCACAACTCCATGGTGAGACTTCTATTAGTGGTTCCCAACCCCTACCCGAAACACACCCACAGTTTCGACGGGAATACAACACCAGTTTGAGCTTGTAAACTTACCAAATCGCAATGTAAACAAGTTAGTGATGTCAAATTCCTTGTACGGTTTGACCCAAAATGTTCCTGACGTAACAAAAGGTATAATACTTCACTACAGATAACATAACCAAGGTCGATTATTGTTATCTTATTACCAAGCGAATGCCCAACATTACATAATAAATGCTGTACTATTTACTACGCGTAGATGTGTTCATACATAGAAAGTTTTACAAAGCTATTGCGATCGCACTACACACCTCCAAGAATTTCAAACAAATTGTTTAATCAGCGGGACTTTCGCCTCCAATAAAATGGTAGCAAAACATCACGAATTACAAGGCTTTCGCATCTAAATTAATGTATTGTTGCAAGCTGGCTGTGAAGAGCACGCGTTAGAAAAATTAAAGTCAAACAAATAAAACTTCAAGGATTATGATGGGTTAACGGTACGGAGAAAGCTATTTTTTTAATTGTAATTTCTCTGTCACTGCATATACATAATTCGTGTTGCAATATGAAGTAATTCCTCAGTTCAGATTTTGCTTAAGACTTATAGTTTTCTAGACTGTCAAACTGGCCACAATTACGGATAATAGGTTTAATTAAAAAGGCAAAATTAGAGAACGCCTTTTGCGCGCAATATTAGTTCGCACGCGTACCTCAATCTTAACCAAATCTAACCCTACTCTGTACACTAATAAACAAAAGTTCAGCGACCATCTATCTTGTTGTGCATCAAATTGCCGACAAATTTTATTAAAAACAGCTGGTGACTAACCCCAAGGTCTCTTTCACGTTATACCGATTTTTTGGACGTACAAGATCCGGACGGCTCTGAAGTAGAGCTGTTATCTGGATCCGGATAATTGACTAACCAGATATCCGGATCTAGGTACTATCCGGATCTGCTATCCGAAACTTTGGATCCGGATCCGAATTCGCCATCCGAAATTCGGATTCTGATCCAGATCCGAAACCTAAGATCGGGATTCACTATCCGAAACCCCGGATGCGGATCCGTCATTCAACATCTCGGATCTGGATCCGCTATCTAAAATCTTGGATACGGATCCGTTATCCGAAACCTGAGATCTACTCTCCGACACCTCGGATACAGACTCGCTATCCGAAATCTGAGATCCGGATGCGCTATCCAAAATCTCAGATCCCAATCTACTATTCGAACCCCGCATTTGGATCTGTTATTCCAAATCTCAATTCGTTTTCTTTTCAGGTATCTCGAACTTCTATCAATAAGATCGTTGTGTTTGCTTGTTCTCGCTAACATTAGAAAAAATAATCGAGAAAAAATGTATTACGTTGCAATATTTGCTTTGTAAAATAATAATACAGTAAACGCCCGTTATTCGCGGAGGATCGGTTCCACGAAAACGCCGCGAATATTGAATCCCCGAATATCGGGATACAAAAATAACTTAAACTATAGGGATATGTTCCGGGTGTAAACAAAAGTGTGTAACTGTAATTTTTAATGTATGTTTCCTATCTTTGTAATAACAATATTTAAAAGAAACTACAGGATTACTGATATACCTAGTTTATGTATATCGACAAAACAACACAAGTTAATTAATACTTGTAGATGGACTTGGTGTACTGTGTTGAGAATGTATAGTGGCAGATAATTTGTCAGACAATAAATAATTTAAAATGGTGGGTTGCCTTGCTTTACGCTTTTTCTCCAACAAAATAGATTTGTAGGAAACATGTGTATTCCCTAGTCCCGTTTTAACAGCTTCTCTTCTTTTAAAATTTGCATCTATTTTATCGACTAAATCTTTAGCAGTATCTAATAATAATAATAATATTCGTTTTGTCCAACAGATTGCCGATTACAGGACAACAATATTCGAAAGTACATACAACATATAGAAAAAATAAAATATAGAAATAAGTTTAAAGTAATCGAAATTATAAATCATTAACATTTTTATGAAAAAATGTCTTCATAATGCAGATCAGCCGAGCGGCACATTGTAACCAGCGGCGAAAAAGAGGAACGAGTGGATAGTCTAGGAATGCGGAAATCTAAAGAGGCAAGAAGAAAAGGGCTATCGATGACTCCATGAACTAATTTCCAAATAAAACGTGCGCCATGGCATTCGCGGCGATAAGTTAAAGAATCCATGAAATGTCTGTCTAATTAATTCCTCGCTGAGGATAAGCACCATCTTCTTTAAATGATAGGTACTTAAGAAAACGCCATTGAATTTTCTCAAGTGATAGCTGAAGGTTGACGTAGTGGGGAGAGCACACTTGAGAGGCATATTCCAACTTGCTTACAACCAAACTAAAGTATAATATTCTCAAAAGTACTCCAGAAAGATTTGCAGGAACGGATGAGCAATCCTATTGTTTTCGATGCTGATAAGCATAGATTAGTTATACGTGATGCAAAGTTCATGGTATGGTCAAAAAGTACCCCAAGATCTTGTGCTGATTCAACTTTCTGCAACACAGCATGACTTCACAAGTAGGCGGAAGCAATTGGGTTAATGTTTCGAGTGTACGAGACAAAGCAGCATTTACTAATGTTTAATTTTAAATTGTGTTGATTACACCATTCTACCTTATAATCGATATTATTTTGTCAGTTTAGAACGTCATCTGGGTTAGCAATTGAAGTATAACTTTTAATGTCGTCAGCATAAGCCAGAACTGAATAAGAGAAACCCTGCAATAAATCATTAATATATAAAATAAAAAGCAAGCCCCCAAATTAAATCTTTGCGGAATACCTGAAGATGGAATGAATTCATAAGACTCGAAACCATTATAATGTACATAGTTAGATCTATTAGTCCAATAGGATTCTATTAATTGTAGCAAGAAAGTAGTAAGGCGAAAGCGGCACAATTTCTCAAGTAAAACCCGATAGTTAATGCTATCAAAAGCGCTACTAAAATCCGTATACACCACGTCAACTTGACCCTGCCTATCCAACTCCCTACAAATGAATTGCGAGATACTGACAAGATTAGTAACTGTTGAGCGTCCACGAACAAAACCATGTTGATGAGGTGAAATAAAAGACGTTCATATAGATGGTGAAATAAAAAATTCTCAAAAACTTTAGCGAAGTTGGATAAAATGGATATAGGTCGGTAGCTATTAATTTCTGCTTTTGAACCCTCTTTAAATATAGGAGAAATTCTAGTCTTCTGCCACAATTTAGAAAAAGTCGACGTTTGAATAACTAAATTAATAATAGTTGCTACCGGTTTAGCAAGAACTCTTCTAGCATCCCTTACTAAAAATGATGGAATTAAATTATCTCCAGAAATATGATTGTCAGGGAATGAAGACATAATACTTATTAGTTCATCCTCAAGATATCAATGGCAAAGTATTAGAAAGACTGTTACTAAAAGTACTATTTGTAAAAGTAGAGCTGTTATGGTAAGTAGAAAAAAATTTATCCGCAAATGCATTAACAATATTTTGAGGAGTGTCAACCAAGATGTCTTTGTAGGTCAATGAACTAGGAATTCTAGTAGAACCCTGTTTGTTACGAATATATTGAAATATTTGTTTAGGATCACGCCTTATAGATGTTTGAACAGATTCCAAATAGGTATTATAAGCAACTGAAATTTGCGATTTACAGAGAGTACTAGAGTCTAGAATTGAATTGAGTTGCTCTAGATTTTTTATTCACAACAGATCTTTAGAGACTACAACCTTGTCAACAGCTTGGTTTTTTTTATCGTCTTCTGTGTTAATTCTATTAAATCTTCAATTGTCAATTCAATATCGTCCGCATTGATAACCTCCAGAATATAGTCTCCATCAAGATCTTGAAACCCTTCTCCTTGTCTTCGCCTCCCTATATCAATGAGCTGGATTGTGTTTATTTTAGGCAGACCGATATCGGAGACATATTGTTGAACGCATTGAAGCCAAATGTTTTTCCAAGCAGCAGCTTTCATAGTTGAACATTTAATGTCGCACCATGATGCGTTGATATTTTGTATCGCATCCATAATATTGTAGGCTCGCGAAAAGTCACGAAGTGTGGGGAGTTCAGGTTCCTCTGTGGCTTTTAACATGACATTTAGCGTAAAAAGATAATTGTTTACCGCAAACCACCACCCAATGTGACGACAGCTATTTATATTCATTTTGATTAAAATTGTTAATATATCCGTTCCTCAAACTACATATATACATTTCTCTTCCCAACTTTAATTGCTATTAGCTAAACCCTGTTATTATTATGAATACAACATTTAGTGTTTTAAAAAAAATGTCCAGAAAGAAGAATTATTAAAAAGAAAATAACCGCTGGCGTATTCGAAAATTCAGTATGTTCCCATTTAAAAACACCGCGTGTAATCATCATATTAAATGCAGTTTTTTATCACATGAATTGGCAAAAAATAAATCAACACATTTCAAATTAAACTTCTTACTCAATAAGAGAAATATTATCTTATTTTTTTCCTTTACATACAAGAAATCATTTGCACTTGACGCAGAATATTAGTTTGCAAACGACAAAGTATTTATGAGTGGTAAAAATAGGATATAGGCCTCGCCTACCCGATAAAGCGGGAACCACGACTGTGACCGAGCCGGTCATTTTGAGTGACGATGATGGTACATACATACGAATAAACAATCGCGCATTGATACCACGCAATATAATCCCTTTCCACTTTTCCGTTGTCATTCGTTTATTTAACACGCCCAATAGCAATTGACAAGTGTCTTTTTGCGCACAATTAAATTAAATAATCGCATTGAATATTTTTCTTGACGTGCGAGAAAAGTTAAAAAAATTATTTCCATTTTCTCTCCACATCTTTTCTGAAGAAGATGATAAACTCATAACTACCATTATGTCGTTTTCTCCATCGATTAAGTAAAAGACTTAGCAGTGCAATTCTTTTCGTTTGCGTGCGAAGATACACAAAAGAATATGTTCGTACGAATTTACCGCCGTCCGAATTCCGTACCTCAAATAATTCGTATAATGTAAAAGAAGGCATGATTCAACGTTGAATCGTATAAGAATAAGTAAAATTTAATAATCACAAACACGACTGACTGTGAGTAAGTAAGTAAGTAAGTATTTTTTTCTTAAACTATAAATATTTTATTTCGATTCGTTTTCTTTTTTTTTTGGTCGTGTAAATAAAGAATTTCTGGTGTTTTTCATTGCTTATTACGCTGCGGCCGTTTAGTCATCTTGAAAATGCCTTTTGCAAGCCCTGTTTTTTAATTACATTTCGTTTATATTCACTATCCAATATTCAACTAATTTTGGGTATTCTAACCTAGATCCTTGAAAATTGGATAATGAACATAAACAAAATATAGTTAAAAGAATATGCTTGATAAAGTCAATATTAAGATGACTCTACGGCCGTAGCAGAATAAGCGACGAAAAACACCTAGAAGTACCTTATTTAAACGGCTATAAAAACAATTTCAAATAAATCACATCCAAATAGAAAGAAGAATAAATATTTTAAAACCTTTCTTTGCACTTTTTTAACAGCAGATTTATGGAATGCACAGGGGGAATTGCAGATTAGGTAATCATACAATGGAAAGCACAGAAGTTCCTAAATTTGAGTCAAATGATGTCCATCTTTAAACATGGTGAAAAAATAATATGTATCCAACTAAGGAACTATTAATAAGCTTAATATTCCGTCATTACAACATAATTTCATGCCAGGAAGGTCAACCGTAACTAAAACCGGTTGAAATCTTCCAATTTCTTAGGCGATACTTTAGTTGTTCTCTAGTCAACTTTATATAAGTTATCCCCAATTTGTGAAAGCATTTGACCATATCATTTTACTATCTTTATCTCCAAATTATGTTCTTTCTGAATTTCAAAAGAGACTGTAAGATAGATCTCCATGTATCAGTTACAATGGACTCGTCTCAAATGCTTTTACAACCACCTCAGGAATTTCACAAGATCAAAGTCTGTACGTTTGCTTACGATTTAAAAATATTTTATTTATTTTATGGAAATTTGTAACATTTATTACAACAAATCAGCAGGCCTAAAAAAATAAGTAGGGTTTCATTTGAAAAAAATAGGTTGAGTACGATCCTGGGAAGCCGTATATCCCGTGAACGTGAAAATATTTTTAGAACGTGCACTTTATTCCGTCAAGTGTGATACCACATCGAAAAAATTTTTATGACAGATGTTAATGACAATATCGACCTATTGATTCACCTGGTATATCCTTACAGCGTGGAGCGAACTAATATCTCAATTTTATGGTCACCTCTTGTTCACAGAACATACAGAAACTATATAACTCCGCATCTCACAATCTTATATTTCTAATAAGAACATGCCAATCTTTTCTTCAATATCACGGCTCTAGAAGCCATTCTTTATAGCCTTGTATGTACAAAGCAGTGATCCAACACCTTATGTGCGTATCAGCAACTTGAATTAGAGAGGGTGCACAAAAGATTTTTAAAAAATCACTCGATAACAATCCTTCTCATGGAACGAATTGTGATAGTATTTTGCATATGAAGTCCCTAGAACATCGTAGAGACCTACGTATGATGCATTGAATACGTCTTTTTATAGCTAGAGTGGAAAGAAATACTTTTCAAAAGCACCCTTAACTGATATGAGAAGAAATTCTTTTGTAATTAATTGACCATAATTGTATGAGCAGTTGCTTGTTGTAACAAATTAAGCAACTTGCCAGCGTAAACACTTTCATTGTTATTGTTAATATTTGTTTCACTTTCTAGAATTTACATATATTATATTGGAGAAAGAAAGAAAACCGTTATTATTACTGTTGTTAGTATAGATAATAATACTACCCGGCTGATAGTCTAGTGGCTTGCACGCTCGGTTATCAGTCGTAAGGTCTAGGGTTCAGATCTCACTCTGGTCAATTATGATAACCGGTTTTTTTACGGGGTCGTAATGATGATTAAGAGGGAGATTTTGCTTTGCGGGGTTACCTGATAAACATACTAAATGCTTAGGCTAAACGACCTAAAAGAGTCCCTAAATAATATCCTGAAACTGTATTACTCTTAATTTTTTGGCGAAACTACGCTTTACACTCTGCAATGTATAAGTGAAGGTTACTTATAATGGACCATCAAACAGATGTATAACTCACAGAAGTAAAGATTTTAAGATCATTCGTAAATATGCACTTTTGAATATCGGTGCTTCCCTAGGAACATCATTAACAAAGAGTATGAAGGTTATGGGGCATAAGTTGGAGCCTTGTGGTATTCTACAAGTGGAACGATAAGCTTCCCATAGAAAAATAGGAAAGCAAAGAGAAGTGTTAGCCGTATTTTATTTCTCGTAAGCTTGTTTTTCGAAAATTTTATGTTATCTTTGATAATATATTTAATAGCTGGTTTGGGCGTCATAGTAATCATGCTATTAAAGATTTCATTGGGATTGACAACTATTATTTTTGTTCATCAATTCATGAACATTTTGAATATCATTAACTGGTAACCTTACTTTGACAATAAATTATTTTGCTTAGGTGATTTCTAAGACCTTGTTTTCTGCACGTATTTGAGAATATTTCTACCTTGCCTACTTAGTTAAATGAAATACGCACATACAAATTGATTTTGCGCCAGCGGACTAGTAAATATCTGATTGATCCAGAATCACTTACCATGCACAGAGTAATAATCCTCCGGCAGTTCGCTTAACAGGCACTTCACGATGGATAACACTCAAACACCCGGTATCAAAGAGCATGTCTTGTTGTTAGTTCGTCAGTAGCACAACTCCGGACCCGGAGTAATGTGTGACGAACACTTTCACTGAATACGGCTTCTGCTTATGGCATCGATGACACCCGTTGAATACAAAGCGCCCATGCCGTGTGTATTTTATGAGAAATAGGTCGCACGAATTGCGGGGTCGTGTATTTGTAAAATTCTCTCTTACGTAAGCGGGCCGCACGTTTTCAGCGACGATAAAATTTTCGTTTCGGTCGATCGTTAATTATTACGAAGTAGCTGGAGTTAGTACAACAGTAAAAGTAGAGATTTAGTACAGAGAAATATACTGAGGTGTTCGTCTACTGACACAAAAGCGTAGCTTTAATACTTTTTCAAAACACTTCACAAGGGAACACAAGCAAGTGTATCTCACCGGTTTAAATGAAACTTGGGTTTATAGACCGATCTAGTGTAAGAACAACCGTAATTTTTTAACTGCTAAATCGCCCGTTTTCGGAGGATAGAGTGCCTTGAAAGCAGTAGGTAGTGTTGCCTTTAGGGCACTCTACACGAAAAAAGAATATTATAAAAAACAAACAATTGTAGACATTGAACTATAATTTGTTCTCGGATATACGACTAACTACAATGTGCCTAAATCTCTACTACACGATTGTAGTTAACGCATTGTCTTTCTATTGCTGTAAAATTTAATGAATAATCTCTTCCAAAGGTTACTGCATAATCTTTTATGGTAATATTGTTTCACAAAATACTACAATTTTATAGTAAAGAGTCTTAGGTGCAAGAATAAAATATTTACCTTTTAATTAATATAAAGTTTTATAGATATAAATTGTAACATAACATTGTAATATGACATATAGAATACACATGTAAACATTTTTTTCGACAAATTTTACGAAAATAAAACAACAAATGTCAACGGATATATTTTGTGGCAACAAAAATTCTTGCCAGCTAAATATTTTAATAAACAAGGAACTTATTTGATCGAGTAACATCTATCTCCTAGGCAAAGGTATGTTCAATTGTTTGTTTTCAATTCTGAATATAAAAAATAAATATTTTCTTCAATGTCAACTTGCAACCGACAATCGTTTCATAAGTTGGTTTATAATTTATAATTTTACAAGATGCATGCCTACACACACAATAAAGTAGTTAAACATGCCTTTTCTCTCACAGGCAAATCTTGATTTGGCGTAGAAATATCTATGAAATTCCTTTTAAAATTTGATTGCAGACTCCCTATTGGTCACTATCTGAAACTGTAGTTATAGTGACACCTGGTGGAGCGATTAGAGATTGGTTGGAATTATATTCTAATTAATTTTAAGCGATGTGTTTGTTATAAAATATATTTCAAGAAAAATAGTTTTTGTAAGAAAGGCTGTCTCATGTTGCCAACCAAAATTTAGGCGGGTAAAAATATTATAATTGAAATTTTACATAGATTTATTTCACAAAGAATACAGTTTTAACGTATTATATAAAAACCTTAAAAGTAAAAATTTAATGTGTGATTTGTGGATAAACAAAGGGTGATGGATTTTTTTCATAGTTTTTTCTGTAATCAGCGCTTAAGGTACCATAAGAATCACTCAACATTTTTGAAACAATTTTATCATCGCGGACCTGTGTTATGGATTGAGATATGATCAGAATAAGAGTTTATATTGCAAAGCATAGGCTTCTTAAATTATTGATTTTATAGCTAGAAATATGTATTATTAAAGATAGACATACATATAGTAGTTTGTACAAAGTTAATATAAAGTGAAAATTATATATTGGTGTTCCTTTTAACTCCATAACGGAGTTCAGGATTCGCGTTCCTTTAGAATACTTTATAACGAAGTCGAAAATAGTAAATTTTATATAAACTTTTGAACGGACGATTTCTTTCTTAAATGAATAATAGGTAGATCTGTAGCCAAATATCCAATATGATTTGCACCTTACTGTACACAACATACGGGTGCGTTGTTCAATTCTTTTATATTTTTATCTTAACCTCTTTAAAACCCATTTTCTAATGATTAATAACAAATTTTTGGTTCGAAAACGGCTGCAGTAGCAGTCAAAATATCGCTGCCCTAAAAAATTAAATACGAAACAAAATGGAATTATTCAAATCAGCCCCATTCTTTCCTTCTTTTGAACAATTGTATGGCGTAATTTTCAATTATGAATAGGACTCAGCATATTCATATACGTAAGTACTTCAGACTTAAACGCAATATCATTGATTGTAGTCAATCATTTAAATTACCGATATAGACCTCATAATGAGTGCTTAGTTTATAAACAGGCTGTCTCACAAATTCTTCTAATTGCTTTTACAAACACAAATAGGGACAAACATATTTTTTTACAATAAGCATTCAATTGACGCATGCAATTACTACTGAATATGTATGAAAATGTACGAACTCTGGGCATACATAAACAATATTGTAAAATACTCACACTTTGCATAGGTTAATTAGTTAACATATGCATATGTATAAGTTATGGCCAACTAAAATGCAACTTTGTTGCATTTTTAGATTCTATACGGCATTTTAAAACCTCTTTCTTATGGCACAAGGATATAATAAAATTTTAACCAGAGCCGGTCGAGTGTTGGAAAAGAGATACACTCACTTGCTGCGCATTAGCAGAACACATTTCCGAAGAACACCACAAAACTTTCTACTTTCTGGACATCTGATTAAACACACATCCATCGATCGGTATCGAGTGTTTAGCCTATAACTCGGGTAATGCGACTATGTTACTGATCGGTTCTGCATGTATGTGTCCTGGAGGCCGGTATGCTAAAGGGTACAAGATTATTCTATCTCAATTGGAAGTACAAAACAATGTGACAACGACCACTTCCTCTCTCGAAACTACCAACTCGCAAGAGACCTAATTGAAATGGTGAGCTCCCTCCCTCCTTACTACCCATATTGAACAAGCCTGGTTGTAGAGGGTAGCCGTCTGGTAGCATCTCCCCAAACGTGTTAGGATAGTTCCACCAACTCTCCAACCGATCAAGCCGAAGATCTATCCAACTCAATGTCAACCATAGTGTCTTCCGACTAATTGGTTTCAAATATTTGCTCTCAAACGAAATAGCAATGGCGACTCGTGAGTTATGAAAGAGGGTGGGCACAAAATAAAAACTTTCTATGTCTATCGCACAGTGCCGCTCGTTCAATAATTAAATTAAACTGATGCGTGCAACAGTGAATATAATGTGCATGTGGAAATGTTCTTTTGATAATAGCTTGGACACCATTTGTCTTACCACACATCACGGACGCCCCATCGTGACTTTGAGCGATTAGTTTATTGTTATAAGATCCAGAAGAAGGATTTAAAGTAATTTTCAATACATTCATCAATGTTTTTGCTAATACATCAGCATTATGTCCACCCGGCTTAAAGATCAAAAACGTTAGAAAAATTTGTCCTTTAAACACGTATCGAATAGTAACAATCATTTGCTGATTATTAGAGGTGTCTGTAGTTTCATCGGCTATCAAAGCAATGAAATTTGCAGATTTAATTTCTTTTAATATTTCCTGCTTGTAAATTTGCAACGTTACATCTAGCAATTCGCTCTGAATAGTTTTTGGTGCGCCTTTAAACACTTGTGAACCTTTCATATGTATTGCAAGCACAGCGTCTAATTCAGCAGGAAAGTTGATTAAGCCTACATAAATACCTGGATTTTGCGACGTCAATGTCTCATCATGGCCTCGTAACGCCATTCAAACGCTCCACAAAATTTTATACAGATAATTAACCGGTGCAAAATATGCCGATTTTTTCCCACATTTTCGTTGTATTTAATTTTATGTCGCAAATAAGCACTGCCTAACTGTTCATGTATGTCCACTTTGTCTAGAACACTAAAATCCACGCATGCATTCATGTATATTTTTATTGGATACTCTATTGTAAGTTCGAGTTCCACTTGTGGAAGTGTAGTTTATTTGAAGATCAGGAATCGGCCAATGCAGTCCCAATGATTCACACTCGAAATAGGGTCATCGGAAGTTGTGTCCCGGAACATAGTTTCGACCGTTGGCATATGCGCTAATGTGGTGCGAAATGAAACTTTGATATCATCGTTATAAAAATACGTAAAAATAATAAAACGAGATAAAGCACTGAATTACATGCGAATTTCTTTCTGTGTTTATCTTGTGGTTGGGTGGGCACGTGCCCTTGCGCACTTTAGTACCAACCGCTACTGCGAAATAGTTGACTCAATCTTTTGTTCGGTCTACCCCGCCGCCACCAAATCACACAAAATTCATGAAGGAATGTACAGCACGAGTTTTTGTTCTATAGTCACCTCCCATCTAAATGTGGTACAACATAGCTTGTATATCTACTCTAGCAAAAGACGCAATATACAAGGATTGCGTACCTACTCATATTCGTTCTCATGGTGAAGAATTGATTATTTTTTCGCAGATTCATAGAAAAGGTGTATATACAGGGTGATTCACGGAACCTGTTACAATGCACGCATACGCCTTTAACATCGGGCAAGCGTTACATCCTGGCGATGAGGCTCGCCGTTTTGCTTTTGGCGAACAAATATTAATAAGGCTCCAGGAAGATTAACAGTTTTTACAAAAAACTATTTGCACGAATGAATCCAAATTTACCAGAGTGGGCATTGTTAATAGACGCAACTGGCATTACTGGGCACCGCAAAACCCTCACTTCGTTCGTGGAGCTTGCTACCAGAATGCATTTAGTTTTAATGTATTTTGTTTATAATGTATGGAAGAATACATTTTCAAATTTATGATGGCAGACCAAAACAGAAGTAGAGCGACGAGGAAGGGAAGCGTTGGAGAACATAGATCCTGAACAAATTAAAGCAGGCTACAACAACAGAAGTTTATAACAGGGTCTTAAATTGTTTGCAATCGAATGGGGCTCAGATACAACATTTATAATTTTATTTATTTGGTTTTTGATTATCTTGTATTCAATAAATTTTATTTTCTTATACTATATTTTGCTTTTTTATATAATATCTCTTAAAATTGTTTTTTACCGCCTACTATTAATGAAATACCAATTCAAAACTACATTTTCTGAAAATCACTAATTCTGAAAGAAGCGATTGAGATAGGCATAAGAACACTTATAGCTTTTCGATAGAGAATTAAATTCTACATCGCATGGCGTAAAAATATACAGGGCATCCCATTTGAAAAAAAAATACTTTTAGTACTAAGAAGTTATGCCAAATCAACCCTAGGTTGTGAGACACCCTGTATGATTTTGTTTACTTTTTATGCCTTCATGAAATAGTATAGTACCTGTACCCTCCACAATTCACATAAAAGTTGTCTACCTGTTACTGTATGGTTGTTACACCCCTTTAATGCATCATCTGTTTTTTTTTTATTTTTTCACAAATATCAAAATAACTCCGAAATGGTAACCGATAGCTAAAAAGATGTTTTATAAAATTCGCTTCAAAATTCCATATAGAATCTAAAAATGCAATAACAAATATAGGCTTCTATTTAAAATATTAAAGTTGGCTATGACTTTCGATGTAACCGGAAGTGCGACATTGATTATGTCACTTTTTCTAACTAGATCATAGACAACTATGGTTATCGCCGAAGTTTCAAAATCGAGATAACATAGCAAATCCAAGAACTTTTAATGAACAGGTTACGTGAATCACCCTATATATATAGAATTTTCTCTTTGAGTGATGCTAACTGCCTAGAAAGCTAGGACGTTGTTAACGCGAAAAATGTAATATTTATAACGTAATTATGATTCTTATGAAATTAAATAATAATGTAGTCGTGTAAAAAGTTATACCTACTTAAGACAATCCGCGTGAAGTAACTAAAAGTCTCTTAGAGAAAAATACATAAACAGAAATTCCATTGTGAAAAAAATAATAGAATTTAGCATCGACTAAGCATATATATAAGCTGTTTTTAAAAAAGAAAAGTTGTATTCAATAAAAGCAGGTGGAGACCATGCTCTATGCCAGTGTGATGGCTTAGGAAGGACACGGTTTTTAGTGTTGTGGTCGGAAAACTTAAAAGTAAACGGCTTTGTGAAGAATGCGCTCTCAGGCTAGCATGGCGAGCGCTTTCAAAATGCACTTACTAAGTTGGATTAGACATTCAGAATGACATTAAAACAACATCCGTAAAGCAACCAAAGATGATTCTAACAATAAGATGTCTAAAACTGTCTATGAGAAAAATAAATAAGGAGAAATTCTGTTGTGAAGAAAATAGAAATTAACATCCACTAAGTAAAGTATTATTGTGAAGTATGCTACAGAAATAAAATAATCAAATGATAGTAAGAACAATTCTACTTGCATTCCACTCGATAGAAACACGCAATTGATGTAAGCGGATGAGTGGATATTAAATATATTAGCATTGTAGGCATGGTACTGCTCTCGAATTTCCGAATCTTGCCGATTACGCCAGATAACCAAAGGACGCTCGCTTAAACAGTATACATAATTAGTCTAAAGAATAGCGGCAAAGGCACCAGGAGAAAGCTTTTCTTAAAAAAGAAAAGTTGTATTCAACTAAAGCAGGGAGAGACTATGCTGTATGCCACTGTGATGGTTTCGCAAGGACACTGTTTCACCTAGCGCTGTGCTCAGTGGACCCAAGAGTAAACCACTTTATGGAGAATACGCGCACAAGTATGAGTCTAAAGGCCGCTTAGTGCCAACTTTAGTGTAAAAGTAGTGGAGTGCGAATAATAACGAATTTGTAGTGCCAACTTGCATTTACATTATATGTGCGCTTTACTCCACTGCTGTCTATTTTGAAACAAAAAGTTGATTTTAACTGTTACTATGGATATGATAAGTATAATTACGACAGTTGTTCTTTATAATGTGTACAAACGGCACAAGCACTCTCAAAAACTTAAAAAGCGAAGACAAAAAAGGTGTTGGGCACGTTCGATTTACGGAAAGCGATTTCGTAAATCCATAGTTCAATTCAAAAGATGAGACTTAGGAACCGGAAATATTTCTTTTATATATACGCGCATGACTGTGTAAATATTTTGAGGTGTTATCTATTTGTCATTACTCTGTCTTGAAAAGAAAGTTTCAGGAGATGCCACAGTTCTATCTCCAACGTGGCAGCTCCACTTGCTTGGCTAATTTTTATTTTTCCTTTCCTATACTTACCACGGAACGTCCAGTATCTAGCTTCAACTCCGCTGGAATAAATGTGTAAATAATTGATTTTAATTAATCTAAACAAACGTACGTGTTGTTTGGAATATCGCACCTAAATCTTTAGCCTTTCTTTATTTGTTGAAGCTTTTATCGCTCTTGTCCCATATAGCTTTATTCTTAAAGAGCAGGGACGTTAATTTATCGTCGATGTTCATTTTCTACTACAATAAAGGAAAACTCTTGAGGGTGGTAGCCTAATATTTTAATTTATTTTAATTACATTGATCATGACGTTTCGATTATATAATTTATCTTTATCAAAAGTTTCGTTTATTACACATACACAATATAATTGAACAATATGTTATTTTCTTAAATTTTATTTCATAATGTAGGAATAATTAATGCCAAATACTTACCAAATTTAAGTTTAAACAGCCTTCTTAATTTTTATACAATTAAACTTTTAATTAATGTAAATGATACTTTAAAATCCAACTGAAGACAAATACAACATTTTAAAAACATCGCATAAACTACATTTAAATGCCATTGATGTTTTTCCAGCAACCTTTAGTAAGGTGAGTTGGGGTAAGATCGAATGCGGGGTAGGGTCGAACGAGGCTTGTAGCAACTGCGCACGCACCTTGACGTCATTGTCGTCATATAGCTTTTACGAGAGCTCATTTGCGCATGCGTTAAGCTAATCGGCAAGACCTTACAACGTCTACAATACGATAAATTTATTTTTTGCTGTTTTCACAATGTTTAAGTGGATTCGGACTTGCTCCGATTATATAATTTTATACTAAACGGTAAGTAAACAATATGTTCTGTTTTATATCAAGATATCTGAATAAAACTGTATTCATACTTAGGTGTAGTGACTCCTAACCTCAAAAGATAGTTCAGTTTATTGTTATGTTCGATGTTGCCCCTCACATTTTGGCACGGGGCAAGATAGAACATTTTTCCTGGTTATTTCTAACTTATTTTTATAGTAGAAAAATATAATATAAATATTTGTTTGAATTAAAATTAACATAAGTAATTTTAATTCAAAGTTTTAGAATAAAATTCATTATTCCTCGTATTTGTGAATTTTCCTGTTCATTTTCAATATGTGGGGCAAGTTTGAATGCCTTCATATAAAAAACAAGTGCAAAGGTACGATTGTTTTTATAGAAATTATACCAAATTGATTAGGGGTTTATCTCGGATTCGATCTAACACCATCTACTTATAAAGTAGTTATAGGATATTCTACAACTGTATTCGATGTTGCCCCGCTACTGGGGCAAGTTCGAAAAATTAATTACATTTAAACCTAATGGCATTACCGTAAGTATGTAATTTACATGTTAATAATGTTATTTCTGAAGTGTCGTCAAATTCAGTTGTTATTTGTGTAGGATATTTTGTAATAATGCCAAACTAATCAAAAATACGTTCGATGTTATACCCCAACTCACCTTACTAATATTTATAAGAGCGTATTATTTGTTTAGCATAAAACATAGTGATTTTTCTTACCGTAATAATAACAACATGTATATTTAAATCTGATCTTACATTAGATCAAAGAAAAACAATGTAATATTGTGAGCGGATGAAAACATAATTAATTAGAAATGCTAAAATTACTGATGTTTAATGATAGGAAAATAAATTGTAGATAAATTTTGAATTTCTGTTGGGGCATTCACAGTCTTTTTTTGTCTTTGAATTTGGACCATTGCTATTTCTACTATTATATTGTTAATAAGTCTAACATGACAGCGCCTCCATAGCAACAGTTGTGCAAATAAATACCGGCTTTTATTTCAAGAGTCACATTTACGCACGCGCGACCGTATGGTATCAGTAGTGTAGTGGGAGAGTTTGAAGTTCGCAAACTTTCGGTTTACTGTTCCACTACTGTTCTCTTCTATTCCTTTATGCAAACGACTTCATTTAAGTATAGGTCATTATACTTTAGCACTCCACTACTTTTACACTAAAGTTGGCACTAAGCTGTATGTAAATAAGCTTTAACGCTATGAGTGCTTTTAAAATGCACTTACTCAGTTGGATTAACCCTTGTTTCTCCAGTTTTTTCTACAATTTATTACTTGTCTCAACGTCTCCCTTATTAATTTAAGTATTTTCAGCACTAGTGTACCTTGTTCAATCTAGGCCATAGCGGAACCCATTGTGTTATTCTTCTGACCATCACTCATAGTTTCCTCCTTATTATAAGTCCATATTTATTCAGTCTTACTACCTTTATACACCTCACTATACTTTCATTGTCCAACTTCTGCTCTATTTCTTTATTTTTCTATTTTCCTCTTGTTTTCCTTCTCTTGGTATATCTAGAGCTCAGCTCATATTTTCAGTATATCTCCTGTGATTTTATTTTACTGATGTTTCTACTTTTTAATAGCACACTATTTCTTCTAAATGCCGATTATTTTTTTGCATAGTTTCTTTTACCCTGTGTTTATATTTTTGTCTCAATATTACTTCCGGATAGTTGAACGCCGTACCCTTGTTTCAAATTTGTGTTCTTAGATGGTCTATTTTCGATTCTATTTCAATTCCAGTTTTTTTATATTTTGTCTTCTCTTCACTAATTTCTAGCCCATATTTCCCTGCAGACTATAGGTAGCCGTAGTCTATTGGTCCTTCTCATGATAACTGTCGGTGGTTGAACGGTTTGCATGCTCGCCTTTCACCCCATAGACTCGATTCCAGATCGGGGTGGTGATTTTTAATTGTGGATAAAAATCAGGGCACGCCTTCTTCTCGGATAGGAAATAAAGTCATATAGGCCCTCTGTCAATGCGATGTTCGGCACGTAAAAAATCCCTACCAGAAATTGGAATCCCTTCGAATTCGCCAAAGTTTCAATGACAATAGTACAACACGTCAAGTAGATGTCAATACCTAAAAGTGTCAAGGTGTATTCCGCAACCCGAAGCTTCGACCAGCAACTAGCAAACAAATAATGATAAGTTCTAATAAGTTCTAATGTTAAAAATGTTAAAATGAATAGAGTTGAGGATTTGCAGTCACCTTGATTCACTCCTTTGTTTATGTTTGTCTTTCCCTTCTATATAATTTTACTATTTGTTTGTGTTGTCCAATAGTACTTCTATAAAATATATATATTATGTATGATACTTTTATGTATGATGTTAAATTATGTCAAGATTTGATTACCATAAAATATATTTTATTAATTGTATAAAATGTTTTATTTTATATTATTTTGTGAATGTGTAATATTTTTGTAACTGTATTCACTTTATCGTATAATTATGTCGGGAGATGGTGTTACAATAATATTTTAATTTCTTCATATTACTCAGATTAACTAGCGATACGATTATACATTTTAAACTGGTAATCGTATATCGAGTTTGCGTTACTATGGCGTTTTACTTTAGCGTAACTGCGGTTACTGCTGTATGATTTCCTTATCGGGGTTGTTAAGGGGCTTCCTTGGCAATGGTTGTTGTTGATAAAATGAAGGGGAACTATCTTCTTCTTTCGATCTTTGAGAAGAAAGAGTTCTTTCGAAGCGTTCGCTAACAGAAAATTTAGTTAAAAATTTGGTTACTAACGTATGGAATTCACAAGTGTAAACATATTTACTCACGTTGAATGGTAAATTCTTCTGTTTGGATCACAATTTAAAAGAAACTTGTTTATTTGTATGGTTCTGAATCTTTTGTACGTTACCGCGGTGTCTTGACCGCTGTTTCCAACGTTCGAGGCTGCAGCTGAATTTCATCTGGGAGACAGAGAACCTTTCACGACCTCTACTTAATCGTCTGATATCTGAAATATATGTTTTGCTGCTGTATTATGATCCTACAGTAAGTAAAACGTTTCAATTTTATGAAATATTTAAATTAAAATACGCGTAGGGTGTTTGGAGGTTAATTGTTGTTTGCTGTGCGTCAAAATTGTTTAGTGAAATTTAGAAACATGAATAGTTATGTCGAATATATTGGTGATAATTTTCTTGGTATAATAAAAAGTTCTATGCATTTTGTATATATAGTGATTTGTAGTTTTTATATGTTGGCGTACTGAATCATGAAAGGCCGTTAAGATTTTGGTGAGAAATTTAAATTAATTAATATAATTTGGAACGATTAAATTAAGTACTAGTTTGGATAAAGATGAAAGAAATGTTTGTAATAAGTAACTTATATGGTATTTAAATTTACTCACCTGAGATTATTTGTTGCAGAACTATTTTCATTCCACATTTTCCTTGGCCTTCAGTAATAACAATGAAAATTTATAAATTATGGAGAATCTTGTTTTTTATTGATGAAAAGTTAGAAATACATCACTTAACAATAACAGAACAATCACAGTATATCTTTATTGAATATTAACCAGTATTATTATTATTTATGAGGAGCAGAATTGACAGTGATACACCCTCTACTCTATCTATTCGTTAGCAGGAGGGTAAGGTGTATAATTTATTTATAATTTAGGGGATATTCAACTATCGTGCCATCTGCAAACTGAGATCTGATTTATAGGTATCTTTATTAAAAAGTAATACAGATGACTCTGGGAGAGGGGGGTGTTTAATTGAATTAAACTGATATTTAAGTTCTGAAATATATAATTGAAATAAAGAAATATAGCAGTAGGCAAATTTTATCTAGGGCTCTCTTAGCAAGTTGTATTCTTTGATATTTCTAAGACTCTCAGATCCTCTATTACGTTTTTATATAATAGTACAAAAACTTGAAAACATCGTCATAAAAATAGGCTTAAGCAGTCACCGTAATTCTAATCCAATTTAATTCGTTAATATAGGCTTGCTTCCAGTTGCTTTGCATTTGTATCCCAGTCCACCTTGTTTCATTTTCAATTCACCAAGTAAATACTTTACTGGTATCGACATATGTATATGCGTGCAAATAATTACAAAAGCAATTAGATAATACGCTCCATGTGTCCAGCCCAAAGAAATACAGTCATCACCGACTCGAGCATACAAACGTTATCTAATTAAATTGTAAATAATATTCCGTAATTTCTGTGACATGCACGGCATCGGTTTCTTAATTTACGTAATATATAACCAGTACACCTGCTAGTTATAGGAAATATCACCCATTAGCTGTGTAATTGTAACTTTTACAATTTACACGCGAAAACGAAACAGAAGAATATCAAAAATGGAAACCTTTTATAATACTGTTACTTACCGGATATCCGATGAACAACATACCACCCAGTTGTTTTCTTTATTTTTCTTTATGTTTCCAATTTTAGCATATATGCAGAAGCATCCAGTGTAAAAACGCGAGTTGTTACCTACTTTCTTATTTTATATAGCAACCCCTATCTTCTCTTAATATTCGAATTCTACGTGAAAGATGAATAATAGATGTATCGACTGATAATTTACATCGTACAGTTTTGCCAATTATCAAAAATAGGCGCAACAATTTATACAGGGTGTTTTGAAACATCGTATAAAGATTTTAAGGGCATGTAGTACGATCGACAACAAGGTTAAAACTCATAATAAACATATGTCCACAAATTAACTGTTTACGAGGTAACAGCGATTTTGTCGCAAATGCAGAATAAGTTTGCTTTAGCGGGTTTTATTAAGATGTTAAGTATTGTATTTTAACATAAAATAGATTATAACTAAAAAAGATGTTCAAAATGACGTCCTTCCATTTCGACACAGGATCTACATCTGCTTTCAAAGGAAGCGCGCACTCTTTCAAAAAACAAGGGTTTTTCTCGTATTATCTGGCAACAGTGTTCTATTCGTTGGCGCAACTGAGGAAGATCGTTTACCGGTATTGCGTACACTAAACTTTTCAAATAACCCCAGATACTAAAGTCCAACGGGTTTAGATCGGGAGACCTTGGAGGCCAAGCAATGGGACCTGCTCGCCCTATCCATCTCCCAGGAAATTCATTGTTAAGATGTTCCCTAACAGCACGCGTAAAGTGCGGTGGAGCTCCATCTTGCATAAACCAGAGGTTCAGTCTTAGATTTATAGGTAAATCTTCCAAAAGTTCAGGTAAAGTATTTTCCAAGAACTCGAGATATGCAGGACCTGTAAAGCGTTGTGGCAAAACAATCGGTCCTAACAACCGTTCCCCTATCATGCCTAACCAGATGTTTAGAGAGAAACGTTGCTGGTGCCGAGCTTCAACGGTAGTATGAGGATTCTCGTCACACCAAACGTGATTGTTGTGGAAATTAAATATTCCATTTTTAGTAAAACCAGCTTCATCAGTGAAAAGGATGTTATCAGCGAAATCTGGCCAATCAGCAGCTGTTCGCAAAAACCACTCACAGAAAGCCCTTCTCGCTTGATAATCCGGAACAGTATGGGCTTGTACCCGTTGGATATGGTAGGGGTATAGGAATTGGTCATGAAGAGTTCTCCAAACAAAATTCCTGCTTACACCCACTTGAGTCGAAATTCTTCTGACACTAGTTTCGGGATTTTCATCAATAATATTCAAAATTCGATCTCTATCTGTGGAGTACATGCTAATCTCTGCCGTCCAGTATCAGAAGACCGCTTCTCAAACGAACCAGTTTCTCGTAGTCGTTGAAACACCGTCTGAAACATCACATGCGAAGGCAGTTGGCGATCAGGAAACGTTTCAGCATAGAAGCGACGTGCTTGTAAAGAATTCCCATTAGCACGACCGTACATGAACACCATATCGCTCATTTTAGCATTAGAATACGCAATCATTGTATTTGCTACAAATTGCACAAAACGTCAAATTAAACTGTCATAAAACAATAGCTGATAAGCACCTGTTTACTGGGATATGTTATATCCATGTACTACTAGGAACACTCGCTGTTATCTCGTAAACGGTTGGTTTGTGAACATATGTTTATTATGACTTTTAACCTTATTTTCGATCGTACTACATGCCCTTAAAATCTTTAAACGATGTTTCAAAACACCCTGTATAAATTTAATATTCACGGATTTGCAAAATATTTGATATACGTACAAAAAAATCCTACTTTCTTATGTTTTTTAGTCCCAGCAGATAAAGTAAAGAGAATTGATTATCTTTTGCCGTTTAGCAGTAAAGCGAAAGATTATCTTCCTTAACTGACAAAGGAAAACATAGTCAATGGAACACCCTATAGCTCCACTGAGATAGTGGACAACCACGTTTCGTATTATTTTTAGCATATTGCACCTTTCTTAATAGCTTGATAGTAAAAAAAAACGAAACAAATTGCCAACCAGGCATTGTGCATAATGAATCGGTTTCTTAGTAGTCCTTGCTGGATTCCTTTGAACTGGTTGCGAGTAAGTTGAAGGTAATATGATGACGTTCGAAGCGAAGAACAACAACAGAAAGATGCGCATGGAATTTACCACGGGTCCAAAGAATAACAACGAAAAGCTTCCCGTAATTATTTAGCAAAGCTAATGTGAATTAGATGGAGCTATTTACAATAACAAATGGACAGTTCAATTATTGAAAACTGTTAGAATTAATGATGTATAACATAATATTCTACAAAAACAGGTGATTAAGTAACATCCAATAAAGAAGTTGCATTATCCTTGCCAATTAGGTATATGTATGCAATAATTGCTAAATATATTTTATTGATAGATAGATAGATAGATATTTATTCAAATAAGTAGTAACCATTACAATACTTCGTCGATAAAGATATAAAAATAAAATGTAAAAATAAATGAGTAGACATATATAAGCACATATAAACAATAAACATAGAGACTAACAGACATAAAATTTAATAGTTAAAATAGTTAAAATAGATCGCTGGTAAAGAATTCATTAAGCGTGTAAAAGGCGTTATTGACTAGATGTTTCTTCAGTCTTTTGGCAAATCTATTATTTGGGAGGCACTTCATATTTTCCGGTAGATGGTTGTATATTTTTGTACCCCAATAGTCCGCGTATCTCTATGTTGTTTTCACTCTGTGAAACGGAGCTTTTAAGCGTTCTCTAAGACGCGTGTCATAATTGTGCGTATCACCATTTCTGTCGAACAACACCAGATTCTTGTGTACATATTTGGCGACGGTAAGTATGTATTCACTTGTAATTGTTAGTATATTTTCGTTTATAAACGCCTGCCTGCATGACTCTTTTCGTTGCAGGTTACACATTGATCTTACAGCTCGCTTCTGAAGAAGAAAAACATGCTCAGCTTCCGACGACAACCCCCAGAACTGTATAACATAAACGGCGACACTGTGGAAGTTCGCATAGTATGCCATTCTCGCGGCATGATGAGTGGATACGGCTTTGAATCGGGGTATACTATAGACCGCGGCGGTCAACTTTTTCGCAAGTTCGCTTACATGTACACCCCATGATAATTTACTGTCAAGATGGAGACCCAATAGTTTGATGTTAGTAGTGCCGTCCTTTTTGTTTAGTGAAAAGTCAAGATGTTGCGTTTTATTAGAGTTGAGTTTACGCTTGTTCGCTGTAAACCACTCCTCTCCTTTTTTCATCACTGTTTTTGTCTTATCTGACAATTCACTTTTGCTTTGCGCTTTAGATACCAATGAAGTGTTGTCTGCGTATAAACAGATGGTATCCGCTGTCACGTTAGCTCCTATATCATTAATATATATTATGAACGGGAGCGGTCCCAGTATCGATCCTTGAGGGACGCCACGTTCTGTGATTATCGTTGTGGATTTATCGTTGCCCATTTCGACATACTGATGTCTATCCACCAGATAAGATGCCAATAGTTGGTAGGTATTTCCACGGATCCCGTAGTAGTACAGTTTATCGAGTAGTGATTTATGATCCACTGTATCAAATGCGCGACTAAGATCGCAGCATGTCAATCGCACGCACTCTTCCATATCCAGTCCAGTCAATATTGCATCCATCACCATCGTGAACCCCGTCGTGGTGGACTTGTCTTTACAGAATCCGTGTTGAACGTTGGATATGGTATCACTCTTGTTTAGGAAGATTATAAGTCCTTTCATTATTACCAACTCAAAGATCTTTGAAATCGCCGGTAGTATAGCGATTGGTCTATAGTTTCAAGCATCGTTGATGTCTCCATTTTTGTGCACCGGCACGACTTTTGCGATTTCTAATTCCTGTGGAAAAACTCCATCCGAAATACAGCTGTTTATGAGCGTTGTCAATAGCAGGAGCGATCGCTTTTAGTAGTTTTGTAGAGAATCCGTAGTGCTCTGATGTACTCTTACATTTGATCTCGTCGATGATCATTAATAATTCGTTGCTAGTAACAGGAGCAAGGTAACAGGAATTTGCGGCCATCTTACTAGTTCTTGCCAACATCTCATGAGTGCCAATTGCTGGTGGGCCAGTGTCATTTCTTGCTTGGTCTATGAAGTGTTGATTCATGATGTCAGGTGATATTTCTACATTATTTTGTTTGATGCTTTTCCCTGTTATTTCATGGATAATTTTCCAGATTGTTTTGTGTTTATTTTGCGAGTTATCAATCTCTCTACAATAATTATTTTTAATTTCATTTTGTAGGTTTGTTTTATACGTGGTTTTATACCTCTGATATTCTTGGTATATTGCATTATTTCTAGTAACTCTAGTAATTGTTGCCAGCGCATCTAAATTGTTTCTCATGTCGTTGATATAATCTGGCATTATTTGCCGTTTGTTTTTGTGTGTAGTAATTTTCCTTATAGAGAAGCACTCATCATGATTGCTTCCCTTTATTGTTGATTTAACTTTCCAATAAAAATAGCACACATTTTAGTGGAAGACTTGTTGTGGAGTACATCCTGCCAATGGCAAGTATTAAGTTTCATTATGAATTCTTGTACACTACGTCTGTCAAATATTCTAGTGTATTCAACCTCTTTTTTCGTAGGTTGTTCGTCTCTATCGGGATATGTGAGTATCAGTGACAAGTGATCCCCAATATGAAGATCTGACGTACTGACGTTGTATTCGCACTCATCTAAATTTGTAAACATATTGTCTATGGCCGTTTCGCTGTTGGGTGTTATTCTCGTAGGCTGCGTTACACTGGTACTGCGCGAGCTCCCCTGTTTAACATGTGGGAATCAATCCGGCCGTACCGCAGTGTAGGATAACTTCGTTCTGTAAGCGCCGTTTCCTCATTCACAGTAGTACTTACACAGTACTTCTCAGGCATATACACCAGATGTACATATATGATTTAGTCGTACCTCCTGAACACTATTTACAGTTAATAACAATTCCAACAATTGTGAAATAAGCCGCAGCGCTATCGTTACGATAATTTCTGCAATACAGTATGTTTAGGTAGCTATTTTCTATTTTATAAGTAAGAAACTATAACACAATTTAAGAAAATGTCTAGATTATCGTCAACCACAGGCCCATTTTCCATTTTTTTTTTTTTTTTGAGAGAAATGAAATAAATACGATTTCAACAGAAGAAACACCATAACATTACTGCTGCCATCGATTAAGTAAAACTACAGTATTAAGTGTGTTGTGGCTTACTACAATATATTTATTAACTGCAAATATACCAGGTGATTCAGTTTGGTATGCGCCCTCCTGAAACTTTTTTACTTTTGACAGAAAGTATAGCCTATTGCTGTTATTTTTGAGAAATATGCTAAACAAAACCCACAAAATCACAATATGAATTAATAAATTGTTTATATGAGTGTATTTTTATTTATGTATTTATTGTCAATGTATGTAATAATTAAAGAGCGGATAGTCACAGGCACCATCGACTATTATTCATCGCATCACCGTTACGAAGCTCGGCCATAGGCGGACGGAGTACGATACACAATGTTGATCGACTAGGCGCGCTAGATACGGAATTAGTCAAGTAAAGAACGGTCGCACAAAATATCTCTTTATTTAGCGTCCCGTATTTGTCTCCACAATATAGTATTTAGTTAAAAATAACTTTAAAGTATTAACTAATACCATAAAATATTTAGAAACTCAAAGTTTAAAACTAGAAGAAGGTATCGAAATCCTAAATACTACCTTACATAAAGTTAAAAATATTTCCGGAGATTTTGGAGGCCGTTTGGGCAAAAAAATTGACGCAGTTTTTAACCGGAATCCGGATTTAAACATCTTAAAAAATGAATGGAATGTATAGTAATTTTAAAATATACTTTAAATATGCACCTCTCACTAGTTGTGATGTAGAAAGAAGTTTTTCTGTATTTAAAAACATACGACAAGCAAACGGACTCAGTTTACAGATCAGAATTTAGAATATATTTTAATAATTAATGCAAATAAATTTTGTTTACACGGACTTGCATAACATAGGTATATTGTTTAAGTACAATATTGTCATACTGAGAGGAAAGATCCTTTAATACAAAGAGATATTACTTCCCTACTATTTAAAAAGAATGATTGCCTTCAGTTAATATGTATTACTTCTGTGGAAAAATAATATTATTTCAATGAAAGAAATATGGATAACTGAAAGAAACGGCTGCTTTAAAAAATACCGCGAAAGAGATATTTATTTGTTTTAAAGAATCTTTTTTATCAGTGCATATAAACGAATATCTACTTCAAATTTATTAAACAAAATGTAACATATGTTAAAATTCGTATTAAAGTATATCTGTCTGCGCTACTGTCACATAACGACGTATGTATAACAACACTCGATATGTATAACGCGCCGACTCAATATAAATCGTCGCTTATAGTGCCTGTCGCTATCCGCCTTTTGGTAATAATTCAAACTAAAAACTTTCATATTTCGTATCTATTTCAATTAATGCTTGTAACTATGGATTTTGGGGCATGTGAATGTCTTTCGATGAATGTTCGACTATCCCTTGGAAACGATTTCTTTGGTAGTTGCCGGGCAACCTTCATCCTGGAAATATTGAGTTTGTTGAAAACTAATGTAAGAGGACTTCTTTTTCGGTTTTTCCTGAGATTCATTGTTTTTCATATCATTATCTAGAAATTGTTTTATTTATCACTTTAAAGTTTATAAAAGTTATTGAATTTACTTATTAGGATGAGAGTATTACGTGTTTTGTGCTAAGATGATGGGTATCCACTTATTTCGAGATTTGTGGTGGTCTTTCGTCTAATCCTGGGGTTTTGAGGAACAACATTCGAGGTAGTTTTGCTGTGAGACCTTCGATACACTATTCGGGAGCTGAAATGATTACTTTTTTACATGGAATTATTATCTGGATTATACTAGAGCAGTTTTCGTACCTGAAGTAAGCGATTTTATCATCTTTTGAACTTACAATACTTAATCGGCATATAACGTATAAGAGATTTTGAGGTTATAACATGGTTATAACTGTTTGAATTATAAATTGTAAATCTAGTGAATTTTGTTATGAGAGGTTGAACTTGATTTTGTGGGTTATTTTATGAGCATATTTAAGTTGGAATTTGGTTTATTTGTGTATGGTTCTATGATGGGAATTCGGCGGGAAATTTTAATTTTATTTATGATTTAAAAACGAGAAATATAAGTTTTTAGTCTGAATCAAGATTATAGAAACCTTATGCTTGTGTATCTAATATAGTAAAGAGCCTACTTACCCTGAGGGAATCTTTAGAAGATTCATTTCTTTGTTATTTAATTTGAGAAGATTTTTAATAAATAAATTTCACTTCATACTTTGTTTATTTTATTCAACGTATACAAGAATATCACTAATTAATAACTATACAGCCACATTAAAGTTATTTAAATCGTATATGGTATTTTGATACTTTTATCAGTAGTTGCAACAGAAGAACTATATCCTCCAGCATCCCAGGTGTTACTAAATATAATATAATATATCCCTTTTCGTTTGCTGTGTACCTGAAATATCCAAAAGTGGGAGCCAATAAGTGGGGGCAGATTTACTGTACATTGCCATCTAACATTTGAGATCTGGCTCATCTGAGAAGTATTGAGAGCATAATAAATGACTCTAAGTGGTATTTAGTAAAATTAAAACAGTTGTTTATTTAATAAAAGTTGGAAATATTTGGAATTAGAAGTAAAATACCTATCAAGTTGTGCAAGAAAATATACACGGTGTTATTTGAAAAAAAAGTTGACGGTCACCGTTTTGACAGATTTCATCGCAAAGAAAAATTGATGATCTCATCGATTAGGTTTTGTCTTCGCATTTACAAATATATATGGTTAGCTATGCTTTTTCCTAAAAGTAAAAAGCTACAGGTGGGTAAATACCAAACTGAATCACCCGGTATAACGGATTTTACAATTGTGTGTTCTTATATTAACTAGCAACACTCAAATGATCTACCACAATATGTTTACTACACTGAGTATTCATATCTATTAATATTAAGAAATCGTCACTGCGATGATTTTTTATTATTAATAGATATGAATTAGTAATTGTGCGATCTATTATTGTATTGTATTCTATTCTATTATATGTATTTCATATATTATGTACCCACAGTTGCCTTAAGTTAAATGTAAATTTAAAACTAAATAAAATTCGCGATGTGCAAAATATCGGCACCCAACCATGCTTTGTTTTATTCTTCATACGAACAAATATATAATTTTAAACAACATATATTTCTTCAGTTCATTCAGAACTGCCCAATATACGCAATCTTTTTCCCATAATATATATATTAAGTATAATGCTGTTGAGAACTCTTGAAAGGGATTGTCTCTCACAGCTTTTCGTTTGAAGCTGCGAAAGTATTATTATGGTTGGTAGTTGAAGTCTTTAATACTTTATTACTTCATCTTTTGTTGCTCCACATGCTTGCTTATTTAGTATATTTTGCGTATTATCATATGGATATTTGGCTTTTGAAACGGGTTTTGTCGAAAAATGATGTCGATGAATGACCTAGAAGAAATATAATTCTAGTTTTGTTTTAATTTTAATTTTAAGCCTTAAATACACGCATGTAATTTAATTATTGTAGGTTAGATGAGCAGATATCTGGACCTCGCCTACAGATTGCACTGCATTGGTCTGATTGTAATTTCAATATTTAACATATCCTCAATAACAGCTGTAACATTGAGCAAATAAACCTGTAGTATTTACCAATTACATTTGTATGTTTAACTATTCTTTGTGGTATGGATTCCACGATATACTAACCATAAATATGTAGTTTATTTTACGACTGTGTGTTGTAACAATAACTAGCAAAACTCATACAATCTACCACAATACTAAATCACAAAAAAAAACAGTTAACTTTAACAATCTTAAACCGACTCATAACAATTTCCAGATGATCACTGCAATTATGTATAATGAATCAAATATAAGAATTATCATAAATCGATACTTGTTTTCAAATATATAATTTAAAATTTTAATTTATAGTACCATCTTCATTGTGACATAAAAATAGATCTTTTTATGAGACAGTAAAAATAGTAATTAATCCCAAAACTAATATAAAAAATTATAAGGAAAAATTAACTGTGTTACGTAGCTTGATTTATGGACTGTTATACTGTGAAAATAACCAGCATCATAAAAGATAAACGAATGGAAACCGTGAAGGTAATAGCATTAGGTGTACACCTGCAATATTTTATCTAATTTTTAGCCGGAACACAAGTAATATGTTACTAATTGCATAATGTAGTTAAATTCGTATATTTAAGCATAACGTCAAACGAGTTTCAAATTTTTATAACAAACAATTGTTTTTAAAGTTATTAATAAGGACAAATCTTTGATAAGTATATAATGCCCTAATAAATCTAAATAATTAGGTGCGGTTAAAAGTACCAGTTTGTTGTCAACCAACTGTCTGTTAAGGATAACTACCAGTTCAAGTGGTGATTAAAGTTAACAGGTAGTTTCACGACTTCTACTTAACAAATTTAGAAGTAAGGCAAAACGAGTGGAGCCCAGAATTGAATTAAGGGTTTTCATTGGTCGATATGACAACTAAAATTATATACCACTACTATGAGTGATTACTTTTAAAGGATATCTTTATTAGTAAATTATTTTAACACCACAATAATATGTTACACATCTATAAATAAATATAAGGTGAGTTGGGGTAACATCGAACGTATTTTTGATTAGTTTGGCATTATTACAAAAAATCGTACACAAATAACAACCGAATTTGACGACACTTCAGAAATAACATTATTAACATGTAAATTAGATACTTACAGTAATGCCACTAAGTTTAAATGTAATTAGCCCTTCCTAAAAAAATTATTTATATACGTAATACACGTTTCCGAACTTGCCCCAGTAGCGGGGTAATATCGAATAAAGTTGTAGATTTCCCTTAACTAGTTTATAAGTAAATGCGGAGCTAGTTCGAATTCGAGATAAATCCCTAATCAATTTGGTGTCATTTCTATGAAAAGATCGTAACTTTGCACTTGAAGGTATTCGAACTTGCCCCACTTATTGAAAAAAAAACAGGAAAACTAACAAATGTGGGGAATAATGAATTTTATTCTTAAACTTTGAATTAAAATTAACGTAAGTATTATATTTTTCTACTATAAAAATAAAGTTAGAAATAGCCGGAAAAATTTTGATCGATCTTGCCCCGTGCCAGAATGTGAGGGATAAGATCGAACATAACAATAAACTGAACTAACTTTTGATGATAGGAGTCCCTACAACTAAATATTAATACAGTTTCATTCAGATATCTTGATATAAAACAGAACATATTGTTTACTTACCGTTTAGTATAAAATTATATAATAGAGGGCAAGTCCGAATCCACTTAAATAGTGAGAAAACAGCAAACAATAAATTTAATAGGTTGAGTAGGAGTACGGCTGTACAACGTTAAGATCACGAAGATGGCAACAATTATTGGGTATCAACAGCCTGTCGAGACAGAGGGAGAAATAAAAGACTCTATTTCCAGTCGCTAAGCTTTCGCCATTTAATTAAGGCTTCTTCAGAGTAACATCTACAAATCAAGGAAACAGTGGTGCTACTAACAACATCATCTGATATGTAACTAAATCTAAAAACTTACAGATTGAGTCTGGTAGCTACATTATTGGTAAAATTCTGCAGTTGTACCGTCACAGCGTACAATTAGCATGCAATGCGGTAATATTAAATAGTACATTCTGATATACTAGGTGTATTTGTGGTTGCATGATCTATTGTATCCATATGTATTATATAGGAGTATATATTACTTAGGCCATTCATATCGCTGCGAAAATTAATAGAATGTTCATTTGACTTAATGTAGTACATTTCCAAAAACATACGCTTATAATAAGTAACCTCATCCGTCAGGACCGATGTGTTGTCCATGTTAAATTGATGGTTTCTTGTGGTGCAGTGCTCAACTAGTGCAGTCTTAGTTGGGTTAGTAGATGCATTAGACACCTCTCTATTATGTTGTTTGAGACGAGTCTCAAGATATTGTGAAGTCTGACCAATATACACAGCATCACAATCCGAACATGGAATACTGTACACAAGATTAGATCTTAACATTAATGGTGTTTTGTCTTTGCATTTCGTGAACAATCTGTTGTTGAACAAATTATAAAAGCCTAGCGATACAGAAGACTGTTTGAACAATCCAGCCAAAGAATGGCTGATTTCCGGGATGTATGGGAATCTGTAGTACCGAACACTATGGTCAATTGGTGTATGGTGTACTCGAGGTGTTTGTATGGCGTTATTATGGAGTAGACGATTGACTAACCACGGTGGATAACCATTATTGGTGAAGTAAGTATGTAATAGTTTCAAATTTTTAAGATGGAATGATGGGTGTGATAACTTCATCACCCTATTTCTCAATGCAACCAAGGTATTAATCTTCTGGTTATAAGAGTGGTTTGAGTAGAAGTTGATACATCGTCCTGAAAACGTTGGCTTATTATTGGTTACATTGATACTTAGATAAGCGTCTTTTAATTTCATAACTTAGTTACTTTTAATACTCATTAAGAAAAAGAGGAAGGAATGCTAATTGTACGCTGTGACGGTACAACTTCAGAATTTTTTCCAACAATGTAGCTACCAGACTCAATCTGTAAGTTTTTAGATTTAGTTACATATCAGATGATGTTGTTAGTAGCACCAGTGTTTCCTTGATTTGTAGATGTTACTCTGAAGAAGCCTTAATTAAATGGCGAAAGCTTAGCGACTGGAAATAGAGTCTTTTATTTCTCCCTCTGTCTCGACAGGCTGTTGATACCCAATAATTGTTGCCATCTTCGTGATCTTAATAAATTTATCGTATTGTAGATGTTTTAAGGTCTTGCCGATTAGCTTAACGCATGCGCGAATGAGCTCTCTTGAACGCTATTTGACGACAACGACGTCAAGGCGCGTGTGCAGTTGCTACAAACCTCATTCGACCTTACCCCGCATTCGATCTTACCCCAACTCACCTTATGCCTTTATATGAACCACTATATTGCATTGGCGTGGTTTGCATTTGCTTATGTTTTCATTCGTTACGACAGCCTTACAAAATTATTTTCACGAATTAAATTGGACAACCAAACTATAACCTACAACTCTTCACCGCTATTAGGTCCAAACTGAAGGAAGCATTAATTATTTATACGAAGATAGCGAAAAACTCAACGGCTGCCGTTTTCAACACAAAGGTAGTAGCAATTCCGGAAGCCTTGAATTTTGCGAGTAATTAACCAACAGAGGTTACGCAAGACGTTATTAATTCGGACTCGGCCACTTACTAGAGGAGTGCGTTCAGATTTCTGCGCCAGATTACCCGGTGACGTCAATTTGACGTAACTAAGAAGTAACTGGCCAATCACAAGTTGTCGTATACGTCATTTTGACGTCAGGGACGTGGTCCGGACAACGCTCTTCATTAAATCTGAATGCAACCTAGTGTTTGCAACCTCGCAAATAACTCGTCATATAAACGCTCTTATCGATTTAGATTAAGAAAAACATCAAACGGTTATTTTTGTGCAATCAATTTTCAACTATATTTTCAGCTTACGAAACGACGTTTCGGCTATCTCCGCAGCCTTCTTCCTACTAAAAATACCTTATGTAAAACCAATACAGTGAACGTCTATTATTTAAATTAAAAATAATTATAGCACAATTTCTTTTACAAAATTAAATTAAACATTAACAATAGTGTCAAAATGCGTACTATTAATAGTGACATGTTAACGAAGCAATACGAACATAAATATAACACGCGGAAAAGCTCGGAAATGAATAAAATGCTTGAACCAACAAAACAGTGCACAAACAGTTTCTTACAATAAAGTTTTTTACAATTCAAATGCAATGATCCTAACATATAGGTACTAAATATGTTTTTTTTCCAAAGAATATAAAAACAAATTTGCCAAAGTTAAAAACAACGACATACCTATTGGAATATTAAAAATATGCATTAAGTTACATTACAATTTTAGTAATGCATACAATGCCATCTTAGCATATAACAGTCCCAATGCAAGTTAATATTTAAATAGGTATATCATTCTCCTTAACCTTGGCAAATTTATTTTTATACTCTTTGGACACAAACATAGCTTTTGTACTCATCACTATTCTACTTCAACTATTATGCAAAGTTCACTTCACGCACCCAAAACCGTGAGTGAAGTAGCATTTTACGCAGTAGTGCGTAAAGTGAAACTGGTACTAACTGACGTATACAAATGCATTGACATTTCTGGTGACATTTAGCAAAGTAAAGTGACTAAACTGTCAAACGTTAACTGACGTTAATATAAAACATATTTGACAGCACATAGGTAGACATAATTAATATTTTTTAAATTTAAATTATATTTTTTACAAATTAAATACTGTGAGTACTTTCGTTACTTAAATTACTTTAGTTACTTTCGTTACTGCTATCGCAAACGTTACTGTAGATACATACAGACATACACCCAAAATTTATTTACATTCTTTCATTCTAACATAAAGTGTTAATGAAACGTCACGTAAATAAACGTAACGAAAGTACCGAAAGTAACGAAAGTATTGAAAGTAACGAAAGCACCGAAAGTAACTAAAGTAACGAAGGTACCGAAAGTAACGAAATACCGGGTAGTGTGAAGGTCCAATCGGTAACTATTACCGATACAGCAACTTTTTTGACAGCAGTATGAAAGTAACAAAAGTACCTAATTCAAAATAACGAATACAAACAACGAAGGTAGAGTACAAGTAATGAAAAGTATGGAAATCTTATAAATCATTATCTATGGGTAAATACTAAATACTTTTACCTAAGGAGTTAACTGTACCTATAGTGTACAGATTTATTTTTGCCTAATCATCGTATATTTCTCAAAGTATTTAACCTTTTGCCCGCCATTGTTCTGTAAATGAAACATCCTCTTTCATTATTAATTTAATCCAATTTAAATTTTATATTGTGGTCGGTAGTACAAAGTCAGAAGAACATTGTCGGTATTTTTTACGGTTTTTAATGATTTTTACAATACTTGTAAATGTTATCGATCTTCTTTTCTCATAAATATCTAACAATAGGATAATGTTAGAAAATTTATTAAAAAGCATTTTAAATTTTGGCTCGACGTGTAAAAGGGTTATCGAATGTTGCTCTTAATGATTAATTTAATATGATAAAAATACGCACAACTGATCTGCAGTACATTTTTATGGCTGGTGATGATGCGTCCAGTGTAGTTTCAACAGCAAAGCTATCATCACCAGCAGTAGGGCAATGTGTTTTAAAGCGTGTAGGATTAATTTAGGAATTTTGTATAATATAATATATTAGTCCAATAACAAGGAGATTAGAATGAATTAATTTTACACAGCAAAAATATCTACCCCTATAGATGTAAATACAATACAAAGTATGTATATGAAAATTTATAAATAAACGAAAAGTTATCGGCAAACGATGTATAGACGATATACATCCAAAAAACAACCAATTCCAAATTTCGGAATATATATTCATTACCTACTTGTTAAAACAAAACAGCTGGCTTCTATTCACAAGAAAATTCTAGCCATAACAAAATTATTCACGTTCAACAATGTGAGCAACAACTCACCCATTTTGTACTTATCGAACAATATTCATTATTTATGTATCTATGCATATTATGCAAGAAGAAACGTTCGCATATGTATATAAGAATAATTAATCTTTAATTGTTAAGCAAGTGGTACATACTTATAAGCTACTTTCCTCTGCCAATTTGTTGAATTGACAGAGTGAAATTAATGTCATCGTTATAAGATATTGAAGTGTCTAGAGTCATCTGCTAGATGTATCGGAAGAGGAAGTTCGTTTTAAAAACAAACGAATATTGCGGCAACCATTATATAACCTTTGCACGTTACCAAATTAATAGTTATTGTCGTTCGAATTTCACGATGATGGCTTTTAATCATAACAGCAAATAACAAATATAAGAAGAAAGTTGAAACAGACGAAAGACTTTTGTTTCTTCAACTCCTTTAAGTATGGGCATAAATCCTCACTGTTCAGTTCAGTTTCATATTTGTACTGTAATTTACCATGTAAAGTGTAAGTGAAACTCTTGCACTAGATGAAAGTACTACTTGCAAAATAGTACATCTCTGCTTAAAAGCAGCTACGTAATAGCTATTTCTTGTACAAGATTATAAAATTGTATTTTATTGAGAACCGGAAATTGTTAATTCGCGAAGGATGTAGTCCCGAGCGAATTAATTCCGCAAGACGATAATACATTTTTATCGTCGTGGGCAAAATTCTATTTTTCTCTAAATTCTTCGTATTAATATACAAGGTATGCTTAGGCCCAAGAATCTCTCGGCTATTTGCACCGGTGATACTTAATGTTAACTTGAGACTTAAGTAGATCTTAAATATGATTTCGGTTTGCACCCCCTAGCTTAAGGTTCACTTAATCTGAGTTTTGGTTGTCATGGCAATATAACGAGAGTGACGTTATTTGTGAATGAAATCGTTTGTTTGGTATTTGTTGTGTTATTATCGATTTTATTTGACGTTTTCTACACTGTATGTATGATAGAAATAAATAGATATTATTAAATACTATTATTATTAATAAATCAGTAGAATACCTCAAATAAAATCATTACTTTTAGTTAAGCAGGTATGAGCAAGTGATTTTTCATGGGAGTCCAGAGGAATAAGTCCTATCGTATAGCTTGGTGTAGCTAATTTTTTATTACTGTTGAAACTTAGCAGCGCGCTAAAAAAACCCATAATGCTTCATTTTTACTAGTTGTAAGTTACCACTACCTATGTAACTTTTCGAAAGCCTCAACATACTGATACTATCACTTCCCAAGACCGGTGACAGACAGAAATGAATTGAAAAATATTCTATACAGTAGTATGCCGTTATCCGCTGACTCCGTATCCGCGGTTTCACTCATCCGCGATTTACCTATGATGAGCAGAAAACGCGTTATATCAATAAATACACAAAGAAATAAAGACATTCGGGCCTTATTAAAAGTTATAGGAGCATTTGTCGATATATCGTCGTATATATGAGTCATCCTCTGAATTCGGCGTTCTCTTTTGATAAGTTAAACAAGTTGGAACGTGCTTAAGGTGCCACTCGCTTTTACTTGTACATATAAACGCTCCTGTTAACTATGAGTTTAGTACTATTCAAATTGTCGGACAAGACTGTGCTAGCAATAGTTTTTAAATAAAGCAAGTAAATTTGAAAATCATTTTAATATGGCTTCTAAACCAAAAAGAAAACGTGGAATGCTCACCATTAGTGAAAAAATAAAAATCATTAACATGATTGAAATAGAAAAAAAAAATCTATTGCAACTGTTGCTAAAATATACAATAAAAACCAATCTTCGATACGGGAAGTGTTAAAAAAACCAAGATAAGATGCGAGCTAGTTTTTCTAGTGCACCCCAAACTGCAAAAGTTGCAACCACGATACGTAATAAAGTGTTACTTAAGGTAGAAAATGCCTTAAATTTATGGGTGGAAGATATGACAAGGAAACATATTCCTATCGATGGCAAAGTGTGGCGTTAGTTTTATATGAAGATATGCAGACCCAAGATTATACTGAAGAGCAAGGAAAATCATTCACAGCAAGTAGGGGGTGGCTGCATAGATTTAAAACTCGGATTAATCTAAAAAATATAAAAATGACAGGGGAATCTGCGTCGGCTGATCATGTAGCTGCTGCACTGTTTCCAGAAAAATTTAAACAAATTATTGCAGAAAAGAATTATCATCCTAAGCAAGTTTTCAACTGCAATGAGACTGATCTTATGTGGAAAAAAATGCCTCAACGGACCTATATTCATAAGACTGCAAAGAGTGCACCAGGCTTTAAAGCAATTAAGGATAGACTTACCTTGATATTTTGTGCAAATGCAGCTGGTCATATGATTAAACCTGGACTTGTTTACCGTTCACAGAATCCACGTGCTCTTAAATACAAAATAAAGCTTGCCTGCCTGTGTTTTGGCAATCAAATCGAAAGGCGTGGGTTACGGCTGTTCTATTTACACAATGGTTTCATCAATGCTTTATTGCGGAAGTGGAAAGATATTTGGAAAAGGAAGAATTACCATTTAAAGTGCTGCTGATACTAAACAATACTCCTGGGCACCCTGTGTCACTAGACACAGAAAATAAAAATGTTTAAGTGGTGTTTTTACCACCTAACACGACCTCATTGCTTCAGCCCCTTGATCAAGGTGTCATTAGATGCTTTAAAGCCATATATATTCGACAAGTTTTCGAAATGCTGTATACAATGGCTAACGAATGCTCTGATATCGGGCTCATGGAATGCTGGAAGTCATTTACAATTGCTGACGCAATTCTATTTATCAAATGGAGGAATTAAAGTCAGAAACGATAATAGCATGTTGGAAAAATCTGTGGAATGACATCGTTCTTAGTTCTGAAGACACATATGATATTAATTCACATCTAACAACGATATTTAACATAGCGCAGAAAATAGATGGAGAAGGATTTAACGATATAACCAAAGAGGAACTCAGTGATTACATAAACAAAGAGGATCAAGTATTCACCAACGAGGAATTGGTAGACCTTGTGAAATCTTCTCCAGATGCGAGTGACGATGAGGATGAGGGTCAACAAGAACCGCCAGCATGGACGCTTGAAAAATTTTCAGCGATATTTCGAACTGCTCAAAAATTAAAAGAACAGATAGTAGAATATGATCCAATAATGGAACGCAGTGGATGGACGCCTTGAAACCTTTGGAGGACTTGTTTATTGAAATGAAAAGACAAAAACGACAACTGCCAATAACAATCTTCTTTGAAAAAGTCGACAAAACTATCGATAATGCACAGCCATCAACATCGTTTGCTTCGGATCTAAGTGAACAATCGACTGCTAACTTGGACTTGGAGGAAGATGAATGAATATGTAGCTCACGATGATAAAGTTTTTCATGTTGTGTATGTAAATATGTACTATATGTACATATGTATGAACTTATATATTTATTAAACTTAAATTCTATTTGTGCCACAGCACAAGAATATTTATTTATTTATTGTTTATTTATTTTAAATAAATATTATATAACTTATTTTTTCTTGTTTCATTGTTTTAACTTTGCTTCATAATTCATATTGTATTCGGAATATAATAAAATTAAATAAAGCGTTCGCTACTATCCGCGGAAGAGCACAGAACCAAACCCCCGCGGATATGGAGGTACTACTGTACTAGAAGGTACAAAAGTTGGATATTTGACCCTGTCAGTTTGCATTACTTATTAAAAATTCTTTTGACTAAGGCTTTCCTAGAACGATACATAGAGACGTTATTTACAAAAGGCGAGTAGAGCTTTGCTGAAAAAAGAAATTTAAATTTTGGGTTTTTTTCCGTCAATGTATCACTGCGCGTCAGTGACTTTTCACCCCTCATTAAAGTGGTTGGTATAAGATAAATGAAATACTATAGCAAATATTCTAACTCAGAAATCTAGTGTTATTTGCTATAAGTACTTAGAATATCTGTGCCATATTTAAATATAGCTAATTTTTACTGAATATTCACTTGTCAACACTATTATTTTTTCTCAGTGCAGTATATGCACCAATGACTGGGCCACGAAATTTCAATATTCTATGTAATGAATTTATTATCTAATGGTTCTTAATTCTTTGAAATTACATAAACTCTCAGCAAAAAAAGGGAACGTACTCAATGCCACATGTAATCGATTCTTAGATGCAAAACTGTTCAAAATAAAGTACTTAAGAAGCATTTCATGGATAGAATTGGAGGTCATACGATTCCATGTGTAATAACAATTTACGTAGTAATCCAGCTGCTCGTTTGCATTTGGGGGAAATAATTTTAATTGCAATATAATTCTTTGAAAAAAAAAATTTTCTAATGCAACAGGACCGAGGCTTTATACGGTAGAATAAGAAAAGCAGCGCTTTAAGGATTTTAAAATGTATAAGTTCAAACAGAGATTATTAAACCGCGCAAGGACGAAGAACATAATCGAATGAATCGAAAGTTTGAATAAAGCAGTACCTGGATATCATCTCAGCTCTGAAGAAAGAAGCAAAATGGAAAAAGTTCTTGCAATAAATATAAAATATTAATCGTGGGTGTAATATTAATTAATATATAATTGCTTTTGCTTTTAATTATTTGCTTTCAGTTAGCATTCATATAGGATTCAACCCTCAAAGCTGCTTTCCACTCAAACGGGAAATATTTAAATTTATTTAATACATGCAAAATTACTCTTTCATAAGAAATTGAGCATAGTTCTGCGTCATAACATTTTCACTAAAATGAAACCTTCAAAACTAACAATAAGACCATTGATACAATGTAATAAACATCTTTTATTTATAGATTGCCAACTATTATTTATTTACCACATAAATTTGAATGATAATTGTTTTTTTTTAAGAAATCAAGGTATTTAATGTGACGTGGGTACATAATTTTTAAATATGTACTTGCCAATTAAATTTTATCTTGTCATTTATTTGAGCCTGATTGTTTGCTGTGATTGTATAACTACCACTTGGCTTTTACAAGTCAAAATAATACATAATTACAACGATTATATAAAAGAACAATTATAGTAGGTACTTACTGGTATTAAAATTTGAACTCATTTACGTAAACTAAAAGGTAAAAATATGTTTAGTACAACGTCACAATCCATTACGTATAGTAAAATTTAGTACAACAAAAAATACTAAAGATCATTAACAAACTCTCAATATATAATTAGGAAATTCCAAATAATGCAATAATAATAATAATAATAATGCAAAAAGAATAATTAAGAGCTTATTAAGTTTTCAAGTTGTCCGGCCTCATTATTTAGTTTTCTTTCACCTCTGAGGAAAACTTAATATTTTTAAATTGTCATTCCTTTGGTTGGTCCTTTTCTCGGTCAGTATATTTTTCAACCAGGAAAATGATCACTCGACATCACAGGATGTGATCTGGAGCAAATTTGAATTCTGAAAAATTTATATTACTACCGACCACAATGCCTTGTGAATTAATCGCTTCTAATAATTTTTTTATCCTCAATATATATTTTGGAGGTGGGAGTTGCGGTTGTGGGACTTGCGGTCAAGTAAATTTTTAATTACATGAAGTGGGACTTGCGGTCAATTTTATTTTCGCAGTGGGACTTGCGGTCACCTCATTGTATATGCACGTATAAAAAATGATATACAATTGCATAATTATTATATAGTAGGAAAAAGAGAAAAGTACAACTTTCCTTCACACTTTAATCCAGGCTTAGGACTGGCAGTTGAATACTGGCGTGTTTAAAAGTTGGCGTTTTCGGCCGTTGTCACACTAAAACTGTACTATCGACTACTATATACATAGATAGGTATTTACCAATTTCTGCTTATTCGAATTTTGCGATGTATGCCAATGTTGGTAGACATTTTTTTATGTCTCTTGTCTGTTTAAAACCTTCAAAACACTTTTCAATTCTTTCATCCACTTTTACGTACACCTTGCGCCGTTTCGTTGCGTGTAAATGTAAGTCACATCGTTTCATTAAAAACGAGCTATGGCTGGCTTCTGTTTTTAATATTTTTATCAATGCGTATAGGTTTGGATGTGGTCGACTTACAATCGAATTTAGTCTTCGATTCCACCCTTCAACCGCATTGTTCGTTCTGTGTAAAGCTTCGGAGCAATTCCATTCTTCTTGCTTTATTGTGGGATTTTCGAGCCACTGTTCAACAAAGTAGTCGTAGAATAATGTAAGTTTTTCGTCAATTGGTGTGCTTTCTTGAATTGTTATCCAACCTTCGTCAATATTATCAATTGGAATATATGATAATGCTGCACACATACGCAGATGGTTTCTGGTTGCACCGTCTTCTTTGTAGGCTTTAACCAATCCCAATTCTTGAATTTTTCGCCATAAAACCTGATTAAAGTGGAAGTTGCACCCCTGTATGGCGACGGTAGGGTAGATTGTTTTCAAAGACGAAATAGCTGCTTGCTCGAAATCCACTGAAGTGCAAAAAGTACAGGAACAATTTTGATTTCGGTCGACGAGCTTCCAAGATCGACGTGGATGGTGTACAGCTGTTTATATTGCTTTGCACAGCTTTTAAAAGTCCCATCCATGAAAAATCGCTTGTGTGACTTTAATGCTCCCTTTCCTTCGGTATTGCAAAAAACCAAAAGCTTATCTTTGTCTTCTAATTTTGAGAGTAGAAAAGTTGTTCCGTCGTCCAACTGAAGCATGTCTTCCGTGAAAATAATTCCGGTGGTGTCTTTTGGATCCTTCTTATCGCCTTGTGCTTCTCTTCTTGCTTGATACAGACTAGTCTTCGCGTTCTGATATAGGGTGACATTGGACACAAATTCATATCCCTTATTTAGAACTGTCTCCATTTCTTCACTGTATATTTTAGCTATCGTTGTGTCTTCTTCGCGAGCTCTTTTCTTTACCTTACACATTTGCGTTTTGATCTCAATTGTAGCTGTATTAGGCTTACACGTATGTTCACATACTGAGAGAACTTCATTCGATTTACTTTTCAGTCTTCCTTTGCAATTCTCTTTTTTCTCGTATATACAGACCCAAGTAATAATGCACTTGTTGTTTTCTCGATACTTTCTATATTGGTATCCTTCGTATGTTAAGGACGGTTTTCCTTTCGTTGTTTCAATCAACTCCATTTCCAATCCAGTTACAATGGAAACAACTCGATACTTTAAAACGAGCCTACTGAAATAAACCGCGATCACGGAACTGAATACCTTAAAGGGCTGATTTCTCCTTTATACTCTTTCCATAGCCACCCTCAAAGATTTTAACCAATGAAAACCCCACCATTGAAAAGAGGTATGTAGGTACGTAATTAATAGCCTATAATTACCCTAATTACCGAGTGTTTACCATAATTTACCTATTACCTGCGTAAATAATAATTAGAATATAATTACAAACCCATTTCAAAATATTCAGATTTGTTGTTATTACATATACAATGAAGTGACCGCAAGTCCCACTGCGAAAATAAAATTGACCGCAAATCCCACTGCATGTAATTAAAAATCTACTTGACCGCAAGTCCCACGACCGCAACACCCACGATACCTATATTTTGTACCAGCCACAAAATAATAATAATAATAATAATATATATATATTAATCCAAAGACCGTAAGTACAGTACAGTTGGTATAGGATAGGTCTAAGTTGCCTTAATATAGTAAAATACACAAAATACACTAACAATAAGTAAGGTACAATACAATAATAAATCATTGAAAGTTGCAACATATTAACTACTAGTGTACATAGTTGAAAAATTCACTTAATATGTAAAAACATTTATCAATTAAGTAATCTTTTAATTTACTTTTGAATGTCTTGATGTTATTTGTTTGTTTAAAATTGGAATCTAATGCATTATATAGTTTCATACCAATATGTAGAGGGTTGTTTTCGGATGTGGTAAGTTTGTGTTTCGGAATAATAAAATCGCTAGCACCACGTGTAAAATATTTATGATAGTCTTTATTTCGTAATAACTCTGACTTACTGATATGAATGAGTATGAGAGTTTCATAAATAAAGCACGTTGGTAATGGCATGATTCTGAGTTGTTTAAAAATATTACGACATGAAGAACGTCGCGGCACCTTAACTATCGTCCGAACAGCCCTTTTCTGTAGTCGAAAAACTCTTATGCTGTGTGAACTAGCACCCCAAAATGTGATACCATACTTTATACGTAATTCAATGCAGGCGTAGTAATATGTTTTCATAACTTCAGCACTTGTTACGTTCCTTAAACGGTATATAACGTAACACGCTTGCGATAACTTGGTACATAAGTTATCTACATGTGTCAACCATCCGAAATCATTAGCGAGATGCAGTCCCAGGAATTTTGTAGATGTAACTTGCTGAATTGATTGCTCATTAATTTTTAATAAGTAGCTACGGTCTGTTTCTTTTCTCCTTGGTGTGATATTGATAAATACGGTTTTGTCTATATTTACCGACATAGCATTATCCGCAAACCAGTCAACAAGTTTGTTGAGCATGATTTGCATGTGCGTCCGCAGATCTTCCCAGTTGGTGGCCGCATTAACATAGACATTATCATCCGCATACATAATAATATTGTCATCGATATGGTTTGGTAAATCGTTAACAAATAGTAAAAAGAGTAGCGGTCCCAGTATAGATCCTTGCGGTACGCCAGATGTTATGTTAAGTTTGGATGAAACGCTGTTATTGATAGTTACCACCTGTTTTCTATTACACAAATATGACGCAAGCAAATCGTGTATAGTACCTCTCAATCCATACAATTCCAACTTCCGTAGTAATAAATTATGGTTCACTAGATCGAATGCTTTTGACAAATCCATAAAGAGAATCATGCTTTTTTGACCTTCATTTATGTTAGTGTAAATTTTTGATATAAAGGATAACAACGCTGATTGAGTAGACTTTCCTTTTACAAAGCCATGTTGCGCAGGGTGCAACATGTTATATTTTTCAAGGAAGTTATGTATTCTATCAAAAACAATTCTCTCCAAGATTTTGGATATCGTACATAAGATGGATATTGGCCGATAATTTGATACCAATTGGGGATCTCCCTTCTTGTAAACAGGAACTACCTTGCCTACCTTGAAGATATCTGGAAATATTCCTTCTTCCAGGGACCAGTTGAAGAGACTGGCTAGAATATTCTTTAGTATATGTGCAGAAGCTTTCAGAATTTTTATATTTATTCCATCAGTACCTACCGAGTTTGTACTTTGAAGAGCATTAATAGTATTATAAACTAAATTTGGGCTTACGTTTTCAATGAACATGGTTCTAGAATTGTGTCCTATTGGAAGTGTGTTCTTTCTTACAGCAGAATCTTTAGTGTTACAAAAATTTGCAAAGTATCTGTTGAAGGTATCGACAATCTCGTATCCATCTTCGATTGTAATGTTATCTGCAACAATTTTGATGGGTTTTGTTTTTTCTTTTCTATTAACTGCCCTATTTATAACATTCCAAGAAGTTTTGGCCTTATTTTGGGATTGTGTTATTAAGGTGTCGTTGTATTTTCTTTTAGCTTCACTTATTACATTCTTATATATACGTTTGTAGCGTTTATAGAAATTAAAGTCCGATTCGTTTTGAGTAGTAATCGCTGTTCGATAAATATTTAAAAAGAAACCTTTGAAAAATTCTTTTACGATACAGAGTTTCATTATGTCAGAAATTGCTTAAAAATTAAAATACAGAGTAGGTCTTTACAAAAGTTTCTTTGAAGTACTAAAACCTGGTCCAAAATGTGTGTATAAATAAAGGAATACTTGATTAGGATTTATTTATCTTTCGGAGAGAAAGACAATAAATTTTATGAGGCGACAAGCCGTTAATTACATACAGTTCATATAACATATAGTATTGCACAATAGATCTAAATGTATTAAAGTTGATCGTTCATTAAAAAAAAAAAGGATGGAAACAATTCATATAGGATTAAAAAACAGCAAGTAGGACAAAAAGGTATTTGTTAGGATTTTAGGATCAATAAAACTAATACCAAAACAAACAACTGCAGTTTGTTCAAAATACTTCTTGATGCGAAGTGTTTGTCTTAATAAATAACAAAAAGGCATTTTTCCTAGAATGCGGTGCTTAGCAATAACTAGAGACCGGATTATATGCAAAGTGCATATCTTTTATTTTTTGCATATCATTAAGTATAGGCTATATGTCCATGTATTACACTGATTAAAATTAATTAGCGTTAATTAGTGATTGCATAAATTGGATATTTTTACAAAAATTGCATATTTCATATATTTACGCTTTTCCTTATCTTTTCTCTCAGTAAAAATTCCTAATGCAGATCGACAGCCGACAATTCCCAGAACGAAATATTTTTGTTTTCCAAGAATTGCACGTGCATTTTTACTCCTAGCATGGGAAACGAGGTAAAATACATTTTATCAATTCCCAAATAAAATAATCGTGTTACTCTTTTAAATATTGTGCATACATAGAATAAGTATAGCGAACAAAATTTCTTCATGTATTAAACCATATCCTGAACCAGTAATGGATGGCGACAAAATATTTTGCCGAGTCTGCAGTAAATTAGTAGGTTATTAATTTATTAATTTTACTAAAAGCTTTACAATTTTTTGAACTTCTTATATAACGGTAATTGTTGTTATAGGTGTCTTCTGAGAGAAAATACCAGATTGATCAACACGCTAAAACTCCTTCACATATTAGAAAATGTGAAAAGCTAGAGCTATCCGCACATCAAATTCCCGAAAATTAGAACAAGAAGAATTTAATACGGATCTGTCTAAAGCATTAATTTCGTTTAACTTACCATTAACAAATCCCAGAACAAGGACCCCAAGTCCGGTTCGTGAGGTGCACACATAGACCAGGTCACCTTATCGTGATCTGTGCTGATCAGGACAGCGTGCAGTGGCTCAAGGAAGTAGTTCCAACACTCAGGCCTTGGGAGGGAGCAACTCTCAAGGCTCTGGAAGGCAAGGACATTCCAAGGCCGTGGATCTGCACAACGTTTGTACCTGACGAGAAAGGTGAAAAAGTACCGGCGGAGAAGATCCTAAGCCGTCTAAAGGTGGGAAATCGACGCCTTAACACAAGCCTTTGAACCGTTTGGAATTCCAACAAAGGAGACAAAGGCACATTGTGGACTTTCTCTGCAGATAAAGAGTCAGCAGAGGAATTAAAGAAACTGGATCTACAGCCGTACTTTGGCCTAGGAAAACTTAAATTCCGGGTCAAAGAAGGGCAGTCTGGAGTAGAGCAGACAGGCGAGGGAGACGCCACCTGCTCCAACGCGCCGACGGACCCCCAAGGTATTGCGCCCACGGGAACGGAAGCGGCAATGGACGCTGCCCCTCCGGAGAGCCAGTCTCCCGAAAGCGGAGTTAGTCCCCTCAGACGGCACCTTGCCACGAGGGTGGCTGCTCCAATGGAGGTTGACAAGGCTGCGGAGGATGAAGCCGACACAGAACCCTCTTCCTAGGGAAGAGGGGGATACAGGTCCTGCAGGCGAACCTCCAGCATGCAAAAGCTGCGTCAGCAACGCTTGTTAGGTTCGACAACGAAAGTCTGGATGTGGCACTACTGCAGGAACCATGGCTAATAAAAGGAAAACCTGCAGGTCTAACACCACAGCAAGGTAAAGTATTATACAACCCTAGGTCCTTGAGGCCAAGAGCATGCATAGTACACAGCACGAGGGTTACTTGTACACTAATCCCGGTGCTTTGCACCGACGATGTGACTGCCTCCGAGAGATAGAAAGATGTACCGAACCGGGTAAAAGCGTCGCTATCTTCTCTGACAGTCAGTCCACACTTAAAGCGATTAGCTCTGCAAGCGTGGACTCTAAGCTGATTTGGGACTGTGTAAGCGCCCTAAATGAGGTGGGCACCCAAAGGAAAGTAACCCTAGCCTGGGTCCCTAGCCACTCGGGCGTGAGAGGAAACGAGGCGGCGGACGAGCCAGCCAGGCGAGGTTCGTCAAGGCCATTCGTCGGAGCCGACCCCTCTTTCGGCACTACCAAATCGCAAATTAAAAACTCCATCAATGAATGGATATATAAACAGTCCAGAGAGTGGTGGCAAAAATCACCGGGACAATGGCAGGCAAAAGAGTTCCTAAAGGAGCAAAGGCCTGAACTTACGAGAGATCTACTGAATAAAGACAGGAAGACTGTCAAAATGATTGTAGGTCTGCTGACTGGTCACTGTAGACTGAATAGGCATATGTACAACATAGGCCTGGCAGATGATGCAACCTGCAGATACTGCCAAGAGGAGGAAGAAACACCAGTTCATTTGCTGTGTCAATGTGAAGGCCTGGCGAGGACAAGGTTTCTAGTAATGGGTGAGGTGAACCCCACAGCTAGTAGCTACATAAAGAAGCCGCTCTCAAAGATGATAGGCCTAATTAAGAGGGCAAAATTAGAGAGCGTCCTCTAGGAAAAAAGGGGATCACAATAGATCTGAAAAGGTCGCGGTGAAATAGATCGATAGGCCACCCCAATCTTAATCTAATCTAATCTACCATTAACAAAATTAAATAATGTTAATTTGAAATCGTTTCTACAGAATATTGCAAACATAATATCCCTGACGAAAATACGTTACGAGAAAATTATGTCCCGTCTTGTTACCAGCAAACAATGTCAGAAATACAAGAATTGGTAGGGAATATTTTTATTTATTTAATCGTAGATGATAGTACGTGGCCGTTATATTGCTCATTTATTAATAAGAATTCTTCAGGAAAATATTTTAGGCAGGGTTATCAATTTATCAATGTTGTTCGATGCTGCACCGTACATGATAAAAGCCATGCAAAATTTATTTTTTTTTTATATTAACATTATTCATACCACTTGCTTAGCTCATGCGTTCAACAGTGTAGCCAAAGGCATTAGGAATCAATTCTTTTTGGCGAATGAAGTATTTTTAAAAGTCCCTTTGTGAGTTCAATTTTATAAGGAGCGACTTCCTAGTGTTCAGTTGCCTCCTGAACCGATTATTACGAGATTGGGCACATGGTTAGAGGCTGCAATTATGTAATGTATGTATATGTATAAATGTAATTCTTGAAATCACTGGTTGCTGCATTTCTCTAGAAAATTGTAAAAAGATAATAACATCAACAGAATTGCCACAAAACCTTCTGTATATTAAGTCAAATTATAGCTTTGTTTCAAGTTCCATTTGTAAACAAGAAACGCAAGGGATGCCGCTCTCGGAATCAGTCGGAATGGTAGAAGAATTTGATACGCTATGTAAGAAGGTGAATGGTACAATAGGTAATTCTATATACGAAAAATTTAAAAAAGTAATGAATAAAAATGAGGGGTATTTAAAATTTAACAAAATTTTTAAAGGTGGAACAATAAATGATTTCGACTTCAATTTTAGTTTAGAATGCATTACAACGTTTAAAACTGCACCAACTACGTCTGTAGACGTTGAAAGGAACTTTTAAATTTCTAATCATATGTATTCTGATGGAAGACAAAACTTTCCTTCACACAATTTTAAAAAACATTTAATTATAAGTTGTTTTAGAAATATGTTATAAAAAATGTTGTGCAATACAGTTCATGTTTAAATTTATGCTTTTATTTATTTTAGGTAAAATTTTTGGATATTTTCGCGATTCTTTTGCATATATGGCCATGGATATATGTATTTGCGCATATATTTCAGTTTCAGTATTCCAATTTTTCTTTATGGGAATTTGACAGCGGTAAAATATCTCATTAGAAATGATTTTGTTCCTGTTCTGGCAAATTTATATCCCTATGTGATGGATCCGACCTTACGAAGTGTAAATGTTTTTGCTGTATTTTTAGAAGCTATTTAAATGAGACCTTTCCTAATAAAGTCGAAGAGATGCAATTGAGTGGCCAACTAGATCACCGTCTTTCACCTTTGGATTTTTTTATGGGTAAATCTCAAAAATGAGCCGTATGCAACAAAGTAAAACATTGATGATCTCACACAAAAAATACAAACAGAAATACGGAATAATAATAATAATAATAATAATAGCCTTTATTGTCCAACAGAACAAGATTCCATTAATAGGACAAATAATAGAAAATAAAACTAAAAACGAAAACAAATATGTGAGTTTACAGTAATATAACAAAATCAAAATCAATTAAACTTATACAAAAATAAAAGAACTATAACTACTTAATGATAAAGAAAGAAAAAAACTTAAACAAACAGAAAAAGTATTGAGAGATAAAGCATTACAATTAAGTTGACAAATGGAAGGGATCAGTGAGCATCAAATTTGCATTTCTGTACATATGGCTAAGCGGAGCCTTGTAAAGGACATCGGTGCGAGCTTTTGTTGGTACAAATAATGCAGGCGACCTGGAGTTGTATGTTGGTACATTGAAAGGAGCTTGACTAAGTAACGATGGTGAATCAACTCCACCACCAACTAACTTTAAAAGAAATCTGCCACTAGCTTCATTTCTTCGGCGGAAAAGAGAATGAAAATCATGTCTGCGCAGTAAAACAGCATAATCAGTGCCACGAGCGGGATAAGAGCCATCTAGTTTAAACGAAATATATTTCAGGAATCTCTTTTAGACCCGTTCAACCAAAAGCTGCTGGTGTAGATAGTGAGGATACCACACAATAGGGGCATACTCCAATTTGGTCAACACCAACGTATAAAATAACACTTTGAGTGTCAAAATGTTATTGAAATCTTTACAAGAACGAATCAGAAATCCCAGAGACGCTGAAGCCTACGAATATAAATACGTAATACGAGGCATGAAACTTAATTGTGCATCAAAAACTACCCCAAGATCTCGAAATTGCCCAACTCGGGAAATGTCAGTCCCGCTGACACTGTATGGAAAAATACAGGGGCCAGTACTCTTCGTGAAGGTAAGTATAGCACACTTATTGATGTTTAAAGTAATATTGTTAGTACTACACCAATCCATAACCGTGTCCACATTCCTCTGCAAAACCAAGCAATCAGCCATAGAAATAATTCTACTATAAATCTTTAATTCATCCGCATACGGCAACACCTCACACTCCAACAATTCCAAAAGGTCATTAATATATGTATTAAAAAGAAGCGGGCCTAAAGTAGAACCTTGCGGTACGCCAGTAGAAGCTGCAAATGATGAGGATGTAAAACCGTTAAAATGAACATAAGAAATGCGGTCATCCAAATATGAGTGTATGAATGATGTGAATTTGGGATAAAAGCCAATAGAAGATAATTTAAGCATAAGTAAAGAATGGTCAATTGTGTCAAATGCCTTACTGAAATCAGTATATGTGACATCAATCTGCTGTCTCTTATCAAGGCATTCACTTATAAATTGCGTGATTTCAACAAGATTCGTAGTCGTTGACCTGTTAATGAAGAAACCATGTTTGACAACTAGACAGGTAAGGTTTAACACACGCAAATATTTTAGTGTGCAGTAGGAGGTCAAAAACCTTACTACACACGGAGAGAATGGTAATAGGCCTATAATTATCTAAGCTGGTACGGTCTCCTTTCTTAAACACCGGTGTTATTCTGCCAATCTTCCAACATGAAGGAACAGTGCTAGTTTACAACGCAAGGTTAAAAATCCGTGTAAGAGGTTGACACAGCCCGGGAGCACAATCCCGAATAAAGAATGACGGTAAAGCATCGTGACCTGTGGTCATACTTGGTTTAAGCTTTTTCATTGCAGCTAATACCTCATCACAAGTGAAAAGGCCTACATCTAGTGGTTGAGAATGCTTAATAGTAGATGTATGCGTAGGAGTTACATTGTGGCTAGGTTGGAAAGCAGTAAAAAAAAAACTCGGCAAAGGCTTGAACGATATCAGTTGGTTCATCCAAAGTTACATTATTAAAGGAAACACAACCAGGTATACGAGAAGCACCACTTTTAGCAGTAATGTACTTCCAGAAGGAAGTCGAATCAGTCAAAATATTCTGCTCGACACCGGTCTTGTATACTTGATAGGCTGCATGGATTTTGGATTTAACTAAAGACCTAAGTCTTAAAAACTCATGGTGGTGATATGAAGATCTAGTCTTCTTCCATTTATTGAAGTAATACTCCTTTAATTTCAGATGCCTCATAATGTCATTATCAAACCAAGGCGGAAAATAACGACGAGAGGGCCGCACAAGAACATACTGCCGAACACAAGCAAGCAATATTTCATAAAGCATCGTAACAGCATCATTGACGTCAGTCGCGGTATCAATAGCAGACCAATCAGTTGTTAGTACGGTGTTGTAGAGGCCTAAGAAGTCAGCCTTGGAAAAGTCATAATGTAAATTTTTATTAGAGGGAAATTCAGATTTCTTAGTAGTGCAGTTCAATGTAAGACATATATTTAATGCTGGGTGATATGGATCAGGACAGATCAAAGGATCCTGATCATGTAAAACTGAGATATCGCAGTCAATATTAGAGAGAACAAGATCCAGAAGTTTACTGGATATGTTTAGAATATTGTTATACTGACGTAAGTTTAACAGATACATAAAGTTGAATAAAGCACAGTATTTGCGGTCTGTGAGACTACCAGTGGTGAAATTGGGACAGTTAAAATCGCCACAAATAGAAAGTTGTTTCCGCAGAAGGTCTAAGCTAAAGCATCAAGAAAAGATTCATAGTCTTCCGGAGGTACATCAGGTGGGATATAAATAGTCACAAAAAGCATATTATTACAATGCGAACACATTTGCAAATTACAATATCGATTAAAGGATATGCAATAGAAATATCAGTATTTATAAGTTTAAAGTTTAAATTATTAGAAGCAGCAAGCAGTACGCCGCCACCAGTAGACCGATCAACCTCCAAAAAGTCCCTGTCCTTTCTAAAAAGTTGATACGCAGATCCAAACACTTCAGAGTCTTCGATGTCAGAATTAAGCCAAGTTTCGGTTAGGGATATTTCATCTCAAGTTTTAGAAAAAACTAGAGAAATTTTTATTATAGATTAGGTTATTGCCAACACGTAAATGGGGAACATTTCGAACATTTAATACGTTAAACTGTAAGGCTATCCCCAAATGGAACCCAGGCGCAGCACAGCACAGCATATTTTACGCTATACGGAATTACACTGACTCTGTAGTAGAGCAACTGCGTTCAATTTGCGGTTTAATATGTAATCCTGTTCACCGAAAAATTCTTGACTGCGCTGTGCTGTGTTTAATTTGCGGCTGACCTAAAGCTAGCTTATGGTTCCGTATGGTATCATGGGTTTAATTACCCTTGTGTATAACCACAAAGTCATTTTGGGGTTAAGCTCCAATTTGTTCCACACGACTTCCGCAGCTGCCCAGGGCAATAGCAGCTTTGTTAGTTATTTTCTGGATATGTGTGTTCCATTGAGTCTTTGGTCAAACCACACGCCAAGGTATTTTGCCTCTTTGACATGTGGAATCCTTTCTCTTTCTAACAGTAGTGGTTATAAACTCTCTAGGGATCATTTTCTCGTGAACGTGACGACTTGTGTTTTTTGAGCAAGGACTGACGCTTTAACATGTAATCCCGTACACCGCAAAATCCTCGGCTGGGCTTGGCTGTGTTGTGCTGCGGCTGGCCTTAACTTGGCAGTGACTACCGCTACCTAAAATTGAAAAAAAGTTAAAAATTCTAGATGAATATTTTCGTTACAATTGCATCGCACTCTTTCGTAAGTTAAATACTAACCCAGTATAATATTATTAGGTCTTAGTGACTGTCACCGTATAGCAAGCATAAGCCTCCGACCTATTCGGGCTATTATTTGTTTTAAAACTTAATTTCTTTCGGTTATGTGCAAATATGCATTGAGTGTTGAGTCTTGACAAAGAGATAGTATCGGCATGGGTCGATTACCCGTCCCATCCACAGCGGCCGCTAAGGCCTATTGTAGTATTTTTCAGATCTTCTAGGGAAAGGTCAACCTTGCCAAAAATATCATACCTGATTCTCGTTGTGGCGGGGCAGTGGTGCTCAACCATCTCTTCGTCCTCCAAACACAGCCGGCATTCAGTCTCTTCAGAGTGTCCAATTCTGGGTAGGTGCCTTCTGAATTTGCAGTGACCTGTAAAGACAGAAACAATTACTTTGACATGTTTACGGTCAAGTTCTAGTAGTTCCTGGGTTCTGACATGATTAAACGAAATACACTTTTTCGCATGCACCATACCAGGACAATTGTTCCAATATTGGAGCACTTTCTGATGTGCCCATACATTGATTTGCAGCTGGAAATACTCCGCAGCACCATTTTTCGCAAAAGTGTCTGCTTCCTCATTACCACGAATGAGAGAATGTGCACCTACCCAGATTAGGGATAGGTTATTAGCCGTCGCCACTGTGTTTAGGGCGTTTTTACAGCTCCAGATCAGCTTCGAGTTGGATTTATGCGCCTCTAGTGCTCCCAGCATCGCCTGACTGTAGCTGAAAATTTTTATTGATTTGTGTCGTTTTTGTCCAAAACCTTACTAGCACACATCTCAATGGCATATATTTCAGACGGAAAAATCGTTGTGTGCTGTCCAAAGTTGTAATATTTCCTAACTCTTGGATTACGACAGAATATTCCTCCGCCAGCACGCTGCTCTGTTTTCGAGCAGTCCGTAAACCAGCAGGTGTCTGTCTGCGTCACTTGTTTTAGTTACACCTCCATTCCTCTCTGTTTGAAAAGGAGGTAGTGAAGTATATATCGATCACTTGCCGAGTGCACATTCCTAGCATACTGTCGAAAGTGACCGAATCTAACACCTTGTTAGCCACACAGACATAAGTATATGGCGATTGATTCGCAATGTGCCATAGGTGGAATGTAGTTAAGCTGGCCTCCTATTGTACATTATCTGCAAATTCAAGTTTCACACCTTGGATAGTGGGTGGAAATATGCATACTTTCATACTTTTCATTAGTATTTTAGGTAACTGTTGTGACAAGATCCTCGTTTAAATTTCCCGCCATCGGTCCAGCGCCTTTTCAGACGAACCTAGACATGACATGAAAGAAAAATGGCGAATAGATCTAACTTGTAGTAAGAAGTGTACAGTTTAAAATAAAATTTATAGCAACAAATACAAATTCGTTCATTCTCCATTCTTCACAAACCTACCCGAACGATACAGCCCCCAAGCAGAAGAAACAGTAACTTTATAAATTCCATCATTTAACTTCAAAGCGCTACTGAAACAGCATCATTAATTTATGTAACTATTCTTACTAGATAACAATTTCTAATCCTCCTGCTTCAAAATTAACCTAAAATAATAGTTATAGTAAATATTTCAAATATTTAGTTTTTTTCGCATATATCCCACTGCGAGACGTATTGAGACAAATGGCAATCCTAAATTAAATAGTAGTAAGACTTGCTAAACCTTTTTTTTTGGTGCAACAAAAGATGCAATGTATTGTACTTGGTTTAAGTACAACATATCACACATTTTCTGACAAGTGAATAAAAAAGATGTAAAGTTAATAATATTATATAACTTTTTTATTTAAAATAAAAAAAACTAGGATTACCCCGTTGGCCAACTAAAAAATATCGCAGTCATTAGTAACGACTACTCAATAGTCGTTAAATCGTCTCCATAAAACCGAGAACATAAAAAGACTTGCCAGACAAAGATACACTACCTCATATTTGCTTATGATACAGATAGAAAGGCTACCGCAAGTAAACACGCTGCATCCACGATTCGAATTCACCGCAATCAATCCCCGACTGACTTGTTTGAACAGCTTATCGTGCGTACACCTGCGATAACGAACGCTGAATGCCAACAGGCGATTGACCAAATTGCGTGCGTTCAAGGTCGCCGCAATAGCCGACGATAAAATTGAAAGTCCATACTTCCACCGATAAAATAAAAACAATTCATCGTCGTCTTCAACATGATGTTAGCCGTGTGTCTCGATGTGTATGGGACCCGAGGTTAACCTTGACGTGCGATTGTTATAAAGGACATTGACGGATTGCGAAGAAACCGTGTAAGAAGAGTCGGTGCTACTAGTCGACAACAGACACACATTTAAACGTGAGCTAAATGGCGAGTACACTAATTAATGGTACTACATAAGCGCCCCGTAAACTAAATAAAGGATATGTGGGTCATTTGTTACAAACGCCGATGCAACCGGTTACTCAACTCTTATTTACATTTCCGTACGTGTTCGCCACTAACGAAACCGTCTATAGAGTTTCTTGTTTGTCTGCCGATAAATTAAAATGGCCTCACAACATTTATTTCGAGTCACTCCGTATATTATCAATTGCATTTTGCGAGTATCAGCATAGTTGATCTGAAATTGTTCGTTTGCCAGATGGGAATTCCTCCTCATTGTCTGTTGTTAAAGGGGTTCCACAGGGGTCAGTCTCAGGAACTCTCTCGTTTACAATTTATACTAGTTTTCTCCCTAAATATATTAAACATTCCAACATTTAAACATATATTGATAACACCGTCATTCTTGAAGGGATGCTGTTTTCTGCCACTTACTTATTTTGAAGCCTTAGGAAGGCTCTGTACTCATATCTAGTAGGTATAGTGGATTCTAATGATGGACAATACTCTCATGTAGCCAACTCGTTTTATCAAATTAATCGACTCTGCTTTTTCAAAATTAAAAATAATAATATACTTTTGAAACTATTTCCAGTAATATGTGGAAAGTTCAAATGTGCATGAGCTACAAATTCTGCATTCATGCACAGTAGAATATGATATAAGTTGATGGAATTAGAAATGGTTATTAACTAATAGTACCGTGTAATGACAGATTCCCCACTTTATCTTTATAAACTAATTACATCCAGAATTGATGTGCTCAACATCAATAGGGGAATAAAAATGTTTTTCTTTCAAGGATCTTTTACTCAGAATTAATCTAATTATTTTATAATAAAATTTAAATTATTTTAAGTAGCAATACGTGCTTACAATTTAAATACATATAAGCAGACGCAAAATGTTCAATATCTAAAAATGTTCGATAATCAATAGTTGTTAGCGAGGAAAGGCAAAGAAATAATATGAAATTAAGAACTCACAATGAACATTCTCTAGCGATTCTAATAAAACTGCTGTAACTATTTTCAAAGATATCAAGAGCATAATTGCGAGAAGTTTATGTACGGCATACAGCAAAAATTGGGAAACTTAGCAAATACTTATCAGATACCATCCCGTAAGCAAAAGTTAGTGAACTACGTGAGTTAAAACTACACTACTTAACTGAACTATGTTTGATAAACATTTACTACATATAGCACATTATTCAAAATTACTCAGAGTATTCACTTCAGCTAGGAAATGGTATATGCAATGGAAAGAGAATTTGATTATGTATCATTATGTGGCAGAAAAATATCTACGGTGTTCCTTATGAAAAAAATGAGTTTTATCCATTTGAAGATGTATAGATTTATTATAACTTCAAAAACAGCCTGTATAATATAACAAAGAAATTATGTTTTGGCAATACACTTTCAAAACATTGTCATAATTATACCAAAAAATTATCGCAAAGTTGTTATAAGCAAATGCGGTATGATTTTTCAAGTTAACCTTGTAAATGCAACTTTTTCTATAAATAGCCGAATATTTCCGAAATCGTTCGGTAAGAAAGTTCTTTCTTCTAAAGAAGACACCATAGTTGAAAATTATACCTTGAAGTTATACCAGCAACAATCCCTTGTTTAGCTATCAAAATAGTTGATTTGTGTGAAGGGAGTTAAGAATGTGATAAAATGAAAGAATTAAAGAAACAAACACATTTGAAACGCTAAAGCGGGTTACTTTGCTTGTCAAAATTTCTTGTCCGTGTTTACTTCGGAAATTTATGTCGATAAAATATACCAGTTTTATATGTTCACCTTTTCCTTTTTTTGCGACGGTGGTTCTTTTTATTTTTATTTTCTTGTGCTTAAATAAATACTTCATAATGATTTGTAGTTAGTTATTTCTTTACCCCTACTTTAAGTTTTTCTTTTTGTTGTAGTAAATCTTTTTTTTAGTTTGCGGATATCGTTAATATGGATATTTAAGATATAGTTTAAGTTTGTTAAAGTGGAATTATTCTGACAATTGTCAAGTGTACAATTACAAGGACCAAGTTACGACTTGTCTTTTCTGTTTTATCTTATTATATCAAACAATCACAGATAACTTGATAACGTTTTTAAATGAACACCCATTAAGAAATAGTCTACAACGGATACATCACATTCACACTACGTACCCAAAATAAACCTCAACTTTACTGTATGGATGGACCATGCTGGAAAATCCATTTACGCAATTATCTAATTACAACAATTGTTATAACTTGTATCTATTGCTCCTATCGTTGTTTGGAAATATTTAAAATAAAATTAAGGCATTTACACCCGTAGTGGACGTTTAGGATAACATTATCTGGATATGTACGTTCCATGGAATGTTAATGACAGGCATATAATAATAATAATGCCAATGTCTGTTTAGAGCACCGATGCACAGACCGCGGCCCGCCGGCCGCATGCGGCCCGCCGGTCGAATACTGGTGGCCCGCCGACAGCAAAAATAATACTCTCGTACATTCGAAAAATATTGAATTCTATTCCAGAATAAAACCAAAAAAAAATATGTTCGAAAAGTAATTTACAAAATAATAAATATTAAAGTTTATAATACTAATAATTAAATATTATTTGTTTCTTTTGATATTGTGAGCGACGTCCATAAAACTTATGAAAATCATTCAAATACCGCGGCAGTTCATGAATGAAACGCCTTGCAAATGAAAGTTTGGAAGCAGTTTTACGTGTTGCTACAAGTAAATTTCAGCCAAATATAAAAAAGCTTGTAAGCACTATGCAGTGCCACGCTTCAAATTAATAAATTCTTTTTCAATTTTAATACATTATTATCAATTCTTTATTGTCTTTAATTACCTATACTTCTGGCGGCCCGCCATCAGTTCATGATTTGCCCGAGTGGCCCCTAGTCTTAATAAGTCTGTGCATAAGAGCTTAAAAATCAAACCATGAACGAGTTTCCAGCATCAACGTATTTGAATATACGCTCAGTCGATAATACATGAATCAAACACAATAGCGTACAATACTGATAAACGGAGGAAACTACAGAGTATCGGTTATGAAATTAGTACATTATTAAAAAAGATGAATTATAACTTACATGGCATATTCTCTAAATAAGAATATTAATTTAAAGGGAAGAAGAACATTACACAAACCAAGAAATTTTTTGTTTGGAGTACGTGGGGAATTAAATTGCTTTAAAATATAAACTGTTCAAGCAATAAAAGAAAATGCGATGAGTTCTTTTGAAAAAGGTTGATATAAACAAATGGCACCCATGTTACTGAAACCCTAACCAAAGACAACTATCCTAGACAACTAGACATCATATCCAGCGTACCATAAACCGACACCTACCTGCTACATCTAACACATGCAAAACACAAACTACTCCCTACCAATCCAATGCTTATCTCGCCTACATCCAAGGTGTTACCGACCGTATAGGACGAATCCTATCCAAACACAACATAAAAACCGTTTTTAAACCTAATTCCAAACTTTCCAATTCCTTTCCTATCAATGATCGTAATCCTCTCGAAGCTGCTGGTGTTTACCGAATTCCATTTTCGTGCGCACTCATGTTGCAGAACACTGGGGCTGCACTTGCTGAGCATAGGCTGGAGACCGGCCACCAAATCCATTTCAACTCCATCCAAATCATATCCCGAAATCTTCACTACCATAACCGCAAAATAAGAGAATCCATTGAAATCCATAAACATCCTAATAACCTTAACCGTGACGATAGTTACTTCCTACACAACACCTGGAAATCCCTCCTTTCGAAACAATCAAACCGTGACCGTCACACTCCACTGAACTGAAACCATTACTCGCTTATAAACCCATCCGCATGTGTCAGTTCTTCCGTTTCAGGTCAACAGCGACTAAAGAAAGCAGCCCTGAATATTTCCCGCGCAATTGTGAACGAGACGTCGGCCAAAGGAGTATTAGGACGTAGTTTCAACCCGGAAACCAAGAAGTGTATACCATGGCACAGTCAACTGTTTATTATAAATACGCAATATTCGTTGCTCTAAACATGAAATTAAAATTAAATTAGGGGGCCAACGGTTTTCTTTTTGTTATTCTATTTTTTTTTTTTAGTTCGTACACCATCGAGAGGTATTGACCCTGTTCGAAGTGATTTGCTACTACGCCATCAGTTTATCATTAACATCTTCGTACCATACGAGATCCCCATGCCCTCTACAGGTAATATGGGGATCATATTCCCTTGGAACCAGACCTATCCGAAGAGGTCCAACAAACGCCAACTCAATGAACATACAAAACTGACAAGTGCTACGTAAATTAAACCTACAGAATCATGCCCAACCTCACATATACAAAATTACTAGGTTTTACCATTTCATACATCAACAAATATCTAACCTTGAAATCTCTTGTACGTAATACAAAAATTATAAAGATGATAAAATCGCTTACTGCCGGTACAAGCAAATCCTCCAATATAAATTCCATGTTCAATAAATCATTTCAGCTCCCATGAAATGTACCAAGACGCCAATAGAATCCTACAGCCAGAATTGCAGGATTAGATTAAGGACTTTTAGAATTTCATACTGATAAATAAAACAATTTCTAGATAAAGGTTTCGAAAAGCTACTATACTCTCAGGAAAATCGGAAAAGAGGCCCCTTCTTCCATTTGTTTACAACAAACTCATATTTCCAAGCCAAAACTAGCCCGGCAACCCGAAATAGAAATCAGTTGCTACAGAAACGTGTGAATTAAAATTCCCAATGTCGAACATTCCTCGAAAGACACGAACATACCATCAAAACCATAGCAATAAAGCATTAATTAAATCTATACGAACAAGTAAGTTATTAGTCGGAATTTTACATTAATTTACGTAATTAAGTAGATAAAAATAAAAATACACTTGTATAACACAATTTTGATTGTCACGGATTCTCTGGGTTTCATTAATCATAATTCACATAGAATAACATAGCAATACATAATATGCGGAAGGCAATCTTTTGAAAATTAGATCAGACCACTCAATTACCATAGATCTATTTAGAAAAAAAATTTCGGTTCGGTGAATTTATCTGGTTTACAGACGGATCGAGGCTCGATAAAACAGGATCGGAGCTGAAATTTATAGTGAGGTGAGAAACAATGACCACCATTTAACTAGGAAAATATACCATTGCTTTTATAGTCATATTGCAGGCAAGCAATACTGAGGGCATTAGTAAACCCCACAGTACAATAAAGGCTGCTCTGGAAATATATTCTAGAACTAACAGAGCACAATAAAGCCACTTTACTGTGGGTAGTTGCATGTTGAAAGTAGTAGGGATTATCTTCGCACAGTAGCAAGACAGCATATTTTACACTGAAAAGATTTCTAAAGAATATTGAAATCAACATTGGAGATACAAATTGCAGCCTCTACAATAAAATGATACAGACCACATACTGCATCCTGTTTGCTAGGTTTTACACGCAAAAAACAGGTAATTTTGGGCAAGTCAAAAATAAACTTATAGGATTATTTTGGTAACTTGTACAGATTAATACAGAATACCAGGATTTTGAAATGATTTAATGAATGAAAGACGGAGAATAAATACGAAAAACCAAGAGTTGCAGTATTTGTGGAAGTTCTACACTACCACAAAAAAATACCGCGATATTTTATACCATAAAGAATTAAATCGTTTTGCAAAACAAACTAGCAAAAAGTTTAAATTATATTTACGAATAAATAAATAAATTATTGTCACTTTTTCTTTAATATCAGAGTTTTACGTAATTAAAATTAACATTAAAATTTATGCACTCAACTTTTGCTAAACGTTGAATTAAATTGACTTTAAGCGATAATCACAATGCAAGTTTAATAAACATATCGCTGTATTCTATTTTGAATTCAATTCAATTGTGTGTTATAATGAAACAAAGAAATCCATTTATATAATCAAATTTATTACTTTAACGCTCAGATTTCATTAATTTCATGCGTTTTATTTTTTACAATCAAATATGACAATTGCCTACTTACGCAAAGGCATATTGAAGCATACATAATTTCAGTGTAGAGCACATTGGAGAGTGTCCATAAAGCACCAATGTGCTGACACAAATGTCATTGCTAATTATCCTGGGGCGTTATTTTGAAAATCGGTTATAACCATTTTAATTTTATATCACTAAAATGTTTTCTTTACAGTGAATGACTATGCGATACTGATGGCTAATTTAATATTAATTGTTGCAGTGCCCCGCAACAACGAAGGTTTTCTATTTTCATTTTGCATTTCCTTAAATTATACATTCGAACATGAAAATAACTTTACCAAGTGTTACATCAACCAAATAAATTTTGGAGTTTTTATTAAAATTTAAATTCTTGAATATTTGTATATTACCCAATTTTCTATTTAATACTTAACTTTTACTAGTGGAATTATGGCTTCAAATGAAACAAAATTTCTTATTTATAACGACGTTTCGACATTTATTGTCTTTTTCAAGTTTCCATTTCTTCGCCCTCAGTAATTTTAATTAAATATTTGTTGATTTTCTTTTTTCACAACTATAAGTTGTTTGTCAAACACATATAACATTTTAAAAACATATAAGACATTACAATCTACAATTTACAAACTAAAATATATGTGAATTAAAAATGTTTTTGACAAAATTCGCGCTGCGAAACCCCGGCAGGAGAGCTACCCAGGACCAGCCACTTCGCGGCTCAAACGGTTCAATTTTTTCGGTAGAGGATAAGTTGGAGTTACACGCAGACTCTCTTCAAGAAGCCTTTCGTGGAGTCGAACCCGTCGACGTCTCAGAATCTGACTCTGACGACGTACCCGTAACGATGAGGACGTTTCGCTGACGCGGCTGTTTAATATGCCCGGAAACCCGATCGACACGACTACGCCAACGCAGCTTGACGCTTTTATCAAAAGCATAAGCAATAAAATTCCCAAAGAGAAAATGCACTCCATCGTGAACGCAACACTCCTGCTACAGTATTTCCCGTCAGTCTGGAAGCACGCCGATGTCGTTATCATTCCCAAGCCTGGGAAGGATCCCCGCTTCCCTAAGAGTTAACGCCCGATCAGCCTACTGACTAATGTTTCGAAAATAGCCGAGTCAATCATCCTCGGCCGGCTAACCTTCGCTAGCAACGACCTTCAGTTAATTCAGGACGAACAGTTCGGTTTCCGGACCGGGCTGTCTACTGAATTACAACTTCTCAGGTTCACTGAGGCGATAACAAACAGTTTCGAGAGGAAAGAAACCGTAGCTGCAGTTTTCTTTGATTTTTGACGTGCCTTTGGCTATGTCGGGCACAAAGGGCTGATCCACAAGTTGATCGTTTCTGGTATCAATCCCACTCTGATCAAACTGATCAGATCTTACCTCAAACATAGGTCCTTCTGTGCCAGGACTGCCGGAGTCCGATGCAGTTCTAGCGATATCCTCGCCGGACTACCGCAGGGATCGCTGTTGGTGCCACACTTCTTCCTGTTGTTTCTGGCAGACCTCACTCGAGAACCTGACACGCACCTCGCTATATACGCTGATGACACAGCCAACTACGCGATTAGCAGGAGCGAGAGGTTGGCTTGTGATTACCTTCAAACGGCCACAAACCACCTCGTTCGCTGCTCCTCTCGGTAGAGACTGCCTCTGAACGAATCCAAATGCGTGCAGTTGGATTCACAAGGAGGATACGTGATCTTGACACACTCATCTGCGTGGGGAACGTCAGGTTACCGTCTAGTCATTAGGTTAAGTAGGTACCTAGGAATTCACTTCGACAGGCGTCTCACCTGGTCGAAACAGAGCTCTGAGCTGCGGACTCGTTACTCCCAATGTTAGGGCGAAGGAGTCAGCTTCATCTAGCAAACAAGTTGCCTCTCTACAAGTCCATCCTAACGCCTGTCCTGGTTTACGGCGCTACAGCGTGAGCGTCGATGGCCCCCAACAGATTGAAGTCCCTCGAGACACTTCAAAACAGGACGCTACGGCTAATAGCAAAAGCCCCTTGGTTCGTTAGGAACGAACAGATTCATCGTGATCTGCAAATTCCGACTCTCCGAGACTTCATTAAGCAGATGCTCAGCACAGCGAAAACCCCTTGGTTCAGGCAACCGTGGAACCCCAAGATCGTCCACCTCCTATTTCTCGAGTCAGACGTTTAGATGTTTTCTTATAATAATATCTAACGTACAATCATCGTGACGACCGCCTGTCTACCTTTAATTAGGTAAAACGCGGATAGTTGAGACGTAAGTTCTTTTGTTTTTTAAGTGGTCCATGTCCAAGAGAAGCCAGAGTTAGATTGAATCTTTCTAGCCTCGGCGCTGATTACGTTGACACAGTTAATATTGTATGACTTAACGCAAATACAGCAATTGACAATTTTATGTTGCTCAACAGAGACATTGAATAAACACAGACTAGTATGTTAAATAACAAATTAAGAGGTAATAAAAATGATAAGACCAGGATACAGCCTTCACACCACCGCACAGTGGTCTAGAATCGCGCTTTTGCGGAAAAAAACCTGTAACTTTTTATAGAACTGGAATTTTTAAATGATTTTTTCAGTGTAATGAGAATAAATATAAGAGATTTGGATTACATAAAAGAGAAAAATATTAAATATAAAATACGGCGCACACTTGTCCGGAACTCGGCAAATGCGGAAAAAACTGCTTGCGATTAAAAACTACACAAATTGCGATATTTTGTGCTTTCACACGTTTATAGGATCTATATAGACATTCATATTACGAATTCAATATATTTGAATATGTTTTAGAAAATTTTGTCAATATCAGTAATATGCAGCAAACCCGTTTTGATAAAGAAACAGTCCAGATAATTTTTGGTCAGTAATTAAATGTAAAAGAACACTTTATTAGGAAAAATAATATATATATATATAATTTTGAAATATAGACAACATTAATTTATATATCGTCATATTTTATAGTTCAGTCAGTATTACAAAATTTTTATCATCCATCATTTTACACGTTTTTGACGTTTTATCATTTTTGTGAATTCAAACCATTGACGTTTTTTGCCTGAAGATGCTCGATTAAGGAGCAAAACATTTCGCAAAAAATATTAAGTAAATAAATGTAGATTGGACAGAACTACACTCTTTTTCCTATATAAGTATTCATATTAAAATTAATACATTTACTACTTAAATCGACAAATAACTTAAAACAATAGTTTTTTAACATCTTCGTGGAAATCGAGGGCTTTTGATTTTTATTTCACACGAAATTTGTCAATATACGGATCAGAAGTTAACAGTAACATATGGTGGTGGTTCGATGTCAGGTTCATGTAGTTTTTTAGCAGCTGAATTAATTAGCTGTTCTGAATATTGTTCATTTAGTTCTTTGATTTTATAACGTTTAGCCCTCTCGCAGGAATCTTCAAAGGACTTTTCAGCACGACCACCTCTTTTGGAATGTGTTGTCGATGAACATGGTTGATGTTCTTCGGCATCCAAACGAGATATAAAGTATGATTTTTCAACCCAGTCTTCATTTCTTGTGAAAAACTCTAGTTATTCTGGTCAGCTTTCTGCCACCTTTTCATTCTAATAAAACGTTCACTAGTTCCTGGTAAGAAACATTAAAAACACTCGCTGTGAATTTATTAAATAGAACGTGTTTTCAATCGCGAAACAGTAAAGGAAAACTAAAGGAAATTTTATGCAAAAACATATTTTTTATTATAAAAGCTTTAAAGCTCAATGGATTAAAAACAAAGTCTATAATTCTAAATAAGCAGTTCTTAAGTATATTTTTTTAAAAAAACGGCCCCATATCTGTTAGATTTTTTGTTCATGAGAATCCGAGCTCACAACAAACTGTATGTACCAACGTGAAGAGATGCTATTCATAACAAATCGAATTTGTGTGTCACTGAGATTTATCTTACCAAAAAATATAAACTAAGAAGGCATTCCGCAGGTTTCCGCACCTGAAAATGACTTTATTCTTTAGTTAGAAGCCTAGAGAATATTTCAAAACCATTTCCGACACGGCGCTTGATGGCGCTCAAAACTTTGCCCTATTTAAATTTTAAAAGCTAATTTTGTATCTTCTTCTAAGATTTTTATTTGTTAATTATAATGAAGGGGGAAGCGACTGTATTCAGCGCGAATACTATTGAGTATAAACATAAATAAACAAATTTATATTCAATTTTGTGCAGTAAATAGAAAGATAAGGCCATTATAAATGTTATGCCAGAAATAATAGACCAATCAATCATCACGACATTATTTCTCTGATTATAAATCATGTATAGCAAAATTTGACATGCTTTTGTTATAAATATAGTAGTGGACTATTAAGTAAGACGTACTGAAAATAAAAACATATTTAGAGGAAATAAAAAATTATAGGTTTTTCCTCTCATTGACCACTGTGCACCGTGGCCGTTGCGGTAACTTTAAGAAAAGACAAACAAGGTAACAAAATAGGCAACGTTAAAGTACTCCGGCTGGCACAAAGGATAAATATGATTTCAAGTAAATTAATACCAGGGTACAATATTCTATGAGCAGCACTATGTTCAAGGTTGCAAATACAAGAAGAAGTGTAAAGCAAAACAATTCACACAAAAAAAAATAGTGCACGGAAATTCAATAACTTACCAAGCAGATAATAGAATATTGGAATACGAATCAGGTGAAACTGCTACACAGAAAGAAAGAAAATTGTTCGTACTACACAATTATATGAAATAGTAGTACGTATTGATTGTAATTATAAACTATGAAAATAATCGATCAACTGAGAGCAAGACACTATATGTATGTGTACCCACGATAGCACAACAAAATACAAAAATTAAATTTTACTATTGACTTCCATAATAATACAGGTCACATCTATATTCATATTTTAATATAAATATGTGACATTATGAATATTATCTGTTTACTATTTTCAAGAAAACAAAAGCCTGCATAATTTCTTCATGCATCATTAAGTAATCATTGTATTCCAACTTTGCCTTCTGCTATTTAACATAAACACAACTTTTAATCAATTTCGGTCATCTGCGTCCTTCTCTCGAAACTGAAAACGTGATTTCGTGACGTCGACGGACTTTGTTCCCATTACGAGACCCATTTTTCCAGATCCGACGCGACTAAGTGACGCCTGAAAGACGCCTGGCGTCTATCTGCCGCTCATTTCGTCTGGGATTTCGCGAAATGAGGGTTGATGACCGTTATCGTTTAATTAAATGAACAAAAATTAAAACATCGCATCGCCAAATTGATGAATATGTTAGCACCACTGCTTTCCTAGTCAAAACATTTACTGCTATGTATATTTTACAGGAAATAAAAATAGGAAAACTAATGAATAATATATTTGCTTGTATTCTTTGTTACTGACCCATAGAGAACAGAATTAAGTTAACTTTGATAAGATTCTTCTAATCTGATATGGTTAAATGCATTATATTTGTTTGAGTAGCATTCGGAAGCATTGTCGTGCAAAATTATCTTGTTTCTCTTTGATATAACATATATGTAAAAAATATCATTAATTTTTAAATGTTGTGATAAGCAATTCCACTATCACACTGACAAAAGTCAATGCTAGGTTTTTCCACTATCACCAAACAACAATGCACAATCTCTCGACGCGCGTTTCGCTAACCAAGTTAGCATCATCAGGAGATGATTGTGCATTGTTGTTTGGTGATAGTGGAAAAACCTAGCATTGACTTTTGTCAGTGTGATAGTATTGTTACACCAAAGGTTCCAAAACCCAATTACTGGATAAGCAATTCCCTCAAAAAGCTATGAGAAACCGTTTTATTTGCATTCCAAATTCCAAACCTTACCATTTGTTCAATTCAATTCTTTCGAAAAAGAAGTTCCCTTTTTTTAACCACCCATATTGTAAATAAATTGTCAATTGCCCAACATGGGTTTATAAAGGGTAGGCCAACTGCAACGAACTTATGTTCCTTTACATACTACATATCTGAGGCCTTGGACAAACAGTATCAGGTTGATGCACTATTTATGGATTTTTCTAAAGCACTTGACCGTGTCAAATTACATGAGTATGGAGTTTCTGATGGTATTGTTGTAGTCGTATTTGAGTGATTAATGAGAGAACAATATGTAGGATATCTGAACACAAATCTCGTTTTTATAAGTGCACATCTGGAGTTCCCCAAGGATCTGATTTAGGCCCATTGTTATTCCTTGTTGTTTTTTTGTTGATGATATTACCAGGGTTGTAAACTATTAGAATTGTCTTATGCATGCAGATGATTAAAAGAAATTTCAGCAGATCAACTAAAACTTAACTTTAAAGTGATTGCTACAGTTTGCAGGAAGATTTAACAGCCATTTGTAGATGGAGTGAGCCTAACTGTCTATCATTAAACATAAATAAGTGTAAAGCAATGATGTTTGGTAGAAATCAAACTATTATTGTATATTTCCTTAAAATTTAAATCAAGTAATTGTTGAACATTGGAAATTGTTTAACTACTTTTCGATTCTAAGCTGATATTTAATGAGCATGTGTCTGAAATATATAATCAAGCATTTAAAACACTTGTGTATATTAGCAGAAACACCAAACTTCTGAATAATTTTGCATTGATTAGAAGTTATAATGCTTTTGTTCGTTCAAAATTGGAATATTGTTCAATTGTATAGAATCCAGGATACTTGCATTACAGTAACATGGTGGACAGTATATAGAAGTTGCTAAAAACTTTATTTTATCGTAAACATTTATTATTTCTATGGCATAATACAACTATGATGATCTCTTAAAAGAATTTGGTTATATATATCTCTTTATTATTATCGGAAGATTAGTTCACAAATTATATTTGTTTTAAAATTAGTTACCGGAAGATTTTTGTTTTGAAATAGAATCTGCAAGGAATTTTGAAAAGTTGTATGACAGACTTTGTACACATTAAACTATTGATACTCTCTGTGATTATGTGTGTCGCCTCGCTATTATGCAACCAGTTATACAGATGAGACTGGGACGCTCCAGTTTCACATACGTACTTGAAATATGCGCAGCAATAAGATACTTCACCATATACGTACGGAAATTAATTAGTTACTAATTCAGGTGCATTTCTAATGAGTTGCTGTTTGTTTTTTCCACTTGCGTCACATTTATCTTGCTCTCATATTATGTTAGGTAAAAATTATCATAGAATGACCTATTTTTCATAGTCATTTAAACGCTTTTAAAAGAAGTTCTTTATTTATATTAATAATTTTTTTAACAGTATTGTAGGTTATATGACCTAGTTTTTTTGTATTTTATTATTATTTGTTCCTTTTTTTTTAAATTAGATTATTTCTTTATGCTAAAAGTAAACATTTTCGCAAAAAAAATTTAATTATGTCTAAATAAAATTTCTTGCCAATGTTGTCCTTTCATTCTTGATGTAATTGTAACTAGAGTAGGCTCATTCCTCCGCCCTGCCTTAATCCTTCTTGTATTTTAAATGCTGTTGATTTCAAGTTTTTGTATATAACCATATTTGTAGTATAAGCTTGTATCACTTTGTTCATTTTATTATTTACACCTCTCTATTCTAATATGTTCCGTATCATGGTTCTTGGCACCCCGTCAACGCCCTTTCCAAATCGACAAAAGGCATACACGCTATTCCTCTCTTCAGCTTGGTTTTATTGATAATCTGTTGTATAATAAATATATTGTCTTGTCCACTCCTACCTTTACTCAAGCCACTCTGCCATTGTCACTTTTATTGTCTTTTTCAGCTTCTCATTAAATATCTGCTCATATAATTTCATACCTATGCAGTATTATCAGAGAAGAGAATGGACACACCAACACTCGTATTCAGAAACTATCGCCAGGGCAGCTTCAGCGATTCACTAATCGCCAGTTAAGTCACAAAGATACGCAAAAGATGCGCCAGCGATAATATCTGGCAATTCGCCGGAGCGATTGCCAGGTGCCTTTCATGAAAGCTTTCCAGTAAAGACTTCGCCAACCTGGGCAGTATAGCCGTTGAAGCGACCGAATACATACTCCAGCGCGTATTTTCGTTCTAATTTGTTATAGACAATTATCGAAAGTACTAGAAAGCCGGGTCCATTCACCCAGCCAATTCAGTAGTCGTTTGATTACCGCTTACGCCCCAACTCGGCAGAAAACAGAAAATCCGCGTTCCACCTGGAACGCACCCTATTGAAAAAGTTAGTACGCCTAGCCCTTTTTTTCATTTCTTTAACTTCAATTTCCTTTTTCGTGTCTTTTTTAAAGAGGTGCGTAAACGTGACGCGTAACGTCGAGTGTAACAACAGCGAGACTCGCAGCGTCGTGTCTTTTAAGAGGCTCGTTTGAAAAAAAAAAGAAAAATTAAAAAAAAACTGCTTTCTGCCGAGTTGGGGCGTAAGCGGTCATCAAACGTCTATTGAATTGGCTGGGTCAATGGACCCGGCTATCTAGTTTCGTTCTAATTTGTTATAGAAAATTATCGAAAGCACTGCAATATTTAAATTTAATTAATAGGTGCAATAAATGATGAATTAGAAGAAATGGAAGAGGTAAGTTACCTTTTTCGAATCCAGAGGTGATACATACGAGATATGGCAAATCCACTAGAAATATATGAGGAATTTAAAAAACGTTATCGTTTTTCAAAACATACTTTTAATAATCAGCTTATGCCATTACTAAATGATGCATTTAGTAAACATGCTAACCAAGGCTTAGGCATAGGAAACTTCATTTATATGTGTATATAGTTTCGTAACTAAAAAAACTAAAAAATATTCTTTACAATGTCACATTACTAAGGGAGCGAAATAAAGTATTCATTTTTGATAAAACTTCCAACTTTGAATAGACATAATAATTGAATAAAAGTGAATTCCATAGAAATTGCGTTATGGTTCTACCGGAACGGTGGCGGCGATATACTATTAGTTACCTAAAGATAAGTAAATCCACTGTTGTTTAATTTTTCTAACTCTTTTTTTTTTAATGTCTAGCTGTGTCCTAACAATTTCTGTATTAAGTTTGGCCGTTTCTAGATTTTGCTTTTGCTCAGCTATTTCCAAATTTTTCCTTTTTGTTAATAATTTAATGCAATGTGTTTCTGTTATATTTTTTAGTTCGTTTACTGCGTTTTCTTGTCGTTGTGCCATTAATCGGTCAATAGCTGAACTATTTTTATTGGTCTTACTGGTACTGCTTCGTTCTGGATTTTTTACTGCTGTTGTAACTAGTTCTCTATAATCTTCAGTATCTGTTACATTATGGATATAAACTGCATCGCTATCCGCCGAATTATCAACCTCTCTAGTGAGATGTGGAGCAATGGCGTCGACGCTGACGACAAACTTTTCATCTATAATATGTGTGCTAGGACCCCCTTCAGTTGCCATCCGATTTCTTCGTTCGCTTCCGTTTATTTCTTTCCGTTGTTCCTTTATTTTGTCCCAGCTGCGTTTTAATTGTCAAACGGTTCTCTATATAAAATAAATTGTATATGTCATACAGGTTATAATTTTAATTTCGCTTGAATACCTTTTCTTTTGTCCCAGATGCAATAATAGTATTTTGAAACACAAGTGTCACAATGACGTTTATGTAATGCGAGTACAAGTTTGAATCTCGTACTTTAAATCTCTCGCCGCTACGAGATTCAAACTTGTACTCGCATTACATGTCATTGTGACACACGTTTTTTACAGTATTTTTTCTAATTTGCACATTAATCGCCTATATTACGTTCCGACAAGAGTCCAGCACGTTAATATCTCATTACAGCACAGTATGCTGTAATAGCCATATCAGCACTGCGTCGCCTTTTGTTTTAGCTTTATTACAACATCCAATTAGAAAAAATCTTTTTGAGAAATTTGCTTTCCTGCGCCATCTATACGTACCATACAAAACTACGCAGGCAATGCCGATAAAAACAAATACCTGTAAATATAGAAGTAGAATACGAATTTGAAATTGGAAATTATTGATATTGTGATTCTATGCATATCTGTAACGCCCGTAAAAAAACTATTAAGTGTGTAAACTTGAATTACAGATGCAAACACGCTTACAGATAATCTTACAGGCGTTGCAGATATACATAGAATCACATTATTATTAATATAGTCGGACATTGCATTGCAATTTTAATATTTTTATCTTGCACATTACTAACACCAATTTCAACCTGTTCTAAATAAATAGTAGACGCGTACAGTGTGAATGTATAAGTAAAAATATAACTATCCTTTATTATGTGAACAAGTCAAAAATACAAATACAAAATCAAAGTAAATAAACGTAAAATAGAAACTCTATTAAAAAGGAAAAATACGTTAAAATAACAATTTCAAGCATACACCTATATCTAAATAAATAGCAGGCCCACAGTGTCTATATAAAATATGAATACATAAGACACACAAACGCTTTTTTCTTATGTTTAGATACACAATAAACTGGGTCTGTAAAATACAATACTGCACAACTGAACGCAGAAACGCGCAAAATATATATTAATAACAAAAACTTGAGTAGACCACCACTATACTGCGTAAAAGCAAAAAGTATGATGAAACAAAATTACAAAATTCAACTAGTATACAACCTCGCAATGGGCCATTCTGATTAATAAACAATGAGCATCGACATTTGACGTATTGTTCAGCGCCATCCCGGCGGTGAAACATTCGACTCAATGTACTATAGTTCTGCAAGGTACGGTTAGATAGCAGCACTAGTTCAATTTTTGGCGGATAAAAGAGTGCCAGGAGTATGAGTATTATAGTTCCGTAATTGTCACAGTTACGTTGATCTCCTTTTTTGTACACCGGAAATATCATTCCAGTTTCCCAATCGGTTGATATAGAGTCTTCATTCCAAGCTTTGTTTACTATCTCTAGCAGTATTCTTATCCCATTTCTTCTCATGTTTTTGAATATTTCTGTTGCTTTTGCAATCAAACCCTATTTTTTTCCAAATTTTGACCATAACTTATTCTCCATTGTTACAATACGTACATTTAAATGGATGCGTTGAAACTGTCCTATTGCTTGGCCTCCACGATCACCATGCATCATCCCCATGGACTTAATTATTTGTGGGATAATGGGTTATTATAAAGATCACGGTACAAACAGGCGGCAAAAATTCGTCAAAAATTTATGGAGTTAAAGCTCAAACATCTTTTGTAGTGGATACATTATGCTGCTTAAGTAAAGCTTAAAACAAATTAAGGATTCTTCGGCTCCGATTCGCATGAATTTTGAATGTATGGCGTAGAATGACTCTAAGGTTTTCTACACTTTTTTGATTTTCAGGTTGTCACCATACAAAACATGCAGATATTTTAAAAAAATTCAGTATTATCTATCAATAATCGTTACAACCGAGTACTAAACTGTTGCGAGTAACTTATTTTCTTCAAAGAAAACCTTTTTATGCATTATTATTCCTAAAAAATTAAAGAATTATTACCTCGCTTATGAGATTACGTTTACTAAGGCGATTTAAGGTTATTTAAGATCTGCTATTTCTCCATAAAATGATATAGAGGAGACCGTAAACACCCTATATATTGGCGAAGCAGAAGATGGATAAAATTTTATATTAAAAATTACTGATTTTACATAGCAAAAGTGATGATGGATTTACTAAAAAACTAGGCACTCGATATAGGCTGTCGCTATGTCGTACTGTATATAGAGCTGCCTATACAGACCTATCAATATGGTATTAAATTTAAAAAAAACTGTTTTAGAGTAATTACAAGATTAATAAGGTTACAAAATCCATTTACATTGAAAAACAAGACCCAAAAAAAAATATTTCAGAGATTACTGTTTCAAAAACAAAACAAAAAAGAATAAGAAAAAGCGGAAAATAATTTGTCATTTAAAATTTAATCGGCCTAAAATACTTCTCAAACCGTAGATATAACGCACATTTTAAGCTTCAACGCGGAGAAATTAACACACAAACACCAATTGACGATGCTAATCTATTTAACAATGTTAAATACGTTCCAGTATGATAATATTATTCGGAATATTTCCCATTGTAGCTCATAGAATTCCCGCTAAAATTGCGGCGCAATCGCGTTAAAATGTATATTTTTGCTGAAATAAAGTTTCGATATCCGAAGATGTCAAAGCTAGAAAAATAATGGAATTAACTGAGGGCATTGCCCATAGATGATCGATATCACTTTCCAAACTTGAAATCACCGATGCGATGCGAAAAATGCGCCCAATGAGAAAGAAGTCCGATTCACAATAGATAATTCCTACAGAGTGATGTATTTGTATCTTGAGAAGTTAATTGTGGAATTCTTAAGTAAGAATTGCAGATTAATTTTCAAAAATGCTGTCTAAATGATTCAAAGAAATAGTAGGTGTAATGATTATTGAAGACGATGTTTGAAAGCAAGCGTTTTAAATTACGGTAAGAGTAATTTTAGCTGTGTAATCGAGTCTCAATAGTTTGGAGGTTTGTCGAGAGAGGCGCTAAATAAATATTTCGGATTCTTAACATTCCACAATCGCAGGTTTGACCGAAATGTCAAATTCCACATAGAGTTTTACTTGTTTCGTGCGCTTAATAGTGTGAAATAAAAGAATACAACCGATTTGGGAGTTAGTTTCACCTATCCCAGGGAAGATACGCCCCCTAATCTCTAGGGTAAGTGCAATCCTAAGCGTGGGGTTGAAAGGACACGTGATATTGTTACGAAGTATTGATTTTCGGGGTGGTATTTAAAAATACGAACCCCCTCGTGTTATTCGCGCACTGTATTCGGTGTCGCGCGGTTCGCACTTGGTGATACGCGTCGTGTAATTGTGCTAATTAGTGAAGAATTCCTCAGATTTCCCCTTAAACATAGAAGGAAACGGCCACACACAGTAAAGTATGCAGGATGTTTGTTTTATTGCACTAAATTGATGCTTGTTTTGGTCGTCCGAAGATCGAAATCATGTTTGCGTATTCCTTTGTATATTTAACGCTAATCGGGGGTAAAATTATATGCCCAAATACGTGAAAACATCGTTTTTGAATAGCACATAGCTCGCATGTATACACAGCAGAAATATGTACGCACGTTGCTCGGTTTGTATCGCAAAGAATTTAAATAATTTTTATTATTGAGGTCAGTAATTTTCTAGTGTTCCTTTTTTTCGCAAAGGTTACTACATATTTCGCATGCCATTCTCATTATTTACATTATATTTTTAACGATTGCTTACTGTTTGGATAGTGTTTTTGTCAGACTTGCGCTACTAAACACTTGTTTATACTCAATTCCCCTTTTTTATTTATTTAGTGGTAGGTATTTACCCAACTTCCATACGATAATAATTCACGATAAAATTTAGATAACATATTTTCCATGCTTCGAATTGCGATCTTGCCACTCGTGAAATGTATTTTTTTGTATTCCCACAAAATATTCCGTAAAATTTTAAATGTACAATTTTATTATTTATAAAAAAACGTTGAATTCGTATGTCTTTTGTTAAGCGCATTTTCGCGTGGCCGATTTAAATTTTAAATAGATGCTAATGATAAATTCCTTAAATTCTTGACTTAAATACATATTATTTGAAATGTAAAAACATAATTTAAAGACGAAACAATTGGATTGTTGATATGCCAGACTTCGAACTGAATTGACATCAAGGATTAATTATTAATCGAGTGAATTACTATATTGTTTATTATTGATGGAATATATATTGAGAACTGGAGAAATAGTGGGCACGTTTGCAAGTACCTACGATGTCATTTTAGTAATGTAGGTACTTTTAAAATAGTATTCTTTAATATGATAGTTCTTAAAATTTATCAAAAATTAATTGTAAATGAGTTAACATTAAAAAATTGTAATATAGGTACATAACAAAATATGTGCTCAAACTTGCATGACGAAAGATAAGTTGCATACATTTCTAAATGAAATTCGAAAGCAAACAAAGATAGGTATATGCGCAAGGTTCTAGCAAAAACTGGATCTTTCATTATAGCTTTATTTTAATTTTAAAAGTAAAAATTCTAAAAAAAATTGATGAAATTTAACCCCCAATAATCTAAACATATTTTTGACTGTACAGTGTCCTAAAAGTAGGTAAATGGTCACCTACTACGTTATTTTTAATAGAACAGCCTACATATTACACATTTTTTAATTGTACTTCAAAGATAACAAGACTTTATACAGGGTATAGCACCTAGGACGCCTCGGACCATAACCCCCTATCACACAAGATATCAAGGAAAGTATTTCTGGTTACAGAGGCGATACGACACACCAGTAGCGTTTTAAATTTTTTTTTTAATGGGATACTCTATATTTTATTGCAAATTTGAAAAATTCTTGAAGAGTACTTATTTTTTATATAACATGGCATACCCCTAACTTTAGTGGTTTCGCTTTTACAACATTTTTTCTCATAGTCATATCATCGTTTGATTTTCTTTTTTTTATTGGCAGCGACTAAATTGCACTGGCGCTTAGGTTTCGAATTTAGGGATAAACTAAAACTTCTTGTACCTTCCTATACCTAATTCTTTTTCAAGAGATTTATGGAAAGAAGATAATTTTTGGCATTCGCAAATTGTACATTTTTTTTTTCTAAAATTTCAAATGGCATCCCCCTAAAAAATTGCATCGTTGAACAGCCGAAATTCCAGGTTTTCTATTAGTACTAAACAATTTTTTAAAAAAGAAAAAGTTGTTGCGTCAATTTGTCGGAACACGTCCTTTTTCAAAATAAAGACTGCCATGATAAAATAAAAGAAGTGCAATTGTCAAAGCAAACAGTAAAAATAAGAATAAACTGACAGAAGAAACACTGCTCTCTGATAAATGTTGCGAAAATGCTTCGAATTCGGGCATCACGAATATACACTGAGAGATTTTGTGGCAGAGCGCATCCAATCCACGTGCGTTAAAAATTTACAAGTACTGGGACTGTTCAACGGGCAAAGGAAGTTAGAACGAAGCCAGTTGACCGAAAATAATGAATTGGGAGTTCTGGAGGTGGCTGTTAAAAATCCTCACATTAGTGTCCGTGAAATTAATAGGAACACTGATATTTCAATGCGTTATGTGTATCGTACTCTTCAGAAATACAAGTTTCATCCCTTCAAGATTCAACTGTACCAGGCATTACAACCTCAAGGTTTCAAGCTAAAGAGAATATCTGTATGTTAGTTATCAACAAAATCGATCAAGATGAAACCTACCTTATTTTCCGATGAATTAACATTCCATAAAAATCGGGGTATTCAATTGCCACAACTTTCAATATTACGCCGATGTAAACCCGCATTTCATGAGAATTGAAATCCAGCAAAGATGGTCATTCAATGTTTGCAAAAAGCGATTATTTGGCGTATTCTGATGTGAAAACGCGAAGACTAAGAGCTTAAGATATAAATACCATTCGATAGGTAATTAAAAAGTACATTTGCTGGTAAATTACAAAATATAGCGTTCTATTTAAATTGATCAAGTTATAGCCACTTAAAGTTCTTATTTGTGTAGTTTTAATTTTTTACACCCTATATAGCATGGCAAGTTTATTATAATTGGGATATAAAATATGGTCTATTGTTACATTTCACTATGAATTTCGCTTACAAAACTTAAATACTTCTTAATTCTTAAGTATTTGAAACATCAAACATCAAATTATTTAAAAAAAAACTTGTGTAAAAATTTATGAGTGGTTCCAATGGAGAGATTGACCTTTTGTCCCAATTACCTAATAGTTGTTTTCGGTGCATCAGCCATCATTTATTGAGCATTGGTAACAATTTCTTTACTGCATTTTTTCGGTGCTCCACTGTCAGCTTTTGGTAGGGTGCTACCAATTTGACGAAACAGACTTACGCCTCTATCTAAAGTATATTTTTTTAAACTGCATATAGTTAACAGCAAAATTTGGAAGTTGTTTGAGTTTCTTCTAAGCAATTTTGGATATAATAGATCCATTCTCCGTTAACACGGGTGCCATTATCAAAATAATCTTTAAGTGAGAAAGTTCTTTGTTCTAAGGAAAACACCATAGTTGCAAATTATACGTTAGGGTTACATCAACAATGATCCCTTGTTTAGCTACGAAAACATCTGGTTTGTACGAAATGGGTTAAGAAGGCTATAGAATGAAAAAGTTAGGGAAATAGACGCACTTGAAACGCTAAAGTTGGCTACTTTGCTTGTCAAAACGGAATTATTCTGACAATTGTTAAGTGTACAACTACAAGGACGACTTCCTTTTCCGTTCTATCTCATTCTATCAAAAAATCGGAAGCGACTTGATGACATTTTTAAATGAAAGCCCATTATAAAGTTACGCTACGTTAAGCAAATGTTTATCTCTATCGCGGACAACTGTATACAATTACTTCGATGAAAATGTCACCGCTGCGTCAGACTTACTGTTTATTTACAGTAGGTATTTATATGGATATCCAAAATAAACGGTAACACCAACCATGTCACAGTAGGCCAAGGTATACATCAGAGTGATTTCTTATAGAAAACTAAAGATAATCGCATCATTTTTGCCGCAGATTTAAAAATGTAATATATAGTCCGTTCCGTTAAAAATAGCCGAATAAGTATGCGTTTACTTGCTTTTGCGACACTCTGCGTGGTCAAAAATATGTTTAGGTAATATTGACTTTAATAATGTTTCTATGCAGAAAAGGATTTGTACATAAAATTAAAAACAAAACTGAAACCACAGATCTAGTCTTCACTGGGACAGCCTGTATGTTTTACTTTACAATTATAACATGTGAAAAATAAATTATCTATAAACTAGCAGTGTTGCTGTATTGCTATTTGAATTATTCCAACTGATTTTGTATAACTTTTATGGGACATTTTGATTGACAGGAAAAATACAAACATTTGAAACAATTAAAGAAATTTGCAAACCAGAATGTACTAGTTTTAGCGGTTGTTTAGTGTTTATTTATCTGACGTTTTGATAATTTTCTTATATAAATAAGTTTTCTTTTACGTGAGATAACGATCTAAGGAATGTCAAGAGCGTTTCACAATTTGTTATCCGACTGTAAAACTACCTTAAGGTGCGCGAAAATATTTTATAGAAGACTCGGAGTGTTCAAAGATGTTTTTTTTTTATAATTTGGTTCTTGCATCTAGCTGACTCGTGCAAGTTCTCGGTATGTTATTGAAGTGTTGTGTAATCTCCAACTTGAACTGATTGCTGAAACAAGAATATAATATATGCCATAATTCATTTTATGACTTATGATTTAAGATCGGTTGTAATACTTCGCAAGATCTGAAGTTCTGAACAGACTCTGCAGACTGAACGGACACAATCGCAGTATAGCACATTTATGTGGAGTTTTACTTCAGTAGTCAATAAGAAAGTCACACAATAATTTCTTTAAGAGCAATGGGTGATATTATTTTCATAATGTGCGTTGACTTTTTGGTCACGCTAAAACATTTAACTGTACTTTTATTGAGAATACTACTGTGTGCATTCATATGAAACCAGGTATAATTATTCGAAGAAACTAATCTGTATAGTCTCAATCTCTACCCACTTTGATATGTTTCACTTGCACATTTGTGCTGTATATTTCGAGTTGACAGTAAATAGAGAAAAATCTGTGTAGTAAAATTTACACTTTTCTTTTGACGGAACTTGTAGTAACAATTTCTAGTATCATACGAAATTTTACAATTGTTTTTAGTAAACGCGCCCACGTAATATTTATTTGCTGTATTCACATGATAAATATCGTATAAAGGTACGGTGATTGACAATCGCTCACAGTACGCGTACGAGATGCTTCCACACCGGTACTTAACGGCAGTTAACGGTCATAATATCTGCAATCACTCTCGCAATCTTATATTAATAATTGCAATAGTGTAGTTTATTTATATGCAAAATCTTGTTGACAAAATTTACTACAGGAGTCTATAATATTTTAGTAGATTGGTAGCAATTTTTATCACTGGGGTAGACGTACTTTTTGCAACAAGAAATTTTAATAGAAGTTGTAGTCGTCCCTATATGTTCTACAATTTATTATACTAAACTTTGCAATTGTTTAAAAATTTACATTTTTTCAATTCGTAATGCAACATATCGTAAATGTTTTTTTTTTTAAGGTATTTATAATTTGATGCTTTCTGCAAAACTTGCTAAATACTGATCTGGAAAAGTTAATTGCGACTCCAATATGTTCTACTAATTATAATCACAATATACCAAAACAGATTTTTGTGTTATGTATGTACGAAGCAACGTAGCCATGAAAAAATAAGGTTTGCAATTCTTTGCTTTAAAGGAGTTACTACGTTTAGATTTAGAGTGACTTAGTTCATATATTGAAGTGGTCATATTGTTTTTATAAAAGCCTATTAGAAATAAATGAGTAAAATGCAGTTATTCAGTTATAACAAACTCTTAATGGAGGGGAGAAATGGATCCGAGGTTAATCAAAGAGTGAATTCAAGATAACCCAAGATGCGAATACCTGCTGAAGCAAAACCAATGATCGAAAACTTAGAATTTCAATTATTGCAGCTATGGTAGGGATATTTGGTGATGCAGTTTTAAAAATGTCACACATAGAGTTAAGAATGAATCAAGTGGATTCTAGGCAACGGAAATTACTTTCCTATTTTTGGACAAAAATTGTGTCGACAATATGCTTATTAGAAAAATATTGAAACAAGTATTGAGCATTTGTGGAACATCTTTGTTTTGTTTTCAAATTTTTTTTTTCTTTTTTCTTTCATGGATGAACAACCATATAAGGTCTTCCCTCGTACATACCAATCATTTGGTACGCAATCTCAATAAGAAGCTAATAAATGCTTTTAGATATTTATCCTCAAACAAATGCATGACTGAATAAATTTCTATCCGAATAAAAATGAGCAGATACTCCAAATATTGTGGTAATCAGAAACTAAACGGTTTTATTTATCACTTGTGCTTTTGCCCGTCAAATTAATCCATTTCAGGTTTCTTGATAATATTTTCTTTTAAAGGCATTACGCCCAATATCAAAATGCTTGTCTGTGACGCCTTCCAAAAGGTAAGAGATACAAGATCATAAGAGAAAAAAAGGTGCAGGCTTTGAGATCATTTGGCAATAAAAAATATTCTCTGGAAAACATTTTCTATTGTTTTTGACTTTTATTATTTCTTTAATAGTATCTAAAGAGTTATTAGAAAAATATAACACATTACTATGCCATCGAATATCTATCTTCAACTACTATCTTTTCTTATCATTAAATCTGTTACCTACGATTTCAAACATGTATAGGTTTGACAGGTTGTCTCTGCCTTATATAGTAGTCTTGATCTTCAAACGTATTGTAAATTGTTAAACGTTAATGTTGTAGGTAAGATCAGTGCACTGAAAAAAAAATGGATCCTAAAACTATGAAAAAAATGATTGTGCGCGAAATAGTGTATTAAAATTGGTACGAAGAACGATTTCATTAAATAACTGAAAAATATTTTATTAAATTACAAAGGAATTTACTGGGTAATAAATCCATTGCATTAATGAAACCAAAGTCATTGAAAATAAAATGATGCCTTAATTGGCTCAATGAAATATGTTATTATTGTAAACAACACCAGTTTTGTAATGAACGTTCTCATTAGGACTATAGGTTACACAGGAGTATCAAAGTCATAGCCTATTAAGTAAAATATTCGACCATTTCAAAACATTAATAAATAAAACCACATTTTAGAAGAAAACTATTGAAGATAGGTATAGGGAATGTTGCAGTGAATCGTTGTAGAATTTAATTCTACACCAAATAATGTAGAAATATATCGGTGTTCTAGATTTGAAAAAATTGAGTTTTACAACTTTAAAGTTTCTTTGATATGTCACTGATTTTTAGCCTGTATAAGAAGAGAATTTTTATTTATTACGTTTTGGTAAAACAATATTTGTATGTCGTAGTTTTAAAATGTGGGATCTCTGTGGCACATAAAGCAAGTAAAAAATAATCAATTACGCACATCGATGATCTTAGAAACAGTTGAAGATAGGTATAGGGAATCCTGGTTCTAGGGGTCATAGAATTTTGCTGAATTCAAAAATATACTAATATAGATGATACTCCATTCAAAATAACAAAGTTCATGGCGACTTCCGCTTAACCGGAAGTGAAGGAAACTTGGAAATATTTTACAAACAGAGTAAGTACCAAACAATTTCGAACCCAAAATTTTTAAAACTAAAGAGTTTTGCTAAGCCCGAAAACTTCTACCACTAAGCTACTTCCGTGGAAAACCCTGCATATTTAGTGAATGCGTTAGCTATCACAACGTATACTTTTCATCGAATTATGTTATTTGCTCGTTCTTGCAATAATTTGCAAGCCATTCAAACGTACAGGATATCATTTAATACTTTATTGCGTTCATATGGTGAATAATTTTATGAAAATTGTATGTAAAAAATAACAGTGCATATTTAAATTACCAACAAAATTATTTATTGTACGTACGCAAGAAATAGAAACTATATCAAATATTATCCTTGGACTAATGTAAAATGATTTGTTATAATAATGATAACGTATTTATTTCACTAATGAATCTTGTTATTACTTAATTAGAGATTGTAAATAATATTTTATCGTAAGAATGAAACATCTGTCTGTCAACTGTGAAATTCACTCAAAAAGTGTGGCTTATTAATACAGCGACCAGTATTTTGCATACTTTTACTTTTTATGCATCAAACAGTTAGAAACACTTAAAACAAAAACAGGAAAGACGTATTTTCCAGAAATATCTTCAGTATTACAAAAGACTTGTGAAATATCATAAATAATGGTTCAAAACTGCATCTTATTTAATTCACCACGATTTTTGTACCGTTCATAACATAATACGATTTGCTTTTAAATATGGTGCGTAGTGCACATACTTTTGGAGGCAGCTTGTAGCAAGGCGTGTGCCAAATTCTTCTCGTTACATCGTGTAGCTTGCGCAACAGATGCCAAATTAAACACAGTTTCATTCGATACGTGTGCTACAGGTGCATCAATAGGAATTTCGATCTCAAAATACTCTCAATTTGATGCACTTATCTGTTAAAACCTGACTACTGTGTTGATAGAATTGGTAGAGAACAATACGTTTACAATATGTTAATTTCTGTCCAATTGCAGGTAGTAATTGTTTGAAACATGCTTGTAGGTATACTAATTGTTGCCATATGTTATTTATAGGTAACAGTAACGAAAATCATCTGTTTCAATCTCCAATAATTCAATTCAATTCATTATATTTTACTAATTTATTGTATTTTGCTGAGTAGGTACTAATCGCTAAATGTGCCAAAAATTTTATATGTAATATTTATATATGTACAGGGTCGCTGATATATATGGAAACGGTCAACTATTTCTTAAGTAGAATAGCTAGCAAAAAATATTAAATGTAAACATTTTAAGATTCTTTAAAATCTATTACAAGAAATACAAATTTCATACATGTCAGGCAAAACTTCATGTTAGAACGAAGTTGGGTCTTTCTTAATGGAACACTCTGTATATTATTCGATTTATGATTCCCTGCGTCATTCTAAACAAAAATTATACGCCATACCACATATCAAAACTTAATAGTTTTGGAGTTTCAAAGAAGACTGTTTATTATGATTTATTATGAAATTAACGTAGAAAATTACATTTTTAGTGCTTTTACGGAAAACAAAAAGAAGAAGATATTTGAGCGAATATTTAGAAATGAAGAACTTTAATACAAATTAAAAGAAAAAGAATACAATGAACATATTGCCAAATGATTTTCTAAATTGGGTCTTGTTATAAACATTGTTGTATTTAATCTGTCTATAATAGATCGAGAGAAAACGATAATGCACAAATAGGTCTGAAATAGCTTGCATTTTCTCAACGTAACGGAAATGGCTTACCGCGTTCGTTATTCTTGGTCGTATTAAATCTAATCGAAATAAAACGGTACGAAATTCATTGTATAAGTAGAGGCTTTGAATTATTTTAACTTGCTTCTTTAACCAAATTTTCTGCATGGCTCCCTTCATATTCAGTTAAGCTCATCAGATAAACAGTTAGATACACACATTAACTGGAATCATTCCGCATTTAAAAAATAAGCATATTTTATTTGATTCCTTTCTTAAGAGCATACTTTGAAGGAATTTATGTTGCAACATATTTCAACAATAAAAAAAAATCTCCTATGTCGCAACATTTATACCGGTCACTGTATATGTGACCAAAGTTTGCAGTTAGTTTATTATTGGCCCACACTATGTAACACATTGCAAACATAGGTTTTTAATGAATGGGTTAAAGTTCCTCCGATTTCGGGTAAAATATCAATTCGTTGCAAAAATAGAAAAAATATTTTTGTGACTTCCAAACTGGGTTGTATTGTAAATCTGCTTTTGTTTATAATGTAATTTAAATGTATTTTGTTATTTTTCAATAGTTTTAAGTAGCAAAAACCCTCAAAACAAATGGAAAATAGAGACACAGTTACCTCAGTTGACGGTAATTTTCCATAAAACACTAATTATCTCGTAAACTATCAACGATGGGTATAGCACATGATGAGTAAATTTTTTAAAACTCCTTTAGCACTATAAGATTCCACAAAATGTACAGGCTGTTCTATAAAAAATAAACAAGTTTTTCGCAACTAAAGTTGTCCTAATGCAACCAAAGTTTTTTTATATCGTTTTAAGATGCAAAGATCTTTATGCTGTAAGAACACAGAAGCTAATTGCTCAAATTTCAATCAGAGAAATTCATAGATGCCGAATATGTCTAAGTATTCTCACTTTACTTAAACCGTTTGTGGAAAAATATTCCTAACAAGAGGTATTCGGGATTTAATGTGGAATACAATAAACTTCTTTATATACAGACTGTTATATACAGTGTGTTAAAAAAAGGTTGTCGGATATTTTACCCAATTGTAGTACTGGTGGAAATAAACAAAAAAGTCTTAGTCAACATGGGTCCGCAATTCAACTGTTTTTGACATATAGCCGATTGCATATTGTTTTAGTAGGATACAAATTTTCAAAGAAATTCTGATCGCAATGTAAATTAAACAAATCTTTATTTAAAGTAAAACTAAAGAAATTGTTCTACATGTCCACCGTTCATTTCTAAGCACGCTTCACACCTTCTTATGAAAGATCGACGCAATTTTTCGAAAATTCCTGGAGTCCTCCGAATTTCCTCGCAACAATTTACGATTCGTTGCCTGAGTTCTTCCAAATTGTTTACAGATCGTGCGTACACTAATTGTTTTAGATGCCCCCAAACATAGAAGTCTAGAGGTGTCAGGTCAGGGACCTCGGAGGCCATGCAGTTGGTCCACCCCGTCCTATCCATCTCTCGTTGTAATCTTGATTTAAGAAATTTCCAACTACGATGGAAAAATGCGCAGGAGCTCCATCGTGCATAAACCACATATTTAATCTGTTAAAAAGTGGCACGTCTTCCAACAATACGGGTAATTCATTCCTTAAAAAATCCAAGTATACTTGTCCCGTTAAACGATTAGGGAGAAATACTGGACCAATTAAACAGTCTCCAAAAATAGCAAGCCAAACATTTAGCGAAAAACGGTTTTGGTGATGCAGTTCAACAACAGCATGGGGATTTTCATCTGCCCAGACGTGATTGTTATGAAAATTGAATATTCCGTCTCTTGTAAACCCAGCCTCGTCACTAAATAAAATCTGAGTCGCAAAATTAGGAGTTTCTGCCAGCTTTCGTAAAACTCAATGACAAAAAACCCTACGTGCATCATAATCGAGAGGAGCAAGAACTTGCACGCGTTGAATGTGGTAGGGATAGAGCTGCTGTTCCCGCAGAATTCTCCAAATGAGAGGATGACTGACGTTCAGTTCTGCGGCAAGTCTTCGGGTGCTAATATTTGGGTTGTCTTCTACCCGTCTCAAAATATCTAATTCTACTGCGATTCTACCAGAACCACCATTAATTTTAAATGAACCAGTTTCGGACAGCCGGATATGAAGTCTTGAGAAAATCTGATCACTCGGTAACAACCGATTTGGAAATTCTTCGGCATACATACGCCGTGCTTCAGTGGCATTACCCATCGTACATAAAATGCATATCGGCCATTTCTGCATTTGTGTACTTATGCATAATTTGAAAACAAAAAAAAATTGACGCAAATGATAAATAATCTGATGACAGATGTCTGACAGAACTAATTTTAAGTCACAATCAGTTGTTTGACAAAGGGAACTATTCTCAAAACCGAAAAATGTTTTTTTTTTATTTTAAAATATACAATCGACTATATGTCAAAAACAGTTGAATTGCGGACCCATGTTGACTAAGACTTTTTTGTTTATTTCCACCAGTACTATAATTGGGTAAAATATCCGATAACCTTTTTTTAACAGGCTGTATATTTTTATTCCTGCAAGCTTACGTCAAAATGTTTTCAGTTGTGAATCTATTACAACAATATATGTTCCAATTATTAAAATATTAATTCAGCTAACGGTTACCTAATAAATTAACTTTGCCATATTAAAAACTAATTTTCTATATAGTGGCAACATCACAATTTTTTTATAAAAACTCCAAAAACGAAAAGAAGGAAACTGTAGCACTATATATCGAAAACTGATTAGCTGTGGTTCCCATACAGAAATGATCAGTTTCACCTTTAAAATACAAGAATTTCATGTTATTCTTCCTATTTTATCCTAATAAATCGTAATGTGATAAAACTGATGTATTATAGGCCTTGACGAGGAATCGTGCAGGACTCTCAAAATATTACGCTTGTTTGATTAGAAGATTCGCACTAAACAGAAACAACCAAAAAGTCAGTATAATGAGTATGAATTGGGATTCCTTCTTTGATAAACCATAAAAAAATTGTTTTTCTGCCTATTGCCTACACTAGGTATCTTTTCAACGTCGATAAATTGCTTTTTGTTTATATAGAGTCGCAGCGTCCTACATGGATATCACGTTTGTTTATTAATTATAGAAATATTTGTGTCGAACCAAAATTTAACGTGACCTCAATAGAGACTTTTTTTACTATATTTTTTTTTTATGTAGGTACTTCAATTTTATACTAAACGGCTTAATACCGCTCGCATTTCATGGCCTATCATCAATTTATATCGTCAAATCTCATATCGAATCTGCTGCAATTGGACAAATATGTAATTAAGTCTAGATAACTGTAGATAAACACTTACTTAAATAAAGTTGTTAAGCAACATTTTGATTGATTACGCCCACTTAAAAGCTTATTTTCGAGTCGACCTACGCGCAATCGAAGATAACGCAGAGGAATTCCAACTATTTCCCATTGTCAGAGAGAGAGATTTAAAATTATCGCCAGCATCGCTTCATTTAATAGACGCTGCACATTTATTTTTTATACGGATGCATGCGGAATATGCATGGAACATGTGTAGGTTATTAGTTATTATTAGTATTTAACCGCAGATATTATTTTCAATATATGCGGTATGCTCCAGCACATGTTTCTCCGATGAATAATCGATAAGTTGGATACATTTCATGCGGTTTTAGGCATATATGTAGTTTCAGTATTTTCTATTGAAGTTCCTCTGAGCAATAGAAATACAGAAACCACTTCCTAATAACTGTTAAATATGATATGCTACAGTTTTTTTTTATTCATAGGATTGATTGATGACATACGGTAATATTAGGAACAAAATACTCGTTGAATTAAATTACTTTGTATTATTGCCATGTATGTTAAATACAAAATGAATTAATTTAGTTTTTGGCAATCATTCCACACTGTATATATATATACACTCCGCCAAAAAAGTATCGCATAAACTAAAAAAGGGCATTTATGAACCAAGATATTTTTATACGTTCACAAAAAGTTTGCCTCGTGTATGTGAACTATAAAAACACTAACAAAATAATGGAACTTAGCGTTTTTACTTTTTTTTTTCCTAAAAGAACACATTTAGAAAAATGCATATGTGTAAGGTTTGTTCAGTTGTTTATTGAAAGTCTTCCTATACGGACAAATTTTAAAGTGCGAAGTCAGAGTTCTGTACCAACGCTTTTAAAACTAAAATGAGCAATTTAACTTCAGAACAAGTGGCTGCTATAGTTGCTTTAATCGAAGATGGACGATCTCAAGCATACGTTGCTAATTTGATGAACATCAATCAGTCAAGTGTTTCTAGAGCCGTAGCCAGATATAGGGAAACAGGCATTTACAGTAGAAGACCTGTACCAGGTCGTCCAAGATGTTCTACTCGCCAAGATGACCGCTATTTACTACTACAAGCATTACGTCGAAGACATTTAACTGCGAGACAATTGCAGAACGACTTGGCTAAAGTCAGAAATACTCGTGTGAGTACTCAAACTATTCGGAATAGGTTACGACAGAGTGGATTAAGAGCTAGAGTAGCTGTAACAGCCCCTCGTCTCACTAGGAACCACCGAGTGGCTCGCTTAAGGTTTGCCAGAGAACATGTAAATTGGAACATTAATGACTGGGCCAATATACTCTTCACAGATGAGTCAAGATTTGGTCTTTACACCTCAGATAGGCGTATCTCAGTGTACAGACGAGACGGTGAGCGCTATTCGCAGTGTAATATCAGACCTAGACCTAATTTCGCTGGTGGCTCTATTATGGTTTGGGGAGGCATCTGTTTAACAGGTCGTACAGAGTTAGTACCAGTAGACAGAGGTACACTGACTGCCCACAGGTATATAACGGACATTTTAGAAGAACATGTAGTACCATATACGCCAATTATAGGAAACGAATTCATGTTAATGCACGATAATGCACGACCGCATGTTGCAATAATCGTCCAGGAATACCTTAACGATGTTGGTATTCCAGTTTTAGATTGGCCTGCGGTAAGTCCGGACATGAACCCTATCGAGCACGTGTGGGACCTCCTTCACAGACGGATACGAACCCAAAATGTTGCCCCAGCGGACCTGCATGGACTAGCAAATGCTCTCCGTGACGAGTGGGAGAATTTGGATCAGGCTTATATACGGAGGTTAATCGAATCTCTGCCAAACCGTATGCGAGCGGTCATAAGAGCCAGAGGTGGCAATACTCAGTATTAAAAGCTACTGTTATGACATTTTTCTTTCCAAAATTATAATTTCTTGTTTTAATAAAAATCTCAAGTATGAGTTCTTGTTTTTATTTGGCCTGTATTTTATTTAAACAATCATAGAAATTATATCTTAGAGCGCATTAAAGTATATTTACAACTTTATGCTACAAACAAAGATTATGCGATACTTTTATGATTCAAAACTAAATTATGCGATACTTTTTTGGCGGAGTGTATATAGGTGATAAAGATTTGAGATTAGCTTTGTCCGCTGTGCAAATGAGCACTTAATTGGAAGTGGTGGCTCGTGAGTTATGAACGAGGGTGAGCACAAAATAAAAACTTCCCTATTTCTTGTACATAAAATCCATTCTCCTATTTTTAATGCTGGAATGACGTCTATGACTTTGTTGTCAAAATCCGGGATAGACTGGATGAACTTCTTTTCTATTGATCGATCTTCTGACATTGTGCTTCTCAGAAAAGTTTTAATGCGTTTGAGGGTGGAAAAACATCGTTCGCATTTTGCTGTCGACATGGGCGTTGTACAAATAATATCCAACAGTTTGTATGTATCCGTCAAAACCTTTTTTAGGTTGTTCTCTGTTATGAACACTAAAAGTGGCAAAACATCACCTACGTCACACATGTCATCGCGCTTATAAATTACTGAAAGTTCACTTTTCAATTTTACACTGTCCAACACAGGATAAGATTCTACAGTTTCATCAACATGTTTTTGTAGAAATGAATGACTACCTATAAGTTGTCGTTTTTTGTCTTTTCCTTGCAGGTTCTTCATTATTGCGTCATTGATTGTCAATGTCAGTACAATTTCTTAAATTTCTAATATGAATAATTTGCTGTTGGAATTGTTCAATTGCTTTTTGCAGTTGAACACTGTCAATCCCCCCCATTTGAATCTGATTAAATGATATTTCAACATGTGGCATGACGAAATGAAATATTTTCAACCAGTAGAGAAAGTCCGGGTAATTCAAATGTTTCATTAAACCACTTCACTAATAGTAACTGAATCCATCCCATCTTCGTAAATAATTGTGTCTAAACATTCCTTGAAAGAATCCTGTTGTTCAAATAATGTGTTCGACTTCTGAAAAATCCAGCGTTTAGGAGCAGCGCGTAGTAATCTACGTTTGACTATTTCATCAAGAATTACCGTTCGTTTTGGCGACCGAGAAAAAAAGCTTGAAAATTGCAACCAGCAATTCGACCTGAATAGTTTTTGAGGCGCCTTTAAACACTTGTGAACCTGTCACATGTATTGCAAGCGCAGCGTCTAATTCCGCTGCAAAGTTGATTAAGCCTACATAAATACCTGGATTTTCCGACGTCAATGTCTCATCATGGCCTCGTAACGCCAAAACAACCGGCGCAAAATATGACGATTTTTTCCACATTTTCGTTGGACTTAATTTTACGTCGCAAGTAAGCACTGTCTAACTGTTCACGTATGTCCACTTTGCCTAGAACACTGAAATCCATACATACATTCATTTGAGAAACGGAATTTTCCTGTTTCTTTGCCCTCTGCGATATATTTTAAATCATTCAACCCTTGTTTATTCCAAGCACTAACCTCTTTCTTAAAAAGTAAGCATATAAAACAAAATAGTTTCTTTGTTAGTGAACATCCGCACATCCACTTTTATTTTTCACATATATTTTGATTGAATACTCTATTGTAAGTTGAGTTTTACTTGTGGAAGTGTAGTTTATTTGAAGATCAGGAATAGGCCTTCCTTTCTTCTTAATTAAAAGTTTCCTCAAATGATAGCGGGTTTTTTAAAAGATTTTGCACACAAGTTAATTGAAGTTAAATTAATATCATTGATAATAAACGTCACTTCCAGCTTTTGAAATCACACATGGGCGGTACGTGCCGAAAACAGTGAAGTCGCAGTGAATGCAAGAGGGTTAACTGGAGACACGAAATTGTGTGCCCCAAAGCGACAGTATAAGCGTATATGGCGAAGATAAGCGGAGCCGGCTGATTTATACTCGAAATAGGTACATCGGAAATAGTGCCCGGAAATAGTTTTGAGCGTTGGCATATGCGCTAGTGTCTGAGTTGCGGCAGGAAACTTTGATACCATCGTTATGAAAATAATAACACAAAATAATGCACTGAATTACATGCGAATTTCTTCCTGTGTTTATCTTGGTGGTTGAGTGGGCACGTGCCCTTGTGCCCTTTAGTACCAGTCGCCTCTGGAAACTATCTCGAATTTTCCAGTATTGCGAGTTGGAATTGGTTTTATATTTTGTTCTATAAGCCATGATAAATGTCGACGTTTCAACCTTCCCGCCAACAGCAATTTGCAACCATTTTTGGGCTTAAAAAAAAAACACGAATTGTTTTGTTTATAACCTCAGACTTTAATTAACTTGTTTCTATATTTTGTTCTACCATGCCGGGAATATGTTGAACTATGTTTTTTTAAAATACATATAGGTCGTTCAAGCACGTAGGGCAAACTTTGTGAACTTCACTCAAGCATAACTTTATTATTTTAAGAGAAACATTTCATGATACAAAAATATTTACTCCTGTCTAGTTTATTAGTTTATTTTTACTTCTTATATTTTGAAAAATAAAGCTCCTTCGAACAAAATAATTTTCTATCGATCAATGTAAAAATATACTGGGTGCTTCATACACAACAATAAATTTAATTCACTTAGATCGCCTACAAAACACAAACGACTTAAAAGCTCGCAAAGATAGACATAGGAAGACCAAATACTGGTTTGATACAATACATTGATTTCAAGACAAAGATATACAGGCTGTTCTATATAAAGTAATAAAGATATGCATGAGCGAAGTTCATAAAATTTTTCCTAGGAATTTTGAACGACCTGTAGAATTCTAGATAACGTTGAATTGACACCCATTGAGTTTATTTGAACACTAAGTAGTGTTCATTTAACTAAGTGGGCGGTATTAAGAAATAAGGTTAAACTAACCAAAATTAATGTAATTATAGTGTTGAAATTACCCATTTTCAAATTTCCTCCCTATATGTAACAGCAAATTGTTGTAAAGATGGCGCTCCTCTTATTTCACACTTGCAATAATCCATATCCTGTGTAAATTAGATGTGTGGCAGACAACGTTATAAATTATTTATGTCGTATATTTACTTGTTACACATCTTATACCTAGGAGGTGTGACCATTAAAACTGCCATTCTACCGCACCACCGACGCCGGTTGCTTTTGACCGCTGCGAATTCATAATAAAGATATTCTAACATTACACTGCATTTGGTTCGATACTGTTGTTTTCTAGGTGCACATGTGTCATGGCATAATTATATGTTAAAACCAAATATCTTTCACTGGAACAACTGTAACGTATTCACTTACAATAACCAGTTCAGTAGTTTACCAGTTTCGTTGTATCTGCCATTTTTCACAGTTTAGTTGTATCTGTCACATTTATTAATAACAAAATCATTAACCAATTGGTATAAGATAAACGAAATACGGTAGCATATATTCTAACTCAGAAACAGACTAGTGTTCATATATGTTTCCATACTTTCGACCATAAGGTATTTAATTCTTCTTAATTTCATCGGAATCTGTTTGCCACTTTCAAACATTTGGTTCGATACTGTTGTTTTCTAAGTGCACATGTGTCATGGCAAATTATATGTTAAAACCAAATATTTTTCACTGGAACAACTGTAACGTATTCACTTACAATAACCAGTTTAGTAGTTTACCAGTTTCGTTGTATCTGCCATTTTTCACAGTTTAGTTGTATCTGTCACATTTATTAATAACAAAATCATTAACCAATTGGTATAAGATAAACGAAATACGGTAGCATATATTCTAACTCAGAAACAGACTAGTGTTCATATATGTTTCCATACTTTCGACCATAAGGTATTTAATTCTTCTTAATTTCATCGGAATCTGTTTGCCACTTTCAAACATTTGGTTCGATACTGTTGTTTTCTAGGTGCACATGTGTCATGGCATAATTATATGTTAAAACCAAATATCTTTCACTGGAACAACTGTAACGTATTCACTTACAATAACCAGTTCAGTAGTTTACCAGTTTCGTTGTATCTGCCATTTTTCACAGTTTAGTTGTATCTGTCACATTTATTAATAACAAAATCATTAACCAATTGGTATAAGATAAACGAAATACGGTAGCATATATTCTAACTCAGAAACAGACTAGTGTTCATATATGTTTCCATACTTTCGACCATAAGGTATTTAATTCTTCTTAATTTCATCGGAATCTGTTTGCCACTTTCAAACATTTGGTTCGATACTGTTGTTTTCTAAGTGCACATGTGTCATGGCAAATTATATGTTAAAACCAAATATTTTTCACTGGAACAACTGTAACGTATTCACTTACAATAACCAGTTTAGTAGTTTACCAGTTTCGTTGTATCTGCCATTTTTCACAGTTTAGTTGTATCTGTCACATTTATTAATAACAAAATCATTAACCAATTGGTATAAGATAAACGAAATACGGTAGCATATATTCTAACTCAGAAACAGACTAGTGTTCATATATGTTTCCACACTTTCGAACATAAGGTATTTCCACCAAAATACCTGGGCTAACCCGGCTCTCTGTATGTTACAGCAGGCGGAGCGATTGTTTTGACCAATGAATCTCTCGGGTGTTGCAATGGGTGTCCTAAATTAAGTGTACTATATTTGAAAATTCGCCATCATAGTTCGTTATCATGTAATTCCCTCCACCACCTATTTCTTTGCTGTCCGCCGCGCTCAGATTAAAATATTTACCCGCGATAATTACGAACAGGCTGCGTAACAATGGCATCTTCAATTCGGCGCCGACATCAGCGTCGGTCTAAAATAAATAAAATAGTTGGAGTGTTGCCCTATGGGAAAACAAATACATTTTTCAAATGCCTCGCGCCTATTCGCACGCTGATAATTGCGAGCTATTAGGACGACACGGGCGGCTCTTGTCGATTTAACTGCTTGAAGTTTTCCGTAGTCTGGCCAAGAAGTCTTCCAATGTAATAGAAAATTGGCATAACAATCTTATTCCTGAAAAGATGAAGTTTGGAAGAAATTTTGTATTAAAGCTTGGGAATTAAGATTACGTTTCGATCAACGCAGAAAATCATACACATCTGAATAAATTTGTATTTCTCTGGATAGTTTTATTGCAAAATACAAAATGTTTTCCCACATTTACCTGTACATCAAATCTAAACATTCTTATATCATTTTTACAAAGTTAGAGAACACTAATTACAATATAATATATAATAAACCCATTACAGATGATAATAGGAATATCTTATTGAATATCACAAAAGCTTTTATACACAAAATGGATACAAATTCTAAATATTCTAAAATGAATTGAAAGATTTTTAGTATTTGGTGGACCATCTTGAACTTTCTTGACTGCAGCTAATCATCTAAGGATGGGGAACACCAAGTTTTCGCTAGAATTGAGAGGAGTCTCGTGCAATTGCTTTTGAAGCACTATTTTCAGTATTTCCTTGCTTGTTGTGGGATGCAGTCTGATTTTTTTCTTCCATCCACCTTCTTGTTAGTGTCAATTTCACTTATGTAGCTATTTTCGGTGCCCCTATCCGTGGATTTATCTGCACTGCACGTGTCACAGTTTTCTCCTTCCACTTAGTTAAAATCTTTCCAGTTTTACTTTAAGAGACAGTATCAGTATTGTGTGTTTCTTCTTTGTATATTTCTTTAAAGCTTTGCATTGTCGATAATGGTTTATCTATAATTTTGGCGATTTAACCTTTTTTATGTAGTTTTTTAAAAAAAAAAACAGAAAACTAACGGCAATGTACAAAAGCTTTCCTGTAATTCGATTTTGTAATATTTACCACAGTCTCTCGTAATTTTATATAATAACTACTTACATATTGTAATAACTATTCTCTAAAATGGTAGAAAAGACATAAAAGTACTGCATTATAATCGAATGTTTAGATTTGGTGTCCTGTGTAGCACTAGATAAATACACAAAAACTGTTGGACTTACTCTACCCACATAAAAATTTGGAGTTAGTTCTAACATCGGATGGACGCCAGGGAATACTGCAAAAGGTGTTCCCTGGCGTCCATCCGTTTTTTGGTGTTAAAAGAAATGCAGTTAAGGCTTCTAATGTCGGAGAGTGTTGGGTTTGAATTTAATTATGAAATGTTTATCTCTTTTATGTTCCTTGGCGTCCATCCGTTTTTTGGTGTTAAAAGAAATGTAGTTAAGGCTTCTAATGTCGGAGAGTGTTGGGTTTGAATTTAATTATGAAATGTTTATCTCTTTTATGTTCCTTGGCGTCCATCCGTTTTTTGGTGTTAAAAGAAATGTAGTTAAGGCTTCTAATGTCGGAGAGTGTTGGGTTTGAATTTAATTATGAAATGTTTATCTCTTTTATGTGAAAACTAAGGAATATATAAGACTCAAGCTTCAGTGATTTGGTGTTACAAATGTCACAGAAAGTCAGATAAACCGGATATAATTAGTTTCCAACAAATAAATAAGTGTAAATTTACACTTTTAGGACAATAGCTCTCTCCATTGTAGATAAAGTATTTTATTATTTTGTGCAACGTCACTCTTTTTTTGTCTTTTTCTTTAATATCCGATGATTTCTTTACCTTGTAGTGTTAGAAATGTGTTGAATTTATCCTTTTTCTGGCAAATTGTTTTTCGTTTTTTTTTCTTTTTTCCTTTTCCTATTTTAAAATGTAATTTATTCCGAAAAAGATAATAGTAACACCAAATTTGATTAAAAGTAATAGTTTTTGATGTAATACTTTATCCAATTCGCACGGATAACATCTTTTCCGAAAAAATTTTATGTGTGTAAAGTAAAGCATATAATACACTCAATGCACAGTGATAGGACAGAAATAAAAAGTTACAAACGTGTTTGGGAAAAATTAACATATCTTCCACATATATTCTATTTTTCATATTTATATCTGATTGATATAGATCACCTTTTTTGTATGGAAGCCTTGTAGTTTTCCACCATTTAAATCAAATTATTATCCCAATTATTTACGACTAAAGGATAGGTGAAGCATATTTTACTTAAAATGCTGACTTTCTTAACAGGGCAGAGCTTTTCATAAATATACATGCAATATAAAAAGAAATTCAAAGAGAAACTTCTTTTTATTATTAGTTAATATTTATCAGATATACTGTGTATTTTCATAAGATGGTCTAGCCCTCTCATTTTGCAACAGAAAAACGAAATTTAAAGGTTAGGTATAGAACATAAATTCACATTTGTTGATATAGTCAATAAATTTGCGTCGCTTTCGCACAGAGAAAAATCCATATAGTAAAATTTACACTGCCCTTAGCGCTGTTTGACGGAAATTGTAGTAACAATTTCTAGTATTATACGTAATTTTACAGTAGCTCACTGCAGTTTCTTATACCACAGTTACAAAAAGAGCACTAAAATTGTTAGAAATAATTGGAAAGGACTATCTTCTACAAAATATGATGGAATGCCACTACTGCCACTGCACAAAGAAAACTGTAATAGCTAAAAACAAAAATATATGTACATACTAATGCAGTTACTTACCTCTATAACACAAATATATAACGATCGGTTTAATGACAGCAATTAAAAATGTTTATTGATTATCTGAAACTGTATTATATCAAAGATTTGTAGCTATATAGTAGGAGTAGAAAAATCGCTCACAGTACGGGTACGAGATGCTTCCACAATGGTACACCGCAGTTAATGGTCGATCTGATCTCCGTAGTCACGCCCAATGCGACGGCAACTCAGTCACAGGCTAATAAAATTATACGCAATTATATTCATTATTGGTTGATTTGTAATGCCAAATCTTGTTGACGAAATTTACTACAAGAGTTTATAATATTTTAGTAGATTGGTTGCAATTTTTATCACTGAGGTAAACGTACTATTTGCACCAAGTGACCTGTATGTTATGCTGCTTTAATATATAAGTTATGTCAACATAAATTGTATAACGAAATTGCGCATTTTATTACAATAAATGCAATAATTTTCGTCAACAATTTTGTAGGAAATTTTAATAGAAATTGTGATATATATATATGTTCCACAATTCATGGCATTCAACGTTGCAATTGTTTTAAAGTTAATAACACTTTTTTCTGTATGGTTTTAATCAGAAATGATTTATCGATTACCATGTGAAATGTAGGATATTTTGATATTTTGCCCCAGCATTTTCTAACAAAAACAAAAATTTTCTTTTTTTTCAATTTAATTTTTCATTTTTTCACTTGATACTGTAGAAACTAAAATTAATAATTTTTGTTGTCTGTGTTTTACGCTCTTTCTCGCATTAAAGGGTAGGTAATAAGTTTTTATGAATTGTGGATGGAAACTGATTTCTAGTCACAACTGAACCCTTGATTCGGCACAATTTTAGAAGTCTGTTTACATTAGCTAGATGTAAACAGACAGAAATCATGTTGATTTTTTCACTTTTTCTGAAGTGCCACTTTCTAGATTCTAATATAAGAACTATACTTAAGTTGAACTTACAGAGTCTTTGTTGCATGTCATTGTTTGCACGGAGTCAACAACTTTTATTACCAAGTATTTATTTATCGCATGTGGTCACATGTATCAAGATTTAATTAGCTTACCACATTGTTGTGCATATATTTCATTCTCTTGCGTTTTGACAAGAAAGATATCAAGCTTTTCTTTTGTATAGGGTGCCAAAATGAACGTAATTGAATTACCTTTCGAGGTAACTCACTGAGCTTATTCACGTTTAAAGAACTTAAATCAAAATCTAAAAGGTGTTTTTTTAACGTTCAAATGTACCCAAAAAGATATGCATACAGGAAAAGCGTAACATTTTCTCTGCCATGTATGTTTTCTTTCAAAATAACAGCTAAGTATTTTAAGAACTTCAAAGCATTCTAGATGGGGAAATAGAATTAAAAAAAAGGAAATTGTTTTATGACAAAGCATCACAAATTTGGTGCACTTATAGTGAAGAAATTATTTCAATTGCTAAATATCGAAAAACATAAATGGTCTCACTTGAGAATCGGAAAATGTATTATAGTTATTTGTGGTTAAAAAAGAAATGACAAAAGTTAATTGAGTGTGTTCAAAAATCTAAATTTATGTCTGATATAAGCTATTTTCCGGCGGTAATAGAGATTATATCAGGAAACTAAAAAATAATAATAGGAAACGATATTTTTCACTTATTTGTTCCACTGCGATTTTTGAACAGCTTTTGGATAAACGTCGGCCTTTAGAATATTAAAATAATTGCAATGGAAACAACTATAGATATTACAAACATTGCTTTAGTATGGAATACGTTTTCTTTGCACACGTGTGATTGTTATTTTCAACTAATCTACTTATTAGAGTTAGTAATGGGTGATAAAGCTGTGGTTTTTGTGGTTGCTAACAAACAGCACACCAGATTATTTCCCTCCTTATAACAAACAGAATTTCTTTTACAGAATAGTTGATAAATAAAAATTATTTTAATTCAATTTCGATCAAGGAATTTGGTCTTCCAGCAATGGAATTAGCAAATGAAACTTCTGTATTAGCGCTCGATATTTTGGAAATGTTTATTTCCTTCTTCAGAAGTGAATCCAATAAGAAACAATGAATAACTAAATATTATTTTGTAAAGAAACAAAAGATTAGGCTACCATGAGAATATTAAAATGTCGGCAAAAGAAACGCACAGTGAACCTTCTTAAACAATATTTGCGATAATAATTTATATATGTAAAATATATATTGATACTAAGAGCAAATAAGTTAAGAACAATGTATAAAAAGTTAAAAGTTAATTATGAAATTAATAAATATTAAAGATTAAGAACCGAAACAGAATCGGACAAATCGGAACTTGTCAAAGGCGTCAACGAAGTGGCCAAAATATTATTTGAGAAAGGATTAAAAGTGCAGTATGAATAAAAAGTATAAGAACGCGCTACGCCTGTCTATGTGATACACAGGGTGCGGCAGAACAAATTAAGCGGTTAGATAGACAGTTCAACATTGGGCGCAACAATGGTGTTCCTAATGGAAACACAATTCAGTCCTCGGCTGGTCAGTTAGAGGAATCTGGTAGCACGCTAAGAAAACTTATACATGGCCGACGCAAGCCTATCAGAACACCAGAAAATGTTCAACTGGTGAAAGCAATCATCGAGAAATCGCTAAGTCGTTCTGTTTGAAGACATTGAAGATATCAGACAGCAGTGTGGGAAGGATTTTGGACTACATCACTACAAAATAATGATGTGCCAATAATTAAGCCAAGCAGAGCACGCCAACCGCTGAAATCTATGTGAGCAAATGCTAGCACAGCAAACGTCTGGTGTCTCTGAGGGGTGATATGGGTTGACCTGCACGGTTACCAGATTGGAGCATTTGTGATTTCTTTCTTTCAGTTTTCACTTAAGCATGAAAGAGCACACATCGTTTATTTAAAAAATTCCTGGGTTTAAAATACAGGGTTATTAAATGAGGATCTGTAACTTGCGAGCTCTAAAATCATGGATAACTTGATTTTTTTAATAGAATGGTAAGCAATTTTTATATAACTGGTTGTAAAGTTTTTCTTTGATTTTAAACAGGTATCATTGTGTTTATCTCCAACGATTTTTGATATTCACGATTCTTTGATTGTTTGATGATTGTTTTTTATGAGAGCATGCCAGGTGTAATAGAGGCAAACGCGTCGCCAATTCTTTGTCGCATGTATTGTTGATTAGCTGGAGGTTTAGGTCGGGCGGCCAGAAAGGACCAAAGAACTAGTCCTCTTCCAACCCGACGCTTTTCATAATAATAATATTCTTTATTGTCCAACAGATACATAAAAAATATCCATTAATAGGACAATAAAGTTCACTGCTAATGTGTGAAATAAAGGTAAATTGTTCAAATAAATGGACTAGAGATTACTGAAACATTAGATAATAATAATAAAATTAAATGCTAATACTAATTGGCTTTACTTTTTTTCTTCTCGCATCTTTCCCTTCACTTTTCTAGCAATTCTTATCTCCTATAATATTTAGTTTCTTTTAATAAATAAATATATAATTTAGTTATTCATCTGTATCTACAGTCATAAATTTGATTAAAGGTATCGTTAATGTAAAACAAGATAACACATCTTTTCATAAAATAAACCATGACAACACAAATATTTATTAGATAAAAATAAGATGCTAGGCTATGCTTTGTTGCAATGTTGTAAATATTTATTCCAATCTGTTTTCTTTAAGTGCGCTTACTTAGAGCAATTATCGTCTACGATTGACGAAATAATAAAACTAGCGAGTTCTGTTTTACAAGGAACAGTTTTATCGCTATGCGAATTGGGAGTCTTATAATTCACAATTCATTCGAGATGTTGAAAACTTTGATGTTAACTAGGAAATCAATTACAGTAGTATGTAAACAATTCCAGACAATACATTCTTACAATACTATGAGAACGTTTTACACACATGCATCTACAAATATCTCTTTAGCTTACGATACTGATTTTGACGATTGCTAATGTCAGGCTATGCGGTAACTATTTATTTTTTATTAAATACAGATAATGTTGAGACGGTATTTTTAACTGCCGATGGTTGGGTCAGTCCAGGGATACTTTTTCGAGATAAAATCATTAGTGATATCAAATTTATTACACCATTTTCAAGATATTTAGAAACATATATTTTAAAATTTTAAGTAATGTTTTAAATTTTGCTCGACGTTTCGCTGTTCATACTAACAGCTCCATCTTATATACGCCATTGATGCATTCAACCGTGAAGTTTCCGCTCCATTGAGTGTGACGGTCCTGCATAGAAGACTCTTCAACGTGTTGCTAAGGTGGTACCCTTCTTCTCTGTTTACAGTCTTATTCTTTTCTATTTCTGTGGCCGCCCTGATGAGTCTCTTTCCGTAGTTCTTGATGGTGGCTATTACTTGTATGTTTCCGAAGTCCATTTCCGAAATGGCCACCAAACTACCTTGGGGTATGGTTTTATCAAAGACTGGACCACACATATCCAGACCACAACTAACAAAGTTACTATATGCACCACGTAGGTGCAGGGAGTTGTGTGGAAGAAATTGGGGCCTCACACAAGGGTAATTAAACTCATGATAACATACAGAGCGGTAGGATGGTAGTCGAAAGTGTGGGTGGCCAAAACGCTGAGAGTCGAATAAAAGTAATTCTAAACCTGGAACCACTACATATTTGTATACAAGGAATTGCTAGGTTTACAGTATACAGACTTATGCACAGTTAAACACCGATAAGTAAATTGTACGGTGCTGGCCATAAAAAACAAATAGATGAAATTAAGGAGCCACCCTATACAGGGATGCTATGGTCCAGAAATTTAACCTGGATAGGAAGTATCAGTTTATAATACCAGATAAGAAGGACTAGAAGAAAGGCTCTCTAGTAAGAGCAGACTTGAACTGGTAGACAGACGGCTCTAAAACTGATTATGGCCTAAGAGCCGGAATATATGCCCAGAAAGGTCATTTCGATAAGGTTCGGCAAGGATACGACGCGATGGTGTTGCAGGCTGAGGTGGCCACAATTCAAATTCATTATTGTGTCAGAGAAGTAGAAAGATGGGGGCAGTCAAGTGAAAACGTCGCTAATTTGTCCGACCGCCAGGCAACATTAAAGCGATCAATTCAACAAATGTTGACTCTAAGCTGGTTTGGGATTGCGTAACCGCCTTAAATGAGTTGGGCACCCAACAAAAAACTGCCCTTGGCCTGGGTTCCCAGCCACACGGGCGTGAAGGGAAATGAGGCGACCGACGATCTGACCAGACGAGATTCTTGTTGGAGCTAACCCTTTTCTTGGGCATTACCAAATCGCAAATTAAAAAGTCCATCAATGAATAAATACAGAACAAGTCCAAGGAATAGTGGCAAAAGTCACCAGGACAAAGGCAGGCAAAAGATTTCTTAAGAGAACAGATGCCTGAGTTTACTACAACTTGCTGAGTCATTGTAGACTAAATAGGCATATGCATAACATAGGCCTGCAGATTCTCTCAAGAGGAGGAAGAAACCCCAGTTCATGTACTACGCCATTGCGAAGGCCTGGCGAGGACAAGGTTTCTAGCACTGGGAGTATAGAACCCCACAGCGAATAGCAACATAAAGGAGCTTTCTTCGAAGCTAATAGGCCAAAGGGGATCACAATAGATCTGTGGAGGTCGCGGTGAAATAAGTCACAAAGCTGCAAGCTTTTGTCAAATGTTCATCATTCTTATGTGCTTAAAAGATTCTTCAGTGTCTTTCTTTTAGTAATCGAAACAAAATAGCTTACAATTTCATGTCTTCAGAAAGCCTCAGAAAAATCATCTAGATGTATTAGATCGAATATGGGTATACCTACACAATTATTAGGAAAGAGTATGTTTTAACTCTTGTTACACAGGAATTGTGTACTGATGCACCGACTAATTGAAAAGACAGGTTTATTCGCCATATGAAATATCGTCTAAAAACTCATTTCATAATCTAGATTTCAAAGTATCTTTTTGCTGTTTGAGCACCAATGGCAAAAGCTTATTCTTCTCTTTCTATTGCTTGGATATAGAAATTCAGCAGCTTCTATTTTGACAGCTTGTATGTATGATCTTTTAAAACTTGTAGGTTATGTAGAATATTAAAAATATAACTTATGTTGAATAATCAACCAAGGGAACCGTAATCAACAATAATAAAATTGTGACGCCTACATACGCTTGTTATTTGACAGGTGAGATGTTGTTTACTTTGTTTGCTATCATTGTCCTCTTTTTTCTGTACACCTGTCGTATCCATGGCACGCTGGAAGCATCTGTTAAAAATTAATAAAATAGTGTGGGTACAATGCACTCTTCTTAGAAACATTATGTGAAAGAACAACTTTCTTTGTCGAGAATGTGTGGTACCCTTTCTATAATTTTCAAAAATTGATGTGTGTTATTGAAGAACAAAGACGGAAATTATTTGTGCAAAAATAGTGGGTGTCATCCTTTCTAGGCAGGGCATCGCTTTATTTTATTTCTTTTATAAATGCATGTCATAGTTTACGCTGCGAAGTTTTTGTACAGCAGTTTTGGAGAAACATGTTCCTTCAGTGATCTAACGAATGAAGAAAACCATAGAGAATTTGAAACAGAATTTTTTCAGTTTCTCATCGACCTGTGATTCTTATTTTCACTAATATGAAACTGTCAAAAGCCTGAAATAAAATGAAATCATCTTTTTTAACACCTACATCAAAAGCATTTACTCAAATTAAGAGATTTAAAATGTTTATTAGAGCCACAATAACGACAATGCAAATGGCTAATAAATTAGATTTTAGAGTGTACAAGATCTTTATCCATGCAGGTATAATTTTGCGGAATTTGATTGGCTAATTGCTGTCCAACAGCAGAACGAAGAATGAAACATTATGTGGACAACTGATAATTCTAAATGAGACTTGTAAAATGTAATAATCTGGAATAAGTGTCGCCTAGTACACTGCAGATGTGTTAACTTTAGTTATAAATACTTTACTAAAAAAAAAGTAGAAATAAACACTGCGGTATGTAAATTTGTCTGAAATGAAACTGTCTGATAACATCGTTGGCATTTTATTGCATACAGACATATGTACGTACTTGTGTACATAAACATATCTTGTAAACTGTTCGTTCGCTGGTGTATGGTATTCAAGGTTCAGGGAAAGAATTTCGCCAGTTATCCATATTTATGCACGTCTTGCGTCGTGGATTTATACACATGCACAATGTACGCAAACACATACATAGATACGTATAGATGTATTTTGATGTTTATTTAAAAATGTCAAGTAAATAGCACAAGTTTATCTCTTGGTTAAATATGTACGGAGAGATGTATAATGGATATGGTGTTATTGTTTTCCGAGTCGGAAAAATTCCGTTTGATGTTAATTAGGGTATCCTCGTATACATACAGATACATACTATAAATACTACATTTACTTCTGTATCATACGAAGAGGCGGACATATGTTGGACACTTTATACTAGCAAAGCAACAATTGCTATCAGTTAATAAGGTCAAATAGATTTCTAAAACACAAATAGTGTCAAACAAGATAAGGAATTAGATTGATTTACCATTACATCCGCGAAAAATATACATATACTAAGAGAGAGAAATATTAGTTCAATAACCGTTCGTAACGCTCTAATAAGGAGGAGAGTGGGACTAAACATCAGTCCTTCCGAAACAACCACAATGACATTCCCGAGAATAAGGAAGCCAGATGATCTTAGACTGGTTAAGCTCCGGAGCGAAGAAATAAAGTTGTCCATATATGTATGGCGCTACGCCCCTTGCGCAGCTTCCATCGATCACGGAAGCTTTCAAAGTCCTTCCTCGGCTGGATCACTACCACTTCTTTATATTCAACAGGCGCTCTCATTCACTTTGACCACCACATTCCTCCATTTTTTTCTATCTTCCACTATCTCCTTCCATTTTGTTCTTATTCCTGCTCTTCTTGGCTCCATCTTGGTTTTGGTCCTCTTCTCGCCCTCTTTCCTTCAATTTCTTAGTGATCGCGCTTGTGCTTCTGATCTTTTCCTGGACATATATCCCAGACACTTCACTTTCTGCATTTTCATAACTCCCACGACCGTTTCTCCCTTTAGTTCCTCCCATATTTCTCGGTTCGTTCGTCTCCGATATATTCCATTTTCAATTATTCCCCCCATTCTTATTATCTTTCTCTCATCTATTTGAAGAAGGGTTTCTCACTTTTTGGTTAATGTCATTGTTTTCGCTGCATAGGTTAGAACATTTCTTAATAACTTTTTATCTTTGTTTTCCTTGAAAGGTGTTTATTTGAGTGTATCCTTATATTTACGTAAAATTTCTGTTCATTTGTTGTACTTTTTCTTATATTTCTTGAAGATTATTCCCTGTCCTATTTATCATCACTCCCAAGTACTTGCGCTAACATGCTAACATGTGCTTGATCATTATTTTATTAATTCTTACTCCCAGCGTTTCCCCCTCTCTTTTATTTGATTATATATTTTTTCTAGGGTTTTTCTCTGTTTTGCTATTATAACAAGATCATCTCGTCGTTTTATTTTTCCTTTGTTGATGTTTCTTGTTATGTACTCGATAGTTATATTGAAAAGGGTGGCCGACAGTGCATCCCCTTGTCTACTGTAAATGCTTCTGTTTTGCTAGCGCTTGTTCTTATTTTCACTCAGATATCATTTAACGTCATTGCTACCGATCTCGGTGGTACCCTCAAATATTCCAATACTCTTATTAAATGCTGCCCCTTAATCGAAAAAAGCGCTTGCTTGAAATCTATGAATAATATCTCCAGTACAATTTTAAACTCGTTAGCCTTTTCTATCTACGTGTATTGGAGCCACTATAGGCTTTCCCTGCACGAATTCATATTGATATTTTCCGATTAGATTACCTATACTTGCTACTCTTCTTTGAATCAATGATGTGAAGACCTTGTATATAGTATTTAATAACGTACTGCCCCTGTAATTGACACATATTGTCTTGTCTCCCTTCTTATGAAAGGTTATGATTGTCCCCAGTTTCCAATGCCTTGGCATTTGCTCTTTCATCCATATTGTCTGTATTAGCTAACAAATTTCTTCCTGTGTCATATTTCGCCCCATATTTTATCACTTCCATGTGTATATTATCATTTCCTGGTGTTTTCCCGTTTTTACTATTACGTATTGCTGCTAATATTTTATCGTTTGTTGGTGGCATGATCTCATCACTTCTTTCTTGTATTGTTGTTTGTATTTTATCTGTTTGTTTCCTTTCTGTTGTATGTTCAATTAGGAGTTCTTTAAAATGATTCTTCCATACTAATTTAATTTGTTCTTCAATTTCAGTTTGCCCATTCTTATCCTTCACATTGCAAATGTTTGTTCGCTTCTTGGTCTTCTGATTGTTAATCAATTCGTAAAATTTCTTAAAATTTTTATTTCTTTCTTCTTCCTGTATTGTCTACAGTCTATTATACGACCCATAAATCCCTTGCTTTTTTAATTGCATTTTTGCTATTCTTTCTGGCTTCTTTATATCTTCCTTGATGTTCCTAGTTTCCAGTTCTCAACCACTTGTTCTGTGCAGCATCTTTTCTGCTAGCACTTTGGCATACCCTTCACCATTCCATTCATGCTCTACTTCTGCAAACTCGTCTTCCAGTCTTCAGCTGCATACATCCAACAGCTTTGTAGTCGCCTCCAGTCTGTTCCTTTATCTATTTGCTTATTCGCACGTTTTATGGCAGCTTCCAAATATTATATATAACTACACTCCGCCAAAAAAGTATCGCATAATTTAGTTTTGAATCATAAAAGTATCGCATAATCTTTGTTTGTAGCATAAAGTTGTAAATATACTTTAATGCGCTCTAAGATATAATTTCTATGATTGTTTAAATAAAATACAGGCCAAATAAAAACAAGAACTCATACTTGAGATTTTTATTAAAACAAGAAATTATAATTTTGGAAAGAAAAATGTCATAACAGTAGCTTTTAATACTGAGTATTGCCACCTCTGGCTCTTATGACCGCTCGCATACGGTTTGGCAGAGATTCGATTAACCTCCGTATATAAGCCTGATCCAAATTCTCCCACTCGTCACGGAGAGCATTTGCTAGTCCATGCAGGTCCGCTGGGGCAACATTTTGGGTTCGTATCCGTCTGTGAAGGAGGTCCCACACGTGCTCGATAGGGTTCATGTCCGGACTTACCGCAGGCCAATCTAAAACTGGAATACCAACATCGTTAAGGTATTCCTGGACGATTATTGCAACATGCGGTCGTACATTATCGTGCATTAACATGAATTCGTTTCCTATAATTGGCGCATATGGTACTACATGTTCTTCTAAAATGTCCGTTATATACCTGTGGGCAGTCAGTGTACCCCTGTCTACTGGTACTAACTCTGTACGACCTGTTAAACAGATGCCTCCCCAAACCATAATAGAGCCACCAGCGAAATTAGGTCTAGGTCTGATATTACACTGCGAATAGCGCTCACCGTCTCGTCTGTACACTGAGATACGCCTATCTGAGGTGTAAAGACCAAATCTTGACTCATCTGTGAAGAGTATATTGGCCCAGTCATTAATGTTCCAATTTACATGTTCTCTGGCAAACCTTAAGCGAGCCACTCGGTGGTTCCTAGTGAGACGAGGAGCTGTTCAAGCTACTCTAGCTCTTAATCCACTCTGTCGTAACCTATTCCGAATAGTTTGAGTACTCACACGAGTATTTCTGACTCTAGCCAAGTCGTTCTGCAATTGTCTCGCAGTTACATGTCTTCGACGTAATGCTTGTAGTAGTAAATAGCGGTCATCTTGGCGAGTAGAACATCTTGGACGACCTGGTACAGGTCTTCTACTGTAAATGCCTGTTTCCCTATATCTGGCTACGGCTCTAGAAACACTTGACTGATTGATGTTCATCAAATTAGCAACGTATGCTTGAGATCGTCCATCTTCGATTAAAGCAACTATAGCAGCCACTTGTTCTGAAGTTAAATTGCTCATTTTAGTTTTAAAAGCGTTGGTACAGAACTCTGACTTCGCACTTTAAAATTTGTCCGTATAGGAAGACTTTCAATAAACAACTGAGCAAAGCTTACACATATGCATTTTTCTAAATGTGTTCTTTTAGGAAAAAAATAAAGTAAAAACGCTAAGTTCCATTATTTTGTTAGTGTTTTTATAGTTCACATACACGAGGCAAACTTTTTGTGAACGTATAAAAATATCTTGGTTCATAAATGCCCTTTTTTAGTTTATGCGATACTTTTTTGGCGGAGTGTAGTTCTCATTTCTGACTCCATAAATTTTTCTACTACCCATCTTTTTCTTCACTATCCTTCTGTTTCTTCCTATCGCCATACTGTTTTATTATTACAGTGATCATATAATGGTCTACTACTAATAATATCATTTGTGAAAAATTTGAGGAAATATCTCAAGTGGTGTGGGTTCATTTTCATTGGAAAACAATGATATTGTGATATCTTTCTTTTGCCAATCAAAGTGTAATGGAAAATCTATCGGACAATTAGGTGTTGCTATTTCCCTCCGTAATTGTGCAAATGGAATTTCGTCTTCATTCTCCCAGCGACCACCAATGTAATCATTGATAAATGCAGGAATACGGTTGTTTTTGCCTACGCCAAATTTCTGTTCTGGGAAATTTACTTCAATTGCAGCGCCGGTACTTATAAGTTCGTCTTCGTCTACGTCTGATACATCTGCATCCGACAAATTTCTATTCTCATGAGGTAGTAAAATTACTTGCCTTTTGGGTCTTTTGTGAAACACATTTACATCAATTGGGTCCATATCCACGATTTATTTGATCTATTACAAGCGTTGTTACTTATAAGCAACATGGAAACTAGTAATTGAGAGCCTAAACGGAAAAAAGTCGATCAACTGTATATCATGCTTTACAATAAACATTTACCTTTTCGATAATATGCAAAAGTATTTAAGGAACGCACCTTTCACAATACTTTTGAATAAATAACTGAAACTATAATTTATAACCTCAAATACCTTACTGCACGTGTATACATACTGTCGTTTATCACCGAGATCAATCATACATACATACATATAGATAAAAATTTGTATCTAAGCCTAAGTATAACGTTATTTATGGGTAACACTGCTCGTACGTACAAAGTATATGTTTGTTAAGAAGCTTAAAAGATATATTTAAAATTGATGTTGCTTGCAGGCAACTTTATCAAATAAAAGGTTAACATATTAATATGTATGCAGAACTCAAGCACTGTATCATTCACATTTTCTTTTCACTAATTCGGGAAAGTCAGCGTTGAGTGCTTCAGTAGATAGTGGTGATTATGTTAATTGAATTAATTATTAATTATTGTTTAAAGTCATGCATGCTTTGTTATAAAATTCACTTCACTTACAAAAAATTATTATAAAACAATGCACGCAGTTGACGAGTGATGTATATTCTAATTAAAAAATATAAAAAGAAAACGTAAAAGAAATCATAATGTTTCACAGAATTAAGCCCAAAATCATCATCAGATTCTACGTCATACACGGGTATCATTGAAAACTGTAAACTGTGCAAGCTAACTAACAGATGAACTGAAGTTAACGCTTGAGATTTTTTCAATCCGGAAACCTAAATCGCCTGCTCTGTTCTGAATATTTGTGCCTTTCGCCCACTTCGCAAACATCCTTGATGACATACATACTTCTGCGTACATTTCCGTTTGCTCAAATGAACGAACGCAAACATGCTCTTCGTCACAGGACGTTGTAAAATTAATCTAGGATAAATGTAAAGCGTAAATTAAATATTTTTCTAGAGACGAGTCGCACGTAAAAATAATATACACGTATATCTACTTACGGGAGCAGTTCTACCAGCTACTGTTTAGGTAACGTGCGTAGGTCAGAAATATGTACATTTCATCTCTATAGAACGGTATATTATATAGATGGTAAAATGAGACACAAAGAATTTGTTTATTTGGAGTGCCGAACATAACGACCGAATAGTGTTAAAGAATAGAATGGTAATAAAAGCTATTTACAAAAGTCGTAATTTATTGTGGCAGATGATGGCGGTAATATAAGATTTTCGAATACCAGGTTATACTGGTGGAGTCAATTTTACAGTTATTTTAATGGAGATTATCTATAAATTTGTTGAGTTACGGGATCTTTAAGATTTTTTAAATGCCTCTGAATGATTTTTTCATGAGAACTATCGGTATTGTTTTTCTGGATCAATGCCGACCAATGAGAAAATTGGCAAAGTTGTCAAAAACAAATACATAATTCATAATAATATATTATGATCCACTTCTGTAGGAATATTTTCCATGCTTGCTGAAGCATATAAGCTGTTTGTCAAAGTGGTAGCTCTTTATTAAATATTTTTCTTGATTTTCCTACCTTTAGCTTATTGTATCTAGTTTTCTACGCTCATGACTCAAATATTCTGTATCGCCATTTTCTCTTTCAATTTATCCTTGGTAATTAAATAAGTCTTGTTTTTAGAATTTGTGCCTTAAAACCTTATGAAGCTATTTTCTTAATTCACCATCATTATCTGCACAACCTGTGTGCGTGTGTTGACGACATTGTAATTAAAAAAAAAAAGAAACGTAAGGTAATCAAAAAAATACTAGAGGAAGTAATGAGGTAGGTTGACAAAATGGAGTTGATAATAAATCCAGAATAAAATTATGAGACTAAGTGAAAAACAGGAACATAGGTGTGACACAATTAAAATATGAAACTATACATTTGATTAAACACATTTAAATACTTAAGAGTAATCACAACAAACGATGGCTAGGAATACAGAAATAAAGGAGAGAATAATCAATATGAACCAAACCTACCAAGCTAATAAAAGACTATTAAAAAGTAAAATATTGGGGAGAAAAACAAAAATGAGAATTAAAAAACAATAATACAACCAACAATCCTGTACACGGCAGAAACAATGACAGTAACAAAGAAGCAAGAGGGAGGTGTGAGAATACAAGAACGGACAATATTAAGAACAATTTTAGGCCCGATAAAAACTGACCATAATGAATATAGGCTCGGAACAAATTATAAGGTAGCGAAAGAGTTGTAAGGTATAGACGTTGTACGAAAAATAAAGCAAACTAGAGCAAGATGGTTGGGTCATGTGTTGAGAGTTAGGAACAAAACCATAATCTATAATGTACTGAAGGAAGAAAAAGCGTGGCCAATTCAGAGCAACATGGCTGCAGGAGGTGAAGACCAACCTAGGCAGAGTAAGAGAAGATCAGAAACAGAAACAAATGGAAAGATATATGCGAGAAGATATACTTAACCAGAAAAAAATGACGATTGATCTACCCCACAGTTTTCCCAGATCTAGAAAGCTTTAGAAGCGGCGATATCACTTTCGGGGTGACTAGCCACTATATATATCTGCACCGTTATTGTCGTTACCTAATCACACTCCACTATCTTCACATCGATGAGCTATATTTTCATCGTCCAGTTCTAGAAATGTAAAATCTAGTGGTGCGTTTCTTTCATTCAATGCAAAAAAACTGAAATCAAAGTCAAAAAAATAAACTTTCTTTCAAAGCATCTATTGCTTTAATTCAAGCAAAAGAAAAATTTATTTGGTTTGAAGAATTCTTTCTGTTATAGCAAAGTTACTTCTTTTCTGGAATTGATTCCTTCTGTTTTTTCATCAATTAACCGCAGAATTTCCATACCGTATTTTACGTTTATATCAATCTAATAAGATTTTTATGAATTGTAATTTATATTGTAGTTGTATTTATATATTATCGACAATATTATGCAATATGGGCATGGAAAGATTATATGGGACAGTGAAATCAACTCCAGTGAAAAAATTTGTGATAGAATACATTATTGCCTTGTCTGTGCAGATTAAGTACTGCAGTTGACGAGGAATATGAAGAAACTCCAGATTGGTGCATGGTATTGAAAATCATTGCAGGAAGGACCAAAGCTTTAGAAAATCCAGAACAAGCAGGACTTCAAAATCAGTACCGGTATTGAAGAGGACATATTAATCGAAAAACTAAAGACCTGTGTGTGACACAGGTGTGATAATGAAGCAGAGTAATAAATGTGCCAGTGAAATTAAAATAATTTTAAGTTGGACCATCTTGAAAGAATTGATAGTAGATATGGGACTGCTTAGGTTTATAACCTGAAAGCTCGTTCAATGCAAAAGTAAAAGAGGGAAGTTAATTGCCAGGAATAGAAAAGAATGGAATAAAATCGACAAGTAATGCACCTACAGTTTTGCATGTGTACTATAGAGAGATAGTGTATTTCATCCAATGGACTGCAATAGTAGTATAATAAAACAAGTCAAGTAGAAGTTCTGTCTTAGAATACAGTTATTAAAAAGGTCAATAATTAAAGTAATAAAAAGTAAACAATTAAGTACAAAAAAAAAAACAAATAAAGATAAACTTACATACATACAGCCTTCTACTATAAATCGTCTTCTAAAAATTCAGCAAGCGAATAGTAGCACTTATGCATCAGAAACTGCTTTGCAGTGCACTTAAAGTCATTTAATGGGTTGTTTTTAAAATTATGTGACAGTTAATTGTATACAAAGATTGACGACTCTTTTCAAACAAAATTAGCCTGTGCTGAGGAACTTCAAGTACTGACTTATTTCGTGTATCGAATGCATCGTAATAATTTATTTTCTTAAAGCTGTTTATATTTCTTTTGCAGACAATAATAGTTGCATTATGTCACACGGAAGCGACAACATATCGATTGAAACAAAGTGTTCTCTGTAGCTACTTCTGCAACTTATGCCTTTCATTGCACGAATCGCTCTTTTTTGCAGCTTAAAAACCCCATCAATGTTTGCAGATGATCCCCAAGCGATTGTGGCATATGAAAATAATGACTGAAAGTGTATATAGTAATAATTTAAAAGGACTCGTAAGTCAGCCTTCACTCTGAGCCTCAACATACTAATTTGTTCATTCCAACTACATCCATAATCAACAGTAACCTCCAAAAACCTAATGTAATCGACCCATGCTGTACTATTTTTATGGCATTTTATTAAAGCCAACTCACAATCAGCCCTCTCACATTTTGTAGTCCTAAACTCAATAATTGTTGTCTTTTAAAATTTATGGCCAACTCATATATGTTGCAATCAAATTCTAGGTTCTTGGTTTTCTTTGCGTTCCTGTTTTTTAATAGTAGTAATTCTAAGTATATGTTAATACCTAAAACTGCTTTCCACAAACCAACACCTCCATCCCCTTTGTAAAAGCGTTAAAATATGGATTCTGCAACATATTGTGAAGCAATTTTTAAATGTTACCTATTCTAACCTAAAACCTTGTCCTTGTTAAGTCATCGCAGTTGCATAGAACGTGAACTGAACGACCTTTTACGTCTTGGTGGAATTTGCAATAACATGCTCTGCCAATTTATTGATTTATATATATATATATATAAGGCAAAAGTCCCTGCAGCTTATTAGGTACAGAGGAAATGTTAACGTAAATCTTAAACAAGTTCAGGTTTCTGAGATAGATCAAAAGGTTTTCAAGATAATGACAGCTTTCCCAAAAATCGTATACCTACCATAGTCTCCTGGTAGCTGGACAATTGCGGATAATAAGCTATACTGTATCCTTATCACCCCAACCAGAGCCCATATTCACGCTCATTAGAATGTCCGATTTTGCTTAGATGCCTTCATTTTAGTATGCAGTAAGCTGTAAAGGCAGACACTTTGATGATTCGACTCTTTCGCATATGCAAAACTATAATAAAAGTTCTAGTGTTAGAGCTCTTTTTGTAAAGTGCCCACCCCTAGGCACTTTACAAAAAGAGCTATAAGCGATAATGTGTCCAGTATTTGACATTTTTGATTCGTCGCAAAACCTTCACGATTAAGCTTCTTGAAAACCTTGCTAAATTTATATTATACAGGAAATGTTGAAATCTGTAACAAGGTTACGTTACAATACAATCGCAGTTCTGACCACGCTTGATTATATGTATTTTTGCAAATTACTTCTAAACGTCGTATTACTACTCCATTTTCCAACGTTTAAACCAGATATCCTTCTCTTCCACGCTACTGACTCCTTCCTACCTAAAATATAGGGTTGTAATTCGTTACGGCCTACCGACAAAACCTGCATATGCCATCTGCGTTCGCCAAGGTGAATCGTGCGTACATAATGATCGCTACAAAAAGAAAGTCCGCCGTTGTCAAGCATTCATGTATGCAGATGAGAGCGTTTGTATTCGGTGCGAGCGCAAGGACATCATATTTGGGTTACGGAATCGGGGAAGAACACAGGCACATGTGGTCTTTTCCGTTAACTTAAATTTGTATATATATGTAAAAGTACATGTTCGGTTCATTTATGTTTAACGTTCATTCTTCGTATGTAAACAGAAAACCGTACGTACCCGCATATGCACACACTGTGCGGCTTTAGTGATTCGAGTGCGGGTCCGTTGCGGGTAGCTCTATAAATATTTTCCGCACATATGTTGACATAATAGGAACACTTTAAATATACATCTCGTTGTAAAAAAACGACGTAAACTCAGACACATGTAGGATGATGACAATTCTAGTATGAAAGATAATTTCGTTCCAAAAGCTGTGTAGTATCAATTCTTTTCTAACTCGTCTAAGGTTTTCGTAAATAAATAAGCTCTAGAGAGCTTTGTTAAATAAAAAATAATGGCACAACATTCATTATTATACAAGAGTGGAAAAATTACCACACAAATTACTATTTGTTAGTATTGGGCACGGTAGGGGAAAATAACTATCGTTAGCGAGGACCAGACAGGCTCGTGTTAATTCGTTTCGGGGGAAGGGGTTTGTGTTGCTTACCGGCTTTCCCGAGAGTCGACTAAACACGAGTCTGCCTAGTCTGCGCTAACGATAGTTATTTTCCCCTACCTTGCCCATTACTACTTGTGTTTTTTTAAGATCTTTTTATTAATTTAACTGTTAAAGCCAATATACTTTACTTTTTTAAAACTTTATGGTGAGTATACCTATTCAAATAATTTAGTAAAAAATTACATAAAAATAATTTAAATAATATTAAACACAATAAAATGATACACGCAAGCGTATACGGTCCATAAGTCCCGCAAAAGATATCTTTATGTGACACATTAAATTCTACTGTTACCGACGATCACACGCAAAAATTCAATATCTACATGTGCTGAGTGCAACTGCAATAGCAACATAGTGTTGTTGTCGCATGCTTACACTTGGAAATGCAGTTCCATCGTAATCCGCGATGGAGCGGGCTATCACCGTCAAAGATAGTATCTACTCTTGGTGGTGTATGATACAGATGCCGATACTTTTTCGGCTTGCGCATTTGATCTTTTTAGTTGCCGCCAAAAGATTAGATATAAAAATGAGTTTTAAAATCTGGGCATGCCCAATCGTGGATAGATTTTTAATTCCCATGCTTACGTCAAAATTTTGTTCCGATCAACTGGTCGTATTTTCCCTTGACGCATTTCATTGGTACCTACGAGTACACAATTTACGAAATTTACGGGGACGAGACCATCTATCTACCTTAGATTATTATATTCCAGCATTTTATTGTACGTAGTTGAATTTAAATTTTTATTGAAAGATATTCCTTAATTAAAATTCGTTATTGTGTGTGTGAATTTATGTTGTTTTGATGGCGGCAAGGTTTTTGTTAGAATAATAGAGCGAAGTTACAGTTGAAAGTATGGTGTTTTAATTAATAGAAAACCGTAAAACTAAAAGTGAATTAACAACTCCACAGAAACTTTTTTCTAATAACGATTAATAAATATCACAACCACAACAATGAATTATTTTTTAATAAGTACTGTTTACAGACGAGAAAACATTTCAGGTACTAGGTCATCATAATCGAGCAATTTGTCGGTGTTGGTGGCGTAAAGATCTGCATTTGAATACGCCAACGCAAACGCAGTATGCACAGAAAGTAAACTTATGGACAGGTATCATTAGCAATCAGTTAATATTGCCTTTTTTTTATTGACGGCAACTTAATTAAGAATTGGAATTTGGAATTACTAGAAAATAATATGATTCCTACTGGATGGGAGTCATTTAATATTAAGATGACAATAGCCGACTCCTATAATCCAATAAATATTTTGCGAACATTCATAAATATCGTTCAGATAAGCATAATTAAATAGGCGGGCTAGGAGTTTAACGCAGCCCTTCTACGTACAATCGATCAGTTATTACGTTTATGTCTTCATAATCGTTGCAAAGCTAGCAACACGTATGCATGAAAATTCTATAGCCATTCTACCACAACAATAACCCACTACTACATATCACATCCATCTACTCATACACCACAAATGGTAGAAGGAAGGTCAGAACTTCTCCATTAGGGTGAGGAACCTAAAGTCGATAAAATAATCTTTCATATCTAATGTCAAGTAGCACGTCAAGTAACATGCCGCATACCGCCCGCGGCATGTTTGTGCCACTTGACAGACATGACTTAGAGTAGTCATTTTGAAACAAAATACTCTTCGTGGGATCTGAATGTGTGCGAACTAAGAATAGAATTGTAATTTGAAACAGTTTTGGTAAGATGAAGGCGGTCGTCATGGCACTAGGCACTGTTACTCAAGAAAACCAACTAGACCTCAGATAGAAGTTCGAGGAGGTGGACGACGTGTAGGACATCGAACGCCTGAACACATGTGTTTTCGCTGTCTGGACTCGAACCCAGGCAGGGATCAGGGTCTGCTTAATGAACTCTCGTAGTAGTTCGATTTGCAAGTGCCGATAAATCTGCTCATTCTGAACGAATCAAGGGGCTCTTGCAATCAGCCTTGATCGCCTGGCCTTCAATTTGGAGGATGACATCGACACTTACGCAAAAGCGTTTTCGTATTGATTTGTAAATCAACAACTTGTTTGCTAGGTGGATGGGACTCCTCCGCCCTAACATGGGGATACAAATAGGAAAGGAAAGTAAATAAATTTTCCCTCCCAATAATGTATTGACAAGAAATAGTATCTTCTGCATGTGTGCTTTGAATTCTTGTGCATGTATGCTATTGACTTTGCAACAATGTCGAAAACCGTCTGTAAGTTTTGGAAAGTTTTGTTCTTAGCTGTTATTTTCTAACTTTTTATATATGTATTTTTTAGTACTTTTCGTCTTTTCTGGGTTCTTCTTATTGTCCGCGTTTCTCCAACTACTTTTTCCCTTACCTCAGATATTCGCTCCTGTCCAAGTCATTGTAATCTTTTTCTTACAACTACCCATACTGTATTTTGTGCATTAAAAGTATCATATACTTTTTTGTTGGTTCTCCTCGTATATCTCTGCTTCGTATTTATTTCTCTGAATGTATTTCTCAGTGTTTTCTTTCCCATTTTAATATGGGTTTTTGAGATTTTCTAGAGCGCCCAATAGGATATTATAACTCTTTTGTTGCTCCATCGAAAACGGACGATTTTAGCGGTTAAGAAACTTACTGTTGTTCTTAGATTATACATCGGTCTATAAATCCTACAAGTTTTATTTAATAAGTTTTTGGTTCATCGTTAGTCTTTTCTGCGATTCGATGATTTAAGTAAGTATTTGCTTATAAAGAAGATCATCGGCGCTATTCATATAATATCGCAAAGAGCGAACATCAAGTTTAGGCCCTTAAGGTAGCTCAGAATCTTTCTGAATGAGGTCATTTTCAGATCTTCTAAGGAAAGGGCAACCTTTCCAAAGATGTCATACCTGATTCTCGTTGTGGCGGGGCAGTGGCAGAAGATATACTCAACTGTCTCGTCATCCTCCAAACACAGCCGACATTCAGTCTCTTCAGAGAGTCCGATTCTGTGTAGGTGATTTCTGAGTTTGCAGTGATCTGTAAAGACAGAAGCTATTACTTTGACATTTTTACGGTAAAATTCTAGTAGTTCCTGGGTTCTGACATGATTAAACGAAATGCACTTTTTCGCATGTACCATACCAGGACAATTGTTCCAATGTTGGAGCACTTTCTGCTGCGCCCATACATTGATTTGGTGTTTAGCAACCGTAGGTGCTATGCCAATGGCATGTTTTGGTCCCTGGAAATGCTCCGCAGCACCCTTTTTTTGGAAGGATGTCTGCTTCCTCATTACCGTAAATGAGTGAGTGCCCAGATACCCAGGAGATAGGTTATTTGCCGTCCCAACTGTGTTCAAGATGTTTTTACAGCTCCAGATCAGCCTCGAGTTGCATTTGCCTGACTGTCACTGAACATTTTTATTGATTTGTGTCTGAGGTTTTTATTCAAACTCTCTCTAGCACACATCTCAATGGCATAGATTTCAGCCTGAAAAGTCGTTGCGTGTTGTCCAAGGTTGCAATATTTTCTAACCCTTGGATTACGACAGAATATTCCTGCGCTTATACCCTACTCTCTTTTCGAATCTTCCGTAAACCAGCAGGTGTCTGCCTGCGTCAGGGTTTTTTCATTACATCTCCATTCCTCTCTGTTTGGAAAGAAGGTAGTGAAGTATGTATCGATCATTGGTCAAGTACACATCATATCCGATGGCATTCCCAGCATCCTGTCGGAAGTGACCGATTCCAGCAACTTGTTAGCCACACAGACATGAGTATGTGGCGATTGCACATCAATGTGCAAGGGAAGAAGGTCCAGAAGAATTTCCAACGCAAATGACGGGGAAGACGACATTGCTCCCTTGCAATCCTTTGTATGGATGCAAGTTTTGCTGTGGCCTGCAGGGCTTTCTGCCACCATGCTATCGCTCCATAGGTTACGGTTGGACGTCCTATCATCACATAAAGCCAATGGATTAGCTTCGGAGATATCCCCCAAGATTTCCCACATATTCTTCGGCAAGTCCCTAAGGATAACCTTGCCTTGTGAGTAATCTTTTCCACATGTGGATTCCAGGTTAGTGTCTTATCCAATAGGACGCCTAGATATTTTACATTATCTGCAAATTCAAGTTTCACACCTTGGATAGTGGGTGGATATAGATGCTCCACTCTCCTCTTCCGGGTGAACGGTATTATCGTGGTTTTGTTCGGGTTGATGTTGAAGTTTTCCCTGCTGCATCAGTTGCAAATGGCGTTAATTACCTGTCGGAGGGCTGAGGAAATTTCCTTCTCTTCCGATCCTCTTAAAAGTATCAAAATATCGTCGGCATAGGCTTGCACCTCGGCTTCAAGCGCTTCAATGATAGCCAGTAGGTCTTATACAAGTAATGACCACACCCTGCGGACATCCCGTGCTCGGCCTGAACCTGACTATCTCCCCGCCTAGTGTCGTTATAGCAAGGCTATTCGTCAACTTAGCGGCAATCCAGCCTGCTATGATCGGTTGTGCGCCTCGCGCTAGAACCGCTTTGCATAGGGATGAAGGGATTGCATTATTAAATGCTCCTTCTATGTCCACAAATGTTACCATTGCTATTTGGTGTATGTGCAGGGGTCTATCTGGAAGAATTACTTCTCTGATATGACCTTCTAACACCTTGCTAACCGCATTGAATGTTACTACTTTCCATCCAGTGATATGCAAACTTCTTCATTAGAACATCATTGTGCTGTAACAACAGTTAAAGTTTACTCAGCTAATTTTATAATATTATGCACTTAATTAAAATTTTGAAGCTTTTCTGTATATACAACATATATGTGTTTGTGTACACACATTGTATCTATTCGCATCCACGTTGTACATAACACACTAACGGACTAGGTTAATTGAAAATGTAAATTACGGGAGATGTAAATTAGATAATTATGGCGGTATTCCTGAATGATGGATTAACAGGCTCTACCATAAAATTACTTACTACTTAAAATGCCTTTGTTATCTCGGAATTTCTCTTAATCCGTGTGGCGTGCGTTTGCGTGTGAAAATGTGGTCTATACTGCGGGTATGTCGCATAAAAACGGAGCTCCGGTTTTGTTTTAGAGAGTTGACAAGTGATAAATTATATTTACACCAGAAACAAATAATAGTGTACTAACTTGGTTTGGTTGCATTCCTGCTCGGCGTGATTAATTATTTTGAATTTGATTTATGTACATATATATTAAACCGGGTCAAGGATTATCTTCATATTTTGTCTTTTTCCGATAGGAAATGGGGCAACTTAAATCGGCAATTTAAATATCAGCATTATTATAGGTATTTTTATGTTAGTCAAAGATCAGATGCGCGTTTATTGAAATATGTCTATCGAAAAATCGTATTGTTGACATGCCCATAAATTAATGGCGCTAAAAATAATTTACAAGCATTTTAAACATCATTCACAAAGGACCGTCAATCTGTTAGATTGTTTGATAACTGTAGCAGTATATTATCTTATTGAGCTTTACAAGATGGAATGTGATAATAATAAAAATTAAATTGTTAATAAGTTGACTATGTGTGTGTTTAAGAAAATGAGGGATCAAAACGAAATAGTTTTCAAAATGCAGCAGTATTTCTCCTTTTCCACCTCCCAAACAATACCTAAAACGTTAAAAAAACGTTAATTTTGGTTTATATCAATAGCGTAACAAGCTATACAATGTCCACGTTATGTACAAAATAGTTGAGTAATCATTTAGTTTTTGGTTTATACCTAATAAGTATTTTAACCGCTTCTACCGCGGATATTCCATCGTTTATTACATTAGCTATAAACCAGGATTAAATTTTAATTCAATTATTTTGGCATTAGAAGTATTACTAAAACAAAATAAAACAAATTAGGCAGTGGGTTTGGAGTTTTGACAATTAGTTATTCATCAATCACATTTTTCCGCTTTCTTTCTTGTTCTCATAATTTTATATGGATTAGCCGATAGTAGTAATACTTTAATTGTAGACGTATGTACGTCGATTGTTATCCAAAGAGCGTTTATCATATTCTGAAACGTATACGAGACTGCATGTTCGTTTGAGCTTCAGAAAACATTTTTGAATAGAGCTGTCAAATATTCATAACTTGAAGATCGGATTCTTCAAATTATTGATAATTATATAGAGGGTGGTAGGTAATAGCAAAATGCGCTATACAAGTAAATGTTAGTTACAAAATTGTTCGAAATACTTTAAAAAGAAGATTTATTGTTCTCTGCAATTACAGCATAGCAAGTCCTTGATTGTTCTTGTCATGTCCCATGAACTGTTTCAAACCATTTTTAGAAACGATTGCAAATAATCCAAATTTTGCTGCCAGTGTATCGTTTCCTAAAAGCTAATTCCTCCGGACATGCAATTATAATCTTGAGGAAGCTTGATGTAGGTGTATTTTAAATGGGTGCAGTTGATTATCTTTCAAAATCCGTCGAATCGACGAAAAAGATGTATCAGTTTCATCGCCTATTTGCCGAATCGATATGTAGGGATCAACACTTACTCGAGCTAACACTGCAATTGCATTATCTTCATTTCTTGTAGTCCTTGGTCTAAAAGCACTTCCCTTCTTATTTATGAAAACTCCCAAGTGCGCCCGAATATCTTGCTAGTTTTTGCAAATAACTTGTCAACTGGCAATGATCTCTCTGGATAGCGCCGTTCGTATATTCGTCTAGCGGTTTTACTATTTCTTTGACATTCCCCGTAGATTCAAATCATATCTAACTTCTCTTGGTTTGAACACACAGCCATTTTTTAAAGAAATTTCAAGTAAATGGCGCGCCGTGATATTTGTTGTTGGCAGTTTAAAGTTAATTGATATTACTTTCATGGGTATCTATTTTTATCTTGGAAATTACTATATGTCATAATTTTTATTGAGATATTTCTGTTATATTACCCAAAAGTAAAGAGTGCGATACATATTGGGAATTAGGAATAAAATACCGATGAAATAATACAAAAAAATATACAAGGTGTGATTTGAAAAAAAGAAAGTTGACAGTCACCGTTTTGACAGATCGGAAATATAAATTTATTATCCCATCCAACAGGTTTTGTCATTGCATTTACGAATTTGTCATACGTTTTCCCAAAAACAAAAAGTTACAGGTGGGCGAATACCAAACTGAATCACTAGGTATATACTACTATACTATACTACGCTATACTATTTATTGACAATATTACAAGCCAGTAATAATATCTACATTGTCAAAAGGACTGCATCACTTATGGGTGTTCTTCCTGTAGCCCTGGTGTTTCGACTGGTCTTCACTCTTCGTGGTCATTATAAGGTGTTAGAGGCTTGAGTCGTTACCATTTTACAATTTAAATTTCAGACCAAATTACATAATATTTATTTATTAACAATTTTGATGACACATGAGTGACAGTTAATATACAACGTTCGTCGTACGATGCATTAGGTCCATAACAGGTCATCCAGCAGCATTGATGAACCTTGGTAAGGCGAAAGGCGTCTGCTCATAATGTCTGTTGCGTATGAAATTTTATAAGTTGATATTTGGTATAACCGGAAATATTTTAATGTTGCCAATATTTTTATTTGAAAAATCAATACCAAAAGCTTCTAAAGACAAATTTTCAGCATTCAACTAGTAATAATCTCCAATATTCCTCTAACCGCAGGTTTATACGTCGTACCTTGTAATAATCAAAGGTGATAAAGACTTGTAAGAAAGCTTTAGAACAGTTAAAGATCTTGCAAGTTAATAAAAATAAATCAAATTTTCCTTTATTTTTGCTAAACATTTATACTTCTATTTTTAAAGATCTAAATGGGGACAACAATAGTAACCATTCCACCATGTATCTAATGCCAGAAAAAAATCTTTGCTCCTGTTACATTAGAAAACATTTCCATTTTTCTATATTTAATGCAATGGTGTCATGATTTGCGAACGACGTGTTTTCTCAACCGATGATTCGTAGTTTATGTGATCTGTTGTTACGCCACTGCCCCCCGTGTGCGTATTTTTAGTGAAATATTCGATGGCCATGTTTATTTATTCACATCACTTTCCACACTTATTATGATATAGAGATGTCCCTCTAAATGGTGTGTGCGTTAGTGAGCCGCCCGCTTTTTGTTTGACGTAATATAGACGTGTAGCAGGAACGCGCCGGATTCCTGCGATTGTTATGATTAATGGTGATCGCCCCGTCGGTCGTCCGCGACTATACGAAAGTCAACAGCGATTCACTACTTACAGTCGCCAACTACGTGCCTGACGTGGTTCGAATTCTTTTCCCTCATTTAATTCTCGATGATGACTGCCAGGACCGCCACTCGACTTATGATTACTTATCCGCTTTATTATTATTACTGCCGCGCCATAAAACGGATCCTCCCGCAAGCTTACGCGTTTCCGACAATAATCTCCTAGCCGCTTCGTGCAATTGCTATTATCGATCGCGAATTGATATCCGGTAAAGATACGGCTAATTGTCACATTTTCTTTCGTGGAATCCTAAGCGAAGGACGCCACTGCGCTCGTTCGGCGTTTCGCTTTTCGTTATCTCTGCGCGTACTCGACGGAGATCGACGCGCGAATGCGTTTAACGTCCGGCAGATAACTGATAATCTCGCATTTTTGTGCAGATCGCCATGGAGGTCGCCGAATCTCCATTAGAGGTACTCTCCAGGGCCGCCACTATGGTGCAAGAGAATCAACAGCAATCCTTGGCATCAACAGGTGAGTTTAGTTTGCAGTTTGAATATGTGCGCGTATTTAGTTCGACAACAATAAAGTAATTTAGTTGTATAAGCAAGCCTTGAGAACGAATAGACTCCATTCTTCAACAACTACAAAACAATTTCTTCATTTACTCTTTATATGTCAAAATAATATTATGAATTTCGAAATGATGGATAGAAAATATGCATTCTATTTAGAGTTATAAAACAAAAAACTATTTGGTAACCTTTTTGTACCTATTCCATTTAGATTCTACATAAAAAGCAAAAAAAAAAAAACCTATTTAGTAAGGTAGTACAAGTAAAACCTTGTCTTCAGACAATATTAGTTTTATATTTGTTCATAATCTCATGAAGAATTCCAAGTTATCACATTGGTGACCTCCGCAATTACTTCTACAAAACATCACTCGAATAAGTTCAGTTGAGATAAATGTAAACATAAAGACAGTTTAAAAAATGGAATTGTTAGAAATATCGTGCCAAATTGATTATGCCTATTGGGACTACTACGCTTGTGACCACATGCAAGGGTCGTTTGTCATCTTCACGCGCCAATTTGTAACGCTGTGATTTAGAATTGCAACGATGTCAATCTATAGTATGAGTATCTAGTGGATGGTAAAGCTCTATCATCACTGATCAAATTTAAAGTTGTTCAAAGACGAAAAATGAAGCTAGGCAGAATCTAGCATGTCGTCGTCAAGATGCCACGCTGAACAGGCTTTACCACCAGTTACAGTTGCTCAAACAAATTTACCTCAAACACCAGATGATGCCCAGCCATCGTGTTCATTTGAGGGGGCACGATTTAAGCTAAATCAGAAAAAAATAGAGGCAACTTGGAAATATAAACTCACAATCAATAAAAAAAATTTCATGAAACCACAGAACGATGAAAGTAAGATAGGTGTCCATGAGAATGACGAAGATCCCTGGAACGCAACATCAGATAAAACATATAAGAAGATACTACTTTACAATTATCGAAAAGAAAATTTGTCCTGATTTGTTTCAAAGGAGTTAAACGAAACGCCATTCATATTTAAATATGAAATATGTTTGTGTGGTCGAAGATTTTGAATGAGTAGAATTAAAAATCACTAGTCTAAAATCCTGGAACTCAAAAACTTTATTTAACATTTGAAAATCATGTTGGCTATATTACCATGAACAAAATTGTTGGTGTGCTTGCTGATACCGGAATTCATATGAGAAGGAAAAGGATTCTTTATAGGTGAATTTTCGTCTGTTGTGCCAGTGCATGAGCAAAATTAGTTTACTTTTACTAATTAAATATCGAATTGCTTTTGTTTAAAATACTTTAAAAATAAACTTATTAAGATACACACACACACACCACTTTTTGTCAGTTCTTTTTTGCATGACACGCAGTAATTATTGTAGACATAGCTTTAAATCATACAAGTTTATGTCGAAGATAGTAGTAAAAAAATGGTTTACATTTAAAATGTTGGCCACCTTATTTGTAACACAATGTTTTGTTAAAAAGTTTCTGAATATATTAGTTGGTGTTGTTTGGACTGTTGCCATAGTCTGCTAGATTTTGGAAATCCGACATTTTGGCAGTGGTTTTACTTCCATTATCAGAGTAGCTCTGATAATGACACACCATTTATTACTTGCTAATTCCATAGTTGACTATGAAACCATCTCGGCTAAATTGCCTTATGCGTTCTTTGCTTTTGTAATAAACAATGTACACTCTGCTGTATATTGCAATCGTATACTGGCTTTTCCGTGGGATAGGTATACACTGTTTGGAACCCAGATTTATTTGTAATATATGGAAACCTATGTGCATGAGAGTTTTCTGCTCTGTGGTTTTTCCTTTCATTGGGAGCGGATCGTTGATATTTTTTGAAATCTGATTCTACACAAAGTTTCATTATATTTGTTTGTTGATCTTAAGGACGTACTGTTCATTGTTCATACTTTGGTTCCCTGTTGTATGCAGTTACGCATTAATGGCATCCATACCCTATGCAATTCCAGGCTTGGTCCGTTGATGGCCTTTGGTGTCGTGGCTATATATGCTACTTCTCTTAATTTCCTTTTGTTTTATCAATTTTCTTTAGACAGGATAGAAGTATTTTCCCAATCTATTCCTTCCGAGAGAATACGTACAATTCCATAGTCGACTATGGGATTAGCATGTAATAGTCCTTATCAGAGCTACCCTGATGACGCTAATAGAACCACTGCCGAAATGTCGGATTTTCAACAGACGATGAAAACAGTACAAATAACACCAGCTCATATTCTTCTAAACCATCGTCAAGAATTCAGCGTCACTCGTTTATATTTACCCCGAAGAATCAGGGAGAATTGTAAACATGATGTGTATTTATATAATATTTTTCTGAAAAGAGGTTGACTTTTCATATAAAACTGCATCGCATCTTTAAAAAGGAGACACGCCTTATTACTTCAAAAAGTTTCAGGTATTGTTGTGCTGCTTGAACATATTTTTGATATATTTTTTTTTAGAATATCTAGTCTAATTACTGCGACAGTGTTATAGAAAAAAATGCACTGTGCCAACTGAACTGATTGGAAGCGTATGACTGGTATAGAATTTCACAAAATACTATCGATGAAGGCAAACAAATGGGTTGCGACTCTTTTTTCTTTCGATAATCTGTAATCTGGAGCAGTGATGTGGGGTCTAAGAAATGCTCAACACTATAGTCGATAAACGGTAGCTTTTTTTTTAATTTTCTTGATTATTTTGAAGAACTAAGAAACAATCAAATTCCGACTCATATATATAGATATCTGCCCGTTCAAACTTTTTAAAAAGCAGCGTCACTAAAAATCAGAGAAAAGGATCACTTATTGTGCACTATTACCTTTCCAGCTAACAATTTCACCCAGTGTTGTTTCTAATAAATTTAGTACCGAATTTTAGCGCAAAAGAAACAACTTAGTTCCAATTTGATTTTAGATACATTTCATTTATATTATATTTAAATTTATTTGCTGCAAAACATTAAAATTAAAAAGTTAGGAAATCGAAAGCCATTCTAGAAGCGTGTGTGAAGCAAACGTATTTTGACAATTATGAAGATTTGAGCTGTGTACTCACTAGGTTTTTTTTTAGTGAATTAGATCAGGATAAAGATGGAGTCCATTACATAGTACGACAAATGTTTGAATTTATGTGTTAAAAATTTAGAAAAGTAGTATAAAATCCGCGTTATAAATTATAATTAAGTTCTTTTTAAAAAATTGCTAGTCTTTTAATCAGGAATGTGTACTACTTTACAGATACTCCTCATATACTGTAAGTTCTTTGAATTGACTTATAGGCACACTCTTATATTGAAATACTCAAACTTATTTAGAAATTATACAAACGTATAATAATATAAAAATAGTTCATATTGACGAACGTTTATATATATAATATTACAATTAATATAAACATTATTTTCATCCCCACGTGTTTCTATAACATAAAATAAATTATAAAATTACGCAATCTTGTCAGAAATAAATAGATTGATATCACAGAATTCTAAGATACACGCTGGTCTCAGATATTTTACCAGGGGCCCTTAACTTTTATTTGGTACAGGCTGTACATGTTGGCCCGATATAGGAAGCAAATGTAAGCAGAGAACGTTTTCATTGACAACATGTTTATTGAAGTCATATCAACTTATAAAGATTAAGATTTGTTAAGAAATATTAAACATGAATTTAAATTAAACTTACTGAACATACAAACAAAATTAAGGCAAGCTAAATGAATTTTTAACTATATGCGAATCAAAATATTCTTAAAACTAATTACATTATTATTTTGATGGAAGAAAATCCTTGCCTTCTTCACTATCATCCACAATTTTTTAGAATATCTGGTTTAGTTCTCTTCTTATTCTGGTACCAATTGAACTGGGCTAGCTATGGCTAGTTTACAATTTAAACAAAAATATGATCAATGACGTTATTGTGAAGTTTATCTAGAGATCTCTATAACTAAATTCATTAGTTTTGGAAATATTTCGGTCATTAAATACCCTTAAATAAACGCTTTTAATTTTTTTTTTTGCAATTCACCTAGGATAGTTCAAGAATTAAAGTAAATACATCAAGGTGGTAAGAGTGGCCAAAGTGCATGTGTTTACCACCTTCCCCGACCTAAAATCCGGAAAATCCAGAATACAAGAGAATACAAGATGTAAGACAGATAAGCATTAGGTACAGCAATTTAATAATAAAATAGACGTTTATTTTCACAATAGGATTAGCAAATAAATTTAAATTATCGATAACAACTGAAACGTTGATTAATGCAGTTGTAGAAAATTAATTGTTTCCAGAAACTGCTTCTTAATTAATATTTTTTATGACTAATGTCCCAATGTTTAGATATCTAATACTGACAATTTAAGTTAATTTTTTCCAGTTCAAAACTTGATAAATGCTGTAGAAATTTTTTTTTCCGCCTAACTGTGAAATATGTTGTAATATTTTTAGCTGACAGTTGGAATATGTTGGTACATAATTTTGACATGCAGCGTGAATATTAATTTTCTCATATTTATTTCAAGAGCTAACGAGGTTATCAATCACTTCAATCACCAATAGGTGTTTACGCCACTTTCTCGCGTATCACTTTCAATTGTAACTTGCGCAAATTTTTCGATACCCATTTGTCATTGCACTCTCTACTTCGAGGATTATCAATATGCGAAGGCATGTGAATTCTTTCCTCATTGTTTAGGCTTACTAATATGGATACTTAAAACTCCGGGATTTTAACATGAGTTATACGATTTTCCAGTTCAGATTATCACATGCTGAGATCTTGCATACGCGCGTTTTTTCGAATTCCCGCTACCAATAACATTTCGCCTCGCATTCCTAATAAATTTAAATTTAGCCTGCACTATGACATCTGTATATATACAAACATCATCGGCGGGTATATTTTGCTTTCAACGGCCGGTATTTGAATGACAAGCAATGAATATATTGCGCGGTTGGAGTTACTCTCATAAGCCACCGTTTGGTGTAAATAAAATCCATATGGTGCTCAAACAAAGGAATTCAAGAACTGACGTGCGGTAAAAAGGGATATATACAAAATGTATTCGAAGTTTGTGTAGATGGTAACTATATACATATGTTCTATGAAATATTGTAGGAACATACTTCATATGTTTGATATTTGTGGACCGAGCAACATGGATATATATATAGCTATACGAAACCATATGGCGTTACAACAAAGAACTCTCGGTATTTACTTATTTCAAGAGTTTTAGATAGTTGAAAATACCGATAGTGCCCAACACTATGATAATCTCTTGCTTTTGATAGTTTCTGTCAGTGTTAAACTGAACACATCTCTCAATAGCGCCTGTTTCCGCCTAGCAGTTACTCGGGTATAAACTGAAACTTTCGAAATATTTGGTTCTAGGCTTATAATCCCTCTGCCGTTTTGGAGGCTCCGTGTACAATTTTATGACATTTCTGTTGAGTTTGAAGGTGGCGTCTTTATCCCATTCGCTATTGCTGCTAAGCTTTGTTGTAAATTCTTTCACAAGGCTGAACTTAACTGTAAAAAGCAGAAAAATGAATTTCTTATTTAATTGTAAATTTATATTATACTTCTTATATAACAATTCACACACAATTGCATATTCCCAAATAAAAGTATTTATTGCTGAATGTATTAGTAAAATCCAAAAACATCTGTACGAAATACATAACAATTTATTAAGAAATTTGTATAATATTTTTAATGATACGCCGGGAAGATGGTGGCCATAATTTTTGTGGGCCTTTTTTTTGGGATTGAAAATTTTAAGATGCACGCTGTAAGATTACAAAAGTCCAATGTACTGTTGCTTGTAGACTTTGAAAGATCTTGTACCCCAGATATCCTTAAGAAATCTAAACGCAAAAATCCAAGTCAATCGACCATATGGAAGACCACAACATTTCCATTTTTACCAAAGAAGCAGTTCTAGGGAAAGTCTTTCAAAAGAACTGTCATTACCCTGACTGTGTGACTAATCATTCAATCGTTTTACATTTTAAAAGATGTTCACAGGAAATTTTTTAAATTATCAATTGTGAAAGTTTTTCTACTGATGATCTCCCTGTCATTATAGAGTAGGATCCTTGATTCCCGGTGTCATTCGATCACTACACGGATATTCCCCTTATACCCTAGTAAGATTCAGATGAGCCAGCAGATACCATAGTACTTGTAACTTTATATTGCCACATTCACTGCAAGTTTCATCCATACATTAATATTATTCATTTTATTTTTCGCTGAACTTGCATAGTATGGCAAATTTTCTTGAAGAACATAGTCATACATGTGGAAAGATTTCCAACTTCATTGGTGTATTTAAAATGTATGCTAAATATTTTGGATAAGGTTCTATCCAATACTGGAATCTATTTAGCATACCCATCACATTGGTGCCTTATATAATGGATATTTTTTTAAATCTGCAGTGCTTCGCTCCATATTTGTTGTAACAAAGATAAAAGACTTTATCGATTTGTCAACAAAGTTTGCTAAACAAATGGACCGCCTTGCTAGTTATTAACTAATATGCAAAGGTTTTATCTCACAGCAACTGCTTAAGGTATTACCCATTGAATTTGAGACAACTTACTGAAACTCTTCGGATTTAAGTTTTAGAATTATCTACTAAGATCATATACATTTTCACATTAACTCATACGCGTTTTATGTAAATAACAGTTTTTCTATCGTATTCATATGAATATGTATATGTTAAGAACTCACAGCTCTAGTATGATCTCAAAATTTCTATTCCTTCACGTTTCCAATGTACTCAAAAGGACATTTGAGTGCCACCTTGCAACTGAAATGTTTGAAATACCAACGTGTCACTACCACATATACTAAACCAAGTTAATTTATATCGGTCGTCCGTGTTATCGAACCAGATGCGTGTTTTGACGCCAACGCGTCCCTATTATTGTTGTCATCAGTGTTTTTTTAACGCCAGCTAATGAATCCAGCGTTGGACGCTGTTGTTCTTCGGATGTTGGAATACCATTTCGTCTAGTCGGCAACGTTCGTGATTCATTAACTAGATTGTGACATTGATAGAGTACGTTGGGTGGATAATTTGCATATCACGTCGTGTACTTTGCAAATAGTGGAATGATAAATAGCGAAGTAGGTGCAGTAGGAAGTAAGCAGATGATTTTATTGGTAAATATATTTTGACGAGATGTTGCAGTAATTCTAAACAATAATAATAATAATAAATAATTGTCAAAAATCTTTTTTCTTTCTTGAGCAAAGTAGTTATACCTTCTAATGATGCTTAATTTTCGTGAAGTAGTTGAGGTGCCTCTATATAGTCGGAGAAGAAAATAAGAATCGATTAAGGATAAAGTTTCTGCATACCAAAGAGTAACTCGTAGTATCAATTCTACCTTCTGGTATTTTCTTGAAGGGATACAAAATAATTATAGAAAAAGGAGCACACAGAACAAAGATTTGTATCTCAGCTTGGTTTTTTGAAGGCTTAAGAGGTTTTAAAAAACTAAATTTTCTGGAACATCTCAAATCATTTACTTATAGAGTCTTGCACTATTTAAAATAGTATAAAGGCTTGGGGATATTTTTGATTTTGCTGTACAGTAAACGATGGCTACTATTTGAAACCCAAAAAAGCAGTTTGTTTCTATAGCCTTGCTTTCACGCATTTAAAAATATAGGAAAACGAACTATGCAAATAAACATCATCATAAACTACTTTCGCAGTATCACTAATATATGAGGTGTGTAAATTACTTATTGCAATAAAATTACAATCGAATGTTATCTCCCTCAAAATAACTTCCTTGGGAAACCACACAGCGCTGGAGATGATTTTTTCAGTCTTCGTAGCAGTGCTGGAACTCGGATACTGGAATACCCTTTTGCTGGCCGGTTACAGCCCTGGAGGTGATTTTTCAATCTCTGGAAGAGGAAAAAGTCACAAGCACTCAAGTCATGGGAATAAGGAAGGCGAAGAGCCACACGAATGTTTTTTTTTTTTCTGGCCAAAAACGTGTTAACTGACATTGCTGTGTGAGAAGGCGCATTGTCGTGATGCAAAACCCAGTTGTTCTTGATGGTTGGTCCCACACGCATGACCCTTTTTCAAAGTGTTTCAAGAACCTCTTGGTAAAAATGTTGATTGTTTCTCCTTGAGGCACAAACTCTTTGTGGACGATTCGCCTGCTATTGATAAAGCAAATGAGCATGCATTTGATCTATGACTTGCTCATTCCAGCTTTCTTTGGCCTTGGAGAGTTTGAACTGTGCCATTCCATGCTCTGGTGCTTGGTTTCCGGGTCGTACTCAAACGCTCAAGATTCGTCACCAGTAGTGACACGTTCCAGAAAATCGGGATGATTTGTAATCGTTTCCAAAGAGTCAAGGTACCTTTACGTCCTGATGTCATTTTGGTTCTGCGAAAGATTTTTTTTCGAACCATTTTTGCGCAGATTTTTCTCATCCCCAATTTATTGGTCAAATTCTGATGGACTGTGGTGTGAGTCAAATTCAACTTCCTCGCGATCATTCTGACTGTCAATCGACGAACTGAACGCACAAGACCCCAAATTCTGCAGACATTTTCATCGGTTCTTGTGAAGATGCCTTAAACCGTCGAAAAAATCCTGAACCCTTGATAAAATACTATCTCAGTAGGCCTGCTAAAATTTTGCAAAAGTTTCTGTTTCACTGTGCCCAAGTCTGAAGCATAACCTGATAAGACACCGTTGCTCAAAATTAATGTCACTCGTTTTTAGAACGCACTATGGAACACTGTTGCACGAAAAAATCACTACAGACAACCAAATGATTCTTGCGAGTTCAAACTTGTACTGAAGGCAAATCACATGTCCACCTATCGCCCCCTCCAAGTTACGCATCCTCAGTGTTGCCAAATTAAACGCTACATTCCCAGTCTCATTACTTAATTTACACACCTCGTATTAGTTGTATTTGATTTAAAACCATAAATCACAAAATTTATGATACTCCTGTTTTCCTCAAGTTTAACTGATTCTGCCACTAGTTGTTAACGCTAACGTTATATGTTTCTTTCATGTCGGTTGTATAGTGAGAAAAGACTAACTAATATTTATCACATAGCAGACCTATCACGTGGTATACCAAGTATCCAAACCCATTCAAATATCACTGAAGTAACTGTTTGCTTAATACAAATTGTTTTAGTGCGTTTTAGTTGCTGTGAGGGATGTTGGCTGCTATAAACACAACCTTAAAAAAATATATTTATCTGAGTTTATTTCTTTAATATCAAGAATACTTCTTTGCATAAAAGAAACTTGGTTATTAGCGCATATGCCAAACTTATTTCGATAAAGATTTTTTCTAGGGTTTTTCGGTAGACGTGTAATTTCCGATTGGCTGTTTTCTCTGAATCAATTATTGTTGAGGGTATTACTTGTAAATAGTTCCTATTAAAAATCCTTGTTTAATAAAACAACAATATAAATAGATAATAATAATAATTTGTGCGGGACTTGTTTTTCGGTTTTTCCTGAATGTGGTTGCTTTTCGTATATTCATCTAGAATTTGTTAATATCTATCACTACTTAAGTCCATAAAGTTTTCAAATTTACTTTCAAGAATGAGAGTATTACGTGTATAGTGCTAAGATGATGGGAATCCAGTGTTTTCGAGATTTGGGGTGGCGTTCATCTAATCCTGGGGTTGTTGAAGAATTATATTCGAGCCAGTTGCCTGTGAGATCGTTGGGACACCATTTGGAAGCTGAAATGATTGTTTTGAATATGGAATTATTATTTGGACTACACTAGAGCAGTTTTCGTACTTGAAGTAAGCGATTTTATCATCTTTTGAAATTATAACCTGCATATAATGCATAAAATCATTTGAGGTTATATTTTATTTGAATGATAGCTGCGAATATAGTAAATTTGGTTATGTGAGGTTGTATTTGATTGTGTGGGTTAATTTCACGAGCAGTTTAAGTTAGCATTGATCTAGTTGTACTTGATTTTATGACGGGAATTTAGCGGAGATTTGAATTTTATTTATGATATTAAAAACGAGAAATACGAATTCTTAGTTTGGATTAGCCATTGTCTGTACTCACATATATTGATTTTTTAAGAGTCACAATAAATCTCACGTCTTTGAAGATTTGGATAAAGGAACGTACTGAATATTCGAAAGTTTCAATGTGAATCCCAATTGCTAGTTCCCTGAAGTATTACATTTCAACTGGTTCACCCGTGATTTTAAGAAGGGGTACAACTTTTTATTGTGCAAGAAGGATCTTGCTGAGTCTAAAAACCGTCTGAAAATTTTCTCTAAACTCTGTACTTTTGAAGATATAAGAGAATATCTTTCCACACCCTTTTTTCAAGATGGAGCCTTAAGGAGAAAGCCAGTGATGGAAAACATTCAGTTTTAGCCTCAGCAGCTCCCCTTCCTAGGCACTTCTCGAAGTTACGGGTAAAAGGCAACATTTTATTGAAATATGCATGCTTTATAGTTTACTATCTGCATCATGGCTTTCAAATAGTTTCTTGGAACAATACTCTTAATTTTCCTGTCACGGCTCATTGAAGCAGGTGTTTACACTTATTAAAAACTACTATTATATCGGTTCTAGGTAACCTCCAATTAATTCAAAGTTTACTTAATTTCTTATAAAAGTTCAATTTAGAAAAGAAAGTTGGATTATGTATTTGAAAATTATATAGTATCGTTTTTGCACAACACTAAATTCTTTCATAAAGGAAAATTTGCAGATTAAGTACAATTTATTATTTAAAACAAGCAAGCTTATAAGTATTATAGCAATAAATGTGATGATTTATCTTCATTCTACAATAAATAGTAGACGCCCAAGTAAAATATTATACCGATTACACCACCTGCGCCCATACAGCCAATCTGGTTCCTGATCGGCGAACTTATAATTTGCATTCCTTTACATTACATGCACACGTTGTTCCTAAATATACATAATGTTGAAGTAGAATAACTGTCCAATAAATCGTCTAGTAGATAACACGTTAGGGAACCGCTACACGAAACAATCGAACACGACAGACACCAACAACCGGTGTCACGGCAATGTTCCGTAACGTTAGGCATTCGAAAAATCCATTGACAAAGGAATCATCGCCGTCTGTCCTCTGGCCTGGTAGCGTCATAATAATAAAAAGTATCTGAAGTAGTAGGACCGCATACCAACAGATGGAATTCCGTTTTCACACCAACACATCTGGCGAAGCGGGTCGTATCCTCCGATCTAAACTGCAGACTTGGAAACTCGCCCTTATGCCCTTCACCTTTTGGGCACGTCGACCAGTCACGCCGAAGACACAGTCGGTCGCTGCGATGGTTCGTGTTCTTTTGTCGCATATAGGCGCAATTTCGAATTCTTGTTTACTGTTCGTTGCTGTAGTCTGATTGCGATTCGAAAAGTCGTGCGTTGGTAGACTTGAACGTTTGCTGGGAAGCGTTCTAGTACAACATCGTATGAGAATGAACAAAATGGTGTTTTAATGTAAATATAGTCGTGGTTCAAAATGCCTCATCAGCAATTAAACTAACCATTCGTATAATAGAAGTATATATCATAATTAATATAGCAATTGCATCTATAGAGGAAAGGATTAACTACAGCATCTGCAATCTTCAAACTTATTGTTAGAAGTAATGCGATTTTTGTTTATCTCCGTGAAAAAGAAACCAGCAGAATCATTCAAGTTTCAATTTCTTCCATGATGGGTGATAGAGAGATGTCTTAACACCTCCTTTCCACAGCTTTGACATTTCACTTCAAACGAGAACTTTGAAATGAATTAATTTTCATATATCGTATTTTTTCGCACGTTGCCGCATAATATAAAATCATTATATTTACAAAAATAAAAATAAGAAAGAGCAGCGTAAACTATGAGGAGGAAAATAACCCCCACACCACGGGATATAAATGTTTTCTCCTCAAATAAAGAATAAAGATATAAGGACAAAAATAACTTCATTGTAACAATAAATGTATAGTATTTACTATAATAGAAGAAGGATGGTCGGTTAAAAGATTAGCTGCAAGATTTTTTTGTTAACAATCACTCTAAGACTCAAAGCCAAATGGGAGATACAGGGAATTCTTCAAAGAAGAAGGGGATCCGGTCGAAATAAAAAAGACCGATTCAACGGACAAGAAGTTCCAGAAATATACCAGACTAGTCGAAGAATTTCGTAATACAAGACCAGGATTATTCAAACGCATCTGTGAATAAGAAGTAAAGAACATACTGTGAGTACCCAGACAATACTCAAAAATACGTTAATTTACCTATTGAAACCTAAGGAATATACAAATTCCACTACTATACTTTTGTAGAGATAAGTTCAGTTTAATTTCAAGTTTATATCTATGTTATACAACGAAAGCTGAAAGATTCCCAGCTTATGTATTCAAGGTTCAAAATATCAATTAACATATAATTTTCTTAGTTATATTGTTTTGACACAGAGCTCTCATTAAAAAGAAACAGATATAGGTTAAGAAAACTTTCGTGAATGTAAAAGAGTTAATTATTATGTTTTTTCGAAGTTTGAAACGACTTCCGATTTGTATTTTTGTATTGATGTTGTTTATTTGTCTATTTTATTCGATATATTCTATTTATTTACCTTGAACGGTTGTGATTTCTTGAAACATCTACTTGTTCGACGAACGCATCACCATCAACAGATTTCACGAGTTTTGGCAGTAAGAAAACGTTACCAACAGATTTCCCAGTTTGTTTTAACCGTAATTATGTTGAGCAACCAAAAAGTAAGTTACCAAATAAGGCGGTAACAGATAAAAATTCAAAATTGAATTATCGAAAAGTAAGTGGCGCATCCTAGTATCTTTAACGCGAACCCTTCAACTATAATCGTTATTTTAACAAACAAAATATTACTATTTATTAGAAAAATTATACGTTCTAATATAATTAGAATACAATTAACAAAGTTTGTTGTTACTATGCTTATTACATATGTATTTTTCTCAATGTAGTTTCTGGAATCTTGCAAATGTTAGTATATAGTCAAGTTCAATAGGCAATAAATAGTTCTCCGGATTAATGACGAATCAATGTGTATACCTAATAGTTTTACTATTTGTATCTCCGGTTTTGTTTTACTTCATATCTGTTGAGTTTTATCAACATTAAGTGTTAAGTCATTTGTTTTAATAGATTCGGCGTTTACTTGATGTAAATCCATATTAAATAAATAAAAACACAAAATTTACACTTTATTATTAATAAAGTGTAAATCTCACAAATTTTGTGTTTTTATTTATTTAAGTCATTTGCATTATATCGATTTGGTCTTCTTGTATTCCTATTTTCTACTTATTTTTAAGTTCTTCTCTTGTTAAATGTTAAAAAAAGGCTGTTGTATCATCTGCAAATATTATTGTTTCGCACATGTCTAGTATTTTAAATATATCATTGACATGAACTAGAAACTTCGAGCCTTGAAGAACCCCATATGTTATTTGTGTTCCTCCGACCGTTGATGTACAACCATAGCAATCTGTCTTCTGTCTGAAAGATTCGACTCGAACAACTGTAAAGAAGCAGCAGTCTTACATCATAGTATTCCAGTTTTTGAAGCATGAGAGGATGGATTGCATTATCAAAAGCCTTAGACAGATTTAAAAGGTTGTTGGCATAGGTTGTTGTTTGTCAAATCTTTCAATTATAGCATCAACTACCTATATAGTTCATAAATTGCTATGTAAGGAAGCATGTCTCACACTCTAACGAAGATTTGGTAAAATTCCTGTACGGTTTCGGGGCAATTATATTACCCCGAAACCGTACAGGTATTTTACTTGTGGGAGTAAAACTACTTTGATGTAAAGATACACCAAGGAAATTTACTACTAGTGTATGAAAAATACTAAATAAAATGAAATTTACTGGGTAAATTTCTTACGATAAAAAAAGGTCCCTAGTAAAAATCGTTTAGCACGGAAATTTCATATGGAGCTTTACTATGTATTTAGGAATTCCTAAACTTACATAAAGGAATTTTGTATAGGAATATCCCCAAAATTTGTAATTTACCGATGAAGTTTACTACCTGTAGGTATTTTTCCGATACTACTGAAGTTTATAAGTAGGAAAATCCATACCTATGAAAATAGTTTGCCAAGATCATTTCTTTATAACATGTAGAATTTCTTTCACAAGTTTTCCGTTAATGTTACAATTCGTATATTACAAATACTGTTTGTCCTAAATGTGAAAATATTTGTAAATCCATCACTTACTTTCCTATTTGCAAATTCCAGTACTACGGAAATGCTGATAAAAAAGACTTCCAGGAGTAAAATCGAGTAAGTATCTGATTTTAATGAAGGAATAGGATTAACATAGACACTGCAATACCATTATAAATATATATAGGTAATTTAACAAATATAAAAAACAATGCTTATAATAATAATAATAACAATAATACATTTAGATGGTACTCAACTGTTTCATTAAACTTATAACATTATTTTTCGAGTGTGAAAGAATGCTGATTTTGGTGCCGGCATCAGGATGCGTCTTCATGATGTAGCGTTGGAGGTACTCCAACAAACAACTGATCTTTCATTATTGATATACTTACAAGATCGTAAGCATTGATGAAAAATAAATGCTTAGATATCAATTAGTATCTTAGTGTGCAATGTGTAATGTGTGTAAAATATAGGTTTTAAAATTACCTATTTGAAGAGAATATAAAAAATAAAGTATGAAAATCGCTAACTGTATTATATATATTGTGCATTCGAAAATTAGTAGAAGAAATAATTAATGTTAATACTAAGCGTATAATAGTTATTTGCTTGTTTTGTTGCTATACCTAACCGTTTTCTTAACCATAAATACAAATGCATGGATAGGTATAAGATAATATTCTAAGTTTAAATAGACAAGTTGAATAATACATTCATAACCTCTACTTCAGCGTAGCAATATGACTGCAATAAACAATATCTACAAATATATTTTATATACCCTGTCGAGACATATTAACGCATTTTTTTGGAACACAATTAGGTATATTGTGTGTTTGTGTGTACACAAATCTATGTTCCAACGTTTGTAAATTATTAAAATGCAGCTGTAGGTCACCCTCAGTAGGAAGACTGTTTTATTTAACTACTAGGCTTATTTTAAATTAGTCATTTACTTAAATATGCCTACAGATACACAAAAAGAACGACCCCTGCCACTTCCGTGCGTGCTATGTGCTATCTATCTACAAATTGAATCCATAAAATTGAACATGCGCGCATTGTAAGTATTTGGTTTCCTAAGTAAATTTCCTAACTGTGGATAAAATCACAAAGTAATTTAATAAGAATCCCTAGGAAAGCATATAAATTTTAGTAAAATGACGTTTTCACGTAGCACTTTTACCTAAAATTGAAGAATACTGGTCGATATGTCGGAAATTTCCAAAAGTATAGGTAATTTTGTTAAAAAACATAAAATTACGCAATTTTTAGTGATTTTCCCCCAAATGTAACTGGAATTTTTAGCAGGAATCCTGGTAAATTTACTAAAATTTTTTAATGTGTACACCACCAAAAGCCTTAGACAGGTTTAAAAGGTTGTTGACATAGGTTATTGTGTGCCAAATCCTTCAATTATAGCATCATCTACCTATATAGCTCATAAATTGCTATAATAGTGGACATGTCGACTATTAGTCGTGAGATCCACGGTTCAATTCTCATTCTGGTCTATTACGAAAACCGGTTTTTTCCGTGGTCGTAATGATGATTATGAGGGAGATTTGGTTCTGCGGGGAGGCGTGATAAGCATTTGCTGCTTAGACTTTGTCAACGTCCTTAAAAAAATGATGTGTGCTATCTAAATGACACAGAAGACGTTTTTTAAGCAATTCCCCATACACTTTTGTAATTACTGGGAGAATCTAAATTGGTCTATAGCGCTCAGATTCTGTTTTATTTCCTTTTTTTAAAAAATGGTTAGAATTTATCCAATCTTAATTCTTTTGGAAATAGGTTCTCTTCCATATATCTATTTAAAACTACAAACATAAGTATAATTAAAAGTTTCCTCCTCCTCTCTTGATATTTTCGAGCAACCTTCAATAATGCAAATATTACTGTAATCAAGAATACAAATACATCATAACTCAATTATTAATACTACTTGGCTGGGCGCTGATTAACATATATGTAATTCAATCATTTCCACTGAATATCTAAATATTTTTCTTTACGAATTACAGAGGCAACTTTATGTTTTCCCAGTTAAGTATGTACTATTGAAACGAAGGATTTTATGGGAATTTTCGAAGCGATTTCTCTCTTTGAGGAATGCGGTACCGGTCCGCGTTTATGGCTTCACTTGCAGTCAGTACCCACGCACCGTAATTACCAGCGACCATCAGTAACAATAAAAATGGGAAGAAATAACACAACACGCCGGTTTTCGCGGCGGGCCTCCGAAGCGAACACATCCTTCCGCTGCTTTCAATTATAACCATGAGAAACTGCGCGGAACGTCGTCAATTCGTCGCCTCTTCCCTCGGCCTCCGCTGTGTACTTACGGAGCGTGAGGCTTGTTACGTTAAAGCGTACTCTACTATATACTACTACCACCACGGCAATGACGAAAAAACTCCAAACCATGACTCGATCTGCCGGCGGACCGGCTCGAATTCCGCGGATTCCAAACGATCTCCGGTCACAATACCACGTGACCTCACGATTTCTAGAAATCTGATCTCAGGAGAGCCGTGGAAGTAATTGTACGTTAATGAGCAGGCCGGTACGATGTAGTAAAAGAAGAACGAGGTTTATGAAGATAAGACTACTCTGTTCGAGTTCGCGTGGGCGATACACAGAGGAATGGATTGCGATTCTAACCTGATAAAATATCCAATGTTATTAAAACGTACAAAAGGTATACCAATAAAGTCTACTTTTAGCGAACAAACGGGGAAAATGGAATTCTAAATCATTCAGAACTTAGATCTTGATAGATATAAATTTTTACTCAAGAAATTTGTATCGTGTGCTTTCTACTAATTAAAAAAATTATAACTTGGTGTTATGACTATAAAAAGATATATTTTTGCTTTGAATAACAGTAAATAGTAAATTAAATATTTAATTTTAGAAGAAAGAAAAATGCGAAGAAATTAAGAAAGAAGAAATCTAAATCCTTCTCGGGTCATGAATATATGTAGTTATATACACTACCGGCAATTAAAGCTAAAGTAAGAAGTAACACAAAAGAAAATAAAGTTTTATTCTTAGGAAGAAAAACATAGACAAATAATAACAAGAAATAACATAAGGATTGAGTTGCAATACTGCGCGGGTTACTCGCGAGAGTTTCAACCGAGGCGTTGTTCCACTCAGTTTAGAGAAGTCGCCAAAGATGCTTTTTCGAAGTTAAGCAGACTTTTCTTATTCGTCTATCGAGTTCATTCCACACTAATATGATGGGATTCAAATCTATACTCGAGTACCAGAGTAGATCTGTAGAACGTCTTCTTCTATTTTAGCTGTGAAATAATCTTTAAACACTTGCGCTGTATGTTTACGATCCAGATGTCACAGCGTACTCTTCCAGTGTTTGTTTTTACGTTTCTTTACGCAAGATACCTTCCGTTTTCAATATATCTCCGGTTCCCACACGGCTCAATCAATTCCAAACCATCACTAAACCGTCACTGTGTTTCACTGTGGAAACAACTCAATAACTTTTCGTTTTACAAAATTCTGTTTCTCTCCAAACATCTCGACCATAGATTTGTCAGTTCAATTAATGAATATTTCTCCAATCGTTTTCTGTCTAGTAGTTTTTGTAATTTGCAGCCCACTGTAACTATTTTTTGTGATTTCCACGAAGAAGCAACGGTTTTCATACCATAACGCATCCGTACAGACCGGCTTCTCTTAAGTCGCGTTTGGTTGGAGTTAGAGAAATTAGATATTTATGTCCCCTATTGATTTCTGCTACGATTTCGGGCATCATCAATCGTCGGCTTCGATTACTTAATACTTTAGGACGTCGGTCTTCTACGCATGGAATATTTTTGCTTGTGCTACCTTAGAATCGCCGATCGCTTTTCCGCAATTGTAGATTTTCCTCTCCACATTTTTAAAATATTATTTCCACGAATACTGTAACCGAAGATCCGAATAAAAAATCGTTTACTGAAAGTCTGATTCACAGCAAGCACGAGAAGAATTACTCTGCATTATTATCGGAGATAAGCCGATAAAATTTTGCCACTCCATAGACTAATTCTTTCTACTGTAAACATGCTTATTGACCAACCCTTAAATATCGTTTGTAATGATAAATTAAAATTTCTCTCAATAATATTTATCTTAATGAAGAGTTTCGTGTGTGTAGATTCGCCTCGTCTATTAGCCAATCCCAAGTCGCCATTTTTTTCGCCTATGTAATATAACGCTGCATTCTTAACGTGAATGAAGGGAAGGAAATGACCATTACCTTACAGTTACTTGTATACTTCAAAAATGAATGAAAACAGGTTTACTCGGAATCAAATTTGAGTTTATTAAGGAACAATTATTGATATGATAATGAATTAATGAAATTTTAATAAACAATATTAACCCAATCATTATCAATATTTTAAAATTATTTGTTTGTTATATTTACATTAATGTAACAGTTAGTACAATTATTGAACATTGGAAGAACTGAACTACTAGGGTTGTTTTCTTTAATATTTTCTACTGTCACAGTTTTGTATGTTTGACAATACTCAATACAGCTATCGAGTATAGACGGGACATTAAAAACAGTAGGACTATTTCGTTGAATATCTCTCTCTCCCCTGATGAAAAAAATTTGTTTTCCACCTTATTGTTAAGAGACTCATTAATATATCCGTCCCCCACATTCGTCGATTTCCAGCCACCTACTAAATTCAATAAGTAGTAACAATTAGATGCATTTTTCTAAACTGATGTATTTCTACAACCTGTCTATAAACTTTTCTATTCTGATATTTGAAGAAAAATCTCATGCTATAGGCATGTTTTCTGGTCTTAAAGCTACATACTTCCGGTAAACATTTAACTACATACACTGAGAGAAATAGATAGTACTCTTTAACATAAATATAGTATACTTTAATATATTTTATAGCTCCTATAGGGACAATCATATTTTATATTACCGGTGACAATATCTGTATAGTAAATATCTGTGAATACTTTTTATTAACTCGTATGGTAAAGTGTACTATATTTGTATTATTAATTTGAGCATACATGTTAGTAAATGTGAAAAAAATGTCTAGTAGCGCTGACTATATTTGATAATAACTGTTAACAATGAAAACTATAATAAATATAGTTTAATAATTTTTAATTATAATTAATTAATATAATTTGATTAGCCGGTGACAGCCCGGCGAATTGCAGTCGTATCGGGCAGGATTGCGGGAATCAGACCGGCCCGTGTACTGTAGAGTACTACCGGTATTGAAGCGCCTCGTAATTCTCGTCTGTGGGCGATTGTCCACAGTACTTTTTACACGACGTTAACCATGTATAAGCATCATATAGATATTACGCAGCCACATTTACCGATCACAATTTACATTGAGTACGAATTTCAAAAATTATGAAACAAGCGTAGCGCCATCTTTACGACAAAAGCTGTAGTATCACATATTTATGTAGCTAAACCAATTATAAGTATTATGATAATCCTACTATATAGATATAAAACTATACAGCATTCATTTCATTCCATCTCATTATTAATGCCGTTTTCAATAATCAAAATAAGGTGACTCTTGCAAGCACCTAACCTAACCTAAATAAACACAACACAGTAAATTTGCTACACCTGTTATTATAACTGTCTTCACTACATTATATGCAATTTATTATATTCACTTGTAAAATATTGTAAAACATTTCACTATATTTTGTAGAAGATTGTCACACAATATTTTTAAACAATTTTATTGCTTTTTTTGTAACCGTGATATAGGAAAATGCAACGCCGTTGTTCTAAAATTTTGCACAATAGTAGGAATTCTTACTACAATTTCCGTCAAACAGTGAAGTGTAAATATTACAACATGGATTTTTCTCTGTGCAGACACAAACATGCACTGACACGAATACGTACACCTGTATCACACGTACATAACACGTGTGAGTGGCAATACAGCTTATTGGTCGATTTCTTCGGTAAAGATCGACAATGAATAGAGCAAGTGGTGGGAAGAGCGTTACGAACATTTATGTTAGAAATTGAATATGCATCGAATACCTGGTAACATCCAGATTTTACCTCTTACTATAAGCATGGTAACATCTGGTTATTTTACTCTTAATACCCCACATATTGTCGTTTTGACAATAATTATGTTACTAATTAACATAAAGAGATTTACTATCTAATTTCTACAATCCATTTTTCTCAGTGTATCATTAACTATACAAATGGTTTGTGTTTGTTAGTGTCAGAGTCAGGCATACTAATTTAAAAGTTTAGTTTGAAGCTCTAGTACACCAATCCACTTTCACTAGCACATCCATTCTACATGGTCTAGAAATACTGAATATTTATTACTGAAAATTTCATCCTTGAACAAACCTTTAAGAAGTATGCCATAACAACATTTTCAGAACAATATTCCGTTTTTGTTTTTTTTTTTTCGATAATCTATAAAGCGATTGCAGGCATATTCATATTTCTCTTTCGATTTTGTTGCCAGCAAATTAAATGACGCAGTATTAACTGCCTCCACTCGTGCGGAAGAACAACTAGGCGGCGAATATTCTTCATTATTCATCACAACGGCACATTTTATACTCCTATTTGTTTTGAATAATACTAGCAGACGCCACAAAACTTCTACGCGTTAATTTTGACAATATAACTTGACACATTTCTATAGTTACATTACAATTTCATGGGCGCATTTAGTATTTCTGATTTTTTTTACAAAATAAACAAGTATATTTTTGCGCCTCCGTCCAGAAACACTGATTTTGCATTACTTTAAATTGGCGGAAACATACTATTCTCCGGCTTAGGTCGGCAAGAAGATCAGTAAAGGTTGGTAACACTACATTCGAATTACTGACATTTCTGTGATTAATTATAAATTCGATAAATTTTCGTTACACAATTTCTTAATTGTGTGACGCACACACAGGAATTTTGAAATTAGAGTTACAGAGCACATCAGGCGTTAGCGTCCGCACTCATCCGGTTTGTCGCATTTTGCCGATCACATAAGGGAGAATGAACATGTTTTCCTCCCTGAACCCCCTCCCAGGGTGCTACATTATATCGGGACTTCTTTTTTTGAACAACCTGGAGTTCCTAAGCGTTGAGATATATAAAGAAGAAAAATCCTTAAATGCTCAACTAACGTTTGAGAAAACACCGACATTTGCTTATTTATTTTAATTTTGGCTGCGAGGCTGTCATGCGATACTGACACCCAATACTACTGATTGTGAGTTCTTAGTTTCATCACTTGTATATAGATGTCTTTGCCATGTTCATTTTTGTAATCTTAAAATTTAAATTCAAAACCTTTTTGCCAGATTACTACGTTTCATCACAAGACATTGTTTTCCTTTGTTGTCCCTCTTTTTTCCTTTGATACTCTTTAGATTTTAGGTATAATAGTTGAATTTAGCCAGACATTAAAATTAAACTTTACAATTTATTTTATTATTGCTGAGTGTTTCATTTTGTCAATTGTTAAATTGAAATAATTATAACGTTCTTATTTACAAAATTTACTCTTATATAATTGAATGTAAGTATTTTAAACAAACTTTTTATTTCTTTTCCACCTAATTGCTTGCTAATTGAAACGCTTTAGATCTGCAACCTGAAGATGCGCAGGTGCATGCGCGAAACCGGTCGTTGTGTTAAATAAACAGATATTTGCGGATTGGACCTTTTTTATTTTCCTTACTTGAACTTAATTAATGCAAATTCTTGCCAATTCAATTTTCGGAATATTTTACAAGTAATAAATTGTTAGTAACATGTTGCACAGCTTCCCTAGTAGGAGCTGCGATCTCCATTGTCCTTATTATTGATGAATATGTATCGAAACTACCTACCAAGAAAATTAAAACGTCAAAATACTAAGCCATCAAATTCAAAATTTCATGCGTAACATGTATTGCCAATCCGTATCTGTTAACTCACTAGCGTCAATTTTTTTTATTATTTTCAACAAAATTAAAATTTAGCGACGCAAAAAGTAGTGTGTAACACACGGCCCAGAAACTCTTTTGCGAGTATTCGCACTTGTGGGACCTCGCTGCCTCGCAAAACTATAGTTTCTAGCCTAGTAATACAAATAACTACCTATTATATACCTCATAGGCAATCTTGCAAACCTCTCTTTAAGCATTACCAAATATTAACTTTTTATGATACCTATGTATATATATATATACATGTTTGTGCTTTGTATTTAAATACCGCGATAAGTTCAGTATAAACAATGTAACACACGCGTATTCGACCCGACAAGAGAATTACCGTCATCCACCAAAGCATCATTCAGCTAAATTTCAATAAAATTTGGAGTACATTGGTTGTAAATTGTTCAACAGTTTACCTCCACATATAAGAAATTTAAACAATTTAACTTTATTCAAAAAAGAAGTAAAATATTTTCTTTTAAATACAAATTGCTGTAATATAAACGATTTTTATGCAGTTTGGCGTCCGTTACTTAAGTTTCTTTTTTTATTTATGAATAACTTTTTACTACTTTTATTGTGAATTAATGCTCTTTATGGATATCTAGTAATATGATTTTGTTTGTTGTGTGAACGATTTGCGGAAAAATAGTACATATTTTTACTTCGGAGGAAAAAACACATTTCATGACTCCGTGTTGCTTTGCCTCGGCTTGCGTCTCTGCAAGCAGTCTTCACATCGTCCAGAAATGTTAGGCTTTTCCCCTTAAGTACGCAATGTACTAATTGACAGATTTTTAATCACCTCACACAAATAAACGATATTGAACTGTTTTAGAGTTTTTAATACCACTGTTACTTGATTAACGTCTGACTTTTGGAGAAATAAATAAATCTTTTACCTTCAATATCTCCGTAATAAATTAATTTGACATATTTATACGAATATATTGTTTATTTTGTGCTAGAGAACGCAATAGTACCATGCAATTCCAAAACACCCGGTGTAATAATACACGCAAGACAGGACAAATAAAAAAAGAGAACAACTCCATTCACTTACGGGAACTATTTGAATTCGTACAAAGAAAATTGGTTCTAGATAATACATCATTATTATTTTTCCCACAAATAGAGACATCCCAAGCCTTAAAAAGTGGACCATCGCATTGCTTTCGCAACGTTGTTCCCTCGTCTGCTGATCGAATCCGCCAGATGGAGCGGTCGATCGTGTTGGCTCGCCGGCATTTTTAAGAACACGAACGACGAGATACTGGGAGGGACAACTGAAAACAAATGAAACGTTCTTGCGGAATTCCGAGAAGACGAAGCGATTGTTGACGTTTTCGTTAATTGACCCTCGCTTGAGCGATTCTCGCATCGCGAGAAGAGCGGATTTTTTCGCTTACGCGGACCAATTCTTTCTCAAAACCGATCACGAAACATCTATTTTCTCTTCGCCTCTATTCCTCGTTTTAACGATAATCGTGACGAAATTAAGAAAATAAAAACATCACTTTGTATATGGTAATAGAGCAGTCGAGATGAAAGATACTGCTGACTACGATGTTTAAATAGAAAATAAGGAATCGCAGTTAATAAACAGTGAATTTTATCCCATTACGACTATAAAACGTAATAATAAAATCAGAATGTGTAATACTGTTGATGTAGCAATTTCCGAGTAGGTACACATAACGTAAAGCATCTTAAATTCTCAAATATCCGAGTGCAATTAATCGTTCGCTGGGTCATTGACGCTTTTGCTAATTGAACCTAGCATTAATAGTTCCTGGAAATGGAGTTATATTGAGAGAAATCACCCGCTTTTTAAAGGCCATAACGAAACTGTTTTTGTTTATGTTTTCCTCACTTTAACTATAACCATGACGAAACTAAAAAAATAGAAGGTGTATGCTAACGACTACTTCAAAGGTTGTTTGCACTTTTTAGATCACCTCGTCGTAAAGGGAAATAGCAATAAGGTTGTATAATCATTTATAGTTTACTTTCAGAACAATAATTAAAAATTTCTTTTTAGATTTTATTAACGCACCTTTTATTTATTTACTCATCATAGAAAAAGCTTCTTTTGGTATAATTATTCATGAAAATTCTAGAGAAAGCAACAGAAACAGAAAAATTTGGTTCAAACTTAAATGAAAATAGCCTAATCTCATTGTTCCCTATTTAGTGCAATCAGTGAACTAATAGTACACATAATCACAACGAGATATTTCAAAAGCTTCAATATACTAAATAAACCTTTAAAAAGAGATTTTATCTCAAATTTAATCTATTTTCAAATCCAAAATCATCACCTAGATTAGATTAGATTAGATTAGGATTGGGGTGGCCTATCGACCTATTTCACCGCGACCTTTTCAGATCTATTGTGATCCCCTTTTTTCCTAGAGGACGCTCTCTAATAAATCAATCACCTATACTGAAATCAAATTCCAAATGTTTCATTTTAGACAGTTTTATAAGTACTTACTTAAACCACTACTAAATATAAAAATAATCATTTGAGAATTTCCTTTTTTTTTACTAATATGTATGTTTAAAATTTATACGACAAACAAGTATTTTTGTTACATTCCTTTTCATTACATTATCAGCACAGCCACTTCAAATCATTCCACAATAATCCACTCCATTGACATGACTGACTAAATCTGAGCATACTAAAGATTGAAGATAAAATATGTCATCATGTCATAATGTGTGTTGCTTATATGGAACGTGTTTATTTGTAACTGACAGAACATGTATCTTAAAACTAAATGAATTCCATTGATAAATATCCAATAAGCAGCATATTGACAAATGTGAAAAAAAAAACATAAATGGAGATTCGAATATCTAGATCCAAAACTATCAGAATAATTGGATTAACTATCCGGACATCTAGATCTACTATCCGGACATCTAGATCTACTATCCGGACATCCAGATCCACTATCTGAATATCCGGTTACAAACTTTATACTTCAAGATAGTGGAACCGGATACCCAGATTTCGAGTTCCGATAGCATCCAAATCCCAGATATCCGAATAGTAAATTATCTGGATCTAATAATTAATGCCAAATAAACTCTTATTTTTCTCTATTTCAGACAAGATGAATGCAAAATTATTTTATGATATTTCTACATTTCTATAAAATATCGATCTTTTTATATAGAAAAAAAAAGTACAATAGTTTTCAAAATCCGTGAACTAAGAGTAAAATTGAAATTTGCTGATTCTTGTAGTTGTATTGAAACTTTCCGATACTTACTACCAATACACTTGGTTAAAGAAGTAATCGGATAGCGGAAGTGTACCGCAGTTATCGAATAATGGAATCGAATCTAAGATATCGGATAAAGAATTCGAATTTCAGATTTCGGATAGCGAATCCAGTTGTATGTATGTATATCTGTATGATAAGGATGATAATATACTGAGAAGAGCTAATGTGTCCATATTACCTCCTGCTTTTACAGCTGGCTGTTCAATCCTGTTCTTTAAAACGTGTGAGGCCCAAAGTTAAGTAAATCTCCATCTTCGATTTCACATGCTTCTAAATGCAGCTCAATTTGATAGAAGGAGAATAGGTGTTTCATCCTGTTTCCCACGGATTCTCCATTCGACTTCCTCTCCTATTTAATGTTCGCATAAATTAAATCAAAATAATAACAAATTACAAAATCAAATCTATACAAAATCAAAATCAATAATTGAAAAAATAGAACCGGGAATTAATTTATTCAAATACTCTAAAATAGCCCAAAATTCACAAAAAAATTTTCTTGCGAATTTCAGCGCCATCTATCAACAACCGAAAAAGATATTTCTGACAAAACTTTCGTACTCTGATACGTAGAATCCGAACTTGTAATAAAAAAGCGGGCGTACCCACACGCAATACCCATCCTAATACAATACAAGATATATTTTCTGACAAGCATGTGTTTGTATATAATTTACAAAACTTCTTCAGTCTACTGTACTGCCATCACAAGCAAATATGCGGCATTTGCAAAATCATCAAATAGTATTTTAAAATACAAGTGTCACAATTACGTTTACGTAATGCGAGAGATTCAAAGTACGAGCATTACAAGTCATTGTGGCACACATTTTTTACAGGGCAGTGTAGCGGTATGTATGTACTTTGTGTGTGACTTTTATCTGTACGCTTCAAGAAAACGACCCAATATTATTTCAGTCCGATAGGAGCACGAATGACGTCCTGCCCCGAAGGCAGATTATCTAATTTTCGTGTATTATCAAAGCGGTATCCGTTCCTCTATTCCCCACGCACCCTTCCTCTGCGCGCCCATGCTGAAAATTGTATCGTAGAAAACGCCGAACACGTATATCTCCCAGTCGTACACACGCGGACGTGCCGACAAAATCAAACGATTAACGATAGTTTTATAATGTTTCTCCTTTTGCTTCTTCATGAAAACGAAAGAGACGTAGAGAAGGAAAGGAGAAAACTCTACAAACACACACACATACATCCAAGTGCACAATACAACAACAGCGCCGCATCAGAAGAGTAAAACAAAAAACGAGTATTCCTCGATACAACCGCTAGCTGAAATCGCCTTTATCGCGGACCTCCACAAGCTCTATGCGTTCGCCGTCCGGTCGGCACCACAAAAAAGCCAATTACGGATACCTGCTCTCCGTACCTGAGAGTGGATCTTATGAATGAATGCGAGATACTATTCCAGAGTCGACCGCCATAACAATGCCATCGCGTAAATAGCGACGTCCACTACAACACTATACTTTACGTTCTCCTGCATAGATGGTAAACTTTCGGTGATTTTCGCGCGAATTTTCAATTATTGCTTTGACGTTGCAGTTCCTTCAGTTTGATTTTGTTTGTATTGCATTTGAGCGTTCGGTTCTAGCGTTTATTTTTGGCAATCGTAATTTTTGAAGACGCGACGCGTTTTGCGGTAAAAATGGAATTGCCGCTGTACTTGCGCGATTTTCTGAGAAGAGGGTACTCGATGGTCTCACAATCGAATGCAGAATTGGCGGAGGAAAAGATGTCCCAGAAGAAATGCGAATTTTGGCAACCTTGGATTGATAAAGGTATATAAAGCAAATTTTTAAGTTTTTTTCACTTACAATAAAATAACACTCAATATAATTATCAAAAAAAATTAAGGAATACAACTAGTGCACAACTTAATGCAGTGGTTCTCAACCGCCCATCCAGGTGTACCGCGAAATAATTTTGTTAGGCGCTTGTAGTGCGGATTAATTTAAAATAAATCAGTTTCTTGATCTCTATCAGTGGTTACTTTTTAACTAATTATGTTTTGGTACTGCTCACATATTCTAATTTATTTAGTGGGTATTTTGCTAACTTACATTATATCCCATTTTTTTTTGTTTCTCTTTGAAAAAGGTTTGAAATAAATCAAAAAGTGAGAGTACAAAGAAGAGAATGTCTTTTAAAATTGACTGCAATCCCCAAAATTCACATTTTTTTGTTTTAACGTGATACAGTCAGTACTTCTGCTCAGCTTAATCTAAACATATTAATATACATACCCATATTAAAAAAGTGTTCCGCTATTTTTCCATTACTACCAAAAGTGCTTCATCGCCACAAAAAAGTGGGGAACCACTGACTTAACGGGTTGGTACTGGGAATAGTGAATTTAGTCGACAAACTACTGTATTAATATTAATTGGTTTGATTGGATCATTGACAATGTAATTTAAACGGATATATAAACTACTGTAACATTTGAGACTTACGAAAAGGAAGTGGTTTGAGTTATTTCACTGCTGGTAATCTTTCTTAAACTCCAATTTTCTTATTCTTCTTATATAACTTACCTGTAGAATAGGTTTAAAAAGCTCATTGACGATAACAACAATTTTACATATATTCAACATCTTCTTTTCTTCAGGAGCAGAAACATTTTGACATTTATTTTTCTTGGTTTTTTAGTCGATAATAACAATAATGAAGATAAAACGACGTTTCGGTTTATTATAAGAATCTTTTATAAAAACTATATAAAATTGTAGAAAATGACATGAAATTATAAAATAATTTTAAATAATATTTTTTAAATAGTGTTGTTTGATAAATGGTGTAGTAATTACTGTTTTGTTTTAATGAAATTTTTAATTTGCGTTTTGAAGAATAACAGAAAATGCCATCTAAATTAAAATTTTCATATTTAAGCAAAGCAATATTGATTTTATCTTTTATTAAATAAAAATTTATTTGCAACAATTTCATATGATTTTCTACAATTTTTATATAGTTTTTACAATATACTAAATTTTTAAAATAAACCGAAGCGTCGTTTTACCTCCATTATTGTTATTTTTATATAAATAAAGACCAAAACACCACACAAATACAAAAAAACAATTACACCTATCATACATATAAAGTGAAAAATGTTAGTTTGAATTTTAACAATTTGAAACTGTTAAAATTAGAAGACCAGATAACACTAGCTAAAATAGCAATCGTTAGCAGTAGAACTTTTTACAGTATTTTTAAAATGAAAGTTTTTCATGCAACAAGAATTAAAATTTTGAATATGCAGTTAAGTTAAAAAATAATCATTCACAATTCTATGGAAAAAAATATATATATATACATATATATAATATAGTGATATATGGGTAACACACAACCAAACAACCCTTATCTAAACAAAAATTACAAAAAAAAAATAATTGCAAAGTCAAGTAAAGCTTGTAAAGCTGAGCAAATGCTAAGAAGAATTGGTTGTAAGCAAAGTAAAATTACCAATTATATATAAATAAGAAAACCAATTAAAATTTAACTTTTTATTTGCTTTATTAAAATTATAGATATATTAAAATCTTTTCTGTTGAATAGAATGCAATTTGTGGAAATAACAATTAAAAATGTTAATATTAAGCAAACCGTCACTTATGCCCAACTGTATTGGGGTGCTCCAAGGATCCATTTTAGGGCCAACTTTGTTCTCCTTATTTCTGGATGATGTTGTCAAATTTTTGTGCAATTATCATGTCGTCTGTTATGCGGATGATACAACTTTAATTAATGCTGTTAATGAAAAGGATACTGCTCTTGCTGCTGAATTCATGATAGGTAAAATGAACGATTGGTGCTGTGCAAATGGTCTTTCCTTGAATTTAGACAAAACTAAATGTATTTTTTTCACACCATACAAAAAAGATTCGATTTGTTTCCTCGTATATATTTAAATAATAATATATCTTGCACAAGGACTGCAAAGTTATTGGGAGTAACGTTTACTTCTACGCTTACGTGGGATGAACAATGCTCCTGAACTCCTTAATATCCAACATTGTCATTTTTAAGCTGCGACAACTAAAAGCTGCTGTAAGTTTTGAAACATTGAAAATTGTTTATTATGTAGAGTTTCAGTTATTGCTTCTCTACGGTATTCGGTTATAGCGCTCGAGTGCATTTGTTGACGCAGTTTTTCTTAAACAAAAAGCTGGCATTAGATGTATGTGCAGTATCAATCAACTCACCTCATGTAGAAGTTATTTCATTTCGTTAAATATATTGACTATTTTTGAATTATACATCTTGGAGGCTAGTTACGTTCATAAAAATAGAGAGAAATTAATAGGTCAAAATAATATCGGGCATTCTTACAATATTAGAGATCCCAAAATTCACTTAATTCAACATAGTTTAAGAATGACACCAGCTAGTTTGGATGTGTTGGGGATAAAAATTTATAACAAACTCCCTAATATTTTTAAGGCTTTCAGCCGTTGTAAATTCAAGAAAGTTCTTAAGTCATGGCTGCAGACAAAATGCTGATATTTAATCATTTGTATAAGATTGTGTTTCAACAGTTGTATTTTATCTATATTTTTTCTTTTTCTTTCTTTTAATTCTTAATTCTATGTTAATAATAACGTGGCTGTTATGAATAATTGAATACAAATTGTAATATGTAATTCATAGTATTCACTTGGATCATATCCTCCAGTGATGCATATCTCTCTACCATAAAAGATTTTACAAAGATATAGTATTTCTCGATATCACTCCATTTCATCCTGATAACGTTCTTCTTTGAGTATCGTCACCGGTACTTAAAATTTTGGGAAATAAAGGAACTGTAAACGCCGAGATATTAATTTTACATTTTGCTGTAGGGTCCAGCAATGTTGAATTTTAGCATTACTTTTTCATTAGCCTCAATATTTTGGTAACCCTTTTACAGGTGTGCGGTCCGTTTAATTGGATATAATAAAATGAGTAGAATATTAATCTGTTCAATCTATATTTATTATTTAATGATGTTTTTACATGTTTCGCTCAGGAACTGAGGCACAAAAACGTCAATGTTCGAAATCTCGAAAACAAAAATTACAAAACATTGTACCTGTACCAAACCCTGGACCTGAAGATGCTCAATTCATGAGCAAAAACATGATGCAAAAATATCAATCAATAATATAGACAGGAAAGAACAATATTCTACTCATTTTATTATAATACTTATAATATTATTATGGGAAGTTCACCACCACTTGTCCAAGAATTGTTTTAGAGTGTTAATATGTTCCAAACTAACATACACACTTGATTTTTGAAAATATGACTAATCCTTAGTATGTAAAGGTCGCTAATAGATAAACGTCACTTAACTCTGCTGGGGAAACTCTGAAAGACGAATACTTTCTGTACCAAAATATATTAATTCCTTTTATTTTTTTTTGTAAAATCCTAGTTTGATTTGAAATTAAAACAAAACTTTTCTGTGATCTTGACTTATCGAGGTGTATATACTTACTGCATTAACTTGACTTGGTATAAATGCACTTTTTTACCATATGGAACTTTCTTTTTACACTTGTCAAACATGACATAGGTATGTATTGCAGTTTCCGATATACTATAAAATAGTGCTGCAGATATCCGACAAAATTGAGAACCGGATATCCGGATCCAAAACTATCCGGATGTCCGAATCCTTGGATCCGGATCCGCTATCCGAAACCTGGGATCCGGACCCGCTATCGGATACCTCAGATCCGGATCCGCTATCCGAAGCCTCAGATCCGGATCCGCTATCCGATACCTCAGATCCGGATCCGCTATCCGATACCTCAGATCCGGATCCGCTATCTGAAGCCACAGATCCGGATCCGCTATCCGAAACCTCGGATCCGGATCCGCTTCTTGAATTCGGATATACTATTCGGTGCTGGGATCTAGATCCGATAACTATACATAAAACATACAAATTATTATCGAACAACTGAATGGTAATTACTAATTACTTTAATGGTAATTAATTTAATGGTAATTACTAATTACCATTCAGTTGTTCGATAATAATTTTTACGTTTTATGTTAGTTATCGGATCTAGATCCCAGCACCGAATAGTATACCCGAATTCAAGAAGCGGATCCGGATCCGAGATTACGGATAGCGGATCCGGATCTGAGGCTTCGGATAGCGGATCCGGATCTAAGGTATCGGATAGCGGATCAGGTTTCGGATAGCGGATCCGGATAGCACTCAGATCCGGATATCCGGATAGTAAATTATCCGGATCCAAAATTATCCGGATCCGGATAACAGCTCTACTATAAACCATAGTTACTATAGTGGTAGCCATCGAGATATGTTATGAAGACTGGCATTGCTGTAGTTTTGTAAAATACTCACTTTTACAGTATATTTGTGGTGAACTTTTACCGCTAAAGTGTATATATCAGACATTGTAATCATCTTACAGATGCTCAGAAAATGACAGGTGTTAAATTAGCCAAATTTTCGCCAGTTCAATAATATTGGGAGGTTATGTCTAGTCAAAACCATTTTTGTAACCATTTTATAATTAGATTAAACGAATAATATTTTAAGTTAAAATGAGATAGTGTCGACATCCCAGCCGTGGACTTGCCGTTTTGATGATCACAGCTCCTATAATAAGCTGTTTAACTGGTAAATGAATGATGTATGGCCAGGTCTGGCATGCATAAAATTTACGTCGAACATGTATTATTACTGAAGTGAAATAGGAAAACTGTTATCTTTACGACAATTCCTGTAATACAATATACTTAACGTAGTAGCTACTGTATGGGTAGAAAACTTTACTAAAATAGTGTTTTATTTACTTTTAGAGTAACAGAACCTTTTCTAGATCCATTTATACAGCAGAAAAAGAAAACCAATAGTGTTATGTCTCACTATACGTTAAATGCTATTAACAAACCTTTTCTTTTTTAACACGGTTCATTAGTGGAATCCTATTTTATATGGCCGGAAACGTTTTGTACGGAATGCTTTAGGAGAAGACAAATCACCCGGTTGAAAAGTCACGTATCGTCAGCACGTAAATATTTGCACAGAATGCCGATTTGCACCAAATACTTTACCGAGATTCGCTTCTGAGCGTGCTCCTGCAATTACGCCTTTGAACGCGAACACGAGCAGAATGCGATTATAGGAATGCGCGCTATGCAGGCGAGATGCTTCGGTATTACGCGGGCAAAATAATTCCTCGATTCCGTATTTAATCGATTAATATTTTAATTGCCTTGCAGCTGTCCTGGACGTGAGTTAATGCTTGCAATTGAGATTTATGTAGAAAACATTATGAGTCAGAGGATGAAAATGCTGTTAAAATAACATCATGGAAAGATATATGGGTACATGTCTTTTCGAAAACTTGGGAAAAAATCATTTGAAGATTTTACTATTCATCAATTCACATATTTACATTTTCATATTCCCTGGATAGTCCGTGACGCAAATTTTTAGTTTTACGCCGAAAAATAATCACGAAGCAGAATTTAATAATTTAAAATAGAAATCGTATGTGTATGAAGTTTCTAAACTTTTTTCACTAACGCTGCGTTATATTCACTGGTAAAAGGGATAACACCCTGATGATTAGCCCTTAAGTTATCAAATATGATTAGTGACTTAGTTCTGACATGATTACGCGAAATGCACTTTTTTGCATGTATCAAATCCTGCTCCAACCAAAATTGGTTTGCTGTTTAGTCAACGTTCGTACTATACAAATGCTCAAATAGCTTAATAACATAATTTCTTGCGAGATTATCTAGTTCATCATTAGGCTGAATAATGTATGAATGTATGTATTTAGAATGTGTTTATAGATCCAGATTAGTTTCATGTTGCATTTATATGTCTCTAATGTTATTCTTATTCAAAATCTCTGTAGCACGCATTCCAGCATTCCAATAGCATAAATTTAGATTTAAAAAATGCTGGTGTCTTGTCCTAGGCTGCATTATTTCCCAATATTTGGGTTGTGACACAGCATATTCTTGCATTAAAACACTAGCTCCGTTTTTGAACCGTTCGTAAACCAGCGTCATTGCATGCTGTTGCTTCATTGTATTTTAATTTATATTTCTTTTGAAAATGAAGAAGGTATTGATCATCGATCACATACGCCATCATATCTGATAACATTATCAGCACGCTGTCAGAAATGGCCTTTTCAGGTTTCAAGTTAATATTTTCATCATACATCAAGCAAGACTGCTTTATGAACACGTCATGGAAGTTGCTTCTGGGTAATAAAGGAGGAAACCTACAAGGATTTTTAGAACTTCTGCAAGCGAAACAGATAGTTTGTAGAATCTGAAAACTGGACTTAAGAACTTAGCGGTCATAGTTACCCAATTTAGCCTTTTTACAGATAACTACCGAAATGAAGAGGTATGTTAAATTTGAACATCATGGTGTAAATTCCTTTAATCATAATTTGTGAATGACTACATTGTGGAGGACTACATTGGGAAATATCAGAAAATTGAAACAAGTTAGAATTGCGCTTAAAAACAATAATATAATGAGATATTTTGTTTATTTATTTATTTTACTTATTTATTTATTTAATTAGAAATGGAAATAATTACGGATTACCAATTTGATCTATATTATTGGTAAAACCAACACTATCATAAACAGATTTCAGAAACTCGGAAATTTGGAAGGGTACCTAACCTTTGCTTTGCATCAGCTTGGCTATGCGAAAGTGTTAAACGGATATGAACAAATGCAGTCCAAATACTGGCTGTTGGTGGAAACCCCGCATTCATGCGCATCTTACTTACGTAAGTCGACGAACGGCGTACTACCATATATACTGAAATACGATTTTTGAACGAACCACGAAGATAATGGGGCTGTGACTATATTCCCACATGCGAATTATAACATTTCTCTATATTTATTCGGGTGTGTCCCACTCCATTGAGCACGCCCTCTTGCTATCGGGCATCCTCCAAGTGAAATTGCTTGCATTAGTCTATAGTGAAGATTTGAGTGATGCACGGTTTTTTAGCTATAAAAGACTAACTAGACAGGAGTTTTCTATCGTTTTTTTTTTGCTCTATAATATCTAATAGAGCGCTGAGTTCTGTCTTTCTATATATAATATCTTGAATTGTTTTCATGACTGAAGTTTCGGAGATTCCTAAGATATTTCTTCCTATTTTTTATTATTAGCTACCATTAATTATATTAAAGTAAATACGAATAACCAGAAATTTCAACTTTTATGCTTAAAACAGCATTTGATGTAACAATCACTTACAATTAGCTGATTTGTTGTCTGGTTTTTAACGTAAATCTTATTTTTATTGTATCTACGCAATAATAAACATTTAATGTTTGTATAACAGCTAATTCCGTAAAATGAACCTTGGTTTTATCAATCTTAATAAAAACAACTTACCACAACTTCTTTTTTTTAAACAAAGCCAAGGCTTCATATCGACATAACATAGACGTACTACAAATACAAAATATAGGTTACTTTCTACAGTAATTAAATTTTTTAAACTTTTAAACTGATACCACAGCATTTAAAATACGCAGAATTCTCTAGAATCTAATTTTATTTTTTCTGGTAATAATTTATTCTGTGCAGAACCGTACTAGCTTATTTTGTCAATAACTTGACTTAATTAATTATGACCTGGGATGTGAATTGAGCCCCACAACGAACATTTACCGCTCAAAATCTTATTGCTCGGTGTGTCCCTTCATACAGTTTCTCGTGTCACCACCAGCCTAATCGTTTCGACAAACTGGTGGGGACGCGAAAGACTGTATGAAGGGATACTCTGAATAATAAAATTTCGAAGGCCAAGTAAAAAGCTAGCACAATATTTATCAAATGGTTCTTGTTTAACAGATTTCTAGTTAGAAATTTGCATTAGTATTAAATGCATTAAAAATAGGTGTAATTCTGCAAATTTTGTTATTTGCTAGTGATATTTTTATAACTGGAAAGCAATTGAATGTTCAAAAATAAACGGTGAAAGTATTAAACTCCTCTTATGTAAATATAAGAAAATAAACAACTTATAGGTAATTCATCTCATTTTAAATAATGATTTGTTAATGCAACCTATTACAAAATTGGATAGCAATAACAGTCATGCTATTGAGTATACATCTTTCAATATTTTTCCACCGTTAATTGTCAGTATTTCCACAGTTCGTACCTGTCAATACTTTCATAGATCATCTCTTTAATATCTGTATTGTTTTGATATATTTTCTCAAATCGGTTATTTAATATGTTTAATTTTGGATTCTTCTGGTGTTCCTACCGGCGCCTATTGCGTCAAAAATTACTATTTAACAACTATTTTTTAAGGTTATAAGTAGAGTGTATAAAGCTTTTAATGAAATGCAAATCAATGCAACTGCACTTGCCAAGGCTTTTGATTCTGTCAGCCATGACATTCTCCCGATGATACTTGTATGTATGTATGTGTGATTAGGGTGATAGTACACTGCGACCTAAAAGATCTATTGTGTCCCCTCTTCTCGCTGTATTTACAGCTGGCCGTCCAGTCTGATTCCTTTCAAGAAGTGCAGAATGTCCGAAGGCCCCAGATTAGGTAACTCTCCCTCTTCGATTTCACATGCTCCCAGGTGCAGCGCCCTTGAGTTGCACAGTGCAACACAGTTTGTGAGTAGATGAATGGACGTTTCGTCCTGTTCCCCACAAAATCTACATTCGGCTTCCTTCGCTATTCCAAGCCTGCTTAGATGTCCGTTCAGTTTACAATGGCCTGTAAGGATCCCTGTCAATATCCGAATATTATTTTTACTCAGGTTGATGCATTCTGCAGATCTCTTCTGGTTATAGGTACCCAGAAGAGTTTTAGCTTGCCTCATTCCCTGGAGACTCTCCCAGTATTTGGATTTTCTCTGCTCTACTTCATTTTTCAGTTTCTCCAGTGTTATGCTGCTACTTATCCCACAAAAAGGTTCTGGCCCTACAAAAGGTGTTCTAGCCCCTCTCTTAGCGAGATTATCTGTTATTTCGTTTCCTTCCACTCCCGTGTGTCCCGGAACCCACAAAAGGGTTACCTTGTTCTTTTTGCCTAGCTCGTTTAGTTTTTGTAGACACTCCCAAACCATTTTGGAGCTGATTATGTTTGACCTCAGCGCCCTAATGGCTGCTTGACTATCAGATATTATGATAATCTCCTGCTTTTCATAGCTTCTGTCAATGTTGACCTGGACACATCTTTCAATGGCGTGTATTTCCGCCTGGAAGATACTTGGGTACATCCCCAAGCTTTCGAAATATTTGGTTCTAGGCCCATATATCCCTATTCCAGTTCCCTCTGCCGTTTTGGAGCCATCTGTATACCATTTAATGGCGTTTCTATTGAGTTTCGAAATGGTATCTCTATCCCATTCACTCTTAGTGCTAAGCTTTGTGGTAAAATCTTTCACAAAGTTGAACTTCCTTGGCATGTCATCTCGGGGCATGTCCCAGATTTGGTCACCTGTAAGAGGCTGAGGCCTATGCCTAGCCGTTCCTTCCCTGATCATCCTACGTGTGGTCCTTTTAGCTATGCTCTCCACAAAAATGTGAAGAGGAGTGAGATTTAGTACCACTTCAATAGCTGCTGTTGGGCAGGTTCTCATTGCACCAGTTATGCATACACATGCTAATCTTTGCACTTTAGAGAGATTAGCTCTCGCAATGGCCAGATTAGTTCTCTTGCTCCAAGCCACTGCCCCATAAGTGATCATTGGTCTCACGATTGCTGTGTACATCCAAAGCAGTATTTTTGGGTTGCAACCCCAGTTGTTTCCTGCAAAGTTTCTACAGACCATTAGAGCCTTCTTTGCCTTGTTAGTTACTTCAAGCTCATGCTTATTCCACAGAAGCTTATTATCCAGGATGAGTCCTAGATATTTCACCTCCTTCTTCCAGTCTATGTCTTGCCCATCTATATTTATGGTCTTGAGGCTGGGTTCTCTTTTCCTTGATACTTGGATATTATAGAATAAAAGTACTATAGCTTGAACTGAAATGTTCCTACCGATCAGAAAGAACACAGTTAATGGAATGGAAGAACCCAGCACTGAAGACATTAAATATTGTGTTTGGAGTTCTGCAATGTGTTATTTTGGGGCCACTACTTTCCGTTATTTTTATTGGTGATCCATCAAATGTGACTATTGCCAGCACAAGTTAATATTCGAACAATACACATCCACTATCTACAATTGTTTTGCCCCAAACAAATTAGCCATAAATTCCAAAACCAAAACTCTGAAAATGGTCCTATATACAAAACATAGTATCTTTAGATGATGGCAAAAGGCCGAAACCGGTAGGCACAGCGAATTTTTTAAAATAAATATTGATTGGACAGAACATCGTTCAGTATCAGGAGAACATGTGTCAGCAAGAATCTTATGGTTGCCAATTTTCACTCACTCAGAAATTTTATTGCTCGGAGTGTCCCTTTATTCAGTCTCGCGCGTTCACACCAGCCCTAGTCGCATCGACAAATTGGAAGAGTTGGCAGAAGTGCCTTCAGCTCACTTCCCTGCTCATGACGTATGCGTTTAATTTCAGAAGATCTCTTATAGTCATCTACAGTATCAAGAATGGTAAAACATACTCAAATCCTATCTTAATTAGCTTTCATCTTAGCTAGCGTCACCCAAAGTCGCTTTTTTCTTAAACGGTGATGATCACCATAAACACTCATAATAGCATTAATGTAGCTCGTCACATAATAGCCTTACATTTTCCCAAAAGACAATGGACTACTGCGAATGCAATTTATATGACAAGATACCATCAGAACTAAGAATTCTACTAAATAATATTTTGAGGAAAAAAATTATTGAGATGCTCATGGAGAGGGAGTAGTATAGCACATGTAACTTTTACAGTTTCTTTTTTGTACGGTATTAGGTATTAGTGCTCTTTTGGCATGTTTTGGTTGCGGATAAACAAACGCGTCCGATTTTAGAATTACAATTAGAAACATATTAAACGTATCAATTTTCTTCGGGAACCACATTCATTCCGAGCAATTCTGTGTTCACAATACCGAACTACTGCGGTTACTTCGCATTTCCGTGTCGAATTTTATGCTTTATTCCGTCGGAGGCACAGACGGAACAACCTTGGCAAGAATTTTCCATTAATAAACCCTATCCTCTTCAGTATCCAGCGGTGCGCGCTATAATTCTTGTAATTTTCTCGAACGATTCGAATCAATGGGCAATTATAAACGATACTTCGTCGACCGTAAAAAATCCCATAACTCATTCGGCTCCACCGTAGTCTCGCTACCCTGCGGTGGATTTTTCTTCCCGTTTAATTTTCGTATCTTCATCTTCCTCCAACTGATGTATTACATCCTATTGTCCATATATTGCGTCTCTCTCCACTTATATAGATTGAATTCCTCCAATTCCCCGTACCAATTAACGAACCGCCGGCACCAGTAGGTGCGGACCAAGCAGAGAAACAATCATGAAGCGGCAAGGAGAGGGAAAGGACAAGAAGAAGAGGTGACCTCTCAAGGTTGCTCTGACCATCGTAGTTGTAGCGTAAGAATCGGGTGAAGAGAGATGAAAGATATCCGGCGGCCGATCGACCGTCTTTGTTTTACCACAGGAATACCGCAGAAGTGGATGTTTGACATTAACATAAAAATTCGAGCGATGCCAGAGCTTCGAGGGCTTTTCGAGCAATGCCCATCGATGTCGAAGCTACCAAGTAATTTAGTAAATGCTGTTTGGCGCTGAACGGTAGCAATAGCAATAATAATAAATTAATGGTTCTCACTGCTTTCTTCCTGTCTTATAACAGTTGTTAATTGATATTCATACTGGTTGCTGGTGATTGCCGTTAAGCGAAGGATATATATTTAGGTGTGATAATGTGATACCTTCTGAATTTCGAATAAAAAAGAATTGATTTAAAAATGATAAAAGTCGACTTATGCAATAATGTATACTATGATATTTTAATATGGCTTTATTTTTCGGGTAAAGCTTTTATTACTCTGGCAAAGTTTAAATCTTTATTTCAACTGTGTCTGGGAATCACAACCTTGCTCTCGTTAATTATTGTAAACGTTTTTCTTCTGGATCATAATGACAAGCGTCGCATATTTTTTTCTGAAACCATGAGACACCCAAAAAATGTTTATCCAGAATTCATATATGTATGACAGTACAAGTCTTGTCATAAAATTGACAAACTTCCAGGTTATTGGTCTCTTCATTCTATTAGATGGCAGTGATATCAACCACTAAATTTGGAAAATAGAACATATTTTTTGCACGATTTTTTTCGTGGAATTTATTATATGTAGAAAGTTGTGTCGTTGCATGTTTTCTTCTAGTCTTTTCTGATACGCGCTATAGGTATGTTGATATTTATTTTGTAATACACAATACTAATTATTTTTTCTGAGTATGAATAAGATGATACATCTGTTGGGTTCCAATCTTAGACGTTCTAAAATGTCACAAAATCAAAGGCGCATGGCTTAAGTAAAAATTATTGGCAAATGAATAATTGTCATTGTGCTCGTTGCTATTCTTAAAAATGGTGCAATATTCAGTCGAAGAAAGAAATGATATATAGTATAAAAAATAAACGCCATTTCAGACGATCAGTTAAGATTCGCCCAAAGGCAATGTCCATTTCTGACAAACATTTGAAAGTGTATGTAATCATATAGGGCAAAGCATTTGCTAATAAGGAAAGAGCATATCATTGAAAACGCGGAATAAGGCGTTCTTTTATATTTTGAACAGAATCCAAAAGGTTCAATAAGTAATACATCTAAAATTTTAGGATATTCATTAGGATATATTCACACCATATTGAAGAGATATAAATTGCGTGCATATCGCCCGCCCAGTGGAAAAAATTAACTCTTCTGATCACCAGTAAATATTACTCCCTCCGTCCAGAAATAAGTGTCCGTTTTGATTTTTTTGCTTGTCCAGAAATAAGTGTCCGATTTCTTTTAAAGTTGTATTTTATTGAAACTTAACTACAAATATTGTTACTAACAAACTTTTAGGAATAATTTGAGTTATTTAAGCTTAATTAGTAATATCTTGTACATGTTGATAAAGCTCAAAATCGAAATTTATAGAAACAGGAAGCCTACCAAGTCTTTGTAAATTGTCTTTTCTCATATGAGGTACTTTATAGTTATTTTAATAGTTTCTACCATGCACTGCTGGTGAGTAAGAAAAATCTTATTTAAAGTATCAGGAGTTAATGCAATAACAACAACAGCACGGATCAATTAGTCTACAGTTTTGCAAGCCGATTGTTGCTGCAATGACTGGATTGCACTGAAAAAGCCTAAATCCAAGACGTTGGTGTCGGGACTATTAGGTGGCTGGCATATTATTCTGGTTTCAAATCTAGTTCTATTCGCAGCTTCATTAACCTCAACGTCATCAGGAAGAATGTATGGTTTAGCGTTATCTTGTTGAATGCTAATTCTTTTGCATGAAGCGCTTCTTGGTCATTTTTATTGAATGGCGGGTAATAATTTTCCAATAATCATACTTCTGTACTCTTTTCTAGTAACATTAGTAATCACTTTCGTTTCAATCGTTCCTGCTGCGCGATTTTTACTGCTCCGTTTAGCAGGTTCTGAAAAAACAAATGGCCAAATACCAAGTTTTCCATCGAAATTCTTATTTTCGGTATGATTCCAACGTAGACGAGCAACAGCGACTAAAAACATCACCTTTGTGAGGAAACGTTTACTTTTACAGGTCCTGAACGGTTCTTCTTCGTCTTCTACAAGGTAGTATGTGTTAGTTGTTTTGCTAATGTAAAACCATTTTTCATCTACATGACTCCGATCATACATGTCGATGACTTCGGGTGATTGAACATTTAAACTTTCAGGTTTCAGCATTGACAAACAATACTTGAGTCTTTCAATTTTGTTGGCTTCTGTGATATAAGGTTTAACTGCATTTGAGTGTGGCCGTAATTTTCCTGACTTGAGTCTATTATGAACTGTAGATTTTAAGTTAATAGAGGAAGCCAACGAACGAATTGTACGACGATTATTGAGTGGTAGTGACTTTATTAGCTCTAACTCGAAACTTTTTGGTTTTCGACCAACGCGTCCTTTCTTACGTGCCCTGACATCTGCTACTTCAGCACCATCGGCTAATGATTTTCGTCCTTGATGCCATATTCGGCTTATAGTTTTCACAGAAATTTTGAATTTATTGGCTGTCGCCTTGATTGAACCTTGCTTCAGTTTATTATTGTCGCTCAATTCAAGTAATGCATGGTAAACCGCTTGCCTTGTGTTTAGAGTCAAATTAGGTCTCTTACCATGGTTTCTCGCCAAAATGTTTACCACATCTGCCATATTTTTTTTTAAGGCGGGGATTTATATCAAGTCTTGAGAAAATCTTGTTTTTTGATTGAAAATATAAATTCTTGAAAAACTACAAAACTTTCAAACTGCTGTCAAAAACTTGACATATAAAAATTGTTTTCAAAATGGCTGTTAAGTTTTGAAAGCAGCGCCACCTTTCTTTAATTTTAAAAAACAATGAAAATCGGACACTTATTTCTGGACAGAGGTATAGTTTTGCCAATATATTTTGAATCAGCATCAAAACGATAATGATTTTTGAAAAAAAATAATAATCTGGACGGACGAGTCTTTCTGGTCCGAACGAAATACATCAATTACTGCAAGATGTTAATCTTCCAAGAAGATGCGGTGAAATAATATGGCAGCACCACGGAGCACCCCTTCGCAACACTTTACCGGTGATAAATTATTTAAATAATAACTATTCACCATGGATTGGTAATCGGGACCCGATAGCTTGGCCAGCCAGTAGCCCATACTTAAACCCCTTTGATTTTTTTCTTTTTGAAACATTGAAGAATGTTGTTTATAAGAGTTTATGAGTCCAAAATTTAGACAAACTGCAAGAACAGATCATCAAAGAAATAAATATTATTAATAAAGACGTTAACATTCTTAGAAATGTCAAACAAAATATAGTCAAACAATATAATTTGGTTGTAAATAATCTACGAAATCACATTGAACAGTTTTTACGTTCAGTAAGTTAAATAACATGTAATATTAATATTTAGGTATGAGCTTTCTCATGTAAAGTTTGTTTTATTCTAACTTCGATCACATTTGGGTGAAGAATGAAAACCAGGGCCGAGATAACACTCTAGCCCTGCTGGCCCAGGGTAAAACGTGGGCGTTAAGACCAAATATGATGTATTGGACATACACATGGTGGTCAGACCCATGATCACTTATGCATCTCTGATATGGTGGACAAAGATGTAGCAGCAAACTGCTATAACTGAAGTCAGCAAGATACAGAAGCTTGCGTGTTTAGGAATAACAGAAGCGATGAGGACTACTACAACAGGAATGGTCCTAGACCTTCTCTCCATTTGGTGATGGCAAGAATGGAGTATCTCAGATTGCAAGAATTACCAATGGCAGATATGCAGAATTGGGACACAATAATATTGTCCATCACGTAGAAGGCAATCTTTTGGGAATGACATCAGACTACATGATTTCGACATATATATTTAATCGAAGGTTCGAGATAAAAATCACGGATCGTTTTCCAACCTATTCAGAAGCTTTTGAACTGAAATAAAGTACATTATTGTCGGTTTCTCTGCGTTTTTTCCTTGATTGCATTTTCCTGAAGCTTTAATAATTCAAACGTGCAATATGAAACTTGTTTTTAGGTATTAGCTTTGCAGAAAGGATTGCTTTATGCATACCTTGCAAAAAATATTGTGGGGCCCCGTCTCTGGATGTCCATTAAAGGCGTAAGGTATATACATATGTCCTTAAGACTTTAGCACACAAATCAAGGAGTAAATTAAATAAAAGTTAATTAATATCAAGTTGCCTTTGGTAGCTTAAGTTTCTTTACGTTTTTCTTTGTAAGTTGCGAGTTCATTACTTCGAAATAGTCGCTTTACAATATCGTATAAATTAAAACTCTGAAAAACTATCTACAATTTGGTTGCAATGATGCCCTAAGTTGAAATATTCCAAATCTTAGAGAAGGAATTTTTTTTAGTAGAATACCATGTTTAAGCGCACAAGAAGTGAAAGACCCAGGGAGAGGAGAGACTGTTGAGAAATGTAAAAAGCTAAGTGGGTATGTCAGTGAGAAGACCATGATACTCTATAATATGTATAATATGTAATTAAACATTCCTAAGTAAGAATGTGAAACATTCTTTTAAACGCAAAAATGAGCAAAATTTGACAAATGAAAAATAAAATTATTTACAGCTGCCGAAAAATATCCAATGATATTTCTTTTATTCGCGGAGAAGAATTTTCTCTTTCGGCATTTCATATTAAAATTATTATTTGTTGCTCCTATACTAATGAAGCTTTTTTTTCTTTCGCAGATGAGTTGACCAAACAGAATTCCACTAAGCAGTTGCCGACCACGAAATGGAAACGCGATCGTCGAAGTAGGAACGAGTATTCGCGAAAATCGGACCCGAAAATCCCAGAAACCTTCGGTCAAGATTCCGCCGGGACTCCGAGCAGCCCCGAACCTATGTCACCCCAATCCCAGGCACCTCCTTACCCTTCACATCTCCAAAACGGGCAGAGCAACGGACACAGCGCGAAAACTTGCCCGGATGCGCCACTAGACATGTCCGTCAGGCAGAGGGGTCAACCGCCCTCATACAGCCAAACAATCAACAATCCCGGCTATAGATCAAGCTATCGTCCATCTGTGATAACCCAGAATTCCATTCCCAGGGATGAACCTCCAACTGGTAATTAAATTTACTTATTTTATAAACCGTTAGGCTTTTTATATTAGGTACCTTCCTTCCGAATTTCGGCAGGTTTTAACTCCGGAAGTATTCATATTGAATTTGTATCATATACTTTACTGCTTCCTGAATTGCAATGAACGTATGCGCCTGCCATTTCCTGATCAGGAGACACGTTCCATTTCAAAATTTAATATTCATGGGGTCCATTTCCGTATCACGTATTTACAATATGTTTGATGTTTATGTCGGGAGGTTGGTCTATCCGATGAGTCGTATATTGTTAAAATTGGAACTGCATAAACTATTGCTCATTAAATTTAGTAAAAGATCGATCAAGTCTTTTAGTCTCACGATTATAGAATAACATTTCGCCACAAATAAACGCTTATTAAGCATATAGCATGTTAAAATATGCAACTGTTTCATAAGCCATATTGTAGCGTGTAGCTAATTTATAATGCTTAATCGCGTGGTCTTTAAATTAATAACAAATGTCACTTTGAAAGTTTTGAAAGCAGTATATGAACATGATTTAAAAACTATACTTAAATACAATGTAAACGGTCAAATTGAACAACGAATGAAAAGGTATAAATTAAAAAATTTCCAGGCGAGCAAATCATAGTTACTTCGCATTATTTAACTTTTCAAAAAATTTGCTGATTATTGCAATTATATTAAACTTTACGATACTTACTACTTGCTTGGAAAATATGGGATATGGAATCCGAATTCGTGATTTCGAATAACGAATCAGGATTCCAAGTTTCGGATATTAGTTCCGGATTCCAGATTTTGGATAACGGTTCCGGATAGCATCCCGAACAGGATATCCATTCGGGTAGTAAATTATGCGGTTCCGAATAACAGCGATAATAAAAGTAAAAACAAAAAACTAGATGATGAAGTAATCAAATTTTCTCAAAGACATAGAGGTGGTTTAATTCCTTATAAATTCTTTAATAATTTAATAATAAGGCGATAGGTTTCATCCTTCAAAGGGTCATCATCAGGGCAGCATTAATTGCACAATTAAGGATAAAATTAAAAATTAAAAGTTATTGTAATTAGCAATTATCTGAAATAGTTTCACAAAATCAAGAAATTTTAACAAATCATTTTTTATCATTTAACATCAACAAATTATAAGTTAAAGATATGTGATCAAGATAATTAAATTTAACAACCCACGCCCGTTCATGACACTAAAAAACGACACACCCTCCACGTACACCTGACATAGATTTTTTAGTTTTTCTATTAGCGTTCTGCAATGAACTTAAAATTGTAAATGTGGATCAAAAACAAATACTAGCTAAAGGCTTTACTTTTTCTGCATTTTCTGCATGATTTAATTATTATTGCTGATCAGTAGTGTTAAATGATATATTAAGTATCTGACTTTATCTCTATTTAAGGACCACTCATACATTTCCCACAGCAAAATAAATGCTTGCTCTTTGACTTGTGTTATATTCCCTGCGTTAACAATAGCCATTGTGGCATCCGTACACATTAATATAGCAAATAATAGCAATAAATCAGAGTTTTTTTGTATGGCATTCATTTGTTAGATAATTGAAGGTTAGAATAGAGTAATGAAACTCGTTCTTTCGTTCATCTAATATTTATTATTATTTGATAACTAGTTTCGGCTAAAAGCCATCTTCAGATCAACGTCAAAAAAGGTAAAATTGTCGATTTCAGATAAAAAACATCGAACATGGAAAACAAAATTAAACTTAAACTAAACGGACACCATCAATTATATAAACAAATTAAATAAATTTAAGTATACGAAAGAGAAAAAGAGAAGGGAAACTTTTACATAGAACGACAATGATATAAATGAACTGTCAAAACTGTCATTTTAAATCATTTATATCATTGTCGTTCTATGTAAAAGTTTCCTTCTCTTTTTCTTACGACTTCTTCTATAAATTATGATATATACCATATCAGAAAATCCATTTTCAACAAAAAATAGGTACATAGATGAATCAATTTATTTCAAACAGCCACAAAAGGAGGTTGAAACAAGTCAGATAAACGAAATGTATTAGTTATGTAATATATAAAAATTATAAAACAAATATTATGGTGGGCAAGTTTTTTAAATAAATAATTGTAGAGGATAAGCAAGAGAAAAATGATACTACAACAATACTTCAAAATTACAGAAGTCAAAAGTTGATATAAAGCATACTGCAGCTTATACAAAACGCAGCAAAAAATATAAAACGGTAAGATAAGCATTGAAACATTAATTAAGTGTAAAGATGATATTATAATCACCTTAAAAAATTATGATGGACAAGAAACCAGTTCTTAAATAGCTAATTATATAGAAAAGCAAGCAAAACCCAAAGAAAAAAGGAAGTTAACAAGTTAAGAGGAAAATATACTACAAACACAAACGATACTTAAAAAAAAATCATAAGTAAAGAATTGATATACAGCAGATAGCTGCTTATACAAAATGCAACAAGATATTATAAAACGGTTAGTGTAAATGTGGTGCTTTTAATACATTGGGGAAGTTTATTGAAAAACTTTATACTTTGATAGCAAGCCCCTTTCTCAAACATGGACATGTTACGCAATGGTATACGTGGTAAATATACTCATAAGAAAAAAAATAAACGTATGAAACTGATTGACAAATAACGAAATCAAATAGTGAAAGAAAAAGAGCAAACAATATACGAATAATTACAAGAACAACATTTACTAATTGTTTGACATTTATGCAAATGGTTTTTTTTTCACAGCCACTATGATTGTATAATCATAATAACGCACCACCATTTCAGTAAGTTTAGTTAAAAAAAAATCCACGAAAAATACAAGCTGTTCCATTTAAAATAAGCTAGTTTTCAGCAATGAAAGTTTTCTTAATGCAACCAACGTTTACTATACAAAGTATGAAAATTATAAATTCTAATGTCGATTAAAGAGAGATCTTAATTAATTCAGCTAACAGTTACCTAATTGTAAAAATTGTAAATAGGCCCGAGTTTAGAACCTTGAGTACACCTAGCGCTGCGGGTAAAATGTGTACTAATCTCCTGCATTTTACATCTCTTCCCCCAATGAAATCAATTTCTACGTACTTCTACTAAGGTACGATTGAACCCCAATTTCCCAAGAAGCAATTCACACATTTGGCAGGCTTAGCGACATCACAGAAAATTTTTGTGAGGCATTGTGTTTTTTCAAATGCATATAAAATCGTAGTAGGTTGAGGGATAGCAGTTATTTGTTGAATAATTGTTTGGGGACAGAAAAGTCTAAGTTTTCTGCCATTCTATGCCCTGTGCCTTCTTTAAAAACCATCGAAAGTCGTGCTTTAGTTCTTGTGCTAAAACTTTGTTTCAGTGCATTTTGCACCTAATGTTCTTATGACGAAATACACACACCATTTTACTAAACTTTTGAAGTGCATATTCCAAATACTCTATTAACCACAATTTACTTTTTCTAGGCATATCAATGTGTGATCCGATAATAGACGAACATTTCCGAAGATCTCTCGGCAAAGACTACGTGGCCATCTTCTCGAACAACAATATCCCCAAGGAGATAGTCACCCCCGTCAAACCGCCTCCACCCTCGCAAAAGGACACGACGAATAGCGTCATAGAACTGATGGACAGCGAGGGCCTGACGGTGGACGATCACTTCGCCAAGGCCTTGGGCGACACGTGGTTCAAATTGAAAAAGCAAGAGCCGGAAATAAAAAACAGCGCCCCAGAAAGCCAAGGGGTCGTCACCGTTTCCTACTCCTAAAGCTTTCGCTCCCTTTTCAGCATCTCAAGGACGCAAAATGCTAACACGCATTGCGTTCGTTATATAATGAATAAGTCGGAATATCCAGTAGATGTGATGTGATTACAATAGAATGAAATGTAAGCGTTGATATGGATGTAATTAATAATATCTATGTACGTTTGTCGTATAAATTTAATCTTATAGCAGACGGAAAAGGTTTCGACGTAAGAGAGCAATGTACTTTAAGAGGAAATAATCCTATACGATTTCTAGTTGTAACATTATAGTTTTCAAACGAAAATGATTGATTAAATCCTGTGCGTTTACGTATTATAAGATCAAATTTATATTACAGACGATATATTCCAAAATATGACAAAACGAGAATATATTAAAATTAAAGGAGAATATATAGTGCTGCATCCTATTAAATGTTGTTGTTGTGAAGTGATGCAAAATATTTAACTACACGACCTTATTTTTTCAATATAATAATTGGAATCACAAAGACTATAACTTCAAATATAGTATGATTCTCATTAAAGACTCCTTTCTTTTTACAATATTTTAAATAAAGCAAATAGTTGTGAATCTTTAAGCAGAATAAAGAAAAAGCACTTTCTGCTCGCTAAAAGTAAAGATTTTCTATTAAGAACTTGGAAATTTATATTTTTTGTAAATAAATTAGGTAAATGTCAATTTTAGACACTATTTTTTAAAATCTCCAATTGATAATCGGTCTCGCTAATATGTTAAAAGCAGTCCTAGGAAACTCAAAGTAAAAACTATAAAACCCCTAACAATATTTGGAAGCAAACTCTGTAAAAAAAAAAAAAAAGGAAGGAACGAAACAAAACATGATCTATGGGGACAAAGTTTATGAAGGGTGAGAAAGGAGAACAAATATAAAGAACGACAGAGGACTGTACTATGTATCAAATATTTTCGCACTAATTAAACTACGTCATATAACGACAATGCACAAAAATAGATCATTAAAAAAAAACTCGCATAAATTAACATAAAAAAATGCAGACGAAGAGAAAATCTGAAAAATTATAGACGAAGGAAGTTATCAAATCGCTTGAAGGTTCATTGCGCATGTTATAACATTTAACTCTTCACCATTGACATCGGCTCCAGAATTATTTCTTGGATTTCAAATCGCAGAATAGAAAAACACGAGAGAGAACAAACTAAAGTCTAACTAGAATTGAAAAGTTAAAATATCGGTTATAAGATGGCTTTCTACGATGTTTTATAGATCGTACAAGTCCAATTGACGTATAAATTACTCCCACTGCCAACTCGATCATGAATGATATATAGATGAAACATTTTCTCAATATCAATTTCGAAAAACTGCAATTAATCAAATACAAATCGACTTCGCTATTAGATTCAGTTATCGTTGTTTTTTTTTTTGTTAGTTTTCTTAAAATGACATAGACTTGTGTCTTTTGGGTTAGTACATATATACGTCGCAGATGTCGTTTAGTTCATTAATTAACTACGGCGGATTTGCATAAACTGTGCCCTAACAGCAATGTACAATGGCCACAATCACAGTTAACGATAATTTCATCGCAAAATTCACTAATCTATGTGAGTTGATATTCCAGAATGTTTGATAAACATGTGGCAATATTTATAGTTTGCAATCAGATTTTAGGTTAAGTTTTGTACCTATGTATTTTTTCGAAATTCTCAACAACACACTATGAATTATAATAATTGATCGATTTGGTGAACATCTTCATTTTTTAACTTAATTAAATCTTGCTTTTGTTCTGGTTTAGCACAATCCAACGTAAGCATTGTAATCGAAACAATTTGGGGATGACATGATATTTAAGTTTCCAAGTTCTTAATGTGATATCTCTATGTGATTGAACTGTGTCTTCATTTGATCTCACGTGGGCATGAAATTATACAAATAACGCTGTTTCGCTGCTCTGGATTGCCATAGTTACTAACTTGTTATTCCTAATATTCAATTGTTAGCGAATCTGACGCAAATTTTAATTTAATATATTCTTTGTAGGAATGATTTGGTGCCCTAACGTCAACTACAAATAGTAAATCTTGCATACCGTTTTAAAAAAAAAAACTGATTACGTGGTCTTCAGGATTAAATGCAGACACACTATGAATATGTACGGATTGTTTATGTACAACATCTCATTGATACTATGTATACCAATGCACATCACCCAGTATACTAAACTTGCATACCCTTATACCTATATACTAAGAACAAAACATCTGTTGCACGTACATTCAAGAACAAGATTATAAACTAAGTCAAAGTCAGCCAACTGGTACTCAATTTTTTAGTTAGTAGACAAACATTTTTATTACATTTATATTGATGTTCATCATTTTCTCGCCGTATCACTCGCGATTTAATCAAGTAAAATATTTAATTTATTGAAAAATATTAAGCATACAGAATTTGTATATATTGCAAATGAGGTAGAAATGGCAAAATATCATTTAGTTAGAAACATACATACATAAATACATATAATATGTGTACTTTTCTCAGCGATTTTAGCTTTTAAGTTTGTACATATTAGTTATTACTACAACACAGATGTATATATTAATTTTAAGTTCTTATATTATTATTTATGAGGAGCAGTAACTCATTACGTTGTTAATGGTTTTGTTAGGAGAAGTAATTTTGATTGATAATTACCTTAATCGCATAATGAAAATGTAAATGTTATAATAAATAAGTAAGTGAACACGCTCTGTATATTGTCTGGACGGCATCTCCTTTTTGCCGAGTTGCTGTTACTGTAGTATTTCAACGCCTGGGGAACAATTTTTCTTTATGAACAAATTTATTATTTTTACTTTGTAATATACATACAAATAAATTGGAATCTGTTCTAGAATTTTGCTATTACAAATAAATGTGGTCACCAGTATTGAAATGTTGTGTATGATTACTCCATATATCCTTGCAATATAAACGTGACATTCACCATGGTTAATTGAAATGAATTCAAAAGAAGTAATAAGAAAACCGACTTTTAAGTTAGAAAGGCTTAAAAAAATATTTACTATATCGCTTTCGGATAGAAAAATTAGTAAAAGCAGAAGTTCTTACAAATACCACCACCAAATTGGATGCGCTTGTTAGCTTCTTTATTGTTTCATAATGCCGAAATTATTTCTTATCACTGTGCTCCTTCTGTTGTGTCGGTTTTTACAGCGTATATCAATGACTTTCTTCCACCTTCAAAGAAAGTAATCGATAGATTTTAAACCGGAAATCTTGCCCACCAATTTATTGGGTCTCCTTTACTAATGTTATCCAAATATGTAATCTTAAATATGCAAGAGTTGTCCCTCATCACAAGAAGGGTTGTCCCAACGACATTAATAATTATCGACCTATAAGTCTCTTAGCAACATTCTTCAAATTATTTATAAGGTCACTTACAACCGTCTCTGCCGTTGTATTAGTAAATATAACATCTTAAGAAGCCAGTTTCGACATGGTTTTAATGATGAACATTCTTTTAGTATTGGAGAAAACATTAATTCCTTATGGTATTTTACGGGATCTATCAAAGGCGATCGGAAGCATAGATCATCTAATACTGGTTCGCAAGCTCGAGTGTTACGGAATCAGAGGAACTGCTCTGTAGTGGTTCCAGTCGTATTTCTCAGGCAGAGAAGAAACTGTCTCTATCTCCACTGACAACGGAACGGTCTGTTCTAATGATACTAATGTAAGCAATGGCGTTCCACAGGGTGGTATCTTGGGGCGCCTGCTTTTTGTCTTACACTTCAACCATGTCGAATGTCCGGCGATCAACTTCGGCTTGCTAACTGTTAACTTCGCGGATGGTACTTTCCTCTTTGTAATGGGGCAACCTGAATACCGTAAATTAGAAATTAATCATGTAAAGCCCGAATTAATATTGTTTAAGACAAAAAATCAAAACTATTTTCAATTAACTTTAAATAATAATTCTTACCCTGTGAGCTATAGAGATTCTGTGCATCTATTGGATCTCGTAGTGGGCGATTACTTGTAATGGAAAAAACGTATTAATGCGTTGGCAAAAAATGTATTGGTGTCTGCTTTGGGATACTGCAGTCGTGGTATCTGGTCGACGCATACACTCTTCGGGTAATATGTTATGGGAGGGGAAGGGGTTAGCAAAGATACAACTCAATCATTTGCAATTGAACAAAAATTACATACGTTACATAAATTAGATTTAAAGTAAAGAAAGTAATAAAAAAAAGATAAAAAAAAAACACTGCATAATGAAGAATCCAAATGGAAAAAAAAATCATTCTTGGAAATATATGTTGATGAATGATAGAATTAAATATATGGTGGAGAGGTTGATCAAAAGCAGCGGTAGTTAATAAATTATCCTTGGATTTCTGCAATGCAGATAATATCTCTTCCTCTGAGGTATAAGAAATGCTAATATTTATTAGTTGGGAACATCTGAATTGCTAGGATTTTGCAAACAGTTTAATGCAAGGTAATTACTATTGAAAAAATCTGCAAAAGCATTTACAATTTGTGAAGAGGTGTCTAATTCGGAAAGGCCATATTTCATAACACCTGGTATTCTGCTATTGTTACGTTTAGAATTAATATAGGACCATAGCTTTTTTGGTTCGAGATATAGCTGCCGCTGTATACATCAGCAATATAAGATCTGTATGCATTCTCAATTAAGGCTTTGCAAGTTGATCGCAAATGTTTCAATTTTTCAGAGTAGTATTAGTATTCAATTCTGTATTTTTTATAGTTATTTTGTGCGGCATGCTTATCACGTAAACATTGAATAATATATCTATCATACCAAGGCGGATAGGATCGCTTAAATACATAAATACATCGCCAAGGAAATTGATCGTTTAAACAATTTCGTGCAAAATAGAAACAGCTCCATTATATTGAAATTACAATTGTTCTCGAATATTTAGAATATTTTCTGAATTTCCTGCTATATACCTAAGCTTCCAGAAATTCTAATGTTATTTTTCAACAGAGATGTACCTTTTGACTCATTATTGTACCACATATTGAATAAAAAATAGAAACAGAAAAAAGTGTATTTTTAGTTTAATGAAATATAATAACGGATAAAATATTTAATTCTTAATAATACACTCCGCCAAAAAAGTATCGCATAATTTAGTTTTGAATCATAAAAGTATCGCATAATCTTTGTTTGTAGCATAAAGTTGTAAATATACTTTAATGCGCTCTAAGATATAATTTCTATGATTGTTTAAATAAAATACAGGCCAAATAAAACAAGAACTCATACTTGAGAATTTTATTAAAACAAGAAATTATAATTTTGGAAAGAAAAATGTCATAACAGTAGCTTTTAATACTGAGTATTGCCACCTCTGGCTCTTATGACCGCTCGCATACGGTTTGGCAGAGATTCGATTAACCTCCGTATATAAGCCTGATCCAAATTCTCCCACTCGTCACGGAGAGCAATTGCTAGTCCATGCAGGTCCGCTGGGGCAACATTTTGGGTTCGTATCCGTCTGTGAAGGAGGTCCCACACGTGCTCGATAGGGTTCATGTCCGGACTTACCGCAGGCCAATCTAAAACTGGAATACCAACATATCGTTAAGGTATTCCTGGACGATTATTGCAACATGCGGTCGTGCATTATCGTGCATTAACATGAATTCGTTTCCTATAATTGGCGCATATGGTACTACATGTTCTTCTAAAATGTCCGTTATATACCTATGGGCAGTCAGTGTACCTCTGTCTACTGGTACTAACTCTGTACGACCTGTTAAACAGATGCCTCCCCAAACCATAATAGAGCCACCAGCGAAATTAGGTTTAGGTCTGATATTACACTGCGAATAGCGCTCACCGTCTCGTCTGTACACTGAGATACGCCTATCTGAGGTGTAAAGACCAAATCTTGACTCATCTGTGAAGAGTATATTGGCCCAGTCATTAATGTTCCAATTTACATGTTCTCTGGCAAACCTTAAGCGAGCCACTCGGTGGTTCCTAGTGAGACGAGGGGCTGTTACAGCTACTCTAGCTCTTAATCCACTCTGTCGTAACCTATTCCGAATAGTTTGAGTACTCACACGAGTATTTCTGACTCTAGCCAAGTCGTTCTGCAATTGTCTCGCAGTTACATGTCTTCGACGTAATGCTTGTAGTAGTAAATAGCGGTCATCTTCGCGAGTAGAACATCTTGGACGACCTGGTACAGGTCTTCTACTGTAAATGCCTGTTTCCCTATATCTGGCTACGGCTCTAGAAACACTTGACTGATTGATGTTCATCAAATTAGCAACGTATGCTTTAGATCGTCCATCTTCGATTAAAGCAACTATAGCAGCCACTTGTTCTGAAGTTAAATTGCTCATTTTAGTTTTAAAAGCGTTGGTACAGAACTCTGACTTCGCACTTTAAAATTTGTCCGTATAGGAAGACTTTCAATAAACAACTGAACAAACCTTACACATATGCATTTTTCTAAATGTGCTCTTTTAGAAGAAAAAAAGTAAAAACGCTAAGTTCCATTATTTTGTTAGTGTTTTTATAGTTCCCATACACGAGGCAAACTTTTTGTGAACGTATAAAAATATCTTGGTTCATAAATGCCTTTTTTTAGTTTATGCGATACTTTTTTGGCGGAGTGTATATAACATATACGTAAAAAACAAATTCTATTTGAAAATAAAATCCATCTTACAAAATTCTGACATAATTTTATTATAGAAATCCTCTTTTCTCCGGAGCAAAGTTAAAATCTTTTTCTATTTACATAATCTCCAATGCTGATTACATGTTTTGCCCGGCAGCATTTCTCATATAATGTTTCCTCTTATGCGCGGATCATGGCATTTGTATGCATTTGAATCTGTACATGCGAGACGTTAGATTTGAATTCTGAAGAAATTCTTCCAAAGAATATATAATAATAATAATTTTACTGGTACTTATACATCAACATATTTCTGATGTAAGCGCCGGCAGATAGGTAATACAAATTATTTTATGATGCTGACAAAAGTTATATAAAGTTAACATGTTATTTTATTTTATTTAAGCTAGAGGTAGATATGATACATTTTGTCATATGTAGGCATAATTATTAAAATAATTGTCTATTCATTTTCGTTTAAAACTAGAGAGCACGTATATCCGAAAATAAGCATGAGATATCAAAACTGTTCTCGTATTCATGCATTTCGCATTTTGCATGCAAAATGACGGCATCAGGCAGTTTGGTTTCGTACGTGAGAGTAGCGCGGGCAACCGCTACTGTCCTCTTCCTTCTTATGGCATAGATTATATGAGTGTAAAATGTGTAAAAATTTTTATTTTTACTCTTAGGTTTTGATGAATCCATTTAAAATTGCTACACTGTTAAATTAGTTCAACATGAAAAAACTGTAAACCGTTTTTCTTGAACGTGTAGTACAAACAACGTTCTCTAATATTCTGAGTTGGTCATCAATCTTTATTGAGCTTTTCAGTATTGTTGAAAATATTCCCTTGGTTTCATGAATCAAGAAATTCTTTTTTTTTTTTTAGAAAAATCTTCATAAGTACTTAGAATTATAAACGAGTCTCCTTTACACTAGCAAACGATCTTAAAAAAGATTTTCTGTTATGAATTCTTCAAATCGGAAAATGTCGTCTCTATTTGTTAAATACTGGAATCATAAATGAGAACCACAGTTCACTTGACTTATATATAACGTCGAAACTAATTGTATTATAATTTAAATAAATTACTAAAGAATAAAATGTTGAATATTATAATAAATTTCAATCCCTTGTCCACTAATTGTGAGAAAAAACTTTAATTTATTGCGCAGCAACACGTAGAACAGCCAGAAGACGCTCAAGATTGCTAGCAAGATAATTAGATTCTATGAATGCTATGAATGCTTGTATTTGGAGACATTGGAAATATATTGCTTACGCTACTAGAAGTTAACGAATAAAATGAATTATGACAAAGAGTTTTGGACGATCGCCAACAAGCAATATATCAAGGTTTTATTTTCAATCAACTGCGCCATTCTCTTCGGTGATGATTGCAACTTTAATTATAAGAGCAAGGACAGCATTTGAAATAACAACTTCAAGTTACTTACTTACAGCCTTCTGATCCATTATGTAAACTTATGTAAATCATATCTCGAAAGCTATCGATTACTGTGGTTCGTTTAGGTTCGATTTAGCAGTATGAATAAGGTATATGAGCTTTGTGTTGTCAACTAAACTTGAACGATCTATATAGATGGATTTGTTAGAGTTTGTGTCTATTAAAGAAAAAAGGAAATTGAATATAATATATTACAACACTTACTGGTTTAATCCAAAATATATAGCCTCATTCATCATCAACCCTAAGCATGGAGATAGCTCATAATCGGAAGTATAGAGTATTTATAAATTTAATTTTGTGTTTACCCTTAAGAAAAAATGGACCTGTAATATATTTACACAAAAAAACCAGAAAAGCTCTTTTTTTTGGCTCTGGCACCTTTGATCAGCCTTGTAAACGAAACCTCTTTCAATCTTTCCTCTAATGGTGTACTCAAAATTTTGTATAACGTTTCGATTTTTTCTGATCTTTATCAACTTTCTTATTTCTTGTTGGCGGCACATTAGATTTTAACCTTACTTTGACAGAGCATATTTTCTGATTTTAGCCGTATATACCGAACATGTTCACAAAGGTTTGATGTTATTCTTTAATATCCAATTTAAGGTTAAATAAAATAGTTATGAGATTTCAAACTGTTCAAGTGCACCACTAAAATGCAGATTGAAAGTGGCTTTGAGATTGTGTTTTTAGTTAAGACCTGCTCTTTTCGTTTTTTAAAGAAAATTTGAGCGTCACGCAAATGTAATTTCTCTTCGGATTCTTAGCAAAAACAAAACTTACAAATCGGGCGATTTAAATCTTTTATTTTCAATAATGAGAAAGATTCCAATAGTGAGTGTCAACAACATATCAGTCATGTACGTACATATTGGCTCAACATATTGTTGAGATTATACTCATATACTCATTAGTTAGTAAATGATATTCCCACTGTTGGTAATGCTTTCTAATCAGAACCATGGAATAAACAGACATTTAATAAAAAAAACTTCTAATATGCATTTTTCTTTTTGCTCAGAGTCTACTTCAGAACTTCACTGAATTTGTGTAAACAAACCAACAATGTTTCTGCAATCCAGATTTTCATTTGAATTTTTGTCCACTTTCACATACTTAATGTTCTTGTTTTCAGTGTTACCTCTATTATAAATATAAATTGAACTTATACCTTTTTCTGTAAGTATCTAGTGCATAAAATGCTAGAGAGAAAAGAAAAACAGTGATATTTCAGCCAAAATTCGTACCCGGATTTGAAAATTCTAAAGACTTGAAAAATCGGCTAAAATATATACAAACATAATAAAAACTGCCATCTGCCACGCAAAATGCTTAATAGTAAAGAATAAATTTTGATGAAAAACAAGAAATATTATAATAAAAGAACATTATATGTGTACATTTCGGAACATTAATTGACGTTTTTTGTTTAGTGGGTAAACCTTTTCTAAAATAGTCAACCCCATACATTTTGTTTCTTTAATAAAAATTGGTGTCGTGGAGCTGATATTGTTTGGAATTTTAAATTGTCGTATATAAGCGCCTTAGTGTCTAAATAATTTTTATTTATCCCATTTTTTTTTAGACATTGCAGAATCTCTTTATAATAAAAGAAAGAAATCATAATGTGTAGAGAAATAAATATGCTGTTAGTAACGTCTATAAACTTTAATACATAATTAATTTATTAGACTAAATGAATTTAAAGTTTAATTCACAATTGTAAAATGGAAAAACGTTTGTAATTGTTTCATAAATATAACGCATAATAATATTTTGGCGAGAGTAAAAAATTTCAGTCATTTACATGCCTTTAGCCAATCAAAATATTATTATAACGAAAACAATTTACTTTTATTATTTATTATTTCCGCAGAAATCACTTAAAATATTTTCTTTTTATTAAATGGTAACGTATAATTTTTAATTGACGTCTGTCAGAAAATTGTATGAAAATTGGAAGAATGAATCAAGAAAGGTTTAGTACATGATCATTCGATACTTATAATTATTATAAGAAAAGTCATAAAAAGTCAATTTTACTATGAATACCTATATAGAGTCCCTGGCCACAATATTAAAGCCACCTTGAAAATTTTGATAGTTTGTATCATCAACTTGCATCAACTGTATGCCGCAAAGGATTAAAGGCAAAGGTTGGAATAACAAAATATAAATATATTGCGTGTACACATCATTTTCTTATACTTTGCAATAAATTTATGTGTTTAAATTATTAATTCGTTTCAATATTTCTATAAAATCGTTGTATTAGTAAGTGGCCCTAATATTGTGGCTAGGGATTGTAAGTTAGGAAATATTTTATATAGGTAACGCGGCAAACTGATTTATTACTGCTAAATATAGTAATATTGATAACCATAATAATAATTTAATTTATTTATATAATTCTAGTAATTAAATGTACGAATATTAAATGCAAACGTAATATTTATGAAACAATTTCTATTTTATTACGCGGCCTATTAACTATTTTAATCTATTTGATTTTAGTCATCAAGAGTAGACCCTTTTACTTCGTACTTAATAGAACAGGTATTCATAATACTTTGCACAAACATTACTATCATTAATCCCAGCTGAGTAGGTTGCACGTTTGTCTATCAGTCGTGAAGTCCAGGATTCAAATCTCACTTTGGCCAATTATGATAATCGGTGTTTTCCGATGTCGGATTGACGATTAGGAAAGGGATTTGGCTCTGCGGGGGTGCCTGATAAGCACAATAAAATGCTTAGACTGTATATATTCCATTAAAAAAAGATTACTTTTTCTATATGAAGCTTTTTGAAACTGTATTTTTTACGAATTGATAATGAGATATTAATTTTACATTTTTTGGTTGTTGTAAATATTTAAATTAAATTCAAAGTTATATAGGTGATCTCAAATTTAACGTAATATTTGAACTTTACTTAATCATTCAATAATCATCAATAATCCGGAATGTTAAAATACTTCTACCAAGTAGCAATCAATATGCTGTAGATATATTAACGTTTTAGGTGCTGTGCGCTTTTTTTTAACCACGAACGAAAACATAAGCGGTATCTTATTGCCCTCACCCGAAATATAAAAATGCTTTTCATCATTTCTTGAATTCAATAAACCCAGGCATATACAATATATCCCATAAAAATTAGAGATGACGACTGTATCTGTCACTTTACTAGCAAGCACCGTGGGTTTCTCTTGCTGAACGACAAGTAAAATAAAACTTGTGATAAAGTGTTTAAAAGTGTCTACCAGTATAACCAACTTAAAAAATTCTACAGAGTATTACGTGAATTAATTATTATTTTCTATTGATCGCGGTGCGATGAGTGCTTTTTTATAAACGTACTACTAAAAATGTTGTATAAATATGATTATTTACTTACTAATAAATATACACATATTATTTTTCTAGGTATCAGGATCACCTTAAGGCCTTCGATTTTCTTTTCTCGTAAATGCCAATTTCCATAGTACACAACGTTCAATTGAAAATAGGAGAGTGCCGTATCTCAGATGATTGAAAAGATGCTGGAATTCTGAAATTTTCGACGTATGTAGTGATAAATGTTTGCGGAAGTTTTATATTTTATGAACATTCTTTCTAAAATTAAAAACAGCCCTTCTGTATAGCGAACTTTGAACTTACATTCTTAAATTAAATATCCTCTACAATCTTTTATTCGATTTTTTAAAATTTGCAAGAAGTAGAATCATTCTTGTCGAGATAATTTCTATTTTTATAAATTTAAGAAACACCCCTACTGTAAAATGTAAATTCGAACATTAATCCAAAATCAATACCAGAAAATGAATAGAGAAAAGAAATTGATATGTTTCTGTTTGAGAATATCTGATTTCTTTCTGTAAGGAAGCAGACGACATAAATGGTAACTAGATTCAATATTAACTAAAATGAAAGGTTTTGTACCTATTTCTAGATTTTTTTTGCCTTCTTTCCGTTTAATTTACTTACCAAAGTACAACACAGCCGATGAGTTGATTATTAGATAAGCGAAATTAATCAATTCAAAATTCATACCTATTTGTGTAATAACAAATTCAGCACAGCTTTGCAACACAATAAATTCTTTCGCACACAGAATTTCGGACACACTAACGATGAACTTTGGCGCTAAGAACTGATTTCGTATGGTGCTAGAATTCCAAAACTATCTCTACACCATAAGAAAACAGTACTCGACTCCAAAGGAAAAACGTTCCTCTTGTCTGCTGCGGTGGTAAGTCCCCGGCGTGGATATATCACAAATAAACGCGCACTATTTTCACAACTAGACTGAGGTGCTAACGGCGTCGTGTCATTTAAGTATATTTTACCTGTCACACTACATTCCCAAATACAAAATAGATATTCATTTACACATGCGAGTACTTCAAATTCGAAACCGCGCCAATATTGATACAGTGGCCGGCGATTTTCGTATAGCATATAGCATTACCAGTTACATCTAGCTACTCTATACTGTCTTCCGCGGGTGTATTTTTTTCAAAAACAACACCGTTTCGACATATCGGATTTCCAGCAGGATATCAAATTTGCGGTAGGCAAGGTTTCATAGTTTCAGTTAGTGGAGCGTTTGTTTCGCTCGACAACGGGGTACGCTTCGCCTCATGGCGGCCGTTTTGTCTTATTATTCTACTCGCGCAAGTACGTTATCTTGGATGGACAGTCGACCAGATGCACCTTGGATGATTTTTAGACCTACTTCGACGCCGGTCTCCTGTCTCCGGGCGATGCAATGCGATACCTGGACGTACGTATCGGATTTTTCGAACACAAGGCGGAAGAAAAATGCACTTCCTCTAATTTGTGCGACAATGGCCGTTTTAAGAGATGATGAAGACGTTGGCATGGGGGCATTGTTCTAGTTCTTCTTGCAAAACCGGGTGTTCAGATTCGCAAGTAATTAACATAGTTGGAGGTAAAGATGAATTTCCCAATTATACTTTTCTTTTGCTTAGTTTTTAATACTATCAGCCCCAGTTTATTGTTCGATAGTGCAAGAAGTTAGTATGGTATTTGAAGAGAATATTTACTATGGCTTCAATGTTATTGAAGCCAAGTGGAAGTAAAGTTAAATTGGTTGTGGATTCAGAGATATTTGATTGTATCAATCTTGAAAATGGAGTAACAGTGTAGTATTTTGGATCATTTACTTTATACATTACACAAAATGTGTCAAAAAGTAAGCACCATATGGGATTATCAGCTTTTATAAAATTGTAATAACGCAGAAAGTTTACTCATCTTTTAAAATCACTTATTACTCTTTTAAAATCAACTTAGAACCAATTGAACCCAATTTATCTTCTGCCCTATATAGAGTAATGCATATTTAAAATTAAAAGGGGTTTAAAAGTAAAGTACCCTCCCTTTTCGAAAGCGTAGATAAATTATTCAAAATTGACAGCCTTCTATCTGGTCTTTTGAGTCGTTTTCAAAAAATATTGAAATATACGTGAAAAATTCATGTATTTTGATGCATTTTATTTATATAAGGTGTTCCGTATAGTTAGATTAACTAACCACTTTAATGCTTAATGTAAGTAAATATTTGGACTAGATCAATCAAACGACAAATTCGAAACAAATAAAGTGGTTTATTAACGGCTGTATATATTTATCAGCTCCTTTTGTGTTAATAAAATATGAAGTAGTGTAGAATATCTTTATTATGGATTCGCAGCGGTCAAAAGCCACCGCCGGTGGTGCGACAGATGTCCTCCACAAGATGTGTACCTAGTAAATACACGACATAAATAATTTATAACGTTGTCTGCCGCACATCTAATTTACGCAGGATATGGATTATTGCAAGTGTGACATAAGAGAAGCGCCATCTTTACGACAATTTAATGTATTTGCTGTTACATATAGGCAGACAATTTGGGAATGGGTAATTTTAACATCCTAATTAAGATGTTTGATATTCAATTAACTGCAATTTTGGTTCATCTATCCGTATTTCTTAATATCGTTCACTTTGTTAAATGAACAGTATACTTACTGATCAAATGAACTCAATAGGTTTGTTAAATTAAAAAAAATAAAAGTAACGAAATAATACGATTACGGCTTGTAGCGATACGGCTTCGCTACATTTTTTTTTTTTTTTGTTAGATTGATTATAATTTTGGTTGGTTCAACAATATTTTGTTAACAAAACTTGTTAATTTAACACCTATCGCTCCCTAGGTGTGCAAGCTGTTTGTAGTAGCCAAATTATTATGTGCCTTAATCTGATATGCTATGACATATAGCGCTAATAACTAAATTAATTGCCAGAAACACTAGAACTAACTGGTGATAACTAGAAATTTACTTATTACCAGTAAAACAGGAAAATAGTCACATCTATTTGCATCAAGAGAGTTGTAGCATAGCACTGAATGCAAGTATATTTAGGATAAGAGAATACTATACTTATCTCTAAAATGCAAGTCTAGACGACAATCCTATTTGTTTATTACAAATTAAATGGTGCTTGCAACCGACATTTATTTTTAGTTTTCGGTAATTAAAAACTACTACTACTACTTGTTCTAAATATATAAATGCCAAATATACAAGTTATTTGGACAATTTTTCTTAGTGTGTAGAATCCATCAAGGTAAGAAGAACAATATCATTTTTCTTATATTACGTAATGGATTCTACACATAATTTAAGGACAATTTTTGAAATTTTGATATTTCCATCTTCTACAATAATTTAAAACAGCCATAGGTTACAAATACCAAATTAGTTTAAAAAAGTAGAATAAAGAACAGTTCAGTGAATCAAGGATCATCATTACATCTCATTCAAGCTTAATTACTGTTGTGTTTGAGTCGGTCGAATGAGGCACTAAATTTAATATTCACTAGTTTATCGAACTTAAACTTCCAATAATATAACTCTAGAATGCAAGGTGTAAATACCTAAAAGCGTGTAGTAGCGGTCTCGTAAGTATATACTCATACTCACAGATATACTCGATGTATTTCTATTTCTAGTATATTTAGGTAGGTATATATGTTTATGCGCATACCGAGCTTCGTAAAATGTGTTTCTCACTCACCACTAACCTAAGTTTGACGCGTTGTCCTCTTGCACTTTCTTTTCACTCGTCGCCACTTTGTGTTGTCTTTGAGGTGGTCGTATGAGACTCTGAATTTAATATTCACTAGTTTATTGAATTTAAACTTATAATAAAACTCTATAATGTAAGGTGTATAGCATGTGTGTAGTAGCGGACTCGTAAGTAGATATTCACCGAATGCATTTCTATTTCTGGTACCTATATTTAGGTATATATGTTTATGCGCATGCGTTACATTAACGTAGTTACTTATATATATGATTGAAGTGTAAATTTGATTGCATAAAATAACATACACAACTTTTCGTGGCAAAATAGAATAATAATAATTATCCTATTTAGTAGCAATACTTATAAACCTATGTATTGCCAAAAAGACAAGATTACCGATAGGTGTTTTTTCTACAGCCTTGTTTTTTCATTGGATTTTCACATTTCGTGGTCAGTCGAGGTGTAACAGCTTGTGTCGTTTCCACTGTTACAATTTAGATTTGTCGTTTCGACGAAGAAGAAACGTTATTCAATAAAGTTCCTTAACTTTAACGTTTGCCTCTAACGTACCATGTGCAAAAACTCATTATACCTCATCAAAAAGTTAGCAAGCGATTATTGATGGAAGAGGGAGGCTACACGTCAGTTGATGGTGTCGGTTTTGATGTCTGATATTTAACATAAGCAAACATTCGCAGTGTTTGATGAATCGTTCCCGCGGTTCCTAATAAGACCTATTGTTGAGCGGATGTTATCCTGGAGTTCACTAAAAGCTCAGGCGTTTAGGATAGCGCTATGTGTATGCTTTCTGAGATTGCAGTGATATATAAAAACAGTACAATTATTTTGACACATCTGCGATCAAGTTTCAATCAAACATGTTGTATCAAACCAGGGCTATTGCTCCAATATAAGAGTTTCTAATTTGCTTAGCAATTGATTTTCTCTTCAGGAATCGTGTAGGTGCTATGCATGCCAATAGCAGAATTTGATCGCCAAACCAACATTATAATACCACTTCTTGCTATACCTACTGTATTCTTCCTCATTTCCCTGAATGAAAAAGCCTACTCTGGGAGGGGTATATATTATTAATAGCTATTCTCAATTTATTTGGAATGCCTTATATTTTCAGATTTGCTTAGAGTTGCACTCTTGCTTCTCCAATGTTTTCAACACCGACTCTTACTGTTTCTAAATATTCCTCTTTTATTTGTGTTTATCGTCAGCTGCTTATTGGAGATCTAATAATTTTCAATCTATTTCAATATTTTAAAAACTAATTTAACCAACCTACATCCCTTTTGAACGTTCATTCCATTTTTCTTCCTGATTAACCTCTTGATTACCTCAAGTTATTTTAGCACTCCTTTCCGGGGATAATTCCCAAACTAGGTAGGTGTTCGTCAAACAAACAGTTCTTTTCGTGTGATCAGAACTTCTTTTACGAGTACCAGATGATCCTGCATCCCCTTGAAACCTTTTCTTTATGCCAAGAATCTTAAGCGTTCCTTGAAACATCCTCTCTCCATGGCAACACAATGAACATTCAATAATTCGCCACCTAATTATTTAAACTTAGATACCGTATTCACTTTCCATCTATCTCCAAAATCAACACTTACATCAAGCGGGACCTAATTGTACTGTCACAATAGCCATGAACTTGTTTAGTGCAATAACCGTTACTAATTGTGTTTGCAATTTGTTACATTATATTTTATTTCATATGAACATATTTCAAGAGCATTCCTGATAGTTTACTTTAGTTATACAATTCCTCAAAGCCTTTGTTTATTATACATTGTTAATTAATTGCGTTATGTACCTATTGCAAACCTATATCGATTCCTTACACATGTTATCTGTTATAGTTAACATGAATTCAACACCTTTTTAACATACGAAAATACTACCTAAGAAATCGGCGCCCAACGTGGGCCATTCGTATTGCATACTTCTATAATATGTAACACAGTTAAGAGCGACATTCCGAGAGTTTTTATTTAAATGCAATTTGACTTGTCGAAAACTGTATTGGTATTAATTTTGAATAACCTAAAACTGCCACCAGCAACTCATGCACGCAAAACTTTCTAGCAGAAGCTTTGGAGAAACTATTCAAACATTCAGCTCAAATTTCTGCACCGGACATAATTTTTTTGCAGGTATATAAATTTGCAAATTGACAAGCAATAGGTACCTACTATAATTGATTCAGTGATTATCGTATTCATATTCCAAAATAATAAATTATGGTCTACAAAGCTAGGTTTCTAGCAAACCCCAAACATGTCTACACTATTACTTGCTTGATGATGAGTGAAGTTTATACAATAACACAAAAGAAGAAATGGTAGATAAAAGAACAACAAAGTAATAATCTTACATGCAGTGGCGGAGCTTATTATGGTTTCGCCCCCCCGCAATTTGAAATTTTGCGCCCTTTTTCCATACCGCAACGCTAATTTAACTTTTATTGCTGTCACATGTTATCGTTTAGAAACTTTACTAATTTATTTTATTCACTGTTTTATTTACTAGGTACATAAATAATAAAATAGTTCCATGTTATATAAATACATACTAAATTTCCATTGTTAAGAAGTCTTTAATATTATAAAGGCATTTGTTGTTTTTTTAAGTAAATACTTTTTTGATTTTAGGCTTAAATTCACTTAATTACAAAATTAAACATACATACACATATAGATTCAATACAAACCAATAAAATACATAACTCAAAACATATCTTGCATAACATACTACAGTATTACATAATAAATAAAAAAAAATCTAGAACATTTTTCGAAAATCCCAAAATAATCTAGAACTTCTTTCTGCGAGATTTTGAGGTAGCAAAAGTATCGATAATTGAATCAAAATAAATTTTTCGAGCTGTTTCATTTTCGTTACTTAAAATAGAAAGTCCACTCAGTCTTCCCTGAGACATTGTACTTCTAAGGTAGCTTTTAATCAGCTTCAATTTTGAAAATGACCTTTCAGCGCTGGCAGTTGTCACAGGCAAAGTCATGAATAGCAGAGAACTGGCAGATAACGTAGAATGTTCGCAAAGAATGACTTTAGCCAGTTGTCTAATACTTTCAACGTTTTTAATTTGGTGCTTCATAGCCATCCGAAAAGTAACCATTTGTTGCGAAAACGAATCCATTAAGTCTGAATTGTATTCGTCACTTAAGCATTTTGATAAGCGGTAAAGCTCGTCATCATTAACACTATTTAATGTTTTAGGATGCAAAACCAAATTTTTTTAGTACTTTCTGAAAAGAATGAAATCGGTCGCCAATTTTGGAAATTAGGATATCCAATACTTTAAAATAAACTTCTATTTTGAATCTCTTTTCATTGTTTTCAATGCGTTCATCTTGACTTAATTCATCAAAGTGGGTTTTTGTCCGTCGTAGTCTCTTCTTTTCAAAATTAGGCTCTATGCCCCACGTATTTGCAAGTTCTACACCTGCATCTTTAATTTCATCAAATGAATGTCTTAATCGTGTCAATTCCTCATACACATTGTTGAGGTAAGTTCCAGCATCTTCTATATCAATAGAGCTACCCTGTAGGTATTTACTCAGTGGAGCTACTAACGACAATATTTTTGAAAATATTACAACTAAACAAATGAAATTAAAATTTTCAAGTTGGCTTTTGAGTCCCCGCGCTTCCGCCTTTTCCTCATGACGCGTTGATTTTAAAATAATTTCTGTTAGCGACTTTATAACATCTTTGTATCTGAAGCGAAGCGCCGTTAAAGCTTCATCTCTTGAAGCCCATCTCGTTGGGCATAATCGTTTAAGTTTCCGTGATGGAATTTCACTATCATTAAGTGATTCCCATCTTTTAACACTGGCATTGAAAAATGTGTGCAAACTATTCAAAGTATGAAAAAAATTAGTGACTTCCGGAACACCCTTTACAGCATCATTAATGACCAGATTGATATTGTGAGCTGCACAATGCACAAATTGAGCGTTTTTTTCTAGTCGTAAAATTTTAGTTTGCAGTCCATTGTAAGCGCCAGCCATAACACTTGCTCCATCGTAGGCTTGTCCTCTGCACTTGTTTGTGTTTATACCATATTTCTTCAAAAAATTAACGACAATATCTCTCAAACCAGTTGCTGAATGGTCGTGTACTGGCAAGAAATCAATAATGATTCTTTTACCTTCAAATCTATATGAATATGCATTACGTTTACAATGGTTCCACTTCGAAAGTGATGATCGATGTAAACTATATTGGAAGTTTGTTATGTGTATGAGTATAATATAACATATAGGTACTCATTCGGCATATTTTTTGCATATGAATTGTAGTATATCTACCAATAGACATGTGTATGTACTTATTTTAAAAAAAAAACACTTCTCGTTTTCAAATTTTACATATATTTGTCACAAATTCTCTTGATAGTGCGCCCCAAGACGTCTGCGCCCCCCCGCAGTCGCGGACCCTGCGGGTCCTAATCTCCGCCACTGCTTACATGAAAGAAACAAGGTGAGTATATAATAACATGAAACATAAAGAAAGAAAATGAATAAAAGCAGATTGTTATTATGAAAGTTTATTAGACATTCAGCATTCAAAAAAGAGTTTTTTCTTTTAATCAGATATTAAAATCAATAATAATTGCTTTCATAATTTCTAAATATATTTCTAACTTTTGCGGTCACCACTATCTTGTTTTAATGCGAACGGTTTGCTTTATTAAAGTCGTCGAAATTCTTAGTTATCAAAACGTAGTACCTAGTTAATTTGTTGATTTACGTTAATTTAAATTAGTTGCAAAAAAACAGAAATAGATATGTTGTTTGTATGCTAATCCTTCTTGAAGTATTTAGATAATTTGAACGACTAAAAATCCGTTTTACGATATTCAAAATCTAAAGTTTAACGTAAAAATAAAGCATTTCTAATCAATATTTTAATACACTGTTTCAAAAATATTCAAGAAGATTCAATTTCTACCTAACCCTAGCTTTTGTTTTTAAATTCTGTGGTCAACTGTGGTGCTTGATGTTTGGATACGAAACAACGAAAGTTTTATTTTAAATTGAAGTATATGTATCAAAAAAATGCCACTGAATTTGTTTATGCTAATAATCGCAAAGCAACTTTAAAACAAAAAAGAAATTCTGGAAGCTATTTATAACCTTGAATTTCTATTTAAGTAGTTGAAATTCTCATCTAACGTATATTTTAATTGAATTAACCTACCTTACCGCATATTTCGTTATTGGTCCGCTGAAATAATGGACCTGATACAGCTGTCCACACGTTCAGTTAACAAAAGCAAATCCTGTTTTGAAACTTTTGAACCGTAATTCACTCAGGCAACAACCGCTTTATCACAATTTAGAACTTTAAGAAGATACGAAACGTCGGCGTTTTTTTTGTTTTCTTTTTTGATTGATCACGTCTTATTAGGAATGAGTCACAATTTACACTGATTTTGCAGGCCGGCTTCGATTGCAGTTGCATCGAAAAGGATATAGAAAGTCAGAAGAATCGAGGGTATCGTGAAACAACCCCTGCGTTCACGAGGGAAAGTCAAGAATTGCATGACCGTCAGCTTTACAATATTTAGGAGGGCTTCTATTGTGTGCGTGTATTTTTTAGCATGGGGTAGGACCGAGCTAGGCGAGCGGTCCCGGTTTCGGTCGTTAGGCTGATGTGCTAAAGGGAGGGTTAATAGTCTGTCCCATAATTTGTAAAGCTGTTTTGTATTAATTACTTCCTAACATCAGTGAATTCAGTTATATGGTAAATGGGAAATTTCTGAGTTCTGCGCTGGCTGTGTCAATTATACACGTTGCAATAAAAATTTCTTATTTCAATTTTTGTACTCATATTGTGTAACAGGCAACTTTACGCGTTCAAAACCGTGCGTAAAGTGATACCTACTGAAGGAACCAAATATATTCAAACGCATTCACATTCCTGATAATATTTAAGAATGTAAGGTAACTAACCTGTCAAACGTTATAATCATAGTAAAGTCATAATCGTCATAATATATTTGACAATACAACTAAAACTAATTCGTGATTATTTGTTGCTAACGACTTATCTTTAATTTATAGTGTATTATTACTAAAAATATTTGTTATTCGTACAAAAAATTGGTACAAATTCGTGCGTGACACATTTCGCGAATTCGTGAAACAGGTCACTCATAGGCGAAATATGTGCTTTCGCGCACTTGGTCCATAATAACTGGTGGACTATTTTGCCCTAAAAGATAATTGTTAGGGTGTTTTAAATATTAAAGAGACGTTATTAGTGTTATTTCTGTTACTTTATTTTATTTGGAATAGGTATTTTTAATATTGTATTGCTACCATGATAGAAGATTATATGAAGTATGTTTTAAGTATATTAGTCGTAGATAGTGATAATATTTTCTTCACGTCAAACTAGTTTTGTGTATCTTAAGGAGCAGTTAGAAAAAAAAAACTTAATAAATTGATTTCATTTTATCATCAATAAAACTAAGCGTTTCATTCACCCCTCTCAAAAAAAATGAATTGGTACGTATCATAAAATTCCTAATACTGTTTCATCTCATACATTTCTTCTGTCATGAATTCCAACTTTATTTAATTCAGTGACAGAGAATAGCGTCAAACTACTCAAAAGAATTAATAGGTCTATTTTGGTTCTCACTTTGGACGGTTCTATTACCGTTCAAAGCAAACGCCCGCGCACGTAGTAAACGATTTCGCACTATACGACAATATCACGATTGTTGTAGGTCCGCTGCTTTGAACGGTAATAGAACTGTCCAAAAAGAGAACCAAAACAAACCTATTGTAACAATGAAACCACTGTAAAAATATTGAGGAACCGCACAGACCATTGAGAATGTGTTTGTTAAATTATAGTCCCCCTCACCGTTCTCTAACTTTTATTATGTTTGAAAGATCGATAAGAACGCGATTAGAATTAGGTCGATTCGATTGTATTAAAATAAATTAAACTAAGCATGATTTTATTCGTATTAACCCTGAGTTAAATAAAAGAACGAGAATGTAATAATTGTTTCTATAGCAAAATAAATATGTATTAATATACCTATGAGCCTTGTTTATATATTATTATGGTTGTTCAACCAGGTGCTGGCACCTGGTAAGTGACATACGTACCACTTTTTTGAATGAAATCTATTTATGAATCAGTAATTCTAAAATATTGGTCCCTAAATGCAATTGTTATGGATTAAAATTTGTTACTATTTACTATAACTTTATTCCCGCCAATAATATATTAAATTTTATGAATGAGCACACTTTTTATCGTGCGCCATCTGTCAACCATGCAGTTGTACCTACAAATGGTTGTTTAACTATAGTATTGTATAAACACGGCTTTAACCTCTATATATAACGACTGTTTTATTGTTTTCTGCTATTTGTTTATTACAAAATATATTGTTTCATTATTGACATTTGTATTTGAATGTAAGAAAATCACCCATCTGAAGTACTTATATTGGGTCACCTGGTTTCTGGGATAATCATTAAAATGGCAGCACTCACCTTTGCGGCGGTTGGACATCTCCTTTGCGCCGTATATGTATTTTAAGATTTGACCTACACTCGAAAAGACCTCTATAAATTTACATAAGAAAATATGAATCGAAATTAATATTTTCAAATACATAGCCTAGTTACTGTACGCATGCTCATCATTTTTAATGAATTCAATGATTTTTGTAATTGCAAAATTAAGGCATCCTATCACAAGTAAGTATAGTTATTGAAGAATAAATATAAATTTCTTCAAACTAGGAATAATATATAGGTACTTATAGTATATATTATGGAGATCTTTTAAATTTTGACAGAAACAGAAAAATGCAAGCAGAGTTTAATACTTTATTAAATACAAAAAAAAATCAAAATGCTAGTAATCACTAGGGAAACAATTTTCTTAATATTGGTCTCATGGTCGCACCTACTTCCCTGCTTGATAATTTAGGAACATAAGCAGACCTAACCTATAAAAATAAATATGCTACTGTCAACAAAGTCAACACGTGAAACACGTTAGTTGGTTGCAGTTTGGTCGTTGTTAAATTATAAAAATTAAGTATGGGTAGAAAAGCAAAATTTACGGAAGGCGTGATAGCGAAAAAAGGACCTGGTAGAAAAGCGAAGAAACAAAAAGATCCCATTATTAAAGGAGAACTTATTGGTTTGTATTTATTTTAAGCTGTAAAAGTATAAAGTTGTGACTTAAATGTTAATTTATTTTTATTGTTTATTAAACTTAAATGGAAGTAGAATTAATTATATGTTTTCTGCTTTAGATAAAGCAAATAAAAAGTTAAGCAGGAGACAAAGATTAAGATTGAAGAAACGCTTAAAGAAACAACAAGAAGCACAAGCAAAATCAAAACAAAATCGCATCCCGAAAGTGAAAAATAACAAGATTGAAAATAATTTATCTAAAGGTGGTTCACAAGATGTTGAATCTAAGGGTTTTACGGATGATAACAAGAGTTGGTTAAAACCAAAGCAAAAAGTTCAAGCAAAAAATAAAAACAAGCAACAAGGTGATAGTTTACCAGAAATTTCAGACGATGAAGATTCTATTGACGAAGAAGAAAATGTTGAAGAGGAGGAAGAAGCTGTGGACGATAACGATAGTGAGGAAGAAGAAGAAGCTACGGAAGATAGTGACGAGGAAAAAGAAGATAATATCAATGTTGGTACATTAAAAGATATTTCCGATGAATCTGAAAGCGATGACGAAAATGATGCGGAAGGTTCTGATGAAGACGATGATGATGAAATGTTGCCAATTGAAAGGCAGAGCAAAATCCTCAGGAAGAAGCAAGAAACAGAAAAGAAGTTGGCTGAGGAAGAATTGCAATTGAATATAGGGAACCAAGAAGTATTCGAGTTCCCATCTGAAGAGGATGCTAAGCAAATGACGAATCTACAAGAAGTCCAAGCTCGTATAAGAGACGTCGTAATGGTTTTATCAGATTTTAATAAACTGCGTCAAGCAGATCGTTCTAGAGCTGAGTATATAAGTTTATTGCAAAAGGATTTGTGCATGTATTATAGCTACAATGAATACTTAATGGAAAAACTTATGCAACTCTTTCCGTTATCGGAACTCTTAGAATTTTTGGAGGCTAGTGAGGTTCAACGACCACTGACTATTCGCACAAATAATTTGAAAACAAGACGGAGGGATTTAGCTCAAGCCCTGATAAACAGGTAAATTTTTTGTTCACTTGTTTTGTACTTCATGGGCTTAGAATGCTTTGAGTGAATGGGGGAGAATAAATTCAATGTGTAATTCTTAAGTTTTAAATACCTAATTTCGCTTGCAATTACAGTGAAACTTCTCTAACTCGAACCTCCAAGGGACAGGGAATAAAACTCGAGTTAGGGAAATGTCGAGTTATGGAAAATTACGTAAAATTTGAATCTTAAAGTTTATTTATATGTATTATACATTTAATACTACATATTAGTAACTTAGAAAATCCGTTAAAACGTCAAAAAAGCTACATCAAATTTTTATTGAAAAAATCAGTAATTTTTCTTTGAGTTACACTGGTCCATTTTTCATTCGTTATAAAATTTTCTAGTAAATTTAAGGAACCATGCAATGCATATGGCACATTCTCCCTAGATGAAACAAATCTTCTTAAGTTTTCGATGGCAGAAAACGCTCCGTTGAGTGTAGGTATGCCAGTTATATCAGTTTGGTATTCATTAGTATCTTCGTCTTCATCTGTATCTAAGACAATAATAAAATTTGGCATCTTGGAACATAGAAAACGTGGATGGGTAAACTTACCTATTTCATTAGGAGCAAGGTGCTGTATTACAATTTCTAAAATGTCTTCATCACTTGGGAAATCCATTGTTGACACATCATGATCAACATCAACATACTCCTCAAATTCAAATCATTTGTGTTTATTGCAGTTCTGTATAAGACCCACCATTTTTTTTAATTCAGACAGTGGAAGGATATCATCTTCATCCCAGTCGTTAGCATCCTGCACTAAATCATCTTTACAAAAGCCCACCTTTCTGAAGCAATTTGCAATTGTTTGCGTCTTTACGTCGTTATTCCATGCTTTGTTTAGATCTTTAATTGCATCAAGTAAAGAAGCATTTGAAGGAAATGTTGACTCTTCCAAATAAGCCAAAATTTTCATAATAATCCGTATTCTGTAATGTTGCTTTAGATTTTTTATAATTCCCTGGACCATCGGTTGAGGTTAGATTAGGAGGAAAATACTCCAATTTAATATTCTTCAGCTTTCCTGCTACGGTTTTGGGGTGCGCCAGACAGTTGTCAACGAACAGCAAAACTTTTCTCTTCTGGGCTGCAAACTGCTTATCAAGCTTTAATAATCACTTTTCATAAATCTCACTTGTCATGCAAGCTTTTCTGTTATATTCGTAATCCACTTCCAGGGACTTTATACCCTTAAAACAACGTGGATGTTTTGTTTTGCCAATAACAAGCAATTTTAGCTTTTCAGAACCACTCATGTTACTACCAACTTCGTTGGGCAAGCATTTGAAGAAAAGCCCCGTCTCATCAGCATTAAAAATATTATGTTTGTCATACTGGCTGATTAAAGTCGGTAAAACGTTTTTTTTTCCATTCTTCACCACATTGAAAATCTGCAGAACCACTTTCACCGCACAGTGACATTTGGACGATATTATGTCGACTCTTGAACTTATCCAACCAGCCTATACTACCTGAAAATTCCTCCCGTCCCAAGGCAGCGGCAAATTCTTTCGCTTTTTCTTTAATTAAACTCCCCGAAAGAGGAATATTTTTAGCACGTGCGGTAGTAACCCACTTGAACATTGCTTCGTCAATATCACCGTTAACACAAGCTTTAAGCCTTTTTCGTTTATTGTTAAACGTATCATTTTTTCTTTCCAAAAGTTTGTCCTTATTTCTTAAAATTGTCGATAGCGTATTATGAGGGATCCCAAATTGTTCCGCAATGTCTTTCTTCTTCTTTTCCCCTTTTTCCACCTCTGCTACTAATTTTATTTTTTCATTCAATGTTAAACACTTTAAATTTCGCTCCGACATATTTACCGTACACTTTGCCACGCGTACTACACAACTGCACTTCCGAAAGCACCCAGCACACGTTTCTGCCTGTTCAAATTGCTGATTCCAAGAGATAATTCCGTAATTCCCCAAAAATGTCGAGTTACGTGTGCCTACGTGTTCGCATATTATGTCGAGTAATAGAAAAAGTGGAGAAATAAAAAGTCGAGTTAGGGAGACAAAAATAGTATATAATAATATTCAAACTTCATTGTTCGCCAAAAATATTCGACTTACGGAATAAGTCGAGTTTTAGAAGTTCGAGTTAGAGAAGTTCCACTGTAATTTATTAAAAGAATATTAAAGATTTATATTTGCACTAATTTTAAACAGTCATAGCTCAAAACTGATTTGATGATGTATGCACAGATTAACGGAAAGATTAATTAAAACAATAAAATTTCTTAATTAAACATAATTAAGAACGCGAAATATTAATATGTAATAGAGACCCCAAATAAAAAAATTAAGCGGTTTTATAAGCCCATTTTTATAAATTGGTGAACTATTGTTAAGGTATTTTAGCTTTTAGCAAATATGCTAAGGACTAGTTGCAATGGCATACACTTTTGTATAATTTTCTCATATATATACAGTGGTGAACAAAAAACAATAGATGTATTAAGAATAACTCAATAATGTCAACGTTGACAATCAGATTTTCACTGATGAAGACAGAAGTTAACTGTCAAATCGTTTGATTTTCCATAAATAAATTTAGAAATATCAGAAAAAGCCGTTAATTTCCACTAGACATTGGAGTTATTACTTAAAATAGACAAAAGCTACGAAAAATACAACTAAATTAATTCAGAAATTTTTTTTATGTTGGATAATTTATTCAATATTTGTGTTTTATGGTTTAACATATGTATATACCATAGTAATAATAATAATAATAATTCATTATGTTATGACAAAAAAAGAAATCTAATGTAATTTTAACTTAGACAGATATACTAATAGGTGTATATATATATTTTTTTTATGTGAGAGGAAATCGCTTGGCACTGACGCACGGGTTTAGAGTGCATCGGTAATGTCTGGCGCTGCTCCGACTAAAACCCCTCCTTAACCTTCTCTGACATTCCAAAACCGTGGTGAAAACATAACGTCGGAATGCCAGCGGTACTTCTAAAATCTCTGTAACTGGCGTCTCAGGTTGGTCTTAGCTTAAATACGGGGTTTTGGCGTTCAGGGAAATGCCACTTAGGCTTCTATACTAGCGGCAATTGAAAGCTCCTCTCTTCCAGTTTCCTTGCTGTGAGGACTCTGGGGCGACATATTTACTGACCGTTTCCCATTTGGGGGCGTTTTCTATCATGATGTTGATAATGGGTCTGTTTTTATTGCCTCGCCTAACTTCTCCGCCAGCTCTCGTATTGCTTCTGTCTATTTATTACAGGCCAAAAACCGCATGTTCCGGAGAGTCAAAGAGTCCGCAATATCGGCATGTCTTCCTCCTATATCTTGAACCTCTTCGGTACGAACAAAACTGCCCATGCCCGGACAGGAACTGCGTCAGAAAAGTATAGATGGTAATTTGTTTTCTTGAAACTACATTTCACCCACGGCGTAAGGTCCGGAATCAAAGTCTTTGTCCAAGCTGACGTTTCACAGCTGACCCAGATTTTCTGCCACTTTTTTAGCGTATGCTCCCTTTCCTTGGTCTTTCTCGATGCCACTTCCTGTCTGTTCGCCTGGAAGAGCCTACACTATTCTTCTGCCAGTAGGTGGATGGGCGGCATCTTGGCCCACACTTGGACCGTCTTAGTGACCACCGTTCGATAGGCGCTGGTTACGCGTATCTGCGTCCTCCTCTGTAACCGTTCAAGTGCCTCTCTATGTCGTTTGAACTCAAACACCCTTCCCCACGCAGGCACCGCATACAGGACCTGTACTTTTCTATCCTCTTACTACTTGGTCCCTCGATATTAGGCATGATTTTTATTGGAGCAGCCTGGGTCGCCTCGGTTTTCTCAGCTGTATAATTGACATGAAAAGTAAACGTCAATCTGTGATTTAAAATCACCTCCAGGTACTTAAGCTCTGTCTTTGGGGTTATCTGCGTTCCAGCAAGGTTAAAGGGGAAATCCCAGCCTCTCCAGGGCCCTTTAAGCACCACTGCTTCTGCCTTTTGCAGAGAAAGTTCAACTCGATTCGTATTCATCCAGGAGCCTACTTGTTCCAGGGATTTGTCGGTTTTGAAGATCAGATCTCTCACATCTTCTGCTTCAACCAGTAATGCCAAGTCATCTGCATAAGCGATCGCTGTTACTCTCTCTAGCCATTCCAGGTTGAGGACGCCGTCATAGAAGATGTTTCAGAATGTAGGTCCAAGAACGGAACCCTACGGGACTCCGGCATCAACGTCCACTCTAGTCCTTCCACCCACCAAGATCTTTCTATCATTGAAGTAGGCTTCCACCAGATTTGTCAGACACAGCGAAATACCTCTTCTCTTCATTTCCTCTATGATTCTACTTCACGATGCGGTGTTAAATCCGTTTTTGATGTCGAGAGTCACCATAGCGACCCACTTCTCGCTTTAATTATTCACTTTATATGTCACCGTTTTTATTGCGTGCGTCGTGGACTGTCCCTTCACGAAACCAAACTGCTTGTCGGAGAGCGCAGCTTTTCCTTTTAGCTCACTTTTGAGTCTGACGTTAATTATTCTTTCATACAGTTTGCTGAGGATGCTAAGAAGACATATAGCCCTTTGGCTTTCCTTATAAGGACGACTTTTGGCCTCTGCATTGCTCCGGGAAACTCTGTTTGGTCAGTAACTGGTTTAGGGCTCCTAAGAGGACCTCCGGAGTTGTTGCTGCGGTTATCTGTATAACCTCACTGGTCAGGTAGTCTGGCCCCGGCGCTTTACCCCGTTTCATGTTCGACGCTGTGTGTCCCGTTTAGAGCTCTTAGTAAAACAATCATTCTGGATCGGAAAGAGATTCCTGACGATTTGCAACTTAATGTTATCGGGCGGATTGAAAGGAGCCGGCAATTTCCAGAGGTGCATCATGGCGATCTTGAAGCCATCTCCCCATATGTTTTCTTCCAGCAGTTTTTTCCAGTGGGAACGTTTGGAGCTTAAAATCAGGTTTTTTTTTCAATTTCTTTTTCAATTTTATAATCCAATGTTTCTTGGGAGTGTGGACCGTTGTGAGTTTTCTGATCGCTGGTTATTTTACGTCTTCATTTGTAGCACTTCCTCCTTTTGTCTTAGATGTTCTCGTCCCACTGGTATGGCATAACTAGCTGCCCGTTTGAAGCCTTGAGACTGCCATGAGTCCACTAAATATCTACATTTTTCTGCAGGAATAGCATACAAATATTTCGTAACAGCTTCCTACAATTTTGTCTTATTTTTAAACTTTTCATCCAATACTGAAACCTTTGCATACTTCCAAAGATGTTCTATTAGGTTTAAATTAGGTGCCTGCGCTGACTAATTTAAAACATTCACATTTTTCTCTGACCATTGCTTAACACACTTGAAAGTATGTTTAGTTATATTATTTTTATTTTTTCTCTACGCGCTATTCTCGTTATAAAGCAAAAAGTTCTAAACTAGGTATATTAAAAAATAATGAGTACCTACTTTCGTTTTGTTACTTTATATTCAGTGCTTTAACACTGAAATGACATGGTTTACAATTTTAAAATTTAGTACACTGAAAGTAGATTCCTTTTTATAATTTATTTATATTTTGACATAAATTAATTTTCGTTATAACAAATGCCGTGTGCGCTTGGATTTTTTAACACATAATGTTTTAATTTGACGAAGTAACTAATCGCTTATAACTATACTTATGCATAGTTGAAAATATCGCTGGTTATGATGTAATCGATTGCTTTAAATTTTTATATAAAAGATTTTGCTTAATAGGTATATAGAAAATAAAGTGCTAATAAAAGATTCTCATTGTATTAAAGTTGAAATAATATTTTTATTTCTTTGAAAAATTCTGGAAACAACCGCAAGCAAATTCTTCTTTAGAAAATTGTCCTATAATATGTAGCCTATTTACAAGGATGAATATATTTGTATCCTGGTTCACTTATGGACACAAATTGTCTGAAAAAAACTTAGCAACCTTTAAGTGAGGAGAACTGTTCGTTTATTATATACACCCCTGGATTAAATATTAAAAACTCCAGAATATTTCGCGTTGTCTAACACTGAGTAGAATTGGCTTATTAAATAATTAACTCATAAAGTAAATAATATTACTTTGGTTACTTCATTAAAAACAACATTTTTTATTAGACGAATTGCTAAAAAAAAACAAATCTAAAGGTTTTAAATTAGATATTCTGCTTAAAAACAAATCTAAAGGTTTCAAATTAGATATTCTGCTTAAAAAGTTTGTTTTATTGTTACTATTTTTCCTTTAGATGTAATCTCAAACGATTTTTAATCGATAAGAAAACATTACATTTATTTCCGGGCGCACGAGACCACTTGCATCAGACGCACTACTTTACTTAAATTTTATTGGATAGAATATGTTTGTAAGTAGAAAGGAAAATAAAAATTAGCTGTCAAACTTTTGACAAATTTTATGGTGATGAACAAGGCACAATTCCTCACTATAAGCTGTGCATATAAATGCAACTATGTTAACTATTAAACTCGAAAGTAAGCCATTTTAGGAAGAAAAATTATAACGAAAATTGTTTTATTTTGTTATTCTCCATCATTCCTAAAAAAATGTCGGTGATTTTCTGATTCACCATGTATAACATAATGTACTAAAAATTTGTTTACACCTATTTTTCTCCCCATCACTGTATATATGTTATTTTTAAATGCATATATATATAATATCTCATTACTCTAATTTTTATAGGGGAGTAAATCTAGATCCTATCGGAAAGTGGACTAAAGTAGGTTTAGTCATTTACTCGAGTCAAGTTCCAGTAGGTGCAACGCCAGAGTATCTAGCTGGTCACTATATAATTCAAGGAGCGTCAAGTTTCTTACCTGTAATGGCACTTGCTCCGCAAGAAAATGAAAGAATACTGGATATGTGTGCTGCCCCTGGTGGGAAAGCCTCACATATTGCTGCTATCATGAAAAATACTGGAGTTTTATTTGTTAATGATGTTAACAAGGATCGTATAAAGGCTGTCGTTGGTAATTTCCATAGATTAGGTGTGATAAACTCAGTAATATCGACGGTAGATGGTAGAAAATACCCAGAAGTCCTCAAAGGCTTTGACCGAGTCCTTTTAGATGCACCTTGTTCTGGTACTGGTGTAGTGGCGAAAGATCCAAGTGTAAAAACGAGCAAAGACGATCAAGATATACAAAGGTGTTTCACATTGCAAAGACAATTACTACTAGCAGCCATTGACTGTGTAAATGCCAAATCAAGCACTGGTGGTTATATAGTTTACTCAACATGCTCTATTTTACCAGAGGAAAATGAAGCGATTGTGGACTATGCTTTGAAGAAACGGAATGTGAAATTGGTCGATACCGGATTAGAATTTGGTACCGATGGATTTGTAAACTACAGACACCATAGGTTCCATCCGACCATGAAGCTGAGTAAGCGTTTCTACCCTCACACTCACAACATGGACGGCTTCTTTGTTGCGAAATTGAGAAAGTTTTCAAATGCAATACCGAAAGGTCAAGAAGAAGTAAATGAAGTTATAGATGATGAAAATACTTCTGAAGTTGTGAATCACGAGGAAGAATCAAGTGAGGAACCATTAGAAAAGATGTCAAAGAAGATGAAACTGAGCAATGGAAAAGAGAAAAAGATTAAAGCCGTGGTATCTAACGATGGAACATTGAAACCGAAAATTCGGAAGTCTAAAAACAAACCGAAAGGAAATAGTAATATAAAAAATAAACCCGAAAGTAGCGCTGGCAATGAAAATAATATTTCAAAACCCAAGAAGAAACAAAAGGCAAATAATTCTGCTCAGAGTGAGTTGACAAGCAGCAGTGATAACAGAAATAAATCCATTAAGCAAGAATCACAAAAGAAAACCAAAAAATCAAAGAATAAAAAAAAAAAAATTACTACCAATAACAAGTCGGAGAATTTTGATGGAAATAGGAAGCAGCCTCAAGGAATAAATAGAAAAAAAGGCGATAATATAGAATTGACAGATATTCCCAAGGAAGCAGGGATTAAACTTAAAAGGAAAATGAAAAAATTACAAAAGAAGAAGGAAATCGGTAAACTCAAAAGTAAGAAAGTTATTAATAGGTATAAAAACAATACTGTTAAGAACAAAGTGAAATAGTTTTGTTTTTGTTAACTAATAATGTATAAATTGTTCTATTACAAGACCAACTTCCTTTATATTTTTTATTTATGTGAATAAATACAACACATCTTACAAAGTTTTATTTTATTTTCACACAGAAAATATGAAAGTATTATCATTTTTTAAATATTATAATATTTTTCCACCATTTCCACTCCAAGCTTCGTTATCTTGTTACTTCTTTAGTGACTTTCTCCTTGGTTTGTTGGCTGTCTTGTAGTTGTTTACTGTGTTTTATTTCTGTAAAGATATGGGAGAATGCTATTTTATTGAAACAAATATAAGATTTGTTAACGTTTAATATTATTTTAAGTTGGTAGTAGTGGGAGTAGGCAGTGAACGAGGGATGTCGGGAGAGATGTGACGCGGAGGAGCCAGTGTGACGTAGTAAACTTACTTACCTGAGTTAATTTCGTGTTATACTTTTATTGTTAATTGTTATATCAGTTCTGTAGCTAAATAAATCGATGAACAACAAGAGTGCGCAAATTAGAACTTTAACAGATTATTATTTTTCTTGCTTCCTTGCTGTTGGAATTTTTCTAGAACTAACTTTTTAGAATCAATGCCGATACCCACAGATACGAATGTAAAATAATAAAAACAAAGTGTTTAAGGTAAATTCGACACATAAAAATTATGGTAATTAAAATATATATGAATTAAACAGAACATAACCCATTTAAATAATTAAAATCAAGAATAGGTAAGATAAGCTATAATTAAGTTCATGAAAATAGGAAATGCTGTGATAAGTTTTTAGAACATATTTTTAAATACTACCTCAAAATTTAACATTACTTCTCGATGCTCTTGGATTTCACCCTGCGAGTCCTGTTTATCCAGTAGCGCTTATGTGTACTATAAGGTACCATGTAATGTACACATATAACGTATAATATACAGGCTGATTCATTTTCGATCCTCATCATTGCGATGTCGCTTATTATTGAAGATAGATGATAGGTTTAAATTTGGCAAAGTTGCTAAATTTTGTGGTTATTATGATCCCGAAAAGAAAGTAGACTTAGAACAAATGACGTTTGAAATTTTTTTAAAAAACGGATCAAGATCATGTCTGTGAATAAATAAAACACATCCTAGAAACTTTACTTTATTGTATCCAAACATATATAAGTTTTTTTTAAATACCATTTAGTTTTACCACTCTCGGTCTAGTATGGGAGTTTTTAAATTCATCAATGAATTTAAAAACGTAGTATTGAAATAAAAACTGTAACTCGCGCATTATATTTGCTATAATAGTTGCATACAATACGGATTAGTCTATTAATACAATAACAATCTTGTATTTTCTGCAGTAATTTCTACTCACATTGACAATGTAAACTATTATACTAATACTTGCTCATTGATATTTAATTTTACGTGTTTCTTATTGTATGTGCAATAATATTGTGTCAACTCGGTCCTGCAAACGTGTCCTGAATGCCACTTACGCAGTTCAATGCGTGAGTTACAGCTAAATTTCAAAATATCAATGCTTCTGTTTATAGCATTTTCTCTAAAATGTAAAGCTTCCTCGTTGATTGCTGATTGTCTTGTATTCAATTACCATATTGTTTACACAGGGATGTGCTGTGCAAGAATTAACCATATACAAAGTGTCCCAGAATTGTCTGGCCAAAATGGTATCACGGTATTCCTTGGATGAAAATATGAAGATTTGGTACGACAACCATTATGAAAAAGTGTCTGGTTTGACCGCTGTTGATGGTCAAAACTCTTAGAAAATTAAATGTTTTTTGCAATATCTTGAAAACGGCTGGATGTATTTAAATAAAACCGGATGTGCATTTTTTCAACATTGCAAGGCTTGTTTAGATGAAACGTTCATGTCCATCCGCAAGAGGTAAGTGGTAATTTCTTATCCATCATGGTACAAAAATGTGCAGAAAAATTTAATGACGGGGCAAAATAAAACGATTTTTTTTCTGGTGATGCGCTGATTATTTCCAAACATTTTCGATCTCTTTGTAAAGTTTCGCCCGATGCGCCGTTTAGGCAGAAAAAATGTTCTTCTATCTCGGGAAAAGTACCAATCTTCCATTACTGTGACAAGTATTCAAGCTATGACATCAATGTCATAAAAAATAATAGTTGACGTTTTTAGCTTGACGTTTACTTGAAATTTTAAGAATGGCTTTCTCCAACGAAGAAATGACCGATATGGTCAAAGTTATGGGTTTTTGTCGCGATAAACTTCGAGCCTGTGTCCGAGAGTACGCTGAGCGCTATCCGAACCGTCGTACACCTAACCGACAAACTTTTGCGAGGGTGGAAAGAACTCTCCGTGAAACTGGCAGGTTTGTTCCTTTAGGTGCGAATCGTGGCCCATCAACAGCGGTCAAACCAGACACTTTTTCATAATGGTTGTCGTACCAAATCTTCATATTTTCATCCAAGGAATACCGTGATACCATTTTGGCCAGACAATTCTGGGACACCCTGTATATCATATAAATTACATTCAGTAATAATAACATTTCCAATCTACTATTTATTCTCTTGTATCGCTGTCATATTATTTTTAATCTCTAATTTCGCAGTTCTATAATGAAATTTACGCTAAAACAAGCATTTTAGATAATAATTTCTTAAAAAGCAATGTTTCAATCCATGTAGTACCATCTAAATAACGTCCTTTAATTTATGCTTGCGATCACAGTATTTTTGTTTAATCGATAACTCACCAATTCTATAGTAACAACCAACAACATTGGCTCTCTCTAAATTATTTGACTAATGACACCAACCCCCATCAAACGCCATCATGTTTTGGGGTTTAACGCCTGCTTTAGATCTTCTCAGCGAAATAAAAAAGTATTCCACGCCGAATAAAAGTGTAAACATCCTGTTAGTTGGAAGCGCAGATTGCAGACATGTCTTAAAAACACTGGCAAAGCGCTATCAACATGACAACATGAAAGTGAACTTCTACATAATGGAAGCATGTCCAGAAACAATCGCCAAGCAATTACTGTTACTGTACATAGCTCTGCAGAGGGAAACTAGAATGGGTTTGGTGCAGAAGACCAGATATTTTATGGAACTGTTCGGTAATATGGTGGTGCGTCCAGCTGTTGCAAATTTTTTGATGAATACAGCTGCAGGTCTTGTTGACCTAACTACGGATTACGAATATTTGAAGGAGATAATGCCTTACGTTAATTTGGACTTGAGGCACAAGGAACGCGATTATTTGGAAAACGTATTTAAGTTTTGGCGCGGTGGTGAAAGTTTTGATGTTTCTGATATATGGGACAAAAGAGTGCGGAAGTCCTTAGGTGTTCGATACGATAATAAAAAGGGTGCTTTTGATTGGGATCTACATATGAGGTATGTATTCAATTTGGACCGCTCAGAAACCGTCCAAAGGATTTGTTTTATTAATGAAGTGGCATCATCATCAACATTAAATGAAGGCGTTGTATAAACTATTTTAGGTATCGCAATGTCGGTGGTAGTGTCGTAGGCAACCAGGAATACCAAAGCTTTAGATCCAGTGGCGTAGCCTTTTCGTGGATAGAATCTGAAGTTTCTAAACCGAATAGATCGATGGTTTGTGGCTTACTGCCAAATGGAAACAGTTATATACATTACGGGTATATGGGTGATATAATAACAGGACCCTTTGTGGCATACGGTTTAGACTGTAGGGACAAAGAGATGCTGAAGACATCCAATAATGTTCATTTACAAAGATCGACGGACGTGACTGAATGGAATTTAAGAGAAATTTTTTACGAAATCCATAACGGCAAGGAGTATGTCAATCAGAAGATGAACGAACTAAATATAGGCTGCCTAACTACTGAATTAAACGATTTAAAAGTGGTTGATGCGTCGGTAGAGGGTGACTGCATGAAGAACAAGCATCTGAAAAAGTGTATCAAATTACCAGGTGTTCGCGTCATCTTCCTCAGCTTGAATTATTTGTCTACGTTCGATTATAAAAAGGAATATCACAATTTCTTTGATATGATCTATTTTAATTTTAACTATTTAAAGTATATCGATCCCAATATCATATCCAAGATCGCTAAACCTTCCTCGCTCTGTTACATAGAAAATCAAACTTTTGTGTTACATTTTCGAGATAGGGATTTAGAAGCGTTTAAAGTGGAACTACAAGCGAAAATTGGTCCGTTAAGATATAAAAAATTGAAATTTGATGCCACCAAAGACAATTATTTTAAGCTATTGCTCAATTATGAATCCCGGAAATGAGGTTGTAAACTATCAATAAGATCGTTTAAGACTTGATTTTATCTATCCTTTTATAAAATATGTTTTATTGCTATGAGAAAGAGAGCCTTTTGATTTTTTTTTAGTAAAAAATGACATATGTATTTTTCGTAATACAGTTATTTTCCACTAAGTTTGTTTCTCTTTATTTCTTCTGTTCTTAATAGATTTTGTTGTCTTTGTTTGTCTAAAAATGTACTTACTTAGTGTGCAATTTGATTAGTTGAGTGCTTTGAGCCCAATCAAACGTGTTTTTTATGCTATTATTTAGTTTTTTTAATGCCTTTTTCTATTAAAAGAAAATAAATTTTATAATATAGGGAATTATGTGGTGGTAACCTTGACCTCTATACCTAAATTATATATCAAAATAACTTTAAATTGTTGCATTCGCAAATGTTTCTTGCAGTTTAGAATTGACTGATGTTTTCTAGATAATTACAGACGTATACTCGTTTGAGTGCTTTCATGGGTTATCAAAAACGTTCCAAAAATATTGGTTTGTCACTGCCAGTCTACTTTAGAAATTGTAAATTTTCATGATTCTACACCAATTTCCGCAATGACTAAATCAATATTTGCATCTAATCATCCTTATAAAATTAGTGGTAGGTACAGCGTTTTACTACAGGTTTTTACTGTTAAAATTGGGATGTGTTTTTAATGGTCGTAATGAGGGAACTTTAAAGACTGTTTGCAAGAAAAACCGATGGGGCCCTGTAATCTTTTATACCTAATATTAATTTTTAATCGTTCTTATGCAATATTATTCCAAAAAATGAAGCTGTTCAATAGTTTTCAGTGTTCTGTACTACAGCGGTTTATACAGAGGTCGCTAGCAGGAAAAAGTTTTAAATAATATGTATTTCTTGCACATACTCGATTCTATATACGATGCAAATGTAAACACGACTAAGTAATGAATCCGACTATGAATCCCACTTTAGTAGTAATAAGCATTGTTTATACACTTATTTCAATGATTTAACAACAAAGGAAACTGTAATCTGGCTGTCACGACCGTCGCGACAATGAGGAATTGCACTTTTTTTAAATTCTTGTTAAAATAATGTTATTTTGTACATGACCTAAATATATATTTACACTGAAATTTTGACGGCATTCTGTAAAGTAGTTTTTGAAATATAAATTTTTTAAGATCTTTATACGTACGTAGTAAAATTTTATGAATGAGCGAGAATATATGGCAACAGAAATTACTCCCCCGTAATAATCACAGATTGCAGTCATTTACCGGCTGCGAAATACGATATTAAGGTGCTATGCAGGTTATGGTCACAAAGGAATTTGGGATTCGGCATTATTTCTGCATCTTGTTTTAGTTTGCGTTTAAAGTTCTCCAATTTATCATAAAAGAACGAATTCTGAAAGATTATAACCTCCAAATCGTGTAAAATAAACACAGAATATCGTAATAATACGTTTGCGCCATCTGTACGCGCAAAGTATGCGAACAGCGAACTTATTATTACCCTGAGTTCGCATCATGCTTTGCGCGATTGATGATTGATGGCGCTGGCATAAACGTATTATTACGATATTTCTGTGTTTATTTTACACGGTTTGGAGGTTATAATCTTTTAGAATTTGTTCTTTTACAATAAATTGGAGAACTTTAAACATAAACCAAAACAAGATGCAGAAATAATGTCGAATCCCAAATTTCTTTGTGACCATCACCTGCATAGTACCATACACAGACTACTAGGTCAGGAGTATTGTTGTTGTTTATTATTATTCGTTGTTTTCTGATTTCAAAACCTACTTACATAAATACCTTCGATGGGTGCATGAACATTGTGAAGGATGAGATACCCAATGTTATAAGTTTTGGACTAACTGTTACCACTTGAATGGAGAAAACGAAAAAACAAAAAAAAAGTTTCAATAAAAGTAATATTCACTAGGCAATCTAGATTAAAAATTTTTTGTAAAATTTATTTATTCCTTTTGCATACAGCAACTGTCATACTGGAAACCTACTTTTTAGTTTTAACTAACAGATTTTACTTCAGTTGAGCATCTAACATCGAAAAAATAAAATATGTAATTTATTTAAAAAATATTTGGAAAAATTGTGATTTTTAATGCTTTTGAAATATGTTTACAAGAATTTGCATACGGCCTCAGAATTGAATTCTAAGCAACTTTTTCAAATAACCTTAGATATGACGCCATCTAACCTCACTTCTTGATGATTTATCGCACATTTTTTAAATTTCCCGCCATATTAGTGGTCACGTGACGCGTGTCAAAATAAATTTCAAGGTTATTAGACATGCTGAACCTAACCTCCAAAAGGATTTTACCATATTTTAATAATAAAAGAAATTCCCATATGTTGTAACATTTAAGCCGGTCACTGTATATATATATCTAATAGTTTTCTTTTTTGTGTAATCATTAATTTTTTTGTCAAAGTCATTTTATAAATTCTGCTAAATGGTTATTAAAACGTATGTAAAATAACTACCTATCATTGTATTTGTGTTTGGCATCGGTATTCTTGTTCCAAAATTAAAGTTATGTATAAAAAATTAATAAGTTTTCAATGAAAAATCTATAATTAATACTCTATATATTTTCTTAGTAAAATAGTTTTAAAATGGCAGTCAAGGACGCAGAAATGCATCATCCGTACTGCAAAAAATGCGATGTTAGAATCGCCAGATGTATATGCAAAAACCTAGTTACCAATGGTTACCGTGTTACATGTTATATCCGTTCATAAAAACGTCCAATCACAATCGTGAAGTTTTAACAAAGTAAGCGTGCATTTTTAAAATGCGTAGCGTCGGGTTTCGTTCTCCACATTTTTTAATTCGTTAAACGTGAATTAATTAAACTATAAAGTCGCGAAATAGACTCAAACGCGTGATTAGTAGTGCGTGCCGTTAAATCGCGTTAGAACTTGCTAAGGAGGACCCTTTTGCTGGGAAACACGTGAATTGCCGGTGAGTAAATTCTATTGCCTTTAACTCTGGTTTGCTTTATTATTTTATGTATGATTAACGTGATTTATTAGTTCTACCACACTACCTACGACAACAGCTTAACAAAAATAAGGTGGCCGGTATGGCGTGCTTTTTGAGACAATTACCAATCACCGTTTTCCATTTTATTAGCAAAGCAAGCGTGGTTTTGTTTAATCTAATGGCGTCGGTTTCCGCTCCACAAATTTTGAATTTTTTGAGAAATTAATATTATGTAAGTAACCAAACAGTATCAAACGCGTATTATAGTGGGGCCCACAATTAATTTTCGTGAGGGTTTGATTGAGCCAAAAAGCGGATAATTATTTAGACATTGGGATCATTAGTGTTTGGTAATTCCATAGTTAATTCAATGGTTAATTTATATAGGAAATTACTCTAAGGGACGGTATTTCAATCTCCTAATAAAGTTCCTAATAAGAGTTTTTAGCTGAACAACTGAAATATTTCCTATATATATTAGCTAAATTGTTATTAGATACAGTTATTAGGAGATTAAAATACCGGCCCTAAACATAATTTACTTTCTAAAACGTTTATTTATGTTTTCAATCTTAATTCATCTCACCTACAAAATATAAAAGAGTATTTCCACCAACCTCGAGTAAAAAACGAACAAACATATCGTACCTATATTGTTTCACAAAAAACATTGATATGCGCGCGATCATAGGTATATACGTCCAATCACAATCGTGAATTTTTAACAAAGCAAGCGTGCGTTTTTGAAACAAGTGGCATCAGTTTTCGTTCTCCACATTTTTCGATTAGTTAAAGGTGAATTAAATAAATTATAAAGTCGCGAAATAGACTTACACGTACGGTTAGCAGCGCGTGCAATTAAATCGCGGAAGAACTTGCTTAGGGAGGACGTTTTTGCTGTGAAACGCGTTAATTGAGGGTGAGTAAATTCTATTGGCTTTAACTCTGGTTCGCTCTGATATTTTATATGTATCTTTGATATATTGTATTACATTTACTACATAGGCGTATATATCGCGATTAAGAAATATCTATGTAATTATTTTTTTGAATCTTATTTTCGAAATTCTATTGGATGGTTATCTTTGCGAATGTAAAGAAGCTATTATTTTGTTTGTGTTTGGCATGGGTTTTATTGTCTCAAATTTAAAATAATGTATAAAAAATTAGGTTTTTAATGAAATATATTTGGACGCAAAATAGTTTAAATATCGCAGAAGACACCAACGCAGAAATATAGAATCGACAGAAAGAGACAGATGTATATAAAAAAAAAACATGCTTGCCAAGAGCTGTTACATTTTATTGTATATCTTTGTATGCTATAAGTACTTACATATTTATTTTATTTGTAGTACCTCTTTCATCCTAAAAATAACTTTCTTACGTTATATATTTTCATGACAGGGATAGCAGAGAACTTTCTGTCACTCAATGACGAATGTTTTGATTTAACAGCATTTCTGAATTCACCCAACAATAAATTCGTCTTGCTCTTTAAATTATTTATATATAAACTATTCTATTTTCATTACCTATCTACGATTTTTACAGAATTTCTATTACATTTTCAATTTGTAATTTGAGGTAGAAACAAGTACTAGCAATACAAACGGATAAATTATCTGAACGTAGAATTCATATTATTTGAACATTAAGCTATTTTTTTTCGTTTTATTTAGAAATTGTGTAAAAGTTAAAATTTTCCCCATTTTTTTTTCGTTTTACTCGCTGCTTGTACAAAAGTCTATATTACTTTCGGAAAAGAGACGTGACTTTAGATTATTCTATATAAATACAATTATATAGTATTAAATAAATGCTTTCCTGCTAATCACTGTAATTAGTATGAGGTAATTTTTATATTAAAAATTTTACTTGGTGTGGGATATCGAAATTTTTAATTAATTTAATTTAATGATTTCACACTGTAAGAAGCGCATTCATTGCATACAATTATATAGTATTTTAAAATATACCTTCATTTTGTAAAACAACTTGAATATAGAAAAAACGGATAAGCATTCAGACATTGGCAGCATTAGTGTATTGGTAATTACCAGATGTGGTAGATGCTGTACAAATATATGTAAGTTAAACAACCCGGTTAGGAATTGGTTAACAAAACATTTTCTTTTCTTTAAAACACTTTTACTTAGAACACCAATGTTATATTTAACTTTTTTTTACAATTGTACTTTCACGGATTCCTGTTGGATCCGTTGACAACTACTAGGAAGTGCACTGCACCACTTGTAAATGTAGACTTGTCATATGTTTGATACCTACTTTTATATGATATAATATGCTGAGATAACTATTCTTAGAATTTATAATATTTATGCTAGATGGATGCTTACGCAGCACATAACTCCTAGTCCCTGAAGATGCAAATTTATCGACTAAATAGGAGGTAAATTTTGCATTTCATAGAATCCTCTTTAATTGATTGATTTTGTTTTTGTTGGCCGTTTTATTCTTATCAGTCGAAGTAATACAGAGCGTTTCTAAGATATTAAAATGTAATATGTTAAGCCTCGGACATATCCCAGTAACGTGTTTCCATTCGCTCGCTTTATCGAGAATTTCTGTCAATGCGTGCAAAAAGTACAAGCGACCGTCTTTGTCGCAAACACATCGAAGGAAATCCTTGGCTGTGCCACCGAATAACTTAAACTTAAAACATATATCTGCATTGTATAAATTCTAAACAATTATATTTATTGCTTGCAGGGTTAGCCAATCAAGATCTTCGTAAATAGGTAGGTATGAAGATGAAGAGGACATCTCAGCAACGAGCGCAGAATTAAAGGTACCTAGACTAAATTTATTATTTAATTCTTAAAACACTCGCCTTCAGCTGGACTAATTTACATCTTTGCTAGATATGTGGTTGCATTTTTTTCTAATTGATTATGACGCGTAATGAGCATGACATGACGTGACACGACATGATTACTACTTCGACCGGACTATGTGGTGCGTCAAGCACATTACACACATTTTCAGTTAATGGGTGACTGTGGGGTTAGTAACTGCTAGCACTTTGCGTTTGGAGGTATCTTTTGGCGTGTTATTGCGTTTTCTGCATAAGAGAGTGTAATAATGTGCCGACTGGTATTCTCATCAACCTTCTAGAGTACACGAACGACGGGGGTAGACACTTCCTGGGGGCATCTGGGTGCTTGCACTTGGGTGATCCTCGCGAAAGCGTGGGTGGACAGGTCATGTCTGTTTACCCCGGGAAGGTGTAGATCTCTGCAGTTGATTCCGACTCGCCCCTTATGTGCCGGTGATATGGGCTTGATGCGATTGAGCTCCAGGGTGGACAGCCCTTGTACTTCTGCTACATTGTTTGCTGCTCCGTCCGTGCTCTCGTGGATTCCTGTTTCCACCGGACGCTTCTTGTTAGTGGTTATTAGTTCTTGATCCCGTTTTCTGTGGACATGACAATGACACTGAAAGTTGACTTACTAAATGCTTACTAATGCTCATTTTAATTTTCAATATTATAGTAGCAGTAATAGTGATGGGAACAATTGCGACCATACCTAAAAAGATGTAAAAATATTTTATTTTAGGTTATGAAAAATGCGCGCTTTAATAATATGACTAACTTGAAACCGGTAAATATTTAGTGAAATTATAATTGCGCATTCTTGAGTCTATTAAAATGCAAGTTACGAAAAATAATAGTCCAGCGATTTCTGTTTTCCATATTTTTAATTAGATTAGAATAGCTAGCTAGTAATAATCAAGAAATTATTATTATTATGCAAAAATATTGATCGTGGCGCCACGAACTCACTATAATGTTCGAAACAAATATCTGATTTGCATACAGTTTACTTCAATTTGATTTTATTTAACTATGTATGTGGGTAGTGATGATGACAGGAACAATTGCTATCCTTTTTTTGTTTATGTATAGGTTTTTATTAATAATGATTTTATTGAACTATGTATGTGGGGAGTATAGGGATTACAGAAACAACTGCTACCTTTTTTTTTGTTTATGTAATAGGTTTTTATTAATAATGATTTTATTTAACTATGTATGTGTGTAGTAATGATTACAGGAACAATTGCTATCTTTTTTTTTGTTTATGTAATAGGTTTTTATTAATAATGATTTTATTTAACTATGTATGTGTGTAGTAATGATTACAGGCACAATTGCTATCTTTTTTTTTTGTTTATGTAATAGGTTTTTATTAATAATGATTTTATTTAACTATGTATGTGTGTAGTAATGATTACAGGAACAATTGCTATCTTTTTTTTGTGTTTATGTAATAGGTTTTTTATTAATAATGATTTTATTTAACTATGTATGTGGGGAGTATAGGGATTACAGGAACAACTGCTATCTTTTTTTTTGTTTATGTAATAGGTTTTTATTAATAATGATTTTATTTAACTATGTATGTGGGTAGTAATGATTACAGGAACAATTGCTATCTTTTTTTTGTTTATGTAATAGGTTTTTATTAATAATGATTTTATTTAACTATGTATGTGGGTAGTAATGATTACAGGAACAATTGCTATCTTTTTTTTTGTTTATGTAATAGGTTTTTATTAATAATGATTTTATTTAACTATGTATCTGTGTAGTAATGATTACAGGAACAATTGCTATCTTTTTTTTTGTTTATGTAATAGGTTTTTATTAATAATGATTTTATTTAACTATGTATGTGGGTAGTAATGATTACAGGAACAATTGCTATCTTTTTTTTGTTTATGTAATAGCTTTTTATTAATAATGATTTTATTTAACTATGTATGTGGGTAGTAATGATTACAGGAACAATTGCTATCTTTTTTTTTGTTTATGTAATAGGTTTTTATTAATAATGATTTTATTTAACTATGTATCTGTGTAGTAATGATTACAGGAACAATTGCTATCTTTTTTTTTTGTTTATGTAATAGGTTTTTATTAATAATGATTTTATTTAACTATGTATGTGTGTAGTAATGATTACAGGAACAATTGCTATCTTTTTTTTGTTTATGTAATAGGTTTTTATTAATAATGATTTTATTTAACTATGTATGTGTGTAGTAATGATTACAGGAACAATTGCTATCTTTTTTTTGTGTTTATGTAACAGGTTTTTATTAATAATGATTTTATTTAACTATGTATGTTGGTACTTGTGATTACAGGAACAATTGCTATCTTTTTTTTTGTTTATGTAATAGGTTTTTATTAATAATAATTTTATTTAACTATGTATGTTGGTACTTGTGATTACAGGAACAATTGCTATACTTTTTTTTGTTAATGTTATAGGTTTTTATTAATAATAATTTTATTTTACTATGTATGTTGGTAATAGTGATTACAGGAACAACTGCTATCTTTTTTTTTTATGTACCTAATAGGTTTTTATTAATAACTTAGTTGTCTGGGCAAAACGGTTCCTGTTTCGAGTTAATGATGGCAGAGATGTTGGAAGTACTTTTGGATGTTGGAAGATACACGAATGCCCGCAATGATTTTCAATAGTCATTTTTGGTGTTAAAATAATTATTACTGTATAATTTCATGTTTAACGTTGAAGTTGTCTGTTTTAAAAAATATACGACAAGGAATTGACAAGCGATCCACCAAGCCCCTGAAGCACCCGACATAACTGCTTTTCTGGATGCAGAGAGGTGATGTGCTCGTGATCCCAACAGCTACCTACCCGTTCGATGGTGTTGGCATGCGAAGGAGATGGCAACAGTACAGGATAGGATTCCTTTCCTCGTTAGCATCATGTAAGTGCGAGATTTTTAGAAACATATATTTATTTTCCCATTTCTTTACCCATTAAGTCGCGCATATCAATATGCATAAAAGCCTAAGAAAAAATTTCAGAGGTGACTTAGGTAAACCTGATGCAATTTTTAACGCCCTACACATGTAAATCCTAACCTAAAGACATTTTTTTCTAGGCAAATAGACGATTTCGATAAGAATTGGGCGTAAAATGTTGCGATCTGGTGACTGCAGACGAAATTAAATAGTGAATTATGCTTTCAAGTAACATCTAAAAAAAACCACTTATATATTTACAACATTAATAGAGAATAGACGTTTTTTTTTTGTTTGTTGATGAACTGGCCCGCAAATACCGAACCACGATTATCAATTATCAACATATTTTTCTGTCAAATAATAAAAATCTAAACAATTTATTCCTTAAATTTCCGAAACAATATTTTCAACCATTTTGTTCTTATAAACATTGTATAAGGGATCGCATTACTCCTTACTTTCCTGTCATTTTGCATTCCTCCTTAGTATATAACAAAAAGATTTCAGATATGTATCTCTCTAGATCTAGAATATATTCTCTGTCCAATTGCTTTTCAACAATTATCTCCGATAATGTGCAACGTATTCGTTCTGCTGATTGATAATACGGAATAATTAGGTGAACGACACAGTAAATAAAAAAAATACTCAATTTATATTTAAAAAATGCAAAATGCAGAAATTACAAGAAAGAAAAAATATTTTCTTTTTGGGTCTTTGTCAACTTGTGAGACTGTTTGCTTCGATTTGGGCAAACATATTAATAAATCCATCACGGAAATCCAAGCATCATTCAGAAGTCAACATATTTTAAAGCGCCTCTTGCAAATTTGTAAAAATAAACAGACATTTTCCTACGTTAATAATGAAACAAATCAATTAAGTAGTAACAAATAATTTCCAATAAATAATATAGTCGTGTTTGGAACACGAAATTGCTGTATTGAGTTGCCGCTTCAATTCACATAAACACAATTTCCGTCGGCGCAAATCGTGCATCATATACTCATGCGCATATTTAGTGCCCGTTGAAATAGATTTGATTATATGGTATGATCTTATTTCCAACAAGATTGCTTTTCACGTGATGGATACCATTATTGTATCCCACTGCGTTATATTCCGCATGAGAATCTAGGAAGCGTTCCATTGCTGTTATTAAGTCCTCATCAGTTATAGCAGTTTATTGCGGCGTCTTTGTCAACCAGAGATACATAAGTGACAATGGGTCTAACCACCACTTGTTATGTCCAATACGCCCCTGGTTTTAATCCTCATAAGCTGTAATTACAAAAAAGTGATGTTTTACATGCTTATTTCAGGTGCTGATGATGGTGGTCTGAAGTTCCAGTGGTGCAAGGTTTCGTTATCCAGGGCTCCGAGGTCCAAAATTCCGTGATCCAAGGCTTCAAGGTCCAAGGTTCCGTGGTCCAAGGCTTCGAGGTCCAAGGTTCCGTGGTCCAAGGCTTCGAGGTCCAAGGTTCCGTGGTCCAAGGCTTCGAGGTTCAAGGTTCCGTGGTCCAAGGCTTCGAGGTTCAAGGTTCCGTGGTCCAAGGCTTTGAGGTCCAAGGTTCCGTGGTCCAAGGTCCGTCCCAGGTTAGCTGATATGTATGGAGAATATCCCGGCGATGAAGATAGCCATGATGGCAGCGATGACTTATGACGTAAGTAGACTGTATTTTTTTATTATTATTAATGAAGTTTAATAATAATTCGCTAATGTAGTTTTCCCATCTTTTTAATTTGTAACTACTTTCTTTTATGACATTCCATGCCATTCGTAATTCATTTGACGGCCATACATTTATTATATAAAATAAAATGCAATTATTATATTTCTTTATTTAAAGTGTGCATATAACCCGTGGGTTATATAAGATTTTACAAGGATTAAGAGAAAATGAGGATCAATCTATAATATCTCATATCTATGGTTTTGTTACCAATAATCTATCATTTCTTACTTCTATGGTTTTATTATATTTTATTTCTATGGTTTCGGTGGTTCGACCAGTTTTTCCCAGTTATTCCGGAAATTATTACAGTTGGATCATTTTCATTTGTGTGCCGATTTTTAAATTTCTCTTGCTTTTATTTCTGGAGATATATCGGCTTTTTATAATTTTCCGGAACCCGGATTCAATCGGTTTTTTTTTTTCCATTTAACGGGAAAGGTACCTATTAACTTTAGCTATTTCTGCTTCCGCATATGTATTTTAGATATGGTTGCTTAACTACCTACAATTTTTTTCAAACCTGTATTGTTTTTCTTTTCGAAATAAAGGCCAATTTTTAGATTGCTGAAACTACGAGTTCGACTAGTTTTTCCCACTTATTCTGGAAATTATTAGAGTTGGATAATTCTCCTTCTGCGTACATATTTCTAGTATCTCTCCTCAACCCTGTGCCGATTTTTAAATTTTTTTCGTTCCTATTTCCGGAGATATATTAGCTTTTTAAAATTGCCCGGAACCCGGATTCAATCAGTTTTTTCTATTTATCGTGAAAGGTATTAATTTTAGCCGTTCCTACTTCCGGATATGTGCATCTGGATATCGTTGCTTAACTATCTACGAATTTTCAAACCTATATCGGTTTTATTTCCGAAGAAATAGCCATTTTTTATGTTGCTGGAACTCCAGGTCCGACCAGTCTTTCCCAGTTATTCCGGAAATTATTAGCCCTTATTTTGGCTTTTTATAATTGCCGGCACCCGGATTCAATCGGTTGTTTCCATTTATCGTAAAAGGAATTAACTTTAGTTTCTGTTATATTATATAGAGATATACATCCAGCGATGTTAATATGTCACGAATAGGCATTTAGTATATTTTATTGCGGCTATCTATAATTTCTTGCATAAATAGTAAATTATTAGATGTACTTAACATATATTTCTGCTTTTCAGATTTGAAACATTTTGAAGAAGGAAAATTAAAGTGTACCTAACGAAGAACCTAATGAATGGTTGCGAGAAAACTGCTACATCAAGGAAAGAGTCTACCATTTATCGGTAACACAATGGCTCAGGAATATATGTACCATATTTTCTGATTTAGGTTTAATGTAAATTTATTAAAATCAGACACAATTGGTTTATTGGAATGTCGTCTTCCTTGAATAATCTCGAGAATCAAGAATAAAATTAAAAATCTATGCTATATTGTTTTCAATGAGCAAGAGAATAATCGTTGCCGAAACGTTTAAAAATACATGTTGTCCTGAAATGCGAAGTGTCGAAGTATCTCAGAGGGTGGAAATAGAGTTTTTATGAGTAGTGTTAAGCATCTCCGTGCACGTGGAGAATAGCTCCACTGTGAGATGCAACCACCAGGGGGTGAAACTACAATGTGTATCTAGAGTATTGAATGGAAGAATGTGTGAAGTAGTTGGTACACATTCGAACTAGAGTGCTGAGAATGATAAGAGCGAGGCAACTTTAAATACTAAAGGTTCATGTTGAGAGGATAGGGGTGGCTAGAAGGGGAGGTAGGAGGCCACATAAGGGGCGATGCCCTGTGAGAGAGTTAATAGGTTGTTTAAGTAAAGGAGCTAAAGAATAAGTAGATAACATTCGAGACATATGTAACGGCACTTGATTTTATAAACGACTAAGATAAATAGTCAAATAATATAGTTGTTTTCGACAAATGTGATTTCTTATAAACAAATGTGGAATAAATATATGCCGAGATTTCAATAAAGCAATTGTTGTATTTATATACATATATATATTGTACCAATAATAATATTTTATACAGTAATTGGGTTTTGGAACCTTTGGTGTAACAATAACTATCACACTGACAAAAGTAGACTATTAATCATCTCCTGATGATGCTAACTTGGTTAGCGAAACGCGCGTCGAGAGATTGTGCATTGTTGTTTGGTGATAGTGGAAAAACCTAGCATTGACTTTTGTCAGTGTGATAGTTATATTTTATACACACAATAAAGACTCTTTTTATTTTCTTTTCATATCTTTCTAACCCTCATTCTCCTAGCCATGGTGTAGTACAAATCCAACATACAGTTTATTTTTAACATCCTTTAAAACATTTGCATTGTACAATTTCATATCATATACAAACTAATATTCTGTATATACAATTTATTTATAATATTTTTATAATTTACGTAATTTATTGCTTCATTTCTTATATTTGCACCTCAAAATGTTGTATTTAAAATGATATAATTTCCTTTTTTCTTTAATTTGTTTTTATTTTACAACAAATGTATTATTGTAATGGATTTATGTATGTCTTAGACTGGTATTCTGTATATTTATTTTATTGTGTTTTTTTGTGATATTAAAATCGTGTCAGTTTTTTATTTATAAAATTCTAAATATAAATTTAAAGCACCAATTCAAATTATATGGGTATTTAAATTGCGCGCCATAATTTTAGTACACATACTAGTCATCTGGCGGCGTAAAATCACCATACTAGCCTTTATTACTTATCTGCGATGACTATCGCTCCATTGCCAAATCATGCCGACTAAGAATTTATGAATGAAAGAACTTGTGACGTCAGAGCACTTTACAAAAATTAATTATGCCTTAATGAGAAACAATTTAAAAGAAGGTTTAAATAAGGGCTATATATTACAACATTCTCTATCATTCTATGACATAAAAAAAAAGTTGTGCAATTCCTCATTTGCCGGTCACTGTTAACAACACGCTAGTTACAGATAGATCCCTTCAGATTTCCAAAAATAATTTAACACGCCGTCGTTATTATTAATAATTAAAATTCATAATTCAGCAGGACGAATTCTTACATTACTACTTAGGTTTGGTTTTGTTTAAAAATTACAAAAATTACTTTTTTTCCCAAATTTACTTCTCGATTGGCACGTTTATTAAGTAAACTGAAAGACCCAAAACACGAGGTTTCCGAGAATAATTGTCTATAATCGTTTGTATAAATCTAAATATATTTCAATAAATTAAAAATGAGATGTCGTTTGTAAATTTGAATGGCAGCGCCATCTCTTAACCTATAGCAGAAGTTCAGCCTAAATTAGTAGTACATTATAGCCTTGTTTATATATATTTATAGTTATTCAACGGTTTAGAAATACAATAGGATATCTTCTCCTAGATCAGTGATTATATATAAGTAGATAAACCAAGTCCATAAGACCCAATGGCAACGCTCAAATTTGAGCTTTTGGACCACGCCGCTTCAAGCCGCCACTGTTCCTAGGTCCAAAATATAAATACTATATCTAATATTTGAACCAATTTTTAGCTCATTAACTTGAACATTGTTACTTTTCTAAACAACAGATAGCGCTGTCTATTGCACCTAAATTTCGCGCGTATCATATAAAATATTTGAATTGTGAAACTTTGAGAAAAGGCAGCCAAACTGTTCATATATTTCATGCCGCAACATTTCTGATTTATAAAGAAATTTTGTCTTTCACTAACTAGAGGAAATAATAAATTTCAATTTCATAAGCTTATTTTAACGAATTTCAACACTGTTATATTTTATCCTTTTTTTTATCTAGCTAATTTAAGATTCCATGCTGATGATTTGACTACCGCATCATGTGCTACGTTATAAGTAGCTTTCGTTTTCATTTTTTATAATCTTCAATATTTTTGTCGCAGTATATATATATCTATATACATTCAATTGACATTTTATTCACTTATTTTCATAAACCTTAAGATTTTTACATAATTTGAATTTCATGTTTCAAATGCTTAAGAAGTATTTAAGTTATGTAAGCGAAACTTACTGAAGTATAACAATAGACCATATTTTATAACCCAATTATAATAAAGTTGTCATATTATACAGACTGTACAAAAATTAAAACTAGTCAAGTAAGAACTGTAAGTGGCTATAACTTGATTAATTTAAATAGAACGCCATATTTTTTAAGTTACCAGCAAATGCGCTTTTTTATTATCTATCTAATGGTATTTATAGCTTAAGCTTTAAGTCTACGCGTTTTTACACAATACTCTAAATAATCTTTTTTTTTTTGTTAATGAATCTAGTTGCCTATGGTATTGAGATATGTCAGATAATTCGTTTAATGACACCTACATACTTTTGATTTTGTTTGCTTTAGATATACACATAAACAAATTATAAATTGAATAAATGTGCCACTCTCCGCTAGAGTACGCTGCTATAGTCGGGTTTTCATAAATGCTAAAATTTAGATTTGTAGTTATAAGCGACATCTGGTGATACCTAAAAGTACTATTACGATAAAGTGGCTGTTGGCATATCTACTTATATATAATCACTGTCCTAGATAACGCACGACGCCAATGTAAAATTCTATTTACGCAGTGCGCCGTGTATAGTGATAATGACGTTACTTTCTTGGCACATTATGTTTCCTATTAAAATCTATAGAGGCATCACTTTTTGTGCCACGTTAGACAACCTCTCCCCACTACTAATAGCGCAGCCTAAATGTACCACCGAGTTGATGATAGTGTATATTAGGTTGCATACACATAAAAAAAAGTTCCGGAATTTTGATATCGACTTTCAGGAAAAGAGGATAGAATCAGGACAGCCTTTTTAAATCGCTATAAAGAACCTGCCTAAAGAAACGTTAGAGCTAATATTCAACTGGCATGGTTACAATTTTAATACATACATTATTTCAAAAGTTCTTTTACAAATTTGAAGGGGTAATGGTACATCTAAAATATGTGAAGGGAATGAGATATAAATTTTGACGTCTTGGACCTCACGCCGACAGCAGCTTGCAACAGCGAGATTCAAAATTATAATAGCAATACATAAATAAAATTTGTAAGGAACAAGATATTCTTAACATTTCCCCCATAAATTACGGAATATCATTGAATACATAATATGATAATGTCACGGCGAAACTTCGGAAATTCATTCATAGATGTCGTTTGCCATGATTAAATTGATTTTTACCACAGACAAGAGAACATATTCTCTTGTCTGTGTTTTTACATAAAGGATTTTATTTATAAATGGTTGAAATTGAAAAATTGCTGGGCTATTATTACATTAACGAAAATTTATGAACAGAATACTGTTAGTAGTTGTTAGCAATTTTATCAAATGGCATACCTAAGCAGAGTTCTTTCTCTTTAAATTTTAGTTGCCTCGAATAGTTATTTAATTGACTTGCAATTAAGTTAGAAATAGGTACAAAACAAAACAGAGGAGATTTAATAGTATTCAAAATTTTCAATCTAATATGGTCTTTAATAAATGAACAGATAAATTTTATTAAACTGAAAAAATAAATTATATTGTTTTTTCGAAGATTAGCCGTCTGCAATCCTTGAAGAATTTTGTATCCACAAGTAAAATGAGTACTATAATCACTGAACAAAATTATTTTATAATTAAACTCTTACAAGATATTCGCAACATTTCCCCGGAATATCATTGAATATCTAAGCAAAAAACAATTGAATCATTTCATAGCTTTTGACCGTTAAGATATTTTTGTTATTAAATAATTAGAGAAATATCATTTATTCAAATTAAAATACGTTATGCATATAAATTAGTCATTATTGGAATCAATAAGACACCTACAGTTACAAATTGTCATACTTACCGTGTTTCTGCTACAATCTTCTTACGATTAGGCTACGTTTTCTCTTTTTGTGTGAAGAAATAAAAGAAAGCAACGGTATATTTTGTTTATTCATTCGATTTCAATTATTTCCAGTCCTTTGTACGACGAAATAATAGTTGGATATTTGGTAATAATAATTATTTATTCAGGCAGTGTATATCGTCATAAACACTATGTATTTACATCAATCTGTCTTAGAAAACTCCCTTGATATATCAGCATACATCTTCAAAATTCTCGTCTAATATATTCGAAACAGTGTAACGAAAATTTCATCTGCACCTGCTTGATAATTACATAACATATAACTACTGTCCTGTCTAACTATTTATTTTTTTTATCTAATAATAATCGATTTGAACAACATACGTGGCAAGAGCAGGTGAAATTTTCAGTTTCCTATATTTAGTTTCTTTTCGTTTAACAAGTAACATAAAGGATGAGCAATTAAAATTGTGTAATTTGTCCCTTTCAATTTTATTAGTTTATGTAGTTTTTCAAAATATTATTACGCTTAAGTTTGCAGTTATCTTCGCACAGTTTTTCTTTGTCTAATTCCCAAACAAATCCTATTGTATTTACATGGTTTTGAGAAAGGTGTATTAATTTTTTTTTTATTGTTTTTCCATATATTGGCACACTTTATTCTAGTGGTTTTATTTGTGTTTAGACTGCAACAAAATCAATGGAGCAAACACTGTACAGCCATCACTAAACTACACAATTAGTTTCGATTTAAATGATATTATAATAAGTACATTGAATGGCTAGAGGGCGGGTATATAGTCTATGTGATGTGGATGTGGTTTTTGTTTAAGTATAGACATCGTAATTGACATTAATCGTTTTCGAACAAAAATTTCTTTCAGTTTTCATGTAAAGAACAGTCGAATGTATTTAGTTTTAGTCGCATGTTAATATACATCATACCTATATTACATACATATGTCGTGAAACAACCATGAAAGTAGTATCGTTGGGAAAAATTGATCTAATAAGAGTATTTTATAAATTCTATAAATCGTTCTGAGAAAAGACTGATCGTTAAAATGAATAAATTGTAGTTATTATAAAAGAAAATTTGGGGTAGATTCATTAATTTTGTTGTTTTGTTGGTAGTAAGTGAATATTATTATCATTCTTTAAACCTTCAAGTTTTTTCCATATGAGATAGTAAAGCTAAGTCATCTATTTAGTAAAGATTATTTTGTAGATAGTAGGTATAAACAAATAATAACTTCTTAGCAAGTAATATTTAAATAATTAAGATTTAAATAAAAATTATCTAAATATAAAATTAAAAAGGATATTATAATACAGATGTTAATAACCATTTTTTACATAGTCAAAATTTCTCAAATTACATAATACTTTGTTTTAGTAGTACATTTAGGTACACATTTTACACACAGATTGATAAAGCGTAAAGTATTTATTAAATATTTATTAAAGTATTTTTTTATTTTTAGTGTCAGCATGTATATGGCTTACTCTATTTGGCAAAAATTACATTATTGTTGTCAATTACCATGATGAAATGAAGTGGGCTCACAAACCTTTCAATAGTTTTGAATTGACTGATGGCTCTTTGTAGGTAATTTAAAGTCTAACTACATCAATAAATAATTCCTGCAATTGCTCTGACATCATATGGCGTTACTTCCTTGAAGGGGGAGACGCAAATAAGTTTGAACTGCAATTATTGCGTGCACACGGTCAACACTTTTTCTCTTCTACTGCGACTTCAACAAAATACGTTCATAGCTCACATTCCAAAACAGTACCTGAACATTGAAATAATCTCCTCATTACCTGATTTCCAGTTTTAGGAGATATGGTCTGACCTCTTTGACTTTCAAATCTGAGTAGATCGCGTAAAAAACTGCACCACGGAAGATTCACTATACCTTAATAATGTCATTTTTGCCAAATAGTGTGAGGATATATCATTTATCACCTACAAATCTTCCTACATGTGTTGATCATAAAATAATAAACCGATGCCATTCTACATTTGTATTTTGCAAAAATATTTGACCTACAGGATGCAATAAGCAACTTTTTACATTTTCAGTTGTGTGTTCGTGTTCACCTAATCGGACTAGTTTTAAAACCAAGCCCAATTTCAAAACATTATGGATTAAGTTCGTGTACGATGCCTTATTCATCACTTACCATGTCATTGCAGTTACTCAAAAAGCATAAGATTTTTACAATATTTTAGAAAAGGGTAACGCAGTTTTATAATTTTGGGTATTAATGTGGACGTTTGAAACAAATTGTTATTTGGTGATAGCAATAGTTAGCTTAGAAATACAAAAATATAATGGCAAAAATGGGACGAAATTTGTTGAAAATAAAAGAGATAAGGAAAAGACTCAAAAATTATTAAGTTTAATTAAAAATTTTAGAACATATAGAAGAGGTATGGCAAGAAATAAAGAAAAATACAGCAAAAATAAAAGAGAGAACGATGACGTACAAGTTAGAAAACACGAGAATCCAGAAAAAAAGAAAAAATAGTTATTACAAGAGTCTAAATAAAATTGCAGATTACAAGAAAATTGTTTGAGGTGAATCAAGTAATGAAACAAGAAGAGCTCAGTTTTCTGATGTTATTCGATCCAATACACTGAATCGAGTTATAGAAAGCGTAAAATTAAGCGAAAGACATATTATGGTTAATTATATGCAGAATGGTCCCGGATTGAGTTCACAATAGGTAATAATAATATATTTATCCTTTAGACCAAAGTGGTACAAAAAAGTAGATGGTGGTATAGGATAAGTCAATCACCTGAATTAATGAAAAGCTAAATGCAACTTATAAGTATAAATGTATACAAAGTGTAGTAAGGGACCTTACACATAACTGTTTGGAAAGCTACAACCGACATTTAACCCAACTTAGAGTAAAACTCCGTTAAGGAGTAGAAACAGTTATCAAAAAGACATTTTCTTAATTCATATTTGAAGGGTTTTATATTTAAATCTTTAATGAAATGGTATAATGGATAAAAAAAAATGTTGAGTTGGAATTTCACATTTAGGAAATAAGCCCTGCTTGGTCTGAAATTTATCTTGAGTTTACTTTCGATTTCTTAATGTCAAGCAAGCTTTTATAGATGAGCAACAACTATTTTGGTTTCAGCAGAATGCTAAAGTGTTGCAAGAAAGTTACGTAAAATTTCAGAACGATCAGCCCACTATGATTTTACCAATTTCGTCTCAGCTGAAGTATTCTTTTCCGTTCACTGTTCGCCAACTAATGTGTTACTAAAATTTGAAAATTTCCATAACGCCATAGGCTTTCGTTTTGAACTAGTTTTTTTTTAGTAACGCACACATTCAACTCAAAAATGTTTTGTCTATTATATCTATTGTGAACTAAATCTGGGGACATCCGCTATAAGTAGATATAGAGAATGTGACAATAATATAAAACACAAAACGAAATTTCGTAATTCAGAGCTACAAAACGTCTAAATAGAGAGACATAAACAGTTGGTTTAATAATAAACAAATCAAAGAAAAATATTTGCAGATGTGAAAACAAAAAGACATAGAGGTGACTGCTTACCTCTTTCGATTAGTCAGGAGTTACAATGGGAGAAACTATAAATGGTAGAGGGTGAGGATGAGATTATAGAAAAGAAACCAGCCAGGAAAAAACTCTTATTGAAGGGTAAAATTTTAAATAAGAAAACCAAAATATGGAAATAATGACAAAAATGGTAAATAAGATTTAAAAGTGATAGAAAGAAAAGTAATGTGAACAATACTGAGATCAAATATAACAGATTATGAAGAGACGAGAATTGAAAGACAGATGGAAGATGAGTTTGAAGACGAAGCATTGCAAGGTAAAATAATGAATAAATAAATAAAGGGGAGGATACTCAATGAGGAGAAGAAGAACCATATTACTGAGATCTAAAAGTAGGAAATCAAAGATAGTAAGGGGACAGAAACAAAATCAAATAGGCAGCCTTGGCGTTAGTCATTATGTCTAATGATTTTATGACGAATTGGTGTGGAAAGGATTAACTTATAACAGCCTGTATATCAATTTGAGAGAAAATAAGTAAGTTTAAACTAAAAGTTGTACAAATATATGTTCAGTTTATCTATAAAAGAATAACGATATAAAAAAAAATAATATACAGGGTGTCCAAAATATATATCAGCACTTTCATTTACTATGAAATGCGGCAACAGCGGCGGTTACTGGAGAGCAATGCACGTTTTGCGTACTTGCATTTTACAAAAACAATAATTCTATCATTACAGCACGCCGTCTGTATCGTCTAAATTACCAGTTGCGAGGTATCACCTAGCCCTGATGTTATTAGAAAATGGATCCGAATCTTTGAAGCTACTGGTTCTACAGTGAAAATACGGAAAATGTCTCTCCACCACGAGCTATTCGAATTGCTGCAGACATCGAAAATGTACGACAATCAGTCGGAGAGAATATGACATTATCTGTACTCAAACGAAGCCAGACGACTAATGTTCTTTCAACAACATTTTAACCAAAGATTTACATCCCCATGCCTATAAAATACAGTTGGTACAAGAATTGAAACCGACGGATTACAATGCACGACTTGGTTTTGTCAATGAGATGATGGAACCGTTTGACGATTTAGATATTTTATTCAGTGATGAGGCTAACTTTTATTTCATGGGTCATGTAAGTAAGCAAAACTGTAGGTACTGATCCGACATTATTAATCCTCGCAGAAAGTATGAACGTCTACTGCACAACTTTAAGGTGGACGTATGGGCTGCTACGACTGCCAATGATATAATAGGACCGTACTTTTTGCAGGATGAGAATGAAAGAGTACTTACCGTTAATACCCAGCGATATTGTACAATGTTGCGAGAATTTCTTGCGCCATCACTACAATTCAAATTGTTGTAGATATAGCGCAACTTTAGTTTTAACTTACAAACTTGGTTTCAGTGAGATGGTGCCACAAGCCACACATCAAATTAGGTAATCGAAGCTGCTCAGCAATTATTTCCAAATAAAGTGGTTTCAAGAAGAAGCAAAATTAATGGCCTTCTAGGAGCCCCGACTTATCGTCTCTTGATTACTTCTTGCGGAGTTACCTTAAAAGTAAGGGTGTACGAGAATAATCCAGCTAACACAAATCAATTAGAGAGGCACAAATAAGATTAATCTCGAGGGAAATGTGTAGACGCGTTATCAAGAATCTTCGTTCTCGATTTGAAGAGTGCATACGATGCAACGGGCATCATTTGAGAACTGAAAAATATAAACACTACAACTACAGTCAAACACTAACTACAACAACATTAAAAATGTACAACAAAATACCAAAACACATAAAAGATTTACCGTACCCTACATTTAAAAGTGAAATACAACAGATTTTGAGGAAGAAAATTAATAGTAAAATCTAAACGACCATATTAGAAGAAAGAAACTGCTAGGAGGCCCTCAACACCGTTAGCCCGAGATAGTAGCTCCCGAGGCGAGGATGAGGGATGGCGAGCAGCTATGTATTTATTATATTGTTGCCTGTTTATTATAAATAAATAAAATTTAGACAATATTGTTTTTGGCTCATAAATTTCCATTCTTTTTAGATTAGTTCTTCATAAACAAGTGATCACAGTCATTTTAGGTTTTTTATTTACATATAAATTATAATGCTGATACCCTAATTGGACACCTTATATAATAATAATAATAATGAATATTACAAAGCTCTAGTGATATCTAATTGTGGTTTTTAAATATTTACATTTGACCATCATAGCAGGTAGTGGCTTTAGACTTATTGTTAGTATAACCAATGCTTTCAATTTTAATACTTGACTGTGACACTTTTTGAGTACAATTCATGTTAACATAAAACTTATTTCATACCTTGTTTCACGTGTATGTAATTAGAAAATTAAACCAAATGAGGTTTAAACTAGTTATCTACATTAAATTATACTTTATTATAATTGTTGTAATTATAACCGAGAAATGTTCAGTTCTAATTTTTACCAATACTAACATATACAGATTATCCGGTTTTTCAATTCTCGCTTCAGAGATTACAAGTAAAATGCAGTAACATCACCTTATTTTTATTTTACATGTGTCCAAAAATAAACAAGCTGGACAACACCATAATCGTTACGTGTAATTTTGTTTTTTTTTACTTGTATTGCAAACGTTAGAATTTCCTAGCCATAAGTGTTGACTACCTGTTTTAAATGTACAAGGCAGTTGAATAAACGTTTAATATTGGTTTCTACCCAGTATAATAAAGATTAAAGTCACGTTGAAATACAGTTTACTGTATATCAACAGTCGGTATGTGATAAACCGTATTTCAATATTTTATCGCTTTTATCGTTTATAGGTAGGTATAAACTAAGGTTAAACTTTTAATCAACGATTTTATTTTATTATAAACGACCATTTAAGTTTTATGGCGTGGACACTCTATCTGTACGACACAGAATGCTGCTTGGGAAGATTCAGAAATAAAAGAAATTCAACCAGTTAAAAGGAGTGTTTGTTTTCGTGGCAAGAAAGGGATACTACTGTTATATCAAGAAGATGCTTATTCTTCCTTCCTATTAATTATATATATTCCTTGATAAAATCGTTTATCATCATATTATCATTAAAAAATGTTCAGGATGGAATAAAATGAAACAGTACAATATTAATTAATGCTTGATGTGCAATTACCACCATTTTATAAATTTTATTTTATACGTATCGTTTACGAGGATATGTAAAAGTTAATATCATCAAATTATTTGATATGCTGGTACTTACAACAGACTGTCAAATCTTAAGGTAAAAAGTTTATACATACTGCAGATTTCCTCTATCGCTGACGAGTGAGATATCTGCAGTTTAGTTAAAAGAGTGATAAAAGTATATGGGGGTTATTGAATCTTCCAGAAATTTTCAGGTAAAGTAAAAAAAAAAATTATAACTTGTTCAGAATATATTTCACAGAATAAACACTCATTTTATCTAATTGCAATTACTTTACGGTGTTAACTTAATGAAGTTTGTGTATTGTGGTCATGTTTTGTTTTCACCTATCTGACAACACCACTTTCACTACGTTTTGCATAGTATACTTAATATCTATACTTACCTAAGCTATCCTTGCAAAAATTAACCTAGTGCGAAATATTCCAAAAGAAAATAGAAGAAAAAAATTGTATTTAAAACGTCTTCCTTTATTTCACATAATATCGTGTTATAAATACAATTTACCAGGCTATACCTGTATTCGTGGGGAATTAACATTGAACATTTTTCTTTCTTTTTGCTTTGTGGGGAAACAACGCTTTATTCTCTTGATTCGCTTTAGCGATTTTTGTTTCGAGACGGCACAATGTTTATAACAAGTATAGGTATCGCAAATTGGTATAAACAATTGATTTTGTCCGCTCCTCTTTTTATAACGCGCTTACCTTAATCTTAAATTCTATGGGATTTTGTTTCCTTTTTGTTTGTAGTAGTTTGATTTAATACTTTATTAACCCTGTTTTTGTTTATTATATAGAGATACATAACCATTCGACTGTTCTTTTTTATATTATTAGTATTTCCTATATATAATAATATGTATGTATTATTGGAAACAAAAATGTAGGCTTGTTAAAAACAAAATTAAATCGGTACTTGAATAAATTATTTTCTAGAGTGTGTCATCACTAAAATTGTTACTTTTCTTCATATAATCGTTATAGATTTTCATAAACTTTGTATCGTTATTTTTAATTTCATGATAATAATAATAATAACAATAAACATAATAATCATACATTCTCATATATACAGTTTTACACTATGCGGCCACTACAGTATTTTTTATTTTTATTTCATTTACTTTTCCTCCTCTGGACTAAAATCATATTTTCGTATTAATAAGTTATCTTGTTTCCTACTGAGCATTTTAGAATTATCACGGTGTTGGTGAGTGCGAAATTATGCTTACAAATAACATAAACAGTAACGTCGAAAGTAAAGAAAGAAGAATCTTTTATTTACAATGATGTACAAAAATTATTGATTCTATTTAAATTATTCGAAGGACATTTTTAATTAAAATTGTAAACGTCCTAGATTTTTTTCTGTAATACAGATTTTTTAATTATATGTTGAAGGTATTAATGAATTATATCATATCTAAAGGGGGCTTCATTGTAAAATTATATTGTACATTTAAAGTTACTGATAGAAACGTTACTTTCATTCACAGAAATAGAATTTTTAAATAAAGAAATAAATAATATTGGAAACTATATTCAATACGTTCAAAAAAGTTTCTTTGGATTAAAGAATCTTTTCTACGTGTATGGGCTGTAATATCATTTTGGGAATGATTTAACAATATATAATTGAAGCGTTTAGTGGATAAAGCTTAACATGTAATCCCGTACAGCGCAAAATCCATATAACTATGGACCTACAGCAAACCATGCCATTACCAACATTAACAACATCAAAAGCTTTTCATCTCCAGCGAATGTGGTTCTATAATTTCGGAATCCACACTATTACAACATCTGGAAATCAAGCATATCTTTTCAACTGGACCGAGGACTTGGCAGAACGTGGTGGTATTGAAATTACGAGCTTTTTGCATAGATTTGCACAACTATTAAGAGATATGCATGGTAACAAAATTAAACATGTTATAATATGGTCAGTTTGCTGGACAAAATAAAAATTTCATGACTAAATTTTATTTGTGGAATTATGGCTTTATGAAACAAAATTTCTTATTTAAAACAACGTTTCGATATTTATTGTCTTTTTCAAGTGTCCATTTTTCTGTGTTCTGCCACAGTAATTTTAATTAAATGTTTGTTTATTTTTTCAAACATATAACATGTTATATGACAAATAACTTATAGTTGTAAAAAAATAAACAAACATTTAATTAAAATTGTTAGATTGGAATTGGAATTGACGAATTCGGAAGTTACCAATACAGAATATTTTTAAGATGAACCTTTTATGAAAGTTAACTTACTCAAAACTGGAAGCAAGACTAAAGTAGTTTATTATATGCCAAAATACACAATTTTTAAGATCAATTAAAATCTGTTAAAGAAGGATATCGCTGGTTTTACGAAAAAAAAAATATAAATAAATTTTTTTATAGGTATGTACTATATACCATTAAAGAATTTTATTAGTTAAATGAATTTCTTTGTATGTACATATGTACTTATATAGCGCCTTTATCAGAAAATACCCCCAATTTGTTTTAAAACGAATTTTGATAAACGGGCATGTCAAAATAATATTGTTCAGAGAGCATTTTATATGAAAATTAGTCATGGGATATTAAAAGCTATTTCCAGGTAAAATTTTTAGGGTACTTTTGTATGCCTTTATCTGTTTATATTAAAGTTCCCTTTAAGTTGCTTTTTCTCCTAACTCTATATGTTTATGATTTAACACCTATATCCACTCAACGCTTCAATTGTAATAAGATAGTAGTAACAAAACCATACCTCATTTCTAAATGAAAAGGAAGAGATTTTTAAATAGATCGTATTGACTTATATACACACATTTTCACATCTTGCTATTTTTGCCACAAATTTAACATAAAAAATACATTTCAACCTGGTAATTGGAAAACAAATCTATGCTGGATATTGACTTTATAGAATTTTGATATGAATTAATATTTTTATTCGCTGCCTTATTCAAATTTGGAGTAAAATATGTAGATGTTCAACGTAAGTAAAGCAAAATAACAACTGGTAATTGAATGATGCTAAAATTAAATGGTATCGATCATTCTTTGCAGTTTTGTTACTTCATTTTTAAAGAAGTTTATTTGCAATGAATTATTTGCTTTCTAAGTTTAGACAACAATTGCTTAGTTAAATTATTGCTATATTTTTGCCTTTCCGTAGTGGCGTTCACGGAAATTCAACAGAAATTGAGTGCTAGAATTAAGGTGAAAGAAATTGTTGAAGAATTCGGGCCAACAGATTTAAAATAAGTTACTAATAATAGTGTTTTTTTTATAAACATTACCTGTTCATTACTGCTATATTTTAGGCACATTTGGAGTGAAATTATTAGTTTGGCGTTTCGACTCATTGAATTAGAGCTGTGAATAGGCGTCAAACAAGATTATTGCGTACAAGTAAATAACGTGATGTGATAATTATTTAATTGAAATTTAAAATAGGAAAGAATTCAAGGTGGTAGTTAAAGTGTGTAAGCGAGGCAAATTAAGTTCAGGTGCGCTTTTTACGTGTTTGACAATTTGCTATCCAACAACACAGGTTAAATCAATTGTAAGATATTAAATGAACTAATGTAGATGTGATATAAGAAGCTTTTATAAAATAAATTATTCAATTTATTCAGAGAAAGTTAAGGCCTCTTATTATGTTGCTACTTTTTTTTTTATTAGATTAAAGTTAGAGTGACTGAAATGAAGTATACCCATTTGCGGAGAGCTAAAGAGGAACTCAACTCTGAAAGCGGGTACATTAGAGCAGATGCCAATTTGGTAAAGTAAAGGTGAAGATCAAATTAAAGTTGGAAAGACAGAGTAGGAAAAAAATTCATTGTTGGACTAGTGCAAAGACTCTTGCACAGAATAGAGAAACTGGACAAGAATTTACAATTAGCTGATAAGTTGATACGATAAGGTAACAAGGAAAATTGCCATCGAAAACATTTCGTGAATTATTAGGGTGACCTGCTACTGAAATACAGATTAAATTGGTCCAGTATATACTGTAGAAAGTAACAAAATTAAGGTATCACCTTAACCTAATAATTATTTATTTTTTAATTCGTAATACCATGCACAGATTGGACCAAATTCGATGTACATATTGGCTAAATACACTTTGCAGCGGAGGTACGAAAAAATAAGATTCAGGGCTACTTTTTCGAGGTAAAATTATTGGTGAATAAAAAATTTTAGATAAATCTTACTGTTTTGAAAATATTTAAAAAATAGTGATTTTTCTTGAATCTCGACTATTGTTTAAGACAATAAGTGCATTTTTTATATAATTTGAAATTCGCGCCAAATATCCCTACTATTTTTTATGTACACCATTTTTTCAAAAAGTGGGTCGAGTTGTTGTTGTATTAGGGTGGCGTCATGTCATAACTAAAGAAAATAAAACGTTTAAAAAATACAGAACAAAAGTTTAATTCAAAACAACTATATATTTTTTTTATTAGGTATTTAGAATTTAAAAAAAATGTATTTTATTTGGGATTTGGATATGAAATCTATTTTCTAATATCTCTTCAAAATTTTGACTAATGACGTCATTTTATTTTTTTTCAATTGGAAACCATAGAAAACTATGATATAGCCAAATAGCAAATGCGTACGAAGACAAAAGAAGCTAATAAATAAAAAGAATTTCAAAAAAATTAAATTTAAATGTTAGCAAGATATAAATTTTTATCATAAGGATTTTTCATAACTTCACTTTCAAAATATGGCCAACATCTCTAATTTTACAATCAAAGGAGTATGTTGTAAATAAAAACTTAATATTACCCCATAGAACAACAATAACAAAACTAATCAAGGATATAATTTAAAAACTAGCAAACCGATTTAACAAGTCAGGAATAAAAGACAATAACTATGTAATATAGAGAAACTAACAAAATAGTGACAGTACAGAGTGATCAATTATGATATACCTAACTGTATGACATCCATACACTTATTATTTGACACTTGATATATCAATTATTTTGTTTGTCCGTCATGGCACTCTAGTAACTTTCTTCGGATATCTGTCATATCCACGGCACATTACATATCCAATAGAAATTTAGAAACGCCATATCTCATATTTAAAATAAGTATAAAGTGTAATATATTTTTGAAAAGTTCGCAAAATTTCCTATTTGGCTATATCATAGCCGACTTTGGTATTATTTAATGTTTTTTTGTTTAGCCAATCTTATTATTTATTATAGTGTTTCTTTATTCCTGGAAATATGACTTTTCTTAAAAAAATACATTATATTTTCTTAAGGTGTTTCAACAAGTTATAGTTTTTTCAATTAAAAAGAATTATCTTGCCTTTACTTTTTATCTTCTTTCTTTTTTAAGATGTCAAAGACTTGTTGAAACAAGAACAAAGGAAAAAATAAGAAAGTTAAGGATATGGTGAATAATTACGTAGGATTACATAGATTATTGTTGAAGCAGAGATGCTAGGAACTACAATGTTTAAACATTTCCCATGAAGTTGTTAAAAGGTCCGGAAATATCTTGCTCATGAACAAAAATTTTATAGGCAACTTTTCCAGGAAAACTTAGCGACATTGGTAAATGATAAAGATATTCTTTCAAAAATTCTAACGGTCAGTGAGATATAAAAGTATCACTGGGACCTACCGATAAAACAAGAATGCATTGGGATCCCCGCCAACAAAAAAGCAAGAATCTAGTTTTCGTTTGGAAAACTAGTTAAGATGTTTTGTGGTGCCAAGAGATTGTTGTTAATTGATACATGCAAAAGACTCAATTAAGAAATTAAAAAATGTCATTCAAGAAGAAAGCATTGAAAGTTGTGAAGGAAAAGTTCTGCTGCTTCCTGAAAATGCCAAAATCCACGCAACTCACCAAGTCCAAACAGTAATCAACGACAGTGATTTTATACAGATTATGAAACTACCCAAGAGTTCGGCTTTACGTAAACGAAGGAAGCATAATGGGCCTAATGAGGCCTAAATGCAGTGGTAGTAGCCACCCTCCAAGTAATTTAGAATCAAGAATTCAGAGTTCGGCTTTGATACCGACCACTGATTACCTTTTCTCTAAATAGAATAGGGTCCTTGGATAAATCCTCGGAAGCGGCGGTGAAAGGATTTTTTGACGTCTTACTCATAGTTTCTTTTTTGGGAATGTAGGTTTATTAGAATTACATATGTGACTGCTAGCTGAATATACATATGTTGAATATTTTTTCGTTTCCTAAATCTTTTTTTTATGGCTAAACAGATACTATATATTTAATATCATTCTTGGTAAATATTAAATTAATTGAAAAACAGATATTGATTAGCTTATTAAATAACTGCTACTCAAGAGATCAGTTTAAGTATGTATTGAATAGCAAGGTAATAACTTTAAAGAAAATAAAAAATGAAGAAGGTAGATATTAAAGTAATCGATAATCGACTATCGTTAATGTTTTGTTAGAAAGCAGTTTTTAAATTAACTGTTTTATTAGAAAATTGACAATATTTTAGTTTTTCAAACCCTAGATATTTGGCCATACGAATTTTTATGTTGGCTTAAAGAAACATCTACAATTTTTCTCTGCTACCGTTAAATGCATATCATTTCGTTCTCACCAACGACCTACAAGAAGGTACTGTACAAATTCATTCATCTTATTGGATGGATAGGACAAATTATTACTCTAAATAACAACTAATGATTCTCTTTTGGCGACTGCAGCTCCGATCCAGGTCCGGATACGACGATTGTATGTGTGTGTGTATTACGAGGAAGGGTTATTTTGGCCCAGACTTTGGCTGACTTCGCCCTCATCGGAAAACAAATGGAACAACTGATGATATAACGACGAACTTTTTTTGTGTTATTACAATTTCAATAGTGTTTATTAATTGTTTGTTTTCTTCTTGTAATTAATATATTAACTAAATTTATTAGGCCAACATGTGTCGCCCGTTCTTATTCTGCTATTATTAGTTTCTTTTTCTTCTTTATACTTCTACATATCACCAAAAAAAGTGAATCACCTTAACAGCTACAATAAAAAATCGTTTCGTTTTCTGAAAGCTCTCGACATCAGAACGTATATATGTTTAATAAGGGAATTGAATGACGTTAGTTACATACGGCTGAAAAAGAAAAACGATTTTGGCATTAGATTTCGCGATTCGCAATTTGAACACTTGAAGATTCCTTATAACATACACCAACTAAAACAGTTGAGCAAATTGCATTCGGGGAAAGTTTTAATGTAACGTTTCCCGTACATATTAGCACCTGAACAATTACCATTCGAAATTGGTTTAAACTTACGTAATCGTCGTGCGAACAACTCGACGATTACGGTCGGATTATAACTACAACCATTAAGGTTCGCTAGCATAGTTTCGAATTCTCTTAATCGGATAAAGTTGACGGTTTTGGTAGGAGCAAAAATTGATTTGCAATTTACTCGAATGCAGAGCATATTATCTTCATTCTGCTTTAACTAATTTGGAAGTGTGGGCAATTATAAAAGCAAATTAGAGCGTAGCTTAGATATTTCAGAAAACCTTATTCATCATTCGTTTTAAATTTTGTAATTTAGATAAGTGAAATTTTTGAAAAAAATGGAAGCATGAAAAATTTGGGACAAGCTTAGACATAAAAAAAAATATGTTTAAGATTTTGTAATTTGAATTTACAGCGATATCTGCCGTTGGCTACAATATTTACGAGCAGCAACGCATTTGTGCTTGCGTACCAAATAAATATAGACGTTGTAATACAAGTTACTCGTTGTGTACGTTAAATAACAAAGCAAATACACAAAAACAAAATTCGTTCAAGGCGTGAAATTTATTTCCAAACGATGTAGTCGATAAATATATTTCCAGGGCAAAACGATGAGTTAAATAGTGTGAGATTTAAGCAAAAGAAATTAGAAGAAATGTTGTTGTCCAGTAAGGTTCTATTTTGAAGGGTTATTACTAACATAAATAATGGCAATCTAAACAACTGAAAGAAACTGTTGTGCAATGCTTATTACTTTTATAATTAATTAAGAAAAAATTAAGGAAAGATTTAACAATTGGTATTACTACAGCTTGATACAAAAACGGGTATAGTGAAAACTGTTAACATTATATAGGTAGGTATAAGGCGGCTAGAATACTAGAAAGAACAATTCTGGAACACACTGGAAGAAACAAAATTTGAATTTTGACAAAATATGGAGATAAATGGTAATTTTTGTAATAAAACAAATAGGGGAGGAGACAACAGAAAAGCACAACAATATGCTTTTGTGTTTCAATTGCTTAAAAAAAGTTCTTGATATGTTATAATGAAAAAAGAAACATATATCATGTGTCCAAGAAAAGTTTAAGTATACAAAATAAAAGTTGGTGCTTCTTTAGAAACCTATTATTATGACTAAGTTATTATTTAAGTCTAAAGTTACTTTAAGATGCTTAGTTTACGTGTATATTAAAAAAAAAACAGGAACTTGCGTTGTGTAATATATTGGACAAAGTGTATACCACGAACAAGGAAAGCGAATAGAAATCTGTCACAAAGTAAACTCATATTATGGATGCAAAATTATCTTCAGAAGATAGAGCAGAGTTAGTGCTTATTTGCTAAGATGATTGTAAAACTTGACGTGAAGCGGGTGATATTTTCAATGTCAGACATTCAGAAACAACTATTAGATTTCAAACTGTTTCTAGAATCTTAACGCAATTTGAAGCTTCCGCTAAAATGGAGTAACTCACAAGAAAAAAGAACGGGCCAAACGTGTGCAGAATTTTGAAAATTCGTTAAATGTTTTACAAAGAATAAAAGACTTGAGAACATCTCTAAGGAAAATTGGAAGAAACTTAAATGTAAGTAAACCGACCGTCAATAAAATTTTAGTTAGTCATAAATATTAGGTATTCCTATGAACCTAAGCACCTTCAAACGTTGCAAGAACGGGATTACATAATTAATGGTTTCGAATTTTGTTTGCAAATTCAAGGTAATGCTGAGGGAGATGGGTCGTTTTTAAAAAGTTGTTTGATTAGGGATGAAGCAACGTTTACCAGCCTTTAGCACAAACGGGGTGTTGTGTTTACAAAATTGTCGACAGTGATCATGTGAAAATCCGAACTTACAAATTTTATATAAAAATCAATATTTGCAAAAAATAAACGTTTTGTGCGAAATTTTCGGTCATTCGGAGATATATTTGCAATTTCTACAAAAAGAACTGGAAAGTGAAATTAACTAATTGCCACTAAATGCAAGAAGGTCACTTTGGTTTTTGCAAGATGGAGCACCCGCACATTGTGCACGAGCAGTTGTGGAGTATTTAATAGCAAGAGAAGAATTAATATAAAGAAGTTCTGCATCTGCATTGTCGGTGCGTTCGTCCGATCTGTATCTATACAATGAATTATTTTGTCTGGAGATGGCTTAAGAATAATATACTTATATGCGGAAAGACCAAACCAGAATTTAGAAGATTTAAAAAATAAAATAGAAAATGTATTACGTTTAAGAATAACCCTGCTATAATATTAAGGTAATTGAAATGGATTCTAGTAAGGCCGCAGAAAAAGCGGTTACCTTGGAAAGATTAATGGCAAATGTCGGAGGACCTAGTTCAAGTAGAGAAGAGAGAGGTTCTGTATAGTGCGGAGGTGTAGGCGGATGCCGTTAATAAGGAAAAATACAGGAATAGGTTGACAAAGGTTCAGAGAAGGACTTCACTTCCGCTTATCGCACTGTTTCAGAACTTGGGGTTTTGGCGATCGCGAGAGTCATTCCAATAGCACTTTTAATAGCAGAGCGAAAGAGACTTTTGTTTAAGGAAAGGGCAAAATAATTTGAAGTTACACGTCGCGAAGAATGACAACGAACTCTCTCGTCTTGGCAGAAGCTATGGGAGGATGAAAGAGGTCGATGGACGGCTAGAATCCTTCCAAATATACGATGTTGGATTGAAAGGAAACAGGGTGACGTAGATTTCTACTTAACACAATTCTGCTCTGGTCAGGGGTATTTTCGATTCTATTTATATAAAATGGCCAAGTCTATTGGAAAGGAATGCCCTTTTTGTTTACATGTTAAACATGATGGCTTCCATACATTTTTTTAATATGAGCATTGGGTATAACAAAGGTGAGATTTACAAAAAGAAATAGGTGTGTTCTCCCCTGAAAATATCACCACAAAAGTGATAAACAACCACGTGGAATTATTTCCGCCAATATGTAACGCATATCTTGCCCACAAAGAAAGGAAGTGCTAGATAATCAAAAATAGTAATCAGAATGATCAAATAAATAATTAAGAACCAGCCCGAAGAAATGTGTGATATAGTTGCGGGCTAGCGTTTGGGAGTAAAGAGGGTTTTAGTGGGTATGCTAAAGTTGTTGGGAATCCCACACTACCATTGCCGTGGTGTCCATTAAAGATTTCTCCCTACAAAAAAAAAAAAAAAATAAATAAATGATGCAAAGGTCCTATACAAAGATTTTAATAGGCGTAAAAATTTATATATTGAACGATTAGGTCACCACATTGAATAGTTTGTACTTTTTCCTTGTATTTTTGTATTGTTAACAGTGAAAAAACAAAATGTTTTTTCCTTTTTTATATGTCTAGTTGATATTTTAGCAAATTCAATTACAGTCAATTACAGAATTGATTTGGATTTACGTTGGCAGATGAAGTGATAACTTCAACGTCACTTGTCAAAAATGCCTATTGTAATCTGTTTTATGGGTTTTCCCTTGAGACTCCATATTTACACCTAAATTGTGCATCTCAAAGTAACTTTGAGGTTAAAATAGTATATTTCTAAAGAAGCACCAACTTCCATGTTATATAATACATATTTTTCTGTATAAAATTTTTTTCCATTTGTCTCATACTGTCTCATATACTGTAATAAAGAAGTATACAAAGAGTTTTTAGAATAACATAGAAAGATTACGTTAGAACCAATCAAGAAAAATCGTAATTATTTGAAAAGAACATTAGGTCTTAGGGAGGAGTATATTTTAAGTCCTTTACCATTTAGGTACTAGAGGAAGTTTTGTGTATTTAGTAGGAGAAAAATTGTGTGACGTATGATGGGAGGAATAAGTGGAAATACAGGAGACGAATGAACTAAGAGATATGCGAAAAACTAAAACGTAAAAAAAATGGTTGGGGTTGCAAAGAATGAAATGGTTGGGAAATTTCTATATAAAACAAAAAGATCCGAAATACAATAATTCTTAGACTATTTGAAAGTAAAACTCGTTGTAGAAGAAAATTGAAAAAGACTAATTGACGTGGTAGTGATAAACAAGAAGGCTGTCAGAAACAAAGATAGAACAAACAAGTGTTCAGAGCTAAAACACGTAGAAGATAAGCAAGAAGTCGACGTAAAAGAATGTAGTTAGAAGGGGGTTGAAGAGGTAGTTAATAGAGGAGTTAAATGGTTAGAGAAGTAAATTAGAATTTTTTGCACGATTTAATACGTGAAGACCATACATATTTTGGGCTAAATTAATTTAAAGATATGGATGATTAAGGAAAAATCTGAAAGACCAAGGTGAACATAAATGGTTAAAAATTGAGCCATAGAGCACATATTTTGGGAATTAAAATAGTGAAAATGAAGTTACTCATGCATTTTAGATTACAAGAAGATTGCATTTTAAATTTCTTCATGATTTTCGTTGAAGCACTAATAATTTTTGATAAAATTATTATCTAAACCTTTGAATGGTATTGGATTAATTATTCATATCATGAAGAATGCAAATGATCTATTACGCATCTAGCTCTGACAACATCGAACTGAGCTTTGTATAATAAAAGTCCTGAAAAACAATATTGCTAATTCACTAGAATGTTAATGCTTTTATTTAAAGAATTCAAACAGAATAATGTAATTCACAATTGTTAAAGTCGTCAGGAAATGAATGAAGCAGTTATGGGTTTCCTTAAAAATAAAATAGGTATGTAATATTTTATGCAACTTATATATGAACTGTAATCAGTTCCATGCTACTCTACGGAAGTGAGATATGGACGGATGTGTTGGATAAGGAAAAATACAGGAAGAACATGCCATTGGTCCAAACAACAGGAGCTTAGTGTGCAAGTGCTTATACTTAGAACTATTCCAGAGACAGATGTTTTAGTTATAGCTACAGCAGCACCGGTTGATTTGATGATCAAATGGAGCCAAAAGCTGAGGAACAAAACCCTATCTACCACTAGTACCTCTTTGGAATTAGGAAAGTGGATACTGGTGCTTTTATGTATCAAGATTATAATTGGGATAATGAATATTATACCTACTGTTTTTTAATACGTGCTTTGAAATGCAGAGAGAAAGAGAGAGGATTTAGTGGAAGAGAAAAAGAAGCTTTGATATCAGGAGATGTAGTGGGAACAATGGTTTCGTATTGTTTCTATGTTGAAAACATTTTAAAAATTAAATTTAAAATAGTGGAATTTAAGAAAAAAGATACAACAAAAACCCATCTTGAAGTAATCTGCTATATGATCCTGTGATGGATACAAATTCAGAAGAAAGGGTGTTTTTTAATATACATTGAGTTTCTTCGCCTGAAAGTGCATAATGTATTTTTTTCTTCCACTACAAAAAAGATCTATAGATAGTACAACTCTAACTTGGGAGTAAGTAACTTATGGAAGATACGTATACATGAACATTAACTTTACTCTTGAACTTGAACCAGCCTGAACGATTTACACTGGAAAATATTGTTAGTCTCTGAAATTTAATAAATTCCGTTTTTCTTTTCCAGAAATATCTAAGTTCGTCTTTCTGCAGTGGTTTGCTAAATGAGTATGCCGGAGATCACCTAAGTTTCTGGTAATTATAATGTATTAAATTAAAAAAGTGGTTGTAATGATCTCATTACTTAATTAGCAAGTGGTAGTGTTAACTATGCAATTTCGTTTAATTTTTCTTTTGCAGCCGCGTTCTAATAACAACGTATTAGTACCCATAACTAAGGCAAAATGTCGGGTCTTCAACGTGACAACACACCATCGATTTAGAATTAGACGCGTGTGTAGTTTCGCCAATAGATGGCCCACTTAACAGCAGCACATTTGTTTAATAACAATCTAACGGTTTTGGTTCATTTTGTTTTCATTTCTTTTTTAAATTTTAAAACATCAACGAGTTCTCGCACTCACCATCGTTCGTTTCACTGATGGTATACACTTAACACAATTAATTTTTCAAATGTCTTCGCGCACGTCCCCGCGTTTTATGATAGTATCCGTTTTATCATCTCGGTATAATTAATTTTCTTTTAGTATCTGCGAGTGTGTGTAATATGCAAGTAGTACGCGGTTATTTTGGATAATTTTTCGAGGATTTTCGCGAACGTTGAACGCATAAGAATTATCATAATAAAATGTTTATCGCTATGTTGCCTATATTTGTAGTTTCGGTTGCCGTGTATGGTTTATTTCTTGCTACGTAAAAGACACACGGTGGATTATAGACACTGGGTTTTTTCGTTTAGAGTAACAAGATGTGGGAAGAGAGAAGTAGAGATAGAGAGGCAAATGGGGAGAAGGAAGTAATAGTAGTGATGGAAATGGAGAAGGATTTCCCCATTTCCGGTGCTTCTTTTTGACGATCAGATTTCGATTCTGTTGAGTGTTGCTACTGCTGTTTCGCTAGATGTCGCTCTCGTGTTTTTGCTTTTCTTTAAATTAAATTAGAATTCATTAGAGTTAGAATTGTTAAGAGATAATAATTTTCGGTCACTATCAGTGTTTATATTCGGGATAGCGCTTGGGGCGGTGAATGGTCGCGTGTTCCGGATGGGCAGTGGTGGTGGCGGGCGGTACGGGAACGGGAGCTCGCACGATGCTTGTCGGTTCCTCGCTGGTAGAGCTGCTCGGCGACCGGTAGAACTCTCTGGGGACGCCGCCGCTTGTTCCCGCCTGCCCGACGGCGTCCTCACTTGCCCACCGGGCTAGCTGTTGTTGAGCTTGAATAAATTCATCACTAGAAAATAAGAATTGTAACAACACTACCATAGGTAGTGGCAACTACATACTGGCAGTTTAGATGGGCACATATAGCGTTATGCTTCCACTTACATCCTAAACTGATAATAGAGAGTTTAAACAAACTTTACGGTAAACGATAACGCTAAATTTGACGCCACTGCGCATGCGCGTAATTTAACGTATGCTAAAGTTTAACGGACGCACACTAAACTCCGGTAACCAATAGAAACGTTTGTGTAGATTTTGACATTTTCACACATAATCAACATAACCCTACTAAATACGTTTCGGTTGTATTTGAATTGTTTTTACGACTGCTTTTCAACAAATGGAGAGCCAGGTAACACTGAATGCCTCTAGGAAAGGTCGAATAAGATTTAACATGCAGGATGATATTACTCTTCTAAAGGAAGGTGTAGCTAGGAAGCCTTTACGGACGTATTGAAAACGAGTGGAGAGAAATTTACAAAGTGATGAGATTTGAAGAAAATTTTTCTCAGAACGCTCACTATCGGAGCATATGAACCATTTAATTAAACTGTTAATTTTCTTAGAAGGGAACTGAAAGGTATAGCAAGCATATAGATATCGATAAATAGGGGTGCTTTTGCCGTTGCCCATTTTTATAATATAACCACACATATATAACCACATTTTGAATTTTTAATTCCTATTTTATTTGCTTCTTACAATTAATTCGGTTTAATTCGGTTAAGGTACTAAGTTTAATAAAAACATTAAAAGAATAGTATATTATGTTACTAGAAGTAGAAAGCGCATTTCTGATGCTGAATACAGAAGGCGTTAGCCGAGGCCAAGCAATCTGGGCGAAGCTGAATTGGAGGTTTCTGCTCCAAGTGACATATGTACAGTGGTGGACATAAAAATAAGTACAAGGCACCTCACTTTAGTGTTAGTCGTATAACTCTGTTGCTTATCATTAATATCATGCGACATCCTTTGGTAAGCGTCCACAAACACATTGGAAGGTATATACTAAAGGTAATGTAAATATCGCTAGAAAACAACGCCGGTTATTCTCCGATAACAAAAATTTCATATAACTGGAAGTGGCCAACAAAATAGGTACATTGGTAAAAACAATAGAAAAGTGCGTTTTAGTTGAAATTTACTATCAGATATTGCAAGTAAGTCCTCCTTGTAGTTATCACATGTACACATCACTGGTTAAATCTAGATAAAATGGGTCGCAGCACGCTTTGTTCAGAGAGTGAGAGGAAAGTTATTAAAACTATGCGCGGGCAGGGGAAAACGATCAGAGGAATAGCAAGCATATTAAATCGTTCCCCAAATATGATTTCAAATGCTCTAAAACCAAAAAAGGATCCACAGACAAGACTATGACCGAAAAAAACAACACCGCACACTGACTGACTGCTGTATTGCGAGATTAGCAAAACGTGATCTATTTGCAACGTCCACAACAATATTAAAAGAAATAAATAGTAACGTCAGCACTCGTACCTTATGACGACGATTAGCTGAAAATATTTTTCACGGTAGAGTTGCAAGAAAAGTTTTCTTGTTGGCCCGAAAAAATATCAGAGCAAGAATTGCGAAAACTCACGTCGAATGGAAAACAAAAAAGGAGTGTAACATATTTTAGAGTGATGAAAGAAAATTTAATTTAGTGGAATATGATGGCAGGGTTTAGGTTGTCGTCGTCCAATAAATAAAGTATTCTGTTCGAAATATACAACACGGACAGTAAAGCACGGTGGCAAAAACATAATGGTTTGTGTATGTTTTTCATGGTAGACGTGTGACTAAAGAAATTTACATCCTAAACAACATTATGCATACATACGCAGATTAAACATTAAACATGCCGATTATTTGGATTTATCAACAAGATATTAACCCTAAACACACTTCCAAGTGTTATCAAAATTGGTTGCGTGACCATAACGTACGACTTTTAGAATGGCCAGCACAATCGCCAGACGTTAATCCGTTTGAAAACGTATGGAAGTGTGTTAAGGATTCATTACGGCATAGAAAAATCAAAATTAAAACGATTGTTTTAAACAATTATTTTTTGTAGAACACCTCGGGATGGGGGTAGAGGAATAATTTTTTTTTTAACGATTAAATAATTTTTTTTTTTCACAACACTGAGGAAAGCTGGTCAATTAGAGATTTTCTAAATCGTCTTTTTTGACCAAGAGAATGGTGGTAGGAAAACAATTTTTTTAAATCTTTAAATTAACTGTTTTTTTTCCACAACAACACAACAGGGAAGTAGGGTTAAATATAATTTAAAAAATTGTGAATTGCCCCTTTCCTATCAGTATTGTGAAAAAACATAATTTGATAATTACAAATAAAAAAAAAACTGGTGTTCAAAAAACAATTTTGTCATTTAAAACATTTTTAATGCTTCCTCCCTACAGGATGTAAAAAAATTATTTACTGATTTAAAAGAGAATTTATCTTTCCCTCACCCCCTCCTCCGCGTTAAAGAAGTATCATTACCAATTTGACAAATCAATGGGAATGTGCCATCAAAACATCAAATAAAATACATAGGTTCTCATTTAAAAAATGGAGCAATAACGTCATCACTCTTATATGGATCACTCTATCTATGCAGATACTAGATCAAAAACGTAGAATCAAAACTAAAATTTGAGTCTCTTTTCCAAAAAAACCTACATTTACCTTCTTATTGATTTTATGCCTTCCTTTTTCGGTGTATTTAGCATACGTTAAATAATTTCTTAAATTCGTTTTTGCCAACTGACTTACGGTATTCAATAACGTACGTTAAATTTAGCGTTGACTTTAGCATACGTTATGCTTAAACTCTCTAATAGCAACAAATACCCACGAGAAACCGTTGGAACAGTAAACATTCCACAATGCAACAAAATAAAACTATGTTCTCTGGAAACGATTATCTATTCGATCAAGAAATTCTGACGAACGGATTTATGTCCTCAGCATGGGAACAAAAAACGTTAACCGTGATTGTACAATGTTGTAAAGAATATAAGCTGACATTTATACAACAGCAAAATTACTACTCAAACAGCTATTGGTTATACTAGTCTTGCCCATTTTTGGCACGGTTCTTCTTCTGTTCATTGTTCATTGCTCTATCCACTCCTTTAACTCGTGATCTCCTTTCCTTCCTCTCATGTTCTACTTGAAACCCCATTCCAAACGACATTCGCGTCATAACAAAGAGGTGGCCATAACAAAGAGCTATTCCTTGTTCGACAGTATGACCAGTACCTGTACGCATCATTTGCTTAACTTCTTTTATTCTTTTCACCGCTTCTATATAGTGATGACCTCACAAATCCACAAAAAGAAATGTGCTTTAATAACTGGTGAAAAGCTTCAGCTTCCCACAACTGTATTATTTACCTCGGTTGATGGTTTATGCTTTATGATTTGAAATTTTGTAGAAGTATTTTTTCTGATTAGTGCTGCCATCTGTAAGAATAGATTTTCTTCCATAATTTGCGGCCATATCCACCAAACTTTGCTCGAGTGTGTGCTGATGCTGCATCTTTGATGATGGTATTTGCGTGTGGTCTAATTTGCAGTGTTGGGTTAGTTAAAAAAGTAAAATTAAATATAAAGCTGAAATTTTGAACAAATAATTTCTCTGGGAGTTTCCATAGAAAGAAAACTAGAGCTACATCTCCCTGTGATAAAATTTTCAGTAGTAATACCACAATTTTCGCGATAAGTCTCAAGTGAGTTGCTTAAAGAATTAAAGGTATTATCACTTGATGTACTTGGAGTACTCCTAAAAGTATTCACTATGTTCTCATGATGTTCGGTACTAACATGTAAATACTGTTTCATCAAGTTAGAATTTCCATGTCCAGTAATTTTCATAGCTTGTTCTTCACTAACGCCAGCTAGTACTAACTGATTAACTGCTGCGGCATGATTAGAGTGAATTGTTATTTTCACTTCTTTAGTGTCCAATTCCATCTTTTCTGCAGGCAGTCTTGTCAATTTTGATATTGTATTAATACCAATAGGGCAGTTCTTGTACCAATCATTATTATTATATTTATTCCACTTGCCTTTCATCGTCAGGAAAAGTCTGTCATTGGTAATAATTCCGCTTTTCCATATAAGTTTCTGGTATACTCCCACAGGACACATTTCAGGATTTTTCAAACTTTGAGTAAGCCATTTAGTATCTGCACCATTCATGGGCGGTAAAGCAACGGAAGTGATGCGTTGAACGTTCAATTTATAGTTCAATTCGATAAAGTGGCGCTTTCTATATTCGAATGAGTATTGTAAGGTTGTACTTTCCGATGTGGTAGCCGAAAAAAAAATGTGTTCCTGTTGGATGCAATCCTTTGTAACAGCAACTGTCATACTGGAAACCTACTTTTCAGAATCGACAAAAAACAACCAAATTGAGAGATTTTACTTAAGTTGAGCTACCAAAACCGAAAACATGGATTTATGTAAATTGCGTAAAAATATTCCAAAGAACTGCGATTTTTTTAAATATGTTTATAAAAATTTGTATACATCTTCAGAATTGAATTCTACGTAACTTTTTTGGATATCATATCACCTAACCGCACTTTTCGACAAATGATTGCACTTTTTCTAAACTTGTCGCTATACTATTTGTGGTAACGTGAGTGTGTTACAATAAATTTTGGAGTTCTTATATATGCTGAACCTATCCACCAAAGAAAGTTTTAGCGAAATCCAAAATGTTGCAACATTTATGCCGGTTACTGTACCAATGCTGTTTTTAGCGCTGAATTAAAGTAGATTTTTTAAACAACAGGCCTTTTTCAAGCTCTCGCTCCCTTGAAATAATCTTGATAATAGTGTTATTTATTTATTGCATAAATATATCGTGCTGTTATTCAATTTTTTGTACCCTATCCCACACTTTATTCGACAAACTGTTATTATAAGCTTTACCAATATACTAATAATAAATTCTTCGATAAGGTGTTTTGATGTACAACAAATTATCTGTGCAGGGTCTTCATGCCCATTTATTCAGCATATTCCTGAAATTTACCTTCAATTTTATCCTTTAGGACATTGTCATTGTAATTTATTGCAGAAGATATGACACTTAATCTCTGATAGTTTACACTCTGTCTTCTACCTCTCTTTCTGGAAATAAAAAAAAAATATTACCTTAGTTTCTATTCTCTGCAATCTTCTTATATCTGCCGCCAACTTTTATATCTTTGTTGGAAATAAAATTTTCTTATCGCTCACCGGCTCTTCAGTAGTGCGTAGAGGTAAAGTACTTGTAACTTTTTAATGAGCAAAAGTTCTATCACCCACCCATTTCAGTTATTTCTATACAACAACTTCCAAATCGTGTTTATAAAGTTCAAATCTGGGTACATCTTCAGATATAGTTTTTTTCTTTTTAGTTTATAAGCCCTTTTTTATCCTCCATCAATAACTTTTGGTAACATCGTTTCCAGTAATTTCTTTTTGATTGTTAATTTCGAATAATTTAAAAAGTATATTCCTTAGAATATGGTTAAAGAGCTTTTGCTTTAATAAGGTTGATTTAATTTTAACCTTTATTGTTTTTTACAAACAGAATTCTTCTGATTCGTAGTTATATACATTGTAGTATAAACAAAGCTTTGAAATGATTGTACCGAAGTGATTAGCAGCGTACAGCAAATTGAGTTATTACCACAAAGTTAAGCTTCCGCCTGCTTAGAAGTTAAAGTCTCTCTGTTTATAATTGTGGTATAACAAATAGCGAAACCCCGTTGCACTGAAATGAGGTTTTCGCATGTTTCATATTTTATTCATATTGAATTAAGATGTTGATATATTTTTTATGCAATCTTGATTGCCATCAAATCTGTTTTATGGAAGAGAAGGTGAATTCATTAAACAAAATCTAGTTATGTTATTGAGAAATGAAAATGCAAATAATACAGAAATCTTGACATATCCTAGCAATAAAGCATTGCTCTTGCAAACAATAATTTGCTTATTTCACGGTTTAAGATTATGTAAGTGGAAGTTTATTTACAAGCGTGAAATATGAATGAGTGGTTAAGGAAGTTATATCTGGTATTGGGTTATAGATTACTAAGATATCGGTTTTTTTGCACGATAGCGAAAAAATTTCCTAAAAAAATATCTGCCGAAATCTTGAAACAAAAATTTTGGACAACGAATTTAGTCTTATACACTACCAGAATAACTCCTTTTCTTTACAATGAATGCAGCATGATTTTTCTGAGGTTTCAGAGGATGTACCTTTCGCTGTCCGGTGTATCGCCGCACGGCGCACCCCTTTCGTGATCTGCGCTCTCGTAGATGCTCTCCTCGTCGGGCTGATGGTGGGGGTGCGGATATGGTAGTCGCGTGGGCGGTTGTCTGTACCTGCCGTACAGGAAGCGCGAATCCCTGTGCGACTGGTGAGAGCTCTCGGAGCACGCGGAGGACGACTCCTGCCTGTAGTGGCGATCGGCTTCCGTCTCGGACATCCGAATGTCCTCGGATCCGCTGGGACTCATATGACGCGAATGATGCTCCAGCTGACGGATGAGGTCCTCCAGGTTACGTATCCTGATTGGACCGCAGGGTGGCACGTCGTCGTCTTCTTCGTCGGCTTCGACAACGGCCTGGAGATGATACGGATTAGTATTTTGGCAAATTTTGCTTTTTAGCAAAAGAACAAGAAATATAAGTGTAACATTTTAGGGGATCAAAGCAGCCCAAATATCTTTACAAAACCGTTGTGGTTTCGAAGTTTCTATAAAAGAAACAGATTGTCCAGATTTGGATTAGGATTGGAATGGCGCTAAGGACATGCATGGAAACATTAAAAGTCAATGAAATCAAAACAGAAATAATTTTTAGTTATAATTTCGATGGAAGTTCAGGCTATTCACTGCGATTGCAGCAGGCAAAAAAAATTGTGGAACAATCGAGCACCGCAGTCTGCACGATTTTGCAGACCACTTAAATGAGAGTTTGAGAAAGAGACAGCAGAACACATACAAAGAGAAAAGCAAAATATTGATAATCAAATCGAACAACTTGAGATTTCTTTACCGAACAACAATGTAATAACCGTACGGCTTAGTCTTTTTAAGACCTGATTGACGGTAAAGTGTTGAATATCTTGACAGGAACAAAATCAACCCAGTCTTGACCTATACGTGGTGCCACACCGTGATTTTTTAAAAATTAAGGACTTTAAGATGGCAAAAGCATTTGATCCAAAACCAAATACTCTCCAGTTTGGAATAAGTCCACTACATTGTTGGATTCGATTTTTTGAATGTACTCTCCACATTTCTTATCGTTACGAGATCCGGGAATGGCAAGTTAGGAGTGCGATGAAGAAAGACTGTATAAGAGGAAAGCGCTTATTCAAGAGAAGTTCTTAGAAAAATTACATTTATATGTGAATAAACCAAAACCGGGGTTTGGTACCACAAAGATTTCGCCCTCGATACCGGCAGTCCGAGACGAGACGGAATTCTCATCATATCGAGACGAGGACAGAGGACGGGAAGCACTAGCAACACTAGCCAGCACGTGCGAACTAGCATTGTGTTTTCTATATGTGTGTGTGCGTGAATATGTAATGTATATGTAATATATATGTATGGTTGTGCACTTTGTTAGGCTACACTGGCGAATTAAAGCACTGCTTATATATAAAAAAACGACGGTAACACCGCTCGGCGGGCCTTTAGTGGAACCAAACTATTTTCTGAAATTACTGACGAAACTTTTCAAAATTTAAAATTATTTTAATCTGCTTATCATGTGAATTCCAGATAGATGCGGGAAAATTTGAGAAATACTGCCAGCCACAACTGTGCATGCAAAATTATCGCTGGTTTCCTATGCCCACAATAGTGCATAAAGTTCTAGTATACATTAGACAGATTATAGAAAATAGTATCTTGCCAGTAGGATATTTTGAAGGGGGAGCACCCGAATGTGTATAAATAAATATATTTTACGTAACATGTGTTCTTTATCATACTTTCTTCACCAACAATACTTAAATTAATGTATGTTTTTGTGAGTAAACAGCATTAAAAATATTTGAGCCACTGAACTTTTCGAGGACACGGTTTTATTAATTTTGGGCAAGAAAATAGGCCTCAGGAACCATTATGCGATGCGATGAAGAATGTGCATTCAGGAGAAGAAGGATCTGTTGCTGCTTCTGTAAAAGCTAATGGCGTAAAGACTGCTGTGAAAAGGCTTTGTAATTGATGCGATCAACAGCCTTCACAAGTTTCAAATTGTCGGCGTTTGCTTTAAAAATATGTTAATTTTCACCTCACACCATTAAGCATACATCTCTGGTTATGTTTAAGAAACCGTTTAAAACACTTAAGGGGATTTACTCACTTGAGCTTCGCAAATTTTTTCCTGACTACTGGACCGTTTGTAATCAGGATAACCGGACGCGCATTCTTGTATGCTTCTACGTAACACTTCTTCGCTTAACGCTGTACTGCTACCCGATGGCGTCGTCGCTGTGCCTCTATGAGAGGCAGCGTTTCTCAACGCCTTTAGTATATCCTCGTGATATCCGTTGAGGCTGATCAGTGTGCGTTCCACTTCCGACATGCTCGCTCCGCTGAGCAATTGTCCCATATTGGTCTCCCTCTGATCCAGCGCGCTATCCGACTGGCCCGCTTCCGCCCAGTTCTCCTTACCGTCCGCCAACATTATGCTATACTCGCCATGCTTCTTCAAGATTCCCTTCTTCTCTGTCCGATTGTCGAGGGGCAGATCGTGTTGGAGGTCGTGTGGAAGTCCGAGGAACGAAATTTGCTCACCTAACGAGATAAATTAACGGGATATTTAAGAGAATCCAACGGGACTTACCTGATCGTGATGTCTCGTCTTCGCTACCTGCTCCCACACCCATTCTTTTCAGTTGTTGCAGCTTGTGTTCTCTATAAAATGTAGTAACGCGTTAGAGTTACGTTCTTCTTCATCTCATAATAACAGTGAAGCGGCATGCTATTCGATTTACTACAGAGCACATTGCCTATTAAAGTTTCCTAGTAATCTAATTACTAACGTCGCAAATGGCGTGCTTGAAAAAAATTTAAATACCTTAATTGATTTATTTACATTAAATGAGAGTCAGAATAAAAGTATAGATTGTCAGATTAGAGACAGAAGATTTGCAAGTTATAGACAAGGATACATGTTGATACATTACAATAAAAGGAAACAAGACTTTGTCTCAAGTATTCTTTACGTTTCAAAATCTGTTACAGTATGTCAGCTTTTGAATTGATTATAATTGTTAACCCTTAAATCTTGGAGTTAAGGAGTTTAATAAATCTATATAATCTTTAACCGAAAAATACTTATATATCGATTTAAATGTGTTTATGTATGCTGATTGATAATTATTCTTTATGAATAACTAACAATCAGTAACATGTGACTTTAGGAAATGTAATTAGCTAAAGTAAATGGTTCGTATTAAAAATCCTTCAACGCAGGATCGGGGCCTAGATAGCAAAACCCTCTGTCTATCTGTGTGTTTAATATTGTACAAAAGATAGGGAAATAAAATCCAAAAAGGACGGAATATACAATGAAGGGTTGAAGAAATAGATGAAGAAATATTACACTTTCAAATACTTAATTATCTTTGTTATTTCAGCTCATTTACCACGAATTAACATCTAATAGAAGCGGAGTTCATAACAACAAAGGGTAGTCAATGCTTGGGAATGGCCTCAAGTAACATCATTGAAAGAGTGTGGAGGAGTAGAGTATTAAGAAGAATATAAGGCGGTATTAGAACAAAAAATCTGTAGTGAAGAAGAACCAATAAAGAAATAAAACTGTTTCTGGGGAGCCCACAATAACCCATGTTACGAAAGTATAGGAGATAACCCGCCTTGAACTAAGGAAAAGCTATAAGAGATCAGACTGTCACAACCAGTTTTGAGCAGTAGAAGAGGCTAGAAAAGAACAAGCAGGGAAAGACCAGAAAGAAGGTGGTTGCAAGAGATAGAAGAAGACTTGACCACAGTGAGTGTGACGCAGTGGGAAAGAAGAAATGGAACTGCTCGGAAACAAATAGTTAACAAAGTTTAAGGCTTAAATAGCCGCTATATATATATGTATATTTGTAAAATGCATTGGACACGTCAACAATTCCGAATAACTCAATAGCATAACTCAGTAATCTTTGTAAAAGTACAAACAATTATTTTGGAAAACAAGAGTAACATAATTTAAGAAAGAATCATTTAGGTAGTATTTATGATAGTTCAAGTTTAAAGACTTTTACTTCTCTCCAATGTATTCTATGTAATATTCAAAATAGGTAGCAGATAGTGGAAATCACTTTCTTATAGTAGCAGGTTGTCCTACACTATGCGATGAAGAATTATAGAATAGTTCGTTGTGTGAATTTTCTTTTAGGGAGGTTGTTTAACGGAATCTTATTAGTTTTACCTGCAGCAATGGACTTATGTCTAATTACATGACAAAAAGGTTGATAAACATATGTAGCGATAAATCTACTCTATAATATTAATGATGAAGTAGGTAAGTAAACTGCTGTCGAATTGGATTTGTTGGAGGATCTCAGAAAGAAATTTCAATGCAAGTTTTTTTTTAATTAGATTATATGCATATGTATAATAGTATAATTATAAAACTGAAAAGATATTCAGGTAGTACAACCTTTAATGACATGTATTTTTCACCATATTCAACCTATGTCTTATTAATTCAAGGTATTAATAAAAAGAAACTACTTTCTTTTAGGGTAATCTGATTGATGAAGCCAAGTTCATAGCAAGTATAATATTTACATGCAATTGTGCGAGGACTTTTTATTTGATAGAAATAAATATTTATCCTTGTATAAAGCGTTATGATTTTAAGGTAAGCATTACTGTCCTTAGAAAGATATGAAAAGTGATTTAATTCAAGAAATTTAACATTTTGCTCCAAGACTAATGCAAGTAAACAATATTCTTAAGTGAAGACTAAAAGTAGTTTCATTCAAGACAGCTAACTCTTAAGTCAAGATTATACTGTTAAGACAACATTTTTCTTGATTCAAGAAGTTTTTGTCTTGCGGATATTCAAAATGTAGATTTATTTGGTCCAAGACAAATTTATTTAAGGTGAGCATCAATTTTTCTCTGTGTAGGTTCTGGAAAAGTAGTAAATTACTGTGCCTAAGGCAGTACCCTAAACATGGGTGTTAGTATTAAATTACACAGCCCCGTTTGCTTTTATCTACTTGTGCATTTGGTCGTGAAGGGACGACTGATGTTAGTTTTCTGACGACCAGATCTAACACCATATTTCTTTGTGTGTACAGTGAGTTGGATATGGATTCTTTGTGCGGTCAGTACAATCTCCTGCTTTATTCTTTGACAACTAAGTGTACCTGACACTTCATATCTGTGTTTATTGTATATGTACTTTTTCAATTATTAAATTTGTTAATTACTCTGCTTTGTCCACAAAATTAATTTATAATTTTTCTTGACAATAAAGCACATTATTTATTTATTTTTTATTAATTTGGTATAAATGAACATTGAAAAGCTTTCAAAGGATTTACGATAAAAAGATTGGTTGATATAGTAACTTGAAAACTAGCAAAGCTTTGATAATATATAGTGGTCAGTTAGTAAACTGAAGCAATTACGAAATGTAGAAAGGTATATACATTTCAATTCAAAAGCTGACTTCTTTTCAACAAATAATTAGTAGAAGAAACATATAAGAAGTTTTCCTTTTATTAGAATATGCGAGATGTTATTGAGACGATGAATTGTTTATACAGTAGATGCTGCTAGTGTGTTAATAAGAACATATGTATATCACGCACTTGAATTATTTTACACAAGAATTATGCTAAGTCTGCATTAACGTTGTTAAAAGAAAAACGTTACCTATTACTCCTAAATGTGGGGGTACTTTGAGTACACAAAATGTGATATGAAATTGAGGTCAAATGATGCAACTTTTAGTGTTGTAAGTCCGAAACTTGTTAAAACTAAGCGACATCTACTGTGTTGTTATTGTAAGTTTTTAAGAAGAGAAATTTCAAGAAAAATGTGCTTTATAGTTACTAAACATTAACGTCCAAACATTTTTCTCATATAACTGTATAAAACCAAATTGAAGAAATATTTTAAATGAATAAGTCAATACACGATATGATACCTATATAATTTACATAATCAAGCACAGAAAAAAATTTAGAAAATGTGGTATATATTATGCATTTGGAAGCTATTGCTTAGTACGGACGGTTAAATACCTCCAATATACATTAAACAGGCATTTTGATTCTTTAGCAAAGAAGCTTTGTAACATAAAAATAATGGGAAGAATTGGTTGGTAGTGGATACATTAGCTACATCGTCAAAGTTTCTCGTCTAAAGTACATAATAAAGTACACTTAAACGTCGAAAGCTTTAAATGAAATTCTTTTTTCGATGATGCAGCTCGTGTAAAGTTAGAATAATTAACGACTAGACGAAATACAACAAAATGGAGACGTATACGAGCTATAAACGTAAAATAACTCTCATTGTGCACACGTCACATGTATCATTACAACACGAAAGAAACCAAGAAACGCCCTTAGTAAAACTGAAATAATTGTGCAACATATCAGAAAGGAGAGAGCACACAATTAGACTAACTGGAAGTGCGTCGATCCTCCTGCAGCCATGTGATTTGCGGTTCGGTATAGCACACGTTGAGAGTCGGCTCGACTGGCCAAAAGGAAAAAAAAAGGAAACATTTCATCATCTTGATGGCGTAATTCAGCGCAACTGCTACTGTATCGTACAGCCAAACAACTTTGTGATATTTATGTGTCGAGTTATATCTTTTGAATTGGTCTTATGAGCCTACCTTTTCCTTTTTGTGATGTGAAGTATGCGAAACGTTTTGAAATATTGTTGAACTTTAATGTCATTCTTTGACGTTGCAAGTATGGTAACATTATATAAAATGAAACGACAAAGATTTGCCTCATCTTTCGTATGAAAGAAATATTAAAGTAATATTTTATATCACCAAGTTGTTTCTTTTATTATATGAACTTCATCAACAAGCACTCTAGGGCATAGCACATAGCATCTAATACAGCTGCAAGTAAAGGAATGAATCACTGGGTGGATATTTAGGTGCAAGTGAACGAAATCTACTTCGTTTCATTTTAAATTATTACTGCGGTGGCAGAATTAATTTTGAGTACATTTGAAATACTCAAATTGGCTTACTTAAAGAACAAAATAACTTTGTTTAAAATCTTTTCTTGACCAGTAAGCACTTTGATATTGGATCTTGGTTTTTTGGTCATTTTAATAATAATACTGATAACAATTTAGAATCGTTAGATAGATTATTAGCCTTTTTCAAGTATATTATAAAAACATTATAGCATATGGTACAAAATGGCAATGTCAAATTATGAATTTAACAGTGTCATTTTATACAAACGTCGTATATCTAAAGTGTTATCAATAATGTTCAAATATAAAAAAAATACCTTTGTTTAAGGCTTCCACCATATATGTGACGCTGTATTGATATTGCGGATGATTTTAGGGATAATAGTTGTTTGGCAAAAAAAATAATGAATATAGCGGTTATTTATGTAATAATGTAGGATACTTAGAATATTGTGGTTTTTGGATTACTCAGAAAGCGTTCATCTATAACTAGAAATAGTTGCGAGCATTCATTTTCGCACTGACTCAAGTTTTCTGAGCGTCAGTGATAAATGGTTAAAAAAAAAATGAAAAGAAAACGGTTTTAAATATTTCATACCAAATCTTATAGAAATCAGTATTATAGTTATTTACAGAAACAATAACTAATATAACAATGTAATATCAAAAATTTAACAGATTCAATGACGATAGAAAAAGCATTTGACACTGATAGTTGAAACTATCAGTGAAAAACTCTTAAATTAAATATTCACACCTTTTTATTGAATGTTGTACAATTCTAGAGAAACATATATTATCAAATCTTTTCTGAGGATTGTTTTAATTATTCTCGAGAATATTCAAATATGTTTTCTCTTGTTCATATGTCCCTGCACGTAAATATAGCAATATCACTTGCTTCATAATATTTTTTGTTTCATAATTCAGGATACTATTTTATTCTATACAACAATTTGTAGATTTTGAAATTTTAATAGGAACGTGTTTCTTTTAAATACGAATCATTGATGGAATAAGTAATTAATGTTTCGGAAAGTTTCATTGTGTTCATCAGAAAAATATAATACGATTTTATAAAAGTTAAAAAGTTATTGATACAACATTGAACATTTCATATTTTCCAGAAACAAAAAAGAAATTGTGATAATATAAAGAAAGATTCTAGATTCAGAAAAACATATAAATAAAGTTTCTTTTTTTAAACTGGAATTTTCACCATTTCTGCAACTACGATGATATCCCACACAATGGGTCACTTTCCTGTAGTTCATCTGATATAGGCTGTTTTTTGAGAAAAAAAAATGCTTGAAGCAAATTAAAACTATTATTAAAATTATATTTAACAAAATAACAAAAATAAAGATATAAAATGAAAGCAATAACACTTTCTGCAATTGTTTAACACGTTCCGCGTTAAAAATTTGGCACTAGCTGGCAACTTGGATCAATTTTTAACTCATTTCCGGCTGATATCTTCTATTCTGTTTTCAGTTCAACACGGAGATGTTGATCCTTACGCACGAATTTCGTTCCACTAGCTCCTTCTCATTTTTAAGTGACTGTTGGAATATTTCTTAACAATATTTGAAGAGGTTCTCTGAAAATGACCTTATATTCCTACAAGTTCAATGTCTGAATGAACTTAAATATTCCAAGACAAAAATGGAAAATATCAGCACAGAATAAATGAACGAGATACGTGCAAAATATTTACTGCACACGTGCTGGTGATTGTCAAATTTTAATAGCCGTTTTAGAACAAAACAGATGATTATGTCATCGCTAAGAAAGAAGCACCCATGCCTGGCATATGCGGACGATCTGGTAGTGCTAACAAGAAACATAAAGGACATCATAGAAACTACGAAAAGACTTGAATGTGTTGCTAGAAGAAATGGCCTGGACGGCAACGCTGAGCACACCAAATACATGATACTAAGAATAGAAAATCAGGGAATGGATACACCTTTAACCTTTAGATATATAATAAATGGTAGGTTCTACGAATTTAAGAGTGTTAATAGAGTAATATGTATATCTTGGGGTAAGTTTCAATACCAAGAACGAAAAACTAGAGAATCGCAAAAGGAAATAGAAGTGTAGGTGCAAGATCGATATCTACAGCTGTGAAAAAGTGGATCTACCAGACTGTTATCAGACCGATCCTTTTGTATGGCTCGAAGCTGTGGATTCTGAATAAAGAAGGGGAGAACGTCTTGATGCAAGGGAAAGGAAGATACTAAGAAGGTCAAACAGGGATAAAAAAGTGGGAAAATATGGACGAGAAGGACAAATGAGGAGTTAATGGAACTGTATCAGAGCCCTACCATAACATCTACATTTAATACTAGCACAACGAATCGGATGCTGGGTCATGTGATAATTAGACTTCCAGGCAGTAGAGTTACATAGAAAGCGTTAAATGGGAGAATTCTGAGTGAAAGGAAGAGACCTAGGAAGAATAGGATAGACAAGGTGAAGGAAGAGGTACTGTGGAATTTGCTTTTTGCTGTTCTTAAGTATATATGAGAATCTCCGTTTCAAAATGCAGTTTTTGCAATTAGTATACTTGTTGTGCAAAAGGTGACGTTGGTTGTATTAAAACATGTAGATGTATAAAATGGATGCAGACAAGGTTCTTGTTAAACATGCTAGTATAGGAACCAGGGAAAGAAGCTGGTTAGGAAGCTACTTTCAGATATTCAGAGCATTTTCTAAACTTGGAAGATTTCGAGCACCCATGCCAACATCATAATAAAAGGTACAATTCCATGGCAATTAATGAGTAGACCATTATAACAGCCAGAAAAAACTTGTATGCCGTACAAAATCGAGTTACACAGGATATTAAAATTTCGCATCTACTGACAGTAGCAGCTCCTAAAAAAAGGAAACACAACAAAAATGTACAAAATGTTACGCATAGGTTATAAATTTTAGGACTAAAACTAAACGTATGTCAAAAATTCTTTTGCGCAGCGTTGCACGTTTCTCAACGGAGGGTTATGACTATTTCAAAACAAATGAAAAGCGGTGAGGGCGTAACTGAAAAGCGAGGCGGAGACCGTGGTTCCAAAAAGTATGAAGCTAAACGAAATGAAGTTATTAAATTCATCGGAAGTCTGAAGGGCAGCGAGTCTCATTACAATAGGCACAAGTCTAAAAGAATTTATCTGCCAGCAGAACTAAATATCTCCAAGTTATATAAAATGTACAACAACTCAGTAAACGAAAATTTGCAAGTAAAGCGGTGGTTTTCCTATAAAATCTTTAATTCAAAATTTAATATTGGTTTTCGATCTCCAGCCTCTGACGTGTGTAGCTTCTGCTACGCACTTATCAATCAGATTAAGTGGGAGGATGCTAGCATCAAAAACAAATGCGACTACATAATATTTCTGCAAAGCAGTTTAATATTATCATGAATAGTAATCCTGAAAATAGTTTCTCCTTATGTTTTGACCTTCAGCAAGTACAAGTGCTACCGAAGTTACCAATTCAGGAAGCCTATTATGCTTCGCAGTTGGCACTATACAACTTAAGTATCACTGACATAAAAACCCGTAATCCTACATTCACATTCCTACATAGGCTCCGCGTTATGTAAGTTTTTGTCAAATGTAGAATTCCCAGAAGACTGTAGTTTACTAAGATTATTTTGCGATGCCTGCCCTGGTCAAAACAAAAATTCAATGATCGTTCACATGCTAATGTATTGGTTGGCAAATAATGCAGCACCACGCCAGTTGAAAACAATTCTCCTAGTTTTTCCTGTTCAAGGATACACGCTTTTGTCAGCCGACAGAGTTTTTGGGAGAATAGAGAAGATTGCAAGAAAACGATAAGAGATTCTACTAAAAGAAGATTATTGGTAAATTTTTGAGGGAGTTGGAAATATAAAGGTATTAGGATCATAATGGAATCTGTATGATATGAAAGATTTGAGCAAGTCGTGCTTGCGACAGCAGAGGCCTGGAACTACATAAGCAACATGGTCACGAGCATACTGACGACCAAGGAGAGAGAGATCCAAAATAACGCTAGCTAGCGCTGGAAATTGAGTGCCCGAACATCTGCGCGGATCCCTCCTTGAAGTAAAGCCCCAGCAGTTCCAGGGAGGTAGAAAGATCGCACCGCAAACGAGAGGGTTTTTTTAGTCGGTAAAAATCCGACATACCCCGGTGACATGGGCCACCGGAAATCTTTTGGAAGATTTTTCCCCTCTCGCGTAAAAAAAAAGTCGTGCAAGAAGTTGAATGCCATAAGGGACGCCAAGAGAATTTATATCAAAAGAAATGATACGAATAAGGTGACAGTAAGGTTAGAGCAGATCTACAGAAATGATCTTGGTGTTACAAAATGTCGGGTAAAGAAAGGGAAACCTCTAAAAAAGCTTAGCTTAAAAGACCTACTGTTGAAGGTCCGTAAAGGAGAAGAAACTAAAGGACAGTGACTCCTTATTAGATAAGTGTTATAGTATAAAAAATATGCAAGGCGAGAAAGTTAACTGGAGGAACAGGGACAAACTTCAGTGGTACAAGGAACTGATAGATTCTTCCAGAAATGGAATAACCAACGGTGATGAGAGCGACCCAAACGAAGAATGTGACTGCGAGGAAAGTGACAGCCGTTTACGCATTTAATTTTTAACTTTTTAAAATTTGTTCGTTTTTTTTTAACTAAAGTATTTTAAATAAAATAAGTTCCATGTACAACGTCATTTTGTGTTGTTACATTAAGTTTATTTGGCTTTAGTTTTAATAACTAATAAACCATTTGTTTCAAAACGGAGTTTTTATTTATTGTTATATAGCTGTTAGGATAAATTAACAATAGAATATTTTGTTTCAAGCTATGCAACTAAATCTTGTGTTAAGAGGAACATCCTCCGTTATATTTTACAAAAAATGCAGAGCTACAATAGAAAACGTAGTTTTTCTCGAAACAACGTTTCGAATAAAAACTGCATTTTGAAACGGTGCTTCTCATATATATAGAACAAGAGATTCTATAGTGTGTTAAATGTAGTATCAGTGCCTTTAAATTAAATATTCTTGCTTTTAGAATCATAGCTTTCTCATTTTTGCGAATTATGAAACAGCTAACTATTCTAGACAAACTAAATTAATTAAAAAAGTAAGTAGTTCAAAGTAATTTAGTTTGTCTTTTTACATATATTCTTTTAGATTTTCCAAGTGATATGAAACTGAATATTTATTGATTGTGTCGATGAGCCAAGAGGTACCTACCTACCTCTAATTTTGCTAGTATAAACGTTTTAATGAAATTGTAGTTCTTAATCTAGTCTCCTATTCTTTTTGTCTGAAGTATAAGTGAGCCTTGCAGGTGGAGTATAAATAATACATGAAGATTTCATTTGTAGAGTTTGTAGTGTACGAAATTGAATGTTCGCAACTGTAGGTATATATGATTAATGAATTCGCATTGCAGGTACTTTGCTTTAACTACCGCAAAGCCAACAAAAGTTCGCGTTGTAATTTATCTTTAACGTCCAAATATATCATGAACACAAATTGCTGATTTTCTAAAACAAAATGCGCAAACTGAAATAAGGAAGAGCGAAATGTATTCTGCACCATTCGTTATCTACGCACGCAATCCTGATAGCGGAAAGAAAAATGTCCAATCCAAAAGCAAAAGGAAAGGTGCTGGAGAACTAAGGAAAAAAACAAATGTGTATACATTCACTCAATTATCACACACACACACACACATGTGATGGATTGGCGATGGTTTTTATTATGTGTGACAAAACTATCTATATAAACTAAATATAAAATACGATTTAGGGAACGGTGTGAATATTTTCTATTTCACTAATGTAAGATATGAAGGTTCATATAAAATATTGTGTAGTGTTATTTTTGGTGGCGTGTCAGGGAGGAAAATAATAAATATCTGTTTTTTTCTTTCTGATTTCTGTGCTTCTGCAAATGAAAACTTACCCATAACTGGATGTGAACGGTAATATCTTGTTGGCGTTGTCTAGAGTGTCCTCTTGGGAATGATTCGGCGTGGCTTGCGCATACTTTTTCTGTATCTGCTCTTTAATGAATTCTTTCTCGTATTTAGGATCGGTCGACTTCCTTCCATTGATGAATTTTATTGTGTAAGTGAAAGGAAACGGGACACGAAACGAAACGAAAAAAGAAACCGTATTAATATGGGCTCTTCATTAAATATTAGAACTTACGTTTAAACATTTATTATTGCAACACACAAAAACATTGGGCTAAATTGCATTTAAGCACACGATAAAGCATTGGGTTGAATTAAGTAAGCAGGCAAGAAGAGAGAGTTTACTGACCGCCTTTTGCTCATGAAAAAGTATGTTATAATCAGGCTTTGTTCCTTACCAGTTCACGTTTCCTCAATTTTATCATCACTAGCAATACATAAGCTGACAATCAGATTTGTAAGCTTATATGAAATTTTCTTAGTGATATTTCTAATTTGGTTTTTGTGTGCTGCATGTTTAGAAAAAAACAAAGATTTACAGTTTACGACATCTATTACGTTGCGAATTACCATGCCAAATTTTTCTTGCCAGTAGTTTATGTACAAAATAGTGTTTTAGTATCCAGTGTTTTTGTGTTTATTCTATTGCTTGTGCTTCAAGTGTCGGATAGATTCGGCATTCTATACTTATGCCTGTAAAAGTTTTTATAATGGATTTGTAAAGTAACTGATTATAGTTTGAAAGGGCAGAAAAAAATAGAAATGCACGCACTTTGAAATTTACTTTAAATATTGACTATAACTTAATTAGGTATCAATATTAGTATACAGGGTGTCTCAGCTTTTAGTTTACAGGCATTATCTACTTTCACTGTATAGTTAGCAAAAAAATGTTCAAATAAAAGTTACTTGATATGATGTTATGTCGAAAATGATATATGCAGTTTTTATTTGTTCGTGACCTTGAAAGAGATTTTAAGATTAACTTTGATTTTTTAAAAGGAAACATCTATTTTTTAATGGTGCGTATTATTTAACAGAAATTAACAAACAAGTTTTGTTTGACACATTTTTTAATTTGCCTTGTCAGTTTTTAAACAATTCGCATTAAGTTGGTACAGTGATATTACAAACTTGTCAATCCGAAAAGCCGGGACCTGACAGTCTCGGTTTTATAATAAAAATTTGATTCCTGTTATCTTCAGTTATTTACTATGCCGTTTACATACGATTCAAATGAATATGTAGATATGTTATTAATCTACGGAGAATGCAGAAAGAATTCTCGAGAAGCTGCAAATTTGTATCGAGAGAGATTCCCGGGACGCACTTATCCATCACATACAACACTTAGCAAAGTAGAGGCAACGTTACGAACTGGTTCACTTCCTTCTACTGTAAAACATGCCAACGATAATGCTCCTGCTAGAAATGAAGAGAATGTGATCAACGTTTTAGCATATGTATCTGTAAACCCCCATGTATCACTTCGATTTTTGGCAGAAGAAATTGGAGTTAGTAAGGATACAGTACATAGAATTTTAAAAGCGCGTTGGATGGAGGAAACACGCTTTCAAACGATATGGGGAACTAATGTTTGATGTGGAATGTTTAATGGGCATCTCATTGGTCCCCATTTTTACGAAGGAACCCTAACAGGACAACGTTATTTACATTTTTTGGAACATGTGCTTCCAAATTTAATGGAAGATATTCCTCTTAATGAACGAGAAAATCTAATTTGGCAGCAAGATGGCGCACCACCCCATAAAGCGCAAATTGTGACCGTTTACTTAAATGCTCTTTACCCCAATGGGTGGATAGGAAACAGAGGTTCTATTCCTTGGCCTGCTCGTTCTCCGGATTTGTCGCCTCTCGATTTTTTTATGTGGGGTTATTTAAAGGAATTAGTATATCAAGTGCGGTCGGCGGACCTCGATGATCTGAAAAATCGAATCCGCATGGGATGCCGAAGTATAACGCAGGGGATGATACTTTCATCTTGCACAAGAGAATTATGTCGTCGCTTAGAAGCTTGTGTCCAAGCTGGTGAAGCCCAAATTGAACATTTATAAAATTAACTACTTTTAATTATTAAAATATTTCTTTAAGCTAATAAAAATTGCTTTGAAAAAGTTAATATGAATTGTTCCAAAACTGACAACGCAAAGTAAAAAATTTGTGAAACAAAAGTTGTTTGCTAATTTCTGACAAATAACATTCAGCATTAAAAAATATGTGTTTCCTTTTAAAAACTCAAAGATGACCTTGAAATTTTCTTCAAGGTCACGATCAAATAGAAAACAGCATTTGTCATTTGCGGCATAACATGATACCAAGTAACTTTTATTTGAACATTGTTTTGGTAACTATACAGTAAAAGTAGATAATGCCTGTAAACTAAAAGCTGAGACAGCCTGTACACCGAATTTGTACTAATTCCCTGTATTTCTCAAAATTTCCTGAAGAAAATCTAAAGTCGATAATATCGTGAAAATTTAGCAATGACTATTTCATCTTCTATTATGGAAGTTTTGCTGGTCTACTTACAATATTTGTATCATTAATCCATAGGAAGCTGCAAACTTTCGTGGATACATATAAATATTATAAATACATTTTTTCGATAAATAATAGTGCTAGTGTAATTAACTAGAATAAGTTACTAGATTTTTTCTTTTCTTAAGATAAATAAGATTTGTGTACCTTGGGTCATTTTAATTTCCGTTGTTTATTGTTAGGAATTATGCTACGTTTTCGGCATATCACGAAAACATGATTATGTTTACTGATATATAAACCAACAAAAGGTAAAATAATTCATTTACAAGTTTAAATACGTCTCTATTAATATTTTTAGAAAATTGGGTGTGTCTAGGAGCACAATCAATCATTATTTTACGGTCATAGCAAAGATACGAAAATGATATTTTGCAAAAGTAAAATTTAAAACACTTCTACAACATAATTCAAAGACTTTACGAAAAGATTGCATCAGCCATAATGTCAACCCCAGCCAGACTGCTCCAGTAGCCAGTACAAAGAAAAGACAATTCAATGTCAAGACCATAAAGATAGACGAACAAGTTATAGACTGAAAGATACAGGTCACATATTTAGGCATTATTTTAGATTTAGAATAAACTTCTCTTAAACAAATACAAGCTTGAAAAAATCAATAAGTCCAAAAAATGCTTCCATGGTATTTCTTTGGATGTGCACAGCACTAGTGAGGCCTATCATCACGTAATGTTTAATGGCATGAATAGAAGAACTAACCGCGCGAAGTAACCCCTCTAAGGTGCCAATATTAGCCTATGGATATATGAAAGTATAGCAGCAAAAAACTACCCAAGGACAGCTATTGAAGAAATACTAAACTTTGCTCCATCTACATTTTGATCAAGAGTGTAGCTATGAGAAGGGAAAAATCCTGAGGAATGAAACCAGCTAAGGCTCTTCTGGATCTATAGAATGCACCAACCTAGTAAAGGATGACAACATATGAATATTGACAGGAATTTAGAGCATTGAAAACTTGAAGTACATCTGAGGATGCTTAAATAGCAGAGAAAACAGAGGTTAAGGTACGCAATACTGTGCCACTTAAAGCCGCTATCCTTGGAAGGATATAAAATCAAAGAAGAGGATCTACCTAATTTGAGGTCTTTCCATAATCTCCAATCTTTCAAAGGAATATGTTTGGGAGACACATATAAATAACAATATTAGCTCGTTGAGATGATGTCAGCTAATCAGAAAACTGAGGTACAATTAAATCTAAAATAGAACATCTTATTAAACGGAGAGGGCAGGAGATTTGGTGCTGGTATATATCGAAAAATTCTAAATCATAGGTAATATACCTTCATATATCAAACGGAACTAATAGCAACACATATGTGTGTATATTCAGGGCCACATTAAGCCAGTGCCAGCGGAGAACGGCACTGCTTAGGTTACCAATTTTTTTGTGTAAAGGAAACCTACCAAGGATAAAATATCGATCTACTGTATGACCCATTGTTCGCAATGTTGAGACATGAATAAAACCCAAGTTGAATGATATTAATGTTTAAACGACAGACCTCTCAAAAATTATTTATCATCAAAGAATTATTATTATCATTTGTTTAGAAGCGTTCTGATTATTAAGCATCTGTAATTAGAATACGAAAGGAGTCATTGTAAAAATTTGGAAATCTACATATATATTGGTATATCATTAATACCAAAAGTTAAATCACCCAAGGTACCACAAAGTGTTCCGAGCAAAGTTATCGATCGTTAACAAACTAATTGTTTTTACTGCTGAAAAGTTTAATGCGATAAGGTTTCTAATTCACTAGCTACTCACCTTAATTGAGTGTGCTATTATTAATCAATCTTTTTAATTGATTAGGCTTCCAATAGAAATGTTAACAGTGAGAACGTCTTATGACTGAAGAAATATGTATAGCTTTTATTGTTTAATCATACTTTTTGGTAACTTGAATATATGAGTACTATTGTAATATCTATACCTGCTGGCTTTATTTATCTATTGAATTGGTAATATTAAGAGTATTTTGTTATGAGAAATGATCAGAAATCGATATATGTGTGTAAGTTCTTGAGAATTAATTGAAAAACATATTTATTTCATTTGGCACGCTTTTTACAACGTCTAAATGGTAACTATGCTATAGTTACATTCATTAAATATGAATGCTTCTCACTACATTAATTTTAAGGTGTGGGGGACGAGTTGTTTTCTCGTGATATTTTGTAAATAGTAGAGAATAGTAGAGTAGATCACATTATTGGTCGTTTTGTGATCACCTTACCTTACAAATCCACTTCTCACGACCTCATTCAAGAACATGTCTCGAAAATCGTGTAAGATCGTGACTATTTCCTTGCTTTATCTGCTGTTGTTTCTCTTTCTGGTATTGTATAGTATTAAAGATACATAGTAAATGTTGTAGGCGTGTGGTGGGAATAGACAGTGAGGTGAGGTGGTGGTTTTACATACACGCAACTTGCACACCAAAGGCCATAGCTTATGCAATACTTTTATAAAATATACACTGAACAGATCAGCCAACATAGAGACACATAGAAACTATAATAGAGATGCATATAATATACATTAGATGGACCCATGCAAGTTCCAAGAGTATGTATTGGATTTTCTGCGAGTTTGCAAAATATTTAATAATAATATTTGCGCTTTGAGATTTGTAAGAATTGCACTGCATACAACCTGTATATAGATAATTATAATTAATCCTTACTTGAGTGTTTGTTTTTATCTACCCCGAGTTTTGGCAATTAGAATCATTATATATATTAGGATCAAACTCTAGGAGTGTATACTACAGGTGAAAATAATGTAAAAAATTGTTGCTATCCAATTTTTAATTGTTTTCGAGTTAAAGCGTAATTAAAAGTAAACAAAATTTCATACATTAAAGTTTTGGTATTCTATTAGTATTAAGTTCTTTGTTATATATTTTCAAAAATACCACCATTCATTCCTAAACATTTTCTACATCGTCTACCAAGGGCGCTGGTTGCGTTCCTGATTGCGTTAGGTTGATGTTTGATATTCTCAGCAGCATTCCTAATCCGTTGATATAGTGCAGCACGAGTGTCCACTTTTACTTGATACACTTCTTTTTTTAACCAGCCCCGATAAACAATAATCGAGTGACGTGACCTAGGAGGCAAACCAGTGTTACTACTACGAGCCATCTAACTCCCTGGAAACCTTTCATCCAAATGTTGTTTGACCGCACGAGCGCTATGTGCAGGCGCTCCATCGTGCTGGTAGAACATTTGGATTTTGATGTGTATGGGGACATACTCTAGCAGTCTGTGCAGCAGGCGCGGCTCATGCTTACGTCAGTCAGCCGCTATGACATTGATCGAACTTTTTCGTATAACTTCGTAACATATAAACATATAGAAACGCATTTGACGAGAGCATACGAAGAACTCCGATCATTGTCATAGTCTCTGACCGACGTAAGCACGAGCTGCGCCTGCCGTGCAGTTCATTTTCTAAAAAAATGTAAATAGGTGTCTCCCGTGAGGCGATTCTCAAAAATGTAAGGACCAATTAAAAAACCATCGATCACACCACACGTTTACCAAAAATTTATGTTGAAAGTTACTTTCGATTGTTGGGTGTGGATTTTCGTCTGACTATACATGATGGTTATGACAATTATTAACACCGTCACGGGTGAATGTTGCTTCATCCGTGAAAGTATACGCCATACAAAACGAGGATTATCATTTAACCATCGACAAAATGCCATACGTCTACGATAAACATTTGGTTGTAGGTGCTGTACTCTTTGTACATGGTACGGACGTAAGTCTTGTTCGTGGAGTGTTTTTATCACCCTTGTTTCTGGAATGCCCAATTGAATACTAATTCTCCGTGAGCTGATAGTTGCGTCTTCTTCTACTACATCCAGAATATCTTCTACTTCTTATAATTGTTGTCGACTGCCTTGTTCAGATATTATGTTTACACTGGGAAGTTTGTTGAAGATAAGGACGCATGTTTAGGTATTATATATCTTCAAAAGTCATTGCTTAAATTAATAAAATTAACACTCAACGAATTAACTTTCATTAGAATGAAAATTAAAAAGAACTTACAAATTAACTAAAATAATTAAAATATTAAGGCAAAAAGAAACAACTTTATTTGTTTTCTGTCCTAATTTATTTTTTTATTTGTTTTCTCACTTTTCTGAATGTATATCCTCCTATTTATGTTCTCTAAAGTTTTGTCAATAATTTTTTCAAATATATATAAGTACCTACAGTTCCACGAATATTCTTTTAGAATGTAATGAAAAAATAAAAAATGAGTTGTTGTTATATCAGAGATTGTTTTATCTTATTCACCTTTTGATTGCCATAATGGCCATCCTTTTTAACAAATAATATTTTAATTTTGCTCTTTTGGTTTAACTGTTTTGAATTTTTACTGAACAATATGGGCGATGCAAAGCTCGATTTCACACTTAGATTAGGAAAGTATGAGCACCGTTGTTTTTATTGCGAATTTTCATTCTTTTTACTCCATGATTATTTAATATGTGATAGTGTTTAACAAGTTATAAACAGGTTGCCCTATTTTATTAATACTGCATATTTTAGTGCGTAATTTTATAAAAACTTTGTAAAAATTCTACAGTTTTATATGTTTAATCATACTTGCCGGAAATAAATTTGCCGTTTATTAAAAATAAGAACGTGTTTTTCAATTAAAGCAGAAAAGAATTTATTAATACTAGCTAAAAACGAATAATTCGGTAAATTTGCTATTTTTCTTTTTTATATTCAACTGTACGTTAATCTGATGCCAGGCACTATCTCTTAGTGAAGTCTAAGTGAGACTTATTAACTGTCAACAAATTAGAATTTAGCACATAATCTCCAAACTTTGTTTCCACTTTATTAATGCTTTCAAAGTCTGAGGTACGAGTTACAGTGTAAGAACTAAAATATTAAAACTTTGCACCAAAAGTATTGATGCAAATGCAATTCTTCCGGTCTCTATTATCAAACATGACTTAGAAACTCACGCAGAATCCTTTACATCCTCTCATCAAGAATATACGATTATGTCCTGTGTGCTCTCGCAGACCATGCACAGCCTACTCTCCAAAAATATCTGTATTACAAGATTTACAATTTTACCGCGATGGTGGTTTCTCGGTGGAAGGGTGGTGGTTCTGGTTCGTGTGGTTTATGCGGAGGAGTATTGTCAAATGCTTAAATTTTGTTCGAGAGCCGTGAAATTGTAAATCTAATTCTCGGGGATATGATAGATGGAACCGTAATCTCGTTTGCCGTTCGTCTCCCTGCCGCCGCACAGCTGTCTCGAGTTAAAGCAATTAGCGCCCGGACGGCGACGCCCCGCGTCGTCGCGTCAGTGACGCTTAACGTATCGGCCGTATCGGCGCTGTCCCGGCCTCTAGGTAAATTGATGACGCGTCAAATGTACATACAGAATTAGTTGCCTCGGGCAAACGTGTGATATTAATTGTACACGTCAGGAAGGGATAAAGCATAAAATTTGATGTGAAATTGCTATGAAGACATCCAAGTACCCTTAAAAATTCAGATGAATTACATCTAATACAGTAATAGTAAGCAAATTGTCACTCACCGAAATGGTTTGTAGTACTCATTGGTTATAGTAAGTCGCCAATTTACATTTGTACAGTAATTGGTTTCTAAACGGTCAATATTGCTTTTTGATTTCTGCTGTTATTGCAATTAATAAAACGCCAACAATATTCAAGCAGAAAAAATGTGTTAAATAATTTCTAGACTGGTTGGTGCAAATCATCTTTTACAAGGCCTAAAGCGTAAAACGGATAAAAAACATGTTAATAATTGAAACAATCAACATAATATTGGCTGAAGTTATGAATAAATTCATAATTTAAAATGATTTAAACACCAAATTTACTCCAATTAGGTGAGTGACAGTTAAGTAGGGTTAAATAGGGCACCATGTTGAAAAGTAGAAAATGGAAGAATAAAAATGCTTTACGAAGGCTGTGTAGTATTTATTGTTTTCAACGTAACAGATATTGAAATAAAATTTCCATAGCTATACAACTCGGTTAATCTCTCTTTTTTAGCCAATTTTTCTTAAAAATTATTCCTTTGTTTATTGAAAATGTGGCTGGGTTTGAATAAAATACTTAAAGTTTTGTTTAAGACGTTTCGAGAGTCTGATTTCCTGTCTATATCAGTTTAGTTTTCTTATCCTCTGTGTTTGTAGTGCATTCTTTATCTTTTTTCTCTTCTTCTTACGTATACATACAGGCTGGCGCATTAGCCTGGGGAAGCTCAATATATCCGACATTACACAAGTTATAAAAAAAATTATTAAGAAAAGGTGTATAGGATGTATCATAACGCCGTGCCAGGCCTAACTCATTTTTTTTTTTGCGTATTTGAAATCTGCTTACTTTTGCGAGCCTCCTCATATTGTATCGAGGTGGTTATAGATTAATGCAGTGTTATGTACCGGAGCCCCATTATAGAAAAACCACATTTTTGACGTATGTTCAAAGGTACATTTTCCAAATATAGTGGTAAAATATTCTGAAGAAAGTCCGACCATTTTCCCGTCTACCAAAGAAATGTGGTCCAATAACTAATAATTAAAATAAATTTCCCAGTATGCCACCCCAAACATTCAAAGACTAGCTGGTTTGGCTATGGACTTGTCTGATATGGAAATTGTCGGTGGAATAGTAATGAAAATTGTGTTTATTCATGCTTCCATTTTTATGAAATGTTGTTTCATCTTCAAAAAAGCAGACATTCAACGAAATCTACCCGATCATGGATTTGTTGTTGAGCCCATTCGAAAAACGCAACTTTACGGGCAAAATCTTCGTTCAGCGACGGTATTTGTGCTGTTTTGGTATTCTATGAACGAACCTTTGGCTAATATTTTGTTGCTGCGACATTTCACGTGGATTTTCTATAATGCGTGCCATCACATTAAATTCATTTTCCTCGGTAGTGTAAATTTTTTTCCTTTCACGTTTTTCGTACTTTACTGTGCGGTTGAAACGTTCGATTAACTTTTCTGCTTTTTTTTTTGGCCGTCTTCATGCAGGATATCTCCGTTCATAAACTCTTTTTGCAAGAACACAAGTTTTCGACGATTCTCTCAATATCCAAATTATATCTGCCAATTTTTCAACTGAATAGCTCATTTTTTGAATGTATTTGAATTGAAACTGGCGTTACACCAGTGACTGCGCGGAAATACAAAAACAGAAGGCTTAGTTGACGTTTAACGTTGTCGTGACTTTGGCTGGCCAACGCCACATATATTATATCTCTCACCAGATATTGGTCCGCTTGTACCTGCTACTGCTATCTGATAACATTAAAGTTTTACTACAGCAATGTTTTAATTTAACCCCAATATATGCGGTAATAATGCAATTTTTCATTTTTACTTTGAAATATCTACTAAAGCCAAAGAGTTAGGTATAGGAAACGGTTAACAAAGATGAAAGAGGTGATAAATATCTATCGAAAAAGTATAGGCTATTTAATTTTTATGAGAAAATTTAGGATCTAAGTTTTGACTCATTAAGAAGAAAGTTTTTCTTGTTAAATTCTCGCACTAGCGAAAATAGCAGACGTACCCAAATCAAGTAATGGTGCGAAAAAAGTATAATTTTTTCCAACCGGAACTAAACCTCTTAATACGCTTAGATTTAAAAATGATCATGACTTTTTAAACACTCGGCGGAGATGTGGCAAACCTTAGATTTTAAATACGCAAAAAAGTATAGCATTTCATTTAAAATAGAATATAAGTTAGGTCTGGCGCGGCGTTATGAAGCACTCTGTATATGTGTAACTAATTTTGGAATATGAAGTTTAAGAAGTTTTCTTGATAACTTTTATAACATCGGGTATATTGAGCTTGACATAACAAATCTTTTTTATGTTTTAGCAAATTTTTCAAAATATATAAATTATTTTATGACATTTTAGCATATACATTATATACGGGACAAACACGATTGGATATACAGTGGAATCTACCGTAATGGACACTTCCTATAGGCGGACACCTCTCTTGGACGGACATATTTTATGGTCCTGTCGATATCCGCTCAAGAGAGATTTCACTATATACGTAACAAAAGGGGAAAAAAACATAAGAAATGTACTACAAAGAGAGAGGATAAAAAAATAAAATGATAAAGAGAGCAAATCAGACTGTCGAAACGTCATAAAAAAAACTTCAAGTATTTTATTCTAACTCAGCCACAGTTCCAAAAAACAAAAGAATAATACAACACATTCTTTGTTAGTCTCTGAAAAAAACCCTCACCTTTTTATTGGTGATTTCGTTAATCGGTTGTGTAAAGTAATAATAGAAACCGCTAAAATATTTAGGAACGAATTGGAAAAAACTGATTTTCATTTTTTATTATGGAACGTCCTGAGAAGAAATATTTGTCTTATTACTATAAAGTCCAAATAGATTGGCGGATATAAATTAATATAAAATAAATAAACAAGAGTCGTTCTATCCAACGTTCAATGTATTTTAGGATATTTTCTTATTTATTTTATATTAATTTACCTTATTATTAATGATATCTTTCTTTTTATTTCAGGAGTGAAGTACTACTGGGCATTTTATAGCGCTAACTGGTATATCAAACGGTGCAATTGATATCATAGGAGCGGCACACTTCAGTCATTTATGCTCTCATACATTTTTCTGAGATATTTTTTTGGGAATATTTTCAACTAATACATATGAATGTATTTGTAAGGCTAGTATCTACCGAAAACTTGCGAAAAAAAATCAAGGTGGTATCAAAAAAAAAAAATAAACTGGGGGAGGGAGGTACTAGGCTTTTAACAGGAGGAGTGTTATAAGGCAGAATTTTATGTAGAATGTCGTCCAAATTACATTGGAGTTTACTACAATTTTTTATTTTCATTGTTTCCGAGTAAATACATGGGAAAATAGATGCGAACACCTTGTATAATATCAAAAAATCATCATGAATTGATGTAAGGTACTACATTTCAAACTAATTATAGATTTCCTTTTATTGTTAATTTTAATTTATTTTAGAATTAATATCGATTAAATCTTCTTCTAGCTAAAACTTGTCGCAGAATAAACTATTACTTGAAATCTTCACACGGCAATAAAAAAGGATATCAACATTTTTCCGTACAAATAGATCTTTATTATCTATAGACTAAAGTATCTCATTTCTTCACATCCTGGGCTATTTTGTTGTCAATATATTGTACCTTTCTCTTCTAGCATTTTCTGAATTGTTTTTCGTCATGAAGTTCTTGGTTTTTCTCTTCCCCTTTTGGTATTCTCCTTTCAATCCATATTGTTTCAATTTATCTATTTCCTTCCATTGTATCTAAGTTGCTAACCCATCCCAACTGTTTTGTTTAACGATTAAGTTCAACGCTGATTCTGCACCTAGTACTTTCCGACATCCGAGCTTCTAATTTTATGTTTCTATGTTAATGTCTTTATTCTTAACTTATGACCAACTTGTCTCTTTTTGAATGAGTCTGACACTATCGAACGGTAAAAAATAAGTTGTAGACATATATTCCAGCATTTCTTTTTATTTTTTTCTAATGTAGAACAATATATCGAATCATTCCGTGCTACAATTGTTTATCTATTCGGGAAAATTGTTTCAGAAATATGTGGATATCCATTTTCAATCAAAAATGGCATGCTTCGATATCGCTACTCGAAACGATATTCAAAAGTGCATTTTTCCTAAGAATATTCGTTTACTCCAATAAATCCATCACACCAGATAGTGGGGAACATGTTCCCAGTTCAATAAGTTATTAAAGCTCTCTCGTATGCATCTAATTCTTTCGGTGAAGTTATGTTTCATTGGTTCGAAGTTATCTATTTTAATGCTACGTTGTACCAGACTCTATGATTCTGCTATATATTCCTTAGATCTAGCTTCGATTACACGCTTAGAGGCAAAATTTTGTATAAGAGTGGTGCAAGACAACTTCCTTGTTACAGTCTTTTTTCTACTGCAATTCCTAGTGTAATGGCCTTTCCGGTTTTAATTATTGTACTATATTTTCTTTTATTGCTCACATTAATTCTATATCTAATTTTTCAAGAGTTTCCCAAAATTTTGCTGGTGGAACACAATTCTTTTCTCTACAGCTTGTGTAATTGAAAATGTATGATCTATTGTGGATCTGTTTATTCTAAACCCTGCTTGTTCTTTTTTCTATTGATTAATATTTATTTTCTACTACTTGGCATTATATTTTCTATTTATATCTCTTGATGATCATCATATTTCGATTACATTTTATGTATATCGTTTATAGGTAAGACTTTCTGCATTCAGCCATTCTGACATTTCTTAGCCATTTACACAATCCGGAAACAACTTTTCTAGATATCTTCTACTTCTATATTTAATTAGCTCCCACAGGTGTTTCCAGGGGCGGATATATTTAAATTTTTTAAGGCAAGCAAGTGAGATTATAGCTAGAATCTTTCAGGGTGGCGACGGTTTCTTGTCATTTGATTATGTGATAATACATCACATCAATTAATCAATTTTCTATTACAGAAGAACAGATCATTTCTTCTGCCGCTGCTGAGGCTCCACAAAAATCAGAAAAATCATCTTTGGGAGGAACCGAGAAACTTGTCAATAAGAAGAGGTGAAAAGTTGTCGCGTGGCATCTTCTTTCTTCAGTGCGCGTGAAAACCTTATTCCTTAAACGCAATTTAGGGCATCCACAATACCTATACGACCTAGCTCTTAATGATTATTATTTACCTTCAAAATCAAATGGAAATATTCAGGGAAACCAAAGTTAATAGCGATAATGACGTTCTAATAAAAGTACATGAACTCTTCTCCAATCGAAATGGTAAGTGTTTCATAAAAAACGTGCAAATATTTTAGTGTGTAAGTGTCTTCACGAGTATAGCGATTATACTGAAAAATAATCTTGCTCCATATATTGAAGACGATAAATACTCTACAGCCGTCATAGGTATGTACACCCACGGACACCCAAAATGTCCGGTCTAATGCGTAGTCTAAACGCCGCGTGCAACTCGGGTGCATGGAACGTTGCGCTCACACTGTGACTTAGACCGGACATTTTGGGTGTCCGTGGGTGTACCTACATATTTCTCTTCTTGGAATGCACAAGATGAATACTGACGACGAAATTGCACGCAAATTCATGTGAACGACATTAGAAAATACACATTTTGTAATTGTACTAATTTTCTAGAAAGAAATTGAGATTAAATGGTTATAACAAAAATCCAAAAGAAAAAGTGAAAAAATCCCTTACCACAAACATTAAAGATAACAAATCTAAATACGTATTTCGGCAACTAAGTTGCCATCTTCAGTAGAAAACAAGTGAAGAGCAGTGTTAAACTTAGTGTTTTCGGCTAAGGTAAACCTTGGAAGATATGCTCTTCACCAAATCACTAGTGGAATAACACTGACATCCTTTACAAACAACAAGGCTATATAGTATATAGCTTATATACTATCTAAATCTAGTGGAACGTGACGAACTAGCAATTAAGTTCCCCCTCCCCATCACAGGATTAAATGGTCAGTTAGGTAATACAAGTTTGTGTGTATCTTGTTTGCTCTAACTTGTAATTAAACAGTTAGTTTGCAGTCCTCATCCATTCATCCATTCATCTAATAATTTAAAATATGTAAACATGAAAAAAAAAAAAATAATAATTTGGACTTTGTTATCGTTGGAATATAGTTAAGAAGTGCTGTCCATTATTTGAGGTAGTAGTTAGTATTTTTATTGAGCTAGTAATAGCTAAACCTACTATACACTACAGACAGAAACAAAAACGATATTTTTATATACAAAAATTGGATTACAAAACTCTTCGAAGCGTATTACAGAATAGCTTGCGATAATAACCTTGTTTCTATTAATGTTCCAATAACGTAACTAAATTGATTAAATAAAATACAATACTTGTTAAAAATTTGATGGTTATGTTTTATAAGTTTCTTTATGTGAAGGCTATACGCAATCATCATGAGACTTATAGGTTAAGTATTTTCGAACAAGGAAAAGCGTTTTTTTCGTTGTGTTATTTTGAGAAATAATTTTATTGGCAAAGCTTATGAATGAAGTATTTAGTAGAATATCACTGGCCTTCTTTCAAATAATTTCATCTAAATGCCGAATTTCGAGCAAAAGACATGGAGGAGGAATCTTTCTCCAATTCAAACGAGAGTACGGTGCCATCTAACCGCAATTCCGCTAAATGGAGCCCGCATCATTGGAACACAGTTTGGCCAAGCCAGTCTCTCTCCCTTTCTTTCTAGTGCTACGGACATCTAGCGGAGCAAACTGAATACAAAATGGCGGAATAAATTTTCGGTGATCTGATTTGTTTTCCGTTATTGTTGTCGTGTTCTGTTTTGTCGTTATTCCAACCAAATAATAAATAATGTAAAAGAAAATAGAAACAATAAAATATACAACAAAGAAAAAGTAATGGAGAGAAAGAAGCGAGCAGATGCTGAGAATGTGGATCTCTACCTGGACGGTCTGCTCACTAACCTGAGGCAGAGCGAGAAGTTTTTGTGTACTACGACTGACCTGTAGCATAGGGCCAAAGTTGCAAACACAATGAACACACCCCCTACCACCGACATGAGTGTACCCACAAGAAAAACTGTGTTCGAGCCGTGATAGTCCTCTGCAGATCCAGCGCAGGGTGACCGGGATGTGCGGCGACGCCATGCATCATGATCATCATCATCAATACACAAGAGAGAGAAAGGAAAGCACCAATGAGACAATAATATATAAATGCACACAAGTGTTACAAATACAAAATATTCATTTCATAAATACAATTATTTAATACTCCTAGTATATAATATACGTATAACATAAGTCGATAGATCAAATTCATCTATAGAATAATGTATGCAGAGTGTACAACGTGTCATTGCTTTAACTACTCTAGACCGCTTTACGATTTCTATCGCTTTCAGGAACCATTACGAGTAATTGCTTCACGCCAACTCACTTATTCTGGAACGTGATTTCGGATAGATACCTAATTCAAAATAAACAGGATTTAACTGTCTAAAATCAACTTCTAATCAACAATGAATGTTAGAAGACTTAAGAGCATAATGAAATTTAATAGGATTGGCTGCAAGTCGTTCTTAATTGATAATTTTATTTTGCTACCTCTAAACTGACTACCCCTTATAATGAAAGTGGGAAATTTTATTCATTAATTTTTTTAAAGGCATTTTTTCTTAATTTTTGGATTGGATCTGTAATTCTCTTAATGATAATAAAAAAAAAATACTTTGCATAATGAGGTTTTGTTTGTAATAAACAAAAACGTTAAAAAAACTTATTATGTAGGTAGTTACTTAATACTTAAGATAATTTGAACAAATAATACCATTACAATATTCTATTTATGGAGGCGTCATCTTGCATTACCTGCAACATTTAATTCTCACATGAGTCTCCTAATTTGATAAATTTCTACCCTAGATGGGCAAAACACAAAGGTAGGGTCCCTTCCTCTGCAACAATAAGTTAACAGAAGAAGAATATGTGCAGCTTTTAAAAGGTGGATTAATTTCTACATTGGTAGTGTAATACTCTAACAATGAAAATCAAAGATTAGTTAATGAGAGATTATGGATACGATAGGATGCAGCTTTTCCTCAACATAGAAAAGAAGCAAATAATATGGTGCACTTCCAGAAAAATAAATTGGGAGGGCCCGATAATTTAATGACCAACTAAACTTCTGGAAACCCACTTCACTGCTTTTTATGGTTTTGTTTGTTTGCTTTGGGGTTATGGAATACACCTTGGTACTTCTAGGGATCGAAATCGATTGACCTATTGTACCATCCCCATTGAAATTTTGTCGAATCCGGAGAAGTTCCAAGTTCCGGTAGGGATTTTTTACGTGCCACATTGCATTGATACGGAACCTACGGCTTTACTTCCCTATCTGAGGAGAAGACATATTCTGATTTTTACTCATAATAGTTCTTCCCTGGAATCACCTCCTATACGGCATTTTTATGGGGTTAGTTAAAATGTATAATATCCACACTTGTAGGGTTTAGTAGGACAAACCTCACAACTTCATGAATATACAACAATGAACAGAGAATGAAATGCGTGAAATCAGATAAAAAGCGAATTAAACATAAATCAAGCAATTACATTCAAAAACTTGCTACTGATACATGTATAAAGTAGAAATTACATTACTAACCAGGCATACACATGGGTTAGAGGATACGACCAGAAATTTTTAAATAAAAAAAAAGGAAAGAAGTGTACACGTTGACTTTCACTGTTATAGCATACTTATATATTGGTTTTCGGGTTGAAGTCACTCCTGTAACTGCTTTTGCGCGACGTTTTACCCACACTTGTATGGAACATCTTTAGGGTTGTTTTTTCTGTCGCTTACAACTGTTGAACCGGAATGTTTTAGGCCAATAGTGACAGAGACGTTGAAGCAGTTCTGAAGTTGGCCAAAAGAAGTTCGCGGGATGAATTTAGCTAGGGTTTCTCAGCATATTTAATTGGCATATACAACGTGAGGGCAAACGTACGATATAAACGTGATATAAACAACTTTGCATATCATAATTTATAAAATAAACAATGGGTAAACACAAAGTTTAATTATTTAATTGAAATATATATACGTGACAGAGAAGAACGAAGGAAACAGAATGCTCAATTGAGAGAGAATTGGTGGATTAAGAACGATTGTGGATGAGCAAACAAAAAGAATAGAAGAGGGAGATGGACTTGAAGAATCAGAGAACAAGCATGCCACTGATACTTTTGGTAAAAATGACGATGAGTGTGGTTGGAGTTCAGAGTAAGTGAACTTGGAACAGGATGATTGTCATGATGCAATAAAAGGAGAACCTTGAAAAGAAAATAAAAGAAGTGTGTGCCAATTTAGAGAAAGAAAGAATAGAAAAAAGAAATTTGCAAAAGAAGATTGATATTTTAACAGGAACTCAGAAAAGATAGATGAAAAGAAAAGAAAAACAAGATATTGAGACTATGAGCTGGAAGCATAAGTGTCGACAACTGAACGCAAAACTAAACAATTTGAATCGAGGAATGACGAAAGCGCTGAACACATTGAAGAGGAATGTTGTGTACTGACTTCACAAAACTTGCAGTTTTGGAATGTTAGCAAATTACAATTTGACATGCGTAAGCAACATTTCAAGTTAGTTACTATCATGTCAGAGTTAGGTATTTATCGAATATGGAATAGATAATCTCTTGCATAAAATAGAGTTCATACAGAAGTAGTAAATATCTAGTAACTATAGTTTTTAAGAGTTTCCGTTGTCGATGTTTTGTTTTGCTATAGTGTCATGATTAATGGTGATACATTTTCCTTGTTTCCAATATAATACAGCGTATTATTGTATAATATTGTTAGCTACATTGCAGTAGTATTGAATATAAGTGTACAGTAATACATATGCATATCTGCATAAAATTCCTGAGAAATGTTTTGTTTCTCTTCTGTTAGCCAACAATTTTTAGTAGAACTATCATTTAGAGATTTACAAGTCCCGTATCAAAAAAAAAAAGAAAAATCGCTAAATTGTTGCTTTGTCATTAAAAAAAAAAAAAACAAATCAGTTGGCATCAGAAATTCTCCCAAGGTATCATTACAAATTGCTTTTTCTTAAATAAAGTAATTCAAATGTTTTGCTATTTTCTCAAAAAGGCTTTATTTAGGAGCCTTCAGACTTTCCGATTGCCCTCTATATTATAAATTATAGTAATAATATATTTCATTCGCGAGCAAGCATTTTTATACAAAAAGCAATGTTACAAATATTTTTTACATTTTTTGCTTTTTGCATTGGGACTACAGATTTATTATGTCAAATGGAATGTTGTGATTTTAACTCCTCCATTGTATTTTCCTCATATTTTTTTTAAGGTAAAATTTTTATTTAGTTTTTCATTTTTCGTTTATTTACATAATTTTTACTTGTAATTCTAAATACTGACAAGTTGTTGATGATAGATTATCAAAGGTTTTCTTTTGTTTTGTAGCTTTATATCAGCAATTATTTTGACGTCTACAAGCTAATAAAAAATAATGGTGCTTTCCATGATTATTAATTTATTCTCACATTGTATGAGTACAGAAATTTCGTTGAGTTTAAATAAAATTCTGTATTTATGGAGACTGTGCTCGATATAAAAGATTATGTATAAAAAAAATAATATTAAAAATGCGTTAGCTTCTGGAAAACAGCATCCTTTTAATATCGAAATATCGTATTTCTTGAAAATCAAAATGTTACTGCATTTTTGTAATTTATGTTATGCTATATTTTCAAAACGATATTTGGTTCTTTGTTGGCAAAAAATCAGAAATATTTTTGGATACTAGGCACCTAATTTACGAATATATATTTTTTTGTGGTCATCTAAAGAAGTTGCCTCCTAAAGTTAATACCACACAGTTTTCAACACCTATAGCAGATTGAGAGGAATTATCAAGTTCATCTGTATCAATATGCCCCACATATTTACAACGTGAAAGGTAAGAAGATTTCAAATATCTTGCACAAATTAATAGCATGTAATTTTTGGTACTTGGACAAAATTTAGCTGTTGATAAATTCTATGATAGATTTTTGGTTTTTTGGTTTGTTCGGCGATAACAAATATTTAGTAGTTTGTTTATTAAGTTTCATGCTGAGAATATCTTATGTCGTATTAATTTACATCTTATTCAAATCTTGCTACATAATAGTTTAGGATAGGAAAATAAACAAAGACTGCAATGGTTTGTTTGGTATACGCATACAATCATTTGCATCAGTGGGAGGCTTGGCCAAACAATTAAGAGCAATGCTTATACAGATATTGCGTATGATTAATTTTTCTATGGTTTGATAGTTTTCTTTGTGGCGTCCCAAAAATATTTTCCATTTGTTGAAGCCTGTTTAATTTTGGAAAATTATCATCATTAGATATAAAAACTACACTAGAAAATTCACTATTGTAATTAACTCTTTCTTATTTCAATCTGAGGACCAGTTAAATCTTGTTTTCGGTTTAATTTATTGGAAAATTGTATTCAATAATGCGGTATATTGTTGTGTGAGGTATAAGCCGAGTACAAAGCTAATGTATCCGAACTTTCGTAAATAAGCGGAGCAACCCATTGTTACAGAAAGACAAACGACTTATTACGCTATTCTCTTCCGACCTCCAGTAAAAATAATTTTATCCCGAAGGTAGTTTCTCTCAAGTGCTAAGTACTGGGCGGTACACTTTAAGCTATTCCGGCTCATCTTCTTTCGAAGGTTTCCTTTTGTTCCTGATAAGCGACAGGTTTCGTAAAGGGCCCTCGGGGTCACATAATAGATGATAGTACTACACACTGCATATCCATTTATGTAATTCATATGTAAATATATATATACAAGGCAACATCTAGAGCACTTAAAAAGCCTATGTACAGGACGGACATCGCTTTTCGACAGGCACTCTGGACACAGGTACCTGTAGCAAACCGCCACTAGGGCGAAACAAATGAAGACGCCCTTCACCACGCCTACCAAGATGAACACCATGGTCAGCGTGCTCAGGTTGTCCGTATTGTTGGCCCCTGTTAAACAGATACGCTCAACCTGTGGCATCAAAATTTAAAGAGCTATCTCACAGGGACAACACCCAAATTACTATAAATGTGTCCGATTATTATCGAAATCCTTGAATAATATTTAATTCTGGTAAAGTTAAAAATGAGTGAGTAAAATTCAGTGTCCTTGCATTATAGTGAGGAACAAATAATAAAATATACTCTTCTTTTCATGGTAAATGAATTAATTCGACATCACTCTACGTCTAGCTAGCTTTGAGTCAATTTTCAAAATTATTAGGGCAACTCGTTAACATACGTTGCCTGACAAATCTCAAACACTAAAAAAATAAATTATCGATCATCTGTTTAGAATCGTGTCATGACAAAATAGCTACTAAATGGCAATTTGTTAGTAAATGGCCATATTTGATGAGAGGCATGCTCAACGTATTTTATTGTTTTATGTAAACTAGTGGGAAGGATAAACAGTAAATGGAGAAGTAGTATATGGGAAATAAAAATTATAAAAACTCTGTGAGAGTATGATAAGTTATTACAAGTAACTCAACACACATCTTCAACATTACCAAATAATTTTAAAATTATTTTCTCTGAATTAAGAAAGAATGCGGGCTGCTTTGGTACTATATTTACTAGAGCTATTGCGGATAATTTGGTATTCAGATATTCGGATCTGCATACTATTCAGATTCGTAACCTGATACCTGGAATCTGGAGTTACTATGAGGCATTTGGTATTCGAATCCTGGTATCTAGATATCCGGATAATAGATCCGGATCCTTGCATACGAAAATCAGGATTTCAACTGTATCGGGTACCTGCATTACTATCCAAAAGTAAGTGAACGGTGGTTGCTTACTATTCTAAGTGAGGCAGTTGAAACATTCAAACATTTTCTGTTTCTTCGTTAAAAATTTCGTGCTAAAACTTCAAACATCAACCTTTTGAAAATATGAATGTTTCCTTCACTTAGCGGAAGTTGCTAAAGGATGGATAAAACATAGGAATTTTAAGTTGATAAGGATAAGCCAAATCTCCCTACTAATCACTATCACGACCACGAAAGATCAGAACGAACTAGCAGCATTCAGTAACCTTAAGTAAAATCTTCAGATACTTGTGTATTACATACTAACGCTGAAAATATTGGTACTGATATATATTATATATTTAGGTGCCCTACTAACAAATTGACACAGGGACCTGTTTCTCACCGATTCTAATAATCAATTTGGTGAGTTCACAGATATACAAAATTAAAATCAAAAATTGAAAAAATAAAATATCACACGTTCTACATAAAATTGACTATGACAATTGTAATGGTGTATCTATCGGTAAAACCATGGAATATTTAGAAAACTGAATGAAAGGGCATATAATCTTACAGCACAAAGGAAACACGAAATAACTCAAAATCATTCGTTTGATTTTGACAACATAACAGTTTTAAATAAAGAACAAAACTTAAAAGCACGTAATATACTTGAAATAATCCAAATTTATTAACATAAAAATACAATTAATGATAAAACAGATACATAATATTTTACCAAATTATATAATTTAATTTTATAATCAAACACAACAATATTTTTTAGAAATCTACTTATATAATTTTATTTTTCAAAATTTTCATGTTAAAAATAAAAAAATAATGGTTTTATTATTTATAAAGCAAAAAAGTTTATTCACAATAAAACAAACTACCTGACTGCAACATTCCTAGACCCAAGGTTTAAGACAAGCTATTTTGGCGCTGTTGAAACGGAAAAAGCCCAAAAGAAAAACCTGTTGGATAATATAGAAATGGCTTGCGATGAATCTTCCAACAGTGAAAAAAACAGTGTGAACAGCTAATGAGAAACAGTTCCCCAATTTGTCAAAGTTAGCCAGAATTTACCTTTCAGTTCCGTCTAGTAGTGTATATAGCGAAAGACTTTTTTGAAGCCGGTCTTGTGTACCAAAATAAGCGCAATCGCTTATTGCCACTAAATGCAGAAAAACTAGTGTTCATACACCATAATTTGCCATTAGTTAATTTTGAAGACTAATTTCATGACAATATAAATAACAAACGCTTTTTCTATGATTATATATCGTGTTCTTTATTTCAGTATTTTCTTTTACCAATAAATCTATTTATTAGCGTGGATTTGATGGAAAAATCAGGTTAATAAAAAAAAACCGGTTTTTGCCGAATATTGAGTTACAATCCGGTATCCGGCCGGATAGTGAAACTAAGCCGGATAGGCCGGATACTACTAACCGGATATCCGTTTCATCTCTAGTTTATACTCTAGAGACAAATTACAATTAAATAAAAATCCTAAATGTAACATTGCCGGGCCTATATCGAATATATACTATTAAAGCAAGTTAAGTCATTTCTTATGAATATGTATCTGTGAACTAAAATGTGTTTGTGTATATTGCCGGTCACACGTAAAAATCTTGCATTTATCATTAAATTGTGGCCTTCTGTTTCATCTTTCTATCTTGCATATATATGTCACGTAACGAAAAGAAACTGAAATAATAATTAAAATTGTTGGGGGTTGTTGTTGATAAATAATAATTATGAAAGGTAAACTATTGTTGCTATCCTTTAGTACTACTAAAACAGTTAAACATTTGCCTTAATATTTTTTTAATATGTCTCATTGTTTTGGAGATATTAAGCAAATAAGGAAGGGTAGTGTTGTTCATAGGACGCTGCATCTCCCGAAAACGGTCGATTTAGCAGCTGTGAAAGTTACCGTTGTTCCTACATAGATCAGTCTATAAATCCACCAAGTTTATGAATTTTGATGAAATTGAATTCGCTGGGGGACACTTTCTTATGTCCCTTTGTAAGAGCGGGCGGCGATATCTTGGAAACTATAATAACTATAGCATTAGGAGAAATCTTTTAAGAACTAAATCTGCAAAAGGGAATTTAATGAAAATATTTTTAAATTCTAAATATTATGGCTAGGGGGCGCAGTTGCTAGGGCCAACTGTAAATTTTAAATTTGCTGGTAAAGTCTTCAGTATAGTATATAACTTGATATTTTGTCATATTATGAGCAACAGGTTTAGATTGTTGTTATTTTATTAAGCAAACTACGGTTATGGTTCACAATACGACAAAACGTTTTTAATCAAAGTTATGCGTAATTAGCCAAGACTTTTCGTGAAGTAATCAAAGTTATCGCTAATTCTAGAATTATAACCAGCAAATTGAAAATATATTGTTGACCTTAGAAACGCGCTCTCTGGCGGTTATGTTTGGAATTTCAAATTTCATTAAATTTTAAAGCCTTTATACATGAACAGCATGCTACTTAGGCAACTTTTATTAATAATCTTTAATTTAAATTGCAATAGCAACTTAACTTTAAAAAACAGCACCGAAAATGTGTTGTTTTTTTTTATTACACAAGCAGAAACTAAAAACCCCTAGGAACATCGAATTTAACTCACATTTTAATAGATTATTCAATAATTTCGATATTAATCGGAGCAAGCCTGATCCAGGTGTATCAACTGATCAGTCAAAACGAACTAGTTCTGTTCAGAAAATTGGGATACGATAATTACATGATCGCCTTTTAAGTTCAAAACTCTGATGTTGCTGCATCCAGTACCTACCGTAGGGGGTTTCTTTCTTCGTCATCCTTATCGTCAGATTGTTCATACTCATCTGGTGCTGATCGTGGGGTGGCGTTGGTAGCGAGTGCGTCGTAACCGGGACGATCTCCACAGGAATTGAGCAGTCCGGCCCTGACCAACCCGCTTCACAGAAACACGTGTGCGCGTTTGTGCAGAACTGCAAATTAGAACCGTGAGATTTTTCTTTTGTGGAAATTGGAAGTGTTTGAAAGCGACAGGAAAGTAAATGCTTACCCCGTTTCCGGAACACTCTTTGTCGTTATCGTTCGTTGCGCATTTCGTTTGATCGATGTGCGGAAATATGCTCGTGCATGTCTGATTAACGCAAATCAGACTATCGCCGCACGGAGTTCCGTCCAGGACGAGGCCGTAGAGAAAGGAGTTGATGGACTGATTGATGTGTCCCGACGAATTCGGGCTTCGATGTACGGATCTAACAAGAGCATTTCATTCTTTTAGTAATTATGTAGAATCTAAATTTGGTACTTTTTAAAGAAGGACTAATACGCCTAATTATTTTTTTGTTCTTGTAAAATTCGCTTCAATTTGAAGGAAAAAATGGAGTTTCGATCGAATTTAGTCTCACTCTAGCTTTCATTTTAATCTTAATTAATTTATCTTTGCATTAATTTTTGCGTAAAAAAGGAAGAAAACCAACAAAATTTAACAAATGTCTGTAATTCGAATGATTTACTATGATTTAAATAATTTATATTTCGAATTATAAAGATTCTATCCCCGATAAGGGTAATTTTCAAATTACTAAAATTTTGTGTCGCTTTTTATTATAGATGAAACGGTATAGAACCTTAGGTTCCCCACTCTGGCTGAGAAGTTCTCACCTTCGTATATTTTCTACATATAATTTGAATCCCAAGTTTTGTCTTCCTAGATTAATCAAATCGTACACTGTGAGGTGGTTGATTTAATGTAGAGGTATTTTAAATCCATCCACCTCATTAACATAATATAAAATTAATTTAATTCTAGCTATGAAATACAGAATTCTAAGCATTTTCCGTCCGGATGTTTATATTAAATTTTTTTACATATTGAGGAATATTCTTAAGACCCGTTCCCATATCAACAATTTTCTAATCCCTTAGAGTGCCCGGATATGCTCCCCTACTAGTAACTCCATTGGGGTTAATAACTCCAAAGATACAAACGGTATAACTTACAAAAAAAAAATAGTTAATCCGTTTATTTAAAAATTACACAAATATCAAAATTGTCACGTATCCTATAAAATCAATTGACAAGTTTTTCTCCAGACTCAAGAATGAAACAAGAAATTATGATAAATCTAATGTTGTCTATGTCTAGTGTAGTAACTGCAAATAATTGTCTCATCGGCAAGACGGGACAAAAGCTCAAAAATAGCATTGTTATGAACAAAAGCAACACCTGCAACGATTCACTTAATACTGCCCTCTCTGTCCATTATAAGGAGAACTACCATACCTTTGATTTTGTATATTGAGTGTAACCAATTTAAATGTAACTTTAGTGAAATGTGTAATGTTTCCAAGAATAAAAATTTCATTCATTGAAGAAAACATGTTTATGAATTGAGCTGTAGTTATATTTAAATGCTACCCACTCGCGTTTTATAGTTGTAATATTACTTTTGTGTAGACTAGGTGTTTTGTCCTTTATTATTCGGTCTTTTGCTCTAAGACAATTGGTCGCAGCGCACCGTTAATTTGGGGGTACATTAAAAAATACGCTATTATCGTTTGTTAAGTACTTTATTTGCAGCGAAATTTTATTTGTTTGATTTTAGAGTGCTATATTATTAGAAATTAGTGTAGTTGTTTTAGTATTTGTTCTTCTTGGTTTTTTTTGGTCACTTAATAATTTTTTTTAATAATAGTAATGTAGATAAAACTTTAGAACGACATTTCCGTTTATTTGAAAAACCTTTTTCGAGTTATAATTGTAAAATTATAAAGGATTGTATAAAATTATGTTAGATTGTAATATTTACATATTTTTGTTTGATAAATGATAAGTCATTATTATTTTGTGTTAATATGAAATTTTGAAATCTCTGTTTAATATAAAGATTGCGTTGTAAGATATTTGGTTTGATTTTCTTGGTCAAGTATGGAAAGCGTTTTTAAATTTTATAAGTTAAGTATACTTCTAAAAAATATTGTTGTGTTCAATTATAAACTTAAACTATACAGTTTGGTAAAATATTGTGTATCTGTTTAACATTAACTGAATCTTCATGTTCATAAATTTGGATTATTTCAAGTATACATGCTTTTAAATTTTGTGCTTTATTGAGAATTGTTATCTTGTCAAGACCAGAAGAATGATTTGAGTTATTTAAAGTTTCTTTAGTGCTGTAAGATTGTTGGTATATTTATCTCCTTCCATTCTGTTTCCTAAATATTACATGGTTTTACCAATGTATACACCATTACAACTTTTACATTCAATTTTATATACTAGGTGTGATCTTTTATTTTTTCAATTTTTTATTTTAATTTTGTATAGATTTAGTTTTCTAATTTCTTATAATTTTGATTTGCGATTCTCAAATTATATGGTTTGAAAATTTTATTTATTTTTTTTGGATAAATGTTTTACATAAGGAATTATTTTATATTTTGTGATAAATTATTGTTTGATAGCGTCCGAACTATATAGGTTTAGTAGTACCAATTTGTTATAATTTTGTTGAATTTATATGATGATAATAATTAAATTTTTCAGGTAAAATTGGTATGTATTTTTCCTCTAATGCTGTTATATAGTCATCGACACATCTTATAAAGAAAATTATTTTAAAATCTATTTAAAATTTATCCTAAAACAATTTGAGCTATAATGCTGGATATTGGTAAACCCATTGCGCATCTAAATATTTATTTATAAAATTCATCTGTGTATTAAAAGTATGCTTGTGTAAGTGTTCATTCTATCGCATTTACGAATTCTGTTATAGATACTTTTCGTATAATTTTCTGTGATTTGCCATTTTTTTTTTTGGTAATTTGTTTTGCTAGATTTAATGGTGCATTTGTGCGTAATGAAATTACATGTAAAGATGTTATTTTGAACATGCGGTTTTTAATCAATATTACTTATAAATTCTTTGAATTGCCATAAATCTTTTATATACTTGCTAAACAAATTTGATAATTCATAGAAAGGAATAAGAAACTATTGGTGTTAAATGTATGATATTTTTATGTAATTTTGGACCTTGTGCATTAAGATTTGGCAATGACTTCTGTAGAACCTTGTGGTACCTTGTCCGTATGCTCAATGTGTCTGGCTACTACACGATCGCATATGCGGACGATATCACCGTCTTAATTGATGGAAGAATCGTGGGTGTGCTCTGTAATATGATGCAGACCGCCTTAAGATCTATCGAAAATTGGTGTAGAGAAGTGGCCTCTCTGTAAATCCAGATAAAACAGAGATGGTACTCTTTACCAACAAAAGGAAAGTGGAACAACTGCAACCACCACAATTGTTTGGCACTGCTCTCAGTTTTTTGGGACGATGTCAAATATCTGGGCGTTGTGTTTGACAAGAGGCTGAGCTGGAGCAAGCACGCAAAACAAAACCTGAAAAACCATGTACGGCTTTTTAGTAGTGTCGCCGCATCTTGGGTAAGACTTGGGCACTTTCCCTGAAAATTACCTTGTGGCTAAATGCTGTTGTAATTAGGGTGAGACGAGTGGTTGCCAGGAACGAACTGTCACATGTGCAGCGCATCGCATGTTTCAATCTAACAAGAGCAATGCGCACAACGCCTACGGCGGCAATGAAAGCAGTCCTACGTGTTCCCCCTCTGGACTTGTTTGTGGCGGAGGCGGCGCTTAGGGCGGCTATATGATTGCGATCGCGGGGTCTTCTAGATGTGGTGGGAGGAGAACGCCGCCACGCGAGCATCATTTGTGAGGGACTGTCAAGGTGCCTCTCGTTGGTGCCGCAAAGGTTCCTGTGCCTCCCGTGTTTGCTTTCAGCAGACACTATCGCGTTCTTATTGACCCCAAAGCCATCTTTACAGCTGGATCGAAAATGGAGACGGGGACAGGAGTTTTCTCCCCGGACCTTGATCTCAATCTAGAACTGGTACTGGGCAGGTTTGCCACGGTTTTTCAAGCCGAGATGTTGGCGATCCTGCACAGTGCCGGAGAAATTTTAGCAAGAGGCATTAAGGGACGGCGTATTGTCATTTATAGTGACAGTCAGACTGCTTTTAAGGCTCTTAATAATCGTAGGATTACTTAGGGCTTAGTACTTCAGTGTCACAATGCCCTAGAAGCGGTCGCTATCGATAATGCCTTGACACTCAAGTGGGCCGATGGGCTGGCGGGAGCCTGCCTTTTCTATTTCGTCGACTACGCGCAACACCATAATAACGCAATGGACTGCCACTCTTCACGAGAATAGATGGAAGTCCATAACTACTTGCTGTCAAGCGCGTGAAGTCATTTCTAGGCCATCACCGAGGATAGCAAGATCGCGGTTGCAACTATCTCGCAGTAACCTACATCCAGTTGTGAGGCTTTTGACTGGCCACTGCATGCTAAACAAACACATGCACTGCATGGGTTTGGCTAACAGCTCACTGTGCCGGGCATGCTAACAAATAAATAAAAACAAAATAATGAATTAATAAAAAATTGGGAATTACTTAAATTTACAACAAAAAATTATGCTAAATAATTACCAATTCTTAATGCACAAGCTCCAAAACTATACGGTTCGCCAAAAATTATATAAAAATTACATATCTTTATAACCAATAGTTTTTTTTATGTAGAAAGGCGTTTCTACAAATTATCAAAATTTTGCATTTGAAGACGACTGCTATATAAAAGTTTCATGGCAAATCTTAAAGGTTACAATTGAAATCGGAGGAAATGACAGCATTACCTTTTTAGATCTCAAACTCATTTGGTCAATTCCACTGCAAATAAAATAATGAACATATGATAGGGTATTTTTTAATGTACCTCCAAATTCACAAGACAGCTAGTTTTGGAGTCACGCCATCGACATTATGCTGACAAAATTATATAAAAATAGTATTATAGCGCGGCGAGTAGTCCCTGCGGCCAGTTGGCTCGCGGCCAGTTGTGCTCGCGGCGAGTTATCCCCACGGCCGCTCTAATCCACTTTGGTTCCAGCAGAATTAACACTGCTTTCATTTTTGCGTGAATATTGGAACATTTCTGAACAGTGTTTGTCCTGAAAGACGGACAGAAGAGCAACAATTGAATCATCGGATCGTTCACCTGGTTTAAATTTACTACATTCCTTGGCGTCAGCTACTCGCAAATGAAGGTTTATTCACACACGCCAAATAATTTAAATGATCCAACATATTCCAAAATAGAATGGAAAACAGCAGCTCGGATATAAGGAAATTAATTTAAAATCATTACAGTAATTGCCAAATTCTTGCACTGTTTCGGCTCCTGAAATTATTTTTATTAAAACTGTTTGCTTCTCGTACCTCGTGATTGCTAAACAATGACTTATAGTGTGGGGTGTCATAGCAGTTGTAAAACAGTAGAAGATTGATATCTGCTGGAATTAAAAAAGAACAAATGGTGACGTGCTTCACTTTAAGAACCCTAATTAATAAAACCTGTATTTAGTATTTATGTTGCTTATAGAGTACTGACTTCATAAGTAGGTATTATCATCAAAAAGTATATTTGGTTGGATAACCTTTCCATTTAACTTTTCGTTTTCTTTTCACGGCTATTTATATCTTAAAAAAGAATATCTAAATGCTTTTATCTACCTACATATCTTTGAATAAAAGGGAAGTGAGATGTGAAGTGACCCTGAGTTAAATCCTTCCATAGATGTCTGCTACTTACTTCTGCATACAATACTCTTTCTACACTCTTAATTTCTTTGTACTATATCATTGTTTAAATGAATACTTACTTGCACTCATATTCAACTCCTTTCGTGGAGATAATCGTCCGTGAACTATCTAACCTAATTTCGCCTAACGTTACCGGATTACGACTACCGGAATGGCACTGTAATGAACCGCACCTAACGTTTTCTGGCGCGCACTTCAAATATCCCTCTATGCTATCGTGTCCGCAGTGGCCGCTAATCGACCCCTTCGAATTGAATTGATCGAAACACTGAATGTCGGCCCCGACGCCGCCATATCCCCACATCTGTTCGCACTGGATATTCAGGGTGGGACAGACACCGTTGAAGCAGTAGCCGTTGCCGTTGCACGGTGACCCGTTTTTTCTGTAGATGTCCGCCGGACAGTCCCCCGTCTCCCCGTTGCAGTACTCCGGCAGGTCGCAGTCGTTCGTGGTGTCCCTACACGTGTAACCGCGCTCGCGTAGCCTGCAATTGTCGCAGCACGGGCCCTTCGCGCATTCCGCTTCCTTTGTCAGCTTGCACGTGATCGGATCGCAGCACGGATCTACCGACGAACAGTCTTCGATTGTGCCGCAATCGCAATCCTCGCCGTCCTCGACTATGCGATTGCCGCAAGATCTCCGCACCTGAGGATAATATGGAGCGAAAATAAATGACATATACGGAAATGATTTTATTGTATTATGCCAATAAAGACATAATGTCTACATTAGAGTAATAGATTGCTCCAGAAATTCCGACATTTTTGAACCAATGAACATTTTTCTATTAAACCATAATACACATAAACCTCGGACCTTTTCCAAAAACTACTGTTTTATGAGTTGGTTCAACGCAATCATTTTTATTATAATACACAGGCTGCGTCAGGGAGACCGTTCATTAGAAGTTTATGTGATTCTGGCCAAAATACAAATTTGAAAATTCAGAATTGTATGTAATCGATTATGTTCTCTTCAATTAAAATATTTTTAGATTTCTAGCCGTTCCGGTTATACCGGAAGTCGCCATCTTCTTTTTTAGTTTTAATTGAACACCCTCTATATTTTTACATATTTGGATTTACATATTTACCTTTACTTTTGTCAATTTAATTCGGCCATTTTGCACTTATTCAGCGTTTCTATAAAAGTTTGCTATAGCAGATACTTATTCAAAAAATCGTAGAACACTAGATTTTTAGTCGAGTTTAATTTTAGTTTAATCATGAATTCACAATAAATTAATATGGTCTATTCTGTTCAAGAACGTGTGGAGTTAGTGACTTTGTATTATGAGAATGGGAGGTGTGGTAGATCTACAGCTCGCTTATACAATGAAAATCATACAGGCCAAAATGTGCGACACAAGTACGTACTGAAATTAATTCAAAAATTTACGGGAACGGGCGCTGTACATAACAGAAAACAACATTTTCATCGAGTTCTCAATTATTTTCATCGAAGTCTTAGGTCAGGTCGCAGTGCTTGGAAATGCGACGTCGATAAAACAGGTACTTGAAGCATGAGGAGTGAGCCGTTTGTTAGTATGTAGAATACTTAAGAAGTTCAAATTTCACCCCTTTAAAATTACACTTTTTGGACGAATTGAATAAGGATGATTTTGAAAGGGGATTGGAATTTTGTGCATTAATGACCGAGCGCCATAACAATAATCGAAACTTACTGCATAATATCTGCTTTTTGGACGAATCATCTTTTGAATTGAATGGGCAAGTAACTCGTCACAACTGCAGATATTGAAGTGACACCAACCCCCATTGGACGCAGAAAGTTAATTTATGGGTTGGTGTCTTTGGCGACCATCTCATAGGATGCTTATTGATTGACGGGAATTTAAATGGTCAAACGTATTTGAACATGCTTGACGATACAATCAATCCTTTGATCACAGAAGAATTGGAGCAAGATTCAGATTTGTTGGAGAATGAGATAGCATTTCAGCAAGATGCCGGGGTACGACAATTTCTGAATCATCACTTTCGCGATCGTTGGATGGGTCGAAGGAGGGCATCGCCGGATCTTACACCACTTGATTTTTTTTCTCCGGTGGCATCTTAAGTCTAAGGTGTGTGCCACGCGCTCGGCTTGCTTTTAAGAATTGTGCCCAAAAACTTATTAAGAATGCCAACGGATAACTCCAGCAATGTTGCGAAATGACAGGAGAGCATTTAAAGCAAGATTGTACTACTGTATGGAGATCAATTGTCATTACTTTTAACATTTAATAAAATAAAATCCAAACCATTTCATTCTAATCGTATTTTATTACACAGGTTGCAAATTGCGCACTTTTTGTTTACTGATTTAAAAAAAATGATTTCTTGGTACATGCTGCTGTAAAGAGAATTAAAAAAAATGAATGAGTGGTCACAAGACCCATCTTCCCTATTCAAATTTTAAGGGTGAGGGCTGCCGCGCCCTTAGGAATGATTTTAAATCGTCAGGGCCGTCATTAAAAGTTGTTCCCTTTCTTATAATAATTGACAGGTTTCAAAATTTTATATAAATCACATCAGCTAAAGAATTCTTTGAAGTGGCTCGTTTCAATGGAAATAGCCTGTATAACGTGTGTTTGTTCTTCTAAAGGTGCTATTTGTTATTATATTCATTACTAGCTGATATGAATTTATATGAGAAATGCTAAATCAAAATATTAGAGATAAAATATCTTTTACTTTTGGTGGATTCGCCGGTATTTTGCACATTAATTATAAGAAAATATGCTTATATATGACTTACCTCTAATTCATTCGGTTTATTCATCAGGCATATACCGTTGCCTGTCCTCAGTCTGTCTACATAATCCGATCGGCTGCATTCCGAAAACTTGTAAGGTTGCACGTTATCTAGCCCGACTATCGCTTGGGCCATGATGCATCCGTGCCAGTCCCTACAGTAGCACTCTTCCCTTCCGTCGTCGTGACCCATGCCGATGTTGTGGCCGATCATATGGGCCATGGTCCCTGCTAGTAGATGCGGCTCATAGGTGTTGATATCGACGCTAATTCCGACTGCTTTTGGTCCACATACCGTGGCCGGCGCCGCAATACCCGCCTCACCGCCCACGAACATCTCGCCAGTGAGCAGTTGAGTCGTGTCCTTGTCCACTTTGAACAACTTCATCGTGAGGTACGAGTTGAAGTTCGTCAGCGCCTTTCCGATGTCTTGATTTCGGTCGATTTGAGCTTGATTGCCGCCTTGCCACGTTTCCACGTAGACTACAGAGACCCTGGTGTTGAGAGTGCGAAAATAGAGATCAGCGATGTTGGCCACTTGGATGGAATCGTGGACCACTTCCGCTCTGGTGCTGCCGTTACGTTTTTCGAACATGGCCTTGTCGATGACCAGCGCGGTTTCAATGTATTTGGTCGCCTCGCGGACGTCGCGCCGCAAGCGATCGTGATTTGTGAGTGGTAGAAAACCGGAATGCGACTTCGGTCGCCAGTCCATGCTTCCGGTGTTTGCACAGCCTTTGTTCGCTTTGGTGCGCGCCTCAAATATCACGTGTGGATGTTTCTGCTAAAAAAGAGCGAAGCTGTGCAGTCACATGGCGTTCTAATTATATATGGAATGATAACTAATATTGTATGGTTTATTAAATAATTTGCTTTAAATATATGTTACTTTGTTAAAAATATAAAAATGTATAATTTTGGTACCTTTATCTAAAGTGAAATATCTTGTACAGAATATTAATATTTACATGCTATACACATGTTTAAACAATTTATATTACCTCACAGATTCTAGCCTTACTTTATACGGCGCCGTAGAATATTGTTTGAAAAGCACACTGTGCTTTAAGCCGTAGTCCAGTAATAGCAACCATAGTCATTAGTTTATTAATAACTGTAGTGGTGACGCACAACTTATACAAGTAATAGTTTATATAGCGGTGTCTCTGAGGTAACCAACAATTTACACTATCTGCTTTACTAGTAAGGAACCGAGATATGTATTGGATTTTAGTAGAACTGTTTAACTAGAAATAAAAGCTTGCTCAAAGTTAGACTCCTTAAGGTTAAGCAAATTATGTAAAGACTGTTCATGCTATTCGGAAAATGAAAGCTAATCTCTGTGTATTTGACGTTTTAGTTGTTAAATTAATTGTACACATTCAATACGCATTGTTTTAATTTGTCAGTTATAATGTTTTGTCATTTCCTTAAAATGAAATAATCTATGGAGCAGCGTCGAATAAGTTGCCTAACCCTGACAGGCTTAATTTTCTGGTTTGTTGCTGGGCGAAGCTTCGGGTTCTGGAGTACACCTTGACACTTCTAGCAATTGACATCTATCGATGTATTGTACAATCTCTACTGAAATTTTGCCGAAACCTTAGGTGGTCTAACTTCTGGTAGAGATATCTTTATGTGCCAAACATCGTATTGACACGGGACCTACGGTTTTACTTCTATTTTCTGCCAACAATTAATCATCAAACCGTCTCGGATTGGATCGAACCAGCGCCTAGTTAGACTGACACGCAAACTTCAAAAGAATTTTTATTCTTGTAAAGAAATTACACTTTTATGATTTACCTTTTAGGAACTAGAAATATTCGGTTCCCTCTAACATTTGTCACCTGTTTTAAGGTTGTTTTACGGCAGCCTATTTATATATACCTATGTATAAGATTTTCTATGATAAAACGAGCAACGAAGCCAAGGCAACACTAAATTAGAGAAAAGGTAGAGTCAATGACAATTTTAATTTATTGAATGTACAGTTATCTACGAAGTTGTAGACAGCTGCTGTACTTGGCATTTTTTCGAGACGTAAGTACCTTAAGACTCAATTTAATTAATGAACGTTCAATCTATATCTCAATTTTTCGCATAAATACAATATTGCAGCGTACGTGTCACCGAAAAAACATTTTCTGGAGAATTATTAAGGATCTAAACCAATTTTCTAGCACATTGTGCAAGCATAGTTCTTTCATTAACTCTGTCAAACCTAAACCAACTCCTTGAGACTTGCAATATTCATTTCTTGATGAATCAACTGTTTTTTGTTTTTTTAGTTAAAATTACGTAATAAAAACCCTTGGTCAGAAATTTTGGCTTCGTGTTAGATGTTGTGATCAAACCAGTAAATATATGGCACTGGCCTGGTTTAGGGTAGCTGCAAAAAATTGAGCCCCTACTGATATGTGTTCAAAAAAACTATTTAAGAAAATTTAAGTCAAGCTTTCTTCTTATCTTAGGTAATAGAAAATTTAAATATATTTTTCAAAAATTCATTACTGCTATCTGACTTAATTTGAAGGCAAATAGGTAGTCACATAGATAATATTTATTTATTTTGTACCACCTAACCTTTTTATCCAGATATTATACAATGTATTTGACATGGAATTAAAAGTTGCCTCACCTCTGCACAATACTTTTCAAAAGATTTTCTATTTTTAAATTTATCACCTAATCAATAGATTAACTTCTGCTTCAACTTAAACCAAAGTTCCTTAAAGAAATAAATAAGTGCTTCTAATGCATGTGTGTAGGTAATTTAGTATTTTTCTGATTTGGTTAGATATTACTTCAAATATTCCATGCATGTTCGGCTTTTGAAGTGTTGTAAAAGGGGGTGCTGTTTAATAACATTTACATTTACAGAACAAATCACTTAAAATTTGGTTTTATATGATACGTATTGCTGTGGTCTGGCACCCGGGTTTTTGTAAATTCAGTTTTTTCTTGTACATTCCGTTAAGCGTTTGTCAATGTTGCGAGAAATTTCAAATTGTTTTATTTTCAAATAAGATTTAGTTAATGTTTTGGATTGCTTAATTTGTTTATTTTATTGTTCAGTTGTTTATATTAATTTCATTCAGGTGTACATTTTGCGTTCACTGGTATTGTATATATATTGTTTGGTTTTGCGAGTTCGTCCGTTTGCGGACAGATCTGTGTGCGTTGCATCGCGCGCTTCGGAGATTTTTGTACTTATACGATTGTTTAACCGTGTAAGGTCAGTTCCCTGATAGACACGTGTAAGTAGAGATATAAAATTGTATTTCATTGCTGGCATTTTGTGATTATTGATTTCAAGTTTTGAATTCACGTATTTGATTTTATTTCGTTCATCACGGAACTCATTTAATAATAATTGATATTGTATTTTTGTGTACACAATTTAGATATAAGATCTGTTATTATTTTTACGTGCAGGAAGATATTTTAAGTTTAAAGAGTTAATTTTTTTTGTTCGTTGTTAATTTTTCTGATTTGTAATTATTTATTAATCACCTCGGGTTGGGTGAATAAAAACATTGTGCTTGCTTTTATTTTTCATTTATATAAATTACTTGAAATTTCCACGTTTAATTTAGTTGTTTTAATATTGAGACCACGTGGATTGAATTGAAAAAAAAATTATTATCTTCCTGAACTTTCTGTTTTCTGTTGCTTTGTAAAAGGATTTTGAATTGTCTTTTTGTAATTTAAAGTCAAAGGCAGTTTTGATTTAGACCAGGACCTTTTTGTCCAAGGTTTTTTTTTTCTGCAAAGTTTGTAATTAATTTTTTTTTTTTTTTTTTAAAATTAAATTATTGAATTTTTATGTCATTCAAAATACTGTTCTTTTATTTTTAATTAAACCTTTTAAAATTTTTGTCTATAAAAGAAAGTCAGATTTCTTTCACCCACATTTTACTTTTCATGATAAGAGTAACCCTGAGTTTAATTGTTCTTTTGCCCATTATAAAAAATTGTTGATTATTTGAGCTAGCTAATTTAATTTTATCATTATTAATTTCAGTTGGCATTTTTGTTCGTACTTTCAGTACACAGCAGTATATATAAACTGTTATTTGTTTATTTAATATTCATTCAGCGTTCAACAAATCAGTTTTAGAACAAAATATGTAAATATGTTATATATAAAATACAGTAACACATTATAGAGACAAACTGAATTAAAATTTAAATTTAAAGAACTCATAAACGATGTGGAAAGCCCAATCAAAAACGTTTTTGAAAATATGAGTTTTCTTGTCTTATCTTTCGATCACAAGAAGTATATTTTAAGTCCGGAGCAATGGAGTCATATAAGATTTTTATATCAAATAATTCAGGAAGGCGTGTGCTTTTCAATACCCTTTTAGCTTTTCTTCTAGATTCACATTACAACTAATCACCCGCATTCTTTGTAGGTATATAATTGTGCATGCAAAATACATATTTTTACTTTGTGTTCCTATAAATTTAACCATCAACAGGCAAGGTTGGTCCACGTGGGACGCGGCCGAGCTTAGGCCTCTCACACAAGAGATGCGTGTTTGTATAAGTTGCATTTCTGTGCAATTACACATGTAGGCATAGTAGGTCGCACTTTGGTTGCGTTAAATTGCGTTTCTGTTTTGAATGAAATAACGTAGACATGTGTTAATTGACAACACTTCGACGTAAAAGAAAGAAATTGGTTAGAAAACTATTTTTCAAAACAAATGCGTTAGATGAGTTCCATTTTATATCAGAAGATTTAACAAATAATGACCAACGATTTTTCAGTTACTTTTGAATGAGAAAGAAAACCTTCGAGTACATGTTGAGGGCAATTCATTCAAAACTTTTCAAATATAGCTTTATAGCTATAACTTTCGAGAAACAATTCCTCCTTAGGAACAGCTATTTTCTGCCACAATGTTATTTGAACATCACATGATAACGGGGCTCCCTTCGACCCCAGAACCATTCTGTATCACGAATTAATTCTACTTTTTGATATTCATATTTGTCTTTCTATTCCGCTATTGCGCATGCGGAAATGCGTGCAAAATCTCAACCTGATCGGATATTGCCGCAAATTGGAGCTATGCCTACGTCTTCGTACATATAATTCGAAATAATATGGGATGGTTTTATTCGATATTATCAATTGGAATTGTTCATACGGTACCCATATACTCGTACAGGTTATAAATCGTATTAACACGCATCTAATGTGCGAGAGGTCTTATTAGAATGAAATGTCACTATATAAAGTTTTTCCTGTCATGGGTATAATTCGCAAATAGCTTAAACACCAAAGTTCAAAGTTATAGTCGCAACAAAGACAAGATCTTCTCATTTAACATACATGTATATGTACACTGTTTCCGACTCTTTATAAGTTTCCCGTATCACGTGAAATTGTCGTCAGCCATCAGCAATAATTGTAGTTTGATGTCCTTTGTAATATCAAAACTTGTCAACCAGATGTCGCTTAACTGAGCAGCATGCAATTGTTTTCCCGAAACCGCTGAAGTTAGCTGTTGTCGGCCGAGAGAATCTGAATTGTTTCAGGAGCCGCAACGCTGAGCTAAACTTCCACGAAGGTAACAGGTACTATACCGCAACAACCGCAGAAGATTTGTTGCTCACTTCTAGGTGCGAACATATGTACGTGTTGTGTACTTGTATACGTCGTTTTGGTAGGTACGCTGAATGTGGAATGGCTTTCGTGAGTTAGTAGACCCAATGTGTAACATGTATACGTGACCACTTAATATGCTGTTAGGCGGTTATGTTTGTTTTTCTGTGCTTTTCGGGATGTAGTGTGTAGTTATATTAATGGTCTTAGAGTGTGCAGTGTATTTAAGGTTGCAGGTGTTTATAGTTAGGAGAGAAAGAGTGAGGGATTTAAGTTTTCCAGATTCTAGAAATGAATAGCTTAGATAACGACTGAAGTTTAGAGTTGAAATGTGTTTCTTGAACCTTTAAAAACGTTCAAGTTAGTCACACTGTTAATGCGACGACCAACGTTTGTTTTGTTTGTTGCTTTCCAGGTTTCTCTGGTTCGGCGCTGATGGTATTTACCGTTTATTCTTTAAAGCTTTGCTTATGGGTTTCCGATTACTTACTTGCCTTTAAAATTCTCTTTACTTATGCGTCGCTCCTCGTAAGTTGAAAGAGGAGGTTCACCCTAAATTCGTTTGGTGGTTTTGATCGTTAGTTATCAAACGATAAATTATAACTTCGTACCGGTTTGAATGGTGTTGCGTAATAGCTACGTCGTTACAATAAAGTGTAAACCCTAAAGTAGTAGCAACGAGCCGAAGAAAGTTCAAGGTGCGATCTGCGCAACGAAACCGTGAAAGTGCATCATAAATCAAACGTTTATTTCTATATAACAAGTGTAAAAGACATGGAATATATACAGCAAAAAAAAGGTAACTAAACAAAACATGTACACTCTAAGCCTGTAAAAATATGTATCGTGCTGAACTTTAAAACAATTACGGGGCTTCGGTTTGAAATTTTAATGCGGTATCTAAGAGCTATGTTTCGGTCAATAACGTAGGGCGAAAATCTATGTACGGGAGTCGGTCGATAAGTACGCGATCGGTTTTCGCGGGCTACGACGCTTAGATATCAGTGACGGTGCTGAATTCGATGGTATGGTAATTACTGTAACCAACACTTTGGGAGCGCCAGAAACAATGCCTTTGCAACGGCCAGAGCGGAGAAAAGTCGGTAAAATGCCTGCGTTGCGCCAGTGGATTCTGCCAGCGCTACGATCAGGCCGGGAATAAAAAGCTCAATGGGTATCAGAAGCTATGCCGACACGCCAATCGGAGCGGACGGGAGAGATGTCTGTGTTACGTCAGTAAACTTTGCCAAAACTACAACCGGACCGGGAATAGGAAGCTCGATGGGTATCAAAAGCTATGCCGACACTACTTTTCGACTCATTCATGGGAATGAGGAAGCAGATATTCTTGGAAAAAGGTTACCTTCATTTCAGCATTTTCAGGGACTAGAACCTGCCAGTGGCATAGCACATACGGTAGGTAAACAACAAATCAATGCCTGAGAAAATCAGAAAATGCTTTATAGTCCTGTTTTGGTGCATGTTTCACCTAATCATGTCAGAACCAAGGAACTAAGTAGTAATTGATCTCGACCGTAAAAATGCGAAAGTAATTGTTTTCGACTCTACTGGTTATTGCAAACTTAGAAAGCAGCTACACAGAATCGGACTCTCTGATGAGACTGAATGCCTGCTGTGTTTCGACGACGAAGAGATTAGCAGCATTACTTCGCCCGTTGTACCGCCACGACGAGAATTAGGTATGCAATCTTTGAAAAGGTTGACCTTTTCCTAGACCCGAAAAAGACCTCATTCAAAAATGTTCTGAACTAACAATAGGCCCTAGTCACCGCAGTGGATACGACGATTAGTCGAACCATGCGGATGCTATCTTATTCTCATGCTGACAGACCAGTTTATATTAAGTGATATTTGTTAGCTCAGTTTATGATTTCGGCATAAGTTATGCACTAATGTCATTTCATAATCTTCTTGACATACATCTAATTTCTCATTATGGAACATTAAACACCAAGTAAAAGTTAACCTCCAATTACCATCCCAAATAAAATCTCCAAATACCTAGTTCTTACCAGGATAATATGACCCCTCGCGCAATTGAATAACGCCATGAATCTTCTAGCTTACGAGCGATAAAAATGACCGGGAATTGTGGCAGCGGTTCTCCCCGTTAACTTTTAAAGTGCAGTTTGAAGGAAACGGCGTCTAGTTTAAACGAGTTAGGGACGCCGAAATAGGTCCGCCCCTGGGAAATTTGATGCGATATCTTGTTAGCGATTTTTCTAGGGAAAGTTTACTGTTATTATGCCAATGATGCGGACGGGGGAGATGATGTTATGTCGGAAGTTTGGTGGGGTCGGTAGTTACATACGTCGCTGTAATTTATAGCGGTGCGGTGCTGTAACGTGTTTAATTTTGTGTGAACATGATGAACAGACACGCGATTTGTACCATAATGCTAAGAAGAATTATCTGTGTTGGTGTGGAAGGAACTCAAATCCACGGATCTTGTACTAAACAACCTATTCTGCAAGATAACAAAATACAGAGCTATTCTAGTGCGAGGCAAAAAACCGCTGATAGTAGGTGAGACAGCCTTCTAAAAAGAGGCTCGTAGTCACGACCTTATGCAAGAAGATAGTCAGATTTAACCCTTAACTACCCATTATGCTTTTATAACGTACCTGACCAGTAGTGTCCAACAGACTCAATAAATAAATCTAGGGAATTTGAATTAAAACAAAGAGAGTGTAGGTGCAACAGACTTTATTGCTATTGTGTACTTCAGTATTTTAGCTTCTAATACTTAATATTTTATTTTAATATTATTATTTTATTATATATTTTAATATTCTTAATTAACTTTTAATGTTTATTTACAGATGCTCGTAAAGTGGTTGTCAAAAGCAACATTTCTGTTGCTTCGGAAGTATGGTTCACATAACTGGTTGACTACATTGTACGCCAAAGTTTCCGCCCTGTTTTGTCCTTCTTTTCCAAGATATGGTATAGCAAAAAGAAGGTAGCTAGTATTCCTGTCACAGATCCACCAAATTTTCATACCGTACTTATCAGGTTTACTGGGGAGATATTGTTTGAATGATACTCGTCCTCGAAAAGGTATTAGCTGTTCATCAATAGTGAGATTTTCTCCAGACAAATAAAACTTTTTTAGGTACTCCCATAACTCTCTAATAGGAACAAGTTTGTCTGTTGACTTTCTTAGAGACCAAGTATTTTTCTCATCGAATCTCAAGAATCATAGTAAAGAAGCAAATCTATTTTTCCCTTGTAGCGCGAAATACCGGATTTTCAAAAATCGGATCCCAGTGTTCTCTGAAATCCACACCTACCTGTTCACTGACACCCGTAGTCAATAAAAGGCCTAAAAACGCTCGTTGGTTTCCATCATTTTTCTAGCACTCTTTGCGCTTCAGCGTTACTGTGTTTCACTATAATTTCCAATACGTTTTCGTCGAAAAATAGGTTGAAACTGTTTATTAGATCTACTATAATTTGCCCTGGGAGAAGAATCAATTTATGAATACCACCGCGAATGATATTGTGTCGAGGTATTCGAGTCTGCTTCTCAGGTTTTGATTTCCACCTTGCTCCATCTTTGTCTTCATAAGTGTCAATTGAGACAAATTGTTGTAGTGGTACATCATCATCCTCACTCCATGATTGTTCATCATCGCTTTCAGATCCTGGTTTGGTCTCGTTACTTTCACTTTCAGAACAACTGTCGTAGCCAAATTCTGATCATCGCTATCGAGCTCATGCACAAAAATGCTTTCGTCATCACTTTCAGCAAGAGCACGTAGAATTTCGTCCGGTTTTAGTTTAGTTTTGGCCATTTCTTAGATCAGAAACAAGTGCGAGCACAACTGGCTTGCGACAAATGTATCTCAGCACTGATACCAAATAATCAAAATTACGAGTATAACGACTACGACTGTAATACAAATAAAGCTCTGCGAGTTGATATAGCCTACCCGCTACGATATGTTTTTAAGGAAATGTAAATAAACAATCTATCTTCATACTCCAATCAAATAAAATGTTATTGTGCCTATTGGACACTTGTGGGTTGGTGACTCACTATTTTGATTTATACATAATAAATATAAAACTATTAATGCTACAAATATTTTTATTACACATTTAGATTCGTTAAATGTTGAAGATAGATTAGCAAACAGTTTTTTCTCTAGAAATAAACACTTTAGTTTTTATTCGTAAAAGAACGTAAGAAAGTGTCTGGGAGACACTTGTGGGTTGTTAAGGGTTAAGCTGAGTACTCACACGCAGAAATTCTATCTTCACTGGAATAGTTACTGGATAGCAATAAGGCGCCCAGAGCTCTGGTAGAAGAGTATTCGAATGACACAGGTGAATCAAGTGAGAAACAAATTCTCGCATTTTATTAACTTGTGATTGACACCACTTGTAACTGATGCAGCAGAGGGAATCTAAATACTAATCTGAGCAAACGTACGATAATTCACTAAGCAAAGTAAGCAGATAGGCGTGAAAATAAAGTTTGCAGAAATTGGTTACAACTTTGGAAATATTCCTCGGCGTTATAGTGGCAGGCATACACAACTGAAGGTTTCTGAGAAATTTTCTTCTACTATCAGTTGACCTAAGTTGTGGGTTATGTTCCATATATATGATGTACGAGACCAAAGCTGCACCGTCAATCATGTTCAAAAAATTAATGCTAACGGCCAACCGTTTGTTTGTCGTTTCACTGTATATTACATCAACATTTGATCCATAACATCAACATCGTTTTTTGATGTGTTGTAATTTAGGTTGTTGTGTTTTAGGTTTGGCAATGACACTCCTCTCAACTTCTCCTGTCATATGATAGAAGTATGATCGACTCATTTGGTTTTTTTGAACACACAGTTGCATCTTTACTGAATATAAAGTTAATAGAATTTATAGACCTTTCCTTGGAGGCTAGCATGTTGAGGGGAAGGAATGCCATATTTTTCCTAATAGTACCAACCAATGTCAAGTTCCATGAGTTGAGAGTGCGTGCTAATTAAACAGAACAGCGGTTACTCATATATACGTCACTGGGGGGCTATTACAATGATCGAACTTCTTCTTATAACATCCTAACATAGAAACATATAGAAATATATTTGTCGAGGATATACGAAGAACTTCGATCATTGTCATAGCCTTCTCTGCTGACACAGAAGCACGCAGAAAATGCCGAATTAATGAAGGGTTCCGATTAGTGCAGTGCCGGCTCATCGAGAGTCTACTGTATAATTATATTTATTATTTTATATATGTAGTTAATTTTTAGTATATTTCTGAAAACGTAGTGGAAAAACAATTCTATAAACTTAGCTTCCGCAGGTTTCGGACCAAGTCTGGCGTACTTGCAGTTTGATTAGTTGTAGGTCCATAATTAGGTTCCTTGATAAAGGTGATAATGAAATAAAATTCGTACTTCTCAATTTGTAATAATTTACTGTATGAAAATGCATATGCAAAAAACACTTTAAATGTTTGAAAGCTAGTAGCTGTAAATGCTGTAAATGTATAGTGTTATGGTATTACAGTATGAATCACGAGCCGCGTAGTGGTGAGTGATTCAATGTGCGAGCATTACAAGTCATTGTGACACGAGCTTTTTACAGTATTTTTTCTAATTTGCACATTAATGGCCCATATTACATTCCGCCAAGAGTCCCACCAGTGCGTTAATATCTCATTACAGCACAGTGTGCGGTAATAATTTCAGCACTGTGTCGTCGTTTGTTTCGGCTTTATTGTAACATCCAATTACAAAAAAAAAGAAAAAATTAAATATACCACGTATTAGTAAGATGAAATGACAAAGCAAATAATAAAATTGAGATATTAAGATAAAAATAAAATTTGTGGAATAAATTTTCAAGGAAATAGGAATTTGAAAATGTATTAGAAAATTTAAATGTAAATTACGTGTAAAGATAAATTTGTTAAGATTTGAAAGTGAAAAAATGAGACAAAAAGTTGAAGTGATAAAATCTAAGTAGAAAGTTATGTTTAGTATGTGAATGCGTTATATAAAATATAAAATAAAATTATGGTATATAAGTCATACATTGAAATAATATAATAATAATACCTTTCATGTTATAGTAAAAAAAAATCCAGTAATTGGGTTTTGGAACCTTTGGTGTAACAATAACTATCACACTGACAAAAGTCAATGCTAGGTTTTTCCACTATCACCAAACAACAATGCACAATCTCTCGACGCGCGTTTCGCTAACCAAGTTAGCATCATCAGGAGATGATTAATAGTGCACTATTAATAGGTAAAAAAAAATGACAAATTTGGAAAACTAAGTGAGAAAATGTTGTGTGGTGCCGCGGGCGAATCCTCTCCGACACTACGCTTTATGACAAACTAATACAAGACTAGAACTAAAAGGTATGTCACTTAATATAGAACAAATATGAGAGTTATGTACTATTGATATAAGATATTAGGCTTAAAATGATAATTTATATTAAATGTAATATTGAAGAAATATTAACAACTAATATGAAAGGGTAATAGAAATAATATTGTGAGAAAGGTGGCATAAAAATGAAAACATTTGTTTAGGCATTTATCGTTTAGGCAATTATTAATTTGATGCAACCCAATATATCAGTATGCGAGTATGAAATTATTGATAATAGGTATAAGCCATTATTATATCTATTAACAACTGTATATAAAAGACAATCAATAGCAGCTCATAAGGTAAAAAAATATGATAAAGTTTAAAGACATTTTGCATTATCCACACCTATAGCACATATAAGTAATACAGATAGCTCACCTTACGGGAGAATTGGTAGCGCCTTTCGCTAAAATGGGAACCCTGGATCAAATAGTTGGAAACCCTACGTGAGCTCATTCGGAGCGCTGTACTTCAGTCGCGAATGGACAGTCGCGTAGGCATGTACGAACATACATACCGCTAGCCTTGAAGTGTCGACACCCGGTGCTGGCAATAAATGCCCATATGTATATGTATACGCTGCAGAAAGTCCCGGAGAAATTGTAAAGATTTGAAGTTATTTAAATTCCCGGAAAATAACTTATTGCGCGCTGAATCTTCGTTCTATATTTGTTACATTAATACAATAGTAAAAACTCAATACAATGTTGCTCTTGTAATCCATATGCATATATTGATATTGTAAATTATGATTCATCGTTAGTAGAAAAAATTAAAACATCATCGAAAAAAAAAAATTGCAGACTTCAGTTGTAAAAAATTTGTAACAAATTCAATTATTTATTAAATTTACTCTTGATAGACCTACCGAACATTATGATGTATATATAGGCTGTTTTAAATTCATAGGGATTTCGTTAAAAAAAAGATACAATGTAGATTCAATTTGACATAGTTGCTAAATCTAACAAATAATGTAAAAAAATAGGAGTAGATCATTTCCAAAGCTTACCACATAAGTCATAAGACCGATATTTTTTTAATTTTACTTTACTTTAAACAATTATTATTTATTTTTAATTAATATAATACACATAAGTATGCATATCCGAATGTTAGAAAAGAAGTGTATTAAGTCACATAAAATAGTATATTAAAAAACTAGTTTCCTAAGACATGTTTTAAAAAATGAGTGCTTTAATGTCTTACGAAGCGTGGTTTTTTTTGCAACTAGCGTTTTTAATCCCTTTTTTTAGTAAAAGAAAAAGAATTTGAGAATGCAGGGTATGATATAGTGGTTGGCATTACAAACGAAAAAATACCAACCTAATACCGATAAATTTCGGGGCCTGTATTGAATATTATAGCACTCATTTGAATATCGTAGGCCTATTACGAAACCTAGTTGCAAAGAAAATTACAAAACGCGTAACTTACGTTTCGTTTACCGTCAAGTATATTACAAGTTTGACTGTTTATGGCTTCATATGCTAACTTTGCACTTTATTGTACAAACATAACATATTAAAGAAGTTGCGAAGTCAATAACGCACCTAACTGAAAATATGTTAAACATTGACTTCATACACTTCTGTTTCGTGGTACGGATATAAAATTATAATGCCTATACCTAACTCTCAACTATATATTTTTTTGTGGTAATCGAGATGATCCTAGTAGCACAATATATATCCAATATATGGATTAAATATTAAAATACGTAATAAATATTTTTAAAATATATAATGCATATTTTAAAAATATTAGGTGTTACTGGGGAAAATAAAAAATGATAATTTGACTTTAAATCGGATTTATAACGTTTCGACAACATGCAGTATAATTATCACTATTCATTATCTCCGTTACTATCAAGAAAAAACTTCATATATTATAACAATCTGAACAGTCTATAGAAAATATTTATATTCGAAATAAGAGCGTAATCCACATTCAAGGAGGTATAAAATTCCAATTTTCTATTCTTGGTAAATAACAGCTGTGCGGCAAAAAAGCATATTTTTTTTTTAAATAAAAACAACTAGCGAATCGGTACTCCTTCCACACTCCGATGTCCGGTCTCCGACCGTACATCGTGCTCCCCGCAGCTATCTATGTTTCATAAAATCGTAATATTGCAGCCTTTGATTTATGCAACCTGCGTAATTTGGCCAATTCAGCTTCAGTGAGCAATTTGTTTACTTATCTGTGCCTTTTGTAAGTATTTTTAGCATGTTTGAGATATCAAGTTACAAATACTCAAAACGCTTTTACATTTAACGGTAGATCACACCATTCTTCTGCAAATATATACATGTACCGTAAGGTGTCGCCCTGTTTATTTACTCTGACGCAAAGCTTTTAGCGAAGTGTTACAGACAGCCGGCGTTGAGGGTAACCGAAGCATGCAGTCTACATTTGGCAGTACACATGGGTATACTCAGCTGTAGTTTCTGATGGATGAGATAGATGATATTTTTCGGTTTATTTGCGTGTGCATGCGGCCTTTGTGCTTTCCGAATTGTCGCGACCTCCTTCAGTGAGTATTCCTTAAATTGTAGAAAAATAAAACGTAAGCGCATGAGAACTAACACATTTCTCATATACCTAAATAAATGGACGTTCAGGTTAATATTTGATACAAAATTTTATCTGTTCAATGTATGAATCACAGATAAAATCGTCATCACCATTTCTAAATTCATGAAAAAGCGTTTTACCAACTACCTACTAGCAATTCTATTTGCACTAAGTATTTGTAATGCAAGCGGGATTTATCGCTATCAAGTAAACCCATGCCATGGTTTTACAACGTACTGGTCAAAATTAACGAAAGCCTCCGACTATGCATCCACGCGGTCGAGGCTAGATAATATGATAATTCTCTAACGAATGAAGACTAACAGCGGACAAAGAGCTGAGCTGAAATTTATATGAGATTGCCCGCGTACAGTCGCTAAATTTAGGAGACATTGTTCTAATCTCGTTCATTCTCTGCAGTAGTTTAATTCTCATCACCCGCCTCCTTGAAAAACTGGCCGAAGCGGATGAATAACTAAGTTACTTGGATGTATGATATATGGCGTTGATTGTTGAAGTAATAATAATGGCTTCTATTGTCCAATATATTCGTAAAGATTACACGCTAATTGCAGAAAGAAAATAGTTTACCTGTTTGTGTCAGTTAACTCTTACATTACATACAGAAAAATGGTCTTGCGATCACTGGCACAGGATCACACGGTGCCGTTGATTTTGGTGCCGGGACATGAGGATATAAAGGGCAATATAATAGCCTTCGAACTAGCCAAGGAGGGTTGTAAAAGGCACTTCATAGGTCCAGAGCACGTATGTGGGATTACTAAGGATTCTGCTAAAAGGGAGATCTGGACCTAGTTGAACAAAGCAAGTACAAATAAATGGAGGTCGACTGAAGGTCAACTCCAAACCAAAGCGCTAACAGGGGATGGGGATGCTAAGTTCTCTGATAACCTACTTAGACGCAGCAAGAAGGAAGTTAAAACCATTACTGGGCTGGTAACTGGATACTATCCCCTCAAAAAGCATCTTTACAACGCAGGTTGAGTAAGCGAACCGTGGTGTAAAAGATGTGAGCTACAGGAGGAAACGAGTTTACATGTAATCTGCACATGTGAAGAGTTGAAAGTACTCCGGCAGAAACATTTCGGGAAGGATCTATTGGAGCTCTCAAAAGTTCTCAAGTTTCCACTGGGCACGATACTGGACTTTATAGAGAACACCAAGTTGCTCGAGTGGAAGTAAGAAGTGTAATAGGGACGGTACAATGAGCACCTAGCTTAAGTGCCTGGACTAAAGGTGTCTACCCTAACGTCATGAATGAATGAATGAATGAATGGTCTTGCGATTATCACATAATCGTGCACCAGTGGTTCTTAACCGATGTTCCGCGGAAGAAGTGTTCCGCAAAATTATGAAAATTGTGAAAGTGTATATTATACCTAGCTATGCTTAAGTTAGTAAATATGCAGCACGCAAAAAAAAATGTTATTATTGGACTTTTATCGTACAGCTGGGCCGAGGCGGTTGAACCAGCGCAGCGCACTAATTGGTAGGGAGGTAGAGGAACTGCGCAGCACAGCGGCTCAATTAATAAGATATAACTTGCACTTTAGAGTAAACTACTAACAATAAGCAAGTATCTCTGTTAACGTCGTTTAATGCGTTTGGTTTAACGAAGTCATTTTGTTGGTGTTATGTGTGAACATTATACATAATTGATAAATCTGTAACTCAATTAGATTTTGCACATACTAAATCAACAATTAAACTAAATTATTGTTCATTTATACTTGAAATTTATCATTTTAGACATAAATTGTGTTATGTTATTAAAACATGACTCAATGTCATGTCATTAAAACATGACATTGAGTCAAATAATGATGGAGCTACAAGTAAAACAGAAAGTAATGCTGTTGCCGAAAATACATCTCGTACATAGGACAAAATGATACCCACTAAAATGATAAAAGTTAATAGGCACTATTCCGATGAAGATTTAAGTTGGGGTTTTACTTGGATTGGTGAGGAAAGCTTTAAAATTCCATGGTGTCTTGTATGTCGAGATAAATTGTCCAATAGTGCAATGGTTTCAACTAAATTAAAATGCCGCTTGAGTATGAAGCACGTCTTGCTTCAAAAATTAAAGATTATTTTCAAAGAATGTTAAACACGTAAGGGAATCAAATAAAATATCTTGAAAAAACTGTTAAAAATTCTGAAAAGCACATCATATAAGATACCTGAATTAATTGCTGTTGGTGTAAAGTTGAAACCGCATACTATTGCAGTCTCTTATTTTACCAGCATGTCGTGAAATAATAATGTTTGGTGACGAGGCAAAAAATAAAAAAATTGTGAAAATTCCTCATTCGGAAGATACTACAAAAAAGAATTAAAAATATATCAGATGCTCAATATCATCTGATATATTTTCAATTCTGTAAACAATTATCGACAAATTTTCCAAACAATATTTTGCTTTACAAATTCACTAGTCTACTAAGATTAGCGGTAAAGCTCATTTACTAGGATTCGTTCGCTTCAATAATTAAAACGCAATATTGAATCAATTCCTTTGCTACAGAGAACTTACTGAACATACAACAGCACAAGATATCTTTTCTAATTTGATGTTAGAATAAGGCTAAAGCAAACAACTACGCAGTGTAGTAATGAGTTATTAACGCACTAGAGCGTTAATAGACATATTAGCGCACTTTTACCGGAATGTAATATGGGCGATTAATGTGCAAATTAGAAAAAAATACTATAAAAAACACGTGTCACAATGACTTGTAATACTTGTACATGAATCTCGTGATTCAAACTTTTACTCGCATTACAACAAACGCCATTCTGACACTTGTGTTTTAATATACTATTTAACTCTATCATATCATATTTCGAAAAATTTAAAATATAATCGGAGCTTTTTATTGGTTTCATGATCTTAATCATCTTAATGGTTTTGGTGTTTCACAAATTTTCCTTCTGATCGAAAGTGTTCCGTGACTTTGAAAAGGTTAAGAACCACTGCCGTACACCATCGATATTAGAATTTTACATACCGTTATGTTAATTGCGTCTATTTGCCACTGTTAAGTGAATTTTACATACTGATATGTAAATTTATCGTACAAAAGTGTTATTCTGCAGTGTTTATTTCCCGTAATTATGACATCTGAACATACCACCTAAAGTGAACTTTTTGATAACTATTCTTTAAAGATATGGACTCGATCGACAGAACATGCTAAAATCTTAAACATGCCATTAATGTAATGAATGCCAGAACACCCTGATATCTGCAGTGATAACGTAATAATATTCATATACATTCTAGATATGTCAATAGCAACTTATGGCTATTGGCGTTGAAAGAAAATCTTTTAATGAATTTTACTAGAATTCTGTCATGTTCGAGGCACCAGCAATCTATTGGGGGCGGTGTAGACATACAGAAAGTAAGGAAATCGGAAAGAAGTAGGTGGAACTCTAAAGAAAATATAAGATAGCAAGGACTTAAAAGCACATAAAATAGACACTTTGAATATTTCTTTATTTAGTTGGACAACTGGATTCCAGCATCAACACAAAAAGTCTTTTGGAACTGTTATAATAATGGAAACCTCGCATTATCAAGCCCGTTTTCTTCGAAAATGAAGAGCGATTTGGTGAATATGTGAAAATATCACTTCTACTACCTTTGAAAATTGGTATATATTTCTCCTAAACATTTCTTTGGTCCATAATGAAATAAGAGGCAAAAATTGAAATAGATTTAAGTGTAAATTGTATGGCCATACATTTGCTTACCGTTCATTGAAGATCCTGTTGATGTTTTCTTTTTCAAGTAATTGGGGTATAGCCAACTAGACTTTGAATAGGTCTTAAAACCGTCGCTAGGCACTAGGTTACGAAATTTTACTAGATTGTTCAGATACAAAAGAGGTCCTACGCAAGATCCTTGTGATTCGCTACATAGAACATAGGACAAAGACAGACAAGGGTCTTTCTTAAAGCATTCAATTAACTAGCATAAGTTAACCATTATTTGAAAACTGAAACAGACTTCTACTATCATGAGACCATGTATAATTTTTTCAATTTATCGACTACATATATAACATAAATCCACACTTTTTCTTGTATTGTTCTTTTTTTTTTGTTGCCTTGATAATACGTATAAGGACTTTTCTATGGAAAATTAGGCTCGTTCATTTTCGTTTTTTTTTCTCTCTAATCTAATGTATGTAGAAAAGACGTCTCGAAATTTTCATTATAACTTCTTCATCAGTTTTATATAATTCTGTGTGTTAATTTTGAGACATAACTAATGTTGAACATTGAAATTGTGAAAAGTTTACACAGCAAGACATAGATTGAACGACGAAGGTAAAATACCTAGGTTTTATCTTAGACAATGGAATAAGCATGAATGCCTTGTATATACTTTGCAGGCAATAACTAGGCATGCAACCCAAAAATCCTGCTCTAGGTGTATACAGCAATAACGAGACCAATAATCACTTCTGGAGCAGTGGCTTGGCACAAAAAAACTAGTCGGGCTACCGCCAGAGCTAATTTTTCTAAAGTTCGTAGGCATAACTGATACAATGAGAATCTATTTAACAGCAGATATTGAGGTGGTATTAAACCTTACTCCTCTCCACATTTTGTTGAATACCATAGCCAAAAGGGCCACATGCAGAATGATCAGGAACGGAATGGTGAGGCAGAAGCGTCAGCCATCCAATTATGACCGAACCTGAGAAATAGCCCGGGACGATTTGCCAAAAAAGTTCAGCTTTGTCAAAGAATTCACCACAAAGATTAGCAGCAAAAGCAAATGACATAACGACACTTGCTTGAAACTCAATAAAAATGCGATGAAATGATTCACGAATGACTCCAAAACGGCAGAGGGAACGGGAACAGTGATATATGGGTCTAGAACCAAATATTCCGAAAGCTTGTTCATGTATTTTTAAGGCGGCAACACACGCTATTGAAAGGTGCATCCAGTTCAACATTGACAGAAACTATCAAAATCGGGACATTATCATAATGTTTGATAGTCAAGCGCTCATCGTTAAGCTCAAATATAATCAGCCCCAAGATGGTTTGGTCTGGAAAAACTAAAGGAGCTAGACAAAAGAGAAAAGGTAATCTTTCTATGGGTTCTGGGACACACAGGAGTGAAAGGAAACGAAATAATAGATAATCTCGCCAAGAAAGGGGCTGGAGTATCATTTGTAGGGCCTGTACCCTTTCGAGGGGGTAAGTAGCAGTACAATACTGGAGAAACTTAAACGTGAAGTAGAGTAAAAAACTTCATAGTGTATGATATTATTGTCATAAATCAAAAGTAAACGTTTATTTAATATATATGGTGTTGTTTGAGGAGAATAGATTGATAGGTAACAAATTCAAAGATTTTTAAAAATTGACAAATTAATAAAATTGCAGGATTTATATTTATTTTGGCTTTGTCAACTGTAACCACGGAATTATCTTACAGCTGTCACCACAGTAGGTTCGCTTTACGGCATTTTGTTCTTTCGTTTCACAGTTACCTTTAATATAAAATATGTATAATTTTCTTTATTTTTTTACGACAAATGTCTTACGTTTGATCATTTATAGCACTGCAACCCATCAGTTGAGATGTCGCGCTGTAAATAACACCTATCGCACTATAATATAAATAACTATTTCAGTCAGTCAACAGTGTAAATTTCTTATAGCATTGGATTTGATTATTATATTTCAATAACCTCAAGCCTAATCTAAAACATGTTTTACTGCTATTTAAATTATTTTAGTAGAAGCGTTTCTGCTTCCAAGGTTATAGGAAGGTTAAAATTTAATAGTTGCTTTGTTTATAGAAAGAATCTGTTTATTTATTCTTTCCTCTATGAACGCTTTGCCTGTTTGTTGCAAATTGTTTCCTTTCTCTATTGTTGCCTGAACATGAACGCGTTACTCTGTTTTATTTCATTTGGTGTTTATGTGTAGAAGTCGCATTAGAACTAAATACTGACCGAAAGATCTCCACCGTAGAATGGATGGATAACGAATGTTTCATTGCCTACGTGGATAACCCCACTAACGCCGTTGCACGTGTGAAAAGCAGCAGTGGCCCCTGGATAGTCTTGTACGGTTCCGTGATAATAACAGTGTTCGATTTCCTGTAACAAAGAGTAATTGGAATGAATATTGATCACCGAAAGGTTTGTTCACATCAACAACGCCAGGAGAATATTACCTTTTAATGCTTGTGGTCGCTTCAATTTAAATTAGACTAACATGGTGTGTTGTATTTTGTGTTGTATAATCTTTTATTTAGATTGGAAATGACGAAAGATAAATAATCAAATTGTAAGTTTTCTTTTGGCCAGTCTTAGCTGTACCGGATCCACCATTAGTACGTTGGCAAAATTTGGCACAAAAACTACTAAAGATATAAACGTGAGATTTTCTGTACGCGTACAGTTTATCATTGGGCATTTTGTAAAATTGTTTACATACATATCGGTGAAAGCTGCAACCCTATAACATGTTCTTCTAAATTTATGATTAGTTAAATTTAGTACGCTGGACCTGTTGGATTGTTCTTGAATCAGTTCTTATGAGGTCACATTCATTTATTTTATTAACACCGGGACAAAAACTAAACAAAAACAGTATTATTAGAATTGACATGTAATTTGTTATATCTAAACCAACCAATGAATTTAGTCAACAATGATTGCGCCTTAATAACCACTTCCTCCTGTTGCCAGAAAACTAGTGTCACCAGCATACATTATTGCATTATCGTTATTGGGTGCGAGGAGAAAGTCATTACCGAAAATAATAAATAAGAGTGGGTCAGTACCGATCCTTAAGGAACGCCTCTGCAACAAATCATCGGCATCGGTTCAGACACTTGCTTATTAATCTTAATCAGCTGCAATCTATTTGTTAAATAAGAGTTACTCAAACGCTTTGTCTCGTGCCCTATAAATGTAAGGAGGCTTGTCAAGCAATTTCTTATGATCCATCAAATCAAATCCCCTACTAAGGTCCATAAAGATACAAATACAGTTTTTACCACGACTAAGTTCGCTATAAAGTATGTTTATGAAGTGCGATATAGCTGTTTTAGTTCAGCGATGTTTAATAAAACCATGTTGCTGCTTACTTAAATTTGATGTTGATACGAAAACGATAACTTTATACAATACAGATAAACGCGAAATAGGTCTATAAGTTTGTAAACTTTCTTTTATCATTTTTCATATACACGGGAACAATTTTTACAGTTTTTAAACATTCCGGAAATATCCCACAAAGAAAGGATATATTAATCAAGGCAGTAAGGAGCTGACAAATAAACTGTAAATTACTTTTTAATATATTGCTTGTGATTAAGTCTAAACTAGAGTAATTTGAGGATTTTAGGTGCGTTACGTAAAGCAACTTCAATTTCAGGTACCGTATCAAAAAATTTGGTAAAATCGTTATTCTTTAATCTCGAGCAATCAAACACTTTATTTTAAAATCCACATTCAAATTTTAGTAATGAATTGAAATGTGACCTAATTTCCGAAAACCCGAAGCACTAAAAATTCTAGTTGAATTATTAACTGGAGTATCACAGGCTGCAACAACCGCGAGGTTCATAACTAACCTCGAATAATCAGATAAACCATTAAGGGTCATTGATACATGGAATCTTCTCATAAAAAATAGCACAAACAAAACACGTACTCGACGATTCATAAATTCTAGTGGGTGATTTGTTTAAAAGTGTTAAGTTATACGTCAGCAGTATATTTGAGAAATAGAATTCAGAATCAGGATTGGACAACAGGTCAATATTAACATCACCACAAATAATGAAATGATTAAAATGTTTACAGAGGTAATGCAGCATAAAAATAAAACACTCAAAAAATTCTTATAATATATATATAATTATAAAACACTTTCATGTGCACCCTCGACAATTAGTTTTGGCTCTATTCCAAGCTTTGCCAAAATTTTTACCGAATCCACGACCTAAACAACATACAAAGGTTTGAGGCTTCTTCATTACCTTCGGGTCTTTGATTTGTATCCAGACCATTTTGCTAAAATGAATGTTGACGCGGCAATCAGGTAGTATTTACTAGAAGATTAAATGTAATGTACTAATTTCATTGTTTGTCTCAAGATACACTGGAAAATGAATTTTCACAAGTGAGAAAACGGACTGGAAAAAGGCTCAATTCATTAGAATGCAAAGGGATATTAAAACTGCTTGTAGTATTTCAATTCTTATAATTAAACAAATTACTGCAACGATACTGACATTCATTTAATTAATACCATTGGTACTGAAACAAACACACAAGAAGTATGTATTGCTGAATCTGCTGTTGAAGAAAACTTAAACATTTCCATGCTGGATAAAAATAATCTGTATTATATAGCTGGAAGTGTAGTTAAACGTTTACTAAAACAGGCAAGCAATATGTGTCCTATCTGTTTCAGATTCGGTGGATATTGCGGAGAGCAGTTGTATGTTTTTAACAGAATATTCGAATCTAGGAGGATTTAAACGTGGTCCTAAAACTGTTTTTAAAATTATTATTGAATGCAAAAATGTATTCATAAATAAAAAAAAATTGAACTTTTGTATGGTAATGTATATGTTTGTGATAATGCCATTATTTCTAAAATCTCTCAAAAATGTTCAAATGTATGTATTCCAAACTGTCGCAATTTAAAACTCAAAATTATTGAAGATTTCCTGTTAACAAGATCAATATCATATGCAACGTATATGAACATACAAGATGATTGTACACGGTGTTATTTTTTTTTATGCAGTATACATAACCTTCGTGTATAATATTTGTATTTCTTGCTCTTTTTTTTGTTTTATTGGTAGCCCCCATTTCATACATGTTAACGTTCAATTTGCTCAACTTCATCGCTCGTGTTAATCATATAACATTTCAAATTTCCCGCGTAAAAATAGAGCAAAAATGGCGTCTCCATAAGAATCGTTGATAGGTCAGCTCCCTAGATATACCAGCCCCATTTCAAGGTGGTGTGGCGTCGCACGGCGGGGTATTTATCGATTCTAGCTGGACAAAAGTTGATTTTGCGAAGTTAATCTATCCTCTTCCCCTCTGCGTTACTTCATATACTAAAGGTAGAGGGGATAATTACTCGTAAAGGGTTTACTATAAATGCGAAATGTTTACCTTCTACATTACTTTAAAGTTTACTTGCCGGTTTTTTAGGAGAACTGTGGAAGTGTTGCATCATGGAACTATCAGAACCAGGTATGTACATGAATCTGTAAAATTTTAGCATTCGTATGTGCTTTAGTTTAGTAGATATCTCGTCCTGAAAATTCTTGATAAATTTACTATTTCTGTCAATTTTTGATTTTAAAAATAGAAAAAGTTATACTTCTAAGCGTTTCTAAATGACGTGTTTTTTTATTTATTTACTTAGAATCTCAAGTTAATGGGAAACAGTAATTCGCCTGCCTATTTCTGCCTATGTACATCTTAGAGATAATTTAACATTTCTATTACTTAAATTTGCTTTTTGAATAATTTCTTTTTCTTTGCAGGACCTTCTGTATTAAAAGTAGTTTCTACAATGGAGATCTATAATATCATGAGAGAATATGAAGGCGAAACAATAAGGGAAACACTGGAATATGCCCAGAATCTTCTTTTAAAAAGAGGAGATTATTCAGGAAAGCAAACGAAAACATTGAAACACAATATGTCCATGTTTAGTAGCCAATTCAAAGAAAAATGAGCAGCTGCATCCAGGACTCATGAACGTTTTGTAAAAAAGTATTAGATTTGGCTTCATGGAAGCTTTAAAATTGTACGATGCCATTATCTAAATCGTTTCACGAGTCCAGTGAACGTACGAAACGCAGAAAAAACGGAAGCACTACTAGAAGGTCTGGACTGTGAAGAACTAGTTGTCCCTGCCAAAACAAAATTAAGATCTTGTGGTAAAAGAGACGTTTCACAAGCTATACAACATATTGCCAAATCTTCTAGCCTTGCAACGCAGTACAAAAAGGTTTATTCAAAAAGAGTTAAGGGAGATATGGAGACACCGCCGCCTTTGGAAGCTCTATCCAGATTTGTTGAAGCAGGACTTTCAAGGAGACAGTACGATATTGCAAATTACAAGAAGCCAAATAAATGTGCTATCCTACACCAGAATCGTATATATATAATTACTGCCACTCACGCAGAAATTAATTTACAAGACGGTCGATTTTGCACTTGGAAGATGTAGTAGCCAGGTAGTGCAATTGCTGACGAAATGGGGTTGTGATGCCTCGCAACAGTAGCAATTCAAACAGAAATTTGAAAATGATGTTGACTGCGATGCAAATATATTTTAGAGCTCATTAGTGCCATTACAAATACATTGCGGACCAAATAAGAAATTAATATGTCAAAATCCCACCCCATCCTTTCCTCGATATTGCAGACCACTATCGATCAGATTTCTGAAAGAATCCACTGATGTCATCATGGTGGAAATTAATTACATAGAAGGCAAAATCAAGAACTTGAAGCCCATTCAAATATGCATGTGAAAGACTTTAAAGTAAATATCAATTTTATTATTTGGGAATTTCCCTGTAAACTGATTAATCCTCTTATTTGAGATCATTATATTTATTTGTAATTACTACTCTTAGTCTACCTAATTGCACTAAACGATGTTATAATAGTACGGGTAATGAATTCATTTCAATAATAATGAATCAATATAGCAATATCTGATAATTTGGTAATGCAATTTTCACAAATGTTACTTAAAAGTTCTATACAGTATATTGCTTATAATATTAAATCGACTTCATGTCACAAAAACCCAAAAATAATTTTGTCCAGCTAGAATCGACAAATACCCCACTGTGTGTCGTCTATCGTAAAGTTTGCTTAAAAGGTTGTTGTTGCTATTTCTGTTCTTCATTCATAAAAGGTTTCTTCATCGCTTTAAATATAGTTTTTTCTGCATATGACAGAAGCAGTGTTTAACAACTAGCTTGAAGAGTAAAATATGTAACCCAAAACTCTTAAAAAAAGTTCAGTTCATTAATAACAAAAATAAATCAATGAAAATCTGATAAAATTGTCTTGGAGAATGCACCAGCTGTAGGTCTTTTAGGTATCCAAAGTTGTCGCATGAACGGAGGCGCAAATATGAACGTTGGCGCCAAACTAACTCTTAATTAAGCGATATATTTAAACTCGGCACATACGTTTTAGGATTAAGTGGCAGCCCCAGAAGGAAAGTTCAAATATTCGCGGCGCGCAATCCGCGACAAACGAACGAAATCCAGAACGACCGAGTTTATGTAGGGTAATGAAGTTACCCAGCGTTGCACAGGGACCGGGGATTAGCATCGATTTAAAGTCGACTCCGTATATACAACGTATGTGTCTTATATAGTAAGTATGCATTTACTACCGCCAGTCGCAGATACTTAGTTCTAATTAAGTTTTATACAATCTACCATCTCCCAATTTTAGGGAAGGAGCCCCGGAAATCCAACGGTGCTTGAGTAATGTTTAATTTCGTAGGAAGACACCTTAGCTGGCGTTAAATGCTCTGCGAATGCAAACCCAGCTGTAAACAAACAATAAAATTATATAGACAGCGTCTATCACATAATTACTAGAATCGATCATTTCTTTCATTATTTCATGAATTGTGATTATGCTCGTAGAAGTAATTTGCTTGAACTTTAAGTTGTCTTACTTTAAAATGCAAAACTAGTTCAAGGAAACTCTACTTGTATGTTACAAGGAATAGAAGGAAGATATTATGTGCAATTCTTTATTAATTAATGAACTGATTCATGTGAATAGAAAACAAAAATGCACTAAACGCATTAGCTATAAGTTTAATTGATACTTACGCCCTCACCCTAATGCACGAATACCAACTTAATGGCCTGTGTTAAAATCAATTAACCGAACAACAGTTTAGCGATTATACAAACTTTATGACTTGAAAGTGTATTGAAATGTTTACAGACTAGTTTGTAGACGTAATTTTAAAATTTTCCTTTGTGTTTAAGTTTTACTCACAAAAGAAAGTTAGATGTGCATTGTTATGACTTTTATGCCAAATATCTGTATCTTTTATAATTAAAATTAATTAATTAAATTTTTTATTGTGCTCTAATTTAAAGTAATCTTGCTTTCATTAGTAAAACATAACTACGATATTTCAGTCATCATGAAAAGTGGCGTACAAATTGAATATTGTTGCCTCCAGATATCTCTTGTTATGTTATATTTATCGAAATAAGGAGTGCTGTAGAAGATTTGAATTGAGGATGTTGGTGCAATGTTAGCTCAGTTTATAAGCAATCGTGATTATTACTGTATAAAGTATCTGTACTTTAGTTTACCAACCAAATATGATCATATTTCTTAACAAATTTGTGATAATATATTTCTTGTAAATACAATTAAATTTATATCTGCAATTATTTTACATACTAATCTTAGAATTTTCCTACAAACACACAAATGGACACGATTTGTTATATTTTTGTAACTTATCAAAAATCCTCTAAAGCAAACTAGTTGTAAGTACTAAGTACCAACCTATACCGACTTTGAAAATGATTAGCTATTTGTTGAAGTGTGCGCTGTTATATATTAAGGTAGAATAAACAACTTGTAGTTCAAGGTGGAAAAAGCGGTAGATGATTATATCAGGACAGATATCCTGGAGCGGTTGCCATTGTGCCCCTGTCAGCACGCTTACCAAATGGGTAAATCCACTGAGACTGCATTAGTGGAGCTGACAGATCAAATTCAGGATGCTCTGACGAACAAAGAAATTGTAGTGTGCGACTTTCTGGACATAGAGGGCGTTTTTAACAAGACTCCGCACGAGGCTGTCAAGAAAGTATTCATTAAAAGAGGGGTAGACGGCGCGATGTCCAGAGTAGCTACTTTTTACTATGTCAGTGGCAACACATGTGGGAAACAAGACCATTTCGATTAGTACGACCAGAGGATGCCTACAAGGGGGAATTACTTTCCCACTCATATGGAGTTTGACAGTAGATGAACTCCTATGCAGTTGGAGTGATCTTGGTATATCTTGCTAAGACTATGCTGATGATTTAGTCATATATACAAGAGGAAATCTTGAGAATACCCTATGTGACATAGTTCAAGGAGGACTCAATATTATGAAAAGCTGGTGCCAATCAGTGTCTTTAACATTAACCCGACTAAGACTACCTTAATAGCATTCACAATAGAAAGAGAACCCAGTCTCAAGACCACAAAAATAGATAGAGAAGACATAGATTGGAAGAAGAATGTGAAATATCTAGGCCTTATCCTCGACAATTTACTTTTGTGGAATAAGCATGAGCTTAAAGTAACTAACAAGGCAAAAAAGGCCCTAATGGTTTGTAGAAATTTGGTAATATGGTAATAACTGGGCCTGCAACCCACAAAAACCTGCTCTGGATGTATACCACAATAGTGAGAGCAATGATCAGTGACAATGGTAGTAAAAGAACCAGTCTGGCGATTGCGAGAGTTAATCTCTCCAAAGTGCAAAGATCAGCATGTGTATTCATAACTGAGACAATGAGAACTTGACCAACAGCAGCTATTGAAGTGGTACTAAATCTTACTCCTATCCACATTTTGGTGGAAAGTATAGGCAAAAGGACCACATGCAGAATGATCGGTGAAGAAATGGCTAGGCATAAGCGTCAACCTCCTGAAGGTGACCAAACCTTGGACATGCCCCGAGACGTTATGCCAAGGAAGTTCAGCTTTGTGAAAGAATTTACCACAAAGCTTTGCAACAAGAGTAAATGGGATAAAGACATCATCTTGAAACTCAACAGAAACACCATCAAATGGTACACGGATGGTTCCAAAACGGCAGAGAAAACTGGGATAGGGGATCGAGTTACACTTGATTTAGCGTTTCATAGTAAAACTTGTTATTATAACAATAATTATCTGCGTGTAAAAACAGCTATTTATTAACATAATATCTAAGAATATCCAGGAACATAAGTTCTTAAAAGGTAGGTTCAGTTACTCTCATAAACAAACAAAATAAAACATTTAAATAAACTCTAGAAAATACATCAATTGACCTAAAATTTATTAAACGAAAATTTTAATTATCTCGGGAATATTTTTAGATATGTCGATAAAATAGATACCTTTACAATCACCCAAGAAAACACATAACAGAAAAACCACTAAAATAAACCCACTCAGAGTAGATTAGATAAAGCTAGCCAACCCCTTTCGTTAAAAAAAATAATATTAGCGCACAACAGCTATGATTCTGATTTATATAAATACAACGAACATTTTATAATATCTAAGTTTTAATTATAAAGACAATTAAATAAAGTGAAATTTCTCGTGGGAGCATAAATACCAAAATAATTTATTTCTACTTGGAAATAAGCGGTTGAATCTTTTGCTCACTGTTAGTCATATGGGGGTACTTTTGTATAAGTATTTTATATTTTAGCGCAGAAAAAGTTTTAAACTTTGAGAGTATTTAAACAGCGTAGTATTTTTTTTTCAGCACTTTCTCCAACTGTTACAAAACAAAATTAAGGCAAAGGAAACATTCATCAAGTCAGCTGTGGCGCACGTTTAATTGTCCTTCTTCCGCATTTAATAGAAAATTTTAATTGCTACTTTACGTCAAACGTAATTGTGCGTTCTTTTTTTTATTCTTTTATTACCGTTAGGACGAATGTCTCCGTTTTCTCAAGTGCCTGTCACTGGTAATAGCTCCGCATTTCGGGATTCCGTTTTTTTCCTACCCGTAGACTGTAATTCGTTAAGTTTATCTTCTCGAAGGGCCCTAGGGAGCAATAACCGTGGCGTCGTGACTTGCTTACGCAAGAAAATTAATTTATTTCAATATATTCTTGCGATAGTGGGAGTCGAGCCGGAGGCAACTGATTTTAAATTAACGGTTATATTTTTAATTTTCTCCAGAGCGGCTGGCGTGGCGCTATCTCAAGCCATTTGGGTTAAATGCCTCTTTTATCGAACACGCTTACGTGATTCGGAACCGTTAAAAGAAGAGCAGTAATAAAAATGTTTTAATTTTAGCTAGAGCCAATGTTTATACCTTGCAAACTGTAAGAAGATCTTTAACCAATCGATTTTTTGTGAATTCGATAATTATTGAATAAAGATATTTATAATGGCAAAGTTAAACTTAGTAACTTCAAATATAATAATCTTAAACAAAGTTTCTACCGGGGTATAATGACGGTAATGGAAATTTAATATGCGGATAAACTTGAAATATTTTTAATTTCATGAGCATAACTACAATTAATTTTCTTTTAAATCATCGATATATTTATTTTAATATCGCAGTTTTAATAGTTAGTAGTAATAATGCAAAAATAATCTGCATTAGGTAGTTAATTTACCTACAGTACCTTTAGCATTACGATTTTTAGTTGTAATAAAAACTGCATTTGACTTTTACGATAATGGTTATTGTTACAATAATCCAATACACAAGCAAATAGAAAAAATGTAAACGTCCAATGAGAAACAAAACTTATAAAATATATATTTGAGGTTTTAATATGTGATGGCAATTTATTGTAGAACCTCAGGCAATTATATTCTAAATTGTTAGCATCGACTTACCCTAAGTGAGGGGTAAGTCGATGCTTACAGTAACGGTAATCGGTCTTAAACCTCGTAGAATACTCGTTTTGTAATTCATTATCCTCGAAGAAGCGTTTGTTTTTAAATAAGAAAATCAGCAATTCAAATATAGAAATGCCATATACAGTAAAAATATTATTTTGTTTCAAGAATCCTTGCAAGACCGGATTGCACTCGAGTTTATTAATCACTCTGAAAATCTTTTTCTGTATAAAAAAAAACTCTATTTAGGTCACTACCGCCACCCGAAACAACGATCCTATATTTTATGTTTGAGTAGCAGCAACACAGCACGAACCAGATGCCAACTTACTATATCTCTAAGTCGATGAATCGCGAAGCCATACATACATAATTTTTTGCAAAGTACATTAACGTAATCTTTCCATTTTAAGGTTTCGTCGACTGTAAGACTCAGCAGCTTAACGCAGGTCTTTCGTAGCTTTCGTAGTGGTTAGACGTGTGATTTCTATTGCAAGTTTGATTAAATTTGTTAGATTTTCTGGTGTACGAGGTAAATCAAGTGTGTTTTAATCTTTGTTGACCCTAATCCTTCCTTTCTTTAATTTATTCCATTACTAGAAATAATTATAGTCGTAGATAGCTCTTTGTTTCTTTTTTTTTGCTTCTTTTTTATTTCCCTTTTCTTATATATATTAATATCGCTTTTTGCATGCTTTTTGCTTAATCTGAATAAAAATGAGTGTAGGGGGAGAGGGTCCCGGACCCCTTCTGGTATTTAATGATGAAATGTCTAAATCTTTACCTTTAAGTACTGACGTTGATATGAATGATGACCAACATACTATTGGCAATGCCAATAAAGGAATATCCGATAAGGAAAATACTTCCCAATCTGCTTTAAGGAAGGACCGTCCTCAATACAGATATAGTGATACGTCTCTGGGGCCATATGTGGTGTATGTGGAAAATAAAGACGATAAGGCTAGTGCTATCCATCCTTTAAAGGGAGGTCATATAACTTATCTCGAGAATATTAAACGTATAGTTCAAATTACCAACAAGGGCAGATCTAGAGTGGCTTTGGAATTTGACAACTATGAACTTGCTAATGCTTTTGTAGATAATAATGTCAGTAATAAATATAACTGCAATGGCTTCGTACCAACACATTTAGTGACGTGTAAAGGTGTTGTTGGGGGGTTGATCTGGACCTTAGTGTCGACGAACTACATAATAGCATAAGATGTGGGGACAGAAGTGTTTTGAATGTCCATCGATTTAATAGAAGATTTGCAGATGAGAATGGGGACGTTGAATATAAACCAACCACAACTATTTTGATCACTTTTTCGGGAAATAACCTACCAAGACATGTTCTTATTTATAAGTGCCCTTTCATTGTTAGAAGTTATATTTTCCCAGTAATTCAATGTTTTAAATGTTTTCATTTCGGTCACACCAAAAACCAGTGCAAGGGAAAATCAAGATGTATCCGATGTAGCGATAACCATGAGGATTCAGGCGAACAATGTAACAAGGATATGAAGTGCGCTAACTGTGGGATGCAACATCTGGCTACCTCTAAGGATTGTAATGTTTATACCACCCAAAAACAGATTAAAAATCTTATGGCGAAAATTTAACTAATTTTGAAGCGAAAAGAAAAGTTAAGGTACAAGGCGAATCAGAAAATGAGCAAGAGACAGATATAACAGCTATTTCACAGCATTTTCAAACAACCCCGGAATAGGAACCGACAAGAGAAACAAACTTATTCATCTTCTGTAATTTCAAGAACTGTCCCTGTACCAGCGTACGACAAACAAGCCCATCGTAATCTGCTAAGTAGTTCAGACCCTGCTCCTGTTAAGAAGCCTGTGTTTTTAATCCAAGGTAGTACGGGCCTTTCATGTCAAGAAGAGAGATCAAGTTCAAGTTCCAAAGATTCGCATTCATAGAAAAGTAACCCCTAACCTTAAATCTAGTGACATTATTAGCCAGTTCGATACATTGACACACCTTATAAAGAATTCTAAGGACTCTGGTCAAGACTTGGAAGAGCAGTTCCAGCTTATTTAAGATATAAAATCTCAAGCTATCTGTTATACCATCCTATAATGAAAATTCTACAGTGGAACGCAAGGAGTTTAGTTTCGAACAAAGAAAGTTTTACTATGGCTTTATCAAATTTAAGAATCGATATTGCATGCATCAGTGAATCATGGTTGATTGATGATAACCAGTTTAGAATTGCTGGTTACAGTATGGTTAGGGAAAATAGTAAAGATGGAAGAGGTGGAGTTGCTATTCTTGCCAAAAGGAATCTTGACTACGAAGAAATTTCTATTAACTAACCCAATATGGACAAATGCCACCTTTGAGTATTAGTCATATTTTAGCCATTGAAAATATTAAATATTATTTAGCGCTTTTTAAATTTATTAAAACTAACAAGATTGACATTTAACTTATTTACTTTATGCTTTTGCTGTAATTATGATCTTAATATGTGCACCCGCTAACTTCCTTCATCCCTCACCTAGGTCGTCCTAGGTTATTGTTCCTTTGTGTGACCGCTCCACCGACCCCGGAGCGAGAAGAGTTTGCCCTTTTTTCCCTTACACGCTTGTCGTACACATATTGCAAGGTAGTTTTGAAGCATTTTTAGTACTTTTGCTTATGGTAGTGCAGCTTAGTGGGCTTATGCTAGATTTGTATATAGATAGCTCTTCTATCTAATTGGGGGTATGGATTTACTCCAGACGGGCCAACGGCTCATCCTCCAATCAACTGTGGATGACTGAGTGGATCTGAGCGGATCACGGTGCCAAGGAATTCAACTGAACTCAACTCAACTTAACGCAGGTGTGGACAGGATACTTGCAGTTATTAATATTCACAGTTTTCGGGAAAGTTTGAATTTGTTACTTTTGAAGAAGATGACATTTGATTTACCGTGATTAATTTTAAGATTGTTAGTGGTTAACCATTCCTCAATTGTGTTCAGATAAGCGCTGCCAAAATGGATAACTTCATCTAGTGTATTACCAGTTATTAAGAAAGTATCGTCCGCTTAATTTAGTGTTACGGAGTTATTTATGGAAGAGGTGGGCGTAAGATTATAAATATCATAGAAGTATACAATAAATAGTAAAGGACTTAGTATGCGTCCTTGTGGTACCCCTTTTGTTATAATCTTGTTATCTGAAAGAGCAGTTTTATTTTTAATTCTAGCATGCACTTTTTGTTGACGATTAGTTAGGTAGGAGAAAAGCCAAGCTAAAGGGGTACCTCTTATTCCACAGTGCTCAAGTTTCCGTAAAGGTATTGAATGATCTAGTAGTTTTTCAAATTGTCTACATTACCAGATCTATAAACTGGAACAACCACAGTTTGTTTAAGTAAGTCCAGAAAAATCCCAGTTGTGAAAGGTTTATTTACAATGTGTGCTATAGGCTTTACGAAACCGCAATTTTCGTATCAAATCAATATTTGACTTATACTTGCATGGTCAGCTTATTTTTCTGTCTTCACATTTTTTGCAGAAGTCTCTTGGAACTACTTCAGCAACCGACAAATTGTAATAGTTATTGTAAAGGTAGGCATGTAAACGATAGCGTAGAGTATTTATGTATTTCAAATCACATTCGCAAAGGGTATATACAAATTCCAATGTACTGAGGACGTGCCGCAGTACAACTAATATCTTTAAACATAACTTCCTGTATATTTTCTACATTAGCACATCACAAATCGCATTCCATCAATTCTCAAATCATGAACGTAAACTATTTTGCGGTTTTCAAGTTACAACTATCTCTATTAAAAATTAGTGACTTCTGCTTGATTATGTTGGAGAACACTCTCAATTTATCAACTTTTACAGCTCCTATAAAGTAAGTTGAACTACATCAAGACCACAGATACTTCCTTACATTAGCTTCTACAGAGAGCTGAGCATGATGCTCGTCAAACTAAGGAAGTGCTTTCGTGCACTTTCCTGGACTTAGAGGAAGCTTTTGAAAATACTTCTGCAGTATCAATTTCCAAACCATCGAAGAACAGAGGAATCCATGAAACGAGGTGCAGGTGGATAGATTGCATGCTTAAAGGGAGAACAGTTTACACGGTCATCATGGGAGAAACACTAGTGGATATGGTCGCAGGGTGGGATGTTGTCCCTTCTGCTGTGGAACCTGGTCGTAGATGAGCTATTAGGAAATGGACAATGAGGGAACGGAACCTTGGGATACATATATGATATTGTCATACTGACCTAGGGTAAATTCAACAACGTAGTATGAGACAAAATGCAGTTGTACAGGAATGTACCCAGAAGGAGGGCCCGAATATTAGTCCTTGCAAAACGACCGCAATAGTATTTACAAGAAAGAAAAAGTTAGACGCTCTAGAAACGCTAAAGCTCCGGAGTGAAGAAATAAATAATTGTCCGAGGAAGTGAAATACCTTGGGGTCATTCTTGACTCCAAGTTTACTTGAAATGGGCAGTTCCACAGAATCAAAACCAAAAAACTCATGTTGACAAGAAGAACCTATAAAAAACCATGGAGGTTCTGGCCAAATACGATGTATTGGGCACACATCACGATGTCGGGTCCATGATCATCATGATGCATCTCCGGTATGGTGGGCAAAGATAGAGCAGCAAACTGAACTGGGTGCAGAGAATTGTGTGTCTGGGAATAACAAGAGCAATGAAGACTACTCCTACAGCAGCAATGAATTACCCCCGAGAGTTCACTCCTCTCCATTTGGTAATAACGGTGGAGGCAAGAATGAGGTTTCTCAGATTGCAAGAATTACTAACCGGTAGATATGCACGATTGAGACAGAATAACATTGTCCATCATATGGAAGGCACTCTTTTGGAAATAGGATCAGACCGTATGATATCGACATATCTATTTAACACACATTTCGAGGTAGAAATTACAGATTGAATAAGCTGGAATAAATCCAACTACAGAGACTGGTTCTGTGAATTTATCTAACATGTAACTACTTCTAAAGACTTCTGTAATGAATGGGATGAACTTATTTATTTCATCCAAAGGTTAAATATAATGAACGTCTAAGATAAACAAACTGTGGATTGCAAATATCTGATATAATGCAAGAAGACGGCCTAGTGAGCTTGAGCCTAAATATGTTTCTGCCTTGCTCCATGTTATTTACTAATCTTAGTCTTAAGTTATATATAATACACCTTTACGGATACTTTTCATTTTCGTTTTAATTAAGTGTCACTATGGTTTTATTAGTATCTGAAATATCTTGAGTCACCTTACCTGTTTGGAAACTTGCTCGGCACCGTTCGCTAGGTAATGTTTCTGCATTATATTCGGAGCGATGAGTTGCCTGGAACAGAAAAGAAAATATCGACTTTAATATGGCGAGTGTAATGAGATTCGGGCGGAGGCTCGGTTTCCCCTAACGGCTACCGCACCGAAAGCAGCCCGTGCGTCGCCCTCGCGAATAAAATCGTACAAGGCGCTCTATAAAGTACAATTTGTATGTATGAAAGAGGAGATTATCCCTTTGTGCTTTTCTTTTCTCATTCGACGTTCCGCTTTTCCGTTATAGTCAGACTTGTAACAGATGCCGCTTCGCCTGTCGAAAATCTTCTTTTTTATTCGGAGGTTTTCCGTCGCGCTATTATTTATTTAAACACCATTGGAGACGATCGAGGGGCATTTATATTCATTTTCCACGTACGATGGGAAGATATATGGCGGCTACATTGGTTCGCGATTTGTGCACCGTAGAGCAGTGGCTGATATTTATTTGAAATATGTAGGATTATGAATATACTAAAATTTTGGATTTAATAAATATTATCATTGTTGCGATAATTTGTACTATTGTTAACAAAATAAACGATGGTTGAAATCAATAGATTACAATCATTAAATATACCACAAACTACATAGAAACACCTTGTATATTACAGAAGGGACTTACTATTAAGGAATACACTATTATTCTTGTCCAATCAGCGTCACCCATCATGTCGGGTCGGTCGCCGTGTATCCAGAGTCCGGTCACAGTCTATCGTTCCCATTTTATCGGATAGGTGTGACATGTATCCTACTTTTACTTCTGATAAATATATTTTTGATTGCAAACTACTATCATTTTTCTTTTTTTGAAGAGGAGGAATCTTCAGAAAACACAAAAAGTGCCTGTACCCCCCTATGTGTGGGATTATCGTGAGGGGTGTGCAACCACGAGCCTACCCATTAAACCTCCCCTATTTCGCCACGCTTTGTATGCTCCGAACCGTCCCACTGGGACTTATCATCAAACACACTGGGCAGTTTATATTCCTCCCCGGATGTCGATACCGGCTTGCCCTTCCCACTCCTCCAGTTCCTTAGTAGCCATCAATTCTTTTAGCCAGCTGTGGATGATCTTTCAGCAGTTTTCAGACTTTATCATCTCTCCAACCATGTTTTCAGCTGTTAATTTTATGCTTATTTCAAAGCTGATACGCGTTCTCTCGCCAAACCATCGCCTACACTCAAAAATCGTATGCTGAAGCGTGTCTTCAGCATCGCACTACGCACAAAGATCAGTGTCATCCTTCTTAAACTGCTTTGCAAATGCTCTAAATATACCATGTCCAGTCAATACTTGGGTCATATGATTATCTACCGTCTTATACTTGCAATTTGTTTTAAAATACCTAGATTAGCGGCTCGTCATCAACATAGCTTTTATTGTCCGGTCAATAACACAAATGTATTATTAAGATCACCAATATCTTTGATGTGTAAAAATTTTAATTTAATTTGTAATCTTTGCGACATACACTGCAGCTCATTTGCCAAAATTAGAAAAATTGTTTGTGATATGCACAGAAGTCACTGATAAGTAGGCACTATGTGTTATATTATAAGATTTAGTTTTTGCTTTTGTTTTTTTTACTATTTGCTTGACTTATTAGGAACATTATTATTTGAATTTTAGGAATTAATAAATTTATAAGTAGGTAAATAATTATTCTGTTAGGAACTTGTAGTTGCGCTTGTAACATAATTTATAAGCTTTATTGTATATTTCCTGTACTTGGGCTCCTTGCCTGTTGGAAATAGATTAATATTATTATTATTATTATTAAATACATCCACATTCGCAGGTTTGGTATTAATTTCTTGGTCCATTGTGCTACTCTATCATTCTGATCCCATCTACTCTGCGACATGTCCATTATGATATTCTCTGCCATCTCTCGGGCCACAATACCACCGTTCTCATACATCTACTTCATTTTGTACGCTTCAAGATCTATCGTGGCCGTTGCCGTAATTACTTGTAGCGCTTCATGTGACGTCGTTCTGATAACTGACGCTACCCTCAGCAACATCTTTCTCTGCTGCCTTCCCACAAGAACCCTGTACAATTTCTTGTGCAGAACCGTATGCAAAATTGGTGCACCATACAATAATATGGAATGTGTAACCCCAAAGAGTAGTCTTCGTTTCTCGCTACACGGGCCACCTATGTTTGGCATTATGCGGGTGAGCATAGCTGCCCGCACCTCCGCCTTTCTGCAGACATACTTAATGTGTGCAAACTACTATATTAAGTACCTGATGAAATAAATATTTAATATACTCATTGCACGGGATATTATCGGTAGTGGTTATTATTTTATTATTATTTTTAATATATCGTTTTTCTAGACATTTTCTTAAAACACCAAAATGCTATTTTCATAACAGCCTTTACCATAGTAATGGTAATTAATGTAGGGGAAATACATATAATTTCAGGAACAGAAATATTAAAGTTTTGATTAAAAATAAATAAATGGCTGTCGCCACATTGTGTGAGGAAAGAAAATATAAACAGCGACAAACATAATTTTCTTCAAATATCTGCCCCAGGTTTCACATAGCAAACTGAAGTGTGATAATTCAATAGGGTAAATTTGAATGCAAATTGTTTAAAAAATGTAAGCTTACCGCAAACTATTACACGAAATGAAGACAGCTATTTATTTATTTTGAGTAAAAACTTTATTACACACTTTATTAATATACTAATCGTTGTTAATATGGTTGAAAAATGTTATGAAACTAAAAAGAAAAAAAAAATGCACAGAAAGACGAAATATTAAAGAGAAGTTAATCGTTAGCGTATTAAAAAATGCTGTATATTTTCCATTTGAAAATACCTCGTGCAGTCAGCGCATTCAATGTAATTTTTTTATCATATTGAAGTGCGATTAAGGAGACCTTACAAAATATGGATCATGCTCTAATTTATCATTTAATCAACTTTGTCATCAATAAACAAATGTATTCAAAAATCTATAATTAAATTTGTTTTTGTAATAGGTAATTGTATCCAGTATTGTTTATCTTTTTATTACAATCTGCTGCACCTGCTTTGCCTTCTTCTGAAGTTAATTTTTTGGGGGTTGTTGTAGATGCCAGCTTGGAATGGGCCGAGCACGTGCATCAGTTGTCTAGGAGCTAAATCATATTCTTGCTATGCTCCCAGAGTCATAAGGCAGAACTTTGGTGAGCATGTTGCAAGAACAATTAATTTGGCACTCTTTGAATCACTTATGCGATGATTAGAAATCTTAAAATTGCAGAAGCGTGCGGTCCGCATGATGGATGGAGTGGACAGTAGAGCCCACTGTCCACCTTTGTTTCTTTATAATAAGATTCTCACGTAATATTCTTCAATTATATATGAGTTATTCAGTATTGCGTATAAACATAGAAATGGGCATACTAATTGTTTAAACATTCATTCTTATAATACCCGTACCTGCCATAATTATTAGTCTTCCATAAGCACACAGCTCTTTGTCAAAATTTTAGTGGAATAACACTCCACACAGTGTTATTCCACTAGTGATTTGGTGAAGAGCATATCTTCCAAGGTTTACCTTAGCCGAAAACACTATGTTTAACACTGCTCTTCACTTGTTTCTACTGAAGATGGCAACTTAGTTGCCGAAATACGTATTTAGATTTGTTATCTAATTTTGTGGTAAGGGATTTTTCACCTTTCTTTTGGGATTTTTGTTATAGTTTTCAAGCCACAGTCTCCACCCATCACAGGTTTATTATTAATGTCAGACAACTGTATGTTTAACGACAATATACTACTATAGAGAATGACATGACTCCAACGACATCTATACAACAAGTGTATAGATGCCCAGCGTCCTCCGCAGGTCTATGCACAGCATACAGAACACTGCAAGAGTAGGCTTACACAGTAAGCCAATGACCACTAGGGTGCAGCACTTACACGAAAAGCGTGTAACCTAAAATATACGAAGAATCTAACTTCTAACGAAATCAGATTTTCACACATCAGAGTCAATGTCGATTGTGTCCTGCCAGGTACGGACAGCGCTGTTTCGTGCTTATTAGCAACTCATCAGCGTACCATAGGCAAGGCACAATCGACACCTCTCCCGTGCTGCGGTATATGCACCGTAAGCAAGCTAAAGAGAATGACATGACTCCAACGACATCTATACAACAAGTGTATAGATGCCCAGCGTCCTCCGCAGGTCTATGCACAGCATACAGAACACTGCAAGAGTAGGCTTACACAGTAAGCCAATGACCACTAGGTACCGCAGCACGGGAGAGGTGTCGATTGTGCCTTGCCTATGGTACGCTGATGAGTTGCTAATAAGCACGAAACAGCGCTGTCCGTACCTGGCAGGACACAATCGACATTGACTCTGATGTGTGAAAATCTGATTTCGTTAGAAGTTAGATTCTTCGTATATTTTAGGTTACACGCTTTTCGTGTAAGTGCTGCACCCTAGTGGTCATTGGCTTACTGTGTAAGCCTACTCTTGCAGTGTTCTGTATGCTGTGCATAGACCTGCGGAGGACGCTGGGCATCTATACACTTGTTGTATAGATGTCGTTGGAGTCATGTCATTCTCTTTAGCTTGCTTACGGTGATTATACCGCAGCACGGGAGAGGTGTCGATTGTGCCTTGCCTATGGTACGCTGATGAGTTGCTAATAAGCACGAAACAGCGCTGTCCGTACCTGGCAGGACACAATCGACATTGACTCTGATGTGTGAAAATCTGATTTCGTTAGAAGTTAGATTCTTCGTATATTTTAGGTTACACGCTTTTCGTGTAAGTGCTGCACCCTAGTGGTCATTGGCTTACTGTGTAAGCCTACTCTTGCAGTGTTCTGTATGCTGTGCATAGACCTGCGGAGGACGCTGGGCATCTATACACTTGTTGTATAGATGTCGTTGGAGTCATGTCATTCTCTTTAGCTTGCTTACGGTGATTATACCGCAGCACGGGAGAGGTGTCGATTGTGCCTTGCCTATGGTACGCTGATGAGTTGCTAATAAGCACGAAACAGCGCTGTCCGTACCTGGCAGGACACAATCGACATTGACTCTGATGTGTGAAAATCTGATTTCGTTAGAAGTTAGATTCTTCGTATATTTTAGGTTACACGCTTTTCGTGTAAGTGCTGCACCCTAGTGGTCATTGGCTTACTGTGTAAGCCTACTCTTGCAGTGTTCTGTATGCTGTGCATAGACCTGCGGAGGACGCTGGGCATCTATACACTTGTTGTATAGATGTCGTTGGAGTCATGTCATTCTCTTTAGCTTGCTTACGGTGATTATACCGCAGCACGGGAGAGGTGTCGATTGTGCCTTGCCTATGGTACGCTGATGAGTTGCTAATAAGCACGAAACAGCGCTGTCCGTACCTGGCAGGACACAATCGACATTGACTCTGATGTGTGAAAATCTGATTTCGTTAGAAGTTAGATTCTTCATATATTTTAGGTTACACGCTTTTCGTGTAAGTGCTGCACCCTAGTGGTCATTGGCTTACTGTGTAAGCCTACTCTTGCAGTGTTCTGTATGCTGTGCATAGACCTGCGGAGGACGCTGGGCATCCATACACTTGTTGTATAGATGTCGTTGGAGTCATGTCATTCTCTTTAGCTTGCTTACTGTGCATATACCGCAGCACGGGAGAGGTGTCGATTGTGCCTTGCCTATGGTACGCTGATGAGTTGCTAATAAGCACGAAACAGCGCTGTCCATACCTGGCAGGACACAATCGACATTGACTCTGATGTGTGAAAATCTGATTTCGTTAGAAGTTAGATTCTTCGTATATTTTAGGTTACACGCTTTTCGTGTAAGTGCTGCACCCTAGTGGTCATTGGCTTACTGTGTAAGCCTACTCTTGCAGTGTTCTGTATGCTGTGCATAGACCTGCGGAGGACGCTGGGCATCTATACACTTGTTGTATAGATGTCGTTGGAGTCATGTCATTCTCTTTAGCTTGCTTACGGTGCATATACCGCAGCACGGGAGAGGTGTCGATTGTGCCTTGCCTATGGTACGCTGATGAGTTGCTAATAAGCACGAAACAGCGCTGTCCGTACCTGGCAGGACACAATCGACATTGACTCTGATGTGTGAAAATCTGATTTCGTTAGAAGTTAGATTCTTCGAATATACTACTATTACTACTTCCTATATTTTTAATCACAAAATTTCTTAATCAAAATAGACACTAATATTCTAGTTTCGGATTTAATTAATTGTTAATTAAAGGAAAAGCAATGTGTGCTCTTTAAATATGCCCTGTTATGTTAGTTTGGTGCCAATTATTCACCTAAATTAAATATGGAAAAATTAGTCTTATTGTGACAAACGCTGCGTCAATGAAGGAATACTTCTAACTTATTGAATTACATAGCAACATTTTCTCCGTTTTCTTATTAATCCACGAGCCGCCACTGTCGAGGATTCAATATGTTGAAAGTAATGCTGTTTCGCTTTATTTTCGGATTTTCCTTTTGTGGCCTCCGATGCTTGGAAAATTGCAGCCTCTTCTTTTATTAATAGGAACACCGCAGGGGGAGAAAAAAGTTTAAATGTGGATGATTCGTACGGCTTCTGAAGTGTACGAATTGGCAGCGCTTAGCTCACAAAATAGTTTCCGCCATTTCCTCAATTCCGTTTAAAATACGAAACTGGAATTTTCTGTTTGTGAACGACTATATCCAACCGTTTTGTGTTTACTGATTCAATTTTTCGTTTTTCGCTATATCAAGAAGTAGTATTGGAAGGATTTCTCCTACGTTATGTTAATGATATTTCCTCCTGCTTTATGTATAAAGACAGATAGAGGTGAATATTGCGCAAATATTGTTAATAACAACATGCATTTACGATTTAACTTCGGATAGATTAATAGATGAATGTGATTGTCGATCTTTATGGCTAGCCTTTGTTTGTTCGATTCTTTATAATACCTCTGATTTCTTCTATAACTGGTGGTTATATTTTGTGATCTTAGTCCTTCATTGCATATCAAAGAGGAAAGTTCATTAGCAGGAAGGAAAATAAGAGGTAGTCCAAGTTCAAGAAAGACGCGAAGAAAGATCTATAAATTTGGAAAATAACAAAAGCAAGCAACAGAAACCCATTGAAGAACATAATAGAGGAAGCAGTGAGCCAGCTAAGCTCGCAAATTTCCTCTTCTGTTGTTTGAAAGTTTTTCGAAATATTCTTTTAATCCCTTTATTATTTTCTTCCGATCTGTTACCAATCATCCATTGACCCCATTAAAATACCTATAATGTGGTTTATGTTCCTGTTGCGTTTTTTCTTGTAGCCATGTACGATGTTCCCACCTCCTTATTTTTAAAATATTCCACTGCTATTAACAACCGTTTAGATATTCCCTTTTTTCGTATCTTGACGTTTTCACTTTCTTTGCTTTCCTTATAATATTTTTTTTTTCTTTTACTTCATTACTTATCAACTTCAATCTTGCTATATTCATTCTGTCTGCTAGTTTTTTAATAGTCTAAGCATGAGGATTAATGACACGCATGATCTACTTGTTGTGCATAACAGTGGTAAAACCCATATCAACCTATAGCTGCTTGATCTGGTGGACTAAGACCACGCAGAAGCAGGCAATTACAAAAGTCGCAAAGATACAGGGGTTGGCTTGCCCGTATGTCAGTGGAGCTGCAAAAAGGACACCAACAGCTGCCGTGGGAAAGCAAAGACTGGTGCATATACACCGAAGGGTGCTGCAAACTGGTGAACTCAAAATATTTGGGGCACGCTAGAATAACGGCCGACATCACAAACTCTGTCTTTGAAATGGGCAATGATTTCCAAACCCTGTTTCGATAAACCCCTCAAGATTATTTTGAATTGGGTTGAGTGGAGACCAAAACAGGAATCGGAGTTTCGGAACCAAATTTGGAACGTAGATGTGTTGAAAAGGGTCACAGGTTCCGGAGTTGGTATATAGCAAAACCCAGCATTGTAAAGAATATATGGCATTAGGGCAATATAACAGCGTATACCAAAAGGGAAATACTAAATATCATATGTATCCGACGGGTATTGGAGAAACAACCCAAGGGTCAGTTGAGGCATATATTATGGGACAGTTAGGCGGTCCTAAAGACGTTAACATCCTATCAGATAACCTCAAAGCTAGCTGAGCACTGCCTGGAAAATCTAAAAACCTTGGCTAAACACAACAAAGTTTCTTCAGTGTATAAGAACATGCCAGACAACGAATTAGGAAACAGCGGATGTGCTGAACCGAGTACTGCTTAGAACGGGAATGAGTCCGCCAAGAGGGCACTGCTGTCTAAGGAGATACCTACATAGACTTGGCATTTGTAAATATGAGCCTATTTGTGAATTATGCAATGAGAATGCCATTGCTGAGAACAACTAACCTACTGATAAATCTGACGCTAAAAGGTTTACCACATAGGCTACTACGTACTTGCTTATGTACAGAAATTCAGTAGGTTCTGAATAATACAATAGGCTACGGTGTTAAAGGGACTATGAAAAGATTTGACTCGTAGGCAGTGTCAAATCAAATCAAATAAAATCTTTAAAGTTCTCACCATCAAATTATTTATTTCTATATGGATCTTAAGTGTTTACCGTATAGCACATGACAGTTGAAATATATTGTTTTCAGTAAGTACTTATGTTCTGTAAATTATACCTCCATCTACCAACTGTATCTCTTCCTATTAACGAGAAATCAGTAGTGAGCATATTAATTAGCTAAGCCTGAGTAAGCATATAACTCCTATCTATCTCTTTTTATCAACTTTATTACTTCATTTTCTGTTTCAGTGTTATTAATTAGGTTTGTTAGATACAATTTTTTAGTTAATCTGTACCTCTCTCTTTTATTGAGCTACATCGTTATTATTATCGTTTGCATCAGTACCATGCTAGTATCCGAAACTTATAAATAACTCTTCCTCAAATATTATTATCGTTTATCATTACTTTCAACAAAGAATGTCTTTCCGTGCGAACTGTGGTCTTCAACCCAATGCGAATCGTCTAATTCTAGAAAACGCAAAAAACTACACGAATACAATGTATTTTACATTGAAAATAGCACTTAATCGTAAATCATAGATTATGAAAATCCCCATACTCAGCATTTATTGTGTATACAATACGAAGCAAAGATAGACTCTTCGGCTTTACTTCGATTTACCAGAACAAACTTTCCGGATTTAGACTCGGTCGCCATAAATCTCATGTATGTGTACGCGCGTTTTATATATATCGGTTTTCCCCTTTTTTTCTCTCGGAGCTTTGGTGCTCTTTCGCGTGACGTTCTAGCGCGAACGTGCCGCCCCCTAGCGGCCTTACGCTATAAATCCCGCGGGCATTACCGACGCCATCTCTCGGAAGTTAAAACTAACAAGTTATGCCGTAGCGCGGTAGGTAATGTTTTCTTGATTCTCGCGAATGTACGGATGCTGGGGAAGCGAGAGGGATACACAGTCTTTCAATATCACTGGGGGAAACGATAAGTAATAAATTCGGTGAATGCGCGAGCAGTTTTACGGATATGGGGGTGTCTTAGGCGACGGTAAATCTGCATTTATTTATAGCGGAACTCAGGTGATGGAAAAATTTACATAAATGTGTTCTTGGCATGACATTTCGGTCACTTGTAGTTGATAGGTAGATATTTGAGTAGTAAGGAATTTAACACTTATTTAAGTAATTGCATTTGTGTGTATTCAATAGTAGAGCAAGTTTTATAAACTCTTATAATGGAAAAGAAAAAATTGCCATGTGTGAAGGAAAAACGTTAAAGCTAATTGAGCAAATCCAGAACTTATACAACCGGTTTTAACAGTGTTGTGCGTCACATTACTTTGCTAAGAGGTCTGCGATCATTAGAAGCACATGTTTCATGAGAATTGAAACGCTTAAATCTAACTTATTCTTTGAATCAGGAATATCACTCGCGGATGACACAAATGCGAAAGAATCGTATTTTTATCATTCGTGAGGGAATTGTTACGGACAAGAAAAAATATCACTCGCCAATGAAAACAACAGGGTACGGAAAATTTCACTCGCGAATGATAAGAATGCCAAGGAACGTATTTTTATCATTCATGAGTAAAACAAGAACTTTTTATTTCGATTACAGCGGCAGAGTGCAGCGACTTATTCTTGCATAAAGCAATTTGATATTTATTATAAAAGTAGATACTAAATTAAATTTATTTTAGTTCTGCTGTTTTGATAAAGCGGTTAGAGTGGTGTATCCTATTTTAAGATTTAGGATGGGTAAACACAGAAATTATACAACTATTACTATGATCTTATGATTGCATTCTTTTTAAAGCACCGGGAGGAAGGAATTATTAAACTTGTTAATGATTTACATTAAATGAATGTTTTTGAACACCGGGATGGGAAGGGGGATATATTATATTAGTTAATTATTTTATACACCACTGGGAAGGAAATAGGATTAAATGGTTAATTCAATCATCTCACTCCCCAGTATTTCTTCAAAAAGCATTCATTTAATGAGTTAAAGCATATTAACCCCACTCCCACACCTGGATGTTAAAAAATACATCAATTTACTCATTTAAAATATTCATCATATCATCCCAACTTCCTGGGTGTTTAAACAAATATTTTAGAGAGTCGATTTGTTTAACTAATTTTATTGTAAGTTTTGTCGAATTATAATATATACAAAACATTTCTAAACTACGGTAGTTATGTAGCACATAAAAGATACTTAAAAATAAAAGGATTGGAATACGAACATTTTCTGTTATTATTTAATATCAAAATACGGTAGTTGTGGTTGCGAACTTCAATTACAGCTACTGTAGTTATTACTTTGTAATTATAGCCGTCGTACTACTAATTACTAAAAATAGAAAGTAGTTGAAGTTGCAACTACTGAAGATGTAGTTACGATTTAAATAATTTACTTTTGACCACTTAGTTTATACGTAAGATAGTCTAAGTAATACTGTGGAACGATTTTGTTCAAGTAGATAGTAGAATCAGGTACATAATTAACTACTGCCCAACACTGGCTATAGAGCTACCCAGTGCTAGACAAAAAATTGAAATTATGTAACTATTTAGTTAATTGTAATTCTACGAATTTGTCGTATAAAGTTGTATAAATACAGTTGTGCTTGGCGAATGAACTCCAAAATACGCCAACTTTTACTGGCCTTCCTCTTTGTTTTTGCAATAAAAAAAATGGTTTCTTGTTAATGCTTTAACTGTTGAACAATTTTCATTTGAAAAACGGAATTTAGAAATTACCTTAAAGACATAACCTAACTTTGTTATATCCAGTTTAATCGAGCCCAACCTGGGTATTTTATTGCTGTATATTATTCCATGACTTTAATACAGAATAGTTGTCACCCTTAACACAATTATACGTGTACTTGTTTACTGTAGTTTCTTTTCCTATATGAGTGGAGTTGATTATTGCTTAGTAAGGGTTTTTTACGTTTCAATAAATGTCAAAGTAATTGCTTTTTTCTTTATATCCTGATAACCGAGTTCCTCAAAGCTTGGCTTACGGTGTCGATTATTCTTAGTAGTTGCGAGTTCAAATCTCGCTCTGGATAATTGTCGTAACTCTTTAGTTTTTTTCAGGAATTGCCATGATGATTGTAGGAAAATTCCGCTTAGCTGGGGTGCTCGTTCCTATTTAAAAATGAGGATATTGTTAGAGGAAAAAATTAATTCGATCAGTAACAAAGGAAATATTTTGATTTTCCTTTAAATAATTGATAACGTTAGCTTTTCAGATATCCGTTGTAATATTATGTTTGCTTTTAGAGTATATTTCAATCATTTTAATTAGTGTGACAACAATTTTATTTAATGAACACAATGCGCTTTGCAGATGTGCGCTCACTAATTACAGAACCGATTCTATGTTTTCTATTAATTCTGATAACATCAAAGGAAAACTGACATGCGTTCACCTACCAAAAACTATTTAGTTCTGCAAATCCATATAGTAAAAGCTGATTTCGTTGTCGCTACTAACGCCATCCATGCTCCAGCGCTAATGTACGCGGTAAATATGGCAACCAATTCAATTACTAGGCATCTATAAAGGGTTCCCTCGAATGAATTGAATTTCGCCTATGATATTTGCATTAGTTTCAATTTAGGCTAACTTTTGCACGCACCGCGTCTCTGTGAAGGGTCGGTTTCCAATCGCTTTCCGTTTCCGTTCGCAGTTTTAATTAATATCTGCCATTATCGAATCCAGGGTTCGAGGGCTGATTTGGACGGGACGAAACGGAATTACATCCAGTTGTAGCTGAATTGGTATTCAGAAATTGATAGGAGGCGGGTGGTTGCTTTGAGTAAAAGGTATTAAAAGCTACGTGGCGAATAAGTTGGAGTAAGTTGGAAATAGTTCCGAGAAATTGATATTATTGAATAAAACTGTTCGGTAAGTGAGTAAATCGTGAGCATAAATATTTTTAACTCGAATAGAGCATTTAAGCGAAAAAGAGCAAGTTAAAATTTTGTATCACGCTTCTCTCTGTGAATACTAATTTAATTTTTTTTACATTTATAATAGAATGGAAAGAGGAAAGGAAACTCTGTTCACACTTAAGGTGAAAGAAACAAATACAGTTTGAGTTACCTTAATCTCATGATGTGATATTCCTTATGATGGAGAAGAATATGAGTTGGTGTTTGAATTGTTTCCGTCGTCTAATAAATTGCTGAAATCCGACGTTTCGGCTGCGGTTTTACTGCCGTCATTAGGGTTGCCCTGGTAGTAACTGCGACTTGCTAGTTCTATAGTTGTCTATGGTAAATTGCTTTGTGCGGTAGTTCCTATATTATACACAGAATAATATACATACCTCAAACTTTAAAAACAATTTTTAGTGATCTTATTAATATTTTAAAACCTCGGGCAAACACCCAAGTATCTCTCGGGTGGAAGCACACGCTGTTAAAAGTTGTATCCAGTTCAATATTTGTAAAAACTACCGAAAACAAGAGATTGTCATAATGTCATATGTTTGATAGTCAAGCAGCCATCAATCGCTTACATTCAGTCAGCTTTAAGATGGTTGCGTGGGTATCTAGTAAAACTACACGAGCTAGGAATAAGAGCAAGGTTACGTTTCTATAGGTTCTGGAACATACATGAGTTGAAGGTTGTCGAGTAACAAATTATCTCGTTGAAAAGGGACTGGAACATCGTTTCAAGGGGCCGAATCCCTTTGCAGGAAAAGCTGTATTGGAAATAGTAACAAAAAAAAAACAAATCAACTTCTTTGTAAGAACCCTATCGATGATGATCTCATCGTAGGATAGTGCATTTTGTTTGTTCGAGCTTATGACTCACGCGCTCTCCAATATACCTGCCCGTACGGTTTACCTAACAGTGTTAGTTTTTAGTTAGTTGTTCGTCGATGTTCTTAGTAGTAAGATCGTGTTAATAAAACTGCGTTATTAGAAATTGTATTTTTAATTCCACAAGCCATAATAACCAACAGGTTATGGGCCCAGTTTGCGACAGTTAAAGTGACAGTTTAAGTGCGGATTCAGTGTGAGTAAAGCGAAGTGATAAGCGGACAATGGCCAGCGCAAAACACACCCAACAAAATATTAAGCCGTTTAACGGCGATAATTATTTGGTATGTAAACTAAATAAATCATTATACGGGTTGAAACAATCAGCTCGGTGTTGGTATGAATGTTTCGATAGTATTTTAAAACAGCATGGTTTTATTAATATCATTGCTTATACGTCCGAGATCATGCGAAGTTTAATCAAAAAATCTACCTTATTTTATATGTAGATGACGTGATAATAGTAACACAGGAAATAAACACAATGAACGCTTTCAAAAGATTTTTAATGTACACATTTCAAATGGTTGACTTAAAAGAAATAAATTTCTTTCTTGGAATTAGGATACAGAGAACAGAAGACCAAATTTCTTTAGATCAAAGTCTATATATAAAATCTGTTTTAACAAAATACAATATGAGCGAGTGTAATGCAATAAGAACACCTTTACCGATAAAATTAAATTATGAAGCTTTAGAGTCCGATGAAGCCTGTGGTGCACCCTGTCGAAATTTAATTGGCAGTTTAATGTACTTAATGTTAGGTAAACGACCAGACTTATGTGTATCTTTGAACATATTAAGTAAATATCAAAACAAAGCAAATGAGGAATTGTGGCAATCCTTGAAGCGTGTGTTGCGATACATAAAAGGTACCATTGAAGTAAAACTAATTTACAGAAGATGTGATTATCTCGAAAAATTAATTGGCTATGTTGATGCGGACTGGGCAAATAATGAATCTGACCGACGAAGCACAACAGGGTATGTGTTTAAAATGTTTGATAATTGTATGATTACTTGGAATACAAAACGGCAGAGCTCAGTTGCTGCATCATCAACTGAAGCAGAGTATATGGCGCTTTTTGAAGCAGTCAAAGAAGCTTTATGGTTGAAAGCTTTGCTACAAAGTATAAATATACAAATTATACATCCAATAACTTTATTTGAAGATAACCTAAGCTGTATAGCAATAGCTACTCATCCTACAGGTCACAAACGCTCAAAACATATTGATATTAAATATCATTTCACTCGTGAGCAAGTAGAGAACAAAGATATCTGCTTAAAATACATTGTTACAGCAAACCAGGCGGCCGATATCTTTACCAAGGCATTACCAGTTCCACGTTTCCAAGAATTGCGTTGCAAGCTGGGACTCCTGAATGAAAAGTGACAAGCAAAGTGCTAAATAAAGTTCTGGTGGTTTGTGTTAATATAATATTAAGTTCTATAATGTTGTTAAAGTAGAATTAAGAAATGTAACTACAGGGTTTGGTTAGGTTTTTGAAGTAGGGTTTTTCCTAGTCCTTGCAGCAAATGCTGAACCATATATGAATTCCCCGTAAAACGCAGTAGGTAGGAATAAGACTGCTTTGAAATAGGGATAAGTTGATGTAGTTTTTTGAGGGGGTGTATTGAAAATAGTAACACAAAAAAAAACAAATCAACTTCTTTGTAAGAACCCTATCGATGATGATCTCATCGTAGGATAGTGCATATTCTTTGTTCGAGCTTATGACTCACGCGCTCTCCAATATACCTGCCCGTACGGTTTACCTAACAGTGTTAGTTTTTAGTTAGTTATTCGTCGATGTTCTTAGTAGTAAGATCGTGTTAATAAAACTGCGTTATTAGAAATTGTATTTTTAACTCCACAAGCCCTAATAACCAACAAGCTGAATCCGAATCTTGGAGATGCTAAAACCTATATGCGGAAAAGATAGTACTGACACTTAAATTTAAGTAAAAATAATATCGGCATACTAACAAGGATTCTTTCGCAAACTGAAAGAATATTTGAGTAGAATTACAATACGAGAAGGAAAATGTAGATTCTGTAGAAAATGGAGTATCTATCAAAATTCCTATAAATTGCACAATATCGAAGGCGCTACACAAAGAAGTATATGGAACCGAAGAGGAAGATTTACAGAGCCTTCCTATATTCTGTACTTTTTACAAGTAAAGGTTAGATGGCTAGCTGCAAATGCACATAATAAACCTTTTAGGTCGCAGCAAGTTTCTTAGGTGGTGAAGAAATATGGATGACAAACTAAAGTTGTTTTTGGAGGCGAAAAGTTGCTTCTATCTATGTGTTATGAAAAATCTGCAATATTTTTTATATGGTTAGTACGTTAAAGCACAGTTATTTAATACATTCCGTAAAATTAATTCCTTAGTAATGTATATAATTTTCGCCACAGTATATTTTGTAGCTTTTCTTTCTTCACTTACTTGGTATCATAAACAAAGACATTTGCATAAGATTTTACAATAAAACCTTTTATTAGAAATACGAACGGTTTACCTGCTTAATGTTTTTGGAATATCCATTAGACGTAATGGAAAAAATATAATGTACTTACATAAAATGTGACTTTGTAATGCGCCTACATATTACGTATATGTATATTATATAGAAAGTCCTGCGACAATAAAAGGGACCGAACCAAAGTACTGAATGTCCTTACATTGTATCAAACACAAAAGGGTACATTATTAAACGTACCCCAGTTTCCTTTTGCTGTGTTTACGTTCGAATGCGCAGCTATAATGTAGCGGTGAAATCTTAGGCACTTTAAGTGGTATGTGGCGGCAAAAGAAAAAGTTACTGGTAAAGCGTATAAAGAACAAACCGTATTTGTATTAAATGTCATATAAAATTAATGTTTGAAAGTGTATGTGTATAATAAATATTTAAATGATAGGTGGCTAATTTCTGTTCAGAAGCTGGACCAAATATCTAAAAAGCATATATAGTGTGTAGAGAAAGTGTGGTTAAACGCCTAATTAGTAAAATTTTCAAGAAATTTGTAATATTAAGTTCTGTCTAACTTTTATTTAATGTAATTGAGTATACAATAAAACATTTATATTCTTTAAAAAAGCAAAAATCATATAAGTGTTGTAAAATACAATAGGCATTGAAAGTTTCCATGGATAGTAGTTTTATTTTTATGAGATATAATCGAATTGAAGTCATTTTGGTGAAAAGGAAATACATAGGTAATTTTTTCTTGGAACGTTTGATTCTTTTATATGTTGTGGGCGCTATAAAGTTTAATGTAATTGAAAGCTAAAATACAGAAGCTTTTTTTGAAGTCTCATGAAACATTTTTTTATCTGTATCCGAAGCACAGCACCGATATCTTGCTGATAGCAGAGATATGGGTATAGAGTATGGGTTCTTGTTTCTTGTTAAAAGGTAATTCTTGATCCATAGGTCAGAATTCAATTTATTCTTCTTTGAAAAACATGCGCCTTTAGTGAATTATGCATTTGTACCATAACAATATTCCAGTACAATAACCTCTGCTTCAGGGTTTCCAAAATTGAACAGAAATTTTAAATTTATTTTAAACGCCGTCTAATTTCAGAAAGCGGTAACATCTACACAATCTCTGTCTTCTTGTGTAATGTAACCAAAATAGCACAGAATTTGTTTCTTCTATTGATATTCAACAAAAGACCTGTCTGGTCGATTAACTGTTTTTAAATTTTCCAAGAAACCTCCTATTCTGTCTCCTGATTCGTCAACTTTATCGTCATAGATGAATCTGAGTTTTGGAGCGAGTATTTATCAGTGCTAGGATCGTTCTCTTCATCAGTTGCATTATATTTGTTGTCAGTGTTTTCCGCAGTTATCTTCTCTGTCTTTCCAGTGCACCAATTATTTGAGGTGGCTCTTTTAGGCAGGGTAAAATGTCTGATTGAAAGCAAAGGATATCTTTTCAGCTGTTTTTCAAGTTTTAAAGAAAATTCTTGTCGATTTATAATTAAGTTTATAGGAAATGTTGTGGTCTCTACCATTGGTCTTTATTTTGAGAATATGTTGCAGAGTGGAAAAACGAAAATAAAGTAAACGTGCTGTTTTACACTGCCTTTAAAATTAGCCAGGGCCTTTTCTATTACATTAGGTAGTAAGAAACCAAAAATGACCGGATAACAACAAGAAGTCTGTTATCCGGTCATTTTTGGTTTCTTGAGAAATAGAAAATGATAGATGTCATATGCCAACGTAAAAAAGATATTGTCAAAAAATTAACTGGCAATTGGAAATTGGTGACTATCAAGTCTTATAACTCGGAAAGTGCTTTATAAAAAGTACTGTGTCATAAGTGCTTTGGCAAGCCCTTGAGATAAGCTAGAGAGAAGAATATCCAACAATAGATAGGGTGTTCTATTTAAGAAATTTGGGGAGACGCTTATATGACCTTCAAATGACATTTCATGGTCAAACCAATGATACCACTTTATGGCCCCTCAAAACCATACAACTTTTGTTTGAAACATTTTCGCATATTTTGCATACCTTTCGACATATTTGCTGGGGGCGATTAAAATGTAACAGCCTTATACACTCCGCCAAAAAAGTATCGCATAACTTAGTTTTGAATCATAAAAGTATCGCATAATCTTTGTTTGTAGCATAAAGTTGTAAATATACTTTAATGCGCTCTAAGATATAATTTCTATGATTGTTTAAATAAAATACAGGCCAAATAAAAACAAGAACTACTTGAGATTTTTATTAAAACAAGAAATTAAAATTTTGGAAAGAAAAATGTCATAACAGTAGCTTTTAATACTGAGTATTGCCACCTCTGGCTCTTATGACCGCTCGCATACGGTTTGGCAGAGATTCGATTAACCTCCGTATATAAGCCAGATCCAAATTCTCCCACTCGTCACGGAGAGCATTTTCTAGTCCATGCAGGTCCGCTGGGGCAACATTTTGGGTTCGTATCCGTCTGTGAAGGAGGTCCCACACGTGCTCGATAGGGTTCATGTCCGGACTTACCGCAGGCCAATCTAAAACTGGAATACCAACATCGTTAAGGTATTCCTGGACGATTATTGCAACATGCGGTCGTGCATTATCGTGCATTAACATGAATTCGTTTCCTATAATTGACGCATATGGTACTACATGTTCTTCTAAAGTTTCCGTTATATACCTGTGGGCAGTCAGTGTACCTCTGTCTACTGGTACTAACTCTGTACGACCTGTTAAACAGATGCCTCCCCAAACCATAATAGAGCCACCAGCGAAATTAGGTCTAGGTCTGATATTACACTGCGAATAGCGCTCACCGTCTCGTCTGTACACTGAGATACGCCTATCTGAGGTGTAAAGACCAAATCTTGACTCATCTGTGAAGAGTATATTGGCCCAGTCATTAATGTTCCAATTTACATGTTCTCTGGCAAACCTTAAGCGAGCCACTCGGTGGTTCCTAGTGAGACGAGGGGCTGTTACAGCTACTCTAGCTCTTACAGGTCTTCTACTGTAAATGCCTGTTTCCCTATGTCTGGCTACGGCTCTAGAAACACTTGACTGATTGATGTTCATCAAATTAGCAACGTATGCTTGAGATCGTCCATCTTCGATTAAAGCAACTATAGCAGCCACTTGTTCTGAAGTTAAATTGCTCATTTTAGTTTTAAAAGCGTTGGTACAGAACTCTGACTTCGCACTTTAAAATTTGTCCGTATAGGAAGACTTTCAATAAACAACTGAACAAACCTTACACATATGCATTTTTCTAAATGTGTTCTTTTAGGAAAAAAAAAAGTAAAAACGCTAAGTTCCATTATTTTGTTAGTGTTTTTATAGTTCACATACACGAGGCAAACTTTTTGTGAACGTATAAAAATATCTTGGTTCATAAATGCGCTTTTTTAGTTTATGCGATACTTTTTTGGCGAAGTGTATATATATACCTAATCGTTTTTGTGATTACAAAAAGTTCAGTATTTTCAACCAGGATTTATACAAATTACAGAAGAACGGAAACCAACTACGGAAGTATCTAGGTACATACGTAATATATATTCGTCATAGAGAAGTCTCATGGTAGAATACGATTACTGTTGATTTAAATATCAAGTGACACGAACCTAATATTCTCATCCTAGGCTGTAGTGTAGTTACGAGAACCTACTTATAAGAATATATTAAACGTCAAGCAGTTTGAAATTTCGTTCTTGCTGCATTTGCAGCATTTAACCCTCTCCAGCTACCAGTTATTTAAATTTAATATATAACGTGTTATACGATGAGAGCAATTTCCGTTTTCGAAATATGAGCTTTTGACATGAAAGGCGGTGAGTGCTTTTGTACGGTACTATTCTCAAGGCGCCCAGTTGTAATCGTTTGTTATGCAATTTATTGGTTGGAAAATTACGTATACGCGTCCTTATTCTTTCCATTACTGTATCGGTGCATACAGTTCTTTTGTAAGCGACAGAGCTTTAATTTTACAATGAATAATAAGGAAGGACAATGGTGGAAATAAATGTAGGCTGGGACCGTAGAATAATGAAAAATTGCTGCACAATAATGTAGAAGTAAATAAAGTGGGTATGATACATAGTGAAAAGGTAGGTGAATACATAACTTAAAATTAAGCACTCTATATATTTTAGTTGCCTACTTTTTGTACATTGTTTTCCACGTAAACTATATCATTTGACTTCTACACGAAAAAATAATATGTATAACTTGATATAAACTACTATATATTGTGAAAAAACATATCACACCCATGAAATCAAAGATTACAAACTCAGAACAGAGAACAAAGAAGGAAAATAAAAATTTTTGGATATTAATTTTATTTTAAAAGATAATTTGAGTTTATTTGCATTTGAAATCATATGCCAGAGTCATCTAGCGGTGAAACAACAAAAACAGAATATTAGTGAGATCTGTAAGTCTAAAATGTCAGGTTTAAATTGTTAGAGTATAAAATAAGAGTTTTATTATGATTTAATGTGTTTTCAAAGCAAGTTATCATATGTTAGTATCTAAGCACTTATTTAAGCGGAAAAAATCAATTAAAATGTGTTACGTTACAATTCGTAAGTGTCCCATCCTCTCATATATGAATTCAGCGACGAATTGACGTTTTTTGGACGCTGATTCAGAACAATGCAATCGACGTGATTTGCATCTTCAAGGAGGCCTATGCAAAAATAACAAAAAAAATTGAAGGGAGAATAAAATAGCGTGGGTACAAAAAACACACGCAAAAAAATTAAGAAAATAGCAAAAGTTACACAAAATTATAAAATTTAAGGAAAAATTATAAAATAAAATACTGAAATTTAATAGCCAACGCATAGTTTGATAAAGAGCGCCAAATAAAAACTATAAAATAAAATTAGTGGTAAACAGAAAATAAAACAGTTAACTTACTTGCAGGAAATATCCGAATTTTCAATACCAGACGAAAACAGGAGCGGCGGAAATAGCTCAGTTCCCGAGATTTGCCTGAGAGACTGAATAGAACTCAAGTAAGAAGCAATCGGAATCAACCTTCGGACAAGATATCCACAAATACGGTATCAAAAACATAAAACAGTGAACGAAAGACACTATAAAAACATTACATATCCAAATAGTTTTAAATGTAGAGACGTCTTTGTAATTGTAGACGCGATTTAAGCTAGTTATAAGATTGTTGCAAGCTCTAAGTAGTTATAATCCATTTAAGAACTGTTTTTTTTTTTAATCCTATTCAAGTTTCAGATCAATTCCAGAACGGTTAACCGCTCTATTTCTATTTCTGGCCCTTGGTGAGGTGGTGCAAATTCCCGCGCCAGTGCCTTCACCAGTCTTTAGCCTGGATGAATGCAGAGAAAATAATGCAGAGAAACTCACATGGTTGTTACTTTGCCAGTACATTTCAGATTGATATTGTTACTTTCATTTATTTTATTTATTTTGGACTAGACCCAAGAAAATCCTGGCCATTATGTTTTCAGACGGAGGTACCTATGATCCGCAAGTTGTAAAAATTATTTTGGCATACTTCTAGTGCCCACATTTTTTTCAGACTTGAATCAGATAATGCAGGATCAAATTTATCTTATTAAAAAAGAATAATAAGGAAATATTGACTTGTTGGAGTCAAATTAAGTTGCACACCCTAAGCAAGCAAGCTTTGCATTATGAAATTCAAACAAGTGAGTGACGTTTGGGAAATTGGCAAGTGGTTGTCTCTGACTTGTTTCTTTGATTGAGAAATCACTTGAGTGATAAATAGTCAAACTTATTATTGTAGATTTCATATTACAGCGAGAGAATCTAATCAATATCTCTGATGCAACTAATATGAGGTGACTAAAAGTCTTGATGCTTTCAACATTCCTTGATTACTGACCTTCCTCAATTATTGCTCATTGTTAGATATGGTTATAATTTTAAAATCCGAGGAAAAAGTTTTTCCTTTTAAACCTACCAAATGTTTTAGTAATATAAAAAAGCTTTTGTTCTATTTTTCGATTATGCCACACGTATAGATTCGAAGGTTATTCAAAAATGCAACATCCTACCATAATTGTGGCATATATAAGAATAAATTTAGCGATACAGCAAAAAAACCAGTTAGGCTGAAACGAAACCCTAGAGAAAATTCTGCGATGAGTTAAGTTCTGCATGCGCAAGGACTACAAAGTTCTTACGAGGAGAGTAGCACAGCAATAAAAGTTGGTTTTTTCAAAGGCAAAAAAATAAATAAATATGAGTATCATAAGGAGAGATATCGAGGACAATGTAACCTAGATAGTAATATATTTTTAAAGCAATTTCTTCAAGGAATGTAAACCAGTTCATGAAAATTCATATAATAAGAACAAAACAGTAAATTTTTTAAATAGAATAGCTATTTAAATCACGTGATATAATAAATTTTATTACCCATTCTAGTATAGCGTAACGCGAAAAACGGGAGTCAATTCAGCAACAAAACCAAACAAACATCCGTACTTTACAGAAATCCCCCCTTGTAACAACGAAAGCCACTTTAAAACGCATCAGCAGGGCACTTCATCTAGCGGAATCTCTAGGCATCACTGAAGTCGAGAGCTACGATTGCTCTTGATAGACATTTAGCCAGACGACGATGTCGCAACTATGTTATTAGTAATAGTGCTGTGTGTGTCTTCTACGTTAAGTTGGTACAAAGTTAGTGGAGAATAGATGTCGTACTTCACTACGTACACGGCGTAGTACACAGTAAGTATTTGCAGCTAAAACGTTGACGTATATGAAGATTGATGGTATATACGTTAAGCTTAAGAAGTGGCTAGAGTCGAGTATGTTTTATAGCCACGAGTTTTTAGGCTTCACGTAAGGTACCGTGATATTAGGATAGAAAACTTTAAGGATTTATCAGTGTAAATTGTAAATATCTCGTTTTGATTTATAATGGGGGGCCGGATTAGTAATTTATACATGGGTTCTGTATAGATAAGTTTATCCCGTTTCTGTAATTTAACCCGAGCACGAATATGAAATAGGAAAATTTGATATATCGCGGCTATAAAACATCTACGGTTAATATTGCCATTAGGTTAAAGTTTGTTTTACTGATAATAATTTTTGTTCGTTGAATATATAAGTTGTTTTGTGTACATCGCTATTTTATTTTCTGAAGCAAACTTATATATTTGTAATAATAAAAATAAAAAAGAGTATTTTAAACCAGGCTAAATCAAATGATATTTAATTTAGGTTTATAAATTAATCACCTGTATATTTATATATATTCAGAATTTAATTGTTGTCCGTATTCCATGTATGATCATATTCAGTTTCATGATACCTTGCATTCGATTTTCTTCTGTTTATAATATTCCGTTCAAATTGAATATCTGGTATATACAGTTCTCATATTCGGGAGAGATAGATTCACTCTTTTCCAGGACACAGTTGAGGTTTCCTTGCTAAGGGCAAAGTTCCTTGACAATTGATTTCGAATTTTCATGCATCACTTTCTCTTCAACTTTGTGAGAGACGTGAAGGTCCACGTGCTATATAATTTCCATTTTTGAGTTCTGCAATACATCATAATTCCATTTCGTTTTAAAGTTGCTTTCCCTACCCTTGGACGTTTCTCTACGGTTGATATCCTGAATTTTCGATATAAAATACCTTTTAAGACCAGGTAGAGCAGTCGTCGCTTCAACCAGTATTACCTCTGATTTAGGGCTCGGTGGTATTGCAAATCCTTTCCTGCAACTTTCGTTGTAAACATCAAAGTGTTTGAGGCATTTTACCGTAAAAGAGAACAGGTGAAATTTAATTAATACATATGTGAAATTAAACATGTACAAAATACTTCCTATGTTAACATCTGTTTATCAACCATCTTTAGAGAACACTCTGGGATATATTAAAACGATTTAAACTGATATTAAAATTTATTTGTCACTGCAAAATAATAACACTGGTTATTCGAAAATTATAGCGAGTTATAATAACAATTTAAGATACAGTACATTTTAGCTGGGAACTATTTTATTATTATTGAACTTGCTCACTGGAATTTTTCGAACTTCTAATAGGAGTTTGATTTACAAAAATCAAATTATACTGCGATGTACATGTCTTTGTTAAGAAAGTTCTCACTTTGAGAAAGTCGCTGTAAATATTCTAATTTACCTATAAGGATATCGTTCTGGACAAAGTTGATAGTGCAGAACCTGTAGCAAAACGAGCTATCATCTAAAACGTAGATGACCTATCCATTTCTGTAACGTTTATATCACGAGTCGCCCAGGAATTCAGCTCGATGCGTTGAACCGCTTACCAATCCGACGTGGGAATAATTTTACCAGGGACCGACACCGATTCCGCATATCTCCCCAGTCCCAACTTTAGACCGCAGACCAGATACATCAATAACCCTCGAGCAAAGTATATACAGTGCTCTGAATAATTTGTAAGCTAACTTTGCCCTGAGAAAATTGTTTGGAGCAATTTGTCCTAATATATAAGGTTTCCGTTTCCATATTAGCCCAAAACAAACTATTCTCAAAAAAACCTGTTCCTGTGTTTGATTAAATTGCGTTAACGTTTTCTTTTTCTTGAAACGACAATACCTAGTATTGATTTGTGTGTAAGCACTTTGTTTATATTCTTTTGTTTTTATTTTCTTATAACAATATTTACTGCCCAATGAATAATATTTTATGGATTAAATTGTGTTCCTTAATACAACTCAAAAAGAGCGCTGAATCAAACCATTTTGCGTTGACTAACCTATTTGCATGAGCCGCAAGTAAAGTAAATAAAAATACTATAGTTTAAGATCAAATTTTATTTTTCATATGAAATACAAAGTTTTCTGCAATTGAGTTTTATTTAATTTTAAAATATTTTCGACAGGTTATAGTAACTTTATGCTTTTAATTTCGGAAGTAACTGGAGATTCATCTTTAATTAACTATTAACTATATTTCTAGCCTAGATACTGCTTGTATCAAAGTTCCCCTTGCAGTTAACCAGCTGTCAGATACCAATACATCAATTGACCGCGAGCATACTGTATACATGCATCCTATTGGTCTAACTGGAATGCCAAATGCACGTTCTTAAAATGATCATCTTTAATTCATCTAAATAAGAAAACAGCAATAATATGGTCCAAATCGGACTCTATTCGAATGGTTATTGGTTAGCTCAACGCTCATCAGGCTCAGAGTTAAAGAATATTATTATGTTTCACAATTTACGCGATTGTAATTTAATTCTGGGCCAGATGATGAGCGTTTAGCTCGGAACTAGTAGCCATTCAAACAGAGTTTTGTGAGATTTGGACCATACTTTTTCTATCTTTTATTTTATATTCAGACATTTTTGCATTAGAACCGAAAAATGCCACCATCATGGCGCGGGGCTTATGATCGATTATTGGAGTCACTGTACGAGCAAAAGCAATGAAATGGGAATGGACAATTCATGGAGTGTCAGTTCAGCTAGATGGCTCGTACAAAACGGAAACGCGGAAGTCAGTATGTGGTGATTCCAGAAACGGTTTGCCATGATGTAATAAAATCATCAAAGAAAAAGTGCCTAAATGCAATTAGAACCGATTACCATGGAGTTGCTCATAGTCTATTCTTGGAAGCACTATACCAGCAAAAGCAATTAATGGGGATAGATGGGGGGAATGGGAATGGATAATTCATGGATTTTCAGTCCCGCTAGATAGCTCGTATAAAACGAGAACGCGGGGCTAAGCATGTAGTGAATCCAGAAACGGTTTGCCATTATTTAATAAAAACATCAAAGAAAAAAGGTCTACATGCAATTAGAACTGAAATATGTTACCATGGCGGAGTTCATAGTTTATTGCTGGATTCACCATGAGCCCCGCCATGGTGGCATTTTTTCTTTGAACATCTTTGCACTGGATTTTGTAAAACTTTTGTAGAGGAGTTTTTTTCTAAAATTTTGCTGGAATACTATGACAGGCTTCCAATGTTAGTCTATCGCAATTATAGGGATTGACCATGACAAGTAATATAAAATTAATATACAACAGGTTAATTTGTAAAAAAGAAGAAAACGCCACAAGATAGTACAAATACTAATACTTTATTTCTTGTAAAGAATAGTAAAATAAATACGAAGGAGATTATTCTACCAGGGTGTGGATAATAATAATAAAATTTAGGCGATGTAACCCTGGAAATTCGAGAGGAAGTTGCACTGTAAGGTTAACGAAAAACTTAAGAAATACAAAAAGACGTAAAATGAAAAAAATAGGTGGAAAAAACAGGAAAATAAGTAAGGGAATCGCAGAGAAGAAGCATCGCAATTAAGTTTGTCGATTCGGAAGTAATTCGATTTCAAATATTATGGAAGAAGGAGTAATTAAAAGAATGAAATCAGAAGTTCAAATGCTATTGACGTTGCGTGCGTTTTTTTCTTTATTTCGTTGTCTTGTTCTACTTTCGCGCTAGTGTTGGGAACTTTAATTAAATCGGATTTCAATTCATTCTGATATCGGAGATCGAATACTGAGAAAACTAACGGCATAATTAATTTTTGCACGTGCAAGTGCTTTTGATATGTTCTAATTAAGAATTTGAGCTTATGATTGAATATCTATTATTGATACCGATCGATCGAATAAAATTGCCCTGACCATACACCAGTATCCGCAATTTGTAAATTAATATTTGCTTTTGGTCAATGTTATGAAATTAATAGTTTATTTTAACATTTTACCGCTAAAAATTTACTTATAATAATAAAAAACAGTAATGAGCAAAACATATAATTGTAGGAGTAGTTGAATTCAAGTCCATGCCAACTGATGTTAACTAAATGTAATCGTATAAATAACAAAAATAAAGGAAATATATGTATGTTGTGTATACAAAAATGTTACTAATTCTAAGATTCAACTCAGGATTATCATAACAATCCCTTGGCCTTCGTACATGAACCATGGTTGTCCAACTGAGGCAGGGTAAGTGGTTTGAGTGAAGTTCCTGGCAAAGTCCTGACAATGGGTGAAAAACTCAGGACTTGCCTAATTACCAGGAACAACATTAATATGTTTACGTTTTAGGGTGTCTGCACTCGCGACTGCAATACTAAATTGAGGAAGAGAGCTGGAAATAGTCGTTTGTTCAGCCTATTTTCCAAGTGAAATACTAGGGAAGGTTTCTCCTTCTGCTGTTGTGCGAGAATTCGCCTACAGAAAAGAAGCAATATTCATTAAATATGAAGGTGTGATTGAGTGTTGTTGCTATCGGGTTTCATCAATCTTTTCGACAGTTTTCGACATTGTGTGTAATATGTGTCGTAAATCGCCATAGTTTTTAGGGTAGAATGTTTAGACAGTAGGGCACCTCTAGATTCTCTTCACGTAGAAAGAAAGACGCGTGGAGGCAAATCATTAGTTCATTATGTGCTACAAGGTATTAGCTAAGGTAAAAGGAATGGAAGGCACAATTTAAGTTTTTTTATTTGATTTTCTTTTCTGCTGCAATTATTTCACGAAATTTGAAGATCAATGCACATCTAAAGAATGACGGTGTCTTAAATATTACTTTTTCTCTGGTGAAATCTAGCAGGTGATATAAATTATCGAAGTATTAGAATTTGCTCCTAGTAAAGTACCTAATTTATTTGTGAAGCCGATTTACATCTTCTTAAGATAGTAGTACAAGTATAGAAATTGTAAGAACATTAAGAGAACTAAATTCTTTATGTGGTAATTATTTCATCAATTATCATCTTTACGCTGTACTTTATCCATATAATATATCCATTTATTGTAGTTGTAAAAAAGCGATTACTGCGATCCTATTAAATGAAATTTACGGCACTCTTAATCAATTTTCGTTTCTACTCACTTGAGTGGCATGCACGTGCCCATCAAAACTCGTACACATCCTCCTACGTATCCGTATAGCTGCCGAAACATAAATACGTAAACACGGCAAGGCATGGGAATTTCGGTAAACGATCCCGTGGTGCGTGGCCCCGTTCTGTTTTAAATTCATGGTTTACGTTCACGTACTTACCCTAACGTTAAAAGTGGCACTAAAACGAGCACGCGTGCAACGAATACGCAACAAATCCTGTTCGAGTGGTGTCTGGATACCGTCGCGTCGTCCGAAATCTAATTATGTAAATGTGGCGTATAAATGTAGTAAATAAGTGCAGGAGTGGCGTTAAGGATACCTCCGAATTTACCTGGTTTTAAGTAAACGATGAATTAATTAACATCTAAAAGCAGATAGATTTATTACAAAAAATTATAAATTCAGTTGAAATTGTGTTAGTTTGCACATGACGCTCTACCGAATTGAATCGCTGAATTTTGAGGTTTTAGGCTCAGCGCATACGCTGTAAGTCGCTGATACTTGCACGAATTCGCGCGTCCATTTTCAAAGTGAACTGTCGTGCACGGCCTTAATACGTATTTGTCTCAAAATTGACGAATTTGAATAGTATCTACGATCTATCTAAACGACGCAATTTTAGCTTTATGTCACTTTCAATGTTGCAGCTATTGGAACTAATTTTCAGTATCATTTACTTATTAGAGACCGGATTATATGTAAAGTGCATATATTTTATTTTTTGCATATCTTTAAGTATAGTCTATATGTCAGCGTATTACACTAATTAAAGTTAATTAGGGTTAATTAGTAATTGCATAAATTGCATATTTAGGCATTTTTATAAAAGCTGCATATTTTGCATATTTAAGCTTTTTCTTATCCTTTCTCCCGCTAAAAATTCCTAATCCAGATCGACAGTCGACAATTCCCAAAACGAAATATTTTTGTTTTCCAAGAGATGCGCGTGCATTTTTACTCCTGGCGTGAGAAACGAGGTACAATACATTTTATTAGTTCCCAAATAAAATATTCTCATTCAGTGAGTATGTATGAGCGGGACAACATCAAATCGTGTTACTCTTTTAAATATTGTGCATACATACAATGAGTATAGTGAACAAAATTTCTTCATGGATTAAACCTTATCTTGAATGTACTAGTAATGGAGGGCGAAAAAATATTTTGCCGAGCCTTAAGTAAATTAGTAAGTTATTAATTTATTAATTCTACTAAAAGCTTTAGAATTTTTTAAATAATTTGACTTTTAGTATAAAACAGCAATTGTTGTTGTAGGTGTCTTCTGAGAGAAAATACCTGCCTGATCAATTCCTTCACATGTTGAAAAATGTGAAAAATTAGAACGGACCGCGTGTTTGCAGCAATCTATACGTCAATGTATGTATAGCATCAAATCCACGAAAATTGGAACAAAAGAATTTAATGCGGATCTATGTAAGGCATTAATTTCGTCTAGTATAACATTAGCAAACTTAAATAATTTTAATTTGAAATCGTTTCTTCAAAAATATTGCAAACATGATATACCTGACGAAAGTACTGCTGTGTACTGGATGTACCAACAAAAATGCCAAATGAAATTTAAAAATGAAAAATTAAATTAGTTAGCTCAAATGATAACAATTTTTTTATAAGGCGCAAAAGAACAATTAAACTCAGGGTTACTATCATGAAAAGTAAAATGTGGGTGAAAGAAATCTGACTTTCTTTAATACTCCAAAAATTTAAAAGGTTAAATCAAAAATAAAAGAACAGCATTTTGAATGACATAAAAATTCAATAATTTTATTATAAAAAAAAGAAAAAATTAATTACAAACTTCGCAGAAAAAAAAACCTTGAACAAAAAGGTCCTGGTCTAAATCAAAACTGCATTTGACTTTATATTACAAAAGGACAATTCAAAATCCTTTTTTTTTCAATCCACGTGGCCTCAATATTAAAACAACTAAATTAAACGTGGAAAATTCAAGTAATTTATATAAATGAAAAATAAAAGCAAGCACAATGCTTTTATCCACCCAACCCGAGGTGATTAATAAATAATTTCAAATCAGAAAAATTAACAACGAACGAAAAAAAAAATAACTCTTTAAACTTAAAATATCTTCCTGCACTTAAAAATAATAACAGATCTTATATCTAAATTGTGTACACAAAAATACAATATCAATTATTATTAAATGAGTTCCGTGATGAACGAAATAAAATCAGAAACGTGAATTCAAAACTTGAAATCAATAACCACAAAATGTCAGCAATGAAATACAACTTTATATAGCTCTACTTACTTTCGTATCGATCAAGGAACTGAACTCACAAGGTAAACAATCGTGTAAGTATAAAAATCTCAGATGCGTGCGATGCAACGCACACAGATCTGTCCGCAAACGGAAGAACTCGCAAAACAAAACAATATATATAAAAAACCAGTGAATGCAAAATGTACACCTGACTGAAATTAAAATAAACAACAATAAAATAAACAAATTAAACAATCCAAAACATTAACTAAATCTTAATTGAAAATAAAACAATTTAAAATTTCTCGCAGCATTAACAAACGGTTTACGGAATGAACAAAAGAAAACTTAATTTACAAAAACCCGGGGTGCCAGACCACAGCAGTACGTTAAGAAAAAATTATGTGACGTCTTGTTACCGGCAAACAATGTCAGAAATACAACAGTTGGTAGGAAATAATTTTATTTATTTAATCGTAGATGAAAGTACGGATAGGTGGGGCCGTTATATTGCTTATTTATTAATAGGAATTCTTCAGGAAAATGTTTTAGGCAAATCATATTTAATTTTTAAAAACAAATAATGCAACAATTTCCCAACTTGCTCAAGAAGGGTTATCGAAGTTTTTTTACCTGTGTAACACCCCTTTATCACTGACGGGTTGTTTTATTTATTAAACCCTTATGGGTTCGAAGTAAGCGAGGTTACTGGTAATATTAAGAAAATACAATCACTGGTTGCTGCATTTTTCTAGACAATTGTAAAAAGATAATAACATCAACAGAATTGACACAAAACCTTCTGCACATTAAGTCAAATTCTAGCTTTGTTTCAAGTTCCATTCGTAAACTAGAAACGCAAAGAGTGTCGCTCTCGGAATCAGTCGAAATAGTGGAAGAATTTGATATGCTCTGTAAGAAGGTTAGTGATGCAATAGACAGTTCTGTACACGAAAAATTTAAAAAAGTAATAAAAAAATGAGGGGTATTTAAAATTGAACAAAATTAATTAAATTTTTAAAGTTTAGAATGCATTGCAATGTTTAAACATGCATCAATTACGTCTGTAGATGTTGAAAGAAGCTTTTCAAATTCCAAACATAGGTATTCTGATCTTTCTTTTACACAATTTTGAAAAACATTTATAAACATTTATAAATTATTTTAGCAATATGTTGCAAACAAATTTTGTGTAATAAAATTTATGTTTAAATCTTAGCTTTTATTTGTTTTGGGTAAAGTTTTTGCATATTTATTTGTATATATGGCCCAAATTTATGCATATTTCCTGAAAAATCCAAGCATATATCTATATGCGCATATATTTAAGTTTTTATTTGCATCCGATCTTTACTTATTATTGTTTTATCACAGACTTCCCTAATCATTACGTAAAGAAATTATAATAGCTCTCTAAATCTAACTTACAATTGGGGGACCTATAACAATAAAAGAAACAAGTTATGTTCCAAAAGTAAGAATTTAAAATAAATAAATAATAATAAAAATCTTAAAATATATAAAGAATACAAAGAATTAAATTTTGGGTTTTATATCTCCGATTTTGAGAGATTTTTTGGCACAGCAACATTTTCTAAAGCTCTAAGTTGCTAAAAATACAAACGTTAATCTGAACAATCACTGTGAATTAAGAATTTGCGTTAATTGTAAACTTGGTGGTGGTTTCAGCAAAACTATTCAAATAAAAATAAGAGATTTAGAAATTGTTCATGGAGAAAATATAATCGAATATCAATTGTTTGCTATATTAGTCAATGCCCGAAAACGAATTTGAGAAGGTTTAGTGGTCTAGTAGTATATGAAACCAAATTTCGTGGCATACGAAACATGCTTTCAATAAAAGAAATGCTTTTTCCCGGCGAATCCACCAATTCATATATGTGTGTGTATCTTATTTTATATCATTGAAAGGGCGGAAAACCAGATATTCCCACAACTAACTAACAACAGCTAATGCATTCGGTTCGTTCGGTTTTATTCCCATTTTTCATTCATCCGCCATTGCTAATACCGACAGGGCAACATCGAATGTTGCCCTTTTGTTACTGAGAACGTTCCGAAGTGTATCCTTCGACCTCCCGGCCTTTCTCCGCGACAGAGAAAAAAGCCTACGTACAAACTGTAGTTGCGGGTTAAGAAGACGTCTCGGGACAGTGATTGATTGCGGTCCGGCGCTTGGTCTTTCGTCCTAGCGTACCCTTTTCAGTTTTACATCCGAGAGAGTGTTCAAAGCGTATCATACGTTCTTTCAATTACACTTATGTGAGAAAGAATTATGTCCCCCTTTAGACGTTGGAGTTCGGCAATTCTATAGGGATCGGTTTCTGACCCACTCGGTTCTACTTTTAGCATTTTATAAATTTCAAAAAGGGTAATATTCACCTGGGGCAGTTTTATTAACCCGTGAATAATGAAGCACCCAGGTAGGGATTGGATTTATGTCGTGGGTTTTCAGCGGTGATTACCGGGTTGCTGTAGGTATAGCCGTTTTGAAGAGAGGCGAAACTGTAGAATTATAAAAAGGTTTAATGAATTAAACTCGAACGCCGTCGGATATTGAATTTTCTAATAGTATTTAAAAATTTACAAAGAAGAAGAGAAATGAATACTAATCGACTTAAAGAATATTCTAGTAGCAAAGTCATTTGAAACTTGTTGTGAATGTTAATCATGATATATTTGAAAAAAATGTTTTCGTGGTATGCAAAGTATTCTTGAATTTTTGGAATGTAGAATCTTTCTAGTGAAATTACATATTTCGTAGGATATTGGAATTTAAGATGATTCACCAATGTTGATGTAAATGTAAGGACCCAGGTATTAAGACTTGTAGCCGTCAACACTAAATCGTGTGTGAATTATCACAGAACTCCTCGTCAATATCGACAGAATATTTTATTTTTTCAAACAAAACTTTGTGTGTTTTACTGTAGTATCGAATCTAGTGCAAAGTACCACTGTAATTGACATATCTACCTTCTTGAAATATTAGTACTTATTGCATAAAATTGTCTGAAGTATATTAAACCAAATTTAAGGCCAGCATAAACTTTTTTATGTAGAATATACCAAACATAAGAAACCACATTGCTTGCTTCAGAAGTTTGGAACATTAAAAAAAAAGAACATGAATTTAGACTATAAGTGCCAGAAATAGATTTTTGAATGAAGTTACAGGATATAGATATTTTATAATATTTCTAATAGTTATCATTTATTAATCTTTGAGCCATCTGTATGCCAAAATGGATCCCATGCTTTCTTGTTTGGTATTGACTTGACTGATCTAGTCATATCGTGTCAAGGGTACGCTTATGATAAAGCATTAAAAGGCGGTGCCAATCAGTGAGCCTTAACACCAACCCGACTAAGACTACCTTAATAGCATTCACAAGAAAAAGAGGACCCAGTCTCAGGACCATAAAAATAGATGGGCGAGACATAGATTGGAAAAAGGAGGTAAAATATCTAGGCATTATCCTGAACAATTAACTTTTGTGGAATAAGCATGAGCTTGAAGTAACTAACCAGGCAAATAGGGCCCTAATGGTTTGTAGAAAATTTGCAGGTAATAACTGGGGATGCAACCCAAAAATACTGCTCTGGATGTATAGAGCAATAGTGAGACCAATGATTACTTATGGGGCAGCGGCTTTGAGTAAAAGTACTAGTCTGGCCATCGCGAGAGCTAATCTCTCCAAAGCGAAAAGATTAGCATGTGTATGCACTGGGGCAATGAGAACCTGTCCAATAGTAGCTATTGAAGTGGTACTAAATCTTACTCCTCTTCACATTTTGGTGGATAAATAGCCAATAGCCAAAAGGACCACACGCAGAATGATCGGGGAAGGAATGGTGAGGTATAGGCCTCAGCCTCCTGAAGGTGACCAAACCTGGGACATGCCCCGAGATGACATGGCAAGGAAGTTCAGCTTTGTGAAAGAATTTACCACAAAGCTTTGCAACAAGAGCGAATGGGCTAAAGATACCATCTAGAAACTCAATAGAAACACCATCAAATGGTACACGGATGGTTCCAAAACGGCAGAGGGAACTGGAATAGGGATATATGGACCTAGAACCAAATATTTCGAAAGCTTGGGGATTTACCCAAGTATCTTCTAGGCGGAAATACACGCTATTGAAAGATGCGTCCAGTTCAACATTGACAGAAGCTACGAAAAGCAAGAGACTATCATAATATCAGATAGTCAAGCAGCCATCAGGGCGCTGAGGTTAAACATAATCAGCTCCAGAATGGTTTAGGAATGCCCAGAAAAACTAAATGAGCTAGACGAAAGGAACAAGGTACCCTATCATGGGTTCCCGGACACGTATGAGTGAAAGGAAACAAAATAACAGATAATCTCGCTAAGAAAGGGGCTAGAATACCTTTTGTAGGGCCAGAACCTTTTTGCGGGATAAGTAGCAGTATAATGCTGGAAGAACTCAAAAGTGAAGTAGAGCAGAGAGAAATACTGGGAGAATCTCCAGGGAATGAGGCAAGCTAAAACTCTTCTGGGAACCTATAATCAGAAGAGGTCTGCAGAAGGCATCAACCTGAGTAAGAATAATATTCGTATATTTACAGAGGTCCTCTCACGTCATTGTAAACTGAGCAGACATGTAAGCGGGCTTGGAATGGCGAGGACGCCGAATGTAGATTTGTGGAAAACAGGATGAAACATCCATCCATCTACTCTCAAATTCCGCTGCACTGTGCAACTCAAAAGTCCTGCACCTGGGAGCATGTGAAATCGAAGAGGTAGAGTTACCTAATCTGGGGCCTTCTGACATTCTGCACTTTTTAAAAGGGAATCAGACAGAATGGCCAGCTGTAAATACAGCGAGAATAGGGGACGCAATAGATCTTTCAGGTCGCAGTGTACTATCACCCTAATATTACATACATACAATAAATATGCGTTAGTAAACACCTTAAATTTAACCGTCAATTTTTAGTTCATCCAGCGTGGTAGTTGCTTTCCTTTCACTTGTTCACTGGGCAACCATGGAGAGACAAATCGAAATGCGGATTCCGTCGATAGCGGAGTTGATACATTTTCGGTCGGGTTTAAAGCTGCACTGGTAAATTTTACCATTGCATCGGTATATCTTTCACCGGGTAAACAACTGAATATTTATGGGGGCGGTTTACTGAGGCAACAGTGCCCTTATGGCGGCGGTCTCTGGGGTAGCGGATTCTCGAATCCGGAATTAGGCAGGAAATTCTAGATTAGTATTCTGCGCTGATTGTAAAATTAATTCCTCTAATTGATAAATCGACGCGCCGTCGCTCAATATTTACAAAGCACTCAAAATCCTATTCGGTCTTATTATTCTAGGTATCGTTTATTTAAACCGTCTGAGCGGAGAACGCTATTTAAACTAACTGTTAGGGTATAACTGAAAACAATACGGTTCTTGTTTCTATTTAAATTGGAACAAAGGACAGGGGGTGGGATCAAGTATCTCGCTCTTAGAAGTAAGTAATTAATTACCTCGGGGTGTGTGGTTGTGGAAATAGAAAAGAAAAAGCAAAGGCGCACGGGCTCTCAAGCCATAAGAAGATAATATAGGAATATCTTACCCCATAATTCACTACTCTTTTTGTGAAAAAATTACAAAATGTACTCTAGACATACCTTTCTTTGTGTAGTGTATTACATATTTTCTTAAATGCATTTTCATACATAAAATCTATAAAGGAATTACTTTGAAATATTTGAAATTATGCTTTTTATAGTTCCTTCAATGACAAAAATTACAATTACGAAGTATTACAAATTCTAAGGGGATCAACTGCAACTCCTGTAGGTTCGATTAAAAGGTAATGAGTGTAAAATACTGGAAACAAAAAATAAAATCCAATTATGACAACTCGTATGCCCACTACTATTCTTTTAATATTTATCATTTAAATTTAAAAAGAAATAATAAAAAGTAAAAAAGGTATCAATTATACCTAAGTATCATGTCTAATTTATAAATTTGATTAAAAAAGAGCGCAACGTACTACAAAGTTATATTAATGGTAAGCCATGTTCTTTTATCTATCATAAATGATTATGAGTAAGACCAATACCTACAAACTTTGCGATGTAATAGATTAATACTACATTCTTAATTAAAAATATAAATGTCATAATGAAGAAATTGTGCGATATCGATAATGTAAAACTTCGTATACCTACGAATGCAACCTATTTTCAAGGTTGCACAGTTTTTTCATTATAAACCTTATTTATGCGGCTGTATCTCGAGGCACTGAAATACGGCTTGACCACTACCTATGAATACCTGGTTATAATGATCAGACTCTATGGGTATCTTGAAAGCGTTACAACAACAAAAGCATCCCTCCAGTATGGGTCCAATTGCTGCTGAAAGTACTAGGCGCGCATAAATGCAACATGAAACTAATTTGGAGCTGTAGAAATATCCCAAATACAGTGTAGACGGCTAATAACCTATCACTAATCTGGAAATCTGGGTACTCACTCATTCATGGCAATGAGGAAACAGACAAGGGTGGTGCGAAGCATTTCGAGGGACCAGAACCCGAGCACCTACGGTAGCTAAACAGCAAATCAATGTATGGACAAATCGGAAGGTGCTCCAACATTGGAACAATTGTGCTAGTTTGGTACATGCGATAATGTGCATTTCATCTAATCATGTCATAACCAAGAAACTACTTGAATTTGAACGTAAAAGTAATACTTTGTGTCTTTACAGGTCACTGCGAACTCAGAAAGTACCAACACATAATCGGACTCTCTGAAGAGGGTGAATGCTGGCTGTGTTTGGAGGAAGAAGACACAGTTGAAACACTGCCCCGCCGCAACTAGAATCAGGTTTGATATCTTTGAAAAGGTTGACCTTTCCCTAGAAGACTTGTAAAATACCTGATTCAAAAAGATTCTGAGGTACCTTAAGAATCTGAATTTGTTGGATGAACTTTAAAGATAACATCTGCTCTATAATAGGCCCTAGGGGTCGCGGTTGATGGAATGGATAATCGATCCATGGGGGTACTACCTTTTTCTCAATACTCAATACAATTTGAGACATTTATTAAAATTATATACTGGATCAGAGGAGATATTCAATATTATCAACTGACAAAGGAGAGCTGTGTGGATGGATACGCATATGAACTTTTGCTTTCTCGGATCGATCTAATTCAGAAAACCAAAAGAAGTATATTGGGGGGTGAATGGAACGAGCATTTGCATCTCATATGACCCACTGTGCTTTCATCTGTGATACGCTAAACACTGGTACCCTGTCCAGGTCCTATCATATTACCATGAGCAGGTTAAAATTTTGAAATGGTATATTCCCATCCTCTCTGCATAGATTACATACACTTGATTCCTTCCATGTGTATGTGGTCATGATCAGGCAAATTTAAATTACCTTATATTGTCGTGCAACTAATACGCACATTCACAACACCCGCTATTCTATCTCCTTATCTTGATAGGCGTGTCATTGCTAACTAGTACGTATGATAACATTACTCTGTCTAAAGAATAAAAGAATCGATGACAAACTAGTGAATATTAGTAAAAGAATGAAGACAGTAATTTAGTTTGTCGGAATGGAGTCCTCGTTGTAATGTTGTAAATATTAAACAGCATAAAGTTCACTGTAGCTGGTGGCATATGCGCATACAAGAGAATCTTTTAATTCTAATTATAACTTTAATATAGCACCTTGCAATACTTTTAGCATTGCGTTTTACTTATAATTAATTTCTTAATTGTTTAATAAAAATACTTGTAACATTGAAACGTTATATAAAAAAGAACCACTAAATCAATGGACCGCAACAACTCAAATTTTTGCCATTTAATTTATTTCCTTCATTTTTGTACAGAGTATTAATTTACCGTTTAACATGTAAGTAAATAAAATCAGATATTTACCTTATTTTAAACAAGAATTAATGTGGTTAACTAACCAATTAAGCAATATATCACTAGCTCACAATAAAATTTTCTCCATTATTTTTCCAAACATTCTTGAAACAAAGAAGGTAATTCATGAATAAACCAAAAAATACATACAGTATACGTTATCAAAATTGTAGAATGTAAATCATACCTGAATTGAAATTAGCCACACCAAAGGAAGCTCAGTTAGTCCCCGCCCTCCTCACATAATTTTTCACAGCTCGTTTTTGCCTCCTCTAAAGAACGGAACACGTTGTCCAAAATAGAAGTGCCTGACAAGTTCAAATTCAAGGAGGGAAGATTTATTTATTCCAAAATTATTAATATAAAAGGTTGGAAATGGCACCAGCATCCCTAAGTCCCACACAGAGTGCCTGTACAAGGGTCACTGTCGGAGTATAGGGCAAACACTATGTTGGGCAAAAAAAGGATGAGGTGACCCCGACATTTTTGCCTGTTTACACCAGTCGCCGCTGGACGCCCAGCCTTACTCGTTAGTAAGTGTCAATTGCAGAGCTTAAACAATTATCCTTTGTACCCTTTGGAAACGGTAGGGCTAAAATAAAAGCTCAGAAGAAAACAATCACGCGCGTATAATATGTTTTTGAAGGGTTCGGGTTGAAAAAGATTTTTGCTTTAAAGAGATGATAATGCATGGCCATGGGGAAGGATTGTCGATGATAGCAATTTAGTTGTGTTGTTTGAAGGTAAATTTTAACTTTCACGTGAAATAATGATGGAGAAATGCAAAAGAGGTGTGATATAAAGGAGAAACCCACGCAATTTTCAGCCTTTCATGTTAATTGTATGCAGATTATGAACTTTATAAGTGCTTTTTCGTTTGCTAACAAGCGTTACATCCTACTCTTAGGTCATACCTTTAAAATACGATGATCATTAAATATGTTATTGATCTTATTGGCGCCCATCCTATTAGATTAGTGTTGAGGAGGCTAATTTCACGGCGACTTTTTCTAATTCACTGGCGTCCTCCTCGTTCTAGATTGTGCTATCTAATTTCGCAATCTTAATTATACCTATTATCATTCAGAACGGCTCTTCTAAGTAACTTCCTTCCACATTTAAGTTCACCAATGTGGGAAATTAGGGTTAGCAGATATCTATCATCAGACAATAACCTGGAATCCGCTTTTGGAAAAGGTTTTCATAAAGCTTTACTTATGGACTTGACCAAAAATATGTGAGAAATCGTGGAGTTGTCCCAAATCTTCCTTGTTTGTTCACTTCTAAGCACGGACATTTATTGAGGTATTGTACCATCCCCACTGAAATTTTGCAGAACCTGAAGGAGTTCAACGTAAGTTGGACGTACGAGCTGGCACGTAAAGAATTCCCACGATATAATTCTTTACGTGCCTACATCGCATTGAACCTTAGTCTGCATTAGAAATTGCGGCCGTGAGTGTTCAAGAGAAAATTGTTATTGTAATTTTCATATTTCGAGAAGCCGCTGTCAATTTGAATAATATTTAGTTTTCCATAGTATCAAAAATAATTATAAATAAATTTAAGACGCATGAAGTTGATAGGGATAGTTAAAAGCATCAAAAAAGGGTTGTCAATGAAGAAATCGAGTTGCAAGTATGTTACAAGTCAGTCATTGAAACTCAAAATTTTCATGACGCAAATAATGCAAATAAAGATGATAAAAATTTAAAATGTAATAAATATCATCCATACAAACCACAACAACTTTTCTCATTAAAAGCAAGAGATCATGATATACTATTTTATTTTTGTTTTCTCATCCATGGAGAAGATGACCCTTTTGTAATGAGGCATTGTTCTTCTCAAAATTAACATTGGTGGAGTGACAGTAACTTTAGTTTTATTGTAAAACTTGGCTGTCAATATTCCTTCAAGACATAAGTATGAAATGGTATTTACAAAAATAGAATAATTGGACGGTACGTTTCTCGACAAGCTATGGAATCTGATGCTATTTAGATTTCTTGTAAAATCAATTCACTGACTTTCTAGACGAACTATCCATACAAGAACGATCATTTTTGTATTAACTTCCATATATTTTCTATATAAGTTTAAAACATAGACATTCCGATATCTTTGGTGTTGCCAAATTTAATATGCCTCCACTATTTCTTGTGGGTTTATGTAAAATGTAAGATTTATTTCCAAGCTTTCCAATTTCCAAAAGTTAATCAATTGAAAGGGATTGTTTCTGAAGCAATCTACCAGAAGTGTAAAAAACATGTGATGGGAATTTGTTGATTAGTTGTATAGAAAGAGGAGGTACAGGTGTTACAAAATCTGTAGTTATGCTAAGCATTCATTAAATGTTTAACAAAATTGTTATAGAATCTATTAAACTAGTTTTTTTGACGTTAACTGTTAGAACGCTGTATATTCGCATTACACGTTTCCGAGATTAATGCATTAGAAAACATTACATATTCTGTTAAATTTCTTGATTGTAGTAAAAATCTTGCTGCCTTTGCTACAAAACTTTGCGGACAGTTTTAATACGTCAGGATATCTTATTTCACATGGCATGATTGTTGTTGTTATTATTTCTCTAAAGCTCTTTTTTTGAGCGATATCGTAAGCAAAAAGGAGAAACGATATTTACGTCATTAAACTTTTTCACATGAATCATTTTTATGGTTCGCGGTCCACTAGTCGGATATATTCCCTCAATTTCCTACTGGCAATGCCCGGAAAATAAAGGCCCGGGAATAATAGAAACCCAACGGAAATCTAATAAATATGGATGCGTAGGCTCGACTAAGGAATAGGTACCAAAGTTTCAGTATTGAAATACATATTTTCCGTGAAAGGGATATTATAACTTTAATACTTATGCAACTTAGACCTGGCAGTTTTCGAAATTTGTGATGCATAAAAGTAATTTATGTCATTTCAAATATGACATTTTTATTTATAGATATTAATCTAACAAATGCCATTGTGTAGTTATAAAGAGAATGTTATTTTAGTGAGACAGTATTTATCTCAAAAATCATTCACTCGATAATTTACTTCCTCTTGATTTTGAAGTATTGAAACTGCTTAAGTCTGTTTGTTCTTTCGGAAGTGCAGAATTTTAGATTCCATGTTTATAACAGTGCATGTAATGTTAGATTGATATTGTATTGGATTTCAATAAGAATATTAAGGATTAAAATAAAATTAAGACACAAAAATACTTACATTAAACAAAATAATTATTTTCACTTCTAAGTAAGTTTATACGATAACTGATTGTTTAATTTTGTAATAATTTACTATCTGTATTTAATCAAAATGTGACTTTGTTTATGTGATTTACAATTTGAAGAATGTAAATTAAGAGTGATCGATTTGTAGATTTGATAGATTTTTTTGCTATTTTATTATAAGAAATTCACATATGCATCTGCAATTTACGACAAATACTTTTCCAAATATTTTAGTGGCTCTGGACAAGCATGTATATCAGTGGTATAAATTATCTTAATCTAATATACTTTAAATTATCTAAAGTTTTCTCTTATATCCTATAACGTATTTTTTTATGGAAAATGTAAATCTTAACTCCTATTTTCTTGAATGTCTAGCTTTCTAAGACTCTGTTAACGAATGCCGTTTTAAGCAGCTTGGCTGATCGTTCCTGTCAATTACATAGTTACTCAAGAACTGTTTAAGTATGTAATTGTCAGTCTTAGTTATTGTGAGTACTTTTTTTATTTTTAAGAGATTCTGGTGTTTATATGAATTAAGAAATAATTGAAACAGCGATTTTTTGCGCCTTTATATTGTGAGAAAGTTTAGATCAAATTTTATTGTGAGGCTTCTTCACTTTCGGCTGAAGAAAGAAAATGTGGATGTACTATGGACCATCATTAATTCTAAAACAAAGTATATATTTTTTTTCTTTCAACTAATTACTTTTACAGAAAATCCCTAGCTACAACTACCCAGTAATTCCATATACTTCGAATATAAAAAAAAATATTGTGTTACCAAAATTGTTAAATGAATTTGCACGTGTTTGTTAATTTTTGAATAGTGTCCATTAAAAAAACAAATTTCAATTAAAAAAAAAAAAGAAATATTGTTTAAGTGTTAATTTTAAATATTAATCTAAAATTAAAAAAAAAAAAGAAATATTGTTTAAGTGTTAATTTTAAATATTAATCCATTTAGTTATTACGTAAAATTCTAAAAAGATTGTGGTAGATAGATGCTTTCATTAATGCATCACTATATCACAAAAAAATAATAATAATTTTTAATTGTAATTTGTATTTTACACAACTTAAGAATGTTAGAAAACACTAACGAAAGGTAGCAAAGAGATAAATCAAATTGAAAGAAAAGAAAATAGTTGGCTTTTGACAACACTATTGACCTACACCCTTTGACCCCTCAAGTTAAGAAATATTCGGAACATTAAAGGTCAAAAATTAAAATTAAAGTTTGCAAAACCTTTCTTAGATACTATACATATATACGAATATATTTGTATATTTATATTTCTATAATTTAGGCGATGATATTTTTAGTATTAACCATGATAATGTGGAAATTAAAGTGTAACTATTAGAAAATATAAAATCAAACTCTAAGCGTTCTCCTTAATCCCTTTAATATTATACTTGGCTTACAAGTTTCAGTCGAAGACAATCTTTAAGGCCGTCTACAAATTAATTATATTATTTTAAGTTTATATAAAAACATATAACATTTTTTATAATTCTAAGGTCGGACTTAAGTTTTAATTTAATTTATATTTATTTCATCTACTTTTTACTTGTTATCTATACCATATTTAAATAATTTTTGATACAAGAATTATTTTTTTGGTTGCATTTCTTTCGTCAGTATAAAGTTAAATTAATATATTATCCTAATATAATTATCGAATCATCTTTTAACTAATAATAGTTACAGCACAATTACTTACGTTAAATAGGGTACTAAATATGAAAAAGTACAACTGCTTTAAACTATCGTCAGTATAGCAAGGGGAGTACTTTTAATATAACAATAAATAATATTAATTGAATAATAAAAAATATAAGTTGAAACATAATCCCCACATTAGAATTGTAAGAAATGTTCTATGTGTTTATATAAACTTAAATTAAGTTAATATTGCTAATAATTTGTAGACGGCTTTGAAGATGATCTGCGACTGCACTGAGAAAAATTAAAATGTAAGTAATAGCGGTTATTACTTACTTCTGGATAATCCGGCAAAGAGATATAAGCTTAAGCACATCTCAAGGTTTAAGAACCTCCACCTAAAGCATTTATTATGAGTATTCTTATAGTACAGTCATTGCGCCAAAAAGTGCAACACCTTGTACACGTCGCAGTTGTTTCCCCCAATAATTACCGTTAGGCTACTCTAACCGATATTGTAGTATATACATATGTGCTTTTTATATGCGCCTTGCGTCTTTTCGGTGTTGCTTCTGGAATACGCTATATAGCTGAGAATGTGTAGGTAGATACGATTTGAAATAGGTTTATAGAGCGAACAATTTTACATAGTCGCCGTCAGGATATTTTAAAATGACCTCAATTGGTGCTAATCGGATTATAAGGGTTACAAGTGTTATAAAACGTTTATATAGTATTTGTCTATTAGGGGGTATTCCGAAAAATGTAAAAGGGGCTATAGGTGTTGTTTTAAATAATTAAATATTAGTAATATAATCAATATAATTAAACATTAATTAAAAACCAATCCATAGTTACTACACGAATAACTCATTAGTTCAAATGTAAAGTGCACCATTATAGAATATAATTAATAACCTGTAGCCCCTTTTCATTTTTTCGGAATACCCGCCAATAGGCAAATACTCTAAATGATTGTCCAGGTAAACACAATAGCGGACTTATAATCCGATTAATATGAATTGAAGTTATTTTAAAATATCCTGACGACCACTATAAATAAGCACAAGTTTTGCTTTTAAGTGCAACACCTTGTATATCCCGTAGTATCTTCTTATGGAGGAACTTTCGATATGGAAGTAACTTTAATTTTATATCAATAACGCATATATCTCTTATTGTTTGCCAATTATAAAGAAGGAATTAAAACTTAATTAATGTTCGTAGGTGATTTTTACATCTTTAGAATGAATTTTCATCGCCTAAAACGTGTTCCCTTGTATGATTAAACAAGGGTTTTTATGTTCTGTAAGATAGTATATAGGCAAATGTATATTTTAAGTTACACGCGACCTTCTTTTAAACAATTGAGTCATTTCAAGTTGTATAGCTTAATGTATCGACATCCTTTCCAGAATTAATCATTAGAAAATAGCGGGAATGCGCGCTCTACCTTGTACGATTCTGCCCCATTCGATTACCTTTAACCTAGCAATACAAGCCGGATAGGAGCTCCCATTTAACATGCGGAAATGAGAATTCGAATCTGTGGTCTGTTTTACTTACGTGTTAAGCTCGAGATCTAGGCGAAACTTGTGATTGAAGGCCTTAATGAGAAGCGAGGTGCGGTGGAAATGTTTACCCGTCTGAAACAATAATAATACATAACCATTAGCTACATCGGAATCCACTCGGAGGTCGTAATTTTAAACATCGCAGGGTAAGCTAGGGGAAAGCGGGCGAATCGTGCGTTAGCTTCATTGTTTAATTTTCCCCGAGCGCACTTCGACGTTTTCGCGCTTAATAGCGTTAGGTTTTCAATAATGGTATAATAATAGGAAGCGGTTGAAAGCGATCGTTCACCTGCGGGAAATTTTGCCAGCAAAGAGAATGGAATTAATTTCATTCCGGCCTATGCTCTGATGCCTTAGCTCTATGTTTAATTAAATCGCGTTAATTAATGAGGATACAGCAGTAGAGTAGGAAATTGGTGCGATGATGAATAAGAAAAATGTTTATGAGCGTTATACAGGGTGTGTGGACTTGTTTGTTAAACTCTTAGGCGTTTATCTTATTTGAAAAATCTTTTACCTTCCTCTTTTTTACACGAAAAGTTTTAGAATTCTGCTAGTCTATAGGTACGCATTTTCATCTAATCCCTAGTGTTAAAAGAAGCAGGTGGTGAAATACTGTAGTACTCTGGAGATAAATGTTACGTACATTATAGTTTCGCATTATAATCTAGTTTTTAGCACCTCTTTGTTAATATAATATGGCAACGTTTTAAGCAGGCTGCAGATTTCAATACTGCTCGATTACCTGCCATAAGAAATTGTTATACTACTCAGAATGTCCCGCCATACATGTCTGTCGAGTCTACGTGGAGGGACGTTCCGAGTAATAACATTTCGAACGTCAGATGATCGATTTAGGCAATTAAATAAATTCTAATTTCAGTACATGTAATTTTTCAATAGAAATATTGTTCGAACATTATCTTATTTTAAGAAATAAGGATTAGAAAGACTTGGTTTGCCATTTGTTACGGTAAAAAAAAAAATAATAATACGGTGGGTTTCGGTGCAGCCAATTACCGCGTAAACATAAAACAATGTTGCCAAATGTATGTTCTTTCCAACTTAGTTCTGCGAAGATGTAAGGCAAGTACAACATTATAATTTTATAATTTCATTCATGTTACGGGCCGTTTGTCAGGAAGAATACAGTGTAGCACTTCGTACCACCCATTACTTAAGGTGTGAAGCTTGAAGGTCATATAAAACACCGAGCCGTTCTACTTGATGTGAGGCTAACATAGAAAAAATTACTCACAAGGTAATGCTATTCCTATGGATCACTTGAAGAATGTGGGAAAAATCTTGGAGACTACTTTCAAATGGTAGCAGAAAGCGCAGAAAGCCAAAACTACATCAATGTTTGCATCCATACAAAGAATTACCAGTGGGGTAGTCACAGAAGCAGTGCTTTTAGCTCTTCAGGATTTTACACATTGTTGTGCATAAGAAGGCCAGAGTAAATACATTCCGTCTTTGGTTTATGGTCTGTCAGTTGCCAAATATTCATGTTCATGTGGCAACAAGTTCCTGGAAACTGACACTTCTGATAGCATGCTGGTAATGTCATCGGACATAAGTTGTACTCGACCTTCACTACCTCCTTGCTAAATAGAAAGAAATTAATCTTTAGCAATGAAAAACCACTGGCTCAGACAGGCACTTGCTGTTTTGGGAACGGTTTGACGACATAGCATCGTGTGTGAACGTAAGGGACAAGTACTTCTCAAATTAAAATTTATGCTATTAAGATGTGCACTAGACAGAGTTAAAGTATAAACATCAGAGACAGATCAATTTCAATTCATTAGACGCGCAAAAATGCAACTTAAAGCTGACATGGAGCTGCAAAGAAACTAATAATACATGTTGCGGGTGATCAACAATCTATTATAATTTGGGTACCTTAGCATTCAAATGAGAAACCAGATACCCGTGCAGAAAGGGTTACTGTAAATCTACTTCAAGGTAATTGGCATTGTACCTACGATAACTAGACAGCAAATTGATATCCGGCCAAACCAGAAAACTCTCTAATATTGAAACAATTGTTCTGGTTTGGTACAGGCGAAAGTTTGCATTTTACCTAATCATGGCTGGGTTGATAAACTAGTTAAACTTGACCACTTTCCGCTTCCACAGGTCGCTGTAAAAAGCAACATACATAGTGTCAAACTTTCTGACGAGACCGACTGTGACATCAGAGGGACGTGACAGTAAATCTTTTCTTCTGCTGCTGCTCAACTGACACGATAATCAGGTCTGTGATCTTTGAAAACGCTGACTTTTTATTGGAAAACCTGGAAGTAAGCTCATTCAACAAAATTGTGAGATATCTTAAAAGTTTGAGCTTGTTGGGTGAAGATTTGCTCTATAATATGGTCTTGTAGTCGCAGTCCACGGCATGACAAATTGAAATATGCAGTTGCTATTTTCTTCCACCAATACCAATAATATTTCCTATTAATAAAGTTGCTTTTCCTGTTTCAACGTACAGCAATTAAAATATTGATGTAAAGAAACACAGAAAATACGTCACAAGAAAGAGGACGCAATTCGGTATTTTTATTCCATATTTAAAAATTTTTGTTTAACCGTGTAAGGCTCTGCTTCACATACAAAGCGAAATACTTTATTTTTATTAGATATAATATAATTTAGTTCTCTTATTTCGTGGGATAATTTGTTGTAAAATTTTACAATGTTGTAAGTCATATTTTTTTTGGCTAGTCTAGAGTAGGGTATGTTGTAATTATTCTTAAACCTTGTAGGGTAGTTATGGTTCATTTAATTACTTTAAAATAGATGTTTATATTTAGAAGCAAATGGTAGACACTCGTATATGTAGAATCCATAGATAGTCAAACAATTGCTCCCTTTAAACTTACTTCTACAAGACTCTCTCGCACTTAAGCCAGCAGAATCCTCGCTGCTCATTTTTGCATCATAAATACTTTATTAGTTTTTCTGGAATCTTCCCATATTAGAAGACCGTAACGTCTAACTAAGAAAATGTTTGCATGATACACAGATCTCATTGTGTAGTTAGTTACGTGACGTATTATTGGAATTCTAAGACCGTAACAATTACTGCTGAGTCTATCGCATAAATGCATTTCATATTGGGTTCATTGTAATTTATCGTCTAAGATTTTACAATGTTTTTCTTAAACACTCTTCTCATTATCAATAGTCAAACAATTGCTCCCTTTAAACTTACTTCTACAAGACTCTCTCGCACTTAAGCCAGCAGAATCCTCGCTGCTCATTTTTGCATCATAAATACTTTATTAGTTTTTCTGGAATCTTCCCATATTAGAAGACCGTAACGTCTAACTAAGAAAATGTTTGCATGATACACAGATCTCATTGTGTAGTTAGTTACGTGACGTATTATTGGAATTCTAAGACCGTAACAATTACTGCTGAGTCTATCGCATAAATGCATTTCATATTGGGTTCATTGTAATTTATCGTCTAAGATTTTACAATGTTTTTCTTAAACACTCTTCTCATTATCAAAGTAATTTTTTTAACAGTTTCCTTAGTTTTATTTGTTTTAGAAAATATACCTTTACAAAAACAAAGCGTACTACGTAACGTACCACAAAAGTAGTGTTTAGTATTAGGTTGTTTTGTTTAAACCATTCTTTTAAATTTTCTAATATCAGTGATTCTGTTTGTTTTAGGGAAATAAAATCACTATTTTTAATTAATATATTGGTATCATCCGCAAAAGCTAATTACTTTTTGACTTCCACCGCTATATACTGCATAGATATCGGTAAGAAAGATTAAAAAGAACATAGGACCAAGTATACTGCATTCTGATACACCAATAATAGTTATCACTGTATCAAAATAAGTGTGCCCCTCTGTTGTATCCAGTTTAACCATCACCCCAGGTTCCATATCTATACAATTTTGCCAATAGTATTTTGTGAGATATAGTGTCGAAAGCCTTTTTGATATCCAGGAAGATTCAACAAGTTAAAGCTTTAACAAAAATCCCAAAAGAAAAGGTGAAAAATCCCTTACCACAAAATTATTAATTAATAATATAATTTTGTGGCAAGGGATTTTTCACCTTTTCTTTTGGGATTTTTGTTATAGTTTTCAAGCCACAGTCTCCACCCATCACAGAACTTAAAGCTTCATTTTCAATAACTTTATATATCTCTTACTAGCCCGGATGATAGTCTAGCGGTTTGCACACTTGGCTGTCAGTCGTGAAGTCCAGTGTTCAAATCTTACTCTGGCCAATTACGATAACCGTTTTTTTGCGGGGTCGCAATGATCATTAGGAGGGAGATTTGGCTCTGCGGGGGTGCCTGACAAGCATATTAAATGCTTAGGCTTTATCAACCTTCTTAAAAAAACATAATCATATAAAGCCGTGCTGCTGCTTTTGCCATTCAAAAAGCCGTGTGATTTTAATGTAGAAAATTATATTGTTTAAAGAAAGTTATTACTTGCTGGTATAAATGATCCGTTCACTATATCACACGGAGGAGCCGCTGTTGATTCTACACTACTTTCTACATCTATTTGTGGTATTTCGTCTGGTTGAATACTACCTTTATTTTTTTAACTTTTGAACATTACTTTCTCAAGTTGCTGTATCATACTCGGAACTTGGTTCGTAAAATGATCTTTCTTATGGACTATGGCATTGGGATCGTCTATTGCATGCATAATATATCGATTTTTCACGCCTATAGTATCGTTTACTACTTGCCACATGGATTTCACTTTGTTTTCAGAATGTAAGATTTTGTAATCATTATGTCCATTTTTTTTGTTTAAACAATAATTTAGCTTTTTTAAAACTGCATTATATTGCGGTATGGAAACTGATGTTGCTTCGAGAGCTGCTATTTGATTTTGTAAAGCAAGTATTTCCCTACTATTTAAAGGCAAGGTTTAGATTTTCCCCATAATGTTTTAAAAGAAAGGAAGTTTTGGAGAACAGCAAAATTTGATCAGACATAATTTCTTGATGTGATATAGAGGATTTCATAGATGTTATAGCATATTTTCTTGTAGAAGGTTTCTTAAGTAAAGCAAGCAAAAATTATGTAAATTCTAATGCATTATAAAAGAACTGCTGAAAATTGCGTTACAACAGATCTGAAAGTAGTACTAGAAAAGTATTTTAAGGAATACATCCTGAAACTCGGTTTAATTAAATTTAAGTGGCAACAAATTACATTTTAAACTAGTACAGTGAACACATAACTTCTTTGTTGTTTATTCAGTGTGCGGGCTTGTTGAAGGTGGAGACCTAATCTCATAATTCATTGTTTTAACTGTACTCCGCTTTTTGTTCTAGTCTCGGTTCTAGAAAAAGAAAAAATGATAATTTACTGTTTCTTAAATTTAAATCAGACTAGGTTTAAAATACAGCACTTAAAACTCGGTATCAGAAGCAAATGCAAATGCAAACCAGTACATTGGCCAAAGTTTTGTGGCTAAATCTTTAATTCTACAAATGCGATTGAATCAAAGATATGAAGAACATATAATTCTATTTTCGGTGCGTAGGTGAATTATGTTAGCTAGATTTTATCATGGTTAAATCAATTTCACCTGGTATATAATATTTTGTTAGAATTCCATCTGTAAGTGCGTCTGCACAAATTCATTTCATAATTCAATTAAAAGCCTTTCCAATTATTTTTCAACAGATGATATTTAATAGGAAGCCTGCCCTTTCATTACTGGATGACTGCAACTTGAAGCTACCTCCTTTTTCATATAAATGAACAACTTACACTCTGTTCTCAAGAGGTAATCTCGTACGTGCGGTGTCCCGAACGGAAGTAGAAACAACTCGCGAAAATTTTCCTTTGAGAACTTTCCGTGAGAAAGTCGCTCATGCCTGGGACGTGCGTCATCGTTGAAATTAAATGAGCGCCCGCCATATTAATCTGGAAAAGTAACGAATGTCTCCGCAGAGTTCCATTTATCTTTCGCACCTGCACTTTTATGATTTCCTTCCTCGACTATAGCCCCTCGTGTTTCTTTTTTCTGTCCTCTCCAATTTCATATTTATAATTCCCTTCTCGTGCTATTTCTCAGCTTTCGTCTGTAATTGTAACGTTGATAACATTTATCTGCGTTACGATCACAAGGCTTTCAAATGCAATTCTGAATTCGAGTTTGTTATTCAGGCTACGCCATTACTGACATCATTTCAGGTTTTTTTTTTTTCGTGGTGATTTTAAACAAGCAATGTTAGTTTATACAAGACAATTAGTCTAATACTTTCTAATCTAAGGCTCTTTGCAGTTAAAACCATTTTAGGATGAGCTATTGGTGGAACAAACTAAACGATAACTTTAGATCATTCTAGGTTACATGTCATTAAGCAACAAAATTTTAAATCTAATTCATTATGACGACGGCTTTCAGTAATATATTCTTTGGAGAGGTGAATGAACATTTAATAGAGATAAAGTCTTAACACTCACAACTGGAAAATCCGCACTAATTTCGTGAGTGTTATCACCAGAGGATCTCTGTTAACGTTTGGTTTATGGTCTAACCATATGTGATGATGACTGATAGTTCAGTCTTATGAAGAAGTGTTGTACCATGTATATTGGTTGCAATCAACATGGTCAAACATAATCAGCTCTGAAATGGTTTGGGAAAAACTAAACGAGTTGGGCAAAAGGAACAAGGTAACTCTGCTGTGGGTTCCGGGACACACAAAAGAGAAAGAAAACGAAATAACAGATAATCTCGCTAAGAAAGGTGCCAGAATACCTTTTGTAGGGGCCACAACTTTTTTTCGGGATAACTAGCAGTATAATACTGGAGAAACTCAAACGTGAAGTAGAGCAGAGAAAATCCAAATACTTGGAGAATTTCCATGGAATGAGGCAACGTAAAACCCCTATGGGAACCTATGACCACAAGAGATCTACAGAATCCAAAAACCTGAGTAAAAATAATATACGCATATTGACGGGGATCCTTTGATGCCATTTTAAACTGAACGGACATCTACGCAGGCTTGGAATAGCGGAGGCAGCGGAATGTACATTTTGTGTGGAAGAGGGTGAAACATCTCTCCATCTACTCTCAAACTGGGTTGCACTGTGCAACTCAAGGGCTTTGCATCTGAGAGCATGTGAAATTGAAGAGGGGAGTTAACTAACCTGGGGCTTTCTGACATTATGCTCCTTTTAAAAGGAATCAGACTGGACGGCCAGCTGTAAATACAGCGAGAATAGGGGCACAATAGATCTTTCAGGTCGCAATGAACTATCACCCTAATATTACATACATACATACGGTAAGAAAAATGCAAGTTTTTTGAAGGAACGAATGAATAAGCAAAAAGACGTACGAAGGCTGCAACAAGTATTTATGTTTCTGTATAGTTTGTGCAATCTATCTCCTTCTAATGTTTATCACATGTATATATAACACTTTGTACGTACCTACTTTAAAACCAAGCGATCTGATACAATCTTCAAAGTCTTTGTTTCAAATTTGTGCAATGTTTTTATTCTTCTTACCCGCTTCGAGTCACTTATTTATATAATTTATTTTCTTTGGAGGATATCCCTTTTGCTTTATATTAATCTTCTTTAATTCTATCCTCATTACTTTATAATTAGAAGCTGACTTTGCTTCTCGTTTAACATGCAACACTTTTTCGTTGTTACACGGATGTTTATTGGTATAAATACAAAACGTGGTTGCAAAGATATCGTTAATGAGTTACAACATCAAAGTGTAAGACATTGCCAATGGTTAACTCTAAAATATGTTTCAATATTGTTCTTACTTTGGAGGAGGCGCCAGTTAAATTAAGCACAGGTATGGTTTCAAAAGAACTTCAGTGTTGGGGCGCAATATGATGGATACACACTTTATAGTGCATAGTATAGTATTTATTAATGTTTAATGCTGTAACAATACTGCAATATAAGCGTCATTATGTCATTCATTATATGACATCAGCCATATTATTTTTCAGGACACGCAGGTCGTTTAGTTGTGTGGTGACGATATAAATTTAGAAAAACTCTGCCTAAAGCAAGTAATTACTCCTGCCTCTATAATTAAAAAAAGATATGTACCCTCACTTTTATTTTTTGCCTCTCACGTTCGCCTCAGTGAAAACGCTCGCCAACGTAATATTATTATTCAGTTGGTGCATGGTAATGCACACGTCTCTATAGATCCCTAGCGTTTGCGTTTCTGTGCTTCTTCTCTTTTCCTTACGTAGTGCTTACGCGTTCGTTCGAGTGGTGAGATTTAAGCGTTCTTCGGATAAAGTTTGCATGTGAGGGCACGTGATCTTTAAAGCACCAACTTACATATGTATGACGTATAGATACAGTGAGTCGCATAAATTCGCATATGGATATTGTGTTTCTGATTATGCGTTACTTTATACTCCCTCTGTCCAGAAATAAGTGTCCGATTTTCATTGTTTTTAAAAATTAGAGAAAGGTGGCGCTGCTTTCAAAAATTAACTGCCATTTTGAAAACAATTTTTATATGTCAAGTTTTTGACAGCAGTTTGAAAGTTTTGTAGTTTTTCAAGAATTTATGTTTTTAATCAAAAAACAAGATTTTCTCTAGCTTGATATAAATCTGCGGCTTAAAAAAAATATGGCAGATGTGGTAAACATTTTGGCGAGAAACCATGGTAAGAGACCTAATTTGACTCTAAACACAAGGCAAGCGGTTTACCATGCATTACTTGAATTGAGCGACAATAATAAACTGAAGCAAGGTTCAATCAAGGCGACACCCAATAAATTCAAAATTTCTGTGAAAACTATAAGCCGAATATGGCATCAAAGACGAAAATCGTTAGCCGATGGTGCTGAAGTAGCAGATGTCAGGGCACGTAAGAAAGGACGCGTTGGTCGAAAATCAAAAGGTTTCGACCCAGAGCTAATAAAGTCACTACCACTCAATAATCGTCGTACAATTCGTTCGTTGGCTACCTCTATTAACTTATCAAAATCTTACAGTTCATAATAGACTCAAGTCAGGAAAATTACGGCGACACTCAAATGCAGTTAAACCTTATCTCACAGACACCAACAAAATTGAAAGACTCAAGTATTGTTTGTCAATGCTGAAACCTGAAAGTTTAAATGTTCAATCACCCGAATTCATCGACATGTATGATCGGATTCATGTAGACGAAAAATGGTTTTACATTAGCAAAACAACTAACACATACTACCTTGTAGAAGACGAAGAACGGTTCAGGACCTGTAAAAGTAAATGTTTCCTCACAAAGGTGATGCTTTTAGTCGCTGTTGCTCGTCCACGTTGGAATCTAACCGAAAATAAGAATTTCGATGGAAAACTTGGTATTTGGCCATTTGTTTTTTCAGAACCTGCTAAGCGGAGCAGTAAAAATCGCGCAGCTGGAACGATTGAAACGAAAGTGATTACTAATGTTACTAGAAAAGAGTACAGGAGTATGATTATTGAAAAATTATTACCCGCCATTCAACAAAAATGGACAACACATTCTTCCTGATGACATTGAGTTTAATGAAGCTGCAAATAGAACTAGATTTGAAATAAAAATAATTTGCCAGCCATCTAATAGTCCCGACACCAACGTCTGGGATTTAGGCTTTTTCAGTGCAATCCAGTCATTGCAGCAACAATCGGCTTGCAAAACTGTAGACGAATTGATCCGTGCTGTTGAAAACGCTTTTCCTGCATTAACTCCTGATACTTTAAATAAGATTTTTCTTACTCACCAGCAGTGCATGGTAGAAATTATGAAAATAAGTGGTGGTAACAACTATAAAGTGCCTCATATGAGAAAAAACCATTTACAAAGACTTGGTAGGCTTCCAGTTTCTATAAATTTCGATTTTGAGCTTTATCAACATGTACAAGATATTACTAATTAAGCATAAATAACTCAAATTATTCCTAAAAGTTTGTTAGTAACAATATTTGTAGTTAAGTTTCAATAAAATACAACTTTAAAAGAAATCGGACACTTATTTCTGGACAAGCAAAACAATCAAAACGGACACTTATTTCTGGACGGAGGGAGTATACTCCACCTTCAGGTGTGGTAGAATTTCACCAAAAAGATTAAATAATGAAGAAATAGCGTTGTACACTTTTATAGACTATACTATACTATACTGTACTATTTATTGACAATATTACAAGCCAGTAATAATATCTACAATGTCAAAAGGACTGCATCACCTATGGGTGTTCTTCCTGTTTATAACATTTGCTTCTTAGAACAAGGACAGAATGTATAAGTCTTGTTTGCTTGAAGAAAATGGGATAGACAACATCTAATGTGTCATTTTATATCTTACTTAACTGCAAGCAGCTACTTCTCCATCAATATCGCCCAAGTGCGAAACACTGTCGTCATCTAAGCAAATACAAATAAATCATTATTGTCTGCACAGATGCGGGAAATTTCTAAATACTCAGGAGATAGGTAAACAGATGATAATCGCAGCAATCTCGCTTCGAACCAATCGAATCGTCGTAGTACCGTCAGAGTAAATGGAAGAAACAGTTTACTAATGCGTCAACACGAGCGACTGTTATGTCAAATCTTGGCACTGCGTATGCTACATATTCGAATAAATATTTGCACAGCACGTATAGCGAATAACGTAAATCAGTGTACGAGCACGTATACAGCGTTTTTCTTTAGACAGAAAATAAATGAGACGTTTATGTAGCATACTTGTGCCTACATCATTTGTATCCGCTTTCGCTTCCTTCAATTATGTCTCATTAAACTAAACTTTTGCCTCCGATATTTGGGTCCAATATTTTATTTATCTGTTTGCTTCTAAGCTGTTTTCTTCGGCTGACGCATGTCCATTTATGTATAATACTAAACATATCTTTCCATATGCGTCTTGTAATCTCAAGTATTATATCCCATCTGATATAGCTTCAAATGGTACCACTCTCCAGTGAATCTTCTTATGTCCTAGGAAGCCGATCTGGAAGTATCTATTGTTTCCGCCACTTTTAAATGGCGCAGTTATATCTACATCGATTAATAATAGTAATAATAATATATCTTTATTTCCCTACTCACAAAAATAAATACATTCATTATCATCATACAATATTTATAAAGAGTAGGAAAAAGGGCGGAGTTCAGTTCAATACTGGAGATAAAGGTGATCCCATCGCGGCTCCTTCTACTTGTTCATACACTTCTCCGTCGAAGGTGAAATATGTTGAAGATGCGCAGAGTTCTATTAAATTTATGATGTCATCTTCCATGTAGATTTCTTGGGAACGTTGTCGGATGATGGTGACAGCTTCATCTATCGGGATATTAGTGAACAACGATTTGACGTCGAAGCTCACTAAAACGTAATTCTTCTCCACTTTGACATTCTTGACTTTTTCTATGAAATGCGCCGAATTCTTGATGTACGTCTCTGTTTTTCCCAAAAGTGGTTGAAGATTCTTGGCAAGGTATTTGGCTAAAGGATGCGTAGCCGAACCCACTGCTGATACAATAGGCCTCATGGGATTTCCGTCTTTATGTATTTTTGGGAGTCCATATAATCTTGGTGTTCTGGTGCCTGTCTTGATGATGTTCCGGTGTAATTCCTTAGGTATCGATGATTTTTTGACTGCTGCTGATAATTTTCTTTCAATATCAGGCTAAAAGAACATATGCGAGATACAAAGTATGAACACACAGACAAATCAGCAGTAGCAGAACACTCAACAAACACGAAACACGGAATCAACTTTGACAAATGCAGGAAACTAGCAACGGAACCACATTACTGGGGAAGATTGTACAGAGAAGCTATTGAAATACAGAAAAATCCGAACAATATCAACAGAGAAGACGAACTACAATTACCTAGTATCTGGAAATCATTCTTCACAGCCCAACGGAGAGCAACGGACACGCCTCAACAGAGCGGAACGACTACGCACCAACGGACACAGGACCATATATTAACCCCGGATCAGGACAAACTAGTCACTTCACTTCTGAAGAAGATCACGACAAGATGATCGAAACGTCAAGTAATTTAAACTTTCTACACGGCAGAGAACTCGAGAACCGAAGAGCAGCCAGCAACGACGGCCGTGAAAGCCTAAAGACTACTTTAACCTAAAACTAAATTAAACCTAGGAATAATTTAAGCAGAGCTAAATGCAGAGGTAAACCCCCTATGGGAACCTATGACCACAAGAGATCTACAGAATCCAAAAACCTGAGTAAAAATAATATACGCATATTGACGGGGATCCTTTGATGCCATTTTAAACTGAACGGACATCTACGCAGGCTTGGAATAGCGGAGGCAGCGGAATGTACATTTTGTGTGGAAGAGGGTGAAACATCTCTCCATCTACTCTCAAACTGGGTTGCACTGTGCAACTCAAGGGCTTTGCATCTGAGAGCATGTGAAATTGAAGAGGGGAGTTAACTAACCTGGGGCTTTCTGACATTATGCTCCTTTTAAAAGGAATCAGACTGGACGGCCAGCTGTAAATACAGCGAGAATAGGGGCACAATAGATCTTTCAGGTCGCAATGAACTATCACCCTAATATTACATACATACATACGGTAAGAAAAATGCAAGTTTTTTGAAGGAACGAATGAATAAGCAAAAAGACGTACGAAGGCTGCAACAAGTATTTATGTTTCTGTATAGTTTGTGCAATCTATCTCCTTCTAATGTTTATCACATGTATATATAACACTTTGTACGTACCTACTTTAAAACCAAGCGATCTGATACAATCTTCAAAGTCTTTGTTTCAAATTTGTGCAATGTTTTTATTCTTCTTACCCGCTTCGAGTCACTTATTTATATAATTTATTTTCTTTGGAGGATATCCCTTTTGCTTTATATTAATCTTCTTTAATTCTATCCTCATTACTTTATAATTAGAAGCTGACTTTGCTTCTCGTTTAACATGCAACACTTTTTCGTTGTTACACGGATGTTTATTGGTATAAATACAAAACGTGGTTGCAAAGATATCGTTAATGAGTTACAACATCAAAGTGTAAGACATTGCCAATGGTTAACTCTAAAATATGTTTCAATATTGTTCTTACTTTGGAGGAGGCGCCAGTTAAATTAAGCACAGGTATGGTTTCAAAAGAACTTCAGTGTTGGGGCGCAATATGATGGATACACACTTTATAGTGCATAGTATAGTATTTATTAATGTTTAATGCTGTAACAATACTGCAATATAAGCGTCATTATGTCATTCATTATATGACATCAGCCATATTATTTTTCAGGACACGCAGGTCGTTTAGTTGTGTGGTGACGATATAAATTTAGAAAAACTCTGCCTAAAGCAAGTAATTACTCCTGCCTCTATAATTAAAAAAAGATATGTACCCTCACTTTTATTTTTTGCCTCTCACGTTCGCCTCAGTGAAAACGCTCGCCAACGTAATATTATTATTCAGTTGGTGCATGGTAATGCACACGTCTCTATAGATCCCTAGCGTTTGCGTTTCTGTGCTTCTTCTCTTTTCCTTACGTAGTGCTTACGCGTTCGTTCGAGTGGTGAGATTTAAGCGTTCTTCGGATAAAGTTTGCATGTGAGGGCACGTGATCTTTAAAGCACCAACTTACATATGTATGACGTATAGATACAGTGAGTCGCATAAATTCGCATATGGATATTGTGTTTCTGATTATGCGTTACTTTATACTCCCTCTGTCCAGAAATAAGTGTCCGATTTTCATTGTTTTTAAAAATTAGAGAAAGGTGGCGCTGCTTTCAAAAATTAACTGCCATTTTGAAAACAATTTTTATATGTCAAGTTTTTGACAGCAGTTTGAAAGTTTTGTAGTTTTTCAAGAATTTATGTTTTTAATCAAAAAACAAGATTTTCTCTAGCTTGATATAAATCTGCGGCTTAAAAAAAATATGGCAGATGTGGTAAACATTTTGGCGAGAAACCATGGTAAGAGACCTAATTTGACTCTAAACACAAGGCAAGCGGTTTACCATGCATTACTTGAATTGAGCGACAATAATAAACTGAAGCAAGGTTCAATCAAGGCGACACCCAATAAATTCAAAATTTCTGTGAAAACTATAAGCCGAATATGGCATCAAAGACGAAAATCGTTAGCCGATGGTGCTGAAGTAGCAGATGTCAGGGCACGTAAGAAAGGACGCGTTGGTCGAAAATCAAAAGGTTTCGACCCAGAGCTAATAAAGTCACTACCACTCAATAATCGTCGTACAATTCGTTCGTTGGCTACCTCTATTAACTTATCAAAATCTTACAGTTCATAATAGACTCAAGTCAGGAAAATTACGGCGACACTCAAATGCAGTTAAACCTTATCTCACAGACACCAACAAAATTGAAAGACTCAAGTATTGTTTGTCAATGCTGAAACCTGAAAGTTTAAATGTTCAATCACCCGAATTCATCGACATGTATGATCGGATTCATGTAGACGAAAAATGGTTTTACATTAGCAAAACAACTAACACATACTACCTTGTAGAAGACGAAGAACGGTTCAGGACCTGTAAAAGTAAATGTTTCCTCACAAAGGTGATGCTTTTAGTCGCTGTTGCTCGTCCACGTTGGAATCTAACCGAAAATAAGAATTTCGATGGAAAACTTGGTATTTGGCCATTTGTTTTTTCAGAACCTGCTAAGCGGAGCAGTAAAAATCGCGCAGCTGGAACGATTGAAACGAAAGTGATTACTAATGTTACTAGAAAAGAGTACAGGAGTATGATTATTGAAAAATTATTACCCGCCATTCAACAAAAATGGACAACACATTCTTCCTGATGACATTGAGTTTAATGAAGCTGCAAATAGAACTAGATTTGAAATAAAAATAATTTGCCAGCCATCTAATAGTCCCGACACCAACGTCTGGGATTTAGGCTTTTTCAGTGCAATCCAGTCATTGCAGCAACAATCGGCTTGCAAAACTGTAGACGAATTGATCCGTGCTGTTGAAAACGCTTTTCCTGCATTAACTCCTGATACTTTAAATAAGATTTTTCTTACTCACCAGCAGTGCATGGTAGAAATTATGAAAATAAGTGGTGGTAACAACTATAAAGTGCCTCATATGAGAAAAAACCATTTACAAAGACTTGGTAGGCTTCCAGTTTCTATAAATTTCGATTTTGAGCTTTATCAACATGTACAAGATATTACTAATTAAGCATAAATAACTCAAATTATTCCTAAAAGTTTGTTAGTAACAATATTTGTAGTTAAGTTTCAATAAAATACAACTTTAAAAGAAATCGGACACTTATTTCTGGACAAGCAAAACAATCAAAACGGACACTTATTTCTGGACGGAGGGAGTATACTCCACCTTCAGGTGTGGTAGAATTTCACCAAAAAGATTAAATAATGAAGAAATAGCGTTGTACACTTTTATAGACTATACTATACTATACTGTACTATTTATTGACAATATTACAAGCCAGTAATAATATCTACAATGTCAAAAGGACTGCATCACCTATGGGTGTTCTTCCTGTTTATAACATTTGCTTCTTAGAACAAGGACAGAATGTATAAGTCTTGTTTGCTTGAAGAAAATGGGATAGACAACATCTAATGTGTCATTTTATATCTTACTTAACTGCAAGCAGCTACTTCTCCATCAATATCGCCCAAGTGCGAAACACTGTCGTCATCTAAGCAAATACAAATAAATCATTATTGTCTGCACAGATGCGGGAAATTTCTAAATACTCAGGAGATAGGTAAACAGATGATAATCGCAGCAATCTCGCTTCGAACCAATCGAATCGTCGTAGTACCGTCAGAGTAAATGGAAGAAACAGTTTACTAATGCGTCAACACGAGCGACTGTTATGTCAAATCTTGGCACTGCGTATGCTACATATTCGAATAAATATTTGCACAGCACGTATAGCGAATAACGTAAATCAGTGTACGAGCACGTATACAGCGTTTTTCTTTAGACAGAAAATAAATGAGACGTTTATGTAGCATACTTGTGCCTACATCATTTGTATCCGCTTTCGCTTCCTTCAATTATGTCTCATTAAACTAAACTTTTGCCTCCGATATTTGGGTCCAATATTTTATTTATCTGTTTGCTTCTAAGCTGTTTTCTTCGGCTGACGCATGTCCATTTATGTATAATACTAAACATATCTTTCCATATGCGTCTTGTAATCTCAAGTATTATATCCCATCTGATATAGCTTCAAATGGTACCACTCTCCAGTGAATCTTCTTATGTCCTAGGAAGCCGATCTGGAAGTATCTATTGTTTCCGCCACTTTTAAATGGCGCAGTTATATCTACATCGATTAATAATAGTAATAATAATATATCTTTATTTCCCTACTCACAAAAATAAATACATTCATTATCATCATACAATATTTATAAAGAGTAGGAAAAAGGGCGGAGTTCAGTTCAATACTGGAGATAAAGGTGATCCCATCGCGGCTCCTTCTACTTGTTCATACACTTCTCCGTCGAAGGTGAAATATGTTGAAGATGCGCAGAGTTCTATTAAATTTATGATGTCATCTTCCATGTAGATTTCTTGGGAACGTTGTCGGATGATGGTGACAGCTTCATCTATCGGGATATTAGTGAACAACGATTTGACGTCGAAGCTCACTAAAACGTAATTCTTCTCCACTTTGACATTCTTGACTTTTTCTATGAAATGCGCCGAATTCTTGATGTACGTCTCTGTTTTTCCCAAAAGTGGTTGAAGATTCTTGGCAAGGTATTTGGCTAAAGGATGCGTAGCCGAACCCACTGCTGATACAATAGGCCTCATGGGATTTCCGTCTTTATGTATTTTTGGGAGTCCATATAATCTTGGTGTTCTGGTGCCTGTCTTGATGATGTTCCGGTGTAATTCCTTAGGTATCGATGATTTTTTGACTGCTGCTGATAATTTTCTTTCAATATCAGGCTAAAAGAACATATGCGAGATACAAAGTATGAACACACAGACAAATCAGCAGTAGCAGAACACTCAACAAACACGAAACACGGAATCAACTTTGACAAATGCAGGAAACTAGCAACGGAACCACATTACTGGGGAAGATTGTACAGAGAAGCTATTGAAATACAGAAAAATCCGAACAATATCAACAGAGAAGACGAACTACAATTACCTAGTATCTGGAAATCATTCTTCACAGCCCAACGGAGAGCAACGGACACGCCTCAACAGAGCGGAACGACTACGCACCAACGGACACAGGACCATATATTAACCCCGGATCAGGACAAACTAGTCACTTCACTTCTGAAGAAGATCACGACAAGATGATCGAAACGTCAAGTAATTTAAACTTTCTACACGGCAGAGAACTCGAGAACCGAAGAGCAGCCAGCAACGACGGCCGTGAAAGCCTAAAGACTACTTTAACCTAAAACTAAATTAAACCTAGGAATAATTTAAGCAGAGCTAAATGCAGAGGTAAACGGCAAGATCACAAAAGAAGTAAGGGCCACGCAAACTATTTACCAATCTGTTTAGTAAATAAGTACTGACGTAATTTCTTTTTAAATGTATTTAAGGAGCATTCTTTTCTTTATATCCAGAGGAATAGAATTACATGTAGACGTTATGCGGTAAGTAAAACATCTTTCGAACTGTGCACAGTGGTGTATAGGAGGAGTTAGTGTTCCCTTAAAACGAATGTTTACGTTGTGGACATCAGTCCTAAAAGTGATGCTACTGTATAGATATGGCGGTTTATGGGAAAGTATGACAGAGTGAAACAGCTTATGTGATATTCGCGAGCGGCGTCTAATACCAAAAATTAATCTGAGACAAGTTTAAGTAAAGCACATTTATCTAATACTTATGCATTATATCTTTCCACATTTTTATTGTTTCTTCTTCATATGTACTCATTCCACATCCCTAACTTAAACTCTCTTTGTATCTCGTCTTGTTCATTCCTATTTCGCTTCGCCCATTTCATTTCTTTTTTCTTAGCCACCTTCGCTTGGTTTAAGCAGTATTTTTCATTTGTTGCCTAACTCTCCGCCAATGTCGTCATCTCATCTTTCTGCTTCGTCTTTTTTATTAGTTTTACTCTCATTACTACACATTATGCAGTCACTGACGACGCCTGGCGTTTAGCCAAAAGCCTAGTCGGTGGCTGTAAAATCGAACGTGCCATTTTAGACTTGTCACCCTTTAAATCTGCTGAGCTGAACGGAATTCCCTGCCTTACTTCAGTGGTGACTGGATTTGCTGTTGCCTGATTTGCAAGGTATATATCAGGTCAGTCTAGCCCTGCGGCATGTTTCTAAGGCGTGGGGAGAAGTCAAGCTTGTGTTTATCCCAAAACCAGGCCAAGGGGATTATGAAAATCCCCGATCCTACCGACTCATCAGTCTCTTATCGCTTCTTCTGAAAACGTTGGAAAGGCTTTGTGAGCGATACATAAGGGGGCACATTTTAACAAATAATCCTCTCAATTCATTCCAACAGGTGTACACTCATGGGCGATCTGCAGATTTTGCATTGAACTTTGTCTCGCGTAGAATTGAGAGATCACTGAACATCAAGGAGTCCACCTTGGGTGTGTTTGTTGATATTGAAGGGGCTTTTGATAGAACCACTTCCCTCAAATTATTACAGAACTAACAGCGGTGAGTTCCTTCCACTCTCACGAGCTGGATATTTAGCATGTTAGCAAAGAGAGCTGTTACATTAGGCCGGGGACCTGACAGCGTCAAAGGGTTGGTGGCCGGAGGCTGTCGGCAAAGTGGGGTTTTCACCTGCTGTGGAATCTGGTCATCGATGACTTGGTCAGCCGCCTTGTGGCAGAGAGATTCCACGTCGCCGCCTATGCGAACGATCAGGCAATACTAAAAAACCCTAAGCTTGAAAACATTCTATGCGAACCTATGCAGATTGCCCTGAGGGATATTGAAATGTATTTAGAGCAGGATCTTACGGTCAATCCAACTAAGACACAAATGGTACTGTTTACCAGAAAACGTAAAATGGGATTGCTACGGGCACTCGAACTCATGAATGTATCATTGACCTTTAGCCCGGAGGTTAAATACCTTGGTGTAACCTTCGACAAGAAGCTCACGTAGAACTCACATCAAAGGATAAACAAATCTGAAATCTAGTTTCGGCAGCGCCGCAAGATGCTGGGGAGGATCTGTGGTCTTTCTCCTAGCATAATGATGTGGATGTACACTGCTGTAATCAGACCGATGCTAACTCACGCTACAATTGCCTGGTGGTCTAGTACCAGCAAGGTCACAATTTTTAAGAAGCTTACGCAAATCCAACGAACCGCGTGTATAAGTATTACCGGTGCTCTAAGAACAACACCGACAACTGCCATGGAAGTCATGTTGTGCCTGCCGCCACTAGGACTTTATGTCCGGGAGGTGGCGTTGGCAACCATGATTAGGCCGCTGTCGGTTGGCATTACTAGAGAAACTATCGTGGGGCTTACAAGCGGCCGACGTCAGCTCTGGGCTGTCGCCTGCAAGAAGGTGTCCGTCGTGGAAGCTGACACAAATAGTATATCTCCCGTACTTGACTATGACAGACCCTACGATGTTTCGCCAAGTTCAACGAGAAGTGCTCACGCTGTGGACTCTATGTCCGTCTACTTCAACGGATCCAGGACATAAAAAGGGACGAGGGTTGTGTTGCTTTGGTCGCTCGGTGACGGGCTGTCTGTTTTCCAAACAGAGGTGACGGCACTTACTCCAGCAGTCAACAATATATCTGAACTCAGGATTGAGGACAGAAATATTGATTTCTATACAGATAACAAACAACGAGTGTCAGCCTTGAAGCAACAGAAAATAACCTCTAGACTGAAGCTGGTCTGTTACAGTGCTCTCGCAGAGATCCCTGTAAGGAATAAGGTCACGATTAGGTGGATTAAAGGACACGACGGCAATCTGCGCATTAACGAGGCTGATAGGCTGGTCAGACGTGCGTCCGGGACAGTTCTGTCTGGTCCTGGACCGTTTATAAGGCCCACCATTTCTACCTTGAGTGACCAGATTAGAATTATCACCCATGAGCAATTGATTAAACCCAGGGATGACAACCACACGTGCCGTTTTGCCAGGGGCACTTTATGTTCAAACTATCTGGGGATGTCCAGGAAAAATCTACGCTTAGTGATGGGAATTCGAACCGGGCGCTGTCAGTTAAAAGCGCGCCTTTTTAAGCTGTGATTGGAGACCAGTGCAATCCGTAGGAGCTGCCAAGTAGAGGATGAGACGGTTGAGCACGTTCTCTGCGACTACCCTGCCCTATCTTCCATTAGGAAAACCATATTTGGAGAGGAAAGCTCCCCTGGGTGGTGCTCTAGCGTTTGTGAATACAATAGGCTCGTTGTCAACCTAGGTGGGGCAACGTAAACGGAGGAAGCATAATGGGCCAGAATCCAGAATCCCATTTCTTATCCCATTCGTGGTTTTCCTCGTTAAGTACTGTGCTTTTGAAACCTACTTTTACCCTCCTTCTTTTACTTTTCTCTCTTCGTGATACTTCTTAACTCTATTTGTCCATGTATTTGCTTGTACTTTTTAGATTTATTCTTTGCTTTTATTATTTATCGCTTTTCTTCAAATGTCTCCATGTTATTTGGTTCGTGTTATCTGGCAAAGGATCTAATACATACCCTCAGCGTATGAAATGGAAAACCCGAAGAGTATGGGTGATGGTATTTCATGTGCCGTAGGAAAAGATTCAACTAGCAGTGTTACCAGAGGTGCCTTATCCATACAACTAAAGCTAACCAACCAACTAAATTGTTTATTGTAAGTAAAATTCCAAACAATTTATATTTTATTATATACAGTATCTCGTTCTATTGTCACCCGATATCGTACGAACTCTGCATCTAAATATGATATATTAGCGTTGCAGGCACCATTTCGCTTTCGCATTTGTGAAGTTTGCCGATTACGGTAGAGGTGCCCATAGAACGCTCGCTCTTTCGGTATAGCCACCTCATCTCTACTTAATGCAGATTTTTGAAGAATTCTCCGTTGTCATGGTTTAGAAACAGCTGTTATTTATCTTGAGCGAATGTAATAAATTATGCTTAGCTCCTTTCACTAGCGACATTTAAATGAATCAAATTCTTTATACTTTAAATTAATATCAGTCCTTACTTGAACAGCAATGAATATACAGTGACACTGTCTGCAAACAATAATATAATACTCTTACTTTCTACTAAACTGATTATTCGTGTTAATAATTATTCATTTGAAGCATACGTCATTCGTTCAACACCAATATAGGTGTCATATGACGCTATGCATTTAATATCGTCGAGAGTAGAATTTTAGATATACACATAATTTAATATGACGTCAGTAACAGGTGAGACATGCGTAGCATATGCTCGACGCTCGCAAGATCGTCCGCTAGAGGGAGCTAGAAGCGCGAGAGAGAGCGCATCGTTCCCGTGGTAACCACTTGCTCTTAATTGAAAACCAACCTGATGACGAATCAATAAAGAGAACTGGCACCACGCCCAAGCCGTACTTGCCTCCGGGCGGCCTAGTTGTATTCTCACTATCGCCGAACGGTGGCAGCAGGACAACTACAATTTCCCTAGACGGGTCCTAGCCGTTCTGGAAACCCTCAAAATTGAAGACATGTGCTTACTAGCTCGTTCTCTTGTACCGTAAATTGTACGACGATCGCACCGCCGCCGTTTGCGCGGGCAATTTAAAAAATTGAATCGCTCATAACGGTGGGGATTTCGTGAAAAAAAGGTACGCGTATACCTCGTGAAAAGTCAATGACAAATTTCCTACATCAATAACAGCATTCTTGCGTCGACTTTGTCCCATTTCAAATATGGCGGTTTTATACCCAGCTGACATAACAGAAAGCGATTCTTCTTTGCTTCCCCAACGCAATGCAACCAAATAAATCTTCTTGGAAATATCTTTGTTTGTTTTATTAAATCTCAAAAGCATTTGGCACTAAACTGAATTTATTTATAGTACCCCATTGCTTTTTAGCAAATGAGATACAAGGTGAATTAAAAGTTGTTCAATTTACTCTCGGAAACTTCTGACACCCTTATTGTGACTGGAGCATTGTTCATGGAAGGTTGTTTATCTATTTATCTCTTCACCAGTTATTTTGTAAAACTTTTAACTGGAGTAAGTTCTTCGCCCATTCGTTCTACTGCTGAATATTTCTCTATTGACCTTAGTCGAATTAGAGTTGTTCAATATTTATAATTTTGTTTGGATATTTATAATAGTGCCAATTTTTCTATGTTCGATCTGGATTCAGTTATTGTTATATCTAAAACTTGGATCCAGCAATCCCGTAATCATGCGTAATATCTCGTCATTTTAAGGTTTGCGGAATCCATAATGAGGATGATAATAATATCTAATCTGGCATCGGTGACACTACGAAAGCAAGATAGAGAGCATGATAAAAAAACGATTTGTTTATTAGTTGTAGGTTTGTGTAAATTACTTCTATTTTGGATTCCTAAACGAAGTTTAGTTTCGACTCTCTGTGAAATACAAATCTCGTTCATGAGTGATTCAACTAAAAATATTTATTACTCGCTAATGAATCGTATTTTGACTCGTTCCTGAATAGAATACACATGTGCATTATTTATCATTAAGGGCTTCAACGGATTCATCGCGATAACTGGACAAAATATGTGCCTAATTATATTTGTTAAAAATAAGTTATTATTCTAGTTTATTATGATCGGTGTTGATTGATTTCTTGCCTGCTAGTGAATTATTACAAGCTTCTTAAAATGTGGGAATTAAATAAACCGTGCATTTCAGGGATAATATCATAGAATGTCGGTGTATGTGCTAGAGTGTATAGGTTTTGACTATTTCTTCAATTTTAAATTCCAAGTTGAAAACAAGCTGTCAGTAGAGGGACGACTACTTACCATAAAAATTCTGGTTAAAAAAAAATTAGATATTCGGCTCAAGCCCTAAAGTTTTGTTTCGTGTCAAAAAATATAATTTAAAAAAAGAGAACAAAACAAATTTAGTATATTTATTTCAAATTCCAAGTTGAAACTTGGTAACTGTACAGTATGGAATAACAGCAAAGAATTCTCCCGCAGAAGGGCTAAAGTTGATCAATTTTAATTAAATTATCCTGTTTTTGAAGAATTTTTAAATTAGTTGCCGGAAAGCTTTTGACAAAATGTAATTCTTTTTTGTAGGTAAAATATAGAGGTAGGTTATGCTATTAGTTATAAGCATTGCTATTTGTAAATTATATTATGTAAAATATTTCTAGTGTACAGTTCATAAAAGTGGTGCCGCTACACTTCTAGTTATAGTGAATTGATTTACTGGCATTTGACAAATTTTTTTGCTTTTTCTCTCTAGTACTTTATTGACGATTTTCTTTTGTTTAATCGTTGCATTTTCTACTGGCTTCTCAATCTGAAAACAACATCCAACACGTAGTATTAGTGGAAAACAATATTTTGTTTAGAAATATATTACGTAACTAATATAAATGTAATCTAAAAATCGTAATACTTGTAACCAGTTATCATAACCTACCTCCATATATCATCAACAACAAAAACTTTGTCAGGTATTACGTCAAAAGCTTTATGAAAATTATTTAATATTAATTTAAAGAATGTTCGAAAATACGATAATTTAGTTAAAATTGACCAACTTTAGACCTTGTGCGGGAAACCTAAATGTTGTGCCCCAATTTTTTTGTGGGAAGAACTGATAACTTTTTTAAACTTGGAATTTGGAATTAAAAAAAAAATCAAGATCCGTATATGTACTCTATTATGTATAGCTCCTCCCACAATAGGGTTAACAATCTGAATCGCGGTTTTGGTTATACATTTTTAGGTTGAATTATACGTACAACTGTATTTACGGAAGATAGTTTTATTCACTCGTGTTTTTGCTCATTAGCTTAAAAGTTTCTTGTCCAAACATTTGGAACAGCTGCGTGGTCAACTGACAAAAGGAGTGATTTGGTTATTAGATCCGCATCATACAAATGAATACGCTTATGCCATAAGGTGTACCGAATACGTCCATTACTCATTGGTGTGACATATGGAGGGTTTACTAACAACAAGTAAAAAAATACCAAACTTAGATGTGTTCATAATTGTAGAGAAAACCTTTGCGAATACGTTCATTAGGAATATTTTTCGCACCGGACTTTGGTGGAATGTTTAAATTGCATGCTGGAGAGCCATAAAAAACAATGCTGAGATTAGTGAAAAAGAACTTCAGTGTTGGGATTGTCAACAAGGGCATGTTTTGCCGCTATTGCTGTGAAATCTTACGCTAGGTCATATAATCTGTCCACTCAGTATGCGTGGTTTACATACAATTGCATATAATTCTGTTGTTATCATACCAACAGAAATAATTAGTTTCTTTTTTTTCTTTAAGATTTAAAAAAGAAATAATTAGTAGAGTATAATCACTCCTCAGAGTTGTTTAGTAATGATTCCTCATATGAGATCTAATGTTTGGATGCATGAGAGGAAGCTGAATTGGGATAAACAAGTCTAACCGTTTTTTTGCAATGTTGTAAAATAGATGGATGGTTTTTTTGAATGTTTTTGTGGTATCGCAGTAAGGTGTTTGGATACAAGAAGAATATTAACACTACTGACCTAGAATATTGACAATACTGAAACGGAAAGTTCCACTACATAGAAATAAATGATTTTAAGAAATAATGAATTGTATCTAAGGATCGGAGCTGGTACGCCGGAACTCGTCAGCACTTTGCGAGACATCGGCTGGTGCGAGGATTGAAGGCGAGGCATTGGCATTCTGGTGTTGATCACGGTAGAAGTGGTAGTTAATAAAGAAGAAAGTGTAAGTGGTGTTTTTTGAGACACACCTCCGACACGCTCAGGCGAAAGGTACGTGACAATACTTTAGAGGGTGATTGTTTACTACACCTTCATAAACCAATAAATTCTTTAAAAAAAAAAAAAAAATAAAAATGGAAGGAAAGGTGCCGACATTGGCGTTGTGAAAACCAATATTGTGCAAAAAAGACACCGCTCCATTTTTCAATTTGCTTCAATACCTGTAGGTAGTTAATCAAAAATTATCTTGTGTAAAGGAGGACTGAAGTACTCTGAAGGGTGTTTACAGTTGCCGAACTGTTACAATTTAATTAATTCACTCGTAACGGAATATTATTTTGCCGTAAAAGAGACTCAAAGACAGCGCTCTAAGGTATACCTTCGCATAAATCAAATTATGAAAATTGCTTTTCTCTATGCCGTTATAGAAGGTATTGAAAGAGACTAAAGCTTACTTCGCGTTTTAACGTTAATTGCTGAGTGAAATAAATTTTCACTCACTACATTTTTTTCGTTGTTTGTCGCTTGGTTGCTTCTTTCCCCCAAATGTGTGTTTTTTCAGTATATCTTTCACGTTGTATTCCACTTCTCTTGTTGTTTTTGTCCTCGATCTCGCATTCCATTCAGTATTCACGGATTTTCCTTTTTCCAATCTTATTAAATGATGAAACTGTATCATTTGAAGTTTATCTATTATTTATCTTACTATGCCTGTATACTACTCCGTTAAGATCAAATGTAGCTTCATCAGAGAACAAAATATTGCTTGCAAGATCCTCATCCGGATTGCATCTAGCCATCATAATTTCACAAAATTCTGTCCTTCTAGTTGCCCTTTTGTTCGTGTATCAGCTTCACTTTATAAGAATGAAACTTTTGCTTTCTGAATAAACTACTAACTGATCGATGAGACACATTGACGTTCGTCGCCAACTCTTTCATTGATTGTAGAGAATTTTCTTCAGTGGAGAGCAAAATATCCACGGCCGTAAAATCTGAAAACTTCAACCGATGGGGGGTTGAAGTTTTCAGATTTTACGGGTTCTTTGACGGTACCAGGATCCCTACACTTCCTTAGGAGCCTATTCACCATTGTAGAATTCATAGTCCTGTCTGGATAAAATTCGTTAAGATATATTTTGGTGTTATTTACATCGGTAAATTAATCTAGCCAGTTTTCTCGTCAATTAAGGGAATAAATGATATTTAAGGAATTTATGGCTGCATCAAAGACGTAATCCCCTTTTAGAATGAAATAAGAAAATATAATTGCCATTTAGAAAAAAAGAATGCAGCTTATTGTACATGCGCAGCAATACATGGGATTTATTTAATATACTCTAATAAATAAATGATAGAATCGGTTAGAATGCAGCAACAACACACTCTATCTGCGTTGTGTATATGTATCATTTGTGTACATTATATACAGAATGGGAATCTTGGTAGTTTTACATGTATCAATGGACTTGTGTATAATTACATGACAAAAAGATTGCTAAACATATGTAACGATAAATCTACCTAATAATATTAATGATCAAGTAGGTAAGTAAGCTACTGCTCGAATTGGATTTGTTTAAGGATCTGAGAAAGATATTTCAACGCAAGTGTTTACTTTTTATTAGATTACAGTATTATCGGTATGCTGGTATGCATATACATAATAGTATAATTATAGAACCGAAAAGTTATTTAAGTAGCACAACCTCTAATGGCGTGTATTTTTCATTGCATTCAACCTATGTTTTATTCATTCAAGGTATTAATAATAAGAAACTACTTTTTTTACGGTAATTTGATTGATGAAACCCACTACATAAGGACGAAAATAATATAAAGGAATTAATTCATATATATGGGATAATAAAAACATTTCTTAGCAAGTATAATATTTACATGCAATTGTACAAGGTAAGTTAGAACATACCAATAAGGCAAACAGATAGTACATATTGCTCATATGCATATTTTAGTAATCAGGCAGGGGCACACGTACACCTCTCAAGAAAAGATTCGGGGGCACCAGCATTAAAAGTAACCCAGCGGTTTACTTTAAATCTTAGATTAGAAGACTTCGTAATGAGAGATTTCTAAGCAGTCATTGATTTAACGCATTGTCGACTAGTTAGTTACGTTGAAAAGACTTCTGAATTTGGATCGATTGTAAGTATTTTGATAGTTGTGATCTTTAAAGAAACTATTCTAAATCAGTGTAAGTGCCCACACGTTTAATGGAGACTCTTACATTGCTGTGCAATAAAGTATGTTGATTCTTTTACTGATACCTTTTTATTTTTATAAACATTAGTGAATAGAACAACTAAAGGTAACGAAATAAATTGTTATTTAAAAATTGATATTTTATCATTTTTAAAACTTCTTTCTTATTTCCAAATAATCATTAAAACTACTTGTTTCCAAAAAAAACTTCAAATCAGGCATTTATTTCACATAAATAATAGGTACTTTTTATTTGATAGAAATAAATATTTATCCTTGTATAAGGTATTATGATTCTAAGGTAAGTATTACTATTCTTAAAAAAGTATGAAAAGTGATTTAATTAAAAAACTCTAACATTTTGCTCCAAGACTACTGCTTTTAATGCAAGAAAACGACATTCTTAGTTGTAAACTAAAAATAGTTTCCTCCAAAGCTGCTAACCTCTTACGTCAAGATTATGCTGTTAAGACAATTTTTTTCTTGCCTTTAAGAAGTTTTTGCGGATATTCAAAACGTAGATTTATCTGCTCTACGACAAATTTATTTAAGGTAAGGTGATTTTGGGTCGGTTTCAAGGATCCAAAATGATCGAAATGTCCTTTGGTTTCTTTGGTTTCGGCTTGGATTTTTCAAGACCCGGTGGGTTTTGAATTCCTTTTGGATGATTCTTGAGGTGGTTTCCTCTCGATCGTGATTAACCTGAATAGAGTCAGAAATTCTGGCTTATTCCATTTTGTGACAAACTAAATTCTCCTTGTGCTAGATAGATTAACAATACGAATTAGCTATTTCAAATGTAATTTGTATTTCAGATGATAATACGGAAAAAGTTGTGGATTAATTTAACATGTGACGAGCGTCTGTTAATTGCTGTTGTTATGGTTCCGCTCGTCCACAACCGATTTGTCCGGGTTTAAATAAAACACTCACTTGTTCTAACTATGTTTATTACACAAAATACAAAAAGAGTGATTTTACTTAGGACAATTTGCAATCACTTGTCTAACACGTATAACAGCGGAGATACACGAAGTGTTCGGACAACAGGATGATTCTGATTTGTTTCCCTGAAGGGGCATCCTTATATGACCTTTAGGTCGGCAAATTTCATAGAATCGAACGCAACGGGTGGTCCTTCGCTGTCGCGTTTTGGTAAACAAGACAGTCGGATCTATGCGATTGGAGGGTGTTAAAGTTATAAACAGAAATATATATATTGAAGTATAGAATTGTCGGTGAATGTCAAAGTAAGGTGGTTACAATTGTGTACGATCTAACTAATATAAACAGCAAAAAGGTTTTGGGTAATACAATGAATTTGGGACTGAACACGTAATGGTAAAAGACAGTAACGTTAAAATTTGAGAAGAGTCGTAAAATGAAATGAAGGGACAGTTCAATAAACGTTGAAGGTAAACACAGAAATAGAACAACTAAAATATAATAAAAATGCGTGTGGTCCGCGCACAACAAATCCTTAATATAATACTAACAACTAGAACTATTACTAATAATTACACTAATGCACTACACAAACTGAATGTTATAACACTGTTTATAAACCGACGCTATCTCTACATTGCCCTGGATCGACATCACGAGCAGATAACTATGTAAATGTGCGTGTAAATTTTTGTGTGCCATTTTCATGATACCATTTTTTTGAGGTATAATTTTATCAGAAACAAAAGTCCGTCTGGACGAAGCCACGAGCAATATCTATAATGTGTAACAAGAGTTATATTTATATGACATGAAAAATATACATATTGGTAATGAGCACTGTTTATTTTTTACTTTAGCCAGACGAATTCATTTTATAATACTCGCATAGGATCATAAATCACTTTTGAAATATAGTGTTTAATTAAATTTGCTTATATTTTGCGCTGTAATACACATGATGTACTTGTATTGAATTGATATTTATCAAACCGCAAACAAAAGGCGAGTGCACTAAATATGAATGTATCTCATATTTAATGGTAACGTTTATTTTGATGTTTGGTATTTTGGCAAAAAATAATTTCATTTAATTCATTTTTCGGTATGTTATTTGTGGCATGAGAAAATTATATATTTTCAATATCGAAATTTTCAACATACTTCTGTCGTGTATGCTACTGAGTAAATATTGACACTCAATATTTGATTAATGGTTAAAATTAAAAACCAAAATGAATAGTATCAAAATTTACCAGTTTTAAGTAAGGTACTCGTACGTAACGCAGAAATTAAAGTAGGGCACAACAATATCAACAAATTACATATTTCTTTAAATTTTCTTCCAAACTGAATTTTTTAAAAATAAATATAATTTTTGTTGTATTTAAGCAGCTAGTGTTGGGACACCGAAATCACTAGGTAATGACTTGCGTAATTCAGCAGCAATTCACAAGGACTTTGTGGATTATATGAAAGAACGTTTGATGCCTGTTGTAGGATCATGGTTGTTGGAGCAATTTTGGAGTAAAGATAATCAGTTTTGAGTACAGCGATTTGAGAATTGGATTAGTAGCTTAGTATCTCAGTTTTAATAATGTTGGATTAGAGTAAGAAGTTGGGAAGTTTTGTAACAGTAGGGATCGGTGATGTTAAGGACCCTGACAGGAGCTGTCTCTATGTGAGAGATGATGTTAACGTTTAGTATTATTGAGGTTGGTAATAGTAGTTAATCATCGTTTAATATATTTGAGTTATATTCAAGTTAGTTTAATTAAATAGTGTATTACATAGTATTGTACCGAAACCTTACCAGTAAATAAAAGTATTTGAAAAGGCGGTGAGAAATTCCTTAACAATGTCTTCGGTTTAATGTAGGTGTAAAATTGGGCCTCTTGAACTAGATAGAAACATCATCAGTAGATAAAGACCATTGCTAGAAGCGCAATGGATTTGGGTTTTTGGAAGGTTATCCATTTTAGATGATTTTAGTCGGCTTGTTATAAAGACTATATATTCCGTAAGCGCGAGCGTCCTATGGTTACGTCTAGCATAATCGGCAATCTTGGCAAATGCGAAAGCGAAGTGGTGCCTGCAACTCTAATATATATATTGCTACGAAACTTGTAGATATTTTATAACTTTATTAAATTGATTTTAAAATTAATTCAACACTGTTAAAGTTAAATTTACTCCACAGATAAGCTATGCCTCAATAAGTAGATGCCTCTGTAGCACACAAGCGAATAAAATCTACCCCTCTACCTGTTTTTGAGTATACCGCATACCAATCGGGTGCTTGTAATATTTACTGTAGTTAGATATGATTTTTACTAGTGTCACAGAGTAAATGCGATTTGCAAATGTATTATTTACATATTGGTTAAATTTATAGTGTATGTAAACAGTGGACCCAAGTTATTACTACAATGTCGCTGAAGTTATATCTACATACTTGCGTTTTGTATGTACTTTTGCAATAATACGTTCACCACAAAAATCTCGCAAATTTTACCGCATACAGTTGTTGTCACAATAATTAACGCGAGGTTATGTTAAATAAAGCGCAATTGTGCTAAATCTAACAATAATTATTTCTAAGTGCGCCTTAGATGAAAGAATCAATGGGTTAGTTACTGAAGTAGATCAACTCAAAGCTCGACTAAAAGAAGCAAAACACAAAATTGTCGAATTAGAACAATGTTCAAGACTGAATAATCTGCAAAAGTATATATGGTATACCGGAGATGGAAAATGAGGATACAACTACTGTTGTTTAATAGTTCTGTCAACATAAACTAAAATTAAAGACATCAGAAATTGATACTTCGCACCGACTGAAAAGGAAGGAAAGAAAGCAGAATTCGGCCTGTTCTAGTACGATTTATTAATCGAACTTAAAATTTTTTTAATAACAATAGTAAATTGAAATGTTCGAAAGTTGTTGTCAGAGTAGACCTGTGTCCTGAAAACCCGTGGTTATTCAAGAAAGTATGAAAGCGATGGAAATGTTTTTGTTCAAATTCGTAACAAAATTTATCCAATCAAATCACCCGGAGAAGTTCAACATGTTTGAACTTCTCCGGGTGGAGCGGCCTTATATTTGACTATCTTAGAATTTTCGTATTGTAAGTTTTTGAAGACCACATAAGTTTTCGTGCTTTTTTAAGCTCTTTTGCATTGATCTTTAATTATTGTTAATAGAACTTTTGCATTTGATTTTATTAGTTACATTTTTAACATTTGTAAGAAACACTTTTTCACAGTATATTTATTTAGAAAATTTTATAGACAAATATTAATCGTGTTCTTTTTTTGCACTTGAATATAAGGGTTCAGTGGAAGAACAGAAAATAGACGATGAGCTGTTCAACTGAAGATTTTGTTCTCTGTTCAAGACATATTATTTATTATTCACTTTTCTATGAATTATACATGCGTATATATGAAATATTGTTAGTTTTTTAAATAATTAGTGATATATAAATGCCAACGCTATAAAAGATCTAAGAGATAATTTACATTTATAAATCAGAGATGGAAGAATGTTGAACGAGTGCATATGTATCGGCATATTTAGTGTGATTGAAAAGAGAAGACAAAAAAGGAATTCTGATTACCTTGTTTCTTTTTTTTAACCGCGTGCGCCCAGATTCAACAGCAGACCACACGCCAAAGGTGGCAGCAATGACAATCAACCTACGCGCAACTGAGCACGTCACCTTTAGAATTTAAAGTTACTGCTTGGAGCTTGTAACCTGCCGTTCTATGGGAAAATCAATTATAGAATTAATGTTAAGTGGATCATTAATTTATTTTTAATTTTCTTTTATTTGATCGATTTTTCCATAGTTCGGTAACGTTATTGTTTCTTTTGTAGTTTCTTTGATTAAATTTTTTATTTTTTTTTAACACGCGAAGTAGCGTCTCCGTGCATGAACGGGCGTACATTCGTGCACGCCTCACTCCCACTATAGTGAAGCGTGGGGGGGCGCTGCAGGATACATAAACCGCGTTCTTGGCAGTACTCGAGACTTTGTTCCGAGCTGTGATTTTGTACCAGGTACGACACAGGCCGTCCCACCATTCAGCTGCCATTTCGGTGCCGACAAAGCATCAGGCACGACAAAAACTGCCCCCAACTATGATTTTAGCGCCGCCAAGCTGTGATTTTGGCGCCGGCAAATCCCATGACACAACACAGACCGACCCGTCGTAACTCGTATCGTAAAACCGTTTGCGTACTTTTGACATTGGCCGGTGTATAGATTGAATCATTGTCATTGGCTAAATTAAATAATTAACGTTTTGCGTCCACATTTAAAAGCACCTCGGTATACATATCGTTACGTCTACGCTCATATTTACAATTCTATATATCGTTTTTGACACTCACCTGTTTTTGTACCGTTTTTGTTGTTATTTGCACCTATTTTGTTAAAATAAATTCCTGATCGAAAAGAATGTTTTAACTCCTTTAATTGTTGCGCCCGCTACATTCCGAACCCTGGGTCCCCCTGTCTCACACAAACAGCTACCACTCTGGGGTAGAAAACTTTTATTGTAACGACAAACAGCACAACCACCGCCATTTCTACGCGCGGTATTTCGTTTGGACAGCTGACCGTGCCTACAACTTTAAATATACAGCGGTCAACTGAAAAGTGAAGAGACTAAGCAGAAATGCACGTCCTTACATAAACTGGGAGTTCAAATCATAGTTGCTTACTAAAAAAGCTTTGGATTTGGGCGCTTATTCTATTTATTATACTGTTGCTAATAATTATTTTTGGCTTTAATTTTAACAAACTTGCTTCGAAATTGGGTATCATTGATTACAATGAAATTAAAGAGATAATTTAATTGACCGTAGCCAATATCTAATTCATTACATTGAAATCCCCTTTCCAGCAGAACAAGGTGTTTATAGAAGTGTGTAAATACCTCGGGCATTAATTAATTCGGGGTTTCACGCTCTCGTGAGCATGCGGCGTTATTCTCCGTCTGCATGGTCCACTGATTGTCTAAATAATCGTTCAGTTTAATATTTAATCCTCAACATAGAGGCTATTATTAATAAGTAATTTAAAACGAGCGAACCGTGCCAACTTTACATGGGCACCGCCTCTCGGATCAGGTAATTCCGTGAAGAGCCACCACCATGGGACTCGATTACCACTCGAAGGTTCATATACGAGCGTCCTCGAAAGGGTTTCGTCCGGACGGATTGCGCTGGAAATCATCTCTCAACGCTGCGGCATAGATTGGATTTTTATGTTATCTTGGGCCGAAACGCAATTACGGTGAATTTCGAAAATAAGAGAAGCAGGTTGTATTACTACGTATGTATTTATCCGAGATCCGCTTATTTCCCACTTAAGGAGTTTTCCAATAATGAAATTGCCAGTTACCTCCCTCGGATGTGTACGAAGCATTTATTGCTAGCTCGCTGATAAAATTGATCATACTTAGTGTTGTTTTGTTTTCCTTGTGTGGTTAATATATCCATCTACGCACAGCAAATGTGCATAGATTGCGGATGAATCAAACCTTTGGATTTTTTGGAGGAAGTTTGGTATGATAATTAATCGATTTACCAGTAAATTGACAGTCTTCCATGGAGAAATATATCTGCACTGCTACGTCTCTAAATTAGGAGCATATTTAACGTTTATATCTTTATGGCAAAAGAGAAAGTATTTTTTATGATACTTCATTGGAGAAATGTTAATTAATACTGAAATGGTTTGAATCGCCTCACAAAAATTGGTGTCACGTTGGCTCATTGAGCGTTTCTTTTTTTTTATTATCGTTTCTTAATAAATATTTATATTTTACCAAAAACCGCACGACGTTATTTGGTTACCTTATATAGTAAGCGTTCTTATATTATTGCTATTACAAAGTTTGTTTGATACCATATTTTGTAGAAACAAGAATAACAAGTGCTATATACCTATCCTGACTTTCGTAAATAATAGAGTTAAATTTAGGGCCGGCATGCAGAAAGGAATATTTGCATGTACACATGTGAACATGTTCTATATACCAAGGGTGTATAAGTGTTAGTTTAGTATTAATTGTTAAACTGTCATAATATATCGTTCTTATTAGCGCTGCAGAGTAAATTTACTATGGGTGCTTTGCACCGCAACAATAGCTTTTCGTTAACAATAATCTTGTATGTGCGAGTAAGTGTTTATTCGCTACAGTTGCGGTATTATTACTGTAGTGCAAAGCCTGTGTTTACTTTAATAGAATGCAACGCATACGGAACCTGCAAAATGACAATGTTGGTTTAAAGTGCAGAAATATGGTATACTAAAGTAGGTATCTACAATGCAAAAGGGTACAGTCAGCTATTTGTGTTTAGTCTAACGCATACAATAAATAAACGAATTATTATTTCAGTAAGAGATTGATTCCATGTGTTTATATTTGAGTAGTAATATTACCAATTTTCGACGAAATTGCCAAAAGGGAGCTATTATTTAATACACTTTACTTGATAGTATAAACAGTTCTCTTTTAAATTTGATAATTTCAAAAATACTGTTGATAAAATTATAAACCATATCAAAATAAATCTATGCTTAACGAATTTTAATCTAAATGATTGATTGATCTATTTACATACAAAAAAGGTACTGAAATTAAAGTTGGTTGTAAGATATTTTTTGTATAGTAGCCTGTCCAGTACCCATAAAGTCGTGCATATTTATACAGTATCAGCCGTTTATTTCAGTTCTATTAAACATCATCACACATTTTTATGAAGCAAATATTCGTCTATTGTATACTATCTATGAACGCTATGGTAGAATAGGTTTTAGGGCATTTTGTGTAAATAAACATAACTGGTTTAGAACGAAAGATCCTCTTCGTAGCCTTCGTAGCATCAGATATGGTTGCAAAATTTAAATCCCAAACGTTATTAAATAATAGATACCGTTCTGTATGCATTGGTAATGAGAAGATAGTGGCTTATTTTGCGCTTGCCTATTGTTAGTTGAAGGTCAAGTTCAAATGGCATTCAACTACGGGATCCATATTACTTTATGCATGGTATCAAAATATAGAAAAAGGAACATATAAGGTACAATAAATGGAGCGTTGTAAATCTTATGATAGCAATTGCCCCAAAGCAAGCCGAAAAATTAAAAAGGTTCCTTTTTTGGTACGGAGTAAGAAAAAACTAACTTCTTTTCGTTCAGAATTCGTCTTTGTTTAGTCGAAAATTGTTGTATTATCTGTAAATCTATAATTAATAGAGCGTGTCTATATCATGCTCTGCAAATTATACACATCAATTAATTTGGAATCCAAACATTTGGATAGATTATATTTAAGGGAAGAGAGCAGGTATCTAAAGGATTTTCTATTAAGAAGTCCATTTTATGTTTTATGGCATTTTTGATAAATTGATTTTTGACATTTGTCAGTAAAAAGTACACTGAGAAAAAAGATTCTTTCGAACAAACAAATATTTTTTTGCCTCTATTTAAAAGAATCATTTCCTTCAGTTAATACATACTTCTTACGCTCAAAATAATTTTATTTTCATGAAAGATATTTTGTTTAACTGAAAGAAATTGCTGTTTTAAATTCTGGCAAAGAAATATTTCTTTGATTTAAAGAATCCTTTTTCTCAGTGTCTTGATTTAAAAAAATTATACGATACAAGCATTTTAGGCATGCACACTGAAGTCGTAGTGGATTTGGTCGGTATGAATCATCTTCTCGCAAGGCCATTGTAAAACTAATCGCAAATTTTGAGCAAAAAGTTATTCATGCAAAAATTACCAGATCGAACTCGTACCACCACGTTAGCCGAAAACATTACCCCGTCTTCGAAACTGTCGCAGAAACCCCAGGTTTCTCTATCCCAAGACGTTCACATCAATTAAAAATCTCACAGACTACCGTTCATCGCATTCTATATAAATATCTTAGGCTAAATTCTTATAACGTGCAGCTGGCACAGGAATTGAAGCCGGCTGACATGAACAACGCCTAACTTTCGTTTATTAGGTGCTAGAAGTGCAAACTTTTGTATTCTGTGTTTTTTAGAAAATTTTTTTTTAGAACTTCCACATCTGGGGTTCCGAAAATCCAAGAAAAATAGTTGTAAAACCTCATTATTTCCAACGAGTTACTGTTTGCTCTGGTTTCAGGATCGGCTGGTTCGTCGACCTTACTTTTTTTGAGATTGATAATGTTGTTGCGTTTACAGTTAATGCTGATTCTTTGGCCAGTAGTGGATAATATAGAATAAATATAAACAATTTTTATTTCCAGCAAGATTGCGCTATGAGCCACACAAGCCGCGAAATACTTACACTGATGCACGAGAAATTTGCTGGGGGCATTATTTCGCGGACATAAATTTTATGGCCCCTTAGATCGTGCAATTTAACTCCTCTAGACTTTATTCTTTCAGACTACGTGAATGAAAGTGTCTATGGTAACACCCTGCAAACAATTTCAGCCTTCAAAGCCAACATTGAGACTATTATTCGACAAATAGGGCCGCAGTTGTGCGAAAATGGCATGCAAAACTTCTTTACAAGAACGACCATTTGCAGACAGAGTCGAGGTAGGTATTTGGAGGATACCATTTTCCGCAGAGCTTGCACTTTGAATTTAAGTATTTTTGTACTACCAAAGGGTAAACAAATGTTTTATTTAAAACTAAGGTGGGACTACTTATTCGAAAACCTTTTCAATGCCATGGACTATAAAATGGGTATTTTAAAAAGCTGATGAATTACAAAACAAAAATGTCAGTCCAAAATTTTCCTGGAAAATCTCAAGATACCACAAATTTGTTAAGCCTTTACTCATTTGCAGTACCGTCCAAGCGGGCATTTTGCAAACTAATCAACGGGTTTTATCTCACGTTCCGAGTAAACCATCAGCTTTTCGAATACTTATATACAAATTTAGTAAATAACTACGGTTACGATGGAAATTGAGATGCAGCAAACGATGACTGTGTGTTTGCAGCAATTGAAATTAACATCCATTGCCAATGGCTGAACTCCTGCATTTGTTTTTCCATAGGTAATTATAGCGTTTTTCTTCTCCCGTTATCTTTAATTGTGAATAAAATCGAAACATGCGTTCTCGGATAAGAAGTAAAGCTGTAGGCCCTTGTCAATGCGATGTATGACACGTAAAAGATCTCTACCGGCGGAGTTTGAAACTCATGCGGATTCGGCAAAATTTCAGTGGTACAATTCGTCAATAGATGTCAGTGCTTAGAAGCGTCAGTGTGTGCTCCACAATCCGAAATTTCGCTCAGAAACAAACAAACTAAGTACAGGTTAATGTAATCGAAAAAGTAGTGTCATATGTGACCTTTGATCAATTGGCATTTATTGTATTGGGATCTCAAGTATTGTGATTTTTGTTGCCTTTTGCTGTTGAACATAAAATACACAAAATTAAATCACTATATATATATTGCTATACTCCTCCATTAATAATGCCCATACTAACATTTTTATTTTTTTTTCTTTTAATATGGGTAAATTAAACGTTAAAAGTATTATATGATATGTAATTCTATTTTGAGCAATAAGCAAACCTTCTATAACAAATGAAATGTGTTTTAATGTCCCACCGTCATCTTCTTTAGATTCACATAATTGCAAGCTATGAGCAATAAGTAATAACTCTACATCGAGTGATGGGATTCCACACCGCTGACTTTGCTAAAAACTATACCCTTGACACTGCAGGAATCGGGGTAATCTCCCTTACATCGTCACCCCGCAGAATAGGCTAGGAGTATCTGCTCCGATTTAATGTATTATTGACATTTACGCCACTATTCAAGCTCTTTACTAAATAAAATATCGAAATTCACAAATATAAAGTGTTATTTATTTTAAAAGCTATGGTAATCTTTAAAAAAAAGTAAGATATTTGTAGGGGAAGGTTCGGTTATTCTACTAAATAATTATTTAAAACCTTTAACTCCGGAAATTTATCTCTGAAATTCATACCTAAATCTAACTAAAATTCGTTACGTCAAAATTATAATACCTCGCGAATATATTTACCATGGCGATAAAATACATATTTTTGAAAATGTTGTTAAGAAAACATTAAGGCAGAAAATCACTAAAACAAATCCAATAACCGTACCAGACACACAAGAGCCCCAACTCAATATATTCAAATTCTATCAGGGAGAACACCACCACTGCGCAACAAGGAGCCGAGACGACTTGAGGGTGCCATTTCACAGACTTATTTGTACACAAAGGTCGGAAGACTACTGGCGAAGTAAATTATATAACCACCAGAACCACCTCAACATAAGAGTAAAACAACTTTCGTCTGTGATATTTGTCAAGCGAGTAAAGAAACTGCTAATAAAGAGGGAGCCATACTCCATAAAAGAGTTTTTAGAATATTAATTTGTATCTGTACTCTTGTTTGGTTTGCTTTGTTTGTTATATACATAATTTATTCTTATCTAATATTTATATTTTATTTCTGTATGCCTGTATCTTTTTCTTTTGACTATTGTACAATGTACAAGTAAATATAAGTTAGACAATGTATATAATGGTAAAATTGCATTAATAATAAACTTATCTTATCTTATCTATTTTGGTAAAATCAGAATCTAGCTGATCAAAATTCCTAAGTTCTTGTACCGATATTTATTTGGGCAGATTTATTATTTTTTGCCAATCAATCATTAAAATAATGGGGTAAAATTGGAAATTAGCTAATAAATATCAATGGACTCATAATAATCCGTATTCAAAATACCTATGTACGGTCATATTATATTACATCAAATCGTAGGACACCGCATCAAGGTGAATATTACCATAGCTTTGGCTCTCGTTTCATACCATTCGGAGTATAAAAGGAAAGACTAATATTTCTTTATTCTTATCGATATACGACCTGAATTCTAATATTATAAGTTTGTGTAAATATCATTCGTACTTATTCGCAAAAAATATAAAATATTTTATTCAATACTCCATACAGGGTTTTCCACGGTAGCCGTTCGTTAGAAGTTTCCGAGGTTAGAAAAAACCTGGAACTCAGAATTTTTGGAATCCGGGGCTATTCAAGATTATCTTTCATTCTAAAATATTTTCATGGTCTTATCACTTCCGGTTATACCGGAAGTCGCCATAAATTTCCTTATTTTAAATGGAACACTCTGTATATTATTTCATTTTTAAATTTCTGAGAAAATTTTATGATGAGTTCTAATAGGTTTCCCTATACCTATTTTTAACTGTTACTTAGATATCTTGATTTTTTTGAAAATTTTGAGAGATTTAGCGTTATTTGCAACGCAGTATCTTTTGCCCATTTTCGACTGGTAATAAACACTTCTAGGGTAGATGGAAGCACAAGAATGACACTTTCGAAATCCAGATTGACAATTGATTTGTCGCATACAGGGTGTCCAAAACTGCATGACCAATTACAAAATCTTCAAAGTTGATAAAGTTCCTTTTTCAAATGGAACAGCCTGTATATTATTGGATGATCAGATGCAGAATTTAATTCTGCATCGATTCGTTATGACTTTCCCTATACCTATTTACAACGGTTTTCTTGTTATTCCATATTCTTTACTAAAATCTAATAAAACTACAAAACTGTAAAAGACATTCATGATCACTCCACCCGTAATAGAAATAATCTCTTTATTCCACGTTGCGACTTAAGGATTACCGACAGAGGCGTGTATTATATTTGAAAGAAATTATATAATAAACTGCCTAACAACTTAAAAACTAATGTCGGTTTTAGACAAGCTGTTATTATAGCCTTGTAGATTTTCTCTCTGCTAATTTTTAGCAATTCTAAAACGATTATTACTGTGTACTCTTAATTTTGTTTTCTGTTTCTTTCTTTTGTATTATGTTGAGATTAATGTTTATGTTTCATTTGGCTCTCTCAATAATTTATCGCTTTTGTTTTTTCTTTTGACTGATTCTTTTATCATGTATGATACCACAAATCAATAAATGTTATTATTATTATTATATTATTATTATTATTAAATACAATTTTTGACAGCTAGTGTAGGCAATGCCGTATACCCAAGCTCTTATGTTGTTTCTTGTTTTAGGATTGATTTTGCGATTCCCAGTGGCGTGCTCGCCAAGGTTTTGTTTATAAAGTATTATTTGTAAAAACTTTCTTTACTACTTACTAGTTATTAAAATCTTTTTTTTTATAGAATTTGATTTGATTATTCAATATAGTGGCCTTCGAGAGCAATACAACAATTATAGCGGTCATACAATTTTTCGATACCATTTTTATAGTACGATTTGTCTTTAGCCTCAAAATAGGCTTCAGTTTCGGCGATCACCTCTTCATCAGCGCAAAATTTCTGTCCAGCGAGCATTTTCTTGAGGTCTGAGAACAGAAAAACGTCGCTGGGGGCCAAATCTGGAGAATATAGTGGGTGCGGAAGCAATTCGAAGCCCAATTCATGGAATTTTGCCATCGTTTTCATTTATTTGTGGCACGGTGCATTGTCTTGATGAAACAGCACTCTCTTCTTCTTCAAATGGGGACGTTTTTCCGCGATTTTGTCCTTCAAACGCTTCAATAACGCTACGTAATAGTAGCTGTTGATGGTTTTTCCCTTTTTAAGATAATCGATGAATATTATACCACGTGCATCCCAAAATATTGATGCCATAACTTTGCCAGCCGACTTTTGCGTCTTTCCACGCTTTGGAATCGGTTCATCACGTGCAGTCCACTCGGCTGACTGTCGATTGGACTCCGGTGGGAAATGATGGAGCCATGTTTCATCCATTGTCACATATCGACTCAAAAATTCGGATTTATTACGATTGAACAGCCTCAAACACTGCTCAGAATCATCAATTCTTTGTTGTTTTTGGTCGATTGTGAGCTCGCGCGGCACCCATTTTGAACAGAGCTTTCGCATTTCCAAATATTCATCTACGATATGTCCAACACGTTCCTTCGATATCTTTAGGGTCTCAGCTATCTGAATTAACTTGACTTTTCGGTTATCCAAAATTATTTTGTGGACTTTTTTTATGTTTTCGTCGGTAACAGCCTCTTTGGGGCGTCCACTGCGTGCATCGTCCTCGGTGCTCATTTCGCCTCGTTTAAACTTAGCAAACCACTTTTCAACGGTTGCTTTTCCTAGTGCAGAGTCCGAATAATGTTTATCAAGCCAATCCTTGGCTTCAATAGTATTTTTTTCGCCAAAAAGCAATGATTTATTAACACACGAAATTCTTTTTTATTCATTTCTCTAAACGAACAAAAGTTCCTTCACTCAAAATACTATATCTCACAAACTAATTGTACGACAGTTATCAAATTTGTACACGTGTCTTTTGAAGGTTAGAGCTAACTAAAAGTCATATTAATTTAATACTAGTAGCGCCACATATGTGTCAGCCTACGAACTTTTCAGCCCACCTCGTAATTATCCCCAAACCTTATTCTATCGTTAACTAAAATCAGATGTTGCGAGGCAAATTTGAGCAACACTATATCATTAAAAAAGGTTACGCCCGAGAAGGGGCGTAAGTTTCACCCTCTCACTAGTAATGAACGAGATCGGCCAACTACGCTTTTATATTTAGTAGGTAATAATAGAACGAGTTCTTCACGTAAATAGGTGTAAGATAAGCCGTGGGGCTTTCGGTACGGCTATAACGGTAAATAGGGTGTAATTTATTGCTACTGTATTGTTCCAAAAGTAATCTACGAATGCTTCAATGCGTATTAGCCTTTCCTCATATACCAAATATATATACACCGCAGAAAGTCTATTTTATATAATAATTTATGTCAGCAATTTCTTTCTTTATTGCTCTATTTTTGGTCAGTTACCTCTTTAACCGGAAGAAGAACAATAGGTATTAATAAAGCGAAATATACTGACACCGAAAATATACGGTTATAACCGAACCGCGACTAAAAATAGTTGTTTATAGCGGTGTACATCTCATCCCACCGCATATAAATCTGCAAAGGAGTGCTGAAAAGCTGTAAGTCCGAGAACAGCTAAGTAATGGTGAACTCGGAAGTTGAAAAGGCAAAGCGTCCGGTCATTACGTTGACGTTGACTGCTGACGCGGTATTTGTAGATGGCGCTTTCTGCGATGCTGCAGTCGTTTGTACCTACTGGTTGTGACTGTCATTTAAATTGTCGCCCACAATGGCGATGCTGTCAAGACAATTGGTGCGATATTATTATATTTGTCTAGGATAAATTTTTAAATTAAATTACTTAACTGGCATATATTATTTTTTTTACAGAAACAAAGTATATACACTCCGCCAAAAAAGTATCGCATAAACTAAAAAAGCGCATTTATGAACCAAGATATTTTTATACGTTTACAAAAAGTTTGCCTCGTGTATGTGAACTATAAAAACACTAACAAAATAATGGAACTCAGCGTTTTTACTTTTTTTTTTCTCTAAAAGAACACATTTAGAAAAATGCATATGTGTAAGGTTTGTTCAGTTGTTTATTGAAAGTCTTCCTATACGGACAAATTTTAAAGTGCGAAGTCAGAGTTCTGTACCAACGCTTTTAAAACTAAAATGAACAATTTAACTTCAGAACAAGTGGCTGCTATAGTTGCTTTAATCGAAGATGGACGATCTCAAGCATACGTTGCTAATTTGATGAACATCAATCAGTCAAGTGTTTCTAGAGCCGTAGCCAGATATAGGGAAACAGGCATTTACAGTAGAAGACCTGTACCAGGTCGTCCAAGATGTTCTACTCGCCAAGATGACCGCTATTTACTACTACAAGCATTACGTCGAAGACATGTAAGTGCGAGACAATTGCGGAACGACTTGGCTAGAGTCAGAAATACTCGTGTGAGTTCTCAAACTATTCGGAATAGGTTACGACAGAGTGGATTAAGAGCTAGAGTAGCTGTAACAGCCCCTCGTCTCACTAGGAACCACCGAGTGGCTCGCTTAAGGTTTGCCAGAGAACATGTAAATTGGAACATTAATGACTGGGCCAATATACTCTTCACAGATGAGTCAAGATTTGGTCTTTACACCTCAAATAGGCGTATCTCAGTGTACAGACGAGACGGTGAGCGCTATTCGCAGTGTAATATCAGACCTAGACCTAATTTCGATGGTGGCTCTATTATGGTTTGGGGAGGCATCTGTTTAACAGGTCGTACAGAGTTAGTACCAGTAGACAGAGGTCCACTGACTGCCCACAGGTATATAACGAACATTTTAGAAGAACATGTAGTACCATATGCGCCAATTATAGGAAACGAATTCATGTTAATGCACGACCGCATGTTGCAATAATCGTCCAGGAATACCTTAACGATGTTGGTATTCCAGTTTTAGATTGGCCTGCGGTAAGTCCGGACATGAACCCTATCGAGCACGTGTGGGACCTCTTTCACAGACGGACACGAATCCAAAATGTTGCCCCAGCGGACCTGCATGGACTAGCAAATGCTCTCCGTGACGAGTGGGAGAATTTGGATCAGGCTTATATACGGAGGTTAATCGAATCTCTGCTAAACCGTATGCGAGCGGTCATAAGAGCCAGAGGTGGCAATACTCAGTATTAAAAGCTACTGTTTTTTTCTTTCCAAAATTATAATTTCTTGTTTTAATAAAAATCTCAAGTATGAGTTCTTGTTTTTATTTGGCCTGTATTTTATTTAAACAATCATAGAAATTATATCTTAGAGCGCATTAAAGTATATTTACAACTTTATGCTACAAACAAAGATTATGCGATACTTTTATGATTCAAAACTAAATTATGCGATACTTTTTTGGCGGAGTGTACTTTAGATTTAACAGGAATGCTAATAAATTATTTTGATAATGTTTGGTGTAAAAGTGACTGTACGCATTTTAAGAAAAACGAGCTTACACTCCCCATATTGTTATGGTAACTTAAAATAAGAAGCAAATAAAACGGTTACTACATTATAATTAGGTACGAAATTGTCACTTCCGATGGTATAGTGGCAGTGCCATTAGCAGTGATATGTTTTCTTTTTTTCAAAAGGGAATTTTAATAATGCTTTAGCATTCATACGCGTCTCAGGCACCGCCGCAGAACCAAGTCTCCCTCTTAAACATCAATATCACCTTGACAAATCTAATTATCACAATTGATCGAAGCGAGATTCGAACCCGCGGTACCTGTACTACCTACTCGATACCTCAACCAAGGCCTCAAGGCACTCGACCACTATGGGTTCTATTCGACCCCTGTTGATACCTCTTAAATTAAGAATATAACGTGGAATAACACGGATGTGAAATAATTAAAATATAAGTAACTCTAGAAATAGAAAGTTCTTATGTTCAAAATCTACGTAAGGTAATTTTCATACCATTAGTCGGTAGTTTGATACAATGGTGCTATAAATTTCTTTTTGAAAAATCTGTACATTTGGCACCAACTTATCTTCAGATTAACCTGTGGATGACCAGCGGATTGTAAGTATGTCAGATAAGGATGATAATACACTGCGACCTGAAAGATCTATTGTGTCCTCTAACTCTCCCTCTTTTGCTTGTGCAGCGTAATTTCAGCGGTAGTTGGTGGATGTTTCATCCTGTTCCCCACAAAATCTACATTCGGATTCTTCTGCAATTCCAAGCCTACTCAGGTATCCTTTTAGTTTACAATGGCCTGATATGATCCCTGTCAATATGCGAATATCATTTTTACTTAAATTGATGCAGTCTATAGATCTTTTCTAGTTATAGGTTCTCAGTTTTGGCTTGCCTGGAGATTATCTCAGTATTTGCATTTTCTCTGCTCTACTTAACTTTTAAGTTTTTCTAGTATTATACTACTACTTATCCCGCAAATGGGTTCAAAACCTACAAATGGTATTCCAGTCCTTTTTTTTTTAGCGAGATTACCTGTTATTTCGTTTTTTCCACACTTTTGTGGCCCGGAATCCACAGTAGGGTTACCTTGTTCCTTTGGCCTAGCTCGGCTTGTTTTTCTTGACACTTCCAAACCATCTTGGAACTGATTATATTTCATCAGCGCCTTGAGCATAATAAATTGTGATAATTTGTTGCTTTTGATAGTTTCTGTCAATATTCTATCGCATCTACCTATCGCATATTTCAATAGCGTTTGCTTCCACCTGGCAGATACTCGAGCAAATGCCCAAGCTTTTGTAAGCTTTCTAGGCCCATGTGTTCCTATTCCAATTACCACTGTCACTTCGAAGAGATCACGTGTACCATTTGCAGCATATCTGTTGAGTTGCAAGATGGTGTCTTTATCCCGTTTGCTTTTACTGCTAAGCTTTGTGGTTGACCAGCAGATTCTTACGCATGGTATTATATCACATTTGAATAAAATAAATAAAACTAGAGTCAGAGAATTCAAGAATTTTTGTAAAGTGAAATGAACTGTAAACTAAAAGGTTTTGAGTAATGATCATCGCCATGTTGCAAAAAAAGGATCACGCTTGACGATCACAAGCGATAATTAAGTATAAGAGACGTAAGTTTACGTTTTGTTCACAAATAATTAAATTGAAGACAGTGATGTGTTAGGCCCTATTCTTCAACTTAGGATCGAAATAATATACAGCGTGTCCTATAATGACTAAGCGTTTATCTGTTTCTGGAGAAGCCTGGATAGGTAAAAATCTTGAATTGTGCAGAAAATTATTCTGTGAACGTTTTTTGTAATGTAGAAACCGATGTAGCAATCAAAAAATTTCCGGTTTGATAAAACGAAATAAGGTCTAGATGGTTATTAATATGAATTTTTTTTTTAAACTTTCATATTTGTGAAATAATCTAAGCAAGTTCAATGTCACCGCAAAAAGAACAAAATAAGCATTTTTTAAAATATTTAGAAGTATGTTTGAGTTTGTGCAGAAAATGTTAAATTCTAGATCAAGTTTTCTGAACGCTAAAGCGCTTTATAACAACCCTGTAAACGAATGCTGAGTTTCTTACTTTACAGGATAAACTTTTTGAGGAAGATGCAAAAATGAATGAACACATTACCCAGATTACCCAGATATAGAAATTATTATTAGGTATGGGCTCATAGGTCATCGAAGACAGAAACTGGAACAGGTTATAATTGTCTGAGATTCCTCATTAAGTTAACCTCAGTTGTTATCTCGGCTTTGTCAGTTGGTAGTGGGGACCCCTTGGAGTACTTTTGTAAAATATTAGCCATGGATGGCCAGGCGTTCTTTGCTTACGGTTTTTTTAAAGTTTATAGTGGCTGACAGTCTCGGTTAAATACACTCGAATAAGAGATAGGTTTACAAGCTTCTAGTGGCGAGTGCTAAAGCCCACTGTTGCTACATATTGACGCATTCATTAATCAAACCGTTCACAGAATATTAATAATCGTGACTTGTTGCGTCGGTTGCTCCTGTTGGACCACGTTCCTCAAATGATTAAATAAATACATTAATGAGGTCGGTTGCGTGTTCAGTTGCTTAGGATGAGTAGATGTAAGAATTATTGGTATAACTTTATTTTCTATAGAAATAAAGAACTCTTAGATTATATTGCCTATGTGATTAATATGCTGCACTTGCAGAATTTTTCAACCACATATATAGCTGCTTTATTCAAATATGAAATAAATTGTTGAAAGTAATTACACAACGTATTGAACTGCAGAGTAAAGTAGAGTTTTTAGAAAATTTGCCACGCAAAATTGGTAAAAGAAATTAAGATGCTTTATTAATCTTTACATAAGAAAGAAAAAAGAAAAATTACAACGCTATAAATGAAAATAGGAAGGTAATTTAACTGGAACCATTCTAGAGATGTTTTGGCAGATATAAAGAATACTTATTTAAGTTTCTGCTTTTATATATTTCCATCCAAAAACAAGTTTTTTTTTTCCTTTTTGTATTTTCTTGTTGTTGTTTTTCTCGGTGTTTTTTGTATCAATCTGTGTGGAAAAACAAATGAGAATCAATAGAAAGTAAAATACCGGAAATGTTTAATTAATTCTCCTGAAATTTATAAAATATTGTGTATAAAAAGGGAGTAAACGAGGCTGTTTGTATTCTTTTTTCAGACATTTTCAAGCCATTTGGGTTCAAAGTAATCCGAGCAATTAGAGTTTGCACTTGGACAAACCATTACTAAGAACACGAAAATGATGCCAAAATGGAACGAAAACAATTAAATACACGGGCCAGTGGAGGTTGGCACGCTCTAATTCATGTTCGCCTTCGCGACTTTCCCTTCATCCCTTTCAGTCTTTTTTTTGCTGTTTTTATGTAGCCTGAGGCGTCTCTGTTTTATATTATTGATACTCAAGCATTGTCTTTTTTTTCTAGTCTCTCGTTTCGTGTTAAAAGGAGGACCGATGGTACGCTGTGTTACGTTGCGATAATGAATATGTACATGTCAATGTTTTGCTTCGGAGCAGTTTCGTGTTTGTTATTTCGTTATTTTTACGTACGCCGCTCTTGTTTTGCCCTCTTTCTGGCCACCCGTGGTTCTCGCGCTCGTTAGATCATATTTAAGTGGCCTTTGTGATCCTCTTTTGTTTCAATCTCGTTTATTCGGTTTCTTTCGTTTGTATGTTGTGCGTTCGCTATTCACCGCTTTGTCGAGGCAAATACATTAAGTTTATTGTTGCCGTTATTTAAATCATGTGCAGAGAAATCCGATTACAATTTTTCAGAAAAGAAAAAGAAAAAAGAGAAACTCCAAGGTGCCCTAGCCTCCCGATTTACTTTTATTTACTGCCCCTGATGATTTATCACTATGGTTGTCTACACTCTATTTTGATTTAAATTTTCATAAAATAAACAAGAAGAAAGGCAATTTATGAGAGAACAATATTTGTTTTGTTCGTAATTTGCCCAAATGTATACTCATACTTTAGCATAATATCGTTGTTTGCGTCTGCAGCTTATCAAAATAAGCAGGAAGAAAATATAATACGAAATCGGGAAGTGGCTTTTGTTTCTATGGACTCTGGAGAGAGCGCTCCCTAACCTGAAAGAAACAAGCCCCTTAGTTTTATTTCAGAAAGTCCCGATCTAAGAATAGATATTCTTTCAATAGTTCATTTTATCCAGTTGTTTTTATACAGGGTGCGCCATTAGTGTGTTGGCGGAATTTAGCAAGAAAGTCGCTTGACGCTTAGCGACTGGAAATAGAGTCTTTTATTTCTCCTTCTGTCTCGACAGGCTGTTGAAACCCAATAGTTGTTGTCATCTCCGTGATCTTAACGTTGTACAGCCGTACTCCTACTCAACCTCAATTATTTATAAATATACAGGATGTTACAAATTTCGTGAAAGCGAAATATTTTAATGTGTTTGTTTCTCGCGCAATAAACTGAAAATTTAGTTTTATACAACCAAATAATTAAGTGGTACTACTCCGGCAGTACTGCACAGGAAATCGCCGGGCGATTTATATTTTCTTTTGAAATTCGATCTGTACACAAACTGTTTTGAATATCATTTACTGCTTTGAGTCGTGCGGTTGCTTAAAAAATTGTAGAAAATGTTTGCATTCGTCAGATGGGACTCCAGTCCTTTGTAATATGAACGGAGATAGGCGAAACAAGGAGAAAACTATTTGTGCAGCCGCTGAAAGTAATGCATACACCGCGAAACAAATTGCTGAACAAGTTGGCGTTGAACAACGAACGGTGAAGAACATTTTAAAGGGAAATGGATATCAGTGGCGAACATTTTGTAGAAGACTATTTTAGCCGGTTGCAATTTTGCCAAAAAATTGTGGACAAACAAATTAGAAATGCAAATTTCATAAAACACATTTTATTCACGGAAGAATCAACGTTTCCATTGCATGGCCATCCAAATTCACGGACAACCGCACTGAGAGAAATAGATAGTACTCTTTAACATAAATATAGTATACTTTAATATATTTTATAGCTCCTATAGGGACAATCATATTTTATATTACCGGTGACAATATCTGTATAGTAAATATCTGTGAATACTTTTTATTAACTCGTATGGTAAAGTGTACTATATTTGTATTATTAATTTGAGCATACATGTTAGTAAATGTGAAAAAAATGTCTAGTAGCGCTGACTATATTTGATAATAACTGTTAACAATGAAAACTATAATAAATATAGTTTAATAATTTTTAATTATAATTAATTAATATAATTTGATTAGCCGGTGACAGCCGGGCGAATTGCCGTCGTATCGGGCAGGATTGCGGGAATCAGACCGGCCCGTGTACTGTAGAGTACTACCGGTATTGAAGCGCCTCGTAATTCTCGTCTGTGGGCGATTGTCCACAGTACTTTTTACACGACGTTAACCATGTATAAGCATCATATAGATATTACGCAGCCACATTTACCGATCACAATTTACATTGAGTACGAATTTCAAAGATTATGAAACAAGCGTAGCGCCATCTTTACGACAACAGCTGTAGTATCACATATTTATGTAGCTAAACCAATTATGAGTATTATGATATTCCTACTACAATAGATATAAAACTATACAGCATTCATTTCATTCCATCTCATTATTAATGCCCTTTTCAATAATCAAAGTAAGGTGACTGTTGCAAGCACCTAACCTAACCTAAATAAACACAACACAGTAAATTTGTGAAGACAGTTATAATAACAGGTGTATTATTATAACTGTCTTCACTACATTATATGCAATTTATTATACTCACTTGTTGTAAAATATTGTAAAACATTTCACTATATTTTGTAGAAGATTGTCACACAATATTTTTAAACAATTTTATTGCTTTTTTTGTAACCGTCATATAGGAAAATGCAACGCCGTTGTTCTAAAATTTTGCACAATAGTAGGAATTCTTACTACAATTTCCGTCAAACAGTGAAGTGTAAATATTACAACATGGATTTTTCTCTGTGCAGACACAAACATGCACCGACACGAATACGTACACCTGTATCAGACGTACATAACACGTGTGAGTGGCAATACAGCTTATTGGTCGATTTCTTCGGTAAAGATCGACAATGAATAGAGCAAGGGGTGGGAAGAGCGTTACGAACATTTATGTTAGAAATTGAATATGCATCGAATACCTGGTAACATCCAGATTTTACCTCTTACTATAAGCATGGTAACATCTGGTTATTTTACTCTTAATACCCCACATATTGTCGTTTTGACAATAATTATGTTACTAATTAACATAAAGAGATTTACTATCTAATTTCTACAATCCATTTTTCTCAGTGCGGCTATTCGTCTAAGGAAAATAGGCACCTGATAGTAGCTTTACATACGGGGTATTCACAGAAATTAAATGTTTGGGCTGAAATTTTAAGCAATAAGTCTTCGTTCTTCATAAAGGGCACATTAAATATCGATAAATATTTATATTTATTGAATAATAATATTATTCCCACGGTTCGCTCGTTTGACGCCACTTTTCAGGAAATTTGATTCCACCAAGACGGTTGCCCAGCTCATAATTTTCGGCTCGTAAAAGAATATTTAAGAACCACTTTTGGCGATCGCACTATAAGTAGAGCTTGCACAATTAGCTGGCCTCCAACATCGCCAAATATATCGCCCAATGATTTCTTTTTGTGGGGGGTACATCAAAGGAAACATGTACGGTGATCCTTATGAACGGGCGACAAATTTAGAGGAACTGCACACGAAAATTTTAGCAGCTTTTCAGACAATAACGCCTGATATGCTAGATAATGTCAGAAGAGAATTTTATGACAGGGTTTTACTAACATCAGATTTAGGACTACAAGCTTATTTTACGACAGAATATTTATTTTCATTCAATTATTATTTTTATTTTTTATTAAAATAAGTGTTCAATTTCTTTTATTTTTGGGTGGAGAATCCAAGTTTGTTTACACCTCAGAGCAAAAATGATACTAAATATTTATAATGTCCCTGGGCGCATGCTTTTGAAGCGAATGCGTCAGATCAATTATATAATTGCAATACACACATCTTGTCCCACATTAACTCACGACAAGCATTGCATTCTGTATTGTGCAGGCAGTAACGCCCTTGCCTTACTATTCCGTTATATGCTTCGGACATCCTACCTCTGGATCGTATCCACCGAAAATTTTTGAAATACCTTTCCTTTAAATTGGACGGAATATATCCAGAGAGAGGAACTTCGCAGGAGGAACTTCTATCAAGGCATGAAATGCTTTCCTTAAGTGCGAGGAGAACGAGGATCTGTGAAAAATTCTTAACGAAACTTTTGGAGAACCGAGTTGATTGTCCATTCTTGCTGGAGCGCATGTCTTTCCTTGTGCCGAGACCGAATGCGAGATACGACTCTACTTTCCTTATTCCTTTTGCGAGAACGAATTATGCAAGACGATTACCAACGTACACACTATCGAAACTGGGTAATCAAATGCTGAGTAATCTCGATTGATTTTGTTTTTATTACTATTTTTATATTAATGTTGTCGTTTTTTTTTTTTTTTTTTGTATTGTAAATTACATTTATTATTTTTTTCTGTATAATATTTTTGTATAATATTTTCCATTATTACTTTTTCTTTATAGTATGTACATATTCTTCATTACTGTTTGTCCTGTTATTGGGTCTGTACCTGTTGGTCATTAAAGATTATTATTATTATTATTATTATTATTATTATTGCACATGCTCTACAGATGTGCCATCGTAGCGATACGTTTTTCTGTACTTACTTATTGCATCTATCCTCTCTAGGACCCCAATTAAAATATTTCGTTTGCTGTATATATATATACATGGCACTACGCCCTCTGCGGAGCTTCGCCACTTTCATCCATCGCAGAAGCTTTCAAGATCTTTCCTCGGCTGGATCACTGCTACTTCTTCGGCAGGCGCTCTCCATCACTTTGACCACCACTTCCCTCCATCTATTTCTATCTTTCACCATCTCCTTCCATCTTTTTTCTATTCCTGCTCTTCTTAAATCGCCTTCAACTACGTCCCTCCATTTTGCTTTTGGTCTTCCTCTCGCCATCTTTCCTCCAATTTCCCACTCTGTTAATGTTCGCACTTGCGCTTCTCGTCTGTTCCTGCAGATATGTCCCAGCCATTTCACCCTCTGCAGTTTTATACTCCTACTACCGTCTTTCCCTTTAGTTCCTCCCATATTTCTCAATTCGTTCGTCTCCGATATATTCCATTTCCTATTATTCCTCGCACCATACTCCTTATTATCTTCATCTCCTGCGTTTGCGTTGTCTTTCTCCCTGTTTGGTTAATGTCATTGTTTTCGCTGCATAGATTAGAACATTTCTTAATAAAGTTTTATACATTCTTGAAAGTTGTTTATTTGTGTTTATCCTTCTGTTTTCGTAAAAGCTCTGTTCTATTGTTAACTTTTTTTATTATTACTCCCAAGTACTTAAAGCAACTAACAATTTCAAATAAACTCTTAGCATATGCTTGATCTTGATTTTATTAATTCTTTGTCCCAGCGTTTCCCCCTCTGCTTTTATTTGATTATATATATTTTCTACTCACGCTTTATATTTCCACTGTATAATTTTTAAAGTAAATCTGTTATATGCTTTCCAAATTGATTCCAGCGTTCCCAAAGTAACTACGGTCGAGTTTCCAATACAATATTATACCCTTCCTTATCTTGAACGTTCTTGTTCTAAGCAATCAAATCAGAATCGAGTCAGCTTTAAATTAAATTTCTCTGCAGTGTTCCTACTGCAGAAGCCCTAAGAACAGTCTCGTGTATGAAGGGTAACTCTTACCGAAACTAAGATAGTTCAATTAACTAAAGTGATATTTGCCTCTTTACCAGGAGATAAACGAGGTTTGTTGGGAAAACTGTTCATGTTATTAGGCAATCTGGATTCGAGCAGATGTTAGCAGCCAGCAAGGGCTGGATGGAAGTGGAGAAGTGCGGTACTTGTACGGCGTTCGTGCACGCATACGAGGCAATAAGGCGACCTCTCTAGATTGTTTTTCCAAAGCAGATGAGTTTCTCGTACACCGTTCTAATAACCTAATGCCCTTGCGGAACTACGTAAAAAAAAACCACGGTGTTTTCCTCCTTTTCTGTTTTAGACCCCTGTAATAGTAACTAAAAAGCTCATTTCATGTTTCATTACTACACAAACATAAACATAAAACATGCATACATTAACGTAAAGCAGACGAAGAGCATATTTATCTTTTATTTTATATTATATTTTATAGAAAATGAAATGTGCTCCTTTAAAAATATCTTATACCAAATATAATATATTACGAGGGAAGTTGGTACATGAATTTCCGCTGCATCTTTCTCATTTTCTCTTTTCCATATTTTCATGTCGAAATGCTAAATTGATTGAAAACTACTAATTGTTTATCGACTTCTCTTTCGAATATGCTCAGGTAAATTATATTGAAGTATACTTAGGATTTGTACTTAAGTAAATATTAGTTAATTTATCTGGGATTGGAAAGCATATAAAAGCATATGCCATTAAATCAATCACTGACAATAAAAAAAAATAATGAAAAACGTGAACATGTGAGTTTAAACATTTTTTCCACAACACGACATTAGGATATAAATGTCTTTTTTAGTTTTAGTACCTACTACTAAAGATTAAATAGACCCTCATGAGAGGAACAACTGTAACGCAGGTTGAAAGAAGGTATCTACTGTTACACTTTGCATTGAACCGAAAATGACATTGATTTCAATAATTCATTTCGCTTTTTTAATCATAGACAACATAAGCGATATAAACGTTATTTTGAAGGCAAAATTTAAATTCATTCTCTTTACTTTTAATCTGGCAATTGCAATTACGACTTTAGAAAAACCGTTACGTCACTTAGCGGTTCCTTTTCGCGCGGGAGTATGCAACTTACGCGCCACGGAATTTAAACTTGCTTATTTTAAATTCATTCATTTACGCGGCAACTCTTAGACGCGTCGTCTTTATGATCCTTTGTGCCTCACTGGACGCTGCTATTGGTTCATCCTTTTTTTTTTGTACCTACTTACCGAGCCTTTAAAAGGGCTGTGCACGAAAAACGCACCCTCTGTCTCTCTGGTCTTCGGTTCGCGTTCAGTTGATTTGCCGTGTGACGTACTCGTCTTGACTCGAAAACACAGATGCCACGTGCTCCCCGCAGCTTCCGGAACCCCATTGTTTCAAGCTAGAGCTCAGTACACTCTGTTCTCTTCAGTTAATTCCGCCGTCGCAACGATCCTTTTTAACTCGAAACACCGAAAACCACGGAACAGCAGCATACACACGAAAGCGTCGAACTCAGCTTCACGCTACAGCTAAGTACTACTATTCAAAACGTATCAATCGCTCTCTTTTATTGTATTTCATTACTGTTGCTATTTATACTTTTAACTTGTTGCCAGTAACTTTGCTCTCGCACTAGCAGTCATTTACATATTTACTTATAGAAACGGATTAATTGCCTCACATTTAAATTAATCTCAGAAATTCGGCTACCACGTGCTTCTTTTGTCTTAATTTCGATATCAGAATACAGCAACCACGTGTTGCTTTCTTTTACATTGATCTTAACCTCAAAAATCAGCAACCACGTGGCCAGTTTTTTTCTTTTTTTTCTTTTTTTTTATTATTACAATAAAGTTATCGTTACGTTTTGGATCTTTCTTTGTTTTATTAATCATTACAGCGACTCCAAGCGTCATACTCGTGTGTACTGCTCTTTTTTGCCAAGTTACATCAGGTGTAGCTGCGTCCGCACCACCCGCACGCTTGACCGTAACACTACAGGGAGAGGTTTTGTCCATCTTGCTGATCGTGGGTTAGCTGCTAGAAAAATTGGAAAATGAAAAGCATGAAATAGATACGCAAATGATTTTGTTATCCCTATCCACGGCTGATTCAGAAATGTAAAGACAGGACAAAATACAGAACGGTCTAAAACTTGTAGAAGTCTATCAGGGACTAAGCATTAGTTCCTGCAAAACAACCACAACATCGTTCACGAGAGTTAGAAAGTTAGATGTTCTTAGTCCACAAAAGATCCAGAGTGAAGGGATACCTCGGTGTCTTTCCTCGCTCCAAGCTTACTTGGTATGAACAGCTTCAGAGAATTAACACCAAGGTGCAGATAACACTTATGTTGGTTAGTGGGTGTTAAGGCCAAATATGATGACTAGGACATACATCACGGTGGTCAAACCCATGATCACTTATGCATCTCTGGTTTGTAATTGAACTCAGAAGGATATAGGAGCAATGAAGACTATTCCAACAGCAATAGAATGCTTCATAGACCTATCTCCTCTCGATTTGGTGATAAGGAATAAAGCTCGAATGAGAAATACCATAATGAAGTATCTGAAATTACAACAAACCCTAAGTGGCGGATATGTAGGTTCGGGGCAGAATAATGTCGTCCATCATGTGGAAAACAAGGTATAAAGGAGGTGGTTAAACGGACAAGCGTACAGTTGTATAGTTGTCGAGGCTGAGAAGGTCCAAGATTTTGAGTCCTGTATTTTCATTCGACCTAGGTTCGTTTGATATAATTTCGTTATTGGTCTCTCTTCTTCCCCTTATATCTCCTATCAAATCTGGCTGCATTGACCACGCATAGTTCAGTGCTAATGCCTCAACCATATCTTTTTCTGGAGTCTTAATAGAATAGTTGTCGAAGGTTTTTCGACCTAACCATTCCTCTCATTCATTTATCGTCTGCCTTTGTCTTCCATATATTTTTCTTAGCACCTTTCTTTCAAAGATATCCTACGCATTAATTTCCGTTTTATTTAACATTTAAAAAGATGGTAAGATTGTAAAGCATCTAAGTATAAGTCATTAATGACACAAAGTAAAATGTCTATAATTTCGTAGGAGTGTAAACAAAAAACGAATTAAATGCTTCCACAACGCTTGAAAAAGTTACTATTTGATGTAACGAAACGGTCGTCAGTAAATTAAAGCAAATTAACCCCATTTATGTAACAATTGCATTTATTCGAACGACCACAGTACTCAACATAAAATTAAATCGAAGCTAGGTTAATGGTATAAACAAAATCTAAACGGGTTAATCGTAGACTTACAACAAAACTTTATTTTTAATAAAGTTTACGACATATTTAAGATTCATCCCCAATGTTCGCTAAAAAAGGCACTCCTTCCTAGACGCCATTCATCTCAGGGTTACAAACTGTGTCTCTTTAACAGTTTCTTGCAGTCAACCTTCTAATCATGATATATGCTTCATTAACTTCTAACTTCTAACTTAGATGGTTTAGAAATTGGCGCTGCAATCTGATTTATGTACATATCGCTGAAGATATGCAGAAATAAGTTTTATCATGTGAATTAGAATGTTCATAACGTCATCTCATAACTTTAAACTAATACGTTTTTATTTGTTAAGGTGCTAACAGTGGTGGTAATCTTTCACCACCAAATATTTTGATCCTGAGAAAAATGTGGGTGATACCCATGACGCGGACCATTATTTTAAATCTCTTTGTAAAAATACTCTTCCTCCGTTTTGTAATAACTGCATCAGAAGAGAATTAAAAGTAATTTATGGCTAATTGGAATTGTATTTCATTTATAAGTCCTGCAGTTATATTCACTACATATTTACCTCCAATAGCTTTTATTCCATCAGCGGAGAGCTATAAATGTTTATTGTATACGCAGCCCTTAAGTGAATTTGATATATTATTTCATTGTTTTCATTTATGTTTGATCATAATGTTCGTTACTGTTTACATGGTAGTTAATTCCTGAATAACATCGCTATTCTGAATGACGTGCGTGCGGGAATCGGTCTACTAACTTCCGCATAAAACCTACAATAAACATGAATTTACGTTTCGCGCTCTGATATTCCAATTAACTCAGATGCATATCGATATTTATTAGTGATGGCGAACGATCCACAATGGCGTTTAGTAGTCAATTAATGAAATTTATCGTTCTTGTTTAGTGCGTCGCGACGCGCGGAGCGCGCCCGTTCTTAATTGAGTAATTGGATTAAATTTGGGTACATCAACTGGCGTAACATTCGCGACACTGTTTATGAGTGCTCGGTGGGATTCGCGATGTTCTCGAATAGATGTCATCGGGCGACGCCCTAATTGCATTTGGTGAACGATACTTTGTTTGCGACGCTCCGTCTGATTCAATGTATTTGATTTGCAAGTACTCACGAATGACAACATCTAGCAAATGTTATTTTGGATGAATCATGTTACAGAAACCTCGCGCCTGAGACGGCGTAATAATACATAATTACATTATACATATATGTATAATCTCAATATTTTTCAGTTAAGTATAAAGGTAGTTAATTTTGTCTTTATTCACTAAATCAACTGGGTTACTTCTAGTTAATTTATCAGCAATTTTCTTTTATTTAATCGATTTCCCCATAGTTCGATAGCGTTGCTGCCGTATTATATTTTATTTAACTAAGTTCCTTTTTCATTTATTCTTCTTTACTACGCTCACTATCGTCTCCACAGTGGGTACCCTCGTTTGTGCACGCCTGACTCCTACCAGCTTGACTGCGTGGGGTACCGCTACAGTGTATATAAACAGCGCGCTTGGCAGTACTCGGGGAGCCATTTTGGTCACTTCACTGTCATTCCTACTCTGTGAGTTCAGTGCTGGTAAAGCTACAGGCACGACGCACCACCACTCTCCGAGCTACGATTTTGGCGCCGGCAAAGCTCTCCGACACGACACAACTTGTACTTTAAACCCATCTCGGCATATTCTAGCATAACACCAACCGTCTCCGAGCTGCATTTCGGCGCCGGCAGAGCTCTCTGGCACGACACAGATATTATTATTAGATTAGATTATTTTTTACCTGCTCCAGTATATAAATTTTATTGTCTAAACTGGGTAATTCACAGTTTGCGACTAAAGTTAAAAGCGTTCCGACATACGGCAAATAATTTGTTTACATTTTCAATTGTCCATATTTGTACATTTTTTGTCACTCACCTGTTTTCTTGCAATTGTACGATTCCCGTTGCACCAGTTTTATACAAATAAATTCAAATAAATTAAAAACACGTCTTAACTCTTTTATTAATTGTTGCGCACGATTTGTTCAGAACCCTGGATATCCCACACTTACAAACAGCTACCAGGGGTAAAAAATTAACGACAAACAAGCGCAACCATTAACCGATCCTACACGCCGCATTTTATTTGACAGCTGACTTGCACAACACTGTACGAAAAGTAAAGAGATTAAAAGGTAATAATAAGTAATTATTATTCGGAAACTATTAAATTAAAATCAGTAAGTAAATTAAGTACGTAAGTAAAGTGGTCGTTCCAATTTCTTTCCGAAAGTATTTTACATCGTCCTTCAGACTGTGCAATTTCCGTTAAGAAAAAGGAAACAGCTGTTGTGGTTCTCGAGATATTTATAAAAATTTAGAAATTGTGCAGATTTTTGGAGAAGATTGTGGCAAAGAAGAAATTCAGTCTGTTTAGTTTCACCTCAATTTGAATTTGCGCGTTGACGATGTTTCGTTCTTACAATTAGGGTACCTCCACCAAATCTTTTCAGATATTTTACCCATTTATTTCCCAAATCGTCGAATAAAGTCACAAGAGTATTTAAAGTTCGTTTAATCATGTGCGTTTCTTTACTGTAATAATACTTCTAATAAAAAAGCGGATTTTAATTTTCGATAGTGTGTGAAACCAAACAACTCATCTAAATAACTTTACCTGCTGTTCACCACCAATTCTCTGTAGATGCGTGTGCATGAATATGAATGCGGAATTAGCGAAGTAGTATTTCAAGTGTTTGTCAAACATTGGTACATTAAATCGCTTAATTGCGAACGCAGAGCCCTGTCAATAAAACCGGCCGGCGACAATCGGTCCCCGTCGCAGTTACGGCTCCGAAGTAAATGGAGTGATATTGGATCATGCGCCGTGACACTGCGTGTCATTAGGACCGCGTACCCTACTGTGTGTATACTTACTTTTGGCAAGGGGTTTTAGTTTCTGGGTTAATAGGATCCAGAGCATCAAGCGTTGATAGTCTGGGGGTGTGTTGTTCGCGAGGAGTGACGTATTCCTTTAATGCTGGTAATTTGATAGGATAAGACGTGCCATGATGTTCGCACGTATGTGCGTATTGATCGAGAATGAGCAAACGTCGTCGAGAACGATTTTAGAGTTGGTAATTCAAAATATATATATATTTTTTTAGAGAATTATCGAAATTTTGTCCTACAATTTGAAATAGGTTATGCTTTTCAGTAATACGGGAATAAAAACACATCCTAATTGCTAGGCCATATATATTACTACGAAACTGTAGATATTTTTATTTAAATTTTATTAAATTGATTTTAAATTAACTCAACACTGTTTTATTAACATTCAGACATGCAGCGTCCTCTATTCAAGATAAAAAGACTCCACAGATAAGCTATGCATCAATACCTAGATGCCACTATAGCACACAAGTGAATGAAAAGCTTCCCCTCTACCTGTTTTGAGTATACAGCATACCAATCAGGTGATACTAATATTTCCTCAGTAACACTTGGGACGTGACAGACTGTAGTTCGTCAAACAAAGAAGTATATTATAGCTTAATTGACTTGTTATAATCCTTGTTTCTTTAATAAGTGCTATTTTAGTTATTTAGTTGTGATGTTATTATGTTATAGTGAATAAAACAATTTTTTATACATAACTTTGTTTATTTTGAGTTAATAAAAATTGAATAACAATTAAAATGAAATATTCTCTCTCTCAGGGTAAGTAAGTAAGTTCAATTACTATTTAAATTATACAAAAATAAGATTCCTTGAATCTTAATCCAAACTAATCTCAAAATATCTTGTTTAAAAATCAATATTGAATTCAAATCTCCCGCTAACCTCCCGTCATACAATCGCGCATTGTCAAACACCTTACTACAACAGCAAACGTTTGTTTACATCAAAACTCCCTAGAAAATCACTGTTATCAAATCATTCTAACCTCAGAATTTCATTACGTTCTGAACGCCGGTTAATAGTTCGAAAGATGAATAAACGCTTACTTTCAAGTACGATAAACAGCTCCTTTACATTCCAAACACTGACTCCAGTTTTGTAACAATCCCCTCAGCTCCAAACCTGCGTTATCGTTGTCTCAGCCACCAAAGTTGTATCGAAGTCCCTCGATTGTGGCTCCAGGAATAGAAAACACGTCTCCCAATTCTTTGAAATTAATGGAGTACCATCATTTTTACACAACACACACAACACTTCATCCTTGGCAAGTAAATCTTTAGTTAAATGACTCTTATATTTATTTAAATTTTGAAATTTCTAGATGTTTTTGAAAATACAACCAACTCAGGAAAATATCGAAAAAGAAGTCCTTTACAATTGTTTTCAACAAACATTCATATCTCCTAGGCATTAAGATCCCATCAACGATGAAAGAGAATCGTTTCCAACGATACGACAACCTTAAGTGAACCCACGTTCGTACGATCAGCGAAGGAACTTTACCTAAAAAATCCATGGAAACGTGCTCTTTTAAAATTATGTGCGATATAGTGAGTATTTAGTTTGAATTTTTACAATAAATTTACAAAGTAGTAAAATACATAGATCAGAATACATTTTATTTCAATAACAAACGTTTGATGTTGTATGCTGTTGATTTTAGGTAGGTTAGGTAATTTGATATCATAGCAATATATTCATATATAAGTATTTTATGAAGTAAACACCCTTTACTTCGTCTATTGTTGATATAAGGTTGTCATGTAAGTGGATCCTTTTATGGGTTAAAACTGTAGTCACAATCTAACGCAGATGTAATGCTGTTAGTTGACTAGAGCACCCACCGTAGTATGATGTCTTCTAAAGCCCGACTGTATAGGTGACAGAAGGAACAGGACAGGATACTAATTGGCTGCCGATCGAATTCTTGATTGTACAGAGAGGCATAATAGCTGTTTTCGAAATATATGGAACTTGTTTGGTATGAAAGCATGTGTGTATTATTCCTTTCCGGTTGGTGATATGGTGGATCAATGGTGGATGGTAATCAGATAATGTTCTCCACAGCAGTTTGGAGTTGTTTTAATTATTAACAAATCCTAAGTAAGCTTTTTTTTCTTGTCGAACTGATATCCTTGTTGTTGTATTATAAATATGGTAATTGGAATCCTGTATTCAACAAATTTACCTAGTTGAATATCATGTATCGCAAAAAAGTTAGCGCGGAAATTCTATCGTCAGTGGTAATTAACATTAAAATTTAAATATGTTAGCTATTCTTAATGCAAATGCTGCTATTTTGCACGCATAGCTTCTACAATTTTGCCGTCGGATTATAGCACCCGTGGAAGTTATTTATGCGTCCCTGAACCATTCTAACCGGTCTTCCGTTATAATAATGTATGTACACAATATAACTAAATCACCAGCAGAATAAGCACGGAGAGGGTGTAGAAGGAAATATAGTATTACTGTATTTACGTGTAAAATACACAATGCATATTTACGTATTAAATATTTCGATAGGTACTATTAAATATAAAACGCGTTCAACATTTAATCGGAACGGTTCGTTTTGGTAACAGAATTTTGTTTGTATATTTCCATGTAAGTATTTCAATTAAATTTTATGAGCAGCTTCACTTCGTTTTATTTAACTACATTCATTAAAAATTTCCCCCCTCTTTTAAAAGAATTTTGGTAAGCGGCAGCTTATGAATTAAATACACACATTCATATATGTATGTATACATGCTTAATTAATGATGAGAAGTGGGCTTTAACACAGAATTTACATGAATAAAGATTTGGTTTTATGTAATATTTATTCAGACTTTCATAAAAAAAAAACAAGCAGCAAGTAATGTGTAATTTTCAGCAAGAAAATTACATTTTTGAAAAACAGAAACCAAAAAAAGAAATGACTAATAACTTTCTCATTATATCCATGTTCCGTTATATTTTTACAAGAATTCCGTCCCAACTCATTAGTACTAATAGGCACTTACTAAACACAGTTTCATTTGCATTAAAACTAATGATGCGGACGCAGTCGACAAGACAAGGGAGCCATTCAAAGGTCCCAGTAACGCTTAATGACATCCGTAATTAAATATTAACGAAGAAGGAGCTATACAGGTAAGAAAATTTGCGGGAAAGTACGCACCTTCAATGTTGAAACTTACACTATTAGTGTTCGGATCAACTAAAGAGCCAGATGAAATGAGTTTCGTTTATCTATATTAAAGCTGAAGTGAGGACTCACCAACCCGAGTCGTGGTAATAACAATTACGCGTTACCAATAAAAACAGCGAGGTACCGAAAAATACGGAAAAAATAGGACTCCTGTAATATCCAGATTGCATCATTTATCATCTGTGACGTTATAATTAAAACGGACACAAAGGCACAAGGGGAACATGACAATGCTGCGGATGAAAGGTATGTTTTCTCTCACGTGATATGTTTTAATCCGTGGATACTTTTCTATTATGTTTATAATCGAAACGTACATTTGAAATCCGTATTTTTGTAGGCACGTCAGTGTTTTGTTAATATCAATTTAAGGAATAATTGTCTGAAAATTAAATTATTGTTTTTATATCTGCTGGTAGTCTAGAAGCTTGTACGCTTGGTTATCAGTCCTGAGGTCCAGGGTTCAAGTCTCACTTGGTCAATTACGATAACCGGTTTATTTCCGTGGTCGTAATGATGATTTGGCTGTCCGAAGGTGCCTGATAAGCACATGCGGCATAGGGTTTATCAACCCTCTTAAAAAAACCGTAGTAACTAATTTATGTTCGTGGTTTCCCCAATAATAATAATATTTCAGTTTAATAATGTTTTACAGAAAGAGATAATTATTAAGAAATACTACCGAAATAATATTAAACAGAAATATGTAGGTATCAGTAATTGCAATAAATAATAGCAAGCAACAATAATTATTTCTGAAAACTAACATTATTCATGAGAGCAACTATTGTGTGGTTCAATCTAAACCAAGGTCTATAGTCAGGTGGCTCTAAAGACTATATAATACCATCGGATAATCTCGGACTACAAGTAAACCTTAGAACCTTGGCTAAACACAACAAAGTCACTTTGGTGTGAGTGCCGAGGCAAAATGCCATAACAGGCAACGAATTTACAAACAAGCTAGCAAGAAATGACACTGAAACGGTATTTACTGGAGCTGAACAAGATCTGGTGATAACCAAGGCAGCCATATATGGTGCAGTAGTTGAGTGGATTATAGAAAAATACCAGGTACACTGGAACAGCGTTAAAGGGAGGTGCACAGTAAACGGATGACGCGGTAGTCATCACGGCGTTTAGCTGCGGATGTGCTGGCTCTCAACTGACAAAAAAACTTACAATATTCTAGTTAAAAGGATTGACCTGTTAATGTAAAGAAATTCACTAAAAAAATTTGGCAGAATTTAGAAATAAATTAAAATGTCTTTTGAATCATACAGTAGATTGAACATATTGCCACAAATAGGACTTCAGGGATGGGGATAGCGCTAGCATATATAAGGTGTCTGTAAAAGGTCTTTACACACTCCTACCACATATTCCTTAGAGCAAAATAAGCCGATTTAAGTAAACTTATCTTAGTCCAAAGTCGCTTACTTTGGGCGCTATGCGCCCTTAAAGTTAAAATTTTGAAATCGTTTTTTTATTATAAATTCAAAACGGCTTATGCGATTTTAATAAGATTTGGCATGGTCAGTTAGTATTATTGGACGAATGTTTTGAGAAAATTTCAAGAAAATACTAATACCGGAAGTTAATGAAACACCCATGACCATTATGAAAATTAACATAATTTTTTTTGCTGTCTATAGTAGAGACACGAAATAATTTTTATTCGATAGAGTATTCAAAAGCGATCAAATTATGTCTCTTGTAAAATTTTCTTATTTTGATTCGTTTTCGAGGAAAACGAAAAAAAGTGCTTATGGTCGTACGATCGAAAAAAGCAAAAAGTAATCCAGTCGCCTATGATTTCTATCATCAACAAATGAATTTCGCATGACTAAATCTACTGCTCAAATAAAGGCTACAGGTAAAAGAATAGGCTTAGTAAAAGTTCACGGTTTCGAAGATTCTGGGTAACTTATTTACTACAAAAACGGCACTCTTTATAAAAATTGATTACTCTAATGGCTTTTGCGAAATTTGTATTTTAATAATTCGCATCAGGTTATTTTACACAAAAATTATTAACAAAATTAAATAACTGAAACATGAACACAAATAATAAATATGTCACAAAAACTGTTGAAAGTGTTCTCCATTTACACGCATACAAAGATTTATACGACGAAGGAAATTAAACTGTACTCTTTGCAAAATTTCTCCATCGCCTCTAAGGTCAGTTATTGCATGTTGAATACGTTGCCATAGTTGTGCTTCATTAGCCACAGGTGTCTTGTAAACCACGGACTTAAGATGTCCCCATACAAAAAAATCAGCGGGAGTTAAGTCTGGAGAACAGGAGCGTCATTACCTCTACCTATCCATTTGTTTGGGTATACTTGATTTAGGTAGTTTCGAACATCTACTGAAAAATGTGGTGGAGCTCCATCGTGCATGTACCACATATCTCTCCGAAGTTGTAGAGGTAAATCGTCTAACAAATCTGGCAATGTATTTTGTAAAAATTGCAAGTAAATGTCTCCCGTTAATCTTTGTGGAAGAATAACAGGACCAACAATAAAATTGCCAATTATTCCAATCCACACATTAAGTTTAAATTCGTGTTGAAAATGATTTATCTTTATGGCATGCGGGTTTTCAACTGCATAAACGTGTTCGTTATGGAAATTAGTTACCCCTCTTCTTGTGAAACAAGCTTCATCCGTAAACAAAATAGTGTTGCCAAAGTTTAAATCTGCTTCTGTTTGCCCATTAACAAAGCGACAAAAACCCAGGCGCATTTCGGGATCATGTTCTAAAAGCTCTTGAACTGCTATTTTATGGTATGGATATAGCAACTGTTCTCTAATTACTGCGTGAACGACATCTTTACATACTCCTACTTCCCTACCTATTCGTCTAGTACTTATTTCTGGATCTTCTTCAACACGTTCTAAAATTGCTTCTTCAACTTCAGGAACCCTTACAAAACGCTGCCTTCCATAATCAGCGGTTGCAGGAGCAAAGCGACCGGTCTCCCGAAGACGTCGTTCAACGGCAGCAAACGTTGGGTGACTTGGTATTCGACGATTTGGAAACCTTTCAGAATACACCCTAACACACTCTCGAGTATTTCCTTCACAAAATCCAAATACCAATAGCATATCGGTATATTCTGCATTGGTGTATTGTAAGGCCATGATAAATCACGAAAAGTTAAGCTTTAAGGTATTTTAGATTTGACAGTATTATTATTTAGCCATGCGAAATTCATTTGTTGATGATAGAAATCATAGGCGACTGAATTACTTTAAGCTTTTTTCGAACCCACGACCATAAGCACTTTTTTTCGTTTTTCTCGAAAACGAATAAAAATAAGAAAATTTTACAAGAGACATAATTTGATCGCTTTTGAATACTCTATCGAATAAAAATTATTTCGTGTCTCTACTATAGACACCAAAAAAATTATGTTAATTTTCATAATGGTCATGGGTGTTTCATTCACTTCCGGTATTAGTATTTTCTTGAAATTTTCTCAAAACATTCGTCCAATAATACTAACTGACCATGCCAAATCTTATTAAAATCGCATAAGCCGTTTTGAATTTATAATAAAAAAACGATTTCAAAATTTTAACTTTAAGGGCGCATAGCGCCCAAAGTAAGCGACTTTGGACTAAGATAAGTTTACTTAAATCGGCTTATTTTGCTCTAAGGAATATGTGGTAGGAGTGTGTAAAGACCTTTTACAGACAGTCTGTATAATTAGTGTACAAGCACTTGTAAGAGGACCATGCTAAAGAGATAAGATACACCTCCTATGAGCTTACACAGGAGTTGTTATTAATAAAGGCTGTTATGGGTGGCGCTCCTTCTTGTTTGAGCAATCTAGACCAAGTTAATAGCCAGATTTACAAGGTAGGCGCAATCATTACTATTATTATCATATATTAATATTGACTTGGGTATCTTGCCCAACGAATGTTTGCCTCCCATTACGCGCTCAAGTCTGTGACATTTGGCGGAGGCGCCGGGTATCGATCCCGGTATACCCGGTGTAGTAGTCGTAACTTTAACTAAATTTGTTATTAACTCTTTTATTATGCTCTTCGGTCCAACATACAATAAATTATTCTCAATTTTATTATCAAACAAAATCTTCAAACTATCAGGTATGCAGTCATATAGTTTAGGTCAATGACGACTTATTTGTTTTATTTCTATCTATAATACTTTTCAAAATATTTCGTTTGCTTCGTCAGGAGGAAATAAAAATAGAGTACTTAGAAAGCTAACAATATTTTAACAAAGCTCCGTAAGATGATGGTAGTTTTGGTACTCTTGTTTACTTCATCCAAGATTTTTCTTTTTATTTATTAAAACTTTATCAGGGCATTGTACTTACACACATACATTAAAATCAAATTAGTGAGCCTAGTTACCATACTAAAAGACTGTTTAAAAACATATAAATGAGTTATACTGGCCTTGTTTAAGCATTATTCGAAAGATCGATATGGTCGCAGGGTGCTATCATCATCCAATGACTGAATGAGGTAACGGGGTTAACGCTACGATAGTAACGCCCTCTATCATTAAACATAAACGAAGCAAATAGAAAAAAAAAATATAGAACGAAAGTTGAACACACGAGATAGGATCGATAAGTAACGCACAACATTGTTTTTTGGAATAAAGTGTAATAGATAGCACAGTAAAGATACATATAAAATATAATATTTTTCAACATAGTCGCTAAGTCTCGCAACACATTTACCCATTGTGGTACTAGGTTGCAAATACCCTTTCTATAGAAGCCCGTCTTTTGTGAGCAGTCATCTGCGGATAGTCGATTTGAGTTTGCTACCGAAAGTGAAATGTTTGCCAGCCAAGAATTTCTTCATCGGTCCGAAAAGATGATAATCGGACTGTGCCAAACCCGAACGGTAGATGCTGGAGCACTTTCCACCCAAACCGCTCTATTTGAGAACCAACAGGAGCAGCCACATGGGGGCGTGCATTGCCATGAAGGACTGTTACATTTCCAGCATTAGAGCGTTTGTTGTGTCTCGTTGGAAATTTTTTTAATTTCTTAATCTTTCTTAAATTCTTTTAAACGCGTTTCGCTTTAGACAAACTCACTGGTAAAAAGATATTTTGATTTTTAAAATTTTTTAATTTTTATTTTTTTTTAAACGTGTCTTTCTGTCGAAAACTCGACGCTAGGTGTCTCGCTGTGAACAATTTTTAATTTTTTTGTTGTCATTTTAACATATTTTTATTTTTTTTTTTGTAAAGATTCATAGCTTTTTAACAATGTACCTTCTGTTTTTTCGCCGTATCTTGTTAGCTTTTAGTACTCTATTTTTACTTTTTACTGACGAAGCAAATAAAATATTTTGCGTATTACTGAGAGAAATAAAGAAATGAGTCATCATTAACATAAACCATGAGATCGCATACCTGATAATATGAAGATTTTGATTATTAATGTTACGGTAGAGCTCTTCTTCATTTTAATTCTTATTATTATTAATCAATGTTTGTATTAAGATGACCTAGCTAATGGATGAGCTATGGAGCATTCCTTCCGTAGTAATTATATTCCTATTTCCTTTAATAGACCTAACTTCGGGCATTAATAGTAAATTAATTTCTCTTAAGTGTTAAAAGCTCATTAACGATAATCTTCACTTTTTTACTTTTTTGTGGTATATGCCGCTACACCTCCTACCTCAAACTTTGTAAGCTCTAAATATTCCTTCGTCCATAACAACGCACGGCCCTAAATTCCGTCATAACCTATAAGGGTCCCTGCTTTCCGTTCTCATCCAAAGTAGGGCCATCGTGGCTTCCCGTTTAGAAACTTTTCATCTGGGGTGACGCAAGACCGCCGAGAACAATTGCCGTCGGTTTTCTACTTCGCGTATCTCACACCAGCGCCCGTCAACTGGCGTACTTCGGTAGAAGAGCGGCCGGATTTAAATTAATTAAGTGATACGAGTGGAGACATTTTAAACTTGGTCCATTAATTACGCAATTAATACTTTAGTCTGACGTGTACTTAAAATTCGGACCGGTTTTATGAGTTCCTGGGTAAAAACGGAAAACGTCGGCGGTCGTTCCGCTGGTCGCTTTTACTCTCTACGGTACAAGAGTTTGCTTCGTTCATTATCACGTTTGCGGAGATAAAAGTGGAATGACATGCTAGGTGCAGAAATGGTGATGACATTAAGAAATAATCTAGGAGGGTATTTCGTTAAAGAATACGTCCAGGATGGTGAGATGTAAAGGAAAGAAATTCTAAGAATCTTAAGTTAGTGACATGTTTTGTCTTTTGTGTCCTTCCAAATTATATACACAGCGTGTGTCTGAAAGTGTATTTCTTTTTTATTATGGAATCTTGAGGAATTACAACAGTGCAGAAAGTTTTCACACCTTATAAAATCAACTTGAAATTCCTTGAAAGCAAATTACTGCTACCGTATACAGAATAAGCAGTTAATGAAAAAGATTTAACAGTAAAGTACCTTTATGTCTAAAGAAAGACAAACAGCTTATTAAGAAAAGTTTTTCAGAATTAATAGCTGTACTCAAGTATGAAGTCATAGCCTCCTATCTAGAAAACAAAAGAAAAATGCCTTCTTATCTGGATCATCTATTCTGCATTTGTAATATTAAATATTTTTAAAGTATTCGTAATTAATATAATTAATACAAAAACGTAAATTGGTGGCATTCCTTAGGCGTTTTGTGTTGTTAACAAGAATTATTGAATAATAATAATAATAATAATATTGTATGTATTTGTAATTTCACCATTACAGAATTTGTCATATAATTATTTGCATGATATATATTTACATATATAAACATTAGTCAATAAAAGTGTATAAATAAAATTAATAAATAAGTAAAAGTTAAAAGCAATAAATGTAAAAGACAAACAATGGCTTAAAGCAGACAAACAAAACGAGAAATATATATAGAAAAATGAGCAGAATGAGGAAATGACTAGAATTGGCATTCTTCCACTGTGCAGAATTCTCTGTCGATTAAGATTTTCTTTATGTAGGTCTTGAAGCTGGTAGATGTTAGTAGCTTCAGTTCCTGTGGTAAGCGGTTATATAATTTCGAGCCCCAGTAGTCGATCGATTTTTGGGAACGATCCAATCTGTGGTATGGGACTCTTATGTCGTTCCTTTGACGAGTGTTGTGTGGGTGATAGTCGCCATTAAGGTGGAATAAGTTTTTATTATTATGTACGTAGGTGACAGCTTCCAAAATGTACATCGATGGCAAGGTAAGTATCTTTTCTTTCTTGAAGTAACCTCGACAGCTCCAATTGCGTTGTAGACTGCATAAGATTCTGCCTTTTTCTGTAGGATAAATAGCTTCTGTGCGTCCGCTGACATTCCCCAGAAAAGTATACCATACCCAAGGATCGTGTGGAAGTAGGAGAAATACGCAGACCTTGCCTCCTCATTAGTTGCTATGTGTTTAATTCTCCCTATAGCGTACAGCGCAGATGATAATCGGCTGGATAGACTTTCAATGTGTCGATTTCACCTTAGTTGAGAGTCTATTATGATGCCCAAAAACTTGATTTCCGATTGGATACCGTTGGCCGCACGAAGTGTTAACGTTCTTGTTTTGTCTGGATTGACTTTTAATTTATTTGCAGCAAGCCAAACATTCGCAGATCTCATTGCTTCCGCATAATTTTTCTGAAGGACCTTGGGATCATCAGCACTTACCAATGTTGATGTATCATCAGCATAAAGGCTGACTTTACCTTCATTAAAACTGGCTGATAAATCATTTATATAAATAATAAAGAGCAATGACCCAAGTATCGATCCTTGAGGAACTCCATACTTGATGCCAACAACATCAGATTTCAGGTTATTCCATTCGGTAAGTTGTGTTCTGTTATTAAGATATGATATATGATTATAAGGAGCAGAGGTGTTCCTCTTACACCGTAGAACTCCAACTTGTTTAATAGGATGTCGTGGCTCACGGAGTCAAAAGCTTTACTGAGATCAAGAGTAGCCATCTGCGCGCACATACCAGAGTCAAATGCATCATATATTTCTTCTACTATTTGTGCAATCCCACTAATCGTTGAACGCCCTTTTCTGTACCCATTCTGCCTTGAAGATAAGTATTTATTCTTTTCAAAGAAATCTGTAAGTCTGGATGCTATAACCATTTCGAAAATTTTGGAAACTGTCGGTAAGATGCTAACTGGGCGGTAATTGTCGCATTTACTTCGGTCATCCTTCTTGAAAATTGGTATGATCTTAGCCATCTTTAGTAATGTGGGGAATACTCCTTCCATTACGCACTTGTTAAAAATATATGCAAGCGGCGTACTGAGCTCGTCCTCTAGCTGTTTTAGTAGCTCAGTAGATATGTCGTACACATCCCTGGTACTTTTGGTCTTTACTTGCTTTTTGTTGCTCCTTATTTCATCTGTAGTAATGGGAGTAAAGAAGAAGGAACGGTAATTGTTCAGATTTACGGAACGTTAGAACTCCTCATGTGAAAGTTGGGAAGTTATTCCTTTCGCTATACTCTCACCAATTTGGCGGAAATGCATATTAAGTTCATTAGCGGTGAGAGCAGAGGCTATGTCCAATTTAGCATTTGTGGGACTAGTTTCATTATTTATAACAGTCCAAATTGCTTTATTCTTATTCTCTGCATTTTGAATGTATGCGCTGTTTCTATTTTGTTTGGATTCTGTTACTATTCTTAGATACTCCTTTTTAAGGTCTCGATATGTTTCATAGCAGTAATTCGTTTTTGTAATTTTGCATAGAGAGCCCCAAGCATCCAGTAAGTTTTTGTATCTCAAGATTCCTTCATTTATTATAATTTTATTTCCAATTCTATTTCTAACTACAACTTCGGTTTCAGGGAAACAATCATTGAAAATACCCATAAATATACTGTGGAACCTACTGAACAGATCATCGGCAGTACAGGAAGGTTGTTGAGGTAAGCAAAGGTAGTTGCTAAGCCTTTGCTTAAAAGCTGTAACATATTGTGTTCCCATTTTTCTCATCCTAATTTTTTTCTTTATCGGATTGCTGTTGTTCTGCATAGGGTACCACATTATTTGCGCAAGATGATCGGACAAGTGCATATCTATGGTTTCTCCGATGACGAGTGGAAGGTCAATGTTCGTAAAAATATTGTCTATTAGGGAACTGCTAGTGTCTGTTATTCTAGAGATATCACTGAATATAGGCTTTAAATTGTATGCTTGAAGTATATCTTTTACCTTCTCTGTAACTTTAGTTTTAGTTTTAAAGTTTATATTAAAATCTCCTGCAATAACAATCTTTTTATGTTGTTTTTCCTGATTTAAGATGAATACCAGATGTTCTAAGGTATCCGTAAATAAATCTATGTTTCCTGAAGGCGGTCTGTACATCGCAACCACAATAATTTTAAAATTGGTTAATTCTACCGCCGAGATTTCAACTTCTTTTTCAATTGATAATGTGGAAATATCCCATCTTTCAACAGTTATCTTCTTTGAATTATTAAAGTTCCCCCATGAATGGAATCTTTCCGACAGAAACAGCTGGTTATTTTATAATTTTCTATATTAAAATATTCTAATTTTTCTTTGTTTAAAAAGTGTTCAGGCAGGCAAACGATATCTATGTGTAGATGCTGTAATTCTAGAAGTAGAGCGTCCGTTTTTTTTGACAGACCCTGTATATTGTAATTCATAATTTTTATTCCCGAGTTGTTTTTCTTATCTGGTGTTTTTAAGTTACCATCGTCGGTAGTGTTTTGCAACGTATTGTTGTTCGCTTCGTCTATGCCCGTTATCGCCACTTTTTCTGGATTGTTTCCGAAAAAACCTCACGCAATATCTAATGGCCAATTTGCCGGGTTGAATAGATTATCAATTGCATTAGGAAAACCTATTTTAAAAGCATGATAATTTTCTTTTGTGTAGTAGTCTGTTTTAGTTAAAGTTTCGATTATTCTATCATTTGTATTAAATTTGTTTTTCAAAAACGTTACTAAGTCGTCATCCGTGTATGTTACTCTAAAACGATCCGCGTATAACCATTTCCTTGTGGTTTTCTTGAATACCGCATTTTCATTGGAATTTCCTACTATTTTCATTGGCGTGGATCTAGTTTCAGTGTGCATGTCATTTTTCCGCTCGCGTAATTAATTTTCCTTTACTAGTTCTAAGCTTTCTGTAATGGTGATATCTTTTTGTTGTACCTTATTATTTTTATGTTTATCGTTTGTGCTTGTGTTTTTAGTATTTGCAGTTTTCTCTATTTTTGCTTTGCTGCAGGGAAGTTCTTCTTTAGGTATTTCAATAATAGATGGCCCTGGTTGTGTCGTTATCACATTATCATTTGTCAGTCCATTTACATTATCGTTTGATCTTTTAGATATTATTTCGGCTTCTATTTCATGTAAAGATAATCTAATTGTTTTCATTTCTTTCAGAAGTACTTGCTTAATCTCGTCCAGTTTGGTTTCCATGTCGACTGAATAGTTCTCTTGCTTATCTATGTGATCTTCACTAATATCAAAATTTTGTTCAATTTCTTCCTTCGTTGGAAGTTTCAACTTCGCTAAAAGTTTGTTCTGCTAATGTTCTGTTCAATATTTTTTTATTCATGCTGAATAGTCTCTCCTTCAGTTTTGAGATTTCCTCTTCCTTTTCACTGCATTTATCGCAGTTAAGTTTTGGGGTTAAATTTTCACAACAGATAATATTTCCTTTGTCATTCACATATAACCCTTTAATTTTAAGTATACAGTTAGCATGATAACTTGTTTTACACTTCACACATGAAACGAAAGCTTTAGTCGCGACTAAACATTTATTACACAATATTTCACGCGATTGCCTTGTACGACCCGCCATATTTAATTTACCATTATTTATTATTAAATACCTACTCTATTGTAAGTTCGAGTTTTACTTGTGGAAGTGTAGTTATTTGTAGATCAGGAGTAGGCCTGCCTTTCTTCTTAATTAAAAGCTTTTCCTCGAATGATAGCGGATTTTTTAAAAGATTTTGCACACAATTAACTTCCATCAATCATAATAAACATCACTTCAAGCACTTGAAATCACACATCGTTATAAAAATACGTAAAAATAATAAAACAAGATAATGCACTGAATAATATGCGAATTTCTTTCTGCAACCACGAAGATAGGTTGGGTGGGCACGTGCCCTTGTGCCCTTTAGTACCAGCCGCCACTGAGGAATGGTAGGAGTTATATTATAGGACCTTTTTTTAAGGAATTTTAAATACACTATCATATTAAAAGTGTTTGCAAAATAACATTACTCTTGTATTGCTCACCTCACCACAAAGTTTAACATTTGGTTTCAGCAAGGTGGTTTCATACTGCGACAGTTGTCCGTTGATTAATTTAACATTTTCCATGCGTCGAGTTCCCTGGGCTTATAGAGAACCTTTGCTGATAACACTGGTCAACAGTGAAATTGCTTCTTAGGTGAAAGTACCCAATCCTGAATGAATTCAACGTGCTGAACACGAATATCACATTGAAAAAAGTTGATTGGCTCACGTTCCAGAGATATTGACGTTTTGTCCAATTTGAAAAAATTGAAATTGAAACTTTAGAACGTTCAATCTACTTTGTATGAAAAAGTATTAATCGCACACCAACGGAACGTGCAAGTCACTACAGATATTCTGCGGTCTCCTAGCCGACTTCTGGACTTATTTCGTGAATAGAATGGCGCGTAGAAAGGAATCTTACATCGACTGAGGAATCTAGAAAATTTATTTCCGGTGAAAGGAATAGACTAGGTACTTCTTTTATAAGTCCTGAATAGGAGCACAAAAAGGAATCCTAAATACCATAGCGATTCTGGGCAATTTATTGGGTTGCAAATTCTACTGCTCAAATCTAGGGATTACTACGGATATTTCTGAGATAGAATTTGAAGAAAAAGAAAGCGGATCATTTAAATACAGTGAAGTCTTAACTTCACTGTAGAATTACATCGAATTTACTAATCTCCATCGACATGAATTCGATATACGATGTGTATTTACGGTAAGTCGTTAATACGTTTACAAGATTTGTCGAAGCTCAAAAAATAATTTGATGTAAAGTCCAACTAATGACACAAAAGATGCATTGAAATTTTCTTTTTCGTCTTGGTAGAATATATAACTTTGGTGTGTATACTCACATCTAGTCCAAAGTCACCAGCCACTAGATCTACTATCATTTTCACCTTTCTGTCATTACTTAGCTTTTGTCCTGTTGTGTTAGTCTTTGTCCTGATGACTTTTGCCAGCACTTAGACTTATTGTGTACCCGTTCGTTGATAAACTTAGCTACTTGTGGTATGGTTATGCCGAAGGAAGGCCCAACAAAATTAATTAACTTATTAAATATTACCATGCTATAATAATTATTACCTGACACAGCCTTTTTAATGCTTTTAACTTTTTTTTTAATTCCATGTAGATTTGGATTGTAGTGGCAATAAAGGCATGTTTCGCCGCATTATAAAATCTTCAAAGTATACTAATAATAATACTATATGGCTGCGAAATATCGATATTCTATAAAAATAGTGAAGAAGAATTAAAGTGCTGGGAAGAATTGTGAAAAAGTGTGCATGTAAACCTATGATTTGGCATAGATAGCCAATCGAAACAATGCTTCATTCTATACACTGCTTGGTTTTAAACTTCTTGCTGTCTGTCTGTCTATGCCGATTCACAGAATTATAGCATGTTTGGGTTTTTATATCACGGGCGGACGAACTTTTTCAGAAAAGTCGCCACAAGTAAAACTTTAAACGCATCTGTCGAATTGTTTTTGTTGCTTTGAAATATAAAGGAAAAATAAATTACAACTTCTTGATGACTTGACGGATCTCCAAACCTATTAGTTTTAATCATATCTTAAATTGATTAACATAAATAATCAAAAACATCGAAGTTTGTCACTATCAAACATAATATTTCAAAGAAACTTACAATTCTTTAAAAATAGGTTAACTTAATAGCTGCCCAATTCAACTCGTTAATAAATTACTATGAGTATATAACCCAATGTCTCATTAAAATCAACAGCAATACAAGAAAATAGCGACTAAAATTAATTTACTGCTGCGACACCTGTAGACAATATTTTAAAATTTAATTATATTTATATAAATTAAATAACTGTTTAATTCTATTGAATACCACTCAGAGTCATCTGTGATACTCTTTGTACATTCACAAATAAACCAAGTCAGTAAATTTATTTAGTAACTCATGGAACGTGGGAGGACTATATCGCTGTGACCAAAGCTCTTTACAACTGTTAATATACCATTTAATATCAATGAAACCATAATGTTATTGTTTAGTTATCATTAAGTAATGTTTTTCTATACGTTATATCGATTAAACGACAAACGTTTAACGTTTTAACAAACGGTTGTTAATTTATTAGTGTGAGTGTCGTTCCATCCAAAATGTGACAAAAAAAATAAGCATTCTACATATACTCTCAGGTGAGTAGGATCATTTACTATATAAAAATCACCATAATAAAGATTTCTGTTATCTCAGCTTAACTTAAATCTGTCGTTTTACAAACATAAGTAAATTCAAATTTCCCACCAAAATCACACCAAACGACGTTTCATAAGTCAATGCACCAACGCATGAAAATAAAATATATTGACAGGAAAATCATACACGAATAATCCAAAGAATTATCACCAGCCTCAAACATATAAATTACTGAAAAGACAGGAAACCCACAGCCAAAACTTGCCTCGGATGTTGTTCTCCAAAACTCCAGGATTAAATCAGGGACGATTGCAGACCATAAAATGACTGGTTACATATAATTTGTGCACCAAATATGAGATAGTACCATTCAAAATAAGGAAATTAAACTGTTGTTTAGGATTTCAAATTAATAAGTAATGAAAATTCTAGATAAAAATGTTCTCTTTTTGTTTTCAACAAACTATTCATTGCCAAGGAGAACTCTCCCGGGCAATCCGAATAGAAATAGGAAAATCATTACCACAGACACGGTTGAATTAAAAATTCCCAACGACAAACACTAGTTTGAAAAATACGAGCACATCGTCAAACTCATGGTTACGCAATTAAATCTATACGATCATGTAAGTTATTAAGGGGCGTATCTCTTATTTCTGGTTGACTGTTTTGTTGTTAATGTGTTAGGTTTCTTTACACTTAATTGTATTAATTTGCCAGTTCTTATATTTTACATATAATTTTTATTTTTGATTTTATACATCTACACAATTCTGTTTTTAGAAACAGTGGACATCACTGTATTCATATTCATTTTATGTACTTTACCCTAAAGATATAGTTTTACTAAAAAATCTGTTTTACAAACAGAAAATTGGCTTTCCTCCCTTGTTTTGATCACCTTAACACTTGAAATTTATTGCTATTCTTTTTCTCACTCTTCAAGCTTATAAATAATCAATAATTTCGACGTTTCGTAGAATAGGAATAGTGAAAGTGGCCTATGATTTTTGAAGTATCTACCAGATTCGAAGAAATTAAAAAATCGCAGGCTCTAAATGCGAAACAGTTTTAGAAGAACAGAATAAGAAAAATCAGTGGAATCCGCTGACTAGGTTTACAAAAAGCGGTACTTAGCAACGTTGGCAACGACGCCGACGGTATGATACAGTAAATCCTACCAATAACTTCTTTAAAAACCTAAATTTTTGTGGTAAATATATGGCAAACAATTCTGGATAAAAGCTGAGACTTGAAAAGGAAAATCCTTTGAACAGAAAGGAATACGTTAAGGATAACAGAAGACGTTCACTTCTCGGTCGATAATGACCCTTTTAAGTGTGACATAAATACATTCGGTAGTTACGTAATATCCGATGGAAAGCTAAGCTAGGAGAAGCATCACGTGTCCACATCGTTCGTGTCCCATGTCGCATCTAATTTGTAGAAAAGAACACCTCCCTGAAAATGGACAAAACTAGGGACATATTACATCACCTACCCGCTCAAATTAATCATGACAAAATACGTGGGAGTATCTCGGCTGGCCAGCTATATCGGGTATCCTTATTTGATCTGGCGACGGGCGAGTATCGACCGCGGATAAAAGGAAACGAGACGGGACACACTGAAACCTCTGTAATTTCTGCCTGTCCGTGAAAGTTTTCGCTTCGTATCCGTACTTCGTGCGTCGCTATCCGTCGACTTTCGGATACAAATTACTTCGTGTCGAATGCGACTTCAAAAGCACGGTCGTCGGTTGCTTGTACGGCAGCTTATAAATAGAAATATACTTCTGAGGCAGATCTTTGTCCTAACGGCGTGATGAAAAGGACACGGACGAATAAGAAGAAAGGAATAAGGGCGAAAAGAAGAAAAAGGGAATAACAGGATGTCGTGCGAGTCCAATACGGTCACGTAATTGATTACCGCTACGTGTATGGTTTCGCTTTGTGTACTATATTTGTGCAATGCGGTGGGCTGCGGTCATTATATAATATGACGGCAAAAACTCAACGGTTAAATTGCATACTATATTATATTATACTATATATATTATAGAAAGCAATCAGTTTAAGGTTGAAGTACTTAATTACTAATCCAGGAATGGGCAATGGAAGAAAATGAATTAAATATGTATAGGATGTCCCACCGAAGACTTGGTCGTTAATTAGTGCTCTATTTGTCACTTTAGAAAGCAATATTTTCTACAAAAAATTGTGTTATAAAAATATTACACCAAGTTTAAAGAAGAATTGGTATATAAGAATTAATCAATAATTTCTAATACAATATATGGTTAATTTATTCATGACACTTTTCATGTTAAATTTCTTATTTATGTAGCACAAAATGACAAAAGACAAATACGACTTTCATTAACTTCAGGATTGTGTCCAATATTATCTAATATTGGTGGGAAAATCCATTTTAGTATAAATTTAATTATCTTCCTTCTGATTGATTTTCCCATAGCTTGGTAGCATTACTACAGTATGTATGTTCCGTTTATGTTGTATGTTTTATGTTTTGTTTGTTCTTGCTTACGTTGCCAGTATCGTCTTCGCAGACGGTGCGTCCGTTCACGCACGCCCAACTTCCACCATCGCAATCGCGCCTTGACGGCAAGAGGAGCAATATCTCCCAGTAATCGTCGGACTGACAGTTGTATCGGCAAAACTTTCTGATATGTGCAGAGATTCCCAGCAATTTTCGCACTCTGGCAGTTGTGTCGGCAAAGCTTCATTCCTAATCATTCGCGTTTCGTAAGGTTGGTACCGGTACGGCTTTCTGGCCCGACATAAGACCAAATTTGTACGATAAAACCGTCCGCGTATTTTTGACTTGACCCGGAATATAGATTCTCGTTTCATGCTGTCACCAGAATTAAACGGTTAAATTTCCGCATCTAATATTAAAAGTGCTCCAACGCCCGCCAAATATTTGTTTATATTTACGATCGTCCATACATATGTTTTCGTCACTCACCTGTTTTTGTCATTGTACATACTTAATGTCATTCGCACCTAATTTATGGTAATAAATTATGGATTAAAAACAAGCTTTTAGTTTTTAAATTGCTGCGCATACCCCGATCGTAACCTTGGATGGCCCACACTCACACCAACAGCTACCACTCTGAGGTTAAAACATTATTATAACGGCGAATAGGCGCAACGCTCGCACCGACATTCCGTGTGACAGTCGACTAGTACAATTAGCGCCGGCATACGGCCACGAGGTGAAACCGCGCGCCAGTAGTACTAAGCCTTAGAAAATCAGTAAGTAAATGAAAAGCACGTAAGTAAAAGAGGAAGTAAGTAATAGTCATTATAAATGTTTTGTATATTGTGATTAGGAAGTTCATTTTTTCTACACTTCTCACGGTCTCATTATAATTTCAAAATGCATGAGCTTGTAGATGCTCCTTTCGGTTACTGTCATATAGCTTATATTCGTTCTTATTTCAGATATTCACAGAATTTGAGGTTATATTTACAAGAATGTCGTTAAATCTACTTACTTACTTCTGCCTAAGTCTTTAGTGGTGTTTTCTTCATACCTTTACCTGGTGGGAGAGGTGGGTTATTAAATCTATTTACGCGAAATATGTCAGCACAGGAATTGTTCTTTGCTTCTAAACCTTCGGTTGCATTTTAGTTTTGAAAAGAAGCGACCAAAGTTAATGGTTTGGAGGTGTAGCTCTTTCAGCAAACTTCATAACAATGGCACGTCCTTTCTTCTGGATCCAATTCATGTAGTTAATAATATTAATGATAGAAAATACAATATTCTCTCGGCATTTATGTTTAATTAATATTTCTATATAAATATTCGTTAAAGAGCGTAAAATTAAGTTTTGATCAAAATCCCTTGTACGCAAAAAGACGAAACTTGTATCAAAACTACAGGGAAATAGGGAAAATGCTCGAAACGCTAAATGCAATTTACAGAACCTATTAGATATCCTCTCAACCAAAACGTTCCTATCTTGACTCATTCTTTTGTAATATCACTATGCCACTAGAATAATCCTTCTGCAGGAGCACGTTTATCTTAAGTTTAACCGAGGAATAACACCTCACATTAGACTGGTAAATTACGAAACGCTTGATTGCCTTCCACAGGGAATAGTTAATAGTGCCAGTGAGCTACTGTCTGGCTCCTCACTCAAAGTGAATGAGGTTTTTGGGCTAATGAAAAGTGTCTTGGCAAAAGCACGAGACTGCACGAGGATAGATTAATACGGAATATATTTAGAATGTAGCGAATAAGAAGATAAATAAATGAAGTTCATACATAAGCGAATACCACGGTGATTTTCTCATTGGATTTTAATTAACTCGGATATTTCTATGCAAATGCCGCGAACTCCCAGTACGAAACGTTGACGTGTCGCTATATAAAGTTCTCTGTAAACATATTCGGCACCTCAGAGCGCAATAATTACTCGCTGGTTCCGGCGCTTTGCGACGGAACTGATCCTGATATTCCATTAAAACTAGATCGCGTAAAATAACATTTAATCCATTTCCACGGATTTCGTGAATGGTATTCGATGAGTGGTTGCGTCGAAATTTGCACTGTGGAGAATGTGCAATTTCACATTTGCGCACATGAACTTGCACTTGGGTTCCGTGCATATACAAGCCAACTTTACGCCTCCGGTTCTATACGGCTCCGTGACGCTGTTGGCGCATGCATAAGATAATTATTAAATCCTGGACAACTGTTCTACATTGTTGCAAGTTTGATGAGCTGGTGCTATATATTATCACCGTCTCTGCTGGAGCAACTTCTGTACAATAATATATTATATTTTGACAGAATATAAATAATAGTAGCATTCTTTACTACATGAAGTTATCACAGTACAAATGCTATAGGATCTAAATGAATTTGTATCAAAAAGAAAACATCTGTTCAAAAATTTACGCTAATTACGCTACATAAATGATTAAGAAAATTTTTAAATTCTCTTTCCAATAAATTATTCTGACGTATACAAATTATGTTCCACGGGAAGTTGTTAAACAGCTTAACCCCGATGTAGCTAAAGTATCAACTTAAATCCTTTAAGTGAGTGATCTAATATGACAACATCATGCTGAAAGCTCCTTTTTATTTACTGAAACATTTGCAGACTTGCATATGTTTCAGTAATCTGAGTATTCCGTTTTGAGTAACACTCTTCTGAACTACGCCATAGCTACTCTAAAATACAGTAACATAGTGAAGTCATGATTCAAAGTTGACGTCAAAAGCACTATCCTGCTATGTTAGATTCACAGAAAAGAATAAGTACTGAATCAGATCTTTTTCTGTGAACTTAACGAGGACAGGAGGTACATCTTTTTTATCGTCATTACAGAGGAGTAACTTGACGGTTTCCAGAAGTCTTTGTACAACGTACTCAAACCGCACTAAATATTGTAGACAACTGGTGTAAACAAAGATCATTCAATGCTCAGAAAACACAAGTTTTGAATTAAAGTTATTCATGTTATATACAGGGTGTTTTGAAACATCGTTTAAAGATTTTAAGGGCATGTAGTACGATCGAAAATAAGGTTAAAAGCCATAATAAACATATGTTCACAAATCAACCGTTTACGAGATAACAGCCAGTGTTCCTAGTAGTACATGGATATAACATATCCCAGTAAAGAGGTGCTTATCAGCTGTTGTTCTATGACAGTTTAATTTGACGTTTTGTGCAATTTGTAGCAATTACAATGGTTGCGTATTCTAATGCTGTAATGAGCGATATGGTGTTCATGTACGGTCGTGCTAATGGGAATTCTTTACAAGCACGTCGCTTCTATGCTGAAACGTTTCCTGACCGCCAACTGCCTTCGCATGTGATGTTTCAGACGGTGTTTCAACGACTAAGAGAGACTGGTTCGTTTGGGAAGCGGTCTTCTGATACTGGACGGCAGAGATTAGCATGTACTCCACAGATAGAAGATCGAATTTTGAATATTATTGATGAAAATCCCGAAACTAGTGTTAGAAGAATTTCGACTCAAGTCGGTGTAAGCTGCAATCTTGTTTGGAGAACTCTTCATGAGCAACTCCTATACCCCCCCAATATCGAACGGGTACAAGCCCTTACTGCTCCGGATTATCAAGCGAGAAGGGCTTTCTGTGAGTGGTTTTTGCGAACAGCTGCTGATCGGCCAGATTTCGCTGATAACATCCTTTTCACTGATGAAGCTACTTTTACTAAAAATTGAATATTTAAATTCCACAACAATCACGTTTGGTGTGACGAGAATCCTCATGCTGCCGTTGAAGTTCGGCACCAGCAACGTTTCTCTCTAAACATCTGGTTAGGCGTGATAGGGGAGCGGTTGTTAGGACCGATTGTTTTGCCACAACGCTTAACAGGTCCTGCATACCTCGAGTTCTTGGAAAATACTTTACCTGAACTTTTGGAAGATTTACCTATAAACCTAAGACTGAACCTCTGGTTTATGCAAGATGGAGCTCCACCGCATTTTACGCGTGCTGTTAGGGAACATCTTAACAATGAATTTCCTGGGAGAGGGATAGGGCGAGCAGGTCCCATTGCTTGGCCTCCAAGGTCTCCCGATCTAAACCCGTTGGACTTTAGTATCTGGGGTTATTTGAAAAGTTTAGTGTACGCAACACCGATGAACGATCTTCCAGAGTTGCGCCAACGAATAGAACACTGTTGCCAGATAATACGAGAAAAACCCTTGTTTTTTGAAAGAGTGCGCGCTTCCTTTGAAAGCAGATGTAGATCCTGTGTCGAAATGGAAGGACGTCATTTGAACATCTTCTTTAGTTATAATCTATTTTATGTTAAAATACAATAACATCTTAATAAAAACCGCTAAAGCAAACTTATTCTGCTTTTGCGATAAAATCGCTGTTAGCTCGTAAACAGTCAATTTGTGGACATATGTTTATTATGGCTTTTAACCTTATTTTCGATCGTACTACATGCCCTTAAAGTCTTTAAACGATGTTTTAAAACACCCTGTATAAATGTAATCATGTTGACAGTGCTAATATTTGTGAAGATGTAAGGACAATAAAGTATTATAATTATGGTATTTATCATTACCCTATATTTTAAGGGGTTCTAATTCCACCACATTTTATCTAATCTTAAATTTTTCAGGGTTTTAATTAATATTTTTGTTTTATTGAAATGTCGTACTTAAATTTGATCAACTTCATTGGCCAAAAAGGTCGAATCGTAAATCAAACTCTGAAAGATACATGCAAAAATGTAGAACGATCTACCTTACTGAGGTGCATGTTACATTATAAAGTTCATTGACAAAGATGTTTTATAAAATTTTTACCAAAACTTCTTTTATAAAAGATATTTTACAATAAAAAGTTTGTATATTACCATTTACATATTACAATATCTTTTATAAATGTTTCTTAAAATGTCAATGTTGGTGTGTTGACAGGGTTATACAAAAATTTTTCGAGAGACATTGGTAGTTGTCGGAGAAAAAATGAATGTAATTTTTACAAGGGTGGGAGCTTTCTTATCGCCTTCAGAAACGACAATACTTAAATCTTCAGGGATGTCGAAGATATCGGCGGATTTAATTATTACTGTCGTGTCGTCCTATCGATGCACTTCATAACATTAACGGAAATTTTCATATAAATATTATCTGCCATTTTTAAAGGGGATTGGAAGTTGTGGGAGAAAAAATAAATGTGGTTTTTCTAAGTTTGAGGATTTGTTTATCGATTTCAGAAATGACAACACGTAAATCTTGAGGAACGTTGAAGATGTCGGTGGATATAATTATTACGTTCACAAATCACCGATGTAATTTAACCTCACTGCTGCTACACAATAGAGATCGTATTCCCATCTGTCAAATATTTTTTTAAAAATATTGGATGAAAAGGCAAATACGATAAAAGAACTTTTATAAAAGATATATTTTATAAAAGCTAACCTTTAACACTATCAAAGTTGTTTGTCAAATACGTTTTATAAAAGATCTTTGTCAAAGAACTTTTAGAGTGTAATATATGCCGAAGATGTTATCAAAAAGCAAAATGATTTACTAGATTTCAATTTAAAAACAAATCAGCAAAGTATTATTTTTTGTGGTAAAATGACAACCGATTTGATTTATCAAATTGAAACGATCTTAGGGTGGCAAAGAAAATGGCGAATAAATTTTAATCGGTAAGTCTTCCATAAGAAAGACACCAAGTTTAATTTTCTGGTACCTAAAGGAAAAAAAAAATAGGCTAAACTGAAGACATGGATATGGCGTAATGTTTAACTAAATAAATTGCAATAGCCTAACAAGTCATCCTGTAACTAAGTCGGAAGCCTGTCTGGTGTTTTTTTCTCTAGGCTATGTCAATTCTGAGTAGATAAACGCATTTTCTACACCAAAGCTGCTATTTTTCATCAGGCATATAAACGAGGTAAGCTGCAGGTGGGACCACAGCGGTGGCAGCCACGGTAGGTAGCTTGGGGAGAGTTTGGGCTGGGGTGTAGAACGGGCAGGCCGCAAGGGCAACATCTGCCGCTGGGTTCATACGAACGGTGGGAAGGAGGGTGCGTTACCAAAGCTTAACAATGTTGAAGTAGACAGTTACAGGCCGATTACATGTCAAACATACTAGTTTAAGATTATATATAACAATAATGTTATCCAAGACTTAGTAATTGTTCGTAATTGTTTTTTTTTTTCTAAATAAAGAAAAGCATTTTTTCTGTAAATAAGAAAATAAAAAAAGCATTACGATAAGGAAATGGAAACACTAATGCACCACAACCCCCGACACTCCCGATAAAAAGTAGCAGCTACGGTCTAGTACATATATAGTTCACCTTTATTTTACAACTCACTTACATACATTCTACACATACATATAAATAGCCTTCTATATTTCCTTATGTATTTTTATCTTCACGATATTTATATTAAAGTAATTAATTTTCGATTTTTATTTTAATTTCAAATGATATTTCTAATTACATTAAAGTAACGCTATTAATTCGTGAGTGATAATCATCAAAAGTAAAGCCTATTTATTTGGCTTCAATCTGTAAATCTAAATATGTCTTGTTCATCTACTTTCAAAGTCATGAAATTTGAGATCCCGAGATTTGCTCGTTTTCACTTTGTAAAAGTTAGTACGCAGTTTTGGTCTTGTTACAATTAAGTTTCACAGATTAACGTTATTTTTCCGGAAAGGGTTGATTCCTCTTCGATTTATGTCACAGAGGGTAACCACCTTTTTCTTGTAACATGTAACAAAATCAGCGTACATTTGATACGGTATGCCCAGGTGGATCACAGTGTTCAGCCCCACTTGTGATTATGCGCTGATCGTATTAATTATTATTATTATTATATTTCAAACATCTGAAATATACCAAAGATTCACTGCAATAAGTATGAATAAACCAGTGCGTTTCAAGTACTACTGGAATCTCATGTTGCGGAGTATTTAGTACTTTTCCAGAATAGTGTTTTTCACTATGAAATGCTGCCCAGAATTGCCTTCTACTGCACATTTCCAACTAAAAATATGTCGAAAAGACGAAAAACTGTTTGTATTAATACTTATATACGTACACCATGAATCACATTATCTCTATAAAAAATTTACAAACCCACTTATGCGTATTGTATAGAAAGTTACTCATGTGTACTCGACATCGATGGTCGCTTACCAATAATAATGGATTTATTATTACAAGAGCCGTGAATGCGGTTTGGACACCGCAACAATAGAGCAGCAGTATAGGTTCCGGTTGCAGTGGTAGTTGTTTAGGCTGCCGACGTGAGCGCAATATCAATATTTTGACTCATTACACGGCGAGCGTAATCGTGACGAAAGACCGCAAATGACAATCGGGCGCGTTTGAAATAGACGCGTTGCGCTGCCAGCGAAATGAAAACACATTTGCGGTATGCCCGCAACCGCTGTCGTAAAAACGGAGCACTTACCGCTCGCCGCTGTCACGTCAGTTTAAAAGGTTACGTTTTGTTAATTACATTTTTTTACGGGTTTTAGTAATTTTGGTGGAGGCGCAGGGAAAGTAATTGTCTTTCGTTATTGTATAATTATGAAAATTGTTTTAACAAATTCTGTTATTTATATCAAGCAAAAAGTTGGGAAATTATGTTTACACAACGGTGTTGTCAGATATTTGATTAGTACCCGGCTAGTGAAATACTGGAAATATCAGGTTTAAGTGTGTATGAAAAATTTAGTAAGAATGAACCTTTCAGCTATATCCCTAGTTGTTGCATAACGTAAAAATAGTTTTGACTAAACTTACTCCATTATTTTGAATGAAATGCACAATGTATATACTGACGAGCAAAAATTGAGGTCACATTGAAATTATGAAGTATTTTTGAAGTCCACTTTTTTAACCTTATATTTGCATAGTACAACTAGTGACTTTTTCTCGTTTAGCGTTGATTTCTCTCTGTAAAACGAGTCGGTCACACGGTGTAGAGTATTTTACATGTCATGATGCTCTTAGGTCGTATTGTTGTGGTAAGATGCAGGGTGGCCGAGGAAAATATGAAACTGCTAGAACTGCTATAGTAAGTCTTTGTGCTGTATAAAAGATGTACCAACGCTATGTCCTGACTGGCTTGTTAACCAGCAGACCAGGATCTAAGCGAAAAAGAGTCACCATCCAAAGAGATGATCGCTTTTTTATGTCCACAAGTTTTCGAAATAAAACAGCGTCTGCGGTCTCACTACAAAATTAACTCCAAGAAGTGAGAGATATAAATGTTAGTGAATGAACAGATAGAAGAAGGGTTCGTGGATTGGCTTATAGAGGGATGGCTATAAGTCAAGAATTGCAAGATTGGTTTTTGTGCGAACTCACCGGGCATGGAATCATGAGGACAGGAGCAAGGAACTGTTTCCACATGAATCGGGTTTTCTGCATTAATGAGCTAGACGGATGTCGAAAAGTTTGGAGAAGAACCGCAGATAGATACGCTCCAGTTTGTATTAGCAAGCGACTTCAATTTGTAGGTTATGGTTATGACAGCGATCACTTCATAAGCAACCACACAGTTGGTGTTTACCCAAATCTTCTAGAAGATCATGTTATGTTCTTCATGATCGCTATGCAAGATAATCCTAGACCTCACGTAGCCAGAATTGTCAGAGGAAACCTGGATGAAATGAGAATTACGCGGTAAAATTGGCCGGTCGGAGATGTCGGGTTCAAATTCCACACGAAGTAAAAAAAAAATTTAATATAAAAATTGCCTCATATTAGTTACAGTGATTAGCAGGAAAGCATTTATTCAATGATTTCACACTGTAAGAAGCGCATTCATTTTGAATGAATTGTTTATTTATTTCCGAGCGTGATATTTTCTATTAAGTTTTCGAATGTCTGTGAGCAATTAATTATTAAGCTTGTAAGAATAGAGGGCCATTTTCATATAACCCTTCAATAATAAATCTAGTATAGGCCATACGTACTTAGGCGAGAAGACAGATCTGACTTTTCAGTTATATATTTTGTCATACTATCCATCCGTTGGGGAAGTGCTGTTGAAGAATATCTCAACATGTACTCAAAGATTAGAAAGAGTTCTATCTTACTAGAATGAAATTTGTGATTGAAATTCATAATTTTATTCGGCCGGAAATGAACTAGAAATCCATCCAATCCAATACTGTCAAATTACTAGTGGAAAAATTTTGAACGATTGCAGAAACTGCTATTACATTATTACTTTTGCTTTAGACCTTAAAATCATTTCTGCGAAAAATAATAATTTCTTTGTTTCATAACTTTTTTCAGGAAGCACCCTATGTCTTGTGAATAGTAGGAAAGCCAAAGTATTTGTTCCTCTTGGTAAAAGCGAATTTTATTGATGATGTCAGTGAAATAAAGACATTTTGGACGTTCACTAAACCTTTTATAAAAATAAAATTGATGTGTTTCAGCATCTCCTAGAAAATTACTTATTGTTAGGGGAGTTACAAGTATATTGTGTTACTCTATCGACACTCTGTATAGCAGAGGAATAATAGTTAAGTTCCCTTGATGAACGTTATAACTAGAATGCTTAGTTTACGTTATCCCGCAGAAGTGTTGGAGTTTTTTTATTGTTCCGTCTCCCGCTTGGGTAAAATGTTTTGGCAATAAGACGAGACAAGTTCATACCATACTAACAGGGACGGAATAGTACACATTTTAAGTTTAGAATTGGTTGCCTCTACATTTTCTAACAATACTGCGTATGCACGAATGGTATTGTATAGGTGTCAGTAATGGATTCAGGACGTTCTATATAGAAGCATTTCGTGTGTCGTTTCTCGATTCACCCTTTTTCACTGTACTCGTATACCACCATATTGGCATTTCGCTCGCGTGCCAATTCCAGGAAAAAAAAGTCGGTTTTCCATATGTGCGGAATTACTTTATAGCCATCGATGTTGGCGCCACGGCAGACACATAGACATCCACGAATAACAAAATATATTTACATGCAGATGAATAGGAGAGGCATTTGCATAACAGAAGCCGAACCATAAATTTTATATTTGGAGGAGAACGCATATTCCCCGGGTAAGAGCGGATTTGTATCCGTCTGTTTGAGCTCCTCTGTGCGAGTAAAAGATATGCATAACGGGGTGATTTGACGGAGAGGGATGCATATGTCATCAAGCTAGCCTATTTACGATTTTCATCTCTTCATCGCTGGGCTTATATGGTATTGGTTAATGACTGCAAACTAGATACTGTCTGATACTCCTGTCTATGCAGATTTTGGAAAAAGTGCTTGTGTTCAACTCTCTGTTCAACTCTGCTGGTGGAGTTAATTTTAAGTTCGTTGTTCTTAGTTGAAAATTCTAGGTGTACAAGATTTACGTGCTCGTATGAATATATTTCCGATACTTGCTAAGCTGAACGTACGTGCATGTAAGTAAAATTTCATTTTGTTTTTAGTGAACCTTCATGTCAGCCTTGGGTTAATTTTCATATAGTTCCGTTAAACTCAAACAGGGAAGCAGTGATATTAATTCTTACTACACTTTTAATTTGACAAAAACACGAAAAATAATTTTTTAGAAAATATTTAGAATTTTTTATTTAAGTATTTAGCAAAAATCAAGACGCTGGGATATTTTACGACACCATTGAACGAAGCTACTGACACATATGTTAAACAACTAATCATAATAAATAATTTAGTGCCACCATATTATACATTATTCCATTTGGTGCAATACTTTACGCAAGCCCTGTTGTTGCCGTGGAATGGCGATCGTCTCATTTGGTTCACTATTGCTGCAGATCTTTTCATTATCGTATATTCAATTTTAAACCCTGTAGCGCCATTCAGTTTTAGTTAGTAATCTCTTAGTTATTCAACGATAAATTCTTAATAATTGTTTTTTCCTTCCTTAAATTTTCCTTTAATTTCTAGCCATCCAAAGTCTTTTATGCAAGGCGTTCACTATTTTGGTTCGACAGCGCGTATTTTGACTCGACGCAACGATTTCAGGGAAAGTGGGAGAACAGCAGCCACGGTAACACTACCCGACTCCGTATACGCTCCGTGCACTTAAGTTATTTTACCGCAAAGTTGTGGGTTCTGTCGCGCGAGGTTCACCGCAGAATCGTTTGCATCTTCGCTTACCTGGACTGCCAGAAAAATTAGCAAAGGAAGTGCCTTTAGTGCAATGGCATTCGTAGAAAGGGATTCAGTGAGTCGCGTCGGTCGCCATTTTCCTTTTAATCGTGCCAAAAAGGGTTCGAAGCGAAATTAATGGTTAGTCTTATTGTTTGCGGCAATGCACCTCATAGAATCTGGATGAAGTGGGCGAGAACGTCTCTACTGCTTTCTAACATCGAGTCCGTCAGTACCCGCTTCATCCTGCTCCATCGTTGTGGGCATATTACTTGGCTATGACACTCTTAACCATGTCCGGAGTTGGCTTGTCGAAGGTCAAAGGTCGGAACTTCTCCGCTAGAGTGGGGAACCTGGGGTACTATACCCTTTCATCTCGTCACGATCAAGCCGCGGGGTGCATATGGAAAAGATTAGTAATTAAATTACTCTGATCGGGGGTGTTGACTTGTCCTTTCGTGTCAATCATCGCATCAACCAGGCCCCGTTCACGCTCAACTTACCGCCCGTTTTGGATCACGTGCAACCAGCGTTTTCCAGCGCCCAGGCCACACCCTACGCGCTCCCGACATTCTATTCATCGCTAGATGGAGAGGGAAAAGCGCGAAATTTCCTACCTTTTTTTTTTAATTAAAAATAATGTGCGAACGTTTTTTTCAGCTTACACACCTTTCAGTGATGTTTTAAGAGAATCTATTGGTTTTAAATAGTAATGTATTTGCTGGAACCTCTTATGACTCAAATATATTGTTTATCTGTTTATTGATGCGTCGTCGATTACTTCGATCCAATTTACCTTTAAAACAACCCACGTTCGGTTGTGAATAGCCGAGACCCCGTAACACTGTATACCCGGGTGTCCCAGTTCCCAGCAGAGTTCTGGGCACATAGGTTCTCTATTTAAAGAATATTTTTAATCAAATCGAATTGTAGCATTTACTGATTGTTTCAGATTATCTAACCTACATTATCGTTTTCCTAGATTTAAAATTTCAAATGGAGCATCAGATATATTTTGGCATATCTAAATCGTAGGTAATGTTCTGATTCCGAAAACATGACTTGTGAGTTTTCAATTGCCAGGTTACCAAAACCTAGCACTTCCAATTATCAATCTAGAGGACGGCGAATGCACTAAAAGAGTTTGTGTTAACATAACATCAAGAAATTAAAAATAACATCTACTAGATGCAAAAAAGTAGATATATATAGGATAATTTTTTTATTTTTTTTTTAAATAGAACGTCATAAATCTCCCGGTTTCATTTAAAAAAGGGTTTTTGTCAAGTCCAGCGATACCAAACACTCCATGTTTCTGTAAACAACTCTTAAATAACAGAAAACTTTAGCATGACGAGAAGTGGTAGTACTTCTGGCTTTACTATTAAAGATTTAATGTATTCTCAAATTTCGGATTGTACGTCGTTTTCTCAATTCCGTATGTACTTTTAATAATATTTATCTTAGTTTATTAAGTAATTATCATAAATTTCTAAAAGTATTGAATCTCTCAAGAAGCTAATAAAGAATCAGCAAAAAGACGTTTTAATTTGAACAGTTTGGCTGCCTTCCCAGTAACCTTTCAACTTTGGTTTTAGCATGACGTTCTATTAAAACAAAAATAATTTTGTATCAAGAAACTTTGAAAGTGTACTTTTTGCGTTCTCAGCAGAAATAAAAAAATAAAAGAGTGTGATAATGGTAGTTTGTAGTGCCACGTTGATATTTGATGAAAATTAATAGTAATAATAATAATAATCTTTATTGTCCAACAGAAAAACATTCCATATAAAGGACATATAAAGGAAAGAGTAAGTAGTTACAGTGTAATAATAATAACAACAACAATAATAATACTAGATAATTCTACAAACTGAAGCTATTTCACAAAAAAAAAATAAGAGAAAGAAAGTAATTACAAATACATCGATTGCCTAAGAATTAATGGTAAAAATTTGTTGTATAGGCAATTTTGTGGTTTTACTTTCCACTTTAAGAGCACTAACGATTTTAATAAAATGCAAGTTTGAGAAATATCCACTTCTTCGAACAAGGTTTATGTAAATATGTATGAAGATTGACACCGCACTAGCATCATAAAAGTTACTTCCTATATGCTAAATTATCCTTTTCTTCAAATACTTGTTTCGAATGAATGTATTTTAATAAGTATCCAATTCACTAAATACAGACTGTACAGCTACTGACGTTAATAATTAACACTTGCATGTCTGTATACCACGATAACTTTTTATAATAGTAATGAAAATTAGTAGTTTAAATAAATCATGACGCCAAGTGCAATTTTTTGTATATCTCTTGTGGGTGAACTCTTTTGCTGTTGCATTATTCAATTATTGTAGGCACATGATGATTCCGTGCTTAGCAGAGTGTTGCTTTCTTCAATTAATCAACCCAAAGCTTTGGACAAAACGCAACTGCTCCACTAACAATAAATAAAGAAGCCGTCTAATAAAACAGCAAAATTTGGGGATTTTTATTAATAATAAATAATGCCCTATGGCTTTGGATAAAGACAAACGCAATTGTGTTAAATTCCAGCTTACACTTTTATGTTATTTTCCAACTGATTTAATTCTATTACATATCGTTCAGGACACAACTGTTTTTTCATTCTGTACATTTTTCATTTAAATATTTCAAATTTACTTAGGTGGAAGGAACCCACCAATAAATTTTCAGACCGAACGTCTTTTGTTTTAACTAAGAGGTCCGTTTGTTTTCTCATTTTCTCTTATTCACTTACTTTCATCTGGGTCAGAACCGGTTTCTGTTGCTGCTTTAGCTACTCTTTAACGATCGAGAGAAGAGTTTTAAAACACAAAGCCAATCCAGCCGAGGGAAAGTTTCAAGGTTAACTTCAAACCCCTTCCGCTCGTCTAAATTTCTCCATTGTCGTTTGCTGTCTGGGAGATATCGGCGTATTAACTTGGATCGTCATTCTGGGTTCCTATTTAACTAATTCCAAGTATGCTCTAAGGAATGCTATTACTTCCACTATATTTACGGAAAAATTTTGAATCTTTCCTTCAAATTGGTATTTTTAACAGAAAGAATAAGTAGAAATGAAAAAGAACTACGTTAGGTTCACTAAAGAAAAATAAAATTATCATATACTGAATTTTTAAGCAGTAGATGCGTTCAACGAAGATAGTAGCCGAAAGCATTGTGGCGTGTTATAAGACATCATTAATAATGCTTATTTTATTGTATCCAGGATTAAAATAACAAAAATGTAAAGCAATAATACGTATGCCCATTAATGTCTGACGTTGTGACACCAACAGAATAATTAGAAATATAATGCTAGCATATAGTTAGAGATCGCATTGAAATTATTTGGCGAATACTTTTGTTCAAGAGCATACAGAGTTCTTAGTGCCACACGATGATAAATTGCGTAGTCTGTAAATAGAACTTTGGCTACATCTGTCTGAGGCTGACGTATGCTCTCTGTTAGTTGTATAATGATAAATGGAATAAATGAATAAAGACCATTAATTCAGTTTTTTCGCCTTTTGAATAGGATGAAAGTTGTTTTCCCAGTACTTCATAGTGTAGTTTGTCATAAATTAATAATGCTACCGGAATGTGTTAAAGGTTACACGACAAGAGACTAGTTCTTCCATTATGTGAAGTAGTTTTAAAATTCTAGTACGTAGCAATAATCACACATAGACATATTTGAACAATATATTGTTAAAAGCTTTCGACTATAGAAATAATATCATTAGTCACAATAAGCAAGTGCATGCCCAACCTTTAATTTTACATCCTAGCTGCAAATCAGCAAAGCCAGCATTTATGATGAAAAGTACTGTCACAGGAATGGTTTGCTTTCCAGCAACTGGTTACACATATTACTATTCACGAATATTGAGGCCTAATCACAGCCTGTAAGATCCGCTCCATACTCTGGAAGTTTATTTTCTCTTAATTGGGAATAAGAAGGTCTTCACCGACTAACAATAAGTGACTTGCATTTTCAAGATGTTTCTTCATGGTTTCTTCGTCTACGACACCTTGTGATTGCTATCACTCCTTATTCCCGCCTTGGAGGCTTGCCTTTGTACTCACCATCACCAAGGTAAGTACTAAAATTTTATATTTCTCTGCTGTTAGCATATAAATTTACACCGATTACTATGGTGCGCCCTCCAAGCTGTTAGTTTCACCTAAGATGTTTTAATTTTAAATCGGCTTTGATCACAATAGAATGCAAGTCACTTTAGAGTCCTTTCTTTTTAATTTCTTTAAAACTTTCTTATATTATACGGTTATTTACACCCCACAAGCTTAATTAATGTATTATACGAGTTTGCTACTGAAGTTGGCTCCAATTATGAATGTTATTACTTTTTTCCTTGTGTTTAATATAATGAATTCAACCTCAGGAAAATTTAATTTTGAAATTTATTTGTTTTTGTATAAATATGTTTCAGTTAATTAATTACTTTAATCATTTTATTCCTTCACCCAACCGAGTAAATTAATTAAGTAGTTCCTTTTGTGTAAATCCTTCCTGAGCGGAAGGGTAGTTTTATTAATTGCTATTTTGTTTATTGATTAAATGATAAATGGTTGGTTTGCCTACATTTTTTAAAGGCGGCTACACGCTCGCTAGGCCACATCTTTAAAGGCGGGTGCACACCCGTGTGCGAAGATTTGTTTAGTACTTATTTATTTTTAAGGTGCTTTTCATTTGATCATTTGTGAAGCGCTGTGAAACCCACAAGATCTTGTGGAAGGGAGATAAAGGATCCTACATAGAATTTTTACACATTTCTGTTTTTTATTCTTGTGTATTGGTTTCCAAACAGTTATCGCCCATTTTTGGCAGGGTTTTGCGAACATGGCCGTTCTCGTCAACCTATTTATTTTTGTTCATATTCAATTTTCATAAAATTTACAACTTAGATAAAATTTAACGCAATTTAACTTTTGATTATTAAGAAAAATTATATAAAATTATTTTGATTAAATTTTTCATTTTGAGTTCACTGTTTTTTTATTATTGTTCAAAACTTAACTATTTTGTTTTCGGTTTATTTTGGTTGTTTCTCATGTGAGGGCAAAAGTTTCAGTGCTTTTAAGTCAAGTAAGCAACCTATCCAATCTGGCATATGTTTACTTTTGTTTTTGTATAGTATCATACGCTCGAATGAGGCCTCTTACTTTAATAAAGCCCTGTTACTCTTTTCTTTTATTATTATAGAAGTGGTAGTACTTACTGTACAATGTTAGGCCACCGGTTTGATTGAACATGAATTACTGGGAAAAACAGCGAAAGATTGAAGATTAAAACGTTGTCTTTATATGTAATCCGAGCTTGCTAATTTATTTTTAGCTTATATACAATTTACAATAATTTTAACAATGAGAATTAATTTAATTCTTTGTGTACGTGTGTTTTCTTCCATTCTGGAGAGGAGGTTACGTATTTAATTTTGCGCATCCTGGTGCGTTGAAGCAATATTATCTTGGGTCCCACAACCAAGAAAGACTGTATGGTGGCTGAGAACTCTAGAGTGGATGGCGCCCTCCAGTCAGTCTGCGATTACTTGCCACGAGTGGTAAACTCATTAGAGTATTTACATAGTACTAGAGGATATATATCTTATATACAGCTAAATCTACGTTAGAGAATTATTAGCCCTCCTTCCTTTACTTGTATCCCCTAAGCCCCCTTAACCCAACTGACCGGAGATACCAATTAAATTCTTAAAAATAATCATCGTTAAATGGAAGAAATAGGAAATCTCAAAGTGGAAATCTGATTAATTTAATGCTTTATTAAGTTTGTTGTCGATTTCATATTGTTCTGTAGTGGTACCTGCCGCCTCCATTCCTTAATTCTAGCTATATAATTACTAAAAGTAAAATAAATCTGCCTATCCTTTGAGCCGCACATTTTCCAACATACAGATATACTCAGATATATTAGACACCTATATTTTTTGCGACTAATCAAAGCAATGGCGCTCAAAATAAAACTCTTAATTTAAATGCGTTATAAATAGTATTTTAATAAAGAATCTTAATAATTTGTTGCATTTCTGTAAAATTTTAATACAGTTGCAATACTTTTTAGTGCGTAAAAAACTCAGAAACGTGAACATGCATAAAAATTTAATACATTTAGTAAAAACGATTACCTAAACACTTGAATTAACTGCCACAGATGTAATGCCAGAACACGAAATTAATGGTAAATTATCGAGATGCCTATTACTTTTGAGCATGGCTGTATTTTTTTTACTTTTCTACTTGAATAATATGTGTTACTGAGTTTATAGATACAGTTATGCTCAAATGTCAACATCTCTATGATTTACCATTAATTTCGTGTTTTTTTGCATTACATCTGTGGCAGTTAATTAAGTGTTTAGGTATTCATTTTTATGATTTTACATAACAGTTTTTATAGATACTTTTCCTAGATCTATTTTATCTAATTTTTATGCGTGTTCACGTTTCTAAGACGTCAGTTTTTTACACACTGAAAAAAGTATTGCAACTGTATTAAAATTCTTTATTCCCATTTATCGCCGGCGTTGCGTTAACGCAACACTTAAAAAAAAAAAAAATTTCGCCTGTAGGAAATCATTCCTTTTGCAAATGCTTTGCATGGTTGTTAGAGTAAATAGCAAATGTATTCTATGTATTTTTTTGAACGGCTATATAAATAAACACATGAATTTATGTCCGTCTAAAAACGAGGCTATTATAACTTTATTATGAGGTTCGACTGTTTATTATTTGTTTCTTTGAGAACCAATACTTTGTTTTTATTTCGTTGTAATCTAAGCAGTCAAATGTATAGTCTAAACGTCTGTATATAAAAATGTGCGTGAATTATTGAAGAACTCGATGGAAAATCACCAATAGATTTATTTAACTTGTTTTTTGACGAAGAAATAAGGAATATGATAATAAACCATTCAATCAAATACGCAAGAGACAATAACAACCATAGTTTTAGATTGAGTAACGTTGGATTATCCAAATTTTTAGCTGTACTTATTTTATCGGGATACCATACACTACCTCAATTTGAATTATACTGGTCTAACGATGACGACAAGGGTTTACCTTTTGTTAGAAATGCAATATCACGAAAACAATTTAGAGATATAAAGAAATACATCCATCTTGCAGACAATGAAAATTTAGATAAAAATGATAAATTTGCCAAACTACGACCATTATTTGATGGTATGAACAGAAAATTCATGCAGTTTGGAATTTTCAGGAGAAACCTCTCTATAGATGAAGAAATGTACCATATTTTGGTCATCATTCTTCAAAAATGTTTATTAGAGGGAAGCCGGTAAGGTTTGGCTACAAATTATGGTGCCTTGCATCACACGATGGATATTTATATCAATCCTCACCGTATGGAGGCAAAGGGGACAAGATATCTACCGACTCAGGCTTGGGTCTAGGTGGAAGCGTTGTTCATTACTTATTATCTTTTGTTACACAGCCCGAAAACCATAGAATATATTTCGATAACTTCTTCACCAGTTATAAACTGTTAGTAGATTTAAAAGAAAACGGTTATTATGTTACATGTACCATTAGAGAGAACAGAACAGAAAAATGTTCTCTACAAACACTAAAACATCTGGCCAAACAACCTAGAGGCACATATGATGTCTGTTATGATCACAAAAATCTAATTACAATGTGTCGTTGGAACGACAATTCTGTCGTTACCGTAGGTACGAATTTTGAAGAAATTGAACCCATAACAGTTGTCAAACGTTGCAATCGGAAAGAGAAAAAAGAAATTCAAGTACCCCAACCACACGTAATTGCGTCTTATAATACTTTTATGGGTGGTGTAGACTTGCATGACAACGGCATTGCTAACTACAGTATTAGAATCGGTGGGAAAAAGTGGTGGTGGCCATTATTTATAAACGTCATAGATAGTGCTATTGTAAATAGCTGGAAATTGCACCGTATTATTTACAGTAAGAAACCCATATCGCAACTAGATTTCAGGTCATATGTTGTGCGTGGTCTAACAAAGCAAGCCGAATCAAAGGAGCATCAACTAGGCGTTACGAATCTGGCATTGCAAGGAAGACCTTCTAAAAGTAGCCTCCCAGCAGAGGTAATACACGACCACATAATCAAGAGGAATGGGGAAAACCGACGAAGGAGATGTAAATTATGCAAAAGTACAACAATTTATGTTTGTAGTAAATGTAACGTATATCTGCATTCAAACTGTTTTTCAAAATTCCATACAAAGTAGTTCTTCACACATTACGCTGAGGTTGCGTTAACGCAACGTCAATTTTCTTCGAAATATAGAAATAAAAAAATTTCACAATTACTAGAATGTACTATTTTAAGTCTAAATAAACCAAATATTAACAAATTTTGTTAGTTTTAGTTCTATTTTTAAGACCGGCGTAATATGGGTTAAAATACTATTTATAACGCATTTAAATTAAAAGTTTTATTTTGAACTCACCTTACTTTGATTATTCACAAGAAATATAGATGCCTAATACATCTGAGCTTATCTGTAATTGGTTAGTTCAATTCGACCTTAATACCGCCACAACAAATTGGAATTACCCACCAAATCGCAAAGCCCGCATCTTCTCTATATCTTTTGCTGTTGGCATTTAATGAGAACACGTATAACTTAATCCGATAGAACGCACCGACTAAATTCCCAATACCCGTTTTTGCGCGACGATCTCCTTCTTCGCCGACCCTAATCTCAATTCACTTCAGGACCGCCATTAAAAATTTCATCACAGCATAATCCGCAGACCAAACGTATCCGCAGTAGTATAGACACACGTTTTTCCATTTAAATATTTATCTCGCGTGCCCGGATCTAGCCCGGATTCGCCTGGGCGACGTTCTCCCGTTCGCCGGAAGAATTAGGGAAGATTCGACCGTGTGCACGCATCCCGTAGAGTGGTTGATCCAACGGTTACCGCTATGCGCCGTTCCGTTGAGGGTTTATTTATACACTCGTACGCGTTCGTGAATAGATGTGTATGGAAATTAGGCGTTTTACGTAGCTCGCCGACAACATCTAAAACATCTGGATGCGTTTAGTAGAGGTTTTATATTCGTTTTACACATTTTTGATCATAATTTGTTCGTTGGAGAACCTTTTGAGTTGATCCTAAGCCGTTTGTGGCGTAGAAAGGTAGCCGTGGAATGTAAACATTACAATTCTAGTGGCACCTACGATGATATGTGTGTGCAGTCGCATAAATAACAAAGGAGGAAGAAACAGGGCAGATTTTACTACATTAGCGCATGTGTCGAGTTTCTTCTTCTATAGTGGCAGGAGTAACAGATTGTAATGATTTTATAGATCAACGGTTGACTGTGATGTTGTTTATATTGGCGAATATCACTTTACATCTAAAAGACTATAGAGAGACACTTAGAAATGTATTATATCAATAAAAATATGCTCATTTTGTCTCACTCAGAAAAAATGAAAGTAATAATCCTGTTATAATCACGGATAATAGAGATATTTAAATCTTATGACTTATTACTTTTGAACAGAATTATATCTTTAACCATTTTAGTGGTTTCATTCATGTTGGTACTTTGTATTTTTACTTTTCCTATGGCATGCTCCTAACCTCAAATTCGTTGTTCGGCAAGTATCGATCCTTGTAGCAACTTCGAAGTTAATTTTTTTTTGTTTCGGAGGATATAGAGCCTAAGCATTTAAAATGTTTGTCAGATACCATCGCAGGGCCAAAGCTCTCTCCTAATCATCATTACGACCCAGGACAAAACCGGTTATCGTAATTCACCAGAGTGAGATTTGAACCCTGGATCTGACGACTGATAGCCAAGTGTGTCAGCCACACTATCAGCGTAATAATAGTAATTTTATTAAATTAATAGATTTCATTCAATCTGTATACATTTTTAAAGTGTTGTGTTTGTTAACTTTCGAAGTTTTAAAATGATTATTTGTGATTTTACAAAATTGGATTATTAAATTTTGGAGCTGAACCTGTAGAGTTATATCTGTGAAATTTGTTGTCGTTTCAACTTGTCTCTAATATTTCTCAATTTAAGTAAATATGCTTCTATTTCATTCTTCTTTAGGTTTAACTTCAGTAATTTCAACATTTTCATTAAATCATTTTGTAGAATTTGTTTTTGATGAAGTCGGAAATAAAAGCTAGGAAGGCTTAGACATTAAAAAGGCAAACTACATTTTTTATCCTTTGACTGCATTAACAAATTACAATTTTGAATCCTAACACGCACAGCCGGTATTTCTACCTAACTTCAAAATTTCTTAAGCAATTAACTTGTTTATAGTACAAATCTTTATCATAGATTTTTACTATAATTCTAACATATTTGATATCGTGTGAAATTTATTTCATATTTAGGGAAGATTTTATAGAAACCAAAACGTATATATTTTATTATACCCTATGAATTATATGCATTTATGATAAGTAAATTAGAGAAAAACACACCTATTTAACGGTTTAATATTTCTGGTTATAAAATATAGATCCACTTGAAGGCTAATTCATCTTTCATAGGAAAATGCAAAAAGAGATATCAGGTAATTGGAGGTGAATCCCCATATCTTCTTAGGGTTTATAACAAAATATGTTGTACGCATTCGTTGTTAGGGTGATTTTAAAGTACACGTGGGAATAAAGATCAACAAAAGCAATTGTGTGTATAATTATGAACGAAAAAATGTTAAGGTGATCTTATTTTTAAAAAGTTCCAACTGCTGACAACTGGAGTAATTAATGTGTTGAGGTAGGTTCGTTTCTGTTTGCGATACGTAAGCATACGCAGATAGACCGAACCACATGTACGATACATTTCATTTGTTTACTATAAGGATATCGATGACCTAAAACGTCGAAGCTAGTGGCATTGACAGCGTGCAACGATGTTTACGAGTATGTACGACACATAGTAATGTATGTAACTTTGTGGTTTTTCTACAGGCGAATTTTAGAAATACTAGGCAAGCTCCATTTTAAATATTAAGTCAGAATCTAAACAAAGCGTTACAATAGCAATGCAATGGATATTCCTTAAAAGTACTTGCTTTTTACACATTAACTTATGATAGATGTTGGAAATGTTCATCATTACTGTTAATACACGCCTGTGTGCGACGAATTAGATTACTTTGTACGCGCAATAGTAGCTACCTCTTCTCACAAATTATCTGTTAAATCTGCAGTATTATCTACCGGGTCATTACACACTAGTGGCTTCATAAAACCCCACAGAAAAAAATCGCACGGATTCCGATTAGACGATGGCGGTAGCCATAAAATTGGTATGTTATGTCCAATCATTCTACGAAGGTTTTGATTTAACGGTTCTGCTACAGCGGTCGCGGTATGAGGTGGTGCATCATCGTTCATGAACAACACATTATTCCTTCGGGCAAGCGGTAAATCATCTAACAAATAGTTGTTTAAGAAATTAAGATAATCGTTCCCAGTTTACCTAGAGGGCAAAATGTATGGTCCCACTAAAGTATCACCTGTAATACCGGCCCGAACGTTGAGACTGAATCTTCGCTGGAATGGAAGTTAGAGAATGGAATGTGGATTTTCATCGGTCCAGAGATGAGACTTATGCACATTAAAAGTACTTTCTCTGGTGAATAATGACTCGTTTGTAGTGGGCAATAGATTGAAGAAGCCAGGTTTTGTATGAACTAGAGTCACTGACAAAGTAAGAGTTCGAGGATCAAGTATCACACATTACTAGCATATTAGTTGATTCGTTACTTGTGTACCGTGACATTTAGATAAAAGACAAGCAGATGAAACTAACTACAAGCACAATAGGTAAAATTCTAATCACGCTGTTTCATTCGTCAGTCGAACGAGACTAAGCATTCCTTCGACCTTTTCGAACGGCTGACCCAAGCCGTTGACCCTATCTTATTAACGAGCATGCTAACATATACATCATGTGTCTGTGTTGAGTGTTTTGCTTGCCGTACAATAGTTATTGTTCAGAATACTGTTCAAATGGGCTCTCTTCAAGTAGGAGTTATTCATCGTATTCTGACTAAATACCGTTTCTTTTCGAATATCAAGCAAAACAATGGTTACCTGCAACATTTACCGTTCAGACATTTAATTAACGAACCAATTCATACCTTATACCTACGGATTATGAAACCTCTAAAGCTAGGGTAAATAAGACATCGCACCCTACCAAAAATCAATCCCCATAATTCTCTTATTTCGTTAACGCGGGCATGCTTATAATTTATGCAGCTACGGTAGGCTAGGGTAGGGGTTATAAGCGTTGCTGGCGGTGTTGTTACGCAGTTAATTACTAATTAGTAGGGACAACCCCGAAACCTGCTTCCATCCACCGCGTCCTTAATTTATGTCCCCGGCAGCGGAGTCGGTCGGTATGCTGGTTGACAAAATTTGCATCGGTCGGTGGCCGTGAATATTTCGTCCGCGTGTTGTGTCTGGGGTACAACCACCTTCTCGAGGACTATAGCTTCTATGCACGCTTCTCTAATTTAACACGAAACAAAAGCGTTGACAGACTCATTATGGTCCCTTCTGAATAAATACAAGCGCGTACATTTACATATACATACGTATACAGATCGGTCTGCGCGTATTCCTATTGCTGGTGCGTTGATTAAAATTTCGTCTCTCATTACGCGAAATTCTAGTTATTTGGTCTACGTTCGCTCACAGATTTCAGGAAAATAATATGACTGGTGTGGGAAGTTGTGTAGTGTTTGCAACGCGACTAACTGCAGTAAAATACTAGGAATTAAAGCCAGATACAAAATGGGAGGCACCTAATTAGGAACATCTTCAATTACACATGTTGCTGTTAAAATGATACTGTGAGAAATATGTGTTTACGTAATGTGTCGTTGAAAATACAAATATAGCAACTAGCTCCATATATTTATTAAAAAAACATTGTAGAAGTGCCAACTCAAAGAAATTACATTGATTTATGGTAAATTAATTGTTATTGGTATTTGCTTCAGTATAGAGAACGAACACAATAATAGAACAAAAAACATTCGTGTGTAAAAAGGCATCGTTTGCACCCAGAAAATTAATCAAAGTTGAAAGTTGAGTTGCAGTTTGAATAATAAAAGATATTCTTGGTACGTACATACATCTGGTGAATAAGTACTTTGTATACGTAAGTGTTACCTGATACTAAATTATAAATTTATTTCATTGTCTACAAAACAAGTCAGTTTCTAAACTATTCGACAAATTTCACAAATTTGCATTAATTTTTGATGATATAGCCAACTGTATATATAAAACCATAAAAGCAGTTGAAATAACATTTTGTACGCTTATTTCATGTTTTTAAAAATTAAATTTTCTTATGCGAGGAATATGCAAATAGTTTTTATTCCTTCTTTTGACAATTTATGCAACGGTCAACATGCTCCAATATCAGATACTTGAAACTGACCGTGCAAATTTGTTAACGAAGATATATTATAAACTATAGGAGCAGAAAGGTCACTAACAACTAGTGTGAAACCCATATTAAACGTATCTCCACTTGATCTTTATATTACGGGTGGATGTTTCCAAAACCCAGATTAGAGATAAGCTCCAACGATGGGAGCACAAGAAAGCGCTATTACTCTGAAGACAAACGTTCGGACAAATCGTAGCTAATAGGTTAGTCAACCTGTGATGGGTGGAGACCGTGGCTTGAAAACTATAACAAAAATCCCAAAAGAAAGGTGAAAAAATCCCTTACCACAAAATTAGATAACAAATCTAAATACGTATTTCGGCAACTAAGTTGCCATCTTCAGTAGAAACAAGTGAAGAGCAGTGTTAAACATAGTGTTTTCGGCTAAGGTAAACCTTGGAAGATATGCTCTTCAGCAAATTACTATTGGAATAACACTCCACTGTTATTCCACTAGTGATTTGGTGAAGAGCATATCTTCCAAGGTTTACCTTAGCCGAAAACACTATGTTTAACACTGCTCTTCACTTGTTTCTACTGAAGATGGCAACTTAGTTGCCGAAATACGTATTTAGATTTGTTATCTAATTTTGTGGTAAGGGATTTTTTCACCTTTCTTTTGGGATTTTTGTTATAGGTTAGTCAACCTTTGGCTAAATACTAATAAAAGCCTATTCAGACAGCAAACTGGAACTAAGGCTGGTTACTGATGTGCTTATCCTACATTGCCCATTGAGAGACTTTTCAAAAAGAGAGGTAAACCTGAGAGTGACATGTACCGGTTTTACCAATGTGAAATCGACACCGTCCTCTGTCATTGCAAAGGTCTGGCACCGCAAAAGCTGCTACATTGTGAACAGGAGATAATATCCACGGAGGTGATTACAATAGCAGCACCAACAAAAATTTCAGATTTATGTTAAGCACGGGGATTGATTAGTAAACCTAGATCAAGGTAATAAACATAAACATACATTATCGGAGAATTTTGTTTGGTAATAGCAACGCAATGTGTTGTACGTTAAAAATCGTAATTTCATATTTGTACCTACCTTCTTTTTTATCCCCGTTTATTATTTTCATGTATTATTTTCGATTCTAAAAGTAGCATTTGCACATACTTCCGAATATCAGTCAATCATTCGTCAGCCAATGGCTGACTTTCGACGTTATCATAGGGGATATCGTTGTGTTCCGTGTCTATATAAGGAAGTTGCAGTTCTCCCGTGTAAGTTTTTTCTTACCCCTGACGCCAAATCGACGTTTGATCGCCGAAGAAAGCCAACAGGTTCTTCGGCCCCCGTTGCCTTATAGCATAGCTTTGTGCTGATTTTTGGGCATAGAAAATCTATTTTATCGATCTTTTGTGTGTTATTGTTGGAGTTATTTGGGATTTCGATCGATGGAATACGTACCTAGTACGGATATCTGCTTTGTTCCTCTGGTCCTGATCAACGTCACCCGCCCTCGGAGTCAGTCCTCACCTTCAACATTGAAAATCTCCCTACCGTTCTTATATATATTTGTAACGAACTGTAATGTAGGTTAGAATAATTATTGATCCCAATATAGATCCGTTTTCTTTAGATACCAACATTTAATATTGCATCGTTTATAGTTCTTGGATACGTCCAAAGAATTTGTATAATTGTTGTGTTCTATTTTGAGGGCGAATTTCATAGAGTCATGATATATCTCTGTAACGATTTTATCATCCTTTTACTCCGTCACGTAATACTCAAAATTTTTTCAGACGTATAACACAAACCTTAATATTAAAAATCACTCTACTTATTAAATACAATGATTCTTCATTCTATTTTAACTCCTTAGGTTATATTTAATTTCTAAGAAACCGTGTTTTAAGAATTCTTCTGTTGTTTTACTTTGGTTCATGAAATCGTCTCTTGTAAATTGCACAGTATGCTCACTTCATTTGTCTCAAGGTGTTTGCTATTGTAGCAAGAATTACGATAAATACTAATAAAAAAGAAAGCACAGAAAATTTAATGGATTAACACATATTTTGACAGAAAACATTCCATTTCCATTAGGAAGAGCGAAATGTTGTTTACGCTGGATTTTCACTGCGATTTATAGTCGACGATACAGATTGCACGTGGGGTAACTTTACAACACGTTTGCCTTCCAGGCTTTCTCCGTCCCGCTTTCGACTGCATTTCCATCATAAATGGCCGCCGGCGACGGAAACCTAATGAAGAACTCAGATATACCGTGCGGAAGTAATTCACTTTTCTATATGGGCACCATCAAAGGGGCATCATCCGGGACGTGACTCGAAATTGACGACGTAAGAGGAAAAAACGAAAAGGTAACGGGGAAATTCGGAAAATATCGGATACAGTTTTTAATTTATTGGGCAATTTTTCTCTTCCTTAGTACAAATTTCGGCTAGAGGTCGGTGCGATATCGGTTTTCACCTTTCTGTAGAATAAATTCAAATCTATCTTCTCGATTTATCCTCGATAAACTGGAAATTTTTAGGATTTGGGATAAATTAGGAGGATGTTGGGTTATTTACAGATGCGTAAGGGTTTCCGGGTAACCCGATCTAAAGCAGACACATCAATTTTTAAAGTATCTGAAAACGAGACGGGAGATGAGGCGATAAGAAAACTCTTCCGGCTTCATTTCCCAGGATCTAGAAACACTCATTCATCACTACTAGACTGCAATAAAACAGAGCTGAGACCCGTGACGCGGGCTTCCAGAGAGCACTGGGAGGTAGCAAAGAAATTGGTAAATATGTCTCTGAGACCAATTAGTCTTATGTCTTTTATGCTGAATACTCTAGAAGGACTGATAGACAGACACATAAGGCATGATGTATTACCATATCGGCCACGACATCAAGACCAGTATGTGAATCATGCCGGAAAATCCACAGAGACTATGTTACACCAGCTCTTACAGAAGGCTGATCATGCTGAGCAACCCGAGGAAGTGCTTTTGCGCACCTTCCTGCATATACAGGGAGCTTTGGATAATACTTCCACAATATCATCCATAGCATCAAGGAACAAAGGGATTGATGAAACAAGCTGTCGGTGGATAGACTGCATGGAGATTAGTTTACACAACCATCGTGGGAGAAATGCTGGTGGCTCGGGTCGAAAGAGTATGTCCGCAGGATGGGGTCCAATCTCCTCTGGTGTGGAACCTAGTGGTGGACAAGCTACTAGTAAGATTGGACAATGAAGGGCACACAATTTGGGAATGCGCAGATGATATTGTGATTCTGACAGAGGATAAATTCAACAACGTATTGCGGGACAAAATGCAGAACACTCTATATGTTGTACAAGCATGAACTGAGGAGGAGGGCCTAAACATTAAAAAAAATGGAGTTAAGCCCAAATATGATGTATTGGACATACATTACGGTGGACAGACCCATGATCACTTATGCTTACCTCTGGTTTCGTGGACAAAGGCGCAGCAGCAAGCTGCTATAACTGAATTCAGCAAAATACAGAGGCTTGCGTGTTTAGAAATAACAGGAGCAATGAGAGCAACTCCTGCAGCGGCAATGAAATGCCTCCTAGAGCTCTCTCCTTTCCATTTGGTGATAATGAGCGAGCAAGAATGGGGAATATCAGATTGCAAGAAATATTCAGGATTGGGGCACAACAGTTTTGTCGATCATGTGGAAGGAAACCTCTTGGGAATGAGATCAAACCACATGACTTCGACGTATCTATTTAACAGCAATTTAGAAGTGCATCAGTCCAACCACAGAGACAGGTTTGATGAGCTAATCTGGCTTACAGACGGATCAAAAGTCGAGATTGGGACTGGAGCTGTAATTTACAGTGACTTGAGAAACACAACAATCACAATAATACCAGGATTTTCAGGAAATTTAAAACATTACCTTAGCATCCGGGGAAGAAGAATATGACGTAATATTGCAATATGCAACAGAAATCAATGAGAGGACTTATAAAAATAAGCGGATCTGTATTGTAACAGACAGCCAGGCAATACTGAGGGTATTAATGAACCCCAAGATACAATCAAGGCTAGTTTGGGAATGCATTCGAGAAGTGAATAGTCTGGCAGACCGCAATAAAGTTACTTTGCTGTGGGTGCCCGGACATTCGGGAATCATCGCCTTTATTTATAAGCTCAAAACCTGTTCTAGGAGTATCCAAAACCAAAGCACGGGCGCAGGTACAGAAGCTGGGACTAAGAGAAACATAAACAATATTACAATAACACAGCCAGGTCAACTCACGGAAAGATCTTTATCAAAGGACCATCAAAGAAGAACTACTAAAGTTTAGTAGGAATCATCTTCGCATAGTGGTAGGTTTCGTAGCAGGACATTGTGCACTGAAAGGAGACCTACAGGAATCAATATACCCAGAGTGTGCAATAGAATAATTGAGACCGCATACCACATCCTATGTGAATGCGAGGCTCAGGACGCAAGAGGACGCAAAGCCAAACATGAACACAGACGGTTATTTTGATCGACCAGCCAGCGATCCATACAGACTGATACAGGGTACCAGGATTTTGAACTGGCTGGCATAATTTGAAGGGTAAAGGAAATTAGAGATATAATACAAAAAGCCAAGAGGCTGCAGTGTTACCGGAGACTTTGTCAGACGCCTGCCACAACAAGTAAAAATACTATCACCAAATTGGAGCACGCAAGATTAGGATCAGAAAGAGAATTTATTTCATCAAAGGAAGTTTACTGAAAATACTCAGTTTTTATGATTATTTTGCTCAAGCATGAGCTACAGATATATAGATGACTTTTAAGAGCCCCTGCATTACAACTGATAATTCTATAATTAATTAGGAACAAAATGTTTTTATACATCACCACTAATTTTACTTCGTTCTACCTTCTTGTCCATAATCTAGCAACTGCTGTTCCAGGAGTATTTGAGATAGTAAGAATTTAAGATGAGTAAATAGAAATATAAGAGCGTAAAGCTTGTTAAAAAAAGAGCTTAAATGTGATAGTTCAAAAATCAAAATATTTCGTTTGTCAAACTTACCATAGTATCATAGGGTATTGTAAAACTACGTACTGTAGATAATCGAGAAATCCTTTCTGGTGGCAAACTATTAACAGTTATTACCCAACCTCTAGACTGTGTGAATGAAGGAAATAGAGAAGAAGTTAGTACCCTGCATCAAGTAGTGGTAATAAAACTGGACCTGGATTTGACGATGGTGAAGGGAATGGTATGACTGAGGCTCCCACTAATACCAAGGCATTTACTTTATTGTTTGATACCGCCTATAACGATGTCATTTTTATATCTTTGAAAACTCCAAGACGGTTTCCTAAAATTCCTTAATTTCAGTTTTATCCGACCCTAACACTAATTTGTTTTACTTTAAATCACTTGAACTATATCCTAAGGTAGGCCTACAGCTAACACTATAAATTAGCATATTGCACTGTGAAAAAGTACACAAACTTCTCAAATAAGTAAAAAATTGAAAATTGGAAACGTGTTGGAAAATATACGGGGTGTCGATAACGAAACATACATTATTCACAATTTGGTTAAGTAATTTTTTGGAAAAAACGTTGACATGCCTATGTCTATTTTTATAAAAAGCACTAGTTAACGAAAAATTAATCTTTTTCATTTCGCGTGATCATTTCTCTTTTTAAATAGCAATGGCACTTTATTTTTAATGGAATAAGTTTTTTGCAGTGCCTGAAGTCAGCGATAATTTTTGAGAAAAATAAATTTTAAGACCTAAAACGAAGGTATAATAACATTTCTTGCAGTTGTTTAAAACGTATGCCGTTAAAGAACCCACTTATTAACTACTTCTTAACTTACTTCTTGCTTCACGCAGTACTCGAAGATAAAGAAAAATGTAACCCCTTTGAAAAATCAATCATTGCCATTTAAAATAGGACAAATAATGTTGTCATAGTTAGAAAACAGTTAATAAAAAGTTCTTTTGTCAGCTAGTGCCTTTATATACACTCCGCCAAAAAAGTATCGCATAAACTAAAAAAGGGCATTTATGAACCAAGATATTTTTATACGTTCACAAAAAGTTTGCCTCGTGTATGTGAACTATAAAAACACTAACAAAATAATGGAACTTAGCGTTTTTACTTTTTTTTTTCTAAAAGAACACATTTACAAAAATGCATATGTGTAAGGTTTGTTCAGTTGTTTATTGAAAGTCTTCCTATACGGACAAATTTTAAAGTGCGAAGTCAGAGTTCTGTACCAACGCTTTTAAAACTAAAATGAGCAATTTAACTTCAGAACAAGTGGCTGCTATAGTTGCTTTAATCGAAGATGGACGATCTCAAGCATACGTTGCTAATTTGATGAACATCAATCAGTCAAGTATTTCTAGAGCCGTAGCCAGATATAGGGAAACAGGCATTTACAGTAGAAGACCTATACCAGGTCGTCCAAGATGTTCTACTCGCCAAGATGACCGCTATTTACTACTACAAGCATTACGTCGAAGACATGTAACTGCGAGACAATTGCAGAACGACTTGGCTAGAGTCAGAAATACTCGTGTGAGTACTCAAACTATTCGGAATAGGTTACGACAGAGTGGATTAAGAGCTAGAGTAGCTGTAACAGCCCCTCGTCTCACTAGGAACCACCGAGTGGCTCGCTTAAGGTTTGCCAGAGAACATGTAAATTGGAACATTAATGACTGGGCCAATATACTCTTCACAGATGAGTCAAGATTTGGTCTTTACACCTCAGATAGGCGTATCTCAGTGTACAGACGAGACGGTGAGCGCTATTCGCAGTGTAATATCAAACCTAGACCTAATTTCGCTGGTGGCTCTATTATGGTTTGGGGAGGCATCTGTTTAACAGGTCGTACAGAGTTAGTACCAGTAGCCAGAGGTACACTGACTGCCCACAGGTATATAACGGAAATTTTAGAAGAACATGTAGTACCATATGCACCAATTATAGGAAACGAATTCATGTTAATGCACGATAATGCACGACCGCATGTTGCAATAATCGTTCAGGAATACCTTAACGATATTGGTATTCCAGTTTTAGATTGGCCTGCGGTAAGTCCGGACATGAACCCTATCGAGCACGTGTGGGACCTCCTTCACAGACGGATACGAACCCAAAATGTTGCCCCAGCGGACCTGCATGGACTAGAAAATGCTCTCCGTGACGAGTGGGGGAATTTGGATCAGGCTTATATACGGAGGTTAATCGAATCTCTGCCAAACCGTATACGAGCGGTCATAAGAGCCAGAGGTGGCAATACTCAGTATTAAAGCTACTGTTATGACATTTTTCTTTCCAAAATTATAATTTCTTGTTTTAATAAAAATCTCAAGTATGAGTTCTTGTTTTTATTTGGCCTGTATTTTATTTAAACAATCATAGAAATTATATCTTAGAGCGCATTAAAGTATATTTACAACTTTATGCTACAAACAAAGATTATGCGATACTTTTATGATTCAAAACTAAATTATGCGATACTTTTTTGGCAGAGTGTATTATGTTATGAATCTTGGGCTTGTTATTATTTTGTCGACACTCTGTCCGTTCTAAGGGTACAACTTCATGGGGAAGTTTATCCCGTAAGGCAACTCGGTCAGAAGACCTGATGTGCCCCCATGATGTTTGAGCCCTCCCGACCTGGTTGCACCAGAGCAAAGAGGTGCGCAGATTGGTCGAGAGTAAGTTTTCTTAAGCTGGGTTCGTCTAACTCGGTTAGATCCCTTCTAAGGGGGAAAAAAATCCAGAAACCGGAAAATTTTGTTTTTTTAATGTAGTTTATGGATTAGAACAGAAACATGTGAATTTCCCATTTACGTGGTTGGGGGGTTAAAATTTGTTTTTATCTTAACCCCATACAATCTCCATCATGCACCACCATACCCTTATTAAACCAAAATCCCAGAATTCGATATCTCTTCTACTTCCGAATATATCGTTAAAAATGTACTTTAGGGGTACAACTTTAGGGCTGTGCGACTCCCCTACAAGTGACTATCCCCAGTTGAAAAGAAAAATATCGGTAGTTTATTTTTCACTGATCTGCATGCCTGCAATATTTTATGAGACTCGGAGGTGATCAGTTGGGTGACATTATTTGTCAGTCACGTTAGTAGTTTGAATCTTTTACTGCGTTGGGCAACTAGGGCCTCTTTTTATTTATTAATTTGTGGTTTTTATTTTTTGTTTATTTCATCATTTATTTTTTAGTGCTTTTTTTTTGTAATTTTAGTAAATCATGCATAATACCATAAATGAATTGACAGTTCACTTTTATGGACGAATTTTGTGCCATTTATATATATTTGGCTGCAAACTAGTATTTTCGGAATTTATTCGGTTGGTATAGCAGTCGCCACGAGTGATGGCGAGGAGTAGGGATGCGCTGTAGACGCTTTTAAAAGCGTGCACGCCCACTTAGCTGCAATAATACGTTCTGAGTATTTGTCAGTGGCGGCTCAAAATGTAAATATTTACAATCAGAAACTCTAGTTGACGACAGGACCGAAAATTTAGTTATAAATGTAAATAATGATAGTAGTAGTGACGACAACGATTTTAGTGCGGAAGAGGTTTAACTTTATCCATTAAATTTTCAATTTGTTTAATAGGTTATAATGTTTAAATTCAATAAACCGTTTAAACAATAATCCTTTTTTGTTATTATCATCGCTGATGTTTCCTGGTAAACAATTCAGGGGATTATGTGCCCCTTAACGGTTAATCGGATTTAAATGTTTATTAGTTCATTAAGATTATATTAACATAATATTTTTGTTTTTTGTTGTGAATATACATATGTTCATATATTCCAGGAAAAAATTAGTAGGTAGGCACTTGTAAATAGTAGTAATTAGTAAACAAAATACTTATATTGTCCGGAGATATCCCATACTAAGAAAACCATTTTATTAAATTTTTAATTACATTAACGTTGCATTATTCAATATTAACCTGCACGCCAATGGTATAGAGAAATTATATGCAGAGGCGATGGTAAATCCGTTGTGCCCGTCTACTGCTGCGCGAACCTACTCCCACCGCTCGCCATCACTTGTGGCGACTGCTATAGCATCCCTTATTTGCCTATGAAGATATTCTGGCCAATAAAATTTAAACAAAGTACTATTTGCTTCTACCAGTTCAAGGATTCCATATACTTTGCCGATTGGAAAGATATCTTAAAGTTTTTATTTCACATAAACAAATGGTTGGTGTCACTTAAAGGTTAGTAATTTTTTTCAGAAAATTTCCACCCGTGAGATAACTGTAGATTGCAAATATACAGGGTGTCCCAGAATTGTCTGGCCAAAATGGTATCACGGTATTCCTTGGATGAAAATATGAAGATTTGGTACGACAACCATTATGAAAAAGTGTCTGGTTTGACCGCTGTTGATGGTCAAAACTCTTAGAAAATTAAATGTTTTTTGCAATATCTTGAAAACGGCTGGATGTATTTAAATAAAACCGGATGTGCATTTTTTCAACATTGCAAGGCTTGTTTAGATGAAACGTTCATGTCCATCCGCAAGAGGTAAGTGGTAATTTCTTATCCATCATGGTACAAAAATGTGCAGAAAAATTTAATGACGGGGCAAAATAAAACGATTTTTTTTCTGGTGATGCGCTGATTATTTCCGAACATTTTCGATCTCTTTGTAAAGTTTCGCCCGATGCGCCGTTTAGGCAGAAAAAATGTTCTCCTATCTCGGGAAAAGTACCAATCTTCCATTACTGTGACAAGTATTCAAGCTATGACATCAATGTCATAAAAAATGTCTTAATAAGTCAAAATCTCTTGGCCAAAAATTAGTCAAAAACGTGAATGAAAGAACCACTTTTGTTTTAGTTTTTTTTATTAATAAAGATGTGAAGAGTAAACGAAAAAGTAAAGTAAAAGTAAATAGTAAAGATGTGAATTTGTGGAGAATTGCGTAGTAAGAATTAGAGAAGGTTCTCGAAGTGACCACCATTCTCACGAATGCATAACTGCACTCTCCGGAGAAAGTTGAATTGAGTCCTCCTCAACATCTCTTGATCATTCTTCAAGATGTTGAACTCTTGTTGAATGCGAAGAATTAGTTCTTGTTCACTACCCACAGGAGTCGCATACACTTTATTTTTCACTGCCCCCCACAAGAAATAATCCAGAGGATTAAGATCTGGAGATCTTGCCGGCCATTCCACTGGCACACCCCGCCCTCTTCTCCCAATCCACCTTTGAGGAAACGTATTATGCAGGAATTGCTGTACGTCGAGGGTGTAATGTGGTGAAGCACCATCGTGCATGAACCACATGTTAGCCCTAACAAGAAGTGGTACATCATCTATTAGTTCGGGCAGATCCTCACGTAGGAAGGCCAAATAATTTTCTCCGTTCAGTCGGCGTGGCAAGAAAAATGGGCCTAGAATAAAATTGTTGATAATTCCAGCCCAAACGTTCACGCGAAATTCTGTCTGGAAATGCTTGACGACCATCGCATGAGGATTTTCTTCCGCGTAAACATGGAAGTTGTGAGAATTGAAAATTCCAGTACGCGTGAATCCAGCTTCGTCAGTAAATAAAATTTTGTGGTGAAAATTCTGGTCCTCAACTCTTTTGTTCTGAATAAAATTGCAGAAATTAAGTCTCCGATCGTAGTCAGTCGGTAGGATCTCATGAACTTTAGTCGCATGGTACGGGTAAAGCTGTTGTTCCCTCAACACACGATTGACAACACTTTTCGACACGTTCAATTCCAATGCCAGTCGTCGAGTACTAATGTTCGGATCTTCAGCTACTCTATCGAGAATTTGTTCTTCCATCTCTGCGTTCAGGACACGATGAGGGCCACGATTCGCACCTAAAGGAACAAACTGCCAGTTTCACGGAGAGTTCTTTCCACCCTCGCAAAAGTTTGTCGGTTAGGTGTACGACGGTTCGGATAGCGCTCAGCGTACTCTCGGACACAGGCTCGAAGTTTATCGCGACAAAAACCCATAACTTTGACCATATCGGTCATTTCTTCGTTGGAGAAAGCCATTCTTAAAATTTCAAGTAAACGTCAAGCTAAAAACGTCAACTATTATTTTTTATGACATTGATGTCATAGCTTGAATACTTGTCACAGTAATGGAAGATTGGTACTTTTCCCGAGATAGGAGAACATTTTTTCTGCCTAAACGGCGCATCGGGCGAAACTTTACAAAGAGATCGAAAATGTTCGGAAATAATCAGCGCATCACCAGAAAAAAAATCGTTTTATTTTGCCCCGTCATTAAATTTTTCTGCACATTTTTGTACCATGATGGATAAGAAATTACCACTTACCTCTTGCGGATGGACATGAACGTTTCATCTAAACAAGCCTTGCAATGTTGAAAAAATGCACATCCGGTTTTATTTAAATACATCCAGCCGTTTTCAAGATATTGCAAAAAACGTTTAATTTTCTAAGAGTTTTGACCATCAACAGCGGTCAAACCAGATACTTTTTCATAATGGTTGTCGTACCAAATCTTCATATTTTCATCCAAGGAATACCGTGATACCATTTTGGCCAGACAATTCTGGGACACTTTGTATGTACCAAAGCAGGCTTGTTTCGAGAATTCTTCAATGAAATACAAAATTGACGGGGATGGATTGCGCATGAGTAGAGGAAAATAAGTATCTAAAAATAATACATTGAATGAACTATCAATTTATCTATGATAGTTACTATTCACCGGGTATACGTTGTGAGTTAGGTTTCATTTTATTAAATTCGACTTCGTCCTCAGCCGATGTAGTATCTTATTTTTGTGATAATACTTTAAGAACTTAGTTTTCTTTCTTCTTTGAATAGAGTTAAATTTCGCCTCTAGTTTAAACCCTTGAAACTTTTCTCGCCGCTCCCTTTACTGCGCACCATTACAATCTACGTTTCTCTTTTGCCCTTTTGGAGTGTCATGTATAAAGGGAACAGGGCGTCACGCCATCTATATCATAGCTCATCGGTAATAACAGGCACAATATCACAGATATTGGATTGATACTCGACGATGGATGTATGTGACTACGTGATGAAATTCTATCCCCGGGCAAACCACAACACATGTATGCGCGCACTAACTAAATGTAACTACGGTTAGTTTCAGAGAGCGCTCGTTGCAAAGACGGTGTGGTTTGCCCGTCAATATCAGCATTAATATGGCATATTGACGAGTTCCGAAATTGCGTTATCGCCGTATATTGATTGCTTAATTATTGACGAGTTGAGCGCAGCACCAGTCTGCCACGAGTTTGCTGTATGTGATTGACGGATCGCCCATCATGGAGTTTAAAATAGGTACACTTGCAGAGTCAACATAAATTTTTTTTTTAAAGTAATCAAACATAGATGCTTTAAATAGATTTATTATAAACGGTTATTTAACGCTTATGGTGTGAGTATATAGTTAATTGTACCTGTAGAACTATATAAACGAGTATATATAGTAAATAGAATTTGCATATTCTTATACAACGTGCCCCAAGATGCATCGCTTATTAGAAGTATATGGAGAACAAATCATCAGAATTAATTCAAAATTTGTATGTGCAAGTTATTCGAGATGAACTACGTTTCTAAAATATTTTTCTCCGTGCAGTGTTACCGCTTCTATCTAAATCTGGTAACAACTTTTTGAATTCAAATGGAACAACCTGTATTTCTTATCATGGTTGGAATCTTTATTAAATTTCATAAAACTTTTACGTATCTCAAAGCGTTTTCGAGATATACATTAATTTAATTTTTGTTTTTAAATTTGACCCTTACAAATGCACGCTATATCTTCGCTGTTTTCAATAACTAAAAATCCAATTTCTGAATTTAATTTAAAGGAACTTCAAAATGTTCCTATGTTATTTGAAGAATCGCAGACCGTTAGAAATTTGTTTTTTGAGGTACCTATGCAAAAATAGCGTTTGTCGACTTTTCGAGAATGTCTAGTAACTCGCTTGTCTTTAACGACACGAAAGAACAAAAAACGTTTCAACACTACTAAGGCACTGTCATGAGTAGAATGGACGTTGATTAGATTGTTATTTTATGAATTCGTTTTTGGCCTGTAGCATAAAGCTGATCTTTGTGATGTTCATGGGAGTAGGCAGTAGTGTAGTTAGAGAGAGTACTCAGACGAGGCTGTAGTAGTGTTGGGCACGGTAGGAGAAAATAACTATCGTTAGCGAGCATCAGACAAGCTCGTGTTTATTTGTCTCGGGAGAAGGGGTTGGTGTTGTTTACCGGCTTTCCCGCGAGTCGACTAAACGTGAGTCTTCGTTAACGATAGCTATTTTCCCCTACCGTGCCCATTGTTACGTTCTAGTAAACTCCATTGGTTCTTTAATACCCATACCATTGACTTTGACGTCCGATAATACTATGGATATATATGACGCCAGTTTTAAATTGATATACCTACGGTATTTCTAACAATAGCCACGTGTAGTGAAATAACTCACTCTTAGTACTAAATTTATATTTGGACCAAGTTTATCTTGCTTACATGTGGCAGTAGCAATTGCTATCTGTAGATATTTACTATTTTATATTGTTTAAGGTACCTAGAGAAATATACAAAACGGAAGTCCATGTTTTTTGTTTGAGGTTAGAGTGCGTATCTACAAAGAGCTGACTTACAAAACCGGCTTATAGATTTTATAATTAAGATTCGGAATACCTGCAACACCGCTATCTTTGATCAAATTAATTGTAACATTGTAACATCTTTCTGTTGCTAAAATACACTAAATAGGCACCTGGAGGTTTTAATTACCTATCTGTTAGTAGTTTTTTTTTCTGAGGCGTATCCGGTACAAGTACTGGGCAAGCGACCTCATTAAATCGCCCTGTACCACTCTAGAACAATCTGTCAAGGTATTACTTCGGAATGAAGGAGCTGTCTTATCTATTTCCCACTGCTGTCACTACATCCTCCGTTCTTCATCGTTTTTTGACATATCCAATATACGATTATGTATTATGCTGGATAAATAAAGCTCTATTTATTTATCTAGCTATAGTGGTGAGGATTAGGAGTTCGGGTTACGTCCATATTTATCGGCTTTTGCCTACGTATTTCCTTTTCTTCCTTCGTCTTCATGATTGTCCGAATCATATCATGTATACCTTCCACGTAGCCGGCGACCTAGTCATATCGGTGATGATATTTTCGGGGGATAGAATCCTTCCCAGCAAGCTGTGGTCGTGTTACGAGCGACATGGCACCTCAAGCACTCAAAGATTGTGAGCTTCACCTTATCCTGCAGTACTAACACCTGCCCGAGCCATCTTTACCGAATTTATACGCATAGACCGTAATAGTGGTATTAGGCCACTGGTTAGTTGCCTGATTTGCTTCCCACCTCTTTTGCCGCTGGTCGATGATTTCCTTCTCTACATTTTGGCTCTATTGTCTTATCTTCTCTTTCTATCGTGCGTTTGAAGATCGATAGGTGCCACTCCTGTTGCACCATGCAGCGCCGCCGTGGAGGTGGTTCTAAACGCCGAAGCTATTCTTAGTAGGGTTCTTCTGTGCACTCCATGTAGTCTAGATCGTAGGTACATTAAATTGACGCTCCCCATAGAATAATTGGTGTTACGACTCCTCCCAAAGTTTGCGCTTGGCACTACTGGGTTCCCCTAAGTTGTGTTGTCTATTAACTTTTTAGGGTAATTATTGTTTTTTAAAATCTCTTTCATCGTTTTATATTTTTTGTTCTGAATTTAGGTTGGGATAATTTTATAACTCTGTCAGTGATTGATTATCAGTGATACCTTTTTTAAACAAGATTGGAGCAATATCATATATCAGAATGAAGGTGTAGGTTTGTTACATCAATTTGTATGTAGTAGGTATCATCATCGTACCTATTCGGAATGATAAGGAAGATGGAATATGAATCTGTTTTTCTCTTTTCCATTGCTGAAATTCAGTTTTGTGTGGAACTGAGTGAATTCTGTTAGTGTATAGTCAGTCAGGTCATGTGGCATGCATGTGATTGAAAATATTAAGTTCGCGAAGTTCCATAACCAAATCGGTAATAAGACCTGCAAGTGGCCAACCCATGGCTATTAAAATAATCTGAGCATATAAGCGTTCGCCATATTGGAAGTAGGTTATTCTTAAGGCACACGGTGTTGCCTTTAATGAATTCTGTTTTAGTGCGGTTAGTATGATCTGAGATCTCGTCCCACCTGGAATCTATAATTTGCAAATTTGCAGCGCTAGTAGAGCGGGCATCTTTGTATATAGTGATGCCATGTTTACTGATTTTATAGTATGGCATACAGGGACTTTAAACAACACATACTATAGTACAGCCCAAGAAAATAACTGACATATGTTTTTCGGTGTAAATTTACTGTTTGCCATCATACTTTTCATATTTTTGAGTTACATATCCGATGCCTACAATCGACTTTTTTATTATGTTGTTCAATATACCTGCGCAATGAAAGATTGCTCCCTGTATGTGACTTTAATATTATACAATTCTACAATTTCATGTAAATAACAGCAGTGGATTGATACCCTTAACCGTTATTGTGAGCTACTAAATATGAAATAATTAAATATAATCTATACTCATTTTCAAAGGTACTCATTCTTTTTCTTCTCTCTCAAACCCAAGCACGTTAAGACTTTCGAGGGTTTATAATAAAAATACCTTGATTGTTAAGCCAATGCAGAAAGTATTGTTAAATCAAAATAATTATTTTAACATTCGTACTTTATTTGACGGTATTCAACCAAAAAAGTTTTTTCAAATTTCTTTGTTAATTTAACACATCTTCTTTTCTCAATGTAGTAATTTTATAAGCTATAAGTGTGGATAGCACTTAATACAAGTGTTCCACACTTCTCACATCTATCCTATGTAGCTTAAAAGGATCACAACTGGAATTTACTCCGTGGAACCGTCTCTTTCCCATTTTTGTTTTACTGTCTAAACCAGCAATATAAAAGTAACGACATTCCGACCGTTTCTCTAAAGTGAAGAAGCATGTTCGGATGAAAATCGGTCCCGACTAACTTTACGAAACTGACACCGGACAGGTAAGAGGCATTATGTTTCTTGCTTCCATGTATTACATGACAGAATAATCTAACGTCAGCCGGCTAATACTACCAAGTGAATATATTGCGGCAGAACAGAGCAGTAAAATAAGTAGTTAATTTAAATTGTAATAGGGTAGCAGCGTAATGAAATGCGTTTACCTACGTATGCGATGTGCAAAATTTATGTAGCTGCGCTATTGTTTCGGAAGGTTCAGGTTCAGTTTAATCCTGGGAATTAGAGCGGCGTCATATGCCAAAATCTTAATATACAGTTTTGTTGAGCATGTTTAGTGAAGGTATAATCTTTAATTAGAAATGCATTTCGTTTTTTATTCAACTTGTAACGGTTTCAAGTTTACTGTTTTAAATGAAAGCCAGCGAGTAATTATATTAAGCCTATACACAGTTACCTCCATCCTTGGTTCAAAGTTGGTTAAATACTCTGTTAATACAAGGGTGGTTCTGCCAACAGGCTGCGAATAGACCAAGTAGGCTTTTTAACAAAATATTTTTGAACTAACCAAAAAAAGAGTGAAGATAATCATATTATTTTGTTGCTTTGATTTTATTAATTTAGCAAACTCATTGAGTTCATTTCAACAGTCCTGTTCATTCAACAAAGTGAGCGGTATTTAAAAAAAGATTTGATTAACCAGCAGCCAACGTGATAAATTATTTATGTCATGTATTTACTAAAAAAACTCCGACTTCTGTAACACCAATGACCGCTGCGAATCAATAACAAACATATTCTACATTTCATATTATTAACGTAAATATAATACAGCTATTAATAAACTACTTTATTTGTTCAGAATTGGTAGTTTGATTGGTCTAATCCAAATATTTACTTACATTAAACATTACATTGCATTTGGTTCAACACAATTTGGTATTTAATACAACACAAATACATAGTTGAAATAAAGGATTGCACTCGTTCATTTTAAGTTAAAATGTTTAGTTAATCTAACTATAAAATAGTAACAACTATTGCTGCTTTAACTGTATTTAACATCGCAATTTTGTTAATGTAAGCTAAATTTAGTTGATTTAATCCTTGTTGTACTCTAAGTATATCTTTCAAATCGTTGATGGGTGCTTTGGAAAGTTTTTCTGCGTGTTAGGCTTGTTAGCTAAGTGCAAATTTATTGCAAATTAATTAGATAATTTATTTCTTGCTTAAATTTCTAACTTCTTAATGCTAAGTTCACTTCGGATTTTATTTTCCATCTATTTTTAATCTCAAGCCTTTTAAGTTTCTCTAAGTTTAAAAGAGTAACAAAAGTAAATAATCAAATTAAATTTTCTTCGCAAAGTGACATCAGTTACTTTCTTTCATCCTAGCCTGCTCTTAACTTATTTCACGCAAGGAAAATATGGAAGTAATTGCATCACAAAATCTTAGGCGATGCTCCTCCACAAGTATTATAACTATATTCTTTCAGAAATATATTAACTACAGGATTAAGACGCTGGTGTGATACTTTTGTTTGCCATAAAGTCTGTTTATGTTTTCGACTGTTTTCAGTGAAGTTCCTAATTTATCTTCTCGAAAGTTGGATGCGGAAAACGAAGTCTCAGGACGAATTCTAAATGTAATAAGAAAGCACAGAAAAAGAAATCTGTCCTAGTTTCTCTGATTTTTTATGCAAAGTTGTAAAACTGGTTAGATATTTAAAATATATCATTCTTGAGTTGTATAAAAAAATAATGGAACTATTTCCTATTGTAATTAATTGTTTGATATGAGTTCTGTTCATTTTCAAATTGACTTCATTCATTAATTTCCAACTTTTCATTTAACGTTTGTAAGTAAAAGTTGTTTCTGTTTTATTAATATATTAATATATTTTATACTAGACTACCTGAAGATGGCGTAAGACGAAACATGTTGTAAGATAATATACTTAATTAAGGATTGATTTCACGAACAAGCAGTTTTTGCTATTATTTACTTTGGTACACCTTTATAGATATTTCTTTGTTAAGAAAGTTTACTGATTAATTGCTACCAAAAAACCCAAATCACACTATTTCCTTCATATAAATTTATAAGCCCAAAGAACGCGCGTGGGATAAAGAACCGTCTAATGTCCGCATCATAAGTGCTGAATAATAGTTTAAAATGCCAAAATGAAATTTATAATCTACTAATTATTGATGGATGGTAACTTTAACGTGATATTTTTACGTTTATTGCATTAGGTGTAAACAAAAGTAAACGTTTATGGGATATAGGTTGACACACAATTAAGAAACTACCCTAAATCTGTATTTATTAGTGCTTTTACTTCCTACTATTGACCTTCTAGAATTCGGAGAACTCATAGAAAAATGTAACTGTGAAAGAAATGTGTTTACTCCAATAAATCCATCAGCGCCAAATGGTACAAAAGGGCATGTTCCCAATTCAATAAATCTTTAGTCTTTCTTGGTATACATGATTTCGTAAGCATTTAATTCTTTCCAGGATGTTACATTTTTCAATAGTTCAAGGTTCTCAATGTTAATTTTGTGGCCCGTATCATTAATATTTTGTTCCATGCTGAATGACTTAAGCGTCCCGTATCGATAATGTGCTATGCGTTCCTTAAAATACACACCTTTCATTGACGGTGGGTTTATCTTTCGGATTCCTTAACAATTTTGGCAAAGTATTTTGTGCAGTGAAACAAGTGTTTACATTATGCGCTTAAAAATGTCGCCTATGCTTTTCGAAATTTTGTGGAAATGTAGTTCAATATCAGTGGCGGCTCGTGGGTAATTTGCCAGGTGAGGCGACTGCAACAGCTTAAATTTTTTTTATCACAAAAAAAAAGTTGCATGGATTTCCACGTCACCGTTGAGGTATTATTCTTAGAACGCGTTGACTTTTTTGTTTGGGAAATCATCGCCAATAGCCCTACAAACCCAATTTAAAATTTATTTTTTATATATTAAATTTATACGTCTATCCTTCAAGTTAGCAAATCTATTAATGATGTCTTCGTAAAATTGACTGTTTTTACTAAAATTAGATATTAATTCTTTTTCTATTGATAATTTAGCCAAGCCGTTAAGTCTGTCTTGAGAGATTGTATTTCTAAGATACGTCTTTATACGTTTTAAACAAGAGAAATTTCTTTCAACTGATACACTTGTGGCAGGAATAGTCAAAATTAAACTGAAGAGCTTGTAACTCTCTGGAAAAATGTCTTTATACTCTGCATAAATTAGTTTCAAAGTTTTATCTACATCCATATTACGAAACTGTTCATCCCAATACCAAATTGAAAGTTCGTTAATCAACCTCTCTTTATCAAATATGTTGGGATATACTTCAAATAAGCAATTGAGTGCTTTCTTGGGAAAATGTTTAGAATATTCAGAATACTTTGAAGAATCAACAAGAGTTAAAAATTCTAATTTATTTAAATTAACAAAACGAATATTTAATTGTAAAATAATGCAATCAAGAATTTCATACAATAAAAGTTTGTATTTATTAAAAATTTCTTCCTCACGCAATGGTACCCCTCGTCTTGTTGGAAATTCGGTTAAGTTTTTGCAGATGTTAAAAATCTCTGAAAATTTTATTTCATTTCTGAAGTTCTTTATGCGCAAGGATGCAATATTTATTTGTTCTGAACAATATTTAATATTTAAACATTTCTTTTGCAAAATTTGGAATAAAAGGTCGGTGCAAGCAAAAATTTCACGATATGTAAAAGTCAAAATTGCAAATTCAAAATCATTAAATTGTTTGAGAAAACCTTTTGCTGCATTAATGGATTCCGATCCTGAATCAGGAGCCTCTACAATAGTTTGAAAAACTAAAATTAAATTATTCCACTCTTCGGCTACTAAATTCAAAATTTTTGATCGCGTGTACCAACGAGTTTCAGCAGCTTGAGGTATCCTTTTGCCGATTATTTGATCTAATACTGCCGTACGCTTGGCGGAATGATGAAAAAAAGACGAAATGCCAGTCAGGGTGGCAAAAAATATTCTACATTGACTGATAGTACGAGTTCCCTGTTGTAAGACGAGATGTAACCTGTGGGCACAACAGTGTGTAAAAAGTGCGTTAGGCGCAATTGATTTAATTTTTGCTTGTAGTCCATTCAGTTCACCAGCCATGACACTAGCACCATCGTAACACTGAGCAATCAATTTTTTTTGAAAAGTATAAGGTTTTAACACATTAATCAAAACTTCAAATAAAGCATTTGCGGTTCTATCGGTACTAACATCAAAAAATCCTAAAAATCTTTCTTTAATTTCGGCTTGTTTATTTAAATACCTTATTGTTATTGCACATTGAGATTTTTCACAAATATCGGTTGTATCATCAGCTTCAACCGCAATGAAGTGACAGTCACTATGATTAACTTCGTTTTCAATAAAATCATTTAAATATTCCTCAATGCAACCAATTAATTCATTTTGAATAGTTTTGGACTGTCCTGTAAATATACTACTAAATTTTGAAACATGCTCAGACAGTTCCTCGTTACGTTTTATTAAACAATGAAAAACTTCCCGAAAATTTCCGCGATTAAATGAAGTCGAACTTTCATCATGACCTCGAAATGATAGTTCCTGCTTACCTAAAATTAACGTTACATCAATTAAGTATGTTAATAGCAACCGATTTTTCCTAACGTTTTCATTATATAAAATTTTATTAAGACTAGCATTTTCTTGTAAAGCTTCTGCGATAGTGGATGTATTTCGTTCTAACCGTTTTAGCCCCATGAAATTTTTAATATGTTCTTTTGAACTTTCATGTAGTTTTGTGCTTCGACTGAAATTTTTTAAATCTTTATAACCGGGAAGGGTTGTCCAAGTATTTTTAACGTCACTCAAAAGTAAACATGGCCAGCAAAATAAACTCTCTTTATAAGTACTGCCACAAAGCCATTTGCACGTTTCGTACCATGATATTTTAAATGATCTTGAATATTCGCGACCCTGCCGTTTATCATTTGAAATCATATTGAGAGGCGGTTTGATTTTTGTTTGCATATTTAAAATTTGACGTTTCTCTACTTCGCCACGCCGTGAAAACGGCGTTTCGAGCAAAGACATAATAATATCGTGCGTGGGGTTCATGATTTTTATATTGAATCGAAAATATGTTACCTTAGGTTTGAGCTGTTGTGTATGTATGTCCACACTAAACACACCTGTACACTAACCAAACGTAATATTACAGGTGAAATATGTAATATAAAGAGTATAAATACAAACTACACCTGCTACAGCGGTAAACTCAGTTTACTAAACTGACGCACGTGTTAAAATGGACATGCGCAATATGCGCATATAATCTAAGAAATTCTAGGGATACCGAAAGTTCCGAGAGGCGAGGAGCTCATCGCCTCACTAAACAACTAAAATCACGTGTCTTATAGCGATGCGTATTGTGTGTTGCATAAATTCTTAGTATGAATTTCAATGCATTCCGTTTATCCAACTGAACCGATAAATGATTCGCCTCAGTTAGAATTCTTACGAGTCGCTGGACATTATTTGACGTGTTTTAGTGGGAAATGCGAAAATTGATATAATTTCTTCAAAAAATTGTTGTAAATTTTTATTATATTTGAAATAATATGTGCAAAATTTTATATATTAGTCAACAACATTGAATTTTTTTTTTAAATTACCCAGTGAGGCGCCGCCTCAGTTGCCTCATCTGACCAGCCGCCACTAACAATAAGATATGCAAGGACTGTAGTAAGTAATATACACATAAGGTATCCGATCATTCCACCTACAACGATTTAATTAATTCGGGACAATTATTTCGGATATTCCATTTTCAATCGAAGACCGAATAAACTAAGAACCGATAAAATATCTAAACAAGGTTAGTTATCCCTACCCTAAATTTATATTTCCAAGTGTCTTTTACCGCCTACGTTGACCTACCCGATTTCTGAGAATTCCGAACTCGTACAAAATGTAACTGCGAAAGAAATGTGAAAGAAAGGTTCCCGATTTAATAAAGTATTATTTTTAGATTCTCTTTTAATATAAATACTTTCAAAAACGGATAATTATAATGTGCCACACTAGACGCGTCAATTCTACCGTACCAACAATGTGCAGTGTGTTCCTTAAATCTAGTTCCTATTCTTCTCTTCGTTTGGCCGACATAAATTTTATTGCAACCCTGACACCCAATTTCATAAATGCTTGACGTTTCTTTGATGTTCAGTTTATCCTCCGCAGTGCCTAACAAATTTTATAATGTACTTTGTGCAGTGAAACATGTGCTCATATTCTGCTCTTTAAAATTGCCGCCTATACCTTTCGAAATTCGGTGGAAACGAAGTTTAATAAACTTTTTATCACGGGTTTGAAATGAACTTAAATACGTGGAGCTGCCCACACAATGTTTATATTGAACTCTTTAAACGGCGGAGTACATCCGTTAAAAAGTAACTAACTGTTGTAGATAGTAATCTTTTTAATGTATTATAATTCTCTGTCGAAAGTTATTAATCTGTTAATCAAGAAATTAATGCCTGCCATTTTATGTTGACCGCAATGATTTGAATCAGCCATAGTAAATCTCTTTGTGTTGGTTTCCTTTTTATACAAGTCTATTTCTAATTTGTTATTGTTCCTAATTACTGAAGTATCGAGAAACGGAAGTTATTGGTTTACTTCTTTTTCTACAGTAAAATTTATACTATGGAATTTTGAGCTTAATTCGGTGACGATATCAGTGATATAGTCGTATCGAAAACTGCGAATATGTCGCACATGTACCTCAACCAAGTTCTAGGGAAATAATTAACTTCTTCTTTCAACTTAGTTTCAAAGATTCGCAATGAATGGAGACAATGGGTTTACCCATTGCCGTTCCTTGCGATTGTTCAAAAAACTTCTCGTCAATTTGAAAACGATTTTGATACATGCTAGGGAAGTAAGTCTTTTGTAATCTGCGAACATCATTCAAGTTATTCAAATTTAGGAGTTTCACTAACTATTCTATGGTTTCCGGTATTGACACGCTTGGAAATAGTGAACAAACATCAAACGATATTAAAATTTCCCCTTCCTTTAATTCCAAATTAGTGATTCTATTCACGAAATCTAGAGAATTTACTAGATACTTCAAAACTATCTACTTTGATGGGTAATTTTTGTATTCTTCTACTAGCCATTTGGACAATTTATACGTTGGTGAATCTAAACCTGATACGATCGATCTCATCGATTTTCCGGGTTTATGAATTTTAGAGAAGCAATACATTTTTGGGACCGTCGGACTTTTTTTTTATCGCGAGTTTCAAATAAAGTTAAAGTAGTGGAACTTCGCACATAATGTTGATAATGAACTCTCTTTAGATGCTGGAATAGCTCCGTAGAAGAGTAGCCATTGTAGATCGCAATCTTGTTAAAGTACTGCAATTCTCTGTCAAATCTAAAGGTGGCAAATACCTTAACAATTTAAGCGGAATAAATTTGCGTTAGCTTATTTTACATTTCAATAAAAAAATTACGCATGGAATACTTGTTTTCTTTGACTATATACTTTCAATTCAATTCCATATAAAAAAGCTTGTGTTCGGCGCTGTTCCAAGCTAGTAGTTCAGTGTGGTTGCAATAGGTTTTATGATACCATACCATCGTTAATAACTCATTTACTTTTGGGTTAGTTTTCATGGTACCCAAATAATTAAGAATTTTAAGATAATAAGTGGCGTGCTTAACGCTTGTTAATATTCAATCTATACAGAAAATTCGTGGCTTACCCTTTGACGACTGGGTCCTCTACCTTGCCCAGAATAACCTCCTCCATCGCCCTGGCCCCTCTGTAACAAAAAGTTTCTTCAATATTCTCAACACTAGAATTTACACGCATTGATTTTAATATTTGTGGGATTAGCAAGCGTTGAATGACTGTAAAGGACAAGTTTCTCTCGGCGTGTCGGTAATCATCCAGGCAGATGTATTTCATAAACTCGCACAAGTATTTCCAACTATTCTCGCATGCTAAGCACTGGAACTGATCGATATTTAGTATTAAGGCGTCATCTATCGGCGCGACCCCTACACAAGGTTAACGACTCTAGTGACGGCGGAAAGCGGGCTATTTCTCGCGCCGTCTTGTTATGAAACTTCGGGATAACGCGATAGCGTCACTCCAAGAACCGTTTCGCCTCCGAAGCTCCGTTAACCGAAACAATACGTTTGATGTATCTAGACGTCAAACTTTCGGACCGCCACTTAGTATAGCTAATTACGTGCCGCTTCTCTTGGCGTTTAAGAGAACAGCTCTAAGATGACTACTGCCATACTACCATGGCTGTTAGTACTACACATTGCTTTTATTGTAAAACACGTGAGGATAATGTGCAGTGGGTAGATAAGCTTGTATTTGCATATGCATTTGCATACAGGAAGACATAAAATAATATACAAACTAGAATAGCAATCCACTCAAAATTGTGATAAATTAACAAGATAATGAAATGCAGTTTGTGGATTTTGGCATCATTTATACCGTAGTGAAAAGCGACTGTTATAATAGTCCTCTTCGGTAGCATTTAGCACTAAAATAATATTATATTAGATTTAAAAAAAACAATATAATTCGATGATAATACTTTTTATTTGAATTGCAATTGATTCAATTCGGCTGAAAAATTAAAGTGTTAACCATGTTTAACAATTTGTGCAAAAGTACGCTGAAAATCATCAACCGTCTTTGAGAAAACAGTATTTAAATTTTGTAACCCTTCTGCATGGATAAGGATCACGACCCCTTTTAAATCGATTATCGCTGACGTTTATAGTTTCCGTGTTGCGAATTATTTATCGTAGATATAATTGATTGAAGATGCTTGAAGTCAAACTTTGATAGATAATTTAAGAACCCTCAAATTTCGTTTTCATGCCGATATTGAAATATTAAAAAATATAATGGTAGTATGTTGTCAAGTAAAAAAGAAAACTTGATCAAATGTCGATTTAATTTACGTTAAACTATTTCTAACTAAAAGTAAATTAATTTAATGCTTTATTTATATTAAGAATTAAACAATATATGCTTTAATGTGCAATTTTAGTAGAAAATAAATGTATCCTCGATTAATTTATAGTAGAAGGCATTGTTCTTTCTTTTCATCATAAGGGTAATTGAATTATACCCACTCATTGCGCATAATAGACAAGATCTAATACCCTTACACTTCCCTCTGACATCCACTTGCGAGATACATTGAACGTAGGCGAGGCTTCACCCATAGCGACTGACTCAAACCCATTCTGCGTGCCTGTGTTTAAAAAAACAACCAGCACCAGACAATAGACGGTGTATGGCGGCATTGTTCGCACCAGCCTGTCTACTTAACTTCAGTACGTGCCTTTCTTTGAAGGGAACGTTAGATCCTCTTCGCTTTTGTATCACCTTCATTTCATTCCGGACTTTATATAGCATTTTACCGGAGCAGTAGTAATCGACTTAAATCTTTTCCTTGTTCTTCTGCTTGCTTTGACAGCGTTTCGTTTTGTTTTGCTGTCGGCGTCATAGCTTTAATGAAACGAATTATTGCTGCTCTACTTAGAAAATTGTAAACCACATCTTCTATTAACTGTAAGATGGGCATAAATGGATGTTTGGATAGCTGCAAGTTATGATTGTCCTTGAAAGTCTCTATTACAAGAATAATCTTCTTGGAAGTAAGCGTTTTGAAAAAGATTCATGAAACTTTCACTTGCAAGCAAATAATATACTCCGAACAGATTTTAAGTCCACCAAATTGAATAAAAATGAAATGACCGCGATCTCTTTTGAAATTATTTTTCCACTACTATTGTGTCAGGCTATTATCTATCTAAGTACTTCAAAGATATTAATGGTAATAATTGGTACTAATCTGTTTTTACACAGATGAACTAATAGTTCACTCAAAGGTATAAAACTCGTCCATAAGAGTGAGCTATCCAATTCATATATGGATCTTATTTCTTAAGAAACACAATCACGTGTTTTAATGTATCCTTGGTGTTAACTCTTTTTCTAATAAATTTCCAAATGTAATTTTAAAATGTTTGCTGCAGAATATGTCTGCGTGTCATCAGTACACTTTACCTACATTTTCTTATTTAGCTTAACAGCATAATTACTTCAGCTTCAATTCTAAATGCTAAGCCCAAATTTTTACAAAAATCCAAAACATTATACGCAAGGAGAAATTTTTGAGGAAAAACCTTTTACACTGGTGTTATAAAATTATCTTTACTCTATACTAAATTATTTAAAACTTTCACAATTTAATCTTGGTCCGAAAAGCTAAAAATATAGCACTACTTTGATATTAACCCAACTCGACCACTACATATCTTTCTGAGCTTAAGCGAGATAACGAATATACAATTGGTGAAAAGCGAATCATTGTAATAACATCATTAACGATTTTATTACTTACATCATGTAGCATGATCAATTCTAAATGCTAAGCCCAAATTTTGACAAAAATCCAAAACATTATACGCAAGGAGAAATTTTTGAGGGAAAACCTTTTACACTGGTGTTATAAAATTATCTTTACTCTATACTAAATTATTTAAAACTTTCACAATTTAATCTTGGTCCGAAAAGCTCAAAATATTACACTACTTTGATATTAACCCAACTCGACCACTACATATCTTTCTGAGCTTAAGCGAGATAACGAATATACAATTGGTGAAAAGCGAATCATTGTAATAACATCATTAACGATTTTATTACTTACATCATGTAGCATGATAATAACAAATGCTTGAGCCTCACTTTTAATTCAATCTGTGTGTTAGATTGCAAAAAAAGCTCATTGAACTACCTTCTTTAATGAGACGAAAGAGGCTACACGGTGGTTAACCGATTGTTGACACCTTTTTATGGTCATACACATAAACCTAAATCTTCTTCCAAACGAAAATAAACCCGCTTCAAAAATTTACACTTAAAAGCCTGACGGATTTGAAGTTGCTCCTTGAGCCTTGAAATTCGATTGGAGAGCAATAAGATTGGGGGATATAGGAGGTGGCCATATTTCTTCTCTTTTTTACTTTTTATCGTTTTCTCTTTTTTTTTCTCACACTGACAAGATTATCAATATTTACATAATGAGGCATCGATTCAACACAGTCAAAGAGCAAACAAAAAAAGTTAGAAATATAAGAATATAGTTTATGTTTACCCAACCCGTTAATGTCGAATGCATCCCTCATCTTATTACTGCTTGTCAATAATTTGTTTGTTTCTATGAAGTCTATATCAGAACGACACATATCTTGTATTAAGTTAAGCGGCTTACAATTGTAATTACAGATTAACTTATTAAGCACTATACGTCCATCCCAAAATGGTACACCCAAATTTAAATATTGGTATTAATCCACTTTAACAGTACATTTCTATGGTTTCTTCTTCATCTTGGCGGAATGTGCAATTAGTGTCCCGTGCCTGGACTTTTAGTCTACGGTAATCTGTTAGTAGTCCTACTATCATTTTAACTGTCTTCATATCTCTCTTCATTGGAATTATAGTGAACTTTTTGCTCCTGTTTTGTGTGGTGATTTTTGCCAGCATTATTTGAGCTTAGCAAGTATCCATTTATTAATTTGGTAATACCAAAGGATGAAAATTTTGTCGATTACCGTCTGGCCATATTTGTTGAAGCTACCCCTACTTCTTATGGGCTTCTTTTTTAATATTTTCCAGGTTCTACACTGTTTTAGTGTGGTTTTAGATATGTCGATTCAAGTCAACCTTCTTTTTGTAGGGGTTTTCTCCCACGCCTGCTTTTCTGGTGTTATAACCTGATACTTTTTACCCCAGCTTATATTTCTGAATCCTGGAATCATTTGGTATCCCTGTGATGGCACTTCCTTTAGTTCATCCACCAACTTTTGATAGTCAGCACCGTCGATTTTGCTTACCTGTGCATAAGTATGCATAAGTCTGTGAGTTAGAAACCTGTGGTTCCTCGTAGGTATATAAGTGTGGAGCGATAGCTAGTTTTGAATTACTTCCATTGTGACAGTAGTGTTAGACTTCATCTCAACTGTGGCATACAAATAAGCCAGCTTTGTGCTGCACTTAACGTTTTCGCTGCCCAAATCTACGTAATCTTTGGCCACCATACAATTGCTTCATATGTTATCATGGACTCCTACGAGACCTCAATTTTTTTCCACTTAACTTCCTGCATCTTTCCGAGGTAATCGTGGTTTTGCTGATTATTTTCTGGATAGGTTTGATCGAACCATAACTTAAGGTTGTTATTTTCAATACTAGTACTTGTAAATTTTCCAGCTTCTTTTTTCTTGTAAATGTTACAACTTGTGTTTCCTGAGCATTGACTACTAGTCGCTCTTGTTTATACCAGCTGTCGATAAGCTGTGCTTAGAGCAACTTGCCTTCGTTCTTCCAGAACTTTTGGAAGCCATCCTTCGGCAATTATGTCAGATCGTCAGTATAATCCAGCCAATGATGAGGGCATTCGCTAGGGTAACCAACAGTAAAGGTGACAAGATCATCCATTTCCTCCTATCTCGGCTTCAGTGGTGGTCTCACCGATTATGGATGTAACCATCTTTCGCCTCAGGCTAACCTCTCCTTACTCTAGAAGCTTTGGTGTAACATCTTTTCTACGTCGAGCCAAAATAATTTCGTTCGGACAGTATTCTTCACAAAATCTCAAAGTTATTCGGTTTACAGTAAGTAAGCATTTTATAATTTTTTCCGGGTACTTAAGAGGATTACTCCATTCATCACTATTGACATGCATTTTCATCATTAAAACGGTAGTATTGGTAGGTAAAACTTTGAATTGTTTTTGTTAATTGCAAGTGAAGCTGCTTTTGCGGCTCACACTCTATTACATCATTGTATAAGCATTAAGATGCACCTTGATTAAACAAATACATGCATATCATTTCAATATTTATTGTAGACTGTACGAATACATGATTAGACTACAAGTGGTGTGTTCGCAACATGCATGCAAAATATATGTTTTTAAGTTTCGTGATTCGTGCCCGGAATATTAAATCGTAAGTGTTGACTTTATGCTGTCATCTATATTATCCATTTATCACACTAAATCAAGCGTGTATGATGTGCGCTCGTATACACAACATACCCTCTGTGTCGATCATGTTATAAGTTTATCTCGAACGGTACATGCCAACAGCTCACAGAGCTCGAACGCATTGAATATTGTTGCAGGATAGTCAGCCGTCGATATCAGAAGGGGAACCGATGTCCGGCTCAGCTATTCTGTCGCTAGCATGTGCGCATTAATTACGAATTAAATTACAGCCGATTAATATACATATATGCATACATATTCCTGATTTATCCGATATGTCTCGTCTACTCGATACTGGAACAATTACATAGACAATGATTGAGCAGTATTGATGTTTGATGTTCGCCCGATATTGCGTTTATACGACGTAGTAATGGGCAATCTTTGGCAAAGTTGTGTGGACTGAGTTGGTGCATATTAACTGATTTCTGCTTTGATATTAACAATGCTAAAGCAATTCGGAGGTATTGATCTCAGGTTTAGAAATAGTGCAAGTACAGAGGTACGGGTTTCAAATTTGGTTAGTGTAAAGGTGCCAGCTATTATACAATCCACCTAATTCTGATTACAAACAATTTTTAGATTGCTTGGAGGATTCTTTCATCTCTTGTGGTCTTATTACCGATGAAATATATTGCCGCGGTGATTTTAACATTAATCTTTTTAAATCGGATAACCCCTCAGTACACTATTTTGATTCCTTCTTGAATATTATTGGTGCCCGTCAGATTATTACTGAGCCAACAAGAACTACCAAAACCACTCGTTCCCTGATAGAGTTTAATCTAATTACAGATGACTTATGTTGCACAGATGGTGGTGTTATTAGCAGCTATATATTTAACCACGATTTTATTTTTTGTTACATTAATATTAGTAAACTGAAAAGAGACCCAATCTTACGTACTGACCGTGATTCTAAAAATATTAACATGCGCATGAATTTACTTTAGATCTTAAAAAACTTAACTTTGAATATATGCTTTATTTGCAAAACATTGATGATAAAATAGTTTTTTTTAACTTTAATATCTTGCAGATTTTCAACAAGCATGCTCCGCTTACAACGCGTAAATTTACAAAAAAATACATCCCCTATCTCACAGATAACTTAAAGTTATTGATGAGGTTGCGTGATAAGGCAAAGAATAAATATAGGAGAACGGGAAACCCAAATGACTGGAATTATTATAAAAGCTTAAGAAATCTAACTAACCGAACATTCATTCTCGAAAAGAGAGCATATTTTATATCCCGTTCAACAGATAGTACAACGCTGTGGAAACAACTTAATCGCCTGAATGTTTGCCCTAGTAAGAAAAAATACGACATACCCATACACCTCGCTGATGCCGACAAAATTAACGATTACTTTATTAATAGTATACCATCTTCTAATACCTCATTTCTACTTATCCCAGATATACTATCTAGTGCATCCGATACGTTCTCCTTTTCTTTGGTAACCACGGACACAATTTGTGGTATCATAAATAAAATCAAATCCAGAGCAGTTGGTTACGATGGTGTTGATATTTGCGTGATACGAATGTGTTCTCCTTATGTTGTGCCTTTCGTCACTCATATTGTTAACTCATGTATACTACAAAATACATTCCCCACCTGTTGGAAGCGAGCTCTAGTCAGTCCTTTGCCCAAAAAGAACAAGGTTGATGATTATAAAGACCTCTGGCCTATAAGTGTGTTGCCTGCCTTATGGAACAACAATTAAAAAGTGTTTTAGATGTTTTAGATTTCAAACTACTGCCGGATGTCCAATCTGGTTTCCTTCCTGGACACAGTTGCAATACGGCCTTATTATGTGTAACTGATGATATCTTTCGAGCCACTGATGAAGGGCTTATAACTGTTCTTGTACTGCTTGACTATTCCAAAGCATTCGACACCGTGGATCACACATTGCTATTAAACGTTTTCAAGGACAAGGGCTTTAGTCGCTCTTCTATCCTTTTGATAGCAGATTTTCTTTCAGATAGACCTCAATGTGTAAAATTAAATAACAAAATATCTCAACATTTATCGTTATCCCAAGGTGTCCCACAGGGGTCAATCTTGAGTCCTATCCTGTTCTCTTTATACACATCTTCCTCCGTGCAATGCCTTAACTACTCTAAAATTCACTTTTACGCAGATGATGTGCAATTATATTTTTCTTTTAAAGCATCGGAATGGATTGAAGCTATAAAAAAAATAAATAAAGATCTATCTACTATTCAGTCCATATCTTCCATATATTCTCTAAATATTAATCCCTCCAAGTCACAGGTTCTAATCTTTGGTAATAAAGATGTTGTCAACTTATTGAGTGGAATGTTGGATGTAAATATTAACGGCACAAAAATTCCCATTGTTAACAGTGCTAGAAGTTTGGGATTAACACTTGATAACTCATTCCGTTTTCGCGAACACATAGCTAATTACATTACGTCATCATATTGCAACCTAAAGAAACTATATCCCTTCCGCGCGATTCTGAACAGGAATATCAAACGATCACTCTGCGATACGTATGTCCCTTCAGTGTATGATGCTTGTTTGGATGTTGTTACAAGTCATCGTATCCAAAAGATACAAAATGCTTGTATGAGATATATTCACGGTATTAGAAAATATGAACATATTTCACATAAATTAGTAGAGACTGGATGGCTTAATATGAAAAATAGAAGAATATTACAAACGTTAACTCCATATCATAAAATTCTTACCTACAAATGTCCGCCATACTTATATAACAAAATACGTTTTAGAACGGATGTGCACAGTCTAACTACGAGGTTCCGGGGCCTTATATCTCCGCCACGGCATAGACTCGCTCTGTTTGAAAGATCGTTTTCATTCGGAATATATAAAAAATATAATGACCTTCCTTCTGATTTGAAGATATGCACAGTGGTCCAATTTAAATCAAAATTAAAATCCATGCTTTGTCTAGCTCAGTGATCTCGTTAATGTGCGCTAGATCGTCACCTGCATTTACATTTACTTAAACGTTTACATTCATAATTAGTTACTGCAGTTTCTCCTTCCCTTTTTTTAATTTTTGTTTCTTTTTTTCTTCTCTATACAGCTTCGTTGAATTTTATATAGTTATATATTCTAATTATATAATAAATATGTTTTCCTTTATTGGCTTGCATGCACAAACAAAATTTAGTATTTTAAGTTATAGTATATAGGCATTTATGTCACATTTTATTTTTGTTCAATTCATCAGGGTTAGGTAGGAGCAGTTCACATATTAATTATGTAACTGAGCCTCGCCCTGGGATTGTGCTTTCATTTCTTGTTGTTTTCGTTGCATTTTGTATTCCATTTCTTATAATGAAACCACAATAAAGGCACTATTATTATTATTATTGGCACTGTTAGTCATAGCATCAAATTGGCGTTGTTTTACTTTACATGGATATCACTATTAAATTTTATAGTATAATCGTTGTATTTTTCTTTTGCTCATTTGCCCCTAATGTTTACATTTCATATTACAAATTTACTTGAAAACTAAAAATTTCCTCTTCCAAAACCAAGTTGGCCGTCTCGTCACCAGTTTCATTTACATTAGGGTTTTAGAACATGTTTTGAATATATCAAATCCCATTTATATAAATATTTGGGAGTTAAGTAGCAAGTGAAAAGGTAATAAGTAACCTTATAATATCACTTATTCTTTGGCTTGCAGCTCTTGCATAAGAACACATTGCTTGTTATAAGGTAAGCTTCTGTTCTTTACACATACATTTTGCACGTTTGATTCCCTTCGTATCTTTGGTAATGTGTTTTGCACCACTGAAGCATAAAATATTTAGTTTAGCAATTTTATTGGCCCCTTCGATCCAGTAGTTTATTGAACCAAGTTTGCTGCAACGGTTTCGTTTCTGCGTCAGCCATTTTTCCCACTTGAGTCTTCTCAACTATATTTTCAATTTTTTTTCCGCCAAAGAGTGTTCTTTAAAGCAAATTATTAGTTAGTTATTTTTGAATGTATTTATAGCATATAACTCAGTTTTTTCTTCAAGAACACTTTTTAAATGTCCAGGTTTAGTCCTCGTATGGCGTGTTACTTGGTTTTTTTGTTTCTTTTTCATGTGTAGTATCGTCTTTCTTCATTACTCCTTTTATCTTTCCCTCTTCTTTATTTTTGTTTCTCTTCTTCCTTTTCTCAATACAGCTTTTTCCAGTCGTTATATGCAATAACATATGAAAGTTTTTCTTTAATGTTTAACTGTTTTTCCTTCCTTTGTGGTGTGATAGACCAACGAATTATTTGCATTATATTTATATTTGGATCTGAATTACTAATATTTTCTTTTATTTAAAAATTGCCACATATCCCTTGATTGTGATTCTCGTCGACTGTCTCAGCATCTATTGCATTTAGTAATTTACACATACCCTCATCCTCTTTCATCTATTTAGCATAAATACGAAGGTCTTTTATAATTGTGTCCGTACTTGATGCAGAACTTTTGTCCTTATTATCATCGTAAAAGACAATTGGAATTTGATCTATATTGAATATATTAAGATCGTTTTCAATTTCTGCACTTTTAGACGTTTCTTTATGATAAAAAAACCTGGGTTATTCTACTGTCAGGATCATGATGAGTATCAAGTATGTATAGCATTATTATTGTCAGTTTTAATTAGCACTCTACAGTGAGCATCAGCTTCAGCACTATTTCTGAAAATGGTATTGCAAATTTACCACAAATATGTAAGGTTCTCATCAATAGGTGGCTTTCAAAATTACTTAATTTCCTGAAACTTTTTTTCTCCTACGATGTTTGTAAACATGTGACAGGATAGAACTTCAATGGGTTGAATCTCATTTTTGTCTGGGCTTAAAGATACAGTTTTGTTGAAATTTTTGCCAAGACATTTAGAAAAGTCAACAGCATTTTTATTCCAGTGAAATATTTTTGCAATTCTAAACCCGTTGATAATTGTTCCCGGCTCCATAGCATCTACAATGATTATCAGTATTGAAACAACAATTTCTTTGCTGATTAGTTCATGTGGCTGTTCTTTTCTCCATTCGAGTACAGCATTTTGCCAGCCATCTTTAATGGGTTTAAAGCAGATACATCAACGGACTGCAAAATTCTTGTCGAATTGGTCGAATTTAACGACTTTCATAACGAGCATAAAGGGAAAAGACAAAGAGCCTAAAAGACAAAATACACTTTAAATTGTACGCTATACCTAGGATCCACGTTGTAACATAGCCAAGCCGTCAAAAATCTATCAATGGTAACGTTTTAAGGTAAACCATGAATCCACCAACTGTGGAGCACAATTTCAGTCTCAACTACAAGGATTACCTTTACAAAAGTAAATAAGATAAGTCGGAATCACCACATATAATGTTGATACACAAATGAAAAGTAACTTTAGATCTTGGGCTTGCGTCGAAGTGACATTATCTAGGCGAAGGTAACGCAAATTCGGTAATAAAGTTAAAGATAGGTTATCCGACAGAGAAGAAAATGTTAAAAAAATGTCTTACGATACAGAATAGAAACCACCGTGTAATATCTTTCCAATGAGAAGATACAGTAAATATTAAAAATTAAAGTAACCACAGAAACAACATCCTTCTTACTATTAAAAGATAATCCTTAAATAATACCTCTTAACTTAGAGTTATATAAAATAGAAAACTTAAATAATAGAAGCAATAAAGAGAAGTTATCTAAAAAGGTAAACGTTGCATTCTGGAAAATCAGCAGGAACACACGCGAAAACTGCAAAGAATATAAATAACAGATAAAACTTGTTTGGATTATCTCCAGAGTCTAACCGCGATTCTTACTTCTAATCTAATCTACCAACAAAATTATTCCAGGAACATTATGACAAACGAAAGCCGTTCTCTTTTATCGTTATTATTATTATCACCATCCTTGTAACACTTTCCCTTTCAGTTTGCGAAGCGTTTGAGAGCTTAAAGAAATGATCTCCGTTCTTTAAACTGCGCAGCTGGAAGCATCAAGCACATTTAGGGATACGCGAATAGGCCATTCACCTGCATGCTAAGCGCTGAATACAAGAGATGAAGATAGGCCTACATTCGCGGTATTGATTTTCTGGTAGTTATGTAGTGTACGCGCTTTTATAATCTTTGTGTGCGCTAAATTTTGTTTTTGCTGCGACTATTTACATAAGACAAATGCAGCCAATGTAGAATCAAATATTTCGTTGAAAATTGTATAATTATTAAATTATATATTAATCTTATCGCAGTGGATTTTTACCAATTAATGCCTATTTAACTGTTATGGTGAATAAAAAACAACCATTCAAGAATTATTGCAGTGTTTGTAGCAGTTTTGTTGAATTATTAGTAAATTAGATATTCCGGAGAAATAAAATAGAAAATAATTATGGATGCCGTGCGATATGCACTTATTACTCTTAAAAGAGTTCTTCTTTGCAGCTTATACAGTTTCTCTTTGTTTCCTTTAGCGTCCAGTACCGCATAGAATATCTGGAACTGAATTCCACCATACACTGCTTCCCGTTTCTTGTTGTCTGGTCCCCGGGCATTGGGCATGATTTTCGATAGCGCCGCCTGATTGGTATCCGATTTATTGATTACATATCTCACGTGTGCACTGAAGGATAGTCTATCATCCAATATCACCCCGAGGTACTTGAATTCCCTCTGGGGTACAGTGCACTCACCCATAACGTCAAACTGTACCATGTGCCTTTTCCTAGGTCCCTTGCATATGACGGTTTCGATTTTTTCAGGTGCCACGTGCAGATCTTAGGACAACATCCACTCCTCGATAATTCCAGAGACTCGTTGGTTTTAAAGATCGAGTCCCTCGAGTCCACGTCTTCCATTATCACGGCCAGGTCGTCCCCATACGCAACGACAGTGACTCCCTCCATATACTTCAAAGACAAGACTCGTACAGGATGTTCCACAGGGTCGGTTCCAGTGCAGACTCCCCTCTTTTAGGTTTGTCTCAATCGTCCTACGACTGAGACAGTCCTCAATTATGTTCATGCGCTGTGATAAAAGTATTTCTTATGTTCAGTGTCACCACCCTCACCAACTTCTTTCTGGATGTTTTGATCTTGTGCACAAGTGTCATTATTATGTAGAGCTAACTAACGCTGTTTTGTCAGAACACAATCCAACGCGTGTTTTCTATGACGATTTTTTAAATATTTTGATCTTTGTTCGATGTACACGGATACAAAATTATTGCAAGGAATACAATATATTATTATGATGTTTAATTTTAAAAAAAGGTAGAGCTTTTGATTTACCTCTATCAAATAGTTTATCTGTGGTGTAGAGATGTGATGTCCTCTGAATATATTAGAAATTTTAGATGTGAGATATTGAATGAACGGAAATCTACTATGGGATTCCAACAAGAGAACACGAGGTTTTAGGATTACCGTTGGAAGAAACAAAGCAACGATTCGCAACATCGCAATTAATGTAAAATTACAACTGTTTTACATGGCTAAAACTGCAATATTAGGAGATTATTACTGTAACGCCCTAAATACATATTTATAAGTGTAAAAATCAATAATTTTTGTATTAATGCAGACGATAGTGTAAATTCACAGTTTTCCTATAGTAATTTTGTAACACTTCTGCATATGAAATTAACTTATATGGTTATACGTGCACATAACAATTGTTACAAATCTCGGTTAATAAGAATTATATTAATTTTAACTGTAAGTAGGTATAGATAAATTTATGTTCTAACTTCATAAAGTTTGCTCACATGTGACGCCCGTATCTCAAAACTGGTACCCAAATCGCCAAAATCCTAACCTTCTCTCTTAACTTTAAACTTACCGTGAGCTCGCTTAAGGTGACCCTGCCAGCTTCAGTGGAGGTGGGGTGGTTTGAAAGATTGTAAAAAAAAGGCACCACCATACACCTACGAGGTTTGTCGCAAAAACTAAGAAACTGCGGGATCTTAAAAGGGAGGAAGCAGGCCAACGAGAAATGGACAACACGATAAACAGATAAAAAAAATCGTCTAATAAATCGTCTATATATATAAATAAAAATAGTGCTGCCACACAGTCTCTGCAATTGAATATATTGTCATTTAGACAATAGAGAACTGTTTCCCTTTTTACCCGTTGCATCTTTTATTATTTAAAGATAGAATGAAGGAGGGAACTGCTCCCTTGTATCTATGTAGGGTTCTGAAAATCTGTAACCATTAAAGAGCATTAGAAAAATAAAATGTGTGTTGTGTTAGAATTATACCAAAACTGGTAAAAAACAGTTCGTCAACCAAAATGCATTATTTAATGCTCCTTGCTTTCTTTCTTCATGCACCGCTTTGTAAATTTACTTGTTGTAATGTAACAAGACAAAAAGTGTCAATAATAAAGCGTGTGCTACATCACGTGATGTGCACGTGCATACTGCAATAGTGCCGCGGTTAATAATGTCGACACGCAAACCCACTTCCCCGGTGGTGACATTGGTTTTATACAAACCCGCTTTGAATATACGTTACAATTTTGGTGTTTACAGTAGAGTGATATTTTATCAGAGATAATTATACAGAGCCCTTACAAACTTTCTAATTACTGAATTATAATGCTTTGCGCTATTTCTAAAACGCATCTCAAGAGTTTACGTGTAAAACAGAGGAGTCAAAAAGAAAACGAATTATGTTAATAAATGTGTTGGGGTTAATTTCAGTGTTAACATCTATCCTGTACAATTCTTCCTCTATAATTTCTGTGGCTAGATTTAATGAAATGTTGGTAAGCAGAGGTACGACATCCAAAGACAAGATAACACAATCAGGTGGCAAGACATGGTTGGCCGTCGCATTACAAAAGTAAAACTATTCAAGGTATTGTAATTGGTGTTTTCCTTTTAAAGATCTATTTGAGATTTCACCTATGATGGCAGATAGATTTTAAGACGGTGAGCCTGCAAACGATACAATAGGACGGATTGTATAACTAGCTTTGTGCACCTTCACAAGAGAATACAACTTGTAACAATATCAAATGAACTAAGAAAATGAATCGAAAATACTGTTTGCGAAAATGCTAAAGATTTCGCATTATACCTATTCATCTTCGATTCTAACAAGTATCGCCACTACTTCCACTTACTTCATTTATAAATTAGGGAGTACTATTTTACAATAATCAATGGTAAGATGTTAGGTAGTTGGATTATTGAATTATATTTTGTTATAGTACACTTACAGCGTCAATATTTTCGCTTTGATTAATTGCTTCCGCGTTTTCCTTTATATGTGAAATATATATTTTAAAATTTCTGTTTGGTTATTGCTTTTGCTATTTAGTATGTTTGCATTATCAAAATGAAAATGCTACTCTAAATTGTGACAATCTTCTGTTACTGTAGCATTAAAATTATTCGTTTGGATGTGATATTTTTGGGAATAAGAAAATTAAGAGAATTTCAAATTTCTCCAAAAACGTTGGGAATATTCTAATGAGCCGGTTTGATGGGACTACATCTAACTTTCTACGTATATCCAAGAGTGAATGGCGTCAGCAGCATCAATGGGTGTTGCTTTTCAGATACCTAGACGCAGAAACTCGAATGTACGTATGTATACAAGATTAGATCTATCTAAAACCCAGTAGGCATTTTCGATTCTGATAAAGTTCCATAAAAGGGGCAACGCTGCGTTATGTCAGATGAGATTTCCTTTGTGGCAAAGACAACCATTTCTTTTATTGTGTTCGATGTTCCGGTCGCTTTTAAGCAAAAATTTCGTTAGGCTGACGCGCGTAACAGACATACATGCCGGCTATAAAATAAGACAGTCCTGTGTTGTGTATGGGATTCCTATTCCGTATCGGTTCTATATTAAACCTTAATCTTCCTAATGGTTAGGGTGGAATTGAATCTCCCAGCATTAAGTTGAGCGGAAATGTTGGTTATTGATTCCTGTTATGTTAAAATATAGAAGAATAATGATGATGTTTATAGAGATTTGTGTCTGGTTTTTACTTGAAATATTTGTGCAGATACAAAAACAAAATAAATAGGTTATTCTTCTTTAAGAAAATTCAAGACACGCAAAATACGCTTCAAATATACAATAATAATAATAGGATTTATTGCCCAATAGATGATAAGTACATCCAATTACAGGACAAGCACTAATTACATAACTTAAGTTAAGTAGTAACAACATAAAACTAAAATACAAAGCAACAATAAAATGGGTAACTGGTATTAGACTACATTATGCTAACTAAATTTAATTGAAAAGTAAATAAGAAAAGAGAACTACAATGTAACTATAATGCAATACAATGACACATATACGTAAAGTTAGATAAGTAAGTATTTCCCTCCATTAATGCAATTAGATCTACCAAACTAAATAGCAAAAAGAAGTACATGGTATGCCTACAATAAAAAAATACTAAAACTAATATTTATAAATTGTTAATACATTTAATGATTGAATGTGAACTAGACCATGACTCAATCTACAATTGAGCACAAATGAGTATTGAAATAGTTACAAATTCTGTACAGCGGCCCGTGTGACATAATATTAGTGCGTGCAAGAGCGCAATAAAAGGTGTGGACCTGACGTGCAGAATACTGGGGAACTGCGAAATTCAAAGAGTTGGTAAGGGAAATAACATCAATTATATTATTCGCGAGATTAAAAAGAAACTTAATATCAGTTATTGAGCGGCGCTGTTCAAGGGATTGAAAGCCAAACATACTTAAGAGAATTGTGTGGTCGAAGCGTCTCTCGGGATAAATTCTTTGCTGCTTAAGGTATAGATTTTTCAAAAAACGTCTTTGTACTTGCTCTAGTGAGTGTGAATATGTTTTATAAAACGGTGACCAAATTGGGGAAGCATATTCTAATTTAGAGCGCAAATAACAATAGTACAAATTAATAATAGAGGGAAGTATTGAAAAGTGTTTCGTATTGCGAATGACGAAGTTCAGTGATTTTAAAGATGAAGCAATGATGTGCCTAATGTGGTTATTGAAAGTGAGAGTACTATCAAATAGTACACCTAGAGCTATTATAGTATCGCAACGATTTAAGGTAATATTGTTGATTTGATAACTGAAATCAATTATGGTAGATTTACGGGAGAAAGAAACAATATTACATTTTAAAATGTTCAGATTCAAATCGTTGTCTAAGCACCACAAACAAAGTAAATTCAACTGATACTGAAGGTGTTCACAGTCATCTATGGTAGTAATTCTAGTAAATAATTTTAAGTCGTCCGCAAACAGTACTCTACCACAGTCTAGTGATGCAGGTAGATCGTTGATAAAAATCAAAAAGAGCAAAGGACCTAAGTTACTGCTTTGAGGCACGCCGGAGAGCGGTGTAAAGTAATTGGAACGATGACCCCTGATACTGACGTATTGCTTTCTGTTGGATAAATACGATTTAAGAAGTAATTGCAATAACGGCGAAAAGCCAATAGCATCCAGTTTCATCAGAAGCCTTGAATGATTCAAACGGTCAAATGCCTTGGAAAAGTCTATATGGATTACATCCACCTGTTCACCACCATCCAAAGATTCAGACAAGAACTGCGTTACGACAACGAGATTGGTTAGCGTAGAATACCGTAATATATAAGACTAAAAACAGGCAACTCTCCAAATAAAAGGAAATCATAACAAATCTAATCACTAATCAACAGAAAAAAAAAATATGAAGGTATTAACAGAATTATTGAAAGATAATAAGATTTAGATTCATTAATTTAAATAGTTTTCTTATTTACAGGCAGATAATATTCATAACTAGAACCGATTAGATTCACTTTAGAATGGTGACAATTCAATTCGGTAAAAGGTACTCTGTCTAATTTATTGTCTTAGGATAGTCATACCATTTGGTCACTTTATTGTGTTAGGCCGATAAAGTGATACTTTTGCCTTTTGAATGAATGTCATACAGTTGGAGGAATAAGTTATATAATTACATAGTGAGACATATTCGTTCCACTGTGCGTATAACCGAAAAAATATATTGATTCTGGGCACCGATAATTAAAATGAGGGATTACCAGGGCATTAAATATCTGAATCAAATGAAATGATTAGACATTACTATACTGTGCTTTTACTGTAACCTTCTGAATTTTGTGCAAAGTATTTTCAATTTCAGGTATAAAATTTCCAGTCGAAGCAGTTATAATGCATTATCGTAATGTTTTGAATTTAAAGAAAAGGCTAAATATCGATTAGTTGCAATAAATTTTACACGCTCAGTTACTCAATTTTAAAATATGTATTTCAGGCATATCATCTGTTAGGATATCAAAGTGAGTGATGGCGTAGAATGGGGTGAAATGTGCATGACATACCGAACTCCTCGCTTTGCGTACCTTAGACGACCCTATCTCTCTAGTGGAGATACCCATCTTCTTATGTTGCCGCAGCTGCACAGGATAGATGATCTGGTAGTAGTGCGAACCGATGTTCCGCACCATCTCCTGGTTCTGAGTGTACTCCCGAAGAAGCCTTTCCACCTCTCCTGCAACAACAATTGATGGTATTTAACTAAGTATTAGGCGATTTAAAATTAAAGTAGAACAAAAAAGGATTGAGTTAAATATGCTTAAAAACCATATTATCTCCTTAAAGATTTATTGAATTCGCCACAATTTTAATCCCTATGGAAAGTGATTGCGTGATGGTATTGCACAATCATTCACACAACACATTCGTATCCATTTAGCAAATTGGTTGCGTTTATGTAAAGTTCGAATTCGGTGATAAAATAACATATTACATGGAAGTAAATCAAAACAAATACTGTACTAAACGAGACTCAGTTTGATCCACACGTACGTACGATGAGGTAGAGTTTAATTAACATTTGAAAAAGAGAAAAAGGAAAAAAAACATAATCTCGGAAACAAAAAGAAAATTAATGACTCGTTTATTGAACTGAACCTGGATTACTTCAAAATGACTGACGGAAGCGGATTAAGTCTTTTTTTAAAGCGGACGATCAGGCTTTGTACAATCATTCGCCGTCTTTAAATTACTCCAAAATTTAATTAGATGGCATCCGATTCTTCAACCCTGAACTGTAAATTTTACCATAAATGTTTTTGATAAAATTTATTTTTAAGCCAATTATGTTCATTATATCAGAAAATGCAATGTTCTTCTTTGAAACAACTTTACTAATTAAGAAATGGTTACAACAGGAATAGCGCGTATACTGGCAGTTCAAAGTTATTGCTCTCTCCATCTACCCTCTCGCACAACAGCAAGGGGCAAGAATGGGGCATTTCGTGTTGCAAGAAGTAGCAAGAGGCGGACATGAATGATTGGCATATAATAGTATTGTCCATCATATAAAAGGCAATCTCTTCGAATGAGGTCAGATCACATGATTTCGAGATATCTGTTTATTCGAAATTTTGAGGTGGAAATCAGAGATCGGATAAGCTGGAATCAATCAAACGATAGCACCGAGAATGTCACTGGAATCTTTCGGGTGGTGAAAAGCAAACGGATTTGTATTGCATATCTAGATCCAGAACCTTTTTTTTTAACAAATAAATGACGTTTAACATTTATTTGCTAAAAAGAAAACAAATTTGCTTAATTTCTTTTATTAAATTTACTAGGTTCTTTTTTCTGTGTTAAATAAGGTTTTTTTTTAAACAACACATAATATTGAATGTAATAAATCTCTCTAAATTATATATTTGAATTCTTTTCTCTTTTTTTTTGTCATTTCATTAGTAATCGCAAGTATCAACCCCTCTCTCTTCCCTATTTCTTATTCTGGGTATTAACAAAAATTAAGCAATACCGACAGGTAATGTAAAGCGAAATTAATCCAGTAGCGCCCAGAGAATATCTGTAGCAGAGTTCCCGAGCTCTTCAACGCTTTACCGTATGGGTTTTACCGTCAATCACACTGACCAATATAAAATAAAAAACTAGTATTTTATATATCCCTTCCCCCACCTCTCCTGATACATTGCTTGTAACATTTTCATAATTTTTTTTTGTTTTCTTTGTAATTCACAAATTTAAAAGAACAGTTAATCATTTTTTTTTAAATTGAAATCATTGAAATAAATTCTTAATTTTTTTTTTTTACTTTTTTTGTCTCATGCTCGAAATAAGGTAGGTAGGTTTTTTTTTTAATATTTATAGCCCAGAGACTCGTAGCAGGTTTAGCCCATTAGTGCATGGGTACTTCTTTCTTTGTTATTGTTACTTTTTCTGTAATAAACCATGTAAATATAGTCTATATGAAATAATGCTAATGTTTTACAAATTTTGATCCCATTTTGATTTTACAGGAGGTCCGTTTAAACGGATATCATGCATATAATACGAATATCATATATTTGTAAATAATTTATTATTTTAATAGATATATTTTTCTATATTTTAATAGGTTTTATTGAACATACATATTTAATACACATATTAGAGGACATACAATACAACTTGGAATCAGTAATGTCATTTTTTTAAATTATTTTCTGTGATATTTTTCTGTGATGTAAAAGCACAGCCACATTTTTTGCAAACAAACTTGCGTTTCTTTGTGTGCCCCTCTGAAGGTAGTTTTGGGTTAAAATTTGTTGTCATATTGCAACTTGGAACAGTTATTGACCAGTGACGCATTTTTCTTTTCTTCGGTGTTTCTATTAGTTCATTTTGAAGTCTTTCTCTAAGTACTCATAAAGGTATGTTGCTCTCTTCATCACTGCTTGCATCTTCATACAGAATTTCACATGCTGTGCGTAAAATAGCTCCAGGCAAGTTATTTATATTGCCCGCTTCTTCTTGGTCTGATCTAACGCTGTCTTCATCAGTTTCAGCTAATGCTTCATGAGGATCTGGCGGTATAATATAAACTGTAGTGCTTTCAGAGTTACGGCTTCGGCTTTCAACGTAGATGCCCTCAATTTTTATAATGTCCAAGAGTTCATTTAAAATTAACTTAAAAAGCAAAAAACCAAGTTACTGGTATTTCATGCGTACTGGCCATTTAAACGAACACTTAATAAAATAGTGTATTACAAAAAACCTAAACTTATTACAGAGTTATATCTATTATAGATATAAACAATAATGATGTTATGATATATTTATTCTGTTATTTAAATTTTAAGTTGCCATAGTAACCAGAAAAAATCATACTCACCCGTCATTTCTAATCGAATATAATCCTGGATCCATTTCAATGAAGAAATACAGTCAAAATGTTCAGTAATACTGATCTATTACCAACCACAAGCAAATCACGTGTTCTAAAGCTACAATTAACGGTCAAATCACCCCCATTTCATTATGTACAGTTATTATCATAATAAAAATCAACGTCCGTTTAAACGGCCAATATGCATTAATGGGTTAAAGAAGAGTGTGTAGTCAGAACAGTTAACCATACCCCTGTTATGATGGTTTGGTTCTACATTACAGCGGCTGACACAGGACCTCTTTATTTTGTGGAAGGATCCATAAATCAGCTCCAATATAAAAACGTATTGGAAATACTTTTACATGGAATGGTATCCATGAATCGCTGGAAGCCTTGTTGTCTAGCGAAATCGATTAAAGCTTTCTTGGATAACTACAGGATACCGATGCTGTCATGGCCAGGTAATTCTCCTGATCTCAACCCGATTGAGAATGTTTGGAGTGCCTTAAAAAATAGAGTTTATGAAATTTGTAACCCGACAAAACCCGATAGAAAATAATATGCGCTCAATTTAGGAAAACGATAAAGAGCTCCAGGACATTGCAAAAGCTTCCATAGAATTTCTTGCATACCGGCAAGAATTGAAGCTGTCATTAAAGCAAGTGGTGATTTAACAGAATATTGAAATCAATGTATTGTTACCACGTTATTGCATGAAATAAACGGAAATTACGCTGTTATTTTTGTTTTATTTTAACTATAAATACTAAACAGTAAGAAACTATAAGGTGGGCTAGTTCAATTGCCAGGGACTGTGATTTAATTTTTGTTGAGGTATCTGGTATATCTTAATTTAATTCTTGTATCTTGCATTTTTTAAATATCTATCAGTTTTTAATTGCTCCACGATGAGTACTACATATGCCTAACTGACTTGCTTCAAATTGATTCCAGATATAATAATAAGGATAATCAAGAGGAAATGAAAAAACCAGAACGTTCCGTGGCAACAGTAAACAGATTTGTTAGATTTGGGAACTGCAGAATGTTTCGAAAAATCAGTTACTACATGCCGCCGGCGTACCGAACCGAAATTATCGCCCCGTCACCGATGAAATTGCAAACTTGTTTATTTCGTTTGGCGAACGTTCAGATTCGTTTGCTACCCGCGCTCGTTTCCGGAAGAGTAAATACAACGTTGAAGGAGAAACGGAAGGGTCGCGTAGAGCCGCTGTCGACGCCGATGTATACACTTATTCCGGTGCATCCGCGCCGTCCCATCCCCGGGAAACGTTCGATTCGATTCGAAAAAAAAAACTGGAATGTACGCAACAGAAGCTCCGATCGTTCATTGATCAGTTAAAATTTGTTTGCGTTTGCTTCCGAAATTTTCCGCGCTAACAAGCGCAACGCCCGCGCCGTACAGCAAGCACCAATGGATTGCGCTCGGTGAACAAACAAGCGCTCGTAACGAGAGTGGGCTGTAAAATTGAGAAATTCCTTTTTGTTCCTATTTATATGTAAGGCTTCTGCTTCTTCTGCAATCGTTAAACTCAGTAATATATCAGATAAAAGTTATCGAAGGAATATAATAAAAAGGAAAATCGTCTTGACATAATGATGCTGTTTAGATTTATTTACCCCAGATAACCCAAACAACAACTCAGTTAAAGTATGAAAAACGTTAACTCGAGACAACCCCAACAACATCTCAGGAACGCTGTTTCCACAAAACTTCACCGTGTCGGCCGGTATTGTTGGGGATGAAATAATCGGTCCTTTTATTATTGAAGGAAATTTAAATGGCAATAAGTATTTAGAATTATTGCAAACTAATATTATTCCTGCTATACGGGAGCGACTTGATATTAATGAAATTTGTTTCCAACAGGATGGTTGCCCAACGCACAATACCAGTAATGTCAGTAATTTCCTAAAAACCGTTTTGAAGATAGATGAATCGCTAATTCGGGTCTTATAAAATGATCACCTCGTTCCCCGGATTTAGCCCCAAGCAACTTCTTTTTATGGTCTTTTTTTTAAATAATTAAATACACGGGTGCAGTGAACATCGTCCATCGAATCGCAAACAATTACGCGCGAAAATCATTTTTTCATCATTTTTTTTGTAAGGGGGTTGACAAGGCCTAAGCATCGAGTGCTTATCAGGCACCCCTGCAGAGCCAAATCTCCTTCCTAATCATCATTACGACCCCGGAAAATACCGGTTATCGTAATTGACCAGAGTGAGATTTGAACCCTGAACCTCACGACTGATAACCAAGTGCGCAAGCCACTGGGCTATCAGCCGGGCTAATTGAAGTCAGCAATAATGTCACTCCGGAGTTTTTAAGAAATGTTGGTCGCAATTTTTAGAACTGGCTGGGTTACTGCTCTCACGAAGAGGGAGGGTTATTCGAACATTTAACAAACCGTTAATTTTTTTTTAGCACTTGTCATATTTAAAGTTTTACATGTGTTTGAAATTATTGCTTTTAAGTTTTAATTGTTATGTTTACTGAAGTTTTTATTTCTTCTAATAGGAATTTGTTAGGTTTCAGAATATTATTTACGTTTATTACTTGTATTTGATAAAAAAATTTATTCAGTTTAGGACGTTAAATATTATTTTATTTTTTATGAGACTTTGAGAATTTTGTGACTGAAATCTGTTATCATTACATTATCTGATGCTTCAACAGAAAAATAATTATGGAAAAAACAAACTACTACACACCGTTATCGTGTAGTTTTAGTTATTCAAATGTTATGGTCTTTTTTATTTTCCATGAGATTGAATTTTATGAATTAATAATTAATAAATATCCCGGACATGAATATTTTTTAAATAATATTCATGTTGTAATCTATGTTTGTTATTTTATTTGATTATTGACTTCTAAAACTCCTTTTCATTCTTTTTTTTGCAATTGTTTATGAGATCTGTCATTGAAATTTATAGTTTACATTGACTGACGCTTCGATATAAAAATAAGTATGAAACAAATCAATGCTACACATTGTAGTTTATTGCGCTTTTTAATTAACAAATGAGTATTGTCCTATTATTTCCCTTTTCGCTAATACAAAAGTATTATTCGATTTAATATTAGTTTTACAAACTCCGTAAGTTATGTTTACAGTAGCTGACTGAGGTCATTGGTTACTAATTTGTTGTGCCGTCATCAGTACCAATATAATATATAATTGAGTGAGCTCTAACGAGAAGAAGATTATATACCACACAGAAAAAAATTTGTTGTAAATTTTAAAACAATTGTAAAGTTTGGTGCAACAAATTGTGTAACATATAGGGACGAGCACAACTTGTATTAAAATTTTCTGCAAAATTGTTGACGAAAATTATTGCATTTTTTGCAACAAAATGTGCAATTTTGTCACACAATTTATGTTGACATAACCTTTACAATTAAAGTAGCATAAAGTGCGAGTCACTTGTTGCAAATAATACGTTTAGCCGAGTGGTAATAATTGCAACAAACCGTCAAGACATCTTTTACACGATTCTTGCCATTATTACAAAACGCTGTAGTGAATTATCAGTACAGATGAACTACACTGATGCAATAATTAATATAGTTGCGTATAATTTGATTAGCCGGTGACAGCGGGCGAATTGCCGTCGTATTGGGCAGGATTGCGGAAATCAGACCAGCCCGTGTACTGTAGGGTACCGGTATTGAAGCGCCTCGTAATTCTCGTTTGTGGGCGATTGTCCACAGTACTTTTTACACGATATTAACCATGTTTAAGCATCATATAGATATTACGCAGCCACATTTACCGATCACAATTTACATTGAGTAAGAATCTCAAAGATTATGAAATAAGCGTAGCGCCAAAACGACAAAATCTGTAGTATCACATATTTATGTAGTTAAACCAATTATCAGTAGATATTATGATATTCCTACTATATAGATATAAAACTATACAGCATTCATTTCATTCCATCTCATTATTAATGCGGTTTCCAGTTATGTATAATAATCAAAGTAAGGTGACTATTGCAAGCACCTAACCTAACCTAAATAAACACAACACATAGTAAATTTGCTACACCTGTTGTGATAACTTTCTTCACTACATTATATGCAATTTATTATATTCACTTGTTGTAAAATATTGTAAAACATTTCACTATACTTTGTAGAAGATTGTCACACAATATTTTTAAACAATTTTATTGCTTTTTTTGTAACCGTGATATAGGAAAATGCAACGACGTTGTTGTAAAATTTTGCACAATAGTCACAATTTTTACTAGAATTTCCGTCAAACAGTGAATAGTAAATTCTACAATATGGATTTTTCTCTGTGCAGGTTTTCCACGGTAGCCGTTCGTTAGAACTTTCCGAGGTTAGAAAAAATCTGGAACTCTGAGTTTTTGGAATCCAGGGCTAATCAAGATTCTCTTTCATTTTAAAATATTTTCAGGGTGTTACCACTTCCGGTTATACCGGAAGTCGCCATAAACTTCCTTATTTTAAATAGAACACCCTGTGTTATTTCATTTTTAAATTTCTGAGAAAATTTTATGATAAGTTCTAATAGGTTTCCCTATACCTATTTTCAACTGCTACTTAGATATCTTCATTTTTTTGAAAATTTTGAAAGATGTAGCGTTATTTGCAACACAGTATCTTTTGCCTATTTTCGACTGGTAATAAACACTTCTAGGGTAGATGGAAGCACAAGAATGACACTTTCGAAATCCACATTGACAATTGATTTGTCGCATACAGGGTGTCCAAAACTGCATGACCAATTACAAAATCTTCAAAGTTGAAAAAGTTCTTTTTTTCAAATGGAACACCTTGTATATTATTGGATGATCAGATGCAGAATTTAATTCTGCATCGATTCGCTATGACTTTCCCTATACCTATTTATTTTATTAAATTAATTTTTCAATTTCGTAAAATTTGGTAAATATAATTCCAATCATTTTGGTTTTTATATTCCTGAAGTTTCTCTGTTCCAAAAACACTTATGAATTAATACGACTTATAATCCAATACAACTTATAATCCAACCTAAACGTACACCTAATATATTTTGAATATACAAAAACTATAAAATCGGTTGTAATACTTAGGTGCCCAACCTGAAACTTATTTGATTCTGTGGCACTATTAAGTAGTGATTGTATTAGGACATCGTCTTTCAACAGGTTCTTTCGTGTTGTATTGTGTCCGGCTTTTCGGCAACTTGGTTGCTGAAATAATTTAATATTGTCGCCTTTTCCTTGAGCTATCGGGAACACTTTACTACGAGCACAAAACAGCGAAGTCAACATGTGCGATGCACACAGCGAAAAGCCAGGAAACCGGGCGAATTGAATAATGTTTTTCGCTTAGTCGTTCTGACGGTTAATTACGCGGAGATATGTTGTGGAAAACCGCTGTAGCGGCCGCAATACCGACTCGAATTACGATCGGTTGGTTGAACGACGATAAAACGCAACTGCGAACGAATGTGCAACGTAAAAGCATACTCGGATAATTTGATTTAAGTACCGGAAGAGAATGACGGGTTTCGTCACTTTTTACGCGTCACACATGTCGATGAAATAATGACGTCACTATAATGAACACACGAAAGAAGAAATAAATTCTTTATTTCGGTTTTAGTATCAATTCGGAAGGTTTTGAGAGTTATCCATAAAGACCTCGGAAGAAGAAAACTGCCTCGCCTAAATTCACGAGAAAAACTTATTGCCTTCAGCTAATTTTGAAATGGTACCTTTTACGCACTATTACAGAAACCTGATCATGTTACATGTTAGAAATGTAGGTGACCTAATAAAGTAGGCACTTGTTTGCTTGACATATTAGAGAGTTTAAGCAAAATTAAATTATTAAAATTAAGGTACGTTATTGAATACCATAAGTCAATTGACAAACAAGAGTTTAAGCAAATTTTTAGCGTACGCTAAATACACCGAACAGAAGGGAAAGAATAAAATCGATAAGAAGGTAAATATAGGTTTCTTTGGAAAAGAGGGTTAAATTTTATTTTTGGGTCTACGTTTTATTTTGATGTAGTATCTGAATATATAGAGTTATCCATGTAAGAGTGATGACGTCATCACTAATTTTTTTAAACGAGAACAGATCTTATTTGATTTTTCGATGGTCCATTCCCACTTATTTGGCAAATTGAGGATCCTTTTTTAACGCATAGGAAGGCGTGGGGGAAAATAAATTTTCTTTTAAATCAGTAAATTATTTTTTTACATCGCGCAGAGAGGAAGCATTAATAATGTCAGAATCTACACACACATTTCCATGGGTTATCGTAGTTTAGCGTGTGTTCGTTAAACTTTAGCGTGCGTTAAATTACGCGCGTGCGCAGTGACGTCAAATTTAGCGTCCGCGTTTAATGTAAAGTTTGCTTAAACTCTCTATTGACGCAGTTTAGTTTTTACCTTCGCTATTTATTTAAGTAGAGTTCTGATCGTATTTTTGCTAACTAGTGATCATGATATATCTAAATGATAAATCAAAAGTGGTTTTTATTTGCTTTGTGTTATTACATTATTCTTTAGATCACAATTTCTGCAACTTATTCAGCACTTCAACCTGTTGCTATTTTATATTAGAGATTGTTTTTTGTGCAATATACTATCTTCTCTTCAATTTTTTTATTTTTGTTCATGTTTTTGCTAGGAATAAAGTGACAATGACAAAAAAAATGTTTATTGAAATTTGTTTACATTTATTGAGGAAACCTACACGTATAAACTTGATCTCTGTGATTTAACTCTATGGCTGCTTCAATACCTTTATTTTGGCTAGGTTGCTCAAAACGATCGATCTCCACAGGAGCTTCTCCATTTCACGCACACATGTTTTGCAACACACATCCAGATAGAACACAGTTACGAATAAACTATAGAGTTGGATTTTCAAAATATTTCGTCGACAAAAACAACCGTTCAATCTGTCAATAACTTGAGAAAACCTGTATAATTGAATAATATCTGCTGTTCAATAAGGTGTCCATCGTCACTAAACGGTGTAATTAACCACGGTTAGATAGGCAAAATTCCCTATTGACAAATTTTTCAAAACTATTTTCAGATGTAACCTTTGCATATATACCAGACCTCCTGAATACTCTTGCGTCATGCATGCTGCAAAGCTTTCTTAGGCCAAATGTTTTTCATTCCGTGTGTATGTATTGTCAATATTTTGCAGCTCCAATGTCATCTAAAATAATAACATATGCATAATTTTCATCTGTATTCTAAATTTTTTCATCTGCATCTAACGAATGAATATGTTGTTATTATAGAATTCTCCTTAACCACTTGCTGAAGCAATGATACAGCACCAAATAATATTGTTCTCTAACCATTTCGATAAACACGGTCTCAGTGTAAGGAGCAAATCAAGACTATACAAATAAATAATCAAATAACACAAATTTTAACGGTGAACGTGAACAGAAATTCATGTTTATCACGTTAAGATTACGCGCATGCACGCATTACCTCAAGAACGAATAGGAGTTTCCAATATATATCCACCCCCCCTTTGATTTCGGAATTTTTTAGGGTATATCAGCAATATAGTAGTATTACATATATTGAATGATTGAATGCTACTATCTAGATTGCAAAGAAGGTCTCACAAACAGGCAAATAAATCACCAAACATTTTTTTTGCTTAATAAAATGGATACGAAAGCAGTTCTAGCTGCTTCTGAAATAATTAAAACTGTACCTTGCGTATTTTTCACATAAAAGAGGTGATTTGGTGTCACGTTTAAATTTATGCAGGCATACGGTAGCAGCCATTTTGGGTAACTGCTTTAATTTTGAATCTGGTTAAAACTTTGTAGAAATTATAAAAGTAGTGTGACCCAATTTTTTAATAACAGTATGTGATTTTCATTTCAATTTAGTGTATCGTTTGATAAAAACGTTTGTTCGACATATTTTTCACTCAAAAAAGAATTTACTACTCCAATTAGAAAGCTTTTGAGTCACCCTGTATAAAAATACTTCTGATAAAAGTATGCAATTATCAACAGATTTATAACGTGTTTTGTCCTAAACACAATTTAACACACATCTACATTTGCATGTACGTGATAGCGATAAAAACAAATAATTGTTCAAAGGTTTAAACATTTCTTTTATAATACAACAGTTTTATTATGTGAAGAAATAGCATTTTTACGGCTTCTCTTAAAATTTCTTTTGTGTCGTGAAGCAAACACGCCATGAAGATTTATGACTGAATAAATTATCTATCAAGTACATTATGATTTATTTACCAATGTAAAATAATCAAAAATGCTGTCTGACAGCTAGATGTAGACTTTTATATATCGTTACAGTTCGTGTCACAATATAATAATAATAATAATAATCTGTAATGCCCACCAGAACGAACTCAATTACAGGACATAATAACGAAATTACAATGGTTTAAAGACACAAAATAACCGTCAGAAACAAGTTTAATACTAAATAAACGTAAACAAATGTACAACCAACTTAAAGCAAGGTATTCACAAAAATAACATGCAACAAAATATGTATACTACCACATATAAATATAATCAAAACAAAAAAAAAGAACACACGCACGCACAACGCAATTTTCTATAGTGTCATATGTGATTTCAAGTTAGAGGAATATATCACTAACTAGTCTATTAGCATTCCTGCACATAGTGTAAATTGGAGAGCGCTGCCGCATATTAGTGCTCGCAACAGGCAGCTGAAAAGTGATATCATACCGTGAACAACTCATAGGAATGTAAAACATCACGCTAGAGAGAAGATATGGAGACCCCACTTTGTTATTTATCAGTTTCCGTAAAAAGTTGGCGCACTGAAAGTTTCTTCTATCAGAGAGCGAATCCATGTTATGACGTAATAGCAAATCTGATTGGCTGATGTTTCTAGGTGGATAAACACCGTCAATCTTGAATGATAAAAACTTTAAAAATCTTCGATATATTCGGTCAAGCATTATGGCATATATGGCGTGTTGTTTCCATTATATGAAGTGTCCAGAGTGCGGATTACTGTATGAGTGTAAAAAATAAAAATAATGACAATATTTATTTGGAATAGTCTAACAATATATTTATGCACAATACAAAATTGAGACACGGAAATTCGAATTAAACCAAATTAAACATTAAATGTAATTTTATAATATTCTTCTAAATTACGTAATTCTACATCACGGTGCCAATTATATAGTCTTTGTCTCATACTATTAATTTAATTAATCTATAACATCAAAGGAAGTTGTAAATGTTTACTAAATTCTGGTGATCGTTGAAGATAGCCAGATTTGACAGATGCACAAACTCTATTTTCTTTGTGTTTTCTTCTAAAGTGCACAATGTGGGTGAATATTTACCCTCGAATAAGCACTTACCATTAACCCTTAGATACCCAAGCGGGGTAACTTGGGTCGCCCACTTTTAAAAATTTTGCTGTGATTTTATTTTGGCGTTGAGTAGGCAACCAAGCTTACAGCTATTTGTTAAATGACGTTTGAGGTTATGTTTAGTGCAATTGGTTTGCAACTTTTTTCCACCTCTGTATAATATTTATACATTTTAGGTAAGTGGGCCCCCAAAGTACCCCCTTTGAGTATTTATGTAAATTCTAACAATCTTGCAAATTTGCAGCGTATAATCGAAAATGAGCCGCCCAAATAGAAATAAGATTTTAACCGCGACAGAACTTGCAGAAATAGCTTCAAGATTTGGTGATCTCTCGGAATCTGAGGGGGAATTAGACTATGAAAATGATTTAGATGATGACAGCAGTAGCGAAGAGGAGCTAAATTTGCAAGAAAATATGTCAGAGTCAGAAGATGACAATGTGGAAGTAAATTCTGAGGAAGAAGACGATGTCGAGCCAGTTGATAATGGTCAAGAAGTTACCGAAAGTGAAAACGAGGACCAAGAAGAAACTGAATATACAGCAAAATCAGGTATGAAGTGGACTAGTAGTCCTGGACGGAGCTCTAAGCGTCTTGCGAGAAATATTTTGAATATTCGTCCTGGTCTTACAACTTTCAGTAGCACTGCCGACTCTTTTGTGGAAATTTTTAATTTATTTATAACTACGGAAATCAAGGATATAATTTGTCTTCATACGAACGAGGAAGCAGAAAGATATTACACTTTGTGGGTTGATCAGCATCCAGAATCAAAAAAAAAATGGAAACCACTGGATCATGTCGAGTTAGACTATTTTCTAGGTATTCTTATAAAAGCGGGTGCTTTGAGATGAGAAAGGGAATCGACAAGAGAAATGTGGACCACTGATCCCACTATACGCCGCTCGTTTTTTTGTGCTGCAATGTCGCGAAATAGATTTATAGAACTTTCAGTTTTCTTGAGATTTGACGATAAACTGACCAGACCTAAAAGAAAAGAAACGGACAAACTAGCGGCGAAGAGCGTTTGAACCATCTGAACATATAACAGTCGATGAGCAGTTGGTTGCCTTCAGGGGACGATGCCCATTCAGGCAGTACATAAAATCAAAACCTGCCAGATACGGCATCAAAATTTGGGCGGCTGCTGATGTTAGAACGTCTTTCCTTTGTAATTTGCAAGTCTACACTGGTAGACTACCTGGTAATTCTAGGGAACAAAATCAAGGATATCGTGTAGCAACCGATTTGGTTGAGCCCTACTATAATTCAGGACGAGGAGTTACAACAGACAACTTTTTCACTACCGTGGAACTAAGCAACTTTTTACTCACTAAAAAACTTACATTGCTTGGAACAGTTCGGAAGAATAAACAGCATACCCCTAATGAATTGAAAGTAAGCACTCTTCCAGAACACTCCTCAAAATTTGCATTCACTAATGACTTGTCGATGGTCTCTTATATACCGAAGAAAGGTAAAATGGTTCATTTGTTATCATTTCAACATCATGATAAAAGCATTTCAGTAGAAGAAAATGAGAAACCCTTGATGATACTGGACTACAATGCCACAAAGGGTGCCGTCGACAATGCCGATAAATTGGTGAGAGAATACACATGTGCTAGAAGAACCGCACGCTGGCCCTTCAGGCTCTTTATGAACATTGTGGATATAAGCTCCATGAACTCTTTTATTATCTACATTGAGAAACATTCAGAATGGAAAAGACAGAGCTCTTGTCGTCGACGCCTGTTTCTCTTGAAGCTTGCTGACGACTTGGCAAAAATAAATACGGAGCGTCATGCTAATGATAATCTTCATAGACATGTCAAAACGGCTCTAACTGATTGCGGAATTGAATTACATTCCCCTCTCAAAAACGAGGCCGTCGAACCCAGAAAACGTGGTAGATGTTATACATGTCCTCGAAAAGAAGATAAGAAAAGCAAAGTGTCTTGTGATATTTGCACAAAATTGTTTGTGAAGCCCATCGTAGGAAAACTACTAAAGTCCTTTGTTTTGATTGTGCCGTGAAGGAATCATTAAACTTTTTGTTCAGACTTGAAGTTAAATTTTTAATTTTGTTAAATTTTTATTTGAGCAAATTATTTTAAAATATTGCGTTTTTAATAAACATCTTTAATAGGTCTAATTGTTGTTATTCTAAAGTTATTGAATATTTTGTACGGTTTTGCAATACCTCGGGCTTCGAAATTCCCAAAAGCCAAAGGGGGACCCTAATGACCCCGCTTGGGTCTTTACGTTGATTTGCGAAGCTTGGGTATCTAAGGGTTAAAGTATTCAATAAAAGGTTGTCGAAAGGAATAAGTACTCACCATTAAAGTATTCAGTAAAAGGTTATCGAATAGAAGTTCAATAAAAATAAAGTAGAAAATTTTATTAATATTGCATTTGTAGTGAGAAAGCAATTGCGATTACTAATTTCGGTCTGGTATTTCTAATACCAAATCTGCCACCATCAGAATGTTCAACTACTTACAGGAATATTCTAAATTTTATTTATTTGGATTGTAGTAGTAACAAACAATAATTTATTAAATGTTAGATGAAACACTCTTATAACTAAATAATGCTAATGCAATTTGCATATGATTGATGCCTATATGTGAGCCTTCTATTCAAGGATTCCTAGTAAATCCTGTCCAGGTTTGTATCTCGCGGAAGAGTAAGGTCCCAGGACTTAGAGTAGCTATTACAGTCCTAGCACCTACTAGTTTATAATTATCCTCGATTTCCTTTTTCTCGACAGCGCATTTTAAAAACTTTTTACCGGCTTCTAATTGCTTCAAACTCGGCATGTTGGCTGAATACAAAAAATAATATAAGAGATAGAATAGGAACTAAGCGTATCTAATACCTACTTTGGAAATTACCAATGAATGCTAATCCAAGCGATTTTCTGTTCCATCCGTAGGCATGGGCACCTACTTTATGCCAGCCAGCACCTTCGTATATTTGCCCATCACCGCCAATTATAAAACTGCCGAAGCAGAGAACTTTAGCATCTTCGTAATGGCTGAATTAGTTAAATTTGTCACTTACTTATAACCAATATCGTTATAATCCAACTCATTCATGTGATAGTTTTGCATATTCACCAATCTACTCGAACAATCATCTTCATCAATGCACGACGGCGTTGCAGTATGGTGTATGATTACGTATTTTAGTGGTTTTACAGTGTATTCAACGTTTATTGCTAGTGCACCACCCCAACGGTTTTTTGAAATTATCGTGGGGCATCCTAAGATATTAATAATTACCAGTATAGATAATGTAATATGTACATACATTTAATTGATATTTACCTGCTAATACAAGTGTTAACTCAATCGACACAAGGCAGGCTACTGTAATGAAATTCATTATTGAATCACGTATGTACGAATACTGTGGAGTTGTTCGTGTAACTGTCGACTGCGTTTTGAGATGTCGTTTTATATGAACTTTGTGCCGTGATCTACATACATGGAGAAACCCGCAATGACGATAAGAGTTTCTTTTCAATGCATAAAATAATTTTATGAAGTGTTTGGGCAAATACATACGGCGATAAACAATGATATTAGTTCGCAATGTATTCGACGTCATGTATAGCTTCAGCAGCCCGCGATTTTTTAGAAGTATAATTGGTCATCCTGCAATATAAGGAATTGTTTACCAACACAAATAATCTAACAAAAGTGAGGGAGGATACTAACATAGAACATCGAAAAATCGGTGTTCTAGATGGTTTATTTTACAAGATTCTGTTATTTAAATATTTTTAGGCATTTTCGTGCAAACCCAATATCTCAACAGACACAGGCAAATCTACTACAAATAGCACATTGTGTAACCACTGAGCGCTTCATTGTGACTACTCATTACAGTTAAATGCGACATCTTCCATAAAGTTGGGGTTGTATTAAAAAAAAAACACGAGTTCTGATAAACGTTTCCCGTCATGTCGTGGAGGTCAAGGATAACGCGTATCTCTAGGATTAGCTAAAATACATATACATTGTTCCAAGCTTCTAGGTATTTCTAATTCTTATTCCTAGAATGCGAAATGTCGACAAAATTCTACCATGATAAAAAATAAGGAAGATAATAATATAAAAAAAATTTGGGTGAAAGATTAAATCCGAACAATGTGTATATAGTTACGAAATATCACGAACACAAAAAGAACACAACAGTCAACATACTAGAAGCAAAAGCAAAATATTATGAAAACAGATTTCATCGATACAAACAAATGCCAGCAAAAGCATGGAACCTCATTCAAAAAGAAATAGGTAACAGTAAAAAATATAAGACAATTCAAGAAATTCAAAAGCCAGACGAAACAACAGATTTACAAGAAATAAGTAATGAAATAAATACCTACTTTACAAACATCGGCAAGATTTTAGCAGAGTAACAATTAAAAAATCCAAATTATACAGACAAAATGAGCAAAATAAATACTAACATTACAACTAAATATTAAGGAAGCGAATGTGATAAAGTAGACAAAATAAGTGATGCACTTCAAAATAACAAAGCACCTGGATTTGATGAACTCACCGCAAACATTATTAAAAACAACAAAGAAACACTCTCACTAATTATTACTAGATTAATTAATAACACTATAAAGCATGGATGCACAGACTTATTAAGACTAGGGGCCACTCGGGCAAATCATGAACTGATGGCGGGCCGCCAGAAGTATACGTAATTAAAGACAATAAAGAATTGATAATAATGTATTAAAATTGAAAAAGAATTTATTAATTTGAAGCGTGGCACTGCATAGTGCTTACAAGCTTTTTTATATTTGGCTGAAATTTACTTGTAGCAACACGTAAAACTGCTTCCAAACTTTCATTTGCAAGGCGTTTCATTCATGAACTGCCGCGGTATTTGAATGATTTTCATAAGTTTTATGGACGTCGCTCACAATATCAAAAGAAACAAAGTACTTTAATATTTATTATTTTGTAAATTACTTTTCGAACATATTTTTTTTGGTTTTATTCTGGAATAGAATTCAATATTTTTCGAATGTACGAGAGTATTATTTTTGCTGTCGGCGGGCCACCAGTATTCGACCGGCGGGCCGCGGTCTGTGCATCGGTGCTATAAAGGAAGGTCAATACCCACAATGTCTCAAACAAACTATCATGAAGTCCCATATATAAGTGAGGTAATAAATTACCCCCAGAAAATTACAGACCCATAACACTATTATCAACACTGAATAAAGGTCTAGAAAAATATATACATAAACAATTATCACAACATCTGAAAGAAAAGAGCTTATTAAGCAAAAGAGAATATGCATTCCAGAAGCAATGTGGAACGATGTCAGTAGTTACTGATTTATTAAATAATATCAAGCAGAATCTTGAAGGTAAAAATACAGTAGTGAAGAACTTCATCGATATGAAAAAAGCAGTTGGTATGATATCAAAGATTAAATTAGTAAAAAACTACACACTTGGGTGTAAGAGGAGAAAAATTTAATCTAATAAAAACGAATTTACTAAATAGAACATAATCGACGATTGCAAATAATACTGAAAGCGAACAATCAATAACTGAATATGAAGTTACCACACGGTAAAAATATACCTCCAACATTATACATTATGTACACTAACAAGTGCGTTTGGGTATCATTGTAGTACAAAGATAACGTTCTTGACGCAGCTGTTACCCTCATAGACGCATTCTGGAGCATTGTAAATTCTCTAGTTTCTAGTTATTTCAGTGTGTATGCTCCAATTCTTGCATCTCCTCTGCCTGTTATAGGAGTAGGTCTAACATGGTTACATACCAGGTCTCAGTGACCTTTTTGTGACGCCAATTCTCTCTGCCTAACTTTGGTCCGTCAAAACAAGCAGCCATAAGTTAGCATAGTTTGCCTTTTTTTTTACAAAGAACTTGTGCTGTTTTCGCAAAGTTAATTTTAAGGTTTATAAGAGATTGTAAAGAAATTCTCTGCTGAATGTCATGATTGATGTATGTATATATGTATACATGAAATAAGAACGGTTTTTTGTTTCTGTTGGGTTTTTTATTTCTGTGCTTTGCACTTCGCACGTGGTCCTGAAAATGTATTTTTGATCAACCTATTACAAATATACCGCAAACTAGGTATTTAATTTTTGCGACTAATCTAATTTTAACTCTGGGAAATCCTTAATAAACTTATTTATCGCGTCTGATAATAGTCTTCTTCTCAATCAACGTATCTGTGATATTAAATTTATAATATACAATGTAGATACAGCAGTTCGAATATCTCGCAGCCAAAATACACCTTCCGTGTTTCCGCCTGCGAAGAGCACGGAAAGTTGCCCGCTTTAGTAATGATGCTATGCGTTCATGCAAATATCTTAATTACAGCGATCAGTATTTAAAAGTTGTTTTGTTTGTGGTGCTAAAAATCAAAACAATTGGACAGGTATTGGATATGTTTCTTTATTACGTTGCAATTTATATACATAAATTATAAAGCCTCTCCTATATACTTGCATATCTATATGATATTAAAGTGTCAGGTTCCTATTTAAGGCTTTGTGGTAAATCCCTTCCAATTCCGTATTTCGCTGAAGAGCAGGGTTCCAGGACTATCAGTGGCTTGTATTGTTCTAGCACCCAACAATGTGTAATCTTGTTCAATTTCTCCTTTTTCAACTGCACAATCTATCAATTGTTTGCCGGCTTCCAATTGCTTCAAACTCGGCCTGTTAACTAAATACGAAAAATCGCATATAAATAATAGATCAAGCATGGGAAAACTTTAAGCCAACCTTGAAAATCACCGATGAATCCAATTGCCAACGATTTTCTGTTCCATCCAGGCGTGTGGGAAGCTACGGTATGCCAGCCAGCGCCTTCATACACTTGACCGTCACCGCCAATTATAAAACTAATAAAACAAAAGTTTCAGTATTTTACTAATAGTTAACTGAGTACAGTCATGATTTCCATTGAGTTATGTGGGTAAACTAGGTGAGATGAGAGGGGTGCAAGTCTGTCAAGCCAATGCTGGAGAGTAAAGCGTGGCAAAAAAGATTTAAATCTATATTTGTTTTATGGTTGAAAGTGTTATTCATGTAAATCATGGGATCAATCATTAGCAAACAATGCAAATTCGGCACTTCTGTTTCTACCTTACACGTTATTTAGCCAACTTTGATTTTATCAGTATTAAAAGGCATCCAAAAGCAGTACGCTATTAGTAGCGTGGACGCCTCTAGCGCGTATGTTTTGTTACAAGGAATCCGATCGTAGACCGCGAATAGGAGTGGGAGTATTTTTAGGGGGCGTAGACGGTCGGTATTAGGGGTATTCCCGTTCGTCGTTAAAAGCGGGAAAACGCGTAAACCTTTTCCGAAATTTCGATTTTTCACGATTTTCGATAACAGATCGACAATGCCCAAGGCCGATCTCCGCGCGCCTGCGAGAAGGGTCGGATTATGTAATATTGTCGGTGATCTGCAGGTAGTCGTGCACCGAACATCAAAACATCGAAACCTTAAACGACGACGAATTTGGTGTGAAATAAGCACAAAGGGGATCGAAGAAATGCTAAAACATTATTAATTAACATTATAATTAACGTAATAACCATTATTCGGAAGACGTCGGTTACCAAGTATGTAAGTTATCGATAGTTGACGGATATCTAAGGCAGATAAGAATTTTGTGTTTTCTTCGATTATTTTAGTGTTACAACGGAAACAACAGTTATACAGTATGTGTAATTTTTAATTAAGAGAGAGAATAGAAGTTACTTCATTACAAATTTGGCGCGATCTACCATTAGCACAATTGCATGCACATACCTCGACGAAAATCATGACTACTTACACTAATAATAAGTCACATTGAAATGTGTGTAGACAGTTCTCGTGCTGTAAGAATCGAATTACACTTTTCACTTACTTACAGCCGATGTCGTCAAAATTCTTCTGATTCATGTGATAGTTTTGTATATTAATTAATCTACGCGAACAATCGATTTCATCAAAGCACGTGGGCGTTGAAGTATGGTTTATTATAACATATTTCAGTGGTTTTTCGGTATGTTCAACCTTACGTGCTTGCTGACCTCCCCAACGATTTTTAGAAATTATTGTCGGGCATCCTGCAATATCAAGAATTAGTTTTATCAGTGTAAATAAGCAAATATATCGAGTTGACATTCACCTGTGAACACGAGTACTAACTCAGTCGACACAACCAAAGCTACTAGAAAGACTTTCATTGTTATACCAAGGTCGCGGAATTGCTGTAAAACTTTTGGAGGATTTTTTTGTAACTGCTGGCTACGATTTGGACTGCCGCTTTATAAAGATGTTCCGTATTGGGAAAACCGTAGTTATGATAAGAGTTTCTGGTCAATTGGTAAAGGTCATCAAATTATTTTTAACGTTTTTAAGTTAATATCTGGAGATATTTATTTTTATTTTATTACGTAGGTTACTCAACAGGCCAAAGGGATCCTATAACATACGGGTACAAATGCTTACATTGCTAATTTATTGTGTGATCTAGATGGGTCGCATTTGTATGATTCGTATCTTTGGTGCGAATTTTCTTGGAAATCAGATGGTACGAATCCTAACTGATAAAAGTGTTCGTATTTCATACTGGCCTTCTCGTATCGGCTTTTTATTATAATAACAAGTTTTCGTCGGCATTTCCAATTGAATTCTCTTCATTTGATTGTGAGTCATGAAATTTTTCGAATATCGAATACAGGTTTCGTAAACTGTATCGGTTTATTTTGTGCATATTTAGGAGCATACATACATTTTACTGTTCTGAGATCTGCCGTCGGCAACTCTTGTTCATATTGTATTAAAATTCAATGTATTAACTTACGTGTACGAAGCAAGACATCTGCAGTTTCGGTCAAAGCCTGCAGTAGAAACTAATTGCGTTTGTTTTTTGGAAATTTTAACATTACCGGTAACGAATTTTTTTTAAATAAATTAAGGAAGTTATTCGTATTTTACATTGGAAGTTACACTGTGAAACAACAAAGTGTGGGTTACCGTACTACGGCATTTATGGTGAGTTGTAAATCTTAATGTAGTGAGTATGCATGATTTTGATTAACTGGACACAGAGGGTGACAAAAGTAACACATGAAGGCAATCTTACAATCAAAAATATAGTAAAGATATAGTTTGAGTTCGCTTATTTGTTTATTCGCAATAAACTCCGAAACTGCTAGACACATTTCAATTTTTCTGGCTATTATAAATCTCTGTGGCAATTCCAGATGGATAGAGTCCATATCTCATTTTAAAAAAATGCTGTTATGCGAAAATTATATTTAAAATCGAAAAAACATCCAAATTGACTACTATAGAATTTTTAAATGATAAATCCAGTGAATCCACGTCATAACAGCGCGGTCACAACAGCGCGCGACAATACAGCGCGGTCAAAATAGCGCACGACAAAACAGCGCATACGAAAAAACAGCGCAACGACAAAATAGCGCACATTATTTTTCTCGCAGTCAATAATAATATTATATTTCTATGTAATACGTGCCTTTAATGTTAAATGACACAGTGTATAATAAATACAGTGACTATACTTATTATCAATAATAAACTTCCCTTCACACTTTATCTACGCTTAGGAGTAGCAGCAAATACTATATACTGGCGTGTTTAAAAGTTGTTGTGAAATTAGCGATCACTTATCTTGTCAATTTTTTTATTGTTTTTTGAGAAGAACTGGTCTGTTACCATACTCAGATATTATTGTTTGTATCCTTTTGGAAGTGTCTTTATAAATTTTCTTCTGCGGTGGTAGATGTCCTGCAATATATTGCTGTATCTTCACTTTATTTAAGTCGTTCTCTTTTTTTAATGCTTCAATAACTTTCCAAATATTGGGATGCACAGCATTTAATATAGAGGAGAAGCTATTGTGCCATCCTTCGACTGCGTTGTTGGTACGTGGCAAATTTTGCGTTGAATATAAATTCCATATATTCTTTGAATATATTGCAGACCTTCTTCGTATTCTTCTATCTACTCTACCTATCCAAGTATCTTCGAAATAGTTGATGACAGGTAGCAATACTTCTTCATTCTCCGTAAAAAATTCACTTTCCACTAATTCTTCAAAGGCTGCCTCTACATCTTCTTCCGGAACAAAAGCAAGAGCAGATAGCTTTCTCAATTGTAAGGCAAAGTTTGAGTCTGTGGAATATCTGCTTTGTAAGCCATAATGTTGAATCTGTCGCCAAAGACATTGAGTAAAGTGAAAAAAACAGCCCCATATTTTTGCATTTGGAAATTGTTGTTGCAAAGCATTCATTTTCATTAGCTTTTTCAAAATCTACTAAAATTGACGTTGGTTGCAGCCCAGGTTGTAAATTTTTCAATGTTGAAAATAAGCGGTTATACGTTTCTTCTGTTTTATTCGGCAATAGAGCATATACGGTTGGAATGACATTGCTGTACTGCACTGCATGTATGGTATACATTTGACAAAATAGCATAGGACTTGTTTTAAAAGTGCCATCGGCATACCAATGCTCACAGCGTTGCATATATTCTAAATTCTTAAGCGTGGAGAAAATTAAAATACGTTGTTCTTCAGGACCACTGTCAAAAAGCAAAAATTGCCCTCCAAGTTTATCCTTTTTATACTCTTCTGGTATAATTAGTTCCACCAAAGTTTTGGGCATAGGAGGTACTGCTTCATTTCTCTGGCGTGTCCGTTGAATTGTTCGCTTTATGCATGATATTGACGGTAGTTGACCAGCTGTAGCACAGGAAACAGTTTGGGAAACATTTGCTAATACAGCTTCTGTCGTTATTTCTACGGATTGCGCCAAAATTTTCATTTCATTTAAGGCTTCTTTCGCTTCTACTTTCGCGATATCCGCAACATGTTTATAATTTGAAAATTTTACTACTTTGTTATCCAAAGTATGGACTCTTCCAGGACACTTGTTTTGGTGATAATTTGCACACTTCCAGATCACTTTTTCACCGCTCGCTCGTTCTTTTCTATGAAGAAAACTGTTGCAAAGTAACAAATCGTGGCCTTTTTGACTTTTTACAAATTGTAGTGCCATATTTACAAGTTAAGAACTGTTGTAAAACTGAATATAGTCAACTGTTGTACCTAATTTTTATATGTACAAGAAGTAAACACATACCAATTACCAGGAAAATTTCTAATTACTTTGTTTATTGACGACCAAGGGTATAATACTAAATACATTTAAATGATCAACCATCTATTATATGAACAATGAAAATATATTATCATTTCTATGCAGATTAAATCAGATTAAACCAAGTAATGATCCTGTATTACCAGGAATATTTCTAATTACAATCACTTATCTTTCTTTATTGACGACCAATAATAAATAATACTAAATACATTTAAATGATGAGCCCCCTATTATATGTACAATGGACAGTAAATAAAAGCCTTATAATCTGCCTGAACATGCAAGAAAAGAAAATGTAATATTTAATAAAATATTACGGCCCACATCTCGCATTAATATATTATTATAGAATCCTAGAAAAATGTGGTGCGCTATTTTGTCGCTGCGCTGTTTTGCCGTGCGCTGTTTTGACCGCGCTGTTTTGTCGCGCGCTATTTTGACCGCGCTCTTTTGACATGACACCAAATCCAGTATTTTTTAACACTGGAGAATTATTTCTTTTTACAACATTGAAAGTGTTGCAGTATACGGAGTGTCCATAAGAGTAATATCAGTTTGCCTTAAATCAGTTAAGTTTTTTACCAACATAAATCTGTCTAGGCTGCAGATGAAAAAGTACATACAACACGACAAAGGAAAGATTTGTTGTCAACAGATATTTGCTCCATGGGTAAGTATAAAAAGTTCTTTTAAAAGATTGAATATTTACTAGTTTTTTTTTATATTAAATCGCACAAGATTGCATGCTTTCGAAATAAGAGAAATAGAATACATATTCGAGCTTACGTACAAGAGTCATAAATGGTGATCCATGATAGTGATCGAATAGATAAGGATGTCGTATGCTGTAATCTTTTATTTTTCATATTAAGCAAGCTATATTCGAGTTTACGAGATACTATGCCCTCCTTGCTTAATACAAAAGATCAATCGAAGACATCAATTTAATTTTGAAAGTTTATATAATAATATGAATCAGAGATAGAAATACCTGAACTATACAGAGAATCGCAGTACTTAGCACGGAAAAGAACAAGCGCCCCATAACTCAACCTCTTATCGTTAGTTGTTCTATTCGAGCTGCTCATATAGAACTTTATCTGCTCATGGATGCTGTACTTTATCAAGGGACCATCAAAAAAAGGATTGAAGAAAAAGTATAACAAAATGGTTTCGAACACTATGCTGTAAATTAATGCGATTCCCGGCTGTAATAATATTAATTTATATCGCAATAAGAAATATCTAAATTGTATCTTTAGGGACCAAATAGGACCATTGAAAGCAATTGTTTTATATCACAATTTAGTTTTTAAAAGCGTCCACTACGGTGTTTGGGAATAAGAAGTAATATATGTAAAGGAGTGGTTATCAGCACGAAAAATGATACTTACTAAATTTTGAACAGTAGGTGAAAGAGGCGTTATATACTGAGTAAAAACGTGGAATCAGAAATGATCCCTGTGACACACCATGCATAAAATTTGGATTAGCTTAAGTCTTAAGCGATGAGAATATTGTTATTGATATCTCTGTAAGCGTTAATGTTTGAGCATATGTTTATTAATCTTTTTTGGCCAGTACCTACAAACATCTTCTTTGAACGTTGGGAGTTTCTCCCCAAACACGCTGTATAAAATATTTAGGAAGCACTAGAGCTCAGATCAAAGTATTGGAAAATAGATAAATAACGTCAGTTTTCAAACAAAATTGGTAATATTATTTATTTAATATTACTTACATACGTAAAATTTTTCTAAACGTAATTCATTCATATCTGGAGCATAAGATCATCGAAACTGCAATTAGTTAGATACCTCATTGAGTTGTATATTTCTTTCTTACAGCTATACAAATCAAAACAAATTCAAAACGTAAATAAAACACAAAAACATTAAGGAGTAAAAAATATATTGAAATAAGTAGTCCACAACAATATTGTTTCACCACACAGTAGCTTCATCAGGTGGATGAAATTAACTAAACAGAATATAAAATTACACACTATTTATACTTTTAAACCTAGGAGTGGGGAATAATTAAAATCCTTTTGTTCATTATTAATTATTCCCCACTCCTAGGTTTAAAAGTATAAATAGTGTGTAATTTTATATTCTGTTTAGTTAATTTCATCCACCTGATGAAGCCACTGTGTGGTGAAACAATATTGTTGTGGACTACTTATTTCAATATATTTTTTACTCCTTAACGTTTTTATGTTTTATTTACGTTTTGAAGATGGAGTTTAAACACGTATCCTCCCATTGGATTAATTTTTTCAAAACAAATTAATAAATATAATAATATTCTAAAATAAATTATGAAGGTTATGCCGTTTGTATGTTTGTTTCTGTTTTCCATGTTGACATAGAAGCCTTCCCTTCACGGATTTCTAGTAAATCCCCGCCATGTCTGTATTTCACGGAAGAGCAACGTTCCGGGGCTATCAGTCGGTCGTATAGTTCTAGCACCCAGCAGCTTGTAGGTATTTTCAATTTCTCCTTTCTCGACTGCGCATTCTAGGAACTGTTTGCCTGCTTCCAATTGTTTCGGGCTTGGCAAGTTAGCTAAATGGGAGAAATCTCATGTAAGAAAATAGAGGACAAACTGGAAGGACTTCAAACCTACATTGAAAATTACCAATAAAGCCAATTCCAAGCGATTTTTTGTTCCATCCAAGCGTGTGGGCACCTACCTTATGCCAGCCAGCACCTTCATATATCTTACCGTCACCGCCGATGATAAAGCTGATAAAATATAAATGTTACTATTGTGCCAAGAATCAAATCAAATTTTTTACTTACTTGTACCCGATGTCGTCAAAATTCAACTGATTCATGTGATAGTTTTGTATATTCACTAATCTACGCGAGCAGTCGTCTTCACTAACACATGACGGAGTTGTACTGTGATGTATTATAACGTACTTCAATGGTTTTACAGTATATTCGACATGACTCGCTTGTTGGCCGCCCCAACGGCTTTTAGAAATTATAGTCGGACATCCTGCAATATGCAGAATTAATTTCGTCGGTATAAATATTCAATTGATATTTACCTGCGAACACAACGGCTAGTTCAATTCCAATAAACAAAGCTGCCAGAATAGTTCTCATCGTCGAACCACGAATGTACAATCACTGTGTAACTGTTAGAGATTCTTTTGTAACTGGTAATTACGATTAGAGATGTCGTTTTATATACACTTTACAAACACGGGAGACACCACAGTCGAGATAAGAGCTGTTCTTTCCGATGCATAAAGGTTATCATGATGTCGTTATGGTAAATATAAATAAATGTTTATAAAGTTAGTAATAATAATACTTCACTTAGTATATGTAGGTATGTTGTGGACAGTATGCTTTAAATTTAAATACATATATCGCAATCATACAATATTGTTTCCAGAATTTATTAATATAATAATATTTGTTCAGTTTCCAGATTTATATTTCTACTTCTAATCAGCTGTAGGAAATATTTGGATAGATATGCAAACAGCTGTAATAATAATCTTGATCGGGGATCCCTCTACAGTGTAAACAAAAGAACAAACGTAATTAGTTGGAATTGTCAATCTTACTCTGGAAAATTAAATAAGGAAACATTCAATTTTTAAATGGATTACCATTTTATTACGGACGTACATTATGTATACAGGGTGTTAAGCGAGGAATGTGACCTCGTGATATTTCGGGAACAAATGAAAAATTTTAAAATAACTCTCTAAATTATACAATAAATCTCCGATAGGGCGCCACATTAGGTGGTAGTTATTTTTAAGCATCTGAATGCTTATTAGATTCGGCTGGACGTGGATAAATTAATGCATATTGTATCCAATAAACAATAAGAAATGATATTCGGTAGGGTTGACACCTAAACAGCAGAGCAATACATATGTATTTGCAAAAGAATTCTCAACATTTTTTAATAAAATTTAAAAGGTACCTATGGAAACGAATTACATCTAAGTATATTGAAGTTTGAATATAATTGACGTTTCCGTGGCAGATAGACACATGATAGACAGTTAATATTTATGTTTCCAAATGAAGAATATTACGAAATGATAATAATATATGGAGAATGTGGGCAAAATGCAAGAACGGCCCAGACATTGTATGCCAATAAATTTCCTCATCGACGGAAGGCTGGTACAAACATATTTATTCGTACCGCTACCAATTTAAAAACTCCTGTTTATTTTTCAAACGGAAAATGTGAAAGTCGAAAGAAAATAGCAACAAATAAAGACAACAAAATAGGTGTACTAGCAAGTATTGCCATAACCACCTGCCGTCAAGCGCGTGAGGTCATCCCCAGGCCGTCACCGAAGACAGCAAAATACTGCCTGCAACTTTCGCGCAGTAACTTACATCAACTTGTGGGGCTCTTGACCGGCCACTGCAAGCTAAACAAACACATGCACCGCATGGGTTTGGCTACCAGCCCACTGTGTCGGGCATGCTACCAAGAAGACGAGACGCCGCAACACATTTTATGTGATTGCCCAGCGCTTGTCCAACTTAGAGGTTCCATACTGGGGGAGTACTGGCCCAGTATGGCCGATTTTGGTGGCGCCTTGCCTGCTGCTCTGCTCGAGCTCACGCTCAGTTTGGGCTGGCTCGAGTAGGCTGTGGGCGAGCGATGCCATCTAGGGGAAGTAGCACAATGGGTCCGATAAGAGTGGCCTAAGTGCATGTGTTCACCACCTTCCCCGACCTAAAATCCAGAATCCAGAGAAGTATTGCGATAGGTATGGGAGTTCGCGGTGCCTATACTAGACAGACGGGAGGAAGCTGCTAGGTACGCCCTGGAAATCAACAAGACTTGGTCTGGTACACGGACGGATCCAAGACAGCTGATGGTGCTAGTACAGGGATATATTCTCAGAAAGAGAGACACAGCTACACATTGTGGGAATATGCCTCTGTGTTTCAGGCAGAGGTGTATGTTATCCTTCAAGTGTTGTCCAGGCTGGTAACGGAGTGCCTCGATGAATTGGTGCAACTCTCGGACCGGAATAAGGTCTTATTGACTTGAATACTGGGCCATCAAGGGATCAACGGCAATGAAAGGGCTGACGAACTCGCAAAGAGAGGGTCAGAGATGAAAATGCACGGCACAGAATCTTTTTTCGGGATTTCCTAATTTCCTTTATTTCTTATTTTCTGAAGAATCTTTTTTCCCGGTGAGACTAAACGCAACGCAATATTCGGAGAATTCCCTGAGTTGCTTTATTCAATGCGTTTATTTGTAGACTCGAAGTCAATTTATTCACTTAATTTTAATATTTTAAATTGCAAATTAAAAAATTCTACCTTTCAAATATGGACAAACAAAAAAGATTTAATGATAAATAAAAAACTGGAAGTGATAAAACACCTGGAATCGCGAGTGTCTGTGGCTTGTATATATATGTGAGCAATATAGCATTCGAAAGTAAACTGTTTCGACCATTAAAAAAAAAACAATAAAAACAAGCTAAACAAATTTATGTTAATGCGTGATGTAACTCCTTAAGTAATACCAGCAGTATATATTACAGCTTTCCACTGTTCGCAAAATGTGAAATACTTAATGAGACCTTGTCTTGCCTAACTCTCCAATTTTAAAAAAGAAAGTTCTAAAGAAGTATTTTAATTAGCAGCATAAGCCTTTTGCACTGTATTGCATATAGGCTGCACACGAGACATCATAAAGTCAGAATAGGTGATACCTAACTGTGTGAGGACAATCTAGTACACTATCAACGAACTACCGGCGATGAATCATCGATAGCGGGTGAAGTGCAGCCGCCCAGTTCGGATAGTATGTCTTTACACTGGTTATAATTAACAGGCGGTGTCATCTATCTTTTCTAGTTTTAATGCTCTTGACTACTCACGCAAATTGCTGTACCTATTTGCCTATGCAATAAACAGGTTCAATGCCTCCTTTTTACTATTCCCATTATTAAGTAACTGTATCTACGTAGCTGTCTTAGGTCAATATCATTTACAAAATACTTGCTAAGTACTTATTAATTATTGACTGAAATAATGATTAATTCAAACTAAATCGGTAATAGAGAATCTAAAGTTTCTTTTTATGGTAGGTTGAGTAGTAGTAGTTGAGAAAGAGTCACGAGTGATGTAATGGTGGCTAAACATACAGGTGAAACAATAAATTGTAATGATATGAAACCTGTAACTCGGTTACTATTTGTTCATTTTCTAGGAAATTTATTGCAAATATCCTGAACTAGTGCCAAGAAATATCGAAATTACTCTTTATTGTAAGTATTAGACGTGTGCATACATTCATGAAAATAGGGACATGTTGTGATTAATGTTAAAGGTAAATTGTATTCATTACTGAGCCTGCATATCTATGAAACAAATATAATAGTTAGTTATTGTGTTTATATAAAAAAATGATAAACAAAAATGAACCTGGCACAGTGATTGTGCCATGATTTTCTCCTGTAAATATCCTTTTAGCTACGAATTCATATACATAAACAAGATGCAATAAGATGCTTTTTGTTCATTATGAAATCTGCGAGAAGCATTTTTTTTTTTTAATTTACGCAATTAACAAACGCATAGCAGCTTCTTTGTATATCAACAAAGTAATATAAAAACCCCAGGATGTTTCGCGATATAACGATAACATTGGACATCATACTTAGATTAAACTTCAAAACAATTCTTATCTGCGGCAACTATCAACTTAGATGCTGCAAAATATCTGTATGATACATGAGGACATATAAATTACGAGTGCTTTTAGTTACAATTCAGTACCAGCTCAGTTAATACTGTTGGCAGTGTAAAAATTTATATGCCGTGATGATGAAGTTAGCTACAATGACATTTCTTCTTCTGATCGATATTTTCTTCTACAGTTCCTATGTGGGAGCAACTCGAAGTAAGTTAATAAAGCTTATTTCTGTAGTATAGCGCAATATGCTTATTACCTAATTTATATAGTATTAATATTTTCTTAAAACAAGAGTCTAAATTAATAGATCGTGCAGGTTTGAAATAAAAGTGCCTTCTATAAGCTTCCAATAGGGCCGATTAAAATTTCTTACAAAATTACTTTCAACTACCTACTGCAAAGTACAACATAACCTATAACTCAGCACGTTTACAATACAACACTTTAGCGAAATATTATTAGTTTAATAAAAATGTAGGCTCAACTCAAAAATGAATAAAAGTAAGCCACAACGGAAGGTAGGTACATCTCGTACAAAATTTATATGCCTGCGATGACAGGACACAATGAAAACACTTAATCTGATGGTGTGTTATTGTTATGATTGTTTGAAGGAATAAATTTGCTGAAGCCCTTTCTTCCATAGGAAAAAACTTTTAAAGGTTGAATTTTGTTAATACCTGCAGGCAATTTATATTGAGAAAGGCTAATAAACAAGGAAAATCCCATACACGTTCGAAAAGATTTGTTACTATTATGTAAGAAGAAATTTTTTTTTTATTATTTTTTATGAGAAATCGAATTACATTTTCTGGAATTTCTGCATGAAATGTAGATTAGATGTATCAAGAAAAAACATACATGAAACTGTTCTTGTAAAACTATTATTATAAAAAAATCTGTACTTCTATAAATCCAGACTTCACGTGCCTGTTTAGGCCTCACTAATCCGTTTAACATTGTTTGCGCATGTTGTTTACTTCGTTAAAATAGATATATTAGAACACTCCCTTTGCTTAAATGTCATTATTTGCTGAGTTGATTGTACAACTTATGAACGATTGATCATTCAAATAGCCAGGGATTTTCAAATTTTCTTACGTTTCCTTTAGACTAACTAATTAAGATACTAGGACAGAGGGAAATTTTGTTTGCGTTAACGAAAAGCATTACTTTTAAGCTCGTATTTGGCAGTCGATAATAGTCTTCATTAAATTCATTTTATGCTCAGGCGTATTCATTATTTCCATTAAAAAGAAACTAAATTTTCTTCTTCAGTGTAGTAAGCTTCAAATACTTGCTAACAATCTTCATATCTTCAGAAAGCAAATTCCATTCTGTTCATCTAGATCTAGATCTAGTTTAAAACTTCAATCTGCTTTTTGAATAAATCTAAATCTTGATTAAGATTATTTAACTCAGCCTGTGGAAAGCGATGCGGTTTAGAAAAGTACTTTGTTCAAAAGGAGAATAATATGTCTCCTTTGATCGGTAAAAGGTAGCTACTGTAGTGTCAGAAGCGTTATGTGCGGCTACAGTTAGTTCTGGCTGTATTATGTACAACTAATCACTATAAGAAGCAAGCCATAAGACTCAAATTTACCATAAACTATAAAGTTGATAGTAAATTTGAGTCTACCACTATGTGTTTATACTTAGAATTTATTCTTTGTACTTTTGTAAATTCAAAATAGCAATTCTCAAACGAATTGATGTATTAGATTATGTCAACGCACGCATATAAATTAAAATCAGGCAGAAACCATACATGGTACCAAAATTATAAACACATACCTAGGTACTTGAATTCAACATGAAGGTCTCTAATAGTAAGACCTATTCTTTATTAAATGATGTTGACCGATATATCCGGCTTTATATGAGCTCTATAATTTTCTTTATTTCCAACTTGTTAACCATAAATACAAAAGATGTTGTGTCTCCTATTCCTTCTGCGATTATAACTGGCCGTCTAATACTATTCTTCTTACAAAGGCCTTATAGATTAGGTGAACCCTTCTCTTCGATTTCATGTGTTTTCAGACGTAGCGCCCATGAGTTGCACAGTTCCGCGCAATTTTAACAATGCTGTAAATAGATGGCTCATCTCATATCCGTAGAATCCACATTATATTTCCTTTTCCCGTCCGAAGTCTCACCAAAAGTGAGATACCCTTTCAGTTTAGAATTGCCTTTGCTTAAATTCAAAGATTTAATATTTTTTTTGGTTAAGGGTTCCCAGAAGGATTTGTCTTACTTCATTCCTTGGAGATTTTCCCTATATTTGTATGTTTCACGCTATACCTCAATTCTTTGTTTCTTCAGTATTGCACTATTACTTATTTAACGAAAGTGCTTTTTTTCAAGATTATTTGTTATTTTATCCTTTTCTATTTCTTTGTTTACCGGCACCCATGGAAAAGTGACTTTGTTCTTTTTGCCTGATTTGTTCAGTTTCCTTGCCATTCCCAAACAACATTAGATTATATGTCAGCTCAGCGCCTTGGCGGCTGGTTTACTAGCATACATGTAGGTACATACAGCATAGCGTCTGTTTGTATCTGGAGCATACTCTGGTATTTGCACAAGTTCCAGTTTCTTTTTACCATTTTGGAACCATCCTTATACCATTTGCTAGCGCTTTTACTCAGCTTCAAGATATTTTATTGATCGCACTCGCTCTTGCACCTAAGCTTTCTGATAAATTTCTTAACGAAGTTTGGTCAACTTTAGAAGACTGCGATTTACGCGCAATTATTCCATCTCTATTCATTCTGCTTTACACTACTTACCATGATGTAGAGAGGAGTAAAGTTTAGTAACATATCAATAGCAATTGATTTAGGCGATCGCTGCAGTTTTACGCACATAATTTCTGCGTTCAGAAAAGTAAGTCCACGCTGTGGCCATATTAGTTCTTTTGTTGCTAGCCTTTCCCATTTTCAGTTTTGCACACCAAGTTTCTGCATACCATTGCGGGTCTTTTGTTGTTACTTTACGTTCATGATTATTCTAGAAAAGTTAACTATCAATAATGTTCATATTAATTCCAAATCCAAGCCCTTATTGCAAATAATTTGTAGAGTTTTGTATAATTTGCGACATTCTTCAATTCTTATGTAGTATGAAATAATAGGAGTCATTTTTACATAAATGATTTGACACATATATATTTTTATTTCTTAACTTTCAAACATATTTCATTCTTTCACAATATTCAAAATATTTCTCTAAACTAAAGGTAGAAAGATGAGTATCCTAAATGTTGTAGTTATAGGATTGCATTTAATGTTATATACCCATTCTTGACTAATATACGCAATCCCATAGTATTAAGAAGAAATAAATTAATATGATTTAATCATTTCAGGTGGTCCAGATTTATGTCCGACGATAATTTGGAAGAGAAATTGGGGCGGTAGTACCGCACTACGTGTCAAATATACCTCAAAACCGTTAGAGCGCGTCATAATTCATCACACAGTCACGCCGGAATGCGCCGACGAAAACCGGTGCTCCCAGAGAATGGTCAGCATGCAGAATTACCACATGGACGAATTAGGTTACGACGACATCAGTTACAAGTATGCTTAGCTCCAGTTTGTATTCCGTGTCCTAAAATCTAATTTTCGTTCCAGCTTTGCAATAGGTGGTAACGGGCAAGTGTATGAGGGCGTGGGTTGGCACAAGCAAGGCTCACATTCCCCAGGATGGGATAGCCAATCGATAGGCATCGCTTTCATTGGCGATTTTACAAGTAGCTATAACGATTTCCTAGAATGAACATCCCTCATAATTTATATACATATTTCAGATAAATTGCCAAGCAGCGAAATGTTATATGCTGCTAAAAATTTAATTGTATGCGCGATCGAATTGGGAGAGCTTAAACGCGGATACAAATTACTGGGTGCACGTAATGTAAAACCAACAAAAAGTCCTGGTGATACACTCTACAGGGAAATCCAAAAATGGGAAGGATTTACTAGAAGACCTTAGTCTAATTGGATAAACTTCTTATTTCTTCGATTTACCAAATTTATAATGATCATTAGCGCAAATATTTTTTCTTCCATAAGTTTGATCTTTATCCCACTTTACTGTTTTTGCTTTATTTTCTTTTTGCCAATATTCAGTACTTATTACTTTGAACATTGTCATTGCTAAACTGTAGATACCATTGGTCTTTGTCGAATCTCTTAGCAGTTACCACTGATATTACTGTTATTATAGTATAACATTAGTGGTAATAACAATAACAAGAGTCTTATGTTTCTCCTTATTTTACAATTTAATTGCAAGTTTCCTAATCTATACGTACTAATTAAATAAATAAATTCGTTATTTGATTATACATCTATCCTTTTTAAGATGGAACAATCTACAACTCAATTTATCCTCTTATAAAACTATTTTATATCATTCTTCCTACATCCTCATAGAACATTACAAAATACATACTTCACAACAATTTACAATCTATGTAAGATCTATATTATAGTGTCCAATAAAAAAATGTTGCAAGGTAATCATCTTTGATTTAAATAAAGCTTTTATACATTTAACTCATTAATTGTTGAAAAGCACTCCACAAAGTAGACTCTCCTAGTAGAGAATGTTATACTTTATTTCTATATACCTATATCTAAATAAACCTATAGCGATTTGCTGACTAGTAATAGATATCATCATAGTAAAGCTTTAATAAATACAACTAATTACATACGTTGTCAGGTTGCGGCAAGGTTAGTCATTTTTTTTTAGTAGTTTTAGAAATAAAATACGCGGAGTTTAAGTTTTGCTCGGGAACGATTTAAAATACAATTCGTTCGTGAATGATAAGTATTTTTAGTTACCAGTATTTTATGATTCATTCAAATTTTGCTTAGGAATCAAAAACATAAATCTATTACATCAAATTCATCCACGAGCGTATCGCGTTTCTATCATTCTTTCCTACCTTTATTAAAGCGGATTAGGAGAGACATTTTACTGAGTCTGAAATTAATGGATTCATAACTATAATGTTTAAGAATTTAAATAATTAAAGAAATTGCAATCTAAAAAAAGAAAACTTTATATATTAGCAGATAAAGTACCACTCTCAAATTGTATTTTCATTTCTCATTAAAAATATGTACAATTTCTGCAATTCCACTAAAAAGAGGTCACAACTATTATTTGTTGAATTAATTTATTTAATATATGCTATTTTTTCAATAATTGAGTATTTATTGCATTGGTAATCTCTTAATTAAGCAATACTATGCAGACAAATGAATAAGTATTACAGATATTAGAAATATAATATCTGTTATTATCCCAATGACAGCAATTAATTATCAAATATTCATTCATATATTACCATTTATTAGAAGTTTTTAAGCAGTATTATAATTATAGTAGGTACCAGAGATTATAAAGATTACTATTTTTATGAACTAGTCTTTTCTGTGTGACCCTACATAAGAACCAATAAAGAAAGGATGTTTATTAAACATTTTGTTTAATTTTTGTATTATTCTTCATCCTCCCCACAATTACAGACTCCACATTTTTCACTTTACATCAATCATCTTGGTTTTTAACTTTAATTTTTTTAATGGTAGTGGCGTAATTAGCAAAACTGTATACAGATTGTTCCCGCGATGAACTGCAGCGATTGATATGTTGAAAAATTGTGGAAAACGTTGTAAAAAGTATTAGAAGTTCAATGAAGGCATTTTTAGTATCTAATAAATTAATTGCATCTAGATTTTCAAGTTATTTTCTTTGCGAAATTAAGTGGAAGTACCGGATGTTCTTGTTAGGATTTGAAACTATAATTTGGGAGTGCAAGCAAATGTCAAGAAAGAGAGCTTCCCTTTGCCGCTTCCTCAGAGACACATTCTACAAAATGATTTAGTGGATATGATAATTATATAAGTTAAACTAATAGAAGAATGAAATAGGAGTATTTACTCACGTTGAGGAATAGTACAGGAAAGTTGAAGCAACAACAAGTTTGACAGACATAACCTTAGAAGTTCAACTCCAAAATTTAATAATCAAATCTTATCACAAATAATCATATTTAAATTTCAAAACTAACAAACACAACAATTAACAAGTATAAAAATTGAAGATTCTTACCTTTGGCGGGTTCCTAAACTCAATTTTATTGTTCGGCACGTGTTAATCCTTATAGCAACTGCGAAATTCAAAGTTTAATGGTATAATGGTAATAATAATAATTATTTTATTAAATTTGGCATCGTTCAATCATTTTAATCGTCATATATTATAAAAACAAAAATAATGAAAGTAAGAAAAGTCAGTAGTTTTGAACACTCTGGAATAAGTCAGATACAGTTTTGTGAATAAAGAGAAATTATGAAAGAAAACACGTCTCTTGTTGAAAATAAACCCACAATGCGATTATTTGTGAATTTTTCAAAATTGGATTATTAATTTTTGGAATTAAACTTGTAAGGTTATGTCTGTCAAATTTGTTGTTATTTCAACGTGTCTCTACTACTTCTCATTTGTGAGTAAATATGTAGTTCTATTTCATTCTTCTGTAAATTTAACTTATATAATAATTACTAGATCCACTAAATAATTTTGTAAAGTGTGTCTCTGAGGACGTTGCAAATAAAATCTACGAAAGCTTAGACATTTAAAAGAGAAGCTCTCTTTTTTATCCTCCCGGGATTTCGAAATTATAATTTCGAACCATATTTTCTTTGTTGTATTTGTTAATCTAATTTGCAGATCAGACTAGTAACTATTGTGTTCTCATTGTTGATAATAGATTTCTTTTTCTGGATTGTAGTTCGGACAGAAGCGTATTTTTCAAAACTTTGTAGTAAATGTTTTTTCAGTGTTTTCCGAAGGTTTCTGTTTCCCTGGATAGAGTAGAGCCAAAGTATTGCATATTCACCATAATTGTTTTAAGAAGCGCAGATATTTTCGTGTATACAATATTAACAGTTGACAAAAATTTTAAAATGTAAGAAAATACTATTCTTTCAAATAACTCGAAATTGTTTGTTGATAGTTATAGGAAACTTAATAGTAAATCGCCTTTATTTTTAGCATTGAATTTTCGAAACTAAACTTTTAACAGTTTTCATGTACATCCTGTATAAGATGCAATAACTATTATGCATTACTTTGATGTACTTACCTTCAATCTACAAGTATACAAGGTAAATTGAAGAAAATCAGATGTGCATATGAGATAATAGCTTTAAGCGTGAGCATGCCTATGTCACTTTTCCGAAAACAATCTAAATATCCCCAAAACATATATATCAATCGCTGCAATTCATCATGAAACACCTTATATGTTGCACCATCTTACTGTTAATTATCATCTGCTAATTGTAGAAAAAATAATTTCTTTTGTGCAAATAATATTGAAATTAATGAATTGTTCACATATTATCTATAAATTTTTAATTAAAATCGGATGCTTGCATACAACAAGTAAAACAAAACCAACTTAAGTAAAATACAGCATCTATATTTTTATCAGTATGTTAACAATACACTCCGCACTTACGACGCAGTTCGAGTAAATCCCTTCCAGCTCTGAATTTTCTCAAAGAGGGCATTTCCGGGACTATCAGTTGGTCTTACAGACCTCGCACCAAGCAACTTATATTCCTCATCTATCTCACCTAATTCTATCCCGCATCGGATAAGCTTTTTACCGGCCTTTAGTTGTTTCTCACTGGGAACTTCGTCTAAAAGGCATTTGGTTATACTTATCACCGTAATCGTAACTTTTAGCCATTAAAATACCTGTAAAGTTTCCTATGAAACCAACTCCCAAAGATTTTCTGTTCCACCCTTTTGTGTGACTACCTTCTATATGCCATCCAACACCTTCATAGATCTGTCCGTCACCTCCTACTAGGAAGCTAAAAAGAGATTCCTTAAATTTCGTCCAAACCTTTATAGATTACGTCGTAAGACTTACTTGTAACCGATATCGCGAAACTTTTTATAATTGATGTGATAATTTTGTATGCTAACTAATCTTCGGGAACAAGCATCTTCATCCAAGCAAGTAGGAGTAACTGTATGATGGATTATTACATATTGCACAGGTGTTGCTATATTTTGCGAGGCGTCAGGTAACTCAGCGCCCCAAGTATTCCTAGATATAATTTTCGGGCACTCTAAGATTTAAACAAAGTAGCGAATTATATAGGAAGTAACATAATAATTATTAGGAATAACTTACTTGCATTTATAACTGCTATTAGTTCAGCAGAGATTAATGAAACCACGAGAAAAACTTGTATCTTTGTGCGACACGCAATCATAATTTGCATCGCTAATATCAAACGACTAACTGATGTTCTCGATCCGATTCACTAGCGGTGTTATGATTTATTCATGGTCATATATTTATATAAACAAGTTGAGAATTATCTTTACGAGTTACAAAAGATTTGAAGGTCAATCTTAATGCCAACACAATAAGTATTCTAAGTAAAAACTTACTTTAATCGTGATACTAAGTTAATGAAATTATTTCTTATCTTTGGATATCTGGGGGGAACTTTTAAGTCCGTGCTATGGAAAAATATGGGTGTCCCGGTATTTTTGCTTAAAATAATATATAATAAAATATGCTGAATTTTCCAAATTTAATGTTACAAGCGATTTATTTCGTATTTGTAAGGATCGAGTAAAGTAGCATTGGAAACAGTAAACTACCGCTTAGGACTTTGTAACTTTTTAATTTTTATTCTTTTACCACTAAAAAATAAAAAAAAAACTAGAAAATGCCTTTTGAAGTTACTATTAGAATATCAAACTAATTATGTACTAGAGTGGAGGTGCTAAGCAGTCGTGACTCGTAGCCATTTCGTAAACTAAAGAAGGTTTGAGTGACGAGAAAATCGTCTCGGATAAGCCTCTACGGATATGGAACCGAGTCACAGACACACAATCAGGGTTGACATTTTTAGTTCATATTTAGAAATTTTTGTGGAATTAGCTTTGTTGAGCAAGTAATATTAGAGCTTTTAATATCACGTGATAGGCAGTTTAGCTTTGAGCCAACCCAGAACCTTGTGTTTACCGGCTTTCGTTGGAAAAAATCCACTCAATTGATTTATTAATATTCACCGATTTTATTTTAAACGCTATACGCTGAGGCGATCGTCTAGGTATGACATACCTTTTGGTATGCAATATTCTTATTTGTTTTTATTACGCAAGAGGAGAACCAATATTGAAAATACTTCCGACCGACGGCCAGTGTCACCTGGGCATCCCGGATCTTCACCGACTAAAAAAACCCTCTGAATGGATTGAGTTGGAATCCTCCTGACACTACATACGCATTACCTCAGGAGGGGTACGTGCAAAGTTGGTCGGGCTGTTCTTCATCCATTCAAGGTATTATTCTTATCATCATTCCTTCTCAGGGGCAAGATCTTCCATGTCACAACTACTACTGCCTTCCACTTCATCTCCATTTCCAACATTATATTGACTAGATTTTCCGGGTTGACGTAGTACTGTAACCTTGCGTTTGCTCTTTGTGAGACCCATATTGGGTATTCAGGATTGTATGCTATGTTTATAGCTCCGCAATCTACACATGTATCCATCTTCGAAAAGTGGAAACGGTGAAGATTGGTTCGAAAGCACCTGTGTCCCGTTAGCACCTGGACCAAAAAGAGACACACCTCATCATGTAGATGCTTGATAATTCTCCTGAACAACATTGCGGGATATTGCTTTCTACTTCACTGCTCCTGCCATTCCATTGTTCGAGATTATCTTGCTTGTCCTGCTTTTCCGCATTAGGATTTGGTGTTTTGCCACGATATCTATTGGAGTTGTCTTCGAGAAAACCAGCAGGGCCATAGTGGAGGCTGTCTTATACGCCCTTGTCATAAACAGTGCTGTTTTTCTTTGCACAGATAATAGCTTTTGACCATAACATACCCTATCAATTGCCTGTATCCATATTGGAGCTCGCATAACATAACTGACTGTACAATTCGTCTGCTATCCTCCTTTGGGCCATATACTCTTCTATATCTTCCTATTTCAGCATTAAGAGTCTTATATTCGTTAAGGCTTTGGTTGCTTTTTTGGCAGATTTCCGTATATGAATGTTCATGGTCATATTTTTGTCCAGGTAAACTCCAAGATATTTTAGACACTTGACTCTGGATGACGTCGTTGTCCAGACATAGAGTAATTCCATCGAGCTTCCTTCCTGCCAGGAATGGTACTATTCTGCATCTCAGCGGTTTTTGTCGTTACCCCGACGCCTACATCATCTGCATATCCAATCATAGTTACACCTTGTGGCACAGAAATCCGAAGAACTTCGTCGTAGCATACGTTTCACAGGATGGGTCCTAAAACTGATCCCTGTGGCAGTCCACAAGTGACTCGCATCTTACTCTCTCCGCCGATATAGTGTCTTCTCGTGAAAATAGATCGTCTAAGTTCGTCAAGAATACCACGTCAAGGTGCAAAATGAAAAGAATTCTGTGCATCAATTGTGATTAAACGCACACCTTTTTAGCACTGTAGCCTTATGTCATCCACTATGCATTTTACCCTATCTAGTGCGGTGATTGTAGACCTACCCTCCCTGAGACCCTTCTGTTTTATTGTTAGGCCACTGTGCAGCTCTATTTCCTGTCTCAGTCGTTCGACTAGTAGCTGTTCAAGCAGTATCCCTAACCCATTCAGAATACATACAGGATGATGCACTGTTGTGCCTCATTTTCTTTACTCTCTTAGATCTTAACTATTAACCATAGTGGTACAATATTGAACGCTTTCGGAGACCCAGTTTATTTCGTAATCTTCTTGGAAAGTTATATTGAATCTTAAATTCTATATTTTAATGACTCTAGATGTAACACCTATCTTCTCACATACTTAAGGACGCACTACCAACCATTTAAGTAATAAAGTACAAATTTTCAGCATCATACAACTATTTACGGAAACAAAATCTACCTAAAATGTATTCGTTTGTAATCTATGGCAGAGAAAGTAATAAAATTAATAAACTAATTCATTATACAAACAGGAAACACTAATTGTAATGATAATACAAATGTAATTCGCTCAGGCAGTCTTGAAATTACATTTATCTGGCTTGGCTATAGTTATCTTGCGCACGTATCTAGGCATCGGTCTCTGGTTTCGCCGAAAATCTCGACAATTATTGCCTACATATCGTGTGGAGCGACACTCCGGCCAGGACGAGAGCAACAGTTGAAAATAATAACGGGCAATAATTTGGTAACTCGTTATATTGGGTCCCGGGATACGGGATATTAACCGTTCGGGGAACGACCGTCATTCTCCTTAACGTTACGACACCATTTAAGTGAACAAATAACCGTAAAACGACGGTAACGAAATTACGGTAACGTACCGCCTCCTAAACAGACGCACCGCGTCGGAAATATGAGCACATAGGAGGAAGGATAGGTCGCCTTACACGTGACACACATCAGTTGTAAGTTGAAACGAAAATGAACGTATGTCTTGTACGTAAACGTGGAAGTTTCTCCTGGTTATCGAACCCATGTGCAAAAGGGAAATTCGAGTGATATTTCACGTCGAATTGGCAGTAATTCGTACGATAAAGTGTAAAATATGTTATGAGTTATGTTGTATCGTCGCTGTAGTCGATCTTTGCCGTTGACGATGGAATAGGGTATCCTTATTTTATGCGAACATTGATAGTCTCACAGAATCTGGTTTATATGTCATAAACTCGGTGAATGAACCAACGGCAGTTTTCTATAAGCTGCGATCTTTGGCGTGAACTGAAAATTTAGAAGCTTGAGATTCTTTGAGGAAATGAGGCAAAAGTGATACTTAAAATGATACTAAAATAAAACAAGATGTTTCGGTTTTTATAATCAGTAAAATTATACACTAAAGAAACTTTTATTTTCTGAAAATCATACATCCATTTATGCGGAGGATTTGTTATAGCTTTCACTATCTATATCCGAACACATAAAAGCACAGCGATTTTGTGTTAATTCGAAAGAATTAGAAATTGTACATTATTGAGACAACACAAGATATACCCGTGACATTAGTAGTGTTACACCCAGAAGGAATGATTTCTTCGACATGAATTTTTGACATTGCGGTAGTTTTACATCAAGAATGAAACGATAACATTTGCAAGAAATTTTATTTACTTGTAATAATGCAATTTTTTGCGAGAAAATGCTATCACTTTTGGGAAAATACCGGTCTATGAGAGCGCACTGGTACAGATATTTCTACAAGTGTGAACCGTAACAGAATGCATCGAGTTCGAAGACGTCAAAATTATCAGCATGTTAGCAACATTGGCGGAGGTAGGATTGTTGCCTATTGAGGTATTGGTTTGTCCTATCGGAAAATTGGCCGCCGTGTTAATTGTACTGCAATGACGGTAATGCGTGTGTATCGTGTGTGGATAGAAGAAGATAGAGGCTCACGAAGAAGACAAACTGGTTAACCAAAGGGTATCACGTAAGATGGGCGCTTCAGGCAACTAGCTCCACGCGACCGTTTTGGTACGGTCGCGTGGAGCTAGTCAAATTGCCGACCAATGGTTTGGAGAAGAAGGTAGACCTCTTACTATGCGTGCACAATATTCCCCATTCGAGCTTTTGGACTTTCATTATACCGTCCACGATTAGTGCTTCTTTTGACTGCGGACCACTGTCGTCAACGTTTGAACTGGTGCAGAGAATGGCAGCTTTGGAAGGCAGAATGGCATAATATTGTCTTCAGAGACAAATCGCGATTTTCTCTAGGTAAGCACAATGGCCGTAGAAGACGCCGCCGTGGAGAGCGACATGATATTGAGTTTGCTATTAAAGGGCATGTACACAAGACTGTTGGAGTAATGGTTGGGGGAGCTATTGGGGGTCTTTATTCGAGGTAGTATGACACCTGCGCGTTGTATTGATGATGCACAACAAACCACTTTACTGCCTTATCTAGATGACCATCCACACGTTCTTTTTCAGCAAGACAATGCACGTCCCCATATTGCTCATCGAACTATTGACTTTCTCCAAGAAGCGGTGTTAATGTTTTGCCGTGACCACTCAGTTCACCGGATTCAGATCCTATCGAGCATGTGTGGGATATGATGGGGATTAGATTGTCTACTTTGCATCGTTCTCCTCAAACTCTGGCACACTTAATCGACAAAGTTCAACTTGTTTGGAACGAGGTGCCACAAGCAGACATCGACCATCTCATTCTGTCAATGCCTAGATGCGCACTTCTAAATAAGCCTCCGGAATGAGTTAAATAGATGGTATCCCAACAGCTAAAGAGGGCGCGGATATCCACAGAATTGACCAGCAAGGTACCCAGACTTAACGACTCTTAATTTTTTTTTATGGGGATATATCAAAACGTTGGTTATAATACCACCACCTACACCCGACAAACGAATAGGAATGACGTTTTAAACTGTAACTCCAAGTATCTTAATTAGGTATTTAAGTTTATCCGTTTTAATAAAGTATTATTTTCATATCTTATATTATTTTTCCCTTGTTAGAATGCTATAAAATATAATAACAACGTTGGTTTGCTAGATGGTAAATACAGCAATATTCCAAGTTAGGATGTTTGTTATGTGTAACACAGAAGTTCTTTGCTGTAATTTCATATTTCAAATAATTGTTCTAAATGTTTAATATAACCTACGTGCAGCATAAAACAAATTTTATCATGAAAGCTACGTTAATGCAAAAGTAAATGTCTGGTTGGGGTATATATGTGCAAATGTGTATTATTTATGCCCACACACATGTGTTCCTTTATAGCACCTTCAGGTAAACGAATTGTCGCTGTTAGCGCCAAAGTTTATATTGCCGACGCAATAACGGGGACTGTTATTGTTACATTTTGAAACATGAGAAATAACGAAAAAATAGTCGAGAAAAGTAGAGGCGAGACACAGAGAGTACAAACAACCCTGCTCGCATACATACAAGCGCAGAAAACGACTACCTACGAGACAGCAACGTCCCGAAGGTAGAGAAGAAGTCGTTTCTTTTATAAATATCGCGTTTCACAAATTGCTGTTGCAAATCGCACGGACTCTCTGCGTTTCCGAGAAAAGAACCGACGTCAAGCAAAAAACTTTTCTAATGTGGTCGCATTATGCGGTAGACATTATATTTCGCATTCTCCGGCCAGGTAGTTTAGGGAAGACGCAATAAAACCCGGACCCATAACCGGAATTATGTATGAAGTGGGTCCCCGGAGAGGCAAATCAGAGCCGTGATGTTAATATCGGGCGGTACTGGGTATAATTTTATTGGTTGCTGTGGAGATTTGAGTCGTGCGAAATGAGGAAGTGATAGAGGACTATGGAAGACGAGGATACAGTTTCGTATTTCCATACAAGCGGAGTGGAAAAACAAAATAATAAAAATCTGGGAGATTATGGTGTGAGGCGTATCGTGAGAAACTGAACAAGGCACTATCTTGTGGTTGTTTGGTTTGATAAACGGGTTTTCATATCATCATTTAATAATCAACAGTAACACTTTTACATATCACTTCTTGTTTATACTATTATTATATTGATGATGCAGCTTTCCTCTTTATTTTTTTAATAATAGCAATAATAATAATAATATATTTGTTGCAAATTTTTGTAAACTTATTTGAAAAAAAAAAAAATTTAAAATCACAATTTTTCCGAATATTTTTTAGATAAATTACCTATATATTTCCATTTTTCTCGGTTTTCTCCATTAAAGTGCAAACAGTTAGGCCAAAACGTATAACCTTGATAATGTTAAAGCACGCATCGACGGTATTTAAATAGGTTTTGAAATCAGAAAACAAAACGAAATTGTTATAGTTTTCAATAAAAGTAATGTTTACTAAGTAGTTTATGTTAAAATTACATATTTGTAAATTTTTTTTATTCCGTTTGAATGCAGTGCCTTGACTCAATTAGTTGTCGCAACAGTGCAAATTTCAATTCAAATTGACGAATTATCAAAAGTCTTCGCGATCATAGTGAGCTTCAGGTCGTATAATTCGATATGAGTCATAACGCATTTTACACAGGGTAATTTCACTATTTACAATTATCAAACAGTTTACGGCAAAAGACATAAACGAATTGCACATCGACACTTTAAATTTTCAAAAAGCTTAAACTGCTTTAGATGCAGTAACTAAACTATATGATATATTAAAAATTATAAATTTAAAGTTGGCACATATAGTTTCCCAAACTTAATTTTTTATTAGGTAAGGAAACAAAATGAACGAGACCTGTTACCTCTTACATTGTTGAGGTATATACAATTTTTTGATATAGTTTGTACGAGCAGTGCACTTGCCAATACCTTTTTTTTTTCAATTTCTGAGGAGCTTTTGGATATAAAGGCAACAGTACTTAAATATCACAATCACTCGGTAAGTAAATATTTAATATTTAAAGTTTCAATCAATTTTTTAAATATACATTATTTCATACATTTAAATTAACGTAAAGTAGAGCGTATCTGAACTAATAGTGACCGCGGGTGGTTCGGATTATCAATATGTTCGGATTAACAAATATTGCTTGAAATTCCTTGAAAATTCCAGTATTGCATAGTATAAATAAAACAGCATTCTGCATACTTACCAGAAATTAAAAGCAATATTGCTTTTAATTTCTCTGTAAAAATAAAACTAAATGAAGTCTAATTTTATTTATGTATTAATTTAAGAAGAAGCTTGTAATTTAGAAACTTTTTGCTACTAAGCATAATTACCAATTATGAAGTTGTGAATTTACTTTTTTGTTTGTGTTCACGAAATTCGTTTTTTTTTTTGACTTTCGAACTACCAGGGTTTGGGTTATCGACGCTCTACTGTACTCATATAATTTTAAAACAAAAATGCTATTTGATATTGTGGTCTATTCAGCCTGGAACCTTTAATAAAGCACTGATATCCTATAAATCATATTGTAATTAAGTAACTAAATACTCTATAATCTAGATCAGTAAAATTACGAGTTGAGGTATTTTTATACTATTTGTATTAGTTGCACTTTTTACTTTGATATGTATCTAATGACAATCATATAAGTACATACATATATTTCCAAAAAGACTAAATCACCTAAAGGTGCTCTTCCTTTAGCCTTTAATCGCGTCCAAACTTTAGGGGTTTAACCAAGAATATAATTTATTTGAATTGTCCTTCGCTTCACGTTATTCATGTCCTCCTTGTTGGTAAAATACTCTACAACTTAAGGATCATGTCGAGATCTATATAAACATATATTTCCAAAAACAATGTTTTTTTAATTGGATGTTACAATAAATCTAAAACAAACGACGACGCACTGTGGTAATGAGTTATTAGATTAAATTAGATCTAATTAGGGTGATCTTGCACCGCGACCTTTTGATATATTGTGCCCCCTTACATGAGCTAGAAGTTCCTAGAGTTTGCTCGCACTTATAGCTCGAGTCTAAGAGCTTTAATAAATTGCAATAGCTGTAATGATTTCAGAGAAGGTATTTCTCCCTCGTCTATGACCTTCTCGTCAAGATGGTTAGCACGAGTTTCTGTGATAGCAGTTGAATGACAGTTCTTCAGGACTTCAATCTTCCGCCCCGTAAAACCTACAATCGCTATTGTGTTTCAGAGCTATCCTTGTCATGTCTTCCCTAAGGTAACAATGCCCTATAAGAAAACCTGTGAGGATATGTAGTCTGTTTCTGCTTAGTTGTAGCATGGTCTTTGCTCTTTTCTTATTGTAATTTCCAAAGAATATCTTGGAATGTCTCAGATCAGTGAGATTCCCCAGGGAGAAGCTCTGAACTTCTCCTCCCTGTCTTTGAGTTGCTTTTTGTAGGTGCTCATCCCTAAGCCGCAGAACGGCTCTGGTCCCACAAACGAAGTTGGGGCGGCCCTCCTTGCTAATAGATTAGCTTCCTCGTTGCTGCTGATTCCAGTATGTCCTGGAACCCAGCATAGTGCAACTTTGTTTTCTTCACCTAGGTTATTTTGTCTACCAAGCCATTCCCAGACTAATTTCAAACTGATAGTATTAGAGCTCATGGCTGCTTGGCTATCGCAGAAAATTGCAATGCTCTGCTTCCGATAGTGCCTGTCAAGGTTCAATTGAACACATCTTCCAATTGCATTAATTTCCGCTTGAAAACACTGTGGTATGTTCCCATTGGCTCTGAGTATTTGGTTACTGGCCCGAATACCTCTGCAGCTGTTGCTTTATCAGTTTTGGAACCATCCATGTACCGTTTAATGGTATTTGCCTTTAGGGAGTAGGCGGAATAATTAACAAGTGTTTTTGTAATGAACAAGAAATAGTTATAGTGCTTCAGGCAGACTATGTTTGTAGTAAATGTAATTGAAAAGGCCTTTATTATAAGCGATTTATCTACATAATAGTGATGTCCTTTGTAAACATGTAATTCTTAATTATAGAAGATCTTATCTAATTAGAGTTTGCTTTTAATTTTGCATTTTAGCGGAAATTAGTGCTCAGTTAAATCTTAGGTAAATAAACTATCGACGAACTAACAAAGATTTTACTAGCATCTTAATTTCAGTATAAAGAACTGGTACTGATATGATTTACAATATATTATACCATTGCAGAATACAAAATGTGGCGTACGTGTCCCATCGAGGTGGTTTTACAGGTTCTGTCTTTGTTTGTAAACAAGCCGTTAATCCCATGTCCAATATTAGGCCAATCCGGACCTGCTCAAATCGGTCCCGAGTCCCTACATGCGCAGCGCCGTGCGCGAGTTGCAAATTTGTCCCACGATTTTGAGGGAGTGAAACTACTGCATAAGGTACATACTGTGACCAATCCTTCTGGCACGCAGTCTCGCTCCCTCCAGTCCTCGTTCTAATTTGTATATGCATTGCCGCATGGGCCACCCCCTCCACCAATCTGTGTGGGGGTGTGAGGTCTAGAACGATCCCCAGGGCTTCTTCTCATTCTCATAGCTCTAGTAATGCGTACGCATGCTAACCGTTGCAGTTTGTCAATGGCATTCCTTGCTGTGATCTGTGTGACTTTCTTGAACCAGGTTATAGCCCCGAACGTTACCATAGGTCTTACTATGTTAATGTAAAGCCATCGCAGTATGTTTGAGTTGCAGCCCCATGTCTTGCCTGCTAGGTTTCGGCATATTATTAAAGCTCTTGTTGCTTTATTCATTATTAGTTCAATGTACAAATTCGCACACCTCTATTGCCTTATCGTTGTACAATCAGTACTTCTGCTCACTCACGTAATTGTTAGTTTTAGTAAATATCAAGAGCGAAGCGGCACCTGTTCCTAAAATTCTATACTTTTTGATACAGTACTAGAACGAACAAAACCGGGGATCCTGTATTAAACATGATAACATTTTATCTTTTTTAATGTAAATAAAGATCGCACTACAGTATATATGCCCATCATTAATTTCCTCTAACGCATATTTCCTAGTCACTTCCCAGAATATTTTTACTTTTAATCAATACCAACACACTTTCAATGTGTACCTCCTCTAAGACACTCGAGCGCACTTTCAGGCATCTCTTTCAATTTTACTCGACTCCGAGTGCGCCCCTTTCTCTTCCCCCAGTGATATTCTCCCTTGTAAATAGGCGTACAGCTCCATCAGCGATGACGAAAACAACTGTCCGCCAACGCCGCCGTCGCTAATGAAACCGCGAACACAAAACAGACGTCCCACACCCCAGATCGGCCCAATCGCTCCGGGTGAATACATCGGCACCCCTTCCATCGCGCCTAGCGCCATCCGGTGGCGCTGCGGTAATTATTGTTGGGTCGCTATCTCGACCGCAGCGCCGCCGCTGACAAGGGCTCAGATTATCTCGCTCCGACACACACATCTACGAATGATTAAGAAAAATATGAAGGGAATTTTTAATTCTTACGATTTTAAAAATGGGAGCATTTGAATGTGGCGTAAACAAAAATAACAATAATAAAATGTGCTTTAGGTTATGTTATGGTATCTATATTACATAATGTTATATTAATAGCACGCACCGTAAACTAAATATTGCAATTTTACTGTAAAATAACTGCATTATTTTACTGTATCCTTACGGTAACTTCGTTTTTAAAGTCTGTTTGCGGTATTTATTGGTACATTGATAGGTACTAGGTGGGCTGAAAAGTAACCTCCTTGACCGCCAGAATGCGCTGCTACTGCAAAAAAGGTTATGGTGCCTTGAAGTCCGTTCATACTTAGGCAGACATGCCAAATTTCAGTGCAACACTGTATTTAGTTTTTTTTTGACAGCTGATTGTTGTTGACGTGTTTGGCATCATGTTGAGTATGGATAAAAACGATTTTCGTTCTCTCATAAAACATTATTTTTTGAGAGGCAAAACGGCGAAGGAAACAAAAGCAGAGCTGGATAAATATTATGGGGCTAATGCTCCGTCAGATTACTCCGTCAAATATTGGTTTCGAGAGTTTCGTGGTGGCCGCAACTCCACTACCGATGAAGTCCGCAGCGGCAGGCCCTCCGATGCGGTTACAGAGGACAATGTCAAAAAAATACATGAAATGGTGTTGGCTGACCGGAAAGTGAAGGTGCGCGAGCTAGCAGATACCACAAAGATTAGTACTGAGCGCACACGCCATATTTTGGGCAATATTCTGCATATGAAGAAGTTATCCTGCCGTTGGGTGCCGCGCATGCTCACTCCTGACCAAAAACACGAACGCGAGAGCACTTCGAAAGAGTGTTTGGGCTTGCTGATGCGGAATCGGGCGGACTTTTGGCGTCGATTGGTAACTGTTGATGAAACCTGGATCCACTATTACACACCAGAGAACAGAATGAGTGCCCGGCAATGGACTGAAGCCGGCACGAGTGCTCCGAAGCGGCCGAGGGAGGCTCAATGGGTCGGAAAGGTTATGGCGTCGGTTTTCTGGGATTGTCATGGCATACTCTTCGTGGACTACCTCGAAAAAGGAAAAACCATCAACAGCGAGTATTACTGTGCATTATTGGAGCGATTGAAAACCGAAATCGCTGCAAAACGGCCTCACATGCAGCAAAAAAAAATTGCAACAATGCAACAATGCTCTTGTGCGTCACAAGAGCATCGCAACCACGGCTAAAATCAATGACTTACGGCTCCAATTGCTGTCGCATTCACCGTATTCGCCCGATTTGGCTCCCTCGGACTACTATCTCTTCCCAAACCTCAAAAGGTGGCTCATCAATAAAAAATTCAGCTCACGCGAGGAAATCATCGACGCCAGGAGTATTTTGCAGACCTTCCGGAAAATTACTTTTCGGACGGGATCAAGAAGTTGGAAAATCGCTGGAATAAGTGTATCGAGCTAAAAGGGGACTATATTGAATAAAATAAAAAAACATTAAAAAAAAAATTTTTTTTCATTCCCAAGGTGGTTACTTTTCACCCCACCTAGTATATTATTTTCGAATGCAATTCCTAGAAGTATTTTTACTTTCTGAATTATTAAATAGTTGGGTAAGCTTTATATATAAGTATATAACTTTGCTTTTAATTTAAATAATTACAACGGAAAAGAAACTGTTTGTGAAGTGAATATATCGTTGACAATATTGTCATGAGGCCTGAATCTGGGAGATAACTGAGGGTAACCCGCTTATTTTTTTATTTTAATAATAATTTGTTTATTTCCTCAAAGTAATATTTATACAGTTTACAATGAATACAGTTAATAAAGGAAAATTTAAACTAATTACTGTGTAAAAAATAGAAATATAGAAATATGCATACAAATGTTTCATAACTATAGGAAAAATAAGTATAATACTAATGAAAGAAAATTGCTACTAGAATAATATCAAATAAATTTGGAGGCTACCCACCTTGATCGACCCTGATGCGTTGTTGAACGGAAATAGTGATTAACAACTGCTCTTTCTTTTTAATGTGTATTTGTTTTATATTCATCATTTCTTTTTTACGGAATGGTTATGAAAAGATTATACTAGCTATAATTTTATTTATCACATTCGGCCAGTTAGCCGTAAGTAAAATTTTAATAATACCAGTATGGCTATTACAAGATATTTGGAAATTATAATTAGGTACTAACAAAAGTAACAATAAACGTTCTGCATTTGTTATACGCTAATTTGCAATAAAACATTTCTAGAAGTTTTAAGAAATTATTCCCGATATATTTTGTACAGTACATAGCGTTTATTTATTTCATAGATTTGTTTTAATACTTGTAGATTTCTAAATTTAACTACACCGGCAAGGATAGCACAGAAATGATTAGTTTTCCGTAGTCTTAAAAGAGGTTAAATACTGTTATACTACCTAACAAGAAGCACTAACTATATTATGGACCATGTGATGTATCGTTTTGGTTACGACAACGTTTAACGTTAAAGTCTAAATTTCTCCATTTGACACTTATCCCAATATCCTTTTATTCGACTTTCGACCAAATTGTTCGGAAATATATGTCTGCACTTGGCATGTATTTCTTGGTAAAATGCTGTTATATGTAACAGCATTTTACAAACAGCATTTTTAGATATATGATCTAACTCACTTGTTATGTAGCAACACTGGGTATTAGCACTGGGGGGTAGGAATGTACCCTCAGCATTACAGCAGGTTACTAATAAAACGGTTTCGCCTTTTTCACGAAGTGGCTTTTACTACTACTTTAACTTTACTGGGCTTATTAATTAGTTGAATACCACTTTCGTCAATGTTATAAATGTTCACAGGCTTGTCAGTCAAATTATGAATAATGATCAGCTCTTTCAATAAGTCAAAAAATTGTTGAACATCCCTTCGATTCATCCCTGAAGCTCTTGCCAATGATAAACCTTCAGCTTGCCTATTTCAAATTTCAGGGTTTCTCTCTAAGAACGATTTTAGCCAGTGATTTCCAGCTTTGCGTGACTCTTTACAAAATTTGTGTTTGATGTTGGCCTTCTCAGCAAACTCAAACGCACATGTTCTTTAGGTGGGCGCAGCAAGACGTCTTATACAATTCACCAAACGTTTCTCATTATCGATTCCGGGCGAAGCTAATACAAAATAATTTATTTAATAAATAAATATAAAATTTCTAATTAGCTGAAGGACCTAGAGGCCCTTTTGGCAATTTGCCTGAACGTATTCGTCATGTTAGTGTTCGAACTGGGACATTATAGCGTCGTTTTACTTCTCATTTTGTAATTTCACCTTTTAGAAGCTTATCTACCGCCACTGCCAAGTTTTCTCCAGTCCAGTCTGCAGTTCTGATTGTCGCTTTCCTTACATATTTACGTGGCATTCTAAAAATAATATAATATATGCACATTCTAACACATGCGGCATCTCTCCTCAAAGTGTGGGACAGATGCCACATTCTAGTAAAAAAAAATATGTTTGGAAACCAATTGTTTTATGTTACACATTATATAAAAACCTTTAAACTACAAGGTTATTAATAATATTTACCTTAAAAGAACAATATTTTTTCTCCTTTTTTAAATAATAGTCAGATGCATCTAACCTACCGCGGTGTCTCTCCCACATGTACCCTACATATACATCGGTATATGGGCAATGGAAAAGACTACCTTGAACAAGGTAAATGGTAGTTGTTACCTTTTTTTTTTGTAATAAATCCCATTTTGGATACCGGACTGCTCATTCAATTGACACACATCGTATCAAAACAAGAAATAGCAAATGCTAACAGAAAGAAACCAAACTAAACATATAACTACAATTCAACAATAACTTTATTACTGTGTGCTACATTACTATATCGTATATTATACTACATAGTAGTATAGAAAAAAAAATAATAGACTATGATTGCACCTATTAAAGGTTTATTATTAGAATCCAAAAACAATTACGCACTTTTAGTTATCGTTTAAATAATAAGTACTATGCAAAACTAGGAAACTTATTGTCAAAAGGAAAACAGTTTCCTCGTTGTGTTCCGGGTGCGATCACTTCGTTAAGCTCGGTATCGCTAACACGATCGTAAACAAACTTTCCCGAGCTTTGCTCAATACAATAATGCAGTATGCAGCGTTGTAGAACCGCCCCTAGCACCCGTAAGTTGTTCGGGACTTGTTTATCGTACACCCGTGTTTAAAGTTTGACTTTACCTGTGTGTACTCAATAAGCAGCTTAATGAATCCAGCATCTGTTGTACACCGACCGTAACAGATGTACCCAACAATACGTTACATACATTACCGTCCATAAGTATTTACACGAAGAAGAGAGGGAAATAACAATAGAAGAAGTGGAATAGGCAATAAAGAAACTCAAAAACGGGAAAGCAGCCGGTCAAGACCAAATCAAGTCCCAATTATTAAAATATATGGGTAATACAGGTAACAGAATATTACACAAAATAATAACACTTGCATGGCAGACGAACAAAATACCCAGGGACTGGTCGGTGGCCACAATCCTGCCTATATACAAGAAAGGTGATGAACCAAGTGTACAAATTATAGACCGATCTTCTTAATCAATACTGCCAGTAAAGTTTATGAGTTAATTTTGGAAAAACGAGTTAGGAGAAAATTAGAAGAAACATTCAAACAATCAAAGTGGTTTACCGATTTAATCTTTACTTTAAGGCAAAAGCTACAGCATACAATAGCAAAGTGTATATGGCCTTTATAGATCTAGAAAGAGCTTTTGATACCGCACCCCGAGAAAGAATATGGAAGATACTCGAAGACAGAGGAATAGGAAAGAAACTACTGAAAGCAATCAAAAGTATTTATTATTGTACACGAAACATTGTAAGAACAAAGAATACATCCTCCCAAGAATTTATAACAACTAGGGGTGTTAAACAGCGTGGTATTCTAAGTCCAGTTTTATTCACCTCACTAATGGATGAAATCGGGAAAAAATGTGGAAGAGAAACTAAGGGATACAGAGTGGGAGTAAAAAATCTATCTCAAATTGTTATTAGTGGACTAATGTATGCAGATGATCTCGTAATCCTGGCTAACACAAAAGCAGACCTACAGGAAAGTATAAAAATATGGAATCGAGAAATTAAAAACTTCGGATTGAGAATTAATGAGGGAAAAACAGAGGTAATGGTAATTTCAAGAAATCCAGAAATAATAAACATAGAAGTGGACGATGTGACCTTAACACAAAGTGACAACTTTAAATACTTGGGAACTATCATAAACACAATGGGTGAAATGGAACATGAAACTAATAACAGAATAGAAAATGTGAATAAATGCTTTTATGCACTCAAACACGGTTTTATCAGAAAAAAAGAGGTATCGGACAGGATAAAAATAAAAATTTATAACTCTATGTTTGTTCCTATCTTGACATATGGATGTGAAACGTGGTCATTAAGTGAGTCACAAAAAAGTAAATTACAAGCGAGTGACATGCGATATCTAAGAGCGGTCGCGGGAGTGTCTCGTAGAGACAGAATTAGAAACAGCTTGTTGCAGGAGCGGTATGAGATAGTGCCAGTAGTACAAAAAATTGAGAGGAGACAGTTATAGTGGTTTGGACATATTTCACGAATGGACAATAGTAGAAAAGTAAAACACATATGGACAGCTGGAATTGATAAGAAGCGGGCAAGAGGAAGACCGGCTCAAACATGGAACGCGCAGGTTGCTAAAATCTTAAAGGAGAGAAGTACAAGTTGGTGTGAAGCAAAGCGGATGGCTCAAGATCGTGCTGCATGGCGGATTTTCTGCAATGCACCTCTACACCTTTGAAGGTAAAAGAGGGGGGATTATGTATGTATTATGTATGTATGTAAGTTTTACACAAACTTGATGCCGGAGGGTTGGCAGAATTATCAAAACAAAAACGAAATGGTGGCGTTTACATCTTACATAATTGTAGTTGATATAAAACATGATATTTCTACTGGATATATTAACTAAGAACTAATTATTGCGCCAAAAATTCTACAGCAGTTACTTATTGAAACCAAACCTAATCTCAAGAACTTCCATTCCCATATAAAGGCTTTTAAATACATAATATCAGCGCCACATAAGATATTCGCGTGCTTGTTTACCACAAAATTACGAACTTCACATATGTATTTTAGAAAATGTTCAGGCGAAATTCCTGTAAGTGGTTGAAATTGGAGAGTATCGCTCACGTTAGTCCCACGGGTAATTCCAAGTGCAGCTCTTTCTGAAGTATAAATTCAATTGTAGCGGCGATGGACCTTAATGTTTTACCGCATCACGCGATAATAGTTCGCATTCTTTAATTTTTCCAGAGCACGCAATCTTTCGCTACTTCTTTACAGATTGTGACGGCGAATTTTTTATTCCTATTTTATTTGTAATTGTGTTAGTTACCGTTTACGATTGTTGTGAAGGGCGCTGGATATTATCTAATGATGTCTTGTATTTTTTACACATGCAGCTGTACAATATAGTGTTGTATACAACATGGCTGAAAGTTGTTTATTTCTTTTGACTTATGACAGAGTTCTTCTTCATCAATTCCAGTAACTTCCGCTGATAGGGATGGATTTGAAAAGAAAGTATTTCCATCATTGGTATTTCCGGATGCAGTTTTGTGTCTACAGGAGCACTACTTTTTTTCGAAATTCTGGTTAATCTGCTTGCATCGAGTGCCTCCTTGTAACATTTGCTCCCTTTCCACATTTACAGCTCATGTCGGTATGAAATTCGTAGTAAATATTGAAAATAACGAATATACGAATGTGAAACAGAGAGCCCACATTTTAAAGCGTTCGGATCAACTGCCAGTTGCCGAAGAGACATTATCGTGCATATGCTTGAAGTGTTTTTCAGAGCACTGCACGCTTTCCTGTTCACCATTGTTAAGCGAAATTTAAAATTGGGTTACCCTTCTGTTGAGTCATATGGAATCAAATTTTCAATTTCACTTTTCACAGTCGCTTCCTCCTGTGCTGAAGTATCCGCAGTGTCATGCACCCATTGAAGTCTTATTGGGCGCCAATATCTCTTGGAGGCAGGTCGTGGGTTTTTCTATATAAGGTCTGTGATTTTTTCATGGTTTAATTGGAGCGGAAACATAGATGTCGTAATAGTATTTTTTCTAATTGGATGTTGTAATAAAGCTAAAACAAAATACGACGCAGTGCTGACATGGCTATTACAGCATACTGTGCTGTAATGAGATATTAACGTGGTGGGGGGACTCTTTCCGGAACGTAATATAAGCGGTTAATGTGCAAATTAGAAAAAATATTGTAAAAAACGTGTGCCACAATGACATGTAATGCTTGTACTTTAAATCTCTCGCCGCTACGCGGCTTGTGTTTTAAAATACTATTAAAACACAAGTGTCACAATGACGTTTATGTAATGCGAGTACAAGTTTGAATAACGCGAGTGATTCAATGTAGAAGCATTACAAAGTCATTGTGACACGAGTTTTTTACAGTACTTTTTCTAATTTGTACATTAATCGCGCATATTACATTCCGGTCAGCGTCTCACCAGTGCGTTAATATCTCATTAAAGCACTGTGTGCGGTAATAACCATTTCAGCACTGCGTCGTCGTTTGTTTTAGCTTTATTGTAACATCCGATTACAAAAACATACTTTCACCTACACGTAGTGCATCTTGACTTGGCTGTTTGTAGGCGGTGTATCGCAAAGTGCCGGAAAAACGCCACTTACACAATAAAAGTAATGAACTATCTCGTGCTTAAAGCAAAATACACTTTAAAATGCCTTCTCAAGTGATATTCAGGGTTTGGTTCCTATGCTCTCGCCTTGTTTGACAACTATCTTGGTGGGCGGTGCCAGAGGGTCGTATTCGGTGGTCTGGTTTTGGGGAGGTTGCCTGTAGTCTCGGGTGTGCCGCAGTGGTCAACCTTGGGGCCAAGTTTATTCTCTATTTACTCGGCATTTTTATTTAATGGACTAAAATTTTGTAACATTCATATAGGTTCAAAGGTTTTTGAGAAGGTACTGGCTTCTCAGGTTTCGGATTTTCTTGTTAACTATGAGGTATTGCCTGCTACTCAGTCTGGCTTTCGAGCTGGCCACAGTTGTGACACTACGTTATTGGCGATTACAAATGATTTGATTTCGGCTGGGGATAGTGGACTTGTTTCCTGTCTCATATTATTAGATAACACCAAGGCCTTTGATACAGTTAATCACACCGTTCTTTCGTCTATTTTGAGGCATATAGGTTTCAGTAATGATGCGGTATCTTTGATGGATGGATACCTTCTCAATCGTAACCAGATAGTTAAGCATAATGTCAATATATCTAATTGTTTCTCACTTTCGCGGGGTGTGCCGCAGGGGTCTATTTTAGGTCCCATTTTGTTTACTACTTATACCTCTAAGTTGTTGACGTGTATGAGGCACTGTAAGTATCACATGTACGCTGACGATACTCAATTGTATTATTCCTTCCATCGGTCGGATTGGCGTAAAGCTAATGAGGTTATTAATGCTGAACTTGAATCTTTGTTTGACCAGCCACGTGACCACTGTTTACTATTAAATCCAGCAAAATGCCAGGCTACTTTATTTGGAGCTAGGAAAGCCTGCCAGAATTTGAGTAATGTGATGAGGTTACACATTAACAATTCAAATTTATCCTTTGTCAATAAATTTAAAAGTCTTGGTGTTATATTGGATAATTCCTTTCGTTTTCGTGATCAGATTTCTATATATATTAAAAGGGTTTACATAAATTTAAAAAAGTTATATCCTCATAGATCAGTGCTTAGTCAGTCTACTAAGAAAAACTTATGTGATATTTTTGTGTTATCACACTTTAATTATTGTTCTGCTGTCTATCATGGTGCTTTGGACATTATTACTACTTGTCGAGTTCAAAAGATTCAGCATGCATGTTTGCGTTATATTTTCAACCTAAAGAAATTTGATGATATTTCTCATAAGCTACGTGAGGTGGGATGCTTGAATATGTATTACCGTAGGGAGTATTGAATGCTATGTCTGTTTCATAAAATTCTATTTTTTAAAACACCGCCTTATCTGTATGACAAGATCAGGTTCAATTCTGACATTCATAGTCTCACCACCAGGTTTCGGGGATTAATCTCACCACCATATTGCAATTTTAATTTTTCTTTATGTATATCTCTTGTGTGTGCTTTTGCTTTGCTACAATAAAGACTTTTATTGTTATTATTACTATTATAAATTTTACAGGGGTACTTCATACTTTTTTTTAGAGTTTGAAATTTGCGGTGGATAAAAAAGGTTCTTCCTTTCTAGAACTTTCTATGTAGTTAGAACATCATGTCACAAGTTGAAACCACTCTGCAACGGTACTTTGATTATGTACTCGCTTTATTAGCACGGGAGTTCAATAACTCACGCTCTTAAATCTGGAAATCCAATCTGTGACAATAATATGGATGGTTAAACAACTAATGCATTATAATTTCTACTTAAAGTGCATCTATTTTTATAAACCCCCTAAGTACTCGAAGCTTCAACATTTAAAAAGAAGATACCAAATTAAAAGAAATAGTAACTACACCATTAAAATTGATGATTCAGAAATTCTTGCATACTAAAAAGGAAGAAGCGGAAGCAACGGTCTGCGAATAGAAAAAAAAGACAAAAGAGATGAAATTCGTCCAAAATCCAATAGGAATCAATTAGATCTGAACGGATTGGGTCGACCACATAGCAGCCGAAAGAAATACTACTAAATTACAGATCGGTGAATTTAATCAGAAGACACAGGAAGATCTTCGCCTGCCGCCATGAATTAAATATCCGGGAAGTGTTTTTCTTGTGCCGCCGATGGCCGAGATTGATGGGCGCACGCACGATACGCGACCCCTGGAACGATACAAGAAATGAACGCAGGCCGTCTTCGCTATTAATTTACCGGAACGACGGAGCTCGTAAGTCTTCGCCGCTCTCAGAGCTTGATGAAGTGCCCGTGACGATCTGCCTCGTTGATTATCCATAATACAGCTTAAACGTAGGGTGTTATAGTTTACCGTTTGTGTGGAGTATATATGGTGAACTAACACTTGAGATTAACAAATAAATCAGAGATTGAATGGAAGATGGGGTGTTATCGCATCCAGAAAAATTGCCTTTATAATACCTCTTTCATGTAAATAGTACGAGTCGTGGATTTGGTAATAGTAGTAGATACTTGCAAAAGTAAATCATTTATTTATATCTTCAAGTAACGCATAAAGAGATTTACTTTAACACATAAAATTTGATAATTAAGCTTATTAACGTAATTTCCATCATCAATGAAGGAGTTGTTTTAAGATGAGGATTCCGCTACGAAAGTTTTTTTTTTATCAAAAGCCTTTAATAAAAAATGCATAACGCAACTAAGAACTTGTAACTACTGGGATTCTATCAGTTCAATCAAAAGATACCAAAAAAAGGGCTCGACATACGGGCCTACATGTTTTTCTAAGAAAGCAAGAAAATTTGCGTTACCCTTTCTTCTTCTTGCTCAATATCTCAAAAAGTATTAGTTTTACAACAAAAAGTGTAGGTATAGATATCTTTTGAAGTACATCAAATTGTTTAAAATTTCTGAACGACTTTGACACTATGGTGCGAACTTCTGCAATGATATAATTTTTGAGGAGTTAGGAGACAATTAGCAGTCATTAAACATTTATAGAATTAAGTTATAAAGTTTAGTGAAAACTTGTGTCTCAGTTTTATCATTTATGGAATTATTATGTTTATAAATTTGGATTATTTCAAGTATAGTTCGTGCTTTATAGTTTTGTTCTTGGTTTAGTTAGTGGTTGTTCTATAAATGAAATTTTAATAAAAATTTAGTAACGTTTTTCATATTTAACCATAACCTACCTTAACTAATACAACTGACACAATTCACAAAACAATCTTTATATAAAACATTTCAAAACTCTTTCAAATTAAAACAAAAAACAAACTGATTTTATCAATAAAACAAAAAATGTTATATATTTTTATACATCAAAATTTTATTTTCTACATTATTAATTTTTAAAAATGTAAATGATTAAGGTTTTATTAATAAACCGCAACGTCTTACTCACTCTAATAGTTGTTGTTGACTGTTTAAAGTAATAATAAATAATTCTACTGAGTAAACAAGTGTTTCAGTTATTTATAATAATTATTATGGTTAATTTTTAAATCTTTGGATCTTGACCATGTATATGTTTAATTTCTTTTTTTTCTTGGTTTTTAGGTCCCAAATAATAAAAGTATGAATGACTAACGACGTTTCGCTTTATTTAAAAGCTTTTTCAAGTTGTAAATAAATGTATAAAGTTTGATAAATAAAATGTTTTTGTTTAATAAATGACAATTTGTTTGTTTTTAATTTTGAAAATATTATTATGTTTTAATTAAAGATGTTTTGATTATTTATTTTTGGATTTTGTAATTAAATAGTTCTTTAAAATATTGTATTTAGTTATAAAAGTAAATTATATAATTTTGTGAAATATTGTATATCGGTTTTATCATTGACTGCATTTTTATGTTTATAAATTTGAATTATTTCTAGTATGTTACGTGTTTTTAAATTTTGTTCTTTGTTTAAAATTGTTACGTTGTTGAAATCAAAGGTATGATTTTCAGTTATTTCATGTTTTTTTAGGGCTGTAAGATTTTTATTATATTTGTGTCCTTTTATTCTATTTTCCAAATATTGCATGGTTTCACCTATATATACACCATTACAATTTTGACAGTCTATTTTATAAACTATGTGTGATGTTTTACTTTTTTCAATTTTTGATTTTAATTTTGAATAGATTTGGTTTTGTAGTTTATTTGTGTTTTGATAGGCAATTTTGTAATTATATGGTTTGAAAATTTGATTTATTTTTTCGGATAAATGTTTAACATAAGGAATTTTTATAAATTTTGTAATTGTTTGACTATTATTTATATTTTTTGTTGATTTATTATAAAAAAGAAAAATTCTTTGTTTGAATATTTTGTTTATAAGAGAATTTGAATGATTGCATAACCGCGTTAGAAGAAAAAAATATACCAATTTTACTTAACAATTTTAATTCCTTTCATCCAAGATTAAAATTTACAATTGAAATCGAAGAAAACAATAGCATTACCTTTTTAGACCTCAAACTCATCAACAATGATAATAAAATTTTAACTCAATGGTATACTAAACCAACATGGTCTGGACGTTATCTAAATTTTAAATCTTCACAACCTTTATTTCAAAAAGTCAGTGTTATTATTAGTTTAGCTGACAGAGCAATAAAATTAACAAGTCCAGTTTTTAGATCAGATATTATTAACAAAGCAAAAAATATTCTAGAACAAAATAATTATCCAAATTCTCTTATAAACAAAATATTCAAACAAAGAATTTTTCTTTTTTATAATAAATCAACAAAAAATATAAATAATAGTCAAACAATTACAAAATTTATAAAAATTCCTTATGTTAAACATTTATCCGAAAAAATAAATCAAATTTTCAAACCATATAATTACAAAATTGCCTATCAAAACACAAATAAACTACAAAACCAAATCTATTCAAAATTAAAATCAAAAATTGAAAAAAGTAAAACATCACACATAGTTTATAAAATAGACTGTCAAAATTGTAATGGTGTATATATAGGTGAAACCATGCAATATTTGGAAAATAGAATAAAAGGACACAAATATAATAAAAATCTTACAGCCCTAAAAAAACATGAAATAACTGAAAATCATACCTTTGATTTCAACAACGTAACAATTTTAAACAAAGAACAAAATTTAAAAACACGTAACATACTAGAAATAATTCAAATTTATAAACATAAAAATGCAGTCAATGATAAAACCGATATACAATATTTCACAAAATTATATAATTTACTTTTATAACTAAATACAATATTTTAAAGAACTATTTAATTACAAAATCCAAAAATAAATAATCAAAACATCTTTAATTAAAACATAATAATATTTTCAAAATAAAAAACAAACAAATTGTCATTTATTAAACAAAAACATTTTATTTATCAAACTTTATACATTTATTTACAACTTGAAAAAGCTTTTAAATAAAGCGAAACGTCGTTAGTCATTCATACTTTTATTATTTGGGACCTAAAAACCAAGAAAAAAAAGAAATTAATTATTATGGTTGTTTTGCTGCTTCCATAACATGCACGGCTAATTGCTGATATGATGTAAATGTTAATGTGAATGACTATTTTAATCATTGCCCAGACAAATAAAGCCTATATTTGATTGAAATACCTTACCTATCTCCACAGAGTCACATTTCTTGCCATTCCCAAATCCCTTAGACATCCCATTATACAATTATGCAAGATAAAAACGTCATTACCGTCATATCCGATTGAATTTCAGATTTTCGTAGCCCCAAAGCACACGGACGACAGTCAAACTTTTCAGACGTTAATCCATCCCAGTTGCCATCCCTCCTCTCGATCCTGTGCGTCCGTCTCCTTTTCCCGCTCCAAAATATGAAATTTTTGCGCACCCTTGATTTCCCATTTTAATATTCGCTCGTCGCCGCGAATTGCTTTTCCGCAAACGTAATTCCGGTATCGCTTTGAATCCGAAATTGAATGTTGCGTGTATTCGGGTATTCGCTCAAACGCCGAGTTTCGTTTGATGCGAACGTCCCACGCTTTCCTTCGAGGGAAGAGATATTTTGAGAAAAATAATGGACGGGTGGGTCAGGGTCGTCGAAAATCATTGAAGCGGGTCATGAGGCGGTGAAATACAGAAAATACTTATTGTCGAGGAGTTAGAAATGACAATTACCTTTCAAGGAAATAATTAAATGCTGCTTTAACTGTCACGTGACTCTGGGCTGCTGTACGCTACGTCGTATTGTTTTTAATACAGGAAGTTCTTAGCACTTCCTAGTAGCAGTAAGCCTACAGTTGTAATGAGAACGAACAACATGTACGGGATGTAATTATGTAGCTTTTTTTTAAAGCATTGGAGTTATATCTCGGAACGCGCAGACTTTCAGAGTTCTTCAAGAGGGTCATTGTTATTTGTGCCTCCATTCGAGCAAGCGCCATCAGTTTTATAGGAAAGATATCATCTGATTAAGAAGATTGCGTTTCTCCAGACTACGTGGCTTAGAAGATATTATTTCTGTAAAGAAAGCTCCTTTCTGTTTGAGCACTGCTGAAATGGAGTCATATCTACCATGGAAATCGAAACACCCTCCTTTTAAACGCAGATAGATGATGTGTATGCCAGCATTTTCGTTAATCAGGTGCGATCAAGAACTTGGGGCAGCCGTTCAAAATGGTCGAAGAAATGCTTAGTCCCGTTCCACTAACGAATGCAACAGCATGATTAGAATGTATTGTGCGGTACTTTTCTCTTGGTTTCAACTCCTTTTCTTTTATCAAAATGTCACGGTACACAAGTATCGAATCAACTGATATCAACTGACCGAGACCATCACCCAGATCGTCAGATATCCGATACTCGAACTTTTACGGCCACAATTTAACATCTAAGATATCATGGCACTTTTAAGATTCAAGCTCATCAACGTGGACCGGCTAGAAGTCGACGTATGCTTGACTTGCAACCCAGAAGTTTAGAAGCTATAGAAAAAAATCCAAACTCAAGCAGTAGACATATTGCTTCGCAGTTAAATGTATCTTCAGAAATAGTATGGATAACCTTGCGCAAGCAAGGGCTGCACCCATATCATATCCAACGCGTTCAAGCCTTGCATTTTGAAGATCCACCAAGAAAGGGTGGAGTTTTGTCAGTGGCTGTTGGCAGAAGTTGATACAAAACCTGGCTTGCTGAATGTATTGCGCGCTGCAGACGACTGATTGTTTACCAGAGAAGGTACTTTTAATATGCATAATCCTCATCTGCGGGTCGATGATAGTCCATATGCCATTAGAGACTTTAACTTCCAACGAAGATTCAGTATCAACGTTTGGGCCAGTATTATAGGTAATACTTTAGTAAGACCATGCGTTTTTGCCTTCTAGATTAAATGAGAATGATTATCTTAGTTTCCTAAACAGTGATTTGTTAGACGATATACCGCTTGCCCCAAGGAATAATGTGTGTTTCATGCGATATGGTGCACCACTGCATACCGCAGCCGTTGTAATATCAATTTGATTGATTAAGTCAAAATTTTTGTAGACGATGAATTGGGCGTAATCAACCAGTCACATGGTTACAGCGCTCGCCTAGTTTAAACTCATGTGATTTTTTTCTGTGGGGTTTTATGAAGCTACTGTTGCAGATTTAACAGAACTTCGTTATACACAGATATGTATTGGCAGCAATGGTGAACATTTGTTTCACGACACCGTTCTAACAATGATTTATAGCGTGTGATTTTTTAAAATATCTAAGTACTAGATTCGTAGAAAGACAAAACAGAGTTTGATAGAAGACATAGAGATCCGAACGATAAAGGTAGATGTACACCCATTATCACAAGCAGATCAGATTACGATCAAATCACCTTCCACTCGGGTCGTCCTTCCGTTCATATAGTTCACTTCACCATGACTGTCTCTGCCATTGATTCCATCTGCCCTTGAGATTGAGCATACATCCACCTTCACTTTAGTGACTGATAAAAAAAATCGAGGAATAAATATGTTCAAATATAGACACATCAAAATAATCTAGGGGACAAATAAGAAAATGCATTTCTGCTCCACATAGGTGAATAATTGTTTGTTATTTGTGGCATTCCACTGTTCTACAAGACACTGATATAATTGTGGTTTGGTTTCAAAGACTAAATTTTGACGCAGTGCGCTTCTTTGCAGCAAATACCATATGTGTTCTATGGGATTTAAATCAAATGATTGCGCTGGCCATGGCGAAATATTAATGTCGTGTTTTCGAAGAAATGCACGAATGATGCTTCCAGAATGCGTACGCGCATTGTCATGTTTGAGTTGAACATTTTTACAAATTCTTGCAGCATATGCTAGCACAACGTTTTGAAGAATAAAGTCTCGATAGTCAATGACGTTCTTCCACCAAGAGATATTCAACTCCATACCATTACACTATCTCATTGGAAGCTGTGAACAGTTTTCGATGTAGCTAATCATTCCGCATTCCTGAGACGTCTATGCACATATTGTACTTCTTGTATCTGGCAGCAAACCAAATCAGGTTTCGTCAGAAAACGAAACAGATGCCCAGTTCTGTTGATTCCAATTTAAATGTTGCTACACCCACTCTAATCTTCTTCCGCGGTCTCCTCTCTACGAAATAAGAACTCTCAGAGGACGACGGGCATTGAGACCATCTGCATGGAGTCTATTCCTCAATATTTGACCGCTTGTTAACACATAATGAGTGTCGTAAAGTGGAATCACTAATTCTGTCGCCACAGTGTTGCTGTGTCTTAATGCACAAAGTCCGAAGTATCTGTCATGAACTGGTCGAGGGGCTCTTGTGCGTCCTATATGACGTTCAAGCATATCGTTGGTTTGCTGAAATCTCAACCAGAAACTAGTGAAGACACTTTTTGACGTGTTAAGGGCTTCTGCAACGGCCCTATGAGCTAAACCATTTTCAAGCATTCCAATAGCTTTTAATTGCATATCACGGTCTAAATGATCTATCACCATGCTCAAATAATCCTAAAGAAAGTGGAAAAGATAATTGATCACAAAATATACACAAAAATCATCAGTTAATAAGACTTTGTTGTCACTTAATCTATCGAAACAATAGCAGCAAAATCTATTGATGTTTAAAATGGCATTACATATCATTTGTTATATACATGGCTCGTAAACTACTAGCAAATAAAGTTTTGTCCCCTAGAGTATTTTGATGCGGGTATAAAAGTTACTGTTAACTTCCTCCTGAGTTTTGTTCCAACTATTTAATGACAAGTTGAAAAATCCTTGAAAGTTGTACGACTAATTACAATCACTTAATCAACATTGAAGTACCAGCTGCTTCAAATTGGAACAATGCTACGCATGAATTAAAGTTGAGGTTATATTTATTTAATAGAGAAATAAGAGGTAAGGAATGAAGGGCAAAAACATAATTTGTTCTAATCAGAAGGCGCAGCAATTTGAGAATTTCACGAATAAAATTGCCTCCAAAGACACGCCTACAACATTCGATAAGAGATATGTTTATTCATCAGGCAAAATTTTGTTTAATAACCATTCAAACTGGGATAGCGGCGGCGCAAAAGACGAGGGAACCTCTAATAATTAATTGTACGACGGGTACTTTAGAATAAAGGAGCCGACGGCATACGAGAACCCGTCGCGAATGAAAACATTCAAGTGTGACGCTACTTTCTGAGCTAATTAATTATGTCTCGGAACTTGATAAAACACGGTTAGTCGAGCCGGGAACTGAGCAGTCCTTATCTGAAGCTGCCAGTCCGGGGTGGGAACGGAGATGGGCAGATAGTGCCTTTTCGGGAGATCTTGTTTGGCCGGAAAACTAGGTCCATTTATTTGAACGCGTCCATTACACAATGGAACGAGAGACATTTACTGCTCGAACTTGGACGTTTACGTATATTGCGAGATACCAATTATTCGGGGCGAAATGATGTCTCGCCTCCGGCCGGTTCTTATTCTTCCTGCGCTACTGGTGCATATCTCTGCGGAATTCACAAGCTGTGCTATAGAGAATAATACTGAACGCGAACTCCTCTCGGGAATTTATAAAATAATGGGGGAAGTAAATAAATTTTCATTTTTACTGGAGGCATGATGCTTCCGAGATGTTGCGTTTCGGCAGAAGTTATTGTTGTTCCAAATTGTATTCGCAAAAATGATTGTTCTCTTCCTTGAAAATGAGATCTAATGAGACACGGTCTTATTTCAACGAAAACAAAATAATATTAAGAAAATAAATGAGTAAAATATGGCAACCCTATATAGCTGACATTTCTCAACCTGTAATATCTACATATCTTTAATAAAAAAGAAACAAAACCCAAACAAATACTCCTCATACAACACTGCAACAACGCTGAGTTGAGTGCAATCGCAATGCAGAACAGAAATACTATTATAATTGTGGGTATTAATAGTGATTTTGTGGGAACACGATTATAATTTCAATCACAAGGCGATTATCAGAATACGCCCATTCACATGTTTGTGTTTGCGCATTTGCAACATTTCTTACTCTGACACACCGATCAATCGTTCGGCTGGTGGAGGGAGCCGTGTAAAAGTTATTTAATTGGTAATATTATAGAGACCAAAAGGCATAATATAAAAATATTAGATACAGATTTCATTTTTAATTTAAATATTGTGAATATCCCAAAAATGTTGAATATTCAAATACAATGATAACAAGGTAAAAACGTGCAAGATAACTTTTCGGAAATTCATATTAAGTTCAAACGGTAAATTTAGAAATTAGTCATTACTTTCTTTGCAATTATTGCAAATAGTAGTTTAATTTTTAAATCTTTGAATCTTGACCATGTATATATTTCATTTCTTTTTTTTTTAGTTTTTAGGTCTTTAATAATAAAAGCATGAATGACTATAACGACGTTTCGCTTTATTAAAGGCTTTATATCAAGTTATAAATAAATGTAAAAAGTGTGATAAATAAGATGTTTTTGTTTAATAAATGACAAATTGTTTGTTTTCTATGATTTTGAAAATATTATTATGTTTTAATTAAAGATTGCGTTTTAAAATAAGATGTTTTGATTATTTATTTTTGAATTTTGTAATTAAATAGTGCTTTAAAAATATTGTATTTAGTTATAAAAGTAAACTATATAATTTTGTGAAATATTGTATATCGGTTTTATCATTGATTGCATTTTTATGTTTATATATTTGAATTATTTCTAGTATATTACGTGTTTTTAAATTTTGTTCTTTGTTTAAAATTGTTACGTTGTTGAAATCAAAGGTATGATTTTCAGTTATTTCATGTTTTTTTAAAGCTGTAAGATTTTTATTATATTTGTGTCCTTTTATTCTATTTTCCAAATATTGCATGGTTTCACCTATACATATATACACCATTACAGTTTTGACAGTCTATTTTATAAACCATGTGTGATGTTTTACTTTTTTCAATTTTTGATTTTAATTTTGAATAGATTTGGTTTTGTAGTTTGTTTGTGTTTTGATGGGCAATTTTGTAATTATATGGTTTGAATATTTTGTTTATAAGAGAATTTGGATAATTATTTTGTTCTAGAATATTTTTTGCTTTGTTAATAATATCTGATCGAAAAACTGGACTTGTTAATTTTATTGCTCTGTCAGCTAAACTAATAATGCAATCAATGATAAAACCGATATACAATATTTCACAAAATTATATAATTTACTTTTATAACTAAATACAATATTTTTAAAGCACTATTTAATTACAAAATTCAAAAATAAATAATCAAAACATCTTATTTTAAAACGCAATCTTTAATTAAAACATAATAATATTTTCAAAATCATAGAAAACAAACAATTTGTCATTTATTAAACAAAAACATCTTATTTATCACACTTTTTACATTTATTTATAACTTGAAAAAGCTTTTAATAAAGCGAAACGTCGTTATAGTCATTCATGCTTTTATTATTAAAGACCTAAAAACCAAGAAAAAAAGAAATGAAATAGTAGATTAATGTTTTTGGTATTCCTTTAGTCAAGAAACTAAGTATCAGTTTAAAATAATAATAATAATAATAAAGTGTAGAACATGTCAACATATAAATAAAATAATATTTGATAAAAATATTTACAACACATTAAAATTACACAAAGCTATACATATATTGCTACGAAACCTGGAAACAATATTTTAACTTTTAAATTATATTTTTTTATAAATTAAATAACTGTTTAATTCCTGAATACCACCCAGAGTCATCTGTGATACTCTTTACAAACTCAGATATAAATCAGACCCCAATTTTCAGGCCCTAGCTGTAGATTCTTCCCCCATTCAAGCGATTTCGCTCCCCTCTTAACGAAAAAGAAGATTATTGAGGGGGATATGGGATGTAGGCAGAATATATCGCTGTGATCAACCATTTAGTATCAATGAATGTGATTGTTTAGTTACCATTAAGTGATGTTTTTCTATACGTTATATTGAATAAAATACTGTTTTACAAATGGTACTTAATTTATTCGTATTAGGGTTTTACCATAAAAAATGTGCAAAAGAAATAAGCTTTCTACAGATTCTCTCAGGTGTGTAAGATCATTTATTATAGTATTTCAAGGTTAGATATTTATTGATTCATTGTTACGTGGGATTTTTTGGTGATGAAATGAAATTTAATCTTTCAAATGGTTGCATTTCAGTTTAGTTTTGCATTTTGTTTAGATAAATACTTCTTCATTTCTTTCTTTCTATGTTAACTTTATTTTACTGAAACCATTAAATAAATAAGTTAAAATATCTCTGCATATCTAAAATATATTTTGCATAGACACAGATATTGCATTTAAGGGAACTTTTATAGCCCTACAAGAGAAAGTACTAAACTGGACTTCTTTTGCTTCATCTAATAGAATTTAACTCGATCTTAAATATTTATTCACAATGCGCATGAAAGCTATAAATCCGGAAAATACAGATTGATTTTATATTTAGTGAAGGTTTTTGTTTCTTAATCAGTCGCATTTTAATCGATGGCAGCAATGAATACATTACACGATACGTCCGTGTGTTCATCTGCAATGTAGCTTAATTTGCATGTATGGTATATCACTAACGACTAAAATATTAGGACCATATTGCTACGTCATTAACCCAGATATGTGATGCTCTAGAACAACGAAAACCCAACATATAATTCCTCCTTGTTGGCTTTGGTTTTTGTTCTCTCTATTCGATTCCAGCATTGTGACCTACAGAGGGCATGTATCAGCATTTTAAATCTCGGATACTGATGAGTAACGATCATGTTCCGAATTCGTATGCATATATTTTCTGTACTAAAAAGACGTGCGGAACTATTGCAAATGTGCTCTCACCCGAATCGGTGGATTTCAGAATAATTAGTTCGGCTCATATTGCATTACAATACCATTCCACATAGGAGACACAGATTTACCTAATCTCAGGCACTCTGTAGGTGGTTATTGTAACTGTAATCTTTATTTAGTTTTTATTTATTTATGTTTAGTTATTAATAAAAAAATAAATTTAATTAATATATAAAATAACAATTAATAGTTAGTCACGTAAAAATGCCGAAACTGAATAATGATCGTTTACTTTCTTTTAATTTCCTTCTATAGCGATTCGGGAAATTGATGTACCGGATGCCCGTTTAGAGATTGTTATAAATTTGCCGTCATGTATATTTTAGCAACTTCCCGAACAACATGAATTCATGTTTAGCATAGCAAATGAAACCTTGATCTTGAGTGTACACTTAGCTGGATACGTGGAACTGTTAAACATTGAACCTAACAAAAAGTATGACTTTGTGGATACATGCAAATACAAAACACAGTTAGCAAATTCTGATCTTTGAATAAAAACTTGGAGATATCTTTGAGAGTATCGTTAAAAGTTAATCCGAAAATGCGCTTCTCATTATAAAAACTCTTTCTGAGTTAACATTGAAACCTCGTATTTGTATATTACCAGAGAGAGGCGAATTTAATGACACAAGAACGCTTACGCAGCGGCTCAACTTAATCCTCGCCGGCTACACGTGGCAAAGTCATGAACACAGTCGCTGGGCGACGGGTATCGGGATTGTGCTATCGATAAGTATCTGATTGAAAATACGAAAAATATACAGCAAGCGCAAAAAATCACGACTCTGCTTTACCACTCATCGTCGTTAAATGCATGAGCATGAAACATTTATGCCCGGTTGCACCGACGAATAATCTTGGGTTGTAACAGGTAGTCGTTCCCGAGAGCGTTGCACCGACCGCCGTAGCCTAACAACCTTAGTTTATGAGGTGTCAAAATCCAACCCTAGGAAATCCATCGTTTATGTGAATAATCTTAGATTTTTTCATAGCGACTATCTTCATAATATTTATCTAACGAACGTCGTGTATGTTAAGTTATTGCTGTGACAGCATGTGACATAATATATATATAAATATGCGGAGAGAGCAATTAATCACCGACAAGCCGTACTGATGAGCCCTAGTTAGGGTGAAACGCGTATGCGGATAGCGGTGTTTAATTGCAAATTTTCATTTTCACATTATTACTTGCCGAATAGGCGATTATAGCGGCTATCGTCAATTAATTACAATTCAGTGTCCGGATCCGGACATATTTGTAGAGGTCGATTGACAAAATTAGCCATTACTTCGCTAAAAAAGGGTTTAAACATCTTTAATACACTCACCCAAACTTATATAAATATATATATAACCAAATTGGAATCAATTTAACCCCATAGAAATGTATTTTTCGTACTTATACATAAATGTATATTCCCATATTGTCTAAATTGCAAAATAAGTTCGAACCTTTCGCATAGGGATAGAAATCTATTTTCGTGATTATGCATAAATATATTTTGCCAGTAAGCAGAAAAACAAGTATAATCCAAGCATGCGGTCTATCCTTTTGCGATGTTAGGTGTGATTTTAACATCTGTTTTTAATTGAGCTCCTTCATTATTATGCATGGTACAACTGTTTTTGAGATTTCCAATGCAGAGTATACATTTACTTCAGTTTCTAGTTGTGCTTTGTGTAATTCAGACATAAGAGAGAAAATGGATTTTGTTAAAAGTATTCGTTATACTGAAGCCGAAAAGGATGCCCTAATAAATATTTGCGTCAAGTACAAGAATATTATTGAAAATAAAAAAACGGATGGCAGTTCCAATAAACAAAAAAATATCGCGTGGGATATTTAATTTTTTTTAATGAAATTATATATAACGTGATTTGAATGTGATGTAACTTCACTTTTACTCATGTGATAGCAAACGTTAAGATCAGGTTAAGATTAGTACGTTAGTATCTACTTTTGACAGATTTGGCGCCCAAAATGATTTCACCAATCAGCAAACAGATTTTATCGACTATAGTCGAACATTCCAAGGTTTGTCAATCCTCGGTTGTTTGGGTCGGTGCAACGGTTAGAGAAAAATCTTGGTTTCACGAACAAATCTGAGATTGACGAACGGTGGATTCGAACCGCTGTTGGTGCAACCGGGCATAAGTGTTTTTCTAGGAGAAACACATTCGCTCTGTAAGTTCCGAGTGCTTAATAAATACATTTGGAGTTCCGCAAGGTTCCGTATTGGATCCAATTCTTTTTTACTATATATAATGATTTACACAATATTATTCCGGAAGGGAACACCAACATCACTTTATATGCAGACGGTGCTTCGGTTTTAGAAATTAAGTGCAATAGTTTCTTACAGAAAATTTATTCATGATTGAATGACTATGTTCTTCTAAATACTGAAAAGACTCAATTTATAACATTCTAAACTAAAATCTAAAATTGTGTATTGATACCGACGAGATATCACACGTACAAAAAATAAATTTTGATGTGTTTTTATGCGTGGATAAGTCTTTAACATAGAATAAACATTGTGAACAACTTCCCGCAAAATTTAATTGTCTTATGTACTTTTTTCCGGAATTTAAAACATGTATTTACAAGAAAACATGATGATGTCTGTGTATTATGCTGTGGTCGAGAGTAGACTGAAGTAGGCTTTTAGGGGGATTCAAGTATGCCGAAAAGTGTTTTTATAACCCAGAAACGCATATCAAGAATTATAACTGACGCTCACATTACTCATACACGTAGAAATTTATTTTAAGAACTCAATATATTAACAGTGACAAGTTTATACATTTTTGAAGTATGCGTACATGTTTTTGCAAATAGAAATAAATTCCAAAAGAATAATGACATTCATCATTTCCATACCAGGAAGGGAGACGATTATCACGTCCATTCTGTTAACTTGGAAATCTCGAAAAGTTCATTACATTGAATAAGTTCCAAATTATTCAATTACTTACCATCAAATATTACAGAGAATATACGTATAACTCAATTTAAGAGAGAACTAAAATCATATTTTGTAGGTAAGGCGATCTACAGTTTAAGTGATTTTTATTAGTTGTTTATACTTGGAGCGTTTTGATATATCCATGTCACTATCAGATTTTGTAGAGGAATGAAATTTTAAAAATTGTATTGTATTTTTGGGTATGTGTGTATTGCGTTTTCTACTGACAATGGTCTAAATCTGTAAGATTTTTTGATAAATAAAGTTTTGTATTGTATTATATTGTAATATTTTTATTAGAAAGATCAATATCAAAAAACCACCAAAGACAAATTTTTATCATTCAACTGGGAATAATTGTCAATATTTCGCTAACCGACGAGTTAGACGGCGTACACTGTATACAGGGTTATTATTGTATAGTACGAAATAAAAAAAAAAAGGGTGAAAGATATACATGTGCAATTCCTAAATACAAAATTGCGGTTCTAAGGGCACGTAGTATCGAGAAAATGATTTTTCTTTATTCGAGTCCGGCTCTGACTCATTGAGCATACTGGTGAATCACCGGTCGTCGAATACACTGACATATTCTTAATTTATGGTGAAACAGGACAGAATAGTGTTACAGCAAGGAACTTGTACGTAGAACGTTTCCTGCATCGACGTCATCCTTCGCCTGATACATTTGTAAGAGCCGTGTATAAACTTCGAGAGAGAGGATCAGCAATTACACGTTTTGAGGGTAGTGGGCCTCAAAGATCACGCAGAGTACTACAAGCCTTAGAGGAAATTTTAAATATCGTAGAAGCGGATCCCGGCGTAAGTACAACAACCCTCGCGCGGGAAGTAAATATGTGCCAAGCTACAGAGCGCATGCAACGATTAGCAGACTCCGAGTTCCTCAGCCGGATCTTACGTCGGTAATCCTACTTATGGACGAATGTACATTTACCAATGATGGTATCTTAAATTATCACAACATCCACCACTGAGCGTATGAAAATCCCCATGATATTAACCACGGCTCCTCTCAAGTTAGGATATTCGTCAATATTTGGGCAGGGTTAGTAGGCGATTAACTACTTGGACCACATGTACTCCCAGTACGGTTAAATGCGGAATTCTTCAAAATGAATTGCCTGAATATTTGGACGACATACCATTAGCGGCACACCTACAATTATGGTTCATGCACCATGGAGCACTCGCGGATAGTAGTAGGGTTGTTCAACAATTTTTAAACCGGACATTCTCACCTCGGATTGGATGGGGAAGTCACATTCCGTCGCCAGCCCGTAGCCCCGATCTAAATCCACTAGACTTTTTTCTGTGGGGATACATGAAAAGTTTAGTTTATGATCGTCGCTCTGACATAGAAAATGCCGAAGATTTGCGAAATCAGGTTTTCGCAGGAGCTCAACGCATTCGCGAGGAAATGTTAAATTTTACGAGCGTACGTAACAACTTTCGTCGCCGAATTGATACTTGCATTCGAGCTTGATGGTGAGCATTTCGAACACTTTTTATAAAACACATATTTTTTCCTATTTCACCTGCATCAGTGCTTCTCAGGACAACCAACAATTTCGTAAAAGGAATGAACAACATTACATACTATGCAGTATTTGAGATTTGAAGCACGCTACATAAAGTTAAAGTTTATTTTAAAACAAATTTAACCTTTAAAATGTGCTACTATTTTACATGATATACGAGTTCATGTCAAAATCATCTGAATGCTTTCTTTGCATTATGGTGTTTCCGTCTTATCTTAGTTTAAATCTTGTGTAAATAACAACTGGTTTGAATAAATTCACTATGTGTAGCATTTAATTTTTTCGTTGTTTACTTACAGATGGTTGAAGTTCATTTCCTATCATATTTATGTGTATACATACGATAAACACAGATGTGGGCCGTCTTTAATTACATTTTGGACCCTAAAATTTGGAAAACTACAACATGCACATAGAATCGCAATTTTTTCTATTTAGCCATTACTCATGTATATCTTTCACCGCTTTTTTTATACCGTACTATACAATAATAACCCTGTATAGAACAAATTCCGCATTAGGTAATTATTGTCAGCATGAAATGTGATTTTTTTCGCAGCTTTCTTCTAACCATAGATCTTAACTGACAATACAAAAAAAGCTGTCGCATTTGGCTTCTAGATGGTTTACAACAAATTCGATGTGTTCTCATTGAAGTATAATATTTGTTGTTTCATAAGAGAATGCCCATCAGGCATATTAGCTTAAAAGAAGTTTCCTGCTGACAATATTTGCTTTTCATTTCATAGTTCCGAGAAAATACTTTTTCCATCCGATGTGTTTACCTGCAATTACGTAAACGAAAACCCGGAAGATTGAATATTATCCGTCAACGTCGTACGCCCGGAGAAATATTAGACTACCTTATTCCGGGCGCGTTGCGAAAATGTGCGTTTTATTACAACTTCTATTATCTAGATCCCATCTAGATTTGATTTATGATGCCGGTGTTTCCTAGGCGATATGCTTTCAGCGGCGCTTATGTTTACTAGCGCCACCCGTCGTTGCCTTGCGAAGTGCAGCCGTTCTATTTACTCGAAATATTCCCCGGAGCGATACATTGTTGTCAGATTAGTTATAATAATAGCGAACTGGTCTGATTATTTATGGCTGTCATCGACATACATATGAACGTCATACATAAACTGAATATATTTCAAGTTGTGCAGGTATGTATTTCCGTGTCTTTACTCTGCAAATGCATTTCTATATGCATAAACAATAAATTACATCCCAACGTGAATGATTAATTTTGTACAACACGCGTTTCTAATATCAGGTGTACTAACTCTAATTATTATTAAATGTAAAGCGCAGTATTCCAAATTAGGCCAAGATTTTTAAATAATGATGAAAAATGAATGTAAGATTAACCTATGAGCGGGTGCCCTGTCGTAAAATTTACGACAAAAATAATTTCTCTAAACTGCTGAGTTGGGACGAGTATCCAAATTGCTGTTTATAATCAATAAAAAATTTGTGAAGTTTAATTGAGTATAAATCTTAGGGCACGCGCCATTACGTGTAAATGTTGTCCTTCTTTTCACATTTATCGTTCCTTTAATTGCTAAATACATTTTTGTATTTTAGATATTTTACATTATGGTTGGCAGGTCAAGATTTAAAAGATATTGCCGAGCATTAATTTGATGCACCAGAGGAATAGAACCTGAGTTATTCTCTTTCCGGCGGCACACAATTAAACATTTGCGGGGCTTCGGTAACACTTAAAATTTAAACGCGGAATTTAATGACCTTAATTCTGTTAGCAGAAAGCTGTGCCAACGCAGCGGCCAGAGCGGAGAAAACCGCTAAACCGCCTGTGTTACACCAGAATAGCTTTGCCGGCGCTGACAGTCAGGTCGGGAATTACGGAAGCAAGAAGCTCGGCATGTATCAGAAAAGCTGTGCCAATACAACAGCCAGTGCGGATTAATTCTCATAAAGTTGCAAAACTAGTTTTATATGTACTTTCGAAAAAAGACAAAATAACCAAATCAAGAGACGATTTCACTAGCTTCTCCGGCAGTAGTCTTCCTGGAATTCAATTAATAGAGTTGTTGCATGTAGGATACGTGTAAGATAAGGGTGATAGTAAACTGCGACCAAAATATCTATTGTGTCCCCTACTCTAGCTGTTTCGAGCAGGTGGCTGTCATGTAGAAAGTGCAACACGTCAAAATGTGCCAGAATATGCTGCCAGGTGCAGAGCGCTTGAGTTGGACAATACAGCGCATTTGAGGGTAGGTGAATGGATGTTTCATCCTGTTCCCGACAAAATCTACATTCGACTTCCTTTGCTATTCCAAGCCTACTAAGATGTCCTTTCAGTTTAATGGCTTGATAGGATCCCTGTCAATATGCAAATATTATTTTTGCTCAGGTCGATGCATTCCTTAGATATCTAGAAGAGCTTTAGCTTGCCTCATTCTCTGCAGATTCTCCCAGTATTTGCATTTCCTCTGCTCTATTTCACTTTTAAGTATTTGCAGTATTTTTGCCGCTTATCCTGCAATGGGGTTCAGGCCCTACGAATGGTATTCCAGATCCTTTTTTAGTTCTCTCCGCCATGCAGTTTTGCAGCCATCCGTGTATCATTTAATAACATTTTTGTTAAGTTCCAAGATGGTGTCTTCATTCCATTCGCGTTTGCTGCTAGGCTTTGTGGTAAATTCTTTCATAAAGCTGAACTGTTTTGGCGTATCGTCCCTGAGCATGTCCCAGGTTTGATCACTTTCAAGAGACTGAGGCCTATGCCCAACCATAACTCCCACGTCCAAGCTATGTTTGGTTCTTTTGGCTGTGGTCTTCACCAAAATGTGGAGAGGACTCAGGTTTAGTGCCACATCAATAGCTGCTGCTGGGCAGGTTCTTATTGTCCCGGTTATGCCTACATATGCTAACCTTTGCACTTTATAGAGATTAGCTCTCGCGGTGGCCAGACTAGGTCTTTTGCTCTAAGCCACTGCCCATAAGTGATTATTGGTCTTACTATTGCTGCATACATCCAGAGCAGTTTTTTTTTGGCTGCATCACCAATTAATTTAATAAACACCTGCAAAATTTCTACAAAGCATTAGCGACTTTTTTGACTTGTGGGTAACTTGAAGTTTATGCTCATCTATTCTTTTGGTCTTGAGATTACGTTTTGTTTCTTTGTTGTGTTATTACTATGGTAGTCTTAGTGGGGTTGAAGTTAAGTCCCGCTAATCGATGATCGAGTCATTGAGTAATCTTTGTACTATATTAATAGAGGGTATTAATAGCGACAGATAATACGGAAAGAAAACACAATTTTCATCGGCTTACTTTGTGTCATTGCGCATCTACAACAGATGGGGCAAGTGTAAAGTACTACCCACATCCTTTATAAGGTACAATGAATTTGTCACGGTATACAATGTTCGTGAGGCAAGTTCAGACTTCCTCCAAGGGAAGCTAGTGCCACTTTACTTAAACTATATGCCGCTTAACTTTCAAATTTAACATCATTATCTATCAAATGATTAAAACTATATTGATCCATTACATTAGGTATTAATATATTCACTTGCAATGGAAATCATACTATGACGTTTTTAACTTTTTCCCTTAAAATGGTTCTTTTCATTAATTTTAAAAAATCAGTTTCAAAAACATATTACCAGAGTTGCTTAACCATAACAAAGAATTCACTGTTATGCTTGAGATTAATTTAAATATAAGGTCTAGCCGGACGTTTTTTGCAATTCGTCGTTTAGGAAGATGGATATTGCATATTGAATAACCTTTCTTCTTTGCACTAACACACGAGCGTACTACGGAACTCAGTCACTCCATCATGCGTACATATTGAAACGGTTTTGAGATTAAATGCTCGCTACCTATACCTTCTGTATACACTTCTATATTCCTTTTAGATTTCTCAGAAAATTTTACCGTAACCTACATACAGATATAGGCAGATATTTCTCCCGAATTCAAGTTAAATCATTATATTTAGATCCGAATATTTGCCAATTCGCTTCAGAAAATCTTCTTTCTGAAGTAAACGCACCGGAAACGAAGTTCTCGAACTGCAGGATGAAATCGCGAGGCCTTTCACGCTACAGCATACGGTCCGCCAGACGATGGTATTTTCGTTCCCTGAACCATAAACTAGAGCAGATGCTGCGCGCATATTCGGAAACCTGTCTTTGATTTCGTATTTTTTCCCTCGCCCGTTTCGCTGTTCCGTGAGATAGAAATGCCGTGTTTCCTTCTTTGATTCGATGATTTAGCGAACACGTCTTCCGTCAAGGGAGTAACAAGATACATATATTATATGGGCGCATCTAATGCGATAGGCGTTTGCATTATATTACAGATATTTTCGTAAACCTTGGGGATGCGGATGACAAACAAGTTCAAATATAGGTTGAAAGAAAGATGATTCCTTTTTGGTAAGATAATATCTAACCTTCTTCACAGAATATATGCAGATTGGAATATACAGCACTACTCACAAATATTTACTTATGCACTTTGGAGACGCTACAATACATAGTAAAGAATCCCTCGAGTATTTCGTGATTCACTTCGATAAGAGTACGAAAATGGGCAATCACATAGAAAGAGCATCCGAAGAAGCTATAATAATAATAATAATAATAATAATAATAATAATAATAATAATAATAATAATAATAATAATAATAATAATATATTTTTATTTTTTATTTTTTTTTCACTGGTTTTTGGGCATTCAATCAACATTTAGTAGTGCAAGATGTGGCATGGTAGGGAGTCAGTTTTCCCCTACTTGGAGACGCCGTGATGATTGACTCCAAGACTGGCACAGGGGCTGATGGAGCGAGTGGCATCACCCTGCGATCGAGAACCACAAGTAAGGCAAGTGAATTAAGGATTACCAACACCATAGCCCCGAGCGCTGAAGGTGCTTCGACAGATATAGAGCTGGAGACCACCCAAGCGCATAATACTCGATATAGGCAGAGGACGAAATCGACTAATGAAATGAATGAATTTGTTGTTCGATGCTATTATCTATTAACTAAGGCAGAGTCAGAATCGGTATGCTATGGATTGGAACTGCATCGACGTGTTACTAATCAGTTCCCAGTTTTGAGAGGGAAAACTGTACAGAATATCTTAGATCAACGAAGATCGTTAATCATTAATGAGAGAATCCTGGTTGAGAGATTGGCACAAATAAAGGAGGAAATAGAGATAGACTTAGGACTTCGCGAAGTTATTGCTAGCACGAGTAAGAAGAGATACTCCGGGGGGTCGAGACAGAAGGACTTAAATTGGAATTGCTGTAATGACACATTTGCAACAAGATTCATGGATGACAATGAGAGATGCCATATAAACCAATCCCAAGTGGCAAATGTTGTTTGTGATGTTTCTGAGATCGCTACATCTCAGCCTTCTCAATCAGCTCGACAGGGAAGGCAGAGGATCGCTTGGACTAATGAAATGAACGAGCAGAAGTCTGTTCTCTTAAGTATGTGCAGCATGCTTCGTCGGACGTTGAACGGGCTGAATAATCATTAGCACCACCTACCCATCTTGTCTTTAGACCGATGTGGTAGGGGAAAAAGGACCCAGTAAATAATAACTTGTGAAAATGTAAATGTAAATGATAATAATAATAATAATAATAATAATAATAATTTTTTTTTTTTTGACGGGGGAAAATGCTTAGATGCACCATCAAGCGGGCAAAAGGCGCACTCGCTCGGTGTGTGGGACTTCCACCCACTAAAAACCCCCCTTTCGGACATAGCTCCACTCCGGTACCGTTTTGCACATATCTTCGGAGTGGTGTCCCGTATTTAACGATTCGTCTCGCTTTTCTTGGCTTTAAGCACTCCCTCGATGAATGTAGAGATCCTCCGCCAGGTTTCGGGGCTCTCCATCATCTTTTGGATGATATTCTCGGGCGACAACTCTCCCAGCTCATTCTCCAAAACGTCTCTCTCCGGCCCCCACCTCGTACACTCAAAAAAGGTGTGGTGGGCATCGTCTTTATCGGAATCACGATACGGACACTGGGCACTATCCACTTTCCTCATTTTGAACAAGTAATCGTGGAAGTACCCATGTCCGGACAGGAACTGGGTGAGATAGTATCCTGTCTCACCGTGCTTTCTGTCTATCCAGATTGACAGGTCTTTTATCAATCTGGCGGTCCATCTTCTTGTCGTGGCGGTCTCCCATCTCTCCTGCCACAGCCGAATGGTGAGTCTTCTTTCGTCTGGGGCCGGATTTGTTCCCGTTTGCCTCAACTCCCATTTCCTCTTCCGTTCTTTGGCCAGCAGGTCAATAGGCACAACTCCTGTTATCACCAGGATGGCTGCGTCGGAAACGGTTCTATAGGAGCTGGCGATTCGCAGAGCTCCTCTCCGCTGGACTGCCGCCATTTTTTTCCTGTATTTCTCTTTGTCGAGGGCATCTGCCCAAATCTCACAGCCGTAAAGAAGAATGGATTCCGAGACCGACATTAGCAGCCTTCGTTTGCTTGCGGATGGTCCGCCGACGTTAGCCATAAGACGGCTAAGGGATGCCACCCTCTGAGCCGCTTTGTTGGCAGCAAAACAGATGTGGTCCCAGAATGTCATCCTGTTATTTAAATAAATCCCAAGGTATTTGATGGCCTTACACGTAATTACCTCCTCCGTGTTGATCCTCATTGGGATTTCTAGGGGAATCCTACGTTCCGTGAGGAAGGCAATTTCCGTCTTCTGCGTCGCTAGCTGCAGGCCTTGCTCGTCCATCCAAGCGATGACTCTCCGCATCGTTTGGTTCAACCGCCTCTGTGCGCCTTCTGAGTCCCTTGCGACTATCACCGCCACGATGTCATCGGCGTAGCCCACAAGAAACGTATCGTCGGGCATTTCCATGCGTAATATACCATCGTACGATATATTCCAGAGGTCCGGGCCCAGTATTGACCCCTGCGCCGCTCCCGCTGTCACCCGCATCGTACGCCAACCGTCCTCAGTCTCATACCTTAGCTCCCGGTCTTTAAGGTAGTTTCGGAACATCCGCATAAGGTATTGTGGGGTGCTGAAGCGTTCTTCCAAGGCCTCAAGGATTTTACTCCACCTTACGCTGTTAAAGGCGTTTTTTACATCCAGGGTGACTAGCACTACTAGTCCCCTGGAATGTCTGTTCCGCAGCTGCTCGGCGTAGAAAGCGTCGACCACCTCCCGGACCGCACTGATCGTCGAGTGTCCCTTCCTGAAGCCATGCTGTCTCGGGGAAAGTCCTCCAGCTTCATCAACAGTGATCTGGAGTCGTGTCTTCAAAAGTATTTCCAGTAGTTTATAATAATAATAATAATAATAATAATCATAATAATAGTATTTATTTCCACTACAATACATAAGTGGAAATACCGTCAATACAAAGCCAGAAAAACAAAAGTACATTTTAATTATAAGAGTGCCAATTATTTGTATTCAAGAAATTGAGAAATACTGTAGGGTTCAATGTTACATATGTAGGAATGTCATTCGTTTAACCTTAACAAAGTTCTTTTCTAATTTTATATCTAATGGTAATTTGTTAAAAAAAAACGGAATTTTATCTTAGTGCTGCCTAGAAAAATATTAATAGGTGTGTTTGTACTTTCATTGATCTGTAGTAGTAAATAGTATGCAACACGTTTTGTGTTCATTTATTTGTGACTTATTTTCTATAAACCATTGTTTTACGGAGCGATATAGGCAAATTCCAGTTTGTTCTAAAGAATGAAAATCAGAAGCAGCAAATAGAAAGTTTGTGTCATCTGCATAATTAATAATTTTTTAATTGTAACACGAGACGTCTACAAAAATGTCATTTATAAAAACTAAAAGAAAAAGTGGCCCCAGTACGCTACGTTGAGGAACACCAATACCTGCAGTGAGCGTATTGGAATATGCTACTCCGACAACACTGTTTAATTTAACTGTCTGTCGTCTATTGGTTAGGTATGATTTGAACCATTCCAACGCAACATCTCTCACCCCATAACACTGAAGTTTTTCAAGTAATATTACATATGACATAATGTCAAGTGCTTTAGTAAGATCAAAAGAGAGACCGCAAACTAAGTTATTTTCTTCAAAATTAGATAATATCCAATTAGTATATTCAAACAAGGCTGTGTTAGTGCTTTTCCCAGTAACGACACCGTGCTGATTTTTATTTACGAGGATAATATGCTTTTGGATGAACGAAGAAACTTGTTCAGCAACCACAGTCTCAAAGATTTTTGCAAATGTTGTTCCAATTTGTTGCGATCACTTTTTTTGTAAGTAGGTAATATAATTGCTTGTTTCAAGAGAGTAGGGAATTGCCCGGTTATTAATGAAGTGTTAAAAATGTGGCAGAGTGGCTGCACAATTTCATGAAAATAGCTCTCTATAAAATGTAACGAAATTTTATTAATGCCGACAGAATTTTTATTTTTTAATTTAGATACAATTTCTCTGAAATCAGAAGTTACAATTGGCTTAAAATTGAGAGAAAATGTATTTTGTTTAATTCGTAGGTTAGTTGATTGTTTGGAGTTAGCATATTCAGACGAAATAAATAAATCAAAAAAAATATTTTCGATTTCGTTTGTTTGTATGTTATATAAGCTTATTATAAGTTAAAGTAGAGCTGCTATCTAGTTTCGAAGAATCGCGGATTCGCATAATTTAGATACTATACGCATATCCGAGTCTGTTATTCGAAACTTGAGGTCCGGGTACGGGGATCGGATTTGGACGTCCAAATAACCCAAACAAAATGCTCGTAGCTCAATTTAGTCAAGTATCTACAACACAAGAACATAAGATATCAACAATGACAATACATACAGCACAGAACGCACCTTTCAATAGCAAAGCTATCATCATCAGCAGTAAAACAGTTCAGCTTCACTACTGATGATGATAGCTTTGCCATTGAAAGGTGCGTCCAGTGTAGTGAAATTTGTAGTAAGGAGTTTGAAAGTAACTCATGACGTGTAATTCTTGACGATGGGTTGGAAGAAAAATATGAGTTGATGTTGATTGGACTGTTTCCATCGTCTCTTAGATTTTGTACATCCGACGTTTCGGCAGTGGTTCTACTGGCGTCATCAGGGAGTTTGAAAGTGCGTAGTGTTATGAGTGCCGCAGGTTTGAGTATTTGTGTCAATATCAATGCCTAAAAAAGGAACACCTGTTTTGAAGATAACGTTACATCCCTTATCTATAGGAGTATACCTATAGATGTGCAAGTATGTACTTCTAACAAATTAAGTAATCCGGGTAATTTTGGAGCGGGATCATTTACTATCCTGTATCCCATTTATCTGGATAATATCGGAACCGCGATTCGAAACCTGGAATCCCGAAGCGAATAGAGGATTAGGAATAGGATATTTGGATAGTGGATCTTACATTCGGATCCTAGAATTCTCAATTTTATCGGATACCTACGGGACTAGTTGAAAGCGATGAAGAAAAGTACGTGGACAAAAAGTTATAAGTTCTCTTAGTTGTAGCCAGAGCTCTACCCAATGTTTTAGTAGTAAAACGTTCAGTAATTGAAACATAAGGCTTTCTAAATGGTTGCGAACTACGCTATCGACGACGATCGTGGGTGCAATAGCGGTTGGATAGAAATAATTACACTTAGATACAGATTTTTGGATAATACTGTGTAGGTCGGGTAAAATTTACTACTGAGAAAATATAAAGCATGTAACACAAAAGCTAAAAATTAAGAGGTTTTTGTTAGACTAAATGGTCTCCTTCCACTTGTACTGGTGCAGAATCTCACAGAGTTTGTCCTATTAATGGAAATTCTGGTTTCTAACGAAATAGCAAATAAGTAGGTTATAAAAGACCGCAACAGGTTGTTGAAATAAAAGAAATCTTAAGGAAGAATTTAGCTCACTAGTGACCTTAATGGAAACCAATGACGCAATACTAATAAATGCGGCTAAATAACCCTTTCGCAGGAATACTGTTGCAAGAAAACCTCTCCTGGCAGTTCAAGTAAACTAAGATGGAAACTCTTGAAATGTATTCCTCATTTGAAAGAACCCGCAACAGTTGCAGTAACACTAAAGATGAGCGCGCGATGTGAAGCTAAGCTGAGCAAAACTAATTATGTTGACAATGAGTTCTATTGCGCTCGTCTTAAACCTTTCACGAAAAATATACGACTCCATAATATATTTTGTAGTACGAAAATGTACGATAAATTGCAAGAGTTATCAACATTTTAGTGTAAAATTATCTAAAGCATATTGTGAGCACATCATATTATCAGAAAGACCAAAGTTAAACTTATAAAAAACATATGCAGTTATTAGAATGTCGCTTCTTTGACATAAAACAATTTTCAAGTTATTAGAAACCTGTCGTATCTTTTCACTAAGCAAACAGTTTTCTTTGAAGAACATACCAATGGGTAAGAATAATTACACAATATATTTGATTCAAATCTTGTGGTTGCAATGAACTTATCATATTGTCTACTTAATTTCTGCTTTCTGTTGATTCATTTGATATTTAATAGCTTCAAACACACATATATGTTAATTTAAATAACGATAAGTATCAGTTTTACAATATCGTGGGTTTAAGCTAACAAAGTGAATATTGTTGCTTCCAACACTACGATATGATTGAATATCAAAATGATAATAATAATAATCTTCTTGAAGTAACAAATGAGATAGAATATAATTCAATTACTTCTTAATTTTCAACAAACACATACGTTTGCTTGAATTCTGAACAAATGATTTTGTTCAAGAGAATATACCATCTCTTTGCTGAATAGGGAACTTACGTTGTGGTTGAAATAACACATGTATGTTTAAAAGTATTAAATACTTTTTTGTGTTTATATTTTTTTTAAGAAAGCATCTGCCTCTTCCCATTTGTATAAAGTAATCGCAAATAAGAACCATAGATCTCTGTCTACCAACTCACTGACAAAAACAAATCAGAACAGCATAGTACTGCAATTAACTACCAAAAATTTAGGGTTTTAATTCCATCTAGTTTACCATTATTGTGTTAGTCCATAGAATATTAGGCTATCACTATCTCGAATACTTTCTCTTTTCTTAAGTTAATTAAATATTCTAGAAAGCAATTAGAAAAATTGTACCCAGGAAGGACATAATCTTGGTTCATTAAACTATTCGGTATTACCTTTGAAGAATAAACACAACTGAATTAAAACATTTATAACTTCTCTTTACTTCTACTTTAATCTCCAAAATCTCTTAGTGTGCACACTAATTAAAGGGTCTGGGATGTTTGACAAAGTTTAATTCCATAAAGATTGACAAGAATCTTTCCGGAAGTTGAGTTAAATTTACCTTTCATCGCGTGTCGACCGCTTCGGCAATGTGTATTTATGCAGTCGGCCGCTTATTACCGCTTGGTTTGACACGTTTACTTAATCGATTGCTGGAACAAAAGCCTTAAAGACATTCATTATGGAAATTAATCTCAAATTATCACAGTAATGAATTCTTCATCAAGAACATATTTGCAATTTCATTACTTCATGTCGATGCAGTAATTATGTCGACAAAGTCATTGTTCTTGGTTCGATCTATGGCGCTAATCGAAAGAAAAAGAAAAAGAAAACAAACACAAGAGTAGTCGAGATATTGAAAGTCGAAGGCACTCATGCAGCATCATTTTCTTTAAAATATGTTTAAAATAGCTCATCAACGATGTAATGGAACGCCTGAGAAGTGGCTAGGAATTCAGTGGTGCATTTTATAATAATACCTTACCACGATGTGAGTCTACTGTTTTATTTTTACTTTCTGCCTTATGCATATTTGCTCGTCGCATAGCTAATGTCAGACACTGCATTCACATACGCTTCACGTCTCCTGCCTCTGTATTTAATCGATTGCAACGTAACAAAAGAGCACGTGGAACTGCAGCCATCCTAAAAGTTTTGCGGAATATAGTAGTTAGTTTTGGTCGTGTAGGCAAACTTTAGCGGAAGCTCGTGGCAAATGGCTCGAGAAAATGGATTATCGCCCGTCTCTTAATGTAACTCTGATATTTACGATACTTTTATTTGCAGTACATATTAGAACGTAGGTAGTCACTTATGTTTATACTTATATATCTCTTTATTAGAGCAGAAGAGATCGATTCAAAACTTGTTGTCACGTCATTTGTAAATGTTAAAAAAAAATATTTATGGCATTCGGTACTAATTTCAGCGTGTAGTATTAGTAATATTAGTATGAAATAATTTAGTTATGAAGGTAGGTCATTCGACAGGCCAAAGAGGCCCCATAACGGAAAGACCCTAATACAACAAACAAACAAAAATATGCATGAGGTACACATTACTAATAACAATTAGGAAACAACTAAGCAAAAATGTTTATATAAGACAAAGTTCTCACTGCGCCATGTGAAACAGTAACTGCAGGTACGAATATAGCATTAAACTTATGAAAATTATCAAATTATGAAAATTATTACAAACGTAAATCTTTAAATGCAAAAATAAAGAAATATCAGAATATGCAATCGTGACGCCTTAATTAGTATGTGAAAAAATATACTTTAGGTGATCTTTAAGAAGATTTAACGTTTGTGAGAAAATTTTCAAATTAAAACGGTTATTATATAAATTAAAAGTGGGTATGCATCTCACTACTGGAGAGTTTAAACAGTAGTTAGAATTGGCTGTATGTCCATAAAATAAATTAAAATGTCTTGTGCGATATCTAGGCGAGTTAAATCCGATAAAGTCCGCGCAGGCGGGAGAATCAATAAATTTATTCAGTAATTTATAAATAAACATCAAGTCATTAACATCCAAAATCACTCCCAGATCAATAACAATTCCAACTGACAAAATTAACATCCCATGCAGATAGAGATTTTCGTAAGGCGGTACCATTTGACGAGAAAATAATATGGTTACCTTTACAAAAGTCCAGTTTTAACCTGTTAACGCTGCAGTACTCAGTAAATCTGCACAAGTTACTATCGATCAAGGCGTAATCGTCTGAACAGGTCACCGAGCGATAAAATTCTGAAGTTTAATTAACAACATCGGGTGATGAACTTTATCAAACGCCTTATAAAAATTGGTGTATATTGCAGACGCAGATAAACCTTTATCACGCATTAATTGTATGTACTGAATAAAAGGTACCAAATCAGTTACAGTGGATGGTTTAGAAAAAAAGCCATGCTGATGTTCCATAAGAAAAAGAGCTCATAGGAAATAATAGACTCTAACACTTTACCAAATTGATCTAAAAGAGAAATAGGCCTATAATTTGTAACGATAGCTCTGTCCTCTTCCTTATGAATCGGTATTACCTGAGGAAGTTTCCATACCGAAGGGTAGCGACCACAGTTTAAAGCCCTATTGAGAATAATGTATAAATAGTAATTAGTTATGCTTGAAGAGGGTCCAAAATCAAATAATTACTAATAAAAAAGCTTCAAAGCTCACATTAAGTGGCGTTATTTTATTTTAACATATTTAAATCCACCCTATGTTCATGATGTAACTGCGATGCGTGATGCGTGCAGCTAATAACCATTAAGGAAAGAAAACATCATCTAATATGTATTTATGAGTTCCGCATCGGTCGGAGGGTTAATAACCTTGGAGGTGCATTATTTGCGCTTCTATTGAGGACTTGATTTTCAAAAATAGCCTGGTATGACAATCTTGCTCCAGCTGAAGACGTTCACAAACTATTTAGTACTCTATTAGATTTACATGTATGCCAAAATATAAAAAAAAATGATAACTACTGTCGGAGTGACAGCACTGTGAAATTTAAAACTGTATAGAAGTACAAGAGGTTGAATGGGTCATGGACATCTGCAGTATCCTTCTGGATGAATCTAGAAATTTCTATTTGTTCTACACAATTTATTACAATAGCACGTACCATATTTTTGCGCATATATTACTCGATTATGATTCGTACGTGCGCTTGTATACAGGGCATTTCAATTGAAACGAGTCACCTCAAATAACTCTCTACCTGGTGTGATATATATAAAATTCCGAAACCTGTCAATTGTAATATTAAGAGGAATAACTTTTAATCTCGGGCTTGGCGATTTAAAATCATTCCTGGGCGCGCAGCGGTCCCTACCCTTAAAATTTTAATGAGCAGTCACTCAAAAAGTCTTTTAATTCTCTTTACGGCAACATGTATCAAAATGTAATTTTTTGTCATAATTTGCAAGTCGCAGTTGCATACTCAGTTAATAAATTCTGTCCTAATAAGATAATCTTGGAAGAAGATTGAATTTGAAGATATAATCTGTTTCATACAATCGGATACACACATAGATGTTCAGCGATATAGCAATTGCGCTACAATTATTGTCAGATTGAAAATTCACAAATAAGTTTGACAAAATTTAATTTAATACATAGCAATACATTTTTAACATTTAAATGTTACTGAGATATATTTTTGATTTCTTATATTAATATTCACTTTTGATACTACAATTTGCTTTTACCATTAAATAACTTTACAATTTCCTAAAAAAGAGATGAACATCCTTATAGGATAGGTCATAAACGTCACAGACCCTATGTGTGTTACTAATGTATTTATGCATGCCTGCTACACATTTACAATTAGCAAACTGAGTTGCCTCTATGTGCCCTATAATAAATTTAACGTGCGACTGAGTTTATCGCATCCAACTCGTATTTCGACATTCTTTATCTTCCGGAGCAACTACTTCCATTTCCTACGCGTGGAAATTCGTGTCATACAGTTTAATTAAGTAACTTTATAATTTGCGGGAAGTTTCGTCGGGAACTCATTAATGACATTACGATTGTGCCCGCGAAATTACAAGTTGTTCAGTTCTGTATGGAAAATCCACTTTATATTAAACCATAGGTACATGTTGTTAGATGGTATAACAAGACTGAGTTACTTGTCATTTGGCATCTTAACGCAACTTGCCGAGGACTAGACCAACTACATCTAACTATGTTGTTGCCATAGAGCTTCGTTATTAAATCAAATCAACTTTATCATGTCAGTTAATATTAAAGAGCTTTAATTGGTGGTTTACGAATTTGTTGTAATGTACGAAGATTATGCAGTTTCTCGAATCAGACGTTGAACCACAGTTTTCATAACAACGCAACATATTTAATATTTTTCCATAAAATGAACACCCAATATTAACTTTTGCAGCTGTACTTACAAATAAGTGATGGTAAGTTAGAGTAGAAGCTACATCGGTCTAAGCTCTTGAAGAAGCCGAGCTTTATATTTTTCTATGAGTCAGGAAATGGTATTTATGCCATTACAAATCCACAAGGTATGGTTGTTGAACTTGAGAATAGCGTTCTTTTATATTAGGTTGTGAAGTATTGGTTTTTGGTACCTACAAAACAAATTCCGAATAACGCTTGCAGGAACTGCTGGTTGAGTGCACATCGTATATATTCAAAGAAACACTAATCGGATCTGTGTGATCGTATGTGTTAAACGAAATTATTAACTAACTGCCAAACGTTTAACAGGAGTAATAGGCATTTAATACGGAACAGTTGGAACAATAAACAATGAACAATAAATACACGGGATTGCATAGCGAGTATGAAATGTGGTCGCTCCCGTTAATGCCCGAGCATAAGCGGACAGACATCACTATTTTAGAAACGAATTCCATATCTAATTGTATCTCGTTTTTGTTTTATTGCTCGATGTCATTCTTTTCAAAAGTTATAAGTCGAAATGAGCAGTTTACGACCTCACTGTATGCGTGAACTGAATGGCTTGATATACTGCAATGAAGTTAGTTTTCCTACTAGTGTAGAGATATTCAAGAAACGAAAGAAAGTCGAGAAGTTGACAAGTTTATTAGAACAGTATTATACTTTCCAAAGGATCTATAAATCTGCCCTAGAAGTATTCAAAAACACAACAAGGGTAACTAAAGAGTTGAGCCCAAGAAAAATACAAAGAACATAGGAACAGTACAGCTAGACAAATTCATGGAATTGACAAATCCTAGTAGCAATAATCGTCGTTTTGTAGCAGGTTTGTTAACAGGATACTATAGGAAATTTAGGTCGGAAATAGAGATCTCGACTGGCAATTGGATGGCAAGTACCAGATCCTGTAGGAATCCGAAGCTCTGAACGCAATATTTGACAAGCTACAAGTGAACCCGGAAAATTATTTGAATCAACCAGCTAGAAATTTGTACGGATTAGAGCTAAATATCAGAACATTTGAGTGGTTTGCACGACTTAATGGATAAAAGAAATGGAAGATTAACTACCATAAACTAAGAGGCTGTGGTATTGCTTTCAGGAGTTCTATGTCAGACCCTTTCCAGAAAAAAGGAAATAGATTCCTTTTTCCTTTTCTCTTTCATCAAATGTGTGAATGCGTCCTTTCTTTACAACTGATAGTGTAGGTACTGGACTGACAGAATGTTTACTGAGCTCACCATATATCTAAAAGAAAATCTTTGGGGTACCGGGTTTAAAGTGGAAGCGATGTTATTTTTTATAATTATAACTTACATCGAATAAATATTTCCGTACTTATGGGAAATACCGTAGATGGTAGCGTCACCATAACCTAAGACCTATCGTCGATAAGTGAGGCGGGATATAATCCAGTTAATGAGTGGATAACATGCTCTGAAACCCACACTCAATTGTTTGAAAAGACTTACAATGGTGGTGACGTTATTTGTTGCATATAATTCTGCAAAAACATTCAAATTCGCTAAAACACCACTTCTAATATACATTTATTTACCACGCTATCAAGCGAACATTTTAGAGCTCCCTATATAAACCAACTTTTATTGTTTTAACGACGTGCATGCCAACATCAATTTGACTGTTGCACCTCGTCATCATCAGAATGAAATGTTGCGAAATCTGACTTCGTGTGCATCATCATACAAAATGCATTCAGAATCCATTGTATTCTACAATACACTCCACTTAATGGTGTTGTAGTCGCTTGGCTAAATTGAAACCGTTCCATTGTCGTCTGATTATTAGTTATTCGTCGTTAATGGAGCAGGGAATACTGCAAAGCCATTTATAGGAGCATGGTGATATATGCAAACATAGACGAGGTATGCCTTTATATGCGCAAATTGTGTAATGTAACTTGGAAATTAACAATGTTGTAATGTTGATAAACTGTAACGTACATGATTAACTTGACTGGTTTTTAAAATGAATAAATGTACATATAGAATCGCTAGAGAGTTTGAAGCTAGTGATCTAGCGCTGAGATGACGATCTATAGTATGTTAAATCCAGAAGCTTTTTTTTTTGAGTAAGTCGTCGCTGTGCAAAAAAAAATTATTTGTCTATACAATACTATATTGTATTCATGTACATATTTGCAACTGTAAAACGTAGCTCAAGACTATAAATTTTGGACAAAGACAGCTACTCAAAACTGTGGCACTGATAATACTACTGTAACGAAGCACACTGTCTATTATAAATTTCTTTTAACATATTCATTTTTCTTATAGTCCGCAAAAGGTGTTAATTTTCAATTTCAGTTTTTCTAAATAATATGTAGTTCTTGGTACTCTTGCAGATCATATTAACGGTGTAATACGAATATCCGGTGCGAGCGTTCGCACTAGATCGGCAGTTTTTATATGGACAAGCACAGTTCCTAGAAATATCAAAAATACTGATATGTATCTGTGCTCATCAGATGGAAGCCAGTATTGATGTCTTAAGTATATTGTTAAACTAAGAACTAGTACATTGTTCTTAAGAGAGCGACATCAACACTTGCTTCTATTCTGTAATATACGAGGTGATAAAAGTGCACTGAAAACCTTTCCGAGAAAAGTTCGGGATAGAGGTTCGTGAGAGCAAGTCCGCGAATTCGGGAGTAATCCTAAAAATTCTAAATAATATAATTGTTTTTTTTTTCTCGAAGTACTTTTTTTTGTATTGTGATTAAATTAATTTTTATTCTATAATTCCTTTTATTAGCGTTCGTTTAAGTGAGTTCAAGTGAGTGCAACTGAAAGGGGCAAGGGTAACTCAGCATTGTTAATATTGCTTACATTTCTACGGTCTAATTATTTATTGCATCGCATCCACTTTCTGTTGTTTAAAAATTGGTCAGAATAATATTTAACTAAAGATAATTTTATTTAGTGTTATATATATTGCTACGAAACTTGTAGATATTTTTTAATTATAATTTATTAAATTGATTTGAATTAATTCAACACAGTTTTATTAACATTACATACATGCAGCGTCCTCTAGTAAAGATAATTTACTCCACAGATAAGCTATGCCTCAATAAGTAGATGCCTCTGTAGCACACAAGTGAATGAAATCTTCCCCTCTACCTGTTTTTGAGTATACTACAAACCATATCGGCCCCCAGGATTAGAAATCCGCCACCCAAATCTTCTAAATTACTGGATTTCCATCATCTTGGCACTACATACACAACACTTCATTCTTGGCAAGTAAATCTTAAGTTAAAATACTCTATTTGTGATTTTAATTTTGAAATTTCTAGATGTTATTCGAAAATACAACAAACTCAGGAAAATATCGAAAAAGAAGTCCCCACACAATTCTTTTCAACAGCTTTCATATCTCCAAGGCAAAAAGACCCCAGCAACGATGACAGAATATCGTTTCCAACGATACGATGTATTTAATACAACCTACGTTCGTGCAATCAGCTAAGGAATTTTATACCTAAAAATCCATGGAAACGTGCCCTTTTTAATTAGATAGATATAGTAAGTGTTTAGTTTAGATTTTTGCAATTTAGACATAAATTAATACTTTACGTATGATGCTGTATGTTGCTGTAAGTTAGGTTGCATAATATCATAGCAATATATTTTGACTTGATTTTATTTGTTTCACTTTTGTTGGTTATATCCAACTTGGTTATTTTTTTTTAAATCATTGTATTTCTTTTATTCGTTTTTATTATATAGATTATTAAGTTCAATTTTGTGTTTTATTAAAATTCCCTCTTAATATTACCAGTAACCTCGCTTACTTTGAACCCATGGAGTTTAATCATAAAACAACCCATTAGTGATAACGGGGTGTTACACTACAAACTTTAAAACACCTTACCAGGAAGTCCACTACACTAGACCCACGTTTCAAACAGTTTCACTGCTGATGATGATGGCTTCGCTATTGAAACGTTCAGTATAGTGAAATTCGTGCTAGGGTATGTATTTTAAAGTGTGCAGTGATAAAGCTTTGCTCCCTAAAATAAAAGTGCCGACATTTTCTACACATTTTTGTTGACGTATTTCCTGTAATAACTGAAATCTTTCTGTATACCTCGATACAAATAAATAAATGCTAATTCTAAGCTACCATCTTGAAAACATAAATACCAATGCAGGCCTAACATTAGAGTTAATTCATTCATTCAATTCATTAGAACTCACGGCAGCATAAAAATGAATCCGGTCTATTAAGTCCAGAACTCGCCGTCTTGAACTAAAATTGCTCAGAACGAACTTGTTACCGGAATAGTTGCCAAGTTAAATTCATGGTATGCTCGCCAGATCATCGTTTTCGACTCTCAACTAGTTCGTTGCTAAGCATTGACCGCACGCAGTGCGTTCCGAATATTGCAAACAGACTGGACAATTACATTACGAGTAACTCTTAGAAAACGTCGTCTTTGTTAGCCAACGAACAACCTGATAGGTCTAAGTTTTACAATTATACACACTTAGAATGCAGTCTCCTTACTGCTCCAAGTTTCTTGATATTGCGTCAAACATAGTGAGAAACAAGAAGGTATTGAATTTTCAATTCGTTTAAACAAAGGACTTGTTGCTGAAATTCATATTTTGTCAAAATAAAGTTCGCTGCGTAGTGTTTGCGTCTTGGTTACATAAACATATATAGAGTGAACATGTTCGAGTAATGTATGAATCTAACAGTTATAGTTGCTCGATTATAAGCGGCTGCATTTATTGGATTATAAGGGTCGGTTATTATGATTTATAGGAATAAGTAATTGCCAACTATAATTATTATTAGGTTTTTGAACAACAGATAATTTTATTGATAAATTCCAGTGACATATTTCAACACAACTTCACATATAACGTGAAAAAGAAAAATAAATTCGAGTTCCTAAAACTTAACGATAATAAATTCTTAATATAGGAAATAATATCTCTCAATAAGTATAAAATTTTAAACTTAACAAGATACAACAAAATAATGGACAATAGTAATAGTGGATAGATGGATACTAATGGAAATTAATTCTAAAAATTATTATTAACGCCTGTGAAGACTATTAGCGTCTTGCAAGATATGTAATAAAGGCAAATAGAACTGTATAGTACCGCTAAAACACGTACCGATGCTAAGTTCTCTGGTAACCTACTTAGATGCAGCAAGAAAGAAGCTAAAACCATTACTGGGCTGGTAACTGGACACTGTCCCCTGAAAAGGCATCTATACAACACAGGTCGAGTAAGCGAACCGTAGCGCAGAAGAAGCGAACTACAGGAGGAAACGAGTTTACATGTAAATTGCACATGTGAAGAGTTGAAGGTACTCATTCAGAAACATTTCCGGAAGGATCTATTTGAGCCCTCGAAGGTTCTCAAGTTTCCATTGGGCAAGATACTGGGCTTTATAGAGAACACGCTGCTCGAGTGGAAGTAAGAGATTTAATAGGGACGGTACAATGAGCACCTAGCTCAAGTGCCTGGATTAAAAGTGTCCACCCGAACCTTATGAATGAATGAATGAATGAATGAATGAATGAATAGCACCCGACCAAAGAATTTAATGGGATCTGAAACCAGAGACATCTGGATTAGGAACTGACTGTGCTTTCTAATAAAGTTAATTCTAAAATCCGGGAGTTGACAGTTTTTTTTAGAATTCTAAGTTTTATTAATATGCAAAATAATAGCGAGTATGGTGAAAATCCCTGCCTAGTTCCTGCTGCAAACAAACAACAAAATGTAATGGTGAAGAGAGAAACGAGGATTAATCCATCTCGATAAATGGATTTTACGTTAGCCATAACCCTGAAAGGCTTGATGATGATGATAGTGAAAAGCCCTGCCTAGGATCGTGCTGAAAATTGGTTGTATATTTGAGTTAACACGGGATATTCCAATATTTTTTGAAAAAGGAGTTGAAGGAAATTATTTACAAAGAAAAAGCTTCTTTGTATATGAGATATTAGATTATACCGAGTGTTTTTTTACCCTTTGACAACATATATCGGAAGTTAGGCATCGGATCAAAAATCTTTGTTAATAGGAGTATAATTTATTCTGTTCATTAAATTGTATCATAGGGAACCGGAAGGGTATCTTACTCACAAAAATGTGAAGCAGGGCTCCCGATAGACAACCATGATTACGGGCGTATCTATGTCTCTTTCTAACACATTGTGATGTACGTCACGAAAATATAAGTAAAAAAAAACCCTTTACATTGACACACATCTACCGTAACAATCCAAACACATATACTAACATGAAATTCATTTCATGTGAAACAGATATATGTCGCGTTTACTATCTTTGTTGGCTTCAACGTCTGAATATACCTATTATTATATGTCAGATGCCATTCCAGTTTCATAGATACAGTTCAATGATTCAGCTCGAAGGAGCCTATCCATTAATACCAATCTCGGCCGCCAAACCCCACCTACTTACTGTAGGGGTGGGTGTGGGCACCTTTTATATCTCAAATGGTTGCATAAGTTGTAAATAGTTTAGTACACCATAGATTTTTACTGTTTTTTCATCTTCAGATAACGCAATATCTCGAAAACTATGCAACGGATCAAGAAACTTTGCGAATAGAATCTGTTCATCTTGAAGGAGCCTACTGAATGAAATCAACCTAGACCGACCAACCCTTACCTACTGCAGGTGAGGGAGAAATTATTAACTAATACAAACACAGGAATAACCTATAACCTATGAAACGCTATCTACTATAATGTTCGAAACAAATTTTCAAATGACACGTGGTCCAAACAAAGAATACAGATAAATAATGATACCCTTATAGCATTATTTTGATTTGGTAAGTTTAGAATAGTTGTTCAAGATACCAATTATGGTAATGAGTTTTAAAAACATATTCTTGAAAATAATATAAGCCGGAAAATTAATGGAGCTTCAAGACCACTTTGAAGACGATTCTCCTCCAGGTGTCACCGAGGTATGGGTGTGAGGGATAGGCCATGGCGATGGCATCCACGGTAGGTAGCTTGTGGAGAGTTTTTAGCTGGAGTGTGAGATGGGCAGCCCGTTGGGGTTACATCCAGCTCGGGGTTGGTGGGGGCGGAGTAGTGCATTACCGAAACGTTAAGACGTTCAAATAGCAATTTTGAAGTAGACAGTTACAGGCCGAGGATATATTAATAAGGCTTGTCAAATACATGCTGTATTATGTGATGATAATAATGATAATAATAATAATAATAGTTTATTAATCTAAGAGACCTTTACAGGTATGAGATATGTCAACAAAAGACAATATATGTATATGTATTGTAATTATAATAACAAAGTAAGAAATTGAAAAGAAAAGAAATTGATAAAAATTGGTCGAGTACAAAATGATAATTAAGGAAAGAATACATATTTAAAAATCGTAAATTACACTACGTATGTGTAGAACTCAAAAATTCATCTAAATTATAAAATACGTTATCTTAAAGAAATTTCAATAGTTCTGTTTTAAACAACGTAATACTAACTATGATCTTAATGAAAGTTGGTAAATGGTTATATATTCTAATGCCCATATATAGTAGAGATCTCTCATAAGTTGATAAATCATGTAATGGTACACATAAATCATTTTTATAACGTGTATCATACATATGACAATTACCATTGTTTATAAAAGTGACTGAAGGATTGACATTTAAGCTAACCTTCAGCATGTTGTAAATGTTGGTAACGATACTCGACGATTTGAACACAATATTATTAATAACAGCTTAGGGAACAACCAAAATTACTGGTACAGAAAAGTAAATTTACCTAAAAAAATCTAATGAACCACGTTTAATTATCTTCCCCGTAAGTTGTCAAAATAACCAAAAAACTGATCCATAGCTTTAGAGTTTCACCTCGGCATTTCGGCATAATGACACGCGACATCCAGATTCGACAATTAAAGCGTTCAAACTCCGCCGAACTTCCGGATTTTAGTAGAGAGTTCAACTCCTCGAGAGTGAGGCTATCCAACCGCAGCATTACAGTATTTTATCACCGCAGTACTCGCGTCGATGTGTTATCGACAACTGCAGGCAAGCGGTGGCGCAATTAAGTTGAAGTTAGTGCAACCGGTGCAACTCGGCAACACCTACTGGAATATTCACATTTTAATTTCGCCGGCATTACGTGCGGATTCGATCGTCGGTTGGATTGCCACGTCAAAGTTGCAACGGGCGCTCGTAAAAAGGGAATTGAATTAATGCGGAACGTGTACGTATGGACGAAGGTGTAGAAGTTCCGTGTCTACGTCATTCAATGATTACTATGATTGTTTTGACCTAGTTACTCGCTTCTAGTCGTTAAATTTTGGTATTTCGATGTACGTTGCATATAGAGAGGAAATATACACGTTCTTGGTTGAAGTATTCAAGTGCTTGATTAAGTTACCTTAGATATCTACAAAGGGCCAAAAGTATACTTGAGCAATCCATTCTTATAGGGTGTACTAAACGTCTTGGCGAAGCTCTTGAATCAGCTTCTACTTTCTAGATTGAAAAGTAAAATTGCAAGAAGTGGCAATGTGGCGAAAAAGCACATGGTTTCCGGGAACGAAGATCCACCTTGACGGCGCTAAAGACGGTGAAAGCCCTAGCAGAAAGGGCAGTGCAAGGCCCCTATGGAAGAAGGACGCTATGCGCTTTAATAACGGTAGACGTCCGAAATGTTTTTAATTCGGCACCCTGGGCGGGAATACTATCGGAATTGAGCAGAAGGGGCGTGGCCTCGTATCTATACAACATGATCGCCAGCTATTTGGAGGACAGAAAAATCGAGATCGCAGAGAGCGAGGATAAAGAAATAACGTGTGGTGTGCCACAGAGCTCGGTGATAAGTCCCGGTCTATGGAAGCTGTACTACGACGGCCTGCTGAAGATTCCAACAAGGGATTGTGCACATTTTGTGGGGTACGCGGACGACCTGACAGTGGTGGTGTGCGCGAGAACCACCAAGGAAATTGAGGTCCTGGCAAACGCTACCATCAGGGATGAAATGGCATGGTTCCGTACCACAAGATATTGGAGATTGCCCCAGAGAAGAGCGAAGCAGTTCTTTTAGTCCGTGGCCGGAACGCGAAGGGCATCAAAGTGCAAGTGGGGAATACGGTGATAAGGAGCAGCGACCACATAAGGTACCTCGGTGTCCATCTTGATACAAATCTGAAAATGTCCGTCCATGTAAAGAAGGCAGCGGGGAAACCCACGAAGGTCTTGGCAAAAGTTTGTAGCCTCATGCCTAATAGAGGTGGACCCCGGGAGGGGAAGCGCAGAGTGCTAGAGTCGGTGGTACAATCGACCCTGCTGTATGCAGTACCGATCTGGGAAAAGGCCCTTCAGAAGACAAGTAGCAGAAGAACAATGCTGAGTGTGTAGCGAAAGGTGGCACAGAGAGTAACGGGCGCATATAGAACAACGTCAACTAAAGCGCTTTTAGTGCTGGCCAGAACGCCGCCTGTAGATTTGCTGGCCAAACATGTGAAAGAAGTGGCAGGAGGAAAACGGAAGGCCACTGCCGATGATCTGCTGATAGACCGATGGCAAAAAGCTTGGGACCAAGATGACGGGACTGCTGAGTGGAAGAAACACTTGATTGAAGATCTAAGACTCTGGGTACAAAGGAAACACGGCGAAATGAATTATTGCTTGACCCAGTTGCTGTAGGAACATGGCTGTTTTCGAGCCTTTCTGAAAAGATTTTGACGAAGTGAAGTGGAAGACTGCCGGTACTGCGGACACCGCAGAGCATACGTTCTTTGAATGTAAAAAATAGGAGATGCTAAGAACTGAAAACACAGCAGGCACTTTGACCACGAAGACATTAATAGGACGGATGCTGATATCCGAGAGATGTTGGAGTGCGGTAGATCAGCTAGCGGCGAGCATACTGAGGACAAAGGAGCTGGACGAGAGTAGACTCAAATGAAGTGTTCGTAGGAGAGAGTCCGAAGAACTTTGGGCAGCTTCCACGTGAAGTAATGCCACAGCAGTTCCAGTGGGAGCCTTTCTACATACTGCCAGAGGGGGGTTTTTAGTCGGTAAGAAACCGACACACCCCGGCGACACGGGCTGCCGGAAGTCTAATGTAAGATTTTTTCCCCTCTCGCGTAAAAAAAAGACACTACCTTCTGGGACTCCCCTATCAATAATAGTTTCATTTGAACATGCAGTTTTTCCAATAGAATATGATTTAAACCATAAATTGACACTTACTCTAATAAACTTCTAAATCAATTTCAGATGACCTATGAAATCAAACGCCTTTGACAGATTTAATATCACACAAGGAGCATGCTTATTCTCCAAGACGCAGACAACATTCCAAACAAAATCGAACATGGTTGCATCGGTACTTTTAACTTTAAGGTAACCATGCCGGTGTTTATTGATTAAACTATATTTTGTAAAAGAAAAAAAAATCTGAAACATTTTCTCGAATAATTTAGGGAAACCGGTTAACAAACTTATTGGTTAATAGTTATTGAAGTTTTTAATTAGATCCACTTTTTTTTATAAAAGCATGAGAGCGTGTTTTATGTGTATATGTATTATGAAAGAGCCATTTTGCATTCAACTATTTACGATGTAAGAGACTTGGTATCTTTAGCAAATAACTTTATGCTGCTAAAAAAAAAATATCGAAAACATAAATATCACTGATTTATCCAGAAAAATACTTTCTTAAGTAAAAAAATCTATTCATATGTGCACAAAGCTTGGAATTTTATGTTTGCGACAATTCTGTAATAAACTTGTATCTAATATTAGTATTACATTCATTTTATTTTACTTTATATTGAACTTTATTTTAAGAGGACATAGAAGTATGCTTTGCTTACAGTCTCTGATTTTAATATTCACAGGTCAAAATAATCTTCACGGAAGAAGTATTTTTACACTCTTGCCATACCCTATTTATCCAAATTTCCTTTCATTAAAAATTTACCTCCCCATGTCTCTCGAGCAACTAAGTAGCACTTTACGCATTAAAAGAACAAATTTAAATGATTCTGGAGTGCACGGACAACTTACCTAGGGCGTTCCATTTCGGCTTAACTAATATAGTCAGCCAACAGCACCCAGTAAAAACGGTAGCGGTTGAAGCAGTAATAGGGAAGGCACTGTTAGCGGCATACCGTATATACTCCATTTAACATGAAAATGGAGTAAAGTAAAAACCGAGCGTAAGTAACGCCATCTTTTCGACGAATACCTCATGCAAAATTTCAACCAACCCGTCAAAGCCGTACGCCGTCTCTTTTACTAACCATAAGAAGGGCCTTTCCTACTGGCATCTAGAAGCGTTAGGAGCTAACTCAATTCCTACGCTTGGCTTCTCGTGCTAATTTAAGCTTTTGTTGTAAAATTCCAAAATAATAAACCCCCGACTGAAGGGCATGATTTAAATGATTTAAGCAGATTTCAGGTCCCCAGGTTAACAAATCCAATTTAGATGCGGACGCATTATAAGTCAATCTTCTACAACATAATCATTTGCTGGTTTCACGTAAAATGTTAAGTATTAACATACAGGCCATTTCAATTGAAACGAGCTACCTCAAATAACTCTTTACATGCTGTGATTTATATAAAGCCTGTTCATAGGAGAATCACAAACTAGTCAGAGCCAATCATATATTGTGGAATCAGTCAGCAAACTGTTTAGGATTTCTTTTGGCCAATCGAAATGAGCCTAACTAGTGATTCTTACAGGCCTATAAAATTCTGAAAAATGTCAATTGTCATTTCAAGGAGGACAACTTTTACTGACGGGCCTGACAATTTAAAATCATTTCTGGGGGCGTAACAACCCCCACCCTTAAAATTTGAATAGGGAAGATGGGTCTTGTGACCACTCATTCAAAAGGTCTTTTAATTCTCTTTAGGGCAACGTGCATTAAAAAGTTATTCTTTTTAAAACAAGCTGGAGAACTTCTATGGATTAGCCGGAAATAGTTCGGCATCATTATAAGTCAAGATGGACGGAAATGTTCCGGTGAAAGAAAAAATTGCCGTGTATAATGGGGTTCAAACTTCAGATTCTGTAGGAAAGAACCAGATACAGCCAAGCATATACTGACTGCAACGCATTAGAGCGCAGGTGACGAAGTTTATTTAGGGAAGCAAATCCCAGATATGTAGTGAACGCGCTGCGCTCTCTCTAAAACTGATCCCGCACATTCACCGCGCGCATCTGGAGTTGTAGCACTCTTTGTGCTGCTGGAAGTGCTCCGCAAACGACAATATTCTACCATGCGACACTATGAAAATCAGCAGAATAGGTTAATTTTGCCGCCTTGTATGTTGAAACATGCTTTTCACACACTAATGCGTAAAGTGAAATTGGTACCTGCTGAAGGAACCAGTTGTATACAAATGGATTGCGATTTTCAGTGACATTTAAAAAAGTTAAACAACTAAACTGTCAAACGCTATCACAACAGAGGTTATAATATACATATTTGATAACATAATGAAAAATATTTCTTGCTAAATATACAATATTATAGAGTTGTTCAGTAATTTAGTATGAAAAATAAAAATAAGAAGTTATATATTAAAAGTGAGGACACAACAAATATTTAAATTACAATTGTCAATCTTTTTCGGATATTGAAACTATACAGTTATTAAAAATTCTAGTATTACAATTTTCGAAACCAGATATTGATACCCCAATGATTATATGGTTTGTTTCAGTTGTTTTTGGTTGTGAGGGTAAATTTATATTTATATTATTATGAGATATATATTTTATAATTATATTTTTAGTAGTTGAATAAGATGGTGGTAGAGTCGAGGTTCCTGGTCAATTTCTTTGCCAAATCAATTCTGCCATATACGGAATTCTCCATATATCCTTCTGCAACTGCCGATGATTTCCATCCCCCATGCCTTTTAAAGTAAAGCAGGTCGCCTCCTCGATCGCCTATAAATGTTGCTGAACTTTGTCGAAAACAGTGACCTGTATAGTCACTTGGTCTATTAAGCTGAAGATATGAAGCTATTTTCATTGGGATTTTACCCATAGTATTGAGACCAATCGGTAAATTTATACACTTGCTATTACGATACGTTAAAAAGAATCGTAGATGTTGTGAATTACTCTGCCTTAAATGTGCGTACTGCTGAATTAATGTAATCCATTCCGGTTTAATTATAGTGAATGTGCGACTGTTATCAGTTTTTGTTTGAGTGATATTAACAACATTAAATTCATTGACATTTTACACATTTCTTCACGTCGATATCCTTCAGAGATACCCATTATTAACGCAGCCTACAAACATATATGAACAAAATTTTACAAAGCAGTAGCAAAATGTCTTTCTTTATTGGAACATAAAATTGAAATGTATAAAAATACCTCTATCTTCATTTATAGTAATATAGAATCCCGTGCACTAGTAATAAATGTAATTATGTTCACTTCGCTTAAAACTGCTGATTTTTTTAGGACGAAGGTGTTTTGTTTCTTGCTTTAAATATGTAGTTAATTTTGTATATTTTGATATATCAATATTGTTGTGGATTAATAAACATTATTTTAAGATGGAATATATTGAACAAAAGGACTTTTCTGTTAGTAAAGTTTGGAAATAAACTAATAAACAATTTTCCGTGTAATTTTTAATATTTTTGGATTATACAATCTAAAAATTTAGCATATGTGGCTTCATATATTTTCCTGGGTTTTGTAGGTAATAGGTTTCATCATCAGAATTCATGTTATAGGAAAATAATTACTTATTAATATATAATCTTCAAAATTTTAGATTAAGTAAAATGTCAGTTGACAACTTGAAATATTTAAGCTCACATATGGAGGCTTACGATTAATTCAGCCTATATTATAACATATTATTTGATATTATTATTGCAAATACTTTTTATTCGTACAAAAAATATTGTACGAACTTCGTCCGTGACACATTTCGCGAATTCGTGCCCACTCATTCGTGAGATGTGTTTTCACGCACTTGGTTCGTAAATAACTATTATCTTACGTATGGTATAAACTCCAGAGTACAAAAGAGGTACACTTTCACAATGTTAAAATGGTATTCTGGTATTCTTCAGATGGAAGAGCAGAAAATTTATTCGTTCCATCCTTATTCTTTTTTCTATGGCGTCGGTTAAGTTCAAGCTTTTCAAGTTTTTTGTCTCATGTAACAACCTCCCTTTTACGTGATGTTAATGGCAAAGACACGCTACTTTATTTTATTTTCTTAATCGTTTCTTATACCTCTAAAATCAAAGAAAGGAAGAAATACCAAATACATGTTCTTTTTACGAATACCACCAAACATAGGATTTAAGCATTTTATCGGAATTTTAAAAATACAAAAACAAAATGAAATCTAGAAGAAAAAATATGAAAGATACCAACTTACCGGCTGGGCTTTCGTCAATCCAAAAGGAGTCATCCAACGTGTAGTCCGCTTCTGTAACATAACGCAAAGTAAGCCGTTATTAATTATTCAGAATTCGCATTGAAAAAAAAAGTATTCTACGATGATAATATGTTTCAAAGAACATATACGTCTGCTATATTTTATTCGAGTAGCGAAAATACTAATTTGCCGTCAATGGCCCGTCAAGTGCAAGTTAAAGTAAATTTTATTTGACGTAGGTATGTAAAGTGCGAGTAAAAGTGATCGTATGCGAATGCGTGAAAATCTATAGACTAGGATTGATTTCGACAGGTTCCATATTGGTTTTTTCATGTAGTCATCCATTTTGAATTTTCTGCGAGTTATATTTGTTTAGAAGTGGATATACGATAATAAATAATAAGAAGTTAAAAAGAGCAACAATAGTCATAATACCAAGTCCGACGACGGAATTTTCACAGATTTATTTTTGCGATTACAGTAGCTACAATACGAAAGAAGATTTATTAGCGATGATACAGTGTTATTAATAAGTGATATGAAATCGATTTTTGTGCGTTACAAAGGCTATTAGGATGGTGATTAATGAAATTTGATTTGAGTTGGTCCTATACGTAGATTATGGACTATTAGCGATTTTGTGTGCGATATGTTAAGTGATTAGTGAAACAGATATAGTTTTATAGGGATTACGTGTGCGATATGTAAAATTCAGCGGAACGGGAGCGTAGTAGTGGCTATCTAGAACAAATTTTAAACAAAAACTAGCATAATTTAGACGATGTCAATGGAAAATAAGTACTACTTTAGCGATTTTACATGAAAAATAAGAATTTTATAGTGAATTGAAAAGAAAAGAAGTGATATTTTTACCGATATTTTGATTATTTATGACCAACCTGAATTTCTTGTTTACAAAGGAACAGAAAATACTCTGAATTATTAGATTGGTAACCATAAAATTGGATCATGTTCTATTTTTTATTAACGTTGTAACAAGTTTGCGCGTTTAGACAATGTGCAGATATCCTTTTTATTTTGATCGTACCTGTAGATCATCTTTACTTCATTTTAACATATATTGTTGTTTATAAAAAGGGAGAGAATTGCATTCTGGGTTAGCTCGCCATTTTGAGGTTCATTTCCTTCCTGAAATCGAGCTAAGAACATCTAGGTAAGGTTATCTTATTCAATTTTAAATGTTAGCAATTTTAATCTCGGGTAATCTGATTAATTATTTAAAATCTATTTCGTTTAATCACATCTTTATTTAAAATCTAATATTTTACATGTTATTTATAAAATATTTCAAGGGCACATGGTAACATTATATTTCGATTTGTAGGCTCACAATTTAAAGATCAAAATTTAAAGATCACCGCTCAGAGATCACTGTTCAGAGCTTAAAGTTCTTTTCATATTTCATATGTCAAATCTTATGTTATATCAGAGATCTTATCTCAGACATCATACATCTTATCTGAGATAGATATAATAACAGCTGACTACCTAAACGCATGCAGCAGTGTTAATGATGCGAATTAATCAATAACCACACACTATCCGGCTGAAGAAGTCTATCCTTCGGACTTGATATATTCTATTACATGGAATTGGGCAATTATCGATAAGCTAGTCAAAGTAGTGGCCACCTAAGATCAAGGCGCAGCATTTTCCTGATCTACATCGAAGTAATTGGCGATCGGATTACATGTCCTGCCATCCCAATACAGTTCATCATTTCATTGCACCAGAAGAACTTTCAGCAAGAGTAGCAATCGTGAGTTAGTAACAACTTATGTTTTAATTGAACTAAATATCTGTATGAACTTATAATTTCACTTCAATCTCATAATTCAGCACTATTTAATTATTTCTTGTTGTGTTACGATAAACAATACTAGTACATAAATCTTATTTATGTTTGGTATTTACTGTTAGCTCAATTACAGCTGTAAATGGGTATTCTACCCTAAAAAAAAATAAGGTTACTTAATAATTACGATCTAGCAACTCTTATCAGATATATTACCATCTTATCAAAATATTACCTTCTGTTATAGTGCTGTTTATGCATTTCTTGATTTAGTACACCTATTTTCTTATTATTTTAAAAAACATACCGCTGGCTCTTGCTTGGTTTTATTTCGATCAGCTGACCGCGTAGCTTATTCTGACGCTCAGTCAAAGATCTATTTTTGTTTGTTGGAGTAGTTAGTATTGTAACAATATTAACATTGGGTATAATTCAATTTAACTTGTTTTTTTGGTTGTCAAATTTATCTTTTTAATTAATTAAATTGTTATTGTTAATCTAAAAGGTCTGTTATTTTGATTATTGTGTACAACCCAACTACCGTGCCGTTTGGTCCCGGCTGGCGCCCACACTGTTTTTACACCTTAAAAAAGCAAACCCACGACACAGCCCCGATTTATGAGCAGCGGACAATTAATATTGCGTGAATTGCTGGAACAGCATTTCGCCTCGGAGAACTACGTCGCAATGTAAAATTCTTATGGTTATAATTATTATGATAAAATGTATAACTATAATTATTAATAACGTAAAACGGGCTTTTATCTAGTAAGTTTTGTAGGTGCTGAATGCATATACATAGTAGTAAGTATTGATTGCCTTGGAGAAATCAGTATTTTTCGATTAAGCATTTGGGATCACCCGAGCAAGTATATTGAGTTTAGTTGGTGGTAAGTGGTAGCCGAGAAAATGTTGTACTCACCACGGCCACAAAGGAACTTTCTCGAAATCGTTTGGTTGCTCGCCCCAGCTCGCAACCCCCAAACTCGTCCTACTGTCAAGCCTTGATACGTAAATAACTATTTATCCACCAGATATTGTATTTGCATCTTTATTTATCGCAGTATTTTGTGATTGCGAATTATATATCGATTGTATAGTAAATTGACGACAAAAGCTCTCTTCGTGTTTATCAGAGCAAAAGTCATTTTTTTATGTTCTCATTGACAAGTTTGGATTGAGCTTGTCGAAAACAAATCACTTACATCACCTCCACCAGAAGCGGAATAAAATCGATAGTTGAAGCATTTATCCACGTGGCATATTTAATTATATGTACGCGTTCGAATCGGACATCGAAATCGCCAACAATTACGCGCACAACGGGCATCCGGAGCCATAAAAAAAAGATCGATGCCATTAAAATCGTTTTAATCTAAATATCGGGCCGTCTATTACGTCGGATCGCGAATGTAGCGAATTTCATACGGCAATTTGCAATTTTTAGCTATTCCGACTGTATGGATGCGTGCATTTCCATGCAAATTTGTATGTTTCCCGTGGAATCATGCAAATCCACTCCGTACACGAGCTGTAGCCCGTATTTAATTCTTCCACGGTTTTTTTTTTGCATCGTCGATTTATATCCACGAGATATCCGATTTGACGCCGATAGAGAGCAAACAACAAAGGTTAATCCATTCGGTGTTGCGGACTGCATTTTAAAATTTACGAATGTAAATGATGCTTTGAATTGCTATGTTAACCACACCGTTATAAGCAAGGAATACAAAGTCTGGTAAAGATATCATAATCATATATTACCTATATGCTTATTTTAATATGGCGCATCGTATATTTAAAATAAATTCATAATAATAACATTAAATTCTAAAATTCATCCTAATTGTACTGTATGGGATAATACTACTGCTAACAATATGCTAGCACGTTTGAAATCTCTCTAATTTATCAGAAAATCATTAATAGAATAATGTAATTGAACTCGAAAGATTATATAGAGATAGGCAGTTAAACTCTACTACTCCTTATTGTATATTTTGCTGACTGCAGTAAGACCAGCGTATACTGTAGGTGTGGAAACGTTGTTTTGATACTGTTTAAATGTATATAGACCTCAAGCTACGAGATACCCTATGTATGACAATTCGCACTTACGTCACGTCGATCGTCACTTTTTTAACTTTTTGTCACTAAAATAAAGGAAGCTAAAATACTTATAATTAAACCATATTTACAGTAGATGGAAAGTATCACAACTTCGAGAGATTTGTGAATTGCGTCATAATGGACTTACGTTTAAGACGTTGAAATGTATCCTCCTCGTAAGTTGATGCTAAATTCTTTATACACTTGCAAAATATAATGTGTAAGTAGCGGCGGGTAGTCAAAGAAATATTTTAGGAGTATATGTAAATTGCAGTTATGCAGAAGTTTTTATTCTGGGGTGCATCTTCACAAAATTGGGCAAGTTTTTCTTATTCAGAAGAGAAAGCTGAGATGCATATATGATGATCTGTCGACTAGAGTTTCTTGTAGACTGTAACAAGTTTGCGCGTTTAGACAATATACTGTTCCCATGTGCAGATATCCTTTTTATTTTGATCGTACCTGTAGATCATGTTTACTTTATTTTAACATATATTGTTGTTTATAAAAAAGAGTGAGAATTGAATTCTGGGTTAGCTCGCCATTTTTAAAGTTCATTTCCTTCCTGAAATCGAGCTGAGAACATCTAGGTGAGGTTATCTTATTAATAATTTCAATCTCAGGTAATCTGATTAATTATTTAAAATCTATTTCGTTTAATCACATCTTTATTTAAAATCTAATATTTTCAATGTTATTTATAAAATATTTCAAGGGCACATGGTAACATTATATTTCGATTTTTAGGCTCAAAATTTAAAGATCACCGCTCAGAGATCACTGTTCAGAGGTTAAAGCTCTTTTCATATATCTTATGTGAAATCTTATCTTATATCAGAGATCTTATCTCAGACATCGTACATCTTATCTGAGATAGATATAATAACAGCTTACTACCAATTGCAAGAATTGCTGCAAGACCATACTTTGTTGATTTAAATATTTATCAACCTTGCCAAGTTTGTAAGCAAATAGACTCTTGGTTTTTCAAATGACTAATAAACATTTATTTAGGACCGGTATTTCAATATCCTAATAAGGGTATCTAATAACAATTTAGCTAACACATACAGAGAAAATGTAAGGATATTTCAGTTATTCAGTTAATAACTTTTATTAGGAACTTGATTAGGAGATTGGAATATCGGTCCTTAGTATGAATTCCGACATGTCATCTGAAATAAACACCAGATTTGCTAGAAAATTAACTGTACCTATATATGCAACTACGATTTACGAAAAGGGTGCTACTGCATGACCATTATTAGTATTATTCTTAATAATAATATCAAGAATCAAATCAAAACCAAAATCTAATGATATTTTTATGTTTGACGAAAAAATGTTATAAGTAACTTAGATTTTCTAAAGTAAATACGGCATTATTTCGGTGAACTATGTACTAGGAGCGTACATATACAGAGGGCCCATAAGATAGAGAAGTATAGCAATCCGATTCCTTGGCAAAAATTGCTCGTAAAATGCAGCAAGAATTTTTTCTCAAAATTTGCGTGCCGGTTCATGAACACATCAAGAGACAATCCTTCTACTCATTAAATTTCTTCGTCATTCCGTCTTACTAATTATTAGATGCATCTTTCAAGTATACGTCCAGGGAATTACCAGTTCTTTTTGTTCATATGTTTTCTCTCAATACTAGAAGTCACATCCTACGAATCGTCGTAACTCTCTATTCAAATGTGCCTCAGTTGCCAGTAGGAGTTCTTAGTTTGCTTATTGTTATTACCCTACACTGTAACGTTATTCAAAGAACAACGCATTTGTTCTTTGTTGTTTATTTGAGAATACATATGAACAGAGATTTACACACATTCAATTTACTTATCGGTAGTAGCAACTAACAATAATGCATACTGAATCTGAAGATTCATACCGCAAGTAAGCCATTTAAAAACTTGAATTCAAATTTTAATTAATTCTTGTTAGCATGTGTTTTGATTAATTATAAGATGGAAATTTTGACTTTCTTGTACTCTTATTACTATTGCCTGCGACGGCAATCTGGAAATGACGAAACGGATAGCCTGGCCAGACGCGGATGCGGGACAGTTCTGTATAGATCTGCACCGTTTATAAGGCCTGTCATAGATACCTTGTGTGATCAGATTAAAATTATCTCCCATGAGCAATTCATAAAAGCCTGGGATGACAACTACGCATGGCGTTTGGCCAGGGGCACTTTATCTTACCCTGATAGGCAAACGGCATCAAACTATCTGAGGATCACTACACAGAATCTCCGCTAGTGATGGTAATTCTGCCCGGACACTGTCAGTTAAAAGTGCACCTTTTTAAGCAGTAATTGGAGACCAGTCCAATCTGTGGAAGCTGCCAAGTAGAGGATGAGACGGCTGAGCATGTTCTCTGCGACTGGAGGAAAACCATATTTGGGGACTTCCGGCTTGACATCGCCAGCATCAGGAAAACTCGCCTGGACAATGTCCTAGCGTTTGTAAATCCAATAGCCTCGTTGACAACCTAGGTGGGGTTGTTAGCGTAAACGGAGGAAGCATAATGGGCCTAATGATGCCTGAATATAGTGGCAGTAGTCACCCCCCAAGAATATCTTTGGGAAAATCCATAAATTCGGAATCCAGATCTGACAAAGCGCTGTACAGCAGAACCCTATGGCCGCGCTAATCCTATTCTATCTAATATTATAATTAATAAAATCAATCAAACTTATACGTGTTTTACTTTGAAATACATAATAATATAATAAAAAAACTAATATTATTTTAGAATTATTTTTTCTCAAGACTGACAGTGAAAGTTGGAAAATAGGATCCACTAAACCATAGAGTCTCAAATTAAATGGAGTACTTGGTCTCCGAAAATACTGCAGTCTATTGTTTTTTTGTATTACACTCCCCAACCCCTTTATCCATTAAACTATGTTAGTCATTCCAATATCCTGATGCCCCGTGCTAGTCTATACAGATCTCTAGCTAGCCGCATGAAATAATCCTTTTGGCTCATTTTTGGTTTGCCAAAAATTGCCTGCCTTTTCGCATCCAGAGCCTCGCCTGTGGTATATGGTTCTTGCCATTCTGTTACACAGTAGGCAGTACTAGTTGGACTGACAACTGCTCTGCGTAGCCTTGAGGGGTGTTTTATGTCAAAAATTCATATTATTAAAATATCTACTGGTACAGGCAATCAGCAAATTAAAATAAAATAAATTTAGAAGGTGTTATCAATGAATTTGGCTGGTGCTTAGAACCCAAGATCGTATTCATGCATCACGAGGACGCATCTTGCCAGAGCGATTATTAGTAGAACTGCTATAATAGTATAAGAGCAATTTGAAAATTTTACAGTTATCTTAAGGAACGTTTATCCCACCAACCAGTAATGAATTATACATCCACGAAAATAAAATTATCTTCCTCGGAGTATTACAACTTACGAATATTACAAAGAAAAGTAAATAGAACACAGAAAGTAAGGAAACTTAATAAAAATAAATTTTCACAAGTATGCTGCGAGGATGGTACTATAAAGTAAACTTGATTTTTGGTTAAGCCAGTGGCACATTCAATAATTGAGTTATGTAGCAATTGCAACTTAAAATTCTAGGCGTAAATATTTAATCAATTTAAATTATAACTAATTGTAAGTAGTGAAATAAATGTGTTAGATTTGTTAGAAAAGATAATGTAACAATGTAGGTTAGAAATTGTTTTGCCCGGTCATAGTGCCAACAATTTGCTGATGCTTTAAAGGGTCCTAAATTTATTACCTGGTCGTAAACTTAGCACAGATTCAAAACAGGATAAATGTGAAATACCCATAATACGACATTGTATCGAGTACTCTTGATAGATTATTGCCATACGTTGGGGATGCCGCCGGCGAGAGTATGCAAACAAGATAATAAATCACGAAGCTCGAGCTTCGAAGTCCTTCTCCTTTCAAACTCATCGCCTTTCGCCGTTACTTCCACTACACCTTCACCAATAAGATGATAAAACCGATTATCGTAAATTGCGGCCGCTATGTCTTTATATTTAAGTAGTGATTTCAACGAAGCTTGAGCATGTATACGAATAACTGCGATGTATATCTTCTCTTGTCTCACAGGGAACTTAAAAGTTCTTTTTACATTTTATTTTCTCCCGTTTCGTTAAATTTATTGCCAGATTCAGGCAATACGTGTATCTTTAAAGTTCTAGCGTTCACTTAATCTAATGAAAGCTCGTGTATTTTTATATTTTTACTAGGGCTGTTTATGCAATATTTCCTAATTTGCTTTATTGTGATTTATATATTTTTTTAAACATTATCGTTTTCATAAAGTAAGCTTGATTTTTTTTTAAACGATTAAGGAAATTGGTATTGTATAATTCCACTTGAAAATGTTCTTCAAAAACAATATTACAATATGTTTAACAAAGAGAAACACATTAAAGCCGTTCAACAGCTAAATGAAAAAGCTTTAATTCGATATTTCTTAAGAGCTAATTTAACCGAAATCTGAAATTGTCGCACTGATTGCTGTGTTATTGATCATTAATGTACTGACCCTAAAACATTCGCTAAAGAACTGGTAAAATAGTAATTACAGAAATGTGCTTTTAAACGTTGCAATACCATCATTAGAACGATTTATTTGGTGCAACCTACCCAGCTGAGGGAATGACGATCATAAATTCGTTATAAAAATAAATAATATTATAAATAAATTCGTCGAAAAAATACCACCCCTGGCATCATAATATGATAAGATCTTAAATCAGGCAATGATGTCAAAACTAGCATCTATTGAATTTGTACTTAATGTAGAAGTCTTTTCATTCATTTACTTTTCCTGATGTTCTCAAAAAATCAATTATTACACTGATTTACAAACAAGGAGATGCTACAGACATTACGAATTATGGACCGGTTGCCTTGATATCCGCAGTCTCGAAAATCTTGGGGTATTGTATGTTGAAACGTTTAATTTCCTTTGTAGATAACTATGATATTTTTAAAAAAATACCAACACGCCTTCGGAAAAGGTAAATCCACCTCAACTGCATTAATTGAGTATTACACAAACATATTAAAAATTATTGATCGGCACAAAATGGCCTTTGGTGTGTTTTGCGATCTACAGAAGGCATTGATTGGGTACAATATACGGAAGTGTTAAAGAAACTTGATGCTTATGGAATTAGAGGCACAACAGCAAATTGGTTTGCGTCATATTTTGAGAATAGGATCCAAATGGTAAAGATTAAATTCAAAGCTGACAATGGAAACACAGCTACAGCGTCAACCAGTTGTTTACCCGTAGATAATGGAATACTGCAGGGCTCAGATTTAGGGCCCATATTGTTTAGCGTATATTTTAGTGACATTGTGTTATTTTTATCAGATGTTTGTGTTACCATATATGTAGATGATGCAGATATGATGTAACAACAGTGTACTACAGTAACAGCGAATACCATATTAGATACACTGAGCAACTGGTTTTCTAACAATATGTTGTCTTTGAGCATAGAGAAAACGAAGTATATGATGTTTCGTGCTAGGCAGAGGAGCGTAGATAATATCAATTTGCACATCCATGGAAAATCTTTAAATACCTGCCACCAAACTAATTTGTTAGGAGTTACCATTGATGGATCACTATCATGAAACGAAGATTGGTACAACTTAGTAAGGAAATTACATTCTAAAGCTTATGCGTTTCGATGCCTGCGATCAGAAGTTTCATGTTCTTGTCTTGTTTCCAGGAGGACTACTGTGGGGCAACTCAACATCAGCAAAAAAAGTTTTTTGGCACAGAAGGCGGTACTAAGATGCATTACAGGAGCGCGCTTCAGTGATTGATGAATGTATATTTTTGAGATAGCCAACTATATATACAAAAGAAGAAATAACATTGCTACTAACGCCACCTACCATGAGTATCATACTAGAACGAAAGACGACCTCCACTTACCAGCATATTCTATGGTTATAGTTAGCTAAGGCGCACACGTTCTAGGAGTAAAAATATTCAACCACTTACCGCAGTAGGTACCTAGAACTAAGTTAACAATATATCTCCTGGAGCACTTATTTTATTCACTACAAGATTACTTTAATACAGATGCATAATTCTTTTTGTTAGTTGTTGTTTTATCTTAATGTTACACATACCATTTCTGTTCAGTGATAAGAATATTGTTATTATCTTGCTAAAATTAGGTATCCTTTATTTTGTTCTTTTATTTTCTTGTTCCTTCGTTTTTTGTCGAAGCTAAACATTTATCTATCTAGGTAGGGATTGGGTAGATACCCCCGCAGTTCTAGGGAAACACTTGATGGTTAATGTTTGGTTTTTCTAATACAGTGATTCCTACAAAATATGACGTAAATTTGCATCCGAGAAAATGGGTCATTAAGCTACAATAGTTAACTCACAATGAGTTTCCATCGCCAAGATTTTCGCCGTTTTCAAGTACTCATTCTATAAGAATAAATAGGTGGATCAGAAAACTGACTAATTTAAAAACCTTATGAGCCTTTTGCGAAGGTTGCGGAGTCAACGTTCTTGTACAGCATTTGTGAAAAACCTGCTATTTTTATACTGATGGAATTCAGTCCATTATATTTCAATAATTACATGGCATAACCAATATATGTACAGAAGCAATCACAATTATAATACTACAATTACATTATCGTTTGTAATGTAATGTATATAACTGTGTATAAAGTGTATATAACTAAAAAGAAGACATTTTCTTTTTAGTTCAGCTCCGCTGTTGGCGGAAAAAAGTATTTTTGTTGCAAGCACATTCTATTCATATTTTTTATAGGAATTTATACTGGACCTAAAATATGCAATAAAAGAATAAAATTATATCATCTTTGTTCTTCCTGAATGCTATTTCTTCTAATTATTAGTATGTGCAACCTTCAATAGAATGTATGCAAAGTTTATTTATTTTTAATGCATAATAGTCTACACAATACCCTAGAAACGACTACAAAATAAACAAAAATGTAAATTATTATTTTTTTATTAATTTTTAAAACAATTTGCATCATCCTTGAGCCTATATGTTGATAAATTCAGAGAAAGCAAATTATAAAAAAATGTTAGAGTTACTAGGCTCTTCATTATTTTTTTAATAATTTACGTTTTCCTTGAGACCAAATTATATTCTAAGAATAAAAAAAAGTTTTAGCTTTCAAGATCTTTGTTTATTTGGAAATTGTGAAATTCTTTGGGGAATAAGCCAATGCAGCAACTAAGAAGAATTATGTTTCATTAAAATATTTTTCTATTTTTCAAGTTGTGATAGGTTAATGAAAGTTTATCGAATGTAATAATATAAAACCGAAAACCACGAGCACTCTATTAACGCACAGATTAAGCAAAACGGGAAATAATTAACAACAAATTTTATATAATCGTTTCAAATGAAATCGGCGTCAAATTAATGAATGGTTAGGGCTGACTCGCAACAACGGGAAACACAACAGAAGCACGTACCAAGCAGCATTTATTTAACCTTATGTGCAGTTTCAATTGGCAGGTTTCGCCAATTAAATCGAATACGTACTTGCCCGTATAAAAGGAACGTTATAAAATGTGAAAGTCGAAGTTTTAAGCTGAAGTCTGCGATTTTCGCCATTCGTGGTAGCCCATCTGAAGCTTTTCGCAACGATAACGTAATTGCAAACACGTCACGTAGACCAGAGGGGTCTTCCGTCCGAAGTTTCTGCTCCGAGAATTTCAGTTCAAAGATAAAGGGACGCTTTTTGATTCTATATTAGCGTCGCTTTCGGGAAATTGGAAGTTGTTTTTATAGTTTGAGTGAGTTTTTAAGTAACTTTGTCGTGTCCTGTTACCCATTGGATTATGTTGTCACGAGCGTTATCCTTTCGCTGAGATCTTTGTCTTAATGTGTAACTGTTTCACAGTTCCATATACGAATTTGAGGAAAAGCATATAGCAGTCAAATATAAAAAGGGATGTGCAAGAAGTATGGCGTCATACAGTAACACACTTAACAAAATATTAAAATAATTGTGGAAATTTCTATCTATAGTATTCTTCCATACAAGGTAGTCCACGACCGAATTAATAACTGCAGATTGTAGATTTATTAATAAGTTTAACGCAAGAAACACCTTCATGGTTGATTTATATACAGTCTGAGACAGTATTTTTCTGAACTAAGAATAAAGCATACTTATCAAGAAACTGAATGAGAGCGTTTAAATACGGGGAGTACCACCACATTAACATTCCATGGAAATCATAAATTACGCCATTCATCCATTAAAAGGAACTCCTTACCATGTTTCGTTGATTATGTGTACAAGAAGTACTGAGAGTATTGACATAACTAACGGAAGACGAACACACCAGAAACATACATCTACACCATGGATGCACAGACTTATTAAGACTAGGGGCCACTCGGGCAAATCATGAACTGATGGCGGGTCGCCAGAAGTATAGGTAATTAAAGACAATAAAGAATTGATAATAATGTATTAAAATTGAAAAAGAATTTATTAATTTGAAACGTGGCACTGCATAGTGCTTACAAGCTTTTTTTATATTTGGCTGAAATTTACTTGTAGCAACACGTAAAACTGCTTCCAAACTTTCATTTGCAAGGCGTTTCATTCATGAACTGCCGCGGTATTTGAATGGTTTTCATAAGTTTTATGGACGTCGCTCACAATATCAAAAGAAACAAAGTACTTTAATATTTATTATTTTGTAAATTACTTTTCGAACATATTTTTTTTGGTTTTATTCTGGAATAGAATTCAATATTTTTCGAATGTACGAGAGTATTATTTTTGCTGTCGGCGGGCCACCAGTATTCGACCGGCGGGCCGCGGTCTGTGCATCGGTGATCTACACTATCAGATCAGTAAACCTAAAAACCGTTAGATCTCTAACCAATATAATTAGCAAACGTCTCGAAGAGGGGACTCTATAGCAACATGTATTCAGAAGGAGGATATTCACAATGACGAATATCAAATACATATATAATCAATAATTTCGATAAAAGAAACGTGGTAAAGATGTAAATGCTGGATCTCAGTAAGGCAATCGAAATTATCCATCGCGTAAACCTTATAGAATCCGAGGAATTTTGAAGCAACTAATAGTCGAATAATATGGGAGACGATCAACACTACTCAAAAACTCCTACAGCACATCCCAAACCTCTATTCTGAATTCGGTGCTGTTCATCGTGTATGTAAATGATCTAACTTCCCTGCTGAAAAACGGTTGTATATGCATGTATGTGGAACGCACGCAAGAGCCTTAAATGACCGTCAATTAGCAAAATTGGAGAAAATTGTTAAATTGTTTTACATAAAAAACTGAAAATAAGCGAGAAGAAAACGCAAATTTGAGTTTTTATTGAAATAAAAGGTAGTTTCTGCATTTGAGGTTGGACGATAGGCTGAACTGGAACCAGCACATTGACAATCCCTATATGAAATTGAGGACAGTGTTTATAATGGAGAATTTACTTCTATAAAATAGGCACAACGAGAATTGTACCACAGAAAGAACAACGTGTGAGTGACAAAAATAAACTAATGTATATAATTGAAAATGTAAACTGTTTATTTGCCGTATGTCGGAGCGCTTTTAAATTCAGTCAGAAAATCCTAATTGCCCAATCTGGACAATAAAATAAAACGTGTAAAATCTATATACCGGGCGGTTTTAAAGGACAAGTTGGTGCTGTGTCGTGCCAAACAACTGTACCGGCACAGAAATCACAGCTCGGAGGGTTGAGACAGTCTGTGTCGTGCCAGTAGCTTAGCCGGCACGGAACTCATAGCTCGGAGGGTAGCGCTGTGTCGTGCCAGTTGCGTTGCCGGCACTAAACTTGCAACTCGGAAGGTAGCGCTGCATAGTGCTAGTAGCTTTGCCGGCACCGAACTCACAGAGCGGGGACGACTATAGTACGGTCAAGCGCGCGATTTATATACACTGCAGCGCCCAGCCCCCTCCCCCCCCCTCCCCACGTCACGATGGTGGGAATTGCGTATGCGTGAACGGATGTACCGTATGCGGTGACGATGCTGGGCGTAGTAAACAAGAATAAATTAAAGAAAACTGAATTAAACAAAATATAATGGGGCACTAACGCTACCAAGTTATGGGAAAATCGATTAACTAAAAGAAAATTAATGATAAATGAATGGTTAAATTATAATGAGTATTAAAATAGAATTTCACACAAAATGGCACGTTGCAATATATGTAGTGTGGTAGATGAAGGCGATAATTATTCACCAGACCGCAGAACTATAACTAATGCGACAAACTTCTTCTAGTTGTAAGTGTAAAGCTGTATGTGTATTAGCGACCTAACTTACTGGAAGCATTACGCGGAATCATTAGGTTTAGTTGTATTTTCTATCCAATGAACGGTTATGTAACTTACGGAAAAGAAATAAAGAGTGGGCTCGCCTAATTCCGTCTGATAAGCACTTTTTTTTTTAGTTCCAGATTGCATGCTTCGGCACTGTATACGTCATTATTAGATTTATGTCAGCTTCAGAAAACTATTCAAATAATATTGCACATATGTCCAATACACACAATCAACAAACTATTTTGAAAGCTCAAGAGTAAACTGAAAAGATTAAATTTAATCTTTTTAAAATAAATACAGCATATTCTATTTAATGAGAGCAAGGGTAGGTGGACGGCCAAATTAATTGGGAATCTGTCGGATTGGGTAAACAGAGAACACGTAGGAACTGGATACCATCTTCCACAGTTCCTAACGGGGCATGGGTGCTTCCACGATTACCTGTATAAATTGGAAAAAGTGGATAGCGCTTGTTGCCCATATCAGGCCTCCGAGAAGGACAACGCCCACCACACCTTTTTTCAGTGTGCAAGGTGGAAGACGCAGAGGGATATTGTGGAGGGCGAACTGGGATCGCTATCACCCGAAAATATTGTTGCAAAGAAGCTGGAGAGCCGAGGATCCTGGCAGAGGGCTTCCGCACACGTGAAAGAGATCCTAATAACCAAGAAAAGAGAAGGTAACCCTGAAGAATGTGTACAACGATACCAGGGTGGATCATGGAAGTCCCACACACCGGGCTAGTGCGCCTTTTGCCTCGCCTGATGGTTCCCTAACGCATTTTCCTCCATTTAAAACAGAAATATGTCTTATTAGCTAATTTAAGTCAGTAACATTTGTGTCACATTCGTCCTTTTATTGTTATGTTATGCTATTATTATCTTATACATTTTCTTTTGTATTTTTTCACTAGCAACTTGTCGATTAATTAAACATAACAATGACGTTTTGATTCTACATCGATCAACCGAAACAAAAGTAATATGCGTTAACGTTTTTTTCTTCCAGAACTTAATTAAATTTTCAGGACACACAACTTCCACAGGACCACAACGTGATTCGCGAACGTCACAAACATCGGTAACACATCCAAACAATCGTGCTCCTGGCGTTTTCAATATTCGATTAGTTTTTTTTTGCCCTAACACATTTAACCCGTATATCGTGATAAATGAAACACACGCGAAGGATATTAGACCGTTTCAGTTTCGGCCATTTAATGGATCCTTTATGCTCTAATGGAGATGTTAACCGAAATTCGCACTAATCGAACACAATCAGGTTGTGTTATGGCCGGAAATATCCGAACGCGATCTACTTTATTAAAACGGAAGGTATTTTCCAAAGTGATGGTAATTCTGAAAGCCAATTATTTTTTGATGGCAATTATCAAGAAAGTGATCGAAAATTTATTAAGAATATAATGTTTATAGGGGGTAATTTATACACAAGAAGCACTGAAAATAGCGCAAGATCATAAAAGAAAAGAAAAAACCAGAAGTTTGATGAACTGGCGTATATAGGGCATGTCGTATAACCTAGTAAAAAATTCTCTAAATTCATTATAAACTAATTCCGTAAAATTTTACTTAATGTTAGTAGGTGAGTAAAATAAATAAAGGCACCGAATTGGCGCGCTATGACGGTTGGATATTAGATACCTTAGACCAGCCTCTTCTTCCAACTAAATTTACTAAAAGTATTTCTTACTTTAAGTCTGAAAATTTAAATTTTAAGCAGTACCTATATGAACATTTCAGAATTTCTTTTTAACTAGAGAGAGTGACGGAATTAATGATCTCCATTATGATACAAACTCATGAAAATCTTCAACCTTTGCTGACAGTGAAGACAGACATGTTAGAACTTTTTGAGCTTATTTAAGCATTTCTCCTGATATTAGCAACTCTTGCTTGAGCAACCATCTGTATAATTGTTGCTGTGATAATGGATATTTCGTTTCTTCTTAAATTTGTCTTTTTTAACCACATTAATAGGGAACACACGATGTGCTTTGCAATCCCGTATTTTTTTAGATAGTACGGTACCATACGTATGTATGTCTATAATGTTCGTCTAGACCTCGCATATTCATAATAACAAAAGGCTGCTATTAACTACTATAAATAGACTTCATGTTATCAAGGATTACCACTCTGATGTCTACTGCTATGTCCAAAAGGCGGCGAAAATAATGGGATTGAATTTACATAGGCGTAGTGATAGTGAGGGTGACACTATCGCTGTTCGCCGAGTTTACATGTTTTAGGAGCCTACGCGATTGATGGATAGTTCATAATGTGGATTATGAAGGTATGGCTTGCCCGGAATCTAGCGCCCCACAAGCCAGGGGTAGTACTCCTTCTGACAGGGAGGAAGCTTGGCGGAATTAGTCTATGCTTAGGCAACGACATCATCCAGAGTTAAATAATCCAAAAAATCAAATCTCTAAAATACCTTGGAATCAACCTTGGCAAACATATGGCCATGGCCTAAAGGATGATAGCAGACTTTTTTATGCCTAAATTGCGCAGTCAGTTATATTATACGGTGCTCCAATATGCATAAGGCCTGCTATAAACAAAAGTTGTTATCTGTGCAAAGAAAAACTGTACTTCTTATAACAAGGACAGTTTTTACTTCGACATTGCTGGTTCTGGCGAAGGCACCTACAAAAGATATTGTGGCGAAACACCAAGTCCTGATGCGGAGAAATGGTAAAAACAAGACGACTTCGAACAATGAAATCATGATAGAATGGCAGGAGCAGTAGGAGGGAATCCGCCACAATGCGGCCTAGGAAAATTGTCAAGGATTTTTGGACCGTGGATGTAGCGGAAACACGATGAGGTGTGTTTCTTTTTGGCCCAGGTGCTGATGAAATACGGTTGTTTTCGAGCCTATCTTCAGCGTTTCCACTTGTTGGAGTTGGCCACATGTGTACATTGTGGGGCTATAGATATAGTGGAACATACAATGATGGCCACAGGATACATCAACCCTGAAGATCTAGTCAACATAATATTGGAAAGCGGGATGAAATGGAGGGCAGTAGCGGTTATGGCATGGAAGATTTTGACCCTGGAAAGGGATATGATAACAATGAGACCTGAATTGATAGAGAATTGCCTGACCAACTTTGTATGTAGCTTTCGCAAAATAACGCTTACATGGTTCCAGGAGGTTTTCATCTCACTCCATCGAGAGGAGCTTTTTAGTTGGCAAACATCCAACATGCTCAGGCGACACGGACTGCTGGAAGTCTTTTGAAGCTTTTACCCTCTCGCGTAATAATAATAGAAAAAGGGTATTTGAAGACACTAATGGTAATTAAGACTAAAGTCTCAGAAAATTGTCTTGGAGTTACCACAGATAAAACCACGGACCTAAGCGGTATTGTCGGCATCGAAACTGTTAACATAGAAAAGTATTACAAATTAGTGTGCCCTCTTAATACAATGTGCATTATTCTTCGGTGTTATCGTTGTAGTTTATACTTTCTCCAATTTATCATCATTTATTAAATGTCGTACTACAAATTATTTCTTTCAATAAAAGAAAGCATGGAGTTATTTCTTATATCAAGGACCTACGTATCTAATTTATTTCAAATAACTACCCAAGGCATGCGTAGGTATACACGCAGATAATAAAAACATTTATCCCAGCTGAGTGCATCTATAGATTAAGGCTTCCCTTCCTTTTCGCTATTTATGCTAACATTACGAAACATTTTTCGTTCCAAAATAAAGAGTTCAGGATTAGCTTGGACAGTCACGAAATGGCGGGGCATCAGACTTTTAAACTATACCGCTTTATTGTAGATACGCTACTACTCGTACGTCGTAAGTGTCTGCTGTTTCTCGGGTCAGAAGTGTCAGTTGGCGTTAAAAAACAGCCCAAGTTTCGTACATTGCAACAGACGCGAACTATCCTCTAACTTTTCTTAAACGTTGAGATAAGTTTTAAGGTTGTTGGCGGCTACGAGGTACCTTAAAAGGATAAAGTATAGGAATAAAAAGGATTTGCACAAACGTACTCTGTTAAGAAAAATGTCTGTAATTTGTTATTTCTATTTTACATAAAATACAAATACAAGATAGGTATTATTTATAAGAAAATTACTTACGTTTTAGTATAAATAATAGTTATAATCTTAACGGCAACTATTTGACGAAAATACCACCTAAACACGATAATTAGAGAAATAGCTGATGAAGACAGATAAACGTTCCTCTAAGCTACAAATTATGATTTACCCGTTTAAATCCTTTCAATAAATCTACAATAGAATGATTACCATGTTACATTTTCATATAACATTGGTACAGTACTAAAATTAAGAATCTTCTGCTGCCCGCTCTCATATTTTCTCAAACCCTCCCTAATATATAATACGAACAAGTTACCGGATATTTCAAGAACTAAAGCTGTCCGAGGAAATGAAATACCTTGAGCTCTTTACTCCAGGCTTACTTGGAATCGATAGTTTCAAAGTATTAAAACCAAGGCCGCAACAATACTCATGCTGGCTAGGAGAGCTGGGGGTAAAGACCAAATATGATGTATTGCACATACATCACGGTGATCAATCCCCGTGATCACTTATGCGTCTCTGGTATGGTGGACAAAGATGCAGCAACAAACTGCTATGACTGAACTCAGCAAGATACGAAGGCTTGCGTGTTTGGGTATAACAGGAGCAATGAGGACTACCCCTACAGCAGCAATGCAACGCCGACGAAACCTCCCTCCCCTCCATTTCGTGGTAATGGGAGAGGCAAGAATGGAGCATCTCAGACTAAAAGAATCACAAAGTGGGGGATATCAGGATTCCGCCACAATAATATTGTCGATAATGTGGAAGGCAATCTATTGGGAATGATATCAGATCACATGATTGGTCACAGTATGATTAGGCTCAGTCGGATCTCAGGAATTACAGTGAGTAGTTTTAGAGATCTTAAAAAATATATATTTTAAATAAGGTACAAGGAATTTTATTTATAGATTTTCATGAAAACAAAATGGTAGAAAACGAATGCCTTAAAGTTTTTCTAAATTATAGTTATACGAAACCTCTAACAATCTCAACAGGCCGGAATTCTAATAAAAGGTTTTTATGTAATTTTCGTAGACAGAAAAAACGGTATAGTTGCAGTACCTGCGTTGTTGTTCGGTGTTGTGAAAATTTTGAAGGGTAAATCTTTGTGTCTAGCGTATTCCTCTTCTTCTATGGAAATGATTTTCAGGGATTTCTGACGGTCTTTGGATTAGGGAATTGACTCGAAGAGGATCTGAGTCTGTCTTCAAAAAGGTCGGAATACCCTTCGTAGTTTCGTCTGGGTTAGTTTGTCAATGCGGAAAATTGTTGGATTTATCGGCTGCAAACCGCTGGACTTTGGACAAGTATAAAGTCTGTATATTTTTATTATGAGAATTTAATTTATCTTTTCTTTCAGAGCGTCTACAGTTTTGTAGCACGTTTTACAATATTTTAAAAATTGTGTCCCTTATTTATTCGTTGCTAAGAACTATCGTTAGTTATTTTTACAAAAGCTATCTGAAATTCCAGAACACTGTTGAATTGAAATTACTGTTACGTGTTTCAATTTCTGCATTCCATAATTCCAATCTCTATGTAATACGTATGTTTAGGTAAGTTTTAATATGTCGTAGTCTATCGTTCGTCATCAGATATTTGAAATCAGATAGCAGAAGCCCAGAGTACAATGAAGACTGGTTTGGGAATATGTTCGAAAACTGAATAACCTGACAGGCCGCAATAACGCCACTTTACTGTAAGGGTCCGAAAATTCGGAAAAAGCCGATGAATTATTATTAAATATATGAGCGGCTTTATACATAGACTCAGAACCTGTTCTAGGAGTGTCCAGGAGTAGAGCACGAGAACAGGTGAGGATTTGGGCCAAAGAGAGACACAAAGAACACAGAAATAATACAATTAGGTAAATGCATAGGAAAACCTTTATTAAGGGACCATCAAAGAAGAGGACTAAAGAACTACTAAATCTCAATAGGAATCATCTTCGCATAGTAGTAGGCCTCCTACCAGGACACTGTGTACTGAAAGGACATCAACAGAAAATTCGGATCTGTACTGAAGGTACCGACTGCAATCTGTGTAATAGGATGACAAAAACCGAATACCACATCCTATGTGAATGCAAGGCTGTACACGCGAATCAATAGGCAATTTTCAGCAAGCCAAAAATAAAACCAAAGGATTAATTCGATCTAACAACCAGAAACTTGTATAGATTAGTACAGAGCGCCAGGATATTAGAATGGCTGACATGAATCAATGGGTAAAAAAAAATGGGAGATTAAATACAGGAAGTCAAGAAGCTGGTGTTTCCGAGACTCTTTCTTATAGTTTAAGAATTAATGACAAGAGAAGTCTAACCATTTGCTTAAAGTCCTAGAACAGAAAATTAAAATCGCGCTTTAAAAATATACTTCATTCATGTCTCTGCATCGAACGAGAATGAGTGATAGGTTTGAGCCCTATTATATGCACTGGACGTATTATTTTTCCCTATTTCCAATCAGAGTGACTGCACAACGTTGACCATATTCTAATTGTAAATGTGAAACACCCTTTCAAGTACATTGCTTTATGTCATTTTAAATATGCATGGGGCCTTACTTACAGTCTCCTTCAATTGAGTGGAAGGAGGTTCTTTCATGCAGGCAATTAGGCTTTACATAATTGATTTCGTTTCAGTCAACAATTTCGGATTCCCTCCCTTTGTTTTCGTTAGTTGCAAGAGGGATGAAAATCAAAACAAAGGTAATTAATTGGGTACCTTCTATTATCAACCTGCTGACCTACACTTAACATCGAGTAATTAAAATATATGTACTTTATAGGCAGTTCGGAATAAATAATTTTCCGTCTTTAACAGTGCTCTATTCACAAATACTATGCGGTCCTACTAATTGCTTTCCAGAGCATAAAGAATGCTCACAAGCGGCCAGGATTTCTCTAGTAAGTAATTTCGGTGCGCCATTAATGGTTATTACAGCTAAGAACGACCGTTTCACGTCGGGTCGATTGAAATTGGCGAATAAATCGCGCAAATCTTCGAACTTATTTCCCATTGGCCGGGGTCGTTGAAATACCACAGCTAAATCGTCAGCAAAAACAATTACCAGATAACACCAGAAAGTATAGCTGCCCACGATGTGCTTTAGAATCAATGACTTTTAACAAAAGCCGGTGTTATTTTTTTCTTTTTTCCTTTCTCTTGAGAACAGACGTTTATAACTATTGTTGGATATGATGCCGCTTTAAACCCTATCAAGGAAGTCGCTGTGAAATATTTTCTTTTAATTAGCGGGGCAGACATAAGATTTTCTAGCGTATATGCGGCATTTAAGGAGATTTCTTGGTATGTGGTACTTAACCCCGTTTGAAGATGTTTCAATTGTACGACCGAAGGTAGAGTGTGGTATGACATCAAAGCTGTGTTGGGAAAATCTTCGTGTTAGTTACGAACTTCCTTAATTGACATGTTTTAATCAGATGTACCTTACAATTTCATCAAAGGAAATAAGCTCTTTTGTGAAATTTACGTAGTCGCGAATAAAATGAGCCCAAATTTAGATTTGTAACGCAAAATATCTTCTTATATCTGGATGTGCTCCTTACAATCTGGCGGTTGAGGTATCTACCAGGCGCGTCCCCAGGTGGCGGATTGGGCAGAGGCATAGTTCATATATTCATAATATTGGCAGTGGTCGGTCGGGTATAAGATCTTGTGTGTACTACGACCCAGTAACTTGAACAGGACAAATGTAAACCTAAGCGACTGATAATTGCAATATGGGGAAGATTGAAAACCGACCCGCCGACTGCCTCACCCTGCCTGAGCTGTAGTGTCAGGGCGAGGGCCTGCACAGGGTTTAACGATGCCGGTTGTAGTTTCCTTGAATACCAGGGGCTGAACTGATCAACCATGCCCTCTCTAATTGAGGGGTTGGAGGGGCCTTTGCTTAATTGCACGGGCCGAGAGGAGACAAGCTCATCAAATAACCTAAATCCTAAGGCGGCGGACTAGGTCGATAGGATGCGTGGCTGGATAGAGGACCACTCTTTACTAGTCCAACCTTGGGACACCGGACCACCCCATTGTATCTAGCCTTACCCTTGCATGCGGGGTTTTGTAGGGGTGGATCTTTCTTTCCCTAGTTGCTCTTGGGATCAACCATGGTGAGAGGAAACAAAAAATCATCTAAGAGGGGCAACACCGCTAAGAAACAAAAAATTGAGCAGCCTGTAACTTCCGATGTGAGACTATCTCACAAGGAAGGAACAAAGGCAGCACAGACGATCCACTGAGACATGGCCTAAGTGGAGCAGGGTGTAAGTGGTATCTGCGCTACCTCAGCCAAGGGCTTGCATCAGAGGAAGCGAGAAAGAAAGCTGAAGAGCATGCAACTCAGGGTGGGCAACGAATCTCGCCCATAATGCTGAAGCGAAAAAAGAAAGAGACCACTCAAACTCAGAAACCGCTTAAGAAAAAGAAGGAAAAAGTAGGGAGCACCACAATTTTTAGCTCCACAGGAGGCAGCTATGCAATGGCTATCAAGAAGGAGAGAGTTACCATCCTGCCAAAAGGGTTCCTTGAGACTACCCTCAGTGCGGACGTACAAATGGCAGTGGAAGAGACAATTGAAGACGAGATGTTTGATGGATGGGAGCAAAAGATCCAATTCTCAGGCATCCACATTAAGCCGTGGTTTATCTTGGTTGAATGTGAATTGCCACATTCGGCAGAATGACTTCATCTAAAAGTGCCAAAGCTAAGGAATTGGAAAAGAGCACAGCTCACGACCTGCAAGGGAGACGACATCCCATCATTGCACACCGCAACCCTGTCTCTCCCTAAAAGTCAGAGATGAACCCCAGAGAAGCTTCTAGCGCTTATAGAAGCACATAATGAAGAGCTAAGCACTAACCTGTGGAATGTCCTTAGCCTGAAGGATGAAGGTAAGGGCCAGATCTTGATGGTAGGCTTTAACCAAATTTCCTACCAGACCATCAAGAGCAAAGGGTACACCATCTACTATAGGTTTGGGGAAATACCAGTTCATGGGCTCAGGAAGCAGCAGAAGGAGCATGGGGAAGAACCCTTACCTAGCACTTCTAAGGAAGACAAATCAGAAAGTGATGTGGAGAGCACTGGCAGTCTCCACATTTCAGACCTGTATCGCAGAGAATCTGCATCGGAAACGATGGACGTCGAGGAGCTCGTCGAGAATACAGAAAGGGACAAAACCCTTATAGACGTGGAAGAAGGGGACAAGACCCTTACCGATAATTAGGAAGCAGCGAGATCACCTGCATCAATATCGCTCAAGTGAACGTCCATCTGCTGTAATCTCCAGGACTTTCACCAAAAGTAAAATAATATATGATAATAGTAGTAGTATAGCTAGGGCCTGTATTCTAGTTAGGGACAATATTGATTATTTTTGTTCTCCAGAATTCGTGACGATGGACCTTGCTTTAATTCGAACATGCTATTTCGATGAAGATGGGCTTGTACCACGAACTGCAGAAGCTAGTAAAACACTGCAAGAAGAAAATGACACCACTACTTATAGGATGCGACTCTAACGCACACAACACTGTTTGGGGAAGCAAGGGCACCAATCAGAGAGATGAGAAAACGTTAGAATATATTATTAGCTACAATTTCGAAATTTTTTAGCAGAGATCATGAGGAACAATTTGATACTTACTTTAAGGTGGTAGTCAAATGTAACTTTTTGGTAAAAAGTACATACAGTCTCTCTAAGAAGTAATGGTTACGTTATAACAACAAAAAAAATTCCTATAACTTTTGGCAGGTAATATCTATGTGCTGTTCACCTCAATTGCACCAAATAAATTGCTAGCGGGTAATAATTACTATAAGGTCAGATTTTGGTAGGATATGTTAGTAACGTCGACTTTAATCTGTAATTATGTACACACATTTACTATAGAAAGAATTACCATTTTATTAACGCCATAAGGTAAACCTTAAAGTACTTATTTGGTGGCTACGATGCAACTACAACTACAGATACGTCGTCTAAGTAGATATGTCTTCAAAGTTGGTAACTGTAGTGGGAATTAAGTAGCGTTGTCTATAGTGAAGCAGTTGTGCCTATAGCTGTGGTAACCACAACTAAATGTGCTACTCGGGGATCTTTGTCCTTCTAAAAACTGTTTAGTTTGTCTTTGGATTTAGTTTGTATCCATTGGTTGTTGCCCTTTGTTATTTGCGGTTAGGTAAGGCTCGATGGCAAGAGCAGACTCCAATGAAAGACCTTGACAATCCTCGTCTAGGTAATTCATCTGCTGTCTTGTTCTTCTTTACGCCCTCATGGTTGGGTACACATGCCAATGCAATTCTCTTTTGGGTACCCACCTCGTTTAGTTCAATTTAGAGTATTGACTGGCTGTCAGAGAAAATGGCGGCTGATTCGCCGGCATCTGCCCAGTGCCCTACCTCTGTGATACAACGATGTAACAGTTTCAGCTTGGAGCACTGTTGAGTCTTCATTAAAACTAACCGAGGTACCTACGTTGGGCTTCTTCTTATAAATACCGATTCCTAGACCGTTCTTTATTTCTGAACTGCCGGTTTATTTTCCCTTGCTCCCGTCTAGTATTGTAACCTGGTACTTTCTATGGTTATATTCCCGAAGTACGGCTTCACTTGGCATCCTTGAGGTGGAAGTCTGTTTGGTTCGTTTGGTAGCTTTCGATACTTGACCCAATGCGATTGACTTATCGGTGCTGGAGTGTGCATTAGCCTGTAGCTTACATACCTGTCCATTCCTTCTATGTAAATATGTTGTGGTGGCAGGCTTAGAATTACTTCCAAAAACAAAACAATACATACATTGCACTACTCCGCAATCCACAAAAAAAAGCATTTGACCATGACTATAAGTCACAATAATATTTGCAAAATTACTTTTAGATTGAAGCGAAGATTGCTTCAGTAGTCGTCAAATTTGTAGGTAGGTTATCTACAAGTTCATCCTTTTTTCTACACCTACGTATTGTGATGTGAAAATGGCATAAAAGCTACAGCTAGCTGCGCACAAGTAAACTAACATTTTCTCTGTTACAAAGAAAAAAGTGATTGGTGCTAAACTATAGCAAATACATTTTCAGGTGTTGACAGGAAATTAAGCGAATGTGTTGCAGAGCACTTTTGTATTTACTATGTCTACGTAACGCACAAAGGCTCTCAAAGCGATTTCCTGCGGTACGACTGATGCAGTTGTTATAACGTTGCAAATTGAAATTCTAACAGAAGTCGCGTGTTGTGTGTGGTGCCTTTGTCACCTAACACACAGTAACAAATAAGCTGCAATATGGCTTGCTCATGTTCGCGTCGTGTAGCCGAGCACATAGAGAGGACTAATATAGAGGAGACATAGCCGCACCTCCAACTATCACAGGGACGTCAACATCATTCTCGCTAGGCTGGAATACAAGGTTGCGCTTGTTTGACTTCCACCGACGGTGTTTGTATCTACAACTGATGTGTTGGCGTATTCACACATAACACGCACGTGAAGTTTCCCTCAGTTATGTTTGTATAAAGCCGCAACGGAATAGGACACATCTGCGCCCCAAATTCTTGTTATTACTACTCAATGACGCTACGTCAACTATACAATACTTTATTCCTCATATCACAACAATTTCCGTATCATTCGTGTAGCATTCCTAAAGATATATACATGAAATAGCAGCTACGCCGCCGAAAGAAAGCCCTTCTGAAATTCTTCATTCTGTCTTCAGGCTCTTTGTTCCTTAACGTATTCTACTGGAGGTCGTAAATATGAGACGAGCAAAGAAGGAGTGATTTATAAAGGAGAAAAGTAAGAAAAAAAGCCGTGGCAGATGGCCTAAACAGCTGCGAACGTGTATAATAAAACGTGTTCTTAAAAAATGTCTGCTATTGCGAGTAAATAACTTTCATAAAATTGCCGCCGATATTTTATGAGGATTTTCAAATGTATACATGGGGAAAATGTAAATTGTATGTAAGATGAAATGCAGTAAGCCGGTAATAAATCACCATTATTTTGAAAGATCTGGAAGGTATATAAGACGAAGTATATACAAGTAGGTAAAAGGCATTGCGGCAATTATAAAGGCTTTAACACGTGCATTCAGTGTAAGAGAGACAACATCCGCATGGTTCGATTAATTGTACCGTCTATTATGGTAGCTTTAATAAAGACGAATGCAAATAATATAAACTTTAATCACAACACGGCAGAAAGACAACCACACATAAACTTTTATAAACCTCTTTTACTTATCTATTATGGTTGAAATATAATTCAATAAGCTCATTAAGAAAAAAATGATTTGCTAGAACATAAAAAGCATTCTTGAAAGATTTCAGTTGAATGCAAAATACTAATTAACGTAAGGATTTAGGTTAAGGATTAAGGTGTGTTTTCCTTGTATTTAGATTTCAAATTATTTTAATTAATAATCTTATGTTTTTGTTATGCACGGTTCTGCAACAGTGCGTCAGGCTTCCATAGCTCTTTTAGGAATTAAGTTAGGAATTTAATTCATATGCCGACTTATACTGCATTATAGGGTGTACCTCAGGAAAATATTTTTGGTAATGGCGGACTCCCGGTTCTAGTAGATACCAACTTTGTTATTTTAAATGGAATATACATTATATTATTGTATTTTTGGATTCCCTGTTAAATTTAAATGCCACTTTGTTAGGGATACATCGGACCTAACTTGTACAGTTTTTGAATTACATAACATTTAAAACCTTTGACAAACGCATCTTCGAAATTTAAAAATATCTCCGCAACTATAAAAGTTAGAAAAATGCAGTTTCTAGTTTTTGTTTAAGGATAAAAAAGCAGTCTTCTGCTAATAAAATTTTGGGTTTAAAATACAGGGTGATTAAATAAGGATCTGTAATTTTCGAGCTCGAAAATCAAGGATAACTTGATTTTGTTTTCTTTAATAGAATGGTATAGCAATTTTTACACGACTGGATGTAAAATATAATTTCCTTCAGAGATATTCCCGATTTTTAAGTTTTCCACAATCGAATCGTTTTGCGAAGAAACAAACGCGGCCATGAAAAAAAGCATGTTATTTATTGCCACAATTTTGGACATTTCTTATCCGAAATAGATCAGATCTAACAAAAATATATTCTTTTTTGTTAGAATATGTTAAAGAACTAGTTTATAGATAACCTTCAACTATCAGTAGTTGTTTGTTCAGACAAAACATGCGACAAAGAGTTGTCGACGCGTTCGCCTCTACTCTATTACACCTGTCATCCTTAGAAATGTGGAAAAGGCCTTTCAAGTAAGAACAAGATGGAAGACATATCGAACATCCGTTAAAATAACATATTTATTTAATAATCTTAATTTCAAATGTAGTTTCCAAGCCTACTTTAAGTTTAAGTAACACGCCGCTTATTTAATTTTTGGTTGTTTGCAGTGTTCCTGCTGCGTTCTGCAGGCCAATTTCTAACCATGCCAGTAATATTTCTGTAAGCCACAAGCCTGGTAAAATGCGAGGAGAATGGGGCCAGAGCTTTGGAATACGTTTCTATAGCATGAAAAACTGAAAAATCGGGAATATCTCCAAAACCGTTGGAGATAGATAAAATGATACTTCAGTAATTGGGTTTTGGAACCTTTGGTGTAACAATAACTATCATAATAGTATTAATAGTATTAATAGTAACTATTAATCATCTCCTGATGATGCTAACTTGGTTAGCGAAACGCGCGTCGAGAGATTGTGCATTGTTGTTTGGTGATAGTGGAAAAACCTAGCATTGACTTTTGTCAGTGTGATAGTTAAAATGATACTTGTATCAAATCGGAGATAATTAAATTTTACACCTAGCTATGAAAAAAGTGCTATGCCATTCTATGTTGAAAAAATCAAGTTATCCATGGTCGAAAATTACAGATGCTTATTTAATCCGATTGCAGTAACGCGCACTGCATTTTTCCCATTCCACAGTTATTTACAATGTAAAATATACAAAACGCCCTTTAATTTAGATAAATAGGGGAAATATGCTTACATTTCCCGGTATTTTTATTGTTGTTTTAATTGTTATCAAAAAATCGTTATAAAAGGTTCGCTTTTACATAGACAGTTGAGTTGTCAAAATAAAAAATCAATCCACATCCTTTTAAGCGAAATTTTCTAAATATTTTCTCAGCCAAAATATCTACAAATGTCGTGCGTTAGGTCATTCATAGCGCCCAAACTCTTTCCGGCTTCAGAAACCGAGTTGTCGTGCGGTAAACACATGTCTTCTAATGTGAATAAAATATACCAATTCAGACACCGGGCGAAACTGCGTTGGCTGTTATTTAGACCTCAGTAATGCATTTGATGTAATGGATCATAGAATTATTCCAAAAGAGGTGATAAATTATTGTGGTAAGGGTGTGACTCTGATTGATTTGCTAGTTACTTGCACGATACACTTCTGAAAATCAAGCTCATGTACTTTATCATATATACATTTTGTACGTAAATGACCTGTTGCTTGCTGATTCGGTTATGTCGATATACGATGAGACCAACAATAAATGAAATGACGCAAATAATTATTTTAAATGAAGAAATCCGTAGTTAAGTGCCACAGAGAGAACTATTATGTGGTTTGAACTCTGGGACAGATTAATTCCATTCCAACATTTTTTGCCACTGCAGTTGATTTGAGTGTCAGCTCTAGTTGTTATTGTGTGTTATTGAGTATTTTACCTGGAATGGCTGTTTAAATTACAGAAGAGGATCTGAAAACTGTAGAGGGTCTGAGAACTGTAGAGAAGGATTTCAGCGGATTGGGGTATTTACATTTACTTATACAAGGCGGGTCAGAATAATAATATAATTATAATTTTGATTATTAATTGAATTAATTGAAAGATTTTTTCATACTAAACCCATATTCGGAAACACTTGGTTAAGAATATATGAACATTACAAAAAGATAAATGACATGGAATTTGTTTCCGTTCTTCATAAAAACGACGTAGTTCCCCGAAATTACCGTAAGCTACCCCATATACAAGAAGCATATCCGCCAATTTTGTATTTGTCTAGGGATACATAACTTTCAAACTTTAGACTATTTAATAATTGTAAAGAATCATTAACATAAAACAGGATTATGGTACGACGGCTGAGTTAACTAAGTTTCATATTTTAAAGGCTAAGGTTATCATCATTAATTTTACCTGTTTGATTGATGGATGCCATTAGATGGGTTGTCACCCTTATCCATGTACTCCATCCTCACCGTAAAGCTGTCGTGTGTGGTAACCCAAGTAAATGATGCTTGTACCTCCGAAAGGAGAGATTTTCGGATATGAGTTTATTATAAAAATTAAAAACATGAACACCAACTATAATTTTTTAAAATTTTGCAAATACATTCTGACTCACTCTGTATACATTAACAGCAAACTTTATGATATCCCGAACTTGAACAACTAGATATCATTCCTAAAGTACTGGTAATTCTTGTAAGCTCTCCATAAGGTACAAGGAAACGCCATGTGGTGGCTCAAATGTTCAACATGTATTAGAAGTACTGCAGTAATAGTGGACAGTCCAGTACTATTTCTGGTGATAATAGTTTTAAGTTTATGTAAGGTATTGTGAAGTGTGCAATTCAGCGTTTGCCACAATTGGACTGATGAGTTTTCTAAGGTGGTGTATTGTCCGGTATTAATCATAATCAAATTTAACAACTTTAAGTAGGTCAAAAAACTGATTACTTAATTAGCAATTTTGAGAGCAACAATAATGGAAACGTGATAGTTCTGTGGTTGCTCCCAAATTTACTAAAATTAATTTCAGTTTTCAAATAAATTTGTATACTCACAATACAGCATGCATTACATTCTGTCAGTTTGTTTTTTTTTTAATTTGTCTCATAGTGTATGTATGTATATAAAAATTTCTAAATATTTAAATACTCTTGGCACCTTGTGCTAGATTAGTAAGATTTTACATCTTCCAGCATCAAGAGTTATTTAACGACATATCCTTCAATCCTTGTCTTCGGCAACCCGTAAAAGGGGATATGGTTTGTCGGAGACGCTTAAATTATACCAAGGACGCGATAAGGAACGTAAGATATGTACATATTTCAAGAGCTAATACCGGAGAACGAAGAACGTCCCTCGTCAAATTGTCCGCTTTCCCCCAATACAGCAACATTGAAAGGCAAATAAAACCGCTCTCGACTTAACTTTACTTTCTTTCAATCTCCCGGAGACAAGGACGCATAAAAATCGTCATGAATAATATGGAATAAATCCGGCGATTTTATAAATGTTAATGAAACGATTTCCCCATCCCATTTCGCTCCATGTTTTTATTACCCAAATGGAAAATATTTAAATTTTCCCTCTGTGGGAGTGGGGAGATGAGTTCGGCGCAGACGTCCGATAGGCGGGAGAGCGATGAGGGAAAATAAAAGCGAACAGATCGAATGGACGGGCAACTCTATGTCAGATTACGCTTTTGATTGAAATGAGAATCGATTCGCGTTCGGATGGGGATCGAGTTTCGGGGAAGGGGCGATAAAACCGAGCGATAACAATTCTTAAATTTTTGTCGAAGGGAGGAAGAGGTCCGGACGGAACGTGACCCGGATTTAATTCGTAAAGGGGTCAGGGTGAATTAGATAAGATCGCGGCGAGAGCTAGGATTGGTGGATGCGCCGGGGTTAAGAAAATAAATTCGCCGTTTCTCGTAATCGAAGCACAAATTTCAAACCGGAATAGTTGGCGTACCTATCTCCAATCTAATTTCTAATATGAATTTATACAATTTCCCTTATTCTCAGCGTTAATAGTCGAATAGCGAAGCTAATTCATGTTATAATCCACCGAGGTTCAATAATAGGTACTTTATTGTTTCCTAGTTTTACAGAATAAATTACTGTTCCTGTGAATTAATGAATTGAATATTTGTGAAGAGCATTTACAACTTTATTAATCATTAATTAATACACGAAAAACAAAGAAACTAATAACACTTTAATATCAATATGTTCTTAATTCAAATCGCATACTAAACATTTTATGGTAAAATATAAGAAACTTTCAACCATAAGAAACCAAGTTTGCCGGAACAATAAGTGTCGGTTATTGTTGAGGCGCTCGGTCATTAATTCACAAAATTCCAACCTCCTGTTAAAATCATTCGCATTCAATTCGTGTGAAAGTGTAATTTTAAAGGGATGCAATTTGAACTTCTTAAGTAGGTATTCTATGAACTAATGAACGGCTTACGCCTGATACTTGAAATACCTGTTCTATGGACATCGCATTTCCAAGCACTGCGATCTGACCTAATACTTCGACGTTCATATCTTCATTATTAACAACCATATGAAGATATTGTTTTTTGTTATTTACAGAGCCCATGTCCGTAAATTTTTTGATTAATTCCAATACGTAATTGTGTTACACATTTTGGCCTGCATGAGTTTCATTGAATAAGCGAGCTGTGGATCCTGCACACCTACCATTTTTATAATACAGTCACTAATTGCACACGTTGTTGGATAGAATAGACTATATTAATTTATTATGAATCCGCGATTAAACTAAAAGTAAACTCTACTAAAGAACATTCCACTAAACAATGCAAACGTAAATTAATAAAATACTAAGTAAGCGTCTAAAGCTGAAAACAGAAGCAAAAAGAGTGCAGAAAACCGACATTAAAAATGATAAGTGAATGTGACAAAAACATATATGGTTACAAACAAATTACGAAATGTCAAAAGAGTACATACACTGAGAAAAATAGATAGTAACAATAGGGACAACTAACTTTATAGTTGGTTGTATTATAATTATATTAGAGCGTACCATCTTCCTAATAAACAGTAATACATGGATGAATACTGGGTACTAGATAATGTATTGTTGTCCTTGAGTTAATATCATTCATTATATTTATAATACGTGGTAACATCTTTTTTTCTCCGTGTAGGGAGAGCTTTTGAAGCCATTTCAGTCTAAACGCGTTTTATTGCCAGGTTGCAAATTATGCAGTTTTTGCTTACTGATTAACAAAAATGACTTTTTGATACATGTTGCCGAAAAGGGAATTAGCAGACCTATTGAATTAGTAGTCACAAAATCCATCTCCATGGGTGGAATCATGTCCCCATTGATATGACAATTGACAGGTTTTATAATCTTATATAAATCACAGCTGGTAAAGAATTATTGGAGGTGGTAATTTTGATGTAATGATACTATACAAGGCATTTTACCCTGCATAGTATCAATATTGATTTGAAAGAAGTTACTAAAGTGATGAAGTCGCGGGTATATCTTAGTTTGATATAATAATAATATACATATATATATTTCCAACAGGTTACTGCACCCAATTATAGGAAAAAAAAAATAACAATGCACGACAGCAAAAAATAAACTAAATAGGTAATACAAAAAAGGTAAATCAAAATAGAAAATAGAAAAAGCCCTAAAGCAAAAAGACTTATAACTAAATAGAAAATTAAATTAAAATTAAATTAATACATCGAAAAAATAAAAAAAAAGACAAGAAAAACACAGAAAAAAAAAACTATATCTTATATATTTGGTACACAATTACTTGGAACAAGTTTTGTATAATTTTGTATAATTTTGTATAATTTTTCTTTTAATTTTGTATAATTTCGTATACACATGGGTCAATTGTTTAGTTATGGAGATCGTGTTGATCGCAGAATATTAGTTAAGTTATTATAGGCACAAAAACTCGATTACATATTTTTTTTTATTTATACAAGGATATGTGGAAGAATGGTAAGAGTTCATGCACTCTAACCAAACATATCCTTGGGATTTTCATTCATTAATCAATTAAGATTGCATTTTATTATTGTTGCATTGTATTTTTTTTATATAGTATTATTTCTTTGGTTGGCTATGTACATTGATTGTGAGTGGATGAAATAAAACATTAAAACATATATAGAGGTTGAAATTAAAAGCGAGGGCACAAGATCATGCTAACCCACGAAGTAAGAACCAGCAAAATTTATTTTGGTATATAGAGAATCAGCACTAATGTCGCATGTCTCCGAAATGAGGTTAAAAATTGAGCACATCAGATGCACCGGCGACCGGAGAAGGAGATTAGTACGAGAAAAATCACAGTAAAACGTAGAAGGTGATCTAGAATTAAGTCTAGGGACTAGGGAATTTAATTTATGAAGTAACTGCACGCAATCAAGGCGGTTGTGAACCAAAGAAAAAAGAAACTTTATTATCTGCACCATTCTCCTAGTATAAAGAGAAGAGAAATTAAATTGAGACAAGAGCAGTGAATAGTCGTAACCTCTAGGTGGATATGACCCTTCATATATAAAGTAAAGAAATTTTAAAAATCTATGCTGAACAGATTCAATGGAGTTGAATGAGTTAAATAGATAGGACACCATATTAATGCGGCATATACCAAACGAGATTTAACTGAACCGTAAAACAAAGTTTTTAAAGCAGTTAAATTTATATATAGTTTAAAACACTTACTTATTAATACATTAATGTGATTAGTGAAAGAAAGAGCCGGATCAAATAAGACTCCTAGATCCTTGATGGAAGTGGAGGAAGTTAAACTATTGTTGCCTATTCTATAAGAGAATTGGAGAGGCACTAGTTTCCTGGTGAAGACCATGGTGGTACCTTTAGCTCCATTCAGTGATAGTCTGAAGTCCTCGCACCAAGATGAGACAGACCCAATGTTTCTTTGAAGTAGTTTGCAATCCAAAGGAGATTCAATGCGAGTAAATAGCTTTATATCGTCAGCGAACATAAGTTTATCACAAGTGAGTATGTTCAGCAGGTCATTAATAAATAATACGAAGAGCAGAGGACCCAAGTTAGACCCCTGGGGCACACCTGACGTCTGCTTCAATTTCACAGAGGTATTATTACGAAAAGTTGCGCAAAATCTTCTGCCCATCAAGTAAGAGCTAAGTAAAGAAAGTAAAAAATCAGAGAAGCCAAATGAACGCAATTTTCCGAGAAGAATATAATGATCGATTTGATCAAAAGCGTTCTGGAAATCCAAATACACTGCATCGATCTGACTACCGCCATCAATTACCTCAGACACAAATTGGGTGAAACATGCCAAATTAGATATTGTTGACCTATGTCGTACGATGATATAAAGATATTATTTTTTCTCTAATTATTAAAAACAAAATAATTATAAGAAACCCTGCTCAGATTATCTGTCACTTTTTAAGTTGGTTATAGGTAAAAGATACGTATAACAAAGGAAAAATTGATCAGGTAAAAAATATCAGCATCTAGATAAAATTAAAATATTTTCTATATATCGTTATTTTATTAGAGAAGACCTCAACTCCGTCTCCGCAGCAATTGTAAATTTATAAGCTTACTGTTTTGAAATATAACGTAATACAAACATGTAAATTCTGATAAAGAAGAAATATAGTTCCTTTCAAATGCAGTATACTAAAGAGAACACAATAATCCTTCTTTGAAGTTTTCGTATATCTGTATATTCTCTTTTTGATTATATAAGAAGAAAAAAACCTCTTTATGCCTCCGTTTTCTTATTCTACCCCCATCAGTTCATTAACATTTGAATAAAGCCGCGTACATCACCCTCAAGGAATACAGACGAAGTGTGAAGTAGTGACCCGCCACGTACCAGCAGCGACCAGTTTTGCATGTATCACAGTTCTCGAAGTCACGGACTGAATAATATTTTCCAAGTGGCGCATGCAAATTTCAACTTCGGCTACCTTATCGTAGCGTAAGTCACGTAGACGGAATTCAATTCTTTGCACGAACTTTATGGATTACTGAATGCAACCGGAATTATTTAATATGATGCACAGAGTGCGGCGGACATATGTGTCCTACTTTTGCTAAAGGGATGGCTGAAAGTAGGTGAAACTATTCGCATATGTTGCCGATTGCATGGCTGGGGTATTTGGGTAGTTGTGTATTAATACGAATCATATATTACTACCTAGTTGGATCGTCTCAAATTCTGTTAACTATTTCAAGATGTATGAGGTGTTTCACTTAATGCTACTGTCAGGGCACAAAAAATAGGGATCTCTTATGAAAAATACTTCCTGCAAAAATAAATAGTCTTTAACACAACTTAACAACCAATATTTCTATAACTTACCTAGTAAATCTAAAGCAGTGTTCTGTACTTACTTGAATGAATACTTTTTAATTTCACGGCAGTTCAATTGAGAGCCAACACATCTATAGCCAAGCTTTGCTGGTAACTGGTAAGCTAATGTTTTCGACTACTGGACTACGTATTCCAGATTTAGTTTTACTGCCAAACCTGGTTCAGGTTTAGTTGAAGTAGTCAACTAAGTTGTTTTAGAGCCTTTTTTTAATTGGTTTGCACTTTTATTGCCTGCTATGCCTTTATACCGCCGCACCAAAATAGCTTTTCTGTGTTTGGTTGGGATTTATAGGTTTTGCATGCATTCCCAAATTAATTGTATGCTTATTTGGCAGGCACTAAGGGCCTTTTGATTGACGAAAAGATCGAAATCAGATGATTCTGGAGTTGCTTTTCCAGCACAGGTGTGTATTGCTGTGATACATTGCCCTAATGCCGCACATTCTCCGAGATTTAGATTTTCTTCAGATATACCAGCATTCTGCCATTCTGGCATTTCCCTGAGGTTGTATCCCAGCCGTTGAATCCTCTGCTTTCTTATAGCTACTGCTGCTTCTTGTTTAGTTCTACCAATATTTCTTTATTTGTTCGCTTTTCGTAGTCTTCATTCTTAAGCTTTATTGCGCTTAATATTTGCCTAATAATTTCCTTCTATTGAGTTAATAGCTTGTTCGGTTCTTCGATCGTTAGTGCTATTGCTTCAGTGGCATAGACAAGAATGAGTTCCAATAATGTTTATATATCTCTCATTTTGCATAAAAAGCCTCTCCCAGTTTTATATATCCCTTATTTGGTATCTTTCACATATTCTGTTACAATCATTTTCAATCAAAGATCGCACACTCGGTCTTCGGTTAAAAATGGAAATCCATAAATTTCTGCACACAATTGTCCAGAATTGTATACCTTGTCTGCCTATTACGGCTCTACAGTCATTGCACATCTTCATGACTTAAGCTTATCTGTTCTTTTCATTTTGATCTTTCCACCATTTTATCTTTCAAGTTTGTCTGTGACGATCATAGTCTTCTCATGCTTACGTCGATCCTAAGCCCACAGGCTTGGCTTTGCTTTTAGGTATAGATTAATTTGCCCTAGAAAAATAAATAGAATCCAATAGCGTAAAGGTGGAAGGAATTGTTATATAAAATTGACTTATATAACTTGAAAGATTTAGTGTAAAAGCTTCTGGAGGAGATGTTGCAAGGGAATCTAAAATAGTAGTGGCATAATGAGCTCTACCTCAGGCTCAAGTTCCAACGGTACAGTGTGGTCACTGCCTTTGGAGTTGGAAGACCAAACTAAATTGTGGTCTTGTTAAATGTTTCTATCACCACATATTACATTTCTGAAATATTAACTTTAAATTTTTCAGGCGCTCTCGCTCATTCCGAAGTTCTGCTGTACATCTCAGATAGCGAATAAGTAGAAAATATTTATTTGGATAATCTGTCCATTATATCCTCATTTCTATCTATTTTTCTATTATTAACCCTTCAAGAGGAATTAAATCAACAATTATTACAGCTTTTGAAAAGTAATCCATGCTTTTGAAGCATGTACTTTAGTTTTGGTATATATGCGGCTGATTCAACTTATACCGTGATTTTTAATTGTAGATAAATATCAAAATATGCCGATCCATGTACGTCCCATATGAACGCGATGTTTGTCAAGTTTTAGAAGTCTCAACGTATATTAAACAACCCGAAGCTTTGTGCAGCAGCAAACAAACAAAGCCGACGTCCTGCTAGATCCTATAGCATTGTGTGCTATTTCAATTTGGCTGACAATAAAGCTTTCTTCAAGATAAGTTTTTAACACAGTAGGGCTTTCACGGTTTAACTGCAGTAAATTATCTCCATCATTTACTCAAAAAATGGATGATGTCCGTCTAAAGCCACGGCCATTGTACAGTTTAAGGCCTGGTACATTTAAATCCTGTATGATTTCGCTGGTCGTGTCGCTAATAGCATTCATACCTACTACTTGTTTGTACATCTTCCATTACAATATCGTCAAAATATCGAGAGCGTGTGTCATCATCTAAAGATCTCCACCACAAGAACCCTAACTTTCCATCATTGTTAATGACAGCAAATATACGACTTTGTATTGGTATCAGGAACTTAACTGTTAGCAGGGATGCTCCGAATATCAATATTATTAATATATTCCTTTTTATAATTATCTTTTAACCTTAATGTACTTGCACCATGCTACGGGAAGCTCGTTATTGTTTTTCTTGTATTTCTGGAGCAGTAAATTAAGAGTCGCATCTTTTGCTATGCTCATAATTTCGGAGAGTGTACATGAAAACTCGCTCTTGTTATTTCTCTCAGTGGTTTGCATTTTAATGTCTTTGCACAAACAACGCCAACACAAGGACACAAATCGACGCAATTGTTTTTGTTTAACCCTCAATCGCTACGTGCCGGTATGAGATACCGGCAGAGATATTTGGCAGTTATTATTTTAAAGTGCATATGTGGCAGAGGCCTGCGCACCTCTCTACCTTCATAGTATTGTTAGATGTATTAATTCAGTTGTTGGTGACTTTCTGCACAGGTTGCATCGCTAGATATCAGTGTGTGCGGTATCAGATACCGGCTGGTAGCATATGCGTCACAAATTTAAACCTGCAACAAATCTGAATAATAAGGTAAATATTGCTTTTTTAGTAACGTATTTGCAGTTTTCATATTAGTGATTGTAGATTTTTAAAAAAATGTCACATACAACTGGTCCTTCGGCAATGAGAGTGCTGGATCCTAGATTTGAAGAATGGTGCACACAATTTTTAGATGACGACGATAAGCTAAATAGTGACGACGAAACTGACTTACAAGAAACACAAGATGATAACACTGACTCAGAGACTTCAGAATCTGAGCAGGAGGAAGAGTTTGGAGGGACGTCAGAGAGTTATGTTCCAAAAGAGATGGTACAAGGAAGAACTCAACGGTATGTTTATGGACGCAATCAATTTAAATGGTGTCAAGAACATCCGGTAAAAACTGTTCGCACAGCAAAGCACAATTTAGTTGTTTCTTTGCCTGGATTACGGGGCCCTGCTAAGTTATTGGGACACCATGCTCCAGCAGAAAGTATATGGCATTTGCTTTTTACCGCAGACATACTGGCAGATATCATGAAATACACTAACGTGAAAATTTCACTTGCAAGAGAAAAATATAAAGATAAAAATCATTCTTGCCTGAAACATATCGATATAGTAGAACTTAAAGCTTTTATTGGATTGCTATTTTATACAGAAGCTTTCAAATCAGGTAATGAAAGTGTAAATTCTTTATTTAGTACTGATGGCACTGGCCGAGATATTTTTCGGTGTACCATGAATAAACGACGGTTTGAGTTTATTCTCTGTTGTTTAAGATTTGATGATTCATTCACTAGAGAAGAACGGAAAAAAGAAGATCGTGGAGCAGCAATAAATCAACTGTTTGAAAAATTTATAAGTAATTGTCAAAAAAATTTCTCACTTGGCACGTACGTAACGGTGGATGAAATGCTCGTAGCATTTAGAGGCCGTTGTTCATTTAAAATGTATATGCCAAATAAACCGGCAAAGTATGGCATTAAAATTCAATGTTTGACAGATGCCAGGAATAATTATTTGTACAACGCGTACATTTACGTTGGCAAAGGATCCGATAGTAAAACCTTATCAACAGAGGAACAAAAATTACCCATACCTTCGCAATCAGTGATCAGATTAGTAAAGCCAATAGAAAAAACTAATAGGAACGTTACGGGGGATAACTGGTTCACGTCAGTAGAACTTGCGCAAGAGTTGAAAAAGAGAGGGCTCACATATCTTGGGACGGTAAGGAAAAATAAAAGACACATACCATCTTCTTTTCTACCTCTCAAAAATAGAGAAGTTAATACTAGCCTTTATGCGTTTACTAAAGAATTGACTTTACTGTCGTATGTTCCGAAGAAATCAAAAGCTGTACTGATGCTTTCTTCGATGCATCATTCTGTAAGTGATGATGAAAATGGAAAACCTGCGATGATCTCTGACTACAATCTTTCCAAAGGTGGTGTTGATAGTTTAGATCGGAAATGCGCTAATTACTCACCTAGTAGAAGAACAACACGCTGGCCCATGGCGATTTTCTTTGCCATGATAAATATAAGTGGAGTAAATGCATACATTCTTCACCAACACTACGAAAGATCTAGGAACATTAATCGCTTAGAGTTTTTAAAGGAACTAGCTAAAAATTTATGTAGACCTCACTGGGAACGAAACTATCGAATATGTAAATCTAGTGACCTAAAAATTCGTCTACATGCATTGCTTGGCATAGTTGAAGAACCGGAAGAACAAAGACAACCTTTGGATGAGCGCTTAGAAATTAAGAAGACATGCTTTTGTTGTCCAAGATCAATAAAGAGAAAGACATTCTATGTATGTCGACAATGTTATAAACCAATCTGTCTCGAACACTCTGTGAAATTGTGCAAAAATTGTGTAACGAAAGCAAAAGACTAGTAGTTCCGTTTTTTCTCGAATAGTATCCCAATTTACGATGTTTTTTGTTTCTTTTTGATGTGGAATAAAAATTTAAGTGTATTTTTATAAATAAAATTATATTTGCAACACTTATTTTATTACGCACTAGTAAGCAATTCATTGTCGGTATGTGATACCGGCACGTAGTAACTGTGTGATTTTTATAAAGCGTAGCGATTGAGGGTTAATCAGTGTCACTAGCACATTTGATTTTATCAAAAAAATAATTGGATGCCCAGCGCTTTCCGATTGTGTTGGTTCAAATCGACAAAGTGACGGTTATTAAAAACTTGAACTTTAGGTTTCTCTCTGTGCCATCTTTACTTACAATATACTCAATGATATTGAGATCAGCGACAATAGATCAGCGCAAGTGCATTTGTGTTTGTGCGTACGGGCATTCTCGCCTTGACCGCCGGGCAGTAACGTTGGTGCATTATTCTTATTTATATTCTTGCTCGGTTACATTTGTTAATTATTTATTAAAAGCGTATTATATTAAATTGTATTATTTGTTAAATATTAAATAAACTTTACAATACACTACACTCTTTATGAGCACAAATATCTATTTTGGGTAGCGATTGTTGAACAGGCGAATGTAGTATGGTGCTAAAAAGCTTTATTTATGTTATTACTTACTGAACTGTCAACATAAGAAAATTCCACCTATTTGTTATAGTTTTGGGGTAGCGACTGTGTACCTCCAAAGGTTGGTTGTTAAAAGTTTTATGAAAGTAAAAAAGTGTTTGCTTTAGTTACTATATTGAGAAGAAAAATTTAAGCCTATCATGATCTTGGTTTTCCCTACAGTTTCTGCAGTCGATCATCCTTTTACAAAATCATATTGGCTTATTTGCTTGCCTTTTCGACTAATGCTAAAATTATATACACGGTATTCAGGATCGTAACCCCCCATCGTTCTTATACTGCAATCTGATTTGTAATTATAACAATCCTTTTTTTCAATTCTTTTGCATTTTTTTCTTTTATTCACACTCCTTTTATTAACCTAAACACTTTTAGCTTTACTTTGAGTATTCCCTGTCTAAGTTACCTTTAATGCACATTCAATTAATTTTATTTTACACTTTCTTTAAAATTGTACATTCCTATACGCAATGCTCTTAGCTGACCTGATGATGCCCTACTTAGGACGAAACCGATCCCTTAAACTTACTTAGAGAATCTGTGAGGGGTTGGACCTTTTATTTCGCATCCACTTTCGCCTATAGTATCTACGCACATAGAAACAAAATGAGTAGAAATTTGTCCTTAGTCATTGCTAAAGAATTAGCACCTTGCAAACGCCAACCCTTTAAAGCATCACAGTCTCAAGCAATCACTAGCTATTTGACCCGGATGTCTTCACCGAGCGCATTATCCTAGACACTAAAGCCGCACCGCATTACGGGGTGTTAGCCGGATAGACCCTAGCAAATAGATTAAAATCGATCATAGCCCGTAGTCTCCGCCCAGGTGGCGTTGCAGTCGGAGAGACGATCCCGGCGCTTCGATTCAGAATCCAAACGCTTTGCCAGGCTTACACACGGTAAAGCGTAGGAATTCTAAAGCAAATCGCCGGAATTAATACTATATTTGCACAGACTGCAATTCCACGAGAACCCGTCGGCGTCGGAGAGGAGGGCCGGAAATGGCGAACTTCCGGATAGGACGGGAAGTAATAAAAGTGCGAGAGAACGGGCTGGCGTGAAGGTTCCGTGCGCGCGGATGCGGGCAGATAAACACCGATGAGGAGGTGATGAGGTATTTAGTGGAAAAAGGAAACGGAGAATGTTTTTTACGTAAAAAGTTCTGTTACTATCAGATCCAATTCAAAAGTTCTGTTAGGTGTATCTTTTAAAACTTAAATAGTTTTTGTGCAATGCTACCAGTTTGCTGTAACTACGAACTAATTAAAACGCACATGGTGTATTGTACATGATATAAAAGGTACAAAGCCACCAGGTCAGCAAGGACTGACAAAACAGTTCATAAAGAACTACATTTACAAGAAACCTCCATAATGGAGCCAGGAATACCGTTAAGGCATGCTGTTAAGCTGATAATAAGGCTGATGGTTGCAGACTTAACAAACATACATACGCTATCGGTCTTAAAGGGGATGATACTCAATGCAATCTCTGGCAAAACGAATGGGGAATCCCAAGCTTTGTGTTATAGTACAATGTCTGTACACGTTCTGCACTCAGTAAGCTTCTAGCTTGTGTACAGTAGCAAGTTAGTCCCTTTAAATGAGTTCAATAGAATGTGAAATAAACTCTCTTTTGACGTATTTTGCCATTGAGAGCGGTGTTCTGTAACCATTTCAGTCGATCCTAGTGTTACTCTTACAGCAGGCGTAAGTTTCGTTAATATACAGTACTTTATTGTTTAAGTGCCACATATTTTCCATAAACTATAGTGTCACTATATATATATCAACACCAAAACATGTGTTGCCTTTCAACTCATCTGCACAATAGTTTTGGGCTTAAAGCCTTGGTGTCAACCATTCCAATCCGTTACGATATTACTGTATCACTGCCCCCTTCAATGATGTAGTTTGTGAATACATCTGCCCTTCTGGTATGCTTAGAAGTTTTTCTGTAACTGTGTGGTCTCTTTTTCCCTCCCTAAATATACAATGGTAGTTGGTTTGGTATGGCTTCCATAGCGGCTATTACTGGGTCCTGGTAGCTCCAATAATAATAATAATAATAATAATATTGGTATATTTGTAATAAAACCATTACTAGAATTTGTCATAATTACATTAATGTGTGTAAAGGGCACAACAGTCAGTTAATTAAAAAATGAAAGAGAAAATATAATATTTAAAATGTAAGGTACAGTGGACAAATAGTAAATAATACCAAACAGGACATTGAAGTAAATACACATTAAAAGACTAGATCATCAATACTGTACAGCTCCCTTTTCAATAACATTGCCTTAGCTTTCGCCTTAAACTTGTGGAGAGGTAGGTCCTTCCATTCCTTCGGCAAGATGTTGTACAGCTTGCCCCCCCTGTAGTCGATTGCTTTTTGGGAGCAAGTTAGCCGGTGGTATGGTACTCGTAACTCATTCCGCGAGCGGGTTGAATAATTGTGGGAATCCCCATTTTGTGCGAGGTCATGTTTATTTAGGTGGACGTGCGTGACAGCAGCCGAGATGTACGCAGATGGTAAACTAAGTATGTTTTCTTTAGCGAAATGTGCTTTACAGCTGTCGGTAAATTTTAGACCACATAGGTATCGGATGGCTCTCTTCTGCAGAATAAAAATTCTGTGCGCTTCTGCAGACATCCCCCAGAGTAGACCGAGTAGACCGTAGCACATGTGGGAGTGGATAATGGCAAAATATGCCGCTTTCGCTGCTTCATGTGTTGCAATATGTTTTAACCTTCTAATGGCGAACAGAGCAGATGACAGTCGTTTTGCTAAATTGTCAATGTTGGTGCCACTTTAAATGCTCGTCTACAACAATCCCAAGAAAATTTGCTGTTTTCGGGTGAGTTGACAGTTTTGTTGTAAAGACCAGATTTTGTGTTTTACTTATATTTATTTGCAATTTATTTGCAGAGAACCACTTTACAGCGTCGTCAATGGCAGCCTCAGATTTTTGTTGGAGCATTTCTGGATCCTTATCTCGCAGCAGAAATGTAGTATCGTCCGCGTACATGGATATATCAGCTCCCTTAATATTGGCAGGAAGGTCATTAATATATACTATGAAAAGAAGGGGAGCCAAAATAGAACCTTGTGGTACCCCACACTTCACCTTCTCTAGCTGAGACTGTAAGCACTTAAATTCTGTCAACTGAACACGGTCGATTAGGTAGGATCTTAATAGCTTTAAAGCTATTCCTCTTACTCCGTAGTATTGTAATTTGTCTAGGAGGATATCATGTTTAACGGAATCAAATGCCTTACTCAGATCCAACATATGCATTTCTGCAGATTCGCCCGCATATCTTCTATCATTGTCATTATACCCGATGTCGTAGAGCGCCCTTTCCTGTACCCATGTTGACTTGTTGTGAAGAATTGTTGACGTTCAAAGTATTCAACCAGCCTTGACGTTATTGCTTGTTCGAAAATTTTTGATATTGCTGGTAGAATACTAATTGGGCGGTAGTTTTCACAGTTATCGACATCACCCTTCTTATGTATGGGTATTGCACAGGCAATCAGGGCTCTGAGTCTTTGTGGGTTTCATAATTGCGTCCTCCGTGTGTGCTCTCTCCTCCCCTACAAGGTGTTCTCAAAGTTGAGTCATTTATTTTAACAGGTTGCACAACAAAGAGAAGTCGATTTCGAGTTGCAGAATAAGCAGAATATAAGTAACTGTAGTTGCTAATTACAATAAAAATGAGAAAAATGCATGGTTACCGGTAAGATGCATTCCGTTCTTACAAATATTGTTCATAATTGTCACAATTTATTTGATTAGCGCAAAGTATTGCCCGACGTATCCATGACTCACCACACACCTCAAAAGTAAAGTTCCTGGAATAACAAAATAAGCGTTGTCGATGTGCCTGTTCTAATAATCTCGATCACTGCGTTGTGAACACATGCAATTTTTTGTTTGGTATTTATTCTGCGTTTGGTTAGTATTTTGTATTGTTGGACGGTCTTTAAGTGCGATTGCTGATTTAACTACTGGCAATAATTCCTGAAATAGTACATAGTGCATAATATATCTTTATTGTGGTGTATTTTGTGCGATAACAATGGTATAAGTGGGTGACAACAATGAACGCGGAAAGGTCTGCTTTAAGAAATCGTCCGGCTCCACGAATATTCGCAAATTTACTGATAGTGCTTCGTGACACAGGCTACTTAAAGACACAACGCTCAAGTCACGCTGGAAGATCTCCACCACGTGAAATGGTAGATATTGAGAAAGCAATTTTAGATATTGTGAGAGATAACCGAAAACGAGCACTAGGTCCATAACAGCTTAAGTTGGAGTTAGTCGTAGTAAAGTGTGGAAGAGTATACGACAAGAACAATTTATCCTTATAATTACCAACGGATACAAGAGTTGTAATTCTAAGATTTTCCTAGAAGAGTTGAATTTTGTCGGTTGCTTTTACAACAACATAATAGAAATGAAAATTTTACAAAATCTATTTGAGTTACCAATGAGGCAACGTTTATAAGAAATGGAGTTAATAATTCCCATAAAGACCATATATGGGCACTAGAAGATCCGCATGCTGTGACACAAATCCTGGGCTGGCATAGTAAATGGCATATTTATTGGGCCTGGTTTCTTCCAGATCGACTGACAGGTGAAATTTATTTAGGCTTTTTTCAGCAGACTTACTGGAACTGTGCCATATTTTAGACGAGGAGATCACGAACATTAAAATAATGAGTTTCCTAATAGATGGAGAGGTCGCAAAGGAAGCATTTCTTGGCCTGCTTGCTCCGCGGACCTAATGTCCTGCAATTTTTTATCTGTGGGGTTATTTACAACAGTTAGTTTATCACCGTGGTAAACACACATGGTAAACCGTGACAAGAATAGTGGATTTATGCTCTTATAATACTATTAAAAAAGACAAAAAGTGGTTTGGATACTGTGAGGTGGATAAGTTTAAATCTTTCGACATAATACGACTTGCAATTCATACACTATTCTAATCCCTGATAACATATTTCCGTTGCTTTAAAACTTTAGCAATTAAATAACACTTCCATATGTCGACATTTCAATGTAAGGACATAAAAGTTTATGTTCTATCCTTTAATTTCTTGTATTTGTCGCTTCTTCTCCATTTAAGTGTACCTAACTAACAGAGTGGCATTTATCAATGTTCGAATTTAATATGTTGTTCTGATTGTATATAGAACAGATATCGTACTGGGTAGACAAACTTGGTGATAATGGGGGAAGTCAGAATAGAGTATCTTAGATCGCAAGAAGTACTAAATGACAGATATGTAGGATTTGGATACAACAATATATCCAATCATGTGCAAGGCAACCTTTTGGGAATGAGATCAGATCACATGGTTTCGACATATCTATTTAACAGAATATTCGATGTAGAAATCGCGGATCGGATAAGCCGGAATCAATCCAATTACAGAGAGAGGCTTAGTGAACTGATCTGATTTACAGACGAATTAAAAACTGAGAATGGTCAAAATTTCATTAGGAAAATATGCCAGTGTCTTTCAAGCAGAGACGCGCACTATAGCATTGTTTCACAGAAATCAACCGAAGAGCTTGTCAAAACAAGCGAATTCCTATTGCAACAGACGGCAAGGCGATACTGAGAGCGTTAGTGATCCATGGGATACCATCAAGACTAGCTTGGGAATGTTTTCAAGAACTAAAAAGCCTGACAGACCGCCATACTTGCCTTATTGTAGGTATCCGGATATTCGGGTATAAAAGAAAACGAAAAATCCGATGAATACGCAAGGAAGAAACTTAAAATATACATTCAGAACCTTGTCTAGATGTGACCAAAAACACAGCACGGGACTAGATGAAGTTTTGAGTCCAACAGAACACTAGAGCGATACAACCAGGCAAACTCACGGAACGATATTTATTAAGGGATCATCAAAGAAGAATAATAGAGAACCATTAAATTACTGAAAATCACTTGCGCATAGTAGCAGGGCTCCTAATAAGACTGTACTGAAAATGTACCTACAGAAAATGAGGAGACCATAGATAATCACTGCACGTTGTGTAATAGAATGACAGAGACTGCATACTACATCCTGTGTGAATGTGAGGTGCTGGACGCCATATAATAAGCATTTTTTTGCAAGTCAAAAATTAACAGGGGATTGGAATGGTTGGCATAATTTAATCGATAAGGGAAACGTGGGGATTAATATAAAAAGCCAAGGGGCTGCAGTGTTTCCGGAGACTTTAAGTCAGACGACTCCCACAACAACAAAAAAGTGGAGAGACAATGGGTAGGTTATCCAAATATAGCTTCTTTTATCTATGCGCTTCCTGGATTATACTGCAAAGCTTGAGATCGAATGGTAACAATTAAACACAGGAAGTCTAGATGTTCAAAATATGGTGTGGTATTGTTTGATAGGACTATTTTTCAACAATTCGGTATCTGGTTTTCAATTTCAGGTCCACCAAATACTTTTTTCTTTAATCTCTCTTGCGGACAATACTTCTTAGAAACTTGAGTATTCATCAGGAGAAGCTGATGTGATTATTTCGTCCAAAAGCTTCTTCCACTTCTATAAGTCAATTACTTACGCCAATAACGAAACGTAAAACCAAAAATGTTGCTTCAGAGTGAACGAAAGCATGGAGAGATAATCGCCATAGATACAATACATCTGAAAAAGATTAAATTGAACGAGGGAAAAAAAAAGGAAAAGCAGAAAAGGTTTAAGTTATGAAATGGAAGATATTAACAGAAAAAGGAGGAAGTTGCGAAAAACATGATGAAGAATTAGAAGAAAGTTTAGTCAGAATTCCTCTAAAGAATGGAAAAAGAATTAGGACAGTGATATAAGCCCTAAATACCTTGATGAAGGTATTATCGAAAACAAGAAAGTTTTTTTCTTTATGTTGGAGCCGTCTAGCGCTATTTATAGTGCTCTCTGCAATCAAATCACTGTTTCAATATATTAAGAGCAATTCGCTTGAAAGACTACTATACACGTGAGTTTGAAAGTAAAAAATTAAGATGTAAATGGTAATTGAAAATGAATTATCTATTTTTATATAAAGAATTTCGGGTTGCGTAAGTGTATCGCATTGTTTAAGGCCAGACGACGATTAAATATATTCGCAAAATATTCATACCTCGCCACAACAACATGAGAAATCGACTATAAAGTATATAGAAATAGTAATGATAGTTCCTTTCTAGTAAATAAATAAAGGATTTTACATTTTCAAATACCTAGATCTAATTTGCTTAGCAAGCGTAATTGGGCCACACCAACTAAACCGATAACAAGTTTGGTGCAATCTTCAAACGAATTAATTGAAGTGAAAAGCATCCGCAAACATCAAAGCAACACGAAATACTTCAACAGATCATTTATAAATAATATAAACATCAAAGAGCCCAAATGAAAGCTTTGAAATATTCTGGAATTAACGTTGTAATAAGTCGAAGCGGATCCATTATGAAAAACAAAAAAAAATTGAAAGCAGCATGGTCGATATAGATTTAAAAGCAAATCACAGAAATTGAAATCCCTAAGCTCGAGGAATATATTTCGGATTTAATATTCGTAACATAAAACGCGAACAAAAAAAAAATAATTGCGAATCGAAAAAAAAGTGTACAAACACCTAAATAATGTTCAATTTTACCGAAGAAAAAATTTAATTACACCCCAGGTAACGATATCGGATTTACGGGAACTTTCCCCTATTACACCTGGCAAACTTTTTAAACAACTTATCGCAATTTCGTATTCGTTAGGGGAAGTCTCATCAGCCTGCTCCTCTATCCTCTCTCGCCAACCCCGGCGCATTTCACTACATTAACCAAACCCTTTAAATTCAATAAAAGCGTCGACTACACCAACCCGAAAACCCGTAAAAGTTTTGCACGCAGAACTTTTAATTATATCCGAAGTGGGAAGAAATGTCAGCCAGTGGGAGAGCTAGCGGACCCTTCCAAGCGGAAACTGTTCTCAGCACCGACTCCCTCCGGCGGTTATAGCCGACATTGGTGTTCTGCGATTAACAAAGGCACTTTGCGGACGAGCAATTGTCGCGAAATATTGACATCCGGATACCCGGCTTCCGTTGTCTACAAGCGCTTCGCTAAAATATATCGAGTTTGAACGCTTTGTCGCCTGTTTTGACCCACAAACTTTCGTTCCGCTCATAGCACTATGGTGGAAAATCCAGAAAAGCTGTCCGAAAGCCTAAACTGTAAAATATATTCTTTACTAGCTCTCTTTTCTCCCAATAATTGACACAGATTACGGAACTATTAGTTACACTTATTATTAAATAGTTAGGGATTCTAGCCTATCATTCAGATAACTCACGGGTTAAGTGCAACAGCCATTAACAGTCACTCCACCAAACATATATTCGAAAATCAAAAGTGATCTGTTTTTATAATTCCGTACTTACATTATCTTTTTACCGCAAGAATATATTGCTTGGCCAGAATTTATTTTTATTTTCTTTTTCACATTTATTTTCTGTTTACATACAATAAACAGACAACAATGAATATACCTAGAAATATAATTTGGTATATGTATATTTTGATATAGAAGTTATACAACTCGTTTGGACGTTGTATAACAAAAACAAACTTTTTCTCAAAAAACACTTTATTTATTAATTTTACAATTTCACTGTTCACTGACACTGTTTTCAACAATTGGAGCGTTTGGTAACATACACGAGTTATACTGCAGCAAATGCACGTGACGCGAGACTACAATACAAAACTGCTCTATTATTACCTTGGCCTACTTTTATATGTTTACTAAAATGGTTACTATGCAAAGATAGGTTATCTTATAAGTTCCTGAATTGCACACTTACGGGACTCACCTCGGATATTGCTTGTTCCATTGTATCAATTTTCTTTAGATACATGATCTCACCTAGCTTGCCGTATTTCATTAATCCACGTTTAAATGTTTATAGTGCGGTGTCTTTATAAATCTTTGTTTTTAACGGTATCGATTCTTCGCGTGTGTCGAGTTGCATTTTTGTCAGTAGTAGGTTTAAAAGGTCTCTCAATCGTTGCCCATAAACGTAAGCGTTTTCTCCTCTCTGGGGGCTTTCGGACATTAAATCGTTCAATAAACAATCCTCAGATCGCTGATCCAAGAAACTTCTTTCTAATAATATTCGAATGTCTCTCCATGTTGTTAATTTTCTAGAGCCGACTAACGCTTGCGCATCCCCGTTTAATCGAGATTTAATAATTTTAACAAGGTACGCATTAATAGGATCTATAATACGTGCTCCGTTGCCGTATGTACGAATTAAATCATCACAAGCATCAATAAAAAGTCGTAAGGTGTTAGGATCCCCATTGAAGATGGGTATCGTTGTAATTTCAGCTTGTGTTATGGAACGGCGAGTGTACTGATGGTCAGGCATACTTATGCGCAAATTTTGAATTGTATTTACTAAATTATCAATCGCAAGTTCCGGGTTCATAAAGAAAAATAAACTTAACTAACTTACAGGACTAAAAATGTTGCAATGTTCATTCTTTTCTTCGCTTTTCTTTGAATTCTTTCTTCTTTCTTCACTCCTTCTTATCTATGATGTGGTGGGTGTCTTCACAAGAATTTGATTGCTTCGGCCGCTTTCCCACGTCACACAGCGCCACTTGGAAATTTGATCCTTGTGGCCGTAGTAGTTACCAGATTTGGTTTCTTGATCCAAGGAATTGAAATTCGCCCACTTCGCTTCGGCGTTGTTAATCCTCCACTGTGGTGACCAAGATCCTCTGCGCCAGTTATACAATTCGTTTGGACGTTGTATAACAAAGACAAACTTTTTCTCAAAAAAACACTTTATTTATTAATTTTACAATTTCACTGTTTGACACTGCTTTCAACAATTGGAGCGTTTGGTAACATACACGAGTTATACTGCAGCAAATGCACGCGACGCAAGACTACAATACAAAACTGCTCTATTATTACCTTGGCCTACTTTTATATGTTTACTAAAATGCTTACTATGCAAAGATAGGTCATCTTATAAGTTCCTGAATTGCACACTTACGGGACTGTAACTTACGCATACCAATACATTGCTGCTTGCAATTCGTTATCCTCGCCTTGGGAATTACTATCTCGGACTAACGGTGTGACCTTTTCTTTCTTTTAACACGGCCGAGTTTGAGGTTTTACTATTAATTTTTGTTCCTCTAAATTTGTTGTAGTTCCCTTTTAGATATTATCTATAGTTGTCGCAATGCCAGGCGAGGACGAGAGTAATTCTTCCAGTAAACAAAAATATAAATTTTGTGCTTTGTGCGAGAATATTTTGAGATCCGGTCGAAAGTGTTGTGGTTGCAACAAAAGGAAGTGATAAAATTGCTGATAAAAAACTGTGGAAATGCAAAGGATGTAAAGTTTCGTCTGTTGGTGAGTCAGATTCTGATGAGAGTAAGTTGATGGACAAGAAGCAATTGATTGAGCAACTACATAATGAGAATGCACTGTTGAAATGCTTAATAAAAGAATTAGAATCTGTGAACGTGCTACAAAAACAAAGACTTACCGAATTGGGGGCAAAAATACAGTTGTCAATAAACGCCACTGCATCTAGTCCTCAAGAGATGGGGTACAGTGCCGCACTTAAACGTAATTCGAGAAGGATTTCAAACAAATCTAGTTATAGAAGTCGACCAACTAAACTCAAACTGCCAATGTACGGAATTGAAAAAGGAAACTGATCCCGCATCTCTATCCGTTGCCATAAATCGAAGTATATCTAAAGAAGACCCCTAAGAATTAACCCGAAAATCATGGTTTGTGGTGTCGACAAGGATGACACATTGAACAAGGACATCAGTTATAGCGCTATATTTGGTTGATTCTCCAATGAACATTATTGGGCCGATCACATGCCGGTATGAGATTGGTATAAGAGTCTAAGTACACCGGAGATCAGAGGACAGGTCTTGACCTGGTATACTGACCGGTCTAACACTGCTTATGGTGCCGAGGCGAGGATATACTCTCGAAATGATGGTCACAGTTACGTACTTGAAACGTATTCTTCTGTGCTTCAAGCAGTGGTCCACGGTATTTCGCAGTGCTCCAAAAGAATGAGTGAGAAATCGGTGCACAGCAGACGAATTTGCATTTTGTCTGACAGTCTAATGGCACTAAAAGCACTATCAGGTCGAAAAGTGTTGTCTCAGCTGGTCATGGATCTTCCTGACGAACTGGTGACCGGAACAGTATAAATTTGACCTAGTATCAGGAAATTGAGAGCAATGAACAAGCTAACGAACTAGCTAAGATAGGCTCAGGGACATAAATGTACGGACCAGCAACCGTTTCTTTTGCCCGAAAACAGATAGGGGACTGGGCTATGCTCTGGTGAAGAAACACCTGTGTAAAATTGGCGTCTATAATGAGAACTCAAATTTCAAACTCTCTGGACGAGAATCATAAAAAGCCACGCATATACTAGATGACTCTGAAGCATCAGAGCATAAGTGAGAAGGTTTATTTAGGGAACTGAAAAGTCAGCCAAAGATGTACCGTACCTGTTTGGTGAAAGATCTGTACAAATTACTAGAGGAGACCACCATTTTAGATTGGGTTGTGTGAAATACGGACATAACGTAGACTATGAGTCTGGCCAGTCAGGGTTAAACGAAAAAAAAAAATAATAATAATAATAATAAGTATACAACATCTTCAAAAATGTTAAATAAAGATACAAATACATATACACAATTGAATACGAAGTTTGCTTTTGTGCTTAAATAAAAATGTAGGTAGGTGGTAGCTAGATATTGCTACGAAACTTCTAGATAATATTTTAAAATTTAAATAATATTTTCGATAACATTATTATTATTATTCTCTACAAATTCAGAAATAAACTAACGATTCCAGACCATCAAATAACTGATAACATATCAATTGTGCAGCAAACATGAGCTACTACCATTCGGGCAACCCCAAGTAGAAATGCATTTCCACAGATACGGTCGAATTAAAAATTCCCAACAACGAACATTAATTTGAAAAATACAAACACTCTGTCTTATCCATAGTTACGTAATGAAATCTATACGATCATGATTATTAATTAGAACTTTACAAAACACAGTACATTGATACAATATAGAATACACTTATATAAACCAAGTGAAATCAATTTAAATAGTAAACAATTCTTTGGGTTTCCTAATTCATAGAAAATAACACAGAAACATTAATGCATCATGAAGTTCGAGATTCTTGCACTTTCCCAACTCTTTTTTATATTTTAGCAGAACCATTTCTAGAATATTTGTGACATTTCTAACAAATTTTAAGAACTAGAAGCAAAGCTTAGGGTTTTGGCCAGATTTTCGTGAAGTTGCCCCGCCGTATGTCTTCAAAAGTAGCAGTGCTAACGAGCGAAGAGTAATGGGTTCAATATTTGACAGCATATGGTTTTGCGCGGGTGAAAGTGATGCGAAAATGATGTAGTCTAGGTCCCACAATCAGACACATAATTAGGCGACACAGCTGAGAACAAGGCCAGCATTTACGTGTTGTTAATTTAGGATATAAAACAATACGCTGGAGTTTAGGAAGGTGGGACACAACGGTAGCTTGTTATAAGGAAAGAAGGTTGACGTTAACAAACGACGTTCCGTTTTAGGAGCAGCTTACTGTTCCATGGTCGGTAATATTCCCAAGATATTATTCCGGCTGACGCTTCGTTCGATTTGACGTAGCCGAAATCGCTTTCACGTGCATCTCTGTTACGAACGCACCAGTTAAGTTGAATAAGTAACGTTCAAAATGTGAGTATAAAAGTAGGCATGAATACATGACATTTGGTTTTTGGCAAATCTATTGCTGTATTAGTTTAGATTAGATTAGGCCCGTATCCAGTTTATTTTAGAAGGCGTTATCTAATTTTGTTGTCTTTATCAGATCTATCATTCTTAAGATCAAACCATTTGCAGAGTTATCTTACATGGAGTTATGTGAGCGTAGAAACGTTGTCCTTGCAAGACACAAGATGTGGACTTCCTCCTGCTTACGGGATCTAGAATTAGTGTCTTCTGCCAGATACACCGATTGTCCGCCTGCGTCCGCATTATAGCGATCCTGTAGTGTAAGCGAGATACACAGAGGTATCCATGCATTAGAACGGTAAAGAAGTATACGGAATATTCGACTGGATTACATTAGCATATTGGTATGATGCACTCGTATTTGCCAAGAAATCCACATTTCTACGCTGTCGCCGCACCTCCCACTTTGTGGGGCCGGAACCAGCTCTCCCTATTTCGTCGGCTACACTCAACACCATGATAACGCAATGGACTGCCACTCTTCATGAGAATAGATGGAAATCCATAACCACCTGCCGTCAAGCGCGTGAGGTCATCCCCAGGCCGTCACCGAAGACAGCAAAATACTGCCTGCAGCTTTCGCGCAGTAACTTACATCAACTTGTGGGGCTTTTGACCGGCCACTGCAAGCTAAACAAACACATGCACCGCATGGGTTTGGCTACCAGCCCACTGTGTCGGGCATGCTACCAAGAAGACGAGACGCCGCAACACATTTTATGTGATTGCCCAGCGCTTGTCCAACTTAGAGGTTCATCAGTGATTATCTGATGCTTCAAACAACTAAAAATATTTATTTATATCGGGAACACACTACCTCTAACAGTGCTTTTTATTTTTCAGGAATAGTATTTTCTACCACATGTAATGTTATTAATCACTTATGCTATAACATAGAACTCTAAAAGACTTTGATTTGCCTATATGCCCCAATATATTTATACGTGTAACTTATAATACGTCCGCTATCGTTTGTAAATGCCATCCGCGTGCCGCTAAGTAGGCGTGGCAATTCAAGGTGGCACCCCCATTTACAGTCGACCAATAGTTACTAATAGATGCTTCGTGCTATGAACGGTTGCCACACTGTATGTATTCTATATTACTATTTTGTTTAGAGTAACCGTTTAATAGCTTTACTGTCATTCTAGCAATCTTTTTGCTTTTACTCAGAAGGTCTTTAGCATGTTCGTGCTTTTATTTTCCTAAAAAACTGTTTACCTGTTTTTGCAGATGATTTTTTCCACTTCATGTTGGACTTGTTACATAACTATTCATTAAAGGACGTCAGCAAGACACTCAACCATTACTTCGCCCAAACGTAAAAAGATATTGTTACTACTAGCCACCCTAATCAATCAGGTGTCTGGGACAGGGTACGTTCTAAATAATTATCAGAATGATGATTCTCTAAGAAATATTTGAAAACAAGGGTACCACCTGACTCGACTAGTAGAAGCTCTCAAAAATTGCCATGAAAAGTTTGTAATCAGGTGTTTAATCAGGAAAGTTTACGTCGTATACCTGTTCAAAGGGATGCAGGTTTTATACCTAATTACTTTACAAAATTTCAGCCAAGACCTGCCACGACGTTATTTTTATTTTGGGATATATACAGACAGTTCATTACTAATTTCATCTTCTAAATTGCATAACCAAAGTTGTGTACCACGTAATTTAGCATGTATCAATTTGGAAACACGCACAAAAATGTGATAACAACTAAGCAGTAATAATACATGATTTATTTTGGATTTCACGTTTGTATGAGGTATCTGTAATTACGACCTTATCCCAGAACGTGTTGGAGATCTGAGCCAAAGAAATTATAATTACGTATTGATTTTCTCTACGTCATTCTCTTCTTTAATTAACGAAATATATAGGTATACAAACCCCAGGGGAAAGGATTCATGATAAATCCGCTCTGCCTGAAAGATTTGTTCGGTTAAACTGGTTAAATTGGAGAAGATGTACAGGTTTACGTATTCATTAGCGCCCCCCACTGGTTTAGCACCTACAATCCGCTCCGAAGCTGGGAGAAAAATGTTCCTTTAAATGGTTGCCTAAGTTCGTAGTCATTACCTTTAAAGGTATTAATCCCCATTTAGAGCGGCTTAGCCCGCGATTGGAAATGCCAAAGTTATTAGTGCCACTTCTGAAACGAAATGAAGGAAAACGGGAAACATTGTATTAATAGACTTGGTATCTTTACATCTATATTTCATCAAGGTCTTTAAATATTTGTTACATTATAGATTTATATACAGAAATTTCCATTTCAGGCGACTCATTTTCCTTACAGTAAATACCATACTTTAAGCCGCTTTCTCATTAAATTTCCCTTTATATTTTGCATTTCTGTTTACTAAATCTCTTTTGTTATTTATGTTACATGCACTGTATACCATTTACGTGCAGAAAATAATCCCCAGATTGTGAATCATATAATTCAATTAGTTTTAGACTCTATATCAGAAGCTCCCAAACTTTTTTTTTTCATAGACCACTTTGAAAGTCTTGCTGGTTCCGGTGGACCCCCTGCAGCTACATTTCTACCAATATATTCCCAAAACTCGACAAAAAATGTGAAGATTAGATCTAACTATGGAAATTTGCGTTGCGGCTGAGTTATTGGTTAATTAATTGATTGTGCTGTGAGTGGATGTCAAAAAAATAAAGTCAGCCAATCAAAAAAGTGATTCCATCCAACTTTACTCCTTTGACATCTACTCACAGCACAAGAAACCAATCAATTCTCACACATTTTATTTAGAAAACTCCCCATTCGGAGTGGTAAAAAGAAAAATAGTATATTTCCTTGTGTTGTATTTATTCAAATATGTAATCATTACACTATTAATTATTATTGTTATCATATTACATTGTAATATGACGAGGGAAACGCTATCAAAAGCTTTCTCGCAATTCCCCACAGTCCAGGATATTTTTCGGGTACTTCTGCCTGCAGCCAAAATGTTTGATACCCTCTTTTAAATTTCACCTTCAGTTCCTCATTAGTGCTAAGCTCGAGTAGCTCCTCTTGTAATATCACATTCTCCACTTCCGTTTCATCAAGTGGATTTATGAGCCATAGTGGTATCTCTATCGTCAGAATATCTTCAAATCTGATTTTAAAGTCATCATGCAGGGCAATTAAATGTTGAACGTATGTGTGAATATCCTCATCAAGGCATTCTACCTGTGACAAGTTTGGAAACTGGGAAAATTCGCGCCGACTAATATTTTGCTTCATAAATTTCAATTTTCCAAGAAAAGCTGAAATTACACCCTTTGTTTTTATTAAATTGAGGCTGTCCCCTTGTAATTGTAAGTTAATGTCATTAAATTTTTTGAACAAATCTGTCAAATACTTTACTTTACAGAAACTCTAAAACTGATTCAAAAAGTGAGGAAAATCTTGTTAAACGTGCACCTTTCGACAACCAGCGTACTTCAGTATGTAAGCGCAATCGATGGAAGTCTTCATCATTTTCATCGCACAATTGTGCAAATAAACGCGTATTCAATGCATTGGTTCTTATTTTGTTAACTGCATTAATCACAAATTGAAGCAATTGCTGCAATTTAGCACTGAAATTTTTCGCTACTAGGTGTTGTCGGTGGATGACACGGTGAATTGCAGTTACCTCTGGTATAATTCTTTTAAGATGGCTTATAAACCCACGACATCGCCCGGCCATGGCAGGAGCTCCATCTGTTGCCACTGAAATAACGTTTGTGAATGGAATCGATTTTTCCTTAAAAAAATCACTCAGGACATTAAATATTGATTTACCTTTAGTGTCCGTCTCCAAAGTTTTCGCGAATAGTAGCTCTTCATGAATTTCTTCGTCCATAACAAATCGAACATATGCCAATAATAATGCTTCATTACCAGGTAAAGTTGACTCGTCCAGTGGAATAGAAGAATGAGTTGTTTGGAGATAATTACACAAGAAACTTTCAATATTTTTTCATTATTTTTTTCACTATCGGAACCAGATAAATTTTCGTGGACCCCCGCTTACGAATTGTGAACTCCCATTTTTTTGTCACGCCAACGTAGACCCCCGTCGAGTCTCCCGTGGAACCCTGGGGGTCCACCTGGACCACTTTGAGAATTACTGCTCTATATATACCAACATTATTTATTCATTCGAATATCCACTGTATGAAAGTAACAACATTCTCTACCATCTGTATTAGTTGTTAATTATAGTCAATTTAATGTGACACATCAACTTATTGATTCAATTAGAAGAAATGTAAAACTCCAGCCACAAAGCTCTATATGGTCTTTCGAGACGGATTCCAGGATTGAACAAGAACTAGCGAATAATGAAAGTTAAATATACAATGAAGAACGAAAGGCATTACAAATTTATTATTTACAAACTAACATATATGTGAACTGATAAATATTCACATTTATGTTAGTTTGTAAATTTGTATTGTCTTATATAGTTTTTAAAATGTTATATATGTTTGACAAACAAATAGTTGTGAAAGATAAACAAACATTTAATTAAAATTACTGTGGCAGAAGAAGAAATGGAAGCTTTGAAAAGACAATAAATGTCGAAACGTTGTTTTAAATAAGAAATTTTGTTTCATTTGAAGCCATAATTCCACAAACAAAATTTTATTATCATCTTGTTATACATATATGTTTAGCGTATTGTGGAGAAATGATAGATATAGTTACCAACCAGGCTCTTGTTTCTCTCCTATCCAACTAAAACTGCAAACAAGGTTTACGCACAGCTACAGCGAAGAGCACTTGCCGGATTGTAGCGAGCCTGTCCGTCTATTTATTCAATCGTTATTTACGAAGCACCTAAATCTTTTCGTGTATTCATGAAAGCCGGGATCCTTTGTTAAGTGACCGACACCCGTCGTCACAAAGATCCATAGAGACTGCGGCCGGACACCATCTGCATGTACACATCGAAAGGCGCCGTACAATGTCCCCATTCTGCTTTTATGTGTATGTGCAAATAAATTGGGTTGAATAAATTTGTTTAGGTGGCTACGCTGACGGTGGCATAAAAAAAAATCGTACGCAGCGTCTAGGTATATTTAGGGTCAGAATTACATGTGTTTCTAAGAAGATTTCCAGTTCTTTTTTGTCTAAAAGAATAACAGCAATTCTATTGGAAAGCAACTTGTCTAGCAATGATTAGGTACTTTTAAGTGCTTTTTTATATGCATAGCTTAGGAACGAGAATTACATTTATGATATTTACAAAATCTAGATAAGGCTAATGCACAGGTGTATCTAACAGTTTAAGCAAATGTTGTGGTACATGTTTTTCGCTTTCCTAAACCAGAGCGTACCAGATAACGGCGGCTGGTACATACGACGCTGGAAGGCTCTAGCAATCATCGAACTTCGTCGTATAATATCATCACAGGAACATATTATTGACGTAAGCATACGAATAATATTGATCATTGTCAAAGCCCTCTCAGTGACGCAAGCAGCAGCCGTTGCTGATTCCAGATGTGTATAGACAATCTTCATTTTAAAAATAATTATGGTTCTGTAAGCTATTGCAACATTTACACTAAAAATAAGATAAAAAAGTCATATACACTCCGCCAAAAAAGTATCGCATAAACTAAAAAAGGGCATTTATGAACCAAGATATTTTTATACGTTCACAAAAAGTTTGCCTAACAAAATAATGGAACTTAGCGTTTTTACTTTTTTTTTTTCTAAAAGAACACATTTAGAAAAATGCATATGTGTAAGGTTTGATCAGTTGTTTATTGAAAGTCTTCCTATACGGACAAATTTTAAAGTGCGAAGTCAGAGTTCTGTACCAACGCTTTTAAAACTAAAATGAGCAATTTAACTTCAGAACAAGTGGCTGCTATAGTTGCTTTAATCGAAGATGGACGATCTCAAGCATACGTTCCTAATTTGATGAACATCAATCAGTCAAGTGTTTCTAGAGCCGTAGCCAGATATAGGGAAACAGGCATTTACAGTAGAAGACCTGTACCAGGTCGTCCAAGATGTTCTACTCGCCAAGATGACCGCTATTTACTACTACAAGCATTACGTCGAAGACATGTAACTGCGAGACAATTGCAGAACGACTTGGCTAGGGTCAGAAATACTCGTGTGAGTACTCAAACTATTCGGAATAGGTTACGACGGAGTGGATTAAGAGCTAGAGTAGCTGTAACAGCCCCTCGTCTCACTAGGAACCACCGAGTGGCTCGCTTAAGGTTTGCCAGAGAACATGTAAATTGGAACATTAATGACTGGGCCAATATACTCTTCACAGATGAGTCAAGATTTGGTCTTTACACCTCAGATAGGGGTATCTCAGTGTACAGACGAGACGGTGAGCGCTATTCGCGGTGTAATATCAGACCTAGACCTAATTTCGCTGGTGGCTCTATTATGGTTTGGGGAGGCATCTGTTTAACAGGTCGTACAGAGTTAGTACCAGTAGACAGAGGTACACTGACTGCCCACAGGTATATAACGGACATTTTAGAAGAACATGTAGTACCATATGCGCCAATTATAGGAAACGAATTCATGTTAATGCACGATAATGCACGACCGCATGTTGCAATAATCGTCCAGGAATACCTTAACGATGTTGGTATTCCAGTTTTAGATTGGCCTGCGGTAAGTCCGGACATGAACCCTATCGAGCACGTGTGGGACCTCCTTCACTGACGGATACGAACCCAAAATCTTGCCCCAGCGGACCTGCATGGACTAGCAAATGCTCTCCGTGACGAGTGGGAGAATTTGGATCAGGCTTATATACGGAGGTTAATCGAATCTCTGCCAAACCGTATGCGAGCGGTCATAAGAGCCAGAGGTGGCAATACTCAGTATTAAAAGCTACTGTTATGACATTTTTCTTTCCAAAATTATAATTTCTTGTTTTAATAAAAATCTCAAGTATGAGTTCTTGTTTTTATTTGGCCTGTATTTTATTTAAACAATCATAGAAATTATATCTTAGAGCGCATTAAAGTATATTTACAACTTTATGCTACAAACAAAGATTATGCGATACTTTTATGATTCAAAACTAAATTATGCGATACTTTTTTGGCGGAGTGTATTTGTCTTACGAAATATCATTGAGCCGCAGCATCTGATATCATCAACAAATGAAAGACTATGGCATAACATTTTGCTACTCCAGTAAGTATGGTGGAATTACGAGACGGATGAACATTTATTTTTTAACAAAACCGAAAGAAGATAAATACTAATTTTTGCAATACCACCTAGTAAGATGGTAAAAAAAAAAAACATTTGCATGATATCAGGCGGAAGAGGATTATTAATTTTTTTAGAGTAGTAAAATATTGTTTTGCAACACTGCTGGGTTGTCGCACGTTACATTACGAGAGATACCAGATATGGGACGGATCAATCTTTCCACAATATTTTGAGCACTGTTTTCTTATGTCCCGAGTTGATTCGTCATACAATCTAAGGCCTCTTAATTGAAAAAGAAATAATTGTTTTCACATAGTTAGCCAAACTTTCCTACGCCGCAACCGTTTCTATCAAAGTGTTCATCTACATTTAGACGACCGCTTTTTAGAAAGCCACTCAAATATAGTATAGGTATATTGTAATGCTCTTATCGCGACAACATCTGCAGGATGGCATCACTTTCTCTTCCATAATATGCACTAATTTGACTAATAAACTTATTAGTATTTTCCAACACTATATTCAATATTTCCGTGGGAAAAAATAGGGTCTCTAAAACAGACTTCGCTTGCTTTGCACAATTCGCAACATTAGGTATGTGCGTTGTTTGCTAACATTTGCTTCTCGCGCACGAATTCTTTTACTAAGAGATTGTTTGTTCCACTATGATGATTTATCTCGACCAATAGTAGAGATTTTTTCTTTCCTTTACTGGTATTCCTTCGTTTTCGCGAACGTCTCCATCTTGTTTCGTGTCAGAATTCTCCTTTTGCACCTCGACCGCATCATCTTCATCTGAAACTTTTTTATCGTCGTCATTTACTCGTTCAATATCTGCACCTACGCACTTAGTAAACTAGTCCTAAACCCGGCTGACAGTTTAGTGGCCTGCACAAGTAGTTATCAGTCATGTGGTCGCGAGTTGTCTGGTCAATTAGGACAACCAGTTTTTTTTTTTCGGGGTCGTAATAATAATTAGGAGAGAGATTTGGCTCTGCGGGGGTGCTCGATAAACATATTAAATGCCTAGGCATTATTAACTTCTTTACAAAGCGTCTCGCCTAGTCTGAAAAGCTCCTATATACGTCGATAGCTCGTTACATAATTGGTTGGTTACTAGCCAACACTGCAGTTAATACTGATTTATGGAGCTCTTTTAAAAGGCGCGTTGATCTAAGAGCCTTACAATTACTTTTAAATTTATTGTAAATTATATTTGAGGTCTTTCAGACTAGCTGTGGCCGCTACAGGGTTAAAGAGTACCTGGATAATTTGTTTGTTTGCGCAAACTTGTCGATTCCTCGCCTCTAAGTTTAGCTGGTACAGGCGGCTGCCTGTCTTATTTGTAGGTAACGCCGGCCCTGACTATGTGAGACGGCTCAACAACAAAAAAAAAAGAAGATGGTAGCATTTTTTAAGTAAAATTTTTTCGCATTTTTTTTCTTTGATGTTTCTAATAACAAAACAGATAACTCGATCGCTCATAAACAAAACTGCAATGGCCTAAAGTTTGTGAAACGAATTTACTAAATATTTAAATTGAAAACAACAAAAATAATTCCAAGAATAAATAGCCATCATAATAATTGAAGAAGTGATTGGTCTAAGTCCGCTAATTTTAACTATTCAAATATTGATCGCATTGAAATGTGTACAAAATGTATTCATAGCGGTATAATATATTATATATTAATCAATTATTTGAGATTAAAAGCACAACACATATTTTTTGGTGAGGGGAAACCGCTTGGCATCTGACCGCTGGTTCAATGCGGTCAGATAGTGTCGGGCGCAACTCCGACTAAAACCCCTCAATGGCCCTCTCTGGCATTTCGGAACCGTCTGTTCAGACATAACTTCGGAATGCCAGCGGCAGTCTCATCCATCGATGCTGGGTCTCACGCTTGCCACCTTGCTCGGACATCGGTCCCGGCCTGTCGCTCCCTTTCTTTGAGTTCCTTATTCCTCATGATGTCGATGATCATCCGGTGGACTTCCGTCCGAGTCATTTCTGCTACCATGGTGTCTGGTCTTAGGTCGTGTCCCAGGGTATTAAAGGCCTGCGTCCGCATTGTGGTCCACCGTTGACATTCAAAGATGGTATGTTGGACATTGTCTTCGGCCCCACAATATGCGCATTTCTCTTCCTGGCCCTTGCCAAACCTCTTGGTATATGCCCTGTAGACGCCGTGCCCTGTTAGCGCTTGGGTGAGATAGTAGTCCAAGCTCCTGAAGCTACACTGTAACCATACCGTGATATTAGGGATTAACTTTTTTGTCCACTGGGCCACTTGGACGGTGTTGTCCCACCTTTTCTGCCAGGTTTATGCCCCCATTCTCGTGCATGAATTTTTTTTCATATGCCAATAAATCCATCGGTATTATGCCCGTTATTACTTGTAGGGCCGCCGTCGAAGCGGTGCGGAAGGACGAGGCCACCCTTAGCAAACTCTTCCTTTGCAGTCTTTCTAGCATGCCACGGTAGACCTTCTTCTCAAGCGCTTTACACCAGACTGGCGCTCCATATAGGACAATAGAGTTCACTACTCCACACAGCATCGTCCTTTTAGAACTTTTAGGACCTCCTATGTTCGGCATTAGCCGGGCTATCGTGCACGCTCTCTCATCTGCTTTCCTAAGAGCGTACTTGATATGTTCACCGAAGTATAGTCTTTGGTCTATGACTATACCCAGGTATTTTACATATCTTGCAGGTCTCACTCGAGTATTACCGATGGTAAAAGATATGTGTTGCCGCTGTCTTTTGCCTTTGAGTATGAGCACCTCTGTTACAACAACACATATTGAATTCACTTCTTATATTACATTAGGCAGATTATTAGGTCGTCTAAAATAAAATGTTCCCCTTTCCTAAAATTTCCAGACTATATTGCACCAATATGCTTTTGAAATGCATAGTTAAGCCACCTACAATTAATTTTGGATTAACATTAATAATGATAGGACTGTAATGCTTATTCCAAGATTTACATTTAGTCGACTAAGCAGCAACCAGTTGAATATTACCTACAAACTTGCTACTCAGATTTTTGACAAAAGGAAGTCGATAAAGAATTTCTACTGTTAAAGCTTAAGTAGCTCCTATTTATAAAGAAAGATCGTAATAATTCATGTCTAAGTTGAATGTTGTTAGTACAGATTTCGTTGGCGTTAATACTATGTACATTTACAAACTAACAAGTAAGAACTCGTAAATTCAATAATAAACAGAATTAAAAATTTAAATTAAGCTTCTCAGTCCCTACTATAGTGGCGGGCGCGAAAACGAAAGAAGTAAGATCCTCACGATCTTCTAAGTACATGGCGTTTTAAAATGTTTCCGAGGAACGAACGTTGCTATGCAGGTTAGGAAAACAACTCAAGGCGCACTACTTGCTTATACAGCGCGGTAGTACATACTTTTTATCGCCTTACTTTATAGTGACTATCTCCTTACCACTGGAATTTCATCCTATTTCCAGGGCTTTACACTTTGAGTATAAAAAGCAGTACAAAAGATTCGTCTGTGTGATCAAGTTAGAAAGACTTACCCTTAATTCGTTTGTGGAGTTTGTTAACTTAATAACTTTCATTATTTTATTGAAGCTAAATATATGCTATTAATTTGAAATTCCTTTCACTTTAATATTACCTTGTATTAAGAGTAATATCTGTAAAACAAAAGCATTATATGTCGAACTGCATTGGCCTGCGACTTATTCACTAGAACATAATGCGGGTAAGTTAAAGAAGATGCATATCTCTATAAGCATACGAATCAATAATATCTATTTATAATACTATCAAACTCCGGACCGTTCAACCAGTCAATTAAATAGTCGTTTGATGACGGATTTTGTCCCAAACAGCGGACCGGCTAAACTGCACCACCCTCCACTAACCCTCGTACACACCTGTGGTTTGGGATCGTCGGTACAGGCCTGTATATTCCTTTTTCTTAATTCCTGCCTCTCACTTGTAAAAAGACTCGATGCTTTCGCGTCTCGCAATCGTTGATAACGGATTACGACCCACTTTGCATGTGAGTCTTTGATCAAACTATACCGCAAGGTATTTTACTTCTTTAACATATAGAATTCTTTCATTACCTAACACTTGTGGTTTTAAACCTTCAGGTATTCTTTTTCTCGTGAACGCGACAACTTGTGTTTCCTCAGCATTGACTGATAGTGACAAAGGAATTACTTTCTAAGCATAATATTTGATCCAATGTAACATTCTGTTGTAGCACCGCTCACAACTATAAAGTACATTATTTCACACCAGCCGCACCCTTCAATTATTTATTATTGTTCTCTATATAGATGTGAATTAGTTACATATCTCAATATCTGTCACAGATAATAACGTAGCAGATGAAATTAAAACTCGATCTTGTAATGCGGATGAGGCAACTAATTAATTGTTTACCTATGTATTTCGCACCGGTAGCAGACCGTGAACATTGAAATTTCAGAAATTTAACTGTAACTGCCTGGGCGGTCGCCGCGAGCCATTTGTGATTCGGAATTATGGTGGAGAGTTTAATTTACGCTCGATGTGCCTTTTCCGTAGAAATCGTGATTTAATCGCGAGCAGCCAATTAGGACCGAGCCGTTCGGTGACGAAGGGATTTCGCTGACGACATCCAAAACAAATAGTTAGAGCAATAAGGGAAGCTGGAAAAAGAGGGGTGCTTCTGTCCTACAGCTCTCGCTAAGATTCGCTGGGATTTTAATTAATTTTTCCAGGGTAGATCACGAAAATTGAGGGCAGTGTATAAAATGGCTTACCAAGGAAATTTGCAGTCTACTCGCAGCTGGCAATTCCTTCGACGGAAAGGAATACATGTCAGTGAACTGCTATCAATTATAGTAATTATTTAAATATGAAAATCTTGTGGTAATACAATCTGCTAATTCTGCAAAAATGATTCTCTTCTAATGAAAGATATGCAAGGAATACAGGGTACCAATAAGTACGTAAGAATCCGATCACTCCGCGCTACACAAATTTATTAATTCGTGACAATTTTTTTGGGAATTCGTAGGTTTCCCGAATTATTAAAATTGTGTGGCGTGGAGTGATCGAATATCTTATTTATCGATTTTGATCTAGTGCTGCACAAAATGTTATTTACAAAAAAAAAATCATTTTCTTGGGCGACTGAACTGAAGAAAGTTATTAAGCCGTAGATATATTGTATAAACATATCTGGTCAGACTATTTCCCCAAACAGGTAGTAAAAGTAATCACCAGAAAACCTACCTACGCATCTCTGTATATAATAATCGAAGTCCAGCTGAACTGCCCTCTTTAATTAGATACGATATAGTAAGTGTTTAGTTTAGATTTTTACAATTTGTTTACAAAATAGATAAATACATAAATCAAAATACATTTGTAGACATAATTTAATAATGAACGTATGGTGCTGTAAGTTGTAGAGTTTAGGTTGCATGATATCATAGCAATATATATATTGTAGTGAATCGTGTGTGCAAGGACTCCTACATTTAAGAATTCAGATTTCTCTTTCTCAGGGTCTTAGCTGGGTTCGTGTCTCTTAATTTTGGGAAGGTGGTTTTCTTTTTATATCAACACAACAAAGGAAAAATAATAATACAAATGTTTATTAATTAAAGAAAAAATAACCAAATGAAATTAAATGTCACAGATGTAATTAATTAATCATCAAATATGAATTGTAATAAGTTGTTTTTGTTAATATTTATGTACAAAAAAAAATAAATTTTAAATGAAAATTTCACACCTTATTTTTTTTTTATCGAGCAATTTAATTTATATGACTTCTAGATTAACTAAAATAATACGGTAGATGGCGCTGCTTCGAAATTTAATTTTATTTTTCAGGCACTATTTTTTTATATTAATTTCTCTAATTGAAAGGTTTAAATGATTTGTGAAACAATTGAAACAATCAAAAATGAATGTGTTACTTTTCAAATTAAAATGTTTGTTAAAATAAACATTTAAACATTGCGTCCATAAATTTATAAATGAAAATAACGTCTACGTTACCGACCTGAATCTCGATGCTTACATTACAATGACAGATCGATATAGTCTATGGATATAATCAATATCAGTCGTTGGTCAAATAAAATATCGGTGTAATTTATCGCTATCCAAATGATGTTCTGTCGCGCAAAGTATTTATGGAACGGACTAACCTTTTCGTCCTGGATTCGGGGTCTGGACAGGCTGGAAATTGGATTCGTGTCGGTTGTTGAGGTTGATTTCAGGAATTCTTCTGGATTTTTATTAAAGGTCAGGATTCTTTCTTTCTACCGCGTTAGCGAATATCAGCATGAACTGTTTCCTTAGTTTTCAGGATAAAATTATTTTAAGAAAAAAATTCAAACAAATTAAGTGAGGTTAGGAGTGACTCAAACTGGCGGTAAACATACGTCTTATCTGCTTCACGGCTAAAAGCTGAATGAATTCCTCGTTGCTATGGAAATTGGCGTCGATTTCGTAAAATGCTACGCAGTGATTGGTTGAAATTTCCGCGTCTTTTCAAAATAAAAGAGCAGCGTTTTGAATTTGGGAATTAGGAGAAATATCTTAGAAATTTATTTTTGAATAAGGTTTTCACTATGAAATTCGTTTTCTACAAGTAAAATTGTGTATGTGTGCCAAATTTTGTAAATTAATAATCTCTTTTTAGATACCTGTCAGTGCTGTTTTTAAAATGAGAAATTCTAACTTAAAAGGAATTATATGGATAAAATAGTATTTCAAACCTTCTTTTGATCAACTGAGGATCTGTTAATTACATCTCGATCATACTGAAAATTGTTTTCTGTAAAGTTATCACGTATGTGCCCTTTCGAAGATGCTCGACAAATAATGTGAAATTTTCACTTTTACAGAGGTTTTATACAATAATGAATTTACAATACTTGATTGGTGATTTGTGAGCTTCGAGATTCTGGTATTGCTAAATGTTAAACATGTGTAAGAAGAAAGATTCCTTTTACATGTTTCCGAAAGAAATGACATAAAACTTAACCAAAATGGCTGTTAAAAGTATTATTATTAATTATCAAAGTGAGTAATGTGTGATTTTCTATAATATTAGTGCCTGTTTTGACTGAAGGTCTTAAAAAAATTAATAATCGATTACTGGATGCTCGGTATGTTAAAATTTTGAATGATATTGCAAAGATGTGTGTGTGATAGATTTCTAAATCAGAGCTGTGTTTGCCCCATTACATTTTCCCTCTTAAATCATGTCAACTACTCTCCATAACAATATATATATATATATATATATATATATCGGGCAGTAAATATAATATAGAGAGGGTGAAAAACGTAAATCTTCAAAAAGCATTATTTTATGCGAGAGTGCACCAGTTCAACGGAAATAAAAAATATTCCTAGCTCTAAATTGTTTTATAGTGCCATTACTTCACTTTTACGAATGAGTATCTAATTAACTTTATGCACGTATATAGTATATACTCATAGGAGCTATTTCTTTATTGTATGTATTGCTTATTGTATTTGACCGTATGTAAATAGCAATAATAATAATAATAATAACTATATTGCTGCTAATAAAGTTTGCTGTCAGTATTTTTATTAACTAGTTTTCTTTGTGTCAATTAGCGAAAACCACGCGGCAAAGGGACCTCGAAAATTGCCAAGGTAATACAAAAAAGACATCTACAAGACATCTAAAACATTTCATCGAATGAACCGATTAAATCGGAGGGAATTCTTTTCCTTTTTAATAAGGATATTGTTGGTTTCTATTCCAGGCTCGCAGGGAATTAAATCGCGAAAGATACATAGTCTGGCATTTATGACCCTAATGGGGAAACGTAGAAAATTAACTCCCCATAAAAGTCGAATAAACCAGCGAAACAAAACAAAAAAGGAGTTACAGAAAGAAGCTGCTAATTAAAGTGGCTACAAAAGAACCAACCCAACAAAAATACAAATTCTAAAACAAGAGAAACAGCCAAAAGAAAAGAACAAATCGAGTTACTCAACCGACGGACAAGAGTCCAACAAAAGCAAAGCGATATACAGTAATATCCATTAACATATGGAACATAACATGTGTGAAAGTAAAGTAATAAATGCAGGAGAAAAGGTAACCGATTTTCTCTACTAGATTTAAATAAGCGTGCTAGTTAAATCATGCCATTTCAATTTCGACATTTAAACAACGATTTCAACCTGAAATCCACCATGTAAAGCCAGTTGCGTACGAGTACCAATTAGCACGGAAAACACGAAACGCTACGTAGAGAAAATGAAAATATATATTAGACGGCCTAAATTACATTTGCATTTTAATACCTGTGTGTTTCGGTTTAATTAAATACGAATTACATACAGACACTCGTGTAGAGAGAAGCGACGTACAATTATTTTTTCCTTTGTGTCGGAAAGATGGCGTCGTCGCCAGCGTTTGTATATTATCAATACGAAATGAAAAATTAAAACCCAACATAGAAAGCAACACTTCCACACACGCATAATGTTTTGTCGCTGTGAATATGGAGTGGAGAGCGTGAGGGAGCGGGAGAGAGACAGGGAAAGGCTATTAATTAAATAAAGCGAGGACGCGTTGCTCTGCCTCTTTTCATTTTATAATCTCAACTCCAGGGGTATATCCCTATCCCACCTTGGTCCCGGAACCCACATAATGAACGCTGAAATAATTGGCATTAAGGTTTTCTACTCTTGCCCTACCAGTGGTGGCGATTTTGGTGGCTCTACCTAAAAATTTGTGGAAGCTCCAAAAAATGTATCCACGATTACATATTCTATGGTAGAAAAAATCGTTGAAGATTGCAAATCTCTGTCTAGGCAAACCAGAAACTGCTCTAACATTTGAAAAACTGTCCTGGTTTAGTACATTCGCAAAAGCACATTTCACCTAATCATATTAAGACCAAGGAACTGCTTGAACTTGACCGTAAAAATGTCAAAGTAATTGTTTCTGTTTTTACAGGTCACTGCAAACTCAGAAAGCACCTGCACAGAATCGGGCTCTGTCTTGAGACAAATGCCGGCTGTGTTTGGAGGATGAAGAGATAGTTCAGCATATATTTTGTCACTGCCCGCTGCTACGAGGATCAGGCATGCGATTTCTGGATATGTCAACTTCTGTGTAGAAACCCTGAAAAAGATCTCATTCAAAAGATTCTGAGCCGCATTAGCGACCTGAACTTATTGGACGAACTTTAAGATAACATCCGCACTACAATAGGCCCTAGTGGCCGCAATGGTCGAAACGATTACTTGAACCATGTTGATGCTATCTTTTTCCCAATACCAATACCATAGTAGATCTATGTGACTGCATATTAGAACGGTTTTTCTTAATCCAATGAATCTTCCCTTGCAACAATTTCGAATATTGTCTAAAATGAAGATACTTCGGTGATTTAACAATTGAACTGGGCACATATCAAGATCCACTGTATTAAGTATGAACTTTTATTAATTTCCAAATTTACATGTAAAGGTACATAAGTTACTGAACTTCAAACTGAACATTAGTGCTTTTTCCACCTGATATGGCTTACTTGATAATTTTAGACCTATTGCAATTGTTCCTGCACTGGGTAAAATTTTTGAGAAAATTATTTAATCACTTTTTATGAAATATCTCAATGATAATAATATATTGAGTGAGGCACAATATGGATTTAGAGAGTCTCTATCAACTATGGACGCGATAAATGATTTAGGGCCGGTCTTTCAATCTCCTAATAGAGTTCCTAATAAAAGTTATTAGCCGAATAACTGAAATAACTGTCACCAACTAATAAAAATTATGTAGGTAATAAGTTTATTCCCTAAAATGTTATTGCGTGGTTGAAGTAGCCAATAAGAACTATTAGAACCTTAATAAGCTTATCAAAAGTCTCTGAATGTCGCCAACACTATCAAAAAAAAAAGAAAAAAGTTTGAAATTGATTGAAATTATTATTATAAACGAGAAACATTGGTATTTTTGAAGATTTCGGGGAGTTTGTGGATTTAGATTGTGTAAGTATTTGTATAGCGCTGTCATTTATCGCCAACATAAACTAGGGTTATGAATATACCGAATAACTAAACCTAATAAATATTCGTTGAAAGACGGTTTGTTTTTATTTACCTAATATATCTTCCTTATAACTTATTAGCTAAATTGTTATCAGACACATTTATTAGCAGATTAAAATACCGGGCAGACAGCTATTATTTATAGGGTTTATTGTTAACATTGTTCATTGTTAATATTGTTTATTGTTAATATTTTTTATTGTCAGTATTGCTTTTTGGCAAAATTGTTTATTGTTAATATGGTTTATTGTCAATATTGTTTATTGTCTATACACTGTGTTTTGATAATCTAAACCTCTTGATAAATCACGATGAACTATTTTAACTAGATCGACCAAATCCCTTCCAAAAACAATTTTCGAAATCTTCAAACATGTCTGGTTCACAAATAATTCCAAACTTGAAAACATAACCTTCTTTGTTGTTTTAAGAACTTTCAGAGATTTTCGATACGCTATTAAGCGTCTAATAATTCTTATTGGCAACTTAAATAATTAGATATTAGGAGAATAAACCAATTTACTACCAACATAATTTTTATTAGTAGATGGAAAGACAGTTATTTCAAGTTCAGCTAATAACTTTTATTAGGAACTTTACTAGAAGTTTGAAATACGTGTCCTTAACCTAAAAATATTCGTTGAAAACCGGTCTGTTCTTATTTACCTATTAACTTACTAGCTAAATTGTTATTAGATACATTTATTAGGAGATTGAAAGACCGGGCCTTAATTTCCTTTATTCCGAGTGATTTTGAATCGAAAGAGTATGTTCAGGCGGTTTTTTGTGACCTGTCGAAGGCTTTTGACTGTGTCTCCTCCTCAATGCCATAACACATGCGCAACTGAACATTTCGCTTATGTTCAGTGGCGCATGTGTTATGGCATTGTTGCGTGGGGGCACTCCACTGCGGCGGACAGAGTTTTCGCTTTACAGCTACGCGCCATGCGACTTTTAGCAAATCTGGGTTATAGAGAGGATTGCAGAGGGGCGTTCCGATCACTTAAAATACTACCTTTTCCTTCGCTGTATATTTACCATAATGTATACGTTAAACTTAATTTGAATCGCTACTCCACCTCTGCTCAGTTTCATAATTATGATACTAGAAACAACAAAAGCTTGTGTTCAAAATTCAGTAGGCTCTCTAGGACCCAGACAGGCATCGACTTTTTGGCACCTAAATTTTTTAATAAATTACCTATTGAGGTTAGAATTATCGGAATTTAAAGTAAGCTTAAAGAATTATCTGACCAAAAAGGCCTATTACGATTACAATAAATTTTTGTGTGATGCAATTTTACTAAGTTATTTTGTTTAACTTGTAAAGTGTTTTTTTTTCTTTCTTCTTGACATGTGCAACCTTTGGACTGCATCAATAACTGATTATTATTATTATTATTATTACTACATCAGATTATTTTTTTTTATTTAATAAATAGAAACCTTGACAGTTAGAGTGTTGTATACTCTAATTAAAATAGGCGATTGTATAAACATCCGTGTGAGTTTTAAATAAGCGGAATTCTTAATCAATCTAAAATGACTATATACATAGATAACTTAATCTATTGTATAGAAAATTGTGTATTATAAATGGTCTAAGAGAACATAATAATATATGTATAACCTACGAAAGATTAGATTTAACATAAACTGAAACAACAGAATATGCGTGGTGGGTAGTTGGTTCTGTAGATGTTATTTCTAGTTAACAATAGACAAAGCAAGGCACATAAGTCAAACTTGTTACCTATTTTAAGAAACATATAGCTCAAGTTTGTGTGATTACTGTTCAGTAAAATGTATGGGTATTACTTTATAGCTTTCCATATCTTATGTAATGTTGCAACGCTGCTATCATTCATAAACACTGAATAGTAATGCCGCAACACCACAAAATGTTAAGTTCATATAGCATCGCTACCCTATAGTGGGATAAAATGAGACCCTACAATTATAATTACTCCCAATTACTAAAATTTATTTTACCGTGCTACCTACAAAATACATGTGTTCGTCGGAATTCCGCGGTCTACTACGACAACTGCGTTGTTATTAGATTCCTCTGTTTGTGACGGTCAAATTTCAAGTGAATGTCGAGCTGCCTTTGATAAATAACCATGCCGCCAAAGAAAATTTCCGAGGCCATAGCGGAAGTTAATTTAATTTAATTAACGCAAAATTGTGTATAATGATGATGATGAAAACACAAGTGGTGGCTCGGCTACTCCTGGGAGAATATCAGCCGAGGGGATCTTGTAAACCCGGAATCAGCAGTTTTAATGAAATCGGAGAACTGGATGGGTGCTCGAAGGGTTTGGGCACGAGTAATTTTCGAGATACCGCTCGTGATGTTATTTGAACAAGATAGCAAATTCAAGATTGTAACAGCGCAAACTAATTTATAAACATAAAAGTTCCCTGAGAGAAAGAAATGTGAGAGTTTTAATACCTAACAAACCCTAAACTGATATGAAAACTTTATCATTTCAAAATGTATACGTAGCTGTTTTTGTTCCCTTCTCATTGCGTTGTGTTTTGTTTTTTGTTTACCGTATGCATATGTGTGCCTGCTATTTTAATATAATATTTCTAAAATGCTTGTTCACCTGTTCAAGAAATGAAAGTAATTTCAGAAAATATCATTTTGCAAGTTTGCTGGTACAACTAGATACATATGTACAATGCAATTATCTAATTTAGGGAATTACAAAAGGATGTCGCACAAGTAATTAAAAGTTACATCAACGAGTAACATTAACATACAGAAAAACACGAAATTTCTGCTTTAGTTAGGGCGTAGAGAGAAGAAGAAAATAATGCAGATTATAAGTAATATTGCGCTTTGTTAAGTTGTTCAAACATTCCTAGTTTTAGCTTCTCAACACGCCCCAATCACAACATAACCAGTACCTACCTAAGGACATTTGTGTCGGCATTTTGATGTTTTATGTATGTACTCTTTATAACGTCCCCTAAATGAACTGACTGATTTTAATAAGCATTGATGTAACATGCCGCAATTGGGAACCTAGCTTAGACTCAGTTCTCCAACAAGAATTTTGGTGCAACAAAGAAAGTGTAAAGTCAGTATCGTTCTTCGTAAAAAAAATTTATTTCTCTTTTTCTTTTAATTTAGAAAAGTTATACTTTTCAGCTTCTAATACTCTTGGTTACATAAAACTTGAAGCACCATAAGTACCTATCTAAAATAATAATTGTTTTAATTTGGGAGACAGTCTTATTTTTTCGAACGTAACTTTCAAAAGTAGCAGACGACAACGAGCAGTAAAGTAAACCTATAAGAGTAGGAGGAAAGAATAAGTGTTCTAGATTAATAATACTATAATTGTTCCAAATATATATGAATATACTTTTTATTCGAGATGGCAGCTGAGTCCATGAGCCACCGAGAATAACGGAAGGAACTTACCTTATAAGGATGCGCATAAATTTTTTTCGCTCCCACAAGGGACACATGAGCGGAACTATAATAGCTGTAAAGAATAGTACAACGTTGGCAGAAATGACAGCTAATTGTGTGAATGGTGTTATTTCTGTCACAAATAACAAAAATAATGGGATAAGTTAGTTATTTATATATGATTGTAGTGATAAGAGCATGTCCTCCAACCTATCTAAAAATATATCGAAATCACAGAATGGCGGTCTGTGTATATTACACAGACAATAAATTTTGATTTGTGAAGTTTTAATGATGGACTCTATGCTTTTCTGTTTTAGGTGCGCATTTCGTCAGCTTCAACATCTTGCTGGGTAAATATACAAGAACCTTCATGGATGTGAGTGGATCTTACAAAAACTGAAGTTAGTTGAAAGTTTGTAATCTTAACAGAATTCAGATGTGACGCTCTCAGCCAGTGGTCGGTAAATGCCAAAATAGAGAAGTTAAAACTTTCTTTGTGTATGAAATCTTCAATGTACTGTATTTTATTATGTAAACACTGTATATTTTGATGCAATATATAAAAGTTTTTAATATTCTGTTTTTCTTCATTTAGGTGTTTCCTTGGTTCCTTTGGTGAATTGGTTCTAAAAAACGATTTATTCTTACTCCTGCTGGCCACATCTCAGGCTTCTTTGCTTCTTCGAGTAATTCAATTGTAAAATTAGTAGGTATTCATATCAATAAATAAACATAATTGGTCTATCCATTACACCTAATTATCTATACCCTTGAAGCTGGATCACCATGCGTGGAAAGTTACCGGTTTCCTTTCTAATTATTAGATATAATCTTAGATACTTCTTATTTGGGCACTTGGTTACTTTAGTTTCCATTATTGCCGACTCTTTAATATTGTAATGTCAATTTACCAAAGTGGTAGCGAGAAAAAGCTGTTACTGATATCAACAATATTCGTTTTCCAAATTATATAGCAATTATAGAAAATAATTTGCAGCCTCCGATTTTCTAAAATATATACGGCATTCGGAGAAAACCAAAAAAGAATTTATTAAAGAACGCCAAATCTAAACTTTGGAAATGAAAATGAAAAATTAAAAGCTGAATATATTATAGAATTGCAGGTTGCAAATATAAAATGTTGGAAGAATAAAATAAGAATTTAGAAATAAAGACTGTCTTAGAAATGGTTAATGCTACCTAGTGTTATATTTGATTCAAGAAAAGAAAACTCATAAAATTAATAAGATATGCCCGTTGAAGTAATAAATTTTCATTCTCGCAGAAGTTCATTTACAGTATAATAACATTTACGCAGTAAACATGTTTTTAGGGCGTTTTTAAATTGTTTTATGTTAGGCATATTCTTCAATTCCGTTGGTAACTTATTATATATCACCAGACCCGCATACGACGGTGATCTCTCAAAACAAGAAGTTCTATGCTGCTCAGTGCGCAACAAATGGGCTTGCCCCGTTGGATAATTATGACCACTACAGCTATATTTATCCAAGTTATTCTTCGCATATTGAGCAGATTGGTATATATATATATGCATGGCAACGTCAAGATCCCCTCCCTCACAAAGACCGGTCTGCAGGATTCGTTAAACTTTAAGTTAAAAATTAAACGTATTATTCGTTTTTGTAAGACAAAAACACGTCCAACATTTGAAGCATTACCCCACAGAACAGTATTATAAGAGAGAATGGAGTACACTAAAGCGTAATATACTGTCATAATGGAGTCAACATGGAGGTTAGACTTCAACTTTAAAATCGCGTAGTAAGCACTATTTAGTTTTGCGCAAAAATAATCAATTTGAGTATTCCACGTCAAATGTTCGTCTAAGTGGGTACCTAACAGTTTTATATTGTCCACAATATTCAACACATCACCATTCGGAAAAGTGAGTGTGCTAACATTCGCAACCTTGCGTTTATAAAATCTAACACATGCCGACTTACTAGTATTGAGCAACAGGCTGTTCGCATAGCACCATTCACTAAATGCAGTCAAAACTTGTCGCAGTTTAAGTAAAAGAGAATCCTCATCATGAGAGACCATAAGCATCGAAGTGTCATCGGCAAAGACTACCAGTCCATCAGTGTTAACATATTCAGGTAAGTCATTCGTGAAGATTATAAACAATAATGGCCCGAGCACCGAACCCTGCGGCACTCCATGCTGGACCGAATATTCACTGGATGTCACATTATTTAGCTTAATAATCATTTTTCTCTCCGTTAGGTACGATTGAAACCATTGAAGCAGTCTCCCTCTAATGCCAAAGAAATGAAGCTTTTCTAGAAGAAAATCATGGCGTACAGTGTCAAACGCTGACGTCAGGTCAAAGAATAATCCAATCGTATGCATCCCATTGTCAATAGCCTTGTAGATTGCGTCAACAAAACTACATGTAGCAGTAGCAGTTGAAAACCCAGCACGAAAACCATGCACTTATTGCTTAAGTTGAATTTAATTCAATATTTTTAGAAATTAAACGCTTAACTTTCAATGTTAATTTTAATTGCCTAACACACTTAGTGCAGTAGTTACAGGAATGGAAACGCAAAGTGTCTTAATTTACACATTTAAATTTTTGCCCTATTTCTTTACGAAGCTGCGATTTGGAATATCATGATATAAATTTCCCAGGTTGGCCCGCATCTTTTATAGAGGATTTGACTGTGTAATAAATAGAGCTCGCGCTAATGTGACTAATATCAAGGTTGATACCCGGACGCCGAGCATAGAGAATCAAATGGGTTTGTCAGTTGTGTCCGTGACCTTGTAATATATATGCGCATTATAAATTAATAATTAAATTGATTTGTACAAATGTTAGTTACGTTACTGTTGGTATGTGCAATTCCAGAAAATAAATACCAAAAAAAAATAATTGTTCATACCTGTAAAAAACGCGTGCGCTGTTAATCGGCGTTACCTATGTATTATCGATGAGGCAGATGCGACGTTATGATAAACTGGAGAACTTAAATTCTTTTCAAAAACATTACAAAAGGTGTTTGCACCATCATATCGTAAATCCGGGTATTTATCGATAAATTTATTAATTGCTTCGGCAAATGGCTACTTTCTATGTTTCCGCACGGTCAATATATCTCTCTTTATATGTATGACCGGTATAAAATAACAGTTTAATAATAACGCGTACGCATTCCGCATGTATCTACATATATACTCACGGTCAGTGACTGACGTTGCTAGCTAGGAGTATATATTCGCATAGAAAAACCGCGCAAATCTCGAGATCACGGACATGACGGATATACCTATTCGATTCTCTACGTTTAGATACGACGCTGGTATTAGTGAAGTAGTGCCAGGTTTACTGGTAGATCATGTTTTACTAAATATTTATTTTATAAAAATCTTGTCTATCTGCAGCAATGTAGATCACCTTGCTTTCCAACCGTACTTTCAATATGAGGTTAGGTATTCTACTTTAGGCACCTCATGAGACTACTATCTACTATTTCGAAGAAAATCACCAATATATTGGATGCAGGTATCTATATAATGCACTTTCAAGCAATATTAAAGAAATTTTCCACTGTGTTATTTTTAGTTGGAGTATTGATTGCAAAATATTCCCTGAACGTGTTTACTGTGTTTGCAGTACATTAACTTTAGCCTAATGAATTCTGTCAGAACCATTGAGGTTACGTAGCCGTAACTTTAAGTAACATTAAAGAATTTTCTCGTAAAATACTAAAAATGGATAACTATAACAGTAAAATTTTATAATCAGTTCGTTAATCTCACCTTCTTAGTATAGACATCTAACTGACAAATCATCAGTTCCGTAAATACAGCCTTTCCGAGATAATATTATTCGGCCATCATTTTACAATCCTGTATAAGCCGTAAAATAAACATTTATTATCGCAGAAGTTGTAGAATTTTAATGTATATTGTTACTATGCTGGGTAGATCTAAATATAACAAGTCGTCTGGAAAGGCGCTTTATGATAGTTTTCTTTTATAGCCTCACACTTAGGAATACGACGAGATACACGATTGACATAAAGCTACCACGCTAATAAAAGCAGGAAATGGGATACCGTGATTTCATTGTCAATACAGTTATTTTATTTATCTTAGAAATTCGAGCGTTGTTTTTTACTTTAATATTCATGAACAAATATCTCACGCAGCTCTCTTTATTTTTACATACGTCTAGTGAATTGATATGGATAGATGCTGTGGTAGAACTTCAGTTTACTCAGTTGAAACAACACAAAACTCTTCCCAACGCAAACTCCGTTTTGATGATATTGGTTAAATAAATACCAGTTATCCAACAAACATCATGTATGAATGTATACCAACAACATAATTTTCAATGTTATGCACTAGCAACAAAGGTAATATAGTTACATAAATATTCCTTTGTGGACATTGTTCGAAAAGTTTTTCTTTTCGTGAGAGGTCGAGCATTTCCTTCCACAGAATTTTATTTCAAATACATGCTCATAGCGACAGTTATACCTTAAGAAGTAGTATAATTCACCCTCCAAATCTTATTACCATATCGCTGACCTAATAATGTGAATTTGCCTAACTCACAGGAGAGTAATTGTACAAAGGAGATCAAAGCTTCACCTATTAACAACAAATCAAAGCAAAACATTTTTAACACTACATGTCTATTACGAGAGTTATTTATACACATTACATTCACTTCTAATTGAAAGGTTTATTTATATCATTAATTAAATGGAAATAATTCTAGTCGCACTTCAGGATTGGACCAGATTGGCTTTCTAAGGAATTAATAAACCACTTTTTAGCTCGACCGATTCAATGTGCTGTAATACATCCACAAATTAATAACAAGACTTGAAATCAACCCCCAGAAACTGTATAACAGTGGTGATTTTATTGCACAACCGGTAGGCTGAAGTTTGGTCGTGAAATATGAAAGAATCCAGCGTATATGTCTGAGGTAACGAGAGTGGGGATTAGAATAACTTTGAAGAATGTCCAATATATAGGTTAGAGATCAATGAATCTGTTGCTTCTGCAAATTCAGCAAGCAAAGAATAAAACCCAGATTTTGAGAAAGACTAGAATTAAAGTATATTAGGCGATAAACTTTATCAAGTAGATTAAGATTGTTACATAGGGCGCTTGATTTTAGTTTCTCATTATGTTATTTTGCATAGTTTATTGCTGTTTTTCCTTGGCCTGCCTTGCTTGTGAACCTATAAGTGTATTCGACGACCCCAAAAGCAAAAATCGTTGTCCTGTATGTGACCTGAGGTTGGCCCACATGATATCTGATTACTCCGGGCTACACAATTTTTTTAATTCGGAACAATTGTTTCGGAAATTTTTGGTTTTCCAGTTTCAACCGATGATCGAATGAAATTTCCGAAATAATTGCCCCGACTGATTGGATATCTTGTGTGTTTATTAATGCGCTACAGTGCTTGCACGTCTTTCACCTGAGGTTGTAAGTATGAGATATGACGATTTACGATAGCTAGCTAACAAATGTATTGTCCGAAATACCTAAAAAAAAAAACATTTTTGAAAGAAACAGATTTCATTGATATTGCAATATTATGAACAATCTCATAATCAAATTTCTCAAACGAAAAATAATGTTTAGACATTTAGGCATGTATTTAAGCAAAATGATCAATAAATTCAAGAAAAGAGTAATTAGATAATATTTTCAAATACTTTTGCCTTATTCTAGTTCAAGAATTGGGAACAAAGGAGAGCTCCTTTGTAGCTCTGCACAATACATCATTCTAACAAACATTTAAAATGTTTTCGAAATTGAATGCACAGCTAAACACTACAATATTTGAGGTTTCATTATTCACCAAAGGCACGGAGATATTGCATATTTTTTTTTTGTTTCGTACATAAAATTTTGCGCATAACTGTGTTACACTTTGCATTGAATCGAAAATGACTTTGATTTCAGTAATTCATTTCGCTTTTTTAATCATAGACAACATCAGCGATATAAACGTTATTTTGAAGGCAATTTTAAATTCATTCTCTTTACTTTTAATCTGGCAATTGCAATTACGACTGAAAAACCGTTACGTCACTTAGCGGTTCCTTTTCGCGCGGGAATATTTAACTTACGCGCCACGAAATTTAAACTCGCTTATTTTAAATTCATTCATTTACGCGCCAAACTCTTAGACGCTTCGTTTTTTATGATCCTTTGTGCATTTCTTGACTTTGCTATTGGTTCATCCTTTTTTTCTACTACCTACCGTGCCTTTATAAGGGCTTTGCACGCTACGCGCGCTCTCTGTTTCCTTCAGTTAATTTGCCGTTGTGACGGACTCGTTTTAACTCGAAAACACAGAAACCACGTGCTGTCCATTCAGCATACACAAAAGCTTGGAAGCCCCCTTGCCTTCAAGCTACAGCTAAGTAATCCTATTTAAAACGTATCTATCGCTTTCTTTTATTTTATTTCATTACTGTTGCTATTTATTCTTTTAACTTGTAGTTACCAGTAACTTTGCTCTCACTAGGAGTCAATAGAAACGGATTAATTGCGTCACTGTTAAATTAATCTCAGGAATTCGGCTACCACGTGCTATTCCTTCTTTTGCCTTAATTTTAATATCAGAATCCAGCAACCACGTGCTGTTTTTTTTACATTAATCTTATTATCAGAAGTCAGCAACCAGGTGGCCAGTTTTTTATTTTTATTTTTTTATTTATTTTTATCACTACAATAAAGTTATCGTTACGTTTTTGGATCTTTCTTTTTTCTTTATTAGTTGCATCAGGTGGAGCACACACTGCGTCTGCACCCCACACACATCTGATCGTAACAACTGTTTTGTCGAAAAACAGAGTCACAAAGTTCCATTTTGTGCGATCAAATGTCATTTGACTTTTTATGCGAGATTGGCAGAGGTTGATAATATACATCCTTCAAAAAATTTTTGTTGATTCAGAAACAACGAATGATTAACTTCCCGATAACCACAAATCACAAGCAGAACAGGGATTTGACATTATTAAAAACTATTACGGAGTATTAATGAAAATAAAAACAAATTTATTTTCAAAATTGATTTTTCAATTTTGCAATGGCACATTAAGTAATTACGCATGACATGGTTATATTAAAAACATGAAAATATTGGAATTATCTGCGTGGATAAAAAATCCAATTTTAAACGATAAATGAAAGTCAAATAGTATAAAGTCGTGTCACAATGACTGTTGTAATATTCGTTACTTTTACTCGTATTACAACAAACGTCACCTAATGTTTTAAGTAGAGAGCCGGCGTTCCACCTGGAATGCACCGCTCTACAGAAGTTACGTACTACGCCTCTTTTACTCGCTTTCTGTTAAATCAGGAAGAGTAGGAGGTATGGCAATCTAAAACCGAGTTTGAATTTATGAATTTTTAGTTTTTATATATTTATTCATTAATTTTGAATTTCTATTTTTTTTTAATTGTGCCTCATTATGAAAAACTTGACGTTACGCGTTTCGCTTTAGAAAAACTCAACACTACTCGTCTCGCTGGTAAAAATTTTAATCTTAAAATTTTTTAATTTTTCTTAATTTGTCAATTTTTAATTTTTTTAAACGCATTTCAGTTAAAATGGTATCAAAAGCTTCAACTAATCACGTGCCAGTAAACTGTTAGCTGATTTTTTTTTCTGAATCTTTGTCATCTCAGGATCGGAAATAAAATTTAAAAGAACAAAGGATGTTCGTAAACAATTAAGTTAACAAAATTAAATTCATATACAGAGAATTTTTATAAAGATATTCCCAGCAAGGAATTTAATATTAAGAAAATAATAATAATAATAATATAATTGATTGATCGATTTCTATTAGATAAAAGAACACCTGAGAGCTTTTGTTTTAGGAATTGTGAAATTTAGAAGTGTTTAGAACGTATGGATCTACTTTAATATACAGTGAAGTTTTAAAAATATAAGCACCAAACAATGAGGAAGCAAATAAAGGATTTTGCCTTATTTTTCTCATTCCTTAAGGTAATTAAAGAGTAATAAATTTTTGATGCTATTTTTTTCTTTTTTAATGTGAATCATTTGTAAAATGCACCTGGAGTAATAACGATTTTCTTTAGTTACAATTCTTGTTTTCTCAAAACCAAATTTCTGCTTAAATATGTCCTGTTTCTGCATGTCTCCTTGTATACTCTTACGGTATTGTTTGGTTTGAAGGATAATTTATTTCTCATAATTCGAGATTCAGTAAAAATAAACAGCGGCGAACCCATTCTAAGGATCCCCGATAAGTGTCTAACAACTTTCCTTATCTGTACTTAAAGTTAGTGCAACCGTACTACCAAATGACGTTCCCCAAATGCCAATTCTAATTAAATTTCCTTCTTACTTTTGCAGTGGCAATTATTTAGTTTATAATGGGAAACGTCAAAGGTAACCTCACTTTAAACCTCAGACACTTTAGACCTGTTATCGGAAAGTTTGTTCCAAATTAGTTACGCCGAGGGTTGAGTGAAGGCAGATCCGTCTCCAAATATTTAATTTAAATTCTAAAACTAAATCCACGGACAGCTTGGTGGACTGACGTAAGCGATACGTAACCTTTCCCTTATGCTTTGCTGACGTTCCTGGAAAAATAAAAGGCGCACAGGCCGAAGTGAAAGAAAATAAATGAACAAAATTCTATTTATGTCAGTCGTCACTCTTCATTAAGGGCCAAAGACGCTTATTGTAACAGTTAGCGAAATGAACTGGTATTAAGAAAAGGCTTTCGTTTCTTCATTTAGTAAGGAGTTTTAATAATAAATCGCCTTCGTCCGAACTTCGGTAAGATAAGTAATGAAATTGCTATATGAATTTTCGTATATTTTGATTGTAGTAAGCATAAAGAAGCACCGCATTAAAAATATTAAATTTCAATGATTTTGACACCTATCAACAGCAAATATATTAAGCACTCAAATCAATCCAGTAGTAGTGTAACAATAACTATCACACTGACAAATGTCAATGCTAGGTTTTCCACTATCACCAAACAATTAATTAATTATTACAATTAACAGTGTTAATCATCTCCTGATGATGCTAACTTGGTTAGCAAAACGCGCGTCGAAAGATTGTGCATTGTTGTTTGGTGATAGTGGAAAACCTAGCATTGACATTTGTCAGTGTGATAGTTACTCAAAATCAAGTTAACTATATGAATTCTGTATGGAATAAAACAGCAATAAGCAAAAGAATCGATTTCCTGATTAAGCTCTATTTACGTATGTGTTCTTGGATGTGTATCCGCATATACTATAATCGAATGTCACTAGATAATTTCTGTTTGATATTTAGAATGGCTGTGTTTCATAACCAATCAGCTATAAAATTCTATGTACCAAATATGTAATTATGTGCTCACTTAACTGATATCAACAGTGACTTGCAGAATCCTCAATAGCTGATATATGTTGTAGGTATTCTGCTTTTCATTCTTTGAATTAGAACATCTGCATAAAATATGCTAGTATTTTGGGTGTCATTACATGCACCATATACTAGGGTTGGAAATCGAGCATCTATATATGAGTCCTAAACCTATACATAAAAACTCACCGTAGCTGAAGTACAAATACCGTTGCCCCACTCCCACCCGCATTGATTCACACAAACGATAATATAAGCCGACGGTCAGTATTAATCTGACAACTGGCATGCACTTGTAAATGTTTCTCGCTCTACGCATCTGTTTTATTTTTCCGGCGTCTTTTAGTTTCTTCCTCATTATTATCTTTATTTCGCCATAATGTTAATTTACAGAAGTGAAGAAAAGGTACAATGATTAAATGGTACTATTCGGGCAGTAGTGCTCAAGACGTCGTCGCAAGCTTTATATTTTCTTCTCCAAATAGACCAGTCCCTACCAGGGTTGGGCATCATTCAATAATTTTTTATTTAAAATAATTATATGAATGAAATTTTCATCTGTTATTCTTTATTCCGTATTAAGTTATTGTTGAATAAAACTATGAGATATCATTTGAATGAAGAATTATTTCAATAAAACGTTATTTGAATAAAGCATTATTGAAATGATTCTTTCACCAAATAAATCGTTATTCAAATAATTTATTACTGAATAACACCGAAATAAATTTAGATTAGGTATATGCTTACATGTTTGTGCAGGTAATCATATAAAAATTATAGCTAATGTCAGGAAGTGCATCGGTAGGATTTATATAAAAATTTCTGCTAATGTTAGCAAGTGTACCAGTAAGACGACATGGCAGTAATAATTATATCCGCCGATATCTTGGACATCCTTCAAGATTTACGTATTGTCGTTCTAGAAACCGATAACCAAACTCTCAAACTTATGAAAATCACATTTATTTTTTTTTTCTACAACTTCCAATGTCCTTCAAAAATGGCGACTAATATTAATATAAAAGTTCCCGCTAACGGTAGAAAATGCATCGGTAGGAAAAAACGTCAAACTTATAAGAATTTCCTGTAAGTTTGAGGATTTGTTTATGATTTATATAGGTTCCTCATAACTGTTTAGAGAACCGAAACCGTTATCATAACTGTTTTGAACCCTTGTACATAGGTATTTTTTTAAATCCAGTGTTTACTTCGTACAAACAATCAAACATACACACGTATATAAACAAACTCACACCATCACAAATGAAGGTAGTTATTTGAATAAGAATATTTATTTGAATAACAGTAGTTATTTGAATGAGAATGATCATTTGAATAATAAGAATTATTCCAATGACGAATAATTATTCAAATGATGAATAATTATTCGAATGATGAATAATTATTTGAATGAAGAATAATTATCCAAATAATTATTTGAATAATGAATGAAATGAATGTTACCGTTCGTTATTGAATAATTGAATAATGAATAAGAAGTTATTCAGAAATAATACTGAATAAGAATAACGACGTTATTCATTTATTTTTATTATGAATCTGAATAAATTTTGCCCAACCCTGGTCCCTACCGTAGCGACTGTGTTAAATGTTGTACACAAGTTTGAGTCAACCTATTGTGTTGCCAATTGCCAGAATTCTATTGATATGAGGAAAGAACCGGCAGTAACAGTAATAAGCGAAGAAAGAGAACAGCGAGAAATCAATGTGTGTAGTGCTGTCGAAAATAGCGTGCCATGTTCATCTAGGCAAATTGCTGAGCAAGTTGGCGTAAATCAACGAACTGTGAGGAATATTTTGAAAACGCATGGGTATCGCAGTTACAAAATTGCAACCCAGCAAGAGATCTTTCAACACGATCTGAAAAAACGTATAGATTTTGTGAACTTCTGATGTAACAGGTTCTTGAAAATCCAGATTTTTTTTATATAACATACTTCTTACCGACGAGTCGTCATTTTATTTGCACAGTCACCATAATTCAGCAGCTACTAGATATTGGTAAACCACAAATAAACACCTTTCGCTTCGTCTTCGTACTCAATACCCCAAAAATTAAACATGTGGGCGGGTATTTTGGGAAATAATATCCTTGGTCCATTTTTCATTGATGCTACTCTAACAGCTGCTAAATATTTAATTTTATTGCAAAATGATATCTTACTAGCACTGCATGCCCTAAACATCGATGTTTGAAGCATTTGGTTTCAGCAAGACAATTGTCCTGCCCACACAGCAAGAGCAGTGCAGTTATTTTTGGGAGAAACATTTGTTTGTTTTTTATAGAATCTTTTTTATTTCCTTATATATTTAGAATCTAGTTTTCAGTTTACTTTATGAGAATCCTTTTTTATTTCGTTTTGGTGGCTCAGTTTGTTTAACACATTTTCTTATTTATTTATTGTATTGATTATCTATTGCAGGTTTATTTTCTTGGAATGATCCATTACATAAAATTCCAAAATCTTTTTGCTGCATTAGCATGTTTATGAAAAGTTATACAACTCCATAGCACTGTATAAGGAATAGGTGTATTTATTAGAAAGTATTCCAAACAGTAATCCCTTTGTCGCTATGATGTTTACTTCGCGAGAGCAGTCTGTTGACTGTGGAGTCGACCGTTGTGGGCGCCGACGCGCGCGCATGGCATCGAGGAGTAGAAATGATCGGTACGATTTGGCAGCGGGTTGCTGGCAATTCATGGGAAGTCGCATTCAAAATGGTACAATTCCATACATGTATATATTGCTGCAATCCTCTCTTTTATATTGCTCGTTCTAATAATTTTCAATTTTCCTTTAAATATAGGCAAATTTAATATACCTTTATTTTCACCAATAAATAACTTTAAATGAATTAAACAGAACAACGTCAATTGATGCATCATTTTGAAACATGCTATACAGATTGTTCCGAAAGAAAAAAAAAACTATAAGCTTTGACATACGTGATTTTATGAAATAGGTGTTAATATTTCAAAAACTACCAGGACTAGGTATGCCACACCCAAATACCAACCGATGCAGAGTTTTGCGCTACATTCATTTCTGCAATGAATAGTGCCACGTTGCATTTGAAAAAGAAAAGGTTTTTTAGTTTAAAGGTATCCATATGGGACATGAGTTTCTGAACAGCTGGTGTAGAATCTTATCGACCACTCGATTAGTGTCTATGACCATGTATTTGCATCCATATGAGTATGGTATCTTAATGTCTAATGCCTTATGAAATATTGAATTTTATTGAAAAGGGTGCAAACGTCAAAATTTTGATAACATTGCAAATATATCAAGGACCATTAGGTATAGGGATAGATACATTAATACAAACTGATTACAAATTATCCAGGAAGCACACTCAATTCATAAAAAAATATAATATATATATTTCATTTAAAACAAGCGAATTGATATCGATACCCTATATATTGGATGGGCTATAAAGCCAAATATATTTTCTTTAATACATCTTAGTCGCCCATGACTATTCTGCAAGCTTCAAAATCAAAACTGAGTCCAACTGAATCTTTAAAAAATTTAGTGGGCCGGTTCGGTGGGACACGCTGTATATACAGGTTCAATTCAACCATGTCTCATAATATTTTACAATATCAATTAGCTTGAACGAATACATTTGTAAAGGTAAACTAATGCTACAATGGAATAATTAGATTTTCCATCTTTAAGCATGATAGATAGGATATAATATCTAGCAGTATTCTCTGCTGTTAATCCCAAACTCCTAGTTTTTAGGCCGGGGCTATATACATACATACAAGTGCACCTATTTCTTTGCCAATACCAAAAATCGTCTCAGTGCTTTTCAAAGGATTCAAAATAAGCGGGTGTCTCAATGAAATATTTTTCGGATCAATATTGATTCTATTCTAGCGTCCTTCCAACAATGTTTGACAAATGACAAACACAATTGCGTATCATCACAATGCATTTGAATATTGGAAATTTTATTATATTTACGGACGAAACTGATGTAGATTGTAAGCGGGAAGGATAGAGTAGAGAGGAATGTCTTACGGCAAACTGTGTCGAATTTTTACAGAAGCCTAAAAGAACCAAAATATAGAAAATCTGCTCTTTAGTATAAATGATATCATCCCACACATTTAAAAGCTGTCTAACACAATTATTCACTGATGAAATCCTGATTCGCACTTCGGGATTAATTTGCTATTATTAAAATACTAAAATTATATGGATTCCTTTTCCATATACTAAAGAACGCAAAAAATAAAAAAAACAGAAACGGAAAGGAATATTGAAGGAGAAAAAATAATAGGTGGTAGATAATATTTGATGCGTAAATAATCTAAAGCAGATTAATTCACATTTTACCGCAAGTTTTCTCAAATAGAAAAATAATAGCTTTTAAAATTGTTTAAATCAAAGCGGTTTTATCTGCCTCGTTCAATTACTAAGACGCACTAATTATATCCTAACGCATAAACGACATTGCTACCACTACTCTTTTCCACAATTAAAGGAAAGAAAAAATGCTGGAATCCCATTAAATTTATGCGCTCCTGTAATCCCCTGCGGGTTACGCTAAAACGGGAAAGAGCTTCAAGCGTCAGTGGCTCTGGGAAGTCTCGTCGCACACAAACGCAGTAAGTATTTCGACGACCGACGCAAGAGGAGGGTAAGGAGCCGACCGTAACACACCATGACTCGCCAATCCCAATCGGATTTCGGAGATTGCTGTTCTACTCGAAGGCATACACGTTGAAGTTTATAAAGGATATATATATATATTACGTATGTCAGACTGACCCATGCCTATACTAAAGTTATCTGGTTATCCGACATGTAGGCTGCGGAGGTAAAGCGGTCACATACAGATGGATTAGATTTAACTTCTTTATGAAAGACGGTGGGCCTGAAGCTATGATGATATTGGTAGCTCCTTTTTGAATTTTTGCGGGCGATGAGGGAATGGTTTTAGAAGAAGGAGATAGTATAAGGCAAAAAAGTGGTTGCTCCGCAAAGCAAAGATAATAATGAAATGGAGACAGTTCTCTTTAATTGGTTGCGATAACTGAAAAAAAAAAAAACCAAAAAATTTGCATAATTTTACTTTAATCAACATTTGACAAACAGTTGATTCAATGCGTTTTAAACTTTTCTCCGGAAGCATATTGTATAAAATCTCTTAAAGAATACTCAGGGAAAGTACAACCAAAGTAATTTTTTGTATTATAGAAGCTATTTTAGACAGTTTTGCTCATATGTATTTATCCCTTAATATCCTGTTTGGCATGGTTTCTGCGGTAGATATTTGTAGATGTAATAAATTTTCACACATTTTCAATTTCTCTAATGTTAATTTTTGCGCACCGTGAAAATAGTATCTCAGCTGTATTAAAAATACATATAATTGCAATAAATTATCAAAGATTCTCAATAAAGTACAATTTATAATATATGTTAGTTAAGAGCTAATTTTGCTTTACTCATTCGCAAAAATATAGTGTGTTTAATACATTTAAGCATAGCTGTATATTGTATATAGTGTTTCATGGTGAGGAGAAATTTGTGGAAATTATAAGTTTCACAACAATAGAAGTATATTATTGCTAGTTTCTTACATTTTACCGTTGATATGACACTGCCGCAAAAAAACCTTGTAACAACCTAACGAGCAAACTAAAATTTACCGTGCCAAAGTATATTCCAGAATCCAGTGAGAAATATTATTGCGGAGTAGCATAATAAGCATTTTTAACCACAGAAGGTAATAAGTAAGACGCTAGAGCGCATTTTAAAAGATTAATGTCGCCTAATGTTCCAGAAACTCCAACTCTTTTTGGTTCAATGCAAGTTCATTATTGAGATGGCCCTCTATACGCACAAAAAGAAAAAAACAACACCGCTATTAATGCTACTTACTTCAAATAAAGAGAAATAGTTATTGTATTTTTTTTTTTATTATTTTTAAAACATAGTGTTTTTAGTAACTTGGCTCAAATGTTTTTTAACATACTACACTCCGCCAAAAAAGTATCGCATAATTTAGTTTTGAATCATAAAAGTATCGCATAATCTTTGTTTGTAGCATAAAGTTGTAAATATACTTTAATGCGCTCTAAGATATAATTTCTATGATTGTTTAAATAAAATACAGGCCAAATAAAAACAAGAACTCATACTTGAGATTTTTATTAAAACAAGAAATTATAATTTTGGAAAGAAAAATGTCATAACAGTAGCTTTTAATACTGAGTATTGCCACCTCTGGCTCTTATGACCGCTCGCATACGGTTTGGCAGAGATTCGGTTAACCTCCGTATATAAGCCTCTCCAAATTCTCCCACTCATCACGGAGAGCATTTGCTAGTCCATGCAGGTCCGCTGGGGCAACATTTTGGGTTCGTATCCGTCTGTGAAGGAGGTCCCACACGTGCTCGATAGGGTTCATGTTCGGACTTACCGCAGGCCAATCTAAAACTGGAATACCAACATCGTTAAGGTATTCCTGGACGATTATTGCAACATGCGGTCGTGCATTAACATGAATTTGTTTCCTATAATTGGCGCATATGGTACTACATGTTCTTCTAAAATGTCCGTTATATACCTGTGGGCAGTCAGTGTACCTCTGTCTACTGGTACTAACTCTGTACGACCTGTTAAACAGATGCCTCCCCAAACCACCAGCGAAATTAGGTCTAGGTCTGAGATTACACTGCGAATAGCGCTCACCGTCTCGTCTGTACACTGAGATACGCCTATCTGAGGTGTAAAGACCAAATCTTGACTCATCTGTGAAGAGTATATTGGCCCAGTCATTAATGTTCCAATTTACATGTTTTCTGGAAAACCTTAAGCGAGCCACTCGGTGGTTCCTAGTGAGACGACCCTAGCAGCACAAATCATCGGCTAATGATCGGCTTTATATAGGGCCGATATCCTGATGTCGGGTCGATATCAAAGATATTGTGCCGATATCGGCTTTCTACCAGTATACGATATCACTGCGATACAAAAGATCCATTATCGGTAAAATATCGGTTGAACGTTCGATGTATCGGCTGATCATCGGCTGGAAACTCAAGACATATATCAGGGCGATATCATTAATAAACGCCGCTTCGATATTGATAGAAATGAGGTATATGGATTTGACTATTGTCATTTTTTTGACGATAGGAAGTCGGCTAATATCCTAAATCTATACGGACTGGTTGATTGAAATATAACCGCATTACAAGAGCGTTCAGATATAAAATTTCAACGTTTGAGACATCAATTGTGAAATTAAAATTAATATCGACTATAAAACAGTTTTAGAAGGTGAAGCGATTGATAACTTAAGAATATGCAAATGCAATTTTCTAACCCCGCCGTGATTATAAAAATTGGCATCTAAACGCAATGTTTATGGGAGTTAGATCTACGCGCAATATCTTACCACCACCACCTACCACAATCCATCATAGCGTTCCTTATTGCAGTGTGAGCATGACGACCAGGTGGAGTGGTTGCCATTATTTATTTTGTCGCTGCATTATAGTAAGCGTTGTGCACATTACAAAATGGGTGAATGAAGCTTATAAAGGTAAGGAAATTTTTATGAATAATGTTTTATGTATGTATCAAGTATATAATTTAATTTAATGATTAGTACTCATTTATTGTGTAAATATGCAACGTTAACAAAATGGAAGACGCTTGTAAATTTCTTATTTTACGTGAAAGCATTGTTTCTACAATATGTGTAGCGTAAAAAACGTTTCGCATTAATAGAATAAAATAAATTACAAGCGTACTTCATACACTAAAGAAAAACACTTTTTTTTAAATACGTATGTGGTGCTTAATTGGGGGAAGTACGTTAAAGGAAGCATATATCTAATGTTAAAACAAATCCTCTCGAAAAGTATTAATGTAAATTATTCATGAAAATAGAGACAATCCAAAGAGGCTTTTGATAAATTGGAAATACTTATACATAGTATTTCTAGGTAATGTTACATGCATTATTATTTTATTTGTAACTCTATATCAAAACTGTTATTTTTATTTACAGAAGCAATTAGATAGAGTCAAACAGCCGGATGGGACAGAGACGAATATCAATAGATGAGATGGGGCAGAAAAGAAAGGAAGAAGAATATAACGTCTTTAGCGAACGAATAATTTAGACGACTGTATTTTTTTAGGTATTACTTAGAATTTTTGTTGTTATTGATTTGTTAAAAATTAAACTGTAACAAAGGTTAAATTACTTTTCGTTTAAAATATGCACATATTGAGTTTGTTTTCGGTTTCATGTTTTCCTAGCTATTTTCAGTTTTTGTTTTTATTAATTATGTCGTTAAATATTTGTGTCAATTACTCATAAATAAACATATTAAGTATTTTTATATTAGTACTTTTTCTTGAAATTTATTGCTTTATTTACTTTCTATTACATAAAGTCTTTCCTTCATTATGTATATTATTTTATGCGCATAATATTCTATTTTGTCATGAATTATTATACACAGAAAATGGTGGCAAACAATTTGAAAAACATTACATGTGCAATGTGATTATGAATCTGATGTATTTTTTCCGCATTGTTCAATATGAATATGACAGAGACTGCCCCGAAATTAAATGTTCAAACACAAAGGTGTTATAGTGGGTGTCATTTCCAGTCGAACTAATCCTAGGTGTGATTATTATTCGATGCATAGTTTACGAATCATTTATTTTTTCTAAAAATCTTCCTTCATATAAACGTTCATTAAATTATCAACAAACAAAAGAGTACGACAATAAGAATGAAGTTAAATTGAAATTAAACATTGTGATATTATCAAAGGTACATCCTTTTGTTTAACGGCCTTGATATTTCAGAAGACGTTCATGGTTTCTAATTTCTTTCTAAATTCTAACATTACAAAAAAATACTGTTTTTGCCTATAATTTTATGAACGTTTTTTGTGGAAGATCTTTATAAAACTCGCAAAAACCTTATTATAATTGAATAATCACATATGGGGCTAATTTGACTCGAAATTATACTCTTTATAACCCTTTTCCGTTTCGGGAACTACTTTTGGGACAGCCTGCATAAATATCCACTATCGTGGATAGACAAACTACATACTTATATGTAGAAATTAGTCATCACACCAATATCGGTGCGATATCCCAGGACGACTAAAACTTTATCGGCGAAGCATAGAAAACGTTGGGTAAGTATCAATCATGTATCGGTCTACTGATGATATTGTATCTAATTTTAATTGTATTGATATCGGATAGGTATTGGAGTTTCGATATCGGATAGATGTTGGAATTTCGATATCGGATAAGTATTGGAATTTCGATATCGAACCAATATTGCAAAATGTTCACATTTTGTATCGGTATGATATCAGCGGCCGCTATAATTACGACATCGGTCAGCAATATCGGCGAAGCTTAGCCGATATCATGCCGATTCTTGTGCTGCTAGGGGAGGGGCTGTTACAGCTACTCTAGCTCTTAATCCACTCTGTCGTAACCTATTCCGAATAGTTTGAGTACTCACACGAGTATTTCTGACTCTAGCCAAGTCGTTCTGCAATTGTCTCGCAGTTACATTTCTTCGACGTAATGCTTGTAGTAGTAAATAGCGGTCATCTTGGCGAGTAGAACATCTTGGACGACCTGGTACAGGTCTTCTACTGTAAATGCCTGTTTCCCTATATCTGGCTACGGCTCTAGAAACACTTGACTGATTGATGTTCATCAAATTAGCAACGTATGCTTGAGATCGTCCATCTTCGATTAAAGCAACTATAGCAGCCACTTGTTCTGAAGTTAAATTGCTCATTTTAGTTTTAAAAGCGTTGGTACAGAACTCTGACTTCGCACTTTAAAATTTGTCCGTATAGGAAGACTTTCAATAAACAACTGAGCAAACCTTACACATATGCATTTTTCTAAATGTGTTCTTTTAGAAAAAAATAAAGTAAAAACGCTAAGTTCCATTATTTTGTTAGTGTTTTTATAGTTCACATACACGAGGCAAACTTTTTGTGAACGTATAAAAATATCTTGGTTCATAAATGCCCTTTTTTAGTTTATGCGATACTTTTTTGGCGGAGTGTATTTAACTGATTGTTCATTTAATATGTATTTACAACGTGTTTTGTGATTTACCTACTCTTTGACTAGTTCAACGCCTTTTGGTATTACTGAATGAAGAAACTATTTTATTCTAAATAGCACGAGATACCATAAGATTACATAGACTGCTCCAGACGGTAAAACTCAGACCCAAATCGATCATATACTAGTCACAATGAGGAGACAAGCGTCAATAATGGATGTTATATCATACAGAGGAGGGTGTGTAGATACAGATGATTATATGGTGATTTACATAATTATAGAAAACTGCGAAATAGCTCCGGTAAATTCCCATCAAATTGTTTCAGGAGGGTGTTAAAATCAAATCTCTTTGGAGGATCCATACTTCCAGTTCTATAGAACATAAATTTTAACAGCTTTCTCTGCACTTTCTTCAATATTTGTATATGAGACCTACAGAAGAGACTCCAGACCAAGCAAGAGTATTGAAGTTTACTCTTGACGCAAGTATTATGCAGCATCATAGTAATATTAGTGCTAAAATATTTTGTATGACGTATGACAAATCCCAATGTTTTTTAAAGTTGAAGATCGTCTTTAATAGTAGTACCACGCTCAATTTATTAATTTATTTAAATAATTATCAATAAAATTATACGAATACTCTATCGTTTTACATACATGACAAAACAGACATTAACCACAGAAGCAATTTATTCAATGTGGAAAGTGAGAAAAGTATTATTAATTGCAGAAAATATCATAAAACGCTCTTGATTTAGTTTGGTGTCATTGGTTTTGGTTTAATATTGAGGACCAGTAGTGTCCTAAATATACGTATCTTTGTCAACACAGTGCAAATTTTATTGACCCCTTTTGGATATATTACCTTTCTATAAGGAAAAGTAGAACTGAAAAGGTACTGAAATTGTAGAAAAGAAATACTAATAATAAAATAGTAATAAAATTTGAAGATTATTATTTATAATATCGATTGCGTTTGAAGTTTTTTCAAAAATCGGAAAGTTTTTAGTTCACCCTGAAAACACATTTTCCAAAATCTGGTTAAGAGATCAATATTGTGCCATTTTCTGTTTGCTCAGCAACCATCAACAATTACCAACGTTTTTAAGAATATTTGGCTACGCTGTCTCAAAAATAAAGCACAAAAAATGTCATCCACTAAATTTTGAGAAATTGGGTCCGTAAGATTGTAACGTGCCGGTTGATGAGCTCTTCCTAGTTTTTAACACTTCGCTTTTTTTTATCTACTTAATTTCGTTCTTCACAAAGTATGCAGTAAAAGTGTTCCTCAACAACAACAAAAATTCAAATAAAAATCCATTGAATAGGAGCTGAAAAAATTTGAGGGGACCTTTAGAGGAGACAACTTCGTTGGCTTCTTCACGAACAATAGTATACATTTTTATATTTTTATATTTGTGCCCGCGTTATTTGTGAAGCAAGATATTCAATAATTTGACGTTCTTGATAGATATATTTTAGTTCAAAATCAGTGACTGTGCTGAAGAAATTATTATTTGTGAATACAGGTGCAAGCAGGGCAACGGCACAAACAACATCCTGTGTCTCATAATAAACGGTCGAATGTTCACGCAATAGAATAATATAATAATAATATGATGAAATTTTAATAACTATTCACAATACCAAAACAAATGAATGTACATTATCGATCTTTGATATATAAAATCGGAAAAAAGGAATAGAATCATATAATACATTAGCCTTTGATACTGCTAATTATAGTCATAAGGCAAGCCTAATATTGCTATCTCTAATTAACGAAAAAGTGGTAAGTAAAAATTTGGTGGAGGCGAAAACTAAAACACAGTTTATTTTATCTTTAACTTACATAAGGCAAACCTAATAATAACACTAATTAATTTCACGTATAGCGGTAGATAAAAGTAAACACTCATGTTCTCAAGAGCTCTAACGGAAGTTTGTTCTTAGTTTGAGCGCTAATTGAAAAGGGTCAGCGGGTAGATAGTTGTAAATGTTTAGGATAATTTTGAGTAAGTACTACCAGAACCTTTACTGCCACAAACACAACTACATGCACGTAGTTCAAAAAGTGAATGTATGTAAATGCGAAGTATTTTGGATATTACAGTACGAACATGCATACTAACAATAAGTCGGGATTTCTTTTTTTATAACCATACATTTGGCTGCAGAGAAAACTTTATTTCATCGCAATTATTTTCGCTCTCGGTTAACGAAATCACTTCCATTCTACGTGTAACGAAAAAGAAAGAATATTTAATACCTTTCCTCAGCTTCCACGAAAAGAAAGAAATTTATCATTTGACACCCACCGGCTTTAAAACCTTCTACTTTAATGGGAAAACTTTCGCTTATTCAAGGTAGCGGTGGCTCATGCTCTTTTTTTCTCTCTGCGGTGATTGCGAAAAGCTCGACGTTTCCTTCTTCCTTTTCACTTAAATTTTCCGTCTAAATACCACAGCGGTGAACGTAGATGTTCGATGTGATAATGTCCCAATATTAACGACCTCCGTTCCTTTGTTTAATGGGATCTGAAACAGTTTTACGTTCCCAAAACGAATTATTCAAGTGGTATTACTCCCCTTTTTTATATATCCCCCCTTTTAATATGGTAATCTTCATGCTTTGGTTGGAGCCTGAGTAGTTTAATACGATACGGTATAGTAAATCACATGTAATGATTCTTTATCAGAAAATTTTCTAAGTACTGAATTTAACCCTATTGCTAGAAATGTAATTAGTTATTCGAAGAATGTCAAAGAGTGTGTTATGAACACCGTTGCTCGTCGTTTATTAATAGTAGTAGCATTTCATTAAGCTCTCACGTTCAGAAGAAAATTGGTCTAAGCGGTCCTTAAGGAATATTCATTTTATATTTCATGTCATCAGCTACCCTACTGTAGATACATAATACTACTTTTATTTGCATATTTATAAATTACCAATTGGTATATACTCCGATTGAGTTACAACGAATAAAAAATTAATTTCTGATTTCTCAGAAAAAATCACTCATAAAAACAAGTTTTGCTTGTCTTCAAACCCCAAAATCCTGTATTGCTTTGTGTGTAGCTACTGCGTGTTACCAAAATTGACTCGTATATGTTCTACAACTTTAGTAAAACATTAAGTGGTGAATTTAACAATAAAATCTGAGTAGGCAAAACCTTTACAACAGGTAGTTTAGATAATTTATAAAGTGTTACATTAATGCCTAGCTTTTCTTGTAACAAGATTAATATTTGCAGAGGAGCAATTGTTAACATTACAGCAAAGAATCTATTTGATTCAATGCTATGGTACAGATGAAGACAGCTACCGCACAGTGTAGCAAAATTTCAAGAACCGTTTCCTGAGGTCCACATTTCTGAGGTTGGTGCACAAAAACTTATGCAGAAACTTTCAATGACGGGTTCGGTTACTAACATTAAAAGGGAGAAAAAAAGATACAACGAGGACGACGCTAGACCATTTTGGCATTGAAATCGGAAAAGAAAAATCCACGAACATACAGCTAGGAATTAGTAAATCGCATTTACAAAGAATCTTTAAATATAACAAAATTATGGCTCGTAAACCACAACAAAAATCCAAAAAAAAAAAAATTAAAAAATCCCTTACCACAAAAATTAAAAGATACAAATCTAAATACGTATTTCGGCAACTAAGTTGCCATCTTCAGTAGAAAACAAGTGAAGAGCAGTGTTAAACGTAGTGTTTTCGGCTAAGGAAACAGGCGATGAGGCTAAAAGTCTGGACTTTTGTTTGTAGATGTTTCTAAAAATTCAAAGTGTTTTCAGAGCAATCTACGCTTTCTGCAAGTGATACTGTGGTTTCGCAGCACTGCAGGTACTTGAGTGAAATCAATCATCATTTTACTCTTTCTGATGACGAACTTAGAAAGGTCAATGTGTGGTGTGCAATTACATGCTACGATATAATCGGACATAATTTTTTGGATCGAAATTGAAATCGAGACATTTATTTGGATATTTTACAAAAAAAAAATTATTGATAAATTTGACGAGTAATTATTTATTTACGCAAACTCTGGATATGGTTGTCGGGCTCATAATTTGATAACTGTACGATAACATCCCAGTTTGGATCAAAATGGATAGGAATCTAGATGCATGTTATCAGACTATATTAATTTATTATTATTAAGGTAGAATAATATGCACTTATGCTGAGTGGCAATGTAACGTGTATGAACCGCCATATCTAGAAATCTCTCGGCTTTCATTTTCCATGTTCTCAGCTGATTTCGAAGAAATGTTGCTGCAATTTTTAGAATGTTGTGTAAAGCAATTTTTACTCTATCAACAGCAAATGCGGTAGTCCAGTGTGTGTATAGTACTTGCACTTAACAGCAATCACAGAAATGCTTTAACTACACTGTGCTTTGGAGTTCGTTTCGGCGTTTAGCATATAATGCTAAATTTGGAAAGCGCAATTTTAGGCTTTCATAAAGATAATACTTACTTTTTAACATGTAGACCAGGCCTAAGATCCCGCATCCTAACGAAAACCCAGTTAATGTTAAAAAATGCTACTTTATCGTCCGTTTTCTTTTGAAAATACTGTACTCGCACGACTGTTCTGTGATTGCCTCAGACCTGGTTGGTTTTTAGAGGAGATAAGATCCAGTAGTGACATAATTGGCCTACATGATTTAATGAATTATCTGTGCCTTGAGATCCTCAACGATTTTAGTGATATTTTATTGATTTGGAAAGTGGCTATTTGTTAGTACTGCTTTCAAGATATCATATTTTTTTTCATCAAACTTAATCCAGGTAGTTTTCAAGACTGATTCCACTTTAATGATTCCATGAACACGTAACATTTTAATGCAGCATGCCTTGCGATCTGACGTTTTTAATTTGTCTGTATTATTTGCTATTTTCTATATTCTTATATAATAGTAGAGTTACTATCAGAGTTAAGCATAAATGTTGCTAGTAAAGAAATTCAAACTAATCCAAATAAAGCACTAAAAACACACTAGAGGCATTGACGCTTCACTTCCAAAAAGAATCTATTTTATTAACACGATGATTATATCAAGGAAGCACAGGAAAAATATAGGGAGGTCATTGTGTGCTGAATAAATAAGTTTAAATAAGTTTTGAAAATACTCTCGCAAGAGTTTAATGTTTTTAAAATACGCGAAACAATCCTCTGATGTTTGTTAAAACTTCCAACAAAATTAGTTCATTTTCTCTATAAGAAAATTATGTTAAAACAAAATTTGGACTTAGAATGCGTTTTTCCATGTGTATGTAGATATGATTCTATACTTAAATATAAACATAACAAATGAAGGCATAGGCAGTTATAATTACAGTTTGCAATGTGCCTGGGTAACCTTTTCACTAGGCGACCTCCATATAACAAACCGACACTAATATGACCCGCAGGAGCCTACCGTTTCCCTAAAAATAATTCGCCCATAACTTTGTGCAAATACGACCCCTTTTTGATCGAACCCAGAGACGTTTGCCCTTACGCCATCCAGCACGCAGGTATACGGCGGTATAATAACGCGATATGACGTAAATACGAAACAATTATTTAAATTTCGCATCCCGTACGCACGGCCCATTGTTCCTTTTGTGTTCGTCCTAGTTAAAATACATTGTGAGGAAAGATAAGCGATTCTCGGGTCGCCGCCACTAGATGTCACCCGTTAAATTTACGTCGGCATAAATTTACGGATCTACGCGCTCTAGTAGTGGGAACTGTTAACGGTCCTGCACCAGTGTACGGCAAAATATGTGTATAGAGAGATATTAACGGTACGCGTACCGAAAGCGCAACGCAATTCCTACGACCCGCTGGGAAAATGTGTATCGCGAAATGGCGAACCTTTCCGCGTTTACTGGAGCTTGGTATGTTATGCGTGTCGTATTTTATTGTTGCAATTAATCGTGGGGTAAATCTGTCACAATATTTTTAGGGATTCTTTGGGTTTTATACTGTGGCTCTTGAGTTGCGGGAGATGGCATGTGTTCTTTGTGTTCGCTCATATAAATCAATAAACAAACACACGTAAAAAGGTTTATTCTTTTATTACATTACGCTGTTTGACCAGATTTTTATTACGCATATATTTTTGGGCAGAGTTCTGAAAATGTAGAAATATTGTCAATAAAAATAAAAACGCCATACTTTTAGGTAGGTACCTTTTTTTACAATGAATTGCTCTGGGAATAAATCTCAATAAGGCTAAATAATTATTACCGTTACAATTTACCGTTAAAATTTAGGCAAAGTCACAAGTTTGAAAGAAATTGATACCTAATAATTGCATTTCAGGTTTTAAACAAGGTAGAATCTTTTTTGCAAAATATTACATTTTCCTAAAATTAGTAATACACAAGTTTATTATTTGGTTCTAGCATAATAGGGTCACTATAGGCTTTGGGTCAAGAAACCAATAGGGTTTTCCCTATTTATCTAAAAATAATTCAACCTTTTCTATTTCTAATCACGTTGGTTCTATACTTGGAAAACTGTTCTACTTTTTCGCACTACGCTTTTTAACTTTCGAAAACAGACGACGAAGAGTAAATAAAAGCGTTTGAAACTAATAATCCAGGAGAGACTTGCATACAGGATGACATCTCGCAATTCAATAAATCGGTTTTTATATACTTGGAATCGATTTATTGAACTTTGATGAATTATCCACTAGGCAATACCTCTCTGTTAATAATACAATCGTTGTTATTCAGTTCGTGAAGTAAAAATAAAAGTAAAAACTCCTTCAGAAAATCGCCTCTGCTGCGAGATGTCGCTTTTGCACATATCGAAGCGTTTTTGTCAACACTATTGATGACATCAACACCTTTCTTCTACCAAATTGCGGAACAATAATATAAAATAATTTGCCACTTGTGATTTTTAAAAATATCTGCCAGATTCAGAGAAAGACAAGAAAAGAAGTTGCTAAAAGTGAAAGAGGAATCGGAACTCTAATTTTGAAGAATGATAAAAAATTAACGACTAAACAAGCTGCAAATATAAAACCAGTTTAGAGGAACAGAATAGAAAAAAATCAGCAACGTTCTGCTACACAGAAACCACCGCAAAAATATCAACGTTTTTACGGAATTAACAATTCTGAAGACTACATTAATCCAATCGCACCTTACCAAAAGAATAACTTTTTGCAGAAAATATTTGAGTAACATATATTTCTGAATAAAAGGAGAGAGACATTGAAGTTAAAAGGAAATATTTGCACATCGCATATAGGATACCATATTACGGTATACTCAAGTTTAGAAAGAACAAAAGTGTAACAGAAAGTTTTAATCAAAGATACGCATAACACAACCCAAAACTTTTGAGAACTCAGAACAGAAGCTACCAATGTGTTATCAAAGGAAAAACTGATATCAAACAATACGCCCAAATCAACAATAACAGATTTTCTTTCAAGAAAGAAGTCAACATTTGCTGACATTAACACGAAGCTTATATCGATGACACCATGCCAACAACTTATCTAAATTAGATCAAAGAATGAGTGAGTTGTTTACTGTGCAAATCCGATTGAAAAGTTTTATGTCATCGGCATAGGCAAGAACAGGACAGGGGAAAGAAAGTAATAGATCATTGACAAACCAGTTGAACGACAGAGAGCCTAAGTTTTTACCTATCTCTTTGAGATACCTCAGAGGGCAATGTCTAATAAGTAGGACGCTAGGTAGCCTTAGTTCCGGAAGTCTGTCTCTAGAGAGATATCGATATGTTCTGCTGCCATTGTTAGAGCTCACCTCTAATCTGAATTTTGGAGTTATTTATACAGAGTTTTGATCCATAGAAATTACTGCTGGCCCCTCAATTGGTCAGTTGATTAGTCATCTCATTATCGTTAATGTGAATATGTCCTGGTATCCCTTTTAGTGTGACTTTGTCATAACCAGCCGCACTAAGCTCTCCTATAGCAAATCAAGCTCAGAGCTATTTGCATTTAGAGAAATCTGCGTCGTCTAGTAGATGTAAGGTCCTTTCATCCCTTTCTTAATGGTTTCTTGGGAACAAACATCTATGGCAAATATTTCTGACTAAATGATGGTAGAGGTTTGCCCCAAATATATTGATAGACGAGAGTTAGACGCAAACAGTCTAGCTCCCACTCCTTGTTCCATATTGGATCCGGTTGTGTACTAAACTTGGGAACATTGGGAGCCCAATTCTTCATAACTTGGAATCAGTACTTTGTTGAAGGTTTCCGATGAGGTCACCATCCTTCAGTTGTGCCTTAACTTTAGCCTATGAGTACTGAGGACCACCATCCTCCTAACATACAAATGAAGGGGTCTGATATTTATTATCAGCTCCATAGCTGTCGTTGAACAGGTGCGTATTGCCCCTGTAACTTCCAAATAACTTCCTTAAGTAAGCTAAATGCTCAATCTTAATATATTCGAAAATTAACTGAAACAGCCAGTTTCCTGTACTTTTAGAGAAGCTAGAAGGCGGGATATTGTAGCCCTGTGATCCAAGCATAAATCTTTACCCTACACTTTATTGTTCGTTTTCCAGGTAACCACCAAATCTACATCCCTATTTTGCGCCGTCCAAAACAACTCGTCTTAATTTAAAAACGGCCACTGCTTCGCCGAATCCATTACCATTTCCGGAAAATTAACATCCTGACGTATTTCATGTCGTTCTCCCACGCTTCGCCTCTTCCACACCCCGAAACACTTGGCGTAAAGCGAACTCGCGTGTAAACAAACTGCCAGTAGATGGGGCTAGCAGTTAGTGGTAGATATACAACGCAATACGAGGCTGTTCTGAGGAAAAATTAGGACCAGCAGAGGAAGAAGTGTGAGAGAGACGTTGTTGAAAGGAAGACGGAGGAGAGCATTAGAAATTTCGCGTTTTCAGCGGGCGGTTGGAATTTATGTGCTACATTTGGGGATATTAAAGAAGCCAGGAGCTCCAAACGTATAAGCTGGCGCTGGAAGAACGGCAAAGTTCGTGATTTGTTAAACATCGAGAAAGATTTGTCATAGTTTTCGCTCGAAGAAGGCGATATCTGATCCTGACGTTAGTTCTAGTGTAAGGACAGATAACGTTCTGAGATGACGAGAATCGTCAAACAAACTTGCGGAAACTGTTGATGTCAGTTATATTACCCCACGACAGATACGAAGTTATTTTCTTCGAGTTTGATGTGCTCAAATATCGTTTTCTTACGCTTACGTGTATTGAATAGTCGCTCGCAGTCGTAGTAAAAAAAGAAATTGCAGTAATCCAACAAAAAAGGTTTATTTTTAGAACATTTATGTTGGATAAAAGGTTAGTGTGAATAATAGCCTAAACTTCAATCCTCGTGATGTTTACGACGCTCGCTTTCCAGGGTAAAAATGCTATTTCTAATTAGCGGGTGGTCTGACTATATGCAATTACAGTGACATATATCTAGTCCTTCCGGTTATGATGTTATGGTTGCTTAATATCCTAAGGCTTTCAATCACGATTTACTTAAGTAGGTGATAGCAAAGTATTATTTTATGAGATTTGGAATGCATTGAAAATTTAATAGTTATTTACGTATCAAGTCCGGAAAATGACGTGTTGTCGAATCTGGAGATTGTGAGCCGAGGCGAGCAACCAAACGCGTACGATAAGACACTTTCTAGCCGTGGTGACTACAAAATTTTTACGACAACATGATTAGCTCTTCCTAAAATCAATTTACTTGCATTTGTAGTGTTCAGAATACCGATCACTCATATGTGAATATCAAATTGTTTACAGTTTTTTCGACAACTAAACCCAGAAAATCCCAGAATTTTCACAGAAAAGTACCGTAAAGTAACGGAAGTGACACATTGGTATTTCAATTTCGTTATGCTTATTGTATTCTACCGTCCATGGAAGGTAACGAAAGTGATGTGTTGACCGTTCAAAATTCATAGTTAAATTCGGTAAAGTGGCGTTTTCTATCTATCAGTACAGTAAGGTTGATGAAATCCAAATTAAGCGACCTTTTCCTATGACTTTTTCCAAAAAGAATGACAAAAAATCAATGTTTTACAGTTGAGCAAGTAATGTGATTGTTTCTGTAGATATCATTTAATATCATTTTGTAGGCATAAGCGGTAAAATCATAATTGACATCTAATGAATAATAAGAAAAATGTTTCCACATGACGAGCACTTTATATAAGACATAGCTATTTACATTGGAGTGCGATAGATATCATTTATAGCGTACTAACTCATCTTCAGACACGAGCCGGTGGCGAGTGCCTCAATGAGTTGGAGCGCTGTAAATCACCTAACGTACAACATTCGTTTTTGGCTGAGAAAATATTTAGAAAATTTTATTTAAAATAATATGTCGGTGTCTGTAAATGTTGATTGGTATAGCCGCGATTTTATAAGTTCCGTTGCACGTCATTACTGATGTTATAAGAGTTTGAATTAGTTGCCATTTGATTAAAATTAAAGGCCATATAATTTGCAAATAAGTAGTAAGGTATTGTGCAAAATAGTATTTCAGTTATTTTTTAGATAACATTTAAGGTGTACTTGCATAAAAGGCGAAGAGAAATTACATTATTTCACTTTATAATAACTAAGGAAATGGTAGGTATATTGTGCTTAAGTAGTTGACAGCATGACGAGATATCAGACATTGCTACATGTGCTACAATGTTAGTTATGATGATTTTTCAATAATAACAATTAAAACAGCAATAAAAATAGGAGTAAATGTGTTTCTTTAAACTAAATTAAAGGAAATTATGCACATTTTATATTGGAAGTAACAGTGAAATAAGAAAAAGTGTAGTGCGTGGTAAAATTAATCTACCGTTGCGCTGGTTGACCGAGTTGACGAGGCCAAAAAAGTATTTTTCGTTAGTGTAAGATGTAAGTGCTTTCTTTCTATCTATCTATCTATCTATGTTGCAATTAAATAATAGAAAATAAATAGATATGGAATACTAACAGTCTTAGTTAACACGTCTTCCTTTTTTTGTAAAATGTCTTGATTTTGTAATAGGCAGTTTTAATTTAGACGTTTTGTCCATCTCCTCCACCAAAATATCAACCCGCGCCCTGCAACGCTTGCTTACAAAATTTTTGATTAAATTAAAGTCATCAATGACGTTTAACCAATCAGGTAACCGCCATCTATGTGATTCAATGAAATTCCCAATGAAATGACGCTAAATGACAGCACTCTACGATATATAGGACGCCAGGCATCTGATTTAATCTAATACCGAGCTATGAGCTGATATGCAAATGAGTCCGGGTGCCAGTCGCTACCTAACGGGACAGATTTGCCTGGGCACTAGCGCACCTTAATCCACCAATGCCTTCGCAGCTTCCCACACGACTCATCCACGTTTAATTCGTTGCGTCACGAGAGTGAAAGGGAACGAGAAGTAACAGGCGTGATGTTTATAATTCATTCTGTACGCATTGGGGTTAAGAACAAAAGGTTGCTGTTTAACCGGAGCGTGTACAAGAAAGTACCTAGTCCGTGTGGTATGTATCGCAGCCTTTTCGGAAATGAATTTCGATTGTGTTGCGAGTAAACGCTGTTTTGCCCTTTTTTGCAGTACTGCTTTCGTCCCGCAAAGGCGACCCTCGATCTTGCATTCGGTTATTCCATTGTGAAACGGCAATTGTTTTTTATTGAAATGCCATGGGAATAGGATGATACAAGGTTTTGTTGGTGTGGTAAATATACATCATAGAAAAGCAAACACTTTAATATATGTGATACTTCTTGGATATATAAAAACAACATCTCCTTGCCAATATGCACGAGTAGTGGGAGTTCATTATATACACAGCACTTACTTTACTTACTTCTCCGATTTCGTTAACTAATTTAGTCTGCAGTAGGGTATATTGTCATTTCTGGAAAATTTATTATTTTTTGTTATAATAATTATTAAGTTTTTAGATGAAATAATTAGTTAGAATTTGAATATTTGATATGTTATGGAGATAATAGAATACCTAGAATAGGTAACCCAGTGTAGTACCTTCTAGGTGGAACACTGGGTTTAGGATGATTTGTATTTGATTAGATTTTGGTTATATAAAATAGGATATGTTGTAATTGCTTTTGAAGCTTATTACATATTTGATTTTGTAATATAAATACCTTTTTTTTTAATTTGTTTTAAAAGTTAGTATCATTTGTGATTATTGCAACAAGCAAAAGCTTTTTGTTAGAAATTAATAGTTAAAAAGCTTTTTCTCTTGTGACATCTATCCAATAGCACACGGTGCTCGTGAAATTTAATTTTGTAAAAACTAAATATCGTTGCAGACATTAACTTTCAAACAATATTCAAAGTTGCTTTTAAATCTTAAGAATATTAAAATGTGAAGAGGGAGAAAGTATGTATGCAGCATTATTATTTTGTAAATATCTTCTTCTATTTAATCATTGGTTTGTGGGCAGATTTGTGGGCCATAAGCTACTGACTTTACCGAACATTTTTATTTATGAGTGCGCAATGTATGTCAAGAAAAACTTTAACCCTTTCACACGTAATTGCGATATTAATAATATATATGGGACACGGAATACTTGTGGGCTGTCGGTTCCGATACATATAACAACACTATATAAAAGAAACTTTAGGTTTATATATACTAAAATCTATAATAAACTCCATAAAAACTTAACAAATTTAAACATTGTTAAATTTAAAATATCGTTAAAACGATTTTTAGTTGACAAGTGTTACTACACTGTCTCTGAGTTTTTGACTGAGCCGATTCGTGATTATTGAGTGTTTTCTTGTCGGTTATATTGTGTTTTGTGTCTTATATAAGTACCTATTCTTATTTATATGTTTTCTTAGTATGTACATATGTCTGACAAACCCTATATCCTATGGATCCACTGGCTAATAAAGTACAATACAACCTGCTTCCTGCAAAGGATTGAGGATAGTAGTATATGAATCAAGGAAGTATTTACAGTAAGTTGGTAGACTTGTTTGTATAAATTATTGCAAACATGTAGAAATTGCCGGAGTTCCAACGATTCAAATCATCATCTATATGCATGATCCCCCCTCATAGAACACCGTATTCTCATAAACGTACCAAGCTTCATTCGAAACAAATGAGTGAACCTGCAACCTGTTTTCTGTCAAAATTCTTAATAACAGTAACGTGCGCTATAATTATTGGCATTAGAGGTAAGTTACAGGGCGACAACTCAAAGTTGGAGTCCTGTAAATGACCTAACACGTGTATTAAAATTTTTAGCTGAGAAAATATTCAGAATATCTTATTATGAAAAATATGATATGATATAACAGTCGGTTGATGTGGATTGGTACCACTGCATCTTGACAAATCGACTGTCTATTTAAACATGAACCTTTTTATGACGATTTTTCCATAATAACAATTATAAGAGCAATAAAAGTAGCGGTAAACGTGCTTTTTTTTAACTAAATTGTGTGCCTAAAGTGCATGTGTTGCGTCAGAAAAGTTGTGCCGATGCCAACGGATAGACCGGGAATAACTAGAAGTGCCTGTATTACGTCAGAAAAGCTATGCCGACGCGAATGGACAAACCTGGAATAAGTGGAAGTGTTACGTCAGAAAAGCTGTGCCGATGCTAACAGACAGACCGGGAATAACTGGAGCTGAGGAATTTTGCGTGTATCAGAAAAGCTTTGCCGACACAACAGCCAGAGGGAGGAAGGATGGAGAGAATGCCCGAACGCGTGGTTTACACTACAACGGTCCCCCACGCGGTCCTGATGGTAAGAGTGAGCGTGCCTGAACGTATACTGTCTGCGGTACTCGCGTCGTAAACTAGAATAAATAAATAAAAACTTGCCTATGGGAAAATCAATAAAAAGGAAACGAATTAATAATTAATTAACGGTAAACTCAAAATTCACACTAAAATGGATTTTTCCAAAGAACAACATTACTACTAATACTTGGGTAATTTGTACAAATCTTTGCAAAACCGTGGCTTTGAACTAATTCAATAAGATGGGGATCATACCTATTACCAATAAACTATTTTCTAAGTAGTGTTTGCCTTTACTATACGTTTTTATAATTTAATATCACATTATGCTAAGTAGAAGTTTTAATAAACTAATGAAATTATTCTGGATGAGTAAGTTTATGGTATGGCAAATATTACATATTGAAGGAATACACTTAGAAGTATTCTCTAACATGTTCGATATACGAGTAGCACATAATTAAGTATCGTGTGATGTAGATAATCTAATTTCAAACACCAACGAATATAGAACCCTAAAGGAGATAGTTACTACCGTTATTAACCAACTTAAAGCAGTTTCGAAAGTGCTTGCAAAAATAGCAAAAACCTTAACCTCTTAGTCGGTTCATAATTAAAAACTTTCGTGGAAGTTAATCTCTTGAAATATTGGTATATGTGATACTATTTGGGCCGGTTTTAAGTTACCACTTACGTATTATGTTTTTAAGTGGTTAACTAATCTATATCCCTCTATCACGATTATATACACATGTGATTTAAACTAATCCTATTAATGTAATTTCCCAATCTTAAGCCGATTACCCGTATTGTGGATGTCCCAAGATATTAATATGGGAGCATCAAAGGCGTGTTATGTATACCTACAATATCTATAACCTGGTAAAGACATATGTAGGGACAGAGAAACTATTGCAATATTAAGCTCATGTGTGTAATTAATATTGCGTGTGCTATACGATGCGATGTATTAAATGTTAACAAACAAGCAGTGTAATATTCTATATCCTATATGTACAATTTAAAGATAGGATGGAAAGCATAGCTTACACGTAGAACTAGTAGTAATTAATAGGATTCCTCTAAATTATGTGTATTTCGGGCTTCTGTACTCTACTGGCTACTAAACAAATTGTAGAGTACAACAAATCTTTCAAATCTAACTTTACTCTATCCGTTTCTATAATTATCTTGTTTTTTGCATTATCATCAGACTGTTTACATCCGTTCAACATCAGATAATCCACAAAAGAATCATAAGTTTCTAAAAATAAACACCCGTCAAAATCTCCACATTAAAATAAAATTACTAAGAATTTCCATTGAGGGTATAGCATCCATTGTGCAGTACACAGATTTCTATAGCATTAGACCCGTTGCTTGAGATACACTTCTCCTTTTTACGAAAAAAAAAAAAAAACAAGTTAGTTCGAATATATCTGAATGATTTCTAGGTACCCAGTGCGATGAAAGTAACTATATTTATATTTAACATTGACTCATAAGACAAACAGCTGTTGGACGAGAATGTATTGAATATAAAATATAACTAAGAGCATGCGGTTTACCCTCCACTTCAAAATTTCTACATCAAAGCGACATGGTGTCACGAATGACCTTGTAGAATACCGATAACATCGGTCACAACCAATCCTGTAAGTCTTCCAGTATACCTTTCTTAGGTAAAAACGAAGTTTATTTGATAGTTCAGAATGTGATATAGAATGTGTATGACATTTGAAGCTTCACTTTTCATTGAGATTATATTTTGCGCCAGTTGTACTCTAAGTTTGTTTTTTAAATATTGTCAAAGGTAAACTTTGAGATTAGGTAAGACACTGTTACGTTCTTAAGGAGTATTAGAATCGTTCGATTAGTACATTTTTAACTTCTTACCTCTTTGAGGTAACGGAAATCAATAAGAAATGAAGAAAAATAATGAAGAACTTCATGTTGCGTAATGTAGAAAAATTAACGAAAGCACTATGGAATGGTAAGGTGTACCAGAAAGAAAGAATAGTGAATGCTAGATAGAAAACTTAGAAATATGATGGTGTTAAATCTATACCGTTCTGCAAACTAGCGGGTTGTGAATACAAAACAAAGATTTTATTTTATTTATATTTTTTACAAATATTTCACCTCAATGTGCCAACGAATAGTTTATTTGTATAAAAATACTATATACAAAGATTTAATAAAATTACACAGTTTCTATCGTCTCCTATAAAAATTGGATCTATGGAGTTAGCTGGTTAACATTCTTAGCCAACGATATTCCACTTGTAAAACGTTTAACAATGTATATATAGTAGTGATGGTAATAAGTCGTTAATAACCTCAGTCCTCATAGGAAGTCAATCACGTTTTCAAAAAATAATTCTGTATGTTATTTTTAAACATACGAACAGTTCTAAAAAAATGCTATAAAAAATAAAATTTTGGCGCCAAGGTGTCAAGTAACAAAGTTAACAAAGGAAACACTTAAAGGAAAGAAGTGAAGTTCACTTCTGAAGAAGATCACGACAAGATGATCGAAACGTCAAGTAATTTAAACTTTCTACACGGCATAGAACCCGAGAACCGAAGAGCAGCCACTATAATGTGATTGTTTAGTTATCGTTAAGTGATGTTGTCCTGTACGTTATATCAAATAAGACACTGATTTACAGATGGTTTTAAAATTAATTTCAGTTTGTGTAATACCAACCAAAATGTGACAAAAAAAATCTTTCTACAGATACTCTCAGACGAGTAGGATCATTTACTATATAAAAATCACAATAATAAAAATTTCTGTTATCTCAATTCAGACTAAGAACTGAAATCTGTCGTTTTACAAGTATACGTAAATTCAAATTTTCCACCAAAAATCCCACTAAAAACAACCATTCATAAGTCAATGTGCCAACTATGAAAATAAAATACAGGAAAATTCATATACCAATACCCAAAGAATCGTGGGCAACCTCAAACATACAAATTACTAAAACTTCACTATATAATATGTCAATTAATCACAAATATCTAACCTTGAAATACCTTGTACGTATTTCAAAATAAAAAGTTCAAAAGAATGATAATATCGCTTACTACAGGTAGAAACAACTCCTCAAATATACGTTCTGTATTATAGAAATCATTTCAGCTCTCATGAGGTATACCAAACACCAGCAGGAAACGCATAGCCAAAACTTGCCTGGAATGTTACCCTTCAAAACTCCAGGATTAAACTAGGGATGATTCAAGACCATCAAATCACTGGATACATATCATCTGTACACCAAACATTCGAAGTAAGTAAATTAAACTATTTTTTAGCATCTCATCTGAAAAATACAAACACCTCGTCATATCCATATAGTTACGTAATAAATGTATAGATCATGTAAGTTATTAGTCAGAATTTTACAAAATAAAGTATATTGAAACAATTTAGAATACACTTATATAAGTCAAGTAAAATCAAGTTAAATAGTAAACGATTATTTGGGTTTCATAGTTCATAGAAAATAACATAGCAATATGTATAAGTGTAAAAGTACGAACAAATTACACCAAGTGTAAACCAACAACTTTTTTAACATACATTAAAATGAGAAAAAAGGTGTACACTAATTCTATTACTATTGAACGATCTTTTCACCCGGTAGTCCTTTGACTACCGGGTGTTGTGAATACTAGAATAGCCTTAGTTCGTGCATGCTCACATGATGTATCATTTCTATTACACTGACCCATGAGCACTACAGGCATGAGGATACACTTAGCATCTGAGTGTAGCAAAAAGAAAACGACACTTAATTCTTTTTTCATCTCATGTTTAAGCGACTTAAAGTCGTGTTCTCGTTACGTCCAGCCAATGAACCTATTCTTAGCGCTGTATTGCTATGGCAATGATACAACATAATATATGCACATGCTTGAGATGAGACTATTCTAATAGTCAAAGCTCGTTTAGAATCAATATAATTGAAATAAACTTTTTTGTCATTAAACACAACTTACACATAATTAATGTAAATTGTACGGTGTTTGTTTATGAGATTTGACAATGGATAGAGTAATTTATTCTATCGAATCGACCTAATTAAAATTATATCTTCAGACGTTTTGCTGCGTTTATGACTTCTCATATAGGTACTCAAAATCCACTCTTTAAATTAAATTTTTAACTTGAGTTTTCCTGTGGAACTACATAACGATAACCCAGTTATGAGTCTTCGTCTGGTAGTCATAGCAATCTGACATGGGGAGTACATGTCTAACCTTGAAAAATGTAGGGAAGCATCTATTGGTTTCATATAATCCCAAGTATGTGCCTAAAACGGTACAGAAATTCTATAACACACCATTTAAAGGAGACAGACGGACAGCTGTTAAGAAACCCAAATGGAAGTGCATAAATGGCATGCTACAAAGGTTAATCATAAACATGGCCAGAGTAAAGCTAAAATACAGTATTCTGGTAGTGATAGATTACTAAACAGGTGGAAGAGAACAATTAAAAGAGAACTCCAGCAATTCATTGAAACATGTGGAATGTAGTCCCAATAATAGCAAAAGACAAAGGATGATATTGAATATTGATTGATGGAATACCATATCCGGATGTTCTTTATAAATAACACATGTTTCCACTATTCTGGTATACATGTAGATGCTGGAAGTAATTGGTGGAAAAAATCGAATGAATCAAGATGTAAACATATAGAAGATTTTTTCCTCAAGCTTTTATATCCTTTGGTTGATACATTCCTTTGAAAAAAATTACAACACTAATTTGTTTGAAATCAGGCAAATGTTATCCTTCTCATTGTGGAGTAAGCAACTCACCTAGGTATTACTTTCTGATTTATTTCGTTCGACATTGATTTGGGCACAATACAGCAACAAAAAACGCTTCAAATTTCTCGACCGTCTGCCCACATTTCTTCAAAAGCGAAAAAAAGATTATCGCCTAACTTATTAATATTTTAGTGGGGAACCCGAGTCCCGTTTCCTTTCAATAAAATAGGCGGCCAAGTTGATCCGGCAAACTGTTAATAACTTCTCCATCTGCGAGTACATCTCACCCACTCGCCCACACAGTAAATCGTGGGACGGGCTGATTGCTTTTCTGCTCCCCGAATATCCGACCTATCTTCAAGATAAATACAAACATTTTACCTCCGGAACACAATGGAAACCCGGCTATGACTCGGGCTCGCACGGACGGGCAAAGTGTTCGAAACGTTGCCGAAATTAACCGCCTTATTTCGTTCTACGTAATCGATAACTTGATTTTGTACGCGGTCCAATTTTACCTGCGTCAGATGCTATCGTATATCATAAACAGAGTACTGAACCCAACGTTGTAATAATAGGAGCTGTTTAGATTACCTTTTTCGACTAACACACGTTGCTGTTGTTAATAATAGCTAATAACTCAGGTAATGGTGGAAGATGCGTTGCTATATGACACAGTTTGGGGAGATGTAGTAAAAGGTCATTATTTATTTCATCGGCTAAAATATTCTTTTATTAAACTGATAGAATAGTCTACTATTTACATGAATATGAGAGGTAGTTAAACTCTCCTTTATAGGTAAATAGTTTGTTGGAAGAGAGCAATAATAATAATAATAATAATAATGTCTTTATTATACACTATAACAAAAAATATACATTTAAATTTTTGATTACAGGCGGAGATTCAGCGGCGCCGTTATTACGAACGCCCTGCTCTTCCACTCAACTTTGAAAAACTAATTTTAAATTGCGGAAAAAGCTAGGTTCTCAGCCCTAAGATGAGGCCGAGGTTATTTCCTGTTTGAACTCCTCCTGGTTTGAAGGACTTATGTTTTGCGATTCTAACCCGTTGTAAATAAAAGGCACGTGTGGTCACTATTTACACTATATTTACACAGGTTACTTTAAATCAAAAATGTACAGTTTGTCGATTGCTTTACAAGCAATTTTAATGTATTACAAGTTAACCCGCCCACGACGAAATTGAAACTTGGAGTCGATACCTTTCGCTTGAGGGTGGTATTTGCAACTGTTTGATGTACAATTTTTGTTGGTCTTATATTACCTTCTATTTCTAGCTTAATTACTATGATAAGCAAATACCTTGCAACTAATGATTCATTGTAGGGTTAGAAAGTACACAGGACGTACCCCTAATAAAACGTCGAAGTGACGTCAGTGATATCAGGTACATGGGAAAATACCCTCTGTGTAATCAGTAGATGCAGGTACATAAATACTAATAAGAAATGAATTTAAAATAAACAAAATAAGGAATGTAATTCCCAACATTTCCTTAGGGTTATTACGCTTATGACAACAAACGTAGTAATATGGTGGCCAAAGGTGCGGCAGGCGAAAATCACTAAAGCGGTAAATGGTATTAAGCATTTATGCCCCATTCATACTACCACAGTAGAAGTTATTTTAAATCAGTCAGTCCTACATATTTACATACAAAAAACTGCTAGGCTTGCAGTCTACATATTTACGCACAGCCAAGCAATTGCTTGATCCCGACGTGCTAGATGATCTAAACGGGACTGAAATGCCAAGTGATGACGCAGTTAAAAACTATAATCTGGATGTAGAGTACCTGATTCTAATGCCAAGTGGAAGGTGTGGAAAGAAAGCTCACTGGAGAGAGCGACCTCACATTAGCGTACTGACGACTGATAACCGAGTAGTCGTCGAAATATATGGAGGAAAACGCATCTTAGGCTAAGGCTATCTTAATTCATTCCTATGTCAAAAAAGTAGAAAGATCGACCGAGTTAGGTAAAAGCATTACGTCGATGTGTGAAAAGTAAGCACCAAGTTGGTTGGAGGCTCCGCAAAGAAATTAACAATGGAATCCCAACCATACTATCATGAAGAAGAATGAAACCAGGCCGGGAATCGTGGATTATCATTTGGTGCTAGTTCTTCCTGCGACATTACCAAGTCCAGTGGGTAGTGGTAAAAATCACCAGAACAGAAACATTTGAAACGGTTCTTAGGAAAATAGGGGCCTGAATTTACTAAAGGCCTCCTGAATAAGGGCGAGTGAAAATGATGGCAGGACTACTAATTCACCACTGAAGGCAATATAGTGCAGGTCTTATCAAGAGGAAGAAGAAACTTCAGTCCACGTGATGTGCGAATTCGATGACTTAGCAAAGATAAGGTTTCTACAACTGGGGCTTCGACTATTACTCGTAGTTGCGTGTCTGAATCTAGCTTTAATCAATCACGATAATGGTTTTTTTTCCGGGACTAAATGATGATTAAGAGGATTTGGACCTACAGATGTGCCTTATAACCATTAAATTGGCTTCAAGATCTACTTTAGATCCACCAGAAAAACGACAAGATTTGAAAAATCCAAAGCAAATAGCTACGTAAAACATGATCGATTCGTTTAAGAAAGCAAAACTAAAGAATATCATATAGGTTAAAGGGATCACGTGAGAAGATCACGGTGAAATATGGCCTTAGGGCCATCCTAATATTGCATGCAATAAATATGATAGCAAAGAAACCTGCACTATTACCCAAGAGTAAAAAAAATTTTTTTTTTTGAGATGGACGCAAAATCCATTATGCACCTTCGGGTGGCCAATCCGGTGTGTGGGCCTCTCACCCAAAAAACCTTCCAGTCGGGCAAGATTCCACCTTGGTATCGTTTTTCACATTCCGTCGAGGTGGTGTTGCACACTTAGCGTCCATTCATATCCAGCTTCTTGGTAACTAGAATCGTTTTTGCGAAGGCGGGGACCTTCTGCCATGTGTATCGGTCTCGGAACATCGTCTCGGTCATGTTTGCTGGCGTTACTACTCCGACGTCCTGATCCAACTGATCTCTGTGCAGCTTCCACCTTGAACATTCAAAGAACGCATGGCGAGCATCGTCACAGTTGCTGTCTTGATACAGACAGGAGACACTGTCCACTTGCCTCACTTTAAATAGGTAGTCGTCAAAGTACCCGTGCCCTGACAGCATCTGAGTGAGGTAATAATCCTCCGTGATCTCTGCCCATCCAGACTGACAGATCCCTAATCAACTCCACTGTCCACCTGCTTTTGGTGTCTGACTCCCATCAATCCTGCCAGAGCCGCATGACGCGCCTTCTCATATAACGTTTCGTGACTGTTCCGCCTTCCAGCCTGTCCAGATAGATTTGCCGTCTTTCTTCGGCCAGGAGGTCTATAGGAACCACTCCTGCTATAGCCGCTGCCTCCGATACTGTTCTGTAGGAGCTTGCTATTCGCGGAGCTCCTCTCCTCTGGACTGTGGCCATCCTCGGGGGTATTTCTCTATTTGGAGCGCATCCGCCCAAATCTCACTTCCATACAGAAGGATGCATTCGAACACCGACATCAAAAGCCGCCGTTTACTTGCAAAGGGCCCACCGACGTTGGCCATCAACCGGCTGAGTTGAGTAACCTTCTATGCCGCTTTGTTTGCAGCAAAGCACATGTGATCGCAAGTAATATCCAGAATACTAATGCCAGCGACGATAATAATTTTAACATTTATATAATTAACATTATGTTCGGTTTCAGGCCTGGGCGGTGATTTTTAATTATCCTTTACGTATACCTAGTTTTATGTAAATTTTAAATTCAACCCTGGAATGCTTCCCTTATTTGGTAAATTGCTTATTATTAATTTGCATTTAAAGGATCATCATCTAATTATCTAAATACATACTTCTCGGTACAGATGAATATATTATGATCCAGTCGATTTGTAATTCAATAAGGGAGTGTAAGAAGCAAGTTTTGGCATTACTAGTAGTTAGGTGCTAGCGCCAACTTAACCAAACTTCACCATTAGCAATTAATAAGGGTGGTAAGTTTCCAATAAACACAGTAAATGCGAACTAGACGCCATTCCGAAGGTGTCGACTGTTAATGGACCATAAAATATTCAACAGTCGAAATGGGCAAAGTATATTTTCGCCGATAGAAACGTTGTCTATTGGCATCTATTCAGTATCTCTCTAAACTGAAATGTATTGTACTTACTGCGCGCCAGTGCGATGTTTCCTATATGAGTACAACCTCCAGAATTGAAATATAAGTAAGTCCTGACAGGGCATTTCTAGTTGAAAGGATAAATGCACTACCGCTTCACATGCACATGCAAATGTAGTGAAAAATAGACTCCTGGGATTCTTACTAGCGAATATGAAATTCCAAATTTTCCTGGAACTCCCAGTTTGCTACATTAACGAAAGATTTATGATTCTGTGTGAGTAACATTCATGAAAGCGAGCGCTTAATGTTATCTGGTACATCGCATCTCATGATGCACCGATGGCAGGTAAAATATATTACGCGCATCTTGTCATCACGCTAATTACAAATTGTATTTCGCGTAACTTTAATTAATTAAAATACGGGTTAAACAGCCCCAGTAAGATATTCTTGTTTTAATTCAGTACATAATTTCTGTATTTTCATTTTGTATGTAAACATGTTGTTGCTCTGGTTAATTCCAGGCGTTTCAAAGTAATTAGAGGAGAAATCCGTAGTGACGCTAACAACATACCTTACATTTAATTTACATGTACGTACATATGCTCATACGTATTGCTGTGTACTGAAAGTACCAACAAAAATGTCATATGAAATTTTACAATGAAAAATTAAATTAGCTAGCTCAAATGATAACAATTTTAAAAGGCGCAAAAGAACAATTAAACTCAGGGTTACAATTTTGAAAAGTAAAATGTGGGTGATAAGAAAACTGACTTTCATAAAATTTTCAAGAAATTTAAAAGGATTGATCAAAAAATAAAAGAACAGAATTTTGAATGACGTAAATACAATAATTTTATTAATTAAAAAAAAGAAAAAAAAAATATTAATTACAAGCTTTGCAGAAAAAAAAACCTTGGACATAAAGGTTCTGGTCTAAATCAAAACTGCTGGCTTTAAATTACAAAAGGACAATTCAAATCCTTTAACACGGCAAAAGACAAAAAAAATCGTTCAGGAAGATAATAATTTTTCTTCAATTTAATCCACGTGGTCTCAATATTTAAAACAACTAAATTACACTTGGAAAATTCAAGTAATTTAAATAAATGAAAAATAAACGCAAGCACAATGCTTTTGTTCACCCAACCCGAGGTGATTAACAAATAATTACAAATCAGAAAATTTACAACGAACAAAAAAATTAACTCTTTAAACTTAAAAATATCTTCCTGTACGTAAAAATAATAACAGATCTTATATCTAAATTGTGTACACAAAAATACAATATCAATTATTATCAAATGAGTTCCTTGATTAACGATATAAATTCAAAAACGTGAATTCAATGCTTGAAAGCAAAAATCTCAAAATGGCAGAAATGAAATACAATTTTTTATATATCTACTTACACGTGTTATCAGGGAACTGACCTTACACGGTTAATACAATCGTATTTGTATAAAATTCTCCGGCTGCGTGCGAAACAACGCACCAAGAGCTGTCCGCAAACAGACGACACGCAGAAACAAAACAATATATACAATACCAGTGAAAGCAAAATGTACAACTGAATGAAATTAAATATAAACAACTCAACAATAAAATAAACAAATTAAACAATCTAAAACATTAACTCTCTTATTTAAAAATAAAACAATTTGAAATTTCTCGCAACATTGACAAACGCTTAACGGAATGAATAAAAAGAAACTGAATTTACGCAAACCGGGTTGCCAGACCACAGCAGTATATATATATATATATAATAAATAACAGTTGAGTAGAGAAATGCTGCGAGATATTCACAAAATATTTGCTAACATTTTTTAAACAAAGTATTTTGTAACGTTTTTAAAAATTCCTATATAAGCAAACGACGTTGACAATCATACTAAAGCGAATAAAACAGTGTTTTTTGGAAAATACTTGAAAAAGAAACGATTTAATAATTAACTCTAAAATTACAACTTAAATAAATCAAAAGCAAAATTAGAATATTGTGGTGGTGCAACTTAAAATCTTATTTTAAGATATATGCAGTCCAAAATCTAAAATTCTTTATATCGGGTTTAGGGCACAAATTGCTTTTCAAAGTTTTCTTATCTCACACCGTATCATCCAGATTAACCTTAAAACATAGCCGTATTGTACGAATGGACCAGAACTACTACGTTTTGTAATTTGTTTATTGAATAGCACAATAGTTACTTAGTTAGTCGAACAACTCGAACCTAAATTGAAGTATGGCTGTAAAACATTTGCTGTGAGCTCAAGCTTAATCAGAAATGGCAACCAATTAAAGAGAAAATAACTTCTTTTGTTGTAAACTAAGTTTCCGTAGGTAATCAATTTATTACATCTAATAAGTTGCAAAGGTTAGTATATTCACAGTAGGATTTTCTGCTGCAGCTTTAAAACACTTTACCATAAACGGCACTGTACTGGACGCATGTTCCAATAGCAAATTGATGAAAATATTACATATTAAAGTTGAAATATTGAAGAGTATATGTTGAAAGTATTATCATTATTATATTATGCCAATTAGGTAGGTTATATTTCAAGAACTATGTTTGATATTTTAATTAATTCAAATTTAAGATTATTTAAATTGAAATGGGAAAGGAGCGGATTTGGAATTTGTGATCTAAGTTAAAAATATAATAAAGGAATGAAGGAATTAAAAATGTTTATTAAAACAGATGTGTTAAGTTTGCTTACTGTTCTCGTAAATGGTGATAGTTGACAGTCGTCATATTTAATTAACCGCAAATATGGAATTGTATCCGATCCTTCAGTTCTTCTCACAATAAATGCCAAAATCTAAAGGTTCTAAACCTAAATTCACTAACATGTGTTTGTTACCTCCATTACAATTTAGTTGCATAGAACTGTTTACACTTCTAAGTAGTGTTGGGATGAATGTAGCTTCCGTTCGCCTGTATTGCAATGCGAAGCGAATATTCAAGGTTGCTTTCACGATCATATCAATACATTTCGTGAGAGGCATGAGCAAGTTATTGTGTTTATGGCATGACTTTATAATAAGTTACACTTTAATTTCATTCTTATACAAGTAAGAACAGTATTACCTTAAAAGGAAATAAGGCTCTTCTGCTGTCACTGTAATTAAATTAAGGAGCAATTTTTATATGAAAACTTTTACCCCTGCAGGATTTGAACCTGACAATTCTCATTTACCGGACGAGCGATCAACCAAATGAGCTAACGAGATCGACAGGTTCTTACGATTTGAGTCACCAAATACAGTTCATAGAAACCCGGCAGTACCGTAATTATGCAGAATTGGCTCCTTATTGGTTCAATTGGCAGAGTGCTCGTCCGGTCAACGAGAGGTGTCAAGTTTAAATCCTACACGAGGAAATTTTTTTCAAATAAAAATTTTCTCTTAATTTAATTACAGTGATAGCATAAAAGCATTATTTCCTTTAATAATTTTACACTGTAAGGCCGGCCTCAAACTGAACGCAGCACAGCACAGCACAGCGCAGCGCGGCCCAGCCGAGTGTTTTACGGTATACGGAACTACATTGACTCTGTAGCAACTTTAATATGTAATCCTGTATACCGTAGAATTCTCGGCTGCGCTCTGCTGTGCTGTGTTCAACTTGCGGCTGGCCTAAGAAATGCACAGACTGCATCTTGCCATACTGCCGGCTTTCTAAGAACTGTGTTTGATGTGATTCAAATCGTAGGAACCTGTCGACCTCGTAGGCGCAATTGGCAGAGCGCTCGTTCGATAAACGACAGGTGCCCTACACGCGAGAAAAAATAGAGACATTTTTCATATAAAATGTGCCTCTTAATTCAATTACAGTGATAGCAGGGAAACATTATTTCATTTAATAATTTCACACTGTAAGAACTGCACCAGTATTACCTATTGGCAATTCGTACTTTTTTTTATTCTAAATAGTAAATTGTTTCCGTAATCATTCGGAAATGATCCATTCCGAATCCATTCATAATGAACGAGAAAACTGACAAAGAATTTTAAAAATTGATTATTAAAAACCGCAACTAGCAAAATAAACTTAACAATTTCTTTTAAAACTTTTACTTTCTATAATATTGTAGAAAAAGGATTGGCAGTTTTGTAGATAATTTTTTCGGTCTGTACTTATACTGCTTTTATGTAATATTACTACAATTGTCTTATAAACGCCATGCAATACTTTTTTCACATAAAATTTATTTACATGCTTGCAATTCCTTGCCATGATCTTTCAAAAGTATTTTCTTTATAAATAAAATTATTTATCAACAGCTTTGTTTAGATTCACACTACTTACCATTTACAACAATATAATGATATTCAATATAGGTCTAGAAAATGATTTTTTTTTTCCTATTTTTAAACTCATGTTGCCATAAAGGTGCAATTGAAGAAAGTGCAACGCCATCTACCCGTGATATCTGGTAGTCTCCACATTAGAAAGAGCAAAAAGGAAACGGGAAGGTAAGATGTAATCCGCCACTGTTTGATAGATTTGCTGTTTCTGATGTAGAAGCTACAAGACATCTTGCCTTCACGAGTAGATGGCGTTGCACTTTTTCATTTACGTCTTTATGTCATGTGCATTTAACTGCCTGGTGGACTGTTATTGATTGTGTCTCGCCTGTGGCATGAGCTGATGGAAACTAATAAGTTCGAAAGAGTACTGTCGATGTATGGCGTAACACATTCGGCAATCACTTCTATCTTTCCTTTGGTTGCCAAAGTCGTAAGAAACGAAAGCTGGTGTTTTAGGTCCCTATATTGCAATAAATAAATACGTAACTTATTTAAATCTCAGCATATCACTTTTTTAACAATTCTGGATTATTTTACACGAAATCATTTAATATTGATAATGCTACCAGTTTATCCTCGTGAACGCAATATAATACACTGCTTAAAGCTGTATTATGATACGACCGATTTACCATGAATGATGGTGAAGGTTTCGTTCTCATTAGTGGTGAGAACGAAGAATGAAACCACGCCGTCGCATCCTGAAAGCAACCCTAAAAATAACTTCGCGTTATTTATTGGTTTCGCACTGCAATATTGGCGTGTAGCTATACATGAATGAAAGCTACGTTCATCACGACACTAGTCCTTAAAACTACGCCTAACTAATTTTCTTCAATCATATATACGGTCCCACTAGATTTGTCAATTCTTTTAAATTCAGAATGAATTATATGTTCCCTGTAAAGAGTTAATAAAGAGAAAATATTGGAATAAGAAATTTCATTAGGACCAGGTATCCGTAATTAACCTTATTCTGTCGCATACATATGAAATCTTTTGTGATCCAAATGAGATTGATCATAAAATGAAAATACTCTCCAATTTAATTGGTACTTCGGTCGAAGTTGCACCCTTTCTTTTATTATCTGGCAATCCACCTACATACCGATTTTATTCCTCATTTTAAAACCCGGATATCTCCGGATCATTCCGTCTGCCTCGCACCTACTTTCAATTTATTTGCCGATAAAATAATGACCCCAACCGGCATCATATAATTAGCTAGATAGAAAATTCTAAAATTTACGTTAACAATCAGAGATATACATACAGTACTGATGAACTAATGCCGACGAAAATATAACAGATACAAAAAAAAACATTTATTCTATATCTTTCATCTTTAACTGAATTCTTTGCAATTCATTACACATATTAATTAACGTCGTTTAATACAAGGGAATATGTAAATGTGTTGATAGAATTGCTTGTTCAGATTGACACTTATAATTTAATGTGTACATTAAATAACCTATGAAACATTTCAAGGAACCCTTCTTTGTAAAATAACGATATAAATAGGGGTTTACCATAATTGTGCTACATTCATTTACCTTTTTGATAGTGTAGTGGCTGATAGTGTAGTGGCTTGCACAGTTGGCTATTAGTCGTGAGGTTCAGGGTTCAAATCTCACTCATTACCATTTTTGTTTGGGTCGTAATGATGATTAGGCGGGAGACTCTGACTCTGCAGAGGTGTCTGCTAAGCATATTAAATGCTTAGGCTTTATCAACTTCTCTAAGAAAATAAAAACACACAAATAAAAACTACCTCAGTGAAACTCAATAACGCTGTTTCTAATACCTTTAAGAAAGCCATGACGGAATTTGTTAATTAGGTTGTGTTTATTAAAAAATATACAAACAATTAAGGACTAATTTCTCAAGTAATTTAGAAAAGTCAGTTAAGAGCCTAATTGGTCTATAATTGTTCATATTATTCAGACAACCTCTTTGTAAGGTAAAATTAAAGTTTTGTTTTAGGTAATCCGCACACTGACCACATTGGAACATGTTAATTATCTACGTTAAGGGGGTAATATAAGCTTCAGCACAAAGTTTTAATAAATTTAAGGGCAGACAATTTATACTTGAGCAGACTGAATTGCTGAAACTTCTCGCTGCTTGCTTAATTTCTTTCTCACACGCTGGGTCCGAAAACGAATGTTTAGATTCTGTATTTAAAACAGAATTATTTATGGGTTTATTTTGTTTCCTATCCATTAAAGATTTGAAGATAGTGTAATGCTAAAATATGCAATCTACAATTGAAATAAAATGTATAACATACTCTTCGTTCCTTTTTCACATAATAGATTCTGTTCGTAAATTAAACTATATGGGATTCTATGTTATTAGAAGTTACTTGATTGATCCTGTAATCTTGTAAAGTCCCAAATTGCTAGAGAACGGCTATTTTAAACAAAAGCGCAGTATAATTGATGGCGAAACGAGATTCCATATATGAGGGAAAAATACGCGATCCGAAAATAATCGCCGGCGACGGCCAGTGCACGCCAGGAAAGACGAACAATACGCCACTCTAGCTTCCAGCGCGCGCCAGATAACTAGAACGGGGTTTATGGTGGATGCACAGTTTCAATTCCACGGAAAGGCCTCTTGATATCCGCGAGATAACCAGGTCGACACAATGGCACACGAATCCGAATCGATATCAAACAATTAGAGTGCACAAAAGCCCGGATTTCGCATCCCGATCCGGCTAATGCGTACTAACTATCGTACCGGCGCTGTTATAACGAACAGACGCCATGCTGGATTCGCCAACGGTAGTGAATGGGATGCATCCGCAGGTTCTTTGTGGGATAATTGGTGCACTTTTGTGTGTGATCCTGTGTGCTTTTTTTTTTCTAATGTAATGTGCCCGTTCCAACGGTGCCGCATTAATAAAAAAAAAGCCAAATGAAATTACAAATAACGAAAGTCAGATGCAGCGCTACCAGATATCTGCAGCAAGAACCATTCTAAGCGACATTATATCGGTGCACTTGGCATATTATCACCTAATATTTAGCACTGAAACACACTTTACATTGCGATAAAACATTTTTTGCCCGGCTGATAGTCTAGGGGCTTACACGCTTGAAGTCCACGGTTCAAGTCTCACTCTGGTGAATTACGATATCCGGTCTTTCCGAGGTCGAAATGATGATTAGGATGGAGATTTTGCTACGCAATGGTGTCTTGCTGCTTAGGCTTTATCAAACCTCTTCTAAAGAAAAATTTGTTTTATAATTATACAGAAAGTTATTTTATTATCCTGTGTATAAATTGTTAGGAAAACCAAAAGGGCCCGTAGTTACAGAATGATCGGGCATTTTTAAGTTTCTGTGGACTATGATCTAGGTAGATAGTTTATAGTACAATTTTTACAATTAATTTTGTGAATGGTGTTTTTTTTTTCGATTCTACATATCCAATTTATATTTTAGTTATAAAATAGTTTATAACAAAAATCCCAAAAGAAAGGTGAAAAAATCCCTTACCACAAAATTAGATAACAAATCTAAATACGTATTTCGACAACTAAGTTGCCATCTTCAGTAGAAACAAGTGAAGAGCAGTGTTAAACATAGTGTTTTTGGCTAAGGTAAACCTTGGAAGATATGCTCTTCACCAAATCACTAGTGGAATAACACTGACATCTTTTACAAACAACAAGGCTTATACAGGTATACTATCTAAATCTAGTGGGACGTAACGACCTAGCAAATAAATTACAATAATTCGTATAAGCCGGACTCGGGTATAGGTCCTTTGTCGGCATTCAATAATTTACATTTGTTCTTAAGTATATAAATACTTTTTTCACCTTTCTTTTGGGATTTTTGTTATAGTTTTCAAGCCACAGTCTCCACCCATCACAGGATTAAATAGTTTATTACGCCAGTTAATTTATGTATCCCCATTATTACTGAAATTAAAACGGATTCTTGACCATCAAGATATCCCGACCTATTTCTATAATGGCAATACTCTGACAAACACCACAATTCTAAAATATAACCCATTACAATGTCCTCGCCTAGAGTTGCAGTAATCTTAATCCAGAGGAATACAAAAGTCGCATCGCTAAGGAAGGGAGAAGCACAAATTCTATCTAAGAGATCTACTTCAGACGACTGAGGGCAATAGCAAAAATATCCACGGTAAGAAAATATACTTTGCGGGGACTACAAAACATCACCTCAGAACTCGAAGAAACCCAAGGAAAGTTATTTACGACATCAGATGAGGATGCTTCTGATTGGCCGATATCTTGACATCAATTCCTTGCAATAAATGATCAAAGTATTCAGTGGAATTAGTCATGGGGATAACCTGTCGCAACAAAGATATCAAAACCTGGCCCTAAGAGATTGTATGATCCTTGGCGGAGCTTTGAAAGAGCACGTATATGAACTGCCTTTTAGTAGAATCACCAAAAGATCCACAAAAAAAAAAACCTAAAAATACTATCCACCGACTTTGGGTGCAAGTAAAATAAGGTTAGGGAACAAGAGCGTGTCGGAAGGTTGAATTAGATAGATAGATAGATAGATAGATAGATAATCATTTATTTCAAAAACATAATATTATAATACATGCCTGAAACAAGTCACAAGAAAAAGAAAGAAAAGGGTGAACATAATTATATTAACTAAAAATCACTAACACTGTAACAGGTTTTATCCCATAAATATTGCTTAACAGTTTTCTTATATAAATTAAAATTTGAAATTTCTTTTATATTACGGGGTAACTTATTATAGAATTTACAGCCAACGTAATATGGACTCTTTTGAAACATTGCCTTTCGAAAAAAATCTTGCAGGAATCATCATATTTCATATTGAAAATAATTCTGATTGCTCGTTTTTGTATTAAGAATATTCGATTTGCTTCATATGACGTTCCCCAGTAGATAATTCCATAACGCATACATGCAACAAATAATAGAAATATAAAAAGTTTTTAAAGTCTCGATATTACAAGTTTCTCTCAATTGTTTTAAGGCATAACATGTTTTAGATAACGTTTTAGACAAGTATTCAATGTGATGTGACCATTTCAAATTTTCATGGACAAATATTCCTAAAAATTTACTTGATACGTGAGTGTTCCAAGTAACTTGATTAATGTTAATTTCTTGAATTGACTTTATTTTGTTATGAAAGTATATAAACTTGGTTTTTTCCTTATTTATCATCAAATGGTTATATGCCATCCAATTATACGCTTTGTTGTAAATGATTTCGGTTTTAACTAATAGTTCAGATATATTATGAGAGCTTATAATCATACTAATGTCATCCGCATACATGGTTGTTTGTTCTGTTTCACTTAAATGAGCAGCAAAATCATTAATGTAAACCACAAAGAGTGTTGGACCCAACACAGAACCCTGCGGCACCCCAACATTCAGATTTAAAAATGACGATTGGCAATTCCCCACCATTACACTTTGCTTCCTCTCTGTAAGGTAGGCTCTAAACCAGTTCAACGACACTCCATTTACGCCATATTGTTTCAATTTATGTAAAAGGATATTATGATTAACTAAATCAAACGCTTTGGATAGATCGAGGAATAATCCAAGACATTGTTTATTGCAATCCAAATTGTTGCATATGCTATTTAGAAAATTAAAGATAGCTGTATCTGTTGATTTATTTGGACAAAAACCATGTTGACTGGTGGATAGATAATTAAATGATATTAAGTATTGAATTAATCGTTGATTCATTATTGATTCATATATCTTAGAAAACACAGGTAATAAACTAATTGGTCGATAGTTGCAAAGATTATTTCGATCCCCGTTTTTAAATAGTGGTTTGACTATGGATAGTTTGAGTTTGGTGGGGAAGATGCCCTTTTCAAATGAAAAATTTATTAAATAAGCCAAAGTTGTGACAATATATGTGGATTGACAATTAGTCAACAATTTAGCAAGAAAATGATCATAAGCTTCATAAGTAGATCCAAAGTCTGTCGTAGGAGCGTTTGACAACGTGAGAGAAGATAAAGCGTTGGTTCCAAGCGAAACCGGAGGCGTACTGTAAAATAGCAACCAAGTAAATTCATGGAGAAGCTTTTATTAAGAGGCTATCAAAGAAGCAGTGAAGACATAAATTACTAAGGCTTAGTGGAAAACGTTACAGAATGGTAAATTGGTCTAACAGGACGCGGTTAACTAAAGGCATATCTACAAAAAGTTGAGTTCAGCACTGAAGATACACACCGCAGACTGTGTAATAGGTTGATATAAAACGCACACCACATTTCTGTTTTGATGCGAAGCTCTAGAGCTTTAGACGCAAAAAGATCAAGGCTGGGCCAAAATCAATGTATATAGTGAGTATTGTATTTATACACTGCAAGCTGAGAGATCTACTGTGTTCTCTATTTACAGTTGGCCGTCCAATCCTAATATTTTACAGAAGTACAAAATATGAGAGGGCTCCAGATTATGGTTGCACAATGTTAATACTAAATTGGGCACGTTTTTTAGGAGTGTATATTTCGGCCTGGAAGATAGTCGGGTATTTCTCCAAACTTTTGAAATATTTGGTTGTAGGCCATATTTGCTTGTGTAATGGTTTTTCTATTTCAATTTCAAGGTAATGTCTTGCTGCTATCTAGTAAATTTTGTCACAAAACTGTTTTTTTTTTGCACGTCGTACCGAAACATGTGCCAAGTTTGGTCACTTTAAAAAGATTTCGGCATATGCCTAATTCTTCCATCTCTTATCATTCTGTGTGTGATCCTTTAGCTGCGCTCTGCAGCAAAATATGTGGTGGAGTTCAGTTCCATTTCAATATTTGTCTACCTCATGGGTAATTACATTTAGCAGCGCATATACCAAAAGTGAGACACTTCATTGAGATAAAATCTTTGATAAAATCAAAGCTTAAATATATGGCACCCTTTCACATTAAAAAATGTTTTTTGTTGAATTTCTATTATACATTATAGCTCTCTTACTATCTAACATATCGGAAGATAGATTGACCTAGTTTTTTACTTGGGATTTAGATATGGAAATTATTTTTTAATATTTCTCCAAAATTTTGACTAGCGTCATTATTTTACATCAAATTATAGTAGCTTGCGTTAGAGTGAAATAAGAAACTTCCAGGCTCTACAACAGTGTACAATTTTTTTTTTTGCCTTCATTGGAAGGTTTACCCCGTAAGGCAACTCGGCCATAAGAGCTATTGTGCCCCATGATGTCTTAGCCGAGGAGGTGCACAGGAGTTTCCTCTGCACTCCCACAGTTTCTTCACAGGGAGAGTCCACTCGCCCCATGCGGTGCAAGTGTTTATTCAGTGCGCAGTAGCCAACAATCTGCTCCTGCTCATAAAAACTGCCTTGCGATTTCTTTCGTCGCCCGGATGAATCCCGAGGATTTTGCAACGTTTCACGCCGGCAAGTCAATTCCAATAGGAGCGGTGACTAGCAACGAGTTGAGATCTGACAAAAGCTTAAATACTGCCATAAGAACTCATACGCGACGGTTCTGGACCTGCAAATGGTCGTTCACTGGCGTCTCTAGCTAGTTTGTCAGCAATTTCGTTGCCTCTGATCCCAGGGTGGCTAGGCACCCATCTCAATGTAATGCTGTAATGTTCCGCCAATTCTCCGAGCTTCTTATGGCCCCCAGTACCACTTCAGAAGCGAGTTTGACAGCTTGCAGTGCCCGGAGGGCAGCTAGGCTGCCAGAAAAAATGTCGACCGCTCCATTCTCATGCAGGCAGTTTAAGATGCCCCCCGTGCAGGTCTGGATGGCTATTACTTCAGACTGGAAAATGGAGGTGGAGCCCCCTAAACTGATGGCTTCGCCATTCGGTTCCCCATCTCTCCAGATCCCAATGCATGTGCCACTCGGCGTCTTCGAGGCATTCACAAACCAGGGATGGGAACCTCGCCTAAAAAAATGTATAATCCTCCATATTTATTTTAAATATTAGCAGATGTATAGCGAATTCAAATTTCTAGTCGATCTTAACGGTGCTATTGGTACGATGTATGGGAAAATCAAAGAGTGTCATGACAATAAAGTGGAAATGGTTAATAACTTATGTGGTAGATAACTGTCAAGACCACATTAACGAAAAGAATCCTGTGAATATCATTTTGCCTTCTACATTTAGAGTCGATATTTAAATTCATTATAAAAGAATAATATCTCACTTAAGTTTTTTTCCCTTCTGAATCAATATCGCTTCAAGAGCTACAAAAGCTTTTATTTTGTTAAAGAATTATTCCCTATTATAATTACTTTTCTATAACTTTTCACATAGTATTGAATTTCGTAACTTTCCTTAATAGCTTGTTTTATTAGCTACTATTTTCGATTGAAATAGATTCTGTTCATTCACCTTTTTGCTCGTTTCATTCTACTTTTTCTTTTGTTTGTAATAATTGCCACAGTTTGACGGAGAAAAAATATTTAATTATAAGTTTTTGCCGACCTCATTAATGTCCTCATTAATAACGCCCATACGAAGCCTAAAGTTTGTTACATTTTATTATTCCTCACTTCGCAAAATCGGTTTTAGTGTTTATCTAATTGTTACGGACAAGTTTTGTGTTTTTCTTAGCTTTGTTAGAAGTGAAGCATTTTCATTCCCAGTCAACCTATTTTTATTATATACCTACCAAAAAATTGTAAGTATCATAAATAAGCACCAAATATTACTTTGATATTTCCTAAAATGCTTTTAGTGCACAATGTTCTATTTAATAGAAAATGCCTTGTGGTTATACTGACGGTTCCTAGAGTATAGAATATATAATCCACAATATTTTCCAAGACATGTTCCTTAATATCTAGTTTCACCATGTGTTAAAGTTTCACTTGAATAAAGAATAAGCAATTAAAGAGCAAATTTCATCTACAGAGACCCTATAGATTTCTAAAACGTATTTAAAGATTTTCGATCATGACAATGATATCAATTTCAAGTAGAACAAGCATAATAGTTTTTGAAAATTTTTAATCATATAAAATTAAGGATTTATAAATGTCGGGATTTGAAATTCAAATTACAACATTTAGGAATGACAACAATTTATTCACAGAAATGTAATCGCCGGAAGCCCTTCTACAAGTACATATCTGCTTTAAATGTTTTATATTCACAGACATGCTTGGAATTCTGGAATGCAGTATATTACTACAAAATTTCCTTAGATAACCTTTTCTCTATTTTCATTGACGTTTGCAAACATCTCTACGCCCTCTTGTAGATATAACACATCCCTGGAGGCAGAAGTCGGCCATTGTATGGAGGAATTCTGCTTTGCAGGAGTAAAAAAGAAACCTTCAACTCCACATGTAAAGGCTGTTTGCTAAATAAATTTCTCAGAAACATGATCCAAATATTTACCTACGAATGTACACGTTTCCGAAGATAAAATAAGATAGAAATATTCGTTTGCTCATCGAAATTTCTCGGATAAACCTGGCTTTGTTGTAATTAATTCGCTCTAAAGAAAAATACCTTGCTGTTAGGAATGTTTGTTTCTCCCTCACCATTACGATGCTAATTTAAGTATATAACCAGCTTGGAGAGGTTCTAAATCTGAGTGAAAGGATAATAAATGTGACAGAGGGAGCGAAAGGGCACTGGTAAAGGTGGACCGAATGCCAAGCGATGTAGACTCCTGCATAAAATTTGAATTAAAAACGTCAGCGGTTCCATGTTTTATGTTTCTTGAGTTTATTCGACTGAAAATTGAATGGTCACGGGAAGAAATGTTGTATTTAGGAAAATAAGTGTGTAGCTGCGCATTTAAAGTTGCTTTATAGTTGCTGCGAGAATTATAAGCTCAAAATTAATGACTAAACCCTTGCCGTCACACTGTTAACATTAAATTACTTTAATAGAGTTGCGAAAAATACCACACCCTTGAGCAAAAAGTTGAAGTACAATTATTTTAACTGCCATAAAAAAATATTATTCTTTCCATAATTTATTAAAAAAAAAAAAAAAGCTATCGATACTGCTGTTGAAACAACACAGTAACTCTATTGAAATATAGAAATCCACTCTTTCCACAAGCGAGTTTAACCACAAGCATTAAGTATTCAAGATATTTAAAGCTTATAGCATCATGCATATTATGGATTTAAGTTAAGATAGAAGTAGGCCTAATGGAAGACCTATGTCATATAGACAGATTGTAAGGTCTACGAGAGAGCTCATATGACCTTTAGATAATCCTATAAAGCCATAGACAGTGCGATGCACAAACTTTAGGAAATAGAACAATTTACCACGGTCAATTAGTTGCGGCCAACTCACTCCGAAGCCAACTAGCTGCGTAGACAACTAAATGCAGAGTAAGTATGTGTGTTTTCAAATTTATTGTTAGATATTATTGTTATAAGAACATAAGTTACTATTATAACTTATATGTGTTGTGTTTACTTACATAATTGAATATATCAAAATCCATTTAGAAACGCGGCTGTGCTTTTGCCTACAAACCCTATCAGTAAGTAATTTTACTAAAATAATAATTTCAATAGGTATGCATAATAGTTTCATAAATACCTGTCAAATAAACTGTTTCATTTGCTATTACAACACAAAATCATTTAAAAATTGATATTTACAGAAGCGACTGCCCTTCTTTTATATATAATAGCAGCTTCATTAAAGTTTATTTATTTATTTAAAGGTTTGCTTTTTTATTATTTGTTAATTACAAATTTGTATTTCTTTGCGATGCAATATGGTGGAAGCACCAGTGAATGAACAGTTGAAGATTTTGTTGAGTGTAAATTAATAGTATTACCATGTAACGACCTATTTCTGTTTGATTGTTTTTTCTACGTAACAACAATTTCCTCGCCATTGCCTTTCTTGCTAACCTTCCTGTCGACATACACTGATAATAATTTACAGAATTTGCATTAAACGAATACAAACTGCATTTCCGAAATTCATTTTTAATTATGTCCGGCTTTATATCTTCAATGTATGCTCTTTGAAAAATTGGAACAAAGTTATTCTCAGTTACTTTAATTTAGTTAGTCATTTCGGTACAAAAGGTAAGGAGAAGATTTACAAATATATGGCTGAGCGTTTGCGTGGGAATTATGGAGACGCATCTATTTCGGTAAATATTAACTATGACAATTTGACTTATGTTACAACTACTGACAACAGTTGCGAAATGGCCAGCGAATATTCACATTTTTAAAAAACAACGCCAATTCCACAAATAAAAATAATGTGCTCAAAAATGCACCAAGTAAGATTGAGAAAATATTTCATTTGAATGTTCGCAGTCTACGCAACAAAGTTGCTCAGTTTGAAGGGTTATTGCATGATTTAGATTCTCCTACTGTAGTATGTACTTCGGAGCACTGGCTAGTGCGCGGTGAGATTGAAACGTATGTTTTGGACGGCTACAGACTAATTAGTAACTACTGCCGAACTACTTTCAAGGATGGTGGCGTATCGGTGTGTGCGTTGGCCGGTCTTAGTGCTGATTCACTTAATTGTACGATCGATGCTATTGAGAAAGAATTTGGGGGGAAAGAAGTTTTGGGTTTAACAGTCGATCGGAGGCTAAAATTCGCGGACCACTGTAGCCTATTGGGGAGGAACCTCGGTGCGGCATTTTATGGTATTCGGTCCTTGAGGGGTAGCGTGGGTGTGGGGTCACTCAGGCTTTTCTACTTTGCTTATGTGGAATCACGTCTGCGCTACGGAATTGTGTTTTGGGGTGCAGTGCCCGGAGCGAGAGCTATTTTTGTATTGCAAAAGAAAATCATTCGTTGCATGCTGTGTGTGCCTTCCTCTTCTTCGTGTCGTCCATTATTCAAGGAGTTAAGTATTCTACCTCTTGCCTCTCTGTATATATGTGAAGTGTTGGTTTTCTTAAAGATCGCTTTACAAAAAACAGCGATATTTACAATACTATGACTACCCGTACTTGCCTCAATAAAACCATACCGGTTCATAGAACTAAAGCCCTCGAGCAAAGCCCAGCGTATAGCGGTATTATTTTTTATAATAAACTTCCTGACAACATGAAAACAGCAACCAGTACGCTTGAATTTGAAAAAAAGCTGAAACACTATCTACATGATAGAAGTTTTTATTCTGTTTCAGAGTATCTGGAATGCAGAAGTTACCTGATTGTTTATTGTGTGTTTTGTGTATTTTGTTTAGCCATATTTATATTATATCCATTGACAATGTCCATGTTCTCTGAACGATGACAATAAAATATTATTATTATTATATTATATATCTGTAACATATTTGGCGCCCAATGTGGGATTAGCCGAACATTTACTACGGATCAATATATTGTATGTCATTGTAATATTGAACCCAATATATAATCAATTTTCAGAAGCGTTCATTTAGCAATATCTAAATGAGAAGTAAAAACGTTGGAAAGGTAATGAATTTTATTTAATCTGAAAGTTAAATTAATCACAACCACTAAATACAAGCCTAACTGACATAATACAATGCATGAGCACGACCCAGCTTCTTTTAACATAAACAGAAAATGATTTCGATAAAACCGGAAATAACTATAAAATAACACCCTTGAGTAGATATTGTTCCCACTTTATATTCCAGAATAAGTTAACGAGAGATTCTCTAACAAATTCTCAATGGAGAATCTTACAAATCAGTGAAATATGGATATATTACAGGCACAACGTTGACGGTTATAATTTTAGTGTACGGAGGGACACCAACCGAATATTTTCTATACCTATCTTGCCCTGCCTCTTTTTCTACAACGACAGACGCATTTCAGCGCCGACTTCTTACCCGAGGGCTTATCGGAGACGCGCTAGGGTATCTCGACCGTAATTAGGAATTCTTTCCCGCCTAATGGGAAACTCTACGGGCGTTTTCGTAAATCATTTCGTCGAGATTATGTAGGCCGTCGACGGGAAACGAGGTTCTTTTTTCATTCCAAGCGATGTTTCGCGGTGTCCTTTCGGAGTTGTTCGGTGGAAGAGGGCTAAGGGTGGTCTGGGTTCTGTTTTAACGACATCCAGACGTTCTGCGCTCCGATTAATGAAGTTTTAAAACTCGGAGATAGAAAATAGAGTATAGAAGGTAGACATTAAACAAGGTTTATTTTGTCTTTTTTCTACTTAATTACTTCAAGCGCAGGTTATGATTATATGACTTCTTAAACTTAAGGCGATATCATATATTTTGTTCATCCTTCCCAGCAGCTTTGCTGAATTCACAGTGTCCGAAATTGTAATCACTTAAGAAAAAGCATTTAAAGTGTCAGGAAGCACAACTGATGTAGCGAGGAAATGCTCCGAAAACAATTCTTGAATAATCATAAAAAGAAAACTGAATTGCTTTTAATTAAATTGCTAGAAAGAGAAACTGCTTCCTCTAAATTAAATATACTCCAAGCAGATAGGTAACAGAGATAACAAACCAGTATTCATTTCACGAACCCGAAGCCTGCTAATTGCAAAATGCGCGTTCACTTCAGGAAAACCGGTAGGGTTGAATTCGATTTAATCATCGTTAATTGTAAGCCAATCAATTTAGGAGTAAAACCTCGTGAGTTTCGTGCATCTATATTAAGATCTAGCAGCTCCGACTTAATTAACACCACTTCTATTGAAGTCGCGAATAAAAAGTTTATGAGATGAGCTGAGAGAACGTGTCATCTGTTAATAAAAATTGGAGTTTACCTAGAGCAGATGAAAATGGTTTTGAAATTTTTACACCCAATTTTTTTGTATAATCAAATAATTCTTCACGTAACTAAAAGCATATCGCACGGACGACAAGCGCGTGAACTGCATTCAAACACTAATTAAGACAGGTTAAGCTCAAAACACAAAACTTCTGCCACCAGATTTATTACTACTTGTAGTATATTTGTGTAAAATAGATGGCGTTAGGAAATGGAAAGTAACCGCTAAATATAAAACATTGTACTACACGTATGCATGTATGTAAGAATCATGTATGAAGGTTTTGACAATGAGTAAATAAAGTGTTAATATAAAGTGTATTATTATTAAAATTAAACTGTGTGACGGCCACGATACTACACTACTATTATTGCTTAAATTGAAATTACACACCACAAAGCACCCCAAGTCTTGTCAAAATTAGAGTCAAATTCACTTCCTACTTAACCTTAAAACACCATGCCGCTATCTGCATGGTGTTTTAAGTGACTTTGCCAAATTCTCTCAAAAATTAGTCTAATCTTAACCATCTATCTGCCTACTATCCTACCTTCCTATCCCGCCTACCTATCCCACCTATTCTTATAAATTTCTAGGCCTTCATAACACTTTATTTATGCAAGTGATTACACTCTCTGCCATAGAATTTAAAATTTTTAAACTGAGAAATTTACTTCAAAAGCAATTTTTACTGTACTTATTCGGATGTGGTCTTTGTATAGGTTTAAGTAACATTAGCTTCTCTTATTCTTTATGAACAATTTAACATATCTAAGAAAATTATGTGCTTTTGAGTCATTAGACCAATTCTTATTAAGTGATCATCTAATCTACGGCATCTAATGTGCAGACAGTTCCATATCAGGAACGCCCCGAAGCTCCCCAAGAAATCCCAAAACACACAGCTTGGAATTAGCACCTTGGATAGTTACTTAAACTGTACTAACAATAGGGTAAACATGCCTAAGCTGAGCTACTTCCATTTCTCATCCTCTAAGTAATATAATTTTGAAAAATAAGAACTTACTACATATTTAACTATCAAATAAAGCTTGTCAGTAGTCAGCCAATAACTGTCAAAATTCGACATTATAACCTCAAAAGCTTAAGTATTGTTGCGTGATAAAGTCCGTTATTGCTAGTTGGTTGTGAAAAGGTAAGCAAACTTATAAATTTGTTTAGATTCGGGTTCATTTATAACAAACTGTAAATTTATATTAAGTAGTGAATAAGCTTTTGGTTCAATGATGTTGTTAGCTTAACATTTTAAAAGATGAAAGAGAGTTTAGCATGTTATAGAATTATACTTTTTCGAGGCGGCTGAATACTGATAAACTATCTTTAAAATCAATAGTATGATATGGCTGAGCATAAGTAAATTTCATAAAATCTTATTTCTGTATGTACTGAACGCATAAATGAAAATCCATATTTGTACATTATTTTATACATCTATTTCTAAGAAAATATTACATTAAACCAATAATCAGCCACCTTGATAGATATCAGTGGCAGATGGCTGACTATCAGGTTATTTTGATCTCAAGATCAGCCCCTATTTATCAATTAATATTACTGCTCCTTCAACTTCACTATATTGTTTTCTTTCAATTATCATGGGACGTTATAGAAGCCATAAAACTCATCAATATACAAAAGAAGAATTAGCAAATGCTATAAGCGCTATCAGAAATGACAACATGGCAATACCGGAAACCGCTAGAAAATACGGTGTGCCTAGAGACACTATCCAAAATAGATTGCATGGAAGAGTAAAAGAAACGCCACGTAGGATATCAACGAAAACACGATCAAATATACCAAAAATGGAAAAAGTGAAAGCGAAAAAACTGAACATGAAATGATGAGCTATAAGCAAAGCGTAACTGAATCAAATACAAACATTACAAAAAGCAAAGATTTGGATTCTCTATTAAATACATCGCAAGATAGATACCACGAATCTGTACACACAGAGAAAAAATAATTTAGAATAAGTATCTAAGAATTACTTAATCTAAGGCGACGACACGTTTATATATACGCAAGAAAATATTTACTGAAAAGAAGAAAAAAAGAATCTTGAAATAGACACTACATTTAATAAAATAGTTTGTTTGTTTAAAAAAATTTATCTTTTACCGAAGGTGGCAAATGTATTTAAAACAAGTAAGTAAACTTATTAGACAAAGTGCTTTAGCGAGTTAAGTTAAAAATATTCCTCCTTCTGTTAAAAATAAAATATCTTAAATTAAGTAATTTAGGTATTTCAATCAGTTCATATCGTTTTTAAAGAAGCAGGCATTATGTGATTTAAGTATGCGATATCCATAAAGGAATTATAGTTGTCTTCTTAAATTAAGTACGCTCGTTTTGGCTCAAGAAACAGACAAATTTTAACCAACTTTATGCATACTTTAGGCAAGCAAGTTTAGATATATTAAAGTAAGTCACATATTTCAATCAAAATATTATTTCTTAGATTAAGGAGTGCGATTGATAAATAAAACTATTTCTTTGGGAAGTGCAATCTCAGGTTTTGCTCCTTGTACTGATACAATTCTCAAAAGAACCCACAGAACATGTAAATTCTTTTGAGAATTGTTTCCTTACGCAAAGCAGAACTTGGGATATACACTTCTGAAGGGAATAGTATTACTTACTCTATTGAATGAACCACGCCAGTATGTGTAGCAAAACCGGATATGTTCTTCTCGCCTTAGCTCCAGGGGAACATCTTACAGTTCATAGGGTATACGCAAAATCATCAATCTGTAAATTTGTTCCAGCAGGATTTCTAAAGTATATCGTAATAAAATATTAATGTTACTTCCAAACAGTTTCTATTTAAAAAATCTACTACAAAAATTGATAGTAATAAATATATTATGTCAACTATACTTTCCAAACGAATTTATTGTGTAACAAGAAATTGAACAGAGATTTAAATGCAAACAATTCTTTCAACAGCCTTATATTGTAGGTAAAATATTTTACAATTTTATAAATATCTCGGCTCTGAAATAAATGTACCTGTTGTAAGAATGTGTTATATAGTCGGATTCTGAGTAGTTAAAGTATGTAATGGAACAAACGTTAGAATAGGTAATCTTGACTGCATATGCCTTATAATAATGACTATAATTTATTATCTAGGACAAGTAAATAAATTTATTGAATATAAAAATGTTATCAAACATCATGAGAATAAAACAAATAAATTGGTCGACAAACAAATGATTATACAAAATCTTAAAACTTTTCAAAACGGCACAGAAGACAACAATCAAAAAAATAAAGAAAATGCAAATGCATTTTTAAAACTTCGCTTTTTTTAACATCCCATCAGAAAAGGTGTTAAAAGAAGAAATGGGCACTTACCGGCAGGTATATCCTCAGACAATTTTAGAAAACATCTGAAGGAAAAAAATTACGTGAGACAAAATGCTTTACACGAAAAAGAAGCCCAAAAAGAACAACGATTGCAACGTTTAGATGAAAAGGGAAAGCATTTTATAAAAAAAAAACACCCCGAGTTATCAAATATAAGAAAATATGCACTAAAGTTATAAAGAAAAAATCTAATAAAAGCAAAGAAAAGTGTGCCTGTTGAACTACCGTAAGATACTGAATAGTAATACGGAAAACAATGATTTGAAAAATATAGGTTGTGAGAAGTGTCTAAAATGGTTACAATTGAAATGTATATCATTTCAGGGTTGCTTTTATAACCATATTAAGGATTCAGCATTTATTTGTATATTCTGTTCCAATTAGTTTTCTATACGCCTCTTATTAGAAAAACTTTTCTGTTCAGATATTGTTTCATGTTTTATATTGTGCTTAATAGCATTTTTAAATGACGACCTTTTGCATTTAATAAAGAGTTAGTTCGTGTTGTTGGTTTGAATTAATGTTTCAAATGACTAGAATGGCTGGCCACTGGAGTTACAACGGCAGACATTAGATTTTTAGTGGCTAACTATAGAAGTTTTGGAGTTTTCGTACAATTAAACTTTTGATATTCGTTCAGGCAACTTTTTTTCAAAAATAATAATCAATTTTGAATTTTAAATAGCTATATTCCAATAAAATACACGACATTCATTGAAATACCTGATACTTAACATAATTCCTAAAAATGAGTTAGGCGGCTGATCATTGGCACATTTACCCTATATGATTTTCAAACAACAGTGCGTGAAATAAATAATAAAGTCCAGCTTGTTTTAAACGTAATCTTGAGAAAATGGTGAGCAACAAATTAAATTCATGGATAAAATACGTCCTATATCGTCCCGAACAAGAAAAAGACACGGAATTATGACACTGGCAAGCGAAATAAAACTTTGTTAGCGCCTGAAAAGTACGGAAAATGAAATTTGTTCCGCCGCACAGAATGCAGATGAAGAGGCGGCGCCGGCGCTGGTCCCGTCGCTTCAAATCCAATAAGCATCGCAGCCTACATAATAAAAGAGTAGGTACTTAGTATGCAGTGCATTTTGACACTGCGAGCCGGCCTAGCTCACATATGCATGCATAGAGGGCAGCAGATTGAGTGCATATAGGTGTTGCTGGAGTATCTAAATAGAACAGATTTCAATATTAGATAATTCGCATCACGAGACTGTTTCAGAAGTTTAGGTTTATTTTACTATTTCGGTGGAAGAAGTTCTGCGCAATTGATTGGGCGGCAAAATAACAAAGATTTACTAACAGAACGAAGATAAGAATATAGTCTGTTTAACAAACACTCTCAGATGATGTAGAAGTTATTCTTAAACAGAGTTTTGGTTTGCCCAGGATATACTTGGTCACAATCATTGTATGATATCTTATAAATTCCTGATTTTTCCATTTTATATGCTTGATTTTTAGAGTTCCCTAGAATGCTTTTAAGGCTATTACTGGAAGTAACGACAGTTTCAAGTTTGAATTTAGAGAAAACTTTTATAGGCGTTATCATTAAATTCTAATACTTGCATTTCTTATTTTTCCTCTACTCATCTTTTTCTTGTTTCTATGCTATCGCTATTTTGAAATATTTATTATATACGTTTAGGAATATGGATTTGATGCAGTTAACTTTTTCCAAGTCATTCCAAAATCTTCTTATTTGATGATGTCTGTCACCCAAATATCTGACCAATCTGACCGAAGGAGTCAACTCACTTCAAAAACCCATAACTGCTTAAGGTAAACTATTTAAATTATTTATTTTTTATTTTATTTATTTTTTCGTTCCATTATTTACAAAAAAGTATAGAATATACTTATAATTTCCAGTCCCCCTCATACTTATTATATTCAGTCACACTCAGGATATTGTTGCTCCACTGAATCACTGATTACTATATCAATAAAGCTTATAACATTTAAGTACCTTTAATGTGACTGTAGTAGTTATTAGTTAGTGATGTTCTTGTAATACATTGAATAAAAGAAACAAAAATATAGTGTAATGTATTTATTTCAAACCCCCTCGAATTAGATTACAAAGAAATGAATCTGCTAAACATTCCCTCAGGGTAAGTAAGTTCTTTACTATCTTAGATATAGGATAACAAGGTTTCTATAATCTTAATCCCAACTAAAAACTTGTATTTCTCGTTCAAATCTCCCGCTAAATTCCCGTCATAAACCATGTATTACTAAATCAAATGCCAACTTAAACTGCTCGTGAAATTAACCCACAGAATCAAATACAACCTCATATAACCAATTTTACTAGATTTACAGTATTCAAACAAATATAACTGCAAACTCCCTTATGCATTATATGCCCGTTATAAGTTCAAAAGATGATAAAATCGCTTACTTCAGGTACGGAAACTGCTCTAGTATAATCCAAATAATAATTCAATATTCAAAACAATCATTTCAGCTTCCAAATAGTGTTCCAACGATCTCACAGCAAACTGCCTCGAATATTGTTCTTCAAAACCCCAGGATTAGACGAAAGGCAGCCTCAAATCTCGAAATAACTGGATTCCCATCATCTTAGCACTATACACGTAATACTTTCATTCTTGTAAGTAAACTTGAAAACTTTATAGATTTAAATAGTGCTAGATATTAACAAATTCTAGATAAATATCCGAAAAGCAACCACACTCAGGAAATACCGAAAAAGAAGTCCCCCACACTTGTTTTCAACAAACTCAATATCTCCAAGACAAAATAACCCCGGCAACGATAATAGAAATCGTTTCCAACCATACGACAGCATAAAAATTCCTCGTCGAACATTAATCGAAAGACATTCACATGCCCTAAAATCCATGGTTACAAGCATTAATTGAATTAGATACGAAATAAATAAGTTTTTAGTTTAAATTTAAGATTGTATCCTTTTATAATCTAGCCTGAAGATATTATATGTAGTATAGTTGTAGTTGTATATTTTGTTATATGTATTGCTTGAATGTTTTTACAGAGCTTTATTCTTCATTAGCCAGCTTTGCTTTCTGCATATACTTGAGAAGACTGATGCAGTCACAACTAAACAGCGCGGCGTTATTTATTTCAGCGGTATAAATTATTTCTTTTTAATTAATTTACAGGTCTTCTGTATCCTTTGTTCCGTATTTCGATATCCTTCATTATTCCTACATGCCTCCGTGCTTGTGTGTATGAACGTATGATAGCTCTTAATATTTAAATTCTGGGTACCTGCATAAAACTGTCATAAATATTCATGGTCTCGATTGCGGGCTTACGTCAGAGACGGGAGCAGGCACCTACACTTTTATAATTAAAAAGTGTTTTTACAGACGACGCTGAATGCAAAAACGTGCTACCTACCCGTTAATTTATTTTGTATTTATAACTCTTTTTAAGTATAATCCTAAGAGTTAGTTTTTTTCGAAGCCAGAATATTCCGTTAGTTATAAGCGCTATGAAGAGGTAATGGTTTTGCTTTAATACTTATCGTATATACTGTTGCAAAACTTTGTGAAATAAATAAATAAACAGTACCAGCTTTAGTAAAAGGGTTTTGATTTGTTTATACTTTATTGCGATTGTTCGTTTGTTGAATCAGAACCGATGCTTGAGTGTTTCTAGAAACAACATTCTACAGCTTATACAAAGAGCATACACGACATCACATCATGTAATAGACACATACATCGGTGCAAAGAACATTATAATATTTTAATGGGTTACACTTTGTAATACACTTGAGTTAAAAGTTTGACTGCATTTACTGCCGTGGTGCATGCAATATTTTTTCGTTTACCACCTGCAACTCCCACTTACAGTAGTGAATATTATTTATTTATTTATGTTTACGGTATAGGTACATAATTCTCATATTTGGATAAAATATTATTTAGTTTGACAAAACATAGTTTACTCATTTTACAAACTAAATGACAATCTTCGGCTATCATTTGCTAATCTAAGTTTACTTGCATTTGCGGAATCCAGAAGTAGTTTATTCTTGGAATAGTGAATATAAATTACAATATAATATTATAATAATATATAGTACACGGTGTGGTCCACTAAGTGCGCAACAAATGGGAATTTTATTTATTATTTGCGCGTTTGTAAAATAAATAATGACAAATGTTGGTGCAAACTTAGAATCTAGACTGGGCACACTTAGACTCTGTTAAAGTCAATTAGCTTACAGGGCAGGTTAAGAAATATGAAAATAGTTTAAGAGTAAAGTACCCTCATTTCGAATTAGAAATTGCACCCAAATACAGTCACGGCCTCCTACCTTAAAAAAAAAAAAATTTGTAAATTTTGTATTAACCCCTGTATAATATTAATTTTTTAAATGTTTAACATTATTACTTATTTAAACTAACTGAAAGAAAATCTATTTTCAACATTTTCTTTCATATTACATCAAATTTGGAAAACGTATTTAGAAATGCTTTTTTATAAGCGATCACAAACTTGATGCTTGTTGCAACGATATGTAGCTCAATCTTCAGATTTGGATAATATTCTTTTTGATAAGGTAAACATTCAAGCACAATATGGCCTAGGATTTTATTAATGAGAGCCGACAAAATCTAATTTAATAAATAATTAATATAATAATTCAGTACACCTATGAAGCGATCACAGAACACATGGCTGCGATCGGAACATATAATTGGACGAGACTAATACAAGTTAGCAGTAATTTCAAGTTTAGATTGTAAATTTTAACACTTCGTGTTTCTGAAATTTTTAAATTTATTAAAAGTAGGTACAATAATGTTAAGTATTTTTATTTTAATTTTCTGTTGTGTTGTCCTCACTGATAATTAGTATTTCTAATATAAAAAGAACTAAATATTAAGATACATTCCAGACACTGTAAAAGTTACCTATTAGTTGAAGTGTAGTCTTTAGAAGAGCTACTTGCGATATGTAAACTTACTAAACATTTGCCTGGCAAATAAATTAGTAGAATTTTTATGTTTACCAAACTAAATTATTTCTAACCTTTGATTATATGTCTCGACACCGACCGACGGTTGGATGGAACATTAACGGAGCTTACCTGAAACAAAAAGACATTGTTAGTTTATAGGCTCATATCCATTTAGCGAATGTTAATCAAACTATATATTACACATCCAAATTGAAATTACCAATGAAGTAATCCAAAACCAAGTTCGCTCGTTGAATTGAATTCCTAAAAAAATTGCATAAAATTTAATTTCCACAATCCCAATCATGCACTGCAAGAATTTTATTTGGTCAAAATCGCAAAACGTATTCCAAAAAGGTTTCCTGTGTAGGTATCCGCAGATAATTCAATTTTAATGGAAACGAATTGCGCCGAATAATTCTTAATTTACTGTGCCTTTTAAGGGCGGCATAATTAAGACATAATTGGAACTGAGTTATGGTCGATGTCGGAGGCTTATCGTTGGGTAAATCCCTAATTTCAAAGACCTGTTAACAGCGGTTCCCCTTTGAAGCTACGGCTCGCTGCCCTAATCGTTTATTACGATGCTGTATTGGTATGCTAATATAATCGCACTGTCGCACTGAATAATGGGGCATTGGTTAGGTTTGTCGCCGATGACGTTAAACGATTACTTCAAGGTCAAGCAAAAATTAATGAGTAGCGTAATTAAGTGTCAATCATTTGCACGCTGTAATACAGTAAACAGTTGACAATATTGTTTAAGCCTTTTAGGGAATGCTAAAAACAAAAAATTTAAACAAATATAACAAAAAATTAAACATTATAGTTTTCTGCAGTAGCCTTATTTTCAGAATAGAAGAAAAATATAGCCTGCATTAAAATTACCAGTACTTGAAGGAAAAAACTAAGTTCCTATTAAGTGGGAGATGCATAAAGGGACATAATAGCAGCAGATTGTCAAGGCACGTCATTCAAGCCAGAGCACCTTGAAGTATCACCAAATTAAAAGCAATAACTAAGTCCACTATATAATGGGCACATAGCAAGTTGAAGAATGGTGAAAATGGATATCAGAATAAACACAGGAAAGAGAGTTAATGAAAAGAACAAAGTTCAGAATCTACCGCAGATATACTAAATAAAGATTAGAATGATGGAAGGACAACTGTCCAGTCGCAAACTAAATAAATATCTGTGCACCATCGACCTAGGAGAGAATATAATTTGCAAATTTCTTTAGGATAAAGAAACCCTCCTTTAAATTGTGTGTGTGCAGCAACTTTAAGTGTACATATCTATGTGTAGGAGCTGCTATTATATGAAAGATAAATGGCATTAAGAAGTCCAAGTTAGGTAAAAGATATCATGCTAGAGCGATCACAATATACAAGAATGCTATTCTAACGCAATGTTAATAGAAAGGCACATTAAGTATTTTAAATTGATATTGCAATAAACTGCCTAATGCTTACCATGCACAAGCCAAAAATTAATTAATTTTCCTGATTGGTTTTTCTATGTGCAAACATAAAGCTTGGGAGAAGGCACTTCCTTAATGTGAATGAACAAATGTGCTGTAAATTAGTTACACACAATCAGTCTTTGAAAATGCAATTTCTTCCCAAAATATAACTTCTAATTACAGACATTCTGTAAAACTCCACGTCTTTTGTAAATGCATTTCATTCTCTGTCACCGCTTCTGGCATGGAATCTCCTCAAATTATTAATCCAATCTTTTAATACAATTTCTATATCTGCATCAATATTCAGCGTACAATGCTTTATTATAAATTAATGGAGATACTTGCTGTTTTACTGATGCATCAGTAGCACAGAATGGCGTGCTTCCTGCAATATTTTGTCGCAATCCAAAGTTTCAGAAATAATGCAACTGTCATTTCCTGATTGCAATGAAAGCTAACATATTTGTAAGACCCACTGTGTGTGTTGTAAGACGCTTTCCGTTTTTATAGAATCTCACATTCAGGGGTCAAATCTGCTGTTAAAATATCGTTGGTATGTAATATTTTGCAACTTAGTTCAGTTCTTATGTAAAAAAAGAAAACAACAAATTAGCGACACTCAGGTGGAACTGAAAGCACTAGGGGTGCATAAATGCAAATTTAGAACCGATTTGGTGCTGTAAATGGAGGACGGCTAACAATCTATCTCTAATTTAGGTACTTCAATGCTCTCTAATTCACAGAAATAAAGGAGCAGATATCCGTGTTCAATTATCTTTAACATGTATATTGCATATAATAAGCTACTGAGCGAATACAGATGTTTGAATCATGTGGCCTCCTTAAAGAAAGTAAAATTATATGTTCCAAAAACAATTTTAGAATTTATTCGTTTTTCGTACTAAGTCAATATAGTATTGCCTAGGTTTGTTTTTCTTTTTCTTATACTTCTTTATATTGATATTTTATTTTTTAATATCTTAGAAATTAATTATATTTATCTTATATTTTGTACGATTTTGGATCAATTATATGCAATGTAAGATAGCAAAGTTGAATTGAAAAACAGGAACAGGTCTTGTGCCTAAGTACTGAATCTCGCCTTGGGATTATGCTAACTTTCTTTTTTTATATATGTACAGCCACGGACACCCAAAATGTCCGGTCTAAGTCACAGTGTGAGCGCAACGTTCTATGCACTCGAGTTGCACGCGGCGTTCAGACTACGCATTAGACCGGACATTTTGGATGTCCATGAGTGTACATCTTATATACAGGCTGTCTCCTCGTTGAGTTGCATAACTTCATAGGGTTATTCCTTGTATCAAAATTAGCAAAACACTTCCAGTCAGCATAGGTCCAAATCTCAACCGTTTTCGATATATGGGTGGTCAAAAGCGTTGAAAATCACAAGTTACGGTAACTAATTTAGATGAATCATGGACGCATTTGCCTCGACTGGTACTTTAGATCCAATGCACTTGACGTAGGCTTTTGGACAGTTGTCATGTAAGCAGCTTGTATTTCTGACAGTTTTGGATTTCGCTCGCAGAACATTTAAAAATGCCTCTTTTTACGAAGGAAGAGTACGCCGACATGAAATTTTTGTATGGCTATTGTGGAGGAAACGCTTCAGCGGCAAGAGAGTACGCAGAACGCTACCCGAACCGAAGACATCCTTGTTGAACAATTATCACGAACTGTTTCATATCGCTCCGGCAAACAGGATCCATCCCGAAAAAGACTAATGAGCGAGAGAGTGCGCGAAGAAACCACACTGAAGCTGTTCTTCATGAAGTTTCTGAGAATCGGAGAACCAGCATAATAAGAATTGCTGCCACCACAGGAGAGAAAAGAGCGTCGATTCACAGGACTTTACGTAAAAATGGCCTACATCCATACCACGTACAACAAGTACAAAATCTCTTACCTGCCCACTATGCAAAACGGGAAGAATTTTGCTGGTGGATCCTAGAGAACCAGGATCTCCTCCCAATTGCTTTGCTCGCTGATGAGTCCACCTCCACTCGTGATGGGATTAACAACTCACATAACGAGCACATCTGGAGCGACAAAAATCCCCATGTTTTGTCAGAAAGTAGATTTCAGCACCGATTATCGGTTAATTTGTGAGGAGGAATCATCGGATATGTTATCCTAGGACCGAAAATCTTTGATGGAACATTGACTAGCCATATCTACAGGAGATCCCTAGAAGAAGAGATTTCCATTCTTCTTGAAGATATCCCCTTGAACGTCCGTAATAGGATGTGGTTTGTCCATGACGGGTGTCCGGCATACTATGGAAGAGTGGTAACCGACTTTTTTAACACTGCGTTTCCAAACCGCTGGATAGGGCGGAATGGAGCTGTCGCATGGCCCCCGCGCTCGCCGGACCTGACGCCTCTCGACTTTTTCCTCTGGGGCAATGTTAAGACCATCGTTTATGGACAAGAGAAGCCGGCTACCAAAGAAGAACTGGTAGGTAAAATCCAACGAGCATTTCAGGAAGTTCGTGGAAATATGGAAAATGTCAACTGGATAGGAGGACTGAGTCAAAGAGCAGAGTTGTGTTTGGCAGTCCAGAGTCGCCATTTTGAGCAGCTTTAAATGTTTACAGCATTGCTTGTTTATTAAAATTATTAAAACAATTTCTGCTCATTATTGTGGAAGTACGACTGTAATTTAAGTTAATCGTTCCTTAGCAACCATTTCATGCCGAAATTCGAGTCAAATGCGTCTACGATTCGTATAAATTAGTTACCGTAACTAGTGACTTTCAGCGCTTTTGACCACCCATATCTCGAAAACGGTTGAGAATTGGACCTATGCTGAATAGAAGTGTTTTGTTAATTTTGATACGGGGAATAACCCTATGAAGTTATGCAACCCAACGAGGGGACAAGGGGATCAGTTATATAATCCTTGGAAGAGCTGACCTTTTTCTGGAGGATCTAAAGAAGCTCTCATTGGATAATATTCTGAGCTAGTTTAAGAGCATGCACTTGTTTGGTAAACTCTGAAACAGGCTTTGCCAATGGGATGATTAATCGAACCATGTAAATGCTATCTTTGAAATAATGTTCGATGCTCAGCTATCATGTTGCGATTTTCAGACGCTTTCACTTCGTAAAATGCCATTTCTAAATAGATTCAGCTTCGTTTCATTAATAACTGAATTCGCCGCCAACTATCTTGGCATAAACTTTCCAAACTAAGATCGCAAATTGTATCTTACTTGTCCAGAATAATCAAGCGACAAAATTTGATTCGGCCAGATACAATATATGTACAAGACACACTCATGCTAATTCTTTAGATTTGAAGTTTGATTCCAATCCTAACCTTGGTAACTTTGGCATATCTAATTTAATCTTCTACGTTACTAATTGTCAGCCAAATCGCCTGCACTTAACATTGGTTAGCGTAAACACTGACAAATAGCATTAAGTATGAGCAAAATCAGCCAGCAGATCTTCTCAATTATATTACTCCTATGTAATGTATAACATACTGAAGCTTTCACAGGAAATATTTGCTTTTATAGAGGAAATCGTTTATATATAAAAGTTTTGGGATTTCTGTTAAATTTATTTTTTAATAGACAATTTTGAATAATGAAACTGGATCTGTTCAAAATATTTGTTTATTATTGCTCAACACCAGCAGAAAATAATCGAGTTTATCCATATTTAAACTGTAATTCTGAAACAGGAAAATTATGAATATTTTAAAAATTCGTCCCAGTGCATTTATGTTAGCAGCATTCTCTAAATCCCCGCTCACTCATGCAAAGAAGTAACAGCGTTCCCTAATGGACAAAGAATTGGCGTAAATCCCAAAAGGTACAAGCAACCCGGACGTCCAACAGCATTTTCGCAACTGAAAGGAAATATTTCGAAAGTTCATTTTTAAAAAGTTTCAATAATTTTTTGCGTAATTTTCTGAATCTATGGCCGATGTTATCTATCTATTGTGTGATAGGGTCTCGATCTTTAAAGGGATATATGACGGCGGGGAAATAAATTGACGATAACTAATCGTCCGTATAATTTATTACCCGCTCATTATTGCAAAAGCGGGCGAATAACTCACCGAAGCATTAGCGATGTTGGTGTACGCTTCGTGTCCAAACGGGGGACACGTTGAGCGAAATTACGCTAATTTAGTTGTCGCGTGTACAATAAAATTATGGTAATCGTTGTCAGGGCGAAGCTGGAAAATAATGAATTTAGTAGCCGTAATTTGTCTTTTTAAAGACCGAAAAAAAGTGGCATTTTCTTCCGTTAGTTTCTCTTGACTAGATAACGAGCTTATATGGGTAGTAAAATGATTGAAAATTGAAGATTATGTAACAGAAATAGTAGAATTAATTTATCCGGCGCTTCCACCAACTTTATTACCAAGCAGCGGATTAGTATGTAACATGAACTGTAGCATGTTATTAACAAACAAAATATTAAATATATATCCTAGTTACTTTGGTCGAGTTTTTTCGAATATTCGTGGATTCTCATTTTCAAACGAAGGCACAATTAATTTTGAAAAGATATAATACCTAAACGTTTATCGTTACAAGTACTTACTTGAAAAAGATTTGTATGGATGCTTTTCTTAGCACTTACTTTAACCCGAAAAAGTACTAAGAAATATAGATGAATATAAGAGCGAAGATATCCTGTCTTTCCTCAATGAATCTATCAATATTGAAAGTATGTTCACTAATCAGTAAATTATTAGTATTTCTTCTCATGTAATTCTCTCGAGGGAGTTACATTGTCATTAGTTCCAAGTTTTATACTTTAATAATATGTCCGGTGTCATTTATGTGTTGTGACACACTCGATAATTCAAATTTCATCAGGTATGGCATATTTTGAAGGTTAAACTTTTTTTTAGAAGACTATTCAACAAGATTATGACCTACCTTATGGGCTTGTTGGATGAACTTTAAAGACAACATCCATTCTGCAATAGGACCTGGTAGCCGCGGTGAACGGAACAATGCTCAACAGAATGTTAAAATCTCTTTCGAAATTCTACCAAAAAATAATTCAAGCCTGTTATAGCCGCATGTCCTAAGGTCTTGCTTAAGGTTTCTACTACTATGGGTGTTACAAGTTAGAATCTCGCGTCAGTTCTGATAATCAGATTTTTCTGGAGTCATGATGATGATCAGAAGAGAAGTTTGGCTCTGTGACTGTTATCAAAACCCCTTAAATAAAAAAAAAAGCATTTTTTTGTACGGATTTAAATCGAAGTTAAGCGTCTTCTTTTATATCTGTTTCGATTTTACTCATAAATATATATTGGGGTCGTAATGATGGTTTTGTGTTTCATAATTTCACACACATCAGACCATCCCAAAAATAACATTGAATATATACTACAAACATTTATCTTTATAAACCAACATTTAAAATTCATTATACATTTACAAAACAATAAGCAATTGCTTTTCTTAGAAGTTTTGACTATCAATAATAATACTAGGATTACGATATACATTTACAAAAAGCCAACGGGTTTAGATAGACCACACATTCACAAAATCACGAAATCTATATAAAATAAACACTATCCGGAAACTTAAAAAACGAAATCAAGCAATCTAGACCTTACCCGCAATAATCACATACTGATGAACCCTATATAGAAACACAAAACATAGATTCTTTCAAAAAAGATAAAATAGCACAGAACTAATAACGTACTGTATCAAGACTTTAAAAAAAACTTTATATACTTTCAGTAAATTAAAAAACAAACTACCTAAGTTAAATATTAAAAATTCTGTTTATACTATTAAATGTTGCGAACACAGTAGGAGTCACGTCGGTCAAAGATCGCAGAATGTCAAAGAAAAATCCCTAAATACGAATAATCGAAAAATGCCAACATGGTGGAACTCACAGACAGGTTGGATTCACCATACCAACAAAAGCAATGAAAGGGGAAAAGTCGGTCTCGTCAGCGTCATTCCGAGTGCAAACACAATTTCATCGCTATAGCATCTCAAACTTTATCCACCATCATCAGTTAGGGAATCAACAGTTTGGATGTGCGCCCCTTAAACCATACCATTTACCTATGTGGTTACCTCAGCTTAAGCCGATAATGCAGTCACTGATACAGCTTGAAAAATTGATTCATTGTCAGTCGCGCTAGATAGCCCACGTAAAATGATTAAACACGACTACGTTTGTATTGATTCCAAAAAGAGCTTGCCAGGACTTAATAAATTATGTTAGTTTTATTATTAGTATTTAAAGTCAATTTAATGCAGTATTTTCTTTCAGAAAACCCTATAAAAATAGTTCCTTTAGGAACTCGTTTTATAGTATACTCTCATTACTTCAATTATATACCCATATCCACTTTGATTTATCAAATATCTATGGCTTTTTTATCTTATACAACACCATGCACAAGCGTCAATATATTTCACAAATGACAGCAACCTACGTTGATTTATGAATGGTAAATATATATCGTGATCACACGCGTATATGAAAGGGAATTGAAAAAAAAATATATGGAGAACTGGACGGTTTTATTAAACTTTGGGCAGTAAATTTAAACAAAGAGTTCAGTTTACCGCTGGAACTTTTAAAATAAACAATTTTTTTTAGACTGCAGTAATGAACCCAAACAAATAATAATGATTTCAACCTAGCGGAAATATACCTATATGCTATCAACGTAATTGAAAAAAAAATATAGGAAAATATTTATGCATATATTTGAATAATTTTTGTTTGCAATTAGTATTTGTCGCTATGCAGTTTTGAAAATTTATTAAAATGCAGCTACTGCTTTTAAGAACAATTCTCTCCTAATTACAGGAGAGTTAATTAGTAGCAGGTTTAAAAATACACCTGCATGTTAAAAGAAACAAATTTATTAGTTTATTAATTCAAATTACTCAACCCATAATTGCGAATTAGGGACAAAGTAGGTGCTAATAATAGTTATTCACGTATCAATATTGGAAATAACATCACCATCCAAAGAGTTTGGAAATTACGAGTTTTAAGTGATGAAAATGAAGAAAGTGATGAGGAAACGGAGGATAGTGCTCATTCAGATGAATTTTCTGTAGATGCTGATAGTGAAAATGAAACAAATACAAGCAGCGACATATTAAACGAAGAAACAACAGGCGGAAGAAAAGTTAGGTGTGGAAAATTAAATTGATACTTGGAAATTATTTTTTGATGACAATATGATACATTGAAAATAAATATGAAAAAATTTCGAGACTGTCTCAAAACTACGATAGTAATCAACGTTTCATAGGAAACACAAGTCGAGAGGAACTTCTGGCTTTACTTGGACTATTATACATGAGCGGAGCGTTAAAGATGAATATGCTCAACACTTCAGATATGTGGTCTGCACAAGTTGGAGTTCCAATTTTCAGGGCACCGATGACTCAAAAACGATTTGAATTTCTAATGAATTGTCTTCGCTGTTATAACAAGGTAACTAGATTACAAAGAATTCAAGCAGACAAATTTGCTTCTATTCGGAAATTATGGTCATCTTTACCCAGCATTGTCGGGAAAGTTACACTCCTGGGGTGAACATTACAACTGATTAACAACTACTTAGTTACATCTGCCTCTATGTTCATTTAAAATGTACATACCCAATAATCCCGATAAATATGGTTTGAAAATCATATTGGCATGTGATTCTCAAACTTTCTATATAACTGATGGAATACCATATATAGGAAAAGAAGTTAGAACCACGTCTCAAGCTTTGCCTACTCAATATGTACTCAAATTGTGTGAGACTATATATGACACCAATCGTAACGTAACCATAGACTACTTACTTCCCTGGACTTAGCCGAACGCTTACTTGAGAAAAAGCTGACCATGTTAGGCACGTTAATAAAAAATAAACCCGAAGGACCACCTGACTTGCTAAAAACGAAAAAGGAAATTCCATCTTCAGCTTTTGTGTATACTAGAAATTCAATTTTGATATCTTTTTCGCCAAGAAAAATGGTGTTGCTCGTGACACAATGTTACTATCAATGCAAAAAAAAATAATGTTACCATTCCAGAGTTAAATGACAGATTATTTTGACAGCTACATATTTTGACAACCAAACTTAGAAAACTTCACAGAAGAGTAGGTACGGTAAAGTACCGGAAGTGACGCATTGATAGTTCAATTCAGTATGTAATTATTACCATGGGCAGTAAAGTAATAGAAATGGCGCCTTGACAGTTCAACAACTTCATAGTTCAATTCGGTAAAGTGGCGCTTTCTATCCGCGAGGTAGTATAGTAAGGTTGTACTTTCGAATGTAGTAATCGAAAATATAATTTTAACGACAATAATTATCAGTTTAATTTGTTTTAGTGCACCTTTTCTAAATACTAACAAATGTATCAACTTTTACAAGTAGAAATAACAAGTTTAAGCATTAGCTGAAATACAATCCACTATCTTTTGAGGAATAGATATAAATCATGGCATATAGAAACAGTTGTATATTTGTATAATTAAGCAAAATATAGGCATAATAATAGCCAGATCAATCAACTATTAGCATAAACTATTATAATCTATATGAATACTTGAGCTCATTTGTACTAACCCCAGGCAAGATGGGCATAGACCAGTCAATCGGCATAGAAGTTCATCCACTGTCAAACTCCACCTAAGTGGGGGATCATTCACAAAATGCAAACATTTTTTTTTTTCATTATTCTCATAGAAGATAATGTACTTCATATCTCTTCTTTACTACAACGAAATTAAGCCCGCTAACACAGCATAAAGCTAGTAATGCCTCCAGAATGATGCTCTGTACGTTCTCGTAGCATGCTGTGTATCTGCCGGTAATATAAATATTTGGGGTCTCGACGGTTTAGTCTTACACATTCCGTCTTCGTACGCAAATGTTATTTCCTTCCAACGAATGGAGTTTCAAAATTGCCGAAAGGAGAAACATTTGCAAACGAAATTAACTTACTTTCACGAACTTCCTGCTTCTCTTATTTTTTAACTCGCGCATATGGAACGACCTCGTCTACATATATACATAAGATTGGGTGTATTATCTCACCGCGCTCCGAGATTTCGTTTTCGCCCGCAATAACAAAGCGTCGTGTTTAATTTCCCGGATCACTGGGCGAAAACAAGACTGTAAGATAAATAAACGTACTTACTTACATTCCTAGTGTGTGTAGTAGCACTTTTAATGGATATTATTCGGAGATGAGGAGATTTTAGCAAAGATTTATTCGCTTACACAACCACTAAATTAAATTCACCGGGCGCAATTAATTAACATGTTTTATGAATACCTTACGAAATAAACGTAAAAAGGGGTAAAAGTAATTTAACAAGCCCTACTGGCAAAAATAAAGCCGTTAAGCTTTATTTAACATTTATAAAATTTAAAACTTTTATAAGGATACTATAAGTCTATTTTTATTTTCATTATATACTCCGTGACATTAGAAGTGTTACACCCATAAGGAATAATTTCTTCAACTTGATCTTTTGGCAATGTGGTAGTATTACGTCAAGAATGAAACGATAACATTCGCAAAAGTATTTTGCATTAACATGTAATCAAAAAAAAAAAAATTATGTGTTTGGCGACCCTGTAGCTGAGTACACTGCTGTATACGATTAGGCATCAACAGAATGAGGTGGTGGATATCTGCTTATGGCACCTTATTCCAAGCAAGTTGAACTTTGTGGATTAACTGTACCAAAGTCTGTGGAGGATAGTGCAAAGTGAACAGTGTTCTCCGTATCATATCCCACACATGTTCGATGGGATTTAAATTCGGTGAGCGGGGTGGCCACGGTAAAACATTAACGCCTGCTTCTTGGAGATAATCCGTAGTTCGACCAAATATGAGGACGTGCATTGCCTTGCTGAAGAAATACATTTGGACGGCCATCCAGATAAGGCAGTATAGTGGTTTGTAGGGCATCACCAACATAACGCGCAGCTATCATACTGCATCGAATAAAGACAAGACTTTATTCACAGAGTATACAAAAGGAGATACAATATACTTCAACGACATTCCATGCGAGCTTATCCAATAAAAAGTTTATTTCTATTTTGAAAGAAACATTTATTTATTCTTAAGTAGAACACAAATAATTATTTAAGCTCAAAGTACAAACCCTGCGCTTGTTTGTGGGAAATGGTATCCAGCAAATGCCCACCTCGACTCTGTCTGCAGACGGTCATTCTTTTGGGGAAGGTTTGCATGAAATTCTTGCACAACTTTGGCTGTATTTGGCTTTGACGGCTCTTTCCTTACCGTAGCCCCAATGAAAAAACCTAGCGAAATTAAATCTTACGGTCTGGAGGTGAGAGTGCAATTTATATTTGCATTTCGCGAAATAACGCCTCAGGAAATTTCTCGCTCTGAACTGCAAGTGTTTCGCGGCGTGTTTGTCCAACGTCATCCTGCTGGAAATGAAAATTTTTCATGTCCATATTCTCCACTATAGGCTAAAGAGGGTCAGGTAGCATTCCACAATAGCAATCCGTATTCACTGTAATCGCAACATCATCACTATTCTTAAAAGAGATGACTACGATGACCATCCCAATCTAAAATCCACACTAAATAGTAACCCGTTGGGGATAAAGACGTTTCTCGATTATTATTCTTGGATTTTCGAAACCCCTCATGTGCTAATTCTATCTGTTGACGAACCAGCTGAGATCGAAGTGGGCTTCGTCGTTAAAAATGGTTTTTCTAAAGAGGCTATGCTTACATTCCCATCACCTAATAAACGAAAGTTCGGCATTGTTCAGCCGACTTTAATTACTGTTGCAACTGCACTTTATAAGCACATAGCCTTTATGCAGAATGCGATCAAAGCTGGTCTGTGGAATCTTTAATTGCTGTGAACACCTTGAGATAGACAAACCTCAGTTTTATGCAACACTTTCAGCTAGAGGAGCAATAGGTTGGGCTGACCTGATGGTAGGAAGTCGAACTAGCAATTTTATATCAGTATCTTAGCCGTTGTTATAAAATTTTGCGATTAGCGTTAAAATGGCTCTGTGAAAAGGTGAATCATATCGACCAGAACCAGCCCGATCTCTGCGAACGGTCTTGGCGAAATTTTCGTCGTGTCTATAATAAATTTTGAATATTTCTTCACGTTGTGTTGTTGGAAAGTGTGTGGTTCTATTTTCTATTAAAAAATGTCAAAGTTTCAAGGTTTGCTATACAACAGATCAAAAATGCCGTGAACTTCAAAATGGAACTTCTTAAGGAAACACGCTTGCTTCACTTTGCTGGAGAGTGTCACTTTGACAGCTTCCTAGGAGTGACGTCTTCTATGATATGTATTGCATGGATTGTACCTAAATATTTTCAAATGTAAAGCAAGCTTTTCACGAAAGAGACCCTTTATGTATGGTTATTGCCTTGAGAGGAAACTCTTGGTCGCCGTGATGTAATTACTGATTTTGGTGTCGGTTTTGACTCGAAATTGCCCTTCTCATCACACGTTGGTGCCCATTATATTTTATTAATTCACGCTTAGAAATGTGCAAGGAAAATTTTTAAAGTAGATCTCTTTTCTAAAGATTGGTATTTATTTTTAACGTTATCCTCAAGAGCAACTTTGAAATATGTTTGATTTTTACTCTCTTGCAACTAGACGCTCTGTACAAGTTCTAAAATTTATATTCGGGTTTATTCATGGAAATATGTACTGCCCTGAAATACTTCAACAACGTCAGTTACCAATGGACGCCGATGTTCTATCTTTCTGCGCCACGTACTAATTTACTATTTATACGAAATTGTTAATTGCTAAATGACAGCTTACCGTCAGTACCAATAGTCAGAAAACGATATTGCATTTTAATCATTTTTATGATGAACCATAAATACTAGATACTACAGTCGCTGCGAAAAATTCAAAACATGTCAATTTGCCCTCTACGTTGGACAAAATTGGAAACGCATTGGCCCAACTATTGCATCACAGCGTAGGCTTTAATTGTAGCCATCCTCGTAGTAATAGGGGGCGCGCAGGTCGCCGGCGTCCCAGTAAATTACATCACTTAATCAGATTCCCGATGGCAAATGGCGTAAACAGCGTCCGAACGCTCCGCCATCTGTCGGCGGGGCGGACGACTATAGCTGTTCAGATAATTACTAATGCTGTCTCGTCAGTGGGTCGGTACTGGCGCTCGTGTTGAACAAGGAAACAAGAAATGCGCCCAATAATGGATTCAGTTTAATAATATCGAATGGGATCGAAACGTGAGCTCCTGCAATAAAATCAGAAAACAATTAATTTTCGTTCGGCTCCCAAGAATTTTAAGTGGGCGAGGATTTTAAGTGGCGCAGAATCCTGGGCGTAGATGTAATTGATCGTAAAAAGAAGGACAGCAAAATGAGACGCTGATGTCTTTAGTTCGTTGGAGTTTATTGGAATTAATTGCTTTTAAGAAAAACGTATCAAAAATTAAATTCACATCTGCAAGAGGAAAAAATATTAATACGATGAATGAATGATGAACGTATTACTTTTTTGGTAATCCCTAAAAAGAGCCAAATCAAATAAATTTCCAAATCTTAACTCTAGAACATTAAAGCAAGTTATTGAGACGCATACTTTACTTTCTATTATGTTATATCGCTAGTAATGCGAATGCAGGTATAGGGAAATTGATGCATAATTTTGCAGGTCTCTACTAGTTTCGAGATAACGTTCCAATTTTTGTAAATCGTTTTGCTCTTAATGAGAACAATTTACACTGGTTTATCTGATTCTACTAGATATTAGAAACATAATAACTAGCACAAATATATATTACACTAGGATTCATATCCACACAATACAGTCACTTAGGATGACTCTCATAGGTACCACAGACTAAGCAGAAAACAATTTTCTTTTAACTATCAGGTTATAAAACTTTATAGTCAATTGAATCAGTGTTAAAAGCATTAATGCTAGGTTATGTAAACTAAAAGTAAAAGGCATATTGCTGGAGAGAGAGTGCTACAGTGTTTTTCAGTTTTCCAGCCTTTTAACAATATGTATTTTGCAAAACCTTATTGCATAGTGAAGTGGGCGTTGAAGCGCTCCGTAAATTAAACTCATTGTCTGTGAATTTACAAGCAATTAAATAATAATAATAATAATAATAAAAATATATTTACTGCTCAACAGGTTTCCCCAACAACAGGACAAAAGTACACTATTATAATGTGAACACAGTCTAACAAAACAAAAAATTTAAATCAGTATATATCAAGAAATAATTCTAACAGAACAAAAACTAAACAATATTTAAACATTAATATCAAAGTTAAGGTGGTATCATGGGCGAAACAATTCCCAAGATGTCATCAAAATATATTTCTGCACACCTTGTCATACGGTAAATAAGCGACCTTAGTAGTCAATTAGTCTTTGGTGATTGCATGTTGAATATAGACACATGTGGAGAAGCCAAACGTGGAACATTAAAGCACATGGTGGAAAGAGGATCCAGACAGTCAACTTTGTTCGTTGAGAGCTTGTGCAGAAATCGCGAGCTATAAAACCGCGTCGGTGAGATATCGAATCTCTTTGATATAAAGTAAGTAACTCATTGTGCGATACATCCCAATTAAAATAGGTTTCGTTTATTTTAAATGATAAAAATTTAAAGAACCGGCATTGTATTTATTTCATGGGAGGCTGTTTTGTTGCGTCACCAGACGATGGAGACATATTCCAACTTGCTGACGCTAAATGTAAAAAAGTGTTTTTAGGCGGCATGTGTTATAGTATTGAAATGCCGTGAGCTTCGGGTGATGAAACCCAACATCTTTGAGGCGTATGAACACATAGCTTCTACATGTGTAGTGAAGACTAAAGCAGGATCAACAATAACACCAAGGCCTTTGATTTCTCCAACAATGGTGAGGGCCTCATTTCCAATCGTGTTACTACAATGGCAACGGTTAATTTTTCTAGTGAACGACATGGCATAACATTTCTCAGTCTTTAGTACCAAGCGGTTCCTTGTTGACCAGTTGACTAAGAGTTTAAGATTAGCCTCTTCATGGTTTGACATTCTGTAGAATAATTTTAAATCATCCGCACAACAAGTCAAAGACTGCAACAGATCATTATAATAAAAATATTGAAAAGTAGAGGACCTAGGTTGGAACTTTGAGGTACATCGCCAGTAGATATAAAACTATTTGTCTCACAGCCATTATAAAACTCAAAATTCTCTCTATCTGACAAATAAGATTGGATTAGTAATTGTAGCTTAGGAGAGAATCTGAAGGAGCCAAGCTTATGTAAAAGAAGTTTATGACCAATGGTGTCGAACGCATATGAGAAATCCGTATAAACTGTATCTACCCATCCCTGATCATCCAGAGTCTCACTCACAAACTGGGTAAAACAGCACAAATTAGTTATAGTAGAGCATAGAACAATCATAAACCGGTGCTGGTGTGGCGAAATATATTGTTTTATATTGAAGTATATTGCTGTGTACAAGAATTGCTTAAAGATCTCGGCGAAGTTGTTTGAGATAAAGATAGGTTGATAATTCTCGATTAGTTATATTAGTTATGTGTCGCTTTTCTTGAAGATCTGTACTATTCTGGTCCGTTTCCATCTATCTGGAAAGGTGGATGTTTCGATTGCTGAATGTTAAGTTTATTACGACGAAGCGGGAGTCTCTTATAAGAAAGCTCGGTATTAGATCCTCCCCAACCGTTAGTTTACATAGGAAAGATGCCATAATAGTTGTTAGGTCATCTTCAGATACACGATGAGCGTTAAAAGGCTGAAGTTGCAAGATATCATCAGGTAAGTTCAAAGTTGTAGTTGGTGTGAGAACTCCAGAGAAAAATTGAGCAAAATACAATTATTTTAGGATCCTTCAATTATGCTTCATCATACGTCAGCTCGCCAGGTACGCGTGAGGTTCCCTGCCTCGATCGGAAGAATGACAATAGCTGATTTGGTTCAGGGATGATTGTAGCTTCAACATTATTAGTCTAGGATGTATAAGCATCAGAAATCTGGCTTTTAAACAAGGCTTTTGCTCTATTGAATTGATTATAGAATGTGGGATCTTTTGAGACCCACTTCCGTCTATAATACTCCTTAGTCTTAAGATTGTTTCTACTGTTAGTGGTGAATCATGAAGGAAAGTGTTAATTCTTGGGTGAACTTTTAGGAACTGATTTATCCAAAGTAGTATATAGCATATTATAAAATTTAGTAACTGCAATATTTATATCATTAAAAGTACCTATGATTGTCCAGTCAGTAGTCAAGATGTCCTCATATAAATAATTAAAATTAGCTTTACGAAAATTATATCACGTGCTACCGGTGTTAGGAGGAAAGCTGATGGAACGTTTCAAATTCCAAGGTAATACATAAAGACTATCCTGAGTCACATCAACAATATAAGCCAAATTAGAAGCCATTCGAATTTTATTCGTTTATTTGGCCCCATATGGGCGTAAACTTTGTGCTACTGCTGCGTATCATTTAGTGATTCTTACTACAAAATAGGGTCTCATAGAAAGCATCAATAAGTAATGACAGTTTAAGGACACAAAGCACACAATACACATAAAGTTGTATTTGAAAACGTTTACAGCGTGCATTTGTAACGGGAGAAGTTGAGAATCTCATTATTTGCAAGTTTAAACTTTGACAAGGAAGGAAGTAGTAGTAGAGGAGAGACTCAGCGGTCGTTTACTCGCAAGACGTCTGAGCTCAAACTTCGTTAATTATTTATTCAAGCGAATCCTTTGAAAGGATATCGCTAAGGAACCAGCACCAGCGCCAGTAGATTCTAATTGAGTCTTATTTATCTGAACAGTCTACAAAAGATATGCTCGCAGTAGAAATACACACTACAACGCAAATTGTTTCTGTTATGCACTTGTAAAATGAAAAACTCGTTTACCTCTGCGCTTACATTGATAGCAAATATAAGAGAGTCGGGAGACGGAATGGTGAGGCAACGATATCTTTGCTGCTTTCCTTTATAAATATTTGACACAGCATAGTGCCTTCGCTAGACAAATATTTGAAGAAGGACTCTCTTATTTTTGTTTTATTCCGCTTTCGACTGTTATTCGTTGCCGTTTGTTATTTGTATAAAAGGTCGAGTAATTTCTCGTGATTTATCGACGTCGTTGGTGGGATGCTTATCCTCTTTTCAAAGGGAAGGAGACTATACAAAGAATAATGGAATGGGGGAACATCTAATGAGATCAACGGATATTTTTAAACCTGTTTGTATACGCTGAACTGCCGTAAGACTTAACTTAATACGGTTGGCAGTAAGAATTTAAATGCTATTTCTGAAAGTAGGATAGATAAGTAGACACTTTTACTCTTGTTTATAATAATATACACTCTGGTACGTACATATGTTTCTACAACATAAAGCACTTGAAACTGGAAATCAAAATTTGGTAAAGTACACTACACAAGATACACATTGAAAGCGTAACTGGCAGAGCGAATCCATATTACTGGCCTTGCATGTTTCTGACTCTCACACATGAGATCACTCCGCGCTACAAGAATTTTAAATTAATTCGGAACAATTGTGCTTAACTTAATAAGCATTAAATTTTTCAACAAAATTATTTTAATTCAACTTTATAGTTTATAAAAATGCTTTCTTGTCAAGGATAATACTTGAAATGTATTATTTATGTCAAGAAACAAATATTTAGGGTGTTCACGAATTTCAAAAGTTCATTTACGTTACGGATACCTAAATAACTATTTTTTTATTCTGCCTTTAAAAACGGCTATTATTAACAATATTACACGCACCTGGATATGAAAATATAGGTAGTCATATCAACCAAACGCTTCCTGTATGTTAATGTTTACTACAGTATTAGTCCTAAGTATGGAATAGGCAATTTATCTCCGTAAATATGAACTTTATGACAAAATGTTATTGATAGAAATTTTTTTACTAATTATTCTTTATCTCTTAGCCTGCTAGTTTTTTTTTTATGTCAACGCATTTCCATAGAAACGTAACTCTGTTCCCTTTTTTCATGTCATTGTGACGTACCTTTCAATAAGTTAACAAATTAATTTTATTACAAATAGTTTTATTAATTTGTAAACATGGTGAAACTCTGTGAAACTGAAAGAATTGAAATCCTCATGATCGTTGGTTATGGAGATCGACAACGTTCACACCAAGCTCATTTATTTAACAACGTTCATCCTGGAAGAGATCCTATTGTACAATCCACGGTGTCTAAATTGGTTAGGAAATTTAAAGAAACTGGAAATGTAAAAGATATGCCAAAGTCTGGACGTCCGAAATCAGCCACAAATAATGATCAAGCTCTTGATGTATTACTAAGTGTTATGGATAATCCAGTTACGTCAACCACGCAACTTGCTTTGAATAATGATATTAGTCAATCGTCGGTTGTTCGAATATTGAAACAGAACAAACTCAAACCCTACAAGATACACCTTCTCCATAACCTAAACGAAGATGACCCAGACAGAAGAATGCAGTTTTGTGCAACAATGATGGAAATGATTGATAATAATCCAAATTGTCTAAACAACATTTTATTTTCTGATGAAGCCACGTTTTGTCTAAATGGATTTGTGAACAGACACAACTGTCGATACTGGTCTAGTGAAAATCCGCATTGGATGATGGAACACCATACACAGCACCGTCAAAAACTTAATGTATGGGCTGGTATTATTGGGCAGCACATAATAGGCCCATATTTTATTAATGGGAATTTAACTGCAGATAGATACCTACTTCTATTGCGTGATCACATTGTACCCGATATTGTACAATTATTTCCGGATGCAGATCGACAAGGACTGCCAAACCGAGATATTTGGTTTCAGCAAGACGGCGCTCCGCCACATTATGGGGTAGATGTTCGCCAATTTCTGAATAACATTTTTCCCCGTCGTTGGATAGGACGTCGGGGTTCTATTGAATGGCCTGCTAGGTCCCCCGATTTAAGGCCCTTAGATTTTTTCCTTTGAGGTCATTTAAAAACTACAATTTACAAAGAAAGACCCCAAAATTTGGAAGATCTGGAAGCCAGAATAAGGCATGAAATCGCACAAATACCACCTAATTGGCTGCAAAATCCATTACGCAATTTTTATGATAGATTAGGTTACTGTCAAGCTGCAAAGGGTCTTCAGTTTGAACATTTAATTTAAGTTATAGATTATTTGATTGAATAAAATAATGGCCATTTTCTCTAAAATCTTGTTATCAAACTACAAAAAAAAATACCGGATCATTTCAAGGAAAAAAAGAGGAACAAAAATCAACAAAAAAATTGCTAGGTTGCCATTTAAAAAACAAAAAAAAAATTACGTTTCCATGGAAATGCGTTGACATAAAAAAACAACTAGCAGGCTAAGAGATAAAGAATAATTAGTAAAAAAACTTCTATTAATGACATTTTGTCATAAAGTTCATATTTACGGAGATAAATTGCCTATTCCATACTTTTGACTAAGCCTGTATATTAGATAAAACTGACCTGCAATTACCTTTTTGCCCATTAAGGCTACTAAATACTCGGAAACATGAAAAGTAATTTCCACAATTTTTTGAATGTTGTGTTAAAATGGCGCGTTCTTTTCTGGATAATGTTTTTTGTCCTGCCTATTTTCAAAGCGGAATATATGTTCTAATGGAAAAACGTAAGGCGACAATAACCTTATTTGCGAAATTATTAAATATTCTTTAACTCAATTGTTTACTTCTTTTATAATGGTATGATAATCGTACTTACTATGAAAAGGAACATATTTGTAAAAGAGTGTAAAGTACATGTTAATGAAAGAAAAATCATTAATTTCTTCATTAATTTTTGATAATAAAGCATAATTAGTAAAAATGAATGACTCCTGTATTATTTTCTTAATGACATATGAGATATATAAACGAGAGTAACGATGTTCTTAAAATATAAAATATATAATATATATTGCAAGCAAATAAGACGTTCTATTTCCTCAACCCCTAATACGGTCACAAGCACCTAAACCCATGTTAGGGTTGACAGCATACTTAGCCAGCTTTCCTACATTCTATGTATTTTCTGTCCTCCTAGATATACATTTTACCTTATTTTCGATGCACATCTTAAGAACCAATTTCCATATAACAATAAGTCACACTTATAGCCAGGAATAAACTCCATTCTCTCGTGAAAAACTCGCAAATTGGACAAGGGTGTTCAGTCGCCCACCTAAGATCGTCTGATTTTTGCATGCTGGAAATTTGAAAACCATCCCCGGGGACGTTTCTCAGGTACCTGTAATTATGGCGCTTGAATTCACGGTTCTTGACAGCGATTTCTCGCGCACCATTGGGCGATTTTTCCGTACGCTTCATCGATCACCCTACCGTCAAACTGACGAGGGATATCGTGTGCGATTTATTTCGAGAAAAATCTGTCATACGTGGTACAAATTCCGTTATACGTAACATGTATGCGAAAGTTATATCGTAAAATCGGGGAGATTAGGTTTGATATTGCCGTCTTTGTGATGTATGAAATAGTGTGGTAAGCTACATGCGTTAGCTTTTGAATAACCTTATTTTCATTGTACGCGAAAGACTGAATTTAAACCTTATAACTTTTGTATTATAGGTACAGTTGATAAATTTATTTTATATCACACGATGAGGTTAAGTTCGTTAGAATAAAGCTAGCCGGAAAATAAAATGAAATATATACTGCTCCTATGCTATCTACAACTATGGGTGTGCTACAGGGATTAATTTAGGACCTATACTCTTTAGTTTATACATTAGTGACATTGTAAGTTTTCCATCCAATATGTACTTATCCATTTATGTCGATGTTGTGGCGGTTTGGACAACAAATGTGATTATATCGGTAATACACTGTTGCGTATCCCATGTGTTTGGTTTGCTCATATGCTACCATTAAGCCATTATTGAAAAAGTATCTGCACGATGCTTAATATGAGATTGGAGATCGATGCATTTGCTCATAGATCAAGTAAGATTACATACTTTTAATGACAATCTTGCATGAAACGAATAAGGTTAAAGATTGACCAGTGAATTAGTGTGCTTACGTATTTTTATGATTTCTCTCAATATATCATTATCCGCACTTCCTTATTACGGCTTTGTCAATTTTACGTGTAACCTTGTCTGTGTTTTCATCAGCAACAGTAATTTTCTGTTGCTTCCTTTAAATTTTACATACTGTAATAGTAAAAGTAAATTATTTATAATAATAAAAAAAAAAGTGATAAAAACAATAGGAAACACTTTATTTACGGACTTCTTCGAAACCACTTCGGAAACACTACAATTATCCAAAAGGGCCTCAGGGGCTTATTCAGATATTTCCTTGCATAATCTAATGTTTTCAGTCTACTAGCTTCACGAATAAATGGTTTTCATCTCGCTACTTGCATAATATGGTTGGCAAGTTGGCTGATCGTAAACTTTTTCTTACCGTTTGAAGATGAACTTTCTTTTCCGATGCATTCTCCACAATTTTTGCTATTTATTTTGCGCTTATACGTTGATCTTTTCTGACTTTGTTTAAAATAGTTCATTCCTCACGAGCATTTAAGTTTTTTTTTGCGCTCCAATTGTGGTCTGCTTGCTGTTTGTATTGCTGTTTCCATGTATTTATTTATCACATATCTAACAGTGCTGTATCATTTTCTCTAACTATTTTATCTATTTGTCGTACACCATGACTTTGTTTTGTAACGACTGCTACTTCTTTGGTAACAAAGAATACTTTTAGGTTGAGCCATGTACACTTAAATTTTACGCGCGGTTCCACTTTGCGTTTGTATGGTGCCGCTGGTTGTAGTCCGGGGAGTCCGTCAGTTGTCAATCAAAATGCTGTTGCTGGCGTTGCGCTTTCGCCGTCACAATACGAGATTTTAACCCTAGTGAAGTAGCTGTTTATGTAAGTGCACGGTATTAGGGTTCTGATCATGATATGCGCAACAATTTAAACAGTTAAAACGTGCTTTTAGTCAGGAACTTATTTCAACAAAATAAATGTAAATAACAACGAAAAATAAATAACAAGGTAAGTATAAAAATAGGTAATATGTATTCAAATGTAAACATAAATAAATATTAGCCGCGGGCTGTTTAAGATACGGGTTATGACGAGGAGGTTTTGCGTTATGCTAAAACTTTTCCGCGCAGAAATTAAAACTAGCAAGGCAGTCTGCGTCGTGCCAGAAGCGAAATTTAGCTGGGGAAGCGGTCTGCGTCGTGACAGAAGCTTTGCGGGTGTCGAAATCGCAGAGCAGGAGTGAAGTGACAGTACTGCCAAGCGCGAGGTTTATATAATATATATAATAATAATATATTAATAACAAATAAAAAACTTAGGTAAATAAAATACAATGCGACAGTTACCGAACTATGGGACAATCGAACAAATAAAAAGAAAATTAATGATAGATTAAGGGTCAGCTTAAAATAAATACTAAAATAATTTTTTCCACAGAATGGCACGTTATAGTTTAAACAATACAAATGATATGTCTCGTATTTTACGACCCATTTTGTCTGTTATTTTCAAAAGCTAATAATAATAATAATAATTATTATTGTCATGAGTTGTAAACAACATAGACATTGTCAACAAAATAAATACAGTATATGTACAGAAATAATAATAATAAAATAAAATATAAAACATATATTATTAACAATTATCAACAAAAAAAGCAATAAAAGCAAAACAATTATCGATCAACTATGCAATGATTCATATGAAACTATTCATTCATTCAGGTATTCATTTGCGTTATAAAACAAATGGTCATGGATATATGATTTTAACAACTGTTTAGATGATCTAAAAGTGGTAGCCATTTTAATTTGTTTCGGCAGAGCATTGAAATAAACAGCACATCTATAATATGGCCCACGTTCGTAAAAAGTTGTTCTGTGTACTGGTATACTTATGTCATTACGTGAACCAGTTGTCATTGTATTATATACATCCGCGTTTTTAGGAAAATGATTTTCACTGCGCTTGTAGAATATTAATAATTCATACAAATACAGCGACCGTAAGGGCAAGATGTTCAACTCTTCAAATATAGGCCGGCACGAGACTCTGGAGGACGCGCCCACCATTCACCTCAAAATTCTTTTTTGATAAATAAAGAGCCCACTAGCACAACTAGGGGAACTCCAAAAAATTATTCCATATCTCAATCGAGATTCCACGTAGGAAAAGTAGAATATTCGCAAAGTGTCGACATCGACAATAGTTCTCTCCATAGTATGCTGAACATAATTTATTCAAAAGTGTAAGACAATGATTTTCATATTTGAGTTGGCAGTCCACCTGTAGGCCTAGAAAACCAACGTGCTCGCTAATGGGGACAGATCTACTACCGTGCCTGATGCAGCAACTGGTACTCGCGCTGGAACCAGATCGAAACTGCAGCATGCTTGTCTTTGCCGCATTTAGTATCAGCCCGTTATTATCACACCATACGCCCATATCACATAAAATCATGTTTGTGTGGGAAGATACTAGATTCATGTCAGTGTCGGCCACTACGCAGCTTGTGTCATCCGACAATGCTTCCAGTCTTAAAGATTTTTTGTCGCAATTTTTGGCAGAACCATTTTATTTCGTATAGAATATTTAGTAGGCGCATTTTGGTAAGCGAATACTATACTGGAATATTATAATTATTCTATCTAATGCAGAATCACTTTAATTCCAGTTTGTTTATTCTTCCTGTTAGAGGACTAGTTTTTCTTTATTTATTTGATTTTATTTATGGGTTCTCCTGCTTAAGAATTATAATTTTTGTTCACTCAATCAGTAGAACTTAGTAATTTTATCTAATTATTCTATTTTGTTTAGCTAATTTCAATCCAACATTTTGCTTAATATTCCTTACACACTATTTCTGCGACATTTACCCAGTGTAGGTACAATGTTAAATTTATTGTAACCACGTATGAATATAATCTAAATTAAAACCGACCTATTTCGTATTCTAAAGAATATGTTCATTTCGAAGAGAGATTCTCTGCTGTCCCGTCGTCCACTTCGAAACATGCTTTTTTTCGTTTCCCTTCATTTTATCCGTCCACCATTCGGTCATTGTACAATCCTTAGTCTCTACGACTCGTTTAAAAATCATGGCCGATCGTCGAGAACGTGTCTGGAAAATCAAGCTTTACATTTCAGCGAGCCCATAACGTCCAATTATACTTAATTGATGTAAGCCGATCGATACTGGAATGAATTCTAATTCGGTCCGATTAAAATTGTCTCCGTCTCTTCGTTTCTGAGCATTTACTTCTTTGTTCGTCTACAGATCGCAAACGAATTGAATCAATTTTAACAAAACCTGTAAAACTATTTCTTGTGGAGGTCTTTATTGAGCTACTTGATGTTATCGAAATAAGAACAGTACAATTGATTTTTAATTAGTGACTTTTTTGTTAGCGCAAAAACTTTTGCAACATTAACTTTATACAAGTTATTCTGGAATGTGTGCTTTAAAGCGTGACGTAAGGAAATGATTATTATATTGGAAACTCTTCGTAGTAGCAGTAGTTACGAGTCATGAAAGCTGAAGCTATAAGCAGTAAGTTTAATACAGCGTAATCTTAATTTAACGGTCACCAGTGATGAGCTAGAAGGTGTCCATTTTCCGGAAATACCACTTAAGCAGAGTCTTAGCACTTTACCTTCTTTCAATACAATTTAATAAATACATGAAACTAAAATGTAATGTAACTTTTTTGTTATTCGTTTTAAGGATATAGTGCATTAAGACTTCACAATCCTCAAATTCTTCAGTTTCGTGTCAGCACAACACTATTTAAATTTCTCAAGCAATGAGAAGACTTTAGTTAGTTTGCAATGGATAAAGGCCTGTCTTTACAAATAGGGTGATTACATATACAATTGATCACTAAGCAACAAATGAGACAGAAACAGTAAGGAGTGCCTGCAGGCGCAGTTTGCTTCCATCAACTGTGGCTACCTTAGCGGGTGATCTAATCCGGAAGTAATCGGCTTGAGTTTTCATCCCAAAGATAACTGGATGAGTACACTGAACGAGGTTTCAATCAAAAAGAAATCAGCTTTGATCAAAGTTTCAAGTCATGCGGATGTAGAGCAAGGAAGATTAATTAAGGAGAATCTTCTAGGATAAAGGTAATCAAAATAGAGCTAGGAAGGTTACGTTGAAAGAAGGTCTATGTTGCCCCAAAATTTTAACATAATCTACTCTGAACGCTTCGAATATTATGAAGCTATAACGGAAAAATGTTAATCATAATTTTGTAACGTGCCGCTACATGGGAAAATCTATTCAGTTATGGTTTTAGTTTGAAATCATTAATTCCGTTTATTTTTGATTGATTTTCCCATGGGTGGCAGCGTTGCTACCGCATGTTATTTTGTTTCGAGCTTTTACTTAGTCATTAGTGTTTACGACGTGAATGTCGTCCCCACCGACGGTGTTCGATTCACGCAAGCCCGACTCCCGCCATCGCGACCGCGTGGGGGAACCGCGAGTGTATTTAAGCAGCGCGCTTAATACCGGCATTGAGGTAGAGTCCAGTCCGGTGCCCGAGTCTCTCCCAGTCCGCCTCGATTGGCGTGTCGGCATAGCCTCTGACACCCGTTGATTTCGTAATCCCGGTCTGTCGTGGCGTTGGCAAAGCTTACTGACGTAACACAGACATCTTTTCCGTCTGCTCCAATTGACGTGTCGGCATAGTCTCTGACACTCATCGAGCTCCTTATTCCCGATTTGATCGTAGCGCTGGCAAAGCTCACTGGCGTAACGCAGGCATTTCACCGTATTCTTTCTCCGCTCTGGCCGTTGCGCCGGCATTGTTCTGGCGCTCCCAGAATGTTAATTACAGTCATTTACCGTACCACCGAATTTAACGCCGTCACCGTAATCTAACCGTCGTAGCCCGCTAAAACCGATCGCGTACTTATTGACCGACCCCCGTATATATATATTCGCCTTACGTTATTAACTGAGACATAGCTATTAGATACCGCATCAAGATTTCAAGCCGAAGCCCAGTTAAATATTCTAAAGTTGCCCACAGTACATATTTACATGCATTTGAGCGAACATGTTTGTTTACATACCTTATTCTTTCTTATATATATATATATATATATATATATATGCAAATACGGATGTTTTCGCGGGTGTAGAATGTAGATGTTGATTCTCGGGTATCCCGCGTTGATGTTTTGTCCTTAAAAGGACGGTTATCTCGACGTTTCGATGAAATCGCATTCATCTTCTTCTGGAGCTTCTTCGTATCGGGTCTGGTACGGTAGTGCTGTCGCTTGCTGCTCGGGCGCTCTCTTTTATACCCTGTTCCGCGTCCGTGATTGGTCGAGGCGCTCGACCAATCCGGGCGCGGCTTCGAGTAACTGGCCCGCTCGGTGGTAGTGCTACGTTGTCCGCCGTCATGACTGGGACTGGGATGGTCGGAGTTGAACCGGTATTTTTCTTTGCCGCTGTATTCTGTTCTCGCAGAGTCGTTGGTGTTTCACGATGATGTGATAGCGCCGTTCTCCAGATGATCGGGAGTCGTTGAGAGTCGTCTCGTTTATTAAGGTTTTCCGCCCGTTTTTCTATTTCTATGGCCTCTCGTATAATTCTGTTGGTTAGATTTTCGCAACCTGGCTAATACTCTGACATTTTCGAAGTCGATGTCGTGGCCCGTGCTTAGTACGTGTTGTGCTAACGACGAGGAGGGCGTTCTTTGTGCTACTGCGTTTCTATGTTCCTCTCTCCGGACGCTGACTTTTCTATTAGTTTGTCCGATGTAAGGTAGTTCGCATGTCTTGCATTTTATCTCGTATACGCCTTGGTCTTCTAATGATATAATATCCTTTGGTATAGGCAGCATCTCTCCGATCTTTCTGTTGGTTTTGAACACAGTCTCGATATTATGTTTTCTTAACACTCTGCTTATCTTCTCCGTGGTTCCCTTGACATAGGGCAAGAAGGCTAGTTGTTCTGGTTTGAGCCGGTTGATTGTTTTGAAGAGCTTTGTTAATTACACTCTCACTGTAATTGTTTGCCAGCAGAACGTTCCGTAGAGTGGTTAACTCCGCTTCTCTGTGTTCTATGTCCGTGAGTTCTTGAGATCTGTGTGCTAATGTTCTCGCAACAGCAAAGAGTTGTGTGGGATGGTGATGGGATAGCGCGTTGAGATACCTGTTTGTGTGTGTCGGCTTACGGAACACAGTAAAGCCTTGAGATCCGTCTTGTTTCTTTTTAATGAGCACATCTAAGAATGGGAGCTGGTTTTGTTGTTCTGTCTCCATGGTGAACTTGATTCTGGGATGTACGTTGTTTAAATGTTCTAGGAAATTGTTCAGTTCATGTTCCCCATGAGGCCATATTACGAACGTATCGTCTACATATCTAAGCCATAGTTTTGGTTTGCACCCCGCTGTTTCTTGTGCTCTTATTTCGAAATCTTCCATAAAGAGGTTTGCCAGTGCCGGTGATATAGGTGATCCCATGGGTGCTCCTTGTACAAACAAGTACAAGGAGCACCCATGGGATCACCTGCTTAGACGGGAGCCACGTAACATTATTTATGTCGATAATGTAGCCTATGAGAAGGAATGTCTTGGAAATGTAATCCGTTCATATACTAGCGCGACATTGGTATAAAGGTGTCTACACGGTTTCAGTATCAGATTGACAGAAGGGTCCATAAACACATCGGATAGCAGAAGGTAGAACCCTACCTTCTGTACTAACGGATCTAAGACTCTTGGGTTTGTCAAGGAGGAGATTGTTCCTGAAAGGAGGGTTACGGCTGCGCGCTTAAGACGGAAATACGTTAGAAGAGTTAATTGATGCATTACAGACGTATTCATATTATGTCTGGCAGCTATGCGTATGAGAGTGTCATCAAGCTGAAGAGTATCGTATTAAATAGTGGTGGAATATCTCAGCAAACAAGTAAAATTGTCTGATCGTAGTAGTATTAACCTGTTTAGGGTACCAGGGGATTTGGAGATTGAAAGGACTGACGAACTCACCAAGAGAGAGTCAGGAAAAAAGAAACAAATCGCACGAAAGTATGCATAAGACTGACTAAAAAGGCAACCTCTAGAACACTGATGATACATGCACACTGAGGTAAGATGCATAATAAAGTCTTTATAACTTCGAGGAGATACTCAAACTCTAGACTCAGTTAGTGAAGATCAGAGAAGGTTACACATATATTGTGTTACTGCCAGGCAGTAGAGCACAAGAGGCACATCCTTATCGAATTGAAGGTGACCCAGAAACTTGCCGTCCCATTTAGTGAAGAACTTGCACAAATTAGTAGAGAGAATCATCAGTTTGAAGTGGGTTGTATGAACATACCGACATAGCACAGTAAGTCCGCAGGCTGTGGTGTTCTTCGGGTATCTGGGGTCGGACGAGTTCGGATGAACAGGAACATGAGAGGAACTGAAACTAAAATTCCTCATAGAATAAAATTCTGAAATTAAATGGTTTAAGCATGGCTCTCTGGCTTATAATGCGGGTTGTAGAACTTTTTTCTTGGCATTCTCCAAAGACCATATATTATACATTCGGCGACTTAACGCCTAGTGATTTCCTTATATGGAAAATCTTTGTGTAAATTTTCTATAGATACCAACAAAAAAAATTACGAACACTGAATAAGTTGCAAATAAATTTCTGGAAAGTGTCATAAATGGCTCTCATTATTTTCTTTTTTCTAGGTTTTCTACCTATTCTTCTTAGAAACTCCGCAATCCTTAACTTTCCAGGGCCGTACTTCTTTCTTTTTTTGAAATTTCAAATTTTGTTTTGCGTTGTTATTAACCAAGTATAACCAATACAAAAATATGTACGGTGGGTAGTCTTATACTGCCAAACGTTAATTAAAATGCGAATGAGTACTTAAGAGAATGTATTGAGTGCTACACCCTTCTATAAACATGAATGCCGGTAATTGTCACCTGAAGTACATTCCCGAATGCAGGTAAATATGCAATAAGTTCCCTACAGCGAGACTACGCTCGCTCCATTCTAGATGTTAAATGTCGTTTTCCTGTTAGCAACTTGAATCTTTTGGGCTGAACGATAGAAGTTAAATAATGTAACAATTTAGGAGAAAGAAATATAGGTGCGCACAGGAGGAGCGCCATTCACTCATCCTTATCGCCCAGAACCCGGCAACTCTAGTTTGCACAATGCACGAATTCAATTCCCGCTTCCCGATTTTCAATCTCCTGCTTGTGTAAACCTGTCGTCCGCCGTCCCCTTCTCTAACAGCACGACCCCCCGCTGCCGCTAGCATCCGGTTCAAAGTTCGTTTTTTTCGGTGCTAGAAAAGAAAATCCAGACAGTCGTCCGGACAAATACAAACCGGTGAACATTTGTCACACTCGACCGTGCCTCTCTCGTCGTTTAAGACGGGTGACGTGCTTTGGGAGCGTTCGGGGATTGAAGGGGTGCCAGTGTGAAACGTTTTAGGTGTCGGAAGGTAAATTGATGTCGTCTCTGGCGCTCTGATTGAAGGGCCGAAGGATGTAAGCGGTCGGACTCTCGGCCAAATTGAAATAGGCTCTCAAGGATATTAGAGGGCTACGGGATGTTGAGGTATAATAGCATAGCACTGATCACAGTGCTTGCTATTTGGTAGATGTAATAAACATTTTTATATAATGAGATTACGCAGTCGGGTAAAACGTTTCGTTTAGAAGGACACTTTATACTTATGTGGGATTCGTGTCCACAATGGAAGGAACGCTTTTTCTTAACTGTAATAGACCAGCAATTTTCAGCTAAGATGAATCTGCGCACGGTGAATCAAAATAGATTAATATATATATATAATATAATAAATTCAGTATAACATATATTTTTTAAAGTTCTATGCAATACAGTAATTTAGACTCAGCGTTTTGAGAGAAAATCGGGATTTATAAATCTATATTTCAATTAAATTGTAACAAAAAAAAGCATACTTGATAAAAAGGAAAGAACATTTTGTAGCTCTATTAGCATGTAGCATATATTTAAAGGAAATAACACAGAAGTATTAAATTATTGGTATTCCTGACCATTTCGTCCCCAAGCAATTAAAAATTTAGATGTCAAAGCCACAGTGACGCAAGTAAACATCTGTTACTTTGCGGATAAATCGAAAACATAGCAGAAGGGGCAAGAATATTCTGTAGCAGTCAAATCCTGGAGAAACCCAAATGAGAGATGTGATTGAGGGATTCTGAATAAAAACACCAGACACAACAAAACTGCTTAATCCGTAATATGAGTTCTCATCTCTCATTGAAGGACATGAAAAAGCAGACTTTCTTGTCGTGAAAGGTATCAGATGAGAACCTGACGTTAGAATAGTCAGACTGGTATTACAGATTTATAAACCAATAAACACTCTAATGAGAAAATCGCCTTATTTGCCATTGACTAGCTACAATCAGAGTCGGGTACATGATCTTTGAGAAGGTCGCTTCTTTGGAAGACCTGAAGCAGATGTTTTAGAACAAGATTACAAATTATCTTAAGCCCCTGAGACTACTTGAGGTGTAAGGGCAATTTCTTTGAACACACATTGGTTCAATGGTTCGCTTAATTGGAGCAAAAGCAAGCTAGAATAACTTTATCAACTCAAATAAAAATTCACGATGCAATGCAATGCGCACTACCTAGCATAAGAACGCAGTAACAGTCCAAGACATTACCTCGTCTACGACTATGGCATACAATTAGGACATTCAAAATTTAGGCAGCAAATCTAATTTCATTCATTTAATAAGGAAAGAAGTAATAGATACAACGTTAGAAATTACTTAGGGAAAATACCTTTGCTTTTCATGTGCTTTATTTATATCGATTTTACTACAGATGGTTATAGACCTACATTTGAAAAGTATCGTAAACTTTGAAGAATTGCCTATGAACCTACAGCACTACTAGACCCTATGTTATTCAACAGAAGAAGTAATATTTTTGCGGGTCGTGGTAAAACGAATCAAAAGAAGGCTCCGTGAGAGAGATGAAAGGCATGATCTTAGCAAGATCTTCACAAAAACACCTTATCGTAACATGAATAGAAAAGCGACCATTACCGACCACAACAAAGCATTTTGAAGATCTTTAAAGACATAATTCCGAATAGCAAAGATATTCAGCACGTCCTGTAACATTCCAAATTCAACATCGTATTATCCAAGAAATTTCAAAACTGGCTATATACACTGAAGTCATATGAAAAAAACAATCACACCAAAACGGAAAATGAGACAATATGGGAAGCTTTTCAGATGTATTTCTTAGAATTTAAAACCAGCAATTGATCACCAGACTAGACTGAAATAAGGCAGCACTGAAATCTGCGAGGCAGGTATGTAGAGATCACCAATAGGTTGCAAATTAGATGATGAATGTGGTAAAAGTGATTAGGGCAATTCATCCATTTAGATACTGTAAATTGCCATGATCACATTACATTCATTCAACCATAAAACAAAAGGGAAGTTATCTGGGAAAGTTATTTTTGGGTGGGTCCTCATTAGCAGTAAGATGAATGCCAACATCCTGGAAACTGAGTAGGTTTATTCGAAATCCTGACAAAATCAATCAAAGTCTCTGTGATTAATAATAAGTCGGATGTCATTTATGCCGAAGCAGCTACAATTTGTATATGTAATTGAATGAGAATATCGTTTTTTCTGAATATCAAGTATGGGATTCATAGTTCTTTTCTTATTTGATTTATTTAATTTTGAATTATAACAAAGATGCTTGCAACCACACATCTAAATAAAGTGTATATTTTTAACAATATACCCTACGTTATCCTTTGTTGTGTAGTACAGAAATACTAAAGATTTTTTTAATTAATCACATTCAGAAATACAAATATAGTTATTGGAAACAGTAATATGAATACATTACTGAATATTTGGTGGAGGTGCCAGTAGAGCTGTAGATTTGATTGTTGATTTTAGATAAAGAAAAATAGATGATGCATTACTGTACAGGGCATTACATAAAGGGTAATATGTCTATGGTGAAGAGAGGTATACAACATAAATGGCAAGAAATGTGAAGATGAATGTAGGAAAACGAAGGCAGAAGTAACTCTAATAATAAATTAATAAATGTTTATTAAGCGACTTGTTATATCTGTAAGAACACGAATAATCAGGTGCCTGGAACGTATTAGAGAAATTTACTTTGTGTCGAAGTGAAAATTGAACTGTGGAGGTATGCAAGCATAGCGGAGATAAGAATGTTTGTAGAATGTGGTGCAACATCTTGTATGCGGAGTTTATAATTGACAACGATGGATTGTGTTGTAGAAAGGTGTAGAGCAAAATCCGTGAAAGAATTTAAAAGGTAACAGACTGCACCTAGCGTAGCAATACTAAAATATACATTGTTTCCGAAATGTAAATTTATCGTAGTTGACGTATCATCGTTTCAGCAATTTTTCTGGAATATATTCAATTGGGTTATATGTACGACGAACATTTCAATCCTAAATTGTAAAGGCTAATCATTTTTATTCAAGTGATTCAATTTCTGTAAATTTTCATGTATGTATTATTTTGAAGATAGTAGCTTTTGCAATTTATTTAATAAGAATTTATTGATTACAGGGACCGTTATGTGTAAAACAAGTATTTTATTGCTAATGGTTCGATGCTAACAGTGAACGTTTGTTTACTTCGGGAAATCATCCGCTAAAATAGAGTATTGACAGCGGAATGTACATATATCACAATAATAGCGTTCATAAAGATAAAATAACTGTACCTCGCATCTGATAAACTCCATCTCGTGTTCGCCGACGGTAGAAATCGCCCAATACACCCTCGCACATCGTATCCGGCACGGAAAAGAAACGAAAATCGCTGTTTTGTTCCGCCCGATTTTATTGTACTTCCGCTTCTTTCCCGCAAAACAAATGGGTAACGCATTATTTCCGTTAACGTTGTGCCGTTTCATCGACAGAGGCATCGCTTTCCCTCCATTTGCTTCGCCTTCCAATTCTATCGAAATTAAATTGGAACGAGCCAAGCTTTTGTTAGTTCCTCCCTCGCTATTCTATTGTTATTGACGAGGTGTCAATTTTAATTCTCCGGGATTAATGATATGGTGCGTCATACACCGCTGAGGCTGTGTGTCTGCATAGAGCCTCGATACGTCCAATTACATGGTTCCGTGAGTTTGTGAATGGTAAATTTTATTAAAACAAATGACTAATGATAATCTGCGCGGTATGCAATTTATCTACTTCACATTTTTATCAAGATATGTAGATATTGTGGGATTAATGGCTTTTTTGATTGGACACATTTTTCATTAATTTCTTAACCCCAATTTTTAACTAAGGAGGCTATTTTTCCTACTTGATCCAGTTGATAAGTATGATTTTAAAATACACGTGCAAACCGAAACATTAAAATTATAAAGACAAAAGCAATTGTGTGCATAATTATGAACGAAAAATTGGAAAGGTGATCTTATTTTTAAATAGCCTCAACTGTTCAAAACTGCGGTGACGTGTTGAAATAGATCCATTTCTGTTTAGAATACGTAAGCATACACAGATAGACCGCTCCATGTGTACGATAGATTTCATTTGATTACTGAAAGGATTCGATTACCTTAAACGTCGAAGCATTGAGAGCGTGCAACGATATGTACGAGTATGAAGGTAATACATATAAGTATGTAGCTTCGTTGTTTTTCTACAAGTGAATTTTACAAATAGTAGGCAAATTCTATTTTAAATAATAATTTCAAATCTAAACAGCGCGTAACAATGGCAATGTAACACATTACTTTTACACACGAATTTATAACAAATGCTCGAAATGTTCACTTTTGCTGCACCATCCTGCATGAAACACACATTTTCCTTCGGGCAAGCGGTAAATCATCCAATGAATCGTTGTTTAGGAAATTAAGATGATAATTTCCAGTTAATCTAGAAGAATCAAAACGTATTTAGTCCGGAGAAATGCAATCTTCCTTTCCAAGGTCAGTAACATGGGTTTTAGATATGTTTTAAATTTCCCCAAGTATTTTTTTATCAAATGATATGTTAGATTAGAATTAAGAATGGCTACAGAACTTTGCGATTGAACATTGGAGCATATCTAGGGGCCCACAGGCGAAGAGCTTAGTATATCTTCTAATCAGAAATGAATTTGCAACAGTAACGTAATTTCTTACTTCGATGGGGATGAGCTCTCGTATGAGTTCATTGATTACCTTAGTTTCAACACTGTAACGACGGTCTTTCTGTTCGGTTCGGTGTACTGATGTTTACGGCTTACTCCTTAATACCTTACTTATGAACTTTCAATTACTTACTTACTTCTAAAATGCTTATTACTTATACGTTGATCCCTGTAAGTCGAAAGAGGAGGTTCGCCTCGTGCTCGTTTGGCGGCGCTGGCCAGTTGTGCTTTACGACCTCGTGGCGGTTTAAACAGTGTTGCGTGTTATTTACACCGCTACAATAAAGTTTCAACCCCAGAGTGGTAACTATGAGTCTGAGTGCGTAGGTGTTTCGAGGTTCTGGTTTGAATTGCACAACAAAACAATGAAACTGTATTATCAATCAAACATTTATTTCCATACAACAGATGTAAAACACATCGAACATATACAGCGAGAAAAGAGGTGTGAGTCTCAAAACATGTGTATATACAGTCATGAACATTTATAAATATATGTACAATGATAAAGAATCAGTTTCGCGGGGGTTCGGTAATGCTTGTAAAATTTAGACGCGGAATCTAATAACTGTAATTCTGTAACTAACAATTTGTATGGTTCGGTGGGAGTCGGTCGAAAAGTACGCGGATGGTTTACATGTGTTATGACGGATTAGAAATCGCTGATGGCGCTAAACTTTGCGGAACGGAAATGATTGTAAATAAACCCTGGGTGCGTCAGAAAGCTGTGAAAACGTAACGGTTATAGCGGAAAAACCTGCAAAATGTCTCTGTTACACCAGAAAAGCTTTGTCAGCGCCAACAGTTATGCCGGGAACAACTGAAATAAGAAGCTCGGCGTGTATCAGAAAAACTGTGCCAACACAACAGCCAGAGCGGACTAAGAGGTGAATGCTTGTATTAAACGCGCAATTTATATGCACTTGCGATTCCCCCACGCGGTCGCGATGGTGGGAGTTGAGCGTGCCTGATCGGGCACTGCCCATGGGAAAATCAATCAAAATAAAAGGAATTAATGATTAATTCGAAATAAAAGAGAAGATTACTCCTGGACGAAAAAAAGTAATGCCTTCTATCTTGCTCGCGTAGACTCAAAACATTAGGATTCTTTTCTGTCCAGCGGTACATATATCTTGACAGATCCTGACGATTCTTGTTGCAACTAGCTTTGTACTTAAAATAAGTTATACCTGCAGTCATTTTGTATATATTTGTATATATTATGCTACTTAAATATCAATATTTCCATGCATGCGACGCGCTCTTTAATATACCACAAACTTCGTAATAACCCAGTCTTCACTATGCTAAGGGGCTAGGATGGAATTTCTCAGCCATCTGGTCGACGCACTACAAATATTAATTAGCAAGTTATGCGTGCCTTGTCTCGTCACGACTTCAATCAATCATCCTTATCAACTAGCCCGTCTTATAACTTCATTAGATAATTATCAAAGAACAAGCGGAATTAATTGGGACGATGGATCATGCTACAAATCCGTGGGCAGTGTTAAAATTGTTCTCTGCCGTATTACTTACAGATAGAGATTAACGAATGTACAGCATACCTCAAATTACATCTCCTCCCCTGTTTCGCTACTCGCAGTGAACAATTAATTGTTGAGCATGCAGGCGATTACATAAATTACGCTGGTTAGTGTCTGTTATCCACAAAGACGTGAATAGATAGTGCTTAACTTAACAACAACATCCCAAGCTGAAACTGATTACAATCCATGTATGGGCGTGTAGACAACATTGGGATAGTGATATTGGTGCATGTACCTGTACTAATATAACCTGTTGCGAATTTAATGGTACTTTCCTCCAATAATACACAGAGTCAAAGTAAATAGCCGAAATCCTTTTTTGCAATCTACGCTAAGGCTTTTGGGAGCTCATATATACAAATGTAAAATGTAATATAAAAAATTTATATTTTATGTCGTTAGTAATTACTCTTTGAAAATAAATATAAAAATGTATTTCATATGGGTCGTTCTTGCTACTTACCGTGTTGTAATTAACTTCCAAATTTGCCGCCTTAATTCGGTAGCTTTTACCTACGTTAGTCATTTGGGAATCAGCTTTAAATTGAACTAAGAGCGGGTAGGTACTGACCAAATAGTTTACCGCCAGATTTTTTATGAAGTGTGCAAGTTTGTGATTCTTAATAAGCGGTGTATCGGATTACAAAGAAAAGGAAACGCAAAATAAATAGGTAAATTAAATGATCTATTAAAAATAAGGAAAATTTTATCTTTCAAACGGTGAGAATAGCAAATCAACAGGTAAACAGATAAATTAATTTTGTTTCAACGTTCTTAAAATTACCTAACCTATTCTTAAGCGAAATGGATGTCCATTTTTTTATCTCAATTAAGAATAATATATTAAAAAAAAATCGGTCAGCCGTTCTAGGATTGAACTGAAACTTGAATAGTTTAAAGGCGACAGTCCTTAAATGCACTATCACTACCTAGAACTTACAACAATCTTATAACTGGCTTAAATCACGTCTACAATTACAACGATTTTTAACTGATTTTTTGGATTTGGTTCTCGTAAGAAACGTCACAAGTTTATTAAAAATATTTTTTACGATACCGTCTTTGTTGATATCTTGGCTGATGGTCGATTCCGGTTACTTCTTTCTTGAGGTTTGATACTCGGTCTTTCAGGCAAATCCCGGGTACTGTGCTATTTTCGCCGATCCTGGTTCGTCTGGTATTGAAAATTTCCGATATTTCCTCCAAGTAAGTTAACTCTACTTTATTTTCTGTGTTTACCACTAATTTTATTTTATAGTTTTATTTGGCACTCTTTATGAACTGTGTGTTGGCTATTAAGCTTGAATTTCAGTATTTTTTTTTTATTTTCCCTTAAATTTTACAATTTTGTGCAACTTTTGGTTCTATTTCTTTTTGCGTGCGTTCTGTACCCAGGCTAACTTTTTTCCTTGTTCAATTTTTCTAAACAACTTTTTTCTTTATTTTTGCATAGGCCTCCTTGAATATGCTAATTACGTCGATTGCATTGTTAAATACGTCAAAAAAATTAAAGGTTCCGCTTACAATAGGTTTATATTCCAAACACCATGAATTCTATCAGCACCCGTAATCGATCCTATGGCCTCCAAAGGAATATGAGCTAACAGCCTCGAACGCTGGATACACCAAAAACACCGAGACAATGGCACAGAAGATTCAGGACGATCCAAATAAACAGGTTTCATACAAATTGTGCGCCAAATTGAATGATCTACCATTCAATGTGAGTAAAACGAACTATATTTGTGACTTCAAACGATGATAAATAAATTTCCATTAAATTAGTTAAAGTTTCGCAAAATAGCTACTTTAGTTGTGAAAGATCGAAAAAGAAGTTCTCTTTTATCTATCAACAACTACCCAATTTCCAAGGGAGCCGTCTTGGCAACCCCGAATCGGAAAAGACATAGCAGTAACCGCAGTTACTGCTAAATAAAAAAAAAAAAACTCAATATGTGATCAGCGTTTTGAAGAATACAAGTACACCTCCGTATCCGTGATTACCTTACTAATTAACACATCACGACAAAGTAAGTACTAATCGGAATTTACGAAAAATACTTTACATCAATACAGTAAAATAAAACATTCTACTGTATAAGTAAAACAGATTTTATGGTACTCAATTCTTTGCATAATTTAACATTCAAAGAAAGATATCATAGCAGTGTATATACTAAGTTTGGATATGATTCTAATAGAAATACATGTGTTTTGTTCAGTAGTCTGAGGAAGAATGATATCAAGCCCCGTTTTAAAAGCAACTCTCTTTGCTCAAGACAAGACTGCATAACGTCTCGTTCGATTGTTTTCCAACTTTGAGAAATTAACATACTCCGGAGACACTATAGCAACCAACCAGAGGAATAGGGGAACAATTCAACAATCGAAAGTTTAATGGACGCAAATACAGATGCATTCATTCGATATCATGCGAAGAGAAACATATTCGACACGGAAGAATATTCAAATTTAAAATTTCAAGAAAATTAATTTCCAGATTCACATATTTTAAATATTTCCATTTTTCATATTTAACTTAAAACTGAACTCACATTATGATGATAATAAATATGATAATGACATATTGCTTTTTGATGTGATATTGCTTATGATAGTTTAATTTTCAAATAAATACAAATGTTGATGGTACTTTAGCCTAATAAATATTCAAATGAGTTTTAAATAAGCATAATCCTTAATTAATTTCAAATTCCTATATATGTACAAAGATAACTTAATTACTTTTATAAAAAGAATCTATATTGTAGATAGTCTAAGATAACACAATAATATATTTTTTCTTGGTTAATTTGGCTCTTAATATTCATTAACCTTAAATTTGTGTATGGCATGACAAGGTGTTGTATAAATTATCTAATCTCAAGGGGTTTAACTTTGGAGAGGTTCTCCTTTTCAGTAAAATTTATCGTATCTAAGCTAAAAATATCTATATCGGTCCCATTTACCTTTTCTGAAACCTCTTAAAAGTTGTTTTATGATTTCATAAATAATAAAATTTTCTTCTATAAGCATTATAATGTGAGTTTTAGGTACTTCGTTTGTTGTGGTACTTTTCCCAAGGACTTTATTGGCAGAAAATCATAGGGTCATAGACCTCGACTTTCTATTACAAAATCATTGTCACCGATTAACATAGGATAGACTTATACGTTCTCACTTTCCATGAGCGATAATTCTAGCTTTTGTACCCTATGCAGAAATCGTGACGACAATCCTTCCTTCCCGATTTAAGGACGGGCTTGCAAAGCGAGCACCACCGTGCGGGCGTATTTCGAATTTCAATTATGCCCAAAACCCAACACGCGCGTCCTCCTCAGTCAGTCAGCCAGCCGCTTTTGACGTAGTCTGAGAAATTCCGGTGACATCTAGAATATAATTCGCGTATGTTAATTAATTATGAAATCTGACGCCACATCCGGTTTTAATTATTTAATTACAGGTAGGTACGCCGGCTGCGGCATCAATTATTACGATGGGATGCTGAAAAGACAAATTGGATTTCGTTTCCTTACCGGCAGATATCCTCGATATCCGGATAAAGCTCTCGCACCCTTCTAAATTCAGGAGCACTGACAAATAATATTGTTGACAACATCTCCCTCAAAACAGCGCATTTCGAAGCCTTTAATCACTACTGAAGTCTTTACGTAATGCAATATTGTTGTACATAGCGATGCTCAGCGCAGCGAAATACTTGTTTGCATTACTCGAGACGAATAGTGTTCCTACTCTTATTATTGAAGAGGGTAAAATTCAGTGATGTTTAAAATAATTTGCAGATATTTTCGCGTGACATTTGTTAGTATAATGAATTTACTTACCTACGTAAATAAGCTTTAAAACATACACGATTGATTTGTCATTTTTTTACACTACTTACAAGAAACTTTTAAAGGTGTCAAATCTGAATGCAACTTGGTAAAATTGTTGAATACCTAGTTGTTAGCATGGTGTCATTAAGTGGTCCTAAACTGGTGAAGTCATTCGTCATTATAGGGAATAACTACATTACATTACATTACAAAATATTAAACCATATAATTACTTAAAAGATAACGGGTTTGTGTAATTAAGATGCACCATTTAGACAACAAATAGACGTCCGGTTATGATGTACACAAAGCGTGACATTTTCGTCTGCAAGCTACAATATTGTTTGTAATTTGAAGGTGATGTCAATAGCACAAATCATTTGGGTATGTTTACATATGCAGATGGTCTCTCCTTTTCGAGAAAAAATCACTTTGAAAAGGCGAAAGGGAAATCGATGTTTTTCTTTTATTATTTTTAATTCCGTTTTAGTTTTGGGGCTCTCTCTTATGTTCTGCGAAACCTTCCTGTATCAAATCAGGTATACAAACATAGAAAGTGGTAAACAAATAATTTCACATTTTAATATATAATGAAGTTTAGTTTTTTAACATACGTGATTGCAATGACCGATCGCACTAAGTAAAAGAGAGACGCCCATTACATAATCACTTGTTCATTTCTTTTTTGAAGGTGAGGTGATGGAACCATATTCTTGGTTCACATCATGTAGAAAATTGCAAAATCCAGGCCTATCCGTTATGGATTTAAATTTTGGGTTCTGGCAACAATTCCAACCTACGGTTAAAAATTTAATTTCTCTTGTGACGTCGATGTTCTTATGCGTAAAATGCAAGGCCTCAATTTGCAACCATAAAGTGTACTATCTAGGTCATTCCATACATGAAAAAATACAAGAAATCATCAATAACAATTGAAACTTGAGATTAGAAATTCCAATGATAAGTCGGCGAAGAAGATCTGCCTATTGCATACCTTTTGCCCAACATAGAGTTATATCCCTCTGTTTATTACATATACATTTAATGAGCAGTACTGTCGTGCAAAAGTAGTAAAATTAGTCAAATTGCAGGCAATTATTTAAATAATTCTTTAGGTAAGATTTCATAACGTTAATAATAGTCAACAATACGGAGAGAAAACTCCAATAGTGAATCTATCTACAAGGTTGAGTCGGGAAAAGTAATTATGGGCGGGCTCTTAGATTTGACCAACTCTTTTGATTGTGTATCTCATAGCATATTGCTGGACAAGCTAGCAGACTATGGTTTAGATGTCATAATTTAAGATTTATTGAAAGTTTTGTAAAAAAATCGATATCAGTGTGTTAATAATGGAAATCAAAAATCTTATTTGCTACCAATCAAACATGGAGTCCTCAAAGCTAAATATTGGGGCCAATACTATTTATCTTATATATAAATGATATTAATAATCAAATTGCATTTAAAGATATTGAATATGTTAATGACATGACTATATTCATTTATTTTCATCATTAAATGAAATATATGATGAAGCTCTTACACAACTGAGTCATATTTTAATAATATTAATCTATGTTTAAATAGAGAAAGAACTCAACAGTTAGTTTCTACGCTAAACCCATACCTTGAACTTTTAAATAATGATCCGATCAAGTGCCTTGGTCTGACTTTGGATGGGTAAACTTACGTGGAGTGCTTATGTTTGCTCACTTATGGGTGGCTTCTCAACAGTTATATATGTATGTACTGAGAAATCTAACTTATTGCATTGACTTTGATGCGTTGTTGATGGCTTAGGACGCGTTGTTCCATAGTGTCATGAGTTATGGAATCTTGCTGTGGGGAGGCTTCTACGCACCAGAATGGGACTTTGATTTTGCAAAAGAGAGCAGTTAGAGTAGTAACTGGTTCTAAACGTAACGATTCGTGTCGGATACTGTTTAAAAAACATGGAATTTTTTCTTGTACTAATCAATTTATTCTTGAATGTTTAATCTACGCTAAGGAAAATTCAAATTCATATTATCATAGCATATTATAATAAAATTTTATAATATGTTGCCCAATATATGGAAAGAACTAAATGTAAAAAAATTTAAAGCAACTGTGAAATTATATCTCAAAACTAACCCGTTTTATGAAATCAACGAGTTTGTGGATAGCATTAGACTTGAATAATATATGTTCACTCACGGACACCCAAAATGACCGGTCTAGTGCGTGGTCTAAACGCCGCGTGCAACTCGGGTGCATGGAACGTTGCGCTCACACTGTGACTGAGACCGGACATTTTGGGTGTCCGTGGGTGTACATGCTCGATATATATTTGTTCGTTTTTTTTTATTTGTTTTGTCCATATTTACTTAATATATATTATTTTATAATATTATATATATTTATATCATTTGTACTTGTAGGAGGAGTACATACGACTGTAAAATGTTGTCTCACACAATAAATATCTATATATCTATCTATCTATTTATCTATTTATCCATGGAAGAAATCTATAGAGTGCGATTTCAACAGTTTTGTTTTTTTTTTTTAAGCATCCACAATCGCACCTTAATGCCATCAATCAAACCGCAGTTGTGCCCAGTTAAACCCGAGGTAATAAAAATTTATTGGTTATGTAAAAAAGGCTTAGATGTAAACTCCGACGAATGTAACATTTTAATCTGCACTTGCAAGAAGTATGGCCTAAGTACACACGTAAACTCGGCCGGCTTGAAAAAATGAAAACCCGGCCGTATTGTAGCGACACCTGTCGGTGGGGTCTGAAATTAGGAGCAGCAATGCGTTTGTTCCTGCGCACAGCGTATAGAACCTAAACATATTATTATATTAATACATCGACGTAATTTTTAATATAATTACGTGGAATGTACGATGAGCAATAAAGCAATATTATTACAAAAAGAACAGTCGTACAAGAAGTGAAATGTATTTCCAAACACTGTTAATAATACGTTAATAATACTATGTACCGACCCAGTTTACATGTCGAAACCGCAATATAAAATTATCTGCCGGCCAAGTTTACATGGGGGAGTAATGCTAATTTTTGTAATCGACCGAGTTTAGAATCGTCGATCAAAAAACTCTCTAAAATTCGTTCCTCTGTTGAAAATGCTTTAGAAGATATACCTATTAATTACTTTTTTTTAATAATCTATATTTTTATTTTTCAGTAGCAATTACGACTTTAATACTAATTAATGAATAACAAACTGGTTTTAATAACCAGCTGGACAATCAGTGTGTCACTAAACTCACACGTTAGCTGCTTACCTCCTTATTACACATTTCACAATTTATTATTGTTTTAATATTATTATCGAAAGTTATGGTTACCTCTCCAAATTAAGCGAATATTGTGTGTTATGTAAATCAATATTAAATGATCGCATGGTAAGGCAAAATTCACTTACTATGAAAATTAATAATTTTTGTTTGTCTTTTATCGAGAATTTTTTCTTAGGGGGTTTACTAGCCTAAGGATATATGTATATGCTTATCAGGCACCTCCGCAGAGCTACATCTCCCTCTTAATCATCATCACGACCCCTGAAAAAACCGGTTATCGTAATCGACCAGAGTTAAATTTGATCCCTAACCTCACGCCTAAGAGCCAAATGTGCAGGCCACTAAACTATCAACTGAGCTACTAATAAATTAAAATTTGCAAATCTAATGGTCTCGCTTTGTTATTTGACAAAACAATTAAACCAGATTGAAGAATGAAACTACTAAATATTCCTATGTTAAGCCATACCAAATCAAATACCAGCGTATATTTTAGGAACACAGAAATCACCTACACAAGACGTTTAATAAGCAAATGTTAACATAACAATCAAATGTAATTTTCTACATGTTTCTTTTCAGAATGAAATGAACAGAGAAGGTTGCAGAACATTATGCACAGGGACCCACAACAAAGTGTTATAGGCTGGAATAACAACTGCTCTACACGTGTAGCCCTAGATAACGTTCAATGGTAATTCGAAGGCAATTTCACAGTTATTTATACCTAGGTAATTGTGAAATTAAAAATAAAACGGCATTATAGAATGTTGTAAATGTATTTCGATGATATCGAGAAATGAATAGAATTGTGAATCTTTCAAAAAGCCGAAGACAAAGTGATTAGTTTGGAAATTCAACTGGAAAATTTAGTCCTAACAACAGCTATTATAGCACCTAAATTATTACTTTTGGAATTGAATTTTGATTTCAGATTTTCTTTTTTATTTGAGATTTATACTTTAATTTTGGATTTTTATTTTGATTTTGAATGTTCATTTTGGTTTTGGACTGTGTTTTAAAATTCTTTAAAACACCTTGCGTTAGTCAATCACCACGTTCGTGAGACGCGGGAGAACTTAAAACAGGCACCTCGAAGGGATCAAAACGACGCAGTAGACGTAGTTGTTCATGGTTTACACTAAATATAGTTACGTTAAAACATCTTCAACGGATTCTTGAAAAATCATTTTTGGTATTATGGGCTAGCTTCAACATCACTCGAGGAATTTTTGAGTATCAAGCCAAAGCCAGTCGGAGAATCGTCGGTTACTTTCGCAACCACAAAAGGTACACACGGAGAAAAATGTATTGTTAAGGTGGCACCAATTGACGCACATTGAACAACAATTTGTGGGTAAATATATGACAACAACAACCATTATTCAATACAACCTAAAACTTGTTGTCGAAAAACTTTGTTAGAACTGTCACAAAATTTGGAAGGATATAATCCCAAAACATGTTACAATCAACCAGTTGCTTGTTGTTTAACGAATCACAAAAATATGGTGTTTTCAACAAAATTGTGTGAAATACAGTATTAAAAATTGTTTATCACTACCAAAGCAATTTGAAACTTCAACAGCAACTTGTGGATATTTAACAAACAATTGATTTTCCGTCATCATTTTCTACGTTTATAGTGTCACTTGATTTTGATTTTTGTAATCGCAATTTCTGTTCAAAGCGAACAATATTTTAGTAGATTCACACACAAATTCGGTGCTGTCTTAAATGTAAGCTGTGGAGGGTAAGTAAAATATCAGTATAGGATAACACATTTTTTTATTAATAATTAACAAAAAAAATAAACAAGATAAATTCTAAAACTGGGAAACACTAAAAATTAAGATTAAAATTTCAAATGTATCTAAGTCTTATTTTACAAATGTCTCAAGGCAACGTATATTCTAAATCGTTTTGCAACTTTTAAACAGGGGAAAACACTAGGTAATTTATCGAAAGGTTTAATGTACTCATCATTAGCAATCTGTACTTCGTACGCATAATATTCCATTCAGCTAGCTTCTCTGTAACAAAATTATCCATATCTAAGAGTCAGTAGACGTCAGAAGTGAGCCAGTTTTCTTCAATTTTAATACACTGTCGTTCTTTTACACAAAACTAATAAGCTAACACAACGTCACAACCGAAAATATAATGACGTCGTCTACTCCGCCTGGTAACTAGTCTGTTTCTTCAAGGCTATGTAAGACCAATGAAACACGCGGTTAGAATCACGTGATACTCCTGTCCATGCCGGGACTTCCCGAATCACAAGTTGTAATATCGACAACGTAGGCGCCCTGTTGCGTCAACTACAATTGTGTGTAATGTAAATATTTCTTGACTGTACTGGTTTGAAAAATTGTGTTTACATCTACTTCACTTCATCGCACACGTTGTTCTGTATTTTAGATCTGAAATAACTACAACTATAATGTTATCGCCAAAGCGATTATTTGTACCGTAAAATATTTTAACACCAACAAAAGTGTTGTTGGTGGAACAAAACAAAAGTTTTGGAATATACTTACAAAACTTTACTGCAATACCAATTTATTTTTGAACCGATTGCAATGTAAGGACAATACTTTTCTTGTTGGATTTGCAATGTCATTTTTCTCCGTGCAGTTGAATACCTACGGAATAACTTCGGCTTCTTTAGGTATCTGCGGAATTGCTTCGCTTTTTCAGAATTTCACAAAAACTATTTCTTGCGAATTTCATATTAATAGATGCATGAATCGAAAAAAATGTTTCAGACGAAACTTTCGTATTTTGATACGTACAATCCGAATCTGCAATAAGATTTCAAAGTTGTCGCCCGCACCACGCGCAGGGTGTGGGGGAAATTCGTTTCTCGATATATTTGACCGTCTCGGAACTTTTAGGCCACCTCATACAGAAAAAAAGCTGTAAGCTTTAATAAGGGAATATTTATTCGTAGGTATTTTAACATTAGCTTGCCCCTATCTTCTATGTATGGATACACGAAAACATATAATCAATTTTGCTACAAACAGACAGTGCGTTTCCATTTGTAGTATTATACTACTAAAGCAAACCGAAAACAAAATATTAAAAACCCGACTAAAACGTAGATAGACTTCCACGATTATGAAAAGGCAGAATAAAATATTAATTCTGGATTAACAACCATAATCAATTTATATCTCCTTTAATTAAATATCGTTTGATTTTGACTGATCTAAGATGATCATTTCTATTGACAATAATTGTATTTGACATGTAGAGGACATCAATGACCATCAGTTTCATTACGCACTATTAGAATCAATGAAGCTATACTTAAGCGACAATAAAAACGGATAAATTTGCTTGTAAAAATAAAATGGCAACTATATGTGTAGTGAACGGTAAACTTTATACAATCCGCAGTCGATATTTACTATCCACGTAAATCCCCTATAGCATTGATTTACACGTTCAGTGCAATATTCGTCAAATCTAGGCCTTGTGTCGTGTCACGCTAAAATCCTTCCCTATTCCCAGTGCGTTCAAACAGCGGCATTATGTCGTTCTAGGTAAATCAGGTTGTGAAGTAACATTTCGATGTTTGCCGCTATAATACCCGAAGTTCGACACAATGTGGCGTGTCTGGTAGATTTCACAGATTGACGCGCTTGTCTCATCTCATATGGAACACGTACGGTGATGACACGATGGTATCGCGTAAAATTGTACCTAAAATTATATCGGCCGTCGATGATAAGCAACGTAGGAGTTGAGTATGTGAAGCTTAAGTTCGTTCCATTAATGTTTGGTCACTAGAACACGTATATTTGTAATTGTTAAGCACACTACATTACTTTCTTTAATAGTTATAATATAATCTCAATTTCTTGTATTTATTTTTCGTCTAATTCATTTGCTTAATATTTTAATTCATTTGTATTTGCATTAGTATTTGAAATCTTCTTAGGGAATTATTTAGTGTATATTTAATATCTACTTTCCTAGAACTTTGCTTATTAGTTGTACCAGAACCAGCGCTCCGCAAAGCTCTAGTCTAGGCAGCGATGTTGCCTTTAAGGGAGCAACTCTGGATTTAGAGCATATTAAGTTAGACGATATTTCGGCGTCCTTATTAATTGCCCTTCAATAAATACAAGCTCCATATGCCTGTTTGCTTGCATCACAAAATCCATGCAATTCAAAGTGTGTGCGACTTTAAATCTCAATGACTGAACGAGGAATTTTGATTTCATTTATGTTTTCAATGTTTTGCGCAAGTTCGAACCATGTGTATTGTAAATTCATGGGAATAACTTCATCCAAGGAATACTTGAACCAACTTCAAGGCAGCACTAAGTGGAAGACCGATAATTCTCAAGGTTTATGTCCAGGAGCATTAGTTCTCATCAAAAATTCTCCGTCCAATGAACTGGATCACCGGTCGCATCCTGGAAGTCCACCCAGGTGACGGTGGAATAGTTCGCGTCGCAACGGTCAAGACTTCTAATGGCGTCCTTAAGAGAGCTGCGACCAGATTGTGCCTATTACCAGTGGAAAATAATTGTTGAAAGTCGAGCCCTCAAGGTGGGGTGTATGTTAAGCACACAACATTACTTTCTTTAATAGTTATGATGTAATCTCAATTTCTTGTATTTTATTTTTCGTCTAATTCCTTTGCTTAATATTTTAATTCATTTGTATTGGCATTAGCATTTGAAATCTTCTTAGGGCATTATTTAGTGCATATTTAATATCTACTTTCCTAGAACTTTGCAATTTAGCAATTTGTTTGCATGTTTATCCTTTGCTCGGGGTTATTGAATTGAGATTATATTATAACTATTAAAGAAAGTTATGTTGTGTGCTTAACAGTAATGCTTATACATAAATATCTTTATGAATGTAATTAATGTGAATACCATCTTATTTGTTGGTGGAAGATTAATGTGGAGGGTACTTGATAATACAGTTGCAACCAACATAATCTGTGCAGTTGTAGTTATGCCAGGAATTAGAACAGAAATTCGCTGTATTCAAAGCTGCTTTGTTTGAAGCTTGTGCAATAACTATTACCTAGATTACTCACCGCACTTCAGTTAATTTGCAATCAAGTTTCGGTAGGTAAAAGCATATTGCAATGACGGCGCTCCCTATTACGAAAATCAAAGTTAACGGTGTTCAAATAATGATTTATATGAAAAAAATTGCTCGTGGTAAAAGACGTATATTAGATAGACACAAATGTTTCCTTTCTGATTTTGAATGTCCTTTCCTGTTTGAAAAACAATAAACTAAGGAAGGTATTTATACTTGTTGGCACAACTTTGATACACAATTTACTAAATTAATAATGGACATGAGATTTGGATACAATAACAGACTTATTAAATATTGCGCACATGGGCTGCTCTTCAGCTATATTAATGAAACTTGTGCAATGGTAAACAGAGCTGCATGTATAGCGTGGTATAGTTCAGCGTAAGAAGCTATAACCGAATTTATGATTCATATTGTTAACCTTTTCTGTCATTAATTGCAGCTTTACTTTTATTTCGATTTTTTGAAAATTGTTAAATAGGTAAATACGTTCAATCTTCATTGAAACGGCGCCCAATGGTGTAACAACAAGATAAAGCAACAGTTCTTAACACAAGAATAGCAAGTAAATATTTAAACAAAGTACTTATTAAATGTGATAGACCATTTACTAGAATAAAGTAAAACAGGGACAGATGATGCAGTTGGACTGATGACGCACCATTCAAATACCACGTGATAATGCAGTAATGCATTCGGATCTATATGCCATACAAAGAATTTAGTCGAGGATACATGCTGGTATAAAGCGGACATCGAGAGATATTTAATTAGTAAGTACCTTTGAAGTTCTCAGAGTTTTAGTAAAGTGTTTCGATTAGAAAGAGAGCATTGTTTGGAAGGGAATGTAAGAAATGTAGTGAAAGATAGGTTAGGTTAGGCTGCGTTTCCATCAATTGAAGCGCTGCTTGTGCTTACAATTATTTCGTAAACAGATGCGTCGTCTATCCCTCAGTTTTTGGAGAGATGGCGCATACTAATTTGAAAGAGTTCACGGAGATAATATTATCACATACTGCCACAAAATTAGTATTTTTAATATTTGAAGTAGTTTTAAGTAATATTATTGTAAGTTATTGTGTGAGCTCGCTGATTTACGTCCACTCAGCAAAGTCGCTATGTTAAAAGTGGGGAGGGGTGGACGTAACTCAGAAAAAGAGTGGTAGTAGTAGTGGTAGCGGCGAGTGCAGAGCAATTAGATAGAGGAAGAGAATAAAGAGTTTAGAAAAGAGAAGAATAGTTGTAAATTAGTTAGTTGTTCCCATCCAATCAGGGTCGATCAAGGTAGGTACCCTTCAAGTTTATTTTATTTTAATCATTTTAGAAGTAATAGGCGAGTTACCCCCAGCTACCCCCCAGTTACGGAGGTTATATTTATCCTCGTGACATAGTGGTGGAGGCGCCGGGAAAGGTGGTCTCTTAAATTAATGGAATATAAGTATTCTGTAGAACACAAAAGAGGCGCATATAATAAAGATGCCGAGGCACTCTCTCGTTACCCGTGTCAATTGACAACCTGTGATGAAATAAACGCTCTTACCGTTCCTAGTTTTATCGCTACACCGGTAAACATCGCTCAATTGCAGCAATCTGACCCGGAAATACAACAAATATTACAGCAATTAATGACCCCCTATTTGGCACCCCTGCTCTGCAGAGAGCTGCAAAGAATTTTAAATTAGTTGATAACGTTTTCTGGAAAAAGAATATAAAGGGTGATACCGATCTTTTAGTTGTACCACTAAATCTTCGCGCAGAAATATTATTTTCATATCACAACGAACCTATTGTAGGTCATTTATGTTATACAAAACTCTTGACAAAATTCATTTAGCTAGGTTAAGTTTTAAGAGAATAATTTCTGGGATTTTCTCTTTCTTTTAATTAACAAACGCCTCAGCAGCGTAATTGGCGCCTAAGTTATATCATATTAAGTAGTGCAATATGCCGGAGACATATTTTGCCGGACGGGGGGAAATGCCACGAAATTATTATTTTTAATATTTTAAGTAGTTTTAAGTAATATTATTGTAAGTTATTGTATGAGCTCGCCGATTTACGTCCACTCAGCAAAGTCGCTATGTTAAAAGTGGGGAGGAGTGGACGTAAATCAGGAAAAGAGTGGTAGTAGTAGTGATAGCGGCGAGTGCAGAGTAAAGAGTTTAGAAAAGAGAAAAATAGTTGTAAATTAGTTAGTTGTTCCCATCCAATCAGGGTCGATTAAGGTAAGTACCCTCCAAGTTTATTTTATTTTAATCAGTTTAGAAGTAATAAGCGAGTTACCCCCAGCCACCCCCCAGTTACGGAGGTTATATTTATCCTCTATCATTTTTCTCGACATAATGCCGACATTATATGGCACAAGGAAAACCAGTAGGGTACAATGAACACAGGAGGAACTGCTTAAAGCAGTAGAAGCTGTAACTATAAGCTGTACTCCTATCAGACGAGCAGCTCCAGAAAATAATATCCCTGCACGAACCTTACGAGCTCGGCTAGCAAAGATAAATGTTGTCAAAGAAGACATGGGTGGGCATTCCTTTTTAGGAGAAGATGCAGAAAATAAACTACCTGAACATATTAAAAAATTACAGTTGCCCGAATTTACACCTACTAGAAAAGCAATTCGCATTCTAGCATTTAATTTGGCAAAAGCCATGGGACTAAACGGACGATTTAATGACCTATGAGATAATTATATCACAAAAAAAAAAAACGTTTTTGATATATTTACCCAAATTATGTGTTAATTTAAAACTACTATATCCAGTATGTTTTTAACAACAAAAGCTATGAAATTCGTTGTTTCATGAATTATCGGAATATTGTATCATCTCAATTAGATGTTACTGATCCCGCTCCTCTAGAGATTTGCTAGATTTTTGCCAAAAATTCCGCACAATCCGTTGATACTATTAAACAATTTCACAAAGATAGTAATCTCAACGTCTAAAGTTGCAGGAAAATATGTTAGTGACCTCAGCTTTAGATTCATAGCATTGGCATTGTAACAAACGATAATCATAGAAAAAGCTTTTATCAACGTTTATTTGCCTCTTCTGGACCCTACAACCAAATCATCCGTCCATCATAAAGTCACGTATTTAGTCGTAAACAGGGTTGACACCGTCTGGCTCATCATTCACAGAACACGTCCATCACAAAAGAAGAACGCTGTCAAGAAGCGGTGAAAATATTTTAGCGGGATCTCTAGGGGAATTTAGGGAGTTTATTTATAGCAGCACGCTCGAAACACAATTTACGGAAAATGATAAAGCCTCATCTCGATTCAGAATTGCGTTTGGATGTAGACACGCATATTTTAACGCAGCCGATCTGTGTCCGTAACGAAAAGTACCGGTAGCTGAAGGACGCCTGAATGAAAAGGTCAGCTTCACCGCATATTTAGACATTATCATGAAATTCTGTAAAATAGACGTAGCAATAGACATATCAATGTTTCCTTGAAACGAATTTATAATGGTTATATATTTCAAATGTCACAAATTTTCACCGAGAAGGGTATCATGTAGTTCATGTCACTAGCCAAAAGTCAGGAGGGCTTAATGATAATGCGGAGTTTTAACAAAAGGGGTTTAAAGATATTAGTGCAGAAAATAGAAAGGGTGCAGATAAAATTTCTCAATTTTTTCTGCTAAATACAATAACTTAAATTTTAAATTTATTTTTATTGCTTTAACCCTCCGTCGGGTGCAAGTGGCATGACAGGCACAGCTAGAACATTTGTGCTCCTCCTTTGGCTTCTATTGAGCGTAGGAGTCTACCGCTTATAGTAGTCTCCTTTTTTTTATCAGACGTTGAGAGTGTCGTTGTTTAGTTGACTCACGTACTTTGTGGAGTGCGGTTATTGTCATATTGATCTCATAGGCACATTGCGCCCGAGTTCGTCATATATACAAAGATTAGTAGTTTCTGTTTTTCTTGTTTTCCAACCACTGCTTACTTGACTCAGTTCACGATCATCGTGCAAAATTTGTCGATATGTTTGAGTAACACGATATTTTTTTAGCCTGGCTTCTCAGGTGCATTGCGCCCGAACATCTAGTTACTCATGTTGATGTTTACATATTCTAGATTTTCCGCTAAAATGTCCCGAAAATTCTACGATCTGTCTAAACCAGCTCATGTTGATGAAATACTGGCTTTGTTGCAAGACAAAAGTAAGACCCTTCTGTGAATGAAGATTTAGGGAAAGAGAGTGATATTGATTCACAAGATTAGGTGGAATAACGTGACGGTAATTCAGATACGGAGCAAGATGATGAGGAGGCCGAAGATGAATATGAATCATATACAGAGGCCCAGTTTTTTTTAGGAAAAAATAAGAAAACTAAACGGACTGAAAATCCGCCGGCAAGAAATTGCGTAGGCGAGTTCACAATGTTATAACTCATCTCCCTGGAGTTATTGGCAACGCCAAGAACACAAACGCCACAGCAGATTGTTGGAATAATTTATTCACTGATGATTTCCTGGACACTATTGTTGGATACACAAAGCAGTGTATGCATTAAACACAAATTTGCCAGAGAAAGAGATATCACACCCACAGATGTCATTGAAGTAAGGGCTTTCATTGGTTTGTTGTATCTAGCAGGAGCTTTTAGAGGAGTTTAGAGGTACTTTGGGAAAAAGATGGCGATGGTGTTGAAAAATTTGGCCTAGTCATGAACATCAAACGGTTTAAGACCCTAGTACGTTGCCTTCGTTTTAACAACCGTACTACCAGGGCAGAACGAAAAAGAATCGACGGTCTAGCTCCAATTCGCGACGTATTTGAAAAACTTGTGAAGAACTGTCAGCACAGCTATGCCATCGGGGAGAACGCCACAATCGATGAAATGCTGCCAGGTTTCCGAGGAATGTGTCAATTTCGACAATATGTACTATAAGTACGGCAAAAAATATTTTGATCTTGTTGATGCAAGAACAATTTATACGTTGAACCTTGAGATTTATGCTGGGAAATATTGTATATTGTATATATAATGTATGTAGTTACAATTAGTAAGTACAACGTCACTTGAAGGTCAAACACAAACCCTTACTCGGGTCTGGTCGCAATATCACTGGCAATAATCGATCTCATCGACGATTTGAAAAAGAATAAGCTCTCATATGTTGGAACTATACGAAGAATAAAAGACAGAAACCCATAGAAGAAGATAATTTAGAAAATAATATGTTAAGTTTGTTTAAAGGGCGAAGATAGAGTTTTCTGGCTAACAGAAACCTCAGGATAATAGAGAAAGAAGCCTCTGGATCTGTAACATAGCCTTGTCACATCTCTATGCGCACTTGAAAATCGCAAACTCAACAATTCAACAATGCACATGCTTACTTGCGGGTATTCCATGGCACGCAGACACATCGCTCCCCGACATACATACAAGTCGAAGTTCGTATCAGCGAGTCGCTATGCATGTTGTTTATTTGAAGTCAATCCCGGGAGCGACTATCGATCTTCCCTTCAATTACTGGCATTAACTTTATTGACAAACGAGTTCGACGACGAAGGGCCCAGCGTGTGTGCGAGCACGTGAGCTGGATAGATCTATCGCTGATCTCGCAGACACTGACGAAGAACGTTATAATTAGGAAAATTAAATCGGCTTACCGTATTGCGAAGTGCGATCAACATTTAATAAGCACTCGAAGGAGAATTTTGGCTGTCAAGACTCCGTATTAGTGCTATGTATTTGAGGTTCTAAGTAATTAAACGGCGGTAATTTTATCGGTTTTGCGTACAACTAAACAATGAACAACTTTAATTAATTGGGGGTCTTTTTGTGAGGGCATTATAACATTAAAATATGTTCTTCCAAAGTTTTAGATTTCGTAAATTGGTTGACAATCCTTTCGTTAAATAAATCTTTAAAGCAACTGAACAGTTATGTAATTTGATAGGAAAGGTAAATCTAGATTTAGAGGGTTAATGAGAGACAAATGAAAGAGTGCTTTCAAAAGCAAACTATGATGAATTTAACCTCCTTTTAAGGAATGCCTCTAAAAACACTGCAGCCTTTAGACTCTTTATTTAATCTGCCATCACTTTTACTACCTAAACCATATCAACCATTCGAAAATTTCTGTACCGATTTCCATTAGTTTCGGGCCGGCTGGTCGTAATAATTTGGTGTGTTCATTTCTTTGTGTATATTTTTGTACCCAACTCCAAGCATTTGCCCAGAATGTGATACTATTACATAGTCTATAATGGAAATCTCCACCGTTAATACAAACTTTCTTCAACGTCCTGTTAGGGAACCTATTACTAAATCCCAGCGCAAAATAGATCACAGCTTTGTATTTCGTTTCAGAAAAAAATTCTTCTATAATGTTTGGTAGAATCTAATGTTGTTTGTGTTATCCGTTTTAAAAATAATATGTTACCTGTTATTTCACGTTTGAATTCTACGCAAGGATATAAGACAACTTAAAACTATATGCCTAGTTTTAATAATAATATTCTTATTAAGTTTTTTTAAACTATAGTTCCGGCACAAACCTTCATCAAAGGCATGTATGATGTTAGCGTCTATTTTGGTTACCAGAATTATAAATACCATAAACGTAAACTTAGTCCAACACGTCAATAAAATTTTAATCGACATAATGGTACTCCATACTTTTGCTAACGTCAAATTATCCCTTATGTAAGCGTTACAATCCAAATGAAACATTGAAATACTACGACAATAATTTTGCAGAAATTTAAAGATTATTTCTTAATTTCCAATAAATTAGGACTTGTTACATCAAACTTATACACTTGAAGAAAGTTACAATTCGTTGAAAGCGAATTGGCAGGTGTACGAACAAAGTACTCGTCAATAAGAACTCCAAGAGACGCAACCCTATTCAGTTTGGGGGGTTCAATATCTAGATGGCGCGTCAGGGCTTACGGGATTCTTACGGGACTTGGTGCAACATCTACGCTGTCGAACCCCGCAAACTTAGTTCGGTTGCGTCTTTTTAAGTTCCTTTACTCAACGCTAGTAGACTAAATATTAACTAATAAGTGAGGTTATACCCCTATCACACTATTGATGACAACATGATGGAAATTTAAAATATAATACGATAATAAACTTAAAATGAAGATTATTCCAACTAAAATGGAATTTTACAAAATACTAGTAAGATTTTATTTAAATTAATGCTCGTAGTTAGAGTGGTTGTGTGATGTATGTAAATAACTCTCACCTTTGCCATTAGTTTTCTTTCTGGTACATATCTATACCATTAATCTTTTGTTCGATTTATGTAACATAATTTACAGTATACGCAAATTGTTACAGAAACTAATTGTCTTGCCTCATTAGGACGCTATAGTATCGACATAAAATCATCAACCGACCGCAACTACCTTCACAGAGTTACATGCTCGCGTGAAAATTAATTAATGGTGCTATTCATTGGCCGTAACTTGTAGCTAATGTGAAGTTTCGAAATTTTCAGCGTTCAACGGGCTTTGGATCATCATTTCCTTATGCTGGTTGTACAAGATTACCTATATTTATTTTGGAAAGTTACCTCATGTAACCTGCCTGAAAATTAGGGACATGATTTAGTTTCTTTCTTCTTTCAATAACAAAAAAGAAATAACTATTTTAACTAAAAATCTCTAACACTGTAACAGGTCTCACCTAGTAAATATTGTCTATGAATGAAAATTTGAAATATCTTTTATATTACGGGGTAACTTGTAGAATATACAATCCATGTAAACTGGACTTTTTTAATGCATGGCCTTTCGATGTGGAGTTACTAAAAGATAATTATCTTTTAGTTATATCTTATAGTTATAACTATCGATGCATGTGTTATGCTTACACAAAATTATTCTTTATGTGTATAAATAAAGCATAATGTTTGGTGTAAGTAGAGATAAGGAATAAACAAAATTATATTTGAACCATTTTTTTGCATAAATATTGCATAGTGAAAATAATTCTGGTTGCCCGTTTTCTTTGTATCAAGAATAAGTTATTTGTCTCGCATAACATTTCTCATTGGATAATTACAAAATGCATACCTACAAAAAGCCTACAGATTTACTTAATACCTCAGTATTTCAAGTTTATTGTATATACCTATTAGTCATAAATTTAGTTTTTTTTCTTATCTTTCATCAAATAGTTCTGTGATAATACATACTTCGTTGTAAATGACTGTAACCGGACAACTTCTTGTTGGCTACGAGATCTTCAGAAGTATTTTTTATCGATACAAGGTTCTTCAGGTACTCGGAAGGTAGGCATCATGAGGTAAATTTAAAATGAACTCAAATAAATACCTTAATTTTTCAGGACAACATTTGGAATGGATGTTGATTGTGCATTGATTTTTTTTTAACTAATAAATTCGTTACTAAATTTGGAGCTGAAAACATGTACGTCCTCTTTGGTGGTTCGAGGAAGAGTGACTGAACGGCTAGTATCTTATTGGAAAAGTAACTGTCCTATCGAAAGAACTACCTTCGATTGTTCTCTTCAACCTTTTAACAATGAGATGCCCCGGATACTACTCTAGTTACCAACTAATTTGAGGAGAAGATTAACAGAAAACATAGATACAAATACAGATAAGTACATACACATGCATGTGATGAATGGTGTGAACATCGATATTCGACACGGAACAAAATTCAAGAAATTAATTCCGGAATATGTGAAGAATACATAAAATTACATTTTACAAATTTATCTTAAAGCTAGCATACATATAAGTGCTTTTATATCCGATATGATTTATTTGAATTTGTTTATAATTCTAACTTTGACAGATAGTACAGGCAACTTATATGTAGCTGTAAAAATAATTTTAAGTATCCGGCTGAGTTTTCCATAAAAAAAATATTTTTAAACACATTTAAAGTTTCTATAGCTCTGTAATACATTTAGTAAAATAATTGATAAATAAATTAGACAAATAACATGATAATATAATCATATTAATGTTGCAGCACTCATAACTGTAATTCAAAAAACTTATAACCTTGTATCTAAAGTTAACAATTGGCAATTTCTTATTATTACATTTTGCTTCATTATATGTATTACGTTTTTCTTTCTATCATTGGCCAACTTGAACGCTCTAATGAGAATTACCCTGCAAACAATTCTATTTTTTTAATTTTCTTTCTTTCTATGTCACATCCATTTTGGTCAGGTTTTATCCCGCCTTCCCTTTGGTCTTGCGCCCTATCGTTTTGTTACTCTCTCCATCTCAGTAATGTTTTCATGCATTTTTCTTAATATTATATACAACCATAGTTCTAATATTTTGTCGCTACTTTTAATTATGGTCTATATCTCAACGACACATATTATAACTGACATCATTATTGTTTTATATGCTTATTTACTTCCTCTCACTATTCTGGCCTTTACCATCGCTTGTACTTCATGCTGATCCACAATGGTTAATCTCCGGTAAGAAATTTATCAAGTCCTCAAAGCTTAATGTTTCATCGCCTGTCTTAATATAATTGTCACTCTTCATTGCATATTCCGTCCATTTTGAATTCCATTTCCATGTATTTTATCTTGATCTTATTTATTTAAATTTTATCCCTGCTTTCATCAATTACCTTTGTGCTACATTCCGCATTTCGCTTAACTCTCGCATTAGAATTAAATTGCTAAATCCTTGACAAAGGTTAGGAATTGAGCTCGTGTTCTTTGCATATGGTTTCTTCTCAGCACAACTTTCAAAACTACATTACTAAATAAACATACAGACAGGAGGCCTGCTTGTCGGAAGCTCGACCTTATATTGAAAAGCTTTGAATATTTACCGTTCATTTTAACGAAGCTGATTGTATTTCCTAAAATAACTTTTACTAGTTTATTACGAACTCTTAAACTCTTAGCTTTCTTATTTGAGTAATCTCTTCCTATCAATAGAATCATCGTTTTGCTGCGTGATTCACAGTTTGTGCATGTCTCAACTTTGTCTATAATAATCATCAAGGGGTTGTTTCATGATCATTACCTAGTCTATCAACAACGGTAACTATTTTGTCCTGGTGACGCCCCAAGTGTTCCACTCTGACTGGCAAAAAGAAGCGGCCACTCTTACATACTTATCAAAGCTATATTTTTTTTTATTAAATGAGGATTTAAAGTGTTACATTTTTCTGAAATCCACTTTAATAAGTTAATCCGCGTTTCTTAGCGTTTATTGATAAAATATTCAAGTGGGCTTAATACTACATTGTTGATGGACGCCAGTTTGACAGTAAACAACAATTTCTACGCGTTGACAATGCCGTTAACTAGTGCAAACGCTAGACAAATTGCTGCATTAAATGAAGATGGACGTAGTCAGCGGTATGTAACCCGTACATTAGAAATACCATTCAGAATGCTAGGCACCGATTTTTAGAGACCGGTAGGTATCAGAGGCGAGCTGAATCTTGAAGGCGAAGAGCAATAAGTGTAGTTGATGATCGTTTTATTGTGTTGAATACATTAAGGGATCTCAATATCACAGCAGTTCTACTTCAACATCTTTTGCAAACGGTGCGATGAGTTAAAATAAGTGAAAGGGTAACTAGGCGAAGATTTGAGGAAAATGGTCTACCTTCACCAAGACCGGTCACAGAGCCATAATTGTTACCTAGACCACGAAGAGGACTTCAGACGATTACGTGCGAATTGGACTCTTCAGGGATGGGGTAAATTCTCTTTGCGGATGTGTCGACGAGAAAGTCGTAAAGACTGTGGAGAAGACGAAATGAGCGCCATGCCAATTGCGCCATCTCCGAACGGGTGTCTTTTCGTAGTGGTTCCGCTATGGGGTGGACAGATATTTCCACATAAGCAATTACGGAGTTCATATTTGTAGAAAATTGTGCTTTAGAGGCTCACAGGTATGTGGATGATATTCTACAAGAAGTTGTTTCCCCATTTTTACATTTTATTAGAGATGGGTTTGCTTTAATGCGTGACAACGCCAGATCATATACGACAAGAGTGGTTACTGAGTACCTTAATGAAGCACGAATTTAGCATTTGGGATGAACGTCATAGGCTTATTGGTCATCGTCCAGTAATGCCTGCAACTTTTCAAAAGCAACGATTAGCTCTTTGGGAACAATTCGACATAATTCCTCAAGTTTGCTTAACAAATTTGATAAATCCAGTGCCAAGACGACTAAACAGTGTAATGCAGGCTCGAGGAGGATATTATTAACAGTCAGTTTAAGGTTCATTAGAAGCGTCATCATGGGTTTTTGTAATTAAAATAAAATGTAATTTTTCACTGTTTACGTTATATTTATTTAACTAAATTAGTTTTTCTTTTGACATTGTCTCATTGAGAATGTGCACTTCTACAACAAACTTTAAGCTTCTAAAGGAATTAATAAACGTGTAGGTATGTTTGTGAAATTCTTAAGGTGACAGGTTTGTTTCTACCAGAGAGTATATATTCTATTCTTTAATGTAACAAGTAAGTCTTTAATTCATCTCGAATAAATTCTCTAGATACTATTCATATTGTTGCTTTCGATGTATATATATAACATTTCATAGTACAACGTTATAATACCACACAGTAAAATCATTCGGAAATATTGACAATAAAGATATTAATGGGAGAACAGAAACAAAACTGATTTTGATATCTGGAATTGTTATTTAAACAGAAGCTAAATCTAATAAAAAGAAAGTTACAGCGATAATTATTTATAGCCAATAAAAAATTAAACGAGTTTTTCGAATATTTAATGCCACTTCAATCCCCATCATAAAACTCTGGAAGCAATCTCCGAACATACGTTCCACAACCATGAAAAACGAAAAGCAGAAATTAAAAACAAGCGGGGAGTTCATAAAACTCCAATAATTACTTGTATAATAACCGGATCCCCAACCCTGGCTGATAATAGGGACGGATCCGTCGCAACACCGAACGGTACGCCCTCTGTCGGTAGATTTGCCGAAACCGGAGTAAACTTCGTCGGTTCCATAATTAAATTTATGTGAATTAGAAACGTAATCAACAACTTCGCTTAACATCATAAAGCAAAAGCGGAGTTAATGTATTCACCCCACCCGTTGTGGAAGTTTTTAGAAAGTGCTGGAATTTCGGCTAAAGTTTTCGAGTGAAATTTGCGCTCTACGGATGCACGTCACTATAATCTAAAACCTCCGCCGTTCATAACTTTTTTTTTATTATCTCAATTTTTTTTACTATGTACTTGAAGCAGGAGAGTTGAATTAGCTGCTATTTTGGAGAGATATGGGCAATATTCTCCGAGGCAGATGGGTATAACTATAAAATTGCGTATATAAAACTCTTTTATTATGAATTAGCGAAAGAGTTGCAAGAGGTAGGAAGGTAAAAATATATCTTGCACCAATTTTTTTGTAGGTATGCGAAACGTAAAAGTAAACAGTTTAGAACCATCCTTTTATATGCGTACCTGCTTCCGATTCTATAGAGCTCCAAAGAACTCATCTAATTGATGTCGTTGATATTTAGCTTAGTATATATATAGTATATAACTTAGTATATACATTATAATCAAAGCAAATCCGTCAAAATTGTCAACAAGTTCTAGATTATTCTAAACGTGTTCAAAGTTTCTTTCTTTCTTTTTTTTAAGAAAATATTTATAAGTGTCGCAACATATTTTCCGATTTCATGATTAAAATTGTCGTGATAGAGCTCATCTGAATAATATTAACGGATTGCTCAAATGAAATCCTTTCTATCTATGCATTTGCTGAGCGGTGCTGCAGACTTTGGAAGGGAGCTGCAACGTCTAAAAATGTGAAATCAGAATTTTGGAAAGATTGCTTAGCAAAAGTATTTTCCAAAACAATGATTATCTATACTTTTCTTCATCTTCTGATAGTTTAGATTCTTCCTTTGTTTCTCTTGTTTGTTTTTAAAAGAATCTGAATCAGGGGATAGTGACAAACTCCTGTTGATTTATATCCTTCTATCACAATTTCTTCGAAAAGTATCACGTCTGCTAGTGGATTTCCTTTTCTCTCGAAAATAAATAATATCATACCCAAAAGTGAAGCCCATAGCTTACAATGGGAAGAAACATGGAAAGACTTGCCATGGATATTAAAAGAGGACAAGGAAAGAAGTGACTGGATATTCTTTCTTTGATCTTAACGTAATACCATAGTACTTCCTCTCTAAAAAAAGAACATTGAAAGCAAGCGAAAAATGGAGATGGCAAAAAGCCAAAGTTATAAGAGATAAAATATTACAAAAAAACGGAAAGCCTTAGAAAAAGACTGTTTGGATGAATAATTAGAAAAAAATATGTAGGAAATTCTTTTAGTTAATTGCAAGTAAATTAATGGAACGGCGCTTCCTTAAACATATTAACGAAAACAGAGAAGGTTGTAATGCAACATGAAAGAGTGATGTTAAACGGATTATAGATAAGGTTTTGCATACGATTGCTTCCACATAATTCCTCTCAATCTACAAATGATTAGCCCTCGTTCGAGACTTCCCTTAGATTTAAAGACATACTGTGTTTTAACACTTGAACATCTAAACCTGAAAGCTGGTTTTCATCTAGGGCTGAAATTTAGAGAACTAATCATATGTTTAGAAAGAAAGAGGCTAATTATTCCAATACTATTTTCATTTTTAGGCGAGGAGTGCACATTAGATGAGAAAGAACTCAACGTGAAATTATTCACCCTTGAGGAACTCGAAATAGCTTGTGGCAACACCAAGGGAGGGAAGGTCCCGGGTGTGGATGAAATACCGCCGGATGCAATCAAGCAGCCAATGGAGTGTAAAGCCGAGTACCTTCAGCAGAACGGTCTCCTAGCGGAGCAAATTTTTTCTAATAAACGGAAATTTGCTAGAACGGTGCTTGTCCTGAAGAGTGGAAGACCGCCAGAACTACCTGGTTCATTCAGCCTTAATGGTTGGAGCAGACGATGTAGCCACTTTGATGAATAGCACTAACGATTACTGAAAGCAGATCAGTGGGTGGATGAAAAATCACGACCTAGATGAAGTTGCGGTAATACCCAGTAGAAAAATCAGATACCTGCGCTTATTCATCGATAAAAGAGCCGATTTTTAGAGACCGGTAGGTATCAGAGGCGAGCTGAATCTTGAAGGCGAAGAGCAATAAGTGTAGTTGATGATCGTTTTATTGTGTTGAATACATTAAGGGATCTCAATATCACAGCAGTTCTACTTCAACATCTTTTGCAAACGGTGCGATGAGTTAAAATAAGTGAAAGGGTAACTAGGCGAAGATTTGAGGAAAATGGTCTACCTTCACCAAGACCGGTCACAGAGCCATAATTGTTACCTAGACCACGAAGAGGACTTCAGACGATTACGTGCGAATTGGACTCTTCAGGGATGGGGTAAATTCTCTTTGCGGATGTGTCGACGAGAAAGTCGTAAAGACTGTGGAGAAGACGAAATGAGCGCCATGCCAATTGCGCCATCTCCGAACGGGTGTCTTTTCGTAGTGGTTCCGCTATGGGGTGGACAGATATTTCCACATAAGCAATTACGGAGTTCATATTTGTAGAAAATTGTGCTTTAGAGGCTCACAGGTATGTGGATGATATTCTACAAGAAGTTGTTTCCCCATTTTTACATTTTATTAGAGATGGGTTTGCTTTAATGCGTGACAACGCCAGATCATATACGACAAGAGTGGTTACTGAGTACCTTAATGAAGCACGAATTTAGCATTTGGGATGAACGTCATAGGCTTATTGGTCATCGTCCAGTAATGCCTGCAACTTTTCAAAAGCAACGATTAGCTCTTTGGGAACAATTCGACATAATTCCTCAAGTTTGCTTAACAAATTTGATAAATCCAGTGCCAAGACGACTAAACAGTGTAATGCAGGCTCGAGGAGGATATTATTAACAGTCAGTTTAAGGTTCATTAGAAGCGTCATCATGGGTTTTTGTAATTAAAATAAAATGTAATTTTTCACTGTTTACGTTATATTTATTTAACTAAATTAGTTTTTCTTTTGACATTGTCTCATTGAGAATGTGCACTTCTACAACAAACTTTAAGCTTCTAAAGGAATTAATAAACGTGTAGGTATGTTTGTGAAATTCTTAAGGTGACAGGTTTGTTTCTACCAGAGAGTATATATTCTATTCTTTAATGTAACAAGTAAGTCTTTAATTCATCTCGAATAAATTCTCTAGATACTATTCATATTGTTGCTTTCGATGTATATATATAACATTTCATAGTACAACGTTATAATACCACACAGTAAAATCATTCGGAAATATTGACAATAAAGATATTAATGGGAGAACAGAAACAAAACTGATTTTGATATCTGGAATTGTTATTTAAACAGAAGCTAAATCTAATAAAAAGAAAGTTACAGCGATAATTATTTATAGCCAATAAAAAATTAAACGAGTTTTTCGAATATTTAATGCCACTTCAATCCCCATCATAAAACTCTGGAAGCAATCTCCGAACATACGTTCCACAACCATGAAAAACGAAAAGCAGAAATTAAAAACAAGCGGGGAGTTCATAAAACTCCAATAATTACTTGTATAATAACCGGATCCCCAACCCTGGCTGATAATAGGGACGGATCCGTCGCAACACCGAACGGTACGCCCTCTGTCGGTAGATTTGCCGAAACCGGAGTAAACTTCGTCGGTTCCATAATTAAATTTATGTGAATTAGAAACGTAATCAACAACTTCGCTTAACATCATAAAGCAAAAGCGGAGTTAATGTATTCACCCCACCCGTTGTGGAAGTTTTTAGAAAGTGCTGGAATTTCGGCTAAAGTTTTCGAGTGAAATTTGCGCTCTACGGATGCACGTCACTATAATCTAAAACCTCCGCCGTTCATAACTTTTTTTTTATTATCTCAATTTTTTTTACTATGTACTTGAAGCAGGAGAGTTGAATTAGCTGCTATTTTGGAGAGATATGGGCAATATTCTCCGAGGCAGATGGGTATAACTATAAAATTGCGTATATAAAACTCTTTTATTATGAATTAGCGAAAGAGTTGCAAGAGGTAGGAAGGTAAAAATATATCTTGCACCAATTTTTTTGTAGGTATGCGAAACGTAAAAGTAAACAGTTTAGAACCATCCTTTTATATGCGTACCTGCTTCCGATTCTATAGAGCTCCAAAGAACTCATCTAATTGATGTCGTTGATATTTAGCTTAGTATATATATAGTATATAACTTAGTATATACATTATAATCAAAGCAAATCCGTCAAAATTGTCAACAAGTTCTAGATTATTCTAAACGTGTTCAAAGTTTCTTTCTTTCTTTTTTTTAAGAAAATATTTATAAGTGTCGCAACATATTTTCCGATTTCATGATTAAAATTGTCGTGATAGAGCTCATCTGAATAATATTAACGGATTGCTCAAATGAAATCCTTTCTATCTATGCATTTGCTGAGCGGTGCTGCAGACTTTGGAAGGGAGCTGCAACGTCTAAAAATGTGAAATCAGAATTTTGGAAAGATTGCTTAGCAAAAGTATTTTCCAAAACAATGATTATCTATACTTTTCTTCATCTTCTGATAGTTTAGATTCTTCCTTTGTTTCTCTTGTTTGTTTTTAAAAGAATCTGAATCAGGGGATAGTGACAAACTCCTGTTGATTTATATCCTTCTATCACAATTTCTTCGAAAAGTATCACGTCTGCTAGTGGATTTCCTTTTCTCTCGAAAATAAATAATATCATACCCAAAAGTGAAGCCCATAGCTTACAATGGGAAGAAACATGGAAAGACTTGCCATGGATATTAAAAGAGGACAAGGAAAGAAGTGACTGGATATTCTTTCTTTGATCTTAACGTAATACCATAGTACTTCCTCTCTAAAAAAAGAACATTGAAAGCAAGCGAAAAATGGAGATGGCAAAAAGCCAAAGTTATAAGAGATAAAATATTACAAAAAAACGGAAAGCCTTAGAAAAAGACTGTTTGGATGAATAATTAGAAAAAAATATGTAGGAAATTCTTTTAGTTAATTGCAAGTAAATTAATGGAACGGCGCTTCCTTAAACATATTAACGAAAACAGAGAAGGTTGTAATGCAACATGAAAGAGTGATGTTAAACGGATTATAGATAAGGTTTTGCATACGATTGCTTCCACATAATTCCTCTCAATCTACAAATGATTAGCCCTCGTTCGAGACTTCCCTTAGATTTAAAGACATACTGTGTTTTAACACTTGAACATCTAAACCTGAAAGCTGGTTTTCATCTAGGGCTGAAATTTAGAGAACTAATCATATGTTTAGAAAGAAAGAGGCTAATTATTCCAATACTATTTTCATTTTTAGGCGAGGAGTGCACATTAGATGAGAAAGAACTCAACGTGAAATTATTCACCCTTGAGGAACTCGAAATAGCTTGTGGCAACACCAAGGGAGGGAAGGTCCCGGGTGTGGATGAAATACCGCCGGATGCAATCAAGCAGCCAATGGAGTGTAAAGCCGAGTACCTTCAGCAGAACGGTCTCCTAGCGGAGCAAATTTTTTCTAATAAACGGAAATTTGCTAGAACGGTGCTTGTCCTGAAGAGTGGAAGACCGCCAGAACTACCTGGTTCATTCAGCCTTAATGGTTGGAGCAGACGATGTAGCCACTTTGATGAATAGCACTAACGATTACTGAAAGCAGATCAGTGGGTGGATGAAAAATCACGACCTAGATGAAGTTGCGGTAATACCCAGTAGAAAAATCAGATACCTGCGCTTATTCATCGATAAAAGAGTTTCCTTTGGCCAATTTTTGCAGACCATAGTGAGCAAGGCCAATAATCGATTCGCATGTCTTATTAGGATTTTTCCCAATGTTGGTGGGTCTAGCAGCTGCAGGCGTACAGTGCTGTGTACTGCAATGCACAACATTTGATTATATGGATCGCTTATAAGGATTGGTGCCTTGGCAAATATAAACACAGAAACCTGACGAAAGAGCGCAGAGCCTAGCTCACGAGAGAGCTGATTTGTATGCTGACAGATATAAGAACCGTAAAATTGCAAGGGGACACGCTTTAGCAAAATGTCAGCTAAATGAAAGTAAAGGACTTTGGAACAATAGATTGGTGCCTAGGATTGTGCCATGTATCTGTTGTGAGTTCAGATAGACATATTACCATCTATCTCAATTTCAGTCGGGGTGTGGACTTTTTAGGGCCTATGCAGCGAGATATAGTAAGGATTCTACGGACAAGTGCAGGTTGTTGAGTGGAACACGCCTTATTCGATTGTATACTGTGGAACGAGATTCGAATAAGAACGATTTTATCACAAGGCATGGAGATGAATTCCGACAACATTATTCAAGCAACGTGAAGCAGCAACACGAATTGGAGAGTGGTACAGAGCATGATATCTATATATTGATATTATAAAAAACGAGCAGAATGAAACAGATCAAACCCGAATTTCTAGCCATTTTTGGAGTAAAGCGAGACGTAGGGTATTATGTGATAGCTATTCCGGCAGGTTTAAGTAAGCAAATGGCATTCCGATGGTATGTCTGAGCGACCGTTCTTGAATGCCAGAGTGGAGCTTTATTTTTTCAGGGGTTGTAGCCGGTGTAGCACCCGAAACTACCTGAGCGCATTGAAACACTACCAGGTGCCATGCGGTTTCCCCTCTCCAAAGAAATCATATGTTTGATATTATTGAAACGTTTATGTATCCCTTACCATGGATATCTAGGATAAACTTGTCCCACCAATAATTTGCCATGTCGGAAAGTATTGTGTAACAATGTACAATATAAGGAGAACCCTAATGCTAGAAGGGCAAACGCTTCAGGATGCTTCATAAAGTTAAGTATTTTTTGCAAAATTTTAGAAAATCGCAAGTTTCCTTATAAAATTTAGATGTTAACTATAAAAATTCTACTAAATAGTACACTATTACATATGTTATTAAAAAAAACATTATTCTTTAAAATGTTATTTTGACATTATTTATTTTAATTGAAATTAGCATGATTCTAAAATTTATTAAATTAATAATGTATTTAAATTTTTAAATGAAATTTTTCTTTAAATTTTTGTGTCATTTTTGACTGATATATTTAAGATGTGTGCATTGCAATTTTCTGTAAAATTCCAATTTCTATATATATATCAAAATTACCCACTGTCTTTTTAGAAAAATTAGTTTCATAACAAATCTTTTTCATTAAAATTTGCTATAATACGCCATATTTTGATTAATATTTAGATTCGCTAGAAATTGCACTTTTTGCATTAAAATTCGTTCTAAAATGCATATTCTTCATTTAGATTTTTAAATTCGCTAAAAATTGCGTTTTTTTTTAATTTAACTTCCTTGCAAATATATTAATATATATTTCTCGTAAAATCGACTCTCTAAATCTGATACGTCAAATTGTCGTCCTTTCATATTCATTTTGTTATCGTAGGATTTCATTTATATAACGCATACACTTATCGCATCGCTAATAGTCCCTGTAATGCACCACAATCGTTTTCAGAATACTTATTAACGACTCTCTATCACCAACCAATATGTCTACTGCTTTGTCATTTGACTCCTTTAATTGCCAATACCGCTTTTCCCTATCTTCTTCCGTACTACAGCTTAAATATAGCTGCAATACAAAATCCTATTTTTTATTACTTCAAAATAATGTTAAAACAGTATTTACTAAGTTTACGCTATTATAATTTGGAAGAATTCTTTAATAATGCATTGTAGCTAAACAGATTAATTAGATAAGTAGTATTTCTAGTTTTACTTCACGATTACATGTATTATTTTTTGTTTTTCTGGTACTATCTCATAAGGTGGTGTTTGTATACTTTTCTTTTGGAAGGTAAGCATCATTACTATTACTCCGATGGGAGTTTTTAAGTAGGAGCTTGTGTAAGGCTAACCGTGCTTGACGCTCTGATTTCTGTGATCAGACAAGGCGGGGAAAGATAATTTTTTTCTTTTATTTTATAGTTGAGTGACTTCATATGATTATATTTTTATTAAACACAGCTTAAAATGATCATTCAATTATTGCAAGCAGATTAAGAAAGCCGCATCTGCATATTTTCAGTCGTTCTTGCATGGACACGCACAGACACAAAGCGCGTTACTCATTTATTTATATGAACAATTGTTATAGTCCGTATAATATTGTCATATACTTTTAGAGAAGATAGCAAATGTGCCTACGCGTATCTTCGCGCAAAAAATCCACAGACAATAGGAAAGAGAAACTAAATCCATTGTAGCATATATAAACGGCAGTCTCTGAGTCATTCTTGATAAAGGCGCGTTCCATTAGCGCGAGCAGTACACAACTGCCCAGAAAGATAAATGACTGATCCACCTCATTTACATGCGCTGGAACGTTCGTTGTGCCCTAGTAAATGCCTATCTACATACACTCCCAATGCTGAGCACTAGAATGAGCTCATCTATGAACTAATGCCTATGCCCGCCACCAGAAGCTCGTTACGGTATTTCAGAACAAAGGAGATATCCATAAATGTGCTATGAATACTGGTAATCATGTATCATCTCTTAGCAGTCGTCACAGTTAGAAGAGATATGTTGTTAATTGCTCTACTCCTATTGCCGAGGCACATTATGCCGAAGGTAAGTGATGCCAGGTATCGATTTTGGAAAAAAAAACAGTCGAGGTCTCGAAGACTGAGGAGGATAGACACTCGGTGCTTCCTGTATAGCATAAGTTGACTGATATTCTCAGGTAAGTGATCGTATTTCGGAAGGAAATACATCACAATATGATATGAATAAGGTTCAAAGATATATGTCTTGTTTTTTACGTATACATTGCATATGCTATGACATGCACTACTGAATGGAAAAGATGCTTTCAAGGAACGTGAGCAAAATAAGTAAATTACTGCAATGTTTATCGAGCATGTGAGTTTATTGTTTATTCCAGCTTAATTCGCAAAAATTCACGTTACTTCCACCTTATCGCCTGGCTTTAACGGTCATAGTCGTTGACTTCAACAATTTTAAGCTTTTATTTTTTTTAAAAATTTTTTTCTATTTTTCCATTTAACATACATTACTTATCCAGTAATTGGGTTTTGGAACCTTTGGTGTAACAATAACTATCACACTGACAAAAGTCAATGCTAGGTTTTCCACTATCACCAAACAGGTGATAGTGGAAAACCTAGCATTGACTTTTGTCAGTGTGATAGTTATACATTACTTAGATTAATTATTCAAGTTTAATTTTATTTAATTTAATCCAAAGATTTTCTAGATTATTAATTCTTAGCGTCTTTACTTTTTTTTATCTCGTACAAGCAACCTTGTGATTAGTATTTATATGCCACCTTTGTTTTCCCTTATTTATAATAAAACCCCGGTTACTTATGTTTTCTTCTCTTCTGCAGGTTACGTTTTAAATTTTGCACATCCTGGTAAGTCGAAGCTATTTTATCTTGGGTCCCACGACCAAGAAGGACCATCAAGTGACTGTGTAATGTAGCGGGTGGCGCCCTCCAGTCACTCTACTATCCCTTGCAGCGAGTAGTAAGCCAGATTTTGAGCTACGTGACCTGAACGACTGTCTTTGGCTGCGCATAGAGGCCACAGTTTTCCTTTCTTTACCACCTTTGACACTCTGTGTACGAGAGAATACGCTGGACTTGTGCACAGGCGGGTCTACGCTGAGGATTTGTAAGCTCTCCTCCCCATACTTGTTCTTCTTGTATATTGTACTTTCAAACCCCATTGACTGGAAGTAACAAGAAGCAAATATTGCCGGGAGGAGTTACCGATAGGAGAAGAACAGGAACATCACGTACAAGATTTACCCAGGCTGTGGGAAAGACCATTTGAGAGTAACTAGGTAGTATAAATAAATTGAAAGTAAGAAACAAAAGAAGAATGAAGAAGAAGGTGCAAGGCTTGAAGAGCTTACTTATATACTTGATGACCAATCATCTCATAAAATGGAGAGCTTTCTGTATTGCTAATGCCAAAAGGCGTGTAAAGGTGAATAAACGGTAAAAATTGTTTTGTTTTTACGTATCATGTAAATTTATTCCGTACTCTAAGAGCATTTGCGTCCAGCGCACTTATGCGTAATTAACGAATATCGAATCTACATAGAGAGTAAAGTACACTGAGAAAAATAGATAGTAACAATAGGGACAACTAACTTTATAGTTGGTTGTATTATAATTATATTAGAGCGTACCATCTTCCTAATAAACAGTAATACATGGATGAATACTGGGTACTAGATAACGTATTGTTGTCCTTGAGTTAATATCATTCATTATATTTATAATACGTGGTAACATCTTTTTTTCTCCGTGTAGGATTACCATTTATAGCTTAGGTCTATTCCAAAGAATAAAAAAGAGGATTGGTGGTATATACTTAGTCAGCCACGCGAGAGAGAAGAAAATACATTTCTAGCTGTTGTAATGTGTTTGAAACACGTTTGTTACGTATTTAATGTGTGTGCTTGTTATGTAAAAAATCCATTTGAATCGATAATATTGCATTGAATAACGAATTATTTGCGATATTAATAAATATACAACGCCCTACACAACTTTTAGAGTAGATTTTTTCTAAATCAAGGGAATTAAAACAATACAAAAATACTCATTCTGGTATATTACTTCACTTCTCCTTCAATACGTAAATTGTTGGAAACAACAAATTCCGTTTAGGAACGAACAGATATTTTTACTCGCTTTAGTTTCATATAAATAAAGATAGAATTTCATTTTCCCAAATTAAAAATATTTTAATTTATATATCTTTGCATGTATTATATGCCGAACTGAGCAATTCGCTAACAGTCAGTTTCAATTTGAACTTCTAATAAACATAAACTTATTACTCTTTTAATATCTCCCTGGTATTTTCGCAGTCCTAAATGAAATATTAAACATTCAAACAGGAACAACTGTGGAGGGAAGTGTACCGTGATTAAACGTCTCAAAGAAAAACACATTTCGGAGATGGAAATGTTAAGCGAACATTAGATGTATCAAAGCGTATGAAGGAGGGTAGTATTTAACGTTAATAAGTATCGCAACCCTCGTTTTACACTCGTATACATTAATGAAGATTTTTTTGCTTATTCTAACACCGTGTAGCTTAAAAAAAACCGGTAATGTATTTTGCAATATTATTTGTGTTATGCATAATATATTTGAAAAAGATACTTTGATATCAAAAGTTATATTTCTCTCGAAGTTTATTTTGATATTGGTAAATAATAAATCATAATATTTTTCAACCTGATGAGTTTGGCGAAACTCTTCTACTGCGGAAGTTTAATTCTAATTGGTAATAATAGGTTAAGGCAGTAACAGTTACTTAGAATTACACGTGCACCTGTGAAGCCGGGGTATTACCTTAATCTTAAAGGGGGTAGTTTATAATATTGCTTACAAATTATCTATTTTTGTATTGGTTCCCATTTCTTTATTTATTTTTATTAATTAATGTATAATAAGATCTTGTACCACCATTCGTTGCATACAGTATTCATCCAGTAATTGGGTTTTGGAACCTTTGGTGTAACAATAACTATCACACTGACAAAAGTCAATGCTAGGTTTTTCCACTATCACCAAACAACAATGCACAATCTCTCGACGCGCGTTTCGCTAACCAAGTTAGCATCATCAGGAGATGATTAATAGTAAAGTAGATGATGCTAACTTGGTTAGCGAAACGCGCGTCGAGAGATTGTGCATTGTTGTTTGGTGATAGTGGAAAAACCTAGCATTGACTTTTGTCAGTGTGATAGATACAGTATTCACGCGAAAACTGACCACTCGTCTAGGCGTTCCCTCATTGAGATACTTTAAAATACAAAGAAAAAGAATCACCTCCTAATAGTCTTTTTCTAGTGCTTTTAACGTTTTTTTATCGATTATCATATACAGCGATTCTCCGATAGCCAAGCAGCCATAATGGCACTGAGCTCTAATACCATCAGTTCGAAATTAGTCTGGGAATGTCTTGGCACACTAAATAATCTAGGCAAAGAAAACAAAGTGGGTACCAGGACATACTGGAATCAGCGGCAACGAGGTAGCTAATCTATTAGCAAGAAGGGCCGCCACAACTGCGTTTGTGGGACCAGAACCGTTCTGCGGTATAGGGATGAGCACCTACAAAAAAGAACTCAAAGACAGGGAGGAGACGATCAGAGCTACCCTCTGGGATAATCTCCCTGGTCTGAGACATTCCAAGACATTCCTTGAAAATTACAGTTAGAAAAGAGCAAAGACCCTGCTAGAATTAAGCAGAAACAGACTACGCATCCTTGCGGGTTTTCTGACAGGGCATTGTCAACTGGGGGAACACATGACAAGGATAGGTCTGAAACAGAATAGTGATTGCAGGTTTTGTGGAGCGAAAGGTGAAAGTCCGGAAAACCTGCACTGCCATCGCAGAAACTCGTGCCAACTATTTTGGCAAAGACGTCATAGACGAGGGAGAAATACCCTCCTTGAAACCATCACAGCTACTGCAATTTATTAAAGTTGTTAGACTGGATGGGGAGCTGTAAGTGCGGGCAAACTCTAGCAACTTACAGCTGATGTAGGGAGGCACAATAGGTCGACAGGTCGCGGTGTAATGTTACCCTAATTAGATCTAATCTAATCTAATATACAGGGATGATGCTTTTCGAAATCATGGCAGACACTCTATTAAAAAATTGTAGTATATGCAGGTTTTTTTTTTACTAAATTTAAATAAATATGGTGGTAAGGTAGTATACACTTATGCGGTACTAATCATTTTTCTGAATATGAAAAGTATAATACTTATAGGCTCCAATTCTCCAACTCAAAACATAGATGGCTTATTGTTAGCGTAGTGCAAGACAAAGATATCAGCTAAGACATCCTCTATTCCCACTTAAATAGGTGTATGACCATATGATGAAGCAAACGGGGTCTCTTATAAATATAAAAGTATTCAAATAATACTTATATGCAACGGATTGGTAATCGAAGGCTAGTATGTGACCTTGATTTAAGCCGCTTTGATTCCTTACTTTGGAGATCACGGAAAGATGCTGTATAGAAATATAGTGTAATATATAATCGGAATGCTAGAACGAATTACCTAAGGAAATAAATGTTATCAATGAACATTCATACACAGTAAGAAATGTAATGTTGGTACAACTCCAACTTTTAGTGCCCACAGATCCACTTCTATGATTTATAAAATGTATACTGCGGATAAAGCTAAATATAACAATAATATATTTTTATTACTCAAATTATATTAAATTATGTAAAATTATTTTATTAATGTTTGGAAATATTTTAATACTTCTTTGTCAGAATGGTAAAACTATAATAAATATTAAATTGTATTAAAGATGTAATAAGTTGAAATTAAATTTACCTGTTGTAGATGATTTAATACCAAAAAGTATAATTCTAATTTAAAAAATATATTAAAATATAGTTGACTTATACAAATTGTCAATTTTAATAGATATAAATAATTTTGTTTGTATCATGTGCCAAGTTTGATTTTCTACTATGAAATTGGGTAATTTTAAATTATGGGATGGTGTAAGTTTGGTAGGTTTTCAATTTCTTGGCTGTTATTTACTGAATTATTATCGTTTTTAATTTGAATTAGTTCTAAAATACAAAGTTATCATAAAGTAAGGATATATTTCAGCTTAATGAGATTTCTTATTTCCAACAGTGGTTAACGCAAATGTTCGATATGCTGTCCATTTTGTTGCACACATTGTACACAGCATTATTCAGCATTTCTGATTAAATTGCAGCAATTTGATCCCTAATAAAGTCCTTTAATTCTTCCAGCATTGCTGGTTGTATTCTAAACACCAAACTTTTTAAATAACTCCACAGCCAGTAATCCATTGGGTTAAGATCTCGGAGGGCATCAGTTTACAAAATGTCTGCTTATAACACTATCTTGAAAAGCACCAGTTAACAGTTCTGTAACTAGTCCATAAATGTGCGGGGATGTTCCATCTTGCTAGAAATGATGTTTTCCTTCGTACTCGTTTTGTATCCGTTGAATAGTATGATTTCCTAACATTTAATCCTATTTAAATCTCCCTTAAGATTGATTTGTGAAACGTACAACAAAATCTATCGATATTTTTAATTGCACGGGGCGAGTTTTGGTTGATGCGTACCTTCGTCGCGTCAACTAATCTTTCCCTTTGTCCCAAATGCACACACTTTGTCTTTATTGTTTAATTTTGTAATTATAATTATGTAAATCGTAATTGCATTTATGGGTGTATTTGTGCTTATAGATATCTATACCATATATGTATAAGTCTATGTTAGTTAGTATGTAGTATATAGTTTGTCCTGGTGGAAGCGCTGTTGGGCAATAAACTTAATTATTGTTATTATTTGCAATATCGTTCACCAATAACAGTTACAGATACCTTCTTGCCAACGGATTAGTGTTGGCTATATTTTGATCTTCCTGAAGAATTTATGCATCTTGGACATCACTAATTCGTGGTCTTTCTGATCTTGGTAGATGAGTTATAGTCCGTCCATAGATATAACGATTTGACTTATTTATTTTCACTCAATTTTCAGAAAATAAATGCTACTCAACCGCAAAGTTTTAAAAAATAGCGACGGTCTGGTACATCACGGTCAGGAAATTGCTGAATGTAACGTTCTAGCCCTCTATCTGAATTTTTGTTAAACAGCAAGTACAACTCCAACATATCACACTTTTCCAAATGAGTAAATGCCATTGTTGCGGTTGAAAAAAATGTAAAAACAGTACTTTTTCTCGCACAGTAACTTTAACAACAACAAATATAAATAATTTGACAGCTACTAAACAATGTGACGCTTTAATTTTCCATAGGTATATCAATTTCATGCCAACAAAGCAAAGATAAAGATTTCTCATTAACTACTTTATTTAACATTTTTTTATAATAGTGTACTAAGACTTTTTTGTTCAGTTTGGAATTTTCTTTTAAACTGCAAAAAAATATACAGGGCGTTCCATTAAAAAAAATAATTTTGGACGAATATCTAGAGAACGCGACGCTGTTTTTCTGTTTTCACAATTGTGACCGCCATAAAAATAGTACTACTTTGTCCATTTCACCGATTCTGTACCTCCAAAGATAACAAAGTTATCAATAGTGCACACTTAAGTGTGGACACACGGTATACGCATTCGTTAATAACACGAGTGCAAAACTGCTACATTAGTGGTTCTTCCGCGGCCAGCAGAGCGTATCTTTAATAAACAACCGTAGAACCAAGTAATTAATGAGTCGAGATATGCTCAGAGGAAACGAAGAGTCGTTGCCGTTGCACAATTCCCTTCTGGGTACGCGCGTTCATTGTTCGACGCAGAGAAAGCCGACATGTGGGAGCGACGAGCCTCTAGTGCGGCATTACGACCATGTATGCTCAATGCGGACGTTGCGATGAATATTATTCGGCCAGAAGTTGGAGACCAGCGCATTTTCATCTCGACGCACGTACGACGATGTAAAGCGACGCCCGAAAAAACGTTGGTGTGCGAACGCTACGTGATTGAAATGATAAAAGGGGAAACATAGTGACTATTGTGCTGCATTAAAGACGTATTGGATATTGAGCAGTTTCGGCAAAAAATATTGTTCTTTTTTGCAATAATAGGGAAGTGAAAGAAGTACGTGTAGATTGTACAATAAGCCGAATACCAAATAATAAATCAACATCCTTTGAAGGTTTAAGTAAAACGCTAAGAAAAACGGTTACCCTACCTTTAACCTCGAGGTCTCTTCTTCTACATTTCTTTCTACTTTCTTTTGTCAGTTTCCTGTGTTTGTTAATATTTTAAATAAAGGAGTTTGTACCTTCCTTCATAGGTTCTAATTAACCTTGATATGCCTCTTTGTGTTCATTAGGGTTTCTTCGTCAATTGAAATATCCTTACCGCATATATTTAAACCTAATACCATTCATTCTATTTTTTCAGTTGTAGTTGAAAAAACCTACAGAGGATCCTATTTCACCCATTGGTCTATCATCTTCCTTGTTGAAGAGAATGGAGAAAATTGTAGAGAATCATATAAGAACAATTTGTATCTTAAAATAATAATAATAAGGTTTATTGTCTAACGGAAAATCTAATTACAGGACAAATTATCACAAGTTGATATGTACATACATGTAAAAAAGAATAAAAAATGGAAAATTATTTAAATAAAGTATACTCTGCAAAAACATTCAAAACTAAGTAAATTCCTCAAATTTAAATAAAAATAGTTTGCACCTAGAATCACAAACTGAGTAATTACATATAAGTAATCACGTATAATTAACAAAAGAAAATAATAATGTAAAGTCAGTGTCGTTGACGCTTTTTGTCAGAGAATATATCGGTGTAGTAGCTGTTTGCTAATTTACGCATGTTCAAAAGAGGTGCAGTAAGTAACTGATTAGTTTTGGGTGTAGATAATTTAACGGGAACAGAATTACGGGATCAATATTGAGGTATGTACGTAGAAATCCAATCGCGACAGCAAAGTAATGCAGTCAATTGCACCGTTCACCAGCTTCTAAATAATTTGCGCACCCTGTCTAACACGACGTTTCTTCAAACAACAAAAATTCAGGCATTGTAACAAAATTTGGTAGTCAGTACCTCTAGAAGGATATTATCCCTCTGTTTTAAAAATAACGTATATTAAGGATCTCCGCTGTATTCGTTCCAAATGTAAGTTGATTGCAGATGTAAGAGGGTGACCAGACAGGTGAACAGTATTCCAGGTAGCTAACCAGGAAAAAAAGCATACTATTTAAATAACTGCAGATTATTGAACTGTTTCGTGTTGCGTATAATAAAACAAAGTCGAGCAGACGCTTTCAAAGCAATATTTTGTATATATGGAAGGAAAGTCACAGAGTTATCGAAAATTACTCCAAGATCTTTGCATGTGTAAGCTTGCGACAATCTGGTTTCGTAATATTCTGATGGGAGTCCTTTTGCGAGTGTATGTGACTGATTGACACTTAGCAAAATTCAACTTTAGGTTGTTTTTGAAGTACCAGTCAGAAAGTAGTGGTTGTAGTTCTCAACATTTGCTTAAATTTTCACGTCATCAGCGTACACTAATACTGCACAAGTAAGTTTTTCCAATAAATCATTCAAATAAATATTAAATAATAGTGGTCTCACATTAGAGCTCCGAGGCATTCCAGAAAGTGAATAAAATTCCTTGAAACGATAGCTATTATGAAAAAACATAGTTACTTCCACAAGTCAAATATGAGTTTATAAGTTTTAGAAAACATGGTGCCATTCCAAAGTAGCTAAGTTTTCGTACCAATAATTGATGGTCAATAGTATCAAAAGCGCTAAAGCAAGTCATGTAAATCTCATCCACTTGTCCATGGTTGTCAATATATTCAATAACATATTGAGTAAAAGTTGTCTAATTGGTAGATGTTCATCTGCCGGGTAAAAATCCATGCTGGTGTGTTGATAGAAGCTGTTTAAAATTAAAATATATATTGGCGTAAATAACCTGCTCAAACATCTTAGCAAAATTAGATAGAATCGAAGTAGATCTGTAATTTGTTAACAGTGCAGAATTCCCCTTTTTGTGAACAGAAATCAATCTAACGCGTTTCCAGAGATTCGAGAATGTTTCTGTCTTTACAGCAAGATAACAACTGAAAGCGCTTCAGCAATCACAAATCGCGCATCACGTATGAAAGAGCTAGGCATTCCATTATCTCCAGAAATGTATTTTTCAAAGAATTTAAACATTAGTTTTACTAAGTCATCTACAGTAACAAGTGGCACAGAAAAGAGGTTTGAAACATAACCAAGAATTTCTTCAAAATCATCAGTATTGCTGTTACAGAAACCAACCGAGGAGAATTTCTCCGCCAGAGCATGAACATGACCAGTTTATAATTCGCATATAAAGCTCCTGGTATTCTTGTTGATCCTTTCTTGATATGTAAGAATGAGAATAATTCTTTGGGGTTCGAATTATCTCCTCTTCTACCTTCAATAGGTAATTTTCATAAGCCGCAAGAATTTCTGATTTGCAAGTAGTTCTTAATCCTTTAAATTCTTCATAATAGTTCTGGCTATTTGATGATTACCAACGACGTCAAAGTATTCTTTGTTTTTTAGTATACCAATAGCGAAAGAGTTAAATCATTGTAGATAACCATATTCCTTTTTCACAGACAATGGCACAGCTTTCGAGCACAATCCCCGGAGCATGTCACAGAAATGCTTAAGCGCTAAATCTGGATCAGCAAATGATTAATTGAGGACCCCTAGTACATCAGTATACAGTTGATGAATGTTAGCTTTCCTAAAGTTATATCGTAGATTACTACCAGTCGCAAATACAGGGAGTGGACGATTAGAGGAAATATCAGAGGAATCTTATACAAATGTTACTCTACCGGCATCTCATCACACCTGCTGTAAATCAAACACCAATGGTATGAAATCTACTCAAGATATTGCACGATGAAAGATGTAATGTAGACCACCTAGTTACTGTAATTAAGGGCAAGAATTATAAGATTTTGTAATATCGCCCATGGATTTCCCAAAATTAAAGTACAATTTTTTCCTATATATTTTTCTTTTAAATGATCGCACAGCGTCATCAAAGTTTGATTGATGTAGGTGTCATATTACTGATGTTGCTCGCTAAATGGACTTGTTAACTCAGCAACTTACATACACGGTTTCAAGCTAGCGTGTTCGTATGGCAGGCAGGAATAATAAAAGCAATTAACTTAAAAAAAAAAGAAATAAAGCAAATGTTACATGTTCTGCAAACTGCGCGTATGGGTAATAAAAATGTCATTAAAGAATTAATTCGCATTTTTCGAAGCGTGCGCAATCGGAGCTCTCAGCAAAGCATTTGTTCGAGTAATAGGGAAATCAAATTCCTGAAATATTCTCAATGTAAGACAAAGTGTCGGAAAATCTATTTTTTGAAGGAGGTATGGGCAGTCGATATTATAATTTCCTAGATTAACCACAAGCAGAACACTAGATCTTTGCCCCCTTGTGTTAAGAGCCTCAGAACTATGTCATTACAAAAGTAGATTATAGTCAACATTATGTTCGGGACAAAATACATCAATTTTAAAAAATAAGTACTTCAGGAGCTTTTATTGAATATGTTCGACAACGTTGTTGTGTAACGAGTAAATGGGATGCCGCATATTCAAGTTTACTAATCACAAAGCAACAGCACAAGGCCCTAATAGCATTTATATTATTGAAGTCATGGTACGTTTTTATTATAAAGCCCAGCTTCCCTGACTTCATAGCTGATGACGACACATCAACAACGTGTTTTATAAAATGTAATCGAGTGTAATGCCTAAATATTTAATGATATCACACCTTGACAGTACCTCCACAGCAACGGAATACGCAGTAGGTAATGATTCTATTTATTCCTCTAATATAACCAACAACATAAAATTTTTCGACATTCAGGCTTAGTCTATTGCATCTGTACCACTCATGACTGCTACCTAAACTTTTCTCAAGACCTGGATAATCAACATCGTCGTCAATTCTATTGCAGATTTTCAAATCACCGGCGTACGCAAGAATATGAGGATAGAGCAACGTGATGAACTAGACTGATATCCATTGTAGAAGACTGAGTGATGTACAGTATCAAAGGCATGCCTAAAGTCAGTATACATCACATCCAGCTGGCCACCCGTGCCCAGTGCTTCAGATATTTCTTGCGTTATGGAGCATTAGTTGGTCACTGTAGATCGTTTAGTAGCAAAACCATGTTGACAAAGCGAAATAAGCGGTCGGAATCTGAGCGAGAAGTCGACGGCTGAATGAAAGAAGAAAAAAAAAAGCGATGATTGCTAGGGGTCTATAATTATTAATATTGTAAACTGTTCAAAATACGAAAGTGGTTTAAGGTGAAATTAAAGATCATGGATAAAGCTCCGCACAGTTTTTAAAATCTAGAATAAAGGAAGGTATGTACAGATTTTTAGAAAGTTTCTTTTGCAAGAGAATGTTTTAGATTTCGCATTTTTACTATTCATAGTATAAAAAAAGAAGAAATGCTTTCTAATGGCGAATAACATTAATACAACTTTGTGATAATTCACGCTTCAGCATCTCTCACAACTTTGACCAATTGGAGGGGTCATCTTCCAGCCATGAGTTATTATTACGTAAACCTTAGCTGAGAGCAGATGCTGGGATTTGAACCAAGGACGAGATCGTTGGTTCGAATCCCAAGCAAGCCCGCAAGCCACTAGACTATCAGCCCTCGTCAGTAGAGTAGAACAGTAAATCTGGTTATGAGCGCATTGTATAATCTGTTAGAAAACTATTCACAAAAGGAATTCTATTCAGCAGTTTCCCGATAAAACTTGTTTCAACAATTTTGCTGCTTACTTACAGATATCGAGCACGAATCATTTTATCGCATATCCCGAATGATTATACCGCTTCCAATTTTCATTCTACCATTCAATTGCGAAAACGACTGCGCGTGTTCACCGATGTTCTAAGCTAGGCGTATTAATATTTGCAACGAGCCGCTAAAAAAACATGTGCACGTTAAAGCGCCTCGAATAAATAGTACAGAAACAGAAAATAAGAGGAAATTATACGAACGCGAATTCTGAAAAACCATAGTTTGCGAACCGTAAAAGCTCCGTAATCAGTAGACCAGTCGATTTTATTTACGAAAACTTTTCCATTGCGACTTTGAAACGTGAAACTAGAGCGAGGACGCACAGAGTGTGCATCGGATTGCGTCAGATGTTGGAGCGAGACGCGAATATAGCTCTCTGGTGGCCTACCTGGGTGAGCGTTGCCATGGGAACGAACGAGATAGAATGATTGCTAAGATGACGTCATTCGCTTTGTAGCTACAATGCAGTGACGTCATTCGAATGCATACAAACGAATATACGGGTACTGCATTTCCGAGAGGGTAGGGAAAGAGTTGCGCAGTTTGTCCCAATTTGTGGTCGACATTCGAAAATAATTATTTTGTCGAAAAGCTTTTCATATACCGCGGTAATTAGGTTATGAATTAGTAGGGGTCTCTATTGAATGCTGCAATATTCTGTAGCCGAGTTGGAAACTAAAGGTAAGTTAATTTGCAGCTAGTTCGGCACTTTACTAAATTCAATGTTATGAAGCAAATTACAGTGTTGCACATATTAACCACATGATTAAAATTAACCGTCTTATTTTCAGCAATAGCTGAATTTTTAAGATAGACTGAAAAAGTGGACGCTAAATCGCAGAACATTCACACACTCTAATGAGCAAAAGCAAGTTTTTAGTTTTACCTGCATATATATATATATATACATGAGTTTCATTTGTTACGTGCACTGCAATGTAATATGCAGATTGGTATGAGTTCTCATAACCACGTTGTGTTTAATTTACAGGGAAACATTAAATGATATCGTAATGACTGTAGCGTAGTAACACTCACTGAAGGCATTCGGTCACTCCGCGCTCCACCAGCTTATTTATTCAGATAACTGTTTCTGATATTCCTGGATTTCTAAAATTTAAGAAAACATTTGCTAAGAACTAACTTGCCTAACGCCTGTCTATCCCAATAAATCTACCTATAATAAAGAGGATCTTTCCGATTAAATAAATTAGTAATGTCTTTTCTCATTTATATGGTTTCGTACGTATCTAATTCTCTCGGTTACATTTTTTATTAGTTCAACTTCAAATGGTTTATTTTGATGCCATGTGCGCTATCATTATTTGTTTCGCCACACTCAATTATGTTTTCATAGCGAAAATATGATGTACGTTCCTAAATCTAGTTTCTACTGCGCGATTATCTATTCAGTGCAAAACCTATTGTAATCACCGCAACTAATTACTCTTGTCCTTATTACTAGGTTTATCTATTGGGTAACCTAAAAGATTTCTCAATTTGTTTCATGAGGTAAAACATATGTCGATACTCTTTAAAAGTACCGTCTATACCTTCTCAAATTCTATAGAAAATTAATCTAGCAAACTTTTCTAGTGAGCCAAAATTGGTGAAGCTTCTCACATAGCGTACATATTGAATTTTCTTTAGAATCCAGACTATATTTATGGAAGATTAATCATTATAGACCGCTATATTCTTAATTAATTACTATTTTACCTCAAATATCATCTCACTAATTGTAAGTATGCATTTTACTAATGCTCTGCTAATTAAGAAATTGTTGTCTGTCATTTTTGGTTATCGGCAGTAATTTGCAACGGCCATTATGGATCTATTGGTGTAGATTTGTTTTCCATAGATGCTTATTTTTAATATATTGTCCTTTATTACTAAGCTGTTTAGAGATAGGAGTCTGCTGTTCACCTTTCCTGCCACAATGCATTCAATAGTACTTGATTTTCAATTAAATTTTGTGATAAAATCTGTGATAGTAGTTGTAGCAAGTTTAAATATAGAAGCATCATGCAGGTTAGGGAGGCGCAGCAGATTCATATAATACAGGTCGAAGAATAATCATCTAGATAATGCTAATCAGCGATTTTTTGTAAGTGGGCGCAACATTTCCAGTTTCTAGAGCTGAAGAGGAGGTTCCTTGTTCGAAACTATCATTTATTAAATAACATTTTATACTTAATCGAGGTTCGTTCTCCGGACTGCTACAATTCTTTGAGTCAATCGTATATTAGTTATACTACATGAAACAGGTTCGATAAGTAATTTCACTACTGCGATCCTCTATGTTAAACCTACCGCATTTGAAATTTTGGAATTTCTTGTCATGATCTGTAAATATTCAATTGCTTTGGCAGCCATAATACAAATATAATATTAATTAAATTCGACTGAATGCACCACCAATTGTCATCTCCATTATCTTTATAAAGTTATGATTATCAATTCCGCTTCGACAAAATGCAAAAAACTTGGGGAGTCTTTAATATCATAGGTCAGCAGTTTTAACTGCCTGTAGACAACAAGAAAGGTAGGTTTTTTTATTCACTTGTGAGCATATAACTCTCTGCATTGAAAGCTATACCAGCTCTTACTTAAAAGATATTATCAATCGTTATGATGACCCTTTAGTAATTGTAATCACTGCATGTGTCTACGATACCTATACAAAATTCCTAGCTACTAAATATCAAATAAGAGCAATTTTTTTTAAACGACGGAAAGTATTTTCTATTCGTAAACTTATAATCCAATCTCAATAGATGAATGATTCAACTACCTCAAGGGTACGTTTAGGTTCAAGGATATGTGCAAATAATTATCATATCCAGTTATTTTCATACAAAACTAAATTGAATTTTCAAAATATTAGTACCTATGCCAATTCGTTTTGCTTTTTCTGCGAATACACAACCAATTGCCGTATGTATTGCATGCATAAAGATCTTAAACAATACCAAATCAACAACCAATTATATTTTTCGAATCATAAAGATCACTGATGGTTGCAAAAGATATCCGGTAAACAGATGTTAACAGAAGAGTAAACCGTTTTATTTCCATATATATATATATATTAACTAAGTGTTTCCTTTTTGGATCAAATTCTCTTAAACACTTGACTTTAACTGGGAATGTTACAAGGTGGAATCTATAATACTGCAGGGAAGTAGTTCAGGTTGCAGAGATGCTCTGCGTGGCTTTGAAAGGAGTTTTACGAGAAAAATTCAACGTTCAACATAAAGAAAATAAAATGTAACTAAAAAATATTATGGATTAATTTAGTTAATGCTTTGAAATTGAAATATATATCATAAAGACGTTAGCTTTTCTGGAAAACTGGTGTTTTTAACAGAGCGGCGATAGAATAACTGAAATGTTTGTGAATTGGAAGTTATAAAAAACTTTCAGAGCGACCACAGATTATTTTGTCGACACGAGCGAAGTTGTCTGTCCCAACAATGACAGCTTACAGAAAAAAAAAAATAATCTACATTAAAAAAATAAAGGTTTATGTGTATGCATAAATATACAAATCTAATTACTTTATGTGTCGATTAAATTTAATTTGATTTGGTTGGTTTAAAATATTCATTTTTATTTTGATATTCCAATCTTTTTAACCTACACTCAGGCAATCAGTCATCCATGATTTGTTATCGTTGCATACTATTTTAATATTTAGTAATGAATATTTAGTTAATTTAAATTGCTACTAAATTAATGATAAAAATTAGTTTAACATAGCACTAGTTTCTTTTTTTTTGACAGGAAATAGCAAACCTTGTATTTAAAATATTCAAATGTAAAATTGTAATTTTACAAACTGTATATTTAAAAGTTTCGTTTGCACTTGCATAGACTTACTTTTCTACTTTTTGTATTTTTACCTTATATGCAAGTGATTTGAGATGCACTTACAATATTTGTATGTAATCAAGTACAAATTCGTTTTTTCAATGTAGTTACAACTAACACTAGGAGATTGTGATATCTCAGATGTTTATGCTCATATATTCACAATTATGAAGGTAGCGAATTAAATTAAAATCCCTAGCCTCAAAATCGCCAATGAAAAAGTCCAACAATGAATCGATATATAACAAGTCCAACAAGTGGTGGCATAAGTCTCGAGGACAAAGACAGGCAAATGAGTTCTTATCGAAACAGATGCCAGAGTTTACTAAAGACTTGCTGAATGCAGGAAGACATGTAGGACTGTTGACCAGTCATTGTGGACTAAATAGGCGGATGTATAATATTGGGCTGGCAGATGATACTATCTGCAGATTCTGCCAAGAGGAGGAAGAAGTTTCGGTTCATGTACTGTGTCACTATGATGGCCTGGCGAAGACAAGTTTCCTACTGCTGAGAGTAAAGAACCCTACAACTAGTAGCTCATAATAAAGGACCAGCTCTCAAACATGATTGATATAATTAAGAAGGTAAAATTAGAGAGCCTCTTCTATGGCTACTCCAACCCCTGATTTGCATCTATCTCTGGATAAACACACTATAGTGGGTGTAATTGGCGCAGCCAACGTATAAGCTATCATGCATAACATATCTATCATAGCCCTGAGGGTTGGAGAAGTGGAGGTAATCACGAGTTCTGCGGTTAAATATTTAGGTGTTATGGTGGATACTAAACTGACTTTTGACTTCAGATTCTTCGTACTGCAGCGAAAGCAACAAAAATGACTGCAGATTTAGGCAGATTGATGGCAAACCCTTCCAGAAGAAGGAGATTGGTAATTATGGCTATACAATCGGTGCTGTTGTGCGGGTCAGAAGTGTGGGCGAACGCGTTTGGTAAACATTTATACCGAAACAGCTGAAGTTCAACGGAGTGCTGCCCTGCGAGTGACTTCAGCTTACGGCACTGTTTCGGGATCTGCGGTTCTGGTTGTTGTAGGAATTATTCCTGTGGCCTTACTTGCTAGCGGAAGAAAGGGAGTGTTTCATCAAGAAGTGCAATCTCGAAGATGTAAGGGTAGCTCTCGAAAGAGATACCACACTGGCGATATGGCGGCTATTGTGGGAAGAGGATACAAATGGACATTGGACAGCGAGATTAATTCCGCGCATTCGTCCATGGATTTTGAGAAGCCAGGGCGAAGTGGATTCCTTTGTAACACAATTTTTAGCTGGCCATGGATATTTCAGATTGTATCTGCACCGAATAGGTAAGATACAATCTGATATATGCGTAGGGAAAAAGATGACTTCCACCACAGTTTCTTTAGTTGTCAGAGATGGACGGAATGAAGAAATAATCTAGAGATGGAGATTGGGTAAATCTCGCCAGACAACAATATAGAAAAAAATGTCAGAGAGCGAGCATACCTGATGGACAAGCGTAACACAATATATTCATAGTGTATTACGTACGAAAAAGGATGATTTAGGCGTCTATTTGAAACAGACCTAGTCCGAAGTTATCTGCTAAACGGTTCCGGACTGATGTTCTGGGAGAAGAGGGGTGGATTTTAGTTAGCAGTCCTCTATGAGGGAGTCCACCGCGTAGTGCGTAAATGCATTTTCCCTAAAAAAAAGAACATGCATAGCGATACCAACAGATATGCTTACCTATTCTGATTGAACATACATTACCTACTATCACACATATTAAATATGAAAGTAATCTACGTTGAAATCGGCGCAATGGATTCGACAGCGTAATTTAGGTGAACATAATTGCTACCTGGGAGTATTTTAGATTTTATTACCTTTATCGGTATCCCCGTAATTGGCGATATGATAAATTGCGCCGTATCGCCGCGTTAAAATGCGTTTAATCACCGTATAAAACCGAATCCAACCGTTAATTTATCATAGCTGCTCGTTATATTGTTCGAATGCTACTTGGATTGTGTTATTTATGCTTATGAAGCGAATTGCGTGATATGTAAATCGTGCGGTTCGAACACAAATTTGAATCGCTACCTAATGAAGAGTTTACGCATTCGGTTCGGTAGATTAAGGTTTCGATAGTTTGCAACTTACTGGGTGTGAAGAGACTCTAGTTATGGCATTTGCGAATTGCGTACATCAATACTACAATTGAGAAAGGTGCCTATCTAAATATGTTGGAGGCATTTGCGTAAGTTTATCAATCATAGAAAACATGACAAGAAAGGATGAATGAATGGAGAGCAAAACAAATGTCATTACGTTGTGAGGGAGCTTTATTTCCAATATTGTAAATATGTTCGTGCATACTTTAAGATACTCTCAAAGAATAAAATTTATATTTCTTTTTCCGAAACTACTACTCTTCTTGAGCAAAGTTGTGAAATTATGAAAAGGATTTAGTTGAGCAGGATCGTGTCAAAAATATTGAATAATTGCGCCATTTGAAATTTATTTGCAGACATTTCCGCACTATATCTATAAATTAGTTAATATATTTTAGTAAGCAATAAAAATGTTTAAAAGATAATTAAATAAAATTCAGTGGAAGTAATTTTTTGCGGAGTTTAAAGTTACGAAAAAGAAGAAAAATGATATGGGTAACCAAATGTTTGATATGTATCTAAGAATATCAAAAAATTGCAATTCAAGAAAAGAGAATGGCTAATTCTAACTAACTTATTAAATGCTTAAGACGTAGTACACAATGGCGAGCATTAAGCGACGAGCGCTGGACTGTGGCAAATTAAGACATTTAAAGATTATTTTCAACACGTTTGTCAGAATACAATATTTCTAATGAGTTGGCTGCATCATGTTCTTCGATAGAAAGTATTCTAAAGAAATGCTTATATCAACCATAAAATTTCTTCTCATCCACCATTAATTTAGATGACGTATTGAGGCGAATGGAACTTTGTAAAAGCATGACGGACAAATTTATAATTATCTGATTACGTTTTCCACTTATTAGGCCACATAATTTGTGCTGCTAGAACTTAGCAATATGAAGACTCTATGTCGTGACATTCCTGACCACGAGTTAGATGAATATGAGTTAGTGTTGTTTTGACTATTTCCATCCATTTTCCAAGTCTTCTGATTCTACGGGACGTTTCATAATACCTTTCTTTATCTTCATAACGTACTCTTCATTGCTTTGGTGGTACTAGAATTCAGTTTATACCTTATTAACCCGTCTGATTGCCAGTGTGAGATCCCTGTTGTATGCAGTTACACACTAACTCGATCCATACCTATGCAATTTCAGGCTTGGTGCATTGAAGATGGACTTTAGAGTCATGGCTATCTATGCCTCGTCTTTTAATTTCCTTTTGGTTTGTCTATCTTCTTTAGATAGGATACCCGGATTTCCCTATCTATTCTGTCATCTGTTTCCCAAACGTGTTGTACCAATATTGATTTCTCTGTTTCTCCTTTCCTGCAGATCTTTTTGTGTTCATCTATTCTTATTTTGAGGGGACTGCTTGTTTCACCATTGTATGAGCGTCCACATTCACATGAAATGCTGTACACACAATTTTTGGTTCGTTGGTTTATATTTTTCGTTTTCATTCTAACCAGACCTTGTTGTATTAGAGGTACTCATTGCCGTTTTAATGTCGTATTGGTTGCCCATCTTGATTTCGGTGTCTCTTCTGCTCGCATTTTTTTGTGGGATTTCTTACTTTAGGGATCTTCCGATCAGGTTATAAAGAAAGGAAAGTCACAGGAAAGAAAACTCTCTTGTTCATAAGTTTCCATATGTTACATATAAATATAGGTTCCTAACCTATCCCTCGGAGAAACCAGTACACGACTGCAATTACATTAGTGTGTACACAGTTTATCACACAAGTATACGCATAAGGCAATTTACCCGAGAGATATATACAGAGATATAGCCAACTATGGAATTAGCATGTGACAGTCTTTAGCAGGGCTATCCTGGGTATGGCACTGCCTAAACCTGGGATTTCCACAATCTAGCAGACGATGGAAACAGTCCAAGGAACATCAACTTATGTAAAGATAGATCATTTTCTTCAAAAGAGTGGATATTTAGGATATAACACGTCAGCTATAAGAAATTATTTATATCATCTTTTTTCAAATCATTAGATGGTGTTACGGTTTTTTTCTTCACCTACCTTGTGTAGTACTCGGCCAGTCTTTTCGACAAGCTTTCGTATTTTTTATTTCCTTTTCTTTCTGCCTACTAACTTCAGAGATGCCTCCTATGTTTTGTTTTTCCTCAACGGGTATCGTTATCGAATCATTTTGGTCCTTTCATTTGTGTTTTCATGATTGCTAGAATTTGAGAATCTTTAATTTCAGTCACCTTCAGATTTTGTATCACTTAATTTCGGTCCTGGTTTGTGTTTATTTTTCATTTCAGGAAATCATTCTCTATGTTTTGACAGTTGTTCAATTTTTAGGGTTAGTTCGGTCTGTATCAAATTCATCCGTTTATAGATTTCTAGGCATCGATTTTCTATTGATTGCTTTCTGTTAGATCTTCATATTTTGTGTTCACATCTTTTCGACGTTAGATGGCACCTCTTGTCCGTTGTCAGTTTTCAAATTTAATTTCCTATTCTCCGATTGGTTGTGTGACGTATTCTCCCGCTTGGTTTCCTGTTTCCGGCATCATCTTCGTTTCGATCTTGGTAATGGTGTAAGACGTGTTCTCAAGAGTAAATTCTTCCTGTTTTTGGAACTTCGGATATTTTCTCACATATGTGGATTTAAATGGAAGTTTACCGAAAATAATCATCGGCCGTATCTTCGCTTATGTTTGGTGTGGAATTGTTGTGATTACCTCGGCTGATGGATTCGATTTATTCGAGATAATTTGAGAACCCACGCGTCTGCAACGCCATTTGAAATTTTCTTCGCTACATTGGAAAAGCCCGTTACTACCGAGGTTTTATCGTCGCATTATTTTTGGAGTTTTGGAATTTCAACGTCGTTTCAAGTGAGGATTCGAATACCCACGCTTGGCTGAGGTTTTCTGCGGCTTTCTTTGTTCCTGCACCGCCCTTGGGGAATTCAACGGACCTCCCGCTTTCGTTTGCTTACCAAGTCGAGCCCGTGTCACGATTTCTTCGGATAGAACATCACATCCAAGCCCCGTAACCGCCGTTTGAGGGACAAGCTAAGTTGCACGTTATATTTTTTTTTTTATTACTAAATTCTATCTGCGAATAAAATGTTCTTTCTTAAATAACTACCCCGATCAATTAGTTTTTTTAATGTTTTAATGTTTTAGTCAACAATTCTAGAAATTTTGTATATTATAGATCGAAGGGTATAATTGAAACAGTGTAACAGATTAACTCTTTACTTAATATTATAACATCAACCGATTAATGATCGGCATGTGATATACAGGGTGGTTTATTCACCGCTGGTACAAATAATTCAAAATTTTTAACTTTGTTTCAATAAAATTCTATTATTTGGCAACTCTAAAACTTTTCAAAATTTAATTTTAATTCTTAGGATAAGATTTTCCTTTATATTATTGATGTGAAACTGATTGCGTTGGCCATAGCGTTCGGTGTTGGAGTCCTATCGTAGGGCTTTTTGTCATAACTTTTTCTGTATTTAAAATTGCATATTCATTTCATTTAACTTTTAATTGCAATAAACGTTTAACCGAGTTACTTTTAAATCTATCTTTGTTTTTTTTTTTGTATTGTCTTGCAAACTGCTTTACCCCTTGGTACTCGTTAACACCTTGGATTCCTGCTTATCTAGGGGGCATGACAGGGTAAGTAAACCTAAGCAGGTGGCGCCGAAATTTTCGTTCCATCTTGGGTTTGTTCGTTCAACCCACTCCCTCGCCGACGAGCCGGCTGGCACCCTGCATGATTGTCAACTATCAACCCACTGAGTCTAAGGTTTGTAAAGTGGTAGCGCAACAACTTTTTGGTTTTCTTTTTGATTTCACTCGGTCACTTTCGGTGCCGAAAATTTTAGGTAACAATGGACATTTATTTCACACATCTTTTGTGGTCTTCACGGCACCCGCCTTATGATCGTTGTTTTTTGCTATTATTGGAGCATTTATAGCAAACAATCTATCATAAATCATCAAATAAAAAATATGTTTGGCTACAGAACATTACTTTTTTGAAAAATTTATTATTTTTATTAATCTAAGAATTTATCATTGCCATTCCATTGCAATTGCATTTTAATTTAGGTAATAAATTCACTTATTAATATATAGTAATATATTATATACCAATTCTCTAAACTCGTCCTGTTTCTTTTTGTTATTGGTTGTTACTTATTAATATTATAACATAGAATGTATTTTTTGCCTAGTATATCCACCAATGCACTGAAATAGGACAACTGAAAATGTGCAGTTGAAAAAAAGTAGTGTTTCGTTCTGGCTTATATTCGTTTATTGGTCTTTCGAAATTTTACAGTTGTGCCCGGTTAAATAAGATAAGAGACAAAGATTATCGGTTATTAGCCGATGTACGTTTGGGTAAGTAATAAAATTTTAAGTTAAAAGTCATTCAAAGCTGTTATTCGCTAAATCCGTTAATTTTTGTATCATTATACAAACGAGCCGTTGAATACTGTTTCCGAGGAAGCAATAGTTACGCAAAACGGTTGCTTTCTGAGTTAAGATGACTCCTATATATGGAATAAGCAATTAAATCTACTGTTAAGAACGAAGCTTTTACCATCATTCACGGTAAATCGTTCGCATCATAATACAGCTTTGAGCAATATATTTTTTTTTCATTATGGGAATGAAAAATATTCTTTGTGACCGATCGTGTATCTACGTGAATGAGGGGCTGTATGTGAAGTAAGTCTTTCACATTTCCTTCACGAGGATAAACTGGTAGTATTCGTCTTTCCACATTAAGCAATTTGATTTGAAATGAATTTTTTTTTCCTGTTTTTAAAAAGAAGAGATATGAAAGATATAAGAAATTTATTTACATTTGTGTCGTTAATTGAAACGCTAACATTCATTTATTTCCAAATATTGCAAATTTGCAAACCTCAGCTCCGAATAAGAAAAGCATAGCTTTCGAGAAGAGACTCTTACTCAAGGAAATAATTTCATTAGTATAAACTGTAAATATTTAAAACTTAATCTAGAAAGAATACATTGAACTATCATAGCACGAATACCAAGTAGGTAAATATATGTTATTAAGTTACGTACGTAAAAAAAGAGTATTGTATGGAGTGTATAGGACAATTCTTTAATATAATGTATTACCGTTGTTTTATTTACGGCATCCAACATAAAGCAGAGCATGTATAGCTTCCAAAAATTATAACTAGAAATGCCATCTTATCTATAGTATTATAGCCAGTAAAAATTTAAGACAAACCTTGTTAAAATTGTCTTGTTAAATGCTATTTTCAATAATCAAATTTTTCAAAATCTTTATCAGTTTTCTTCTTCGTTATAAATATGGTCCATACGGAATGACTACGGTAAAGTCTACTATTTAGAAAGAAAATACAAAGTGTCGGTAAGTAATACTGCTGTTCTTTGTATAACAATTAAAATGTGCCCTTTCGCTTCAGTAATCCATTAAATTGCCTTACACTGCAATATTTACACATACCTGTGCAGACGAATGAAAGCTACGTTCATCCCAACAGTAATTAAGTGCAGATTTTCATCATTTTCCCACTTTGACCCAATTATAGAATCGAAAATACCTAACTTTTATTTTATTATATTTCAGCAACTGTAAATAATATCTACTAATTTAGTGCCGCCTAATTCATTTCGTACAACAGCTAAGACAAAACAATGCTAACTTGATAAATAATTTAATTTCACGAAGCGGCAGTTTTTTGTAATTGTCTACACCGTTGTCATTAAAGATACACGGCCAATGCGCCTTAAGTAAAACAAAGTTTGAAATAGAAATTTAATATCCAAAGTTGGTCGACAACTTTACGGCACGATTGTTCTGTAAGCAAGGCGCAAAATTTGCATACAGATTATGGGCAAGTAAATTCCCGCATTCAGTACTCAATTCACCTGCCACGGACTCGCGTATTTTACCATTCCACAATGGCTTAATAAGGTCTGTTTACAAGAATGAGACGAGTAAGAAGTTTTGGAGGTTCCGCGCCCGAACGGAGTTTATTATTCGGCCAAGAGTTGCCCCTGCCTCAAGAATTATTTGAGTCAGTACCAATAAAATTATACCTAACTTAATAAGAGAGAACTTGACACTTTATTTCAAAAAATCTCATATCATGTCATAAGCATAAATACTTATGTGCAGCTAAAAAAATCACAGGAACGTCTCTCTCGCAAATGGTCACAACAATCATCCGTTTTGGTAAAATGATCTAAGGAAGTATCTAATCAACGGAGTATCTCAATTAACAATCTTGGGTACCTCCTTTTCATTTTGTGTCTCCGCGGTAACTTTGCTGTCAAATAGTAGATTCTTGCTTATCGGCTGTTAACTACGAAGATGGTGCCATCTTTCTAGTAATAGAGGCATACTAAAAACCATTATTTAGTTACCGGAATTTATTTCATAAATACCAATACAGAGATGCTAACAGTTAAAGTTTGAGTAACACCATTAATTATAATAAAATTTATATATATATCTTTCGTTAAAATGAAGATATTATTACACGCTATTATATGAATTTATTTTATATATATATATTCTTCATTTATCCTTATTTTTGCAACAAATAATTAACCTATGTAAATATTTTCTTAATATGCCGCTGATATTCTGACTTTCACTGAAAATACATAACCGCTGTCTTGAAACTCTGCCATCCTCTAGATAAGAAATGTTATTTGTTGAACAACCTTCTAAGTATAGAATCAAAAATAATAGTCACTTCAAAAGTAAGATACGGATATTTTAAAGTAGAAACACATTGAGAAACCATTTATATAATCTGAAAAGTAAATCGAACAAATTCGAACGTCATTTATTGTATGCGGGAACTAAAATAACGTTTATACTGGACCAACAAAGCCTACAATCTGAACCATATTTAATGAACACATACCGCATTATCGCTATAGGAGGCTTGAATCATCTAGTGCTGCACAACATATTAATGATACTGGCCATAAAATTAACATTGAGAACCTTCAACTATTGAAAAATCATCTCCCACATCTTCGGGAGAATCTGATGCTTACGCAATCTGTACATGATGAAAGATAATTTATTGAATCGAGAACATGTCTCTCTGCACAATTCGGTGTGATTGATTTGTTGTTGTTTTTTTATTTTTGAATTGAATTGATTTCTACGAAATTATTATTTCTGTTTTAACGTGAAAAGGTTTATTTATATATTATGTAGACACACTTTAAATTCCTCTAAACCGCATTCGCAATTATAATTTGCTCCATTCATAAATAATACTTATATTCATGGTGCGTTTCTAAAACGACACAAACTAAAAGTGTGCTCCATACGATTTATATGGATGTATACGGCGACTACGTGACAAAACTTTAGCATCCAGGAAAAAGCTCATTCCAGCTTACGTGTTCGGTTTACGGATAAGACCTTGGCGGAATTAAGTTTCCGGTAATACAAATTCCCTTGCACTACACAACGCAGACTTAATTTGCGAATTTCTGCGGAATTACTTATGACAAACTCCAATTTTACCTGTTGGTGGTTACTTGCGGATAAGGTGTTTGCATAATGGTAAACAAGCATAAGTAATTAAAAAATTACTTAAAACATATGAAAAACCTATAAAAAAAACTGTGCCTATCAAGACAAGGACTGGTGTAAAGTTTCAGTCTATTTTTCATTTCCGTTCCTATTTTACCAAATAATTTAATATTTTGTTTCTTTGGTCAGTGCTTATATTTAAAAACAATTGACCACCCTGTGACAAACAATTGAAATATTTGTGAGACCCTCAGAAAGAAGATTATTCCTTATAGCACTACACCAAATTGTTATGGAATCCAGGTCTCTACCCTACCGTTGTGCTGCTTAAATCCGTTCAACATTTTAACTTTAGATGTAAATATGAATAAAAATGATGCCTGCTTACTTCAATATTCCCCATTTCCACACAGCATTTGGCGATCTTTAGGTTACCATATATAATATAAAACAGTAACGGACCAGCGTTTAAACCCTATGGAACACCTGAAGTAATAATAATATCATAACAGCATATGTTATCAATTTAAAAAAAAAAACTTTGCAAAATCTGTATACTGAAAGGTAATCAGGAACATAAACAGTGATTCTATCTCTACGACACATGGTGTCCCTCAAGGAACTATTTTGGATCATGTACTGTTCAACATTTACATCAACAGTTTATTTTCACTAGACCTGAACGCGGATATAATAGCTTACGCGGATGATACAGTTATGTTTTATGAGGGAGATTCTTGGCACACCATAAAGTCTGTGGTGGAGGATGATATGGTACGTTTCGGTGAATGGCTTGATAGCAGACTTTTAACAATGAATTATGACAAAACTAACTATGTAACTTTTACGAGTAATGTGACAACATTACCAAGCTTCCAAGAAATAATTTTTTACCAGAAATGATAAAGAACACAAGATCCTACCCAAGGAGTCTCTAAAATATCTGGGAATAGTAATGGATAGACATCTGCGATGGGGTAGCCACATACTGTATGTGGTAAAAAAATTACAATTGTTGTTTAGGTTCAAATACATATCCAATATCCTAGATTTCCGTCAATTAAAAATACTATATAAAGCCTTGGTAGAGAGCCATCTGACTTATGGTATAATAGGATGGGGTGGTGTCAGGAAGCAAAACCTTGCACCGCTAAACAAAATACAAAAGAAAATATTGAAAGTGATATTCAAAAAGGAACGAACATTTTCAAGTGATCTACTATACAAACACACACAATTGCTGGATATCAGACAATTGTTCTTTATTGCGATGTGTACGAGACAGCATTTGAACAAAAATCTATTACACCTGGCTCGGCATTCTTATGACATTAGATACATAAAGTATGTGGCGCCACGTATGCATAAAAGTATAGGACAGCGGTCACACGACTATCTTGGGCCAACCCTGTATAATGCTTTACCGACGGAAATCCGAAATGCCCAAAACCTGTTTTCATTCAGGGAATAACTAAAGAGATATGATTTTAAAACAAATAGAACCATAGTCCACGAATTAATAGATATTTGAAATTGAAAATTTTATAAGAAAACTTTTATAAATTAAATTAGGTTTAATTTATTTTTCATGTTCTTGTTCTGTTTTGTTTATATGTATGGCCATGCACGAGTTGTAGTTGTAACTTTGTAATATATATAGTAACTAAACTAACTAGGTTTGAATGTAATGTAAAGTAATTGATATGATTTAGATGTAAACCATGTGACTCACATACAAGTAGGTTGTTATACTTCGCGAGTTCATTTTCTTTGTTTATTGCTAGAAATAGCTTAATTATTTGTATTATATATATTCTTATATTTTTATACATTTTCCTGCAATAAACGCTATTATTATTATTACCTATTGTAATTTATCCAAGTTTTCCAAAGGTAAACCAAACTGAAATTAGCCTGTAGATTTTATTTTGTTTAGTATAAAAAACATTTTTTTATGTTATTTCATATGACACCATAGTTTACATTACATCTACAGTGTTATATGCGTGTTATTTAAAAGGAAATTGCTTACTATCAAATTATGAATGAAATCTCCATGCTTCTTTGCTTCTAATCAAAACAAAATAGTGTGATCAAGCTGCATCCAAGTACTCAGCACGTGCGGCCAGATGATTTGTTGTTGGCACTGAAGATCTAATCCGCACATTAACTACAGATAAGCACGTTGCTTTAAAGCAAATGATTGTTGGTTTACAAAATAAAGTTCTATTGGAAAATAAATTTGAAGTAAAAGAATCATTTAAGCGTTTGTTTTGCATTTCCCTGTACAATATATTTAAGTGGACTAAATCTAAAAAATGCAAGAAAAGTGAAATAGGATTACAAGACTTGTTCGCGTTACCTACAATAAATCTAGGAGCTCATTTCTGAGCCGAGATTTGATGATACGAATTTTTGTAAATATAGAAAGTAAGGTAAAAAGGTAAAGTTCTGGTCGGGAAGGCGGTGAGAACACATGCACTTAGGCCACTCTTACCGGGCCCATTGTGCTACCTCCCCAGGGTTGCCGGACACACCGAGCCGCTTTAGGCAGAAGTTTTTATTGAAATGGTCACCCATCCAACAACTTGTTGTGCATATTGCTGTTTGACGCACAAAACTGACAATGATGCAACGTACCATTAAGCCGTACTGCCGGCACTATATAGAAAGTAAGGAATAGAACGCCAATTGTTTTGCCAATTGTTTCGCCAATGATATGCGTGGAGCTTTTCCTAAACTAATTAAGGTCATTAAGTTATTTATTTAATGATTTCACACTGTAAGAAGTGCAAATTTGTAATTAAGAACACGTTTGGTACAGATCGATGTTTATTGGACCGTATATCTGCATGGCCTCCTAATGTATGAACTTTCTTTTTTATGAAAGGAAAACGGATTTTTGTGGTTGAAAGCCCCTTCATTAAAATGTGTATTACTGAAAAATTTGAAAATTCGCTGATACGACAAACAACTTTTGTAAACAAAATATATTTTGTTGTAAGTGGGAGTAATGAGAGGACGATAGGCATAAACAAGATGTTTTCTTAAATATTTGAAAAACAGATACCAGTAAAGCACGGAAAAAATAATTGGGAGGGTGTTATACAAGCGTTGGAAATACATATAATTCGATTGAAAGCACTACAGAGAATATCATGTCTCAGCGATCTTTGCCTTTATGACGATTTTTAGATGTAAAAAAAACTCCTCAATAAACTTTAAAATATAAGGAAAGGCAATAGCCGTTGCTATTGCAGCACATGCATTTCGATTGTGAATCGTATAAATCTCCGGGACCAGATGGAGTGTTTCCAAGATTGCTGCAAGAGGCGACTGGAGACATCATGGGACCCCTGTTGGGGATATTTAGGGCCAGCCACACTTTGGTTTACATCCCAAGTGCCTGGAGAGATACTAGGGTTGTGTTCATTCCGAAACCTCCGAAACCATCCCACATCATTCAGACCAATTGGTCTTACATCTATCATGCTGAAAACTATGGGAAAAATTATACATCTCAATATTACAGAAGCAGCACTCGCTAGATCTCCCCTGCATGCTCTGCAATGGGTATACCAGATGAGAAAATCAGGAGAGGCTGTTCTACATAGTTTGGTGGGAGAACTCGAAAGGAGCCTACGCCAAAGAAAGTTGTTCTTGCAGTGTCATTAGACATAGAAAGCGCCTTAGATAACACATCAACGCCCTCAATCAACCGATACTTAATGGACCGGAACATTTGTCACACGACCAGTAGATGGGTTGACTGCATCCTAAGAAGCAGAGTGATCTATGCTCAAAGCTAGATAAAAACATTGCCATGAGGGCTAGTAAAGGGTGCCTTCAAAGTGGAGTACTATAATCACCGCTATGGAGCTTGGTTGTGGATGATCTCATCAGGTCATTAAACGACAAAGAAATATGGACGAAGGGGTACGCTAATGACATTGTCATAGTGGATGCCTCTCACAAGAACTCTCAGTTAATGTACAAAAAACAAAGTTGGTTGCTTTCACCAACATGAGGAAACTCAATGACCTAGGCGGCATTAGACTGTTTGGGCGGGAGTTACAATTAACTAAAGAAGTAAAGTATCTAGGCGTTACCCTCGATGCGAAACCGAACTAGAAGAATCACCTAGTTAAAACAACGACCAGGGCTACGTAACTATTCTGGCGCGGTAGAAGAGTTGTTGGTAAAATCTGGGGACTGAAGCCGCGGGTGATCCATTGGCTATACATGGCTGTGGTGAGACCAGCGATAACATACGGGGCAGTAGTCTTGTGGAAAAGGACAAAAGTGTCCTCCGCAATGAAGCTGCTAACCGCTGTCCAGGGACAGGCATTGCTGGGAATCGCTGGTGCAATCAACAGCACTTGGACCGCTTCTTTGGAGACCATTGTGAGCCTGCCCCGCTGGAGCTTTATGTGAAGACGGAGCCTATGAATGCGACCCTTAGACTGAAAACCAACAACTTGTGGCATCCCACCATTAGGGTTGGACGGCACACTGATACTACGAGTATGATACCGGACTACTACCAAGGACAGTATGGCACTTGAAATAATCTTCAATGAAAAGGTGAAAATCTCCATACCGAAGAGATACTAGGCACGTAGGGATATCACTGCTCTAAATGACTGGTTCACGGACGGATCCAAATCCAGCCAGGGCAGAGGGACCGGTATTTGCGGACCGAGCTCTAATCAAAGAATATCCAAAAGCCTGGGGAAACATGCAACGGTCTTCCAGGCAGAGGTATCCGCCCTTGCAGCCTGCGCAGAAATGATTGCAAAGGGGGACTGCAAGAGGAGGAAAATAAGTATAATGGCTGATACTCAGACTGCTATCAGAGCAGTCTCTAACACTGTAACCAGGTCAAAACTAGTTTGAGACTGCAAACAATCCCTCAATACCCTGGCACAGGTGTCACTGATTTGATTGGGTCAGAACCGAGCAAACGACAAACTAGCCAAGGAGGGCTCTAAAAGACACTTCATAGCTCCAGACCCCGTATGTGGGATTACCAAGGATTCTGCTAAAAGGGAGATTTGGACATGGTTAGACAAAGAAAGTATAAATAAATGGAGGACGACTGAAGTTCAATTCTATACCAAAGCGTTAATAGGGGATTGGGATGCTAAGTTCTTTGATAACCTACTTAGACGCTGCAAGAAAAAAACTAAAACCATTACTGGACTGGCAACTAGACACTGTCCCCTGAGAAAGCATCTATACAACACAGGTTGAGTGAGCGAATCATGGTGCAGAAGATGTGAGCTACAGGAGGAAACGAGTTTACATGTAATCTGCACATGTGAGGCGCTGAAAGTACTCCGGCAAAAACATTTCGGGAAGGAACTATTGGAGCCCTCGAAGGTTCTCAAGTTTCCAATGGGCAAGATACTGGACTTTATAGAGAACATCAAGATGCTTGAGTGGAAGTAAGAGATTTAATAGAGACGGTACAATGAGCACCTAGCTCAAGTCCCTGGACTACATGTTTTCAACCTAACGTTAAGAATGAATGAATGATATGCAGCACAACATTCAACAACCCTCACAATACGCAAATGGAAAGTGATTGTCAGTTTCTCCTGCTTCACACGCATTTGACGAAGGTGCAAAAACAGATACTAGGGCAGTGAATTAATGTTTATAACAATTTGCCTCGGCATTCTTAAAAGAGAAACGGTCATATAAGCAGTTTAAAGAGATTTTTAAAACTTCTGAATAGACAATCATTTTACACTGTAAATGTTTACTTTCATTTTATTGAAGTAAAATTTGTGTGCTTCGTTTTTATATTGTATCTATTGCATTTTGTATCTCTTTTATATTGTTAATAATTAACATATTCTATGCCTTTTTATGCAGTATAGTATAAAAAGTTACTATTAGTACTAGTTTTAAATTCGAATGCAATGTAAAGTCTTTTTAAGAAGAGTAAGTTTAAATATCTACTCTATTTAAGATTGAGCGATAACAGCTAACTAAACATACGAGGCGTTGCAGTCTTCCCTATACCGATAAATCGGCGATTGCTGTGTTTAACTTCTGCAACAGAAGAGTATTTGCAATTTCTAGGATATACAGTTTATCGATATCATATACCATTACTGCATACGACTCTAGCAGTGAGCTATTGAGATACACAAGCATAAGAGTAATTTCAATCAAAAAGCTCTAAGGATCAAGAATATTTGAATTTGGGCAATAAGAAACGCGAATACTCCCCGACACACTACATGGACTGACATCGGAATATAATCAGCGGGCAAATAATCAGTGATATTTGGTCAACACAGCGTCAGAACAACCAGCGTGAGGTATGACTATTTATTACGTAGCAGCAGTACTTACAATATCATACTAAAAATGCCAGTCGCAGTCTTTGGCGAAACGTTGGTATTTTGATGAATTTAATACCACGGCGTACTAGCTTGGAAATACATATCTGTAGTACATATTCAGCGCTAAAATAGCATCTCTTACAAACATTTTATTTATCATCCTCCTCCCATTACAATCACAATTATAGTTAGGCATCGTTCTTTATGTTCTTTGAGAACTAAATTTCGTACTTGGTGGTGGGCATTAAAAGTCATTTTAATTTTAAAGTCTTCCAAAACATAAAATTCGTGCATAAAAAATTCAACTGGAGCTACCATTACGTCTTACCTCCTTATTCCTCAATGGAGATAAAGGTCGAACTCCTCCGGGTTGTGTAGGAGGAATTGCTACCCAATAAGAAGTTAACGTAAATTGTTGGCTAGAAGCGTAATTAAGGGGTCGCTGTGAGTTGAAGACGTATAACTTTTTATTTCTCATTATCACGGTTTCTTTTAATGTATTCTTTATGAATATACATCAAAGGGCAAATTAGCTCTCGGCTTTATTTGGAACCTTTGATATATTTACGACGGAAAAGGTATTTCAAATTAGCGTTCGCATTTTTTTTTTCCATGCAATAACCGTTTTTGTATACTTTTGGGTCGAAATACCTGTGCCAACAAAGGATGTAATGCAAATATCCCGCGCTTTATGATTTTATTATTAAATCGTGACGTAGTTGTTGGAAATTTTTAATTTTTCTGCCATGCTCAAGGCGTGTATCATTCTTTTCATATACGGTGGAGTAAAACCGGTTAGGGGACGAAATACTGCAGCGGTCTCGTCCGCCGGCAGAAACCCTTTTCAGGTTAGGTAAGTCTGACAGGCACGTCTCATTATTAGATGTAGGATTAGGGTTTAAGCTCATCCAGTCAAAACGACGTACGGGCGCTCGTCCTCTTTTAGGAACTTTTACAGAGCCTGTGGATGTCTGCCTTGAAAGAGATGAAAATCGGGAAAAAAAGGAAACACGTGAAGAGGAGCAAAAATACTACGAACGGAAAACAAGGGCACCTATCTGTTTCCTATAAATCAAATTAGTAGAGATGTGTAGTTTATCTAATAACGCCAAACCCCCTTCTTTGACTTCACTACCCTTAATCAGATACCAAATATTTACACCTACGTTAGAAATTGTTTTGATTATCACAAAGAAATTGTATTAGTTTTTTTAGGGCTACAAGTCGTCGTGTGCTTGAGTTGGAGCTCAGAATTGTAGAAGTCATTGAAGAAAATCCTAGCTCAAGCACTAGACATGGTGCTTCGCAGTTAAATTTATCTTCTGGCATAGTATAAAGAACCTTGCGGAAGCAGGAGCTGTACCCAACATCATATCCAACCCATCCAAGGCTTGCATCCTGAAGATCCACCACGATGAGTGGAGTTTTGTCAGTGACTGCTAGCAAAAGTTAGTACAGTTATTGTTTACCAGCGAAGGTGCTTTTAATATGCATAACTCTCATCCGTGGGCCTATGTTAATCCACATACCATTAAAAGCTCTTCCAGCGAAGATTCAGTCTCAATGTTTGGACTGGTATTATAGGTGACACTTTAGTAAGACCATACATTTTGCGTTCTACTGTTACCAAAATTTTCGGCACCGAAAGTGACAGAGTGAAAATCAAAATAAAAACCAAAAAGGTGCTGCGCTTCCGCTTTACAAACCTTCGCCTCAGTGGGTAGATATTCGGCAATCATGCAGAGTGCCAGCCGGCTCGTCGGCGAGGGAGTGGGTTGAACGAAACAAACCCAAGATGGAACGAAATTTCGACGCCACCTGCTTAGGTTTACTTACCCTGTCATGCCCCCTAGATAAGCAGGAATCCAAGGTGTGAAATGAATGCCAAGGGGTAAAGCAGTTTGCAAAACATACACCAGAAAAAAATAAAGAGATAAATTTAATAGTAACTCGGTTGAACGTTTATTGAAAGTAATGTTAACATTCATATATAAATAACGATGCAATATGTGGGTGTAAAATTAAAATAAGTTTCAGCAAGAAATAACAAAGAATATGTCGGTAATATCATCAAATTTCAAATCATGAATATTATACTCTGTATCAGTAAACGTTGTTAGTAATTATCGAATAAAATAAGTATGAAATTTTGAATACAGACAAAAATAATGACAAATAGCCCTACGATAGGACTCCAACACCGAACGCTATGGCCAACGCAATCAGTTTACACATATCAATATAAAGGAAAATCTTATCCTAGGAATTAAATTAAATTTAGGAAAGTTTTAGAGTTACAAAAGAAAATAATTTACTGAAACAATGCTAAATATTTGAATTAATAGTACCAGCGGTGAATAATCCACCCTGTATATCACATGCCGATAATTAATCGGTTGATGTTATAATATATATTAATGAGTTAATCTGTTATACTGATTTAATTATACCCTCCGATCTATAATATACGAAATTTCCAGAATTGTTGACTAAAAAAAAAAATAGAAAAGCTAATTGATCGGGGTAGTTATTTAATAATGAACGTTTTATTCGCGGACAGAATTTATTAATAAAGAAAAATATAGCGTGCAACTTAGCTTATGTCCCTTAAACGGCTGTTACGGGGCTTGGATGTGATGTCCTATCCGAATGGAACGTAAACTCTGGCCGGACTCGGTAAGAAACGGAAGCAGGAGGTCCGTTGAATTCCCCAAGGGCGGTGAAGGAATAAGAAAGTCGCAGAAAATCTCAGCCAAGCGTGGGTATTCGAATCCTCACTTAAAACGAAGTTGAAAATCCAGAACTCCAAAAATGATGCGACGATAAAGACCTCGTTAGAAACGGGCTTTTTCCAACATAGCGAAGAAAATTTCAAAATGGCGTTGCAGACGCGTAGGTTCTCAAATTATATCTCGAATTAATCGAATCCATCAGCCGTGGTAATCACATCAATTCCACATCAAACACAAGCGAAGATACGGCCTATGATTATTTTCAGTAAACTTCCATTTAAATCCACAATTGTGAGAAAATATCCAAAATTCCGAAGACAGGAAGAATTTACTCTTGAGAACACGTCTTAAACCATTACCAAGATGAAGATGCCGGAAACAGGAAGCCGCACGGGAGAATACGTCACACAACCAATCGGAAAATAGGAAATAAAATTAGAAAACGGACAACGGACAAGAGGTGCCATCTAACGTCAAAAAGATGTGAACACAAAATAGGATGATCTAAAAAGAACGAAAGGAACACGAAATACGATCGATAACCAAATCGATGCGTAAGAATCTGTAAAACAGATGAATGATGAACAAGCAGATCTAACCTTGAAAACTAAACAACTGTCAAAACATAGAGAATGATTTACTAGAATGAAATAAACAGAAACTAGGACCGAATTAAGTAAAACACAATCTCTGAAGGTAATGAAATTAAAGATTCTCAAATTCTAGCCAACATGAGAGAAGAAAACACAAATTGAAAGGACCAAAATGAAACGATGAAGGTAACCTTGTGGAAAATAAGACGTAAAAGCAACTCTGAAAGTAGAGGACGGGAAGAAAAGGAAAAATAAAAATACGAAAGCTTGTCGAAAAGACTAGCGGAGCACTACACAAGGTAGGTGAAGAAAAAAAACCGTAACACTACATTTAATGGAAATGATTATTCTAGTCTCTTAAACATTGATTTGTTTGGTGATTTACCACTTGCGCGAAGGAGTAACATGTGGTTTATGCCCGCTGGTGCACCACCTCATACCGCAACCGATGTAATAGATTGGTTAAATTAAAACGGTCGTAGAAGATCGATTTGACGCAATGGACCAGTTACATGGCTACCCCGACCGCCAGATCTGAATCTATGTGATTTTTTTTCTTTGGGATTTTATGAAGCAACTAATGTATGAGGAACCTATAGATAATGCTGCAGATTTAACAGAAACAGTGAATAATCTACCGAGCATGATTCGTCAAAACAAGGAGATACTATTGCGCGTGCAAGGTCGTGCACAGGCATCTTTTGACAGTAATGGTGAACATGTCGACCATTTATTATAAGTTGGTATGTAAAAAGCTAGTACTTTTAAGGAATATCCAGGAAGGCATTACTTTGCTATTGTAACATCCTGTTTAGATTCTTAATTATTATTTAAAATGATACTCTCATCACTATTTGCAACATTCACTTGTAAAAAACTACAAAGTAACATAAATTACTTTATGTTCCCTGCTTTGAAGAACACACATACTTGTAAATATCTTTGCATGCTCCCAGTGCTTACTAGCTTCGACGTTTTAGGTCATCGATATCTTTATAGTAAAAACAAGACGGCAAACCGCATCCGCTCTGAATACGAGCCCCTGTACCTAAAAAGAGCAAGCAAAAAATGACTGCAGAAAATTATTCGATCAATCTCCCAGGGATCTGCATAGATTAGAACGGGATTTCACAATGTTGGAATGGCTTATCACTTATAATTTGTATAAATTTCGAAATGAAATGAAAAAGAACACTTACAGTTTTAAATATAAGATGGTATATATTATCATCTACTTTCTCTTACCCTGTTTCTACTGTTGGGCAAATAAAGAATTATCTTATCTTATCTTAATTTACCCAGGTGGCTCAGATACATACGTGCTATCTCTCAAAGCAATCACAAATTCAATATACTTCACCACTCGAAATTCGATCGTACGTTTTCTTAGAATGTCTAAATATCTATTACTTCCCTGGGGTCCAATAACAACGTTTCTTACGTCCGTACAAGTTGTCCGGCATTCGCTCCTCCCTCACTGACGACAAAAGTTCCTACATTCTTCATCCACTCACTTTTTTGTCCTTTTATTTACTTTTTTACTCACTGCTTTCACAGTGCGATTCCGCAAAGAGAGACAGGAAACCTCGAAAGTTTCAATTCGATGGTTGTTTCGCGGAAAATATACGTGCGAGACGCAACCGTGAGGTAGAGGATTTTACACGGACATTTAACACAAAGTCGTAGCCGCGCACAAAGTTTCGCGGTCGATTTATTAATAGGAAGACCGAAGTAGCAGAGATTTCCCGTTCCCCGCTCTTTGTTTCCGTTTTTCTTCAGATTCAATTATAACTTTGCTGAATGACTTCCGTCGATGCTAATTTCCATAGGCGGAATTGTTTTTGCGTTGGATGCGATGCGAATTAGACGAAATTATTTTGCATTTTGTATTAAAGGTTGCTTTTCTGTAAAATGTTGTTTAAGCAAGTTGAGTATATGTTGGCGTCCTTGCAGCATATATAGAGCAGCCAGGAATAAAACAAAAAATGCTTCTATAAATGAACACCAATCTCATTAATATAATGGGATATCGAATTCGTTTGTTTTCCACCGCTGTCTCTATCTTTTCTTCCACCACTTGACACCACTGACTGTGCTCTTTCTTGTCTTCTCTGATATGCTATCCATTCTAAAGCTTAATTCAAGGAAAACGTCAGCAGAAGTAATAGTGAACTAGCTAGAGGGTAACCGCCAAGCTGGATTTTCCTTCAGCATTCCAATGTCGCAAGCAATAACGTTCATCAAGGAATGTATGCACGACAAGTCAAAAGACGTTTAGCAAATGTGGTCAGGACAAAGAGAACAAAATAGTTCTAAAAGGAACGAAGACCACTGATCGATCACTCTAGATTAAATAGGCAAACGTACACCGTAGGCGAAGCAGCTGTAACTCCACGTTATGTGTGTCCATGGACATTGTCTTTTAGTATTAGACATTTTTTCGACAGTATATACGTGTGTAGAATGTGATAATAGCAAAATAAATAACATGTGTGATACAATACAGGCATATAGCATTTGTCGTTGTAAGCATGGGACATCTTAGATTGCAAGAACTATCTAGTGGCAGATATGCAGGGTGGGGATACGATAATATTGTCCATCATATGGAATGCAATCTTTTGGGAATGAGAGTAGACCACATGATTTCGACATATTTATTGAACAAGTTTCGAGGTGAAAATCACGGATTGAGTAAGCTGGAATCAACCCAACTACGGAGACAGGCTCGGTGGCTTGATCTGGTTTAGTGATGGCTCGAAAACCGAGAACAAGACTGGAGTTGGCATATAGTGAGGTAGGGAATACAATGGTCACCCTTCTTCTAGGAAACCATGGCACGATTTTTCAAACAGAGGCATGCGCAATATTGCACTGCATGAACAAAATCAATCAGAGGGCTTCTAAGCACAGACGCATTTATATTGCAACAGACAGCCAGGCGATACTGAGGGCATTAGAGAACCATGGAGTACAATCAAGACTGACTAGCCTTGCAGACCGCAATAAAGTAATTTTACTGTAGGTGCCAGGATATTCGGGAATATAATATTATTCCTTTCTTGGTAAATATAATAGTTACCACCCAGATCTACGGTTGAGTGATAATCGTTAAAGCAGTGTATTATGCACAAATATTTCGTGCACCATCCACATCTGATTCTGGCCGGTATCTCACAGATATCGCAACTTACCAACTGCGACTTCTGAAAGGAGATATCGACTGGCATTGTAAAGCATCCCGAAAGTAGTCGCTTTTATACCAAGCGTATTGGATGAAATCGGTATACCGTGGTGAAGAAAATTGTAAGTGTATTAAACCTTACAGGGTTGTATGTCTCATTCATGTAACCGAATAGCAAATGATGATAAAGCAATAGTATCTGATAACTGACGAATAAATTGCTTCCAGAAGCGGAAACCATAGACATCTAGAGGTTGTATGATATCAGTGGCACCCTTTTGAATTGTTTTTACTGTCACTGATTGAGAAAGTGGAACAGCATCTTCGACATCTTCAGGGTTTTGACCTGACCATGAGTCTATTAGTAAAATGATTTTAGGGCCGACAGTGGGGGAATATACTTTGTTAGCCCACTCTAGTATTAACTGCTTTGTAAGCTGTATTATTGATATTATTCTATTTAATATGTTAATATTGCCTTGGGTACCTTGCTCAGCGAGCGCTACCCCTGAGTTACCCTGTAACGCGCCAAAACCGTGACATTATCGCACCCTGGTGTTTTAACAGTTTTCAGCTCTAAAATCCTTTTCAATATTTCTTCTTCTTTATTTTTAAATTTAAGCCTCGTATTTATATTTTGAGTCATTGTTGTCTTGGAACACTTCCTATATTCGCGAAATACTTGTTTAGTTCTTCAGCTATTTCTGAGTGTTTTCTTATGGTTTTATCTAGTTTTTCGATAGTTTGTACTTGTCGATTGTTTGGCTAGGTCTCTAGTATTGGATTTGAGAAGCAGAAGCTACATATTAAGGAAGTAAAATTTAAAATTTCCTTCTAGAATACAGGAAAACGCGATTGACCTAAATAAACCACCCATATAGTTGCTCCAATTCTAATACAAATCTAAATTTAAGGCAAGATAAGAAATCCTCATTTGTAGAATTTGGATATAAAGTAAAAGCGAGTAAATACGGCTAAAATGCTTAGGATTTTTTTACAAGACCTTAGCATTAAACCTTGCATAAAATAATATTATCCAAGCTCTTTAAAACCGTCTCAAGAAAAATCACAAAAAGAGCAAAATGATTAACTATAGTTTCTATAATACCTTCGAAATAAGAATTGCTCTCGTTGGGTTTTGGAAATCTTAAGGCAAACCTAAGAGTTTCTAGCTGTGATTACTACACAAAACATTGGTTTATTTCTAACTGGCGACTAAATATTTTTAAAGAAATATTATACATATATCTTCCTTATTAATTGAATTGCACTACCAATGGAAATAGTAGGTGATATTACAATTATTATTTTGTGAGTTATTTTATAATTACCTATACTTACTATATTATATTGCTTGTATCCAAGTGTCTTTATAAATAGAGAATAAATATAGTAAATCTGTCTATATAAAGCTGCTTACCGTCGCTGCCACCAAAATTATGGTTCGTGAACTAGGGAGTCTAGACAATATACGACCCTCAAAAAAATTTACTGCATGCGGCCGATTTCACGCTACTGCGCCAAAGACGTACGCGAACTCGCTGAATAGAGCAATTAAGAACGGTCCAGTGACTCCAAAAAAGTAGTGCAGAGCGTTGTCAGGAGCTTCGAAGCTAGAGCCTCCTACGCAGCAGGGGCAAACTAGACGTCGCGAAGTTATTCAGCGTTAATTGAAATGGTAAACGCCGTGCAACGGCACATGTAAGCCATTAATTACTGCGGAATTAGTTTGTCGAATAAACATTTCCGGTTGTCGTTCGCGCACCGCCGTTACGGACCTACAAACAATTGTTACCCTAATAATTAAATCCTTAGTATTTTACGGTTCTTTTGGCTTGGTTGCACGGACGTTACAGGCCGGAAGGATCAACGTAGATTTACAGATAGTTCACTATGCTATTGTGTAACACTGCAACCTTTCTGTGTTAATTTATTCTGGAGGTAGGAATAATATAAGAAGAATTTTGGCATGCTATTGTTAATTGTAATTGAATTGTAATTAGCTTATCATGCATATGTATTTGCTTTACTATAAGTGAATTCTCTTTAAGCATTATTATTATTTGGACGAAAATTTAAATGCTTCATTGTGGACAATTCAAAGTACTAGAATTAAAAATACAAAAGGTCCGAATAGAAGAATGCAGAATAAAACTGATTTATGCAGATCTATTTTTTGTTAAATTGGAATTCACAAAAAATGAAATAAACATTTTCCTATTATTTACACTAGAATAAAACTGCTAATGCTAATCTCTTATTTTACATAATTCTCATGCACGTTAGGTTAGTGCACCGAGTTAATTGGAAAATGTACTTCGTTATTAAATTTTTTATACAAAAAATAATTTCATGATTATATGTAAAAAATAACAGATGAGCTGAGTCTTTACTGTATCATTGGAAAAATGTACCTCTATAAATTCGTCCTATTTCAACGAATATTTTTCCTAATTAGTCAAAAATATCACGCGGTGAGTTTATTTAGCGCGCAATTGGACATGCTTCACATGCATACGTATTTACGCACGTCCGCAAGTAACCCGATTATTAATTCAAAACAGGTTTCCGGCAAAGCCAAGCGGAATTTATTTAAATGTTGTTTTAAATATCATTAAATCCCGGAACGATTTCGTTACAGTCGAATAATAACCGGAGTTTCGCACGGAACGCCAGCTTAATGCCCCTAGGTGGGGTAAACGGATTTTAATTTCGCATTAGTGCACCGGTAATCAAATCGCAAATCGCAAACAATCGGTCTGATTGCCATTCACGTCCTGCCCTGTCAAAAGAATTGATTTGTCACTGTTTGTCCGCTTATATATTTAATAAAATATGACGAATGGAATTTGTGCGTGCTTTGATAAAATTTGTCCAGGATGTTGTCGGTTTTGTTGGAAAATTGTCATTTTAAAATGAACGTTTTCCCCTCCTCTTTCTCGTCCTGCAGTTGATTAATGAAACTACGGATCGGAGAGCTGAAGGCACAGACGGTTCCCATATTGTCGAAATTTGTTACTATTGATATATTAGGTTTCCTCAGTGACGTTTTGTATAATAACATGTTTAATTAGTTTCATTTGAAACTATAATGCTCCGCGTTTGTTATTGTCTCTATTGGTACGTATACGTTGAATTTTGAAATTTACAACATGCAAATGCATGTTTTTACATATAAAATTATTTTCAGTAAAGCTTTCACATCAACACTTCTATATTTAATTAATTTAATACAGTTATAATGTAGAGGCAAAGTACAACATTAATGGGGATATATTTTTAAACTATCCATCAGCTGTAAACATATAAAATTTTAAAATAAATATACTGTTTTTGTGATAAATTTGTCTCTGCAGGTGACTATTGTTGCAGAAACATTTTAGACAATGTAAACTTCTACTATAAGCTCGAAATGGTTAGCTTTTACAATTTTAATGTAGGTAGGTACTTATTTAAAACTTCCGACAAAACTGACTTTCAGGCCAAGTTGGCGTAAGAGATTTAAATTTGCACTAATTTATTTTCAGAGTTCATCCGTAAAACATCACTTTAATAATAATAATAATAATAATAACAGCGGTTTATTGGCATCAAACATAGTATAAAAATAAGTAAGTAAAAGCTAAAAATTCAATCAACATGCCAATTTAATTTAATGTAGATCAGGTAAGCAAGGACTTGTCAATCTGCTATCGCAGCTTCCAGCTAAATAACTAGATATATTCGTATCACTATTGTGTTGCGGCAGCTATTCTGTCAACAAATAATTTTGTTAGTAAAATTAAATCGTAAAATCGTAGCATAAGAAAGTTTAGCTTACCAATAGATACCTTAAAAAAAATTGTGACAGCTCTCATCGCTGCACACGTAAGAACTTTGTTCGAACTATTTTTGATTAATATCTTTATTTTCTTGTTAGAAGCAAAGTCCTTCCGAATTATAGTTCTCTCAAATAATTTATTACAGTTTGCTTGGGCACTGTAATAGTACCACTACTAGATGAGCCATTCATCAATTCTCAGGACTACCACTACACCTTAATCAAATTTACCCGCGTCAACCATGTGCATCCGCATATATTTAAACAGATTAAAACTTGAATTCGCCCCAGCTCCTAGCTATAAGTTTCTACCCTGTAATATCGCAATATTGCGTACTACGAAGCTAAAGTTTTAACGCTCACCCGTAATACACAGCCAGCGTGCGAGCAAACTAAATTATTTTTAGTAGCACGTGACACAAATGGAAAGCCCCTTAACGTTTAGGGTCGCTAAAGCAGCTAAGGTTCACCAGATGACATAAATCGCTTTCCCACTTTATCACCTAACGTGCAAAATCTGCCCTACCGTCCGAATCTCTAGCGCTGCAATAAATACACACAATAAAAGATACAAGGCTGGCGCCAAGAAGGTCCTGGTGCTGAATCGCAAAAGTTTTGATGGTTAGTGTTGTACAGATGTTAGGATGGCATAATAACGACATCAAATTCGTATTATGGCCAAGTTCTGGATATTAATTTTTATATTTATGCTGTTGCGTAGGAATGTAGGTGTTGGGGTTAGGAGAATCAGTGCCAAGTTAGCGATTTAAAAGTTTTTTCAGTATTTTATCTTGTGTTACCAAAACTATAAATTTGAAGTCTTCTGAAGATGAAAACACATTTATGTTACCCGCTCTTTATTCCTACAAAGTTATGTAAGAAAATAAAAGTTTACAACCAAGGTTTATGTGCTAAACTTATATAGGAGTATTTTCTCTTAATATGTGCCTACTACCAGAGAAGTGAGTTTTTTGTCTCGTGAATTGCTAGTGGGTAATACAACAATTGATAAATAATAAATTTAAGCATTCCACTAGCACTGTTTATTATGCTATTAATACACAAGTATGCACAGTTTTGAAATTGAGCAAAAAATGTTGTTTCTAAAAACTCAGATCTAGCGTTTCTCAAATTATGTCACATATCTTCAGGGATTATGTAGTTCCTTACAGTAAATTTAACCGCAGTGTTTCTGTATGCCTGGCCAATAAAATTTAATGTAAACATTATTAAAACCACTTGCTTGGAAACGTGGAAAACGTCGGATCAGTATAGCAACAGACAACTAAACGGTACCGAGTGAACCTCAGGCTAAATTCAAGACTGGTTAGAATGCATTCAAAAACTAATTTACCTGAAAGTTAATTTACTTTACTGTGGATGCGTGGGCAATGGTCAATCGAAGGAAACGAAAAAGCCGACGAATTATCAAGGAAGGAGCCTGCGGCTTCATCTATAGACCCAGGACCTGTTCTAGGAAGTTGTTGGTCCAAGAAATACCCAAGAAGCAATGAAAAAACACAACCAGGAAAACTCATGGAATGAAATTCATGAAGAGACCATCAAAGAAAAAGAGTGAAGAACTACTAGAGGTCAATCTTTGCATAGTAGCGGGTTTCCTAATAGGACATTGTGCACTGAAATGACACTTAACAAATTTGAGATCAATGTATAACTGTGTAATAATATGACAGGCCCTGCATACCACATCCTGTCTGAATGCGAGGCTTTGGGCGTAAAAGGACAGGCAATTTTTGGGAAGCCAAAAATGAACTCACAGGATTATTTCGATCAACCAGCCAGAGATATGTACAGACCAAGAGAGCGCACTAGGGTGTTGGAATGGCTCGCATAATTTGATGCCCAATGGAAATAGGAGATATAATACAAAAAGCCAAGAGACGGCAGTGTGTCCGGAACCTTTATATCTGACGGCTCCCACAACACAGAAAAGAGCTGATGGCTGGTCACTGTACACGAAATGAGGATATTATATGTGTATGTTATGGCCTAATCACCAAAAAAAATCTTTTCCTAAATGGGCAACTCCAATAGCTCCGATCATTAAACATCCTGGTCAGGTTAGGTTGTGTGATGATTATCGAATTACATGGACTAAATTTGGTGAGCTTAATATGTATCCCATGCTTAACATAGAAAGACCCATTGCATTTGAAGAACTACTCACAAATAGATAACGAAGCATTTTCGATCTATTGGAGTGTTAAAAAATTCTTCAAATACTTGTAGGGTGGACATTTTATATTATACACGGATCATAAACCACTTGAAAGAATTTTTGCGAGTAATAAATCTGCATCTTTTTTAACAGATACACGGACATTGCATAATTTAATTTTTTTTTGCAGCGATTAGATTACACTATTACATTTCGTAAAACAGAATGTCATTCTAATGATGATTTTGTTTCGAGATTTTCTACTGAACATGCAGATAAAAATATCGAAGAACCACAAGTTTTTAAAATTAATCAAATTCGCACAATAATAGATCCTAAAATTATTGCTTAAGGAACAATGAAAAATTCTGAGTTAATTCCATTTTATCGTTAAATTTTGAGAACAGGAAATATTCCATCGAGCAATTGAATGTGTTTTGAAAGGTATTGAAGTTGTGATACCAAAAACTTTATGTGATAGAGTACTTAGTGAATTGCATCAAGGTCATTCGGGGATTGTGAAGATGAAGGCGTAGTAGCTACGAGTATTTGCATAATATTGATCGTGATATTGAAAATATTGCTAAGACATGCCCATTTTGCATCAAGCATGCCAACTAACTTGAAAGTGCACCAGCGCATGTCTCGCTGTACCCATATGCTTCTTGGCTCTACGTTCTTTTGACAATACTAATGATTTAAAAACAAAATTAAAGAATGTTTTTATTACTCTCTTGCAAAGCACCTCACTCAACGACAGGAGAGAGTCCAGCAACGCTCGTGTTTAATCGCAATTTAAGATTAAGGTTAGATCTAATGCTCTCGAGCATACCAAATAAAGTTTTAGATCAACAATAAAATTATAATAAAATTGCAAAACCTACTAAATAATAATAATAATAATAATAATAATAGAAATTTATTGTAATACTAAGGAAGATATTACAAGACGTCAACAATATTAAATTATACGACTGATAGTAACATATTTTCAGTATAATAGAAAATCGCTAATAGTATATGGTTCAATTTCACAAAGAAAATGAAACAATCTTGTCCTAAAAGTAGTAACTGACTTAATCACTTTTAAGTCAGTTGGCAGAGCATTATAGAACTTGAGGCAAGTATAAGTAATATTTCGTTGGGTTAGCGACAATCTACAGAGAGGATAGCAATAGTCATGCCTGTTTCTTGTGGAGTACTCGTGCAACAACATGTTATGAGAAAAGAGATGTTTGTTTTTGAAAAGAAAGAGTATGGACTGAAATATAAAGATACCATATACAGTGAGTAACTTATTTTGCTTGAAAATACCCCGACATAAAGTGCTTTACATTGGGCAAAGAGTATTTTAGAGATTATAAAAAAGACAATAAATGGAAATTTGGTATTATTTTATGCAAAATAGGTAAGTATCTTTTATGAAATTAGTTGTGAACATAAGTATTATCGACGTTACGTAAATCAAATTCAATCATATGAACATAACTTATCATATTTTGAAGTTAATAATTCACGCCCCGTATAATATTGGGAAACTATAGGACCTTTAGCTCCGAATACCAAGAAGTCTGAACCAACCGCCAGCGAATCTCTGATTATGAACTCCATACCACCTCTTCTCGAAATTCCAAACCACCGGATCGCTATTTGGGATATGAATAGCACAATAAGAGAAGGGGTGTGAGATACTCCGTATAATATATTTGTATTATTCTATTTATCACATACCAAGAGCTCACTGTTAACCTGTCGATTGCCGTAATATGAGTAAAAGAAAGATGTAAATATGGTTTCTAAGAGTTAACAAAGTCGAGAAATACGCATGCTGCATTGCTGGGCGAGTGTATCAGCTATACGATTCGATATACCATCCCACTGCGCAGTATGTCGTCGCTGTTTAACGGCAAGTAGACACCGGTATTTTCTACCCTTGTCTAACTACTACAAAATGCTATCAACAACTCCAGCTTTTCAATTTGAAACAAATCAACGAAGCCCGCATTCCGTACTACTGCGGGGTAAGGGGAACGTATCGCTAGACAATTTACTTCAAGCGAAGAGAGCGTCCGATTCGCTTCGCTTATTTCTTACTAAGGCGTCGCGGAATATTGGGGGTGCGGTCCTAGTTTTATAACGGTTAGTAAGTTCTGAGCACGGTGAGTAATTTTACTAAAAAAAATGGAATATTATACGCTAGCGGAAAAACTATTTACAGTAAAACAATTTTACGGTGACAGTTCAGCGGAAGTTACACGCGATTTATTTATAGTAAATTATCGGGAAAGATCAATTCCTAGCGCGACTACTATTCATAATACGGTCCGACGTTTTGAAAGAACGTGTACATTGAAATTTATAGTTTACATTATCTGATGCTTCAATATAAAAATAAGTATGAAAAATAAGTACAAATCATTGCCTCGCATGGCAATTTATTCCGCTTTTTAGTTATCAAATGAGTATTGCCTTATTATTTCCCTTTTCACTAAGGCAAATGTAATATTGGATTTAGTATTAGTTTTACAAACTTCGTAAATCATGTTCACCATGGCTCACTTAGATGATCGGTTATTAATTTGTTGTTCATGCCATCAATAACGATATAAGGGTGAGCTCTGATGAAAAAAAGAACATCCCGCTTATTTATTATGATGATTCGCCGAACGTTAACAAATTTGTTCCTTCAATTTCCAGTCTCCCAGAATGCAATGCACAGTTCGCACCTTTTTTCCGGTATGTATGCACTGGATTATCAGAGTTTTTATATATTTCTTTTTGTACGTCGTACTTGATTACACTGGTCAACAGTGAAATTGCTTCTTAGGTGAAAGTACCCAATCCTGAATGAATTCAACGTGCTAAACACGAATATCAAATTGAAAAAAGTTGACTGGCTCACGTTCCAGAGATATTGACGTTTTGTCCATTGTATAGATGCTATTGCATAATATTGTTGGACAATCAGTAGAGATGCTCCACAAGTCCACTACAAACGGCAGGCCAAAAGAAGTCGAAAGCCAGAAGCAGACTAATGTTTTCTTACCATGTATTATAATATTGACATAAGTACACTTTTTCTGAAATATGCGTAAATGTTTTCTTACCATGTATTATAATATTGGCATAAGTACACTTTTTCTGAAATATGCGTACATATTACAGAAAACCCGTAGCCAATTCAGCTTTTTCTTAGTCATGTTCGTGTTCAGCACATTGAATTCATTAAGAAATGACTATTTTCAGCTTGGAAGCATGAACTTTTCGAAAATTTGTTGCCCAGTGTTATTAATACACAATTTGAGCTAGTGATGTTTATTCATCTGCCGAAAGTATTGTAATGTGTGAACGTGCAAGATGCCTGTGACAGTCCAGTACATACATATTTTATGAATGGAATAATACAAACGATATTCTACAGTATACATCATTGGCTTCGCAAAGTACACAAATTACATATTCTGTAAGCGATAGAAAACAGTCCGTGTTATATTTCTCGTCAACAGCTTAGCAGGAACAAGGTACCCCAATACCGAGCTTGAAAGACTCTAAAGCAAGTGTAATTGTAAGTTACATCTAGCTTATAGGCTCAATGATTTATCGATATAAAACAATTTTATTGTATTCAAGTAAGAGCTTGACGCACTCATATGTTCGTAAAGAAAACCATAGTAGGTAACTGCGGTAGTCGTAAAGTAAATTAACAATAAATCACAATGTAATTAAATGTCAGGCTTTCAGGCTTTCCTTTCCAACTTAGAGTACGATTTAAGACTTAAGACAACCGCCTGGAAAAACTATTTTATTCTCGAAGTTCTGTAAACTGGATTACGTGTAAGATTTATAAGCTGTTAGTAGTTTTCTTAGGCGAGCAGTAGCTTCGTTCAAAGTAGAATATCATTTGAAGAGAGTATACTAATAAAAAAAATGTTCGTTCGAATTTCGTATCTAATTTATAGTATTTCCTGAACGGACTTTCAACACAATCTTAAATGAAGGTGTAGAGAATGTTCGACAAACTAGCCGCCGCACGCCGTTTTAATAGCTGAGGTAATATAAAGAAAGTATTTGTCTTGTTATGGAAATTGAATCATTACTGAATTTTGTAAAATGATTAATTATTTGTTATGTTATTAGTTATAATTCTTCTTGTCGTAGCGTCAGAAAACCACAATCAACAACAATAAATAAGCAATCAAAATATGCTCAGCTTACCTTCTACTCTATTGCAATTACTCTCTACCGCAAAATAATGCACAACAATTACAAGTTGTTTTTTCTTTATTTGGGTATATTCTATATATCATGTGAGGCTAAAATTTTTGGATAGATACATATCGCCTCGGACAAAGTTGACCTGGGAGGAGCGAACTTATCCATAGGCATAGTTACCAACGTGCGCGGTTGCCAAGAGATGGCTCGCCCATCGCGCAATTTGGCAACCTTTTACGCGTTTAGCACGGGTAGCGGCATCCCGGACCGTTTATGCCCACCTCTGTGTATGTAAATTAAGTTACGCCATAGTCTGTTGCACTTAGGTTATTTGAGAGCTCTTGATTTTTACGGTATTCTCCGTTGTGCGATTGGCATTCCAGCCCTCCAATGACGCTAAAATTGTAATACATTCTACGTATGCATTTCGCTGTAGCTACCTAGTATTTAACGGACCAAAAAACCGTTTACTATTGCCATTTCTCCATTAATAAAACCAAGATTCATTATCTTTAATATTAATAACAGAATTTCTCAAAAGAAAAATTAAGAAATTCTAATTTATCAATAAAGGTGGTTAGCTTTCTTTGAAATTGTAAAAATATGTATGTGTAAAGACAGCTAGTATACAGGGCGTGGATTAAATAGTAAGGTGCAATATTCACAATTTTCAGCGTTTAAAAGAAATCACTTAACAGCGACGTTATGAATATTTTGGCTGACTTTATCGGTAACCTGTAAGCGCCTTTGGCAGAGCAGTAGTCATTCGAAGTGTCGAGCCATAAGATTGTTTCCGTCCTAACCGTTATTAACCGCAAAAACACATTGGTATACCATTTTATAATATTTCGGTTACTAGTTTTCCTCAGATGGAAGCCTCAACTTCAACATTTAATACCCAACAAATATTACTGTGGTATGTAAATTTCAAAAATATTAATATATATTGCTACGAAACTTGTAGATTATTCTTTATAATTTATTAAATTTTTACATTAATTCAACACTGTTTTATTAACATTACATACAGTCGGCGTCATCTATTAAATATCATTTACTCCACAGATATGCTACGCCCCAATTTTAAGATGACACTATAGTGCACAGGTACATGAAATTTACCCCTCCACCTGTTTTTGGGTACACCGCAAACCAATCGGATGACCAATGGGTTTACAAAATAAATAAATACATAAATCAAAATACATTTACATAAATAATTTTATAATTAACGTTTGATGCTGTAAGCTGTAAATGAGGTATAGCATGATATATCGTAGCAATATATATAATATATTCAGGGTGAATTTTTTCATTGACAAAGTTAGCTGAATTAAAATTTTGATAATTGAAATATATATTGTTGTAACAGCTTCACATTTTGAAAATATTTTTGCGTAAACCGAGTGATCCGTATTCTTGTTAGGAATAAGATATATTTTTTAAATGGAACACTTTGTATATAAGCAGCTTATTGAATTTCATATTCAATTCTGAATATTTTTGTTAGAAATATTTTTCCACAAACGACTTAGTTTTTCACGTATTCTCAATTTTCGTCGCAGAATGGCGGAATCGCATGTACGGATTTGTCTGATTTCTTTCCAGACGGTTTAAAATTGTAATTGCTCAATTTTGTATTGTTATTGCCTAAAAATTTCTGTATCCTAAAACGACATAAGAATTTATAATTGTTATACTGTGTAATTCCAAATTGTAGTTGAACTTGGAAAACTTTAATTGCTGAGAACTTGCTTAATTTAAATAGAACATCCTGTATTTTTGTGGAATCTTACAGTGCTGGAGGGGATTTAAAAATTTTACTACACCCATCATTTATGGTTTACGAGATAATTAGTGTTCTATGAAAAATCATAAGTAATTAATGTAATATCTATTATTATTAATATTTGTAATATTAAAATGGAACAAAAACTGCGTGCGTACATTTTAATTAAAGAGAGAAAATAAGTTTGTTTATTGTCGGTTGTCAGAAGCAACATACAACTGGATTTCAACGTTTAAGTTTTATTACATAATAGAAAAATACCCATGTGTTTACAATCGCTCTAACTTGTTTATTGAGATTTACATTATAGGTATGGCTAATAAATTATATTAAATGTTCGAAAATACATCCTCCCTGCTGAACACACACATTTAGTCTTTCAGCAATCTCTCTTTGAACATGATTAAGAATATCTGGGGTTATACGTTGACGCACAGCTCTTATACTTTCCATCAGATGTTCTCTTATCGTTGGCTTAGTAACGTATACGATTTCTTTAATATATCCCAAAAGAAAGAAATCTAACGGGGTAAGATTACACAATCTCGACGATTCAATAAAACCCCGTCTACTTATCCATTTTCGAGGTTATTGATTATTTAAAAACTGTCGGATATCTCGATGATATGAATAGATGCGCTATCACGTTGGAACCTCATAACCCTACGGAGAGGTAGATCAACATCTTCCAAGAGCAGTAGGAGCTTGTGTCCAAGATATCTTAAATAAATCAGCTCCTGTTACAGTTTGCTCGAAAGTAAATGGTCCAATAATTTTGCTTCTCAATATACCACACTATACGTTTAGGGACCAACCATTTTAGTTATTCACTTCCCGCAATCAGTGTCGATTCTCAGTGGCATAGTAATGCGTATTATTACGATTAACATTGCCAGTACTTCTAAATGTTGCCTCGTCAGAAAACAAAATGATGTAAACTATTGATTAACATTAATAACATTTATTACATCATAGCAAAGTAACATTCATCTATTAAAATCATTCTCTTGCAGTTATTGATGCAACTCAATGTGGTATGTATGAAATTTATAATTTCTTTTTGCTTTATTTATAGCTATTTGATATGTTTCAGATATAACAGCCTGTCTCTCTCTTATATCTCTAGTGTTAATGTGCGGGTCTTCTTGTATATGAAACAGTATTTGTAGTTCTTTTTCATCTGTAGCTACAGTTTTATTTCTTACTCTTTTCGCGCAATCTACGGTACTAGCAGCATCAAACCTGTTTTATATCTTTTTCAAAACTTTACCAGTCGGTTGACGTCGTCCTGGACAACGCATCTGATAAATTCGTGGAGCAGCTAATCAATTTCTTTGAGCTTCTCCTAGGATATATATCAATTAATTCTTCTTTCCAGGAAACCATTGTACACATTAAATAAGTAAATAAACCAACAAGTAAATAAATAAACAAATCAAATTTAGTAACAGATATAACTAGCTCAAATAATTTAAAAAAAATAACGAAACAGAGCCAATAGTATAAGAGTAATTACAAGAATCACGTTCACTAATTCGTTGACACTTATGCAAATTATTTTCTTTTTTCACAGTTATTATGGCTATATAATCATAGTAACTGAAAACAGAAACCATTTAAGTAATTTTGTGAAATTTTTCATAGAACACATAATTATCGCGTAAACTATAGATCAGTGGTTCTCAACGTGGGCGGTAGCGCCCACCAGTGGGCGTCGTTTTAATTACTGTGCCCAGGTTAACTAGTCCATAATCCATAGTCGTACTCCATGGCGTGTCCCTTCGCGAATTTCTGCAGTGGGCGCTGGGATCTATACAAAATCCAGTAAGTGGGCGCTAGGCGAAAAAAAGGTTGAGAACCACTACTACAGAGGATGGGTATAGCATATGCTTACTAAAATTTTTAGAGCTCTTCCAGCACTATAAGATTCCACAAAAAATACAGGTTGTTCCATTTAAGAGAAGCACGTTTTCAGCAATCAATCTTATCCAAGTTCAGCTATGGTTTGCGATCACACAGTATGACAACTATAAATTCTTATATTGTTTTAAGATACAGATTTTTAGACAATAATAGTCCAAAAACTAATTGCTCAAACTTAAACCTTTTGAATGAAATCAGACATATCCTTACAAAATGGCGGAATCCCTTACATGCGATTCCGCCATTTTTCAAGGAAAATTGAGAATACTCGGAAAACTAAGCCGTTTGTGGAAAAATATTTCTAACAAAAGATATTTGGAATTTCATGGGGAATTCAATAAGCTACTTATACTTATACAAAGTGTTTCATTTTAAAAAAAATGATCTTATTATCCCTCACAAACTTACGGATCTCTCAGTCTAGGTAAAAAATATTTTCAGATTGTGAAGCTATTAGAATATATATTCCAATTATCAACATTTTTATTCAGCTACGTGTCACCCTGTATGTATGTAATCCATACGCTCTTAAATATTAATGTAATGTTAATTGAAAATATTAATACGAATCTGAAATAAGTTCTTGCGATCTCTTAGGTCCCTCGAAAATAAGTTTTTGTGCAGCCGCAGTGCAGTACAATTCTCTATTCTAGATATTGTTTTGCTTTCTTTATAGATTAGAGTGTGACAAAAGTGAAATTAAAAATTAAACTCGCTATCACCTGAGTTATGAGTACTACCCGCATCATACATTTCGAAGCACGGCTTTAGGAATGTTGTGAAATTCTTTTGAATGGCTTCTATCTCGCATTGTCTTAAAGATATGACCGTTCTATGTATTTGGTAATCCGCTTAAACACTTGATTTCTCCTCTTAAATCGCAGAAACCGTTTGGATTGCTTTAAAATTTTTAAAATTAGCTCGTGCATTGGCTTTTAAGACCTATTGGTAAGTATCTATATTAGGAGCAATCGCATTTAATCCATAGATCTTGAAAATTACACAATATGTATTCAAAAATTTCCCAATAACTTCATCTCTTCTGCTTCTCTTATTTTTAAATACCTTTCTATGCATCTGTAAATGACCCTCCACTTCCCTAAAATTCTTCTTCACTTGTTCTTCAGAATTCGACGACCTTCCTTTTGTAAACTGGACCTGTATTTCCATTTTCTGATGTACATATTTCTTCACACTATGCTGCTCATTTTCATTAGCAGCTCCGTAATATGGGGACGCGTATACTCCATTGTTAATATTTTGTCGGTATTTACCGATCTACAGAGAAGCTACCAACCATTTTTATCAATTATGTCTTAATAATCTAATACAAATTATCGCAACTCAAGGTTAAAATGGGACCTCTGAATATAAAGTTCCGGCAAAAATATTTTACAACACTCAGACAATACTACAAATGCCCTAAGCTTTATCCAATAAACACCTGACGGTGTGGGTGCGGTAAATATTAAGAAATATGTTCCTACATAAACGTTAAACATAAAATAAAATAACTTTCTGAAACCCAATCGCTTGAAGGAGTCTAAACAATTGATATCAAAAACCAATTCATTGCTTACCTCTTCCATACAGCACAAAATTTTGGTGTGGGCCACTTCCACGGAGGTCAAGTATATGCCTTAATTTCCAGCCAAAAAGCCCTGGAGCCGACAACCCGCACTTGCCCGACTAGTGCCTTTCTAAAACTTAAATTGTGCTAGTCGCCATAGCCCCCAACATACTTCCTTGATTAACGTGTCTTCTAAACACTGTAGTCATACGAACTATGGCTGTACTTATTCCGAAAATAATTAGCAAGTAAGTTGCGGCTTCGTTTAGCGTTGCGCAGGCGAACGCGGGAGCTCGAATTGAAACTAAATATATACGAACTCAATGGGAATTAAATAAATTGGACATTGCTTGACAAATGAAATTATTTCCGTTACAGCAACTGCGGGTTCCTTTTTCTATTAGTCAGTTGCGTAATGTAATACAGGAACTACTACTCTTATATCGTCTTTCCTATTAGCGTTAGTGTCCTTTTACTATTAACTACCCCTTTTTACGTAACGACCTAAAACGTACATATTTATTCAAAGTGTTTACTGTATATTCCTAGAAAACAGGAGAATAATTTATGGACTGCAACATTCGAATTTATGCTGCTATATATGTTGAAATCCCTTACTAGCTTCTCACATAGAAACCATTTCCATTTCGTTATTTAATTAAAAACTCTTAATGAATCCACGTGAGATAGTGACCAGCTGACGATCCGCTCATATTCAGAATTATAAAAATTGAATTAGTTGGGGAGTTATGTTGCGCAGTTGGTGCAACCGAGGATCGGCAACGTTGATCATTATTCAATCCGTGTATATATAATGTTGGAAACTATCGCAGTAGCTAATTACGGTTCGTAGAAAATTTGTATGGAATAATTATTAGTTGGAAGTTTGTTAAATAATGCAGGGTGATGCATTGTAATATTGATAATATTGTTCGTACCCTAAACATCAACAACAACCGTTTACAGTACCTACCAAAATAGACATTGAAACTGAAATACAGAATTCAAAGTTAGAGTTAGCGCTTTCATTCGAGCTTTTATGGTTTGTTAACTCAAGTGGAAATAGGAAAAAAAAACGGAAGATTAGATAGAGCTACGGATCAGTGTTTAATTACTCACAGTAGCAGTTATTCGTGCGCGTGATTCCTATTCTATAAGTTTAGCCAGGTTTAAGTTTTACGGTAAAAGAGTGAAGTGTACAGTATTTCAAACTTTATAGATCCTTAGCATAGAATGTTATCTATCTCTTTGGTCCAACCTCGTTTTGCCTAAATAGTTGATGGTTATTGTAATTCAAATCATAATGTGTTGTTGATGCTTTCTTTTTGAATATATGCAGGTAAGATTTCTATTGAACATCCTATGTTGATGTTCTTGTATCGGTGCCATAAAGCTAGTAATTGTCCAAATATGTTCTGGCACGGCTTTCCTCGAAAGGCACTTCCAATGTCCTTTGCCCATTTGGTTTTCTAGGTAACTTCGGACCATTTCATTCATTCCCAGAACCTTCTATTTCAGCGTTCAGATAACGAGATCATTAGCTTTTTTCTTTTCGTTGTTCCCTTAGTTCCCCAAAGCACTCCCATACTAGCTCCACGAATAAAGGCTTCTGTACTCCTTAACGGTTGGAATAAACACAAATCCATTTAAATATGGTGGCTTTTCTTCTTATTTCGCTTTGTACATTGTAAGGCAGCGTTTACTTCGACCTGACAATCAGCCAGACCTGTTTATTGCGTACACATAATTCCTCGGCATTACTTTGTCATACAGTGATTTAAAATGCTGTAAATATTTTATTATAATGTGTAATATAAAATTAATTGTACATTGCGACCTTAAAGATCATTATGTTCCTCATTCTTGCTTCATTCACAATAGGTCTACTGCTATAAAAAAAGTGAAAGAATATATTGTAGACACTTTGACATACTTGATAAATCTCTTTTTTACTAGTGGCATATTCCCTATTGTGCTGAACACATCTGTTAGTGTGCCCATACATGAAAAAGCTGACAGAAAATGCATATCAAACTATAGATCCATAGCTTTAATATTTGTTATTTGTAAAATTTTGCAGTAATTTTGCCTAGATTGTTCCACAAATAAGTATGACGTAATTTCGCACAGTCAACTTGATTTCACAAAAAAAAAATCGAGACCTGTAGCACTAATTGAATTACAGCAGATTAAAAGAGGAACAGCGCCCTTTGGGAGCTTTTGTGATTTACTAAAAGCCATTGATTGTCTGTGATGGGTGGAGACTGTGGCTTGAAAACTATAACAAAAATTCAAAAGAAAAAGTGAAAAAATCCCTTACCACAAAAAATAAAGATACAAATCTAAATACGTATTTCGGCAACTAAGTTGCCATCTTCAGTAGAAAACAAGTGAAGAGCAGTGTTAAACGTAGTGTTTTCGGCTAAGGTAAACTAAGGTAAACACTAAAAGAGTGTTATTCCACTAGTGATTTGGTGAAGAGCATATCTTCCAAGGTTTACCTTAGCCGAAAACACTACGTTTAACACTGCTCTTCACTTGTTTTCTACCAAGTGTTATTCCACTAGTGATTTGGTGAAGAGCATATCTTCCAAGGTTTACCTTAGCCGAAAACACTACGTTTAACACTGCTCTTCACTTGTGTTCTACTCCGTGTTAATACCAGGACCAGAAATGATTTGCATAGACCAGAATGTACCTACCTTGTTAGTTTGGGCACAGACAATTTAGGTTTTAAAATTTACAACAAGATTTCTACTATACTAAGCATTGGAACCTCCTATAGAGAATCTACAAAAATTTAAATGAATTTTTTACAGGAGAATAATTTCTATCCTGTAAATGAATTTCTTAGTTATTTACTTTTGGTTCCCTTATTTTCCCTTTTCCTTTGTTTTTTTTTTTACTTGCTATATACACAATTAACTAATAAATTATTATTATTATTATTATTATTATTATTATTATTATTAGGTCATCTACCCCTATTCCTGTTAAAAGCTGTATGATGAGGGAATGCCCTATCGTAGGTGAATCTACCTCTTCAGTTTGCACAATGTTGCACAATTTAAATAAATGTGGATAGATGGTTCATCTTGTTCCTATATAATCCACATTCTGCTTGCTCTGGTAATTCGAGCTTACTCAGACGTATTTTCAGTTTGGAGCGGCTTGACACGATGCCTATTGGTATCTCGATATTATTCTAGCTTAGGCTGATGCATTTTGTATTTTTATTTCTTCAGCCTATAGGTTTCCAGAAAGGTTATAGGGTTATAGGGCCATTGCTTAGCAATTTTCTCAATATTTAAATTTTCTCTGCTCCTTAGTATGTCACCCTAGAAATGGCGTACCAATCGCTTTTTCGGCGAGATAGTCCGCTATTTCAGTACCATATAAAGGCAGCCTTTTTTCCATCTCTTTGGCTATATTAGTTTTAGTTTAGTTTTAGAAATTGACTATTATTTCATTTCACTCAACTCTTGTGTGTCCCGGAACGCACAGAATGGTAGCCTTATTCTTCTCTCTGGCATGTTTAGTTTCCCCAAACATCTTTTGTCTGTTTCTCTAATTATTGAACTGGACGAATTTTTATACTCGGGTATTTGCTCAAGTGTTTCAAGTATTTGGTTCTAGGTCTACATATTCCTATTCCAGTTCCCTCTGGTGATGCCATGCTGGAGCGATAGCGTACGATTTGGTGTCGTTTCTATTTACTTTCAAGATATTATCTTGACCTCAATGTTCAGGTTTGGTCACTCTTGGATGCCTGAACCTTATGCATATTAGTTCCTTCACGGAATATTTTGAGTGTGATTCTTTACCCTGCAATCTCCACCAAAATGTCGAGCGGAGTAATGTTTAATACCACTCTCTAGTTGAGGTGAGCAAGCTCTCATTGACCCAATTATCGGTCGTTGTTTTCTTTTTTAGCAAGGTAGTAACATGCATCACATTTCAAGCAATAAAATGCTGTTATATCACTTGACCAAATTATTGCCAATTGTCTATAATGTCTGCATCCGAGGGATCTCTTTACACCTACAAGATACTGGGAAAAGATAGAGGACTACATAATCTTTGCCACTGACTATGCTAGTAATGTGTGTGAAAACCGCAAGCAGTAATACCATGTTCATCGATTTTAGTACTTTGCAATGGTTATAGACATACTTGGAGCAAATAAACGAATATTGATGCCATCTATGAATTTTAAATTTACACTCTCGTTATTCCGCCATATGCTGTCAAATGTGGAGAAAAAAAAAGTCGATAAGTAAATTTTCATAGATCATTAATATTTGATGCAAGGACATTGTAGCCTTGCCTTTTCTAAAATATCGATAGTATTATTCTATTCTACTGGTGAATGTACTCTGCGTTTGAAACATAGCCATATCTAAATATGTTTTCTTTGTCGCTATATAACCAAATCTCATTCTATATATGCGGCAATTTACAATAAAGTATGATACAAACGATGAATCAATTTTGCTTATCTTGATCAAAACGTGAACTGAACAGGAAACAAATCTAAAAAGACGAACACCACTTTCTTTTTTAACGCCCGTTCGTGATATAAGTTCCTTTTGTGGGAGTAGTTTTTTTTTTATTTATCGTACCCATTTCAGTAATTTTAATGCCAAAGAGCGTGCCCATAAAAAATAACACTTCCCTCCCTAGGAGTCCGAGAGCGTTTTTAATCTGAAGTAGGACTCGGTCGTAAATATAAACGCCGCTTGCGGAAAAAGGCACGCCGCCACCACCGTATTTATTAAGTTGTGAATGTTCAAAACATCTGGCAGTGTGCCCGGAAGTTAAGGGAGAATCTGCGTCAAAACGTCTGCGATGATTGATAACGCCGGATGGGCTTCCGGGCGAAAGTGTTTTCGAATTAAATCGCTAATTGCCAGAGGATTTAAAAGCAAATAACTTTTGCGGCGGATAATATATTGTATGTGGATATGTTTTCGTGGGAGCTTCCAAACACTGGGGAGTAATAAATTAAAAGCGGGTAAATAACTTTTGAGTAATTTATTACCATATTTTTGAAAATTGTGGTTGTCGATAAATTCGTTTTAATCTGCACCCTTTTTGATAGTAAGTCTAAAAGTATTCACTTTTAGATTATATAAAACGAAAAACAACCTTTCTGAAATATTACGCCCTAATACTTTTACAAACTTCATTTTATTTCAGGTGCGCTCTCATACAGTCAGAAAATGTCCTAATGAAAAGCATCTAAATGCATCCCAAGAGGGAGTTAGTGCCTTCCTTCTTAAAAGAGCTGAGGCTCTTATTCTTGCAATGATCACGTTTGATATTTTGCATCAAATATTGCTGTAAGATCAACGTCCTCTAGTGATGCTCCTTCGACAGCTGATGGTTAGCGAGGATGTTTCACTTCTAGTCTTCTGGGTTCTGGATTCTGGCTTTTAGGTCAGGGAAGGTGGTAACCACGTGCACTTAGGCCACCCTTACCGGGCCCCTTGTGCTACCTCCCCTAGGTGGCGTCACTCGCCCACAGCCTATCCGAGCCAGCCCAAACTGAGCGTGAGCTCGAGCAGGGCAGCAGGCAAGGCGCCGACAAAATCGGCCATGCTGGACCAGTACTCCCCCAGCATGGAACCTCTAAGTTGGACAAGCGCCGGGCAGTCACATAAACTGTGTTCCGGCGTCTCGTCTTCTTGGTACCATGCCCGGCTCAGTGGGCTGTTAGCCACGCCCATGCAGTGCATGTGTTTGTTTAGCTTGCAGTGGCCGGTCAAAAGCCCCTGAACTTGACATAGGTTACTGCGGGAAAGCTGCAGGCAATATCTTGCTGTCTTCGGTGATGGCCTGGGGATGGCTTCACGCGCTTGACGGCAGGTGGTCCATCTATTCGCGTGAAGCGTGGCGGTCCATTGCGTTATTATGGTGTTGAGTGTAGCCGACGAATAGAAAAACAGGTTCCGGCCCCATAAAGTGGGAACGCGAACCCCGCCCCGCCAGCCCATCGGCAGCCTCGTTACCTAGATTCCCTTTATGATCTTTAACCCACTTGAGTGTCAAGGTATTATCGCTAGCGACCACTTCTAGGGCATTGTGACATTGAAGTGCTAAGCCCGAAGTGATCCGATGATTATTAAGAGCTCTAAGGGCAACCTGACTGTCACTATAAAGGACAATACGCCGTCCCTTAATGCCCCTTGCTAAAATTTCTCCGGCACCGTGCAGGATCGCCAGCACCTCGGATTGAAAAACCGTGGCAAACCTGCCCAGCGCCAGTTCTATATTGAGGTCAAGGTCAGAGGAGAAAACCACTGCCCCTGTTCCCATCTTCGTTTTCGATCCATCTGTATAGATGGCGATCGAGAATTGTAGTTCGGTCCCGAGGTCAACAAGAACATGGTAGTGTCTGTTGAAAGCAAACACAGGAGGCACAGCATCCCTTGCGGCACCAAGGAGAGGCACCTTGGCGGAGCCCTCAGAAATGATGCTCGCGTGGCTGCGTCCTCCCCCGCCACGTCCAGAAGACCCCGAGATCGCAATCTTATAGCCGCCCTAAGCGCCGCCTCCTCCACAAACAAGTCCAGAGGGGGGACACATAGTGCTTCCATTGCCGCCGTAGGCGTTGTGCGCATTGCTTCTGTTACACTGAGACATGCGATGCGCTGAACATGTGACAGTTCGTTCCTGGCGACCACTCGTCTCACCCTCGGCCACCAGGCGAGGGCGCCATAGGTTAGCATGGGCCTAATTATGGCAGTATACAGCCACAAGGCAATTTTCGGGGAAAGTCCCCAAGTCTTACCCAGGATGCGGCGACACTGACAAAAAGCCATACATGCTTTTTCAGTTTTAGTTTTGACGTGCCTACTCCAGCTCAGCCTCTTGTCAAACACAACGCCCAGATATTTGACATGGTCCGAAAAACTTAAGCGGCGTTACCTGAGTGTTATCGATGAGGTAGAAGCGACGTTATGACAAACTGGAGAAAAACTGCACTTCACAGTCACATTTCATACAATCAGCGTCATCTATTAAATATCATTTACTTCAAAAATATGCTATGCCCCAATTGTAAGATGACACTACAGTACAGGTACAAGAAATTTACCCCTCCACTTGTTTTTGGGTACACCGCAAACCAATCGGATGATTATCTTCAGTCCACCTTGGGATGTGGGCAGATGTTGTCACACCAGTAAGCCACCGATTATTAGCTTTATATACCTGATATACACTTTAATATCTTTACTGAAACTGTACTAGTTATTCGTTCGTGATGTTCTTATACTATAGTGAATAAAAGCAATGTTATTTCAAAGAAATTTATTTATTTCGCGTTAAATGAATGTGATGAACAAAGAAATGAATCTTCTAATGATTCCTTCAGGGTAAGTAAGATCTTTACTATTTAAATTGTACAAAAATAAGATTTCTAGAATCTTAATCCAAACTAATAACTCATATATCTCGTTTTAATATCAATATAGATCAAATCCCCGCTAAATTCCCATCATAAAATCAAGTACATCAAATAATGCCAACTCAAACTGCTCATGCATTTAAACCCCTCACAGCATCAAACGTTTTGCTTACACACAAAAAATCCACTAGGATCACTGTTATCATACGATGATATAACCTAACATTCCCTTTACGCTTTTAACGCCAGTTATAAATTCAAAAAATGAATAATCGCTTACTTCAAGTACGAAAAACTGCTCTCATATACTGCAAATACTAATTCCAACTCCATAACAATCATTTCAGCCCCCAATTAGTGTTCCAATGATGTCACAGCAAATAGGCTCGAACGAAACTCTTCAATCGGCCCCAGGATGAGAAATACGCCACCCGAAATCTTCGAAATCACTGGATTTCCATCATCTTGGCACTACATACGCAAGTTGATGACTCTTATTGTGATAGCAATTTAAAAATTTCTAGATAATTATTCGAAATGCAACTACACTCAGGAAAAACCGAAAAAGAAGTCCCTGACATTTGTTTTCAACAACTTGATATCTCCTAGGCAAAAAGGACCCCAGCAACGATGATAGTTATCGTTTCCAACGATACGATATAGCATAATAAACCCACGTTCGAACAATCAGCGAAGGAACCTAATTCCTTAAAATCCATGGTAACCTGCCCTTTTTGAATTAGATACGAAATACGTAAGTTTTTAGTTTAAATTTTAACAATGTTTACAAAATAAATAAATACATAAATCAAAATGCATTTACATAAATAATTTAATAATTAACGTTTGATGCTATAGCTGTAGGTTATGTATAGCATGATATCATAGCAATATATACTCACGGTCAGTGACTGACGCTGTTGGCTAGGAGTATAGAATCGTATAGAAAAACCGCGCGAATTACGAGATCACATAGTAGATATACCTATTCCATTCTCTACGTCCGCCGTTTCTGGTATTAGTAAAGTAGTGCCAGCTTTATAATAAGACGATAAAAACATATTACATAAAAATTAGAGAATCGCTATGAACGCACATAAATTGCTGACATGCAAATGATTGCTTGTTATTTTCGTGTTAACGAATCGCGTATTTAGTCTCTAGCGAATTCCATTGAGTTGAGAAATATGAAGTTATGGCAGTGTATCTAGCTGACTTTAACCCTCCAGCGGGCGCGCCCGCGGCAAAATGCCGCATATTTTAAATTTTTATTTGTAAATGCTGTACATTAAAACTGACGCCGCCGTTCATCCAGGTATTCGTACTAGATACATATGTCACCCCACTTCAATACCCAACAGCCATTATTTCGGTCGGCATTAGTTGCAGTGTTGCGTTTAAGTTAGAGTGTGCAATTTTTGCGGCTGATTTACCGCGACGCGTCCGGTCACGTAAGTATAATATGTTTATGGAGTATTTGTTTTTTCGAATTGAGCATGTGTTGATGCTTATTTATTGTGTTTGATATTTATATCTTTACGTACGTATGCATTTATATATGTCGCTTTAGCTCAAATTTTTTATAGATTTTTTAATTTTTTGTTGCAGGTGGAAAAAAAATTTGAGCCCGGACGAATTAGAAAAAGCGTTGCAACAGGTGGTAAGTGAACTAGAAGAAGAAAGATCTACGATAGAACATGAACGTGTAGGATATTGTAACGTAATTGATGATGATTTTGACAGCGACTCAGACCAGGAGCCAGAAATTATTGAAATGAACGATTACAGCAGTGATTCTGAACAATCAGCAGATGAAGAAGAAGCAGAATTTGAATCACGCGCTCAAGACGAAGATTATCAGTTTTTTATTGGAAAAGACAATGAGACTCTTTGGATTAGTTAGCCTGTTTCTTCAGGTAAAATGCAAGCAAAAAACATCATAAAAATTCTACCCGGTCCAAAAGGAAATGCTAAACAAGCGAAAAGCGAAATTGATACATTTAGTTTGTACATTACTGATGAAATGATTGATGATATCGTGACATATACCAACATCTATATTGATAATAAGAAATCGTCTATAATATGTTCGAGAGAAAGAGACTGCAAAAACACCACCAAATCTGAAATCAAAGCCCTCCTAGGTGCATTAATTTTAATAGGCATAAAAAAAGGTAGTCATGCAAATTGTTTGGAGCTCTGGGATTCAGATGGCACAGGACTAATTCTTTTACGTGGACTCTTCAGTTACAAACGTTTTCTTTTCTTGCTTCGCTCTCTAAGATTTGACAACATATTTACTCGAGATGAAAGAAAGTTACAGGATAAACTTGCTCCGATACATGATTTTCATCAAAAATTTGTTAGCAATTGCTTGGCTTATTATACTCTAAGTGAATTTGGTACCATTGATGAAATGCTTCATCCTTTTCGAGGTCGATGTTCATTTGTCCAGTACATGCCTAACAAACCTGCCAAATATGGAATAAAAATGTATGGACTTTGTGACGCAAAAACATTCTACACACTTAATTTTGAAATTTATTGCGGTAAGCAACCAGCAGGACCCTATGCTGCCTCTAACAAACCGGATGACATTGTGAAAAGGTTGGTTGTCCCCATAGAGAACACAAAAAGAAATGTCACCACTGACAACTACTATAGCAGCTATTCGCTGGCCGAGTATCTCTTGCAAAAAGGTATAACATTTTTGGGAACCATGAAGAAGAATAAGAGAGAAATACCAGTCGAATTTGTACCCAACAAAACCAGACCTGTCAACTCTCATATTTTTGGATTCCAAGAAAATTTCTGTCTTACTTCTTCCGTTCCAAAGAAAAACAAGACAGTTATATTTCTGTCCACAATGCACAATACCTCAGATGTGGATGAAGATTCAAAGAAGGCGTTGATAAACTTGGACTACAATTCCACAAAAGGGGGTGTTGATACAGTGGACCAGATGTGTGCTTCATATAGAGTATCGAGAACTACAAGAAGATGGCCTCTTGCTGTATTTTTTAGACATCTCGATATAGCAGGAATAAATGCCCGTGTTATATTTAAATTTAACAATTTGGACAACAAAGATAATAGACGGGTGTTTTTGAAAAAATTGTCCTTTGAACTAATGAAAGATCACTTGAAAGAGAGGTCTCTGATACAATCGCTACCTAAGGAGATTTATTTCTTTTTGTCCAAATATAGAAATGAAGATGGGTCTGAAAGAAGTGAAGCAGTGAAGGTTGGCATTTGTTTCGTTTGTGGCACTCACAAAAACAATAAAACCAAACAAATGTGTAGCAAGTGTGGAAAAGATATTTGTAAAAAGCATAGTTCCATACATATTACATGCGTAAAATGTAAAGAAGAGGAAATGGAAGTAGAATAAAATGCTGATCTGAATATCTGTGCAATCAGAAGTTTTTTATTTTTGTTTATATAAGAAGTTTATTTTGTGATTTATTTTTTTAAGTACTACTTGTAGAATTACATTTATTTTTGGTTATACATATGTTTCAGTTTTATTTATTAAACACATTTTAAAGTATTAAATGGCGTTTTTTGTAAGAAAAGACATTTGCGGTGCAATAGCCGTTCATGGGATTACAGAAGGCGCGCCCGCTGGAGGGTTAATATGAAACCTAACCACATGTATTCCTGGTTTGAATAATTGCAAAGACAAATAAGCGGATGTTATTTCAACCGCCAGTACAGTATCGAAAATAGAGAAAGTACCGTTTTTTCAGATGCTTAAAATCGGTGAATAACAAACTTTCTTTCTTTTCTTGCGTACAAATCTAAACTAAGTTATTATGTTAAACAGTGATAGCAACACGCAGGAAATATAAAAATTCGTCGTTTTCCGCTGTTTCTGCGGTCGATGTTCAGCACAAGCAATTAATCACTGTAACAACGGCATTAATTTTAGACCAGCAAAAAAAGTTCTAATGTTGGCTTAATTTATCGAAAGGGGAACCTTTCCGGAGCGGTTACGCAAACATAATTTTTATTCCGGACATATACGGCTTCGGTCGCAAAATTTGGCTCATCTCCTATCCCTCTCACGCCTCTAAAACCGACCACCACCCTCACCGGAAACAGCTATTTGCTCCACGTTTAAATGCCAAGCGATATATTTATTGGCTTACGATTCGTTTATTTGCCAAGACTGGCATGGCGGTTTAATTGTATCGCGCTATACGCTAGCTAAGTGTCGCGAGGGTGCGACAGAAGAAATTTTCGCAGATTCGGAAAACAAACAGAAACAGAACAGTATCCGCTTCTCCGTTACGCCCACCGCGTCTCAGTGTGTACATAATAGATCCCCTACAAGGCATTGTTCTTATGCGCCATAATGAAAATCGTATCGCCGTAACTCCTAAATCAAATATCGCGAACAATTAACGTGGGGAACAAAGTTGAATTGTAATCTCGCTACAATGGCGCCAGTATTTATTTTGTAAGCCGGCTTTGTGCTGCGACTTGGTCGAATTGTGTACGTACGTATTTTATTGTATATGGCAGAGACATTTGTCGGATAATAATTTTAGCTCCTTATAAGACATTATGAAATTATACTGCAGAACCTTGACAAAAGAAGGAAGCTTATATCTGCAGATACTAAGATAAATAATCCACAAATTAATGTATAATACATATTTTTATTCCTACAAATTGGCAAAGTTTCAACAGAATCTGCGTTTTACAGTGCGTGACATTCCCTTTTCATTTAAGTTTCATTTTGGTAATGGTTTTCAAATTTCACGTAAGTAAACGAATTATAAGTAGTAAATATTTCCAATTCTATCGAGTGCTTAGAACCAAAACCAAAAGCAATTTAAAAGTCTTTAACTGAAGTTACATTTTCAAACTCGTTTTAAAGAGGAACATCTCCCTTAGTACAAATAGTTTCACCTTCGCGCTAATCGCAAGTGCATCCATTAATTTGTTAAAAGCGTTAGATAGATTCACTTCGTAATCGCTCAATCGTAGCACGTTCTTTATGCATAGTCGGGCGAATGAAATAGAAGAAAGCTCCTACACGTACTTCCTCTACAAACGTGTTTGTCGATTATAAAATGTAAAAGCAGTAGTGCGGGGCGAACCGGAGCTGCTTTTTAGGCATTCTTTGATTACAGCAATGGTAACGAGATAAAGTTTTCGAATACAGCTGCCCCTGTCGTATAACAAAGCCAGGCAACATACATCAGTCGTCACGTTGAATGCCTTCCTTGTCAGGTCATAGTAGTTGAAGCATTTATTGGTCCAAAAAACTTTTGTTTCACGTTGTGTTTTTTTTGTTTGGTAATTTAGTAATTAATCAAAAAAAAAAAACGTCAAACTGTACGGAAAAGGTTCCACACGTTTGTTACAGTATTAGAGCACCAGTAAAGGGTGATGTAAAATGGTTTTATCCTGTATACTTATACATATTTAAGTAAAATGAAATTGTATTTTTACAAAGTATGGTTCACATTTTTCGTTTCAGAGAACGATAAAGGATATGACAATATTATCGAGTAAGTACAAAGTGAATGCTGTTGAATATCTCGGTTTTTGGTTCTATACACATATCAGTAAATTATAGTTGTATCTTCATAGTCTTTTTTAAATAATCTCTCCAACAGTAATGGAAATTTTAGGCTTTATTATAAAATTGTTTATTTTAAAAACGTTTCGACATTATCTTATGCCTTCATCAGTTTAGAATGTCTAAAAAGAAACTTTTATTAAAATAGTTAAATGATAAAAACAGACTTGAATGTCAATTTTGAAAATTATCAACAAAAGTGACAATTATTTGAAAATTTGAAAAATAAATAAATGAAAGTAATTCTGAGTGTAGTCATTATAAAATGAAAAACACAAATTTAGAAAATACTTAGAAGAAAATTAAATGAATAGTGGGTTTTAAACAATTAACGAATGATAAATCTTTGAAAGATTTGCTATATCAGTTTCATCGTTAATACTATTCTTCTCATTTCTGATAAAAATCATTTCTAAGATGGAATAATAATTAAATTGAAAACAAAAATATTAACTAAAAAACAGTTAATATTTTTGTGTTCATACTCAATTTTGTTTTTAAAATTTTATTTATTTTTTTTAAGATTAAGATTACTGAATGATTTATGTCCTTGTATTCTTTTTTTTAATATTGTTTCGTTTGACCTACATACACGCTATCACGACATGTGTATGTATAAATCTCACATATAAAAATAATAACAATTTAAAATTCAAAACATTTTAAGTTAAAATCAAGAACGCCATATTATCAAAATACACATCCTTTTGTAGATATAGTGATATCTACAAAAGGATTGACATATGGTATTGAACAATATTTGAAATGTCTTTATTAGAAAATGAATTTTGATTATCTTCGCTGTACATTCTGTGTAATCTTTGTTTGATAATTTTGCGAACAAATCGGAGAGGGTATTGGTTTTCTGTAAGCGTATTTTTAATTTTTTTCAAAATTGTTGGTCTATATTTAGGAGTAGTAAGTTATAGTCCTGTATTGTGTTTCTTTTATGAGATGTAAGTTGGGAATAGCAAATAAAGTTTATATATCCAGATGATGTAGGTTTGTTATACCAACATGTTTCAACTTTGTCATCGTTTTTAATTAAAGAAATACCTAAGAAATTAATGGTATTATTTTCTTCTACTATTATGCTCGAGGAACTGCCGCAAAGTTTAACGAAAGATATTCCGATAAGATAACACGTCAAGGGTATGTTCTAAATCTTATTTACAAATTTACTCAGACTAGATCTGTTGCAAATATAAAACATAAACAGCCAACCGTTCTGAACCAAGCCGCTCAAGTGGAAGTATTGAGTCATTTCAACATAAATCCTAATACTTCATTACGCCAGATTGCTGTGACAACTGAAATTTCTTTGGATTCTGTTCATAAAATTACAAAACTTCATAAATTCGATCATTATAAATTGAAAATATGTCAAAAGCTAAGTAAAGACTGTTTTGACAGAAGAGTAGAGATTTATGAACAAATTACTACTATGATTAATAATAACAATGCATTTGTAAGAAATGTCTGCTTTAGTGATGAATGTAGTTTTTATTTACATGAATTTCTAAATAAACACACCTGAAGATATAGAGATAACGAAAACCTCATGTGCATGTGGAAGGACACACCCAGAACATTAATAAAAAACATGCCCGTTGCGGGACCCAGTGATTGGACGATTGTCGTTCAATGGAAATCTAAATGGTCCTAAAATAGATTCATCAGCTAGTGTAGATAGAATATAAAACAAAACAAACAAAAATATTTTCTTGAAAATTTCGAAACACGGATCAATCAATTAAAAAAAAAAACTAAACTGCAATATGTAGTGTTTCAAAAGAGCAGGGCAGGAGATTAAAATGGTTGAGTGAATTTTCGCATGAAAAGTTGTCCCGTTCATCGAGATCGCAAATTCCACTCCCTCGTGATTTTCTGAAGCAGACTCTGTCCGCTGCCTGGGCGCGAGCCCAAGACAGCGAAAACCTCTGTGTTCAGGCGGTCGTCGTCCCTCAGGATCGTCCATATCCTCTCGCTCGAGTCAGAGGTCTAGTTGGTTTCATTTGAAACAGCTAACGCCTAGTGCCCTGACGACCACTTTCTTTTTTCACCAAATGAGACGAAATTATTCATTAATTTCAATTTTTCGATACATAGACGATCATCCAACCCCCTGATCAGAGTAATTTAATTACTAACCTTTTCATACACACCCCGCGGCTTGATCGTGCCGCTCTATCAGAGACGAAACGGTATAGGACCCCAAGTACTCCACCCTAGCTGAGAAGTTCCAACCTTTGACCTTCGAAGTTGTCCCGCTCGAAAACTGATACTTCTTACGTGTTTCAGGAAATTTTTCATAAATTTCCAGATTACCAGAAATTTCGCTTTTCTTTTCCGTATGTTGTTTTCATAAAACACATAAGTAAACTCGTAAACTAGAGTTAAATGCAGGTCAGTTATTCTCTAAATACCAAATAATGGTCTAGGATTACAAAGATACATGGTAGGTATATCGGCATTTTCAATGTTGCGCCAACGTAGCGTAGCTGAATATAGTAAATTGCTTACGAAGCAAGTTTGGGGAAGTCTATCCTTTTAGGTATTTTTACATATTGCCAGCCTAGATTTTTACTTAATAATAAAGCACTAAACAAAATGAAAAAACTTTTCGCTCCTATTATTCGTGAAGTATGAAAACACACAGATGCAAACCCACACTGAACACATTAGCAGGGGTTATTCTGAAGAGCGAACGTTGAGTTTTGGTGGATCAATTCTGTTCCCATTTCCGTTCTATTCGAGGGTAGAACAAATATCATTTATATTGCACAGAATAGAGGCCATCCGAACAAAACTCTTTCATTATCTACTAGTCCGGTATATAACCGCTATTGCCTTTTTTTGTTTCAATACACCTAAACAAACCTGTATAGGGCAACAATTTGCTACAATAGCGATTTTAAACATGTTTTATTTTCAATGTACGCTGTATTGGGCGCACCGTTGCTCGGTAACAATCATTGTGAAGCCATTCAAATAAAATAAAAACCTTTTTAAAGAATATACGTTCTACCTACTCCTCATCAATTCTCTTCGTAAAAAATTGTTGTTTGCGTGTTGATTCAAATGCGTTTACATTATCCTGGCGCTGTATTAACATTATATTTTTTCAAAAAGGTGGTGTCTGTTAAAATAAATGGTGATTTAAAAGTATATAGTGGAAACAAAAAAAAAACTGACGTTTTAATTAACGTAGCATATATTTTACCTGTCAGCAAATTGATAGATATTTTATTCAAATGCAAATTCTCACAAACAGAATTTATTAAACTGTGGGCTATATGAAATGTAAGTTTCTTCACAGGGTTAATTACACATTTTGACGGTTAAAATTATAATACAAAACATTGGTAAACATTTGTGATCGATATTATCAACACCGACTATTGAATAGTATCCACAGTTTTGATTAGAAATGTATAGCCACAGTCCCATCCACATAGTGTTGGGATGAACGCCGCGCCGCTTTCATTCGCCCCTATTGCAACGGGACAGCATTATCGAGCATCGGGTTAACAAGGAAACTGCACTTGCGTTTGGCATAGTTTTTTATTAAAAAACTTGATACACTACACCTTGCAACAGCAATAACAATAGAGTGTATCATACGTTCAGTGCAGACACGTGCACACATGTTACCAAGGTACATTTGTGAATTACAGACAGACTACCTTATTTATAGAAATCAAACATATACTAAATAAAAGTGTGAACTGTTAGCTGCCTTTCAACATAATCGCCGCCAATGTTAAGGTACTTATCCCAGCGAGGCACAAGCATCTGTATACCCTCTTTGTAACATGTGCGATCCAAATTTTTAAAATACTGTCGTAGTTTATCTTTTTCTTTTTTTTACCGTTATGGGCACCTGGTAAACCTTTACCCCGTAAGGCAACTCCACCACAAGACCTATTGTGTCCCCATGATGTCTTAGCGCTCTCAACCTGGTTGTACTCGAATAAAGAGGTCCGCAAATTGCTCGAGAGTAAGTTTACTTAGACTGGATTCGTCCAACTGAGTGACACGAGGATTTTGCAATGCCTCACGCCGGCTAGTCCATTCCAATAGGAGCGGTGACTAGCAGCGAGTTGAGATCCGCCAAAAGCCATAAGAACTCCCACACGACGGTTCTGGACCTGTGAATGGTCGTTTACCGACGCTTCTAGCTAGTTTGTCAGCAATTTCGTTGCCTCTGATCCCAGAGTGGCTAGGCACCCATCTCAACGTAATGTTGTGATGTTCCACCAATCCTTCGAGCTTCCTATGGCACCCTAGTACCACTTCGGAAGCGAATTTGACAGCCGCCAATGCCCTGAAGGCAGCTTGGCTGTCAGAAAAAATTTCGACCGATCCGTTCCCATGCGGGCAGTTTAACATGCCCTCTGCGCAGGTCTGGATGGCTGTTACTTCAGCCTCGAAAATGGGGGTGGAGCCCCCTAAACTAATGGCTTCGCCATTCGGTTCTTCATCTCTCCAGATCTCAATGCCTGTGCCATTCGGCGTCTTCGAGGCATCCACAAACCAGCGATGTGAACGTCACCTCGGTTTGTGGACGCAAGCCGAGGAAGTCTCACTATTAGAAATATCTACGACGTATTTCCTAGTGAAGCTGAAGATGGGCAGAATCTTGTCCGCCCTTGTGGACAGTGGTACTCTCTGTTCAACCTGATCGGAGGGATGCCTGTGATATGCCGTGCAAACGTACCTTTGGAACCGGACATCCCTCGTAATCTAGTCTGACTCTAGCATTACTCTAGTCTTACTCTAGCCTTAGTCTAGTTTTACTTTAGACTTACCCTAGTGTTACGCTAGCCTTGCTCTATTTTATGTCGATGTGTGGTTGCTATGTGCATGCTCCTTATTGCCGACTCAGTTAATAGTAACATTCTGCTTAATTACAAACCTTAACCTACTTAACATTATTCATCAACTATCCATTTTTTTTGTTTTTTCAAACTATTCTGTTTGCTACCATCTGACTAATAACTGTTCTTGCGCTACACTACAGCTATGCTTGAATATTGCAATGCATATAATAGATTTTATTTCATTAGCACTGAGCTTAAAACGGCAGTTTTATCTCATATTCCCATCGTTACATCCCTACAGTAATTCACTTAACCGTTACCCGCATTAATACACAATTTACTGATACACACATTCAAAGGACAATGAAATATATACAAAGAGTCGTTAAATAAATGCCTAGTGATAATTTCACAAAGAGGTATTAGGATAACTAGCAAAGTACGTAAGCCGCTTTATACAGTTAGCTTATACTACTGGAATGAGATGTTTACGGAATAGTCTACAATATGCTAATGCTAATGTATTCAAACGCGAAGCGAAATCCGAGCCGTAAGGACTACATATATATTTTAGAACTGTTTTAAAGCTACCAGGGAAGTGTTCGCAGCGTACGTAAGCGCAAGCAGCATCCTGTAGAATAACAGTAAGTGGCACTTTGTTTTGAAACGGAATATATCAGTAAGGTTTTATATTCAGCGTTTTATTCCATTTTAATATTAAATTAATACAAGGGCATACTGTTTGCATCAAAGGGTTTATTCAATGAACATCTTCAATTATTTAATGGAAGTAATCATATATCAAATACAACTTCATACAAAATTTTTCCACAACTCACATAGCTCTAAAATAATATCTGTAAATCTAACCAACTTCAACTTTCAGTCAACTATTTTTACTTTAAATCGCCTTGCAAAGAATTACTTCGTTTCATTCAACTATTACTATACTACTACACTAGCAATTTTATAGTTATTTTCATTCGCATCTAGTAAGGTGGTCGTGAAATGGAAAGCAAAACTACTCTATGTTAATTATGTTTCTGCTTAATAAGACTGTTTATCAAATATATTATCACAAATTTCATACGACTTCAGTAGTGGAGATAGCGCATCCCCATATACAATTAATATACGGATACTTGATAGATATTTTCATATTTCAAAATACCTGATAATTAGAACATCAACTAGATTAGATTAGGATGGAGGTGGTCATAAAGGCAGATTTCTGCCCATGTCTTCTTAGAATCCATTGTGATCCTTTTATCCCAGAAGACGTTCTTTGATTTTTCCTTCTTAATTAGATCTATGATGTTTGACACTGGTCCTCCCGCGTGGTTTTTCGTTTTGGAAATTTCTAAGCCCAGCAGCAGAAATCTTGTCATTGTTAAGCCTTCGTGCTGGCACGAAACATCAAGTAAGGTTTTCTCTTCGTCTCACCAAAATCTGTAAAAAGCATTCTCTGCTATAGGCTTATGGTATGAATATTCCTGTTTAGTCTATGGTAACCAGTTAGTAGATCAACTATCATTTTACCACTTTTTCTATCTTCAGCAGGTCCTTTGTAAATTCAAAGCTTTGTTCCTTTAATACCTGTTTTGCCTAGCTTTGCTCTGTTGACCTCTGTTACCACTCTTTGGACTTTTTGTGTATCCATTCCGCAATGGACTCAGATACTTGTGATTTGGTGATGTAAAAGGGGAGTCAGTTCCAATAAGTAGCCTTGACAAGCTGAACAGTAGATACATCTACCGCCACATCCCCCTTCACACCAGTATAGCTAGATACCCAGTTAGTGTCATTTCACTTTGGATATGCATCGCGTTTAGGACACTTATGCAGTTTATGCATACTTTTTAATTTACCAGCAGATGTACTTTTTAATTACCTATCAATTGATATTTATAGCTTCAGCTTTAAGTCTTCACGTTTTTATAGAATACGCCAAATAATCGTTTTTTGCACAATTTGGCGTTTTTTCTTTTAACAAAATACAACTATATTGTATCTAGTTGCCCATAGCGTTTAGAAATGTCAGCTAGTTCATTTAATTTTGTTCTAAATACATATCTTGCTTCCGTTTTATGTTATGGTTGGTAGGTTATTACCATTAGTGTTGTTATAGCTTATAAATTACGTTCAGTTTCTGAGCACTTGTAAAGATATTCTTCATTATTATTCTTATAATTGTAAATTATCTGACATTTCTCGGTTCTTTGGCATACTCAAACGCGAAGACTTAAAGCTGAATCTATAAATACCAGTCGATAGGTAATTAAAAAGTACATCTGCTGGCAAATTAAAAAACATAGCATATTTAAATTAATCAAATTATAGCCATTAATGCTTATTCGATTAGTTTTATTTTTTCTACCTCCTGTATAAGAGAGCAGGTTTATTATAATTGGCTTATATATATATATATACCTATAATATGGTCTATTGTTACACTTCACCATATACTTCGCTCATATAACTTAAATACTCCTTAAATATTTGAAACATCAAAAATGGAGCATTATGTATAATATGAGAATAATTTTAAAAAGTAACCATAATAAACCCCCATACATCCCAAAAGTATATTAAAGAATATTACCAATATTAAACTTGTTGTATTAATGTATTTTGGCTATAATATGCCCCGCGGTATAGCGTAAACAACCCTGTATATTTTAAAAATATACAATCCGTATTTTAATATTTAACCCATATGTTAGAAATATCTGGTGCTGCTAAGGTCATCTCGGCTACTACAAAAAAAAATATAGTCTAAACTTAAGTATGGCCAGAAAATTCTCTAACTTATAATTATATATCCGTACTACAAAGCAGAAGTGTGTAATTTGCGAGTGTTTGAAATTCACAGACTACCGCGGAGTTTTCGCTTATAAAAGATAGAATACAAGTTTTTGTTTGAAAATTTAGTTTTGACAATTTCAAATTTATAGACGATATAAGCAGATATCAAAAACATGTCTATCTTATGAGTTACGGTGGTAGGCTTTGGAAATGATCTACTTTTTTTTGTTACACTATTTGTCAGATTTAGCAACTATGTCAAATTTAAAACTACATGGCATCTTTTTCTTTAATAAATGGAATCTCAGTAATCTATAATGACCCACAAATATCCAACAGCCTATATATACCTATATTATGATGTTTGGTAGGTCTCTCAACAGTGGCGTAAATTTAATAAGTGAATTTGTTAGTAACTTTTTTGGGACTGAAGACTGCAATTTTTTTTTATTTTGATGATGTTTTAACTTTTTCTACTAACGATGAATGATAATTAACAACATCAACATATGTATGTGGATTGCAAGAGCAATACTGTCGTGAGTTTTTCATGTAACAAAGATATCCCAACACAATATGTACCCGCATTTTTGATCCATTCAGCACGCAGTAAGTTATTTTTCGGTAATTTAAATAATTTCAAATCTTTAAAATTCCTCCTGGGCTTTCCGCAGCGTATATATACGCATTTATTGCCAGCACAGCGTGTCGACATTTCAATGCTAGCGGTATATAGTGTCGCCTAACGACTGAAGTACAGCGCTCCAAATGAACTCACGCAGGGTTCCATACTATTTGATCTAGAATTTCCATTTTAGCGAAAGCCGCTGTCAATTCTCCCGTAAAGGTGAGTTATCTGTATTACCTATCTGTGATTCAACTAAGAGATTTCTTAAATGCAAATATACTTACAATCAGTAGTGTTTTACGGTGTAAGTTTATTTTAAGAACGTAAGCCTAAGATCCAAATATAATCGTGCCCGTAAAGCTTTGGTGATCAATTTTATGTGTTACCTACCAAGTTCTTGCTTTACCATTATCAGTATGATATTTTAAATTTTTTTTTTAGAATTCTTTCATATATTGCCTTCATCAATATTTATTTTTTCATATGTCTAATGTTTTTCTTTTCCTTTTCGTTAAAGCAACAACTCCGCCGTTATTTGTTCTACCGTATACCACTACATGTACATATATCTTAAAAACATCCGCGCTTTGCAACCCTCTATCTAAACTAATTTAGTGTTTATACATTTTTATTTACATTGTAAGCACATGAGCATGTTCACCAATTAATTCTGCCTTCAGCATCGACATTGTTGAAAGAAAATTTTGTGAAAACCTCAGTTATCCGACTCAGATCTTATTTATCTAAGACGTTCAAAATTCAAGAGGAGAAGTTGAAGGTTTTGCCATTAGCCTTGCTATGATGCAGACGTTATTATGTTCACAGTTCCTTACATCCAAGAATTAATGTAAAACATATAGAATTCATTCAGAATCTTGCAAAAAGAAATACAAAGAATAATCCATCTTTTCAAAAACTACCCATGTAAATTCCTTAAATTTTATTATTATTACAATATTGTTTTCTCATTTAAGTAAAGAGCCTCTCCGGTATTCTCGAAACCTTGAGAATATCAATTCCACGACTCACCTAACACATACACAAATATATATATTCTAAAATGGAATTGCAAAATAAATCGTATGCGAATTTAGATTTTCAGTAAACAAAGGGGCGCTGCAAGAGCACAGAACCGGCTAAACGACTCGCTCAAATCGCATAAAGAAATTTCAATTTTACCCGCACAGAGCGCCTGGAAAAATAAATGAAATATCGGCCGCTTTTGCATGACAACTTTTAGGCGTTAACCGTGCAGAGCTAGGGAGGTAAGGGTAAAGAAGGTGAGCTAGGCAAGATTGAATAAATGGAGAGCTCCAGCGCTAGGTTCCAAACCCTGAATAGATGAGGTAACGCAATAAACAAAAAGGAAGGCGGATATATAGGTATTATCCGTATTAAATAAGTCAGGTTATATTTCCGACTGATCTGTGAGCGAGAAATTGGCACTCTGTGTTCTGTAGTGTGTCCAACCCGGTAAGAAAGGAGTTTGCCTCAAGAATTGATTTTAATATTTACGAATTGTGTGTTTCCTTTTCTTACCTTTTACGACTACGAAATTGGATACTTTTTTGCCTCAGAAAGCAATTTACATTTACCAGCTGTTCCTTATATAAAGAAAATGGCTATGTTGTTGTGTGTTTACGCGGTATTGTAGGTTCTTCTACTCGCACTGGTTCATAATGTATATCTAAGCGGGGTTGCAGGCACATGTGTGTTGGGTGATCAAAATGTAAAAAGTTTCTATTTCATATTCAGGTAAAGCATTATAGAGTAACGATAAGTTTGATTTGTTTTTTTTAGAAAACACATACTTGTAAACAAAATTTTCACTAAAGTTAGAGCAAATGTAACAATCATTGAAAATAAGCGTTAATAAAGAGCATAGTCGATTATTTATTTCATTTTATTATTTTAGGAAGGTAGCCATGATCAACAGCAAACACAAACAACGTTCTGGATTTTAGATTCTGAATTATTTGTTGGGAGGGTGACCATGTGCACTTAGAGCTATTGTGCTACCTTCCCTATGCAATGTCACTCGTCTACAAGTTATAAGAGCCAATACACACTTACTAACAACTCAAACAGTATAGCAGATCAAACGCCGCCAATACTGGCTAAAATGTATTCCAACTTCTCATCCATTAGATAAAATGCGTGGCAGAGTTTGCTACAAAGCCTGCAGTGCCTAGCCAATAGCTCCATAACCTGAAATGAGTTGCTGCAAGAAAGTTGAAAGGAATATGATTTTACATTTTTGCGCCAGATGTTTATGTATTTCCATGGCTTTTAGTAGTCAATTGGTTTATTGAGGTATTAACTGAAGAAGAACCTCGTCTCGCCAATTTATTAGCAGGTCCATTAACTTGATTCTCTTTATGACCATAGATTCATATAACTGTCAACGCATTGTCAGTGGCAGTTGCTTCTAGAGCAATTATGGCAATGAAGTACCGAACCTGAACTGATCCTGTGAATATTAAGGACTCCAAGGACAGCCTGACTACCACTGCAAAAATCTGAACACCACCGCACAGGTGGTCCAATCGCAATGTTCCGGTTTTTTTTATAGTTGATTACCCATTGAATAAGGAATTTTGTGAAATAATAATGCGTAAAGTAGTAGTAAATTTGTTTTCTGACAAAACATCATTTCCGTTGCATGGGCTTCATAATTCTCAGGTAACCGGTTATTGGTCTAAGGGAAATACACACCTAAGTAAATAAACGTCAAAAATTAGATCTATGGATTGCTGTTTTGAACAGGACAATCGTTTCCCATTTGTTTGTCGACGGTTTGCTCACTGCCCAGAAATACTTAGATATGTTAAGGATACTACAGTAGTATCCCCATATCCGCGGGGGTTTGGTTCTGTGCTCTTCCGCGGATACTGAAAACCGCGGATAGTAGCGAACGCTTTCTTTCCTAATACAATATGAAATATGAAGCAAAGTTAAAACAATGAAACAAGAAAAAATAAGTTATATAATATTTATTTAAAATAAATAAATAAATATTCTTGTGCTGTAGCACAAATAGAATTTAAGTTTAATAAATATATAAGTTCATACATATGTATGTACATATAGTACATATTTACATACACAACAAGAAAATATTCAACAAGAAAAACTTTATCATCGTGAGCTACATATTCATTCATCTTCCTCCAAGTCCAAGTTAGCAGTCGATTGTTTACTTAGATCCGAAGCAAACGATGTTGATGGCTGTGCATTATCGATAGTTTTGTCGACTTTTGCAAAGAACATTGTTATTGGTAGTTGTCGTTTTTGTCTTTTCATTTCAATAAACAAATCCTCCAAAGGTTTCAAGGCGTCTGTTATAGTGCGAGTAATTTTTATACTGCGTTCCATTATTGGATCATATTCTACTATCTGTTCTTTTAATTTTTGAGCAGTTCGAAATATCGCTGAAAATTTTTCAAGCGTCCATGTTGGCGGTTCCTGTTGACCCTCATCCTCATCGTCACTCGCTTCTGGAGAAGACTTCACAAGATCTACCAATTCCTCGTTGGTGAATACTTGATCCTCTTCGTTTATGTAATCACTGAGTTCCTCTTCGGTTATATCGTTAAATCTTTCTCCATTTATTTTCTGCGCTATGTTAAATTTCGTTGTTAGATGTGAATTAATATCATGTGTGTCTTCAGAACTAAGAACGATGTCATTCCACAGACTTTTCCAACATGCATTATCGTTTCTGACTTTAATTCCTCCATCGCTCCTTTGATAAATAGAATTGCGTCAGCAATTGTAAATGAGTTCCAGCATTCCATGAGCCCGATATCAGAGCATTCGTTAGCCATTGTATACAGCATTTTGAAAACCTGTTGAATATATATGGTTTTAAAGCATCTAATGACACCTTGATCAAGAGGCTGAAGCAATGAGGTCGTGTTAGGTATCAGCAGCACTTTAAATGGTGAATCTCCCTTTTCCAAATATCTTTCCACTTCCGCAATAAAGCATTGATGAAACCATTGTGTAAATAGAATAGCCGTAACCCACGCCTTTCGATTTGATTGCCAAAACACCGGCAAGCAAGCTTTATCTGTGTATTTAAGAGCACGTGGATTCTGTGATCGGTAAACAAGTCCAGGTTTAATCATATGGCCAGCTGCATTTGTACAAAATATCAAGGTAAGTCTATCCTTAATTGCTTTAAAGCCTGGTGCACTCTTTGCAGTCTTATGAATATAAGTCCGTTGAGGCATTTTTTTTCCACATAAGACCAGTCTCATCGCAGTTAAAAACTTGCTTAGGATGATAATTCTTTTCTGCAATAATTTGTTTAAATTTTTCTGGAAACAGGGCAGCAGCTACATGATCAGCCGACGCAGATTCCCCTGTCATTTTTATATTTTTTAGATTAAACCGAGCTTTAAATCTATGCAGCCACCCCCTACTTGTTGTGAATGATTGTCCTTCCTCTTCAGTATAATCTTGGGTCTGCATATCTTCATATAAAACCAACGCCTTTTGTTGTAGCACTTTGCCATTGATAGGAAGATGTTTTCTTGTCATATCTTCCACCCATAAATTTAAGGCATTTTCTACCTTAACTAACACTTTATTATGTATTGTGATTGCAACTTTTGCAGTTTGGGGTGCACTAGAAAAACTAGCTCGAATCTTATCTTTCTTTTTTTAACACTTCCCGTATCGAAGATACGTTTTTATTGTATATTTTAGCAACAGTTGCATTAGATTTTTTTTTCTATTTCAATCATATTAATGATTTTTATTTTTTCACTAATAGTGAGCATTTCACGTTTTCTTTTTGGTTTAGAAGCCATTTTAAAATGATTTTCAAATTTACTTGCTTTATTTAAAAACTATAGCTAGCACTGTCTTGTCCGACAATTCGAATAGTACTAAACTCATTGTCAACAGGAGCGTTTATATGTACAAGTAAAAGCGAGTGGCACCTTAAGCACGTTCCAACTTGTTTAACTTATCATAAGAGAGCGCCGAATTCAGGGGATGACTCATATATACGACGATATATCGACAAATACTCCTATAACTTTTAATAAGGCTCGAATGTCTTTATTTGTTTCTGTGTTTATTGATATAACGCGTTTTCTGTTCATCATAGGTAAATCGCGGATGACTGAAACCGCGGATACGGAGTCAGCGGATAACGGGGTACTACTGTAATTCTACTGTCTACAACATTAATTTACATTTTGGAGAAATTTGAGTTCATCTAGGCGGTCGTCCTGCTCCTAATTCGATAAATGTAAAGGAGTTTTGCCTTACATTGCACAATCGATGGAGCTCCACGTTCACCAACCATATGGTCCAACAATTTCTTTTCATTAAACACAAAGTTTATGATATTTCTCATGAAAGAAGCGGTCGTCACGATTAGTGTACGTTAGATGTAATTCTAAGAAAATATCTAAACGTTCAACTCGAGTAAGAGGAGGTGAACGATCTTGGGGTTCCACGACCGCCTGAACCAAGGAGTTTTAATAACACAGAGATAGATGTACTGCCAAGCAAAAAAATCATTCAATACAATTTGCAATTTCATTGAATTTCTTATCTACTGCAACCAAATTGGTTATTAAACGGTCTACCACTTTCAGGAAGCATAACAATAGCTTGTCTTAATGACTTGAAGCAAGAAGACCTAAGACCTGTTGAAGACATGTTCTGTAACTGAATTAATGTACTATCATACACGTAAGTGTTTTGCAAAACATTATCCCAAAACGATGTAAAGAAATCTTCGGTAACGATTTAATTATACTCCCGGGACCATAATTGGCTCGTAACAGGAAATAAATTCGAGCGCTAAGCCCTATAACGCGTATGTACTTAGCTGTCGGGGAAAATTTCCACTTCCACTGGTGGATGCCAACCGCCCGGCAAATACCCGGGCATCATAGTTTCCTAAGCGTGTAATAGGATAACTGAGTTTGTAGCGGTTTCAACGGCCACTATAATGGCCGCTGTAAAATGTATTACGCAAGGTAAGTCCATCGGTCACATTATGGAGTGTGCAATTTCACCTTTTATTATGAGGTCTCTTTAACCGCACTTTGTGTTCTGCCTGCTTCCGGGTGTATATGTACATGTGTTTAAGGCTCTCGATTAAAATGATAATAACCTTAACTATTTAACCTTTCATTATTAATGACCGCATCACTTCATTTCCTTAGAATATAATACATTCTTCAACACATTTTAAACACGTTAACACGTACATACCTTGCTTTATTTGAACTTATGAATATTAAACTGATAGGATATTATTCAACGTAGAGCGGAATAAGCAATAGACGGTAATCTATCTAGATTTTGACATGGCGAGATTGGTGTGGTGTCATTTGCATTATTGCTTAGCTTTCGTTGAAATCACTTTCTTTCAACCCATAAACTCAACCAGCTGCAAAGACTGGTATTTATTATAGACTTTAACTCACCTTAAATGAATTCTAAACCATCAAAAATAACGCATTACTTCAGTATGTTCATATTTAAAATACGATGACCCAGAGTCTAATTGACTGACGTCCTTCCAACTAATATAATATATTATTTCAAATTTTCGCCAAAACTGTTTGTTAAGCACACAACAATACCCTCTTTAATAGTTATAATATAATCTCAATTTCTTGTATTTATTGTTCATCGAATTCATTTGACTAATATTTTATATTATCATTTAAAATCTTTATTTGTTTAATATTTGTATTATATTTCAATTTCCGTTATATTGTAATTCATTTGTATTTGCATTAGTATTTGAAATCATCTTAGGGAATTCTGTGATGGGTGGAGACTGTGGCTTGAAAACTATAACAAAAATCCCAAAAGAAAGGTGAAAAAATCCCTTACCACAAAATTAGATAACAAATCTAAATACGTATTTCGGCAACTAAGTTGCCATCTTCAGTAGAAACAAGTGAAGAGCAGTGTTAAACTTAGTGTTTTCGGCTCAGGTAAACCTTGGAAGATATGCTCTTCACCAAATCACTAGTGGAATAACACTGTGTTATTCCACTAGTGATTTGGTAATATAGATAGGACAAGACAGAATTATATATTCATTCACTTCATTATCTCATACAAATATAATATCATACATAATAAAAGTAGCCCATGCCTTTCCTAATTTTATAGAAACAACACCTCCGTCAAATAATTAATATAAATGTATACTATATTTTTGCTTTAATTTTTATTACAGTAGATAAATTTTATTACTGGTATATAAGATCAGCCATTATTTATTAGAAGCAAGCTCTTCTTGTCGTGTTCGTTAAGAGTTTTCACTTTTTTTCTCTCATTAATATAACAAACCTAAATTTCATAAACTGCGACGACAGTTTAAAAAATTGTATTTACATAGAGCCCGTAATTTATCTCGACGGTCGAGTCATTAGAGCGGCCTCCGAAATTTATGGCTAATTTGTGTACATTTATTAAAACATTTTAATATACTAAATGAGCCCATGAACAATTTAAGAAGTGCAAGATGAATTACTTCTCCCGGTATTATTTAGAAGGGCTTTGAATTGTCAAGAGTGGACTCGGTAACCTGTCAAATTGCGTCTAAATTATAATTGCAAGCTACCGTAATTTTGGCATACTCCGACAGATCAAGAGTACCGACTCCATCGAATAAAACTTTGTTTCTGTGGTATTTATGAGCTTAGCTGAGTAATTACATCATCTTTATAAATAAAAGTTTGTTATTTTAAGATCCCTTCTGCTTCAAATGAAATCTAAATAAACTGGAATAAATATATCAGCGCATCCACCAAATTTTCAACATACAGATATTTGGACTTTTTGCTGAAAAAATGCGATTAGATGAGTAGGTCTGTATAAGATAAAGGTGATAATATACTGCGAGCTAAGATATATATTGTGTCTCCTAATCTTCCTAAGTTGCACTTCGCAGTTCTTTCAACAGCGTGTATTTCCGCCTGAAAGATAGTCGGGTATTTGCCCAAATTTTAAAAGTATTTGGTATCAAGTTCATATATCTATATTTATTGATGGGAATCTTTTCTTAGCCGTGCTTGTAAATTTTTTATTTTTTGTTTTTTTCTTTATTGATTATATAAAATAATCCGAGGAAGACAACAATAAAAAATAAGATTGTCCAATCGTTATGAAGAGTTTTATTGAATAATTCATTAAATTTAAAAAACCAAGCCGCTAAATCAAGAGAAAAAAACAAAAAATATATCTATATTCTAGTTCCATCTGGTGTTTTAGAACCATGCGTATACTAGTCGGATTTCAGATAGTGTTTTAATTCCACTCGCTCTTGCAGCTAAGCTTTCTTGTAGATTATTTTACAAGACTGACTTTTTAGCATGTCCTTCCAAGACATACACAAGGTTTGGTCACCTTCACTAGACTGAGGCCTGTACTTAAGAATTTACTTCCTCAATAGTTTGTGTGTGATCTTTTCCGCTAAATTTTCAACTAGAGTAATTGATTCTAATACAATATTCTCCTTTTTAGAAATAAGCTCTTTTAATTTATTTAAATCCGACAATTTATTGTAATCAGCTAATTCAATTTAATTACATCTTAAGCCTCAATAGAAACTTTTGAACTGGAACAACCAAAATAACAAGAAAGCAGGGAGCAATGTTTTTCGCAATAATGGCAGTTCGGAGTCTTAGTTTTAGTTCATAAACTAGAACTCATAGTTTCATCCCTCTTTGAATACCAATACGTTGTATCTCATCGGTTATGTGACCTAAGACATTGTTCAGAGGGGCTGACACGGCGAAACTAACTTTCTACTACGGTAACAAGTGTATCTAGTCTATATTGTGGTAGCAGTCAAAGTTTTCGTTGTTCTATACAAGTGTTTCTACGTAACTTCTTAAGTATACAACTAGGGTGATCGTCCTATTCTTCTAGAACTAGTCTAGTATTAGACGAAGAAAAAAAAACAAGTACTACCTTATTGATTTAGACTACAAATAGAAACTAACAAGTTCCAATTTATTAATTACCCTCCTTTAATTATATCGCCCAACGTAGAGCATGTTCCGGATATCCTGAATACCAACCGAACGAATCAATAGATGACACCACTCTTGCAACGGATCCAACATAGAAGGGTCAGCATATTTCTTCTCTGGCGCGATGCATCTGCCAGTTACATCAAAGTAAAACCGGAGCGGTCCTTCGGACGCAACGGCAATATCGATTACCACCACGGTCTACTTTCCGGATTCGAATTGTGGCGATTTGTAAAGAAAAGTCGCTTTGTTTCCCCTGACACAAAAGAACTCTTCCGTAATTGATAGTTATTAATTAAAAAGTTTCCGGCGCACTACGGATCTTCGCCGAAGTTTTTCTTACATTCCTTTAAAGAGCGGCTAAATAACTCGAATAAATCCAAAGGATTTCTTAAAAGCTAAGCGGAGGGGATCACGGATATCGCGAAGAAAGCCATGAGATTGATTGACGTGACTATGTCAGGAACTTCGAATGTACAATTACCACAAATTTCAGTGTAGAACAGATAGATCTAGGTCTATCTACGCAAACGTTATCAATCAGATTTATATTCAACAGAACCGAATATAACAGTCTGCCATTAATCAGGTCGGTCCGAAACTAGGAGCTCTTAATTTAAAGTTTGTTCACAAATCATTCACGTTTGGGATGTCTAGAGCAGACAGTTTTAAAATTACTCACGCTATCTGAAATTGTGTTACATCAGCGATGATAAATCTTCGGGGTTAGAATTAAATAGATATGTCCGTGTGATATTGTTCTATTAATCAACTTTAGGGGAATGTATCTTTTTTGGAGCAGGCTCAAAACAGTTTATAAATAACACCATAACGACAAGATAATAAGTGCTATAACATTTCCGTTAAAAGTACACATTCAAGCTAATACACAGAATTATCAGCGATACCATTTAATGATAATGCCCGGAAAAGTATTTTGTCCTTGTGAGAGTTACCGGAAACATTACAACCACATAAGTTTTCCCTGTGTGTTCTATTTCTATTGGAAAACATACTAGTCATTACAAAATCTCAGTATCCTGTACTAATCTGTACAGGACTTTGATTGGATAATCACAATTTTCTTTAGATATTTTTCCAGTCTAATACAACGCAAAATAGTTTTTGCAGAGGTTTATTAATTGTTGAGCCTTCTCTTTTGATGGTTCTTTAATAAAAGACTCTGCTTGGTTGTATTGTTCCAATACTTTGTTAAACTTAACCATAAGTTTTTTATCTTTTTCCCGATCACCACCTTTCACATTACTTTCGAATTCATACTTTTCGGGCCTTCACAGCAAAGTGATGTTTTCATAGTTGATCAAACGATTATGTATCTCTAGAGATTGCCGCTAGGTATTAATGCTGTTCGTCTTATATTTGAACATCCCGCATTAGATCAGCTGAAATTAACACTACAGTTACCGCTTGAGTCGTCGACAAACATTACAGGTAAAAGGTTTACTTCACAGGCTATCGGGCCTAATTAAAGAAATTATGTAAAAGCAGACTTACCCAGTGCAAAATAATACTATTGGTCGCAGTGTTATAGGATGAAAACAATCTGGTCTAACGTAAACCTCTTAATATCTCTCTAATCTCTAAGTATTGGCAAACTACACTTTGGGGTTACTTAATTCGGAGTAGTACCTGAGCTATTTGATGCAGTGCATAATCTGCTTGTTTCTCTTATTATTATTTGTTGTGCAGTATGGATTTGAGAAGAAAATCATTTGATTATTTTAATATTTGGTTGATACTCCACACAAAATTAATAAACAGCGAGATAGACTCCAGAATGCCTCGATGTATGTAATTCATAGAAGAACCATACGAAGGGGGTTGTAATTGTTGTTGATTTATTGTTTTGTATTATTATTGATTTATCATTATAAATAAAGTACATGATTTACCTAAACTCTTCGTTAGTGTACGCCACTGTTCCATTACTGATGAACAAAGATGTTTGACAGTTTAACATTTACTACATCATTCTTAACCTCAAATTATATTTCTAGTCAAGTTTGAACATAACATTAGAAAAATTTGTAATAGAAACTGATGATGGCCTGAAGATGCCGAAAAGTCACACATAAGATAGATAATGAATTGAAGGCTAAAAAAGCTGCAAATGGTAAAACAAGAGTTATTTTTCTTTTAATTCGAGAGTTATTTGTCATAGGTCTATATTCTCTTCAGATTCATAACAAAGATGAAATTTGGCAACTTTGCCAAATTAAAACTTACCCTATATATGCAATAATAAACGGGATTCTAATGGTGAAGGTACCAGTCTTCCTAAGAAAATTATAAATTGAGAGATTCCTTACTGTCGTTTGAGTGCTATCTTAGCGGTGACAAGAAAAAATCCTATATAGGAACGTATATGGTTTTATGTGTGGAAGATCGACTATTACTAATCTTGCTGAAATGACTCAGTTTATAAGTTCTAGCATAGATTCGCAAAAGCAAGTCGATGTAGTGTATACCAACTTTGCCAAGGCTTTTGATACCATTGACAACTAAACTTACTCCGCTTGGTTTTTCAACCGAAATCACCAACTTAATAGCCTCCTACCTTGACAGTCGTTCGTGTTATGTCTGCTACAATGGTTTTGACTCCACAATATTTACCGCCTGCTCCGGAGTACCGCAAGGCTCGAACTTGGAACCGCTGCTATTCATACGTTCGTGTTTTAGCTTATGCGGACGATTTAAAAATCTTTACAAAAATTACGTCGGTGAAGGACTGTGAATCTTTGCAACGAGATCTACACATTATCAACAATAAAAATCTGACTTTACAAAAGATCCATTTGCAATGAGTTGCGATCCGAAGATAGTTAAGATGGTTTGTTAGGATTACTGACGGGTTAGCAGGGTTTATTAATTATAAAGTTTGCCAAAAAACAGGAGAAAACGTCAATTGATTATATACCATTCTACTGCTCAATAAGAATAGACGGACAAAAGATTTACTTCGAAAGATAATATCTCCCACCAAAAGAACAAAACTTGAGAAGGGATCACAGCAGACTTAAAAAATCGTGATGAAAATACGTATCATTTCAATCCTAACCGAATTTATTCAAATTAGGAGGAACACAACCAAATACAGGCTAAAATTACGGTAAGTATTTATAGTTACCACGCCTCATTAAACGTGGCATTATTTATTATTTTAACATTGCATATCCCTAATTCCTTAAACTTACGAATTGAAAAGATCTTACTTAGAGTTCAGGTCACTAATTGCGAATCTAGAAAATAGACGTTGGTTCATTCTTGAAACTATTTCTATCTCACTAGTGGTAAGCATCCACTTTTATCCTTTTGATTTATTTAAATTAAAAATGCTAGGGAACCTGAACTCAACGCCTGTTTTGTATCTTTTCAACAAGCGTTGAGTTATTTTATATCTTTTGACATTAAAAAATTTAAATACATGATTAAATTTCATTATTAAATTTGCTATTACTCCTTCAAACATAGAATTTGCTTGAGAAATCTAGAACCTATGATAAAGTGCGAGCCTTCAGTGTTTATTCGTACCCTTTTTTAATTTATAGCCTATTTCGAGTAAACCTAATGCATGAATATAGACCTTTATAAATTACTTTGTTATTTCCTCTCCCGTTTTTCAATAATATACATTAAATTGTACTAATATCTTGAGAGTTGTAAAGGAAGTATGAGGTTTGCTGGGCAACCACATACACACTAGTGCATGTTGTTAGAACGTGAGATATTAAGTGTTAATCGTTGTCAAACGATACAAGCGTGACAGTAAACATAATTTATTTTCTCCAGCAATACTTGTTATGTGATACTCCCATAAAAGCCTCACTTGTACCAGCAACTTCCTGTAACATATTAAAATCACCTCTAAAACACAAATGCTGTACTTTTGCACTCCCACGAGATAGTAAAAGGATAACGGTAACACTTCTGGTCCTCTTATTGGAAACAGATCAGGTTAAGGAAAGCTTTGTCGTAAAGCCGCCGGTTTTTCTCGAGGTAAATTTAAAGTTGGATCCTTCCTTCCTCTCCCCCGACGCATATAAACTTTGCGGCTTACGCGGTGAGTCATAAATTTTCAGATTCTCTCTGTTAGAGATAATGCATAGGTACAACTGTAAAATATTCCCGGCACTTAATCTAAGGTTAACTTGATTAAATTTCGGAAAAGGTCGGTTGCGAAATTTCAATATGTTTGGTAATCTCGTTGGATGAAAAATATGTTTGCAACTAGTGGGATGAGGATTTACAGGACACACAGAAAAATTATTTACTAATTACAACCAAAATATGTTCTTGATCATATTTACAGAAGCAAGTATTTACTTTATTCGAGAAAATGTTGTAGGTTTAAGTAATTGAACCTCTTCGTGTATAGTATGCTATCTTCTTGAAGAATGACTGAAATGAATAGTAATTTCTTCATCCAAGTATTTTAAATATTTAAATTTAGTTATTCAGTGATACCTGGAATTGTACACTTATACCAACTATGCGAATGTTTAAATCAACTGCATATTTACATTAATATTCGAGAATTTATTACTCTTGGTCGAAGTAAATATTTCTTTGCATATATATGGACGTGCCATTACACTTCACTGGAGTGATAAGCACTTGTATCAAGTAATAATCTTTCTGTGTGTAATGATGGAGTCTCTAAATACAAATAATAAAAATTAAGTTTTGTTCTCTGGAATATTTAACTGGGTTGCCTTCGTTTCTAACATGACACCAATTTAGGGAAAGGCTTGGTACAAGGGGCACATTGTGTTACCTCCAGTCAATGGGGTCTAAAAATACAATATACAGGGTGAACAAATATGGGGAGGAGAGCTCATAAATCCCGAGCATAAACCAACCTGTACACAAACCTAGCGTAGCCCCTCGTACGCAGAATGTCGATGGTGGTAGCGAAAGGATGACTGTGGCCGCTATGTTCAGCCAGAGACGACCGTTCAGATCAAGTAACTTAAAATCGAGCTTACTAATCGCGACAAGTGATTGCAGACTGACTGGAGGGCGCCACCCACAACAGTACGCAGTCACTTTATAGTCGCTCTTGGTCATGGGATCTAAAATATGTTGCTTCGACGGACCAGGATGCGCAAAATTAAATGCATAACCCCCTCTCCAGAAGCGAAGAAAACACAAGAAATTAAAAATAGGTAAACAACAGGCTTTATTATAAATAAGGGAAAGAAAGGTGGTATAAAAATGCCAATCGAGGCTAAAAGTTACGTCGATAAAATAAATAAAGTTAAAGTTAATTATAATCTAGAAAATTTATGTAAATGTATGGAATTGTTTAAGTCAACCGCTATGACCGTTAAAGCCAACTGACATGAGCAAAGTAACGTAATCACAAAAGGGATGCTTTTTACCCCCCTATGAAAGTTTGTTCAACCCAATAATTAACGTTGGATAGAAAAAGAAAGCGTCAAAGAATATATATACAAAGGACCAAAAAAAACCCATTATAATGGCTTATGATCTGAAAAACAAAGGATTGCGAAAAAGCACTGGAGATGAAGTCGAGTTTATGCATACCATGCCGGATTAGCTGACTTCTCATGGCTATTTTGGATCGTCATATTTTCCACCCATGAATAAAAAGTATTAAATGATAAAGGCACTTACTTATTTTAGTTCAATCACTCGCACAGCATCTAGGGTGTCTGATAGATTTAAGTATGGCTGTATAATAATCCTTAACGTTGTTGTTGTGTAGTAGTGAAAGTGAAGTAGTTAACACTTTCAAGTGGCATAGAAAATTTTGACTTTTTATTCCCAAAGGCCATGATTTAACATTTGATGAGAAACTGGTATTTTGATGCTAACATCAGACCACAAATCACAAAAAATGAAATATTGCTATAAGTTTGCTTCATTCAGATTGAAAGTTCACAACGGCAAGCTATCGTTCCATAGATTACCTTATTTTATTGCCACGTGATTCTTCGAATAGAATAAAACGCGGTTCAACAATTGAGTGTAGTTTATACTTAATATAATAACGATGTCATTTATGGAAGAGGTAAAACATAATCTCAATTTCACATAACGAATGGAAACTGTATTGGCTACACTAAATTTCACTAATCAAGGTATGACACAAGGCATCAACAGAAAAAGCGTATTTCCATAAAACGTATCCTGAATTTAAACTGTACCTAAACGCCTAGAATTTTAAACTCTAGAACTGCTAGAGAACCAGTGGATAAAAGCAAGCTTACAACAATTTTAGCGTGTTAGAATTATTGCATAAAAACTATCGAGAATATTCAAAGAGCTCTGGTTAGATCGTTTGACTTGCCTACTAATTACATTGATTCAGTTATGCATTGTAGTCAAGTAAATAAACAAGAGATCATCTTGTAACCAGTTATGTATTTTGAAGATTACAAGAAGCGAATATGTTAATCGAGATAATATAGTAGGTCATACATATTCACGATATCGCTAAACGTAAGATAAACCGTTGCAGTTGATTCAGTGAAGGTAAGTATATATGTGACCTACTTACGTATTTCTCGTAAACCAAATATTGCATTTCAATCAGCGTAAACCTTATTTCAAGTTTCAAAAATATTGCATATGGCCAATATTTTTATTTAAATAAAAGCTGCCAGGAAGAAATTTTGGAATAAAGTGGTGCAAAATTATAAACGCTGCAAGTCTCCAATCAGAAGGAATAATCAAATAGAAACTATAAAACTGCATGAACCTTCACATCAAGAAGCGACATTTTCAGGTTCAGTAAGCTTGTAAGTTCTCAAAGTAATGGAAAATATGATGAAATTTGGGAGTAGGAAAGTGTATGTAACAGTAGTTCCAACAGGGTAAATGCATAAAGGTAGAAAATACACTTACAAACATCGCCTTTATAAATAAAAATGCTACTTGTTTTTGGAGATACAATTTCAAAGTGCTTCTATTCTTCCTAAAAACTAATTACAGCAGCTGCTTTTCTTCCATGAAAGTGGTTTGTATTGTAAGGTGTATGGACGTTACGAATATAGTCTCTGACTTTTGTGTAAGTTATAATTTGGTGTATAATAGTTTGTGCTAATTGATTTCCTTTTTTAATATAGGGTGTGTACTTTGTATTCAACTTGAGCTCTACAGGTATTTTTTGAATGCAACTTATGTAGTGACATCTCCCTTAGAGAATCGACCATGCCACAGCTGTTACAAGAATCGCCAGTCAGATTTCTTTACTGTGCCTTCTAGTATTGTTTAGAGATCCTACCTTGGTCTTCCACTATCTAACATAAACTAATGACCGTCTGTCAGCGATAAGGTGCTGAATATCTATGTTAACGACCTAAAACCTTCGCAAAGTATTGGCAACCTTTGCCTGTGAAGGTCTTTAGCTTGATATAATTAGTGTTAGGAGATGAAAGGATTCCATATGTTAAAGAAGCGATGGTTTGATCAGAGACTTACATGGAATCCACATATCCAGAAAAAAAAACAACTAAGTCACTATTGCCCTCAGCAAGTGCAGGATGTTGTTTGGAAGAAATTATGACCTTAGCCATAAAATAACTCTATCATTATACACAAGGGTATTACGTCCATGAAGCAGGAGGAGCCGAGTCCGGGTGGGACCTTAAAATGCCATTAGTTGGATGATTACAACCACACCACAAGATGTGTCCGATGCAGATACGTAGATGGGTGGTTCTGGGCATTGCCGTTACCGTGTCGAACAGGCACAGGTTTAGTGGATAAGCCGGCCATTGCATCCTAACAACCAGTATCCCACACACCGATGCACGCATTCGGCGTCTTATGAAGATTCCTCCTCCATAAATAAAAAAATAATTTAGGCCCATGACAATATACGGCGCAGTAGTATGATGGCCAAAGGTGCTCCAGGCGGGGTTGGCAAATATACTGGGTGACATACAAAAGTTGACTTGACTGTGTACCACCAGCGTAATGAAATTGATCCCAACCGTCGCAATGGAAGTAATTCTAAACCTGCTACCGTTATAGATTTATATGTAATGAATTGCGAGGTCTGCAATATACCAACAAAAAAAAACACTAGATTAACTTAAGAAGAAGGGATGTCAAGCAATGTTGGCTTCAGAAATTAAACCTAAATAGAAAATATCAGGCCTTCCAGTAAGAGCTGACTCAAACTGGTATACAAACGGCTCTAAAACTGATTATGGCATAAAGGCCGGTATTTATGGAAAGAAGCTCAGAAAGGCCCTTCCGATAAGGTTCAGCAAGGATGCGACGATGTTCCAGACTGAGGTTGCTGCAGTTCATTACTATGTCGGAGAAGTAGAACCATAAACCAAGTTGAGTAAAAGCGGACGGTATTTTCTCCGACAGTCAGGTAACACTTAAAACGTTCAGTTCCGCAAGTGTTGGGTGTAATGGGGTAATGAGGTGAGCGCTCAAAGTGAAATTAACAAGGGAAAGGAGATGGCGGACATCTGGTCAGACGAAGATCATTTGTTGGAGCTGAACCTACCTTTGGCATTACCAAATCGCAAATGAAAAGCCCCTCAGTAAATGGAAACATAACAAGTCTAAAGAATGAAAGCAAAAGTCATCGCGAGAAAGACAGGCAAAGGGCTTTTTATAAGAACAGAGGCCTGAGTTTACATTGGCCTGCAGATTCTGCCAAGACGAGGAAGAAACCGCGGATAATGTGCTCTGCCACTGCGATAGCCTTGTGAAGACCAGGTTTCTAGTATTAGAGGTAGGGAACCCCACAGCTAATGGCTACATAAAGGAGCGGCTCTATAAAATGATAAGTGAAAACAAAATTATAGGGTACCTTCTAGGCCATAGGGCACAACAGATTTGAAAAATTTATTTGTTAAAATCATTATTCATAAATATGCCATTATTGCTCAATTGAGCAAAAAATGTATTTCTTCCATTTGCATACAACCGCACACCAGGTTTCATTATTTGAACGTGGAAAGATGCTCTCCCATGCGCAAAGATTATATGTACAAATAAAGTTCAAAGATATACCAAACATTTTACCTTTTCTTACTTCCGAAAATCGATGGAATGCTTATCAAAGAGCTTTGTTTTTAAATTTCTGGTCGATCGCTTTCTTTATTTTAAATTCATTTCAAATATAAGTGTTTTAGGAGATCTAAAGCTAACTCTACATATTTTTATTTTTAATAGCTTTTGGAATACTAATTATAACGATTTTGTTAAACAAAGGAAGAAACAGAGCCACCAAATCAAAAATTAAGGACTAAGAAATCTATTTGTTTTAACGAGTGCTAACCGTCAAAAACAGAAGCTTTTATTATCAATGAACTGCTGTCATGTTAAAATGTCAACAAAATTATTAGTATTTTTCAAATTTTTGTCGAAAAAAAAAAACAAATCTAAATTTCAATAGTGAAAATGACCGAACCTATAACACCTCGATTGATAACGAAATGTGAAGATCTAGTGATAAAACAAGCCTATAGGAAGAACATCTATCGGTAATATGGTATCTTTGACAATACGAATTGAATACTTGTAAATATTGTCAATAAATAGGATCATTACTATTATTTTAATATGTCCTCCCACAGAAGATTAGCTTTCAGGTTGTCTATACACAATCAATTCATTAATCGTTAATAACTTGTTATATGAGATAATATGGACGAATAATTAATAATATAATACGTTATAATAACCTGTATTAATATATGTATATTAAATTTTCTATTGTCTCTAATTTTTTGATGGTGTAATAAAAACTGTTAATGAAACCTTATGGAAATAATATAGCTCACAATATAAAATGTTATTATCCCTGTAGGAGCTGTAAACTATGTTGTAGTATATTATATTTTCATCAAAGAATCCAATCCATGAGTAATTAGTTTCGAACACTTTTTGTAGTGTGTTATCGTAATAATGGTTATTCTGTTGGGCAATAATAGTTACCCGTTAATTTTGCCTTTGAGAACCCTTTTCAGCATCGAGACGTTGTCGAGGGACTAATTGCATCCGAGACGACAGATTAATTTTATCGTCATGTATAATATTCTATTTTTATGTAGCATCCAGTTTAAAAGAAATAATATAAAAAAAAATTACTGCTATAACCGAGCAAAGTTTCAAAATCGTATTAGTGTGGACCTTGTTAAAGTTAAATAAAACTGATTTCATTGTGTTTTGCGTTACGTGTTGCTTACTTGTGAGCCGTTCAGGCTCTGCAGGAACAAGCGAGGAAGATAAAAACTTTCTGTTCGATGGACGCAAAAAAGTGTTTTTTTTATTAACTAGGAGCGGCAGTAAAATTTTTCCGCCCAACTATAAGATTCAAAACAGGTTTTATAATGTTCCGAAGAAAATTTCTGGTTTTCTAGCCACAGAATGAAGAAAATTATCTACCTCATTGCTTCCGTTGCTCTGCAGTCACAATACTTGTGGGTTTTAGTGGCAATCTAATTACAGGCAAACGCGGAGGAAGTTGAAACTAACTTTCAACGACGTGGTGAAAACTCCTGCAGTTATAGTTTAAATTCTACATCTGCGCGTTTGTTACGTGAAAAACGTTCTACGACTAATATATATGGAAATATAAATTACACTACTCATGTTCTTCTTATTGTTAGTAATAATGAAAATTAAAATCGTTGTTAAACAAAATAAAATACTTTACCCACTTTTTTTTTAATGCGATGGACTATTTCTAACTGGGTGATCTTTTCAACTTCTCTTTATACACAATATGTTTCACAATATTTTTCTTTTATTACAGTTTTCTCAATTCGACACAGTTTAGCTATGCAGCACATACGTATGTTAGTATACGGACTAACCTATGCACTTTTACATGACCTTCAACCGGCTTATTGTTGCAGCAAGAAAGCATCCTTTCCAGAAATGGTGCACTCAGAACCTTCCGCTAGCGCATCTCTGAACTCTATGCTCCACAAAAGCAATTTGACTGCATTCTATACAGCTTCCTTAAGAATTTTGCCAAGATAGCGTTTAAAATTGTCAACCGTTGCAGAAGTCTCAGGAAGCGGTACATATAAAGGATCATACGTATCTAAGAAGCTTACATACATAACGCGATGGTCTTTTTTCCTTCGCCTCTTCTGCTGATTCCTGCGGTGAGCTGTCGTCATCGACTGCGGGCTAAGTTTCGCCTCGGGTTATTCCGCACGAGTCGACGATAAGAGATGAGAACGAATTGGCCGGACAAATATGTGGCAATTGTCGCAGACAGTGGCACGATACTCTACCACTTGAATTTATTGTGTCGTGAGAACCGTACAAAATCGGGATTTTCTTGTTACTGCGTTTCTTTTTACGAATGTTCTCTTATTTACTAAGCTCTGCAGAGAGGTTAGCGGAGATAAAGAATAGTGTAAGCGGGTGTAGAGCTCTCTTGACCTAATTTTTTTGCTATCTAGCGTCAAGCCTATCTTTAAACTTACGTGTTAATACGTGTAGTTCTATTGTTATAATCGAAGAAAGAAAACTCTCTACAACACATATAGCAATGCTTATATTCCTGTAAGGTTCGGTATCTCAATATGCTAATAAATGTATCTATTAACAATTTAGCTAATAAGTTATAAGGAAGGTATATTAGGTAAATAACAACAGATAATCTCTCAAGGAATATTTTTAAGTTTATCAAACTTCTAATAAAGTTCTTAATAAAAGTTATTAGCTAAAACTGAAATAACTGTCTCTCCATCAACTAATAAAAATTATGTAGGTAACAAGCTGGTTTATTCTCCTAAAATGGTATTGAGTGCTTTAAGTAGCCAATAAGAATTATTAGAAGCTGAATATAGCTCATCGAAAATCTCTAAATGTCGCTGACAAAACCACAAAAGAAGGTTATGTTTACAAGTTACGAACAGTCTGAAATTATTTATGGACGAGAAACGTTGACATTTTGTAAGTCTTCGAGGAATTTGTGGAAGATTTGGTCAATCTAGTTGAAATAGCTAATCGTGAGAGACAACATGGTAAGAGAAGACAAGAAGGCAAATTATTTTGTGGTTGCTAGAAAAAATTTTAAATAAATTGCAATATTCAATAGTAAGGTTGTTAGTAAATGTGCCAGTTTTAAAAGATTGCTAACAAGATCTCTCAATCCAAAAATTACGCTAGGCCAACTATTAATAGCACTTAAATTTTATGCTAGCGGAAGCTTTTATAAAGTACTTGGAGATTTTGGTAGAGTATATAAATCAACAACTAGCAACAAATTAACGCATCATCCATTTTGGGCAGAGGATACAATTACTGATGTACTTCTGATACGTTCTATCAAAGATATTCGTTTGAATTTCTATTCAAATTTGTCTAGCACTGGGATTTGCTAGCTTTATATACCTGATATACACTTAAATATCTTTACTGAAACTGTACTAGTTATTCGTTCGTGATGTTCTTATACTACAGTGAATAAAAGGGATGTTATTTCAAGGAAATTTATTTATTTTGAGTTAAATAAATGTGATGAACAAAGAAATTAATCTTCTAATAATTTCCTCAGGGTAAGTAAGTTCTTTACTATTTAAATTGTACAAAAATAAGATTTCTAGAATCTCAATCCAAACTAATAAATCATATATCTCGTTTTAAATATCAATATCGAAATTAAAATCTCCCGCTAAATTCCCGTCATAAAATCAAGTACTGGCAAATAATGCCAACTTAAACCGCTCGTGCAATGAGCCCACAGAATCAAACGATAACCTCACAATACAAAATTCACTGGAATGACCGTTATCATACGATAATATAACCTAACATTCCCTTTACGCTTTTAACGCCAGTTATAAATTCAAAAGATGAATAATCGCTTACTTCAAGTACGAAAAACTGCTCTCATATACTCCAAATACTAATTCCAACTCCACAACAATAATTTCAGCTCCCATTTAGTGTCACCGCAAATAGGCTTGACCGAGAGTCTTCAATCGGCCCCAGGATTAGAAATACGCCACCCCAATCTTCGAAATCACTGGATTTCCATCATCTTGACACTACATACGCAATACTCTCATTCTTGTAAGTAAATTTTAAAGTTAATGACTCTTATTGTGATAGCAATTTAAAAACCGAAAGAGAAGTCCTTCACATTTCTTTTCAACAACTTGATATCTCCTACCCCCAGCAACGATGATAGATATCGTTTCCAACGATACGATACAGGTGGTATGCTCGAACAATCAGCGAAGGAACCTAATTCCTTAAAATGCATGGTAACCTGCCCTTTTTGAATTAGATACGAAATAAGTAAGTTTTTAGTTTAAATTTTAACAATATGTTTACATAAATAATTTTATAATTAACGTTTATACTGCAGGCTGTAGGTTATGTATAGCATGATATATCATAGCAGTATATATGAACAAATAATACCAATTATTGGAATATCATCTACCTATCTAAATATGTTATTTTCAGGAACCACCAGACAAAAATCAATATTAAATGTTTTGATTTGTGCCTTGTAAATGATACTCCAACGCTTCCTTCCGTTATTTGAAAACAAAAACTGTGTTCTAAATCAGTTCTTGTATTTATCAGATTGACTAAAGGTCGGTGGCAAGCATCCACCAGAAATCTGTTTTACTTTTATTCTAAATTTAGTATCCTATTCCAAACGGAAATCCTTCCCAATTTACGCCTCCACGTCTTGCCTTTGTAAATGACTACTCATTCACTATAATCGGCGGAAGTACAACCATCAATATAGATCTCACACTAGCAGGAAGAAAGTATCACACGAGAGCCCGGACCTTCCAAAATTTTCTCGGAACGCTGCTTATTTATTCGGCTCAGGTATCGCAGATGCTAACTTCGCATTCTAGATAAATAGGAATTGCCTACACATCATTCTCTGTCAGCTATATTTACGTGGCGTTAAGGAAGCTGAGGGAATTCGTTGTTTGAAGTAACTGGAGGAAGAGAAAACCTAACAAAATTCAGTACGAAAGTTTTAAAAAAGTTGAATTTAAGAATGTGTATATTCGAATAACGTGAATGTAACAACGACTTCCAATTTCTAGGTACTTGACTGGCAAAACAAGTCTTTATTAGATGAACTCCGTATGGAGGAAAAATTTGTAACAGTTTCTAACTGCGTACGGGCACGAGAAGGAAATAAATTCCGCGATTCATAAACTTTTCAACGAGGCCAAGTAAAATTTGTAAGTGCATGGTCAAAGTTAGTTCATTATACTTCGACTCTACCTAAACACCGCGTTAGTTTTATAATAGTACCCACTGACGTATCTATCCAGAAACGTACTCAGAGATGGAGGTACCTCTTCAGGAAAAGTTTACTTTGAATAATTTATTTTACGATATTCGCGCAAAGAGATGCAGCGCTCTAGCAAATATCGATCCGCAAGTTACGATGTGTGCATATACGGCAGTATATTTCCTGGGAAAAGTCGGTTGTAGCGAATTTGCAGAAAAGTTTTGTGAGTATACGTTTGAAAATTAGTTTAAATTCACTAGCAAATGTTGTCCGAGCGAACTGATTTATTTGGTTATCTTAGAGATTGTGTTTGTTATAACAAAGAATTGAAATTCAAGCATGGAAATTAGTGAAATTGAAATTATGTTTGTTTTTTTTTTAATTACGGAATTATGTGGACACGTATGTCTGGGCCACGTATGTCTGGGAAGAATTCAAGCCAAATGTACCGCGCATATAAAAGTTTACTTTAACGGGTTATTATCAACTACTGCTTCTAATTTGTAATCTTAACTACCTTGAATACGTCAGTTTAAACTTACTGTTGCACATAGTCATGCGCCCAGGGGCCAACTGCAAAATCGTCTCAATACAAAGTTAAACACCTTAACTTGGGTTACATTCAGTAGTTAGTCATATTGTTATTTATTAGGGTTAGATAGAACTATGAAATATAGCAAAACATGTGCTTAACATGTCCTTGATTCATGTACATATTGCAACGAAACTTGTAGAAAATATTTCTTTAAATTTAAATTATATTTCTATAAATTAAATAACTGTTTAACTCTACTAAATACCACTCAGCGTCATCTGTGATACTCTTTACAAATTGCCAAATAAACCACACACCAATTTGCAGGGCCACCTTGCATCCTCCACCCAGCATCCTAGTCGTTTAGAGGGTAGCGAAAGCACACACTAATTTGCAGGGCCACCTGCAAATTGCTATACTACATTTTAGTTAGTAACCCATGGGACGTGGGAGAGTTATACCCCCGTGACTAAAGTTTCTTACAACTCTTAATATACCACCTGGTTTGAGAGTGCTTAAAAACGTGGTGCAGCTGACTACGACATAGAGAGCTGCACTAGTATGGATGCTAGGGCATTCTCATATTAAAGATAACGAGGCGGCAGAACGGCTGACAAAATGTGTGCCCAGTAGTCACTTTTATGGACACGAATCAACTCTGGGTGTTTCCAAAACCCAAATTAGAAGTGAGCTTCAATAATGGGCGCATGGAAAACTTCTGCACAACTCGTAGCTAAAACCTATTCATACTCAGCAAACAGCAACTAAGACTACTTACCGACCTAACCGCATTCTACACACTGTGAAGACGAGGTTCTGGACACAGAGCAGCAGATTATTTTTGGTAACCGAAAAATTAGTCCAGAGGATTATTTCAAATACCGATGAGAGATCTTGACAGATTAGTGTTGAGTACCAAGATATTGGAATGGCTGGTATGATCTAATGGATAAAAGAAATTGAAGATTAAATATAAAGCACGTATCCGGAGGTTCTATCAGAAAAGATAGTCACATATCGAAGAGAGAACGACTTTCGTCTGAAAGCAATAAATATTAGCCAACAAGGAAAATATACAATTAATTAAGACAAATAACTATGCAGAACAAATATAACCATGGACAAATCTAAACTGAAATCTAAGAACAAATCCCTTAAACTCATACTCCACCTCTCTTGGAGTATTATAACTTCTTACCACCAACTAGGTATAAATAATTCGGGACAGCGAGCTGCAAGAAATATGTAACTCCGATGAACACGTTTACACTCCCGGGGGCCACTTTAACTATAAGGAAAGGCAGTAAGACAGCACCACGATTACTTGGATGTAAAACTTTTGGTGTGTGTTCGCGTAATTTCACCTTAAACGGTAGCAGCCATTACCTCGTAGTATAAATTTCGCCTAATTTATCGCGCAGCTTCGCAGTCGCTTGACTGTTTAGCGTCTAATGGGATTCAAACCCCCTTTAAAACGTGATAATTCGCAAGTTTCGCCTATCAGCTAGAATTACAGCTAAGGGTAGGTGAGATATTTTATCGATTCAACACAGATATAAGGAATAAACAAGAAGAACAAGCAGCCGAATCCCAGCATTTACCCGTGAAAGATTTCGCGTTGGAATGAAAGTCAAGGTTAATACATACATGAAATGTAAATAATTTAGCTTTTAATTCGCTTTGCAAACATCTTTTCCTGTGATAAATTGTTACATCATTTACGCCGGCTGTGAGATTGAAGGAAAGTTCACAGAAAGAACAAATAGTTACGCATTTAACACAGAGGCGTATAAATTCTGACAGCGGGTGAGAGGCTGAAGTATTTACTTACTTTGCTCGACATGATTTAACGAACAAACATACTCATTTCAAAGAAAATGATCTAATCTCTCGTGAGCTTAGGAAGTAAAAGGTCAACGAAGACAAAATAGCATAAATAATAATATAAATATATGCGTGCTAATTATTGTTAGAATACTAATTTATATTGTATATCAAAAATATGTATTCAAGTTGTGCAATTATTACTTATTATGCTTACTATACCTAATATACCATATAAATATATGTTGAGTACAACCCTTTTGACTGTACCCTCTGAATACCCGCGAGGTATGCTTGATACGCTAAGGTAAAGAAAAATGAAAGGCAAATATGGTTTCCGTTTCCTGGAGCAGAAGAAGGATAGATTCTACTGTGCTATTGTACTAGCGAAGGTATGCCTTGCCGCTTATTTATCACACATCGATATTTCCTACCCATTCCTATATCTTTTCCCGGTACATTAGATTCCATATGCTTGCGGTGATCTCGACCAAAAGTTCAATATCTCTGCTTAATGCAACTACAATAGCCATATAGTGTTGTTGTCGCATGAAGATGCAGTGCCATCGTAATCTGCGATGGGGCGGACTATCATAGCGGAAGATAATAGTCTTGATATGTGATAAAGGTGCCGCTACCTTTTCTGCTTGCGCATTTAATAATAAATAAATAATAATAACTATTCTTTATTCTGTTTTAACAAATAATTTTACAGAAGTGAGTTCGGTAAAGTTACACTAAACATACAATTTGTAAATGTTATAGTATATATTACCCCAAAAACCATTAAAACAAAAAAGTCCTATTCATTTAAAATGAAAGATCTTAACTTCAAAGCACCATCAATGTAGTTATATTCGGCTGTACACGAAGGTCATTGTACCTTCCATAACCTATGCCTCGTTAGTCTGGGCTACGCGGTAAACGGGCTCAGCAAGGTCCAAAGGACTGCCTGTTTAGGCATCACGGGAGCCATGTCCTCGACGCCGACTGCGGCCATGGAGACCATTCTTGGGCTTCCTCCGCTTCAGTTGGTGTTGCGGTCAGAAACTACCCTGGCAGCTTACAGAGTAAAATGTAGCGGGCGTAAAGGCTTCTCTGGCAAAACTGGAGACCATACCAGCATCTTCAACTACATCGAACAGACAGTACCTCTGTCTACTAGGGCGGACAAGATTCCGACCGTCTTCAGCTTCACTAGGAAATATTCCGTAGATATTTCCAACAGTGAGATCTCCAAAGCATACATTCACAGACCGAGGCGATGTTTTCATCGCTGGTTTGTGGATGCCTCGAGGACGCCGAATGGCACAGGCATTGGGATCTGGAGAGATGGAGAACCGAATGGCGAAGCCATCAGCTTAGGGGGCTCCACTTCCATCTTCCATGCTGAAGTTATAGCCATCCAGACCTGTGCAGAGAGCATCTTAAACTGCCGACATGGGAATGGATCGGTCGAAATTTTCTCCGACAGCCAAGCTGCCCTCAGGGCACTACAGGCTGTCAAATTTGCTTCCGAAGTGGTACTGAGGTGCCATAGGAAGCTTGAAGAATTGGCGGAGCATCACAGCATTACGCTGAGATGGGTGCCTAGTCACTCTGGGATTAGAGGCAACGAAATTGCTGACAAACTAGCTAGAGGCGCCAGTGGTCTACCGTTCACCGGTCCAGAACCGTCGTGCGGGAGTTCCTATGGCGGTATCAAAGCCTCTGTCAGATCTCAACTCGCTGCTAGTCACCGCTCCTATTGGAATGGACTAGTCGGCGTGGGACACTGTAAAATGCTCGGCTTTTATCCGGGCGACGAAAGACTCCGCAAGGCAGTCTCTATGAGCAGGGCCAGACTGAGACTTCTTACGGGAGTCCTAACCGGCCACTGCTCATTAAATAAGCATTTGCACCGAATGGGGCGAGTGGACTCTCCCCTGTGTAGAAACTGTGGGAGAGCAGAAGAAACTCCCGTGCACCTCCTTGCCGACTGCCCGGCAGTGGACAGGGAGAGACGGAGCTGTCTAGGGGTCGCTCGTTTGGACGAACCCAGTATAAGCAAATTAACTCTCGACCAACTTGCGGACCTGTTTATTCGAGTACAACCTGGTCGAGAGGGTTAAGACATCATGGGGGCATAATAGGTCTTAAGGCCGAGTTGCCTTAGGGGTTAAACCTGCACATGAAAGCCAAAAAAAAAAAAATGTAGTTATATATTTGATTCAGTTGCCGTTCGTTCCTCATGGTAAGTAGGGTTTCCACCGCTGGGTACAAATCCTCACGCAGTAGGAACTCCTGGCGAAGGTGTTCATATAAGGGACATCTTAGAAAAAGTGGTCCAAGGTCTCTCTTTCTCCCATGTTACATATACTGCAAATACAGTCCTCCCCTAAGTCGTATTTACTCCTCTTATGGTACCATCTTACTCCATTTCTATTAGCTACGCGTGTTTGGCTCACTGACCTAATTTTATTGATACTCAATTTATATCTTATATACTCCTCTCCCCCACTGATGGTACGATACCTAGGGGTGTATTCTGTTGTTATAGCAGCCCCAATATCTTTGCTAATTAGGTGATTGGTTATCTTTAGAAGTATATCGTCTTTTTTTATTTTTAGCAGGGAGCTTGTGTGCTTCCGAGTCCAGATGTTCGTTTCACAGATTTCTACGCAAATATTCTTCGGCAGAGATATCCAGTTCATGCTGCTTTTGTTGACCGGAGACTTATCTAAACGGAGAAGTGCATAGTAACATAGTTTCGGTAGCCGATCACCTTCCATGTTCAATATTCTCTGCCACCACCCTTACACTCTGTTAGCTATACATAATTTCATATGTATTTGCCCAGTTTCTAGTCTGACGATGTATCCCGGTATATTGATCGGCCAGTGATACAATCTTCTAAAGAATCTTTCTTGTAGTTTTTCTATTGCGTCCATGTATCGAAGACTCCACACTTCACTCCCATATAAAAGCGTAGAGCATACGATGCTTTCAAACAATTTTATTCTAGTATCATGACTGTCAGATTTTGATCTATATAATATACTTCTAATTTTGGCAGATGCTATGTTAGCTTTTTGAAGAAAGTAATCACGTGTTTTATTGAAAATACCGTTACCAGTAAATGGGACGCCAAGATAGGTGTATGTTTTAACAAACTCAAGCGGGCATCCATGGTGGTACAACCTTCCAGTGTGTTCCTTTATTCTCCCTCTATGAAAAATTACGACTTTGGTTTTGTCTGTGTTAATTGTCAGTTGATAGTCTTTACAGTATTTCCTCATGACCTCTAGCTTCCTGTTTCCGTCGATTGTTGAATTAGCGAACATGATCAAGTCATCCGCATACATCAAGAGCAAAAGAGACCTATCACTGGTTATCTTGACTCCGTCTAAATTAGTTTCTTGAAAGTAATCTATTATATCCGCCGTATAAATTGAAAACAGAAGTGGGGAAAGGCAGTCCCCCTGCATCAATCCCTCAGTCATTGGAATTGGCTGTGCCGTATGACCATTAGTTTCTACATATATCTGAGCATTACCATATGGATTCCTCATTATCCTCACAAATTTTGCATTTAGTCCTATTTTAAAAAGTTTATTCCATAATTTTTCGTGATTTATTGAGTCGAATGCACGTTTGAAGTCGATGAATATGCCATAAATATACAAAGATTTTGGGGCAATGTTTATAGTCACCACGGAGTTCAAAGTAAACAGATTGTCCAGGCAACCCCTACCACGTCGAAATCCCGATTGTTCTTCAGGCAAAATTTTATTTTGTTCGCACCACATATTTAATCTGCCGCACAAAATTGCTGTGAAGATTTTCAAGATTGTATTGGTGAGAGCGATTCCGCGGTAATTACATGGCTCCTCTCTATCACCCTTCTTGCATATCATGCGTAATTTGATATCACACCAAGACTTAGGAAGTTCTTCCGTTTCAAAAACCTGGTTCATCAAGTTCAGCATATAATGTGTCCAGGCAGGCGGTGCAGCCTTATAGTATTCATTTGGTATTTGATCAGAACCTGGAGATTTACTTAATTTAAGTTTATCTATGCAGCACAATAATTCTTCCATTCCTATATCCATATCCAGCGTTGGATGCAATACCGATACATATAGTGTGTCTGATATGACTCTATTACCATAAATCCCACAATAAAATCGGTACCAGCTCGCGCATTTAACCTTCGTAGTTGTCGCCAAGGATTAAATATAAAAATAATTTTTAAAATCTGGGCATGCCCAATCATAGATAGATTCTTAATTCCCATCTTTTACATCGAAATTTTTTCCCAATATACTTTTAATATCTTCCTTTAACGCATTTTATTGGTGCCTACCTACACAACTCACAGAGGCGGGATTATCTATCTACCATTATTATTTTTCTTCTCTTTGTTGTACCTAGTTTAGAATTTAAACTTTCATACTTTTTGAAAAATATTTCCTTTATTAAGAACTTTGTTCAATGTTTTGTTTAGTAGTTGGAGATTCCCAATAAACCAGTTCTTTTACATATTCTCTTAAAATAATAATTTTCTGCGGGCTACCTCGCAAGCCAAATAACTGGTCCTCCTCTTCCATTCTAGCGGTTTCACACTGATTGTTTAACAGGGCTCTGACTTGTAGTGAAAAATTAGCCGAGGCTCCATCTTGCTGTAACCATATATTTTGTGCGTGGATGTCTATAGGTAAATTTTGAATTAATGTTGATAACTCATTTACTAAAAACTCCAAATACATTTGGCCGTTTAGGTGACCATTACAAAAATGGGGATTGAACATCACTGTTGACGATCTACTTGCCAAGCCATTCTTGGATTTTCGAATATTATGAAAAGCTGCTTCGTCAAAAAAAGGTACGGTCATAGAAAGAAATTGACATTCTTGAGGACGCAATTGTACCCACGTACAAAACTCTGCCCTCTGATGAAAGTAATTTTTCCTCAGTCTGGTGCAACTGAATATGGTACGCATGAAAATGATGTTTCTTTAAAATTCTTTGGGTTGACCTCTCATTAATTCCAACTTCTTGCCTTATACTGGTTTGACCAATATTTGGATTTTTTGTAACTGTCAATAAAACTGCCTACTCATTCTCCTCATTGGTTGCCGTCCTTCCTCTTTATATCTTTTTTGTAGTTAAGGTTTCCTTTTTCAACAAACTGCTCAAGAAGTCTGACAAAACTGAGCGTGTCGAATGTCCAAATTTGTGACAATAAATAACATGATGTAATGTGTATCCGAATGAACGTATATGGTAGGTAAGGTTTAAGTAGTAAAAACTACGTTCTTACGTTCAAATTATTATATATTGATGACTAGTTTCAGCTATGATGCCATCTTCAGATCAAACGTCGATAGGTTAATTTGTCATTATTAAATAAAATAAAACACTGAACATTAGATTAAATTTGTCAAACAAGTTAAAAAAGTTAGAAATCGAACAAACACCAACTCAATGTAACAATCGAAGATGTAAATGAATTTACCTACCTAATAAATAACATGTTTTTTTTCCATGGCCGCGTTTGTTTCTTCGCAATACGATTCTATTGTAAAAAACTTAAAAATCGGGAATATCTCCAAACCCGTTGGAGATAAACAGAGTGACGCCTGTATAAAATCGAAAGAAAATTAAATTTTACATCCAGTTGTGTAGAAATTGCTATACCATTCTATTTAAAAAAAAAAGAAACACGTTATTCCTGATTTTAGAGCTCGAAAATTACAGATCCTTATTTAATCACCCTGTACTTTAAGCCCAACATTTTTTTAAACAAGGGGCTGTGCTCTTTCATGCTTAAACGAAATCTGGGAATTGTATTTTTCTAACTTTTATAGTTTCGGAGATATTTTTAAATTTCGAAGATCATGCAAATAATAATAATAATAATAGTGCCTTTATTGTGCATTCATTATGAGAAATGGAATACAAAATGCAACAGAACAACAAGAAATGAAAGCACAATCCCAGGGCGAGGCTCAGTTACATAGTGAATATGTGGACTGCTCTTTCCTAACCCTGATGAATTGAACAAAAATAGAATGTGACATAAATGCCTATATACTATAACTTAAAATGCTAAATTTTGTGTGTGCATGCAAGCCAATAAAGGAAAACATATTTATTATATAATTAGAATATATAACTATATAAAATTCAACGAAGCTATATAGAGAAAAGAAATAAATAAAAAAAAAAGCGATGGAAATAACTGCAGTAACTAGTTATGAATGTAAACGTTTAACTAAATATTAATGCAGGTGACGCTCTAGCGCACATTAACGAGATCACCGAGCTAGACAAAGCATGGATTTTAATTTTGATTTAAATTGGACCACTGTGCACATCTTCAAATCAGAAGGAAGGTCATTATATTTTTTATATATTCCGAATGAGAACGATCTTTCAAACAGAGCGAGTCTATGCAGTGACGGAGATATAAGGCCGCGGAACCTCGTAGTTATATTATGCACATCCGTTCTAGAACGTATTTTGTTATATAAGTAAGGCGGACATTTGTAGGTAAGAATTTTATGATATAGAGTTAACGTTTGTAATATTCTTCTATTTTCCATATTAAGCCATCCAGTCTCTACTAATTTATGTGAAATATGTTCATATTTTCTAATACCGTGAATATATCTCACACAAGCATTTTGTATCTTTTGGATACGATGACTTGTAACAACATCCAAGCAAGCATCATACACTTCGGCGCAATACGTAAAACGTGAGAGGACATACGTATCGCAGAGTGATCGTTTGATATTCCTGTTCAGAATCGCGCGGAAGAGATATAATTTCTTTAGGTTGTAATATGATAACGCAATGTAATTAGCTATGTGTTCGCGAAAACGGAATGAGTTATCAAGTGTTAATCCCAAACTTCGAGCACTGTTAACAATGGGAATTTTTGTGCCGTTAATATTTACATCCAACATCCAACACTCAATAAGTTGACAACATCTTTATTACCAAAGATTAGCACCTGTGACTTGGAGGGATTAATATTTAGAGAATATATGGAAGATATGGACTGAATAGTAGATAGATCTTTATTTATTTTTTCTGTAGCTTCAATCCATTCCGATGCTTTAAAAGAAAAATATAATTGCACATCATCTGCGTAAAAGTGAATTTTAGAGTAGTTAGGGCATTGCACGAAGGAAGATGTGTATAAAGAGAACAGGATGGGACTCAAGATTGACCCCTGTGGGACACCTTGGGATAACGGTAAATGTTGAGATATTTTGTTATTTAATTTTACACATTGAGATCTATCTGAAAGGAAATCTGCTATCAAAAGGATAGAAGAGCGACTAAAGCCCTTGTCCTTCAAAACGTTTAATAGCAATGTGTGGTCCACGGTGTCGAATGCCTTGGAATAGTCAAGCAGTACAAGAACAGTTATAAGCCCTTCATCAGTGGCTCGAAAGATATCATCAGTTACACATAGTAAGGCCGTAGTGCAACTGTGTCCAGGACACACCAGATTGGACATCCGGCAGTAGTTTGAAATCTAAAACATATCTTTTTAATTGTTGTTCCATTACTCGTTCTAAAATTTTAGATAAGGTAGGCAGCACACTTATGGGCCTGAGGTCTCTATAATCAACAACCTTGTTTTTTTTTGGGCAAAGGACTGACTAGAGCTCGCTTCCAACAGGTGGGGAATGTATTTTGTAGTATACATGAGTTAACAATATGAGTGACGAAAGGCACAACATAAGAAGAACACATTCGTAGCATGCAAATATCAACACCATCGTAACCAACTGCTTTTGATTTGATTTTATTTATGATACCACAAATTGTGTCCGTGGTTACCAAAGAAAAATGTCATTTTCTTCTTTAAATGTTATGTAATTCAAAAACCGTGCAAGTCAGGTCCAATCTATGCGTAACAAAGTGCCATTTCAATTTAACAGGAAATTCAAAAATGTATTAATATACAGTATGTTCCACTTAAAATAACAAAGTTGGTATCTACTTCCGGTACAACCGGAAGTCCGCTATTACTAAGAATATTTTCCTGAGGTACAGCCTATAATATAGTACAAGTCGGGGTATGAATTAAATTCCTAACTTAATTCGTAAAAGAGCTATTAAAGCCCGACGCCCTTTCGCAGGACTCTGTATGTATCACAATCTCAACAAAGAATTATTTTTTAATAACGCACTATTTGGAGAGGAGAAAACATTTCAGGAATACCGGCACGACAATCACGCAATTTGTTTATATTGGTGGCATAAAAATCTGCATTTGAGTATACCAACATGAACGCAGTATCCACAAAAAGTAAACATATGGGCAGGTATCATTGGCAATCAGATATAATGGGACCTTTTTTATTAATACATTGACTGACATGCTAGTCCCATGGGACCTGCATTAGGTTGCAAAAAGCATGAAAATATAACAGCGGTAGTCAACGTGTTAACGGCGGCTTAAACGGGAGTCAGTACGTGGAATTATTTGATAATAATAATAATGTCGCTGCTGTACTGGAGTCATTTAATATTAAAACGACAATAACCCTGATCCAATAAAGTTTTGCGAACATTTTTACATATCTTTGAAACAAGCATAATTAAATGGGTGGGGTAGGAGTTTGATGTATCCTCTGCCATTTACAATCAACCAGCTGTTACTGTTACATCTACAGATCGCTCGAAGATGTGCGCTGTGTATATTGTTTATTCAAATTTTTCTGTCTTATGAGAATTCAAGATTTCACACACAGTTTCTCAGTAATCTAAGCTAAGTCGCATATAATTACAGTAACACAACATTATCTATGGGTTTTTTTTTTCAATTTACATACATAACGTGTAATAATAGTGATCAACCTTGAACTGAAGGGGATATTAGAAATGCGCGACCTGAACAATTGCACTCCGGCACTGAAAGCTCAGGAAGCGGTCAAGAAAAATTATCTCAAATTACCTTATCAATAAAATAAAATATTCCATTTTTTTAAATAAATTCACAAAACGATAATCAGACATGATATTTAAAACTTCCTTATGTCAAATGTTTGTCTAAAAAAATTAATGAAATTTTCAAATTTTACAACTTCGAAATGGCAAATCAAAATAATAACAAACTACAAAGCCAAGCTAAAATAAAAAATTAAAAAAAACATCACAGTATATAAAATAAACTGTCAATTATATCGGTAAAACTAATACACATAACGAAAATTTGATAACTTGAAAAAACAAACGAAATAATACAAAATCAATCATTTGATTTTAAGAATACGTAAATTTTAAATAAAGAACAAAGTTTAGAAACAGGCAATATGCGTGAAATAATTCAAATTTATAACAATAAAAATTCAATTAACCAGAAAATTGACACACAATATTTCACTGAACTTTATAACTTAATTTTATAATTATTATATTATATTACAAATTAATTAGTCGTTTGACGACGGATTACGGCCCAACTCAGCAGACCAGCTAAACCGCACCACTCTCCGCTAACCCCCGTTCTCACCTGTGATTGGTTTGGGATCGTCGGTGCACCCTGTATATTAATTAACTTTTCTCAATTCTTTCTTTTTTTTTTCAAACGTCTCTCACTTTAAAAAGGACTAGACGCTCCGTATCTCGCTGTAGTAAAAATTAGGCGCTACGCGCCTCTGTGGCATATTTCTATATTTTTTTTCAAACGCGTCTCACTGTTGCACACGCTTTTATAAAAAAAAAACCGCCAAAAGGGCAGCTGAAATTAAGAGGATTATTTATTCTCACATGATAGCATCCCACGAAGCCGTTCACAAGTTCTGCTTGTAGCAGGGATTGCATCTCTCCAAGTTATTTGCAATATTACAAAGTTTATGGGGTGTTTGGCAATAATTCCTTCGGTTACATCAACTCTAATCACCATTGCACCTAACATAATAATTACATTTTAGTTGCATAATAATTAACGGAATGGGAACACTTTGATTTGTATCAATAACATAGACTCAAATTTGTGTTTGCCATTAGTCCGACTTTGGCCGACGATATTTCATGTAAAATTGGTCGTAAGCAGAGATTTATTGTTCTTTTCAGGTAGATTAACTATTTAACTATCGAGTAAGATCAAAAATGGCATCGGGTATAATACTTTCCTAAAATGATTTTTTTCACACCTGAATCACTGTGTGGCGTGAAGATTACGGTTACTCCCACTAAGGCTAATAGCAGGGATTTAAAACTGACAATTATTCATGTTAGTGGCCGTCTAGCGAATGAGCTGCTGAAAAAAACTCGAATTAAAGTGCGATAGGTTTGCAACAGATTCCGTCGGAGATCAGAGGTGCAGGACTGCTTTAGATTTCTGAGGTATAGCCACCTAACTACCTCTTGTAAGAGCCCAGACAGAAGCGGTACGTGCTTTAAGTGAGGAAGCGCAAAGCATAAAACAAAGGAATGTTCAACCATCGGCGAGTGTCAGATTTGTGGTGAGACCCCAAGACAAAGTACTGCATGTGTCTAGCAGCAGGAGGTGTGCGGTATATTTCACCACCTTGGAGAAAGCAAAGAAGTCCTCACAATGACAACAGTTATTCAAGTCGATATCAACAGTAGTAGATTGGTGACCAGCTTTTCTATCAGCTGGCATATGAGTCCAAAACGGTTGTCATTCTCAGAAACGAGCTGTACCGGAATCGAGAGCAGCCCACTTGGTTCTCGGACCCTAGACACGTCTGCCGTTTAGGTATCCAGCCTTGACAGTCTCCGAATTGAAACGCATGGCAGCAGGGCGGGCTTCGTATGGTTCAAATATGACAAACTTAAGACTTAAGACAACTTAAAACTATATGCCTACTTTTAATAATAACAGTCTTATTAAGTTTTTTTAAAATATAGTTCCGGCACAAACCTTCATCAAAGGCATGCATGATGTTAGCGTCTATTTTGGTTACCAGAATTATAAATACCATAAACGTAAACTTAGTCCAACACGTCAATAAAATTTTAATCGACATAATGGTACTCCATACTTTTGCTTACGTCAAATTATCCCTTATGCAAGCGTTACAATCCAAATGAAACATTGAAGTACTATGACAATAATTTTGCAGAAATTGAAAGATTTTTTCTTAATTTCCAATAAATTAGGACTTGTTACATCAAACTTATACACTTGAAGAAAGTTACAATTCGTTGAAAGCAAATTGGCAGGTGTACGAACAAAGTACTCATCAATAAGAACTCCAAGAGACGCAACCCTACTCAGTTTGGGGGGTTCAATATCTAGGTGGCGCGTCAGGTCTTACGGGATTCTTACGGGACTTGGTGCAACATCTACGCTGTCGAACCCCGCAAACTTAGTTCGGTTGCGTCTTTTTAAGTTCCTTTATTCAACGCTAGTAGACTAAATATTAACTAATAAGTGAGGTTATACCCCTATCACACTATTGATGACAACATGATGAAAATTTAAAATATAATACGATAATAAACTTAAAATGAAGATTTTTCCAACTAAAATGGAATTTTACAAAATACTAGTAAGATTTTATTTAAATTAATGCTCGTAGTTAGAGTGGTTGTGTGATGTATGTAAATAACTCTCACCTTTGCCATTAGTTTTCTTTCTGGTACATATCTATACCATTAATCTTTTGTTCGATTTATGTAACATAATTTACAGTATACGCAAATTGTTACAGAAACTAATTGTCTTGCCTCATTAGGACGCTATAGTATCGACATAAAATCATCAACCGACCGCAACTACCTTCACAGAGTTACATGCTCGCGCGAAAATTAATTAATGGTGCTATTCTTTGGCCGTAACTTCTAGCTAATGTGAAGTTTCGAAATTTTCAGCGGTCAACGGGCTTTGGATCATCCTTTCCTTATGCTGGTTGTACAAGATTACCTATATTTATTTTGGAAAGTTACCGCATGTAACCTGCCTGAAAATTAGGGACATGATTTAGTTTCTTTCTTCTTTCAATAACAAAAAAGAAATAACTATTTTAACTAAAAATCTCTAACACTGTAACAGGTCTCACCTAGTAAATATTGTCTATGAATTAAAATTTGAAATATCTTTTATATTACGGGGTAACTTGTAGAATTTACAATCCATGTAAACTGGTCTTTTTTAATGCATGGCCTTTCGATGTGGAGTTAGTAAAAGATAACTATCGATGCATGTGTTATGCTTATGAGAATACCTGTACACATAAAATTATTCTTTATGTTCATAAAACTAAAAAACATTTTTTTTTTCATTTACAAACTCTAAGTTACGTTAACAAAAATCCAAAAGAAAAAGTGAAAAAATCCCTTACCACAAAAATTATAGATACAAATCTAAATTTTGTTATAGTTTTCAAGCCACAGTCTCCACCCATCACAGGATCTAAGTTACGTAATTGTTTAAAATAGTTTGTGCTACCTCGTCTATGCTAGTGTTGAGAACGTATCCTTCAGCGTCTGTCACTATAAATCATTTGTATTAAAATATTGTATCAAACTGTATGTTTCATTCATTATCATGTGATAAACATTCACCGAGGATGAGTGATAATGTACCTGTGTTAGTGCAGTCTTATGCATGAAGTAAATCTTTTACATTTCCTTTACGAAGAAAAACGTGAAGCACATTCATTTTTCCGAATTGGGCATTGGATATAAAACTACTTCAGATATTTTACTTGTTATTAAGGAGAAAAAATGTAGTGGGGTTTAAATAAGCTATACGTTTATATTATTAAAGTAAACATTTATTTATTTATTGCTACATTTCAATAATCTCTTTGTTTGATATCTATTACATGCTTTTTTCATTTATTTCGAATCTGATTTTGTTTCATAATCTGAAATCATGTGTTAGATAAAGTAAGCAATTATTTTATTTAATTTTATTATTAAATCTCTTGCGACTGAAAAGACTAATCAAAACTATTATCAAAACTAATTTTCCTGTCGTGCATTAATTGTACGTTCATTTTCACCAAGCAGTTTGTTGTCATACTTTCTCGCTCCCCAGGGATGCATTTTCGAGAATCAGTTTCCCGATAAAGTGCCCATCTCGTACGTAAGCACGCAATTTCACTTCTGCTTTTTAAAGTATAATATCGTTGATAGATCGTTACGTCAGCGGGGAGATCTAAACGTGATTGGGTAATATTTCAAGTTGCGAAAAAATGCTGGCCATGATGAAAAGCAATTCCTGCTGTAATACTTTTATTTTCCTTTAGGTACATCTAAGGCAACCGTTAAAATTACCTCTGGATCGCTGCTGACCTAGTGACAGTTTCACTAACACCTGAGAACCGAGGAATAATACAACGAAATATTTTTGGTTGCTTTATTATATTCATGAAATAATTTAGTTTTGCGGTAATTATATTGAGTTATTATTCAATGGTAATCTTAATAATCAAAAATAAAAGATTAAATGAGTTAATAAATAAGTTCATACGGATAATTTTTGAAGTAATTAGATTATGTGCTTCTATGCATGTATGACAGCGTAATTTATGTATTAGGAATAAATTATTAAATTCCAATTTGTTGCAATACCTTGTAATAATAGAATACATGTAATATCAGTATTCTGCAGGGTACTAAAACCGCATGCCATTAAGAATTAAAATAAACGCCAACAAGAATTATTATATTATCCATTATTTATTTCTGATTTGTCTGTTTTATTTATGCATGAATATTTCACACATCAAAACAACCAAGAAAACACAATAATTATCTCATTAAAATATAAATTGATTCATGACCGAGATACATGAGAGCTTTCTGCTTATTAACATTCATAGAGGGAAACGAGGCGGACTTCTAGATGAGGTAAAATCTACCTCTACTGCTCTATTTGGTATGCAGTAAGGCAAAACTTGAAAAAGGCATGACAAGGTAACTCGAATAGATTCCATGTACGTATTTATAACTAAATAACAAAAACAAAATATCCATTTTTTATGAAAAGTTTTATGAAAATTTATCTAACTTAACTTTGTTAGCAAAACTGATAAGAATACAAGTAAAGTATAATAAAAAACCAACGTGTAAAGTAACATTAATTGCATTCTCAGATCTTCAACGTTCACGTTAAAAAATAGTTTGCATTTATGTTCCAAAACAACTATTTGACACTGTATTTCTCGGCATTTTACTGAGCAAGGAAAAAGAGAACACACTACTCCTAATTGTTTAGTAACATAACAACTCTTAAGGAATTAGTCGGGGCAAACAGTACTCAGAAACAAAATTTTATTAAATCTAATCATATTATTTAACAATATCTGGTGTCGTACCTAAAGTAAATTAAATTACATAATCTGTTGTGATTTTGTCTGAGTACAGAGCGGGTGTCTGTTTAGGAACGTCATCAAGTTACCTGTGATTTTTTGATAGAATAACATAAGCCGGAAAAAAAAATGCTTAGTAGCATCCTACGAAAAGCTGGTAGTCGGGCACTCAGAAAACGTACTCAAGAAGTTTTTGCCAATTGGCAATGGACGATGCACCATAAACATATTGTATTATCCAGTAATTGAGTTTTGGAACCTTTGGTGTAACAATAACTATCACACTGACAAAAGTCAATGCTAGGTTTTCCACTATCACCAAACAACAATGCACAATCTCTCTGTGCATTGTTGTTTGATGATAGTGGAAAACCTAGCATTGACTTTTGTCAGTGTGATAGATATTGTATTATAACCGCTCGTTGTTAAAATAAGAATTGGATAACAATAAAACTAATGGTCATTTAATTTTGATAGCATGAATTGATCTCAGAGGTCACAAGGATACCATTGACATTACATTGTCAAAAGGTCGACAGTAATGGAAAGTAAAACAACCAGGTAACGAAATGAACAGTATGTTTGTATCTATGAACCAAAAAATACATTTTCCCGCGGAAGGTGAGTTACCATGCAAGGCCACTTACCATGGCATGTCACCTATCACAGCAGGTAACTTTCCACAAATGGTGTCACAGTCGCTATGTCAGTTACACTGACGTTTACATATGTTGTCTGTCACAAATGTGTCAGTCTTTTTACATTTTTACTAAATAGTAATGTATAATTATTGAGGGTTGTGTTTACGGTAGCGAAAAGAAATTAATGCGCATCTTTGTAGGGTTCTTTTTTTATTCTCGGTGGCTTATGAACCACAGCTCCGCTTCGGACCACGAACTGCCACCTCGAATAAAAAGTATATTTATCTCTACTCGGCACGCAAATATGTAACTATTCATATTTTTTTATGATTATTACTTGACTCATGATATTATAGGCACAAAAGATTAACAACAGCAGATAGGTATAATAAGCACACAGATGGTCATAACTGGAATTTTTTTTTTTTTTTAATATGTTGCACCCATTATTTTTTAATCAAACTTATAGGAGTTATAGCATATATAATTAGTAATATTTTGTATTTTTTTGGTGATTGTCACTCTGAAGGAACCATAAAATGCATTATTTCAAGTATTTCAAAATTTTTTTTTTTTTGATTTTATGGATGAAAATTTTTCAAAAAAATATATAATATACTATGGTTCAGTATCTAACAAATAGCGGCAGCACCGTTTTTCTAAAGAGAATAGTTTTCTAGGAAAAAAAAAGTTAAAGATAGGTCTTTTTGGGGCACATTTTTCTGATTATTTCAAGGTCAGTGGAGAATCGGGGAGTAAAATACCCCTATATTGCCTTCTTATGACTTGTCAGTGCCCATGCATAACTTTTTCCAAAAATCCGTTCTGGGGGCCAGTTCACTATGCTTATTCGGCTAGACCCTTTATTGCTCGGTCTATCAAATTGGGTGCCATTAGATTGTGTTCGGGTGTGAATGTGTGTGGCTGTGTGTGAATGAATGTATCAGATTTCTTGTAAGGTATCTTTGGCGTTCAAATGTCCCTGTCGCTGGTGAGATTCGACGGTCCTTGTCGAAAATCAAGAAAACACATGACTGGCCCTCGACACAATACAATCGATCTTGTGTATGTATGATGTAATGCATTTCCAGTTGCTGTATATAAGGTGTACTATAACAACGTAGGTATGACTAACAATAAGTTACTTTACTAGAACATAACTGTTTTTAACAGCCACTAATGTCTACGTATTAACATCAATTTCAGTAGCAACTATCGGTTTATCCACCCTACCACCTGGTAATAAAAATCTCTGCTTCACGCTTAATAGTGCCATAATAAAACTTTATGAGCTGAACTTCCTGTTAAATTTAAAACAATTATCTTTTCCAACCTGCAGTAGTCACGATCTAAACTCAATACGCAAGAAAGAAACTTGAAGCAAGTAATTTGTTGTTAGGCATCGTTTAAGACTTTATGTACTCTGTATAACTTAGACGTGGTAATGTTTGTTTGAGGGAAAAAAATAGGGTAATTTGAATTTGAAAATGATTATGGCAAATTATTTATTTTTACGTGCTGTTCTGTTTACTCGAAGTTCGACGTTCATTAATTACTTCTGTTAGATTTTTGCGTTACCGGGCGAATTGAATCAACAAGAAAATTTGAAATTTCCATTAAAAGTTAAAATTGCAGACATCTCGAGAGAAGCACTTCATTAAACTCGAAAATTAATTAGAATGGGATATTTACACCCCAATAATTTTTACGAATTCCAAGTGATGATTTGTTTCTGACGTGGTGGCAGTTTTATTTTTAGCGAAGTTTTCGATTGAAGGTTCCTTGTTGATTATGCGGAACGTCAAGCTACCCTAATGAGATGAATCTATTATAAAAGCATGAGTTGAAGATTGACAGTAAAATTAATTTTTGGATTCAGATATAAGTTTCAAAATGGATTCGACACAATTAAACTAATCAGTAATTTATGGTGCAAACAATAAAGCTTTTGCTATATCCTGGTTTGCAGCTTAGTGAAGTTTATGCCCTTCCAAATGGAGCATGCACCCAACTGGAGTTTGTCAGCTTTTACAACCGACGTCAATCAAGTAGGTATATTCCGTGCTGCATAGTACAAAGATAGCCGATACACTCGCAGATATCTACAGAAGGAGAATACTACTTTACGACCGCCAGCGAGTCAATCGTAAACTGCACCTTGTACCAAACTTCATTGCCTTCTCCGCATACATAAAATTCAAATCGTTCCTAGAAATATTGGCGTGTAAAATTCTGATGAATCGTCTAAATTACCATAAACAGGCCATATTTTTTTTTGTCGCCCAATAAATGTCGACCGTGCTTGTATAACAAAATGGAGAATCTAAATTGTTTGCGCACAGCACACATATGTATATATCCATCATGATTGTAGAGCAGCTTTAATATGCGTCCGGTATAAACACGGAGGTAATGGAGGGAGGCCAATTGTAAATACTAGCAACGAGATTTTAGCAAATAGCGAGCAGATTATTTTTCAATGCTGTTTAATTTTGTTAACGTATGTTCGTTTCGCTGATGGTCAAAATCGATTTTACATAACTCGTTTAAGCGAGAAATTAGTGCAAAATTTGTGTTCTCTGTTTTAATGTAAATTTGACTAATTACATAACATTAATTTAGGAAAGATTAAATTATACACGTAAAGAATTATAATTACAAATAATGATCTAATTATTTGTAAATATGATAAATAAAGTGGATGTTACCCTCAATACACAATGATGAAAAAATCATTAATACAATAATGTGAATGATACATTACGACAAAAGCGTGATGATCTTTCCACTATGTACCGTGTGTGAGTTATAACTGTAGTCAGCCGATGACCACGAACCTGACACAATAGAATACGATACACAGCAACGGAGAAAACGACGCACAGTGGGCGCAAATCGCAAAACTTACTTTTGTGTAATAAACTTTTTTGTTTTTTGTAAACTCAATATTTAAAAAGTGATGGCGCAGAATTTTTGTAAATATTTATAACTTTATATATTTACAAGAATTTTCCGTAGGAAAAGTGTAATTTTTTTAGTGTGTACATTTAGATTTTAGATGGTACTCAACTGTTTCATTAAACTTATAACTTTTATTTATTTAGAAATTATTAATGTTACTAAGCGTATAACAGTTATGCGCTTGTTTAGTTGTTATACCTAAACGCTTTCTTAACCTTAAACACAAATGCATAGATAGGTATAAGATAATATTCTAAGTATAAATAGACAAGTTGAATAATACTTCCATAACCTCTAATTCAGAGCAGCGAAATATAACTGCAATAAGCAATATCTATAACCATTTACTTTAATACTACGATAATACACAAACTACAAATATATTTTATATACCCTGTCGAGGCATATTACTGTGTTTTTTTGGAACACAATTACGTGTATTGTGTGTTTGTATATGCACAAACCTATATGTTTCAACGTTTGTAAATAATGAAAATGCAGCTGCAGATCACCCTCAGTAGTATACTAGATTTATTTTAAATTAGTCACTTACCTAAATATGCCTATAGATAAAACAAAAAGAACGATCACTGCCACTTCCGTGCGTGCTATGTGCTATCTATCTACAAATTGAACATGCGCGCATTGTAAGTATGTATTTGGTTTCCTAAGTAAATTTCCTAACTGTGGATAAAATCACGAAGTAATTTAGTAAGAATCCCTGGAAAAGGATAAAAATTTTAGTAATATTACGTTTTTACGTAGCACTTTTATCTACAAATGAAAAATACTGGTCGATATGTGGGAAATTTCCAAAAGTATAGGTAATTTTATTAAAAAACGGAAAATTACCCAGTGATTTTCCCCCAAATGTTACTAGGATTTTTAGGAGAAATACTGGTAAATTTACTAAAATTTTTTAATGTGTTGGAGCCGGCATGATTAGCTTCAAGATGAACTATGTCCCATGCTTCAATCTTCCACGAAAATTGGTCAAATGCAAATATTTATAACTTAAGCAATTAAATAATTTTGTCTTTATAAGAAAGTGATTACGTATTCATATCTTTCCTCTAAAATAATTATTTTATGCCATACACATTTTTTTTTTATTAAAGCAGTACCTATTTGGAAAGTTATGATACTCGGAAGTTTATCCTATGTGAAACAGTGAAAATTGATTATAACTCAAGAACCTTTTGCGAGAATTTGGGAGATGGTATAGCTGGACTGATTAGCTAAGATGAACTATATTCCATGCTTCGATTTTCCCATAAAACAAATTTTCACTGTTTTTTTAATATAAGAAGCATTTCAAGTGTCTCTTGCTGTATAAACACTGATTTCATCAAAAAAATTTACATGGCATAAAATAATTGTTTTTAACTGCTTAAAAACAATCATATATGAATACATATTAATTTTTTTATAAAGACAAAATTATTATACATTTGACCAATTCTCGAGGAGAATCGAAGCATGGAACATAGTTCATCTTGAAGCTAATCATACCAGATATAGCATCTCCTAAATTATATTTTGAGGAAACGGGAAGTTTTTGAGTCATACCTAATCAATTTTCACTGTTTTTCAATATAAGCAAAGTTTCCAAGTGTCATAAATTTCTGACTACTGCTTTCATCAAAAAATATATATGCACTCTGAAAAACGATTTCTTGATTGAAATAAAAATATTTTCTTGACTATATTCACTTAACACAAGTAAATATTTACTTCGTTCAAGGAAATGTTGTAGGTTTGAGTAATTAAACCTCTATACGAGAAAACCAGATATTAGCAATAAACAGTCGAGTATTATTACTGAAACATCTCAAACAACTATAAAAAAAAGAGAGAATAGATACAACACTCATCCATATCACACATTGAGTTGCATCAAGATATTAAATGAAAATATTTTTATAGAAGAATTGTATTTTGCCATGACATAATAGAGAGTTCATGTTTGTAATATTTATTTTAAAGCTCCTGTGACACTGTAAGATTCCACAAGAGATATAGCAGGTTCCCGGGAATTAAAGTTTTCCTAGTGCAACCATGGTTTACGACCACACAGTCTATGAAGATATAAATTATATAGCGGTTTTAAGATGCAGAGAACTTTATCTTGTAACAGCACAGAAGCTGATTTCTTAAAGTTAAACCGTTTGGAAATAAATTGGGCAAATCCGTAGATGCCATTCTTCAAGGAAAATTTAGAATACTCGGGAAACTAAGGTGTTTGTAGAAATATTCGGAATTAATAATATAGAATGCAATAGACTAGCTACATACGGGGCTATTCCGTTTAAAAAAGTATCTTATTAGCCTATGGATTACTTGTTATAGGTAGAAGTATTTTTAAATTATGAAGACACAACAAAATATATTTAAATTATTAAAATTTTTTTTTTAAAATTCAGCTAACAGTTACTTAATAAATAATTAACTTTAACATATAGAAACTTACCTTGTATGAATGGGATTTGTTTTAGCTGCCTTAGCACATTTTGAATATCGTCTTGACCGAAAATTCGTCAAAATCGTTGTAATGACTGCCTATATCGTTTTGGTAATAAATTCGAATAAATCATTCATAAACCCAAATTACCGACAGATGTCAGTGTCAGGGTGCCGGACACACCGAGCCGCCTAGGCAGAAGTTTTTATTGAAATGGTCACCCATCCAACAACTTTTTATGCATATTGCTGTTTGACGCACAAAACTGACAATGATGCAACGCACCATTAAGCCGTACTGCCAATTTGATAATAAATAATAGTATCAAATAAGTATCACAAAGACAGTAATTCATTTCTTTCTCTAACGAAAAAATTCTAGTGCTAATGCTCTAATTTAAAAATGTATTCTCATTTCTCCTCCATCATAGCCTTTTTTGTTTTCTTAAACCAATTCCTTCCCATTAATTCCCTTGGAGAAGCGAACAATAGCCAATAATTGGACAACAAAGGAAAATAGTCGTCATGAATATTCTATAGGATGACCCAGGCGACCATTACGACGCCGACCTCAAGACGTCTACTCACAGGCTAGAGGGCGCGACCGCTGACAATGCTAATACATAGTATCTCGACCTTTGTCGGGTAACAAAGCCACATCTAAAGGGACATTTAAAATATCGCCAAATACCTCCCACGTAGCCCGAGCACGAACCTGTCACTTCATCCAAGTAATTAATTGGCGCTGTTATTCTCTTCACTTTCTATTTATAGAATGAAGAATCGCCCGGCAGAGATCCTGAAATCTAAGTATCGACGTCCGAAAACAAAAACCAAGCGCGGGAGCTCTCGACGTCGCATCCGTCGTTTTGTCCGAACAAAACACAAACGATCAGTACACGCGACTGAGGGAGAGCGTAAACAATTGTTCGCGTTATAATGACGGACGGTGGCTCTTTCTTTTTCAGCCCATTCCGTTCTTCGTACGGCAGTTCTTTGTTTCGTTTTTTCATTATTATTTTATTGTGCTAGCTGAAATATAATGTTTAATAGCGTTAGCGGCGTTTGATGGATGGAAGCTGTTTGGGTAGGCGCCTGAGACATGGGGCGATTGCTTCTGATAATGATTTTTTCTCGCGAAACCAATTCGACTACTTCGCTATATTGAAAATTTCACGGGCGAAAATTAGGTGTCAAAGAAAATTTCCAGCTGGGTCGTTAAGAAGACAAATGTATAGAAGTTTTTGCTTCGGATATTGGATCAAAGCCATTAGGAAGAGGTGTAAGCTGCTATGCCCTCACTGAAGGACAAGTGTATATGCCTACATCATTTTTAACAAAGTTTAAACCAACCATCCTTAAAATTGTAAAATATGTGCGTCATTATGTAAAGAACGTTGCGCACTAAAAATATTTGCAATTCCTGTTTCAAATTGTAGTAACAAACAGGGTAAAATATTCAAATATTAGGAAACGTAACAGAAAACAGCGACTGGTTAAATTTCGACCTCAATCGGAACTAAATGAAAGTAGATCAAGAAGCGATAAAAGAACTAGTACGTCGTGGGAGCCTCTGAGAGAAATGGGTAGTGCTTGTTACTGTTGAAGTTAAGAACGCTTTTAATAGAAGAAGATGAAGAAGAAGTAGAATTTATTCATCAAAATATGGTTTGTTACAAAGAATTTGTTACATCTAACATTATCTAAAAACTATTTTTAACATATTCACTAGAGTGTTTCTTAAATTGTATATTTTGAGGCCTTTATAATATAAACTATTTTGCGAACAAGATTTCTTATTTAATGGTAACCTAAATGTTTGTGTATTTCTCGTATTGTAGTCATGTATATCACTACTATATGCAATAAATTGATTCAAATAATGTGGAAGTTTATTATTTACCATCTTATAAATTAAAACTAAGCTATTAAAATAAATCCTTTGTCGAACGCTGTGCCAATGCAAGGCATCCAACATCAACGTCACTCTAGTATATCTATTGCAAGACAAAACAGTTCTCATTGCTTTGCTTTGCAACTTCTGTAATTTGTACACATCTCCGGCGCCAGCCAAAAGCAAAACAGAAGCACAATACTCAAAATGTGGAGCAATAATCGTCTTATCCACTAGAATTTTTGCGCATAAACTTAACTCAGAACTAATGCCGCCAAAAACACCAATTTTCTTAGCAACCTTCTTAAGTATATAATTTATATAATTTCGGAATGATAATCTATTGTCCATAATTACACCTAGATACTTAATTTCACTAACACATTTTATAGCGGTTCCGTCAATATCAATATTTATATTTACCGGGCACATAACTCTGGTACTAATCACCATTGCTTTAGTTTTCGTAGTATTTAACTTAAGTTTATTTAAGTTTAACCACTGTGAGATGTTACGTAATGCAATATTCATTTTGATGATACCAGATCCAACACTACTGTCCGCAACACTTATCTCACAATCACCAGAGTGACAACTTATGTCGTTTATGTACAGGATGAACAGTAGCGGCCCCGATACTGATCCCTGCGGAACCCCAAACACAACCTGCCTGTGTCCAGAGACCATGCCATTTCGTTTGTTGTGTTCTTCCTGTCAGATAATCTTTTATCCACACTAAAGCTTACTCCATAATTATGTAGCTTTTTTATCAAACGTTCTCTATCAACTGTTTCGAACGCCCTTTTTAGGTCTAGAAATACTGACACCACTTTGTTGCATATTTCGATTTGTTCTTTCCAATTCGCACTTACTAAATTTAAAGCTGTCTCACAAAAATAATTCCTTCTGAAGCCCGATTGAATATCCTTCAATATTGCAGTACGTTCAATAAAATTATCTAGCCGCTAGCTAGATAAGATATCAGCTAGCTAGCTGTGTAACCATTCGTTTCTCCGAAATGATCTTCTAGGTTCTAGTACATTCCGCCCGCTTCGCGTTTATGTCTTCATTCCACCAAAGGACTGTTGTTTTTCCGGGACTTGTCTTACTGATGTTGCTTTTATAAGCTTCCCTCATTACTTCCGTAAAAAAATATATCCACTTGTTGGTATCCAGCATAAATGTATAATAAACATTTAGTTATCTTCATAATCTCTACAACTTCTGTCTGTTAGTTAATAGATTTGCTTCAAATATGGATCGTTAAATATTCACTTGAAAAATATGAATGAGTTTAATCACATACAATCTTTTACTTAGTTTGCGATTAGCTACAAGTTTTAAAATTCCAATTATTTTGCGTTGAGGCCTAGAATTTTCCCTTTTGTTACCAAACCTCCGCACTTCAGATTATACGACAACTAAATCTGCTCAACAATGAAAAAGTGTAGAAGATTGATGGCCAAAGATCGTCTACCAGTATTAAAGTTTGTCCACCGCCCCACCGTTCGTGCCCTCCTCTTTCATTGGGTTGGAGATAATCATCAGCCCCACTCATCGATCGCCCATCGTCAGGCTAATTCGGTATTCAGCACCGTATTTTACGGTGTTCTTCTTTTTTCCCTGTCGGTCGGCAGCTTTCACTTTAAACTCTTACCGACTTTATACAATAAGAGGAAGGCCCTCTCTGTAAAATTGAGTTATAAATTATCTGAACGTTTCGCGCTGTAATTACATTAGGAAGAACTGTACGACCTTCCCCGCCTACATCCGGTTTCCCTCACTCCATCCCGTCCGCCACGTTCTCTAACTCCAGACTCGCCGCGACAGCTCCTGCAACGACGAATTTGAATTTTAACTCTCGACTACTGCAGCATAATTCCCGCATAAAGTAGAATAAAAATACGAGCGAAGAATTCGCAATTAAGAACGGTGATTGTGCAGTAGCGACTCTCGATTAGGGTGGTCAGGTGGGAGCTGTATAGCAGAAGCACCGGCAGGAGTAGATTCAGCGGAAGAGACGGTTGAAGAGGAAGGGTGCATACGTTTATTTCGTAGTCCGCTTTGAAGATATTCTAATTGGAAGTTCGCCCGAGAACGAATGAATAAAAATTAATCCGCGTTGCGCCGGCTTCGTTTTGTCTCGGTGTTTCAGGTCAAATTTTTCGTGCTCGCTGTACTATGCTGCATTGTCTTTCTCTTTCTCTCTGTGCGCGTATGTGTCACGGAGCCGTGCACTTGAACCTCCGACCGACGGACGCTTTGTGCGAATTGTGTCAAGTGCAGTGCATTAGACGCCTCCGAAATCGACGACTGCCTCGCGCCTCAAATTTAAAAGCTCATTACGTGAGACACGACACGGCATTCTAATGAAAGGGGTCGCCGTAAATGTTTGTCTCGTTTGTTCGCGTGTTTGTTGGTTGCAGGTCAACTTTTGAATTAATTGGGGAGACGTGTTTAGCGCTCGACCCCTCAAATATAATAAACGATTATACTCAGAGGAACAAGTGACACCCCAAGTAATAACCACTCAACATTACAGTTCCTTTTTAAATTTGTCTCGTTCCTTGCAAATCAATTGGCTTCCAATATCCGATTACTAACTGCATTATTTCCCTTATCATTTTCACACCTATTATCTTCTGGATGAATTAATTGATTTTTTCCTTGTTTTTATATTGACGAAAATAAGAATAAATATTTGAAAACGAGCTTAACTGTTCATATGAACAAAAATAAGGTTTAGCCAAGAATAATTCACTCACGCTGATAATTCTGGTAGAAAAATGATTTCTTTTTCTTTGCAATCAATACATTGAGAAAAATACTGGTCGTAACATCAATAATCTACAATTATTGATGCAAACTTCTCCTAAACCCCTTACCACAAACTGCACTAAACCGGACGTACGTTTCAATAGCAAAGCTATCATCATCAGCAGAAACACTGAACTAAATAACTATACTAAAACACCCTAATTTATACCTAAAAAAGGTCAAGGTACATTAATCACGGTCACTCCGTCTAATCTACTACTTATACTTAATAAACCGTAAACACAAGAATTTAAGGGTCCTAAATCTGAATTCATTAAAATATGTTTGTTTTTATATATTTCCATACCCTCATAACAATTTAATTGTACATAGTTGTTTACGTTTTTAACTAATTTTATATTGTCAACCTTATGGTTTTCTTCAAGCATATGTAGGGCTACACTAGATTTGTCAAACCTTCTAAATTTAAGATGAGCCAAATGCTCCTTGTAACGTGTTTTAATTGATCTTTTGGTTTGCCCAATATATACATGATCACAATCTTTACAAGATATTTTATAAATACCTGATTTGTCCAAATTATCTACTTGATCTTTAGGGTTGCCTAAAATATTTTTAAGACTGTTATTTGAAGTAGTAACTATGTCCAGATTGAATTTAGAAAAAATTTTTTGTAGACCTTTCGTGTAACTTGAATAAAATGGTAATTTGACATATTTCTTATTTTTCCTGTCACTAATTTCTAAAGTACTCACATTTTTAATTCTTATTTTGTTTTTGTGATTTCTGATGGCATTATATACAACGTCTTCTGAGAATCCATTAAATGCAGCGATATTAATAATTTCTTTAATTTCTTTATTATATCGTTCTGTAGACAGAGGAAAATTAAGTAAGCGATGTACCAAAAAGTTAATAGCTGCTAGTTTGTTTTTCCATGAATGGTTTGAATCTTCTGAAATAAATCTGTTATTAGTAGTGGGCTTTCTATATATGTCTATTTCTAATTTATTTTTATTTCTTATTACTAACATGTCGAGAAAAGCAATCCTATTGTTTGTTTCCTCTTCATGGGTAAACTTAATGGAAGGAAATTTTGAATTTATCTGTTCAAGGAAATCTCTAATTGAGCACTTACTAGTATCAAAAACACAAAAAATGTTGTCGACGTATCTGACCCAAACCCGTGGAAAGTATGCCAAAGTATTCTGAAGATCGGTTTCAAATTTTCCCATAAAGAGGTTAGCTATGAAGGGAGATAAACTGTTACCCATTGCTGCTCCTTCAGTTTGTTGGTAAAAAATACCGTTGATTTGAAAAGCTTGACGGCAGTCAGCCATGACCGTGATTAATGTACCTTGACCTTTTTTAGGTATAAATTAGGGTGTTTTAGTATAGTTATTTAGTTCAGTGTTTCTGCTGATGATGATAGCTTTGCTATTGAAACGTACGTCCAGTTTAGTGCAGTTTGTGGTAAGGGGTTTAGGAGAAGTTTGCAGCATTTCCAGTACCACAGTTTGGAGTATTTTTGTCATACAATTATTGAGTGAATTTTTATTGACAGAACGTTACATTCTAATGATAAAGTTTGCTTTTGGTCTCATCAACTGTAAATCTAGTAGTATCTGTCAGCTAACGCAACAGTAGGTTCACTTTACCCCCCTAGTGCGGTAATAGTTATTTACATTAGAGTGTGGTAGGTGTCATTTACAGCGCGAGGACTCAATTTTAAGAGTTCAAAGAGTTCTAGCGCTGTAAATGTCCTAACGCACTTCATTTGTATCTATTAATTATTTTGACTAAGAAAGCATTTAGAAAATTCTATTTAAAAAAATATGCCAGTGTTGGCAGATGTGGATTGGTACCACTGCATTTTGACAACTCTACTCTTTGTTAAAGTGAATGTTAATTATGGTGATTTTTCGATAATAACCATTAAAACAGCAATAAAAATACCGGTAAATGTGTTTTTTTAAACTAAATTAAAGAAAATTATATTTTACATTGGAAGTAACTGTGAAATGAGAAAAATCGTAGTGCGCGTCATCGCAGGGGGGTAAAATTAACCGACAACTTGGTTGACAAAAAATGTTTACAGTTGACGGGGCCAAAATAGTTATTTACATTAGAGTGCGGTAGGTATTATTTACAGTGCGAGAACTCAGTTTCAGGTACGGGCCAAAGTCGAGTTCTTGAAGGAGTTCGACCACTGTAAATTACATAAGGCGCGATATTTGTTTTAATTTGTTTGGCTAGCAAAACATTTAAAACATTTTATTTAAAAAAAAATGTCGGCGTTGGTAGATGTGGATTGGTACCACCGCATGTTGACAACCCTACTATATGTAAAGTGAATTTTAGTTATAACTTGCCGATAATAACAATTAAAACAGCAATAAAGATAAATGATGATAGATAAATGTGTTTTTTAATTTCCTTATTCAAACTAAAGACACTCTACGACAAATAGTCACGACATAGTTTTAATTATATTACCAAATATAATTAACGGGAATGTGAGAGATTATAATCTATAATGATTATAACGTTTGATAGTTTAGTTACTTTACTTAAATGTTACTAGTAATATCAATGCGTTTGAATACATTTGGTTCTTTCAGTATATACCAATATCACTTTAAGCACTAGTGCGGCAAATGCTACTTTTCGGCCTCATCAACAGTAAACTTAGCATTACACGTCAGCCAACGCAACAGTAGGTTTATTTTACCGCTCTAAAGCGGTAAAAATCATAATTTAAAGAATCACTTTTACAGTTATGAAAATGCAGTGGTTTCATATTTACCGACTGTTACGTCACATCACATTTCTTTAAATAAAATTGTCTAAATATTTTTCAGCCAAGAAATCTAATATAAATGTCGTTTGTTAGGTCATTTGCAGCGCTCCAACTACTTCGGACACTTGCCTTTGGCTTCAGCCTGAAACTGAATTGTCGCGGTGTAAATCACACCTATCGCCCGCTAACGTAAATAGTAATATAGTATTTAGTAATAATAATAATAATATAGTATTTATTTCCACTACAAAACATAAGTAGAAATACCGTCAATACAAGCCAGAAAATACAAGTAGATTTTAATTATAAGAGTGTCAATTAATTGTATTCAATAAATTCAGAAATATATACTATAGGGTTCAATGTTACATATGTAGGAATATGTCATTCGTTTAAACGTAACAAAGATATTCTCTAATTTTATATCTAATGGTAATTTGTTAAAAAAGCGAATACTAGTATAAACTATACCTTTGGTGAACTTAGTTAAACGGTGTCTTGGAACATTGTAATGTATTTTATGTCTAGTTGTATGGCTATGCATTTTTTCGTTGTCTCTAAATAAAGTTTTGTTTTTAAAGTTAAATAAAAGACATTCATGTATCTAAATACCATACGATATAAAAAAAAAACCGAAAGTTCTGAAAACAGGTCGAAGTGATGCGCTAAAACTCAGGCCCAATAGTACTCGCACCGCCCGTTTTTTGTAAGACAAATACATGCTCAGCTTCTGAGAAACACCCCCAGAGTAGAATACCATAACGGATTATTGAAACACAGTATGAATGGTATACTTCATTCAAAGTTACATTAATTACTAACCGATCATGGGTCAAATATCTAGTGTACAAACCTTGGTGGATATTTTCATTTCCGTCTCGAGACTAAGTTCCCCGCGATGCTTTCCGTCTCGATGAACTTTCTAATCTCTCGACGGTAATAAACCACTTTCCGTCTCGGTGGGTAATATTTTATTTCACACATTCAATAAATAATTTTGTTGATAATATGAATATGCATTATTAAGTTTTATGTACAATTTGCCTGAAATTATTTATAATATGAACGCAATAAAGTACTTAATGATATCCTGTCCGTTGTTTGAATAGCTTGCAATTTATTATTTATTGCAAGAACAAGCAGATAACGTACCTTGCTGAAAAGTATACGTTACGATAGCTAACGCATTCAATCAATAGAAATCATTAAAATGCAGTTATTTACATTTCTATAATAATCTATATTCATAGGTTGAATGAAAACGTTAAATATAAACCTGGTGCTCTCTATAACAACACATTTCATATACCCACTCAAGCCATCATTTCATTTTCAATGACTTTGGCTTCATTGATACAATGAATAATTTATTATCTAATGAATTCTTTCGTCATTTAATAAAATATTTTTATTGATTTGATGAACTTGTTCTTTGGAGCAATTTTGTTGCACTATTTTGTGTGAACAATGAATTCTATCATTGTTTCTGGACCTATTCAGTTCAGTATGTGTATACGTGAATGAATATCTGAAACACTCGCTTACCGAATTCTGGCTAATACTTGTCCTGCAAAGCTAAAAGGACACCATTATATTCACACTCGTGCAGTACATGTGAAGGTGTGCCGTATCGTTTTATTTCAACTTTATTCCATGTAGTTAGCAAGACACATTAGATCTATTGTCCATTAAAGTTAAAGATCAATTCCATAGTAATTTTTTATAACAAAGTATTCCGTAAATATTTTATTACGTCTGAATTCAATAACTATTTCAATTGAAATGAAATTAAATTTAAAGGAAAGGAAGTAAAATTCTGATCCGATGGCAATCAGAAAAAATGGTTGCGTCGTAGATTACTCATCCCGTAATGGTGGCAGAGTACGTTACAAATAATGGTCAAACAAAAACGACCAAGCTTGAGTTATTGTGTGCACTCCACAGATATGCTACGCCCCAATTGTAAGATGACACTGCAGTACACAGGTACACGAAATTTACCCCTCCACAGTGTTTTGGGTACACCGCAAACCAATCGGATGTATTATCTTCAGTCCACCTTGGGATGTGGTGGGGTGTTGTCACACCAGTAAGGCTCCGATTATTATCTTTATACACCTGATATACACTTAAATATCTTAATTGTGACTGTACTAGTTATTCGTTAGTGATGTACCTATGCTACAGTGAATAAACAAGACATTATTGTAATGAAATGTATTTATTTCGAGTTAAATAAATGTGATGAACAAAGAAATGAATCTTCTAATGATTCCTTCAGGGTAAGTAAGTTCTTTACTATTTAAATTGTACAAAAATAAGATTTCTAGAATCTTAATCCAAACTAATAACTCATGTATCTCGTTTTAATATCAATATAGAAATTCAAATCTCCCGCTAAATTCCCGTCATAAAATCAAGTATTATCAAATAATGCCAACTTAAACCGCTCGTGAGAACAACCCACAGGATCAAATAATAACCTTACAATACCAAATTTCCCCGAATCACTGTTATCATACGATTATATAACCTAGCATTCCCTTTACGCTTTGACGCCAGTTATAAATTCAAACGATGAAAAATCGCTTACTTCAAGTACGAAAAACTGCTGTAATATACTCCAAATACTAATTCCAATTCCACAACAATAATTTCAGCTCCCAATTAGTGTTCCAATGATGTCACAGCAAATACGCTCGAACAAGACTCTTCAATAGGCCCCAGGATTAAAAATACGCCATCCCAAATTCTCGAAATCACTGGATTTCCATCATCTTGGCACTACATACGCAATACTCTCATTCTTGTAAGTAAATTTCAAAAGTTAATGACTCTTGTTGTGATACAAATTTATAATGACTTGATAATTATTCGAAATGCAACTACTCTCAGGAAAAACCAAAAAAGAAGTCCTTCCCATTTGTTTTCAACAGCTTGATATCTCCTAGGCAAAAAGGACCCCAGCAACGATGATAGATATCATTTCCAACGATACGATACAGCAAAATCAACCCACGTTCGATTTCCTTAAAATCCATGGTAACCTGCCCTTTTTGAATTAGATACGAAATAAGTAAGTTTTTAATTTAAATTTTAACAATATGTTTACAAAATGAATAAATAGTTCAAAATATATCTACATAAATAATTTTATAGTTAACGTTTGATACTGTAGGTTATGTTTAGCATGATATATCATAGCAGTATATATAAAAGCAAGTTGCGGTAGTTAGAAAGTCAAACATCCATAGATATGGAAGCCTCAATTGAAACATGACCCCAGAAAATTGAAATCAATACAAAATCAATCACGCCACGGTATTCGAATCATACGCTACAGATCCATGTATAACTTCGTCTGTGATAACCCCGGAGACATGAAAACGATTTTCCGCAACCCACCCTCGACTGCTGTCTTTCTGGTGTTCTAGAGAGAGGCCTCAGCATCTAAACGCGGAATAGGATCGTATTTTCGTTACCCATCATCCATTATGCATTTGGCAATTGTCTCATATATAAACGTGTCGTGTACAAAATATAATCGCCTTTCGCGACATTTGCCTGCACGTATGCATCTCATCTGCATTCGACAAGTAGTCATGTTAGATGCGCTTGGCGCATGGGAAATACCCGTCGGCAGTTATTACCAAATGCATTATACTTCCACCTGTGAGTAGCAATACGTTTCAGATATTCTGGTTAAGTAGTAATTCGATACAAACTAGTTAGTATAATTTTGTTTAATATAACTTCTGATATTGCGAAAATGTATGGAAGCACCAGTAGAACGCACAGCTTCTGCTAATTAAGTTTTGCTTCAACAGCTATCGCAAAACGAGAACTTAATGTCGCGTAGAAAAGTTGTAGGAATATTGTATATATATATATAGTTTTCGTGTTTTATTTTTTCAAATAAGTTTCAGTAGAATTTCTTGCTTTCATAAACAAAGACCAATTTTTTCTTTTGAAGAATACTCTTGCTGACACACTGAAAATTATTTGCAATATCGTTTATAATAATAATTATCACCCGGGAGTAATAAATTAAAATTCACAGCTCTATTTATTCTTAGTTGTTATATTAATTTAGGTTGAAACGGTGATAAAATTTTGTATTTCTTTGTTGTGAAGAAATACAAAGAGGGCAAGCATTAATCGTCCTTAGCTTTTTTACGAATTTATCGTCTGTTCTATACAACAATTTTGAAACTAGATTGAGCTTACCGATAATGAACATTTACTTTCTTTAGATGCCAGTTCACTGTTTCCCAACATACCTGTTGATATCACTTTGGTTTACTTAGAAGAATTTTTGACCAATTGCTCACCGATGAGGTTGATAGTTTGATCTCTTTGTTGGCACTTTGCATGAAACATTTTTTTCTCCAAATCAACGGTACCGTCTACCAACAAACTGAAAGAACAGCTTATCTCATTTTATAGCCAAGCCCTTTAACCCCAATTTGAAACTGAAATCACTATTGCTGTCTTTAATGGATATTCAGAAAGCCTAATGCATAAAACCATTAGAAAATATAAAAACGAAATAAGAATTAGAAATGTAAATACATTAGAAATTAATGACAAAAAGAATAAGAAATATGTTAAAATACAATTTTTCCCAATTACACAAAACGTCTACAATTTTTTTTTTAAATACAATTTCGACATTGTGCCTACTTCAAAGTATTTAAGTAACCATAAAGATCAAGTATATAACTTAAATAAATCAGGAATTTATCAAATATCTTATAGAGATTGTAATGTATATATTGGGCAAACTAAACGATCAATTGAAACCCGTTACAAGCAGCATTTGGTTTATCTTAAATTTAGAAGGTTCGACAAATCTGGTATAGCTCTACACATGCTTAAAGAAAACCGTAAAGTAGACAATGTAAAGCTAGTTAAGAATGTACACAACCATATACAATTAAATTATTATGAAGGTATGGTTGCCATGCCTTTTTAAGTATAAATTAGGATAATTTTAATGTAGTTGATGATAATACTTTTGCTACTACAACATGCGTCCAACGTAGTGAAGTTTGTTGCAAGGTGTTTTGAAGTGTATAGTTCTATTATACCCTCAATAAAATTCATTGATTAGCGGACTCAAACTACAGGGTGGACGACCTCATACGGCGCCGACTATATGTGGAAAAGCAAAGGATTTTTTGAAATCTTCTTTATTTAGTTAAAGGCTAAACATGCCATGTTAAAATATTTTGAATTAGACAGGTTGTTCGTGAAAAGAGATCCAAACAAAATAATGACATATTTGAAGACCCAATTGGGGCAAGTTTATGTAATACTTTATATTCCTAAAGCCATAGGTTTTTTAGATATTTTAAAAGTTATGAAATTACAGTAAATTTAAATAAATTGTATTAAATGTAGTCCTTTTAAAAATAAAATGCCAACTACGAGAAAACTATTCATGTTAGGTATAGGGAATCCTAATATATTTTGAAAGAAAATTAAACTCTACGTTGAACAGTGTTCTATTTAAGATAAGAAAGTTAATTTACTGCAAAAGTCATCAAACTTATACAAGCGTTTATTAACGCTCAGTATAACTGTGACTAAAATTTCTCTTCGTTCCATTGCCTAGTCTCTTAGCTGAATGATGAACGTAGTTAGGTGTGTTTAACGTTAAATTACACAATAAAAATCAATCGTGTAAAATTTTGTACTGCAAATTTCATAAATTTTAAAATACCTCAAAAACCGATGATTTTAGGAATACGGAGTATTACATAAACTTACCCTAATTTGGTCTTTAGATTCCAAATATGTCATTATATACAGGCTGTTTCATTTAAAAAAAAAAAGTAACTTTGATATGCATCTTTTTTCTCGAACAACCTGTCAGACACAACGTTGTCAGAAATTATTTACCAAAAATCATTTCTGAAGGTTATAGATATTAATCTTAATCCTGAGCTTGTATTATTATAACACTTTTAATACCAAGTGCGATTACAGATTCGCGAAACTCGAACATTCGAAAATCTCAGTGGCGAACAACTAACGCGATAGTAGGGAAAGTTATTTATCGTAATTTATTGTATGCGATAGTCTTGGCGGATATATTTCGGCGGTCTACTAACACCTGAGCCCAGGCACGACAAAGCCGAGTTATTTATTTGATTAAAGCGCGAAGTTTCTCCCCAAAGTTGGAGATTTATCGTAGCAGGAGAACTCCTGGAAGTGTTCGGGCTTAATTGCTTTCGGAATGCGAGGCCCCGATAGATATATTTTTTGCCATCATTGTTGTTATTGGTAATCCGTTCGAATAGAGACGTGTTGGTTAGCTGGTGACAGGTTTCTGTCTGTTTTCCTAAACGCTATACGAAGGAACTACCGAAAATACGCCGTATTTTACCAAACAATTTCTTTTCGCGAGCTAATCCATTATTATTGAAACAAAGCACGAAGAATTTATTTACAATGGATATCAAGGTTTTGTGCAAAGGATTGAAGATGAATAAATAGCATTCGAAAAGTATTAATTACAACGAGTGGGATAAAAAGCCAGCATAATGCAAAAAATGTCCAATTAAAAGATAAAAAAACTTTAACACCTAAGTACATAAAACTAGTAAAATTAGGTAGAACGAAATAGTGTAACAACACAGAAATACCTTGGCCAGAAATATACAGATAATGATTTGTAGCAGGAGATACATTCTTAGCAAAAAATTATACCTAATACCTATTCCTCACGAAATTAAATCTGAGTGTAGTCCCTTACCTAATATTTCTTAATTATTTTTAGGTTTACATATATCCAAAGCTGCTTTGTCAATTTGAATCATTAGCGTTTCTGGATTTATGTCACGTTTTTGCATAAATGTGACAAGATTTGTTAGTAGGTATTTCAAAATTAATATATATGTCATTACTAATTTTAAAGTTTGATACAGAGCGTGCAATTCAGTACAGGAACAGCACAGTTTTGAGTCAGGAGTTGAATAGATTTGTAGGGCGCCATTAAATAAGGGAGGATCGCCGGTAATCTTCGATGACCGCCCTACCACAGACTCGGTACTTGCGTATTCGCACGGAAGATAGAGCCGTAAGTCAATAATATAAATAATTTAAATAAATTATTTATTTTACTAGTACCCTAATTCTAATTCACATAATACTTTTCTGTCCATTAAATTCTACTAATTGCGTTTTGCACACTCTGCATAATATCTGGCAATAATCGTGAAAAAAAAATAAAAATTTACATCCTCGTAGCTACGTCCATTTCAGTGAAACACCCTAATTACTAGTATCCTACGAAATATTTAATTTTATTTTGATCTTAAATGAAAAACTTGGTAGGAATATCAGGGTTACTCTGATATTTGCATTCAATAGGAAAATATTTTAATATATTGTGTGCCCATTTATATTACTTATATTCCCTTTTCTGTTGTAACTTCATTAAAAGTTTGATCTACTTCTTACAGTTCAGATACGAGATGGCAAATTTTCGATTTTGTAAAACGTGGTGAAAATTTTCTGTAATCTAAGTTTTCTCATTTTGTCTTTTTAAAATCATACCTCAAAGCTCTTTATTTACATAACTAACAAGTTTTGTCCAATTAAAACTATAAAGAAGAACGCCATTTCGTAATAAATGCATTCATATTTTATTTCAAATTATAAAAAATCGGCTTTTCATTCTTCAGATAGTTTTATTGTACCTTACAGCGAGAAAATTAAGGGCCGCTTATTCCGTTTATTTCTTACCTAAAGAAACCGATTAAGTGCGGAATTACATCGGAATATAGGTGGACGAATGGAAATTGAGCACTAATAATTCTTTGCCACTGAATGACCGCGAGAGAAAGTATATCAATTGATGGCCGATCTGCATTTTAGGAGTTTGTAAATTGAGAACTATGCACTAATTAGGAGTACTAAAAAAATCAGGGGAAATTTCACTTATTCGAATAATGACTAACCATACCGAATAGGAATTTCGGCTTCTGGAAACGCCAGATGCTATGGGGACGCAACGGTCAGAGCCGAGAAAAATCGGTAAGATGCTTGTGTTACGGGAATAAGAAGCTCGACGTGTACCAGAAGCTATGCCGACACAACATCGCCGACATGCGGACGTCTGAGCAGACTTGGAGGGACTCGGGGACTAAATGCTTGTGTTAAGCGCGCGGTTTAAATACACTTGTGGTTTTCCTCACGCGGCCGCGACGGTGGCAGTTGAGCTTACGTGAATCGGACACCGTCTGCGGGGACGACACTCCCGTCGTAAACAATATTAACAGACAAAAACTTCATGAAATTAAATAACATGCGGTAGCGCTACAGACCATGGGAAAATCAATCAAAATAAAGGAATTAATGATTAATTCAAATTAAACTTAAAACTGGACACTGAAATGGATTTTCCCATGGAACGGCAGCCTACAAATACAAATAAATTCTTTATTACACGCAAACTAATTGTTCCCTATGTTGTCTTTTTAACAAAATTTATTAGTAAAAGACTATGTCTTTGCGAGGATTTCTGTTGTCAAAGCAGGACCAGAGGGCAAAGTGTCAAAACGTTGGCCAATCTTCGCGAAACGAGGACGCGTGTCAGAAAATATATTGTATATTATCAAATTATTTACAATAAATAGGTATATAATAATTTATCCACTGTACAATTTCTTTTATAACACATATTTGTTTGCAGCATATTTGAAAATTTATAAATGTGCGGTTAGTACTCCAATTACAAGCGATCTTCTTCTGTCATGGTCCTCAAATTACACATGAAAAGCGACCGCGGTCTTCAACTTACGTCCGCCCGTTTATATATGTATATTTCCCCCATTCAAACTTTTTTGTTAGCATTTATTGCTGTACACATACTTGAAAAGTATCTATATGCTTACTTCATGCCATATGTACATTATCCTAAAAATAATAGTAATACAAATATTAATAAAGCGAATTTATGGTTACAGTTGAGAAAAGCAAATTAAAAACATTAAACCTTAGCCATTTTTAAAATTGTATGAGTAGTAGGAAATGCGTTTGCGCATTACATTGCGCAAGTTGAAGAGAGCGATGACTATAAACAAAGGTAATTAACTTAGTGAAGAGTAGTGGAAACCATACTCCTACTTTCGAAGATATTTCGAGGAAAATGCAATCAGAAAAATGTTCTTTTTTTGTTTTTGAAGCCAATATCCATCTACTGCCGTAGATAGCAAAATTTAATAAAAATGCAAGTTCAATTTCGTTTTTGTATTTATCTGAAAGGAATAAAGAATAAGGAACAAACACTATAGGACAACGTAAGCCATATTTTTTCTTATAAATTGAAGATATAAATTCGGTACTCTCTTACTTGTTTTAACCATTTTTATTTTATAACAATTACACACTGTAGTACTTACAAGTCAACTAGAACTAGATAGGTAGTACAATATCTGGTACATTAAAACTGAACAGACACATAGCATTTCCCCATCAATTTAATACTACAACGAAACCCAATTAAAACTTGATCAGTACGAATAGCACACGGTCAGCGTACTTGGAATCATTACTTCGGTTGTCATTACTCGATGTCGAATTTAACCGAAATACACAATCACCACAGATACGATATTAACGCAAACTATGCTAATTCACTAATTAACCAAAGTTTATCCTATATAGAAGAATAGACAGGAACGCTGTCACAGCACCAGCTATCAGCGCCGAGGACGGTGGCCAGCAATTATTAATACTATTGTTCGTCGACTGTACAGTTGAGTGACCAATTAGTAGGGTATTTACCGGAAAAGACAAGAGGGTTCGTTTGCCGATGTTTCTCTGCAACGTTACTGTCACAGACTATTGCCATAATTCCTCTGATCCTTAATTGGCAATTATTTTGTTAGAGTCGGTTTCTTAGGTGGACATTAAGCAAACGAAATCAGTACCGCGGACATACATTCAAATATAGTCTCGGATCACGAAACAATTAAATATTCCCTAATGGTAGGTACCTACACGTTCTGAATCCTGCCCTCAACTTTTCCTGCAAATAATTGAATTTTTTGTTTTTTTTAAAGCATCGTAAATAATTGAAACGTTGAGATCAGAAAGGTACCTAATAGTAAGTAAAACGAGAAAGTTTCTTTTATTGGGAAGCTTTATGTTGAAGAAAATTTATTGCACAAAGCACTACAGTCAAAGATAGACTGTATGATAAAGCTACCGTCCAATATTTTAACAGAAACTATATTTTCATTGTTAATTATACAGACCTAATCTGAGCAAAGTAAATGGCGGAGAGACATCTAGTTTCCTATGTTCCTTCATAATACCTAACAGTGATGTAATAGGGCAGAATAATCACCGGGGAAGTATGCGCACAGTTTGATCTTTGGTCTCTGATCGTATTGGTCATTGGAATCCAGGTGGTTGAGACGAATCTTCAAAACTTTACAAATAAAATGCCTCGTTATACCGTGGAAGAGAGTGCTGAGGTGATGAGGAGGTATAACGTTGACAACTCAACAGGCCTATTCCCAGTAAAGTCGCAATTTTTAATTTAAACAGTAAAATGGATACTACCGTACACAATCTAAAACCGTATTTCATACAGCCAACAACGACAAAAAGTAAATGTTTAGACAAGTTTGTTAAATAACCACATTATAGGACCTGTTTTCTATTAATGGCAGTTTGAATCCAAATAGATATTTGCATTTAGTTCAAACACAAGTTACTCCTGCTCTGCAACTGTTCCCTGACGTTGATATGCAAAACGTTTACCTTCAATAGGATGGCTGTCCTGCTCATAATGCAGCGGCTGTTCAAAATTATCGAAATAAGAAATTTCCTATATACAACTTCGGGAGATAGGGGGAGTGTTACTCCTGATTTAATGTTTCATTAAAATACTTCATCCTGTCAATAATTTATAGGTTTGTATTTGGTAGCCATCAGTGTGACTTGTTAAGCTGATTTACTAAATAAAACAGTGACTTTACCAATAAATAAATGTTATTTATTAACAGAAACCTATAAGAATTGCCGAGGAAGTAAATTCTTTAAGAGGTAGGTTTAATTACTATATTAAACAATTAAAAAACTTTTAGATCCGGAGATTAACTTCTAAAATTTATAAATTTAATCAAAACTCGTTAAGTCGAAATGTCGAATATCCCGCGAATATTTTTAGCATAACGATAAAATAGATATTTTTAATATCTATCACACCTCGGCCCGGGACCGTCCAAGGAAAAGATCGTGAATGATAGGAACTTCTCGCTGGAGCAGGATCTTCTTGGCAATTTTCTTCAAAATAGGGCCCGATGCAATTTAATTCGGGTTTATAGATACTTCAGTTCAAATTCAGGTAAAATAAAATAAAAATATTGCAGAATAACAGTTGGACTGGATATCTACAACATTAGTTAAAATTTCGAATACTTAAAAAAAAAGTCGGTACTAGAATTTGGGATCGGCCCGGACAGAAACACATCTATGTTCTTTGGTGGTCTGAGGAAGAATGAAGGAAAGCCTCGTTTGAAAAATAAATGTTACGGATTTGTAGCCGATCAAGGCTACTATATAGCAACTATTACTTCTAACTGTGAGAAATAGAATGCCCCGGGGACACCATAGTAACCAACCAGAGGAATAGAGATATAATTCGACAAAACACTACCATATGGACTCAATATATGCACAAGCATTTTACCATGTTTAGATGACTACACACATATGACGTCTTTTGTTGCGTCATAACCATAACGAAATCGCATCATTATCTCCAATGGCTTTTAAAATATGGTACAATATGATGAAGGTGCAAGTGTCAACATTTTTACGGAATCATGCGATTTGAACATTGGGGTTTAGTTGGGGTTTTAATACTCTTAGCATTGAATTAATTAAAGCTAGAACAGTAATATTATTTCATTTGAAATATAGTACAGTAGTACCCCCATATCCGCGGGGGTTTGGTTCTGTGCTCTTCCGCGGATACTGAAAACCGCGGATAGTAGCGAACGCTTTATTTCCGAATACAATATGAAATATGAAGCAAAGTTAAAACAATGAAACAAGAAAAAATAAGTTATATAATATTTATTTAAAATAAATAAACAATAAATAAATAAATATTCTTGTGCTGTGGCACAAATAGAATTTAAGTTTAATAAATATATAAATTCATACATGTACATATAGTACATATTTACATACACAACAAGAAAAACTTTATCATCGTGAGCTACACATTCATTCATCTTCTTCCAAGTCCAAGTTAGCAGTCGATTGTTTACTTAGATCCGAAACAAACGATGTTGATGGCTGTGCATTATCGATAGTTTTGTCGACTTTTGCAAAGAACATTGCTATTGGTAGTTGTCGTTTTTGTCTTTTCATTTCAATAAACAAATCCTCCAAAGGTTCCAAGGCGTCTGTTATAGTGCGAGTAATTTTTATACTGCGTTCCATTATTGGATCATATTCTCCTATCTGTTCTTTTAATTTTTGAGCAGTTCGAAATATCGCTGAACATTTTTCAAGCGTCCATGCTGGCGGTTCTTGTTGACCCTCATCCTCATTGTCACTCGCTTCTGGAGAAGATTTCACAAGGTCTACCAATTCCGTTGGTAAATACTTGATCCTCTTCATTTATGTAATTACTGAGTACCTCTTTGGTTATATCGTTAAATCCTTCTCCATCTATTTTATGTGCTATGTTAAATATCGTTGTTAGATGTGAATTAATATCAGGTGTGTCTTCAGAACTAAGAACGATGTCATTCCACAAATTTTTCCAACATGCTATTACCGTTTCTGACTTTAATTCCTCCATCGCTCCTTTGATAAATAGAATTGCGTCAGCAATTGTAAATGACTTCCAGCATTCCATGAGCCCGATATCAGAGCATTCGTTAGCCATTGTATACAGCATTTCGAAAACCTGTCGAATATATATGGCTTTAAAGCAGTGGTTCTCAACGTGGGCGGTAGCGCCCACCAGTGGGCGCTGGGATCTATACAAAATCCAGTAAGTGGGCGCTAGGCGAAAAAAGGTTGAGAACCACTGCTTTAAAGCATGTAATGACACCTTCATCAAGGGGCTGAAGCAATGAGGTCGCCTTAGGTGGTAAAAAAACCACTTCAACATTTTTATTTTCTGTGCCTAGTGACACAGGATGCCCAGGAGCATTGTCTAGTATCAGCAGCACTTTAAATGGTAATTCTTCCTTTCCCAAATATCTTTCCACTTCCGTAATAAAGCATTGATGAAACCATTGTGTAAATAGAACAGCCGTAACCCACGCCTTTCGATTTGATTGCCAAAACACCGGCAAGCAAGCTCTATCTGTGTATTTAAGAGCACGTGCATTCTGTGATCGGTAAACAAGTCCAGGTTTAATCATATGGCCAGCTGCATTTGTACAAAATATCAAGGTAAGTCTATCCTTAATTGCTTTAAAGCCTGGTGCACTCTTTGCAGTCTTATGAATATAAGTCCATTGAGGCATTTTTTTTCCACATAAGACCAGCCTCATCGCAATTAAAAACTTGCTTAGGATGATAGTTCTTTTCTGCAATAATTTGTTTAAATTTTTCTGGAAACAGTGCAGCAGCTACATGATCAGCCGACGTAGATTTACCTGTCATTTTTATATTTTTTAGATTAAACCGAGTTTTAAATCTATGCAGCCAGCCCCTACTTGCTGTGAATGATTTTCCTTCCTCTTCAGTATAATCTTGGGTCTGCATATCTTCATATAAAACCAACGCTTTTTGTTGTAGCACTTTGTCATCGATAGGAATATGTTTTCTTGTCATATCTAACCACCCATAAATTTAAGGCACTTTCTACCTTAAGTAACACTTTATTACGTACTGTGGTTGCAACTTTTGCGGTTTGGGGTGCACTAGAAAAACTAGCTCGAATCTTATCTTTGTTTTTTAACACTTCCTGTATCGAAGATTTGTTTTTATAGTATATTTTAGCAACAGTTGCAACAGATTTTTTTTCTATTTCAATCATATTAATGATTTTTATTTTGTCACTAATAGTGAGCATTTCACGTTTTCTTTTTGGTTTAGAAGCCATTTTAAAATGATTTTCAAATTTACTTGCTTTATTTAAAAACTATTGCTAGCACTGTCTTGTCCGACAATTCGAATAGTACTAAACCCATAGTTAACAGGAGCATTTATATGTACAAGTAAAAGCGAGTGGCACCTTAAGCACGTTCCAACTTGTTTAACTTATCATGAGAGGGCGCCGAATTCAGGGGATGACTCATATATACGACGATATATCGACAAATGCTCCTATAACTTTTAATAGGGCTCGAATGTCTTTATTTGTTTCTATGTTTATTGATATAACGCGTTTTCTGTTCATCATAGGTAAATCGCGCATGACTGAAACCGCGGATACGGAGTCAGCGAATAACGGGATACTACTGTATTTATTATCGATTTCCGGTGTAGAAAAATTTTCCTACCTGCAAGATACAAGAAAATGGTAATGGACGGGCTTTTCCTTTCTGAAGATGATCTTAATCTTTTGAACTTGGTATTTAAGATTAACCAGTATTGACTTTTTACTTTCTCTTGTATAGTTCTATATAGTATAAATCAAATCTATATTTAACGTCCTCTAATCACAAATAAAAGATTTAACATTATGCTTTCAAACATAATATAAATAGTATATAGGTGTAATAAAAAGAGAGTAGTGGGCTAGATAAATTTGGGCACACCTGCGTACACATTAACATTTATCAAATCTGCGTGACTATCATAGGCAAACTTTCCATCCTGGAGGTCAATAAAAAATAGATAGCCGACACCTTATTGAGTAGCATAAACAAACCGGCGCCCCTCATATAATAGCCGTAATAGCCGCTAATGGCATCTGACACAAAAACCTACTCTCCGGCCCATTATAGGCGAAGGAAATCCTCGCTTAAACTACCCTATACCACGATAATTCCTTATTTATAACGCCGTTCTACTCGATAAAGCATGTCACGGGTGATCCGGGGTGTTTATCTTATCGAAGGATTACCACCCTGAATAGAAGTTGCTGAAGATGTCGCTAACGCTAGCACTATAAGGTTGTATCAATCTGCAGTAAAGTATATAATTATTAACGAAGATTGGTTCGGCTATATTAATATTTAATACGTTATTTTATTTAGAGCCAGCTAACTAAAAGATCAATATTCGGGTTGATTTCATAACTATTCGTACGCTGGCATGTTGCAAAACATCGCATAAAGTAGAGCACATGATGATGCACCCAGTTACACTATATGTAAAGCCTGTGCAACGTTGTACGGGGTTTAAATTATTAGTCGCTGGATTTAACTGCATTAACGCATATAAATAACTAATTTCGCGTCAACGCTCAGTAATGCTGAAAATAATTTTAACCCCAAGCTTACTGGCGAAAACTCATAGCATAAAATCCAGTTAAGTGCGTTATAGCTTTGTATATAATGGGGAATCGCTCAGCGTTTAAAAAAAAATCAATTACACATTTGCATCAATTTGAGTAAATGGAGCCGTGGAGATTTAAATATTTGAAATGGGCACTAATGGAGTTTCGGGATGCAATTAAAAATGTAGATTGGTAAAATTCTCCTTGTTTCATATAATTGAAAAAAAATTCTAAGACGATTTGCTCGCATTTAAAATAGATATCACAAAAAGACATAAAATTATTAAAATACACTCCGCCAAAAAAGTATCGCATAAACTAAAAAAGGGCATTTATGAACCAAGATATTTTTATACGTTCACAAAAGGTTTGCCTCGTGTATGTGAACTATAAAAACACTAACAAAATAATGGAACTTAGCGTTTTTACTTTTTTTTTTCTAAAAGAACACATTTAGAAAAATGCATATGTGTAAGGTTTGTTCAGTTGTTTATTGAAAGTCTTCCTATACGGACAAATTTTAAAGTGCGAAGTCAGAGTTCTGTACCAACGCTTTTAAAACTAAAATGAGCAATTTAACTTCAGAACAAGTGGCTGCTATAGTTGCTTTAATCGAAGATGGACGATCTCAAGCATACGTTGCTAATTTGATGAACATCAATCAGTCAAGTGTTTCTAGAGCCGTAGCCAGATATAGGGAAACAGGCATTTACAGTAGAAGACCTGTACCAGGTCGTCCAAGATGTTCTACTCGCCAAGATGACCGCTATTTACTACTACAAGCATTACGTCGAAGACATGTAACTGCGAGACAATTGCAGAACGACTTGGCTAGAGTCAGAAATGCTCGTGTGAGTACTCAAACTATTCGCAGTGTAATATCAGACCTAGACCTAATTTCGCTGGTGGCTCTATTATGGTTTGGGGAGGCATCTGTTTAACAGGTCGTACAGGGTTAGTACCAGTAGACAGAGGTACACTGACTGCCCACAGGTATATAACGGAAATTTTAGAAGAACATGTAGTACCATATGCGCCAATTATAGGAAACGAATTCATGTTAATGCACGATAATGCACGACCGCATGTTGCAATAATCGTCCAGGAATACCTTAACGATGTTGGTATTCCAGTTTTAGATTGGCCTGCGGTAAGTCCGGACATGAACCCTATCGAGCACGTGTGGGACCTCCTTCACAGACGGATACGAACCCAAAATGTTGCCCCAGCGGACCTGCATGGACTAGAAAATGCTCTCCGTGACGAGTGGGAGAATTTGGATCAGGCTTATATACGGAGGTTAATCGAATCTCTGCCAAACCGTATGCGAGCGGTCATAAGAGCCAGAGGTGGCAATACTCAGTATTAATAGCTACTGTTATGACATTTTTCTTTCCAAAATTATAATTTCTTGTTTTAATAAAAATCTCAAGTATGAGTTCTTGTTTTTATTTGGCCTGTATTTTATTTAAACAGTCATAGAAATTATATCTTAGAGCGCATTAAAGTATATTTACAACTTTATGCTACAAACAAAGATTATGCGATACTTTTATGATTCAAAACTAAATTATGCGATACTTTTTTGGCGGAGTGTACTTTTTGATCAAAAACTATATCAAAAATATGTGCTGCTCGTAGTATTTCAAATCATGGTAGTCAAATATCAAAACAATTTAGAATCGACCTAGATAGTATACTCAATGGTATTTTAAAATGCAAAATGGAAAGAATATAGGTATCTTACTGATGTCACTAACTAAAGCTCTTACATGAAACAACTCTAAAGAGATAAGAGGCAAGCGAGGCACTAATGCATGTATTAGATTTTGTATGCAGGGTATTTCAATTGAACGAACCAATAACACTTTACTTGCTGTGATTTATATGGAATTTCGAAACCTGACAATTGTCATGTCAAAGGGGACAACCTTTAATGAAGGGCCTGACGATTTAAAATCATTCCTGGGGGCTCAGCAGACCCCACCCTCAAACTTTGAATAGGGAAGAGGAGTCTTGTGACCACTCATTCAAAAGGTCTTTTAATTTTCTTTATGGCAATATGAATCAAAAAGTCATCAGTAAGTAAAAAGTGCATAATTTGCAACCTGTGTAATAAAACGCGATTAGAATGAAATAGCTTCTAATGCTCTCCTAACATTTCGCAATTTTTTTGTGGTAACCAAGGCAACTCCTATTTGTTTTTGCCGCTTTCACTTATCATTTTCAATATCGTTTTTCTCCAGTTTTGTTTGCTTCTGTTTTCAACTTTAGACACCTATTTTATACGGTATTAGTTTAGGTTTGCATTGTTTAGTGGAATGTTCTCTAGTGGAGCTTACTTTTAGTTTAATCGTGAATTCACAATAAGTTAATATGGTATATTCTATTCAAGAACGTGCGGAATTACAGATCTTATATTATGAGAATTGGAGGTGTGCAAGATCTACAGCGAATCTACAACGAAAATCATGCAGGTAAAAATATGCGATACAAGTACACACTAGAATTAATCCAAAAATTTACAGAAACGGGCTTCTCATTGGGTTAACGTCGAATTCTTAGGTCAAGTCACAGTGCGTGGAATTGCGACGTCGATACAACAGACATCAGGAGTAAGCCGTTCAAGAAGTTCAAATTTCATCCCTTTAAAATTACACTTTTACACGAATTGAACGAGAATGATTTTGACAAGAGAATGAAATTTTTTCAATTAATGAAGTTCGAATCGTCTTTTTCATTGAATAGTGAAGTAAGTGGTCACAACTACAGATGCTGGAGTGACACCAACCGCCATTTCACGCAAGAAACATACACAGCCACAGCCACAACTTAATGGGGTGGTATCTTTGGCGATCAACTCATAGGACCCTTATTCATTAACGGTACTTTAAATGGTCAAATATATTTGAACAAACTGTATCATCTAGTTCAATCCTTTGATCATAGAGAAACTGGAGCAAGACCCAGATTTATTAGAGAATGAGTTAATATTTCAGCAAGATGGAGCGCCTCCACATTACGCTGCCGGACTACGACAATTTCGGAATCATCACTTTCGCGATCGTTGGAATGGTCGAAAAGCGCCTATGGAATTGCCTGCCAGATCGTCGAATTTACACCACTTTTTTTTTTCTTTGGTGGCTTCTTAAGTCTAAAGTGTATGTCATACGTTCGACTTCTTTATAACAGTTACGCCAAAAAGTTGTTGAAAGATACCAACCAATAACTCCAGAAAAGTTGCGAAATGTTAGGGGAGCATTTGAAGCAAGATTCTATTATTGTATGGAGGTTAATGGTCATCGTTTTGAACATTTAGTAAAGTAAAATCCAAACCATTTCATTCTGATCGTATCTTATTACACAGGTTGCACATTATGTTACCGTAAAGAGAATTAAGAAACCTTTTGAATGAGTAGTCACCAGATCCATCTTCCCTATTCAAAGTTTAATGGTGCAGACTGTTGCTCCTCTGGAAACGATTTTAAATGGTCAGTTATGCCCATTAATACGACAATTGACAAAATTTATTTGGGGTGGCTCGTTTCAATTGAAATCCCCTGTATAGCCTGCATCCAAGCAATACAAATTAGTTAAAAAAAATATTTATTATATGTAATATAATAAATATATATTAGGTAATGACGTTTTTAAAAATACTCGATTCTCATAATCATTGAAAACTATAATGCTGTAGCTACCACCACAAGGCCTGTCTGAACAAATAGATATTGTAAAATTCTGGAATCCCAGTGCATTATTCTAATTTGAAGTACATATACACTCCGCCAAAAAAGTATCGCATAATTTAGTTTTGAATCATAAAAGCATCGCATAATCTTTGTTTGTAGCATAAAGTTGTAAATATACTTTAATGCGCTCTAAGATATAATTTCTATGATTGTTTAAATAAAATACAGGCCAAATAAAAACAAGAACTCATACTTGAGATTTTTATTAAAACAAGAAATTATAATTTTGGAAAGAAAAATGTCATAACAGTAGCTTTTAATACTGAGTATTGCCACCTCTGGCTCTTATGACCGCTCGCATACGGTTTGGCAGAGATTCGATTAACCTCCGTATATAAGCCTGATCCAAATTCTCCCACTCGTCACGGAGAGCATTTTCTAGTCCATGCAGGTCCGCTGGGGCAACATTTTGGGTTCGTATCCGTCTGTGAAGGAGGTCCCACACGTGCTCGATAGGGTTCATGTCCGGACTTACCGCAGGCCAATCTAAAACTGGAATACCAACATCGTTAAGGTATTCCTGGACGATTATTGCAACATGCGGTCGTGCATTATCGTGCATTAACATGAATTCGTTTCCTATAATTGGCGCATATGGTACTACATGTTCTTCTAAAATTTCCGTTATATACCTGTGGGCAGTCAGTGTACCTCTGTCTACTGGTACTAACTCTGTACAACCTGTTAAACAGATGCCTCCCCAAACCATAATAGAGCCACCAGCAAAATTAGGTCTAGGTCTTATATTACACTGCGAATAGCGCTCACCGTCTCGTCTGTACACTGAGATACGCCTATCTGAGGTGTAAAGACCAAATCTTGACTCATCTGTGAAGAGTATATTGGCCCAGTCATTAATGTTCCAATTTACATGTTCTCTGGCAAACCTTAAGCGAGCCACTCGGTGGTTCCTAGTGAGACGAGGGGCTGTTACAGCTACTCTAGCTCTTAATCCACTCTGTCGTAACCTATTCCGAATAGTTTGAGTACTCACACGAGTATTTCTGACTCTAGCCAAGTCGTTCTGCAATTGTTTCGCAGTTACATGTCTTCGACGTAATGCTTGTAGTAGTAAATAGCGGTCATCTTGGCGAGTAGAACATCTTAGACGACCTGGTACAGGTCTTCTACTGTAAATGCCTGTTTCCCTATATCTGGCTACGGCTCTAAAAACACTTGACTGATTGATGTTCATCAAATTAGCAACGTATGCTTGAGATCGTCCATCTTCTATTAAAGCAACTATAGCAGCCACTTGTTCTGAAGTTAAATTGCTCATTTTAGTTTTAAAAGCGTTGGTAAAGAACTCTGTTCCATTATTTTGTTAGTGTTTTTATAGTTCACATACACGAGGCAAACTTTTTGTGAACGTATAAAAATATCTTGGTTCATAAATGCCCTTTTTTAGTTTATGCGATACTTTTTTGGCGGAGTGTATAATTTTCTTTCGAATATGTGTTCTGAAAATGCAATAAAACCATAAAAGTCTATACTAATTTTGTTGAATTAAAATCATCACTACTGTCTGTTTCAAGATATAGTGCACATAGGCGGCACCGCGCTATGTCTTGAAACAAATAATCCCCGAATAATATTACAAATAAAAACTAAGCCGTCATCATTATCACTCATATCATGAAGAAAATTCATGAGAACAAACTCCGTATTATGCTATAACCGAGCCAGAACAAAATATTTAAGTAAATTGTTACGTCACTCACATTTCTGTTGTTTGGAGAATTACCAGTTCCATTTAAAAACAGCGAAAGGGCAAATAATTTATCTCTAACGAACACAGCGATAGTAATTGGAGTTACTTACTTTACATGATTATCACTAAGAACATTCTCAACGGAACCAGTAGCAATTTAATCCTTCCGCATAGCTCCTGTCGTCCAGGAGAAAAATGCTTCAAAAATGTGTGTATGAAACGCCTTCCACATAATATTTTTTTCATTTTTTCGGTGCAAATCTTCCGTTAACTGAAAACATGGAAGTGGTTCAACGCTTTGGAACAATGGCCATTGTTAACAATTGTCGACTCCTTTAATGGATGATGGGGAACTTGGGAAAAGAAAAATACGCCGTGGTGCTCGCTATAATATTTATAGTACTAAAGTTGGCATGGAAATACCACATAAATTTAGAAGCAGTACTAAATTAATTTTGCTGAGAGGAGTTCATTACATAGGGCCACAGCAGGTACTCGGCTTGAAAACAACTGGTTTTGAAGCCGAATTCAACATGAGTTGTTTAAAATCGTTTTCTCTGAGAGGAGGGATTTAGAACGTGCCTGAAAAGATACGCTTATATAGACAATAAATGTAAAGAGCGCGCTCGCGAAAGGAATATGTATATTGAAATGTAGATTTCCCAAATAAACGTAGTGATGAACTATTTACCATACTGACGTCATAATATTGTACACAATTTTGTGTATATTGACATTACAATAAAATAAAGTAAAAGCTATATATCGCGTTACTAAATATGTCAACTTCCATGGCATTGACACCTTTTTAAACTAAACTGTTGTATAGCCTGTAATTAGCTTCGTCCTGTCGGGCATTAAAGATTATTATTGTTATTTTTATACTTATTGGACAGCGTAAAGTATTTTTTTTCATCTCATTATCTGCGCAAGGCATTCGTTTGTTGTTAAAAAATTCCAAGTTACATTCTCAAGCATTTTTGTTTTTTAATAGAAATACACGCTTAACTTATGGACACATTCTTTAGTGCAGAATAAATTCAACTATAGATAGACATATAACAATCCAACTACATCACTTGGCTTGTTTTTGTAGTAAACGGTAACATATTGAGTGTAATGGAAAATAGCCTATAAATAAGTTTTAGTTCAATAACTTAGTGCAACCGCAGCTTTTAAAATGAAAAAATACTTAAATAAAAGTATAATGGACGAAATACAGGAACCAGAAAAAAGGGTAGTGTAAACTCATAAAACTACCTACGAAATCGACAGAGTTTTCAAGGACCCAAGGGAAGGATGTTGCTCTTGCCGAAGCGATTGGAAATTCTTGCAGGTAAGATTTATTTTGTCATACACTATTTGCTGATACTAAACCGTACCTAAAGCCCTTGTTATGTAGTGAGAAACTTCACATGGTAAAAGAGGAAAAAATGTTAAACCTAATTTAACCGGCAAACAATACAGAGAAGAAATAAGATAACATATTTCTTGTTTTCCAGTTAAAACATCTCATTAGTCTAATAAAGAGTACAAGTATAACTGGATGCTTTGCTTAGTGTTAAAGTTATGTACAGTCGCTTTACAGAAAGATTCCTAAATTCACCTTTGAAATACAGCCATTATATTACATTTTTTTAAACAAAATTTTAAACTACATTTTGGAAGTTCTCAAGTATATGTATGTAAGATGAAGATCTACCTCTCAAATTAAAAAACCAGTAGGACAAAAAAGGAATATACAGAACTCTTAAGCAGCAAACAGAAAAATGCCGACTGCGTCAAGATTTAGTCACATTTTGCATCGATCATATGCAGAACCCATACATATTGGAATTTCCTACCCAGGATAAATTTTTTCTGACACAATTAGCGGTTAATACACGGAGCTTATAGTCTTTGCTAGTATTAAACACGTTTTCACAATTACAAAAATAGAAACAAAAGGCATTATAAACTTTAAAAGTTTGTGGCGAAAATATAAGCTCAACTGCATATCATATGAAACAAAGATGGAGAAAGTTGGAAATTCCAAAGGTCAGTTCTCAGTTTCCAAGCTTCACCATTTAAGTTATGAAGGTGATAATGTGATCAAAGCCTCGGAATATGTGATAGTTTCTTGTGGCACATTTTAGCCGATTTACGACGACCCCAAACGTCCAGATCTGACCATAAACTTCCTACTGCAAACGCGGTCAAAGGTACATTTCCTATAGGAGCTATCAAACTTGACAACATGGAAAAGATATTATGTTAGGGTGCCGTAAAACATAAGAAACATTACCATGATATTTTAAGAAACGACGACCCACATTGAGGGAACGCCAGGTGTTAAATTAACAAAACAGGTTTTATTAACAAAATATTAAAAAATGTAGCGAATGCAATCACATTAGTTTGTTTAGTTTTATTTTATTAATTTAACAAACCCATTGAGTTTATTTGAACAGTAAGTACTGTTCATTTAACAAAGTGAGCGGTATTAAGAAAAGGATTACTCTAACCAAAATTTCAGTTAATTCATTGTAATTATGGTGCTGAAGTTGCCCATTTCCAAATTTTCTGTTTATATGTACAGTTAATACGTTTAAATTGTCATATTGTGTCATATTAAATTGTTGATATAGGCAGAAATGTTTAGAAATGGTTAATTTCAACATCACAATAGCATTCAATCAACTTCAATGTTGGTTAGTCTAGCCCTTTTCTTAATACTCTCACTTTTTTAAATGAACAGGACGTACTGTTCCAATGAACACAATGGGTTTGCTAAATTAATAAAATTAACGTAACCAAGTATGATTGCATTTACTACATTTTTACTTTTAGATTTACTATAATTTTGGTTAGTTCAACAATATTTTCTTAACAAAACCTGTTTTGTTAATTTAACACTTGCCATTCCCTCAGTGTGCTGTTGGAAATGTTCTGCTAGATGTTCTCGCTTCCTTTTAATCTTTTTATGAATGGAATAATACTCCTTCTCTAAAAAGTTTATACAATTTATTATATATACAGGGTTAGTAAAAAGTCCCGGAACGGTCGAATAACTTTGTTATTTGAAAATTATGATTTCTGAAATTTGGTATGGGGGTATAGTTAATATAAATGCATTTTATGCAATACAGTCAATATTTTTTTCACTTCCGGTTTAATCGGCAATACGTCCAACTTTTTTTTTTAAATGGAACGCCCAGATTTTTTTAACACTTTTGAATGCAAAATAAAAAACTACGTTCAGGAAGTATTAAGATGTTTATTTTTATTCACAAGAAAACAGTTAAAAAATTAAAAAAGTGTCCTAATACAGAAAAATCAAGGTACCTTTGAAAAAAGTTGTTGTTTAGTGTTTGCATTCTTTTTGCCGTCACATTTGACAATTTTAAAAGCGTTTTAACTTTTGCATCGCTATAAATTTACTTATTTTAAACATTGACACATTTGAAAATGGCAGAAAAACTTACTGAATCAGAACGAATTGAGATATTAATGATGCGTGGGTACGGCGATCGTCAACGTTCTTTTGAAGAGGTTTGTATTTTGTTTAATACTGTTTATCCGGATCGTCACATTAGTAAAAGTACGGTATGCCGAACAATTCAAAAGTTTGAAGTCTTTCGTCAGGTGAAGGATTTACCTGGAAGGGGACGTCCATTAACAGCAACATATGAAGAAACTAGTTTGAATGTGTTACTTACAGTGGAAGAAAATCATCACGTGTCCACAACAGAATTAGGTCAAATTCATGAGATCTCTCAAAAATCTGCTCATACGATTCTTAAATCAGCAAGAATGAAAGCCTATAAAATGTATCCCGTCTATGAGTTAACTGAAGATGATCCAGATCGTAGACTACAATTTTGCGAAACAATGACGGAATTGATCGAGCAGCAGCCTAATGTTTTAGATCACATCATTTTTTCAGATGAGGCAACGTCTTGTCTCAACGGCACTGTGAACAGACATAATTGTCGCTAGTGGTCAATTGAAAATCCGCATTGGATTGAAAAAGTCCATACACAGCGTCCTCAAAAGGTGAATGTCTGGGCTGGTCTTGTTGGAAACAACATCATAGGACCATTTTTTTATAAGAGGATATTTAACTGGCAACGTCTACTTAAATTTATTGCGAAATGAGGTTGTTCCAGCACTTGCGGCCCTCTTTCCAAATGCAAACATAGGTGATCACCCTAATGCACATTTTTGGTTTCAACAAGATGGAGCTCCCCCCCATTTTGCCCATAATGTCCGCGATTATTTGAATGAAATTTTTCCGGGACGTTGGATCGGACGTAGAGGAGCAATCGAATGGCCAGCACGTTCGCCAGATCTCTCGCCATTAAATTTTTTCTTTTGGGGTCACATGAAATGTCAAGTGTACAAAAATCGTCCCCATAATCTTGAACAATTGGAAGAGAGAATAGTTCAAGAAGCCAATCGCATCACTCCAGAACAAATACAAAATTCAATAAGAAATTTTACTGACCGTTGACATTTTTGTCAAATTGTAAATGGAGAGCATTTTGAACAATTATTGTAATCGCAACCTGAATAGACAGGTATCTTGATTTTTCTGTATTAGGACACTTTTTTAATTTTTTAACTGTTTTCTTGTGAATAAAAATAAACATCTTAATACTTCCTGAACGTAGTTTTTTATTTTGCATTCAAAAGTGTTAAAAAAATCTGGGCGTTCCATTTAAAAAAAAAAAATTTGACGTATTGTCGATTAAACCGGAAGTGAAAAAAATATTAACTGTATTGCATAAAATGCATTTATATTAACTATACCCCATACCAAATTTCAGAAATCATAATTTTCAAATAACAAAGTTATTCGACCGTTCCGGGATTTTTACTAACCCTGTATATTAAAATAGTGTATATTGGCAAAATATTAATGACTTATTAATTTTAATGAAAAATTTATTACATCTTTTTATCATATTTATATATTCATTGATAATCGTTTTGCACCAAACTATTTAATTCATTGATCAGCACAAAGTTTTATTATACTTTATAGTACCTTCGTAATTAAAATAAGCAACATTTTTTTTTTGGGATTTCTAAGCTGCTAATCACCAAATTTACTTTTTCCAGTGGGAACAAACAAGTTTAAAGCTTCTCTTTCTTTCTTCTCAGAAAATGGATTCTATTCTTTTCTGGATGCGAGATAAGAAATCTAATAGTCCTTCTATTCTCCCGACTAGTTTTCCGGACTCTATCTTTCGCATTATTCCGAAACTTTTCGGCGTAACAGTTGCAAGAATTGCTTTCGGAAAAGTCATCCCACTTCTGGTATATCAGTTCTGCGCGTGTGTACGTGCGATCTTACACGCTGTTTGTACGTGCACACGCGTATAGATGTCGTAAAAAAACTCCGAAGGTCGCCGAGGAGCATAAAAGCAGGGAACGAACGATACCTCCGGATATGGTAAATCAATTAAACTTGGGAAACTATTGCTTGCTATGTAAATCGAGCAGTGAAAACGATAAAATTCGAACGACGCGATAGATGCAAACTTTTCTAATTATGGGCGACCGTTAAGTCAACACGAAGTGGAACTTAGGTCGTGCTAATTGGATTGTTGCGCGAATTTCTTGCAGGTAGCTCCGACTCTAGGAAAGTTCTCCGTTGTGCGTGATTCCAGAATACTTCAGCTTTCGTTAACGGGAAGGTTAAATGAAATTTCTTTCTTTCTCGTTGTTTTTTAAGATCATGAAATTATGAGATTATAAACATTTTCTTATATAACAAACATTTTTTACGAATTATAAAGTAGCATTGAACAATAGGGTTATCAAGTAGCATATATTGGTCTTTAAACTCAGCTAGCGACCTCTCTTACACACGCATCATATTAACTTCAAACTGAAAAAAATATCCGTGAAGGGCATTTCTTCAGTTTTTTGTCCTAATAAGTTAGTAATGCTGGATGCTGGATACCATCTCAAAAGGCAAATGATTGTTTCAGCGAAACAGAATAAGTTCGAACATGTAAGGTTACTGTCCAATACAACACCTAAGAATCGTGCTTTATGAACACATATAAGTATTTCTTCATTGCATTTAACTTTTAGATCCTTAGCGTTTACGTTGAAACACAAAAAATTTAAGATATTATATATATATTTTTAAGATTTAAGATTGTTGCTTGTGCACCGTTCTTTAATACTATTAAAGTCATTTTTTAATACCTTTTTTTTATTTCGTCATAAGTATATTCACAAAATCAGCAACGCTAGAAACGTTGTCCGCATAAAGTATTGTTAAGGTTGTCAATAATTTACGGATTTACCAGTCATATACAATAAGAATAAAATTGACTCAAGAGTCGAACCTTGTGGAACGCTATACTGAACCCCTATGTTGATAGTTTTATCTCCAAAGTCACACCTTTGGCACCTATTTTTTAAATTTTTTGGAAAAGAATTCATATTGCACACAATGGAATGTTTTTGGTAATTCAATTAATCCATAGGTTGTTATCTCTTTGTTATTTATGCCTGTTAAAATATCTTCGAGCAGCTGAAAACTCGCTCGCATTGTCGACTGTTTTGGCTTTTATGGAATATGTCGTATAACTTCACAAATTTAACAGTCCTATTATGCATAATCTTTTCAGTAATGTTAGATATGTTTGATATAACAGCTACAGGTCTATAATTTATATTATAAAAATAGAAGCCCTTTAATTATTGTTAACGAAAACCACTTACTTAATTGAAAGATCTACAATATCTTTTTTATTTATTTTTTAGACACACATCATTATCTTGTAGGACTACTTCTTGTTCTTTGCTTATTGTTAGTACTACCTGTCAAAAAAGGGTACGGAAGTTACTTAATGCTTTTCGAACACCTGTATTAGCAAAACATGCGTCTACAGTATGTTAATGTTATATAAAAAAAATGTTATAAAATGGTTATATTACAGTGCTTATCAATAACTTTGATTTGTTCTTTTTGGGATACACACAAATGCCATAGCATTTTGTTTCGTAATTAAGTTAACATAGAAGTATTGGTTTGATTCCTGCAAATCATTAGGTGTGTCGAAAAATCTTGTAAAAAGGTTGTTTAGAAAAATAACGTAAATTGAAAATGAAGGCATCAGAAATAAAGTAATTGTAAAAATATGTAAAGTAGATTAAAAATAAAAAGATTATTTACATAGAAATAAAAAAATAATAATAACGCACAATCGTATAAGCAGTATTGAAGTTTAATAACATAGACCTACCTTTATCAACTAAATAAAATTGTTCCACTAAAAGTGATCAACATATTCTTCTCATTAATTGCTTATCTTTCTTACCTAGCATTTGTAAATATTATCCTAATATAGCGGTGATGATATTCTTCCAAAACCAAAGGTATTCCAATAGCTGGTGTCACTTACCTGAAAAAAAAAGGAAAGTAAGTAATATTACTTAAAATTTCGGTATATGAAGATTAATTTTAATCAATGAAGTTTGTACTGGTATCGACGAATTTCTGTACAGTTCTAGATGAAATTATTGCAACGGAAAGTTCCATTATGCGTTAATGCATATGTAAGAATTGTGCATACGCGTAAATCGAAGCCTCGTTTCCTGTGTTCAAGAAAAACCGTGAGGTTCAGCAATCGAAGACACAGGAAGCGAGGACTCGAGTGATGCGCGTATGAAACAAATTGAGGAGTTAATTGTAGGTACGAGTGATGAACGGTTGTGTGTTGTTATCTAGTAAGTTGGAGTTTTATTATTAAAAGAAGTTCCTCCCAAATTGACATTGAAGAAATACCACCTGAAGTAACCCCCGGTAAGTACCATTTTAATAGCACCTCTCGCAAGTAGGATTAAGCCAAGCGAGTACGCGACATTATACTAGAAATTTCAAAATCCGAACACATTCTCTGTAGTGCAGTAGCATACTTTCATGACTTAGTTTTCCGAAAGCACTCAATTACAACACCTATAGCACTACAGGGTGAGCCAACAGTTTGGAAAATTTACGAAATCAACGATAGTATAAACTGTCCTTAAATTCTCATTTCGGATTGATTATTGTTATGCCAATCCATTTAAATTTTTCAAAAAAATTGTCATCCCGTTTTCACTTAAAGCAATTAAGCAATCAGTATCATTTACTCTCCAAAATGAATCCAAGTTTTTAAAAATCGGTCGACGTTCACATAGATTACACAGACGGCAAGTATATTCCCCCCACCACTTTATAATAGCATCTCAAAGTGTAATGAATAGCGAAGAGCGTGTTTTAGGCTTTTGGGCAAAAAATAGGTTTAATCCATGCCCACTTCATAGGCTAGTCGTTTGCACGCGTTACTATTAAGTTCGATGTAAAATAGTTATTTTGTCACTACGTCGATGTATTTCAACTACACGTGTTCATCGGTCGAGTAAGTCTCCTTCTCTGATTCTTATCGCCCCAGTCGGCCAATTCCATTTCTGATCGAAATTTCGCTGTGAGATATCGGTTATTTCTACGAGCTATAAGAGTAGACGTATACGAAATATATGCAAAGAGCAACCGAAAGTGTTTGCATTATAGAAGTAGGAATTGTATGTTTGATGCAAGCCTTTTATAAATGCTCCTCGTATTCCGCCAATCGCTTTCCGTCTACAACACGCTTCAGCTTAGTTGTGAATCAAACTTAGAAATAATTACGAGCAGCTTTTCATTTATTCTTTGCCAACCTTAATAATAAAAAAAAATAATAAAATAACTCAAAATAATAAAAAATATAAGAAGAAAGAAAGGCAAATTACGCGAAAACTTTAAGAACTTGCAATTATTTTTAAAGACGTTTTCATAAACTTTTATTTTATTATCTAATCTCTATTAGGGTAAATCGTTACCAGGATAGAGCTGGCCGCCAGGGCTGGGCGTATGTAAAATACAAATATTTGAAATGCGTATTTAAAAATGAAATAAATTTTCTTATGTATTTTGAATTTTGTATTTTTCACATATTTTCAAACTATTTTGTGTATGTATTTAGAAATAAAAACATGTCAAAAGTACGATAGTGTAATTATGCGGATGGTGCTGACAGTATTACAACATCGTGCGAACGATCTTTATTTAATAGTACATACATTGTACATTTGGCGCTCTGTGCCTTCCTTTCCTAACCTAACTTTACACTTTAACTAATAGTTTTGGTGGTAGATTTGTTTCGGTTTTGTATATCGCTCGAGTTACGATAATACCATAATAAAAACCTTATGTTAAAGAAGTCGTTGAAAATGATGGAACCAAACAATAACGAAGTTGGCAAGAATGTTCCCATGAATTCAAATGGGAAATATTTCAAAATATCAGAATCGAACAGAGATAATGTACATTATCTATATAATGTACATAATCTCTGTGCGTTATTAATTTGGTATGAGATAATTGCTGCACACAATACAATATAATAGACTTCAGCTTATTTTTCAACAAATGTCAATCAAGATTACAAAGTACTGTATTTTCAGTTAAGTGTTAGTAAGGAATGTATTTTGCGCGGCCCTGCTGGTCGTTACCTTAGCGAGTCAGCTGGTACATACACGAATGCGTCGGTTGTATTATTCAACTTTTGCTGCTGACATTTTGACGACATTATTAACACCTTCATGACATGGATAGAAGTTTGTAAATTAGCAACGCCATCGCTTCCTTAAGTATACCACCCACTCATACAACTTTAGACTAACAAGCAATCATGTGCTGGAACTTAAACGAAGGTCTCGCTGCTAGGAATATACTTACAATCTACTTATTTTGTAATAGATATGTAAATGTAAGGAAAAACTTTCTAACCTTAATTAGGTGTAAAAAGATTTATATATCCAGGTAAAGCTAATTCTATAATCCTGTAAAGTATTCATTGTTATTGTATTTATTGAATCTGAATTTCAATTAACCATTATTGGGAAAAAAAATTACGGTAAACAATCAATCGATGCCTGAAGTCTAATGATTAAGGTTCCTGGATTTGAGAGGTGAAGTTGTTTTCGACAAAATTTAATTTACATATAACCAGATGCTGACGAGGTATTGTTACTCTACTACCAACTAATGCCTTTAATATTGTCCTTCACGACGCTATCGCGATCACAGCGCCCGCCCTAAATCTCCTAAATATATGCTAATGACAAAACAAGGGATTAGGACCGAGATAAAATAGCAGCTTCGGGTACGGAGGAGACGAACTCCGGAGTCCGGGTAGAAGTAGGTGGACCACGATTAAGACCCTTGGAATTGATAGACCGCTTTATGTGCTACACTCATTTCCGGTCCGGCCGGACTAGACGTCCGATCTGAAGGTTGATAATCCCAACATTTCAGAAATTATAATGTTTCCCAGCTAGGAATCGAAGTAAATCTCCAGGGAAGCAAAGGAAGCTGGGAATATGGTTTAGAATAATCGATAAATTTGAGATCGGTTCTGTCAGATTAGAAAGCAAGGTTTTGCTTTTGGTATTATTAAAAAAAACATTTAAATAATTATTTAAATAATATTTATCCGCATAGCACTTATTTATAAATAATTTTCCTTACGTATACCTCATATTTACCGATTAAATACCTTGATGCCTTACAGTTCAGAAACATGTAACTACAAAGGACGCAGTAAATTAATAGTGCTTAGTGATCTTAAACCTGCTTGTAGCGCCTACAGCCGTTATCGGTAAGACTGTCAGTAAGTTACATACAACACTACATACATACAGATCATTAATTCTAACTTATTACATTAGGTGTTCATGGATGAACTTGCAAATAGGTTTTACAGAAAAAAAGTGGTTCTTTCTAAAACATACTGCTTTCCCCAAAACCTCTAAAAACATACTTGGATTTGACTATAGACATATACGTACTTAGAAATGCAACGTTGTTATAGCTGATATTTTTATCTTTTAGCTTTTACAGTTTTTGAAATAAACAAGGAAGTATATTACTATGAAACTGTAGATATTTTATTTAATATTTTATTAAATTGATTTTAGATTAACTCAATACTGTTTTATTAACATTCAGACATGCAGCGTCCTCTATTTAAGATAAAAAAGACTCTACAGATAAGCTATGCATCAATACCTAGATGCCACTATAGCACACAAGTGAATGAAAAACTTCCCTCTCCCTGTTTTGAGCACACCGCCTACCAATCGTATGATATACTAATATATCCTCAGTAACTCCTGGGGCATTTTTAATAGATAACTTTGTTTATTTTAAGTTAATAAAAATCGAATAACAATTAATATTAAAATTCTCTCTCTCAGGGTAAGTAGTAAGTTCATTTACTATTTAAATTACATAAAAATAAGATTCCTTGAATCTTAATCCAAACTAATCTCAATATATCTTGTTTAAAAATCAAAATTGAATTTAAATCTCCCGCTAACCTCTCTCATACAAACACGTATTGTCAAAAACTTTCTACAACAGCAAACGTTTATTTAACATCAAAACTCCCTAACAAATCACTGTTATCAAATCATTCTAACCTCAGAATTTATTTACGTTCTGAACGCCGGTTAATAGTTCGAAAGATGAATAAAGGCTTACTTTTAAAGTACGATAAACAGCTCCATGATACTCCAAATACTGATTCCCGTTCTGCAATAATCTTTCTAGCTCCAAACCTGCGTTATTGATGTCTCAGCCACGAAAGTTATATCCCAGTCCCTCGATTCTGGCTCCAGGAATAGAAAATACGTCCCCCAATTCTTCGAAATTAATGGATTACCATCATTTTTACACAACACACATAACACTTCATTCTTGGCAAGTAATCTTTAGTTAAATGACTCTTATAATTATTTAAATTTTGAAATTTCTAGATGTTTTTGAAAAATACAACCAACTCAGGAAAATATCGAAAAAGAAGCCTTTTACAATTGTTTTAAACAAACATTCATCTCCTAGGCGTTGAGATTCCAGCAACGATGACAGGAAAATCGTTTCCAACGATACGACAACCTTAATCGACCCACGTTCGTACGATCAGCGAAGGAAACTTTACCTAAAAATCCATGGAAACGTGCCCTTTTAAAATTATATGTGATATAGTGAGTGTTTAGTTTGAATTTTTACAATAAATTTACAAACTAGTAAAATACATAGATCAGAATACATTTTATTTCAATAACAAACGTTTGTTGCTGTATGCTGTTGATTTTATGTAGGTTAGGTCATTTGATATCATAGCAATATATATACCAATTCTTAACAAAAAAGAAATCTATCAATCACTACAATATAGCTCCCTCCAACTTGTACACATCTTTCAATTTATTTAAGAAATGAATTGTAAAGTTTGTGTATAATAGCAGGCAGATTAATGTCATCCACCACGTCCCTTATTGCTTGTTTTCATTGCTCTGAATTATGCTTTATGCCATGAATATACATTTTTTTCTTTGACACTCGCCACATAGAAGTCCATTGGTGTAGTGGATTCGCCGCAACTTAAAGCATTGTGTTATGAGAAGATACATTACCGTTTGCTAAAAATGTTGCTTAATCGGTAAAGAAAATTGTTCCGTGCGAGGTTCTATATTCGACAAACTTCTCTCTAACCCATGCACAAAAGCCTACGTTTTTGCATCTTGTCCCTACTCAAGGGTATGGGGTATTGCGGGTTTATATAGCAAGATTTTAGTGTCCCTATAAACTATTTGTAACAAACTATTAGAAAACTGTAACTCTTTCTTAAAGACAATCTTGGGTTCTAAAGTGCTATTTCTACAAATAAATGTAAAATCACGGATAGTATATACTTATTTACTTGTTTATTTCAAAAACTAATTGTTGTTTAATTAAAAAATAAAAGTGCAATGGTATTGCATTTATTAATATGTGTATGTCTACAGTCAAATTTAAGTAAGTACCTTTTTAGATGTTTTGAGAAAAACAGAATATTTTATAATGATTTTTTTCGGTAAAGGGCACACCTACTGAGACTGGGCTTTACCACTACGCCACTAGAAGCTTGTAAATCTGTCTCATATTCGAATGTACTTAAGCGAGATTATCAATCACTGTAAACTTTGAAAAATCGTACATTGCCGTCTATAGCTAATATTTTACAAAAGTACTTCAAGGGGTTCCCACCACCAACTAACAAATTCGTTTGTCAAAACTGGGGTTAACATCTGGCGACCCCATCTTCTGAGTCTATTATCTGAGAGAGACACTACGCACGGCTATATTTGAAAAGATTTCACAGTTTATAAATGGATAATCTAAAACTCTTTTAATATGAATAGAGAAAGTCACTATCACTCATTTAGGATAATAATCAGCTTCATTATAGTATTTTATTTTTGATAGCATTTTTTTTTCTATTTTAAACTATTCTACCCGTGAAGGTAAGATGTGTAGGCTACTAGACATCTTAGCTTCACGGGCATATGACGTTGCATTTTTTTCATTTACATCCTTATGTCAGCAGTGCATTTAGCTGGCTGACGAGAACTAATAAGTTTGAAACAGTCGTCCATGTACATGTCTGGCGTTGGCACATTCGACAATGACTCCTACCTTTCCTTTTGTTTTATAGAAGTTACTTTTTAAAATAATCAGTTTATACAACCATTAAAGAATTATGTAGTGTATAAGTGCTTAGGCACCCCTAAAAACTCTATAGAGTGACCAAATATTACGAGAATTTGATAGGCGAGTTAACACAGTATGAATTAAAAGCATATAGCGAAAGTAATAAGCAAGAATTCCTGTTTTAGTGTAGAATTTTGGAATAATAAAGTAGGGCGATACAGATTTAAGTAATACCTAGGTTAAATGGAGGCACAATGTTGAATAATATAGAGTTCATCATCCCAATTCAACAATTGTAAAAGTAATTTTAGGAAGTAGATTAGAGGAATGTTTCTTTATACAGGGTGTCCCTGAAATAAGAGTACAACGTATTAAAAATGGGAAGCCCTAATTTTATTACACCTTTTATCTAAATTAATTTTTCCAAAATTCCCACGCATACGTGAGGAAAAAAATGGCAAAGGTATTTATTAAATATCCGTCACGCCACTGGTATTTGAGACACTGCACTTCTAACCAACGAAGGTAGGGCAGGCAACACGCGACGTATAACTACGCTCTGAGTCTCAGTCTGTCTGGATCCTTACGCATGAACACATCGGATATGGCTTTTACCACACGCGAGTTGGTCGATATGATTTATGTCTACGGCGAAGCAGGAGGAAGTTGTCGAAGAACTCTACGTATCTACCGGCAGCGATACCCCAATCGTAGAACCCCGTCTTACACGTGTATAAAGGATACCGTGTTTAGATTAAGAGAAACTGGTCGATTGCTACCAAATTACGAAGGTCGCGGACGTGAAAGACCACGTCGAATTTTACGAGCCGAAGAAGAATTGCTGGATATTGTGAACAGAAATGCAGGTGTAAGTACACGTGATGCTGCAGGGCAAGTGGGGGTGTCACGCAGTACGGCACACCGCATTTTTCGAAGAAACTTGTTACACCCGTATCACATTCAACGTGTGCAGGAACTTACTGAAAATGATGGTCCTCCGCGAATTCGATTTTGCACCTGATGTCGTGAACGTCTAGCAGAAAATGTTAACTTTTCTGCAAACGTTTTGTTCACAGATGAATGCTGTTTTACCAGAAATGGTATTATGAACCTCCATAATACTCATCATTGGGCAGATACTAATCCGCAAGTGACCCGACAACATCGGTTTCAGCATCGCTTTTCGGTCAACGTCTGAGCAGGTATTATAGGTGACTCTCTCCTAGGGCCGTATATGCTGCCTCAGCGGCTCAATGCGGAAACTTATTTAAATTTCTTAGACAACGTTTTGCCGGACTTTCTGGACGATGTGCCGCTTGACATACGCAGAAGGATGTGGTTTATGCACGACGGAGCGCCAGCACATTTTTCCCGAAGGGTACGTGAGTTTTTAAATGTAACATATCCCAGATGGATTGGACGAGGAGGTCCCACTGCGTGGCCTCCTCGCAGTCCAGATTTAAATCCACTGGATTTTTTTTTGTGGGGTTACATGAAAACTCTTGTCTACAGTGCTGGTGATATCGAAACTGCAGAAGACCTACGTCAAAGAATTTTTAATGCAGCACAGCGCATTAGACAAGAAGCACCTTTTCAATGGGTTCGTGAAAACTATTTACGTCGTATAGATGCATGTTTGCTAGCTGAAGGAGGACACTTCGAACATTTTATTTAACACTTCTCCTGTTTCGCCGGTTTGCAAATCGGTTCTTTTCAGAACCAACAATTGATTATGAAAGAGAAAAAAAGAAATAATTACGCACATTACCTTCGTCACATCAAATATCAACTTTTAACAATGATGTTTATTTCAGACAGCTGTCATTGATCAGATTACGCACAAGTGAATAGAGTTATTCATTAATAGATTCCACATTTTACTTTCAATATCTTCTTTGAAATTTGCTTTAAATTTCGCGTACGTAATAATATTGGAGTCGTTGACTCGTATCAGTTGCATACAATGATTATCTGTATATCACAGCTGTATTTACAAATGAGCTTAAGATATAGTATAAACACAGATAGTGGATCCATGGGCGGCACATTCGTGACGTTTCAATGAGTTTTTAATTGTATATTCGATATTGCAATTGGCGTACGAATTTTTGGATACTTATTCAGTATAATTTGGGTTTCCCATTTTTAATATTTTGTACTCTTATTTCAGAGACACTCTGTATATTCAAACTCAATAACAATAACCTTCTTTTGATAATCAGCTTCAATATTCCATCATACATTGGGTTCTACTATTTAGGTCGCCTCTTTTCAATAGTATTACATGTATGAATTCTCCCATAATCGGAAGTATGACCACTTTTTTTAATACATCTATGTACCGATTTGAAAAGTTCATAGACACCTCTTTGTTGTAGATATATGATGACGCAGTTTAACAATTTATTAATAAATTGTTCTTAGAATTCTACATCTTAACCAAGGAATATATGATATCCGGTTATACTTTCTAAGAATACATTAATAAATTGCCAATTTATTAATAATATAGAAAACACTGACAAATAACGAAACTTGCAAGAACAGTTCTTGCAATACCTACTATAATTAAATTATTAGAAAATATAACTGGATATATTTCTTGTTTAAATTGCAGAACTCTTTTGGACCTTTTAATTACTGTTTGATTTTGTATATCTTTCATATACTACAAATGTTATTATGTATTACTTACTTATTGTCTTTTTGGGTTCAATAATGCTATCCCAAAAAACCAAATAAATAGATAAATATGCAGTCCACGTTTCATATTGGAAATATCGTTTGCAGTTACGCAAATTTTAGCTTCAAATAATGAAACATTTTTTGAAGAAACGAAAATATCGAATTTTATCGATCGTCCTCACGTTACCTTACAATTTAAAAAGTTCAGAAGTTTACTTGACTTCATAATTATATCCCTTCTTTCTCAAGCCTGGCAGCACCCACCAAATCATCTACCGAAATCCTAGCTATATCATCACAACTTTCTTCACAGAAACGTTTCATGCCTCTTTTGCAACTACAAAACGGAGGGAAGCCACCCTCCCAGTCGCTCGCCCTTTTATTCGGCGAAGCTTCCAAGAGCAATGGGCCGTCACTAATCCGGTTATATGATTAGTTAACACTTGACTTTTACTGGAGCAGCGTCGACGTTCTCGGCTGACTAGAACGAAGTTCTGCTCATCTACTAAATATTGACTTCGAAGTTTGTTAAAAAAAAAAAAGCAAAAGTTGTGCGTTCGATTTCGAAGTTTAAAAGCGTCCACTGAATCCTATGCAAACTCCAGTAAGGGTGTTAATCGATAAATATACAGTTGAGCAAGATTAAAGTAAGCTAGTGTAATCGAGTACTTAATACTTTTAAATGGTATTGTATCTGTAACGTTCGAAATGATTATGTCTTTGTTCTATAGAAGGTAATATGAAAGTTCCAAAGAAAGGAACAATTTATGTTTCTTAATAGGTACATAAACGTGGGAAAGATAAAAAAAAATCTATAAAGATTAAAAAGTTCCCAATAAATAGTTTGAGAATTTTGGGAAAATCATAAATGTTCATAGGTTGAAAAAATAGGGGAATCACCAAGGAGTTAAAAGAAGAGAAAAGCAGAGGGAGAGTTTTCATATTTTACATATAGTAGACTTACCTACACTTCAGCCACTCTTTAACCACTTTGATTTAAAAAAATCAAAATTTAACTTCACCCTTAATTAACCAGCAACCCCTTAATTTTTTTTTTCTAACGCAGGTGTTATCAACTTATATAATACAAAACTAGAACCCAATTATCAATAAGCTTAACGTTCTTAATTTTTTCAATAACCACCAACGAATTCTTAATTTATATCAAGCCAAATCCGAAGTTTTCACAGTTACTTAGTTGATTAAATTTGTCAGACAACCATTTGGACAACAAGTATGTATGTAATATTACTGCGACCTGAAAAATCTATTGTGTCCTCTGTTCTCGCTGTAGAATGTCAGAAGGCCCCAGATTATATAATTTCACATGCTCACAGGGCCCTCGAGTTGCACAGTGCAGCGCAATTTAAGGGTAGTTGAATGGATGTTTCATCCTATTCCCTACAAAATTTGTATTCGGCTTCCTGCGCTATTCCAAGCCTGCTTGGATATCCGTTCAGTTTACCTGATAGGAACCCTGTCAATATACGAATATTGTTTTTACTCAAGTTGATGTATTCTACAAATCTCTTCTGGTTATAGGTTTCCAGAGGAGTTTTACCTTGCCTCATTCCCTGGAGATTCTCCCAGTATTTGGATCTTCTCTGCTCTACTTCACTTTTGAGTTTCTCCAGTATTATACCGCTACTTATTGTATTATTACTGGCTTGTAATATTGTCAATGAACAGTATAGTACTACTGGACAACATGTAAGTAGAACCGCTGATATTGGCGACAATGGATCTGGTACTCTTCTTTATCCTAGATAAACTATGCATTCTAGGTGACACTGGGCTTGTCACCATTAGCAATATTCTTACATTCTAAGAAGGACTTATTTAGTTCAATTTTACTTTGCTACTGAAGCGTATGTGCAATCAAATGAAGCTTATAATCATGGGTAGAAAATAGTGGAAAAGAATTCACAAAAGCGCATCGAGTAGCAGGTGTGACACTATTGCTATTCGCTCAGTTTACATATTCTCAGAGTGAACGCCACTAGTGAACAGTATCGAACTTACAAGGCACGTGGAAAGTTCGTTACATGAAAATCAAGTGCATTTCTTTTTGTTATTTTAAAAATTCAGACCCGAAAAATAAATGGTCTATTGTGGGGATCACCATACCACCAATAGCTATAAAGGGGGAATAGCACTAGAGACACACCCAAGCTTTTGAGGCGTCAATCCGAGTGCAAACCCGCATTCATCGCATCTTAAGCTTTATACACCATCGTCTGTTGGGGAATCAAGAGTTCAGATGTACGATGATCCCTAAGAGACACAAGCTCAACCCCTATGACGAACGTAATGTAAGCCGGTAATGCAGTCACATATCTAGCTAGAATCCGCGACTGTGTATTTAGTGAATCTACAAATGGCTCGCCATGACGTAATAAAAACATCGGAGTTGTGATTTAAGAGTTTGGCTCGTGCCTCATAGGAAGCGCACACTTAATTTTCGATTCCCTAACATGGGGGATAAAGCTTGAGATGAGATAGCAATGAAAGCGAATTGGTTTGCTCTCGGAGTAACGCTGATGACGCCTGGTAGATAGAAACTCGAAAGTATTTGATCGGAATTCGTGATTACAATACAGTTGTTTTAGCGAGTTTTCAGTTTCAATTTACAAAATTTCATTTTCATTTATTTTCACAATTAGCGTTTGCGGTTGTTACTACGTTGAACTTTTTTATAAATATGAAACAATTTGTTGAAAAATTTAATTGTTTTACATTTGTCAAGGGTAGGTTATTTTATTGCAAGCATTGCGTTCACACTTTGGCATATAAAGACAAGCAAAGTCTACAACAGCACCTTAACACCAAAATGTATATGCAAACCCTAAATGGACGAGCTATCAAATCAACACCTCTTATCATAAAACCCTTTATCATATGAATCAATTATTATGTGGATGTGATGAAATCAATACCCCTCAATATTTTAACTAAAAATACAAAAAGTACAGACGAAACCTGTGGCTTAGTTTAAAATAATAATATATAATATTCACCTGGGCGCTGGATTTACAAGATAAAAATACAGGTCTGTACATAAATCACATTTTTAGTGTAATTTTTGTTTGGTATAATTTAAAATAAAATCTCTTTTGTTAAAAAAAAGTATTATAGCAATATATAAACACGTTCCATTATCGAAATGTGTTTCCAAAGTAACCGGTTTCGATTCGCTGCAGCTGAACTAATCGACAGCAAGTATCCGTTATTAAGGAGATTACCATGCCCTTAGCACCAAACTATGGCAGAGATCTTTGTTTGGATATCAAGCAATGTTTACAAAGTGCAATATTAGACGAGAAGCTGCTGTTATCTTTGGTGTTTGCCCTTAGCTACTGCAACTAAGTAATCCTTCCCAATTCAATAGGATTGATACCGTATTATCGGTGATTTTAGGTAATGTTTTCAGAACGAAATGAGTTTCGAAACTACTAGGTTCTAAAATATGGCTGTCATAATAGTAGTAAAGAAATATATGACGCTCTGATGATATAAGATATGATCAGTTGATTCTAAATATATTTCAATGTTCTTGTCGGTTTAAGATATATTCAAACAAATCCTGAGTGTGTAACACTATGATTTAATTTTATAAAGTTTCAAATTATTTACTGTTATTAAAACACGCCTTGATATGATGTTCTTATGATTAACTTATTTAATTAATCCCTCTTACTGTTGTAAAACCACCCAAAGCATTGATTAAACTTGAATAATTTTCGAACACCCAGCGAACTTTATTAATCTCATTATTAAATTATTACCTACGCAGCTTGGAAGACACCAGTTCCATAATTCCATTATCAACATTCTTTTCCCCAAAATAAGGAATACACAAAGCTGTTATCTGCTTGCCACCTCTCTCAAGAAAGTTATGAGAGGAAGAATTTTTACGCATGTAGGAAATATAGGGTACGTGTAAATAACGTTAGGCAGATATAATCAAGTGAATTCGTCGACAAAATTCAATTTGCACCCATATTACATGTTAGTGTGCGCTAATGTATTACGACTGACTACGAACACTTGGTAGCGGTTCAGCACCCGGAGAGCATAGAGGAGGGCCTGGTACAGAATTCTACGGGCACATCGTATGTGGATATCCAATAAATATTTGGTTCGCCTGTAAACTTGCTATTGATTTTGTGCTACAATGAGTAACGTCAACTGAACCCCTGCATGCATCCGATTAATAAGGACGCGTCATTGATCTAGCTTCCACGTCATATATTGGCGATAACTACATGTAACACTAGTATTATCACTAGGCATCGTAATAATAAAGGCAAACCTAATCAATCTACCACAGTAACATTATTTCAAATTTGGTGGAGGCGCTGGTACACGTGAATTTACTACATTTTTAATCAGTAATAACTTATGGCTAATAAAAGATTGTATTCCTAAAAATAGTGTGCTGAAATATCAAGTGTGCACTGAACTCTACAAGAACTAGTTTTGAACTTCTCGGGCCCAGAATAGATTGCCTGTCGAATATTATAACGATTAACTGCTCCATTACTGCAAAAAGCAGCTTCATCGGAAAACATTTTTCTTACAAAAAAATGGAATCAGCCTCTATAGCTTCATTTATGATGTTACAAGAGTTTACTCGTTGTTCAAAATCATGTTCACAAAGTTCATGGTGTAGTTCCATATGGTAGGGATGATATTTGTATTTCCTCGTGATGCGATTAGTGGTAGAATGTGTCACATACATTAGCTAATTTACAGCTACTGACCTGGGGATTATCTTCAACATAAAGTATCTTCACTTCTTTTTCCTCATAGGTAGCATTCCGGTTTACCACTCTACGTTTCTCATATTTAACGCTACCACTAGCACCACACCGTTCCGTTAAGCATTGAAAAGATTGTCTAGAAGATTTGCGTTTATTTGAGCACTTCGCTCCATAAAGTCTAACCGCCAAAAGACAATTTCTTTCCGCCTCACCCAGTATATAAATCATTTCAATTAATTCATTTTTAGGAAATTCCATAACTATTTTATTTATATGACACTTACGATGATAACTTAAACTATTTTTACTTGCTTAATTGACATATCAAAATTTTACAATGCCTATGTTTTTGTTTTGTAATGGTCAACTTATTTTGTTGCGTTTGTCCGATGCAAACGTCAGGGGAACTGATTATAATCACACTTAACTCTTTCAAGAGTAAATCGAAACAAATTGGATAAGATACAATTTCCGTATCAACGCCACTTTGAGGTGGCAAAGGGCTACTACGCTGATAACGCCTTGTGCTTTCAAGCACGATCATAATCGTTTGCCTAACCGCATGCTTGTCGTCGATAAAACGCACTGAATATTTCAAATTATGTGACGATCTTGTACTGCGTACGTAATAGAGAGATCCGGCCGTAATCTTTAACGTGAATCTATTGTTTGTTGCGCCGTTGGCGCTCAAATTTTTATATCCGTACACCCTCCTAAAGATTTCAGCGCCATTTTTAGAAAATTACTTCACCGAAAACCTTTCCGTCCTGCTGGGGGACGAATTTACATAAACGTTCGGCGCGCACGTCCGCCCCACCACCATCTAATACGTGTTTACTGCCAAGCCACATGTTCTCGTACCCGCGGGGCTACCTTCAACAGATTTACGGCGCAGATACACAAGGCACCCTCGTTTCGCCAAAATTCGCCCTTTGCTCCCATAAGAATAAGCTCGTATCGTCCTCCTAAAATGATTGTCTTTTGCTTCAGATATGCAAATCCTATCTCATAATTGCTGTTAGATTCACCTATCTGCTGTCGGTTTTCGTAGCGAAGCAGTGTAGTTGGAAAGGTTATACGGAGTGTATGCAAAATACCCTAAGGCACTAAATCCCAATTAATGATCAGCAGAACAAAGTGTATTTCAAACCAATTGGTCATCTAGATTAAGACGAGAAAGGATTGTAAAATAAAATTCACTTAAAGATTAATTTAATACTTATTTCATAATTTAATAAGTATCTATCCTTATTATTTTACCAACTCATTGATTTATTGATGATTGCTCATCATTTTTTCCTTTGGGAACACCGTATTTATTTTATTTTCTATTTACAATTTTATTACATTTTAAAATTTAGTATTTAAAAACGAATACAATCATATCTACATATTACAAACGTTCTCTCTTTGATCACGTGTACGATAATGCCTTCCTTATTGAGGCTTCACCACAACAACGAACTTATTAAAAATTTTCAAATTGCAAAAGCGGGCAATGCGCGCAACATCAATATTCCACAGACAGACACAATTCTTTGTAAAAATTCTCTATATTACATGGGTTACTCTTTCTTTAATAAACTACCTTCTTCCACTGTAGACTTTCCTAACTTCAACACATTTCGTCATAAATTAAAGACTTAAAGAAAGACTTATATAGACTAAGTATTACTGAAGCAAGCTTTCTACTCATTTGATGAATCTATTAATTATTATCAATGTTGAGTTGTTTCCTCGTTGAGAACGTGCGTATTTTTTATTGTGTATATGCTTCTTCATTTAATTTAATATATTTATTAATTATTAATCTATTAAATTAATATCTATTAATTATTGTCATTTTTATTATTAATGTCAGAGAACTGTATGTTTAATGACAATATGATATACTATACTACACTATCTACCTTATTTCCTGAGGCATCCTAAAAATTTGTTTGGTTCCTTACTTTTTTGCCAATCTGTAATTTTATCGCAAAATCAATGTTTATATTTAAAAATTATATTTCCTAAATTTTAAATTATATTCTACTGTTAAGTATTAAAATAATATATAATAATGTGTGAGCCCACTTAATCTGGTATCCCTTTGCTACTTTATTTTCTTTTCTTTTCTTGGAAAATCATCCCCAATACACTAGAAAAATACGCCATAGCTTTCCAAGCAGAGTCATGCCAACATTGTATTGTACAACAGTTGACTTATTAATACAAGCGGACCTGTACAGCCAAACGATACTGGGGGCATTAATAAACCTGTAACGACATTTCTTTCGGTTCGGTTCGGTGTACTGATGTTTACTGCTTACTCTTGTTCACGGGCTTTCGATTATTTACTTACTTTTAAAATGCTTATTATTTACGCGTTGATACGCGTAAGTAGAAAGAGGAGGTTGCCCCCGAGCTCGTTTGGCGGCGCTGATCGTACGGTCAGTTGTCAAACGGATAATTACAACCTCGTGGTGGTTTAAACGGTGTTGCGTCTTATTCACACCGTTACTATAAAATGTCAACCCTAAAGTGGTAGCTATCAGTGTGAGTGCGTAACTTCAGGGTTCTAGTTTGAATTGCGCTCCAAAACACTGAAAGTATATTATAAATCAAACATTTATTTCCATGCAACAAGTGTGAAACACATAAATATACACAGCAAGAAAAAACAAGTAAGTGTCAAAACATATGTATGTACAGTCATGAACATACATAACTATATGTATACAGTGACAAACAAATATTCGCGGGGCTTCGGTAACGCTTTTAAAATTTAGACGCGGAATTCAGAGTGGAGAAAATCGGTAAAATGCCTGCGTTACACCAGAAAAGGTTTGTAAGTGCTTACAATCAGGCCGGAAATACTGGAAATAAGAAGCTCGAAATACAGAAACGCTGTGCCGACATATCAGCCAGAGCGGACTGGGAGAGACCTAGGGACTCGGGAACCCTCTATGCTTGTGCTAAGCGCGCGGGTATATATACTTGCGGTTCCCTCCACGCGGGCACGATGGTGGAAGTTGAGCGTGCGTAAATCGCACACCATCTGCGAGGACGACACTCGCGTCGTAACAGTATTAACAAATAAAAATATAATACAATAAAATAACATGCGGTAGTAACGCTACCTACCATGGGAATATCAATCAAAATAAAAAGAATTAATGATTAATTCGAAATAAACTCAAATTTGACACTCAGATGGAGTTTCAAAAGGAACGGCATGTTGCAAAACCCTAAGGTACAATCAAGACTGCTTTGGCAATATGTTTATTTGTGTAATGACACAATCTCAATGCGCAATGCGACAATCTCAGCCTGAAATACCGCTAGGTTTTCGAGAATCAGGGGCGTATATTGCATTTTGTATGTCGCCGGTTATTACAATTTATAGATCAATTTTGGAGAACCTTTTCTTTTGATCATGCATTTAACACGTTAACTGCCATATGTACTATATTAGGGCACAGCTTTTAATTCTGCGCCACCGATGCACACATGCGCTTTACTGTTTTGGGCCAGGTGTACATGCCGTGATCGCAGTTTGCCTTGGTTTAAATAACTAGATCGATGGGTCTAGCGCGCAGTGGTGCAACGACGAAAAAAAAAACCTCAAAATTTAAATTTCTTTTTTCGGCAAAGCTCTACTCGCATTTTGAATATCACGTCTCTATGTATCGTGCTAAAAAGCCTTAGTTAAAATAGTTTTGAATAAGTAACCAGGGTTGGCACGTAAAATCAAATATCTAACTTTCATGTCTTCTACTATAGAGTACGTTACAATGCATATAAATGCAACCCATATGGAGAGCTGTAACTTACAAACAGTAAAAATGCAAGTATTATGGAGGTTTTATCGTACTTATTACTATCAAAAGCAATACAAAATTAGCTACACTAAGCTACACGATGGCACGTAACTATTAAAACGTGACTCCTATGATAAAGTCACTTGCTCACACCTGCTTATCTAAAAGTAATGGCTGTTGCGCGTTGAGGTACTCGTTTGTTTTATTAACGTTGCAATTGCCCCTTTTCTTTCCTCCAATTTTGAACCTAAGTAGTTTTTATTTTGATGTTTTGGTCACGTACATGAGCAACTATAAAAGAACTGAATGCATTCTCACAAATATTAAATTTATCATTAGTAATATTAGTTTTGGCTACAATGCCATTCACACTAGAACTTTTACTGACCCATTTATTTCAAGTATGCAACACGAACTAAAAAGAAATCTTCCGGTAAGTGAAAAAAGGTTGCTCTTATATATTATATCAAAATTCTTTCTAACTGAATCTCATTGTCTGGTTGAATGACAGTAATGACAAATGGATATGATCACTAGTTAAAAGATATTAAGTTTTTTGCGCATTTTGGCTTTGAAATTTTATATTTTTTGGAAAAATTATGGTAATAATAATAATAATTGTAATTTTTATTTAAACGTACTTCGGATTTTTTTCAAATCGACTCGATTCAAGAATTAGTGCAGAATAGTTATGTTTGCCACGGGCATTCATAGATTTTATTAAAATCACTTTTACAGGCAAATTGCTTGTTGTGTTTTTAGCATATATAGCACATTCGTATAGAAATAAAGATGGAAGAGCCATAATGCCATATTTCTTAAAAACAGGTTGACAAGCATCGGTCCTTCGCACAGGAAGCATTGTCCTTAATAGACGTTTTTGCATAATAAAACAGCGATGCAAAGTAGTAAACTGGCTCCAGAATATAATGCCCTAACTCATACGAGATGCAACGTGTGCATAATAAAACATTCACAGAGCATCGATACTTGCACAGTCTCTAAGCTTAAGCAAAGCGTAGCTTCATACATGGTTTAGCACAAAGTTCAGAAACGTGGTAATTCCACGAGAGCAGGGAATCTACATGGCAACCCAAAACACTGTCACACCCTGGAGACGAACAAGAGGTGAAGCATCCGCAACACGTCTAGTCCTACTAAAATTTACAAGATGGTTTATTTATACTAAGAACCAGGCCGTTGCTACCGTACTACGAAGACATAATATCGGCAAACGCCCAACCAGCCAAAGAAATAGCAGCATCATCTACACTCAAAGCTGCCACAGTGGTGCCATCAGCAAATTGACAAAGAGCAGTACCATGAAAAAAGGTACTCAAGTCGTTAACGAACAATATGAACAACAGCGGGCCCAACATAGATTCCTGGAGAACTTCCCGCGACACCCGCGAGATAATGGAGCAATTATTACGATCATCCATTCGAATTTTGACGAGCTGCGTAGGACCACTCAGATATGATGGAATCCACTGATTACAGCGTCCCCTAAACCATTAAGTGATAGCTTGTGCAGCACGATATCATGATTCACGCTATTAGAAGCTTACTAAACGTTTATTACATTAACAACGATTATTAAATGTTCATAGGACACGCATTCTACCCATTATTATACGACAACAAATTTTGTCTAAATAAATGGGCACACTAGCGCCCTAATCGATATTTTTGTTCCAGTAGCCATCCACATTTTGTATTTTAAAGCGTGGATAACCTCGATATTGATTTTTTACGGTCCCCGTTTTTAGGTACGACTCCTATTTGTCCTTCAAATCCAGCGCGTCAGTTCCGTTATATCGTCGAGATAATCCTCGCATCACAACTGACACGGATCCAGCGTCGGCTCGAAAGATAATTGGCGTCGCCGTGGGCGGCTGACTGCATGCGTCCGGGTGGAGGTGAAACGATACGTAGGTACAGTATTCGTACAGTCGTTTACGCGAATACTCACGTAAAAAGTGGACGCCTGGCTATCGTTTCACTGACTTCGTGAGTTTCATTTTCACCCGACCTAGAACTTCCGCGCCGAGCACGTTCAGCGCGCGGTTTTACAAGGATCACGGTCCGGAAGCGCAACCGTGGCGCCCCCTTGAACCTGAAACGGTGCCACTACCATCAGTACTTGAACTTTATGTTATGGGCACCGCAAAAAGGACTCGCCCGTTACGAGTTATGAGGAACATCGGCCTGTACATATTTTACGAGGAGGAGGAAATAATTTCCCAAGTCTTGCCGCAAAATTGGGGATGGAAGCAATTTGAAATTTTGAGGGTTTTTAGAATTATTATGGGGTTGAAAGGGAGGAAAATAGGTGAAGTGTAATAAAGTTTCTGTTCGAGTTCGCGGCCATTTATCATTCAGAAAATAGCATTTATTGTGCACGCATAGAAGCGCTACGCCGTAATTCTCATAATAGCTATAATAAAACGGATGTTGAGCAGAAATTAAGCTCTAGGGTCGATTTATTTACCTTTTGTTAAGGTCCCAAATAAGTTCACTTGAAAGAATAATGCAGAAAACTGTGTATTCACTTCACAATAAATTGAAAATGGAAACCATCTATACTTAGTGGTCAGTAAACTTATATGCTGGTTAATTCAACGAAATTTTTGTCACGTTAACAATATTGCTGGGTTAAATACAATTAAAACAGCAAGTTTTGTTACTTTAACAAAAATACGTTCGTTACCATTTGATAATTAGATTAACTAAACATTTTGAGATTTTTTTTTTTTTTTCCTTTCCTTTTTTTTCAATATAACCTAGGTACAAACGGATTACTTACATTTAAACGCCATTTTAGGGCGGAAGTTATTAATTTTGGACAACTTCTTAACGCGTCTTTTGTTTGTCTAATCATTTTGGGGAGAGGATTTTTCTTTAATTGACCGTAGGGTCCATTAGCTATTAAAAGATTAACACGGTTGAAATAATCGGTTTTGTCCATAATTACTAACTTGTTGCCCTTGTCGGCTTTAACGTAAAAACAGTCTTTGGTTCTGAGATTTTTAATTGTGTTCCATTCATTATTTACTGTACATTGTTTGTGCTGCAGCAGATTTTCCCGGATTTGAACCTTACAGGCATCCCTCACGAAAGATTTTGAAGAATCTGAAAAACCTTTGATAGAGGTCTCGATGCCTGCAATAATCTCCTCCATCGGAACCTTACTGCTTGGCAAACAATATTTTAGACCTTTGTCTAATAATTTTAATTCTTTAACATTAAAATTCTCAGATGACTGGTTGACGACTAGTGTTTCTTTCATAGAATCATCGATCCTAGGTTTCTGGACCCGCGGAACAAGTTTGTTAAATTTCTTATTTAAAGTGCGAATTTTAATGTTGAGTTTGTGATCGCAAATTTCAACGACGTTTCTATGAAAACGACACCAGTCTTCGTGTTCGTAATCATTTAGGTTTTTGGTTAAACCTAAATGCAAATTATATAAATCAAGTTCTAATCTACTTCGTTTACTGTACTGATATTTAATTTCCGAATTCAGCCATTTGGTTTTCGCGTGAAAAATTACTTGGTTACTACTTTTACAATTCGATGATACATCAACTTTTATGAATTTAGGAAAAACTTTACTCCGTTTGCACCGTTTCAAGAAATTAATATCAGCTTTCAACAATAAAATCTTACTCCTTAGACTGTGGAACCTGTTGTACTCCGTAGACCGGGAAGTCATGATATCCTGTGATGGGTGGAGACTGTGGCTTGAAAACTATAACAAAAATGGGATTTTTGTTATAGTTTTCAAGCCACAGTCTCCACCCATCACAGGATAAACATTTTGAGTTAAAATTAACAAGTGTTATCCCGTTATTTCAACTATGTATTTGTGTTATATTAAATATCATCATGTTGCATTGAACCAAACACTGTACAATATTCAATATGTAAGTAAATGTTTGGACTATATCAATCAAACCACAAATTCGGAACCAATAAAGTGGTTTATTAACAGCTGTAATATTTATCATTTATCTTTTTTAATAATATGAAGTGTAGAATATTTTTATTAATGATACACAGCGGTCAAAAGCCACAGCCGGTGGTATGGCAGAAGTCGCAGTTTTAATGATCACACCTGCCGCATATCTAATTTACACAGGATATTATTATATTATTATAATATATTATATTTGAGGGTTTTGTGAACTCGGCTGTATGAAATTGACTGGGCTCTTTCTCTGCGCACAATGATGTTGATATTGTCATAAAAGCATTTTGTAACACGCTTTATGATGATTGTCTTCCAAATATCAGTACCAGAAATCGCCGTTACCCCGCTTGGTTTGATAATAGAATTATATATGTTCGTCTAAAAGAACCTTTTTTTTAATAAATGGAAACTCACTAAATCTGACTATTACCTAAATGAATTTAAAAGGCTAAGACAGTTGGCTAAACGTGAGACTTCAGTCGCATACAGCAAACATCAAACACAAATTGAAGCGGACACTGTCAGCGATCCACAAAATTTTTGGACTCTTATAAACAACAAAAGATCAACTTCGAGAATTCCGAGCCGCTTGTTATTGAATGAACGTGAACTTACGGGGTCTTTGGACATCGTTAATGTTTTCGCTTGTCTATTTGCCTCAGTGTTTTGCACTAGCGCCTTGCATTGTCCACAAATATTCAGTTTTTATCGATCTGTTAATGTAACTATGATCGCGGAAGAGGATGTGCTGAGCAGTGCTGTTGGAATTTAAACAAGCATGACCGCGAGTAACGACTGTATACCAGGGGTAGTAGTAAATAACTGCGCTGCTGCCTTGGCCTCTTCCCTTACGACATCATATAACCTCTGTATTAGAACATCAACATTTTCCAGTGCCTGGAAAATCTATAAAATTATACCTACGTTTAAGAAAGGTGACCGGAAGAATATTTGCGATTATAGACCCATAAGCTTACTTTCAAACTTCCGCAACAAAATCTATGTCAAAGTGAAACTGTACTCGTAAGTCCATCATCATGGGTTTATGTCTGCTAGATCTACTGTAACCAACTTAGGTAACACTACACAGTTCCTTTCGACGGTATTGGATCAGCGAGGGCAGGTCGACGTGACCTATACTGATTTTGCAAAGGCTTTTGACGCCATCAATCATGGTTTATTTCTAAGCAAACTAGATGCCATTGGCTTTTGCCCAGCACTTTGTATACTAATGTCTTTCTACTTAAACGGACGTCTTGGATACATTACCTACAACGGGACCGTTGGGGGCCGTTATCTTTAACATATACATCAACGATCTGTTGGAGAAATTGAGTTGTGGACTTCTGGATAACGCTGATGACTTAAAAATATACAGTGAAATTAATAGTCGCGCAGACTGTATTATATTACAAACTAATATTACTTTAATTTTTTGAATGGTGTGCGTCGAATGGAAGATCTCTTAATGTTATTAAATGTACCGTAGTGTCTTACACCCGGTCTGCGAAATCATTGGTCTTTCCTTATATTGTTAAGAGTGACTCTATTCCAAGGAAAGAGATGATGTGTGACTTGGAAGTGTTGTTTGCCTCACGTTTGAACTTCTCCGAACACATACATGTGACCTGCTTATCAGCTTCTAGAACCCTAGGATTTGTACTAAGATCTTGTCATATGCCCACTAAGTTTTACCCTGATTTTCCTTCTAATTAAATGACACTTACCATTAGAGCTGCAATTATTATACGTATTATTTTTTTTTTAATTCTGGCAAGAGCACCATTATTAATTTGAAATTGATTATTCTCGTATTCTTTATGTGCAACCTTTTCCGTCACTTAAGTTAACTATGTCATATGTTGTAGTAATACTTTTAAGTTTATACTAATCCTTCTTGTAATTGAATGTCATTCTCTCTATTAGAGCAGCAATTATCATTTGTTAATTATTTTTTTCGAGATCTAAAATCTGTTAAGAGCACTATTATTAGTTATTAATTTGGACTTGATTATTGTAGCGATTCTTTAGTTGAAACTTTTCACTCTTGTTCAATTCACTGCAATTTTGGTTAGTCTAGCCCTTTGCTTAATATTGCTCACTTTGTTAAACGAACAGTACTTACTATTCAAATAAGATTAATAAAATAAAAGTAACACAAGAATATGTTTGCATTCACTACATTTTTTGTTAGATTGACTATAATGTCGGTTAGTTCAGCAATATTTTGCAACCCATTAATAACAGTATATGTGTAACATCACATTATTACTTCCAGAGTGTGATGTTTATGAACAAACTTACCTTGAAATCTATTATTTGGAAAACTAGTATGATTAATGATATCCCAATTTTGTGATTAATTACAAGTAGTAAAGGCAAAGACCCAACACCATTAACGCCTTTATATTTCGCTAAAAAGGTTTTCACATGAAAGTAATTTTGATACATGGTAAGACATAGATTTTATAAGCCGATTTGGATTATCCAAACGATCAGTATTGGAACTACATACAATTGATTGCGGAAAAATCACAATCACCTACTAACAGGTATCTCAATCATAGCTCTTTTATTTATTAAGTTAGGATTTTTCGCCATCCAGTCAAAGTTATTTTTACTCAAAGTCTGATGCAATTGAATGTGGTACGCATGAAAAAATTTAATCAATAATAAAATGAACAAAATAAGCAAATGAATTATACGTATTAATCATTTCTTGTTGTACGTCTAATGTCCAACGGCATTGTACTGATGTAGCATCCTTTTAGATATAAATAATTCATTGAACTTTGAATAATAAAAAACTAAAAATCGAAGAATTCCGATACTCTTTTCATAGTAATAGGGTTAACTATAAATCATTCAAAATTGAATTATTATTTGTGCAGAATATAGAAAAATTAAAGAGAAAACTGCAAAATAGATGTCAAAAACCTTTTATTGAAGAAATGTTTATTGATTTGTAGATTTTCAAAGTCTCATGTGAAATGAACTAAGAGTTAAATAGTCATGCACAGTTGATGCTAATTATTTTTCATTTTACAGAACCATTGTCAGATATTTTTGATAAACAAATATTTCCTACTTCTAAATTTTCAAGGAATCTCATTAGAAAATTCCTTCAAGTCAATTCCTTCGTTGCCAAAACGGCTCATTTAATGCTTAACAAGACCTTATTAAAATTTACAAAACAGACATCTACATTAAGTCCACCCAATATAAAAAAATTCGCGTTGTAAATTGAGTATTTATACAGATGTATATCTTACTTTGAAATGTAAGAATTTAACAAAATAAACAGACTTTATTCGTAAAATCGTAACATTTTTTTCTTTCCGAATGGAGTTGGTGATCAGACATGGAAGAATAAAATAAATGGACAATTCCCTTTGTTTACTACAATCACACGGTGCAAGGGTACATTTAAGAATGACTGGTATGAAAAATAATTGAAAAGCAATAATTCCCCATTGCTTTTCAGTTATTCTCCTCCCTCTTACTAACAACAGGATTATTCAATGCCCGAAAAGTTGTCTTACTCTTTGTTTAACAACGGCCTCGGGTAATAATAACTCCAATCGGGAAACTTTTGGTGTTGATCAACGGTTTAACTAAGAAAGGGATTTAAGATGACACCAAAATGTGAATTAGTAAACCATTATTGGGACTTTATTCTCGTAAGATTGTTAAAACAATTCTGAACAGTGAAAGGTAATTCCCTAAGTTTGTAGATACTACTATAACTTAACTCTACTCTTCAAAGTATACACTACACTTGTGTACACTGCCTCAGGCTTAAACAAACCCCAAAACAGAATAATTGCAACTTCTACTGCTAACTCCGCATATGAGAAAACTTACATTGTGTAAATGAAATTTTTTTCCGAAACGAATTAAATTACACAACTTTGCTCGCAGTTACTACTTGTGCTTTTGGACGTGACTGTAACTAGAGGTTGGTAGTTCCCTCGCGTCCAGATGTAACACCGTATCTTTTTGTGTGTATAAATGCAATTTATTGTATTGCCTCTTGTAATTATATATGTATTTTTGATTTTATATAATTAGGTCTGAAGAAGGAATAAATAAATTCCGAAACGTCACAAAGCAATAAAGATTTGTTGTTCTTACTAAATATATAACCCAAAATTCTAATCATAATAGTAAAAAGATATCACAATAGAACATACCATCAGTCAGTATACTGATATACTTCTTTCACATAAATACAATTTATATATACCGAGTTAGCTAAATCTGTGGGAACACCTGATTTCTGGCTAAATTATGTGATCTTTTAAATAATAACCTTAAAAGAAGTGTTTCTAGTATTTTTATTCTAGCCTGTGACATACTTTGATTTTCAACAACTATCACACATTTCGAGGTATGATGTCATGAGTAGTTTTTTTTTTTTTTTTTCTAAATGAATCACCCTGTATCTTTTCACATTTTGAAAATGATTAGTATTAAAATATTCAAAACAAGACAATTTATAATAAACGCTCAAACTGAAGACCTTCAGCCGCCTGACAATAACCTAGTATATATCAACGAATGATCTTAATGATTTCTGACTCGCGTCTTGTGCAATCTCTTGAAAGCCCATCCTAATTCGATCTTCCAATTCCTCGAGTGAGTGAGGTTCAGACATTATGTTTCAAATGCCCCCAAAAGGAAAAAATCTAATGGACTTAAATCGGGCGATCGCGGAGGCCATTCAAGATATTTTCTTCGATCTATCCAACACTGTGGAAATACTTCATTTAGATATTCACACACGTCAACTCCCGCTGAGCTCCATCTTGGTGATACCACGCGACATCTGTGAATAGTGCAGGATTTGCTGGGTTCCGAAATAAACGAATTAATGCTGGAACAATTTCCTCGCGTAAAAGTTGTAAATAACGATAAGGGTTGGAATTGTCCCTGAGAAAGGACGGTTCGATTATGTGTTATCTAATTATACCTGCCTATACACGGAGAAAAATGACATTGCAAATCCAACAAAAAAAGTATTGTCCTTACGTTGCAATTGGTTCAAAAATAAATTGGTATTGCAGTAAAATTTTGTAAGTATATTCCAAAACTTTTGTTTTGTTCCACCAACAACACTTTTGTTGGTGTTAAAATATGTTACGGTACAAATAATCGCTTTAGCGATAACATTATAGTTGTAGTTATTTCAGATCTAAAATACAGAACAAGGTGTGCGATGCAGTGAAGTAGATGTAAACACAATTTTTCAAACGAGTACAGTCAAGAAATATTTACATTACACACAATTGTAATTGACGCAACAGGGCGCCTACGTTGTCGATATTACAATTTGTGATGCGGGAAGTCCCGGCATGGACAGTAGTATCACGTGATTCTAACCGCGTGTTTCATTGGTCTTACATAGCCTTGAAGAAACAAACTTGTTACCAGGCGAGGTAGACGACGCCATTTAGTTTCGGCTGTGACGTTGTGTTAGCTTATTAGTTTTGTGTAAAAGAACGACAGTGTATTAAAATTGAAGAAAACTGGCTCACTTCTGACGTCTACTGACTCTTAGATATGGATAATTTTGTTATAGAGAAGCTAGCTGAATGGAATATTATGCGTACGAAGTACAGATTGCTAATGATGAGTACATTAAACCTTTCGATAAATTACCTAGTGTTTTCCCCTGTTTAAAAGTTTCAAAACGATCTAGAATATACGTTGCCTTGAGACATTTGTAAAATAAGACTTAGATACATTTGAAATTTTAATCTTTATTTTTAGTGTTTCCCAGTTTTAGAATTTATCTTGTTTATTTTTTTTTTTTTTTGTTATTTATTAATAAAAAATTGTGTTATCCTATACTGATATTTTATTTAAACCCTCCACAGCTTACATTTAAGGCAGCACCGAATTTGTGTGTGAATCTACTAAAATATTGTTCGCTTTGAACAGAAATTGCGATTACAAACATCAAAATCAAGTGACAATATAAACGTAGAAAATGATGACTGAAAATCAATTGTTTGTTAAATATCCACAACTTGCTGTTGAAGTTTCAAATTGCTTTGGTAGTGATAAACAATCTTTAATACTGTATTTCACACAATTTTGTTGAAAACACCGTGATTCGTTAAACAACAAGCAACTGGTTGATTGTAACATGTTTTGGGATTATATCCTTCCAAGTTTTTCGACAACAAGTTTTAGGTTGTATTGAATAATGGTTGTTGTTGGCATATATTTACCCACAAATTGTTGTTCAATGTGCGTCAATTGGTGCCACCTTAACAATAAATTTTTCTCCGTTACGATTTACTATATGAGTATTTTCCATCCCTACTAGGATTTATAACTTATCGCTGCGACAGCTATAACGATTTACATGTCAATTTAAGCAAAATGTTCGTGCTTCGTCGGAGAATAAAATATTATTACCAAAGTTATCATTACGATCAACGTTATCCACCATATCCTAACAAAACTGCATCCTTCTATCGGGATTATCTTCATTTAATTCTTGTACGGATAAAACTTATTTTCCAACAGTATCCTCCTTACTGATATCTCGCTAAGATTGTGATATAAGGACAGACAGTTTTATTAGTAACATTTTTGTTTCTTCTGGAAGTATAATAAGAACATCCAATGAATTATCTTCATTTGTAGCAGTTTTAGGTCGACCGGATTTTGGTCGATTTTTAATACTTCTCGTTTGATTAAATTTTCGCAACACTCTTGAGGTTGTTGATTTTGAAATACTTTTATCAAGGACTGTTGTATTAAAAGTATTTCATGTATCTTGTAGGGATCTCTACCTGTCTCCGAAACCAACCATCATTAACAAACTAATTCTTTCATTCTGTTAGTTCGCCCATAAAGAACAACTATTTTAGTATACGGGAACTATTTGTCAGTATTGACTAGTTCTCAGTATTCTGGACTAACAATACTATTATTCTTATCCAGTTTCTGACGTATAAAAACAAGCGTAAAAACCAGGAAAACATAAACTTTTCCAAAATCAGTTCTCCTGAATAATGTCTACTGTTTTTTTTTTATCTTCCCAAATTTCATCAAAAATTGTTACTAAACAACACTCTTTCTTCATACTGTAGAGAAGTAATGAGAAGTCTAGAGAGGATTATGTGCAGCCTGTAATTTTTTAAAATATTTACTTGATTTGTAGAAGGAGCCGTTAAAGAACCATATACTGCAAATATAAAATTAATTTAGAGGAATAGAGTAAAAAAGATTAATGAAACCCTATAGCAACTTTTTGATGCCGTCTAGAGCACAATTACAGCCAAACTTAATTAGTTCATTAAAAAATTAAATTTATCAGTATATATATATATACATAGGACAAACATTTCTGAGTAAAATTAAGAAAAATAGAAATATAAGAAAAAGCAAATCGGTTGAATACGAAACCACATACCAGGTGTCTCAACGGTGGTGTGAGGACGGAAGATTGCATAAACTAAAAGATTTTATAAAAGAATTATTTATAAATTATTATAGATCGTATTGACTGTATGTCTATACAGGATGTTCAATTTTTCAGTTACATATCGAAGTGGTATTTATTTAAATGGGACAGCCTGTATTTTATTGAATATTTGGATAGACCATCTTAAAAGAAAAAATTATCGTAAGGTACTACATGGCTTTGATTGATTTACTGTTTTATCTGGAAAAGACCCAATTTTTACGACTTTCCAATTCTCCATTTTTTAAAATTAAATTGTTAAATTCTGATCAAAACTTTATTAACGTATTTATATAGGATGTTCCATAATGCAAAATGTATTTTGCTCTAAAATTTCAAATTGATCTTCTTGTATATTTTGATACCCTTTTACAAGCTCTTATTTGATATCATATTTGTTGGAATTTGGCGCGATAATTCTTGCATCTTTTCTAATAGGAAATTGACAATAAATAAAATATGCGAACACAATATCTATGAAGAAAAATAAAGACTATGATTGTTGTTGCCTACTTGATGTCACAATCTGTCATTAAAGTTATTAGCGTATACATAATTACATACGTAAAAGAATGAATTTTTCTAAAGAAGAATGAATTAATATAATTTACATTTTGAGAGAAGCTGGCAAAAATTATCTGCTGGCATCCCGGATTAATAAGCAACAGTAATCCAATGCACAACATCCACGACCAGAACTGTCTCAAAAACTACGTGAGCGTTTTGAGTGAAATACAAGAAAAAATTGTAACAAATCCCACAATAATCACCTAAGAAAACGAAATAGAGGTACTACTGACTTTAGAAGCAAACCCTTATCTAAGAACATGACAAATAGATAATGAAGTCAACTTTAGCGAGAGCCCTATACAAAGGATTATAAATAAACACAAGCCATTTTCTTTTTTGATGGTTCTCTCTCTCTCTATGGACGAACATACTTACATTTTTACAGGGATTCTTACCGCAACTCTTGGAAATTGTAAATCTACAAACTCAAGTAGAATTATATTACCAGGATGATGGCACACCTGCTTATTACCATCGATATGTTCGACAATATTCAAATAACAGGCGTGGAAATCATTGAATAGGTCGAGGTGGGGCAATATAAAAATACGAATATTCTTTATCAGAAGTATCTGACAAAAAGATGTTAATAACCTACATTTTATTTTCATATCTCAAGTCGTACACCCACCAAGCTGCACATCATTTTAATTTTTAAAAAAGTCTATCCGAAAATGTGACAAGGTACAGGCTAATCCGTTTAAAAAAACTACCAATGACGTCATATTTCGAAACATGTAATAGTTGTAAAATCAAAGTACGTCACTTACTAAAATCACAATACTACAAAAACTTTTAATAGAACCCATAATTTAGCCAGAAATGGTGTTCCTACGCATTTGCCTAACCCTGTATATGAATTTACATCCATTGATAACTTACAAAAGGATTAATAGTTTTCAATAAATGTTATTAAAACATAAATAATTTTATCCACAATGATGTATATCAAATTTTAGATAGCTATAAAGTTTAAGTAGTTTATATTTCCACTGCAGTTGCTTTTATGTCAATTTTATGGGTGATTACAAATGTAATATTCATTAAACCGATATATTTTCAATTTAACGATTGCTTTATTCTTAAATTTTTATGTAAATTACGATTGACGTAATAGTTTTTTAGTTACAGCGCATTTCAATAGAAACGAGCCACCTCAAGTAAATCCTTACCTGCAGTGATTTAAATAGAATTCCGACACCTGACTATTGTAATATCAAGGGGGACAACTGCTAATGATGGACCTGACAATTTAGAATCATTCATGGGGACGCAGCAATCTTCTACCGTTAAAATTTGAATATGGAAGATGGGCCTTGTGATCACTCATTCAAAAGGTTTTCTAACTCTCTTTTCAGCAACATGTATCAAAAAGTCATTTTTTAATCAGTAAGCAAACAGTGCATAATTTGCAAAATGTATAATAAAATGCGATTAGAAGGAAATGGTTTTGAATGATCAAAATGATGATCTCCAAACAATAGTGCAATTTTGCTTCAAATGCTCTCCTGGGTGAAAAGCATTAAAATCTGGCCGCCTAAAATACTGACATACTGTGGTTTATATCTTTTATAAACTTAAACCTATTTGTCTGTCATTTAATCCCAATTTGTGGTATCTTAAATTTTTATTACATTCCCAAAAGTTTGATATTTGTGTCCTCCTTTGATGAGCCCATTCGGTTAGATTTTACATTTATTAGAACAAGCGTCGTTCACATACAATGAACGTATTCCATTCGCAATTCTAGCTTTCGCAATATCAAACTTTCTAGCTTCGCACGCTTCAATATCAACGCTGCATATAATTACTTTCATCGGCCTTGTATTCTGACACATACACAGAATTCACATCCAATAATTGTAATATTCGGAACGATATTGACTGCTATATAATTTAATATCCTGCCCGCAGGTGCTCGATAGTGCTTGCGTTTAACATCAATAACGTACTCGCCCCATTATCACCACCGAAATCCCACTGATCAGACGAAACTCGCGGCTCGAGTAATATGCACTCTACATACCGATTACCTACGCCATTGAACTACGCCTCCGGGAATCGGAATTAAATTCTCTTCGCAGCATGCTTAGTACAACCACATTAAAGGTTTATAATTTCTTCCCCTCTTTATCGGATATCGAGTTTCCACTTCACTAACCGAAGCAATATCGAACGGTTTCATGTTGCTGTATCGCTGAGGAAGTGGAATTTGGTTCATTAAAATAATCACGGAGAGCGATTTAAAATCGACGTAATATCAAAAATTATTTCTATTATCTACTAGTTTCATAGAACAAGTTTTAGAACAGGAATTTCAGTTTAAGAAATTAGTGACATCAGCAAGCGTATGTCATTAAACATTGAATTAAAACGCAGGTATCCCACAATTAGATTGGTAGCTATTGTTTAGTTCTACCAACAGCATACTTTTCTGTGAAGCTGAATACAATTTTAACGCATATTCCTTCAGCTTTTTTGATACGCTCAAAATTTTTTAATCTACAGAGAAGTAATTTTTAATTTGAATACTAAGTACTTGGCAATATTGGAATCGCCAAAAATTTCTCTTTCAAATTAAGGTTGAGAACTCATGAGGTTGCATTTAAGAGAAAATCAGCTTTTATGAATAAGATTGTAATTTTTGACGTTTTAGTAGGCGTATAAGACAAAAGAGTGTAACGTTTGTAGTTTACTAATAAGTACACATTTTAATGTTTCCTTGTTCAAATTTCTATCAAGGTCTTTAAAGGGGTTCGAATTTAACGATACGTGCTACTTACTTTCGGTAAATAGTGCAATTTTTCTTACAGTGTGAAATCATTAAATCATTTATCATTTAATAAATTGCTTTAATTTTATGTTTAAATTTTCCGCCTTTCTGGGGACAACGTTTTTATGCTGGCTCACGTGAATGTACAGATTGCAATCGAATTAAAACTTGTTCGTAATAATAATGTAATTTCTACCGCCAAAACTTACGATGATGTATTTATGTGAGAACATCTCATTGATCACATCGATCAATTGTGTCGGATTTTCAATAAAAAACACAAGTATTCAGGTAAAGTAAAATAAAATATATTAACATAAAATAGAATTCAAAATTTGCATGACTCAATCAAAATTCCAACGTGAAGCAACAGAAAAATTAAGCTGTAACAAACTTCCGATAATTTAACCTAAAATTCAGCTAAATTGATTTAAAGAATTCTAATTCGGTTAGCCGTTTTATGTCCGATTTAGATTGAAATCAAATCTCTTAATCTAAATAACATTTAAATGGTAACATCAATAAACAATGACTTGGAAATTTTTACGTAACTTGACAAACAATTGCTACAATTGATAGAGTTTGTATATCATACAAATTCAAGTTTCTGATCGCTTTCAGATAATCATTTATGAAACTTTTAATAAGAATGGCTATTAATTAACTGTTTTTTGTCTTTTCACTTAGAACAACTGTTCATAGTTGAGTAATAAATTTAATATGTACCGCTTTTGGTCGAAGTTTGGTTCTGTCTCGAACTTGCAAATAATTTTCCGCGCTCAAAAGTGTCCTGGATTTGCTTCTCGCAGTAAACGAAGAGATTTTCCGAATCTCGATGTCTGCTATATCGTGAAATCACGGAATTCTGCTGTCCGTCACTTCAGATGAGATAACAACTGTTTTTCTGGTTTTGGGATATTTTTTTTACTGATTTTGTTAATTTTTTAATTACTTTTTTTAACACTCCTCCACAAAATACTACTTTTTCCAACGCCGAAAACTTTCACCAAAGGTATCTTTAATGAAAATTTGCATCTTCCCTAAGCCTAAGTTTGCTTCGATTCTTGGAAAACTTCCCGCATCACGTAACACATTTTTACTTGTTTTTTTTTCGCACATATCGCCTCCTTTTACCTTAATTCTAAGTAACTTATATTAATAAAACATTATTTTAATTTTTGATTTTTGCTAACAAATGACATAATCAACTTCAATTTGAGAATAATCAACTTCAAATTGAGAATTAATAAAATTGGAGCACGCGTTGATGTAACAAAACAATAATAGACTTCAGTGTTACTGAGTATCATTTAGCTTCAGTGCTAAGACATTTACTATGCCTTATATTAAAAAAAGTGAAGCTGACAAAGTTAAGCAGCAAATGTTTGCTATATATAACTGTCAAGGTGCCTGCAGAGGGCTTACGATTAGATTGGGCATTAACAAATCGACTGCGCACCGATGGGTAAAAAATCAAAAAAATGTGGAAAAGCCACATGGGTGACAAAAATTTGTGAAAACTGTTCAATATATTGAAGAAAACCCAAAATTAACATTAAAAGAACTTCAACTAAAAATGGAAGTGCAACATCAAATAACAGTATCTAAAGAAACACTTCGAAAACATTTGGACAATTTCTTGTTCACATTGAAGACATACGAAAAAACCTGAAAGAGCAAATAGTGATGAAAATAAGATAAAACGTCGTGAGTATATTCAGAAACTTTTCATTTATTAAGCGGATGCCAATTATATACATGGACGAAGCAAATTTGAATTTATTGATATCAAGAATACAAGGACGATCAAGAAAGGGATCCCGCTGCAACAATATAATGGCTGGTTGCCGCCATCCACGTTATAAGCTGTGGTGATACCATGGGAATGATTCACAACGAGGTCAGAAGAGATGCCTTCAGAATGAAAGACGCAAATCAATTTGGCCGTAAGTGTTTGCGTGCAACATATAACATTTTTCAAACTCATGTGGTGTTGACAATGCTCTGTGTCATGCCGGTATAGAAATTGTGCCTATTTACTGAAAATGGATTCAGCAATCATAAATTGCTAAGGCTTAGTTCTTATAGCTCAATGTTAAATCTAATTGAAATGACTTGGTCCAGCTTAAAAACTGTTGTTAGACGGAATTTAAATCTGCGCTTACCACATATTTTAGCTGGTGAGGGCAGAACAAATTTAAAACAGACAGTGTTTCGTCTACAAACAATTAGAGGAGAAGATACATGCAATGTTAATGCAATAAATCCGGCAAACTATCCAAGATATTTTTTTATCAACTGTTTACATGTTACTTAACATGTTGCAATAGAATAAACGCAATTTTCAAATTGTAGTTGTTTGTTCTCATTTAGAAAGTGTTTATTCTCAATTTGAAATTGTTTGATCTCATTTTGAGATTGTTTAACACAGATAAAGAATATGTGAGGATTTACAATCAATTCATCTAGCATCACAGACAGATATCTAAATATATTATATTATATAATAAGATATAGGTGTTATGTTGATGGTTGAGAAACTTTTTAGCGTATTCGCGGCACTCTAGATTCAAACATAAAAATTCCAAATTTTAATAACCATAGAAACGAAAAGAAATCATTTGTTTTCAGACTCAAAAAGTTACGCAGAGTCCGAATATGTAAAAGTTAATGTTAAATTTGTTCTTACTTCCGGTAAAAAACTATAAATATATAAAATATGGTGGCTAATGGCTAACGCCAAGGCCAATAACAACAACAACAACAACAACAAAAAACTATAAAATCGGTTGAATAATTGGAAATTAACAGTAAAAGGTACATTCCGAATTTTATAAAAAAATATCTATAAATATAAAAGTTATGGCCCAGGATCTATGAACTGGGACCCGGTATAATAGATAATAATGATATACAGGCGATCTTTTTACAATAAGGAATTGTATATGAATAAATCGATATGAACTCAGTCAATACCAATAAACTGATGTTATTTCCAATATATAATTTGTTATTCTTTTGTGTAGTAGAAGCACTAGGCTAACTGTTATCGTAATCGTTCGCAAAAATTACAAAAACCTCACTCAGACAACCCTAAACACAAACATTTACGAAATCCGCTTACTCTGTGCAGTAGTTCCGTTCCGAAAAGGGGTCGAATGGTGACTTATCCGACCGATTTCTAATTCACAACCATGTCCGACTGTTCGCCCGACGTTGCCCCTGCGGCGTTGAAAAATTTAAAGGAGGACGAACAGACGGAACTCCGAATGGCGTAAGCTCACCAAGCGACCCAAAACCTGTAACCGACGCATGTTTATTTAATGAACGCGTTACGAAACCGCATTCCGTCAATGTGCAAGTACGTATGTATAATTTAGCGCGGAAATCGATTTACTTTAAGCGGTGTTTTGTTTCCGTTGCCGCTACTCGCTGGGCCTAGGGCGCTCCAAATTGCCTGTCATTGTTTTCCGCGGATTGATTTTCGAAAAAAAATCGCGTTTTACACTGCACGGTAAATTTAGTTGATTCCGGAACGGTTTTTACAAAACGTGCTGTTTTCGACCGCTAATTATTTTAATTTACTCTCTGGTGGGTATATGAATCTACCTAATTCTCTTTGGTGGAATTTTCAGAATTGAAAGGCAAATACATATGAAAAGCAAACAGATTCTCCAAACATTGTTCGTGTTTGGATTTCACATACCGAGTGGTTCGGTATGGTTTGGTATAACAATAATTATTTTTCCGTCTCCGTCCAGAAACACTGATTTTGCATTACTTTAAATCGTCCGGAAACTTACCATTCTCCGGCCTAGGCCGGCAAAAAGACCACGAATGGTTGGCAACAATATATTCGAATTACTGACATTTCTGTGATTAATTATAGATTCGATGACAGATGACAGAATTCTCGTTACACAATCTCTTAATTAATTCATATTCTTTCGAATTCTGTTTTCGGAAGATTTTACAGGTAATAAATCGTTAATAACTTTACACACAATATCTGTAATATGAGCTGGGTCTCCATCCAAAATTGCTATCGACTTCCGGTATAATAGAACGTTAGCGGAAGTTGAAAATACCTTCAGAGGATTCTTCAGGTAGGGTTTTGTTGTTAAACTTTTTGTCGGATGAGTCTAGCTGCTATAGATTGCGAAAAAAAGATGGTGGTCTGAAACAGCCTATATATATTATTAACTAGATAAGGGCCGTTGTTGTAACCCTGAAGTGTACACCTTTTACCGTTATTATTATTCTTGGTATTTATTTTGAATTAGCGAATTTGTTGGATTAAAAATTAACAAAGTCATGTGACTTCCCGGAATATACATATTTCCCCCAATCCAAGAGAATTACCATGAATATTCCCAACAGCTAACGAAATTCCCAAGATTTTTATTATTATTCGACATAAACAGGAGCGCATGATTCATAAAAGTTGTTTTTGTGTACAAACCCGATAGTTTCAACTTCTGAAGCGTTATATTTTCGAGTTTACGTTTCTAATTTGTGACTGCACGTTAGAGAAAGGATATTAACCAACTCTACCGCGCAGTATGAAATATACGCATCAGTGAGTGGTTTTATACGAACACAAGATAGAGGCATACGCAAAGATAGCGCTATTTTATAACCGCCTTTAGAGGATCACTGACGGCCGTAATGAATCTCGTGGCGCCAGTAACGAGTTCCGGGTAAAATTGAGGCGGAACGCTTTTTCTCAGAACGGACCCTAGACGAGCTACTCGCTTGTGTTTCTGTCTAGCGTAATACTCATCCGTTACTATATCCGGGCTCGAGGAGGCCCCAATTCGCTCTAAAAACCGTTCCGCCCGTATACCCATCAATATTCCGAATGATTATTTTGCGTCGCGATGATGCAGCGCTTTTCCTTCGTTCCGTTATCGCTCGAAAACACATAAATCCATTACGCGGGCTACGACCGAGATTTTAAATCGACTTGGGAGCGCGTGCCTCGATAGCGATGACTGTGTTTTTATCCCGAATTCCTATAATGGCATTTAGTATTTATGTGTACGATTGAGCGGAATGTTGCGTGGCTTCCACAATTGTAATTTTATGCATAAGTGACTTTCTATTTCCGTTTTTATAGATGCATTAAATCAAAAATTTAGGAATTCGAGTGGAGTCTACTACCATCTAGCCCTAGTAATTAATGCTCGTTCACGGTTGGCAATTTTCAACCACCGACGAACTTCTTCATACCGTTACTAAGATCAATCTGAAAGGCCTTGGATGTTATAATTCTCATCATGCTAGCAGTCGCTCCCACTATAGATAACTTGATCATCATTGTTAATTACTGGATTTCGTTATGCGCCATGTCCATTAACAAACATTCAAAAAGCTGATTCATTCAAAAAGTTAATTGAATGCAGATTTTGTCTTAGATAGAATTACATAGCATATAATAGATATACCTCAAGTAGCTTCAAAGTCTGTTCTGGCGTAGGACAGATCTCAAATTTGGATTCTATTCTGTTCAGTATTTTCATAAATGATATAATAGCTTCGTTGGACTATGCAGATGTTTTAAAAATATATATAGACATATCTAGCACTACAGATTGTATTAAACTGCAAACAAATTTTACCAGAATATATCGTTGGTGTGCTATTGTATCATACACGTCATCTAATTCCATGATGTATCAATATGACATAAATCATATTCCTGTCGTCAGAAAATCAAGAGGTATTTAATGATTTTCGAGTTCTCTTCGATACCAAACCTTCATTCTCAACGCACATCGCCTCAATTTATCGTTCTGTATTAAAAATGTTGATATTCTTGATTAGAATTTGTCGCAGTTTTCATAATCCGGTAACAATGAACTGAATTGCACTATACTGCAGACTGGTAAGGACCAAACTGAAATATTCATCAATTGTCTGGTGTACAATATATATTTACCTAAACTTGTCCGCGGAACACATACAGAAGTGCTTTCAAACATTCAAAAGGAGGATGGCTAAGAATGAATTTCTGCGTGTCTCAGGAGCTTTGTCGACATCAGCTTCCAGATCGAGGATGGCTGGGCGAATTTCTACTTGTATCAGAAGCTTTGCCGACACCAACTTCCAGAGCGAGGATGCCTCTCTTATCGTCAAACGCGCTGTTTACATCCACTATAACGGTCCCTCGCGCGGTCACTATATTGGGAGTTGAGCGTGCGTAAACGTAACGTCGTAAACAAGAATAAATTAAAAAAATAATTAAACAAAATATCACAATATATGGATTAGACTTATAAAGATGCAAATCTTTCTCTATTAAATGCAATGCATATCGCTTATGGTTTTCGAGATTCCCATACAAATAATGAAAAAAAAATAATCTGCCTGTATATTTTAAATAAATTACATACTTGCAAATTCTTGTAGTGTACACTTTGTTATAATTGTAATATATAACCAATAAACCTCTATAATTATTATTATAGTTCCATTTTTTTTTTCCGGTATTAATAGTTCAACTAAAATAAATAGATATAGTTAATACTGAAACAATTTTATCAATTGTTGCAACATTAATATAGCTAAAATTAAACAGTCGGTTTCCAGAATGAGAGTTGCTGTATCCAAAAGAAATAAATAAATTTTACAAACCTTTTTTATTATAAACAACACAGTAAACATCACTTTTTAAAAAACAATAATATTTCTGGACCAAAGTTGAATGGATTACCGGGAAAGTAGCCAAACTGTTCAAATTAAAACAATTTCTTCATGTGTTGAACTCACATTTTAATTTGAACAGTGTGGCTGCCTGCCCAGTAATCCATTCAACTTTAGTCCTAACATAGGACAGCCAGTACTACCACTTCTCTTTAATAATATTTCTGTTTTATTTTCTGCATTGAAGTGGGATGTTATAATTTCTAGCTAACTGTTAATATAATTAACGATAAAATACCTACGGTATAAAACGCTAAAATACAATTTATCGTACACCAATTTTTAGTACGTAATAGACTGTACTTCATCGAGATATGTTACGATTATATTAAGCAAAAATCAAAATCCAACACTTATGGTACCTAATATTAAACGAAATCAGGTCATACCCACTTAAAACATATATTATTGTTTTATCGTTAAGAAAATATCCAACTTTGTATGTTTTGGTTATAAACATTTAAGAGTCGCCGACGAAGATTAAAATATGCCCCCCTTTTTCCATTTTAAATGGAATTAAAGAAATATGCATCACCAAACGCACACATTGCCATTACATGTAGCAGGATTTCATAGATACAATACATATATGCTTATAAACCTTCAATTAACGTTTTACTTGATCATAAATACCTAACTAAAACTTTTAGTTAAGTTCTTCTACTGCTCAACGAAACAACTTTTTTTAAACATCCTCGCACTCACTGAATACGCTCCCACATCCAAACATACATAGATAACGTCATTCGTAATGGATTAAATCCCAAGTTAGATACGTAGAAGGCATATGGAACAGGTTGCATAAATATGTGCTTTAGCGTATGCGGAAAACTATTCATGTTTAAAAAGCTTTTGTCAGAGCGACTGACTGCAGACTCAACAAAAACAAACAAAATAAAAATTCCGAAATTTTAAATCTGTTAAAAACAGCGCTGCATCGAGGGTAATCTGTTGACGTCTGTTGTTCGGCCTCGTATTTTGTTTTCCGTTTGCTTTCCGTCTCACTTGACTTGACTGAGAGCTGCCAAGCATCCAGTGAATAAATTTGTATAAAAGTTTACTGCGGTTCGCGCTTTGTTCTATGTACAGATTTTCTATGTAAAACCGCAATCCCTAATTCCAGATTTATTATTTATTCTTGAAAATAACATTTTCAGCAAAATTATATTCGTATGTGGATATAATATAAAGTACTATTTTTTAGTGTAAAATTCGAAATCATATTTTGATAAAAGCTGCATTGATTATTATAAATAAATATATTTATCATAAAAGATAATTATATATTTACGTACTTTTAGGTCATTTGTGTCATGAATAAGGCTATAAATCTTTTGTATAAGAATTAATATAAAAGAATCCAAAATAACTACAAAATGTTTAAAGGAAAATTAAGAAATAGAAAACAACAGTTTTTTTACATCATCGTCGAAGCTGGTTTTCAATTCAGTTTTAGGTGCACTTCTAAATTTGTTAATATAAGGGTCGGAACTAGCAAGAAGCATGTGGTATACATCCTCGTTAGTAGCTATTCGATTATTTTTACGAGAATGGGCTAATCGATAACTTCTGTAATCCTTATTCCGGGCTTCTTGGGCCTCTTCCGACAATATCCCTATTGGTAAAACAGCAGCCAAAATTATTTTGCCTCCATGCCAGAGAATGTACGGTATTAGGCATATTGTACCATTTATAGAGTTGCACAAATAAATGGGCTGTAGTTGGCAAACTTTGTTGGATCAATGTCAGCTCCGCTATTTATCGTATCCAGGATGGCCCCAGTTCTATAGATCAATCCAAAATCGACTCCAGTAATTTTAGCCGTAAGTTTAGGATCCTGAAAACATCTACGCAAAGTATTTTCATCGTTCGTGGTTCCGTGGCCTTGCTTTACGACGTCGATGTGGACACCCAAAGTTCTTTTAACTTTTCCTGAATATCTTCCTTCTCCTTTCTCGTATTTTTATTCACCCTCCATGCTTCAAATGACGGATTATAAGCAATGTACGAAATGCACTCCATAAATTTAATGCGTGCATGCAATGGAGATATTCCCAATTTCATTGCTTCAACGGACTCAGTTTTAGTTTTAAGAAATTCCAGATTATTCATTTCCGATGGTTTTCCTTTGCATATACAACAGTCTGCCATGGATGATGTATCTGTGACAGCCTGTGCCACTTTTCCGTCTATCATTGTAAAGAGTAGGAAAATTAATTAATCCGTTAAAGAATTATTCAAGCGTATCAAAGTTTTGCTCTTGATAGTATTGACGAAATTGATCTAAGGAATTACATCCCCGGTCTTTTTTATACTCTGTCTCAGCATTAAGGGAAGATTCATCTCTTAAGAATTTGGCAGGTTCAACGTGACAGACAAGTAGATAGGTAGACCGACAAGTAGACAGACAGGGAAACAGACAGGTAGACAGAAAGGTAGACAAACAGGTAGACAGGTAGACCTGATGTTAAATGTTCAACAATTGATGAAGCCATTCAATGATGCGAACATTGTATAAGTCTTCTATAATTATACAAAACAATCCAAATTCTTCCTATGCCTACCCTTATTAATGTCTCTACCATTGCCTATGACTAAGGAACGATATTTACCTTCTCAGCAAGAAGAGCACATATATTTAATTTGATAATTTTATATCAATCTGTACACTTATACAATATTCTGACGGCTCTTTTTGCAAATTTAAATTTGCTTTTGGCTCTCTCACCTGTTCTCGGGTAATTGCATCCTAACTTATGTATGACTGGAGCATTGGCAATTGTATAGGTTGCGACTTATCTTAATTCGCACAGAGCGAAGATAATTTTTCTACAAAACCATTTAGATCGGTTGTTAGATGTTAACTTTGCAGGTAAATAGCATATGTCCTACTTTTGATCGGTAGATTATAAGTAGTGTATTTTAGCGACACATCAAATTTCTGCATAAATAGTATTATATAATAAATAGTATTGCACCAAATGGGATTGTATAGAGACGGACATTTGGTATACATTTTTTTTTGTTTAATTTTTTGATTTTATTCGTTATTTTGCAATAAACAAGCTTAGGATATACCGCATTGTGTTCCTTAATCAATTACTTGACAAATAACATCAAAAACAATCAAGATGTATGCCTCTAATTTTGCCTTCTTAAATTATAAATAAAAGAAATATGCTTGAAAGCTAAATTTCTCCCTTCACGCAAAACAAAAACATGTATGCAGTAAAGAACGTGCAAATGCGAAAGATACGATTGATTATTTCCCTAACATACGTAATAAAAGGCACAAGATATCGGTTTACATCTGCGCTACACAAAAGATTAAATTATTTGTATTATGAACAGTTTCGGAATTCTTCTATTTCCGAAGGAACTATGATTTTCCGAGGAAAAACAACTTCTAATTATAGTTCATACTAATAGTATTAGGGAAATATCAGTCATGAAATTATATTCTATTAGGATTTCAATATAATAATATCCTACTTAAAATTCTTTGACATTAAATTAAACAGGTGCAACCAGAAAATGATTAACAATTTTACAATACCAGATAACACAGCATATTTTTTCTTGCTTGAATTGCATTATTTATTTCTACCATTTCCACAAAATTGAAATCAGTAATGATTTAATAGAATTATTAATGAACCGGTTGTTGTTATATTGTAAATGTAGGTATATTACATCTACAGATATTGATATGGTGATGAAGATAAAAGATCACCTTTTCTTGCACATCATTTATAGTCTGAATGCATTACTAATATTATAGCCGCTTTATATTCCCTGGAAAGATTTTAACTTAATGGAGTTGCTCACAATAGCAGCCGATAAAATAAATAATGAAACGCTAATGGCCCCTATGTACGTTTTACTTCCTACACCGTTCGACATGCAATTTAGGTATTTATATATGCATCGTCTACATTTACCCGCAAATAGCTTGGCTGTTGAAAGTAACTTGCACATATAAAGTTCACAGGACATGCTATTTGTAATAAACTACATCTATATCCTTACACGCCTGCACATCTACTTTTAATGTATGCCTTATCTATGCACCATATTTTCTGTGGTTTATAAAGCTACTTTGATAATTTTTGCATGCATTGAGAGCATGTAAGGCAAATACTTACCCAAGAACTTGTTCTATTTACAAATACCAGCATGTGAAACTAATATTTATCCAATATTGTTTAAATAACAGCAAAAGGTGTATTTCTTCTGCACACAATCCACATGTCGACAGTTACTGCAGACAGAAACTTAGAAAATTGGCGTTAAATAATTATATGAAATCATAAAATTGCTTGGCACTTCAGCATATTTACAGCACTCTGATTTTTTTTGTCTTCATCTTATTTACTAAAAGGACCCAATACTCTCTCCTAATTCTTCATCACAAGAATTTTCTTCCAAAGCTTCCTTTACTTTTTTAATACCTATCTTGTTTTCATAAATTCAGCTTTTTTGGCCGTTCATAGTCTCTCTTTCTTCCAATTTTTTTTTATTTAGATGTGTCAGTAACAATCACAATGTTTCCACGCTTTCGCCCATCCTTAGCCAACGTTCTTAGCTTTGCTCTAGTGTATAGATCTAATTGTTCTGGAGAAATAAAAGGTAGGCGCTTCGATTGTCAATATAGACTAAGAAAGCATGCGGAGAGCCTGACATAGAAGAGAACAGAAAGCCTTGGAAAATATTCTTATTCTTATTTTCACAAACAAAACTAAAACGTTGTGGGAGATGATCTGGGAATTTACAACAAAAAATACTGTACATAAAAATATTGAGATTTTACAAGATAATATGATCGCTAGCAATTTGAATACGATATACTATCTAGTTTGTATATTTATTTAGCCGTTGAGTGTATAAATTATTAAAGATGTTTACCTGGAAATATACCTCACATTAAAAAGAGTTAATATAATGACATACAAGACGTTTTGGTACTCTTTGCTAACTTGCTAAAAACACTTTTTTTAAATTATAATACATAAAAGACTACCGAAACGTCTTGCAAGTCAATATACTAAGTCTTTTTAATATGAGCCCTACTTACTAACAAAATGATATATCGGCAATAATTCTAAAAGAGTTTGCTGTTTATTGCCATAATCTCTAACTTACCCGGTGAACATGTGCTTTACATATGATATATTTCTTAATTGTTTTAAAACAGCGTCGGTTACTTCGATTCATAAAAACAATAGCAAGACTGACATTCGGAATTATAGACCCGCCTCTTTAATATCTAATGTTCGGAACATTTTTGAATGTAGCATGATTATTCGTTTGTAGATTAACTTGTTTAAAGTCAAAAAGCAGAGTTTTAACAGAAAAAGAACTATTACTACTGCTTATCATCCACTGTATAAATAATAAACAAGTTTTACTGTCAATTTGCAATTTCAGTAATGCTTTTGATTGTGTTCTGCACTCAATATTACTGAACAAATTATATGGAATATGGAATAAAAGACACTGCTGCAAGTTGAACTGCGTCCTATTTGGACGGATGCATGCAATATGTTAGCATTCATTATAACCATGGTAACACAGTCAAGAAGTATAAATCCGCAAGTATACCCGTATTGCATAGAGTTGTTAATGTTTCTGTGCTGGTTCCCTTGTTACTTAATTTATATACTAACGATATTTACACTTTTGTGTCAGGTATTCTGGTTTTTGCGATGCAAATAACACTACACTGGTCACTTCTAACAAATAGTCTACAGCAAACTGAGCTAACTGCAAATATATATAACAATTAACAGATTGCATCAGTGGTTCTCTGTGGACAAACTAAAACTTAATGAAGAAAAAGCAAACTTTCTGTTATTTCATACCCATCGAAAGTACCAAAACATTTGATGAGATTAGAATAGATTAGGATTGGGATGGCTTTGTAACTTATTAGACCGCGACATTTTCGCATCTATTGTGATCCACTTTGTCCTAGACGAGGCCATCTAATTTTGCCTTCTTAATTAGGCCTATCATCTTTGAGAGCGGCTCCCTTATGTAGCTATTAGCTGTAGGGTTCTCTACTCCCAGTATTTGAAACCTTATCCATACCAGATCCTCGCAAGGGCACAGCATTCCTGTCATTACTCAGTAAATCTTTAGTAAATTCGGGCTTCTGTTCTCTTAAGAACTCTTTTGCCTTCCTTGGTCCTGGTGAAATCTGCCAACATTCCTTGCACTTCTTCGTGAGTAATTTTAATTTGCGATTTGGTAATGCCGAAGGAAGGTTTAGCTCCAACAATTTACCTTGACGAGCCTCGTCTGGCCAGATGGCCTACCGCCGCATATTCCTTCACTCCCGTATAGCTGGGAACCCAAGCCAATCTTAGTTTCTCGTGGGTACCCACCTCATTTAGGACGCTTACACAGTTGCAAACTAGCTTAGAGTCAACACTTCTTGAACTGATTCCTTTAAGTGTTGCCTGGCTGTCGGAGAAGATAGCGACGCTTTTATCTGACTGGGACCATCTTTCTACTTCTCTGAAACAATAATGAGTTGCGGCCACATCTCCCTGGGACACCGTCGTCTCCTTGCTGAAGTTTATCGAAAGGGCCTTTCTTGGCTTCTTTCCATATACCTATTCCGGCTCCTACGCCATAATCAGTTTTAGAGCTGTTTGTACACCAGTTTGAATCCGCCTACTGGAGCGTCAAAACATTACTTACAGCATTAGTGTAAATAATCTCATTCAACAGGGACAAAAGACAAAGTTCTTAAGAATAGCAGTATAATCTCCTATGGGCAGATAATTGTTACAAGTCCATAGCAAAGCCTATCTCTTCAGTACTGTACGATACTGTTCATCGTTGGAAACATTAATATTGCTGTACTATTCCGAAATACAATATCGTCTGAGTTAGGGCATACTTCTCTGGGCACTTCCTCTGCAGTCAAGGCGGTATTTATTGCCCATAAACAAACTTTGAGAGCACTTAGTCGCATAAAAATATTATAATCATGTAAACCTGTTTTCAAGAATATATGGGGCCGAAGCTGTATAATAAGTTACCAGATAATTATAAAAATCAGAAACAATTTAGAAAACCTAGAAAGAATGCTTATATGTAATTGCTACTACAGTATAGATGAATTTTTATCATAATTTATGTGTATTCCGAATGACAATGTTTGGATATCTTAGAAAATTTCTCTATCTATTTCGCATATTCAATGTGGGTAACTTTTTGTCGAAAAACAGTGTCACAAAGTTCTAGTACGTGCAATAACTTTCTATGCGAAGTTAGCTGAGGTTGGCAGTGCAGCTTGAGTTTTGACCAGAGATAACCTCTACTTTGTGTTGACACGCTTCAACGCATTGTTATTGACAAGAAGAAACAGAAACGCCGATGCGACGAATGATTACCTTCCCAATAACCACAAATTACAAACAGAAGAGGAATTTAACAGCATCATAAACCATTACGAAATAAAAAATAAAGAAAGTAGTGTTAACAACTAATTTTAAGGAAAATATTATTTGTTATAATCTAATTATACAACTTGTAACATAAACATAAAATTGAATGGTGCAAAAAATGACATATCATTGACAACTTAATGAGCCAAATGTTTCATCTGAACTCGTTAACTATCAAATGGACGTCAGACGCATGCGAGTTGCTTAATTTCTCTAGACATAAAGATGTTTATTGCAATGCATTTACTCATTGCGCATGCCTCTGACCTCAACGAAGGTGATGGAACAAGCCTATTGTATATATTTACTGCGACAGTGGCATTGTCATTTGAAGAAATGGTAATTGGTGGAAATGCCTGCTTATTTAAAGAAATGTTTTAGTTATTAATAGTTCCTATTCCATTCTGAATTATTTTCGTGTCAATTTGACTTTCTAGCATAGAAGTTAATTCAACACTGTTCGCTATGAGCCAAGGGGTAATAGCCAATAGTATGCGAATAAAGTATTTTCTATAATATTTAAAACACGACTTTTTGTACACCATAGACAGAAATTTTTATAATCGCTCAGGTACTTTGATTTTGATTTCTGAGACAATAGTTGCTCTACAGCAATATGCGCTATATTTGTTAGCTCGGGAGGAGTGCAAAAAAGGTCTTCCGACTCTTTAACAAGGTTTAGTGAAATGTTTAATGAAAATAAACGCAATTTACATCTAAAATTGATTTTTGCAATGCCACCTAAAACAATTATGCATGAGAATATTTTATTACCTACATAAAAATATTTGCGTGGATAAAAAGTCCACACTGAGAAAAAAGATTCTTTAAAACAAAGAGATTTCTTTGCCACTATTTAAAAGAACCATTTCTTTCAGTTAATACATATTACTTATACAGAAAATAATATTATTTCAATGAATGAAATATATTTTAACTGAAAGATATTGTTCCTTTAAATAGTGGCAAAGAAATATTTTTTTTGTTTTAAAGTAACTTTTTTTACAGTGCAATGTTAAATAATAAATGAAAGTAAACTAATGCAAAATAGAAATTTTTTTTATATAAAACGTCATTGTGACACTATTGCTCTAATATACTATTTTCTAATATAATGTTACAAGAAAGACGACGCAGTCTGGTAATGAGTTATTAACATGCGTTAATAGGTCTGTTAAAGGCGACTAATGTGTAAATTAGAAAAAATACTATGAAAGACACGTGTCAGAATGACTTGTAATGCTCGTACATTGAATTATTCGCCGCTACGCATTGTACTCGCATTACAATGAAGGTCATTGTAACACTTGTGTTTTAATAAGCTATTTTGGTTCTTTCCAATATTGTCGTTTTGTTGTTCCTTTTTTTTTTAGTTAGACTAGTTTTAATGTTTAGTTTAGTGTATTATCCGTTAGTTTATTTCTTGCCTTTCCTGCTATTCCTTTTTGACTGATTCGATTATTACGTTTTAATACTAATAATCCTAGTTTCAAGAAAACTCTAAATAAGACCACGCTCTAGATATGTTTGTATTGCTTGTCTAGGACTCTCTTCAAAACCCTTATAAACAGAGTTACATTTAAGTTTTTCGAAAGAAGTCTACTAAAGGCAGATACGTTTGCTAATGAGCAGGAGAAGATGTAGTTTTGCGTCCCTGTGCAATTTTCCACGCCATTAGCTTAGAAACTTTTATCGAAAATCTCCTTCACTAATAAACTTCTAAAATCTCCCCGTCCGTTATTACTGAATTGCCCATGCAAATTTTATCGACATCCTCACAACTAATGCGTCAAATCGCTAGAACGCATCGAAGCGCAGAAATGAACAGCGGCAACGCCTACGGAAACTCGGCAGTGAACGAGAGCTTTGCCTCCACGGTGAGAGAACAAGTCGCCCGATGACCCAAATTAAAACTACGAAGGTCGGGAAAGTGGGACGACTCAAGTGACGTCTCTAAGTGGTCTGTATTGTTATTCGGGAGAAATCCTGAGCGGTGAAGGTACGGATCTCCGTCTCCTGTGCTGGAGAGGTTCGTGATAAACGACCCGATGTCTCGGATGCGGTCAGAGGGGAGGGAGGGAGGCGCAACGATGACGACGAGAAAAGGGAAGGACAGGTGTTTAAAGATACAAGGAAGACGCCACATGGAGAGGAATTAAATTTACTTATTCAGTGGGTAAAAAAGCACGGAATGGAAGGATATAGATCCGGGATTAGGGAAACGTTTTTAATATTCACGATTTACGGCGGTTTGTACTTTTACTTGGGTAATTTGTTCCCGAAAATGTATTCCTTAGCGAAAACAAATGACTCCTTGGCCTTTTAGGTGAAAGATTTATTGATGCTGTTTGCAAGAACTTCATTGTCTAAGTTTCACAAGAAGAATCACTATGTTAAACACATAAATCATTCATCCTACTTTTGTTGCATGCTTGACTTTAATGTCGACAGTGTTGCGTTCGATTTTTCATTCACAGTACCGATTCGGAGTTTTATTTTCCACTTTATGCCTAGTAGCGCTGTCTGTTGAATTCGCCATTGAACAGGCTGCGTGCAGTATTTTCAGTTCTCCGTTACCATTTTTCCATTTATAGGGATTTTTGGGAAGTTTGGCTATGAGAGGGACAGTAAAAAAAAAGTTAGGGGGTGACAAGCAAATGCCCACGTTTGTTGTAACCTGTATTAAGTAAAATTTAGTGTAAATTCCACGGGTCAAATCTCGCTACTCGGTAGCATTAACTACTTATTTACTTCTTAACTCGATAACGGGCGTCGCTACTTTTAGCGCGTTTGTACGACGTGACTTTGGAAATGCGTTTCTGATTAGTTATTCTAAGGATGAAATAGTGTTTGCATAAGAGGAACATAAAATGTGATCAATTCATCTTTACAAAAAAAAAATATGTCTGGCTGTTATTGCTGTAATAAAATCAGTAGTGAATCGTGGTTATTACTTACCAATATAATCTTTGAACACGATATTGTAGGTTGAGAGGGTGAGTCTAAACGTAACGCTAATTAATGAAATTACAATTTCATAAGCAAGCTCGCGTTTTGCCTTAAAAGACTCATCAGTGCTACAGGATGACATGTTGCATTATGCGAAGGAAGTCGTGTACATATATACTCATGACAAGTGAAAAAGTATGCATGAGAATTAAAGATAGAAATCTCATTAAATTCGTCAGGTATTGCACTAAATTGTTGAACCATTTCTAGAATATATTTTGAAACAAGAAAACGATATTGTAGGTTGACTAAATTTGCGTTTAAACTTATCGCTCATTAAAGAATTTAGAATTTAATAAACAACAATCATTATTAGCAGACGCGTTTCGCCTTAGCAAGGCTCATCAATGCTGCTGGATGACTGAATATGCTCTGACTGAATGCTCTTTCACTCGCCATTAGTATATTTTTAACACCAATTTCTCTCCTATGCAATTTAAATTGGAAATCTACAAATTTAAATTTGTGGAACTAAAGTTATTTCCTTTGGGGCTGTATTTCACCTACAGATGTCTAGTCACTACTCGATGTCTAGTTAACAAATCAATACTTCATTTCATCCAGCTCACAACATACATATATAGGCACAATGAAATTTCTACCTCTAAGAGTAAGTAAGTTCACGGTACTACCCCGCTGGCATTGTCTTACCTTTGACTGTCTTGAAGTATTTTATTTCCGCAGTACCAATTTTCCTGTTTTCTCTCAGATATCACCCACGCTTCAGAGTTTTTATATTGCTTTGTTGCTTTTTGATCAGTTTTCTTTTCATTCATATAACTAATTTTTTTTCGTATCGTGGAATGTGCATGTCCAGCGTATATTGCGGATGTTAGTGCATTGAATTCGACGATTGAGTCCGATTTGTTGAGCACCTATTGACTTTGGTTTGACCATCCGTGTGTCCGACAGGCATTCTCGTTTGTTTCTCGTGCTAAGGCGCCTGTGAGCCCGGAGAATCATTGCTCGTGTCGAACACTAGAGACCATCTGGCCTCTACCTTCTCACCTCTACATTTCCTTCATTAAAACAGAAGTTAACGCGAGTTCCATACCCGGCAATTTTTATCAAAGGAACATCATAGTTTATGCCGTACAAGTTTCTCTTTAGATGTGATCATTTTAGGGATAAAAACTGTTCTGTGTGCAAACACCCATCTACTGGTTCGTGCCAATAAAAGAATTTTATTGTACCGTTTCTTCTGTAATGAGAAAAGTGGATGCATGAGCAACTAGAGTAACGCTTGGTGGGTTGGAGTGGTGTATGCTCGCCTTTGATGTGGAACCTGGTAGTAGATAACCTACTTAACAGGCTGACTCTTCTACGTACACTGTATAGCATACGCCGACGACATTGTTATAACAACGAAAGGTAAGTTTGACGGAATTCTGTGTGATCTGATACAAAAAAAAGCCTTAAAATCACTAATGGATGGTGTCGCTCAGTGGGGCTCAGAACACATGATTTGTTTTGATGATATTTATTTTACAAAACATAAAAATAAAACTTATAAAAAAGTCAACAGCCATTTCCATATCAATTCAATGTAATTTCAATAAGAAATGTTTGAAAGAGTCGTCATCCACAAACATATTACATAGTTATTAAAATCATAATTCTCTAGTCCTAATTGTACTGATCATATATTGTAAATCCAATTTTTGTAAAATTAGCTGTAAGGAGTGAAAATTTAATATTCGGTAACCACTTCAACCCACTTACTTGTTATTTTCCAGAAAAACATTTTCTAGATGAAGTGAGACACATAAAATGAAACCCCACGATTTCGTGAGAAGGATTTTAATAAGATTTTGTCATTTTAATTCCTTTTAAAAAACGAATTTTGTGTTTGAAAATCCATTTGACAGCTGATTGAGAAAAGAATATTTACTAAAATTGCCATTTAGGCATAATTTTACATGAAGAAAACAAATTTCCGAACGAAAATCAGATCCAAAATTGAATTTCTGAGATATTTTCTTAATTTATAAATTTTAAAACGATTTTGTTTTAAAAAGACGCGTAGATTTCTGCCAATCAAAACACGGCATTCTGTTGGTAACAAGCCAATTTCCATAGTAACCGAGGACTTCACTTCGATTTCGACCGTTGTAGAGAGAGCACGTTTTTTTTACCGCGCATTTAGTAAATTCATAACCTCAGTTAGTAGACATTCAAGAATTTCCTAAATTCCTAAAAGTTCAGTCAAATGTAAAATTAATATTGGTTATCATATCGTATAAGTACCTGTTCTTTAAAAACGAACGAGACCTCAACTCCTGACCTTATTAGTACCCGAACCACCTGCGTCCCGTATAAGAAATCCACCAATCGTTGCCTGGATTCCAGAAGTACACCTCCAACCCAGGTTAGTTCGTTCCATTTTACACAGCGAGGATTTAATTAGTGTGGAAAGTAATAACATCAGAGCGCATAATTTGTTAACTAGACAATACTGATTGCCGGTAAACTAGATTGATCGGTTGATCGACCGTATCTTTTAAATTAGATTGAGTAGATTTATTTGGCAATTATTTAATTAGTAAAAGAAAATATCATACAAGTTTTAAGAATTTTTAAGCAATTCTACCAATTATAAGTGCCTTTTATTTTTTTTTCTTTGTTTATTTTCTAGTTAATTATTATAATTTATCTTGGTATTAGTAGCGCCATCTATTGAGAAACTCTTAAACTCCAATTTGCAGGGAACTAAGATAATCAGCTAAATTTTATCAACAGTAATCGAGGTTTTCATGAATTAAATTTTCACTTTCTGGATTAATAATTAATTATTAAAATACCATTCAAAAAAGTAAAATAATTAATCTTTGATGTCCAACTATTTATTCGCCTTGTTTAATACAGTGTTCTTCATATTTGAATAAAAGCATTTGTTATTGTTTTGTTCTAAACCCTGTGTTTTATTATTATTACGTGTGGACGAGCTCAAGGAGACCCCAGAGATCGATTCCTACTATCTAAATTAAATGATCATTTGTTTTTTATTTTTATCCAATTCTTACGCCAACTACGAGCGGATATACTACAGTATATTGAAATGAAGACGTGAGGGGTCAGGTTTCCGGTGTCCAATTGATCAACTGATATCAATTATTCCTAATAGAATTTTTATTCTTATTTACTTATATGTATCATATCAAGAACATAAAGCGCCTTGTAATTATTTTCCTTCGCGATCATTGATATGTTCATTTCACACTTTTTTTTTAACTGATATTATATTATATATAATCTGTACTTTAAATGTTGATGTTTGTCCTATATGTATTCCATTATGGTTGTTACAGGGGATTTTGTACACTACATGGCTTTGGGTCTTACTGTGATATGGGGATTATATCTTTTAATTTGGGAAAACAAAATTTTAAATTATTATGATTTTCTTGTGATACTTTTCTGTTATATACGTTTAATATTTTATTATTTTTATAAAATTTAAAAGGTAGTTATTTTTTTGTAAACTGATTTTGATAGTGTTCAGTACTTCTTGTCTATATTTTGTACTAGCTAAGTTAATAGCTCTGTTAATTAGAGCTGAACATAACGATATTTTGTAAGCGCCGGGTTGATATGAATAAAAATTTAGATAACGTCCTGAAAAGGTGGGTTTGCGATATAAATTTGTAAAATTTTTATTTTTTTCAGAAATAAGAGAGATCTAAATAATTCAATTAATAACTTTTTCGTACTCAAGTGTAAATTGTAATTTGGAATAGAAATTTTTAAATTGTGGGCGAAATTGTATAATTTTATAATTTTATCTTCAGGAATGCAAACTAAACAATTGTCTACCTATTTTTTATAAAAAGTAGGTTTAAAATTAAGGTTATAACTTACTTCTTTGTATCTTCTAAAACTAATTGGGCTATTGGACTTGAAATAAGGGATCCCATATATTAACTTGTTACTGTCTTTAAATAATTGTAATATTAGGAATTTTTTGATTTACTAATATTATTTTTAAATTTATATATTTTTAAAGAAATTGATCTACGCAATAAGAAAAATATAAAATTAAAAAGTATTTTGTGGAAATGTAAGTGTTGTTTTTGAAAGTGACATTGGTTAGCAAAACGAAATAAAAAGCCGCTACCTCACGAAAAAAAAGTATTTTTAATGTAAACAATATTTCAATTTTATAAATAACATAATAGCACTGATATGTTATGGAACCCTCAAATAAATAGTCTATCAAAACAATTTTTTATTTACGAATTCAATATCCAAAACCCAATTCCCATGAACCTCATTTGATTGGTTACTGAATTTGGCTCGTTTGTATATATAAGTTAGGTTGCTTTTATTTTACTACAACAATGATGAAATAGTTGAAAGTAATGGAATAAGTAATAGTTTAACTTGCAGTGAGAAAGGAACTTCCCTTTGAAATGCAAATATACATCAAAGTTTAAACACTCAATTAAAATAACCTAATAACGAATTTTCAATGCTGGAAGGATTGCTTCACATAAAAGTTAATGAAATTTCTACGAAGTAAATAAGTAAACTTTATTGTTTAATATAACCGCTCCCTAAAACGTCTTGCAAAGCTCCGTATTTAAAGCTTTATTTTCTATATAAACTTTTAAACGTCTCTTATTGCTGATATTACGTTGCTGAAATGCTCTTAGAAGCTCATTGAATGTTGCCAGGAGGAAAACTATAGGAGCGAAGCACACGAAACGTCGCGCGTAGAAAATGGTTATCCAATAATAATGGGCTCGTACTGGTCATGATACCAAAAACTTTCATCGGAGAAAAATAGATAAGAGGCTTAGCTGCACGACAGCAGTGGTGGTAGTAGGTATATTAGAAATGAGTTAGGTGAACATTTGTCAAGAACTTGCAGACGTGCCCGGATGTTGGGAAGTTGAGAATCAATCTACTGGCAACGACAGGGGCTGATTTAGAACCGATCGCGCGGGTACCAAGGGAACCTGTGCGCCCCTGTGCACCCCTCACAACGTTCCTCTTGATACCGCTGTTCTCCTGTCGCTGGTGCTTCCATTTTCATCCGCCTGCACCCGTGTTTCATATCCGCCATTTCAGTGAAATAGGGATCCCGAGCTTCGCGCACCCGCCGATCGGTTACTTGCTCTTTTTATCGGACGGTAATTTCCTGTGTGCGTTTGTGTGCGTAGTTTTATACGGGCGGGAAAACATTCAATACGCCACCAGTGCCAGTGCTGTCGTTGCGAGGGTGACGTCTCTATGTACGTGATGTCGTACGCTACCGTCGAACGCCTAAATCACATTTCTCGAACGTTTTCCGATGCCGATATGAGGAGAGTAGTGCATTTCGGATTTTATTAAATGTCCCCCTAGGCTACGCGTTATGTCGATGTGATTTTAGCAGACGAGATATATTTATAACCACAGAATAAAAATCATCTCCAATACGATACTTTTCTAAGTTATATACTTCTATAATAGTACAAACTTTATTCCACCGTCATAAAAATACCTAACCTAGAAAGGCATCAGATTCGAGGTAATACCATTAGAGAACAACCATGCGTTTCATTCAGTGACGTACTATCCTACCAAAGGTGTTTTGGCAAAACTTGGGGTCTACCACCAGAAGTGATATACAGGCTTGGAAAGATTTTGCAGAATATTTGGAAATTCTTTTTATTTAGTTGAACGGTAGATCTTTGAATGTACAACTTAAAATTATTTTGAATTATACAGGTTGTTCAAGAAAGAAGATCCATAACAGAGTTACCTTAAGTAAATGCTTTTCTGCTTTAACTGTAATTTTTAATATGAGGAAATTTTCTGTTAAAAATTGGAGTTACTTTTTTTTAAGTGGAACATCCTGTATATCATGACATATTTAGAATCTAAAGACCAAATTAGGGCAAGGTTATGTAATACTCCATATTCCTAAAGCTATCAGTTTTTGCGATATTTTAAAATATATGAAATTGTACTACAAAATTTAAGTTTGATTTTAATTGTGTAATCCCAACTTAAACACACCTACCCACATTCAGCTAAGAGGGTAAGCAACGGAATGACGTGAAATTTTTAGTCACACAGTTACATTGAGTGTTAATAAATGCTTGTTTAAGTTTGATGACCTTTACAGTGAATTAACTTTGTTATCTTAAATGTAACACCCTATATCTGATGATATAGTCCGACGTAGAATTTATTTCCTTTTAAAAATATATTAGGGTTCTCTATACCTAACATGAATAGTTTTCTCGTGGGTAGCATTTCACTTTTCCGATGACTACATTTAATACAATTTATTCAAATTCAGTTGGTTTAGATCCGGCATAATTCAAAATAATTTTAAATTGGACATACAAAGGTCTAGGCAGTCAACTAAATAAAAAGGATTTCAAAAAATCCTATGCTTTTCCATAAAAAGTCCGCGCCGTATGAGATGGCCCATCCTGCATACACCATCTGAACACACGCGAGTGCTTGATATGCTAAAGTAAAGAATAAAAGAAAGACAAATATGTTTCCGTTTGCTAGAACAGGAAAAGAATGGCTTGCTGCGTCTTTATCACACATCGATATTCTCATATCTTTGCCCGACATATTAGATTCCCTATAATCCCGAAAATCCCGGGCAAAGATTAAATATCTGTGCTGAGTGCAATTGCAAGGCACCATAACGTTGCTATCGCATTCTTACACTTGAAAATGCAGTGCCATTACAATCCGCGACGGAACTGACTATCACGCTGAATTATAATACTCTTGACGGTGTGCGATAAGGGTGCCGCTACCTTTTCGGTTTGTGTATTTTACGTAAGATTCCCTAATGCCCCAAAACGTAATAATAATTATACTTGGCAATTATTTATTCCTATAGATGACAATAACCGACACATTTAATCCAATAAATGTTTGCGGACATTTTTAATGTCTTTCAGGTGACCATAATTAAAGGAGCTGGGTAGGATTTTAACGTGGCTCCCTACAATCGACCATTACTGTTATATCCATAGATCGCTCAAAGATGTTCACTCTATATAACTAAAATAAAAAACAGTACAGGCTAAACTGCAGGAATTACGTGCTTAAAAATTACAGGTACATTACGCAACCGCCAAAAGCAGCTTTGGGATGGCGGTCCTCAGTGCTTACATGCTAAAGCTGAAACACGACATTGATATTACGTGTGAACTTTAGCCGTCTTCAAAGACGGTGGCACTAATTTTACTAATACTAGCGTCGCCAGACGCCGGGCATAGATAATTAATGTTGTTATGTCCGTAACCTCGTAATATGTTTGTTGCGCATTCTAAATTAATAAATTAAATTAATATGTATCCGTGTAAAAGTTATATTACTATTGGTAGGTACGATAGCAGAAAGTAATAGAATAAATTTATAATTGGAAAAATCACTTGACCTCTTAAGCGGCGTTATCTGGGTATCATCGAGCATTTGATGAGGTGGATCCGATGTTATAACAAACTATTGGATAACTTTTATAGAAACTGCACTTCACAGTAACGTTTCTGCCAGCAGATCAAATTATTTTCACAAACTTTACAAAAAAATTTCGCACCATAATATGGTAAATCCGGGTATTTATCAATAAATTTATTAATTGTTTCGACAATTACTAACATTCTACGTTTCCGCACGTTCGGCATATCTTTTTTGTGCAGTATAAAATAACAATTTAAAAATATCGCGCACACATTCCGCATCTATTTATATACTCACGGTCAGTGACTGACGCTGCTAGCTTGGAGTATAAATTGGCATAGAAAAACCGCGCAAATTACGACATTACGGACATATACGATTCTTTACGTCAGGCGACGCTGGTATTAGTAAAATAGTGCCAGCTTTACTTATAGGACCCCTTGCACCTGCACGCCCTCAAATCAGACCTAGCAGATAGATTTGAAAGAATTCTGGTTTGTAACACATACGGGTCTAAAATGAAACAAGGAGTGGGAGCCGGAGTTTTTGGGCCAAACTGTCATGCAGAATTAACATAAAATCAGGGAGTTGTGGAATGTATAGCAGAGGAACGGCCCCTCACCGCAGTTAATTCGTAAGTTAATGCGTACACAAGTTGTTCAACTGTAATGTAAATTTACGCGCGATTATTTTGAAACCAAGGCAGCAAAATTTGAATTTCTATACCCCGTAGGTGGTATTTTCCTCTTCTGATCTCTATCTCAAGAAATTGAGATCATTTCTCTTTGCAATAATAAGTGGAAGGGTAGTTAATAGAAGGAGGAAAATCAGAAGTTTTTAAATCATCAAATTAATTATTTTCTGCTGCAAGAAAAAGGGAGGAGTCGAATCATAGGGTAGATTCGATATAAAGTAAGATTAGGTCACATAATATCTTATGAAGTTATGTAATTAAAAAAATGGCTAAGGATTGAATTTTGGGATTTATTTAAAGAAAGTTTAATGAATACAAATATCTTGACATTAATTTTTCGCATATTTATTTTTTCCTTTTTAGCCCCTCTATTGATGTAAAACCTTTCGTCAATTTTAGTCAAATATTGCGGAATAATTTAACCTAAAAAATGAAACACACACGATGCTTTGCAATGAAAACAATACCAGAACTTCAATGCTGAGTATACGCAAATATGTAAAATACACGATTACACAAAGAATTCAAGGATATATTAGCCCAGTTTCGGACGATCAGATGATTATACGGTCGAACAAAGTTCACCCGCCATGGTTATTCCTCACAGAGGAGTGCAAATTAGAAAGTGAATCATCAATTCTCCCACACCGCAAAACAATTACGCAAATCCTAAAGTTCATAACGGCGGCCGCGGCCGTGGTAGCAGCGAACGGCCCAGAGCGGCCGGAATACCGAAATTCCCGTAATTCCAGGAAGCGTCGATCATCCCCTCCCGTGAAAGACATGAATATTTAATATTCGCGGTTGAGCGAGCGGAGCGATTACTGGCTAGGCGGACGCGGTACGAACGGGCTTACGATTCCATTAGGATCCCGGAGCTAATGTAAAATAGTTTTGAGAAAACAGAGGGCATTTCAAAATATATGCTAGCCGTATGCGGGCCAACAACTGTGATTGATTGGGTTTTGGGAAGAATGCGGAGTTTTCAGTATTAACCTAGAAAATTCGTCTCAAAATAATAACTTTGCATATGAAAATCATCTTTAAACAAGAACATATCTCTCAGTAAGCAAAAAGTGCATAATTTGTAACAAATGTAATAAAATACGATTAGAGCAAAATAACTTCAAATGCTCCCTGTGTGCTCTTCTGACATTTCGCAATATCTCTGTAGCCACCAAGGCAAATCTTACTTGCTTTTGTCACATTTACTTATCATTTTTAATGTCGTTTTTCTCCAATTTTTTCCCTCTATTTTCAGCTTTACACACTTATTTTGTACGGTATTAGTTTACGTTTGCATTGTTTAGTGGAACGGTCTTTAGTGGAATTTACTTTTAGTTTAATCGTGAATTCACAATAAGTTAATATATACCAATTGTCCGCCTGCGTCTGCATTATAGCGATCCTGTAGTGTAAGCGAGATACACAGAGGTATCCGTGCATTAGAACGGTAAAGAAGTATACGGAATATTGTATTGGATTACATTAGCATATCCCTATGATGCACTCATATTTGCCAAGAAATCCACCTTTCTACGCTGTCGCCGCACAGGGGCAAGAGCCGTCGCTCGTACACGTGAGTGTCAGATGCATTTTATATTTCGTCGGGAGAACTACTCGCTCGTACTATTTAATAAAACGCGTTGTTGGTAGGTAGATAACGGTTATTTTAAAAATGGAGTACTATACGCCGGAGCAAAAACTCTTCATGATTAAACACTTTTACGGTGGTAATTCCGGGGAAGTAACTCGGGATTTATTTGCAGCTAATTTCCCCGAAAGTCAAATTCCCAATGCAAGCACCATTCGTAGGACCGTTAATTGATTTGAAACTACATTTTCTTTAGTAAATAATAAAAATAAAGTTGTTCGGGATAAGAATGTAAGTGATATAGAAATTCGAGTATGTGCTTTAGTTGAAGTAAATCCCACTATGTCATCTCGACAAATTGCTCGCGAATTAGGTATCTCTAAAACAACGGTTCATAAGATTTTACGTACTAATAAATATCGTTCATACAAATTTACAAGTTCACAAGTACTTCTTCCCGATGATTATTATCGCCGAATGGAATTTTGCGAAAGAATGATAAATAAATATCACGATAACCAATTTTTTTTAACAACATATTGTTCACAGATGAAAAAACATTTTACCTACACGGGAATCATAACTGCGCAATTTGTCGTTACTGGTCGCGTAAAAATCTACATTTAAATATACCAACGCGAACGCAGTATCCACAGAAGCTAAATGTATGGGCGGTATCATTGGAAATCATATAATTGGGCCTTTTTTCATTGACGGTAATTTAAACGGAAATAGATACGTACAGTTACTTGAAAATAATATTATTCCGGCAATACGGGAGCGATTTAATATAAATGAAGTTTGGTTTCAGCAAGATGGTTGCCCAGCACACAATACACGTATTGTAACAAACTTTATAAACGCGGTTTTTGAAAACAGATGGATCGGTAACTCGGGCCCTATTAAATGGCCAGCGCGGTCCCCTGATCTAGCTCCAATCGATTTCTTTTTATGGCCCTTTTTACATAATACAATATACGGATACGGTGATCAACGGCCATCAAACCTAGAGGAACTGCGCGCGAGAATTATTGAAATCAGTAATACTGTCACAGTAGATATGTTAACAAATGTTCGTCGGAATTTTTATGATCGGTTGGGTTACTGTTCGTATCAAGAGGGAGGTTTATTTGAACACTTAATAAATTAATTTACTTCAAATTTTATTATTGTTTAAGAATAATATTCTCTTTTAGTTAATTGCAGGTTTATTGCAATGTTGAATACAATTCTGTTTTAAGAATTAAATATTTTATTTTCCATTATTTTATTATAGTTGCGTTTTTAGATTTTATACTCGTTGAACAATATTATTTTAGTTTTTATTTTAAAGTTTAGGAGTTCTGATTATTTATTTTTGATTTTTTATGTTGTTTATGAGGCTGTGATGAATTACTTCACTGACATGTTATCAGTGATTATCTGATGCTTCAAACAACTAAAAATATTTACTTATATCGGGAACACACTACCTCTAACAGTGCTTTTTATTTTTCAGGAATAGTATTTTCTACCACATGTAATGTTATTAATCACTTATGCTATAACATAGAACTCTAAAAGACTTTGATTTGCCTATATGCCCCAATACATTTATACGTGTAACTTATAATACGTCCGCTATCGTTTGTAAATGCCGTCCGCGTGCCGCTAAGTAGGCGTGGCAATTCAAGGTGGCACGCCCATTTATAGTCGACCAGTAGTTACATACATGCATCGTGCTATGAACGGTTGCCACACTGTATATAGTCCATCCAAGAACATGTGGAATTAGGAACTTTGTATTATGGGAATGGGAGGTGTGAAACCTACAGCTCGCTTATTCAACGACAATCACGCAGGCCAAAACGAGCGACACAAGCACGTACTGAAAGAAATCTGAAAATTTAAACGAGCATAACAGAAAACAACATTTTCAACGGGTTGTCGATGAGATATTAACGAAGTCTTAGGTCAGATCGCAGTGCTTTGAAACCCGACGTCGATACAACAGGTACCTCAAGCATTAGGAGTAAGCCGTTCATCAGTTTTTAGAATACTTAAGAAGTTCAAATTTGATGATGATTTTGACAGGAGGTTGGAATTTTGTGCATTAATGACGGAACGCCTCAACAATAATCGAAATTTACTGTATATAATCTGTTTTTCGGACGAACCATCTTTTTTATTGAATGATGAAGTAAATCGTTACAACTGCAGATATTGGAATGACACCAACCCCCATTGGACACGGGAAACATATACTTATAGAACGACCACAGAAACTTGATGTATGGGTTGGTATCTTTGGCGATCATCTCATTGACGGGACTTTAAATGTATTTGAATATGCTGAGCGATATAATCACCCCTTTGATCACAGAATAATTGGAGCAAGATCGAGATTTGTTGGAGAATGAGAGAGTATTTCAGCAAGATGGGGCGCCTTCACGTTGGGCTGTCGAAATACGACAATTCCTGGATCATAACTTTCACGATTGTCGGGTTGGTCGAAAAGGAATTCTTTGGCTTGTTTAGCAATTAAACTGCTTTTATATTATATTTTACTTCTTGTATTTTGTGTTTGTATTCTATATAAATTTTGACATGCTTAATATACACTTATGTAACAACTAAGCTAATAAATATATTATTATTATTATTATGCTATGAGGCTGCCCCAAACTAAGAAGATATTTGAATAAGCTTGGAGTAGTAAGAGGAAACAAAGTGTAGATCCTGTAAGAGACAGGATAAACCATTTATACACGTTTTCTCAAATTGAGTAGAATCGTGCAACTCAATAACTTACTGGTGTTATTTTTTCTATTTTACAAGCATGCAGAGAGATAAAATGAATTTATAGTTTTAGTCTCGCAGTCAATTTTATTATATTATTTTTAAAGATTTTTAATAATCAATTAAAACAATTTTAAAATTTATACTTTTATTAACACACCCTAATTATTGACCTTACAACTAATTTAAAATTAATGTTAGACCATTCTAAATTTTTGCTAGGACCATTATGTTCCATAGCGGCATATCTGTTTGGATTTGCTCTCTTCATTTTCATTACAGAATGATCTAGTAAAGTGATATTAAAAACAATTCGGTGAGAGTATACTAAATTTTTACTGCTTCGGAAAAGAGGCCTATTAAAGCAAGATTTTGCAATTTTACAGTTATCATTTCTACCTGTTAGGCTCTCAGATATAACTTTTAACTCTATCAGCTTTCGCAATTTCAATCTTTTTTTTTTGTTTTATATGCTATACGAAACAAGACAATCTAAACTTTTAATTAAATTCATTAGCGACTAATTTGATTAAGGACACAGTAAGCCCCCCAGGTCCCCTAAAACACCCAATAACACAAGCGCCGCTCAGCGCTAACAATTCCCATAAAAGAATCATTAAATTTAATGGTTGAATCCTACCCGAGCAGATTCTTGTTTGTAATTCGGCAGGCCGTCCCGGAACCAACTGAGACGTATTCCGCCGGACTTTCGCCAAATCCGTGTTTACGCAACCGCTGTGAAGATAATTAGGACGACATCAGCACTTGTGACAGGTTCCGTGTTGACAATGACATCAGCGGTAACCGCAGGTACTGAACGGGGACGCTGTCGGACATTCTCCACGATTGCACAGCAGTCGCAGGTGAACCATTTGCTCATTTGTCGCCCCTTAACGTCCGGGCAAATCCCGACCGCTGTTGCGGGTTATGGGAACGACCATTCTTCTTTAGAGTTATCCCTGGAATTAGTTGACGTATATCTCTTTAATTGCGCTATGCTTGAGTAGGTAATGACTTTTACCAATTGGTTTGATCTTATCATTTTTCCTGAAAAGCAGAGCGTAATAGTTATTGCAGTATAACCTCTATTTGACCGCCACCATTGGATATTAAATAGCATCCGCTATTTAGACGTCTTCGTCAAATAGAGCTGTAGTAGCTATTATTTTAATAAAGAATCAAAATGTAGCATCTAATTCATTTATAGTAATAATAATGGATGGCTTTACGCTCTTCATGAACCCTCTTTCGTACTTAGAGAACGTTTTTTTAGATTCATATAGGCTGGATAAATTCCATGTCTATATCATATATTATTTATGGCCTTAAATCTTCCACCATTTTCTTCCACGTTCTTTTCATTTTCGCTTTTTCTCAAATCATTTATCTTCTAGTAAACCCTACGATACAATTCAGATTACTTTAGTAATGTCTTTAAAAACTGAATAGCCTGACAGACCGCAATAAGGTTACTTTAGTGTGGGTACACGGACATTCGGGAATCACAGAAAACGAAGAAACCAAAGGGTTTAAAAAGAGTTCCAGAAGTTTCCAAAAATACAGGACGGTAAGGAATTGGGTCCAATAAAACATAAGGAACACGGGAGCAATACAAACAAGCAAAAATACGGAAAGACCTCTTTCAAAGAAGTATTGAGAAGAGTGAAGAACTATTAAAGCTTAGTGGGAAGCATTTTCGCATAGTAGCAAGTACTTAACAGAACTTTAAGCACTGAAAAAGCACCTACAGAAAATAAGGATCAACACCGTAGATACCCACCGCAGACTATATAATATGTAGATTGACAAAGATCGCATACCACATCCTGTGTGAATGCGATGCTCTGGACGCATAAAGTTAAGCAATATTTGACAAACCAAAGATGATTACTTTGATCGAGCAGCCAGAGACATGTACGAATTTCTACAAGGCACCAGAATATTGAAATAGGTAATTTAATGGATAAAAAATATGGGGATATAATAACAAAAACCCAATAGGCGGCATCTTACTATAAATCTACTCCTTGCCGTCCTTCCTCTTGGCTTTTACACTGTTAGTGGCTGGCGTTTTGCTGTAGATATGTCCCAATCATTTCACTAATATATTTATTCACCTGCTATATTCTAAAGCTTAATTGCACGTAACATTTACCTAATCGAAGTAATAGCATTTTCTATACTTTTTGCAGCACTGTCATTATTTCAGTGGCATAACCTAGAATTGTTAACAATAATGTGTTATTTTCCAATTCGTTTGAGCATAGTAATTTTTTACAAACATAAGAAGTGTCACGTTTTTAACCCCGTTTTTAAAGCCAGCGACTATAAGTTTATAAAATTATCATTCCATGGAATATCGACAGGAATAGGAAATACATTGAAGAAGGACAGGATACAAATACACACACTTCTTGAAGAGACATTTTAAGAAATCTTTAAGTAATCCAAAGGGCCAAATGATTTATATGGAAGATAAGATATTTATGAATGCGGTGACTGTGATAGAATTTACATTGGACAAACTGTAATTGCTAATAAAACTAGATTTATGGAATTCTTGAAGCATCTAGTATCACACAGTAGCTAAATGAAGCCCGACATAATATTAAGGTAGAGAACCTTAAACTAATGAAAAGTGTTATACCAAAGAACTGGATACTTACGAGACTGTACATGTAAGAAAAAATAAGAATAACCTATTGAACAAACAATAGGCTCTTTTTGACCAGTCAGTGTTGACAGATTTATTGGGATAACGAGAAGGTCGCCATTCTCACATTCGTCTTAATCTTAACCAGGGATCTTATAAATATCCTTCTTAGATGAAGGAAGCAGATTTATTCTTCTTTCCACATGTCATTCGGGCATTCGGCCCATGATTGACAATGTTGATTCATAAATTCTCAAAGCAATTATTTTGATTAAATTAATGGTGTAAGACGATATCCTATGAGAATTTTACCATCACATGGTCCTTCTATACCACTGACCTGTGCAATTTCTATAATTAGAAACTCTTATTAGATTTGTGTATGAATTGAGTTCAAATCCTGTAAATACGTTTATTTCAATTAAATTAATAAAAATAATGTTTATATCACCTACGTATAGAAACAACAATAGTTTAATAACAGTAATTTATTGTCTTATAGGCCTACACAAAAGTTATAATAAAGTCACTTAAAATACACCAAATATCTTTATAGTGTTTTCTGTAAATAATAATAATAATAATAAATGTTTTTATTGTAGCAAAGCAAAAACACCCACAAGAGAGCATATATAAATAAAAATTAAAATAAGTACTAAAGGAGAATAGGAAACAAGTATGTGTATACACATACAGACAGCATGCAAAGTAAACAACAAAGAAAAAGTATATATGAGCTATATTATTTGCAATGTTTGCTATAGCCGCAAGGCGAGATTCAGTGAGTGGGCGCACAAATAACGATTCTCCCCTGCTGTGCTATCTAAACCTTGACTATATGAATTATATAGAGAAAGAAAAATATGCCTAAGATAGCCTTAAATGCTAAAGTGAAAACTAAGCTTTACTAGACATGTATATGCATGATTAAAACTAAAGTTTATTCTGCAATGTGCCCGCCACAGCATATACAAGGCAATATCCGCTTGACCTGCAAATAAGTACCGCCTGTACGAAGCCCTGAACATTGTTGAATTCACAACATTGTGCGTTGATAATATGTTTTATCGTTTCTTAGTTCATTCGGTGTTCGATTCAAAATGGAAATCTTCGAATTTCCGGAACAATTGTCCCGAATTAATTTAATTCCTTGTAGCGCGGAGTGATCGAATATCTGGTGTGTCTATTACTGCGCTAGAGTACTTGCATATCTCAGTATACCAATGACTGTTAATTTAAAAAGAACTATATTGTCTCTAAACTACACTGAAGTAATCGTAATAAGTAGATAATGAGCTGCTATTTAATGGTCGAATACAGAATAGAATATAAGCAATAACCATAGATAAAGCGGATAATAATGTTTCCTATAAATATGTAACAAACATGGTAAACCAATTACTAATTACTAATTTATAATTATTACAACGTATTGTTATAACATTCAGTTTGTGTAGTGCATTAGTGTAATTATTAGTAATAGTTCTAGTTGTTAGTATTATATTAAGGATTTGTTGTGCGCGGACCACACGCATTTTTATTATATTTTAGTTGTTCTATTTCTGTGTTTACCTTCAACGTTTATTGAACTGTCCCTTCATTTCATTTTACGACTCTTCTCAAATTTTAACGTTACTGTGTTTTACCATTACGTGTTCAGTCCCAAATTCATTGTATTACCCAAAACCTTTTTGCTGTTTATATTAGTTAGATCGTACACAATTGTAACCACCTTACTTTGACATTCACCGACAATTCTATACTTCAATATATATAGTTCTGTTTATAACTTTAACACCCTCCAATCGCATAGATCCGACTGTCTTGTTTACCAAAACGCGACAGCGAAGGACCACCCGTTGCGTTTGATTCTATGAAATTTGCCGACCTAGAGGTCATATAAGGATGCCCCTTCAGGGAAACAAGTCAGAATCATCCTGTTGTCCGAACACTTCGTGTATCTCCGCTGTTATACGTGTTAGACAAGTGATTGCAAATTGTCCTAAGTAAAATCACTCTTTTTTGTATTTTGTGTAATAAACATAGTTAGAACAAGTGAGTGTTTTATTTAAACCCGGACAAATCGGTTGTGGACGAGCGGAACCATAACAGTATGTTCAATATTCAGCGCTGAAAATTTAGTTGTGAGCCACATCTAAGAGGGTAAATTATATGTCTCAATTTTTAGCCGAAAATCCCCTTGGACCGACAACACATGCTTACCCGGCTATGGCATTTGCCATAATCTTGCGCAAAGCAAAAGACAAAATGTATATTCAATTATAACTTTTATTATAATCCATTGTAGTTTATTCAAATTCAATCATGCGTCTCACTTATTATTCAAAAATTAACTCACGACCAATCTCCTAAACTGTCGGTTTTCTATCTGTCCTATCGTTTTCCTACCCACCTTAAATATCCAACACACATGTAATTTCATCAGCAAAGAATAAATAGGTTCATCATAGAGAATGCTGTTTTAAAAACGGTCGAAAAGAATAAACACCCAATTCATTTTTTATACCTCTTAAATATTCAGCACCCAAAATCGACTTACCTTACTTTAAAAATTATTTCAAGGTAATAAAATTTAAAACATTTTCCAAGTAATCTGCACGATCGGGCAGCGTTATTCAGTTACAGAACTTAGTCATTTTTTAAAGATTCCCTTCCACCCGGTCTGATGTCACCAATAATTTACCTTTAGAGCATCCCGTGCGATACCCGATCGAGAGCGGGTTTTTTGAGTAAGTTTCGCCTTCCATTAAATCAAAATTACGCGGATCGGCTCTCGCATATAGAAGCCCAAGGATAAATTCGGAATGGATGTGAATGGCGGCCGGCCGAAGCTCCACCGAAAAGGTAGTTCTTGATTAAGAGCTCCATAAATCTATCGGCCATCGCCGGGAATCAGGTCAGATTAACGGGCTGCCGCCCAGAACCTTTGGTCGATCCTTCTTCGGTTCGCCCCTCTATGAAGATATCGCCATTAAATCGTCTAGATAGCTCGTGCACAATTATACAACGGATCTCCACTGAATCTACGCTTCTAATTAATAGGTTTCGTTATAATTATAATTTGTTTCCGTAATTAGTTTGTTGTGAAATTATTGAAAAAGTACGTCTTCTGTTTCCAATCAAGAGCACTCGGACCACATATTAATTACATCAAAATAAGTCAATAAATAGATAAATAATAGTTTATTTGTTTTAATAAAAATCATGGTGTTTACAGGACAGTAACTGAATTAATTTGTAAGTAAGTACGACCCGGAGGCCAGATAATACACTTGAATCAGCAATTAGAATTACTTACAGTAAATAACAGAAAAATTAATTAATTATTTACATAATAAGATTTGTTGAAAGTTTTGAATTTTTAATGTTAATTTGTTCTTTTGCAAATTTCTTTGAGTGGTTTGTTCATTCCTTTTATTATATTATGCAACAATTATACAGGGAAATGTGCCATACTTTCTCGCAAAAGGAACAAAGCCTTTCAGTGTTAAAGCTTAATGTTTCCGGTTAGCGTGCTATCGAATAAACAATACCTTTGTGGCTATAACCAAAGCTTTGGAATAAAAACATTTGCCTTATTTTGATGTTTAAGTTCAAATTAGAAGCTTGCTACCGAGGTTGAAATTAGTACCTACAAGCACAATCTGAGAAATTGTGAATTGAAAATTGTACGGATAATAACTTCAAATAGTTTTTATGAAGTTACAAGCAGTTTTCAAATTAAAATTTGAAAAAGTAACACATTTCTCTTTGCAACCAGGAATTGAAGAAGAAATATCTTGTTGATCTAACCTAATTTTGTCCATTTGCTCACTCTTCTGTTACTTTTGGCTCTTAGTATGTACTTAGTGCTCTAGTCTTTTGATTTTTGCTCTTTTTGTATTTGCTCTTCGTTTTCTTCATTCCATAACTAATGTGTCTGTGATAAAGTTTAAAATAAATTGGCCAGCCAGTATTATCACTTAACCTAATTTTAATGAGATTTATAGGAATGAATGAATTGTTACAAATGTCCCGGTTATGGTACGTCTAATAGTGTCTCCAAAGATCTGTTTCAACCATAAATTTGTTTTGAGGGTGTGATCATGTCTAGAGTGCGCCAATATGGAAATTACCGCGAATAAAGCGAACTCGATAGGGGTGGTATTGTTGGTTTGCGCGAAGGTGGCTTTTCATACAGAGAAATTGCAAATCGCCTTAACCGGAATCAATCCACCATCGTGCGTTGCTATCAAGCATAGACCAGGTAGGGTCAGGAAGGTCGCAGAAGAGGAACATGGAAGCGAAGTAAAACAAAAGGGATGCAGGCCCGCCATCTTCGACTTATCACAACAAGAGACCGATTCTCCAGTAGCAGATCAATTGCCTATCTATGGTTAGCTAATTAAGGTCACCCTGTAATTGTTCGAACGGTTAACCGCAAAATCAGAACGCTTGACTTGCATTCGTATGGACCACATCTTGTGTTACCAATAACGGCGCAACACCAACAGCGCCAGCGACTACACTAGAACCTAGAGTGGCATAGAATCTTTGGTGATGAATCCCGATTCTGTTTGGGAATGCATGATGGCTGTATGAGGATCAGACGAAGACGTGGGAATCGTCACAATGCTGAATTTTCTGTTGCGAGGCATGGGCACCAAACTGTGGGGATTTTGATATGGGGCGCTGTAACTTATGGGGGTAGATCTCGTTTGGTATTCGTCCGACGCAATATGAACGCCCAGCGATATGTGGATGAGGTGGCAGAACACCATATTTTTTCGGCAATTGGAAGAACCACTTTTGCAGCAAGACAATCCCCGTCCCCATATTGCAAGACATTCTATGACCCGTTGTGCAGAGGCCAATGTCAATCTCTTGCCATGGCCACCTCGATCTCCGGATCTTTCGCCCATCGAGCATGTTTGGGACATTACGAGGAGAAGACTGAAGAACTCACTGCATTCTCCGCAGACGATACAAGCTCTACAGCACGAATTACAGGTTGCTTGGGATACAATACCTCAAGATGAGATTGACCAGAATCGATGTCGCGAAGAGTACGGCTTAACCAATGGGGAGGACCAACCTATTATTAAGAAAAATTATGTTTATATTTTGTTCTTTTAAAATTCCTACCCCTCCTTCGTATTGCGGTTTCTATGTCACAAAGTATACTTAGCAGCTTAGTTCGTGATTTCCAACATCAGATATATTTCAAACTATTTTTTCAACCAATGCAATGTAATAGACATGCATGAATGTGGCTGTATTCTAAAATTTCCGGTTTCATGATGGCAATCATGTATTTTTCTTAGTAGTAAATATACTGCTTTACTTCTTCGTTTGTAATAAATTCAAATAACAATTATTAAATATACATTCTAAATTCTCCAAATTCTTCTATAATAATTCGTTCGATCTTAATTCTACAAGGCAGGAACCAGGGAGGGAGAATATTCATATTATCTATTGTACAAGCTAGACAATACCCCCTATCGCCGGCGCCGCGCCGTATTACTACGACGACTGCTGCGCTTCTAATATTACTCCTCTTTTCAGAACACTTCTGACGTGATTGAATTTATATCTATTGTCTATCCCATGACAAGCCCATGTGCTCAACTAAGGTCCGTCCTACGACCGATAACGAAAGACACACCCACACGTAGTACTTACGGGTACTATAGGGAAGCTCCAGATCGCCAGCACGCCAGCCACTTTATTAATACGATCGCCGAGCGCACATGCAAACATCGATAAATCAGATACAAGGAGAGAGATTTAATACTCTATAGCAACGCGCCAGATGGTGCACTTGTAAACGTCCGTTTCGGCGGGGATGGATTGCGTTAACCAATCACCTGTTTTACGTAAAGTAACAGTTTCGCTAGGGAATTCGAGCACTGATTTGATTACTTGGGCGGAGAATACGTTGCTGTGAAGGACTTCGAAAAGTGTTTTGGTGTTGACGTGAGGTTATCACTGTAAACGTGAACTACTGGCTGTAGGGTTGTTTAGTTTTCACTCGTATCTTTCTTTGCTTTTAAAAATCCAGCAGAACAAATGCAAAACCAAAACGCGAAAATAGTTTAAAATGTTGCGTAAAACTTTAATTTTTTCCATAATTTTGCACCTATATCCGACTGGGCTCCGTCTTGAGTCCAAGTCTCTTTATGATAGCCATAAATGATCTGAGCTGTTCCCTGAATGGTTGCATACTTTCTCAGTATGCTGACGATATCACCTGCGTCATCGGTGTAAGCCGTTTTGACGAGTGGTGTGAAAATAAGGGACTTTCCATGAATAAAGAGAGGACGGGCCTGCTCAGATTCAGATTAAATACAATTCCATCGACCAGCAGTCTTGCGAGATCCTAATAGGACTTGGTGCGCCATCTACGCTATCGGACTCCGCAAACTGACTAACGATTGCGTATCTCTTAAATTCCTTGGCTCAAGGTTAGTAGTAGTGTTTTTCATTGTTCGGTTGCTTAAAATTATCATTAAATTAAAGTTTTAAGAATAATGTTTAATATTAATTTAAATTAATTAATTAAAAATGAAATTTGTTCAGTTCAATGCAATTTTTCCACAAATTTGTATCACCAGAACAGTATTACATATTTGCTTTCTTTTTTTTTAATTTCGAAACAAGGCATTGCAAAGCTCTTTCAAGATTATCAAAACTGCAAAAAACAATTATTAACTTTGTGTGGATATAAGAAAAAGTATAAGTTCACTGATCCAAACAAAAGATAAAAACGAATACAGTACCAAAGAAACACACATATTCACATAATAAATAACCATTAAATAGTAGAGAAGTCTTCATCATGATGCTATTGACTAATTTTCAATTTTCTCCAAAATAAAGTCAAATTAAAACATTGAGAATGCATATCTTATAGTTAGCTACAAGAGAAAACAAAACAAAAAAAACATGTTACCACATAGAAAGAACGCTGACATGTGATCACTTAAGACCTCTTCCTGTCGCCACAAAAGATCTATTTTAATTTTCTTCCTAAAGCTAAAAGAAGACATTTGCTAGAGTTCCAACGGTATCGCATTATAGACGGCTATGTTACATGAGGAACATCCTCTGTAAAACTCTAAATTGAGTTTCTTTACACAAATGCAATGATTATATCGTACAACCCCGACGAGATGCCAAGTCCCAATGGGGTCCATATACGACGTTACAGTAATCAACACACGAGAGCACTAAGACCTTTCACAACGTCGCACTTAGCTTTGTATTGGAATAGTATCTGTTAACATATAACTTAAGAATAATGTGGGATTTCTTAACGATATGCCTTAAATCAGTATCCATTCGCAAACCCAACACCCAAATCGCCGTCTGCAGAGGAATATCTTCCCCCATCTCGCTAATGGCAACTGTGTCAAAGTTACATGGGCTCTTTATGCAGAAATGCATAAAGAGCCCATGCAGCTGCAAATTTTTATGGATTTATCTTAAGTCAATGCTGTTCCCCAGAGGCAACAATTCTTTCCAAATCGTCCTCCACAGACTCTATCGCCGTCTGCAAATCGGTATTGTTAAACACTATATTTATATGAATGCACCACCGGCATAGCAGTTGTACTTTTCTTTTGACTTTCATGGGCAGGTTTACCTTGTAAGGCAATTCGGCCAGAAGACCTATTGTGCCACCATGATGTTTTAGCCCGCTCGACCTGCTTGCACCTGAACAGAGAGGTCCGTAATTTGGTCGACAGTAAATTTTCTTAAAGTGGGTTCGTCTAACCTAGTGACCCCTAGACTCCGTTTTCCCTGTCCGCTGCCTTCATCTGCTCTCTCACAGTTTCTGCACAAGGGAGATTCAACTCACCCTATGCGGTGCAAGTGCTTGTTCATTGCGCAGTGCCCAGTTGGGACTCCCGTAAGTAGTCTCAGTCTGGTCCTGCTCATAAAAACTGCCTTGCAAAACAACCGACAATTACGAAAGAATTCTTTTAAGAACAATATAGTAACATCGTTCTTTCACATCCCTATGTCTTAATTAAAACAGAAAAAAAAATACTCCCGAAAATTTACCCACCATCTTCTGAGAAATAGATACTGGAAGATAATATAACCCTAGATAGTGGTGGAAGAGTCCTTTCCGTTCCATATCACGAATATTTTATTGTTTGTAATACTAGGTATAAACCATTAAGGTAAAAATGCAGATTGCAAAAAGTTTAAAAATATAAAAATATCAAGAATCATTTTTACCCTGGGATGCGTTCTAGAAGTTCTCTATCTAAGTTTCACTTAATTCTTAAGAGTGGCCCTATCAAAACTACTACTACTTCCGCATTTTTTATTTTTGTGCAATACACATTTGCTTGTGTCCAAAGGCTATAATTTGCAAATTTCAGAATATGTAATGCGTTTTACTTGCACTGTTTTAGTAATGTATTTCTTACACTGAGGACGCCAAAATCTAAAATAACTCAAAGTAAAACTATTAGAAGGACATTGTGAAACAACCTTCACTTATAGACTAGAAACAATTCTACTGAAACTAGTTTTAAGTTATTTACGATGTAATGCCAGGATTATATTGCAACATTTATTTTGACCCATTCCTCCCTGGTCACTTATAAAATTAAGTACAGCTGCTACCTCCCTAGAGGGCTTTATTCCAATTTAGATCCCAAGAACTCACGAACTGGCAATGTGTCTCAGGCGCAATGATTTTTTAAAATGGATTGTACTTGATCGGAAATGGCTAGTTGGCACTCTACCGTCATGTTGGTGGTTATATATAAATGAGAGGAACAAAACATACGTAAGTCACGTGTCATCCACTACTGCACTCAAGCTATCGATCTGTCTGACGATCAGCAATCCGAAGCGGATCCGGTACCGGAAATCAGATTTAAAAGTTAATGTTGTGCTTTTAAATTGGACGGTTTTCCGATCTTGTTTGGTATATTTATCTTTCGAATGCGAGATCGTATATTTTATACGGACCGACCGACAGCGTACTACATCATATCGGGAGTCAATAAATTTCTGTGCATTTGCACTCGGCGCGTTATTTAAAGTCGCTCAGATAGAACAACCATACATGCAGTAACCATAGATTTGTTTCTCCTATTTCCTTTTTTATTTAGTGTTATCAAGCTTTAGTACGTTTATTCACTGGTCGCCGTGGATGCAATAAATTTAGAAGTGTAACAAGATGTCCAATTTGCAGTTGGTTGGAAAATGAAGAAAAAAAAAATAGCAGCACGAAATATTTAAAAGTACCATAGCACATTTTGTGGAAATACCAGCGAACTACAAGACATAGTACGTATGAGTTTTAAAAATACATTTAACAGCTTAACGAGCACTATTGCCACTACTATAAAAACACATTCTGCACTAGTTTGGTAGTAACCATTTGAATAGATTCGGCGTGTACTTGATGTAATTCCATTTTAATTAATAGACAACAATTAGTTGTGAGATTTACACTTTATTCTTAAAGATGTTAAAATGACAGCTGTTTCGCCGTGCAACGGCTTCGTCAGAAAATATACAATAAACTGAGTTTATTGCATAGTTGCGAAACAGCTGTCATTTTAACATCTTTAACAATAAAGTGTAAATCTTACAACTAGTTGTTGTGTATTAATTAGTAACCATTTGGTGATTGGTGATTGATCTACTCAAATAGTCTTACATCAGCTCTTCACTTAAAAAACAAATATCGCAAATTTAATTTGAAGTACATTAGGAGTAAGGAGGAAAGACGATTCATTTTTGTAAGATGCTAAAATTAAAAAAAAATTTGTATGCCAAAGCCACACTGCGTTAATATGCGCCAAAATATAACGCAAAATATATGCAGTTTGCGTAGACACCTTTCACTTTTACAATTAAAACCTTCGTTGTAAGGACTTCATGTATAGATTTAATACTCGAATACTTAATTAAGGATTCCAGAACAATTTTTTTTTTATTTAAATACCATTTTTGCTAATAAAACTGAAAAATTAAATTAAATTAACAAGTTTATAATATAATTTATAAATACCAGCTATAAATATACTCTTCTTCCACTTTAAACTGGGCCGGTATATACTGCTGTGTACTGAATGTACCAACAAAATTGCCAAATGAAATTAAAAATGAAAAATTAAATTAGCTAGCTCAAATGATAACAATTTTTATAAGGCGCAAAAGAACAATTAAACTCAGGGTTACTATCATGAAAAGTAAAATGTGGGTGAAAGAAATCTGACTTTCTTTTATACTCAAAAAACAGGTTTTATTAAAAATAAAAGAACAGTATTTTGAATTACATGAAAATTCAATAATTTTATTATTTTAAAAGAAAAAGAAAAAAAAAATTAATTATAAACTTTGCAGAAAAAAAAACCTTGGACAAAAAGGTCCTGGTCTAAATCACAACTGCATTTGACTTTAAATTACAAAAGGACAATTCTAAATCCTTTTACAAAGCAACAGAAAACAAAAAGTTCAGGAAGATAATAATTTTTTTTTTCAATTCAATCCACGTGGTCTCAATATTAAAACAACTAAATTAAACGTGGAAAATTCAAGTACTTTATAAAAATGAAAAATAAAAGCAAGCACAATGCTTTTATTCACCCAACTCGAGGTGATTAATAAATAATTACAAATCAGAACAATTAACAACAAACAAAAAAATTAACTCTTTAAACTTAAAATATCTTCCTGCACGTAAAAATAATAACAGATCTTATATCTAAATTGTGTACACAAAAATACAATATCAATTATTATTAAATGAGTTCCGTGATGAACGAAATAAAATCAGAAACGTGAATTCAAAACTTGAAATCAATAAACACAAAATGTCAGCAATGAAATACAACTTTATATATCTACTTATTTTCGTATCGATCAAGGAACTGAACTCACAAGGTTAAACAATCGTATAAGTATAAAAATCTCAGATGCGTGCGATGCAACGCACACAAATCTGTCCGCAAACGGACGAACTCGCAAAACAAAACAATATATATACAATACCAGTGAACGCAAAATGTACACCTGACTGAAATTAATATAAACAACTGCACAATAAAATAAACAAATTAAACAATCCAAAACATTAACTAAATCTTATAATAAAAATAAAACAATTTGAAATTTCTCGCAACATTGACAAACGCTTATCGGAATGAACAAAAAAAACTGAATTTACAAAAACCGGGGTGCCAGACCACAGCAATACGTTACGTATTATTAAGAGTGTTTACATATCAAAACTGCAATATAAAATTTATTTATTTAATTAATGCTAATTTTCATAATCGGCCGAGTTTACAATCGCCGACAATACATATTTATTTGGTATTTTGACAGACACATTAATTTTGTACACCTGTAGCCTAGCTAACGAAATGTACATAATGTAGTATATTAAACCGAATTGTCAGTAAGAAGGTTCCTTCATTTTGTGGATTGATCTGATACAATTCACAGTGCTCAATATATTTTTAATGATTTAGTTTATTTAATAAAAAAAATTCATCATAATCAAGATTTGCTGGTCGGCACGTTGACACCATTACAGATCCTTTTAATATTATATTGATCCTACAGAATGGTAAGAAGAGGGTAGTAGAAGTATGCGAGGAGGATGTAGGGGCAAGAAACGATGAATATTAGAGAGGGTAAGCACAATAAATCCAACCATTAGTCAGCCTGCACACAAACCTAGCTCCATGCACTTCGCCACATCCGCGCAGGTAAAACTCTAACTACCGAAATACCTCAAGAATTAAAGCGACCACACAACCGTTTTATGTTTATATATTCGCATGCCATTCCTAATGGTATAAAGATAATGTGAATTTAGTTGTTTGCTTCTCGCAATAAGATGTCAGATCTGTCTGATGTGAGCGCAGCGTTCCACGCACCCGAGTTGCACGCGGCGTTTGAACTACGCATTAGACCGGACTTTTTAGATTCCGCGAGTGTACACCAAGGCAGTAAAGTGACACTTTATCCAACGAATTTGGAGATAGTGAGCCGACTAACCAAACGATTTCTGTAGTGGTATTTTATTGCCGTGACGCATACAATGTTTTCTCGGGGACCACATGTGACTACCAGTTACCATAATCAATCTACTTGCATTTGTAGTATGAGATTACTCGTATTTCAATGAAAAATTGTTTGATATTCGGGGATCATGTCGTTCCCCGTTAATATGTACCCGTTTCTATAAATCAAATAAAACTAAAACAAAAAGGTTTTAGAAGCATTATTGCATCAATAGAATGTAAATTGTTTCGTACTTATAAACAAAGAATATTAATTATTAAACCCGAGATTGATCTACATTTGAAAGTAAATAATTATTTGTGTCATTTCAGAGTTGTGATAATTCAAGGGCAGCAAAAAGATATTTTGGACCCCAAACGAGTGTCACAAAATTGTACTGTGAAATATGGAAGTCGAAAAAATCGATTTGGAAGTCGTTTTGTTCCCATGCCTATAATTTTAATAATTTCGCTTCGTCTAAAATTCATAATTAAGGTGTGACATTCACTGCAAACTTATTTACCAGAATCTAGCATTAACACTACCCTCCATACCACAAACGCAAACAAGGGATGTCCCAGCAATAATTTTTCAGGTTCCCTTGCTGTACCTTCAAACTTCTCTCATTGTGCGCCTGACCAAGCCGAGAGTTCCAATTCGACCCGTCCATCTCGCCCGCCATAACTGCCACTCACGAATTTTTAGCGGAGGGGAAAGTCGGCCAACTTCACGTTTCCCGTCCATTATCTTCGCGGTGCGGTAGTTCCGGACATTTTTGTAATTTATTCAGGACGATGTGAGCGAAGGCGAACTGACATTAACGCATCTGAATACTCGGCTCTGTGGATACTTGACGCTTTGACTTGTTCTTATTCTGAGCGATGAATGCAAGAACACGTTATAATTATTTTTTTATTCCGGGAAGATCATAGACTACGTAGATACTTATATATCAGGACGGCTACCATTGCTTTCGTTAAATTAGAGATTTGAATGTTCTCATTAAACAGGTCGTTACTAAAGGCACCCTATTTATCACTACTTCTTCCAACTATAGTCTAAATCCTCGCAGAATATTTATAGATAGGCTAAAATGTTACCTATATCAATATTCTTAAAGTGAATATTGTATTTATAAGAATAATACATCATTATGGTAGATTGTCAAAAACAAAACATATCTGTTTGTCTGAAATCATAGGATACCAATCCTAAAATATTTATAGTGGCAAATTGAAAATAATAATAAATAATAAATAATATCAATGAAGCATACTTGTATGTTCTCATCAATCTGCTGTCGTCCGTTGTGTAAGCTAATTAATCTATCATTACTGGATGAAGTGGTGCCTGCAACGTTGAAAACGGCTTCAGTTAAACCTCTTCACAGCAGAGAAGGAAGAAATATTGTTCCTAATTACCGTCCCATTTCCATTTTGCCTTCAATCGACAAGATCATAGAGATACATTTTCCAAAATGTCTCATAAGCTACATAAAGAAATATAATATTTTGAGCAAGCAGCAGTATGCTTATGTATGGGGAAAAGGCACTTCAGACCTTATGTATGATTTTGCGGATTACATCTAGGGTCAACTAAACAACTAGAAACACACATCTGTGGATTTGTCGAAAGCCTTCGATACCATTGATCATACACACTAAAAAAATTACACTTTTCCTACGGAAAATTCCTGTAATGTATAGGGTAAATTTACCAAGAATTTGGAAATTTACTATAAAACTTTAGGTAAATTTCCCAATTTTTGGTAATTTTACCCTATACATTACAAGAATTTTCCGTAGGAAAAGTGTAATTTTTTTAGTGTGTAGCTTCTTGTTGGACATACTTGGGAAGTTCGGAGTTCATGGGCAGGTGTGGAGGTGGATCAAGAACTATCTACCGTAAAAATATATAATAGTGGTAATCGGCTCTGAAAGTTCGGCTTCAAAGTTTTTCTCTTTTTGGGAAGACGAAATATACAGTAGCAGCGTTATCAGCACCAAAGAGTGGGTAAGTAGTAATAAGTTAGCGTGTAAGTTTTCGTGCAGTTAGTTATTAAACTGTATAAAAACCATCCAAGTCTTTCATTAAACATAAGAGGTGAAAAACTCCAGCCACAAAACTCTTATTTATTTGTTACTGTTGCTTCTGTTAACCTCAAAATTAGTGTACTAAAGTTAAATTAACTTGTTATGAAAAGATTACTATCTATAGATATATTTTCTATAGAATGTTGTGTAATTTAATATTGTTTGTATTGTATAGCACAATGCATTTAATTGTGCATTTTGCAATAATTGTATTGGTATTTACAGCATTTTTGCTTTAAAAAAGTTTGTAATATCCACACAATTGAATTGAATTGAATAAATAAATAAATAAATAAAGTAATATGTCAGTATTTTTTTAACGCAAGGTCCTTATGTAAGACCAACCAAAAATCCGTTATCAAAAATGGTCACAGAAACCAGAAAGACTTCAGTACAATGTAATAACATTGTTAACGATAACTTAAGATATAGACTAACGGTATCTAATCCAATGTTACCTAGAATGCATTGTTTATCTAAGATATGTAATCCAGGAAAAGCACGAGACCCATTATCTCAAATGTCAATAGTCTAACTTGCATGTTGTCCAAAAGGCTGCCTGACAAATTTAAACACTTACCCATGCAATCTCCAGAAATTGCAGTTAATAATTCATACGCCTCTATTGAGAAGATTAGAGACATTGGCTTTACTGATATAATGAAGTTTCAGTTTCATTTGACGTGAGTTCACTGTATCTCAGCATACCTTTTGATATCACTTTAGTTTACTTAAAAGAATTATTGAAGGACAACCAATTGGACAATGATGATGTTGACGGTTTAATATCTTTAGCAAACCTTTGTATGAAACAAAATTTCTTCAAAATCAGTATACCTCCGTTTATAGCTAACGTTTCCATGAGTAAATTAAAAACTGATCCTAGGAATACTTTGGCATATTTTCTACCTGTTTGGGTTTGTGTTTTTGATACTGATAATTGCTCAATCACTGATTTTCTTGAACAGCTCAATTCAAAATTTCTATCCATTAAGTTCATTCATGAAGAAGAAATAAACAAAAGGAGTGCTTGTTTCGATATGTTAGTAGTAGAAAATAATAGTAGATTATAAATACAGATATATATGAAGCCCACTACGAATAATAGATTTATTTTAGAATGAAATTAAATCATTCATGGAAACATAAACTAACTTGTTTTTGCTGCATCGTTTATTCAATTATATATTATTAAGAAGCAGGGTATAATACCAAAAGAAAACGCAAAAGCAGGATAAAAATTAAAAATGCAAGTACTTTGGAATTTAACGACAAAAAGAATAAGAAATATTTTAAATTAATATCCTATCCAAGTTACGCCAAAGGTCTACAAAATTGTTTCTCTAAATTCAATCTCGACATTGCATATACCTCAACCAATAGTCTTAAAAGTATTCTAGGAAACCCTTAAGATCAAGTAGATAACTTGGGAGAATCACGAATTTGTAAAATATCATTTAAAGATCTTGATCACGTATACATTGGGCAAACTAAAAGATCAATCAAAACGCGTACAAGGAGCATTTGGTGTATTTCAATTTTAGTTAAAAACATAAGCAGCTATACAGGGTATACCACGGAAACCGTTCACTAGAAGTTTCCGGGGTTTGTTACTATATATGAAACTTTCAGATTAAGAATAACCCATAGCCATTTTTTATTCTTAAAGGTTATCGATGTTGTAGAATTGCCAGAAGAACAGGAAATTGCCTTAATTTAAACAAAACAGCTATGGTACACTCCTATACCTATCTTCAACTGTTTTTGAGTTATTGTGATTTGAAAAAAAGAATGCGTTCTGTGGAGAGTTCATAGTTTTTCTTTAAATGCAAAACCTCCATATTCCACAAACAGCAAGTCAAACCACAAGGGTACCTGAAATACATTTGCAAACCTATCACAGGTCATGCAAGATGTTCAAAATTCAGTGGCAGAGCCGAAATATTACATACACAAAAAAGTCATTTTTTTAAATCAGACACCTTATATATTTTTACATATTTAGATGACGACTTAATTTACGCATCGATATGCCTATCCTTGATGGTTTTGTCGTTATCAACGTTTTTTTATCAAATATTAATTTTTTTTTTTTTTTTAATTAACTGCACTTAAAACCTATCAACATTTACCAGTAGACTGTTAGGATAGTTTTAGTTTAGTTATTCAGTTTAGTATTACTGCTGATGAGTGCAGTGAAAGTGGGAACGTGTTTGAAAGTGTGTAGTAAAAACATTATGGTTTAGGCATTTATCAGTTTCTGATAGCTGACAGTTAAACTATTTTTCTGCCATCCAAACCTCGTTTATATATGAGCTCGATCCAATCTGAATAACTAAATGACTGATGTAGAATAGATACGTCAATGGAATTACAGGGCCGATATTTTTCTGGTCAATTTACAGCATAGGCAAGTATTCAAGAATATCTGTCTCAGAATAATACTGGATGTAAATGCAAGAGCGAATAAAATAAATTTAAATAAACTCTAAACGTCCTTACAAAATGTATAAAGAATTAATTAATTAAACGGTTCGCTTTGTTTAAGAAGTATACTTTACAACCTTTAACAGATGTATTATGAGATATATAGTTTTATGTTATGCAGAAGTAGGTATAACAACAATTGATTGCAGAAAAATGCATTATTCAAGCTCTTGTTCTTTCAATGAGATTTTATATTCTTGGATAATATTCCTTACTTAAATACCCTTAAAGTAAATAAAAAATTATTGCTATTAATATTGAAAACCATAAAATATATGTTAAAAAATATTTGCCAAAATATTACCTATTATTTATTGTTCTTTTTAGTTTTGAAAACCATTTAAGCAGCTTTATTTCGAAATTTCAGTGTAGAGTGTAATCATTCAGTTTAAATGTATATATCATTTTCAATTCAATATCTATTAGAACGTATATTATCAAGGTTTTAATAATCAGTTTTACCTATACCAAATACCTTCAAACATTAATCCCTTTTTTACTATTGAAATTGTAGCTATTCGCCACAGCATCGAACGCTAACCGTTTTTATTGTGCCAGGAATTATGGAAAGCAGTGAAAATAAATCCGTCCACGCATTTCATAATGCTCGGAAGTAGTGCAATGGTTTAGCACATATATATATTCGGAAAATTATGAATTTGCAGTCTCCTGTTTCCGTAGTCTGACGGCGTGCGCGCATGATGCAGCATCCATTTTTTTTTTACAAATTTAACGGGGACGTGCAGGCTTAACCCTCCAACGCGCTATTCGCACGCGGGCGCAATCAAATACGAATTTATTCGTGAGTAAGTTTGTATACAGTGAAATAAAAAAAAATATGTTGAAAGGGGAACGCTATGTGTAGATATCAATTATTTGAGATTGGAAAATCCGTGCCCGCGAATCTGCGCGAGAGTAAATGACGGATATCGATCGCTTCCCATTATTCGTAACACGACGGCATAAATATCATTCACACATATACTCACCAGATGATAGACCCGACTTTCAACAGAATCGAGGAATGTAAAGCTGAAGGAAGCGAATTTGCATGGTAATTATCTATCATTTGATTAAAAAATACTTGCAGAGTTTGAAAATATAGCTACAACATATATTACAGTTATTATACATTACGTATATTGCAGTTACATTTCTCCAGAGTAAGTGGTTTACAAATCTTTAATTTTTTAAGGAAGGTTCTTTTTTGTTTGAGAACTGCTTAAATGCAGTCACATTTATTACGGCAAGCGAAATACTCTCACCTTAAACGTATACAGATCATATGTAATTATGTATATCAGCATGCTCGTTAATAAGAAACGATCAAGGGTTTGGATCAGCCATTCGAAAAGGTCGAAGAAATGCTTAGTCAAGTTCATTACATTGCTGTTGTAAGATTCTTCTAAGATTCTTAATTAATATTTAAAATGGAATTTGCTAAGTATTTGTGAAATTCACTTATAGAAAAACTACAAAGTTACATACATTGCTATTCTGCAATGTCCCCTTCTTTGAAGGGCACAAGTATTCGTAAATATCGTTGCACTCTCTCAATGGTTACTAGTTTCAACGTTTAAGGTCATCGATATCCTTATAGTGAACAAATAAAATGTCTATCTGCGCATGCTTACTTATCGGAAATAGAAACAGGCCTATCTCAACACAGAGAACCGCAGTTCTCAACAGTTAGGATTTTTTAGAAATAAGATCGTCCTTACACTCTCTAATTATACACACAATTGCTTTTGCCCTCATAATTTGAATATTTTTATTTCCGCTTTAAAATCACCCCGAACAACTTTTTCTTTAACCTACTGTTAAGAAAGCACAGTAGAATACCATGAGGAAAGTTCGATTGAAGTAGTTATAACTAATTGTAAGTGTTCGTTTTTATTTCATGCAGAAACAACCAAAGAAGTACAGTAGCATAGTAAGATTAAATTTAATTTTTTAGATAAGGTGGAATCTTATTATTTGTGCATATAATAATTAACTTAAACTTCGATAGTCAATTCTTCATATATCTACTACCAGTATATCAGAAATACAAAAGCTGCTCTTAAGTAAGGATTTCTGCAAAGCCTTTTATTATGCAAATCCCTCTAGTAAATATATGAAAAGTCGATCAATTCTTTCGTTCATATTAAATAAGTATGTATATGCATATATGCAATTTCAATTTTGCCGTCATCAAGTTAATATTCTATTCTGACTATATTAAATGTTATTAGATTACACATCTTTTAATATATTTCTCTTTCTATATTTTCTTGTTTATTTGAATTTGCTCTATCTGCTGGCGATGATGTGCTGCCCAGTTTTCTTGTGGGAGACCTACAGTCCCCCACAAGAAAATCTATTTAATAATTTACTTCTTTAGATCTTCATTATCTAATAGAGTCGATTATGTATTCTACAACTACTTCTGCTCTCAAACATTTGTGTCTACATCTGGCGTACCACAATGATCTTGCTTAGGACTTCTTTTCCTTATAATGTACAAAGATGATTTGCTCTTACTTGCCCAGTCCTAGCGTATGCTGATGACCTTAGGGTATACTCAAAGAGCGCATCCGATATGGATGCACAATTACTATAAGATAATATCAACATGATGTCCAACTGGTTCTCAAAAAATGAACTTATTCTCAACATGAGCAAATATAAAGCGATGCGATTTACCGGAAGATCTAGTTCAAAGCCCGCCTCTTACCTTATTCATAACCAGCAATTATCTTTGGCTGAAACGTTCTCTGACTTAGGAATCTCCTTTGACGTCAAACTTTCCTTTTTGCAATATGTCAACCAGATCTTTTCCGCATCCTCGAAGTAGCTAGGTTCTATAGTGCAGGTTTCTAGTTCTTTTTACGATCCTGAGGTCTTAATTGCACATTATTTTGCTTGTGTCGTGTCTGGATTGGAATATGCCTCAATCTAATGGTCAACATACTATGTTTCGCACAGTTTCTTCCTGAGCGCTTGCAGCGTCGATTTTTGATATTTCTGCCCTTTCGCCGGGATGGCATTCCTACGGGTGCGGACTATTGCGGCCTTTTGATGCGACATGGAGTTGAACCCGAATCTAGTTGAAGAGATGATCATGGTGCCCGTTTCATGTGGAAGTTGATTCATGCAACATCGATATCCCTATCCTGCTTTCCTGTGTCTCCAAGGATGTTCCTCGTGCTTCTTGCAGACTCTCTAATACCTTTTCCGTTCCTACGAAATACGTTGCTTATCTCTATGTTAATGTTATAATAATTTTGTTACTTGTTATATGTTTTGCAATATCTACATTTTTTCTTAGTGCGTGCACATGTTACTTTTCTTGTATAACATTGTCATGTAATTGGTCTCTGTTAGTAATAAATCTTATTATTATTAGACATTATTATGTGTGTTTTTATTTGGTCTGCTACTTTGATTTTCAGCGCAATATATTGATGAAGGTGATTCCTTTATCGAATGCACAAACAGGTAATTTAAAACTATCAATCATGTTAACTTGATATTGTTGACAAGCTAAATACTGGATATTATGGCTTTAGGTAATACTGCGTAAATTGAAATTCTGTTGAAATATTGTATAAAACAGACGTAAATTTAAAACGCCCCATTTTGTTCAATATAATACCATAGACGGTGGTGTATATTTATGTTTCTGTTTTGTTTCTAAAGTTGTGCTAGTGTTTTATATAATATTATATAACGTTAGCTGCCTCACACGTCAACGATAATAATAATAGCCTCTGAAAGCTGATAACATGTAACAAACAGAGCTTCCAGTATCTGAAAGATTTCATGCAATTTTGCCGACAAGAGAAAAAAGCTGATGGCTGAAGGTAAACTTCACCAAAACTAAATTACTGGCCTTGTATATACTTTATGCAACTTATTGTTAGTTAAAATTTCGAAACTTTAAACTCGGCTGCATGAAAACAAAGTTCCGCCGAGTCAGACAATCGCGTTAAGCTGAACCGAGCGGTTCCCTGACGAGAATAGATTATGAAATATTGAATAACACAATTTCAACTCGGCAGTCGTAACCGACATCTTGGCGAAGCGAAACACATTCCGCTAAATTAATCATTACGTCGCCCGAAATGGAGATTCTTCGTTTATTTCTAGTCTCTAGTCACGTCGGCACTGAAGTCGTAGCATGATGCTGATGATGAGGTAGACGCTTTCACGACGCGACGGTTACATCCTCAATTGCGTGAAAATTAACAACTCGTGTGATGTGTCATTTCCGCGTCGGCGTGTATTGAGAATCTGCTCCAACGGATGTATCCCAGCAAATTTCTACCGTCTGTTATTTGGCGGCACATGTCACATTAACCGATATTGCTGCAGTATCTACCCGTCCATGAAACTATTATCAAACCGCCCTCACTATATCAACTAAATAACGCCCTATGAAAACAAATCAGCATTATGTAAACCATATACAGCTTAGTCAATAAGATTGGTACATGCACCACTCACATAATATGTGCGGTAACATTAGAAATCCAAGCAAAATTGTGTTATAATTCATTTACGTTTGCGATAACAGACAAGTTACGTCATCACTTACAATATCCGGCCATGTGCTTTCATATTATTAAAATAATCAACTAGCATATATGCCTTATCGTTTGAAATTACATACTTGGCAGGTCTTCGTCTTCCTCCCAATTTTGTATTCCTTGCAGCTATCAAAGGATTATATTTTGAGTTTTCAGTAGTGTTTGGAAATCTGTTTTAAACCAGTTGTTATTAGAACTAAACCAAGCCGAAACCAGAAAGGCAAGTAAATTGATTTCAGTCAGTGCTAATCATGTGGTAACCTAACAATTTTGTACGTACCACGGCTGAATCGCTGCTACGCTTACGAATAGGCTTGCTATAACAATACTAGGCGATTCAGGCTGTGCAGACGAAAATTTCCTCAGTTCTCCAACAAGTAATATTAACGCCATTTGTAGTTGAGGCAGCAGGGAAGACCTGAGCATCATCACCCGGAAGAGGAGAGTGCATTTGATACCGCCCACTATCCAGGGTGTGAAACTTGAATTTGCAGATAATGTAAAATATGTAGGGGTCCGATTTGATAAGACACTAACCTGGAATCCACGTGTGGAAAAGATTAGTCACAAGGCAAGGTTGTCCTTGTGAATATGCCGAAGAATATGTGGGAAATCTTGGGGGATGTCCCTAAAGATAATCCATTGGCTTCATGTGATGGTAGCATGTCCAACCATAACTTATGGAGAGATAGCATGGCGGCAGGAAGCGTTGCAAGCCAGAGCTACAGCAAAACTTGCATCCTTACAAAGGATTGCAAGTACACCAATTACGGAAGCAATGTCTTCTTCCTTGGCATTTGCATTGGAAATTCTTCTGGACCCACCACCCTTGTACACATGTTGTGGAAAGGAAGGCCAGATTAACTACATTTCGCCTGTGGCGAATCAATCAATCAAACCTAGTGGAATCGGTCATTTCCGACAGTATACTAGGAATGCCATCGGACACGATGTGCACTCGACCAATGAAAGATACATAACCTCCTTTCCAAACACAGAGGGATGGATATATAACGAAAAAACATAGGCACAAGCAGACACATGCTGGCTTACGGACGCTTTCATAACAGAGCAGGATTAGATAGGGAGCAGGATAGACAACACACAACGATTTCTCAGGCTGAAATCTATGCCATTGAGGTGTGTGCTAGAGAGACTTTTGATAGAAACATCAGACACAAATCAATCAAAATCTTTCGTTATAAAAATACCCTAAATACAGTGGGAACAGCTAATAACCTATCCCTAATCTGGGTACCAGGGCGCTCACTCATTTATGGCAATGAGGAAGCAGACACTTTTGCAAAAAAAAGGGTGATGGAGCATTTCCGGACACCTAAAGTAGCTAAACAGTAAGTGAATGTATGGACATATCAGAAAGTGCCCCAATATTTCGTTTAATTATGTCAGAACCCAGGAACTACTAGAACTTGACTGTAAAAATGTCAAAGCAACTGTTTCTTTCTTTACAGGTCACTGCAAACTCAGAAATCACCTAGACAAAATCGGACTCTATGTTTAGAGGACGAAGAGGCAGTTGAGCGTATCTTCTGCCACTGCCCCGCTACAACGAGAATCAGGTATGACATCTTTGGGAACGTTGACCTTTCCCTAGAAGACCTGAAAAAGATCTCACTCAAAAAGGTTCTGAGCTACCTTAAGGGCTTGAACTGGTTGAATGAACTTTAGAGATAACATTCGGTCTACACTAGGCCCTAGCGGCCGCGGTGGATGGAACGGATAATCGACCCATGAGCATCTTCTCTCAATACAATACAATACAATACGGCTGGAAGTGTCTTATCGAATTCGTTTGGTTGCTCGCCTCGGCTCACAATCTCCAAACTCGTTCGACAAAACGTCACTTTTTTATGTAAACAAATTCACTCTATACAACAGAAAGAAAAACTACTGGACAGCAAGGTAGGAGACAAAGATTAGTTGCCCTTAGAGATGTGATGACCTCTAACCGCCAAGCTGTATATCAGAAGATTTTATAACACAGGGAGGTTATAGAATAACAAGCCTTCCATGCATCATCATATTCGTTTCTTTGATTGAGTCAGTGCAGGGGGTTAAGCTATGCCCAGCTAATCATGCAAAAATAAGAGTAATTTTATAATACTTCACCTCATCAAATCATAAATTACCACTATTAGAAGCAGAACCGTTTGCATCCATTTTTGACAAATAATAATGTTGAATGAATTATTATGCATATGTAAAGATCCCCTTCCCTTGCTTTTGAGATTTAATGTGATTTATTTCATCTCATGTATCCAATATAAGTCGATTTATAACTTTATAACTTAGGAAATAGTTGTACAAAGTCCGCTCTGGTTGATCATCAACGAATGAATAGTAGAAGACATCGTTTTAAGTGCGATGATGTGCCTGTTTTGATCACTGAACATTCTTATTATAAGAGAATTTTTTCAGAAATATATGAAAACATTAAGGAAAATAGCATAAACTCCCGAAAAGGTATAATATAATTTAAGTAACATTTATTCTTATTTATTTGATAATATAACAGATAATATGCAGTTATCCTTCCTTTATCACTAGTGGTTGTTTCTTGCTTTCCGATCACCCTATATGAATCCATCACGCTGTATGTTTTTGGTTTCTTTTATAATTTGGTGCCTTTGGTGTTACTAACTATCAAACAACTTTGTTTGGGCACAACTAGGTCGAGAGAGCTAAGACATCGTGGGGGCACAATAAATCTTCTGGCCGAGTTGCCTTACGGGATAAACCTGCCCATAAAGGTCAAAGAAAAAAAACTATCAAACATAACCTCTGCTGGATTTCGGCGCCCTTAACCATAGGCATATCTGCACCGTCATGCCCTCTTCCTCGGTTTCTTCTTTTTTTTTAATTTTGATATTTTAAATTGTTTACTTTCAACTTTTAATATTTTGTAATGTACGAATTACACTCTTTTGAATGTCTTCTTTTATAACTACTTTGTACACATTAACTTATTGTTACTTTGTAGCTAATTCTCTGATAAAGGAATAAATAAATTGCAACAACTTGGAATTTCAATAATTGACCATTCTGTTTGAACTGTGTTTGCCATATTCAGCACCAATCCTTTTTTTCTGTGAACCTAACAAAAACAGTCGGTACTTATTTTTCATCTTCATTAAGAACAGAGGCTTCTACACTTTTACTGTTAAATTTGGGTAGTTGCATATACCTGATATGATTGGGTGTAATGCCTTCTTCGCATGTGCCAAATTATTGAAATATTAGAGCACTTTCTGTTGTGCCTCGAGATTGAACTATTGTTTAGGCAATGGTAGATTTTGGCCTTGAAATTACTCCACATCACTATATTTTGCGAGAGTGTGTCTGCTTCCTCATTTTCATTAATGAGTCAGTGCACAAATGCCCAAATTAGGAGTAGATTATTAGCCGTCTCTAATATATTTAGTGTTTCTACAGCTCCAGGCTTTGAGTTGCATTTATTTTTATCTAATTTCAATCTAATGCCTTCAGCACCGCTTGACTGCCACTAAAAGCTTTTATTTATTTCTGCCTTATTTTTTTATCATAATATCTATAACGTACATCCCTATGAGATAGATCTGAAAAAATTCATTTGCACAATTGTCGTGTATTATCCAAGATTATAGTATTTTCTCACATTTGGACTGGGATAAAATATTCTTGTACCAGTCGCCCATTGTTGGATCCCTATGTTCCTCTAATTGGAAATAAGAGAAAAATATACCGATCATTGGTCCCAGCATTCTGTCGGATGTTATCGCTTCCCACAGCCTGTTCCAATACAGACATGAATGCATGCATGCGACTGGCTGTGTGCCATAGGCGAAATGTAGTTAATCTGGCCCCATTTTCCAAAACAATATGTAAAAGTTATAGATCCAGAAAAGTTTAAAATGGGGTTTTTCGAAAACAGAGCGGCAGATATTGTTTCGATGATTGTCAAATTTACGATCCGTTGCATTAATGTAAGTTTTACTATAACTTCGGTTTACTGCGGTTTCTATCATCATCCCATCGCTTCACAAGTAATGGTTGGATGCACTACCATCACTAAAAGCTGATGCACTAAGATTTTCATATATCGCCATATAGCCCTGTTCTATGATTAATCTCTTTAAACGTGTATTCCAGATTAGTGTTTTGTCAAATAGGATGGCAAGTTGTTTTACATGCTCTGCAAATGCAAGTTTCACACTTTAGATAATGGCTGGTATCAAGTTGGACTTTAATTTTTCCGGTGAGCAAAGCTCTCCTGATGTCGCTCGGATTAATGCTTAGGAAGTATTACATAATCAATAGCATAAGGCTTGCATTTCGGCTCTGGTGGCTTCAATGATATAAAATCTTACTTGTACAAAAAAATCTCATCAGTTATTAGTCAAAACTTCCACTCCCAAAAGTTTGTTTTTTAAAAATTGTATTTCAAAGTAGAAACGATTAATTTTGAAATACTATATTCTATGTCCACCCGCGTTCAACCTGAAACTATTTCAATATAAATTAACAAGCATCTTGTAAACAGGAAACACGTATGTATGTATGTACATTCTATAGTGAATAAGAACTTGCGCGTATACCTGTCCCAGCAATGTAATTAATTTACACATTGCCAGAACATTCAACCTGAGTAGAAACGCTTCTATCGCATATACCTCTCCACTCCGCAAATTAAACAAGTTTTACAATAGAGCGATAGTTAATACGTGCGCGAAGCATTTGTTGAAAGGAGGTAAACACCTACAGAAGACCTTTAAACTTTTGGATAACCGAGGACAATATATATACCGACAAACAATTGTTGGGTCGCTGCTAAAACATAGCACTGCGGGAGGTACAAAACTAATGTACATGCAAAAGCGCTTTCCTGTTAGATTTTTCCTAAGTCATCGACTTTCGTATTGAACATTGCTTCCGTTATTGCTAACTGGACTAACTGGAAATCGAACTCGCTTTATTTAATTAATCTCTCCATAATCCTAATGTAAGCCGGTCACGTTTTCCAAATAACTTTCACGATTATAGTAATTTAGACTACTGGGAAGCTAAAACCGAAAAGTAATATTGGATTGAAAAATTATTACTGAAATTAATGCAAAATATGAAAGAATTTAATGGAACAACTTAATTGTAACTACACCATTCAAATCAAGAATATACAAATACTAAGTTTTCAGTCATATCCTTTTTCTCTGGCATTATAGTTTTGGATTTACATTTCGAAGTTTTGCAGAAGTTTGAATAAAAATGTGTGTAATATAAATTTAGTGATAGTCTAGCAAAAAAAAGAAATCCTGTCAGTATAAATAATAAAACCAATTAATATAGAATGAATGAGAAAGACAATCGTGTGAAAGAAGTAAGAATACCATGTTTTTCTAGCAGTTTTTCTAGCTTGCCCTTGTAGTTTCTGATGTATTTGCAAAAACGAAATATGGAAATAACCTGTAAAAAATAAACTCACATTCTTTTGACATTGGCAATTAATTTACCGCAACTCTGGTTTATTCATGAATGATATGAATCAAGATTGTTTTTGGCAACTTCTGTTGTTCCGCAAGGTTCGAATCTCGGTGCATTATTATTTAACTTGTTTATTAATATCTATACTTGTTTATTAATGATTTAATTTTATATATGATACCACCGTATTGCATTTTATAGAAAAATACTTGAAGCGCTCTAGAAAAAGGAAATAATATTGAGAAAGGAAGTTCTTATGTCAAGAAATGCCAAACTTAGTACAGTGTGCATAGATGGTTATAATCAATCAAATAAATCATCAGGAAATATATATGTGGATTTGCCTAGAAATAGAAAAACTAAGCAGCTTTCAGTTAAAACAAAGCTGTAGAAAACTAGCTGACTATGTCTAAATATTTGAATAAATGTGCTTAATTTACAAATTTTATTTATTTAAAGTAAACGCATGCTGGCGAAATTGTGAAATTATATAAATGCATTTGTTTGAATATCATTAAAAGTTTATGCAGCGAGTATATGGGGCTATAATAGCTGTCAAGCCTATTTCATTCTAAACAATTTCAAAGGATATTGATCTGTTTTGCTCGATTTCATTTGCTTTTATATTTTAATTTACCCTTCTCGCTGATTAATTAGAGGACATTTTAGTCAAAACAGTAATTGCTGTGACCATTACAGTTACTATTCAACATTTAAATACGAAAAATAGGAAATGTTAATCATATATTATATCCATAGAATAGGGACAGGAATTTTTGTGAAACACATGTATGGACAGATGCAATTACTCTCACTAAATCAAATCCGCTAGCATAACATGGAATATCGATTTGGCGCTACATGTTAGACTAATAAACAATTGTCTAATCGGATTACCAATGCGGTACTAATTAACAGCAAGCGGCACATCCACAGCCGGGAAAATATAATTAAGGGAAATTGACACAAAAATTATCAAAGTAGTCTCTTGCTGCTTACTTAAATGAGATTGCAACTATAGAAATGTAGAAGTATTATACAGTAATCGGCGTAATGCACAAGAAAAATTTATTATAAAAACCTTATTGGAGAATACAAGGTGAATAATAACTAAATAATTTATTTTGGTACCAATCGCGTGACTACCTTTTGTAAATTTTATTTGTTTATCTCAACAATAAGGCAGTGTCATTTTCTTCCAACACACTAAAATGTTTAAGTGATTTTACACAAAAGAATTTATCATATAGGAAGAACCCTCTCAAAAATCTGAAAGATAAAGAAAGAGAAATTATCACAGAGGAAACCAAAATAATAGAGAGCTGGAAAAAATATTATGAACAATTATTAGGTGGATGCTATAAAGAAGAACGGAACAAGTACGAGATGGCGAGTAACAAACAAGATGGAACATACCAGAACGAAGGAGAACAAGAAGATGAAGAGGACGAAGCAGAAATAACAAGAGAGGAAATTTTGGAGGGAGTAAAGAAAATCAGAGTAAGCAGAGCACTGGGCATAGACGGGTTAAGACCGGAAATTATCAAAGATATGGGAGACGAGGGAATATCCTTGCTGCAGAGAATGTTAAACTTGGCATGGATGGCTCAAACTATACCAAACAAATGGAACACAGCGATTATCACCCCAGTACATAAAAAATATCATTACTTTGCAGTGCCAACAAACTGTACGAACGCATAATAGAACAGAGACGAACACAAAAATGACAATTTTAAAGTGAGCTCCTTACGAATGTATATAATCCCTAATAAAAATATTTTGAAAATATTACACCGCTTTTCATATATAAACCGACGGGCATGTAGCGAGCCAGCCTGTATATAAATTGCTTTCTTGTTTAACAACTGCTATAAATTGTATCCAATTTTGTCTAACAATTTGACTGTATTGACTCTTATTATCAACATATACATCATAGAATTACGTAGCAAACTATTTCTTTTTTTCCACCCATTACAACGTGAGCTGAACGAGAACAACCATTGGCACTCTGGCATCTCTCACTGAACGGTAATTTCCTCCGGCAAATTTACCACGTTGAGTAGTAATTTCCAGTTAAAATTGAAGGAGCTAAAACGTTTCTGCGTACATCTGAAAAAGCCCGCGGGCGCGTTTCCTTCCATGAGATGAGCTATCTTTTCCGGTAAAAGATCCGTTTAATATTTAAAACGTCAGGAAAGTGTCCGCTAAAATTTGAAAATGACCTGGTAAATATTTAGATGCACGTTTATTTGTCTTAATTTGAAGAGGGGCTAGCTAGAGTTTTCTTTTTTTAAGAAATGAGGCGACGCAGACATTTTGCAGTTTTTACATTTCCTTTATTTAGTTGTCTAATGGAAAAAGTGGGATTTTATAGCAGGCAGTTGAATGCTTACATTTCGGGTACGGGGAATTTTCTGATTCTGAAGGGTAAAGAAACACATCAGTTGGCAAGTTTAGGTACATAAATAATTTAAAATACCTTTCTTGATATATATTTTGGTTTTAAATCAATTATGAATCTTGTGATTAAGCCTTTGCATTTTAAAATGTCTCTAATATTTGTTGAAACCAAAATAGAGATGATCATTTCCTCTGCTATCAATAATAAAATTCTAAGTTAAACGCTTGTCTTCTACTGTAGAAAATGAGTAGACAGCACTAGCTTCACTTCATCCATATACACACTATCTACTTACACGTAGAAAGGAAGGAGTGGCGTTTATTTCTTCGTTCTTGAAATATTTTGGTTGGTTTTCACTTAATAAGTAGCTCCAGAATTACAGTAATATGACAGAGTAGCGGATTATCTTTGAATTAAATGTCAAAGATAATTATGCCACCCAGGTCATTGTCCTAAACTGTAAATTTTACCGTTGTATTAATGGCAGAGGATAGAATCGTACCCTTATTAATCCTGATAAAACATCTGATACACTGCATTGAATGGTTTAAGAATATTGGAACATTTATTTGCAGTATTAAACATTAATGTACATGAGTGTACCTATCACTTCTTGGAATTAAAGCAAAAAATGTCAAGTTCCAGCTTTTCTGTGACTGTAGTCACCTTGCAGAAGCATTTCTGATGTTTGATATTCAAAATGGCAATTATTTGACATATGTACATTAATACAATTTTGTTATATATTTTATATGAAGCTTCCACTGCTTGAGATTATTTTGCAAAATTTCATTACAATGAAGAAATATTCTTTCAGGAACTTTCCCCAGTAATTATGGAAACTTACGAATTTGAGTGGGCAGTAAATAATAAAAGGCAAATATACTCAAACTATTAATTGAAAATATTTTACCAGGGAAAATAGAACTACTGTAAATACTATTATTTCCATAAAAATCGTCAATTAAATATGGATTCCGCATGCAAATTGCTTTTCATTTTTGATTAACCTATGACCATTAGTGCCGGGCAAATGTTTTCAGTAGCACTAATAGCAAAATATAGCAATGTGGTCTGAGGCTCTTTTGATGTCCATTTTACCGATAATCAAGAATATATATGCTATAATTCAGCTAAATTAACATTCGCTGGTGGAAAATGCCCTGTTAACATACATGTTCTGTTTTTAAAGAGTTGGTTAAAATATATAGGAGTATAGAGTAATTACAAAATAAAGCTAAAATATATAGAAAATTAGAATCACGCATCAATTACAGATAGGTAGGTATACATTCTTGATTTTTAAAATTGTCTTCTTTTTGTGAAAAATTAAATGTACCTTTTGTTTGTTTTTATCTCAAGCTGCACTTACTGTTTAGTACGTACACCTTAATACGGTAATTTAATTTTAATAAAAAGTGGTTGACATTCTGTGAATTTCAAAAAGTCTGCACCAGAAGTATAATGAAAGATGAAAGAAAGAAATATTTGAATATTGGAAACATACTACCACCATCCTTCGTGGGTAGCAGCAAAATACAATGCACCAAAAACGATTTACGGCAAGTTAAGTAAGAATCCATTTCATGAGAACACCTCAGCTACCTACAACATTTATTTATTTAAGGTAATCTTAATGCTCTAAATAAAAGTTACCTAAATCAAAGGTTTCCAAATCATTAGATTAAAAATTGTGCTACATAGCACAGATGAAGATGGGTATCTGGTTATCTGAAGAGTTATTTTTAATTGATTTTTTTTCTTTTCTAGAATTTGTGCTTATATTATTTTCATTTCGTTTATTTATCGGATCGATGCAAAATTTTCAAAAACTGATCTAGCAATATACAGTTTAATTTACCATTTGTAAAGTTGATTTTCATTCGAATAACTGTTAATATAAACAATCAATCATTTATTTCCGTTGAAGTTTCTAAAAATTTGAAACAATTGTAAATATCCTACATTTGCTATTGTTGTATTTCGTTTCTATGAATAAAAATAGTTAAAAAGAATAACTGAAATATTTAATAAAAATTTCATTACTGTCTTACTTATATTGCAATTTTTTCTAGTTAAAGCATGTCAAACATTTTTATCAACATATTACACCAAACTGCTCTACTGCTCCGATTTTATTTTCCTATCGCGCAAAATATTTCCCTGGTCGCTCCCAATCTTGTGAGACCAAGCGCAATCCTGTACCTCTCACCATTCCGGAGTTATGGTAAGAAAACTAAAAAAAACTCGTGTTTTTTGGTCAATTTCCATTATTTTTTAATACAAATCTCTAATCTCAGCGGTTAGCTATCGTTGAAACCCCAATGTGTTGTACACTGACGAACGTACTTTCGCCGGGGATTCCATATCTGACGTCGCAGTTCGGCTATCCGTTACAGTTTGAGAGATATCGTCGAATTTCCTCAAATTTCGTCGAAAATTTTGGAAAAATTCTAAAAAAATCTTCGCAAAAATTTAAATAGCCCAAATGTGTTATACATCAGAAGGGCGTTTAAAGTTTCGAGAATAAAATATATGTTTGGTCATTTCCAAATCCAACATATTTCATAACTGACAGGGCAGCAGTTCAGTATTGCTGCCGATTGTGATGTTTAAGCTAGTGAACGTAATATGCTTTGAAGCGTTTCGTGTTTTCGGCGCCACAGTTTTGAGTAGTATTAACACTTCAGTAAACCGAGATATGATTTTTTAAAGTTACCTTCAAACTTTGTTTTATTACAGCCGCCTGGAACTTATTTGTTAAATAGTTGCAATAGCGCAATGCATAATTCGGCGATAAGCAAAAAGAATACCGGCCCGTTTTGAGGACTAAAGGTATGCAAATGTTAACGCAGTAAATGTATGTTATCTATCACAAGTAACAAGTATATAATAATGTACAACGTAACGAAATCTGATTCTCCAATGAAAGTATGGGAACTGCTGTGATTTCATAAAATAAACAGAAGCTCTGAATTCCGTAGATATGTGAATTCTGTACTTTCTGGATTTATTATTCAGTTCCTTTATATTATTGTGGGAATTGAAATATGAAAATGTCAGAGATTCACACAGCATAATTTTTGTTTCTGTATTGAAATGGCTGGTATGTTTTAATTGGTAATAAAAATGGGAGATTAAATACAAAAAGCCAAGAAGCTGCAGTGTTTTCCAATACTACTTATGATAGGTACTATTTCTACAACGACAATAAGAAAACAAATAAATGCCTAACTTGGCCAGAAAATGAATTAGAACGGAAGCCAATAAAATAATAAAGGTTATTTACTGAATATATAGAAGTTGCATCAGAACACAAACAACAGCTGATGCTGGTATAATAATAGAAATGAAAATTTTTCATTAATGATTTTGTTTTCTGGATGATTGCTTTCCGATTGTTCTTCTAATTATATCTGGATTTTGAATAAACAGCTTTTACAAACGTAGATCCTAATAGCTCTGTATATTAAAATAAATAAAAAATTACCCACGGTAATTATGTATGAACAGTTAAATATATGCGACAGTCCCAACTGTATTTAGAGTCCACAAAATTTTATTAAATACAACGTGCAAGCATAAAACGCTTCGACTGAAGGAATAATTTAATACCAAGACTTACCGCTCGCACAAGTGCCTGAATAGGGTGGCGAGTATTGGACGGGGCGCGTCGCTTGTAATTTCAGTGAAATTACGAAACCCTTACCTGAAACAACAGACTTCCATTAATATTTCGCGAGAAAGACGCGGCACTAAATCCAGCGAGACGAACCGCCTTTATGTTTACTCAAATAAGTAAATATCAGAGTAAAAAAAATAGTGCAGACATCTTTCAAAAATCCTGCTCCTGATTAATATTCCCGCTCTACTGTCTTCGTTTCGAACGAATCAGGACACCCTTAAATGGGAACAAAGCTTTCTCGAATGGTACGTTCTGATCTTCCATTTCTCCCGTCCACTTTCCACTTTCGCTCCGCCGCTTCCAAGTATCAATTTCGGAATAATTAATGCTGGGTGAATCGAACGGTTTATGAAAGCGATGCAGAGCGTAGCAGTTCCCAACGGCACGGGTAGAACGTTTGTATATTTTACTACTAGCGAGAATTTACTGTATAACGTATAAAAAGAGAAAATATTATGTTTATTAGAATGTCAGATCGCTAGAATTGTAAAAGGAAATATTACAACAGAACGAAAATTCTCTGTTTTACGATGCTTGATACTCAGAGCCTCAGAGCTATGCGATTGCCCTTCATTAGGACAAAAATTTAAAAGATTTTTCTACACACTCTATTTCTATTGCTAAAAGTAACAATAACTTTTTTGGCCATTCACAAATAATTTTTTTTTAAATAATTTTTCAGAGGAGTATTAATTTGTCTCTATTAATTTCTTTGTAATTAATTTGTAAGATGGCAACACCCCATTTTGCTGTATTAGTAAGAAACTACTTAAGTGAGAGCTTTCCTAATAAATGGATATGTCGAAGAGGTGCATGTGTTCATGGATTTGAGCAAAGCTTTTGATTGCTCAATCATAAGCTATTGCTTCGTAAGATTGAATCTTTGGGGTTCCGTGGGGTATCATTCAGCTGGATTGCATCGTATTTGCAGGGACGAAAGCAGTCCGTTCTCTCATATGATGTTGATGGAAATCGTGTGAAGTCCGATTGGGCAGGAGTTTCGCGGGGTGTGCCCCAATGCTCCGTATTGGGACCTTTACTTTTTCTCCTATACATCAATGATCTGCCGGATGCCGTTGACAGTTTGGTGGTTTTATTTGCGGACGATTCATCGGTAGTACTCCGAGCAAAAAAATATGAAGAACTGTTAGTTCAACTAGAAAACAGCATAGTAACATTAAACAACTGCATTACAAATAACAACTTAAAACTTAACTTAGATAAAACAAAAATATTTATATTCAATAACGAAGTGCCGGAACTGTCAATAGACATTAATGGAAGTAAAAGTAGACGCCGCATTATCATGGGCTACCCAAGTACGAGAGGTGTCGACAAGCTTATACCGTTTTAGTTACGCATTAAAGACTATCTCGCGTGGTGTTAGTGTACGATCTGCTCTAACTGCTTATTACGGCTATGTACATACAAAACTTAAGTATGGAGTAATGTTTTGGGTAAATGCCGTGGAATCAAACCGAGTCTTCATAGCGCAGAAATCGTGTGCCAGGGCGGTCTTTGGATTCGGAAGGAGAGACTCCTGTAAAACAATTTTCAAACAAAACAAAATACTTACATTTCCATCGGTATATATACTGGAATGTGTATCTTTTGTAAAAAAATATTACACAGACTTTTTTAAAAAATTTGAAATACAACATGAAAAAATATTAGAGGATTAAATAATGCCTATTTGCTACCACCTAAAACGAAATTAACTAAGACACAGAAAACTGTTTTATGCCAGTGCTTAAAGATTTATAACGCCATACCAAATCCTGTAAAAAACTTACCTGAAATTCAGTTTAAGAAAAAAATTAAACAACAAGTTGATGATTTCTTCTTGGAAAACTTTTGGTAATATTATATCTTTCTTTCTCTATGTTTGTTTGTCAAATGACTAAATGTATGTCACTTACCTTTTAAGTATATACATGTGCGTCTTTTTTCTTTAATACTTAAGGCATTTGATTATTTATTGACTTGTTACTATGCTACAGCAATATGGTTCTAATAAAATTTATTTATTTATTATTATTACTACACCCACCACAAAATTTTGAAAGAACCTGGGATCTACAATCAAAAATGGTATATTGGTTATATCAGACTGTTATAAGACCCATGCTCACTTACCTTCCTCTAGTATAGTGCCTACCACTAACAAAAAACAGCAATGGCTAAACTACAGAATTTGGAGACAATGGCCTGCTTGGGACCCTATAATGCGCACCTGTCCAACAGTAGCAATGGAGGTGCTTCCAAACTAATATTGGCGCACAATTTTAGAAACGGTGACCTTATATATATCTTGCAGTTCCACACGACCTCAAATTAGAGGTAAGGACAGAGCTGCCAACGAACATTATGCCCGTTAAACTACCCTTTAGCAACCGTTCAAAGTAGTAATTCTAAGTCGTGAAGAATGATGGTTTGATACATAAACGGATCCAAAATGGAACAAGGAGTGGGAGTGGGAGCTTTTGGGTCAAACTGCCATCTATCAACAGCTTCGGGGCAAATCCTAACCATACTTCGGGCAGAAATATTGTCCAGAGATGTTTGTGCCCAAGAAAACATTAATGAGGAGATTAAGGGAGCTAACTAACATCTACGTTATATACGCACGGATAACTTGGCTACGCCGAGCACTTTAAAAGCAAGCTAAACCGTCTCATATGAACAGAGTAAATTAGTAGCTGATCCAGTGAAGATTGCAAGGTTTTTTAAACAATACTTCACCGTAATAAATACTTCTACCTAATATAAGTAGGTCATGCATTGTCCCCCTGGCTGATTCTGCGTGTATGTATTTACTTTCAACAGATCGTTACGAGTTAACTCATATCACAGGCAAAGTTGCACAAAAACATTCTGCTGGTTATGATGATGTGTCCTTTATGTTCAGACAAATATCGCAGTACTTGTTGGATAGGTTAGTATATCTATTCAATTGATATTTAGCCGACGGTAAGTTTCCCAGCAACTTAAAGATCAATAAAACTGAGTGCGAGTGACAAGAAATAAAATTTTCAGCAACAAGTAAAACACTGAATGAAGCAGTCACGAGATACGCCAGATGGCGAAACCTATAATGAACCTGTAATTGTGTCATGATACGCAAATCTCCCGAAATGTTTGTTTCACCGTGGACGCGCACTATACCAGACAAGTTTTTGAGTACTTCATTTATATTCGTCGCTAAAGTTGATGCAAAACTTATGTATGTCTCATCTACAAGGATGGTCCCAAAATTAGCCGACCTCTCAACATAATCTCATTTTAGCTCAATACACTTTTCTCAGCGATATTCAATAGCTTGGATAACCTGTTTATAGTAAGAACTGTCTAGCTCTTTAAAATAACCATCAACGGCCAGACTCCACCTCTTCATCGTTGGCCTACTCTCACCACCGCGCCATTTTTTCAAGTTTGGAAATAGATAATAATCTGAGAGAGCTGAATCTGGCGAATAAGGTGCATAATGAAGCAATTCGAACTTTAATTCGTTGATTTTGGCCATCGCAATAGTAGAAGTGTGGAATTGTGCATTGTCTTGATGAAACAACACTTTCTTTTTCTGCAAATGCGCCCTTTTTCCTTAATTTCATCACTGCATCGCTGCAATAAGTTAGCATAATCCTCGCCGTTGATTGTCTTTCCTTTTTGAAGATAATCAATAAAAATTATCCCACGCGCATCCCAAAAAAACAGACGCCACGACCAGTTACAGATGTAACTGTTTTCGCCTTCTTTGGATAGGATTCTCCCATTTCGGCCCACTGCTTTGACTGTTCCTTTGTCTCAGGTGTGAAGTGGTGGACCTATGTCTCATCCATGGTTACGAATCGACGCAAAAACTTGGCTTTATTGCGGTGCAACCTAGACAAACACTCTATTGAAACATCTTCACCACGCTGTTTTTGTTCCATTGTGAGCAAACGCGGCACCCATCTTGCGCACAGCTTTCTCACCTTCATATTTCTGGTCAATATGCGATGTATAGCACTTTTTGAAATGCCTATCATTTCAGCTAGCTCACACACTTTCAGCCGACGATCATCCAATACCATTTTGTGGATTTTCCTAACCGTTTCTGGCGTGGACACTCCAATTAGTCGACCACTACGGTGCTTGTCTTGGCAGCTCATACCGCCTCGTTTAATCTCTGCCGCCCAATATTTTATAGTCGTAAACGAAGGAGCAGACTCCCCCAGAGTAGAATCTAGCTCGGCTTTAATATTGGTTGGACTGAGACCTTTCAAATGAAAGTATTGACCAACTTTTTCCATGTTTCCAAATTCACTGATCGTTTATTTTTTTATAACTCCAAAAAAATACTAAACAACGTGGCGCCCTGATACTTAAAACATATGTTTTGTAAGGTTGCCACTTTTCACAAAAGTAATTTTTTCAGACTACTGCCGCCATCTATACGTTAGATCGGCTAATTTTGGGATGTGTGTGGCATGTTGCCACACTGAAAAACCGATCTGTTTGACAGTACAAAAATTTGCTCAAGGACACTAAATGGCAGAGTTAAACATGGGCAAAGAAATATTTTATTACCTACCTAAACGAAATTATTTTGTTGATTAGTTTATTTGAAATAACAAAGTATCTTTTTAAATTAACTAAATTTTTTTTTACAAAATACATTTTCTTATTGTAAATAAATCGATTTTTCAGTGCATGTATGACACTTAATTTATTATAGCATGTTATGTTTAAGATCTTTAAATACAATAATACCACATCTGTATTACAAGGCTATATTACATAAAATATTCTTACTGTGCAATACATTATTTTTTTTAAACTTTACCGACTTTAAAAATTTAAAAATCGGTTGCATAAGATACAACTTGAGGCATCATCACAATTTATAGGCAACTTATAGGGAAAGTGTAATACGACCAGAACTCTAAAACAACAAAATTTACACTTGTGTCCCTATTCAACCGGATGTGCGATATTTGCTTTGCTCCTGCATAATGTGAAAAAGGTCGACGTTTTCTTACAGGAGTCTGGTTTAATAAGCTATATATTGCTACGAAACTTGTAGATATTTTTATAATTTTATTAAATTGATTTTAAATTAACTCAACACTGTTTTATTAACATTCAGACATGCAGCGTCCTCTGTTAAAGTTAAATTTACTACACAGATAAGCTATGCCTCAATAAGTAGATGCCTCTGTAGCACACAAGTGAATGAAATCAACCCCTCTACCTGTTTTGAGTATACAGCATACCAATCGGGTGGTATTATCTTCAGTAACTCTTGGAACGTGACGGGGTTTAGTGCTCTAGACAACCTATAATTATTAGCTTAAATTGACTTGTTATAATCTTTGTTTCTTTTATAAGTGCTGTACTAGTTATTTAGTTGTGATGTTATTATGTTATAGTGAATAAAAACAATTTTTTATACATAACTTTTATTTCGAGTTAATAAAAAGTGATGAATGGTTTAGTGCTCTAGACAACCTATAATTATTAGCTTAAATTGACTTGTTATAATCTTTGTTTCTTTTATAAGTGCTGTACTAGTTATTTAGTTGTGATGTTATTATGTTATAGTGAATAAAAACAATTTTTTATACCTAACTTTTATTTCGAGTTAATAAAAAGTGATGAACAATTAAGATGAATATTCTCTCTCTCAGGGTAAGTAAGTAAGTTCAAATACTATTTAAATTATACAAAATAAGATTCCTTGAATCTTAATCCAAACTAAACTCAATATATCTTGTTTAAATATCAAAATTGAATTCAAATCTCCCGCTAAACTCCCGTCATAAATTCAAGCATTGCCAGTAACCTTTTTCAGCAACATACGTTGTTTACATACAAAGAAAATCCCTAATAAATAACTGACATCAAACACTCTAACCTCAGAATTCTATTTACGCTCTGAACACCGGTTATAAGTTCGAAAGATGATATAAACGCTTACTTGAAGTACGAACAAACCGCTTTCTTATATTCCAAATACTGATTCCAGTTCTGCAACAATCTTTTCAGCTCCAAATCTGCGTTATCGATGTCTCAGCTACTAAGGTTGTATCGAAGTCCCTCGTTCATCCACCGGATCAGAAATACGTCCCCCAATTCTTCGCAATTACTGGATTACCACCATTTTTGCACCACACACACACAACACTTCATTCTTGGCAAGTAAATCTTAAGTTAAATGACTCTTATAAATATTTAAATTTTGAAATTTCTAGATGTTTTCGAAATTACAACCAACTCAGGAAAATATCGAAAAAGAAGTCCTCACAATTGTTTTAAACAACATTCATATCTCCTAGGCATTAAGGATCCCAGCAACGATGAAAGAAAATCGTTTCCAACGATACGAAACCTTAAATCGACTCACGTTCGTACGATCAGCGAAGGAACTTTATACCTAAAAATCCATGGAAACGTGCCCTTTTAAAATTATATACGATATAGTGAGTGTTTAGTTTGAATTTTTACAATTTGTTTACAAAGTAGTTAAATACATAAATTAAAAATACAATTATCTACGTACATAATTCGATAACAAACGTATGTTATTTAGGTTAGGTATGATATCATAGCAATATATATATATATAATTTGACAATGTCGATTTTCTATTGCGCACGACAACATTATATTATTATTACATGTTACTTATAAATTGCATAACTGAAGTTAATTTGCTGTTGTAAACACACCCAGTATATATAAACCCATATTACTATAAAGATATAAATGGCTGAATATTTATATATTTATATACTATATGTAGCGATTTACTTCTTCGTTATAAATACTGACTTATTCTCGTACCGGTCGGCCCTTAACTTAATTAGTACAGTAAATATTTCTAGGTGGACTACTAATTAGTTCATTGCAAGCTTTGTTCCTCTATTATCCGAATTTCCGTTTATGATGAAAGACCATGTTTCCTCATTATAACATGTTAGGCTCTTGTAGTGCATACGTAGTATTATAATAGCCTAGCTATTATACAAATAGAAATTATAATATAGTAATTATAACGATTACGATTTTACGGAGCTAAAATCGGAATAATAAGGGATACATTGCGAAACCTATCATTCCATCATTTCGAATATAGCCCAAAATACACACATAGCACAGATATGCAACGAAGCAGATGATTCATTCGAATGGTTCTGGATCCGCTGGCAACGTTACAGCCATTTGCGTCGTCACAATTAAGTTATCATATTCCATAATTTGCCGGCGCTCGCAAAACTCTGTACCCGTAAACAAGGCGTTGTTACAACAGTCTCGCAACAATGTAAATATTTGCACAGAGGAGACATCGTCGGTGTCATAAACCAGCCGTTTTAAACTGTCTCATTTTCCACACCCTTTCGCCTCAATTTCAGCAACTTTGTACCCCATACATTTAAATTGTTTAAATGCAATAATTGCAGACTTGTCTCCAGAATAATGAACAGAGACTGTTTTTCTAAATTGGATATAATGTTGCATTCGAACAGTTTGGTTGTGACGTAATATAGTATTTGTTTACGATTACTACCAACAGTTATCTCAATTCTTAAATTAAAATATACTGGTTAATGTTTTTATTAAAATTAATTTTTTTTTTTTTTGCTTTTTATGATATTTTTAATTGATAATTTTTGCTAATATTTGCTCCCAGGTAGTCTACTGAAGTCCTCCTTCCTCCAATGTGTCACCGCAGAATTTAATATTGATTACGTTTATTTTTCTAGTATTTACTTACATGCTCCTAAATTAACTACTTAAATCCCTTAGTTATTATTTCAATTTACAATTTTCATTAAAAAAAGATGAATCATTTTTTGTAGTTTCAAAAGTACAAAAATAGAGCTGATATCTAAAATACATTACCTCCTTTCAATTATCAACAGAGAACTTAGGTGAAGTTCCATCCAAGATTTCTCATACACTTATTCCTTCAATGTCAGCCTTTAAAAATTCCATATTATTACAACATTCCATAATGTTTCTCGCGAAAACTTTGTCCCGTGACTGCTCATACTTTCGAGAAACATCAAGAATGTCGAGGCTCTCAATTATGAAGTCTTCTGCGAAAACATTTTCTACCTACAAACTATTGTAGAAATTTTTAAGGGGGTTAATTAAGCTCTTTTGAAATATATATAATAGGTTTTGCTTCTTAAAGCACAGTGGATGTACCAATTTGCCAATTAATAATGAAGACAAGTTTTTGGCCGCACATTGAAATGATTGCCAATAAGGCCGGAGAAAAAGTGGCTGCCTTGGAGAGATTAATGGCAAATGTCGGAGGACCTAGTTCAAGCAAACGTAAGCTACTAATGCAAAAGCTTTGACTTTAAAGCACTTCTAAAGAAGTTCCCTATTATTTGCAAAAAAAAAATATTTGTTGGTTCTTTATACCAGTCCTCAACAGTCTTTTCTAATCATTTTCCAAATAAACATCGACTCGCATAACCACAGTATTGAAGCTCCTGAAGAAGTTTCTCATAGCCGTTATCTAGTTTATTGAATTTATGATTACGTTGATGGAATAGACCATCTAGATATTCTCAGAGACTAGTCAGTCAGCAAGTCCTGGTCGAAGTTTTTCCCGATGAAGACAGCCCAGATAACACCTAGTTCAAGAAGATACAAAGATTAAGGTCTGTAAAAAACTATTTGTTAATAAGTATCTGTACCCGAATAGATTTAGCTTCAATTCTATTGGAATATATTTGGATTTACTATCCTCAATCTCAGTCGAAATCCATAACTTACCGGGATTTTCATTTTGATCAGGCCCGGTTTCTTAGCCAGTTGCTCTGTATCTATAACATTTCATTTCATCTCTAGTTTAGACTTGCCCCAAAAAACGGTTTTTTTTTAATACTACAGTTATTGACTTATTCAATCAACATGCACAAATCAGAACAATTAAAATATCATATAATAAAGCTGTGAGTGATTGACAATATTAAATTAGCGCAAAGCTTAAGAAACAGCTAAAAACAAGTGTGGACGGACCAAAACGGGATCTGATTGGAGATATAATAAGATGCTCCTCAATTTTACTCCTCTAGCTGTTATAAATAAAAAGAAAGCATATTTGCAATATCTCTCTGCTCTCAAGGATAATAGACTTCTCTCGCATTAGTTTATGCAGCTAAATATTTCGTGTGAAAAATCTATAGAAATCTCATCTAATTTACTAGATCCCGATAAAATGAAGGAAGCCTTTGCGGAGAATCTCTCTGACACTACTGGCGATGGTATCACTAGTGTTATGCTAAAATTGATATTACTACCTTATATTCTCTCATACATAATTAATCTTTATTTGTTGTACTAAATCTAATACATATCCCGATATATGAAAACAATCAATAGTGATACCTGTACCTAAGAAGCAAATCACTGAGGTATCTACGCCCAATCTTTTTACTACCGATACTTAGTAAGGCCTTTGAAAGAATTTCACATGATCGAATTGATAATCATTTGAAAGATTTCAATTCCTGTCAGTCTGATTCTAGACCACATCGCAGCTGTACAGTGACTCTGTCCAGGGTAACCGATGACATCATGGAGGCGAGAGATAAATCGCAATTGACAGAACTAGAAAGATTTGTTAGATTATAGCAAGGTCTTCAATACTGTTGCCCATGAGATCTTAGCAGTAATTTTACATTATATCGGGGTTACTGATGGCTGCTCTTACCTTTTTCATTGCAGACAGCGCATTCGCTTTGCATAAAATACAACTGGTTGCAGCGTTTACTCTACTATCCTGACATTAAACCGGGGTATTACACACGGTTCAATTTTGGGACCCTTGCTTTTCCCGCTAGCTAATTGCACAAATCTATCAATCTTTATCATATTGAAATGTATGCGGATGACATGGATTAGGTCAGAAATTTCTCCATACCTTAAAAGTAAATCCTCTGACATTCGTAGCAATTTTGTTGGGCAAGCAAAGACATGTGGAAGGCGTAAGGCACCTTTCCGTATGTGTCCACATTAACTAAACTAATTAACTGAATAGCATCTCTCCTCTGCCAGCTCTAGAGTATAAAAGCTTAGGTTCATTAACAGATAACTCTTTAAGAAATAAAGGTCATATATCAAAATTAATTAATACCCCATATTGTAATTTAAAAATGTTATATCGTTACATGAGTGAGAAGACGAAAACGACACTATGCGATAGCTTCATTTTAACTACATTTAACTATCGGTCTGTTGTTTGGACGCGCGTGATTGAAGTAAAATACAAAAAAGTATGATAGGATCACATACAAACTTGAAGACATTGGATGGTTGTGTATGGAAAATCGCTGGCGGGTTTACGCACTGAAACTGTATTATAGTAACATAAGTAATTTGTTCTAAAACACCGGCATACCTCTTTGGAAAGGTCCGACTTCGCACGGATGTTCATAATATTAATATTCGTGGTAAGGGGCTTATATAACCACCACCCACAAAACGACATTATATTGAAGATCGTTTTCATATAACATAAATTCATTGTATAATGCCTTACCATCAAAGCTTCAAGTCTTGAGTGTGCCTGCGTTTACAACTACTATTAGTAAATATGTGTTTAGGCGGCACTACTATGATTAACCCATTTAATTTTAATTTATTAGATATTATGAATTTTGCTTTACGTGGTATGACAATATTAGGTTAGGTTAGTATTTTAGACATTAGTTTGATTTTGTTCTTTGTCAAGGTGTGCAAGGATTTGGCTGAAGAACAATGGGTAAAGTTATTACCCAACGGAACCACTGCCTACGATTTCTTGTACCACTTGATTTCTGATAATAATTTTTTGTGATTCTTTATGGATAAGAAATGAAGGCATGTAACGTGAACGGTACAGCGAATAGAATAGACACATACCATAGATAAGACTACGAACGAAGACAGTATAATGTAATTAGATATAGAGTCAATCTATTTGTAACACCAACTGTATAAACACGTCTTCTCTTTAAAACATAGGAAATAAAAAGTGTTCTTTTTAAAAACCCTGTGTTTCAATCGATCAATAAATTTGGCTTTTATTATAATTAGTACAAAAAACAAATATATATATAAATAAAATAAAAATATAATAATAAATCCATGGGAAAAGAGATAGAAAATATGAAAATGATTTATTTTGTTTTGCTAAGATACACATACCTAACAGATGCAGTCATAGATTATACACAAAATATTCACCCACATTATAAAGGCTGTTTCAATAAGAGCGCAAGATTTGAATTGCGAGCCATGTTTGACAGTCATAATGTCACCTGATTATGACGTCACAGATCGAAAGTTGACAGATGGGAGTTAGTAAACATGGAGCATTACACGGTAGAACAACGCGTCCTGATTGTCAAATATTATTATGAAAATGGTGAAAGTTTAATTGCCACTATTCGGAAAGTGCGTTCAATGTTCGGTCGAAATAATGTGCCTAATTCATCTACTGTGAAAAGAATAATCGAAAAATTCGAAAGTACTGGTTCGGTTAGTGATGTGAAACACACGATACGAGCTCGTAGAGGTCGATCAGAACAAAACATCACGGCAGTTCCCGAGAGTGTGATTGAAAGGCCAGAGACGTCAATTCGTCATCGGGCACAAGAATTGGATATTTCAACAGGCACTCTTCAGCGAATTCTCACTAAAGATTTACAGCTGCATGCCTACAAAATCCTACTGACTCAACAACTTCTGCCAGTAGACCATAAACAGCGAAGAGAATTCACCAATTGGATCCTTGAGCAACCTGCTGATTTTGCAAACAAAATCATTTGCAGTGATGAGGCCCATTTTCAGCTCGATGGCTTCGTTAATAGGCACGACTGTCGCATTTGGGGCTCAGAAAATCCACGAATGATTCATCAGAAAGCAATGCATCCACAACGGGTCACTGTATGGTGTGCATTATGGTCTGGAGGAATAATTGGACCCTTTTTCTTCGAAAACGAAGATGGTAATGCAGTAACGGTGAATGGCGAACGTTATCGTGCTATGACAACACAGTTTCTTGTGCCTCATTTGGAAGCTATTGATCCTGACGACATGTGGTTTTAGCAGGACGGTGCCACATGTCATACCGCCCGTGAAACATTGACGATCTTGCACGAATTTGGTCCTGGTCGTGTCATTTCCCGATTTGGTGACCAGAATTGGCCTCCACGCTCTTGCGATTTAACACCTTTAGACTTCTGACTGTGGGGTTATCTGAAGTCACACGTTTATGCCAATAAGCCTGCAACCATCGAAGCATTGAAAGCCGAAATTAGACGCTGTATGAATGAAATACCACCACATGTATTCAAGAACGTTATTGAAAATTTTGTCAAAAGGGTACGCAAATACCAGCAAAGCCGTGGCGGCCATTTACAAGATATTTTGTTTCATACATAATTCCCAAATGTATATTTTCTAGATCAATAAATATTTCAATACTTAGTTACAGAAAACCATGTTTTATTGAACACTGAAATCTTGCGCTCTTATTGAAACACCTTTTATATACAAAAAAATTGTACCGATATGCCATATTAATGAATAAATATAAAACAGGTTATATGTAATTTCTACGTGTGTTTGCAAATAGAAATGAAAATTAAACTAAACTAAAAGTGACTGAAGTTTATATTACTTACCATATACCTATCGTTTAACTTGAATCAATATTAAATAAAATAAATAGATTACAAATGCAACATTTCATATATAGTTTGGTTTTTTGAGGTGTGAAATCAGTTGATGGGTATAGCTCATCCTGATTCATAGTCGTGTTTTAAAATGCTTCAAATCTCAAAATCCTTGTTGCTATAAGATTAAATTATTTGCTGTTGCTATAGAAGTAGTTTGTCAATACATTGTCTTCTTTTTCTATGTCCTCGAATTTGTCGATACGCTTTGAACCTTTAAAAACAATTAAACTTATTTTCATTTAAACTACTTTCTAATTAATTAAAATAAGTGCATCATGATAAACATCAAGAACGGTCGTATATAAGAAAACTTTGGCTGTCGTAATGAAGAAATAGTTCAAGCAAGACGAAGCGACTTGCAGAATCATGGTACTCTGTGCATCGCAGAGATATACGTGTGTCATAACCTACATCCGTTGTTCCCTATTTACCGGCAAGCAATTCATTACTTTGAACTTCAGAGGTTTCGCTCCCTTTGACAATGAGAGCGCGAATAAAAGCGACACAATAGAGGCATTGTTGCTCCCAAGATGTATGCGTACATAGAGACACATCTATATAAATTAATATGAAACCTTTGTGACTGCAATCATTTGTCTCTCTTGTGTTAAACGAAGTTAAAGATCACACGACGAGTAAACGAGTGCATACTTTCAACTAACTGGAGTAACTAGAGGTTGTGTGTTATTTTCTTAGATGAGGTACTCTTTGATAACAACTCTTTGTAGCTGCATGCAAAGCATTTATTTATCTCTAAGTATGTAATTTCAAGGAGCAATAACTTCTACTACTGATTGCAAAACAATTGCATATTGTTATTAGCTGTGCACCAAGGCCCAACTTCTTCAAAGATACTTCTAAATATTTATAATTTGAGCACTTAGTGCATCATATTTTGTCATTAGTTAGTTTGAAAGATGTGATTTCTATGAATAAGTTTTTCTTAGTAAATTTTTCTTTTACTTGACTTTTTATTTCGAGTATTATAATATTTGATTTTTTAACGGCTCTATAAGAAATCAAAATATCAATCTTATCCTTATTTTGAGGAATGTTATTTGACTGAAACTAAAATCCTTAGGAATGTCAAACTCCAATTTTGTGATTATTATTCCTGATTCAATAATAATCACAATTCAAATTTTGAAATGGATTCAAGAATGTTTTCACATATATTCCAGCAGCAACATTTATATTGGCCCTTAATGCCAATACAGATGTACTCAAAATATATAAATCGTTCTCCTTTGAATTTCTGTTGTGAGGCTAAAACTCTTAAAAAAAATTACTTTTAAGATGGCGAAACTCTACCCAGCATTTCCGATCCTCACTATACTCACATTTGACTATCTTTCGTAGTAAAGGAAGTTTTGCTCAAGAAACTAGGAGATTTGATAGCCGATACAAAGATTGGCGCAACTGAATCTTACTCTCAAAGCATTCTTCACAAACTCAGGACTGCTCGTTAGCGAGAGAAAGTAACGGAGTGGAAAATAAAAACTGTTTCAAAGTTCCAGGTTGGGGCAGCAATTGATATATTATAAAAAAATAAATAATAGAGCCCAGCAAGGTAGGCTGGGCTAATTCACAACAGCAAAAATCTTACTTCTGGACAATATTGTGTATGAAATATTAAAATATCGATACCTAGAGTCTACATATAACCTCACACTCAAAAATAATAGTATTAAAAATAACAGAATGACAAATAATTGATAGCAGAAATATATATAGTTGTGTGGTAAAAAGAAAAACTTAACGGATAAACTTTATACAAGCAGCAGGTTTGAAACTATCGCTTGAACAAACTATGCTGTTTACAAAATAACACCGCATTAACTGGTCAAATACAAAATGTAGCAAAACAAATTAAGCAGCTTTGGCAGGTAATAAAAACTATATGTTGAGAAAATGTTTAAATTTTTGAATTAAACAGTAATCTATACCACTTAAGGATTGGAATAGAAGGTATTTATTCCCCTGGGAAGATACAAAACTATTTTGATATTGATGGAGATGAATAGGCCAGTAAGTTTATGGGAAAGATCAATTGCATCAATTGCAATTTTCTGAAAGTTACACTGCCGCATAGCATTAGGAAATCGTGGTCACGGTAGCATACCAGTATACCGATAATACTGAAATCTAATAAAAAATAAAAACTTGCGTTTAAATGTCTTTCTGAGATCCTCAAACAAATCCAATTCGAGCAGCAGCTTACTTACCTACTTCATCATTAATATTATTAGATAGATTTATGGCTACATATGTTTACCAACCTTTTGTCATGTAGCTAAATATAAATACACTGATGCGTGTAAAACAAATAAAATTTCATTAAACAACTTCCCTAAAAGAGATTCACACAGCGAACCACTCTGTAATGTAAAAAACGATCACACAATTAACCGACAACGCAGAGACAGCGTTTTACTGTTGCAAATTTATTTATTATATTAAATAAATGCCACGGATTGCTGCACAAGTATAATAAGCTGCAAACTCTATTTACTTGCACTAAGCAAATATATTCTCTAGTTAAGAAAATTCATGGAAACAAAAACTTTATTTAATTAAAACTTTCAATTTTCTTAATGGTAAGAGATTTACTTGCAACAAAATTATTTCATTTTCTCTATACGAAAATTGTGCTAAAACAATATTCCATTTTGAACTTACAATGCATTTTTCTGTGTGTAGCTCTGAAGAAGAAGAATAATAATAATAATACTAATTTATTTGAGGGTTCAAATATCGTCAAAGGTTACAATGTAATATTCATATATATACTTAACTAAATTAAAAAATTAACTAGGTTTACTACGCAAGAAGTCTTGCAAATTATAAAACAAATGTTCATTTAAAATTTTCCAGAGTTCTGTTTTTAATTTTTTTAGTTCTTTTATATGTTTTATGTGGAGGGGGAGAGCACTGTACAACGATATTGACTTATAAAAAGCTTCTCTTCCATAAAGAGAAAGAGAATGGCTCGGTACTGCAGGATCTCCAGTATGCCTAGTTCTCACAGTACAGTAGTGACAAATCACCATTACAAGGGTACAGATGTTTGTGCTTGTAAAAGAATAATATTAGTCTGTATATATATATAGACATGGTAAAGTTAATATGCCTAATTGCTTAAACAGAGGTGGGGGCGGCATGGTGTTCTGGCCGACTTAAACAAGATACATCTAACGATCTTCTTTTGCATAATAAAAGCCTTCTCAAAAACGGTTGAAGACCCCCAAAAAATTATTTCATATGATAGCCGAGATTGGACGTGGCCAAAGTACAATGCTTTGAGTGTATTAACGTCAACAATACTTCTTATTTTATATATACCGTAATAATATCGGCTAAGTACCCCGCATATACCCTCGACATGACCTTCCCATGTTAGTTGATTATCAAGTATCACACCCAAAAAATTGATTTTCTCCGTAGTCTCCATAGTTGTGCTATCGTCAATTATTTCATTCTTCGGTGTAAACTGTATTAATTTTGTTTTTCCCACGTTCATTTTTAAGTTATTCATCTCACACCACTCTGACATTCGATTAAATATATGATCTACCGAAGTCAAAATGTTCATCCGTGAAGGACCACTCACTATGACCGTGGTGTCGTCTGCGTATTGAAAGATATGATCTGTGCGTATGTAGCCATATAAATTGTTCACATAAACGATAAAAAGAAGAGGACCCAAAACGGAACCCTGTGGCATACCTTGACTCACTGAAGCTATGGTGGAGTATACCATTGTTTTGGTATCACCCATCGTTGCCGGAATACAGACACAGTGTGTTCGGCCTGTTAAGTAGGATTTAATTAGATCTAAGCAGACACCCCGGATTCCGTATTTATACAGTTTTTCCAATAAATTACCAAAGTCTACCATCTCGAAGGCTTTGCTGAAGTCAAGAAATATACCACTTACCTTATTCCTGCTGTCCAATGACGCCAGTATGGTCTCCAAGGATTCGAAGATTGCTTTCTCGCAAGACTTGCCAGGTAAAAACCCATACTGTGCCTTACTCAATAACTGATTCGTAGTAAAAAAGTCATACAATCTCGAGTGGATTATTTTCTCAAAAATCTTTGAGAAGGAAGCCAATAGAGAGACCGGTCTATAGTTATTCATGTCTCGTGCTTTTTTATTTTTTTGTATAGGAAGGATCTTCGCGCATTTTAACTTGTTCGGAAACATTCCCTCTAACAACATAGCGTTTACTATATCTTCCAGCAGAAGATATAGTAAACGCTTCATTAAACTAATGGGCACACTATCAATTCCGGAGGAGGTCTTTGGCTCGATTTGATTTAGTACTTTTCTAATTTCACTGACGGATGCTGGAAGAAAATATGCCGTATCTACGTTACGAGTTAATATGAGACCAACTGTGAAAAATTCTGGCAGCTCTGTGATGGTATGGAGTTTGCTTTTAGTTGCTGGACCAGGATCTTTGCACTTTATTGATGGAATAATGTAATAATCAGAATATGTATTTGAATAGTCTAACAACCAATTTACCTCGAAGTGTTGATAAATTATCTCTAGGCAACGACTGATGATTCTACCAAGATAACGACCCAAAACACAAGGCTTAGAAAATACGTTCCTGTCTCTTGTTTCTCAGAGAAGGTAGTGTAGTTTAAGTGGTTGCAGCAGTTAAGAAGACGTGCTAATCGCATATAAATTCGTTGCATTGCGACGATCTCGAGGAGGCATCCTTAAGTATATGTATTTTTAACTTGATAACTGGGTCAGCTTCCACGGTGGCCTTCCACGTCGTTAAGCGCGCGACTAAAAATATCTCAACCAGTCCTCTTCGCAGCCCGTGAAGCACCAATTCGTATAAAAGGTTTTCCCGCGTCCTATCTCTTCATTCGCCCTTCACATAATAGATAAACAATGAGGAGCCAACGCCGATGGTCTACTTCTTTCCTTTTGCTTTTTTTTTAACGCAGTCTTTACGTTATCGATTTTACGCATACCGAAATCCTCCCGCTTCCTCTTGCGTCTTCTCTCAAAACGAAGCTGTTTGTTTGCACGATCACAATGGATTTGGGTAATATCCATGAGTGTTATATATCGCTGAACAATGACAGCTTTTTTTTCTTTTATAGGAAATTTATTTGTTCTCTTTTAAGAGGACACGCATAAAAAAATGATCCTCCCTACAAGAACGATTACAACGCCGGCCGATGCTTACCCCTGTTTAACTTGACTTATTCGTTTCTGAGGAGGTGTGTTACAGAGGAAATAAAATAAATGGCCGAAATGCCGAAGACGACATATATAAGAACAAAATACAATCATCATTAATCTCGCAAACCCTACTTTCATATGCTTATACATGGGCAAAATAAAATACGGTGCGCGTAACAGTTTTGTCAATATTGACAAATTTCGTATGTTTATATCAAGACAACTTTCTTATCTTACGGATGGACAATGATAGTAAATGACTCTCATATATTCATAATTGTCCCAAAAACGCAGAAGTTAAGTTAGAGTAATTCTGATATAAAAATAGGGAAAATGTTTATGTTTATTTAATGAAAAATACAACTACTGGTCTAACAACTCTGCTTTTTATTAAAAAAAGGAACTGTCAGAGATTACTTTATCAGGTCTAGTAGGCGTACAAGACAAAACCATATGTTTTCAGATTTATGCAAATTCCAAATAGACAAAAATATACAGGGCTGTATATGGTGGTTAGCATCAAGATTTCTAAACTATAACTTATACATAAAGCAATTTTTCTTTTATAGGTACATACACTAATAATATACATCCATGGTGAACACCTACATACCTATATTTACTCTTTCACAAGTATAAAAATAACACAATTTCTCGGACACTAATCTACCGTGAAAACAAGCTTAACTGGCAGCATGACGCTATAACTCTACAGAGAAGTGTCATGAATTATAACACTAAAAGAACCAACCTTGGTTTGAATAAAATCTTAACGCGACAATATCAGTTGTAACACATTATAGATAAAAATGTGATCATGTGTGATGACTATCTAGCTGCCAACCATTGTCGTCCTTACCCTAGGTTTAATAATTGGAAATTTACAGTAAATAGTACATTCCAAACTTTATGAAAAAATATTTATAAATGAGAAAATTATGGACAGGGACTCATGAGCTGGGACACACGGTAAATATGGAATTCTTCTTTTACCACCAAATCTCAGAGAACCAAGAATCATTATTTTTTTTGTGTTTCTACATTAAGCAAATGTAAGTTTTACCAAGTTAATTACATTCTCTCTTAACTTTCTATAACATCTTAATAGGTCTGAAGAAGGGATACATATAGTCAGCGACAGAATTAACTGAACATAGCATCATATTTTATTATTAATTATTTGTTTTATGATGTTAGTATGTTTTTGGATATTATTTATGTTTAACTATTTGATGTATCATATGATGTAGTAGATCATTAAATAAGTATAAGTAAAATTTATATATATAGTAATTTAATTAAAAATCGCTTAGTGTTCACTCAATTCTGTCGCTGACTGTATATAATTATCCCGAAACGTCACAAATCTAATACTCGTATTAAACTACCAAACCTAATTCTTGATTAATTTCCTTAATAAGGTAAGTAATTGTCAATTGTTATCAGAAGAACAGGATCAGTAACTGTGTCACTTCAAATTCATTCATATATATGAGAGAATCTATGGACCTCCTAAAGTTTATAAAGCAGGTTGGCCTTTGAGACCGATTGTCTCATGTATGGACTGCCTACAGACTAGTTACATTTATCTCCTCAATTTTGACCAAAGGGGCGCGGTTTTTTCAGTATAATCTCCTAAATTGCTATAGTGTGATAGAGAAAATAAAATCAGTCAGATTGCCACATAATTATATTCTTGTTTTCCTTGATGTCAGGTCGCTATTTACGAGTATACCTAAAGAATTAGCCATTTTATCAGTAGAACATCATTGGCAAGAGATTGAATACCACACAGATATAGATAAAGCTACGTTCATTGAGCTGGTTGACTTTTTATTTGATAGCAGTTATTTTACACACGATGGGTCGTTTTATAAGCAAATTTGTGGCACTGCTACGGGAAATCCGGCATCACCGGTATTAGCTAATTTTGTCGTGAATGACATTTTAAATAACATAATATCCAAATTGAAGTTTCCAATACCTTTCCTTTTTTGTTATGTTGATGATAGTTTAACAGCAATGCGAAGACACAAACTAGAATATACTTTACAAATTTTCAACTCGGTCAACAGTAATATACAGTTCACTACTGAAGTAGAGTCGGATTGCAAAATTAACTTTCTGGACACAACCTTAATTAGAAACACAACAGGTGATATTTCTGTCGAATGGTAGGTATATGAAAGATATAAGCTCGGGTAGGTCTTTGAATTATTTTTCTCAACATAGCGTGAGATACAAACGTAACACCATATAAACCAAAAATAGAGTCATTAGGCTAAGCGATCCTCCATTTCATAAAAATAATTTAAGGTTAGTTACCGAAATCTTAAAAGAAAACGGCTATCCTAGAAAATTCCTTAATACTGTGCTTTATAGTGCGAAACATACTATTAGAAATGTAACCAATGTTGGCTTGACGGAAACATTAAGTAGGCTATTTAACACAGACAAGCATAACTTGGTAGGGTACAACAAGAAAACAATAAATGATGTTTTCACAAAATTGAAGGATTAAAATCAAATTTACCTTATAAAATTATGTATGTTATTGTTATGTATGTTTATGTAGACCAGACTAAGCAGTACCTCCACCTGAGATTACAAAATCACAAACAAAGTTGTTTTCCTAACAAAACTTCTAACACGATAAACACAACATTAGCCTCTCACCACTTTCAATTTAACCATTGTTTCAATTTTAATGATTTTAAACTTCGAGAATATTTTATATAAGCATTTATTCCTAGAAAAACTTCACATCTGCAGGGATAATAACAGTATTAACACAAGAGATTACTCCACCCTACTACGTTAATTTAATCAAACCTCCAAATGAGTTTTGGACGTTCTAGTTACACTTTATTTGTAATTTTATACTTAGGCGATTGTAGGATTAATATTGTTACACCTCAGCTGAACACCTACTGTTATATCGATCAATATTTGTGCGCTATTTTTCTATGTTTTTATCCCTTCATTTCCTTCCGTTGTAGAGATTTCAATACCTACATATGTTCATCCGAACGTTGACGTTGGTCGTTGCGGCTTTAACTCAATAATTCTTTCATTTAATTTTAATATGAACCGTCAATTAGAGTTTTTTATGTAAAAAACTTTAATTACTAAATTTTAATGTACAATATTAACTTAACTTAAGCTTCTATTTAGATAAGATTTCGAAACGTCGCTAAATTGTAGAGAAGTGTGTTTTATTATTATTAACATATTACCCGATGCCGACGACGCGACGTCTTTCTGACATATATTGTATATAGAGTGTGGCAACCGTTCATAGCACCATGCATCTATTAGTAACTACTGGTCAACTGTAAATGGGCGTGCCACCTTGAATTGCCACGCCCACTTAGCGGCACGCGGATGGCATTTACAAACGATAGCGGACGTATTATAAGTTACACGTATAAATGTATTGGGGCATATAGGCAAATCAAAGTCTTTTAGAGTTCTGTGTTATAGCATAAGTGATTAATAACATTACATGTGGTAGAAAATACTATTCCTGAAAAATAAAAAGCACTGTTAGAGGTAGTGTGTTCCCGATATAAGTAAATAGTTTTAGTTGTTTGAAGCATCAGATAATCACTGATAACATGTCAGTGAAGTAATTCATCACAGCCTCATAAACAACATAAAAAATCAAAAATAAATAATCAGAACTCCTAAACTAAATTAGCTGCAAATAAATCCCGAGTTACTTCCGCGGAATTACCACCGTAAAAGTGTTTAATCATGAAGAGTTTTTGCTCCGGCGTATAGTACTCCATTTTACCTACCTACCAACAACGCGTTTTATTAAATAGTACGAGCGAGTAGTTCTCCCGACGAAATATAAAATGCATCTGACACGCACGTGTGCGAGCGACGGCTCTGGCGCCTGTGCGGCAACAGCGTAGAAATGTGGATTTCTTGGCAAATACGAGTGCATCATAGCAATATGCTGATGTAATCCAGTCGAATATTCCGTATACTTCTTTACCGTTCTAATGCACTTCTGTGTATCTCGCTTACACTACAGGATCGCTATAATGCGGACGCAGGCGGACAATTGGTATATTTGAATAAGAATTCAGTAGTGGGGAATCCGGCAAATTAATTGAAATTATCAATTAAAGTTCTTTCTTCATCAGGGTCAAAATTTGAACTGCACGTGGGAGATTGCAAATACGATCGAAACAACAACAAAAAATTTTATATTCGTCAAACACCAAACAAAAAACATGGTACGTTTAGTTGTTGAATTAATAATGGTGAATTCAAGTTTAAAAAATACATTACACAAAGAATATAAACTTAAGTTCAAAAATTAAAATTACAAACATTCAAATTGATAAAATGTCAAAAAGAAACGTAAAACTACACACGAGACAAACACCACTGTTCAGGAGTCCAGAAGTTTCCTAAATAGTTATTACTGCTCGTAACTGTCTTTATTTACTCTACAGTGCAGAGCAAATTACGGTTGAAAAGGTATCTGAAGCAAAATTTTAATTAATGGAACGTTTTACAGCGCATCCACCAAAAGTGAAGCTCTCCTTCTTTTTAATATTAATTAAAAGAAGTGTGCCAAATGATTAAAGGTAATAATGAAATTAGTCTTATATGGCAGAATTTATTGTAAATATTTTTATTGTGTTTCATTTTTAATATGTGTGTACATAAAGAACTCTTACTATTTTTTAGCTGATGCGTCTGAAATCTGTAAAACTATACATCAACTTCCATCTAAACTATCTTGTGACTTAGTATTAATAATGATATAATAACAATAATAAATTTATTAGCTTAATTGATACATAAGTGTATATTGAGCATGTCAAAATTTATATATAACTTTTGTGTTTGTATTTTTACAAAAAATACAATATAATATAAAAGCAGTTTGATTGCTAAACAAGTCAACAAATTCGGCTGTGAAATAAATACAATTTTGATGCAATATATTCTTAAGCCTGCCATTGAATATTTTTTCATTCTTACTTAATTTTAAAACTGCAGGCAGCAGATCATAGAGTCGGACTCTGTTGTGAGCCGTGAGTCGTGCTCTTTTGTTATAGAAAATTTATTGAAGGGGTGTCTAAAATTATCCTTTTCTCTAATGTCATAGCTGCTCATCTCTCTTAGTAAACATATCAGTTAAAACTTCAAGAATAGAGACCGCCGCCGCCGGAACGGGAAATATTTTAATCAACTAGAAAAGGGTCGCCAAAAGGGGTTGTTTTAATATTAGCAATGCATCTTATAATTCGTTTTTGGTCGAGAAAAACTCAGTGTGCATGGCCGGAAAGTAATACCATACGACAGTCTCAAGTGAACTTCACTACAATAAAAAAACAAAACCGAGTTTAAAGGTAATAAATTACTCAATGTTCTAATGTGGTCAGGAGCCTTACTCATATTAGTCGTAACACTAGAACAATGCTTTCCCAAACATTATTTACGGACACATCAACATTAAAATTTAATTTAGATCTCGCCGTATAAAAGAACATGTAATTAGTTTTTTTCATAATTTAGGTGCAAATTATGAGTGGAAGACCATTGATGCAAATCAGACAATAAAATGTTTGCTCTATTCTGTACATCGTCGGGATCGGTCCCTGTAACGACCGCAGAGGTATCATCTGCATACATAAATAAGGAAAAAATAATGAAATCGACGGTATCGTTTATGAAAATCAAAAATAAAAGAGGACCAAAAATCGAGCCCTGTGGTACTCCAAGGGTTACAGGTATGTACAATGACGATAACTTCTTTACGACGTTGTTAGATGATTTAACTGAAATTCTAACGAACTGCTGTCTATTAATAAGATAGGAAATAAACCATTATGTTGTACATTGTATTTGTCGATACACATTTTGTTGTTGTTTGACATTGTGACAGCAGTAATATTTAAAAAATTAAGATTTAAACAATTATAAGATGCTCATGTTTATAATTACGCAATGGCTCAAAGCTTGTTTCAACAATACAACCATTAATTGACATGGAATACATTTAAGTGAAAAGAATCTAATACGGAATGAATTATTTTTTAAAAAAATGTACAGTTAAAATCTTTTTCGCGCTGAAGAATTTCGAATAAATTCGCAATAGTGGCAAAATTCCAACAAAGAAGACACGTAGCACTCAAAAACTGGAAACCAAGATTTCATCCTATGATTCTGAAACTACGATAAATAATACGACAAGCTTATGGATAACATCTGAGCATGCTCAGTCCACCTCAACCCAGCGGCAATAACTCCCAAAAACTTAATTTTGGTAAAAGCAATAGTGTCACGGTCCTATTTGTATCCAGAGCTTCAATCACAAGCAAGCAACAAGTTAGTACTCTTCGTTGTAAGTTAAAATTAAATTAAATTTAAAAAAAATTAAAATTGTATCATACCAAACAAGAAAAAGAAACTAAAAGTGTAGATAAAAATCCAATACTATCAAATTATTGAGTAAACATTGCATGATCATTTTGATTAGATCAATGTAGATAGGTATCAACTTGTTTGCCGGTGCGATTTTCTTAACGAAGAGTTAAATTCTAAAAGAAGTTTAAAAATTGTCACAGTTTTAATTTAAGTTTCCTACATCTGTAATGATGTAATAAAAGAAATTGTAGTAATTCATTTAAAATTATAATATGTAATAGTGCTATAAACACCTTATGGATAAACCTTATTGAATTGATCATAATAAAGCCTTTTCCCATTTCTATCAAAACGCTGATGCAATACGCCTTACAGAAATTATAACAATAATAATAATACTCAGGGCTTCGTAGTGCTTAACGGCTATGTGCACACGTATTCTATATGCTAGCAGAAAAATATGCTGCATTCGCTACTCACCAGCCGCCGCGCCGTTTCCTAGTGACTGCAATAAGAAACATAAGCGGACATAAAATAATACACTCGGGCATTCTCGGATTAGAAAATATCTCAACGGATATTATGCTTACGACCTGGGCGCTATTTTGCATCGTATTTCGCGGCCGTAATGGTCTACAGCTCCCCATAGACGCAGTCTCTGAAGCTTCTCGGATAACTGAAGTATTAAGTTTTAAAATTCAATACGGTTTTCAGGCGGTCGGAATCGCTCTCGAAATCGAATGCGTGTGTGCTTAGTTTTGAATGTAGAGTAAGTCAGGAAAGTTTGTGTACACCTCTCAAATGTTAAAGAATATCACATTCTGGCATTCAATTTTCATACTGTAATTTTGTTTCTTTTTTTATAAATTTAGAAAACACTAGTTACAGGATAATACTACATGAGAAACTAATAAATTTTATGAAATCGTGTAATGGAGTCATTTCTATTTTGGCACAAATTTTTAAACAAAAATCATTTAACTGTCTTTACGAAAATAAATTAAATATTCTAATTTATAGGTCACTTGCCCATCGGACTGAACTTGTGATCAAAAGATGACGCTCACAAAATAAAAGAAAATGATAATGGTTGACTGGTGGTTAAGGTGTTATTGTAAGTAATAAATTAAAATCTTGCAAAATGAAATGAATAAATCGCTCTATTAACTGAAAGACATACATTTCAATAGTACAGAAATATTTGCACACGCAAGTAAGTTTACGTACATACAGGCAAGAAGAGCAGACAATGTAAATCCTTTATTTATAGCAAGCAAACAAACGTATATACATACAGAAAATACACAACACAATGTGTGAAAAATAATTAAAACAGTAACAAGCTCGTTACGACGTCAGAATACGATTTTTAGGCAAGTTTTCTCATACAAAAATAAACTTCGTGCCTATTACAGAATCAGAAAAGTAAAGTAAATCAGCCCTTTCTAAATTGCCGCCAGTTAAATTGCTATGTACAATTCAATATGTATTTATATCATCAGACAAAACTCCTAGGCAAATACGACCGTACAATAATTTCAAAGCTGAATTGCAGACAAGAGTTGCAAATGGGGAGGAAAACTTGAAAATTAAGTACAATCGTTGTGTTCACCAAATTATTTCATTAAGCGCAAGTGCTGCCCTAAAGTCGCGTATTAATACCAAAATATCAGAAGTCTTAATAGTAAGTGTCTGTAGGACGTTGACTGTAGACAGAAAAATTGTTGCCAGTGCTGTTGAAATCCAAGTTATTAAACATTCAGTGTCAGAAATAGATGTAGCTTGTAAAATCTCTCCTACCGATAATTTTCAGTATTTATTTTGATTATATTGTAACGTGCCGTTCTGTGGGAACTACGGTCACTTCACACTCATTCCCCTCTCTGTGAGTTCGGTGCTGGCAAAGCCACTAGCATGACGCAGCGCCACCCTTCCGTTTGTGAGTTTAGTGCCGGCAAAGTATCTGACACGGCGCAGACTATCTCGATTGTCTGAGCTATGTTCTCGGCACTGGTACGACGCAGCACCAACTTGTACTTTAAAACATCCCCCGGTATATTCTAGCGCGACGCGAACCGTCTCTGAACTGTGTGCTCGGCGTCGGCAAAGCCCTCTGGCACGACACAGCCCCACTTGTAGTTTAAAACTGCCCGCTTATTTTTGACCTGGCCTGATACATAGGTTTTACTCGTTTTACTCTATTTTGTCTAAATTTTCTTTTTTGTCGTACAATTCTGGTTGCACCTATTTCATAGAAATCAATTCTCAATTAAACCCACGTTTTAACTCGTTTAATTGTTGCACACGCCTTGATCAGAACCCTGGATGCCTCGCACTCACGCAAAACAGCTACTATTCTGGGGTAAAATACTACAGTAACGACAAACAAGCGCAACCACTGACCGACTCTACGGGCGGCATTTTGTTTGACAGTTAATTTGCACAGTCAGCGCCGCTGTGCGGACGGAAGGCAGGTCGAGCGTAAAGATTTAAACATACAGGTGTCAATGTATATGAAGAAGATATGCTCAACTGCCTCTTCGACCTCCATACACAGCCGGCATTCGGGCTCTTAAGAGAGTTCGATTCTGTAAAGGCGCTTTCTGTGCTTGCAGTGACCTGTATAGGCAAAAACTATTACTTTGACATTTTTACGGTCAAATTTAAGTAGATCCTTGGTTCTGACATGATTAGAAGAAATGCACTCTTTCGCATGTACCAAATCAGGAAATTGTTCCAATGTTGGAGCATTTTCTGATTTGCCAAGACATTGATTTGCTGTTTAACAACCGTAAGTGCTACGCCAATTGCAGATTCTGGTCCCTTGAAATGCTGCACAGTACCCCTTTTTGCAAGAGTGTCTGGTTGTTCATTGCCACGAATGAGTGAGTGCACAGGTACCGAGATTAGAGATAGGTTATTAGCCATCCTCATCGTATTTAAGTGTTTTTACAGCTCCAGATCAACCTCGACTTGATTTATATGCCTCTAGTGCTTTCAGCATCGTCTGACTGTCGCTGAAATTTTTTATTGATTTGTATTTGATGGGCTTATCCAAAATCTCGCCAGCACACATCTCAATGGCATAGATTTCTTCCCTGCTCGGTTTCCGAACCGTCCGTAAACTAGCAGGTGTCTGCCTGAGTCAGTGTGTTTTCGTTATACATATGTATATATATATGTTATATATATGTATCTGCGTTCCTGTTTGGAATGGAGGATCATTGGTCGAATATACATCAAATTCGATGGCATTCCTAGCATACTGTCGGAAGTGATCGATTCCAGCAGCTTGTTAGCCACAGAGACATGAGTATGTGGCGATTGATTCGCACTATGCCATAGCTGGAATATAGTTAATCTGGCCTCCCTTTTAACAACAATGTCCAAGGGTGGTAGGTACAGAAGAATTTCCTCCGTGATTACCATATCTACGTTCCTTTGTATGGATGCAAGTTCTGCTGTGGCTCTGACTTGCAGCGCTTTCTGCCACCATGCTGTCGCTTCATAAGTTATGGTTGGACGTACTACTGTCACGAGGGTAAAAGTGATCTCCGTAAAGGGTGGGAGGAGAACTGGGGGTAACTCGCATATTGCTTCTAAAATAATTAAAATAAAATAAATTTGGAGGGTACCTACCTTGATCGACCCTGATTGAACGGAAACAATTAACTAATTTACAACTGTTTAAACTCTTTATTCTACCAATTGCTCCGCACTCGCCGCTACTACTACTCCCCTTTTTTTCTAATTTACGTCCACTCCTCCCCACTTTTAACATAGCGGCTTTGCTGAGTGGACGTAAATCGGCGAGATCACACAATGACTTATAACAATATTACTTAAGACTACTTAAAATATTAAAGCTAATAATTTGGTGGCACTACCATCACATAATATCAATGGATTTCCTTTGGGGATGTCCCCCAAGACTTCTCACATACTCTTCGGCAAGTCCATAAGAATAACCTTGCCTTTTGAGTAATCTTTTCCATATGTGGATTCCAGGTTGGTGTTTTATCAAATAGGACGTCAGATATTCTACATTATCTGCCAAATGCTCCACTGAGAAGAGTGGGGCATTTTGTGGGTGAAGGTTTCCCCTGCTTCACCAGCTACAAATGGTGTTACTTATCTGTTGCAGGACTGAAGAAATGTCCTTCTGCCTCGATCCTCTTAAAAGTATCACAATATCATCTGCCTAGGCTGATGTGTTCTGTTAGTTAATGGAGATTCCATTGTGATCCACAAATTCCATATCGGAAGACTTGCTAGTAAGGCTACTAATTAATCACTGTAGTTAATTAATTATATGTACCCTACTTGGTATAGAATGCTTATTGTAGATGCTGTCAGGACCAAAACGAAGCTACAGGTAAATGTGCTGTGCTATTTCGATGACTTGGTAGAGAAAGCGATAACTAGGTTACGATACTGCTGAGCTTCTGCAATAAACTTGATGAAAGTAAAATTTGAAACAAAGGTATTTTAGGTAACCAGTCTATTTTTGCAAAATACTTGTAAGCAGAAATGATAATTTGTAGCTATGTAATTGCTATTATATAAACAGAAGTCCAAACAAACAATGAGGTAAAATGTAACAAGACGACAAAAAGGATAATCTGTAAAAATAAAGAAATAAATAAAAATCTAAATTCAGCCTTTGCATGTATCAGCTTCAGAAGAAAAGTCATTGCATTGAATCGAATCTTAAGTTTTTGAAGGATTTAATAATCAAAAGAAAAGATTGAATAGACTTAAAAAGTATGTGTTGCCTTGTTATTTTATTACACAATTTAATCTGATTTTAATATATACGATTGTATCACAAAGGAGAACGTTAATTTTCTGAATAGTATGAAATTTTCTTGATCAATTAATAATTATAAGATAATTATTATGTTGGCTGATCATAAATACATAGAATAACGAAAATACAATCCATTTGACAAATATTTTGCATATTTATTAAATAAGTAAATACCAAACTTCGTCAACGTAACAACTTAATTTCTTTAGGTATAGTTTATTATGCAAAGTAGGTAGTTAAGTTTTGCGTTTATTTATCATCTATATAAATCAACCAAATTTGGAAAGAAAAATTGTGTATTACACACCTACATATATGTGCTTTATATATTCCCAGGGAAATTAATATTTATTTTTAATTTTCGGGTTCGTATCATTCTATGTAAGTTTAACTACATTTTCGTATAGAAGTTAGATTATTGTGACCATTTCACTTTTCTTCTTTTAGAATGCAGTGATTATATGAACAACTACTTAATCAATATTCACCAGAATTTTCAACATAAATACCAAGAATAAACTATATTCATGCTGGAGTTATAACACGGCCGAATAACTGAAAAATTCGGGTGGCTGGCGTCATTCCAAACTCGCGGTCCGGTGGAGTACCGAAATATTCGGGAATTTTTGCGATATTCTGAAACAATAACTAGACCTCGGTGCTTTAAAGTCAGAAGCAGTCCACACGTCCCAAAAAGGAAAACAATAAGTGCGCCTCTGTCTCTTTTACCATCCTAGCACGATCGAAAGGAGAACAAAACGGTAGAATTCCCCCTCATGGAATTTATTTACCGCTCCTCGCAAACTGCGGACGTAGAAATCGCGACCGAAAATATAAAACTGATATATTCCCGAGTTTCTATTTATGATAACTAAGGGTGTAAAAATTCCCGTCGGAGCCTCGGCCTCTTTTCATAACCTGCGGAAAGATAAAATGCGTTCTGGGACGAGAGAAACGGTAGAGTAGCAGTGGGTTTTGAGTGAGTGATGGCGGATGCGGACGTAAACGTTGAATAAATTTTTTCTTTCCACCGACGTCGTTTCATACGTGAAAATTTATTTTTTCTAGTTACGAGACCAACGTTTCTACCGTCGACCTGTACGCGAGTGTTTGCTTTAGTGCCTGGAACGGTTGTTTTCTTTCGGTTGAATTGTATCCGAAAATAAATCGCTTCGAGGAAATAAGTAAACGAAATTCTTGTTCGGTGTGTAGGTGCGTCTCGTATTTACCTTGTGGGTGAATTAAGCCAGAAATAGCAAAGCCGCTTTATTGGTGGAGGTGCAGGGATAATAGCAATCTCGAGCTAACATGAGAATAACAAGACATAATTGTGAAGCAAATTAGCTAGCGCGGATACTATTTTTGAACTTTTGTTATTCTCTCAAGATTAGTTATGACATGTACGCCTCCGTTAAATTAAGATTCACAACAATCGTATAACTTTTTCACTTTTACTTTCATCAAGTTTATTGCAAAAGCTCAGCAGTATTGTAATCTAGTTGTCGTTGTCTCTACCAAGGCATTGAAATAGCACAGCACATTTACCTGTAGCCGCGTTTTGGTCCTGACAGCATCTACAATAAGCATTCTATGCCAAGTAGGGTACATATAATTAATTAACTACAGTGATTAATTAGTAGCCTTACTAGCAAGTCTTCCGATATGGAATTTGTGGATCACAATGGAATCCCCATTAACTGACAGAACACATCAGCCTATGCAGATGATATTGTGATACTTTTAAGAGGATCGAGGCAGAAGGACATTTCTTCAGTCCTGCAACAGATAATTAACACCATTTGTAGCTGGTGAAGCATGGAAAACCTTCACCCACAGAATGCCCCATTCTCGTCAGTGGAGCATTTGGTGTTTCCCACTATCCAAGATGTGAAACTTGGATTGCAGATAATGTAAAATATCTGGCGTCCTATTTGATAAAACACAAACCTGGAATCCACATGTGGAAAAGATTACTCAAAAGGCAAGGTTATCCTTATGGACTTGCCGAAGGGTATGTGAGAAGTCTTGGTGGACATCCCCAAAGGAAATCCATTGATATTATGTGATGGTAGTGCCACCAAATTATTATTTTTAATATTTTAAGTAGTTTTAAGTAATATTGTTGTAAGTCATTGTGTGAGCTCGCCGATTTACGTCCACTCAGCAAAGTCGCTATGTTAAAAGTGAGAAGGAGTGGACGTAAATCAGAAAAAAAGAGAGTAGTGTAACGGCGACTGCGGAGCAATTTGGACTTATGTTTATATAATACCAATTACATAGCTACAAATTATAATTTCTGCTTCCAAGTGTTTTGCAAAAATAAATTAGTAACCTAAAATAACTTTGTTTCAAAGTGAACATGCATATTGAAATAAAAATAATATAACCATACCAAAAATGTTTTTATTTTCATACAAACACAAATTTTACCAATGGGTTGCTCTACTGAGCATAATTTCAATTATCGATGAGTTTATGAAATATTAACTCTATTGCTCCATGCTTCATATTAAAATAACGATAAACGAGTTTATTACACCAAGTTTAATGTAAATATTGAACTTTGTAAGCATCTCAACTTCATTTCTTTCCGAATACCTTATTATGCAGACTACCGAAATAATAAATGCTACTTAATTTGTTATCTATATGGTTACTTAATTATTCTAAACATTGGAATTTGCCATTGCGAAAAGTGAGTATAATGGTGAGTAGTTTTGATAATCAATACGCGTTAAACAACGACATTATTTACGTTGGGAGGTGTACAGTCTTCTTAATATGGGATTAACACTTCTTACTATTTGTGCTTTTCATAAGGAACTACTACAACCTAGCTATCACTAATTTTTGAACTTCCTAATCTCGGAAAGCGAACTGCAACAAAATTACAGGCATTTATATTTAAATACTTTCAACGGAGTGACGTTAAAACAAAAAGGAACAATCAAAACCTGATATCTTGCTAACATACATATATGAGATTTATAACAGGTCTTCTTAAATAAAATACTAGCTGTAGGTTAGCTGTCTCTTTGAATTAACTAAAATAAAAAAACTTCCACAATGTACTTTTCTCATGCGTTCACCGTTCCAATTTCTTTATCTGTCACACATGTGCTGAACATACTGCACCCGTCAAAATTTACCGGATAGTGACGATCAGGTCGTTTCCAAAACGTGGAGAAAAAGTTGTAGATAAAAGCAGACGTGGTGGTAGACAAAGAGCAGGCCACAGTGAAAATCTGCTAGAATAACCTTCGAAGTATATCGCAAATACGTCTCACGCGCTCCAGTGCAGCCACCAGATCGATATTGTGTTATTGGCGCTGCGAGGAAACAATCACGAAAGCAGTTTTCCCAAGCGACACTTCAGTTCTTGAGATTTAATCTATGGCCGCTTTTTGCAATTGCATTACTTTTGGTTGGTTACAGTGCGCGGTCGGCTGAGACCCGGTTTTAAATTCGAGCCATCTGCTGATCGCCACATGGATGTTGTTTATAGGACACTTTAGCGAGGCGTTGACGTAAGGCATGACGACACTGATGCGCTATTAAACGGATTGGACATAGAACTCGGTACTGAAACACTATTGACGTTGAAACTTATCGAACTCTATACAAGATTACGATGAGACGAAGCATCTTCGTGTGGGAAATGAAGTTTACTACCAATGCCGGATGAAAATCAAGTAAGTGCATACTTCAAACAACACAAATAAATTAGATTGTTCCGGAAGTACGTTTAGAAAGTACACAGAATCTTACTATTTATCGCTATATCAAGCACAAATTGAACACAATGTTACAACAAATCTTATTATTACGTAAATTAATATAATTTTATTATACTTCCTAATAACGTCCCCTTTTTTTAACACCTCACATTATCACGTACAAATACAATAATACATTTATAGCATTGTACATATTTAGAAGCCACAACCTCAATATGTTTTTTTTTTTCAAACAGATTTATTTCATTGACCCAGACAGTAAACAACATAACTAACGATAAGAGGGTTGACATTATTTTGTTTACATAGCAACGAAACGTGATAGGAAGCTGAAGGGCTGGTTCGTGAATTTAATTAGCTCGTTTCCTGATGGCCCCGCTACAATATGGAATTGCCGATCTTCAAGTAGTAGTATTTAATTAGGTATGCTCTACATACCATACTAATTAATTTCAGGTAATTATAATACAGTCACAATAGTTATTGCTTTGTGATTCTGAAATACACATTCTGTAGTAAACCTATTTTAAATGGCCGATAAACTAACCAATACAATAAAATATCTGTTTTAATCTGAAAACTCATTTATTTAGTTTAGATACAAGAAAAATACAAACAAAATTTAAATCAGTCATAATACAATTTAATTTTGTATAATATATTATAATGTATAAAAATTCAGCATAAATCCTTCATATTAGAAAAATGATGTACATGTTACACTAATAGGCAAATTTAAAGTTTCCGCAATTATTTTTACAAAATTCTGCATTATCCATCATAAATGTTTAATATGAATCGAAAGGCCTTTGCATAAGGGTTACTTGAGCATAAACAAAAAATATAGAGTTCTATTTAAGAAAATTAAGTTACCTTGGGTTAGCCGAGGGAGAAATACCCTCCTTGAAACCATCACAGCTATTGCAATTTATTAAAGTTCTTAGACAGGTCGCGGTGTAATGTTACCCTAATTAGATCTAATCTAATCTAATCTACCTTGGGTTAAAGTTAAACAAATATTTGGGACTATAGTGGACACCTGTATATAACTACATCGATTTTAGTTTCACTGTTGTATCAAAACAAGTGTATGTCTAGCGTTTAAAATATGAATATCTAAAACACAAGTAAATACAACCTACGCCGCCTTAACCGAAGGTTTGCTTAGGGGCAATTTTTTACAAAAGGGTAAATAACAACGTTATTATTAAAGATAGTAGTTTATATGAAGTCATGTTATTTTTTTGCGCAGAACTGAAAAGTTAAATAATATATAGGGTGTTCCATTTAAAATAAAGGAGTAGGTATGCGTTTGCCTACTTCTGGAGCACTATATATAGTCAGACATATTTCTAGGTTGTGCAGCTTTGGATTCTATAAAATTTTTATAAAAAAAGTTTCTTTCTAAAATGCAGAGCTGTAAACAAAGACGCAGTATTCGGTGGGACACCCTGACCAGATTACAATAAATTGTTCCAAGATATTTTATGTACTATATGTGTATGTGTTTATAATGGAACACTGCTTTTGAGCTAAGTGTAAAAAAAAATTATTGTAATTTTGGTGTGCAAATTTGATGGTGTATATACATAAAATTTGAATATTTTGTTTTCTGAAAGGTTGATAATATAATGTACTTGATGCTTAAATTATTTTTGTAGGTGTATTAACTGATTGCTGTTAATATTTATGTAGACATTTTTTAACTAGAGAATTAATAAAATTTTCAGGGTAATTGTTGATTTCTAAGATTCGCTTTATTCTCTATAGATCTATCTGCTACAGAAATAATTTTTGTAACTTTTTTTAATAGAAAGAGGTGGCATGAAAAATAATTTGCAACTTTGGTTAAGAGGTTATTATTACCACGTGTTACTTACTGTTAAATCAAAGAAATTTAATTGTAAATTGTTTTCTTTTTCTATTGTGATTGAAATGTGAGTGATAAGCAGTGATGTGAATTGAGCCCAAATGAAACACTCGGCGTTTGAAACTTTATTGCTCAGAGTGCCCAATTTGTCGATGTAAGTAGGCTAGTGAGGAAGTATTAAATATCCTTGATAGTTATTATTACTAGATAAATTAAAAAGCATTTTACTAAGCCTGTTTTAGATTATCTCTAAGTATTACTGTCCTTATAGTTCATGTTGCTTGTTTGTTTGATATCTTGACACCCCTCTACAACGGATATACCTGTCGGGTCAATAACTCTCAGTTATAGAGAGGTTTTATTTATTTAGTTGCAGGAAATTTAAATTTGTTTATCGGAGTACATGACGGAATATACTTTCAAGAGTATTCAGCTGAAAGATATAAGGTCTCTTTTTGCTCCTTACTATGTACATTTAAGTGACAATGATTTCTCAGATCATGCTATCCATTAAATCAAGCAATCAATCAATTTAGGTGTCTAGAGCCGGCGTAGAAGTTTCCTCACTTTAGGCTTCAATTGTATGCCTGCAGTTTATATTGAACATTATACAAACAGGTTGATAAAATTAAAACACAATCAATTTTTTCCTGTAATTATCACGTAAAACATAAATAAATCATTTCCCCTCAATTGATCCAAGGTGATTAGGATTATGTTTGCATTTCGATTAGGAGTATAATCATCAAGTAGTGAGCGGCTGCTTTTCATATGCTTTTCCAAATCGTGGTTTTAGATAGCTTTCCGTTTTTTCAATCTTGACAACTGTCGTCTCAAACCATCACAAAGTTGTAGAACTCCCTTCGTTGGTTTGAATAGTGTTGATACTGTCCCAGTTGCTGTGATATTGGTTTCAAAGTTTCAAAGCAACTACGACAGGCTCAACACCATCTTATTTCTCAGATGTTCCCACGATGATTCCTCGCTCCATGAAGCACATCAGATTTGCAGAAACAAAACACTACAGCGTACGTACCATAAGAAAAGACATCTTAAATATAGAGTATTCATTAAAGTTCCGTTCCACACAGAAAATTGCAAGGAGGTTTAATTTATCTGCCCAAAATTACGCACCTTGATTTACCTTAGGTGTAAATTTTCCTTCCATATGGTGGTAAGCAACGTTTTCGATAAATGAAAATAAATAAGTCACCTCCATCAAAAATTGCAAAACAACACTGAAAATTGTATTATAATACTGATTACGATCTTTCTACCTGCTAGTTCAGAATTGACTGGATATTTGCTTACTTTTGTAACAATGGGCATAAAAATTGGTAAAAAGAATTGCAAGATAAGTAATATGAAATTATTTAACAAGAAATTAGAAGTATGAAGCAACTATTTAAAACACAGCAAACATTACATGATTTGCTCTTTTAAACATGTGTTACTAATTTTTGTTACTGCATCTCAGCTGACAAACAAAGTAACTACTGGCAGAACTACAATAACTGTATTAACACCGATCTCTGGTCCATATAAAGCCAAGAAAATCCACCCCACGAATATCCATGTTACATCCATGCATTGAATTGCATACCACGTATGGATCTATACCTATATGATGTATGTGAAATAAATTCAATATCGTATTTGCTCGTATTGAATACCAAGCGAATTGAAAATTGACCTTATACTTTCTAGTGTACCATTTCAAGTCTGTAAATCAAAATGTAAAAAAGTGCAATGTGATTTACTGTTAGTAATTCCAAATAACAAATCGAAAATATTGCCCTAAAACTTCTGATGGCATCAGATACGGTCTTTTAACAACGGAAATAATTAGCGAATTGTAAAAGATATATACAATCGCCAGCTTCAAACATTGTTGTATAAATTTTTGAATATCAGACGCTCGGCGTTGTTTTATTGAAAAACAAAGTTGTTGTTATTACAATCCATGAAATGTCATAGAATACCTCAACGACAATACTAAAATATATCTCATTGGGAAGTATGCCAGAGAGATTTTGAAAAAATCATCACACGCAAATCAATCAATATTTTCAATGGCAGGAAAACAATATTAATGCACTAAAAGCACCAAAATGCAACCTGAAACTAAATACATTGGATTCAGGTTGTAATCCTAACGTGTATAATCTGAGGCATTCTCTCCTTCATGAACATGTCAAAACAGACACTCTTATAAGAAACGGTGATGTTGAGCCAAAACCTGCTCTTAGTATAGTACCTGAGATTGCTGGTTTGGTACATGTAAAAAAGCGAATCTCGGCACAGCATGTCAAAACTAAACAATTACTTGAATTTGACTGTAAGATCTTTAAGATTACAGTTTGAAAACCGCTATGGATAACCCAGTATCACATTTTTTACTGACCTTCTTATAAATTATATGATCGAAATCATTTGCAGACGATTTAGCAGAATTCCATGCTTTAATGGTGAGCGAAAAGTAAAAGATATAAAACCTGTAGATGCAACCCAAAAATACTGCTTTAGTTGCATAAAGTAGTAGTGAGACCATCATCAGCTATGAGTCAGTGGTTTGAAGCAGAATAAATAACCTGGTTACAGGGAGAATTAGCTGGTCTAAGGTGTATAAATAACTGGGACAATGGCAGTCTACCCAACAGCAGCTATAAAACTGGTGCTAAACAACTTTTCCATATTTTGTTGAATATTGTAGCAGTATAACAAACTTATCTCATACACTATACTACCGAGGATCTATTGAGGATGGAAGCATCGAGACCAGTGAGAAAGATATGGGAGGCGAGAATACAAAAAAATAGGAAGCCGGGAAGACCTAGGCAAACTTGGGACGATGTGATAGGGAAAATTTTACAGAAAAGAAACAAAGAATGGGTAGAAGCGAAGAAGATGGCAGAAAATAGAAGAGAATGGAAGAGGTTCGTCCATACTTGAAAAGAAAAGAAATATTCCTACACCTTAATTGAGGTAGAAGGAGTTATTGATTATATATATATATATCTCATACACATACAACAGATATCAATACTAAATTTAAATCTGTTTCATTCACCTTGGATGTTTTATGTGTCTATTAATCTTTGCATATTTTGTACATTTTTAGGAAATACGTTCATACTATCAACTACAGCTACAATACTTCTTGCATCTTCTATATAAACATTAATTTTACAGATTTTACTCAAAGGATTAGTTAATTAAAGTTCTGAGATCAGATCTTTGACAAAGAATTTATCTTAAAATTCTTGGTATAACAATGGTGAATTGCTATTATGTTTAATACATGAGTGGAGATATTACAAACATAAAAGAATATACTTACTATCACAAATGGCGACTCTGAAACGCCCGTCCACAGAAACGAACAGCACATTTGCAAAAGCAGCACTTTATTACCCAATATAACACAAATTTGAAAACGTTTTTCGCAAATGAGCGCCTTATCGAAATACAACAAATTAAAATATCAAATAAATATAAATTTATTTGGAACGAGGAACAAGTATTTTTAAGCAGAGATTTCCAAAAGAAAATGTAATTCTTTTGACAAATCTTACATAGAAGAACGCTAAGAGAATTACGGGAGAAGTACGGGGATTTAAGGAATATAATCTCCATACTAAAACAAAACGTGACTTCACAGTCTTCTCTAGACAATCACATTATCAATGCAGGATACACTCGAAGGTCGATAACCTGCATTAAACTGCTTACATAAAATGTTTATAACAATCAGCAATAACAAACTTAATTAATATTAACCTATCATTAAAATTATTAAATCTCATCCGAACTTTTGTCTCCACCATTTTTCAATCGGTATCGTTTTCGTCATGTTTGTCTTGTATTTTTTCGTTTGTCGCCCACTTTTGTACGTTGTATATCCACCAGCTGTATCTTACATGTTGTATTACATACAAACTAATAACTCTCATGATGTTTCGTGATTATACACAAAATATAACATTTTCTTTCTTGAAATAAATAATAATAATAATAATGTTTATTAATTGCAGGACACATTAGTGTTTGTAACATGTCAACCAAAAGAAAATGGAAACTGTAAGTGCTATGATAAACATTGAGGAAATAACAAAAAGTGTAAACCAGTATTACAAGACTAAAGAAAGTACATATAGCAATACCAGAAAAGGTAAGTAAAATGGTACATGATACAGGTGGGTAAAATATGCATAAAACTTCGTTCACGAAGCTAATTGGATACATAACCTTTTTAATATTTTCATGATGAAAATCTGAAAATAATTTTAAAGGTCACTTAGGCTCATAAAGTACCGATACAGGAGTGATAATAATAGTCTAATAAGGTTGAGTGCCTTCTGTATTTGGAGGGCGAACAAAAGCAGGGCACACATTAATATATATCTAGTCAATTCATAGGTCGTATCAATATGAATCTACAAATATTAGTTAAATGTATTAATCCTATTAATGTTCAGTGATAAATTGCAGCAGTCTCCAAGTTGAGATTACTGCTATTCATCACTGTATCAGAGAAGCAGAAGGCTGAACCGTCGCTATTTTCTCTGACAGTCAGGCAACACTTAAAGCAATGAATTTTGTAAATGTTAACTCAAATTGGTTTGGGATTGCGCAAGCGCCCAAAATGAAGTGGAAACTCAAAGTTTGGGTTGAGTTCCCAGCCTCGCGGGCGTGGAATGAAATGAGGCGAAGGACGATCTAGCCGGGCAGGACCCGTCAAGGCAATTCTCTTTCTTCTACATTCACAAATTAATGGGCACATAATAAGTCCAAGGAAAGAGAATAGAAAGGGAATAGAAGCCTGAATTTATTAAAGACCTACTGAGTAAAAAGAGACATCACTAATGATAGTAAGTCTGTTAACCGGTCATTGTAGTCTAAAATGATGGGTAAGCATATATATAACATAAGCATGTCAGAGGATGCTCTCTGCAGATTCAGCAATGTGGAGGAAGGAACCCCAGTTCATGTATTGCGCCACTGTCATGGCCTCGCGAGGACAAGGCTTCCAGTAAGAACCCACAACTAACAGCTACATAAAGGAGCCGCTCTCAAAGATGATAGGTCTAATTCGGAAAGCAAAGTTAGAGAATGCCTTCTTGAATAAACGGAGTCACAATAGATATGAAGGTGTCGCGGTGAAATAGGTCAATGTAGCCAACCCAACCCTAGTCTAATCTAATCTTAGAAAGACATTTTTGTATGTTTAAACTCTCCTGAGTTCAAACATACAACATCCGTGTGAGTTAGATAAATGAGATTTACTTATACAACTCATAAGAGTTACGTGAATGACTCACTTAAATTGTTGTTAACCTCATTATTTCTGTGAGTTTGCTATAGGTGATTATTTCTCATTATACGTATAGAACACTTAACTAAAACGCTTTGTCAGATCTCATTGTTCTGTTTTGTATTTTTTGAATTTGGTGTTGTTAAGAACAGTAATAGATTTTTTTCATTTTTTAATTTAAAATTTATTGGGCACGCCCGTAGAACGCAATTGTGTAATGCGGATTGACAACGATTCCTTAATCCTTCGAACGTACCGACTGATAGTCAGCGAAGGACGTTCGTCGCTTACACGACACGTGCGGAGCTCGTCAATGGCAATCTCTGTAAGTAGTTCTCTGTTAAAAGGCAACGAACTAAGCAGAAGTAAGAAAAGTATTCAGTGGCCGTTCGGCGCTTTGTGAGTGTATATTAATAGAGGCACATAGTCAAAGTCAGATATTAGGTCCAAAACTACATCGAGACGAACCATACGGGACTTTAGAAATAGAGCCATTTACATGTACACATCAAAAAGTAGATATATTTGATTAACCATATAAATATACGATATACGGCAATGGGAGTGCTCCCTTTGTTATTTTGTACATATTTTGAAAATAGTACTGTATGCTTATATTTTGAGAGAATGCATTTTGTATATACACTCCGCCAAAAAAGTATCGCATAAACTAAAAAAGGGCATTTATGAACCAAGATATTTTTATACGTTCACAAAAAGTTTGCCTCGTGTATGTGAACTATAAAAACACTAACAAAATAATGGAACTTAGCGTTTTTCCTTTTTTTTTTTTCTAAAGGAACACATTTAGAAAAATGCATATGTGTAAGGTTTGTTCAGTTGTTTATTGAAAGTCTTCCTATACCGACAAATTTTAAAGTGCGAAGTCAGAGTTCTGTACCAACGCTTTTAAAACTAAAATGAGCAATTTAACTTCAGAACAAGTGGCTGCTATAGTTGCTTTAATCTAAGATGGACGATCTCAAGCATAAGTTGCTAATTTGATGAACATCAATCAGTCAAGTGTTTCTAGAGCCGTAGCCAGATATAGGGAAACAGGCATTTACAGTAGAAGGCCTGTACCAGGTCGTCCAAGATGTTCTACTCGCCAAGATGACCGCTATTTACTACTACAAGCATTACGTCGAAGACATGTAACTGCGAGACAATTGCAGAACGACTTGGCTAGAGTCAGAAATACTCGTGTGAGTACTCAAACTATTCGGAATAGGTTACGACAGAGTGGATTAAGAGCTAGAGTAGCTGTAACAGCCCCTCGTCTCACTAGGAACCACCGAGTGGCTCGCTTAAGGTTTGCCAGAGAACATGTAAATTGGAACATTAATGACTGGGCCAATATACTCTTCACAGATGAGTCAAGATTTGGTCTTTACACCTCAGATAGGCGTATCTCAGTGTACAGACGAGACGGTGAGCGCTATTCGCAGTGTAATATCAGACCTAGACCTAATTTCGCTGGTGGCTCTATTATGGTTTGGGGAGGCATCTGTTTAACAGGTCGTACAGAGTTAGTACCAGTAGACAAAGGTACACTGACTGCCCACAGGTATATAACGGACATTTTAGAAGAACATGTAGTACCATGTGCGCCAATTATAGGAAACGAATTCATGTTAATGCACGATAATGCACGACCGCATGTTGCAATAATCGTCCAGGAATACCTTAACGATGTTGGTATTCCAGTTTTAGATTGGCCTGCGGTAAGTCCGGACATGAACCCTATCGAGCACGTGTGGGACCTCCTTCACAGACGGATACGAACCCAAAATGTTGCCCCAGCGGACCTGCATGGACTAGCAAATGCTCTCCGTGACGAGTGGGAGAATTTGGATCAGGCTTATATACGGAGGTTAATCGAATCTCTGCCAAACCGTATGCGAGCGGTCATAAGAGCCAGAGGTGGCAATACTCAGTATTAAAAGCTACTGTTATGAAATTTTTCTTTCCAAAATTATAATTTCTTGTTTTAATAAAAATCTCAAGTATGAGTTCTTATTTTTATTTGGCCTGTATTTTATTTAAACAATCATAGAAATTATATCTTAGAGCGCATTAAAGTATATTTACAAGTTTATGCTACAAACAAAGATTATGCGATACTTTTATGATTCAAAACTAAATTATGCGATACTTTTTTGGCGGAGTGTATTTTCAATCTTCTGTCTTCTTTCGTTGCATCGGCTAGAAATTGGTGGTATCTTAACAGATGGAACTTATTGCGATTAAATAGCTACTAGAACAGCATTCTACATCATATATGATGAAAACATAAGCTTATAAATAAATAGTTTTACATATATTAATAAATGCTTGTTTTATAGAAAACCTATCTTCCTCTAAATCTCTATTATCAATTTTGATCTAAATCTAATTAAATTTATTTTATTCAACTTATGCTTAGCATTTGAACTTACAAGTAACTTATTTGTTTATTTGCATACATACATTAAAATAAAGCGCCTATTCGTTATCTGATAATATGTCAACAACATACAATTATACAATAAGGAACCGTCCCTTTGGAACACTATTATTTATATTTAAACAAACAAATACCTTGCTATTTTATTTCCTTGCTTGTATACTATTATTTAAGTAGACAGTCCATAACATTTCCATAAATATAACAAAATTCTCAGTTTTCCATTAGGTAATGGTTTTCTATCAATTATTTCTATGAAAGTCTCAAAGGATAGCCATCACAACATTAACCACTTGCATCTTGCAACCACTTGCGACTAATATTCAATCTAACAATTTCACATAATCTAGAGTTAGAATCTAAGATCTTCAAACTAGAGCTTCTATTTATCCTCTGTTCGTAAAAATCTGCATCTCCCAGTAAACTGGATTCGATATTAGGTTTCGTTCTTTTAACGTTTCAATAAAGAATGCAATGCCTGGCTTGTGCATACTATTCAACGCAGCTGACACTAGGTTTGACCTAGTTACAATGTTATTCTAGCTTAAAGTATTTGCAGCTGTCGACCTAAATACACTGTTAACGTCTGTAAAGAACACTTCTCGCTTTAAAAAACGAAAATTCGTAATCAAACTGCGATAAGCTGCAGCGTAAGGATGCAATAACGGCTCCATCTTTAAGTGGATCTCCACACTATTCGAATTTTAAATCCTGAACTAGAAAGTAATGCTACAATATGCTAGATGTTATGCTTAAAAGATGTAACACGTTAGCAAATACTATAATCGGTAACATTAGAGTGAAACAAAGCAAAATTGCCTCTTCAATATTTAAAAATCAAGGAAGTGAGAATCAGATATACAATCAGACAACATAAAGGAAAGAGCAGAAAGAGGAGGGGTAAATCCTTACTTAAACGCGAAAATGATGGGAAAGATGAGAATGTTCAGCATATCTAGAAATTGGTGAGCGCAGAAAATAAACCCATACCGAAAAATCAATAATCAATTCAGCATGTGTCATATAATAAATAATACGTTTTATACGAATAATTCTTCAATCCACTGCTACCCTAATTAGCAACAGTTTCCATGTCAGAAACTGTAATACAATTATGAAAATCCTAATTGGGAATCTACGGAAGCCCCATACCAACTTCTGAACTTGAACATCCACAGGTCTCGTGTAATATTAAACACGGATTCAATTTAACGGTGAGATAAATGTATGTGTATATAAGTGCACAGGGTACCACCAACTTTCGACCAACTAATTAGAGATTAACAATTTACTCCAAGTTTCCTAGGGGTATTTAGTCACCACCGAACCAACAATTAATGAGTTTCACTGGTGGACTGCCCTTAGTAAACGCTGTATTTGTAATATCCTGTTAGTGTGTAAGTCAAATGTAGGAATATGCGTTGGAGTTGGGAGAATATAAAGAACTAACATTGAGAGACATATATTTACAATTAATGAATATAGACAATAAAAGTTTTACTGAAATATTTAACCTCCATTAGTAACATTATAATAAAAGCATATTACATCGTTCTAATATGTAAAACATCGCCTTTCTTGTTGTAATTTACAAGACCTTAGGGCTATTATATTTAACTTATCCTTTAAGTGTAATAGTTTCCTTCTAGTTGCTATACTCCCTAATACTTCTCGTTACGACAAATGCTCCACTTTTTTTGCTCTTTTTTGACGTCATAGGCTAAATGTATCCAAATATTTATCTCTCCCTCTGTGATATTGTCAGGTTTCTCCGCCTAAAGTTATTCGACACTTATCACTTTTTCACTTTCTTTTGTCAATGATCTTCTTCTGGAACTGCTGATCAGATAATTTGATCATCCTCTCTCTCATAGCTTTGATAGTGTTAAGTTTTTTATTGATAGGATGATGGGAGTAATAATTGATGTATATGCTTGAGAAGCCCGCCTTCTCAAGCATATACATCATCTGATCATTATTTCTGATAACTTTGATGTCACAAAATGGAACGGCAAAGTTGGTCTCACACTCTAAACTGTATATGAGGGTCAAAAGAATCGAAGATCTCTTGGACAAACTCTATCCAGACTACAGGAACAGATGTGATCATGTCATCTACATAGACAAAGATGAACGGTAACTGAAATGGAACATGGGAAATAGAACTATCAAGCAAATGGTCCATAATCAAACTGCCCAGAATAGGGCTTAAAGAAAACAAAGGTTTGTTTGTAAATAACTTCCACACCCGAAAAGCTCCCGAGTCAGAAAGAAAATTGATCATTCCTATGAATATTTTGTTGGGAATAGAAGTGTGTGGCTGTTACCATATTCCATTTCTCTTCAAGGATGTTGATGCTGAATGACAGGGGAACGTGAATAAAGAAACCACATCCAGTGAAATCAGAACAAAATCAGGAAGCAGAGTCTTTTTGCTTATCTCTTCTTCTGATCTGGGTTTTGGAAATATCCAGAGCGGGTTCTAGTTCATAGATATGCTTGCTGGTGCCTCGTTCTACCAGTTAGTCTGCTGTCGTGTTACCCTTAATGTGAGAATTAATGCTCTGGCATTCATACTAGTAGGATTTTATTTATCACATCCAGCCGCACTACATTATTCAAACATTCCCATTCCAACCTAGACTCAAAACTATTTACTATTAAACGGTTCACTGTGCCTGGTTAGCAGTATAGATATAGATGTCAGTTCCCTTCATTCTTTCTTGAAGTGTTCTCCGGCACCTATGGCAAATACTTCAAGTTGAACGCAATAACTCCAACTTCCACCCCTAGTTCCTTTTTGGAAAATTTTACCTTTGCCACGGGCTGTACTAATTTTTTTTTTATGGGGTAGATGAATCCTCAGCACAATCATCTACTATCAGGCGACACCGCAAAGCAAAATCTCCCTCCTAATCATCACTACGACCCCGGAAAAAACCGATTATCGTAACTGACCAGGGTGAGATTTGAACCCGCGACCACAGGATAATAATTTCATTATTCGTTGAGATAATAATTTCAAAAAGCAGATGTATGTTAAATTTTGATTGACAGAATATTATAATAAAAGTCTGAGTTACTAAATAACAAACCAAAATTAGATACTAAGCACCTTTCAAGATATCAAAAAAATCTGCAGAATTAATCCTATTCAAGAAGGGTAGTAGATGCAATATTCAGAACCAATGTGATATGTTGCAATTTTATGCAGCTGCTATAAAGTTTTTATAACTACAGCATTCCACACAGTTTAATGTTTTTCGAAAATTTTCGGTTCATAACCTTGCTAGAAAGAGAATAATTTATATACTTAATATTACAAGCGCGATAATTAGAAAAAGGAATATCACATTAAAATTTGTCCAAGGAACATTTATGCGATATTCGTCTTTTTTTACCTTGAATTTTGTAATATCATATTTAATGAAGGAACCTTTAAAATTTTATTGGGTTGTATGTCATAGGTACGAACATACATAAAAGACCAGTTTAGTGTCCACAAACCTCATAATTGTTGAGCTGCTCGGGTTTATTATATTTAAGGAGGATTTTTATGTGTACTTTACTTGTAATTGACGAAAGATATCTTAATAACACGTACATTAAAATGCAAATATGCCAGTACATGTAATACTTACTTATTCATTCGCCAATAAACAATTTACGATTACTTACGCTTCACGGAAACATCTATTAACTTTCCTAAGGGTATTAAAGTAACACGTTTTCGAACATTAAGCTCTAATTAAATCCATATGTGCAGTTGTAACTAAATTATACTTTTCCGGAAATAGAGAAACGATACCTTGCGATCAGCACACTTTTTGATTTATTACTTAACTAACTAGTTAATTAACCACGGAAGCATTAGCTACGGCTATTTTCTTTGTACAAGATTGTAATCACACAATCTTATAGTTAACTCATCCACCAGATAATAGCCTTACCTTACACAGAACCAAAAGCCTGCTTTGTATTCGTGATAGGGCGTTCCTAAATCAATCTATTAGGTAATTTGACTTGTCCGTTCGGATTTCCGGTGCAAAATGACTAACTAACACGACGTTGTGCCGATAAGCAACACGCAATAGGCAACAGGCTGCTATAGAAGGAGTTATTTGTGTTCGAAAGTTAGACACATAGTTATGAGAAAGTTTATCCAAGTAAATTATATACAGAATTTGTTTCTCTGTTTGCTCTAGATTCAGTTTTATAGTAAATCAATAAAAAATAGTGCCGTTTCACAGATATCCTATAAAGTTTGTAACCTGGTAAATATAGTAGATATACTTTTACATATTGTTTCCTAGTTTCTTGTGTTTTTTTACATAATATGAACTCAAAAAATGTCATGTTTTCAAAATGAATTTTTCTCTTGAGAACTATTTGATATAACTAATATCCGTTATGTACATTTTTAAACTTTAAATTTTTTGTTCAAATAATCCTCGTTTATCTTTTCTCAACATGTATTCCTTCGAAAATGTACGAAGTATATGCCGCATTTATATCAAGAAAATTTGACTCATATCACTCGGATATTTTTACTAGCGAACAATTGAATTTGAAGAAAACAAGCATTACCTTTGTAGACCTCAAACTCTAACTAAGAAATAATAACAAAATTCTAACCTAACAGAATGGTATACTAAACCTACATGGTCTTGACGTTATATATTATTAATATTATTGTATTAATCAAGCTAAAGATATTTTAAAACAAAATTATTACTGATATCATATTATAAATAAAATATGCAGACAAAAAACCTTCCTTGTTTATAATAACATAACACGAAATACGAAAAATGATCAAACAATGACAAAAAAATATAAAAATTCCTTATGTAATTTATGCGAAAAGATTAATCAAATTTCCAAACAATATAATTTCAGAATCGGCAATCAAAATAATAACAAATTACAAAACCAAATCTATACAAAATTAAAATCAAAAATTGAAAAAAATAAACCATTACACGTTGTATAGAAAATGTATTGTAAAAATTGTAATGGTGCATATATTGGTGAAATCATGCAATATTTGGAAAACAGAATGAAACTGCACTAAAAGAATATGAAATAATCATTCTTTTGATTTTGACAACATAACAATTCTCAATAAAGAACAAAATTTAAAAGTGCGTAATATACTAGAAATAATCCAAAATAAACATAAAAACTCAGTTAATGATAACACAGATACACAATATTTTACCACAGTATATAATTTAATTTTATAATTAAATAGAACAATGTTTTTTTAGAAATCTCTTCATATTTTCAAAAAAATCAAACTAATATATTTTACAACGCAATCTTTAAATAAAACAAAATTTTCACAATTCAATATTAAAACAAAGCAATAATGATTTTATCATTTATCAAACAAACAATTTTTTTTTATATTTTTAATGTCATTTTTTATAATTTATAATTTTATATACCTATGTACTAGAAAAAGATTTTAAATATAACCGAAACATTGTAAAGTTTTATCTATATACACACAGAGAAATTTTACGGAGCAAAATTAAACGGAGTTGCAGCTTTCCTGAAAACAGTTAAATTGTCATTAAAAATTTGTTAAAATAACATTAAAAGGAAATATTTTACAACTTTCGGAAATGTTTCTAACTACACCTCATGTAGATAACTATTTCCAACTACAAAAGGCAGAAATATAATATCTTTCCACGGTATTACTCTTTGTTTAAAATCAGACTCAGATAATAATAACACCAACCGGAAAAAATGTAACAACTTTTGGTGCTGATAAACGGTTCAGCAAAAGCAGAGAGTTAACGTAACACCAAAATGCGAATTAATAAATCATTATATTGATATTGTAATTTCGTAAGGTTGTTAGAAGAATTTCGAAAAGTGAAAATTAATTCCTTAAAGTTGTTAAAAACGGAAAAGGTTATGTAAGGTGAAATTGAGAGGTGTTCGGCACTTTCAGTGCTTTGAGGTGGGGTGGGATCGCGACTAGCGCAAGCGCCTTGTATTTGCCTACAGCAATCAGTATAGAAGATATTTACATGGGTGACGTACTAGGTAACAATGGAAAATACATTATTTGTGAGAGTGAAATACCAAAACTTGAGAAACTGGATACGATAACAGACGTAAATGTAGATGTTAATAGCTTACTAACACAAAATTAATTAACTCTGCAACAGAGTAATGATCACACCGCCTTGGGTTAAAGGCAACTCCAAAATTAAATAATTTCAACTCCATTGGCATATCAACCAACTCCACACAGAAGGAATTTTACAGTGTTAAAGTGTAAAACTTTAGCTACGTAAAAGTGTAATTTAACTCGCAGGCAAGTATTAAATTACACAACTTTGTCAGGTTTAACTACTTGTGTATTTGGTCGCGAGGGAACTACCAGACGATAAGAAATCGCTGTTAGATGCAACATCGTATTTTTTTGTATGTATAGTGTTATTGCATTACCTAAAGCCAATCACAGAGTCTGATCTTAAGTAACATTTCAAATGACTCCAATATAAGTAAATACCAATTTCTTAATAAACTGCTCGCAACACCGCACAAAATTTTCGCAATACCACAACAGTTTAACCCCCTGAAATACGCCCCACGTCCCCCATTCGAGTGCCATCAGAAAATATTTTGCACATACCCGCGTTCGATAACATCCATCGCCCTCAAAAAGAAACAATTTTTCATCCGACGCTAATGCCTCCATCTCGTAAATCCACTTATTTCGCGAACAGATTACTTTCGATCTCATCGGAAATATGTCAAAGGGAGAACACCTCCGGCGTGCAAGCGAGAAAAAAATTTCCGCGCGAAATATTTTAACCGGAGTAACTGCGTTCTATGAATTTTTTATCGCGCACCTGGAATTCAATAACGAATTTTAATACGAATGGATGGGAGTGTGACCTGGCACCTTCGGCGAACATCATCATATTACCACCTTAACTCTTATGGAGGTCTCATTAAGTTACGTATTATATTTTTCTCTTGCGTTCCGTTAAAAATATAGACAGAATCTTTGCACGACTCTCAAAGCATTGCACTTAGACTGTAACTTAGTAGGGCATTGTACATACACACAGTTACATATCTTTATAGCTCCTAAATTGATTTAGCTATACTTTTTCATGGCTTGAGAAGTTGAAATTGCAAAGAAAAAGAAAAATACGGAGCAAATTTTATACCGAAAAAAGTTAAAATAACTAACAGGAACAGCAAATATATTTTCTCTTTCTAAATGGTAATCTACAATTCCACGTTCGGTACTAGAAGATATTATTCGTAAGAGATTACTACTTCCGCATCAATGCGACATTTAGCACGAGGTGGTTGGAGATTGTAGCTTTTCAGGATCGGCAGAATTTAAGTAAGGATGGTACAATACGTCAATAGATGTCAGTGCGTAGAAATGTCAAAGTGTACTCCATAACCCGAAACTTGTCCCAGTAACAAATAAACAAACTACTTCACTTTTTTCTTACATTAAAAGTTATTTGTTACGATTAGCTCATTATTCCACACATGTATTTATTTGTATTACAAACAAAAATATCATCGCTGTTAGAAGAAAATGACGGCATAGTAATAAAGATGAAATTAAAGAAAAAATATTTTTTATCAATTAATGCTTTAAAAAGAATAAAAATGGCGTGCTTCAGCTTTCTTAAAAAAATCACATACAATAAAATTATGATAATATCGGGTGTCCCAAAGTGAATAACCTATTAGAAGTATATAGAGAAGCCAATCATTAGAATTAAATGAAATTTTGTATGTGCAAGTTATTCGAAATGAAGTGCGTTTCTAAACTATTTTCATGCATGCAATGTTGCCGCTTCTGCTTGAACCTAGTATCAACTTTTTTAATTTAAATAGAACAACCTGTATTTCTTAGGCATTTTTAAGATATAAATTAATTTTAATTTCTTTTAATTAGTCTCTTAAAAAGATACACATATCTTGGCACTTTGGAATAACTAAAAGCTCGATTTATGAACACATTGCGAACATCTGTCGCCTTTCGTTGCTTAAATATTCAAGTTTTCTTAGTAGAATTAACACTGAAATTGTCGATTTTCTAAATAACCTTCATCAATACCAGCTAAAGCTTCAAATACAGCCGCTCCAAGTTAAACTGTATATCAATTTCACACAAATTTGCGGACTTAATATTCAATACATTCTAATGGCGGGAGTGTACATTTTTTTTAATATGTATTGTATTTCCTTAATAGAGTATTTTTATTTTTGTTTTCAGAATACCTACCAAACTCAATGCAACGTCTCTTGGCTGGAATAATCTTTCTTCTTAGGTTAACTAAATGTTAAAGCTCTACCAAGCTTTAGAATTGAACGACTATGAATAGAGCTTAAACCCGCAATGAACCATAGGTTATCAACTTTAAAAGTGTATTCACGATTATCGGACAATATAAAGAAAGGTGACACCCATGTTGCTACTTTTGAAGGGTGGCAACCAAACGTGTTCGATAAGACGCTTTCTAGTCCTGGTGCGTAAAAAATTTTTTCGGGGACCACATGATTACCACTTACTAAAATCAATTTATTTGCATTTGTAGTGTTCAGAATACATATGACTCACATTTGACAGATCGTTTAACAGTTATTTTGACAAGTGAACCCAGAAAAACTACAGAATCTACACAGAAGAATACGATAAAGTAACGGAAGTGACACATTGGTAGTCGGTATGTACTTATTGTACGATACCGTCCATTGACTGTAAAATAACGGAAGTGATGCGTTGACCGTTCAATTCATACTTCAATTCGAGAAAATGGCGCTTTCTATCTTCGAATGAGTTTAATAAGGTTGCACTTTCGGATGTGGTAGCCGAAAAAAACTTTTAACCTTGGAGAAGTAACGTTTGTGGGAGTGAGGAGTACTCAGGGTTCAGATCATGGTATACGCAACAGTTTAGACAGTTAAAACGTATTCTTAATCAACAAATAACAAAGAAAACTGTACAATGAATAATAGGTGAGTAAAACAAGATTTATATACAATTCTAATATAAATAAGTACTAGCCGTAATGACACATACACCGGAGTGCTTTTGAATTTGGACATGAAATGACGAATATTTAACTTTGACAATAGCTTATAAATGATCTGTATACCGGGCCGGATCAAAAAGTATGCGGGCGGTTTACGATACAAGTTATGATGGGGCGATCCGTGTCGTGCCTGATGCTTTTCTGGCGCCGAAGTCACAGCTAGAAAACGGGGCCAGTCTGCGTCGTGCCAGAACCTTTGCCGGCGCCGAAATCGCAAAGCAGAAGCTAGGTGAAGTGTCTGAACACTGCCATAAGGTTTATATATCGTTCAGCGGCCTTCCATGCTGTTACGATAGTGGGAATCAGTATGCGAACGGACGTACCGTGTGCGGAAACGATACTTCGCGTTGTAAAAGAGGGACAAATAAAATACTTAGTCAAACAAACGAAATACAATTCGGCAGTACCGTTACCGAATTATGGAAAATTCAATCAAATAAATAGATAGTTAATGATAGATTAAGGATCAACTTAAAATTTATACTAAAATAGATTTTCCCACAGACCGACACGCTACAAAATAAATAAATGTTGAAAATATGCTTATATCAAATATTTTTGTGTAGGTATAACTCAAATATAAGGAATACCGGTGAAGTAAGTTTTATATAACACGAGTGCATCCACAAAATGCAATTTAAGGATTCCATTTACACTTTTATTCAACTATTATTGTATAAAAACAGTGTAATTTTGCTTGTATAAATGAGAAGCACACGGAAAATAGATGTACCCTTCACAACAGATTCAATTTCCCGTTCGTAGTGTATATAAGTGTAATTTATTTCACACAATTGCACCGACTAGCTACAAGAAATCACCTACTTACTTCCTATACGATGCCGCACATCGTATTGCTGGAAGAAATACGTTTTTAGGGCGCTTTCGATTTTCCAGTGCTCAAATAGAGACAGTACGGAGTACCCTCGAGTATGTAGAGGTGCCCGCTACATGAAGAATGCGGGCAGAATGAAGAACGTTCAGAATGCAAATTGCCTGTCAAGCCCATGCACTGATACAACAGTCTAGGGCAAGAGCAAACTTATTAAATGGAAATTATGGTCGACACAGTGGAACGCTGTAAAATATTACCTCAGCCGAACTATATATGCACTTACCGGACGCGCGTTTCAATTCTTGCAGGTCTATATTACTGAAAGCTTATTTTAGAGTTACTAGCCTCTAACTCATAGACTTAAGGAAACAAATAATTTTGTTCTTCATACTTTTCTTTTCTCTTTCACTGGAATTCATTTTTTAATTTTTTACAAGGTTTCAAATAGTACTTTTCTATAAAGTAGAACGCTTCCTTATTTATAGTGAAGTAACGTTTTCAACTTCAGTCAGTGAATGATTATGCTGAATTGCCTGTATTATATTTTCTTTGCCTGTATGTCTTGGATTCTTTTTGTGTTTTGTAAGCCTTACATTCTTCCGCATTGAAGTGAAGTGATCGCCGCATTCAGCTTTTCTTCTCAAATTCAATAGTATAAATCTATAAATATGCGATTAGTTCATTAAAATCGATTTAATTGTGGGAATTTAGATTCAATTTAGTTATTCTGTTGTTTATTTCCGACTTTAAAAGGATTCAAGAAGTACCTTTGCAACATGGAAACACAAGCATGTAAATATGTAGGTACTCTGATTTTTAAAATTCCACAAATAACATTTTCTGTGAAAATATACTCTTTCATTGCAATGCTCCTGGTTTAAATGATACAGCGTATTTTAATAAGGTTTCATAATATGACGGCTAACTATATTCGACATAAACTCCAATAAGCACGGTGTATCTTCTCTAATAGCTTTTCTTTTAATTTTATTGTTATGTGTTTTCAATAATAACGAAAAATACAAACTACCATTGTTTTCTCAGAAATAATATTATTGGTAATAAGCAGGAATGTGAATTAAGCCCACCTGGAACACTCGACGTTCGAAATTGTTTTGCTCGGAGTGTCCCTTCATACAGTATCTTGCGTCCCCACTACCCGAGTCACATCGACAAATTGGCGGGGACGCGAGCTGAAGTATGAAGAGACACTCTCAGCAATAAAATTTCAAACGCCCAGTGTTCGAAGTGGGCTCAATTCACATCCCTGGTAATAAGCTTAGAGAATCCCCATTTAACGAAATCTTGGTAATTTTAATATTTGTTTTACACATACTTTGTTCTATTCTATTCACTACCTCAATTATTTTTTTTTTGCAAACAATTGTTTTAAACAATAACGGTAATACGTAACCAAGACTCAATACAAGCTGGATACAAAGATATTAAGTGTAAACCAGAAAACTACTTTATGGGAATGTATGTATGTATGTGTGATATGAGGGTGATAGTACACTGCGACCTAAAAGATCTATTGTGTCCCCTCTTCTCGCTGTATTTACAGCTGGCCGTCCAGTCCGATTCCTTTTAAGAAGTGTAGAATGTCCGAAGGCCCCAGATTAGGTAACTCTCTTCGATTTCACATGCTCCCAGGTGCAGCGCCCTTGAGTTGCACAGTGCAACACAGTTTGTGAGTAGATGGATGGACGTTTCGTCCTGTTCCCCACAAAATCTACATTCGGCTTCCTTCGCTATTCCAAGCCTGCTTAGATGTCCGTTCAGTTTACAATGGCCTGTAAGGATCCCTGTCAATATCCGAATATTATTTTTACTCAGGTTGATGCATTCTGCAGATCTCTTCTGGTTATAGGTACTTTATGGGAATACTTTTATGTGACCAGGTTTTCAGCCGAGTTATAAGAATAGAGGAGAGATGATATACAACTAATAAGGAAACAATTTGTGACTATTAAACGAAAATATCACCTAAAATTCTGAAAAAAGGAAACTACAACAATTACTAATTAGTTCTGGGGATTCAAAAAGTGGCCGGTTAAATTATATGGAAAATGATCTGTATAAACTATAGCCCAACGAATATTAAAAAGCTTTTACGAAAAAAAACTGTTTTAGAGAAATATTTCACTACAAGAGAAAGTAGCATCATATTTCACTTTAAGAATAGGCCATTGAACTATATCCTAGAGAACTAGAACGGTAGCTTACTCACGAAAATGTGAGGCAGAACTTCAGATAGGCAACTATGATTGCGTGCGCATATCTATTTCTTTCTAACACATTACAATATACCATTTCCGTAGGATAGAGTTGAATATGTAAGAATTTAACACAAACTTCTTAATATAGGATTATAAAAGTTAGCTACCTACAATTAAAACAAATTTGATCTTTGTGTCGCCGAAAAATTAACGACAGTGGTAGTACACTATTTCAGCAACAGATGCTTCTGCTTTCTGTTCTAATTTACACCTATTTTAATAATAAACAAACTACAGGTAACCGCCTAGATTCCTACTAAGAGAGGAGTCTGATTCTCTTGAACGTCCCCAGGATCCGATAATTGTGGAGCTCGCGCGCAAATCCCGCTAAATCCATTTTTAGACATTTTTTACTTTTTCGCAGATTCCTATACAATTCAATGATCTCTACAATATAACACTTTACTTAGAGGGCAAAACGCGTTAAATCCATCTTTAAATAGCTGTCACATGTATATAAAAACCAGGCCGGGCGAGGTGCTGAAGAAATTGGATCTGCCTTGTTCCATTACTTGAATAGCCTTACACTCACAGGCATTCGCACACTGAGATTATTCTGCGATGGTTGTGGCGGACAGAATAGAAACTCATATATCATCCACATTTTATATTATTGGCTAAAATTCAAATCTCCAATAGCTACAACAGAAATCACAATAACGTACCCGGTCCGCGGTCACTCGTTTTTACCGGCCGACCGAGTGTTTGGTCGCGTAGAGAAAGACCTTAGAAAGCATCCAGTTTTAGCTTTAAAAACCGATTATGAGGCGATCTACACAAGGCATGGAGTTGTGAAGTTACTCGACAGTGACGAAGGTAATAGCTGGAAAATCTACAACATCAAAGCTCTTGAAGAAAAACTCAAGAAGATCATTGGCATTGCGGATATGAAAGTGATCAGCTTGAAAAAAGCTACTACTGGACACGTTTCTGTGTGTGGTTTTCAACACTTTAGGTTCAGAACTGGTACGGAAAAATATACGACATTAACGAAACCACGGTCCAGAGGGATACTGCAATCAGACTTGAAAGAAAAGGTACTTGCTCATGAACGGGGCATACCTGAGAAAAAGAAAAAATCTTTGGGCAATCTATTAACTAAGCACTTTGGAAACGATTGGAGGAATGACAAAAACTTGGCTTGGTACAACGCTTTATTACTTAAGCAATCAACCAACAACATGGAGGGTGAGACATCTGAACCTTGCGATTGCCTCGCAGAAGAGAATGCTCTGCATATCTAGTGGAAAGATTTTTCTGGAGGAGTGTTGTTATAGTAAAATCCAGATACACAGTACTTATATTTTATATTAATAAAGGATTGAGGAAATAGTCTTCTTTTTATATACAAAATGTGTGCAATTATTTCCATATTTAAACCAAAACGCGCTAAATCAAAAAAAAATATTTTTTTTTTAAATAAGGGTTAGAAAAAAATTTATCGAAAATTGTTAGAAACAACCCTTAACGGTCAACAAAATACGATGAAAAAGTAGTGAAACGTTCAATCATATTTTATTTATTGCAATTTGTTTTTTGCGATTTTCCATTAGTTTGACTTTGGGGATTTAGCGCGATTTGCGCGCGAGCTCCACAATTGTGTGTAACCTTTGAAATACACACATTAACCAAAAATACGTTATGTCAAAAATTTCAAATATCCCGCCAATGTATTTACCGTGTATCAGTAAGATAGATATGGGAACGCGTTAAGAAAACATTTAAAACAAAAATCACCAAACCTCACCTTTTTTCATAAATACAACGAGCATATTTTTTAAATTAAAATTCATTTTACAAGATAAATTTAAGCAAGGAAGTTATTCTTGTGAAAAAATAAATACTTAATGACTGGAGACTTCGTCCATGTAATTTATTCTCAGATAACAGAAAAACTTCTGTATAGATACACGATGTTCTTCAGAAGGATCTGGTAATCGATAAAAAGTTCTTCAGGTATTCAGAAGGTAGGTTTTTACATAGAAGAATTATTTAAAATGATGTAAATTTATATAGAATATTCTAGGTACTTCGTATGGACTCAAATATTCAAAACATTTCTTAAATGTTTGTTAAACTTTGAAAGACGTTACTAAAATCCTGAAGTAGACTAGAACTAACCACCTTGCTGGTTTGAGAAGATGTGGAAAGGACCAACCAAGCCTCCTTTGAATCTTAGCTGAAAAATTACGGAGAAAATTACGCAAGAAGTAAAATGCAAAGATAATTCCTAGTTACTTTACTACTACTAATTTTCAGGAGAATATCGACTAGTCACACGTGCATACGAATAAAAATGGTGCGGCGAACATTGACACCTGACACGGAGAAAATATGAAAACTCAAATTTCAAGTCAATTAATTTCGGGATTCACAAATTAATTAAGGCACAAAAATTACGTCTTACATTAACTTAAAACTAACATTAAACATCTAGTAAAATAATTTATCAATACATTCGACAACTAACGCAATAATAAATGTATAATATGTTTTCTTTTTACTGTCTACTGAGGTCTAAAACGTTGCTGTAATGAGGGTTAAGAGAATCAATAAGCATTTTTAATTTATAGTATTAGACGGATTGGGTTATATTTCGTATTATAGGAACTATTAACTTAACCAATAGATATTAATAAAATAGTTTGTAAGCGGTATAATGTTTTCCTCATCATGGGTTACACAGTTTTCTCAAAGCATTCTTAGAATTTTACCTCATTGCAGAAAATTGTTACATACAAAGCATTACTGTTGAGGTGATTTGTGAAGCTTTAACATTACATTGCATTCTTTTGATTTTTGTTGATTTTTAATATTATTACTTAAATATATTTTAAAAATAGATGTGCATTATTTATTTCCTACTTACGTACAATAGGCAATACAACAGGAGTATGAAAATCGACTTGTGTGCCTGTGTAAATGTTTGTTTACATAGTTAATCTAGGATTGGAATCTCCTATTCCTTCTTGACTACAGGAATATCTGTTAACCACCTACTTTCTCCAGTGCTACGCGGATTTCAACATCATGTTAAAAAAGACTTCACACTGTTCCAATTATTTACACAGTATTGTCGAGCGCAATATTCTATCAATGCTAATTATAAATCTGGAATATGTGAAGGTACGTACGGACGCATAAATAAACCAAGGTGTGAATAATTTCTATGCAAATATGCAATTAATCTCCATATGCGTACCGAATTTTGTAGGTATAATTACGGGGTTGTTGTTTTGCTGTTTCAATAGTCGTATTTCAGCACAATACCAAAACAATCCATTCCAACATGAAGATGAAAGTCAGCAACTACATCAATAGAAAAAGGTTTAACTACCGATCGGTCGGTTAGTAAAAGTATTAAAGCGCATTTAAAATTCTAAATTATATTATATTGAGCGTCATTTCCATTATTTCGTTCTCTTGATATTGCTGACATTTCAATTCTACTATTTCGCGAATCTGCCGATATCATAAAATTCTAACAGAATGGTATGAAAGCATGGACCCTGCTGGCCGCAACTGGATAAAAATATATCTCTGTTGACGTATTTCTGTGAATGATGCATAAAATTATATACAAGTGTTGGGTATGATGTAAGTTCTAAACGAATAATCCTTACCTATCATTTGTATTTTTATTGATTTTCCTATTCGTCCTAGTATAAGTCAATTAAAAACTTTCCTATTTTTGTTGCTCTTTTGCTCACCATAATATTTTACACAATTTTGAAATGAAAAAGACCATTTGTATTTTCAAATATCTTCAAATCGTCAGAATTTTTCAAAGAGCGGTTTTCCCCATTAAATCCCAACTTCAAAAACGTAGCTATTGGTGTTCCGCGCCTTCTTATCCCATTCATAGGATGGTTGTATGTAGGAACATTATAAATACATTAAAACAAACAAATTCAGTATCTAAATACATTAAAAGCAGCTGCAAGTAAACCCCAATGAAATATGGATATGCAAATAAACAGATTTACAAAATTCAATTGACCCAAATCATTATGAGCAATACCTCAGTAATGTATACATAAAAAGAAGGTTCTTGCATTAGCAAGAAAACTGCATCAATTTTCTCGTCTGACTGAATTCTCGGAATCACTTAAAATCAGATTTGATTATATCCGATGATGAATGATGAAGAATACAAGGTAACCTGTTTTAAATTAAATACAGTTCAGTAGAAATTATAAAAATTTAGAGAAATAAAACAAAATGAAAGCATGATCTATAAAAACAGTAATATATAAAGCTGTTTTTATAGTTTATGTTTTTCTTGTCTTTCGGACTTAAAAACACCTGACCCAAACGTACCTAATTTATACATTTTGCTTAGTTTATTTCATGTTTTTTGAATGCATTGTATTCATTACAAAATTTAGTAAATTTATTTATTAGGCACAAACATCTATATATTATTTCTCTTTAACTTATCACCCGTGACTGGCAGCTGCAAATTGGTTTTCCCTCTATATAGATTTAATGAACCTTATACATTGTCACATACCTAAATTAATTGTGGGTGTTAATGACATAACATTTATTTAAATTTCAACATGAAAAGACGAGGAAAATGTTAGTAATATCAGCTTAAAATTCAAATAATAAGTATGATACTCAGTATCATCAAGCGTTGTTAACGACTATATAAAAGAATTAAATAATGAATAAAAATAACAAATAATCCTACGATAGGACTCTAACACCGAACGCTTTGGCCAACGCAATCAGTTCACTCACATCAATATAAAGAAAATTCTTACACTAAAAATTAAATTAAATTTAGGAAAGGTTTAAGGCAACAAAGGAAAATAATTTACTGAGACAAAACTAAATATTTGAATTAATTATACCAGCAGTGAATGGTTCACCCTGTATATTACAGGCCGATATTTGATCGGTTGATGTTCTAAGCAATTACTCTAAATTCGTTAAAAAGAAATGAACTTTAGTTAAGGAGTTACTCTATTATACTGAACTAATTATACCCTTCGATCTTTAATATGACAAAAATAATTTCCAGAATGGTTAAATGTAACATTAAAAATAGAAAAACTGAGTGATCGGGGTAGTTGTTTACTAATGAAAGTTCTAAGACCTCGTTAGAAACGGCCTTTTCCATGTAGCGAAGAAAATTTCAAAATGGCGTTGCAGACGCGTGGGTTCTCAAATTATATCTCGATAAATCGAATCCATCAGCCGTGGTAATCTCATCAATTCCACATCAAACACAAGCGAAGATACGGCCGATGATTATTTTCAGTAAACTTCCATTTAAATCCACAGATGTGAGAAAATATCCAAAATTCCGAAGACAGGAAGAATTATACTTGAGACACGTCTTAAACAAAAACCAAGATGAAGCAGGAAACAGGAAGCCGGAAGGGAGAATACGTTACACAACCAATCAGAAAACAGAAAATAAAATAAGCATAGAGAATGATTTACTAAAATGATATAAACAGAAACTAGGACCGAATTAAGTAAAACACAATATCTGAAGGTAATGAAAATTATAGATAACATTCTAGCTAAGCCACACAAACATGAGAGAAGAAAACACAATATGAAAGAAGAGAAAAATGAAACGATAAAGGTAATGTTGTATAAAACCAAACGTAGAAGCAACTCTGAAGATAGAGGACAGAAAGAAAAGGAAAAATAAAATACAAAAGCTTGTCGAGAAGACTAACGGAGAACTAGACAAGGTAGGTGAAGAAAAAAAACCGTAACAATGGACTTTGATATTTCCGATTTGGTAATGCCGGAGAAAGAGTCGAGTTCATGGAACAGCTTTAATGGTGCTCATCTAACCAGTACATCTGTCACATCTCCACATTAATACTTCCTATGGATGCCCACTTCGTTTTGGGCGCTGATGCAGTCCAAAATAAGGTTGTAGTTAATACTTGTGGAATTAATCGCTCAAAGTCTTGACTGGATATACAGTGACAGTCTTACCTACGACGCCAGTTTATCTCTCCACTGCTTTAAGACAATATTAAATTCCAACAACCTCAGCTTAGAATATGTGTCTCCACTGAAGCTAATCGAAATATGCATTCTGGTCTTTTTCGGCAGGTAAAAAATAAAAAACAAAAACTCAAATGGAAATCAAACCAATCAAACGTATCTAATTAAACAGCAGATTAATCTGCTTTTGATTCTTCTTTTAATATTTACCCTCAGCACCGCTTTAGAAAGAACGTTTACTACGAAAAAAAAAGACTACCCCGTTATTAAATTAACTACCTGAAGGTAACGAAACTGAAATAATGAAACTCTTATAAAATATCAAGAGGTTTTTCAGGTTGAACGAACCGACAGTATATTAAAGTATATTAAATTTCTTTCCATTATAAAAATCTCGGCTAGTTTAATCAAACCCAACGGAGTAACATTGCTGTAATATTTACAAGACGCCATCTAAGATGTCGCCAACCGTTGCTTCATCTATTTAAACCCGTACACCGTGCATTAAGAGCTTCTCATGTATTCAAAACACTACGTTTAATTAAACTGCTTCAGGACACAGTAGAGAATATAGGAATAAACAACGCGCCGAGTGCGTAATAGTAAACCCCGCGTTTTCCTTAAACGGTTCAAAATCATATTTCAAAATGAGAAAAAGTTCAAACGGCGAAGAATCATAAATCGACAGCGGATCTGTTTTTCATCCTATTTTTGTCCGTTTCGAATTTACAGACTCATGCAGTGACGTCAATTCAATCAAGGAACGTCAACGAACACCCTTAAATAATGTCGCTGATTGGAGCATGGAGTGGAGATAATTTGTTTTCCAGGAAGGACTCACAGTTGGCTACCGGGAGCTTGCGCAGCGGGATGCAAGGGTTAGAGGGCGGTAAGAAAAAGAGGTCACAAGGGACAGGTTTGTTCTCGTTCCGTCGCGTTGGGAGATTGAAAAGAGGTAACCATGCTGTGAGCACGTTCAACTTTCGCTCTTGCGTTGCAGTTTGGTTTATTTCACATTTTGACATGAAATCTTTACAGTCTTGGCGTAAAATCTAAATTTATCCACCGATTTTACAGGGCTTTTCGCGATTCATTATATCTTTTTAGAGACAAGATCTTGACAATAGTTAACCCAAATTAGTTAATAGATTGCTAATACAACAATTTAAAATCTCCCGGCCCCTTAAGAAAACACATTAGAATTGATCTACTATAAACCTATTTCAGTACTCTTCAGTGCTATTCAAATACTGTAAATAGTCCTCGGTTTAGTAATCCAACAGTTTAGTATAAATGCATGTAAATAACGGAACACCAGTCACACAATTCTCCAAGTGTCGTGCATGTTTAGTCTGCACAAATATTTGAAAAGAAATCATCTTAGTATTCTTTTACACAGAAAATGACTCGTTTAGTTTGCTATCACACCTTCTTTTTTATACGAGGAGGGGAAAATCTTCTATCAAGATGCCCAGCCTAGCTGTCATTGGTGGGGTATGTCGGATTTTTTTGACTCGTTTAGTTTGCTAACACACCTGCTGGAGCTTCTCCAGCCTTACTTGACTTTTATACTCATACCAATAACTTGCAACCGACCTTTGATTACACCGAATCTCACCCTCAATTCAGGAAATATTTAAGCATACAGCAAGTAAGGGTGCTATGGAGCTATTTTAGGCACCAGAATAGAAGAACTAGAATCTCTCCTACGATTACTAAACAAAAATACAGAAACTGCTTTAATACTGGTTGTCTCCATAGTACGGTACAAAAGATAGGACAACCTGCATCTAATGTCATGAAAGAACTGAACTTAACTATAAAATTACCAAGATATGTAATTGTTCGCGGATTCACAGGATACTGAAATCTCAGAGAGCAATTATACAGACTCGGACTGTGAGATAAAATTGGCATGCCCGCTGTGTTTAGAGTACCAGAAAGCAATTGGGCATGTCTTCTGTCACTCTCCAAACGCCCAGGTTCAGGTACACGAAAACAGTCACTTCTATAGATCTGAAGAAGATCAGAGTGACGAAATCATTCAGCTGTCTTAAGCGCCTGAATTTATTTGATGAACTTTAGAATAACATATGTTTTATGATAGAGGCGTGGAGGCCGCAGTGGACGGAAGGAATTACCATGCCATGTGAATCTCTCCTTCTGGATTTATATTTCATTTTAGACTATGCTACAATCTATATAAACTAAAGTAAACTTAAGCATATATGCCTATACCATTTTATTTTGGGGTGCATCAACATTTACTAAAAGAATTCTAATAGCCAATAGTAATTATACCTATGTTTGCAAAAATATGGAAGGGCTGAAATTGTAATAAAAGAGATTATTGAAATTCTTCATTGGGACCAATATCTCCGCTAAACCTGCGGAGATATAGGAATGATAAATCCTACCATAACTGACAAGGACACTAATGCCATTATCATGTTAGAGTTAACAGCAAGTACTTATGATAATGATGAAGAGTTTTGCTGATACACAGCGATTTAAGCAAAATCTTTGAGCTTATCATAAACAACAAAATACTCTTGGATAAGCTGTGGCATATGGTATAAGGAAAAGTTGCTTAAATCGTATTGGGGAAAGGTAGGATTCTCGAAATAATAGGAAACGTAAGTGTTACCAGTCTGTACAGAGTTCCACAGGGATCCATACCTCAACCGCTATAATCCTTAATATACATGTTAGCAACATCTCGGTTAATACTGCCACTGGTGAAGTTTATCTATTTTCTACCACCTTGATCGTATTATTGCTATATCTACAATTGACCAATCTTATTCCCTTTAGACAATGTAATATGTGGGAAAGTAGATTTTCCTCTTAAATTTCAGATGCTGCCAAGTCTAGCGTCTTTGAGACGTACGCCGTTCGATGCAATTTCAAAAAAGTGGATATATGTTTCATTTTGCTTCTACCAGAATCAACATCTTGCTTTCCCCGCTATTCCAAGCCTACTCAGATATACTTTCAGTTTGTAATGGCCTGAGGGGATCCACTAATAAGGCTACGAATATTGTTTTTGATATAATTTGTAAATCTCGAATAGAGTTTTAACTTATTTGGAAATTTTCGTAATGTATGGATTTTCTCTGCTCTACTTTATAGTACTTTTCAGTTTTTCCAATATTGTGTTGTTACTTACCGCACAAAAAAGGGACGAGGCATAAAAGTAGCATTACAGTCCTTTTGTGCGAGACTGTGTTTGCATTGTTTACGTCTCAGGAAGCATAAAAATAATCTTGTTCCGTTTAACTAACTTTTTTGGTTTTTTAATCACTCCCAAACAATGTTAGGGCTGGTTACATATGAGCTTGAAGTGCCTTGATGACTACACGACTATCAAACATTATAACATCTCTGGTTTACGATAGCCTCAGTCAGCAGTAAACTAAACGCACCCTTCAATAGTTTGTGTTTCTGCCTTGACCCTCAGGTATATGCCGAAGCTTTCGAAATATATAGGCACATATATTCCTGTTCCAGGTTGCTCAGCTGTTTTGAAGATATCCGTGTGCCATTTATAGTATTTCTATTTGGTTTAAATGTGCGGTCTTCAGAAATGCTTATAGAAAGCGATTCTTGACCTTAGGGATGTGCAGTTGAAAAGACTTGTGAGCGCTTCAAGAACAATACCTTAGGTACAAAAAGTGAAAGACCAAGAGTCCAGCACAGACGTGAAGCCCTCTTGCGAGAACCACCACCTTTTCCTTGTGCGAGGAAATTAAACTTTGAACTTCATATTGATATACTGTATAGGAAACTCTCTTTGATTTTTCTGTATATGCGTTACGTAAGCTGGTTGATGGAATATTTGACGTTGGGATATTGGACAGTGTTTCGTGGAGGAGCTGCATACGACATCTCCTTATTGAGTTGTACATCTAGAGCGCAAGCAGTATTTAAAGGACGAACAGCTGCAATATGTACTTTATATAGCAGCATCTTATAAGCCTTTGTTTTTGTAGCACAGTATACTTACTACACATTTTAAAACCTAATTAAGGTGTTAGTATTAACAGTCAAACTGAACTAAGTTCAGTTTGACTCATAATTGACTACTGAAACGTGCGTCCTGAGCAGCTTTGTTTTGTGGCAAAGGGTTTTTAAGTCTTTAATGTTTTCAGTGCCACTGCTTTAAGTATTTATATTACAGGATATATTTACTTCACCACCAAGTCACATACTAGCTCTTACATATATTTTCCAATATGAAAACCACCATTTAAAACCTCCAAATGCTTATTGTTATTTATTTGTAAGTATATTTTCTAAAGAAGACCGTTGTTAAGATATTACACTGAATTAAATAAAAAAAGTAATAACGCTTATCTTAGTCAGCGCCGGAATTGCAATCATTTGGTTGGGCTTTTGTTCATAACTCATTTTGTAAATTCAATATCATCAAAAAGCTGATTTATTAAAACATTCTACTTCCCCTTATATGTACACAAACCTCTTTAGAAAATCAATTTCTTCCGACGCTGACATTCTACTTACGCACTCTCTTCTCTCTAAGCTTCCGCCATTCTCGCAAACGGCATAAACCTTCTGTTTTTCCGTATTCGATTAAAATTTATTAAATTTACCTTCGCAGATCGTTCGTACAGTCGTGTCGGTGAGAACTTCGCGTCCTGTTTGTGTGCATAAACGAGACCCGCGGACGAAATAAAATTTGCAAGACGAGCCCTCGATTTACAACGCAGCGCAATACTGTAACGTCGAGCGTTATTAGGTTCTTTTTGATTTGGAAAAGGGCGACGATGTTGATTACAAGCTCCGCCTTGCCGTGATGTATATCGAGAAGATTGCGCTTGCGAGGACTGCCAGACGGTATATTAAATTAATTTTAAAATGTATATTTCAAACAGAAACAACCATTTGAGCTAAAGTTAAAATCATATTGAAACTTTATGCCTCTGATTTTTCATTTATTTTTTCAAAGCGTTTTACTGTGCACAGACCATTGTATTCTATTGCATTTTGGCATTAAGAAAGTGCGCCTATGTAATGCAAAACTTTTTTATGAGTTTGTAATGTGTACAATTAGCAAAATAAGTAACATTTGACCGTGCGAATATCAATATCACTTTCCGTATAGTAGATTGTGTAGTTTCCAGTATCCTCAGGCGTGTGCCATCCACTCACAATCAGATATATGTGTGCACCTGCACAAGAACCATAGAATAAGGTTTACTTTTTTACACTTTTACTAGATAGTATTCTATGGTCCTTTCGTTATTGTTGTCATCATTTCAGTTCTATCGTATTCACTTGCGTTTATTTATTACTAATCTCGTTAATGTCATAGTGCCACTTAAATTTAACAGGAAATCCAAAAATAAAATAATATACAGCCTGTTCCATTTAAAATAACAAAGTTAGTGTCCACTTCCGGTACAACCGGAAGTTCGCTATTACTAAAAATATTTCCCTGAAATACACCCAGTATAAGTGGGCATATGAATGAAATTCCTAACTTAATTCGTAAAAAAGCTATGAAAGCCTCACTGAGTGAATATTGAATAGATCTAAATAGGTAGCGTCGACTTTGAAAGAGTCTGCCAATGATTTACACGGACCTACGTACCTGCCATTTGGAGTTTAGTTAGTTGAGGGTATAGGCGATCAACTCTCAATTTTTTGTAACTACCGAAATAACTTTAATTTTTCGATTTTTTTGGTAATTTTAGCTTCTCTTCAGCCCCGACCTGAGCGTCTGCCAATAGTATTTGTACACTTTATTTTCTATAAAAACGTTTAATTTTTGTAACTACAGGAATAACATTATTTAGTATAAAAAAATTTGGGCGTTGACCTTCCCTCGCTTTACGACCCAGCTTTGATGAGTGGGAAAAAGTTATTTTAATTTAGAGAATTCTTAATCTAACATTCCTTTGCATTCATTGCATCACCTCATCATTTACACTAATTATTAACATTTATCACCGCAAAAATTATTGAAATATCTTTTGCATTTCCCTCAGTGTAGTTACCGCAAGAAGCTAAATGAAAACTTACTTTCAAACTAATATTAGATCCGGCCTTTAAAGTTGCAACCTAACCTCGCCAAATAAGCAAAAATACTATTTAATTAACTATTCAATTTCCGTACCTTTCCAACTGACTCTCTTTATTTATATTCCATCTGCTTCCCCTAGCATAAAGTTCTTAGGCACTAATTACCGACTTGATTTTTGTTTCGATATTCTGACGACGATGAAATTACTTTTCCATTTCGTTGCTGCTTTGATAGTATCAAGATTATTTTACACTACCCACAAACTAACCTCAAATCAACTTATTTCGCTCTAATGTCGACGAATAGTTTCTCTCGAAATATTTAATCGACTTATTTTCTATTTTATGCAAGCTAATTAGAAATACGTAAAAATTAATCAGAATTCTTATTACGGTATAAATATACTTAATCTGAATTAGTTACCTTTGATCACCGCATCAACGTCTTTTGCGTAATGAGAACTATTTAAATTAGTTTAGTTAATACTTCGAGTAGTAATTTCAATTAAATATAAAAAGAAGTGAGGTGAAAGTCTACTAAATAAGCAATGTGAAGCCCAAAAGAACATTATAACAATACTTAAATTAAAGATATAGTCATGTAAGCTATGAGATTGTTTTAAGCAGCATTATATTTTAACTCCGAAGCTTTAGAGGTCCATTATCATCTAACTTTCTTATTTAAACCCTCCTTCTTGTAGAACTTTGTGCATATTGACCCGTATAACGTATTGTTGAATTTGCTGTGGATGAGAACAACAAAACCACCTGTGTATCCCAAAGTTTTACGCCCTTCTTGATCCAGTTTTGCGAGTAGCTCGTCCAAAAGCTGGTTCCACAGCAAGGTAACGAAATCCCAACATGGGAATATCCTCTTCCAACCAGAGCCACCAATATTTCTCCCACGATAGTTGTGTAAACTGGTCTCCCTTTAAGCATGGAACCTATCCAGCTGCAGATTGTTTTATCAATCACTTTATTCTTCGATGCTTTGGAAACTGATATCGCAGAAGACTAGCAAATGCTCCAAATGCATGGCCTGAAATGTGTACTTCCTTACTTTGTAGAGCATGCTCAGCATAAAAGCTGATGTAAGGCTCTCTCAGCGAATTTGGGGTAGTTGATAAGGATACTGTTCTTGATGTATGTATATATGGCAATATGATAATACATTCTCTAATGTCTCAGTCAACACCATACTACTAGGTGTTCAAGATAAATTATATTAGACTTATTGCTCTCAGAAGCTTTGTTCCGTCCTGTCCCATTTCGCTAGGTTTCATAAGAAAGCCAACTCTGATAAGTCTCCAATCTATTGCTATCCAAACATGTTTTGAACTCCTTTCTAAAATAATTAGAACTATCCAATTGAATTAACGCCATTCTACTTGTGATGATTAGAATGAGTTGATTGTCAATTTTTTTCAGCTTCGGCATTTCTTTTCCTGCATGCTAGAGCTCCGTGAATACATGTTCTGCAGGTTGCAGGTCTGTTTGATTACAGGCTGGCAGTAAAATATATAAAATATGCGAAACTCAAGAGCCCCTGAAATGAACCCGATTTATGACATACGAATTCAAGCATAATAAACCAAAAATGTAGTACATTATTGTGTGACTATAATTTGCAACGATTTGTAACGATATATCTACATATAATATATCCAACTATGCCTTTTCTATGGTAAAACTACAACCACAAATTGTACGTTCACTATTTTAGAGATTGAAATATTCGTATAATACAACATATCAGAACAGTCCATTTGTTCGTGTAGTTACATATTTTTATGCGTTATACGTGTAGTTGCAGTTATATTAAAATTTCCCAAAATATTATGAATATGTTACGCACAGGTACACCCAATTTACCTATCAATAAATTCATTTTTAAAAGCACATATAAAAATTATTTGCTTCAATTCAAGTGCATTTAGGCGGTAAATTTATTTTAGGTGTATTTAAAATGAATTTACCGCTAAAATAAATGAGAAACAAATAAAATTTAACAGATTTCAATATTTTATTTTACATTTAGTTAAAGCTTGGCGGTAGCTAATAAAAATAATTATATCCCATTTTAAAACTAACGAGAAGTGCGGATCGATAACGATATTAGATGATAAATATATACTTATCATTTCAGTAGAGGTTTCTAATTTAGTCGGCCTATTATATTTATGAATCAGATGTACCTTAATTCGCACACAGAAATCCATCATTGTACAACAAAACACCAAAATGCAAACTTTTTTTCTTCAGTCTGCAATTTTAGATAAATATATTCAGGTCCAGGATGAACAATCAATTATTCTGAACTGCAGTATCTTTACATTTTGTTTAGTAGATAATGCTACAAATTTTCGAACTCTTTCTTCACTGGAAATTATTTCAGTTCCTTTTTGAAGAGAGTATGTATTATATTAGATTAGATTCGATTAGATCTAATTAGGGTAACCTTGCACTGCGACCTATAGATCTATTGTGCCCCATTACATCAGCTCTAAGCTGCTAGGGCACTTATAGCTCTCCGTCCAGTCTGAGAGCTTTAATAAATTGCAATAGCTGTGATAGTTTCAGAGAAAGTATTTCTCCCTCGTCCATGACATCTTTGTCGAGATGGTTGGCACGAGTTTCTGTGATAGCAGTGCAGTTGGATATTAGGTGTTCAGGACTTTCACCTTCCGCCCCACAAAATCTGCGATCGCTATTCTGTTTCAGACTTATCCTTGTTATGTGTTCCCCAAGGTGAACAATGCCCTGTAGGAAATCTGTAAGGATACGTAGTCTGTTTCTGCTTAGTTCTAGTATGGTCTTTGCTCTTGGAATATCTTGGAATGTCTCAGGCCAGTGAGATTCCCCAGAGGAAAGCTCTGAACTTCTCCTCCCTGTATTTGAGTTCTTTTTTGTAGGTGCTCATCGCTATGCCGCAGAACGGCTCTGGTCCCACAATATTGCTAATAGATTAGCTGACTCGTTGCCGTTGATTCCAGTATGTCCTGGTACCCAGCATATTGCAACTTTATTTTCTTTACCTAGGTTATTTAGTCTACCAAGAATAAAGGTATATAATTTCATTTATCATCCATCGACTATTGCATCAATTTTGGTGCAATTCATTAAATCAGTAAGTATTATCATCGAATTACTTTTTTTTTTCAATTTAATTTAAGTGCTGAATTACTACTGAGGAAGACTATTATAATAGTCGAAACGTATAATAATGTTTTAATTAATAATGTGAAGATCACATTCGTTTTTTTTTTCATTATTAGTAACCTACAGGCTACTAAACTCATGATTCCTTTCAACTAGTAACTTATATTTTGAGCCGCATTCTATATATGAAATTACTAAAAAGAAACTTGCAGCCAAAAGTAAAAATCAACGTGTCCGAGCGCTTTTTTCCAAAAAATGAACCCCTAAACTTTAAATGAATTTGTCAGCACTGCATAATTTTGGATCTCAGAAAGTTTTAACTTATGTTTATAGTTTTCGAGTAAATTACGTTTACAGAAACACAGTATTTTGAAGGGAGTTGCCAGCGTAATACCACCTCATCATCTAAACTCTCTAATCCATAGAATAGCGAAGCATTATATGTCGTAAAGTATTTGAAGTTTTGTTCGGTTTCAACCACCTCGCTTCCTACAACCGATATGATCAAATACTAAATATCGACTGTGCACCTGTACGCATTAGGTAGCATACTTCGCCTTTCCCTACTACATCTGTGTTAGGTATTGTGGAAGAAGATAGGGGAGTACATCCCTCCCCACTGTATACCTTATTCAGATTGGATCTGCATAGCACACAATGTTTCTTAGCGTAACATATAACTTACACAACTCGTTAACAAATTTAACACAACATATGACAAACCAATATCTTTGTATTGGGCAATTCAGTAACCTAAAAACTATTTATTAATGCTAGAAACACACTTTAATGACAATAATTTATCATTAATTTATTTAAATATTTTCATTGAAATATCCTGCTTCATCTTCTTTTCCTTATTTCTACTGTAATAGTTTTTAATATAATTTCCTCCGTGATCCCATTAAATGCACTATTGATATCTTAACCAGATAGTACCAGCTTCAATTTTACTCATTATAGACAAAACTTAGCACGCCCCAAACGCAACCCAAAAAAATACGACCATACATTGCCAGTATATAAATATATGTAAATATAATAAAAAATTAAAAATAACAACCATAACAAACAGAAAAAACTTCTGAGAACTGAATAGTTTTTGTTTATCGTTAGTGGAAGCTTCGGGTTGTGGAATACATTGGCATTACTAAGTATTGACATTTTTGAGCTACTGAAGTTTTGCCAATCCACAGGTGTATTAGTTTTACTTCCTATCTGAGAAGAAGGTACGTTTCGATTTCTATCAGGTAAAAGGCGAACATACATAATCTTCAACCACCGATGCGCTCACATTGAATAATACACCGACAAAGAATATGTCAACAAGAGCGAACAAACAGTCTCGGCATCTTTGATCCCAGGGGTCAAAAGGTCGTGACATCAGCTTGCTCTGTGGACTTCCTACTAGCTAGAACGAACTATGAAAAGAAGTGTGAATTCAAGATTTGCTAACTGGCCGATTGACATATAACTTGACAAAGTTGGACAAAGGAGAAATTAATACTTATCACGTAACACTAATTTACTACTTTGTCGTAATTTATTTATATCGAATTTCATGACCTTTATAAGACTATGCTGCAAGTGAGATACTATTCGAAAGGACATACAAATGCGAAGTTAAGAAAGGAATCACTGCAAACCTAAGAATTGTAAATTTTCTATATCCTTAAGTAAGATATGTAGGCCTATATTTGCTTCTAATTATCTTCAAACTATAATTTATTGACCTCTTGTCAAAGTAATGTGCATTAAACTTCTGAATAAAACAATCTCTACCAGCCTATTTTTAAAAAATAAAATTTTCTGCTTTACCCATGTTAGGCAGTTCAAAACTTTACATCGCTTTTCCATATATTCTGTATGAAATACCAAAAATATATAAATAAATATTGCTTTTCATTGAAAAATCATTTTTTAAAAACGAATTTTTTGTTTTGATTGGAAAATATTTCTTTAGATCAAAACAAATTATTGAATTCATATTTTCTACTTGAATGGATAAATGGTGATGAAATGAAAGGATAACTGTTGTTCTATCCAACTTATATTTAAAGATTTGTGAGCTACATGTTTCGACCTCTCAAGGCCTCATATTATCAAAATATAAATAGGATAAAAAAATCGTCAAATGTGAGATCTTTAAGAAAGGGTGTATGGATGTTCTACTAATGGGAGTTTAAATTGTGTATCATGCACAAGAGTAATTATACTTTGTCTTAAACAAGTCTAACGTGTTTCTTCGGTTTTATAATTCCCAGTGCAATCACATTTTGGTGTTCAACCGATACGGACATCGTAATGTTGACCATATAATCTAACTACTACTAGGTTTAGAACTTAAGAGAGTTTTTTTTTAAACACAACTGCTAGATAAGCTTCCTGTTACAGATGGTTTAAGCAGAAAATTCGAGGTACACGAGAAAGACCAGTGTACACAATGACCTAAAAACACAAAAGCAGTTCGAAAGCAGACTCTGATCCTGTAGCAGGATCCTATAACCCCGGAGGAAAAACCCATGAATAAATCAGACGAACGAGCATACGAACTGCTCACTTCTTCCATCCGAGCCGGATAACATTTCAATAAAAATATTCTTGTCTCCTATAAGACGATGACGCAAACGTACTTACTATATACATTCTCACATATGTACAGCGTACATAGTTAGGCATAACATTGGATACACAAGGAATACAATACATAAAAAGCTACATGAGTAACGGTATTTCCAAAACAGCGCTATTCATCTTCATAACAAGAACCGATCGCGGAAATGACGGATCTGTGGTGTTTCACGTGCGCGGTCGTATTGTCGGGGAATAATGGGATTATGGCAAGTGAAAAGGTCGATCCACGCTATGGGTGCGGCCGTTCGACGGGGAACTCTGGTCATATTTTCGCCTCTACGTATACATATTTCTGCAATATTTTGCGCACTGCGTGCGGGAAATCAACTGAATAATAAATGTTTCGGAAAGTTCTACATGTATACGAACATAAACGTGTTAGGTATCTGTTTTATATAAATAATGTTACCGCAACGGGTTATATATCGTACATTACGAACTTTGAAACGCAGAACAAACACGAAATATGGAGGAAATCAGATCTAAAGCTATTGAACTCTAGGGAATAATATATTTGAAATCCTTTGCATAATTGAAAACTGTTTTTTTTTTTTTCGACCAAAATTACCAAATCTGAGCATTACGTTCATATAATCCGTGTTCCTCTGACGACCACTGTCGATAAAACAGAAATACACAATCCGTAATCCCCTTAACTCTCTGAATCTTAAAATTTTGTTGATCTTTATGGATTCGAATACGTTATTTAATCTAAAAATCTTTTGACTGCGTCAATTGTATTTATCATCTGCTATTAATATATATTGTTATAGAACTTTCGATATTTATTTATATACTAACGAAAATTTAAACTATAAAATGCAATTTGATTTTTTCTCTGTAATATGATATGGGATCTCTTATTATTAAACCTATCAGGTAAGATGTTGTCTCCCCTTTCTTTTTCACAACAGCAAGCGTCATAACCTCGAAGTATCCATCATAAAATTCAAAGTCATGGCAAGTTGCATGCAAGCATACTGTTGGAAGCTGCATAGCATCAACATAGTCACAGGGGTTCCATTTATATTTTGACCCCTACCTACGGGCTGTATTATTTAAGATAGAGAAACACTTTGAATACAAAAGTTATTGGATTTTTCTCTATTATCTTTTATAATTTTCAAAGTTCATACTATTTCAAAAATTGCTAGACAATTTTTTATCAATGATAAAGGATGATAATATCACTCAAATATACCTGCTTACATGGAAAGTCACAGTTAACAGGGAAAGAATTACTATTTGATCCTAACACAGTAAAGTGTGCATTGAAAGATGTACGGCATATTGTAATCTTAAATTCATTACGTACATTAATGAGGGGAGGGTTGATTATCTGCGAAATGTAATCAAGAGACTAAATAGTGGTGATAGCTGTTGCTGCATTCTATTTGATAAAATATTTTTGACACCAGGTAACTTTTAAAACTTATTTTTCTTTCTATATTCTATTTGTAATCGTGGGTCTTAAATATAATTCTATGAAAAAGATAATACAAGAATTTGAGAATTATGGCACTGGAAGAAGTAAATGTATTGCAGACCATACACAGGTGAGATTCATGATGGGTGGATTTCAACATAACTAGAGGTTCCCTTTTGCTTGCTACTTCACCGATGAGTGAAGCCATTAAAAGAAGTAAGCAGTCATGTAATTAGTTATATGTTAGTACTAATGATAAAAGATGTATACCATAGTTTTCCTGTAAAAAGTAAGTGTCATGTTATTTCTTCTAATTGTAAGATGAGAAATCGAGAAGAGCTTCTTTAAGTAATCATCTTTTGCAAACTACTCTAGTAGTTTGTGAAGTTTACTATGAAATATATCGTAACCTGTAACTAGCTGGTGCAGGTGTTATGGTAGGTGTTCAGATTTGTTCCAAATATTATTTATAATTAATGACATTTTGCAGAAATACGATATTTTGGGTTAGATAAAAATAATCTATAAATACACAAAAATGTATTTTTCCATCTAAAACTGTTTTTATGTTTTATAATTAAATCAGTTTTTGTTTAATTTTTATATAAATATTTAGATTAATGTATTCTTAATTCTGTTTTTGCACGACTATTTTAATATGTATTTCATCTATCACGAAGCGAAAATAAATGTTTTCATGTTTTCTTTAATACTTTCATGGATTGTTTCGTATATATAAATATATAACTTTTGATATAAGAGCCCTCTACTGGTCCCAGTTTCAATATTTTCCTTTAATCCTTCATTTTACGATCGTCGACGATCGACATTTTTTAAAAATGTTCACGCCTTATTGAAATTTTAAGTGTTCTGTCAAAATTTAAATTAACATGTAAATTTGTCAGTTTCAATCCCTTGCACCTCTTTTTTATCCTTTTTCCCTTTTCTTTTAAAATAACAATGTTCACAATTTAATTCCCTCCATCGCACACTGAGCGATTTAACCACTTTGGACAAAAAGTGATTTTATTCATTGCAGAAAAATACAGCGTCGTAGAACCATATACCCATACTGTCTGTTTTAGATAATAAAAAAGATAAGATTTTATACAGATGGTTTTTTGCAGAGAGAGGTAGCAAAAGTGACCTCACTTGTAGTCTGGTTCCTATAAGTTCACACGTAAATTCTTCGTTTCTATTTATATTCTATAAGAGTTTCAAATTACTATATTTCACAATGTCTGCTAATACTTCTGGTAAATTTAAAATCGATTAGCGAAATATTTACATACATATTTTTAACTTCTAAGATTTCCGATTAAGTGCGTCAATTTTTATTAATTTAACAAAAATAGTAAAAAATAGTACCTTTAATTTTGCTTAAAATTAACTCAAAAAGTATTATTTCTTTATAATTTTTATTAAATTTTTAAATTAATCCAACATTGTTTTATTCTCATTTCATACAGTCAGCGTCATCTATTAAATATCATTTACTCCACAGATATGCTACGCCCCATTTGTAAGATGACACTACAGTACACAGGTACACGAAATTTACCCCTCCACAGTGTTTTGGGTACACCGCAAACCAATCGAATGACTACAATAAGATTTCTAGAATCTTAATCCAAACTAATAACTCATATATCTCGTTTTAATATCATATATAAAATTCAAATCTCCCGCTAAATTCCCGTCATAAAATCAAGTATAGCAAATAATGCCAACTTAAACTGCTCGTGCATTTAAACCCACAGAATCAAACGTTTTGCTTACACACAAAAATCCACTAGAATCACTGTTATCATACGATAATATGACCTAACATTCCCTTTACGCTTTTGACGCCAGTTATAGATTCAAAAAATGATAAAATCGCTTACTTCAAGTACGAAAAACTGCTCCAATGTACTCCACATACTAATTCCAACTCCACAACAATCATTTCAGTTCCCAATTAGTGTTCCAATGATGTCACAGCAAATAGGCTCGAACAAGACTCTTCAATAGACCCCAGGATTAGAAATACGCCACCCCAAATCTTGATTCACTGGATTTCCATCATCTTGGCACTACATACGCAATACTCTCATTCTTGTAATTTCAAAAGTTAAAGACTCTTATTGTGATACACATTTATAATTTCTAGATAATTATTCGAAATGCAACTACACTCAGGAAAAAACCAAAAAAGAAGTCCTTTACATTTGTTTTCAACAACTTGATATCTCCTAGGCAAAAAGGACCCCAGCAACGATCATAAATATCGTTTCCAACGATACGATACAGCAAAATCAACCCACGTTCGAACAATCAGCGAAGGAACACATTTCCTTAAAATCCATGGTAACCTGCCCTTTTTGAATTAGATACGTAATAAGTAAGTTTTTAGTTTAAATTTTAACAGATGTTTACAAAATAAATAAGTAGTTCAAAATACATTTGCATAAAAATTTTTATAGTTAACGTTTGATCCTGTAGGCTGTAGGTTATGTATAGCAAGATATATCATAGCAGTATATAAACATTTTTTTTTCGTTTATTGTGAATTGACCCTGTTACCTCCTATGACGGAGTTTGGAAGCGAAATAGTGTAAGTGTTATGATTTATGAAATACTCTTTATTAATATTTTCTAGGATGTGATTTTTTGTATATACTCATGTGAAAAACAACTCGTGTATCATAATTTTGTCACTTTAATTTATATCAAATATAACAAATAACTGAAAAGTAGTACGGGTCGCATACCATTTGCATACATAGTTTCCTCGCACACCACTGGACAGCACTCTTACCGCGACAGCTATTAACATGAAGTTAGTTAACTATCTATTTGTAGGTGATCTGTGATCCGAATCTACTTAAACTTCTTTTTTATAGTTTCCCTATATGCTTTACTGTAAATCTTTCTTATTCTCTGTCCCATCATATTTATTGTCAATGTGGGCGCCCTACGAATGAATTGTCAACAATATCAACCTAAACAAACCATTGTTTTGTTCAATTCCCTGAACGGCGCTCCTTTTTTTCGATCACTCAGAAAATATCTGGTGAATATTTCATCTAGTAGTCGCAGAAATGAAATAAAAATATCAAGAATTGCCTCTAACTTATTATTTATAGTAAAGACTTCTGTCAATATCTCACATCAATGTCTAGCATTTAAGTTTTCGTTCAAAAAAACTTATTTTGTAAATTATCTCTAAAAATTTCAGACTGACGGTGCGACTAAACGTCAATAACGCACAAATTCATATCGGTACGTTTTAACAGACAAATCCCAGCACTTTTTTTTTTCATAGCTCCGGTACGTCAATTAAAATTTATATTCCGATGGTCTACTGGATGAGCGCTGTAGGAAGATGCGGACATACTTGACGCCGGTTTAATTTGATTGATTTACGGGAGACGATAATGTGCTTCGGACTAGCGATTAATTGAAATATTGTGTGTCAGAAGGAGATTTATTAACTGAGGCGCTGGTCGAAAACTAATCAGAGCTAGTTTATTGACAAATTTGTGTCACACATCATTTGTCGGCACTGATACACTTTTAATTCTTTTAGTAGTTTTATTCGCATTATAAAGATGTTAATGGCTTGTTTCTTGCTTTTCATTTTTTGTCTGAATATTTTATTTACTTTTTTATACACTGAACTTTCCTATTTACATTTTCATGAATTTGCGTCTCCCACGATTAGCTAACATTGCTTTTCTAAAGAGAAATATCGTAAAAGCAGAAAACTATCATACATGTAAAGCGGCGGTTTTAATAGCGCAAAAAGGCTTAGGCAACGGCTGAACACAATCCTCGCCGACAACAAGCGGCAAGGGCATTAACACAGTCACTAGCTGATCGGAGCGAAATCAGCGTTGCATTAAAAATAATGACAAACAGTACGCCAAAGTAGACACAAAATTCTAAACTTCTGTAGACAAATTGCATTCTTTCCGATGTCAAAATGACTTTAAATCACGAGAAGAATTTTTCCACATTGCCACTTGATATTGACGCAAACGTACAATAGGGGTCCAGGGTAGGAAATTGTGAAAGAATATCAGTACTAAATTCACTTTTCGATATTTGTAGTATTCCAAAATCTGGGTTTATATTAAGTGTATTCCAATGGCGAAAAACAAAGCACAAGCATTCGTAAACGTAAATATCAAATAATGTCAACATCTGCTGAATGTTGAAAAACATCTTACAGTTTTGACGATGTGGAAGGTTACACAAAATCCGTAATGCTCTTTTCAGTAATACGAAAATCCGCTGAGAATCCGAACATAAACGTCCATGAATACGTCCACCGTAATAAGGATTGAAAGTTGAAATAATAAAAAACTTCTAAGGTTTACATAATGTTCTCAAAGTGTTAAGAGCATAACAAACTTTGGCTAATTTAATACAAAAATTGTCAACATGATATGTTCATCTGAGCGTAGGATCATTAGTGATGCCTAGTAGTTTACTGGAGTCTGATGACTTAAAACCACTTGAGCTTTGCAACCGATATACATTCACAGATACCCAAAATGTCCGGTTTAATGCGTAGTCTAAGCACCGCGTGAAACTCGGGTGCGTGGAACGTTGCGCTCACACTGTTACTTAGAGCAGACATTTTGGGTGTCCGCGAGTGTACATAAGACTGATCCCAGCGAACTGGTGCAGAAGGTTAGAAATTATATTATTTATGGAACCTCCGATAATAATAATACTAATATCGTCAGCTTATGTAACTAATTTTGAATTGTTTCATGAAAGATTATGTACGTCACTAAAATAAATTAAAAAGAGAGTAGGCCCAAAGACCGATACTTGCGGTACGCCAATATCGACACTTTTAGATTTCGAAATAGTATTGCGTAATTTCACTCGTTGAGTACGATCACATAAATATGTGTGAAACCACTAATTGGCTACACCTCTAATACCAATTTGATATAATTTAAATAATAAAATTGTATGATTTATGCAATCAAAGCCCTTAGTTAGGTCTAAAAAGAAATCGACTGTATATTTGTCACAGTGTATACCTCTGTAGATTTCACACAAAATGTAAAATAAAGCCCTATCAGTGCTTTTAACACTTATAAAACCATGTTCGTTGTCGTGAATTTAGAGAACTAATTAGTCAAGTTTTTACTTGATTTAACGGATATTGCTATATATAACCAAATATTGCTCGGATGGTTGAGTATTGAATATGGAGTTGGTTGCTTCGTGTTCAATATGCCGACAATAATTTAATGTTTACAAGGCCTCGACCATTTAGGTCCGTGGTTTCATCTGTACTAACGCAAAACTATAGTACTCAATCGCTTCTCTTTAATTAATGATTTCATCCTTATTTGCGAAATCAAATATTAATATTAATAACAAATATAAAAAAAAATACATCGAATAAACGAGAAATGTATTCCTGCGGGAATATTCTCAATAGAAATTCGCATTGTGCGAAAAATATTTCACATGGCATCATCCGCTATAACATTCATACATGTGCGTCCTTATTTTCCCGAAATCATACATATAAATCTATCTCTTCGACTGTAAATTGATTCGACCCAGTTATTATTAGAATGGGGTGATATAGGACACGCGCATAAGCTCACAGTGACGCGAACGCAAATAGTAACACCCACATACAGCAAACCGCTGTTTAGTATAACCCACATCAAATGCACACACATAAATATATACATCGATGGCCAAAGATATAAGATACGCATTCCTGCCTATAGGACTAGTGGCCATTTTATAGTATGTAAAGACACCAGAGGAGATATCTGTACTACCTACCAGAGTTGGGCACTATTCGAATAAAACTATTCAAGTTAATTATTTAAATACAAAATTATCTAATTAAATACTCGAACATTGTTCATAGATAATTTTATTATAGATGATTTTAACTGTATAACAGATACTTTTAACTATAAATAATTTTAAACTAAATAATTTTAACTAAAAGTAATTTCAATCTAGATAATTTTATCTATAGATAATTTCAACTAGATAATTTTAACTAAAGATAATCTCAAACTAGATAATTTCAACTAAAGATAATTTCAGCTAGATGATTTTAATTGTAACTCCGCTCAGCGATATGTAGGTAAGCGTTTTTTAAGCAGCAATTTAAAAATTGTGCTTGTCTAATGTACCATGTATTAGTGTTTTATTTTATTATATATTATATAAATTATTTATATTCACATAGTTACAGAAATACATCGGGTAGGTACTTGTATCTCGGGATATGCCCATGGGTTTTACCTAATATGTAGACACAGTGATGAAAAGTTTTTATTAGATACTAGTATTCCAAATAGGCTTTATTATAATTCTTGTAGATTTTTTAATTTAACAATAAAAAATCGGGAGTAGTTTCCCGATTAACTGTCCAAAACTGCTTATGCTTTAAAATATGTTTATGAAAAATTAAAAATATCAATTTCACACAAAATTCGTTGCTCATTGTTAACAAAAACACTGTTATTCATCGCTACCGGATAAAGATGAAAGATACTTTCATCTGTCGCCTTCGGATAAAGATAAAGATACTGTTTATCTGTCGCCTACGGATAAAGATAAAGATACTGTTTATCTGTCGCCTACGGATAAAGATAAAGATAGTTTTTATCTGTCGCTTTCGGATAAAGATAAGCAGAGTTTTTATCTGTCGCCTTCGGATAAAGATAAAAAATGCTTTCTATCTATCGCCTTCAGATAAAAGTAACAGTTAAATTATCTTTAGCCTTTTGCCCAACTCTGTAACCTATCAAGCTAGAAAGAAACAAGTGGCATTTGTAATTTTCTCCGGTCAAATACGTGTGATATTCATAACAATAGGGTTTGCTATCTTTGCAAACAGTAAAAGATTAGTGAAGTCCACCTCACACCACAGAAGTATTATCAATCCGTTGTTCTAAAAATATACTTATATGGCATGTTTATAGAAAAGAGACGGTGCTTTATTTACCGTGCTTGTTAATTGAATATATGGAGAAATATAACAGAAAAAGTGTATAAAGTTGCAATTAAATTTTCTCATTTCCGCTACAATTCATAGATTTATTTCGCATTTTAGGTTTGTGGCACCATCTGTTCTCGTCACCCAACTAGTAGCGAGCAACAGCGTGTACTTTTCATTATCCTTCGGTTTTCGCCGCTGCAATTTCTAGGAATTCTGTGTGGTGCATTTAAATAGTTTTGAAAAAATAAACAAACATTTAATTAACAATACTGGGGCAGAAGAAAGATGATAGTTTTGAAGAAATAAACAAGCATTTAATTAAAAGTACTGGGGCAGAAGAAAGAAAAAATGGAAACTTAAAAAAGACAATAAATGTCGAAACGTTGTTTTAAGAAAGAAATTTTGTTCCATTTGAAGCCATAATTCCACAAATAAAATTTAATCAATGTAACATTATTGTTAATATTAGTAGCAAACAATATCTTGAAATCCTTACTTTTACCCAACCTTCCTGTTTAGCCGGTTTTCCCCATGCAGGGTCAAATTGAAACAACGGGTGGCGCCCTATTTCTACTTTTTTGTCCCCAGGCTGTCTCTACTGTAGGTGGCTAGCAACCTCAATGGTGTCCGTTGAAAACCGATTGCGGAAGTGAGATTAGTTACCTTGCATTCAACATTATTTTTTCTTTCTTAAAGAACCGTATAGTAGGAGAACAATGCGTAGCAATAGAAATGATTAATAAATTAAAAACTGCCGTTCAACGAAGAACACATCAAAATTGTGAATGGCACACAATCCACATGCTTAAGAAGTCCTAAAATAAATTAACGAGTGGACAACAATTTGTAATGATTTTTAGCAGATTATTTTAAAAGTATACCCAAAGGAGAAACTATACTAAGAGGAATCTACTTATTATTAAATTTGATTGAATCTTTCAACTTACTTCCTTGATCTGTACCTACAATACACACTAACTAGTGCAAACCGAGTTCTGCTACATGTTATAGCGAATCCACGATCAATATGCAAGATGAGAAACGCCAGTAGCAACTAGGAGCAGATGACTGCACGTCCTTAGCTTAAAAGAGAACGCCCCATCGGTTCACTATGGCTATCTTCCCTTCATTAGAGTACTGTGAAAGCCTCGCTTCGAGCAGGTCTGGAAATGCGGATGCACCACATTAAACTGGTTTCCTTATACGAAAACGGCATTCGCTTAAACTAGCTTCCTTCTTTTTCACTCTGTGTGTAGAGTGCATAAGCTGCAAGTTGGAATAACTTGTATAACTCCTGATATCCCAGACAACTAAACGGGGCAATACATTTTCATTTACAATTAAATTTATTTTGCGAGTCAGTTTTCTAAGATTGATAATTATAAGACCTTGCGTAAAGAAGACCTGCAACAGCTTGAGTTAGTCTTAACTTGAGAAAATCATAATATACGTAACTGATAATTAATTAAAAATTAACATATATTTATGTACATGAACCCCTTCAGCTGATTTTGCTTAAATTTTGTGTGTCGAATTCAAAGATGGCAATGATTTTCATATATCAGCTTTATTTTCTAAAATGACGAAAATAACATGATTGATTCTAAATAGGGCTTGTAGTTATGAAATGAAACACAAAATATTGAAAAAATAATGTTGTCTTCTTAGGAATGAAAGATGTTAGCTTCTACGTAAGAGATCTAGGGAAATCTCATCCTCCCTGATAATGATCCTTCATCGTTTTTATATTCTGGCGAAAATTTCCGTCCTTCTTCTTCCTGGTTTCAATCAATTTTACGGGAGATAGCGAATTGGCTGTATAAATGACTTATCGTTATGCTCATGTTGTATGCGAAGTCTCTGAATGTATTAAGCGTATCGTCAACCACCGGTAACTGGTCAACCACCATAAACGCATTTAAAATAAAATTTATCGGTCCCACATACGCTGATAATCTAGAAATACGTCTTGTTGCTAACCGTCAAAAACCAGGCCAATCCATCAGGGATTACTTCTATAACACCTTATCCCTTTGCGACGAAGCAAATAAGAATAGGTAGTAATGCACCGCGTTACAAATGGTTTGCTTCCATATTATCGCCACATGATAAATGTCAGTCAACGACGATGTCTAAAAGACTACTTAAAATATTAAAAATAATAATTTCGTGGCAATATTTTAATATCATTGAAATTAAAAAATACAACGGACAGCTACAAAGGCTTCAGAAGGACATGCTCCTACGTGTGGCGTCCGCATTTAGAACAGTGTCTGGGAAAGCCCTCCAGGTGATTACGGGCACGGTGCCGATCGATCTTCAAGTCCACCAATATAGGAGCGCGGATATGAAAGTGGTTAAGTCTCAGGCTAGAAGCAACATCGTTGATACCTGGCACCAGAGATGGGAGACCGATCACGTTGTTGGCCAGTTGACGAAAAGACTAATAAGAGATGTTAGAGTCTGGATTGGTTGTGAGCATAGATACCTAAATTATCATCTGACTCAGGTCCTAAGCGGACACGGCATCTTCAGAGCTTATGCTATGAGGTTCAAAAAGGCTGACACCGATACTTGCGTCTATTGTGGGCAAATTGACAGCGTGGAGTATACCTTTTTTGTGCGCCAAAGGTGGGATCGTGTGAGGGCTGAAACCTATGGGAAAATAGGATATATACTTACGCCGGAGAGCCTTATAGCCAGTATGATTGAAACCCCTGCTAAATTGAGAGACATTCAGTCCATGATTTCTGCGATCATGAAGGACAAAGAACTGGAAGAGAGAACGGGGCAGATGAGGATTCAACAGAATTGAAGCATGAAGATAGCTCACACCGGACACACCTGATGATATGTTGCACGACGTTACTGGGTGTGTTTAGAGGCTGCAGATGCAGAAGGTTTTAGTGGGTATACAGTGTTTGCACTAACCATACTGGAGTCCCACACATTGTCCGTAATGGATTTCCGCCTGGGTAAAAAAAAAAAATATTCTAAGGTGCTGCTAATGTTGATAGCATACATAAAATTATGTGCATCAAAAAGGCAACGCCCTTGATGTAAACTACATATTCTATACACTAAGATCCATTATTGATTCATGAAAATGTCTAAAACCAGTGCTGATGTAGGTACCACATTTCTTTACGGGTTAGAAAAAATGCCAGTTCTTTCTCCTTTATCAAGGAGCCGCTCTTGTAACAAATGCGCCGTTGACGTCAACGTGTCAGAATAAATAACAACGCGCACGGCGAAGCCTTGGAACGATGTACAGGACGTAAAGGGTGTTTCGCATTATATTTACGTCGATTTTGACACATTGCTCTTCACGTCCGATCCTTAATCGTTCTCCCAATCCGTGACCCTTATTTCCGTGAACGCACATTCAAGGCGAAACAAAAGACGAAAAGGGCGGACGGAACATCGATTGGACCAGCGAGATATTATTTTCGCTGACCGAGATACTTTTTTCCCGGATAGCGATCGGAATGAAAACATCATAAATACCGATGATGAACAGCGCCCCCTGTTCGGCGTTTTTTCCGCCTTCTTCTTCTGTTTCGCCTCCTTCCGTCTACCATCGATAAATAATGCGGCATATCGACATATGTATGTAGCAACTAACATGCAAGGTATCGAGCAAGCAACAGTCCCGCACACATGAACACGCTAGCGAATCATTAGGGAGGGGGGACGTACGAACATTATCCGCTTTCTTTCTATGGAACGAAGGCAGATGCGGTATGGCTTCCATTAAAGGGAACATTTTAGTAAGAACGTATTCCTATGTTGGTTAGAAGTACAAGTAATAAACCGTTGGTAGATCCCACACAAGATTTTCCTAATGCACCGCTTTTTATTACACATTCGTAATAAAGAAAGTGCCCTGAAATTACACAAAATCCTATCTCTACGACGAATCCACTTATTTATTGCTATTGTCGCCGCAAACATATTTAGACTAGGTCAGTATAGCGTAGTTTGTTACGTTGCTATATTTTTTTAAGTAGCCAACCTATACTATGCGATCTTGCAGATGTTATAGAACGTCGAGGTATATTCTCACTCACCGTATATTTCTTACTACAAAAATAAACTATAAAAAAATATTAGTACGAATATCTTAAGATTGCACAATTTTTAGATTTAGATGACGATCTAAAGACATCAGCAGTTAAGGATATGATGCCTACATACAAGAGGAAGATGCAGTGTTCGCCCAGGCCACTAAATAAAGCTACAATATACAAAGTACCGTTATTTCATTCAAAATGTCCGGCGCTTCCACCAAAATGACAAAGTATAAGAATATGCAAAAGATAAGCTCAGGAGTAAGAATCTGCTTTACATGATACCGACATAAGCACTGGTAATTTTAATAATGATGATAATGGGTATCTGGGATCTGGCTTACAGAATTTGTTGCAATTGCTACCTTAATTAGAGGCACACTTCATGGAATCTTTCGGAAAATTCTGTTGCCGAGCCGACTTGTAGCATTACTATCAATGCATATCCATATTTTGTAGATTAAGTTAGATTACATTCGGATTTGGTTAAAAGAATACAGTAATCTGTTGGTATCGAATTCTTGGCGCCAAAAAAACTTCTGTTTGTATATATATTTATATATCTGATGGGGATTTGTTCGTAGCCGTTAATGCAATTTTATGTTTTTTCTTTTTTCATGGGTTAGCTTATTTTTATATAATGATTTGAATTTTTCAATCAATTAAACACTTCATTTACGTTTCGACAATCTATTTATTGTTGTCTTCTTCAGAAAATTGTTATTTATAATTCACATTTTTATACATTTAAGGACAATCACAAGAACATTTTAAAAATTATTTTATAAAATTTTACATTTTCTTAAAATACAAAAACATGTTGTTAGTCAATTACACTAAACAATGTGTATGGAGAATATTTTGAATTCAAACTGTTTGAATTCAAAATATTCTCCATATATATGTCTGTGATGTGTTATTTAAGTGAATGATTATTTTCAAGAAAATCACATCAATAATATTCAGGTAAAATAAACAAGATTATATTAAAAAATACGTAAATAAACAACATTAATACATAAAGCACATTCGTAGAACGTTTCAAAACCGAACAACATAACATTAACTCTTATAACAGTCACTGGTTCTCTTAACGTATAATTATTTCTTTCTGAGCTCTGGGTCAAAATGTATAAGTAAGTAAATTTACGTCAATTGACGTTTTTGATCTTCGAAGGTTCGAACTAAATGAATTTAAATAAATTCTGAATATTTTAACGGGTGAAATCTACAAGATTCGTTGAATAAATTTGATATAACATGAAATTCTACTAACTCATTTCTACAAATATGGCTACAGGCGGAATGATGAATTCCCTATGTCTGTTTTTTTCTTCTTCTTAATTCACAGATGAGCTTGAATAGACTCTTATTTGGATCAAATTCAGCTGCCAGTCGGGTATCCTGTTAGAAACTCCTCCTTTGTTGAATTCGGCCGTTCCTCGGTGTTTGGATTCATATTGTGGATCGGTGAGACTCTCCGCGTTGATGTCTGCTTTACCGGATACTAATAAATTGTCCAGATATGTTTTATCGTGGGTAAAAGGGATTTCGGGAACAACACTGTCATTTTCAAGTGAGTTATCTTTTTCTAAATTGAATAATTTGTATATATGTTGTGGCATTTTCCTCCCGATTGTGTAGGTATCATACAAACCTAAGCAATGTTAATCAACTTTAAATATGAATCTACATCATAAATTTAGTTATAAAACTTTTTATATCGTCCATTTTTTCCATTTGTTAATGAAATATTAAATAATTTCTAAATGCTTTCCTATTACCACATTATTATTCAATAAATCGTTTGTTGTTGCAGTAAGTATATAAAAACGGATTTATTGAATAGTGAAATGCGATGCCTCTCTATCATTATTTCTATCACAACTTTAATAGTATTAGTGTTTCCCGTGCTTAATCTTAATTTTTTCAATTGCTGATAAACAAGAGCCCGCGCACATAAAGCAATTGCGATGCAATTTTGGAGTAACTCTGGATAGAATGCCGAAAAATTAATGCATATAGCATAGAAAAGGACATTTTGTTGTAAGGGCGGAAAAGAAAATATCAATGTTAAAACATGTAATTAATCAGAAAACTGATGTTACTGTTTCTCAAAATCTCTGAAAATACCTGGACTTATCGGGTTGTTAGCGCTTAAGTGCATCTTTATTTGGTTTCATTTAATTTATCTTTATGGTTTTGACATTTTGCTGTTAGAAATATCCCCAATATTGTTACCAAAGGATACTTAGTACGCAAACATGCTGACCTACCATGTATTTTATTCTTAATTTAGACTAATTTAGCGTTAATAAAAATTAAATAGTAAAACATAGAAATATCAAAAATTATAAGAAAACCACAAACAATAGGAATAAGAGATCCATAAAAAAAAACTTCCATAATTTTGCAGTAGCAGTAGAAGATTGTTTAGCCAAACGTTAGAAATGTGTAGAACAAACTACCGTCAAAGATCCAAAATACCTAGAATACAACATCTCATAATAAAGATTATAGAAAGGCAAGCTATTCAAAAATGTCATTTAAAGGAGATGGATAAACTTGGTTATTTTTATTGATTTTATTGTTTTGCATTGTTTTAGCCTCATGTAGCCATTTCAAAAATTTACCTGTTTAAAAGATATTTTACGATTATTCCATTTGTGATTATCAAAGCACAGACAAGATGGTTGGTGTTCCAGTGCCAAGCAAGACCAAGCGCTGGCTACTACAGAATGCATTATTGTGGTTAGTTCGCCGAAGATTGATGTATTGCAAAATTTCTACCGCAGTCATTCACCTCGATATCTGTCTAGTACTTCGCTTGGAACTATTACACAAATCAACAGTGCAACTGGACCACCAATTTCTTTGTCCGTGCTTTGATGATTACCTAATCCTAGCTTGGAGTAATAAACAGTATATTTGTTTCCTGAAAAGATTCATCTTATTCTTTCGATAAACAAGGAATTTTAACCTTCAATTTTGACTCTGTGTGAGGCTATGGTTGGATAGAATAAAGACCTATCGAGGTCCAATCCTACGACCTCAACTTAATAAGGTAATTTACCTCGCCAAATATTTACTCCATAATTAAGTTTATTCCCGCTCCACCGAAAATAAAATATTGAACTTTTAACAGGGAAGGCTTCTATTATAGTACATTTTCAATGTTTCCATGATTCTTGCATAGAAAACATCTACTGCTGTTCATACTTTTTCATACTTCGATAAAGAAAAAACTAAGAAAAGATGATCAGTTCCAGAATTGGACACGCCCAACATTCTGTAGTCTTTCGGTAATGGACGATAAAGTCCGCGAGCGGTATTATCATAAAATGCCGAATAAATTTCCATCCAGAAAAGCACTTCATCGCCCACGGACGAAATTCCGGTAGAGGCGCTAGCTGGGCGGGTGGAAAGGAGGAATTTCATTTTATGTAAGTAGAAGGCGGAATAAGACAGTTAACGTTACGACAGGGAGGGAGTACGCCAATCGAGCATAAGATGAAGTCAAGAAAAGGAACAGCAACGGCCCGTTATAATTGCCGGCGACTTTTTGATTGCCCGTAGGTAATACCGGCCCTTTATTGGTTTCGTTCGTCGACGGAAGGCTTTCGGTGTGATCGCTATAATGCAACAGTAGGACAAGATTTAACTTTTTATTGTGCCAATCCCATGTTCCGCGCAATATTGAAGCGAGAGGCAGATTATACACGTTTTCCGGGGTTATCAGTCCTTAAAATGAAGATGATAAAGACGGGGATGGCTCCTTTTCGCAATCTTAAGAGAGAAGAAGTTCCAAAATGCCAACGATAAAAGTTTGGAAAAAAGAAATCCCTTTAGATCCGGAAAAGTTTGATTAAAAATTATATTTATTAGATGACCTTTATGCCGCTGGTTAATTTTCTTAAGGAGATACTCAGTTTGAATATTCTACGCTTAATATAAGAAAAGATAAGGTTAAAAATTGACAACCCACCATAAAAAAAAATTACGTGGTGACATTACTAATTATGGGCGCATATCTTTAAGTTCTATGTTTTCTAAAATCTTGGAATACGCCATGTTCGCTATGTGGACACTTATACTATTATGTTTTTGTATATTTGGTAAGGATATGCGTGGTGACGCAAATATAACTACTGTTTTAATGCCATATATCTAAATGACGTTAACGTACAGGTAAACTTTTGTTTATACGGTTTTTAGTTAGACCCAAGGGTTTCGATTTATTTCATATGAACAAAAATCGCCTACGCGTGTTAAAACACAAAATAGACAGAGCATAAAATCAACACAACATTTTTTTCTTGTCTGCGAAGGAGGAAATTGAAAATTAAAACAATATATTTTTATTTATTTTTTACTTCTTTCATAATAAACATTACTTTTCAGCAAGACGAAGCCGTTGAGAATGAAAATGTATTTTTTGCATTATATGAATTCATAACATAAAAGGGTCAATTTAACAACTGATAGATTTATTTATATTAAGTAACGCTATTGATTTGTATTTTAAACCAAAGCTTAATTAACAATTCAGTTAAATTGACACAGCGATGCGAGAACACCACACTTAAATATTAACGTATAGTATACAACGCTTTTCTTAATACACAGTTAGTTCGTATTAATAGCTAGGTATAATCGTATTCTACAGTCATAATTTTCCTACATCTCGCAGAAAGTTAAATACAACCAGTTAGTATTCATATACATTTTTATCTATGCTTTATGTATATCTTCCCACACGATAATCTTACAATATTAATTTTACCATAAATATACTTCTCCTACGCGAATTCCACTATCAATTAAGTTTATAAATAAAATAAAGTAACAAACAAACAAATCAAACCAACAGGCAAAACCTATTTATTTAGGCATAAGGTGCTTTTTAAAAACTACTACTATTAACAAATCAGGAATCTATATTTCTTTGTACAAATATAGTATCTAATTGAAATAGTGAAACATTTTACTCTCTGTGACTAAATTTATTATCATTGTAAATCTGATGTTACAAGAGAGCGACAAAACATGGAAAAATGGAGGCAAAACTTCAAAGAACTACTATTAGAAAAAGGCCTAGCCGAGAGATGATAAACCAAGGCAATAGAAAGCCTAACAACGGATTTTGAATATATAATTACCGAATGAATAATAAATGAAGAATTACAACAAATAATAAAGGAAATTAAACGAGGAATGGCGCATGGACACAATCGTATATCGACTGACTTATCTAAGTGATAAGGAGACAAGGCTGATGCGGATGGGGAGAGTACATCACAAGAATAACCCAAATCTCACTGCTTACACCCGAAACGGTATAATAAGGCATGTAGATTTAGTAAATACTGTCCGTTAGTAATACTCTCAAAACTTATTAACATTAACCACCACCTTTTATTTTTCAGAAACTTGCCGTCCGCAGATTGATCCCTAATACAAAGCAATGCAAATCACGTAACCTATAAAGATGATTTGCCACCTAGGTTCACGACCTGACGAACAAACGACGGCATTCCGAGGATGGTAATCGCAATACTGGCTATAATGATAGTACATCGAATTGGATTATTCGTGCGGACGAGTCGTTGGCTACTAGGAATTCCAAAAGGGTGCCGACTGGTCGGCCTGGTTATTCGCTGCGTAAATTATCGCTTCAAATTGAGTGTTATTCGAGCCGGAGTGAATTGAGTACGATTAGGTCGTATCGGGAGTGCATTTCGTTGTAATTTTGTAGTCTGTATAATGAAGATGGCTCGCATTCAAAGCGTGATGTTGGACTAAATACCAATGCAAACACTTGTGAAGTTGATCGTAAGTCTGTGCTATAGATTTTGAAATTGTTTTGGTAGTTGTGGCAACTTCAAAAGGAATTTAAAAAATGTTCACAAGAAACTGACACTTTTATTTACACCTCTCGATTAAATTAAATTAGGATTCAGGTGACCATATAAATTCATCATCAACATAAACTTTTTGGATCTACAGTAGTCTCTGTTATCCTGGAAGATGCTCTCTACTTTTGACCCCTTAGACCTCTGATCTTGGAAAGCAGCACCTCTACCCGTGCTTAGTAGCAATGTGCTTACTCTAGTCACTTCATACACATAAACTGCAATTTCATGTTTATCTTGGCAAAATCTATAACTGGTTGATCATCTGCCAGGCTTACGGTATGTACATACACATAATTACTTAATATACAGTGACCAAACAGTTTCTAAAATGTCCCTATCCTTACTCATTGTCAGTAGGTCTCTAGAATTTCAGATCCTTGACTCTTTATAAACTGATTTGCTCATCTTTATTCTCGTGACTTTTATCTCTATTTGTTGGAATTGTTGTGTACTCATTCATTGATAGATTTGATTATATGTATTTTACTAATATCAAAGAAAAGACAACTCGAACTGAAAGCTTTGGCGATTCTTGCCTGTCCGTTTGCCGTCTCACGCCTCTATGGCTAGATGTTCAGATCAAAGTGATTTTTTTTGGGTGCGTTAACACGCTTGTGCAGACCCAAATCACTTAAGACACTTATTAACAATTTACAATATTAACTGATTTTCACGACGATGCTATTTACATTTCTATCTTTCTACTTTTGAGATCTGGGCTATCATTTTTTATCAAGCCATCCCCAAATCATGGCACCAAATGTGCTGGCAACCTTTTATAATCCTTTTGAATTCTTTTAAATCCAATGCTTTTAAATTTTATAATGTGCTGTTACTTTTATTACTTTTCAAACCTTTAAGCACCTAGCCCTCAAGGAAGAACTTACAATTAGTGTAAACCCAGCAAGCCACATTTTAATGTAGAATTCTTAATACACTCCGCCAAAAAAGTATCGCATAATTTAGTTTTGAATCATAAAAGTATCGCATAATCTTTGTTTGTAGCATAAAGTTGTAAATATACTTTAATGCGCTCTAAGATATAATTTCTATGATTGTTTAAATAAAATAAAGGCCAAATAAAAACAAGAACTCATACTTGAGATTTTTATTAAAACAAGAAATTATAATTTTGGAAAGAAAAATGTCATAACAGTAGCTTTTAATACTGAGTATTGCCACCTCTGGCTCTTATGACCGCTCGCATACGGTTTGGCAGAGATTCGATTAACCTCCGTATATAAGCCTGATCCAAATTCTCCCACTCGTCACGGAGAGCATTTGCTAGTCCATGCAGGTCCGCTGGGGCAACATTTTGGGTTCGTATCCGTCTGTGAAGGAGGTCCCACACGTGCTCGATAGGGTTCATGTCCGGACTTACCGCAGGCCAATCTAAAACTGGAATACCAACATCGTTAAAGTATTCCTGGACGATTATTGCAACATGCGGTCGTGCATTATCGTGCATTAACATGAATTCGTTTCCTATAATTGGCGCATATGGTACTACATGTTCTTCTAAAATGTCCGTTATATACCTGTGGGCAGTACGTGTACCTCTGTCTACTGGTACTAACTCTGCACGACCTGTTAAACAGATGCCTCCCCAAACCATAATAGAGCCACCAGCGAAATTAGGTCTAGGTCTGATATTACACTGCGAATAGCGCTCACCGTCTCGTCTGTACACCGAGATACGCCTATCTGAGGTGTAAAGACCAAATCTTGACTCATCTGTGAAGAGTATATTGGCCCAGTCATTAATGTTCCAATTTACATGTTCTCTGGCAAACCTTAAGCGAGCCACTCGGTGGTTCCTAGTGAGACGAGGGGCTGTTACAGCTACTCTAGCTCTTAATCCACTCTGTCGTAACCTATTCCGAATAGTTTGAGTACTCACACGAGTATTTCTGACTCTAGCCAAGTCGTTCTGCAATTGTCTCGCAGTTACATGTCTTCGACGTAATGCTTGTAGTAGTAAATAGCGGTCATCTTGGCGAGTAGAACATCTTGGACGACCTGGTACAGGTCTTCTACTGTAAATGCCTGTTTCCCTATATCTGGCTACGGCTCTAGAAACACTTGACTGATTGATGTTCATCAAATTAGCAACGTATGCTTGAGATCGTCCATCTTCGATTAAAGCAACTATAGCAGCCACTTGTTCTGAAGTTAAATTGCTCATTTTAGTTTTAAAAGCGTTGGTACAGAACTCTGACTTCGCACTTTAAAATTTGTCCGTATAGGAAGACTTTCAATAAACAACTGAGCAAACCTTACACATATGCATTTTTCTAAATGTGTTCTTTTAGGAAAAAAATAAAGTAAAAACGCTAAGTTCCATTATTTTGTTAGTGTTTTTATAGTTCACATACACGAGGCAAACTTTTTGTGAACGTATAAAAATATCTTGGTTCATAAATGCCCTTTTTTAGTTTATGCGATACTTTTTTGGCGGAGTGTATAGCAATGCAAGGCATCTCATATCGTTCTCTTCAAATGTTTATAGTTTAAAGCATATATGGGCAACCCCCGCCCCCCGGGCCGGATCTCGCCCTCCACCAGTTTCAATCCGGCCCGCGAGAGATTCAAAAAATTGAAATAACAATATCAATTCAAATCAAAATGTTGCTTTTTTATTCATTACTACCTACTTATTTCTTGCCTACGGCCCGCGACCTGTTTAAGTCCCGAAATTGCGCCCTCAGCTAAGCAAAGGTTGCCCATACCTGGTTTAAAGTATACTTAATACAATGTCTAAAAATAACAAAGATAGAAAGTCAATTCTCTATAGTTTGATAGTCGCCTTCATATCAGCGCAAGCGTATTCACCTCAGTCGTCTATTGTTTTCTTAGTTTATTGAATCTGTGGGTAGCCAACCCGGTAACACTGATCAACTAGAATTCATTTTTATTAAATTCAAAATTTTCATCAAAGCATCTGCATTGAGATCTGTTTATAAAGTTCCCAATTTCAACGTTGCAGCGTCACTAGATCTTTCAGCGTCTGTTCTGTCTGAAATTGGTTGACGAAGTGATATGCCTGGGCGACCTTAATATTAATCTTTTCAATTTCAATACTATAAATGTTGGTCGGTTTTACCGGTCCGTTTAACCAATTGTTTATTACGTTTATATTTAATATTGAAATATCTAGAGAGCCCATTAAAATAAACACCTATCGGACTTTAACACGTTTAACCATTTACGCCATTTTAACGGCATTAAGGATTTGAAAAAGGTTGCTCAGCCAACCGAAACGTTATGTTCAAATGATATTATATTATTAGAATAGCCATACGTCTAATTATTAAATAAAATGAATTAATATTATATATGAAACACTATTTCTTTTCAAAACAAAATCCTCTAAATAAAGAACTCTCTAGCGTCAGTAAAGGTAAATACGCCAGTACACTTTGAGATTCAACTTGAAAACTCAGAGAAACGCTATATGTATCGAAATTCTGAAAACAAATCAAACGCTTGAAAACAAGAACAAGCAACGCAAGAAAAGAATATAGAGTTTAATGCTGCAAATTTAATGAATTTAAATGTTAGCGCTAAGCGCCCGTTTATCCGTTTAATTTCCTTTTAACTGTGTTGATTCACGTAATTCCATTCATCCGCCTTTTTGTTTCGTTCAGTTCCGTTCCGCTCTCTGGGAACATAATTTAATGAGGGGATAACTTCGCGATCGAACTACGGAATGCACACATTTTCGAAAGGAAGTTCGCAGCGCCGTCTGCCGGATCGGGCCGCCCTCCAATCCTGCCAGTATTGTTTCTGGGATTCGCCCCTCCCAGTAGACGCTAGGAATTCGTCGCTCGCCGACCGCCGCGACGGACGTGTTCGGGGTGCCGGAAGCAATACTTCGCCAGCATTCACCTGACGGCGCGTCCGCGCCTCCTCCGATTCCGATCACGTAATTACCCCATTGTTTGTATTAATCAACGATCGACCGGCTCATTTGATTCCGGAATGCGACCGGTTCGTAGAAAATCAAACCTTCGGAAGCCGGACGGAAAACACAATAACGTGCGGGAAATAAACTCGTTTCGTGATAGAATAAGTAAAAATTAAGTGTTTAGAAACAGAAAAGAATCAACAATTGGCAGGGATAAAATTGAAATTAAGGACTTTCTTTTGGATATAAGTATTGTGAGATCTGGAAAATTGCTTGTAACATTATTGATGAAAACTTGGAATTGAGCTATCATGTAGATAACATTTCCAAGAAGTTATCAAAAGTTTGTTATACTACTTATAATTTAAAAAGATCTTGCAATTTGTTATCAGTAAAAACATTTTATTTTTCTAGATCTACTGTAAAACGATATTCGAAATAATTCATTGGGGAAACGGCTTAAACGGTGATCATAAGATAATAATAATAATTTATGATCTAAAATACAGAGGATCTTGCAAATATGAAGGTTTATTTATTATTTTTATTAGCTACATCTATGAATTGCTATATTTTGTGTTCAAACATATATCCACAGTTATCCACAAATATCCCAACAACATATAACATCAGAAACTCCCTAGATTTATTACCTCTGACCATAGGATGGCTCTCCATCAAAAAAAATATTACCGACTGGGAATGTAGGCTATATAATAAGATAAATTATTTTACATGTTTTCTTTGTAGCGTAGTTGCAATAATGATTATTACTAACTTTTATTTTAGTTCAATTTTACATTTATTATGTGTTATGCTAATCCATTTCTTGCCCATTCATCGACTTTTTCGTTTCCTTCGATTCCCGAATATCCGGATACTCACAGTAAAGTGACTTTAATGCGGTCTGCCAAGATATTAAATCTGACTGCCGCGATGCATGAATGGCTAATACATCATATTTGGTCTTAACTAGAGCTACCTTATTCCCGTGTCTACGTACATACAGTACGTCCGTACGTACCTGTGCGGGCGATCTTTCGAACTTCATGTATTCGAACTACACGTGTATCTAAAGTACGTACCGTACGTGTATTGTTAATTCACGTAAAATCTAATGACATGTTTATCACAACTTAGAATTGTACCATAGATGTCTGTTACGAAGGAAATGATCATAGAAGGTAGCATGTCCTGCATTGTACTTGGTTTTAGAATTCATGGTTTAGGCGATAAAGTAAATATATTTACGTTACCTGAATATATAGAGCGGTAGAGCATATCTTTCAAACATTTTTATGTCTTGTGTGGTCTTAAATGTTGTGTCTATTGAGACAGAACAATGGCTAGAAGTAGATAAACGTAGTTTCATTATATAGACTTATAAAAAGCTAGCTTAAAGGTTACGGAATATATGGTGAACATTTTGCGTTTTCATATGTTTGAGCGATCTAAAAAAATATGTATATAAGCATGTTATGTCCATCATATTTCTTTCTGGATGTTATAGTTCATATAAGCAAGAATATGAGGATAATAAATATTTATATAGAGAATTTCTACAAATTAATTTAGTCATCACAGATAAGTATTGCTGGAGATGTTTATGTGGATATTCGAAATATTTTTACAACAGATAAATCTTCGCGAGTTGTAACATCGAAAAGGTAAAGATTACTAAGTAATTCTAAACAACAACAAAGTTACATACAAAGACAAATGTTGCTGGTAATGTCCGGTGGATACACTTTATACAGCTGTTTATGTGTATCATTGTTTATAACCATGTATACTTTTCTATTTCTCTGTTTCTCAATTTGGAGATAAATGGTACTATTCTTAAAGCTATCATTTTAAAAATGTGACTAAATCCCACATCTGCTGATGCGGAGAATGCGTGCCTCCTTTGTTTTGTACTCTAATTTATATGCAGTTTGATTTTAAAAGCAAAAAAAGAAAGGATAACCAGCGCCTTCACCAAAACGTCAGATGCTGCTAAATGTTTACAGAAGTCATCACACGAGGTAAAGCACCTCCTTATCAAGCTGCCATAAAATATTACTAATGATGACAGTAATTATATCCACTCTAGTAAATTTTGAGACAGATATAATTTAACATTGCAGATGCTATGCTTATTTATAAAATATAAATATATAATATACTATAGAGACTTTTAGAGGAGTACTTCTATTTAAGAGTTCCTTGAGTATATTAATCTATCTTTTAGCGCTACTCCCATCCCTAATTCTCGATTTTGCACAATATTTACAAACTCCGACCGTTCTAGTTAGTTGCTGGCAATCACAACCATTATTATGGATGCTGCAATAATCACTTTTTAAATATTTTATTTGCTTAAATACATGTATTTACATTTCTAAAAGGCAAGTATGGTTCTCTTCTTTAAAAAAAAAACAATAAAATTTTATCTAAATCAAAAAATGTAACATCCTTTTACAAAATCCAATACGTTATACCTATATATACCTAACTTTGCGCATTCTTTGGTTACTCTGGAAGGCATATGCTCACGACCTTATCCACGTACAAATATTGACGTAACCATCCTTTCCTCTATACAAGCGATCTTCTACAACGATAATACTTTTTATATTGTTTGACTTCATAAATCCATATGTTATCTAAAATATAATCACATATTCTAGTGAAGACTCGAACAGGTATAGTGCGAGAACTGTTTTCAGAAGAGGGAGAATGTTTGAACTGCATACATATTAAAAGTTATATAAATATATTACGAAAGACATTCTTAGACGACGTGGCGGTAACGTACTATAGCCCCCCTTTTACGAGGAAAAGTTATTATTACCCGATCAGAGGTTCACTTATTGAAAATACGGAAAATTTATATCCCATTTGGTACGAGTGTATAATCTGATATATTACCAAAATAAATTTGCGCATGTCAATTTAAAACGAATAAATTTTCTGCGGTCTATAAGAGAATGATCTACTGCCCTCACCTTCAATATCATTGCTTATATATTTTGATAATCTCCTCAAGATTGATATTTCGAATTAGTTCTTTGTTAGAAATAGTTTTAGAAGATTTTTACATTTGGGTTAAATATATACAGGAAAGGAAATAAGAGAAACTTTATGATGTATGTATTTCCTCGTTCATTCAATACTATCATTTTCATAAATTGATACTAAGAGAATAAAGATTTGAAGAAATAGATTTGCAAGGTACATATGTAGCTGAAAAAGATTAGAACAAAATTCCATTTTTACCGTCTAAGCTTTGGCAATCAATTTATTGCTTCTTCAGAGACAACTACAATAATATTGAAGAAGAGTAAATATATAAGCACGAGTTTGTAACTAAAACCATTCACAAATACGATAATGTAACAAACGAAAAGTGCATAATAACACAGATACCTAATTAAAATATGAATATTAATTCACGATATATAATATATTGCTACGAAACTTGTAGATAATTCTTTTTAAATTTTAATTAAATTTTTAACTAACTGTAAGTAAATACTGTTTTTATTCTCCTATCATACACTCAGCGTAATCTATTATGCTCTCCTTAATTCCAAAAATATGCTAAATATCAAGTGTTAGAGGACATGAAAAGGAAATTTGTTCCCACCACAGGGTTTTAAGTACACCGCAAACGAATAAGATACTTATAATATTCAGTTTTATGTATAATTTATTTATTTAGAGTTAAATAAATCTGATGAACAAAGAAGTGAATCTTCTAAGGATTCCTTCAGGGTAAGTAAGTTTTTTACTATTTTAGATAAACAATAATAAGATTTCTAGATATTTATTATTATTAATAATAATAATTAATTAACTTAATCCAAACTAAAAACTCGTATTTCTCATTTTTAATATCATAAATAAAATTCAAATCTCCTGTATATGTATTTTTAAAAATCCAAGAGATACTTCAATTTGAAATATAGGTATATACCAGATGTTCCAAAGTGGATGGCCTATTATGAGTATATGGAGAATCAACCATCAGCATTAATTCAAATTATGTGCAAGTTATTCATGGTGAACTATGTGTATAAAATATTTTCTTACATGTAACCGTTTCTAGCTAAACCTGGTAACAACTTTTTTAGTTCAAATGCAACATTCTGTATTTCTTATCATGAATGGATTCCTTATCACGTTTCATAACACTTTTACCATGATTCAAAATTGATAAAGTTTTTTTGTAAGCTTGAAAATTTGTTCTTGTTAATGGGCCGTATGCTTGGGAGGTTGCATTAAATCTTCTGCATGTTCAGCTTACAAGTGAAACTGCGTTACTCCTATTGCTGTCAAATGTTCATCACCTACTATAGAAACATAAAAGAGCACTTTTAAATAAATGCCTGTAGCTCAAAATTGTAGATGTGTGATATACTCAAGTAGTTAAGGTTCATCAATATATCTGGGCGATTGATCGCAATTTGACGTTAACATCTATATATCTATATTGATCGTAGCGAAGAATATGTGCATAAAAGTTCAGATATAACAACCTCATTAATATAAACAACAGTAATCCTATTTAGTCGAAATTTAATCTACAAATTTGTTCTTTTATTAAGAACTGGAATTTAGTTCGACGTTAGCCACTAAAATTCCGCTTAATTAGCACAGGTAAATATTGGAAGCACACGAAACAATTAGCAATTAATCACTATTAGCAGACGCGTTTCGCCTTACCAAAGCTCATAAGTGCTACTAGGCTATTGATTGCAAGTTTACGTTAAGGTCTACATGTACTGATTGTAGCGAAGGGTATGTACATGAGACCTAAGATGTAACAACATTATTAATATTCGGAACAGTAATGCTATTTTGTCGAAATATAGACGTTAACATTAAATTACGATCAATTGCTCAGTAGCCTTGATGAGCCTTGATAAGGCGAAACAGATCTGCTAACAGCAACTGACCGCTAATTACTTCATGTAAATAAATAAATAAAACATTATATTAATTCAAGTTCATTTCCACCACAATCAATTTTACTTATTCCTTCTCAGTTGTTGCTTCGAAAATTTATGAGTAGAAAATCCTGGGTAAATATTTTCCCAATATCCCACCAGAATGTGCTTAAATGCAAAACGGAGTTTCGAGCCAATAGAAAACGCAATTATCGACCAAATAGCCATCGTAATGTGCGTCCAATTACAAACAGAAAAATGTAAACCGTCCGGTTCGCAGTGACCCACAAAGCGCACATATTGCAATATCCTACCTCCAACTTTATACCCATTTTAACTGAGGGCGTCGTTAACCGAATCGCCGGTAATTTTCGACGCATAAATTGTTTTCGCAATTAAAGGTATCCAGTACGCATCAATTCGTGTATCTTCCATCTGATGTATGGAGCACATTTGACGTATTTATGGTGGCCGCCGGCGTTAGCTTCAAGCAATACAACTTGTACCAGCCGCCAAATTTATTCACCCTCGAATCACCGGTCAGCGTGCCTTCGTAATTGAATTGTTTATTTGGAAAAAAAAGCCATACCGGTAGGCCCATTTTCCATTATAGGCCGGTCCACGCGTACGAATTCATAATTCAATTTCGATAAAATCTATCCGACCAGTTCCTGCATTCTTTGAATGATTGGACCTTGATTTACGTATGTGTGTTGTGGGGGATATACCAATAAAACATCAAATGTCCTAGTACATTACCCACAAATAAAAAAAAAGCGTAGTGTAGACAAAAAGCAGCTGATGATTTAAACAAAAATAGGTCAGTATCTATGCCAGAGGTGGCAATAGCACGACTTACGATTCACATCCGGTTTTTTCAGGCCTGTGATGTCGTTCTTATAAAGTGTATGAATTAAATAAAATAAACTAAAACGTCTCAATTATAGTTTTAGTCTTATCGACCTTAAACGTAGCATTATATCAACCAGCTAACATCGCACTGCATTCTCTCTCATTCCATAGTTACTTCTAAAACTAAAATATGCATATTTTTTTTTAATTTGGTGTTAAAAAACACAGTTCCCGTTTTTATAAATCTTCTATTATAATGGTTATTCAGGAAAAATCATAGTCAGTGGAAAGCAACTGTATCAGCAGGTTGGCAACTCTATTTTAATAATCTAAAGTTTAAGAATGGCACAACAAAACAAAGTATTCTTTCAAATTAAACCCTATGTGGTAATATGATTTTCTATTATTTTCCATCGGTCAAAGAAATCTAATACAAATATCGTGCCTTAAATCAATTACAATGCCCAACTCATCAGAAACTCCCCTTCGGCTGATACCCGAAACTGAATTGTCGCCCTGTAAATAACATCTAGTATGCTCTTATGTAAATAACACATTTTATTTCTTGTTATAAAGTTATTCAAAAATATAAATGGTATTTAAAAATTAGAATTGCTTGTGGATGGTTTACGATTGTCCAGCTGATTGCCGAAAGTTTGATTAACGATCTCATTAAATGTCGATCAGTTTCTTTTGTGAGAGCAGTCTGACACAGAGTATCCAGAAACAGTGCAGCCGCATGTAACTTTTTATTTTATATCTCCCATATTCTTTGCCCAGTAAATTATGCCACCCAGTCTAATATATCCTGGTTTATGTTTGGCTTGCCAAAAATTGTCAGTCCTTTTGCATCCAGAGCCTTCTATTCAGATGCGTTATGCGGTCTTCATCATTCTATTACGCAGTCTGCATTGGGTGTCTGCGGTGCTGATTCCCATTTTTTGTAGATGTCCTTTCAGTGCTCAATGTCCTGTTAGGAAACCTGCTACTATATGAAGATGATTCCTACTAAGCTTTAGCAGTTCTTCAATCTTCTTCTTTGATGGTCCCGTCATAAAGGTATTGTTATAAATTTGACTGGTTGTGTTCTTTGTGTTTCTCTAGAGCCCAACTTCTGACCTGCACACGTACTGTGTTTTTGTATATTCTCAGAACAGGTTCTGGGCCTATAAATGAAGCCGATAATTCCTCCCTTGCGAATTCGTTTTTTAGTTTCTTCCAATTACCGAATGTTAGGGCACCTACACTAAAGTAACTTTATTGCGGCTTGTCAGGCCACTTCGGATCTCCAATGCATTGCCAAAACTGTCTTAATTGTACCCTGGCGATGCTCATGCTTATTGCTCATGTTATTCCTACACACGCAAGCGTTTGTATCTTGCTGAGTTCAGTTATAGCAGTTCGCTGGTGCATCTTTGAGCACCATACCCAAGATGCATAGGTGATCATAAGTCTGACCACCGAGATATATGCCAAATACTTCATATTTAATCTTAACCCTCATGCTTTTCCGTGGGCACTTCTAGCCAACATAAGTGTTGTCTCCGCCCTGGTTTTAATTCTCTGAAGCTGTCTATTTCAAGTAAGCCTAAAGTCAAGAATGACGCCACGATATTTCACTTCCTCGGACAGTTTTATTTCTTCACTCCGGAGCATCAGTCTAGCACAGACCATCTAACTTCCTCTTTCTCGTGAATGCTATTGTGGTTGTTTTCGAGGGACTAATATTTAGGTCATTTTTGTACAACATGTATAGCTTCTACATTTTGTTCCGCACTACATTGTTGAATAATGACAATATCATCTGCGTATATGAAAGTTTTATATCCAGCTTTACTGGTAGCTCCCTATCCTGCGGACACACTCTTTCGATCCGAACCACCAGTATTTATCTCGTCATAAATATAACGTAAGGCAAACCATAGAATATCCGCACAATGCGTGATTAAATAGTCGTTTCAAATGTCAAACATTGAATAAGCATTTAATGTTAGTGTTACGATCAGGTGTGCGTGGCGTGCGGACGCAGTGTGTGCTCCACCTGATGCAACTTAGTAAGAAAAGCGGTACACACGAGTATGACGCTTGGAGTCGTTGTAATGATTAATAAAAAAAGAAAGATCCAAAACATAACGATAACTTTATTGTAATAATAGAAAAAAAAAGAAAAAAAGAAAAAAAGAAAAACTGGCCACGTGGTTGCTGACTTCTGGTGTTAAGATTAATGTAAAAGAACAGCACGTGGTTGCTGTATTCTGATATTAGGATTAAGACAAAAGAAGGAATAGCACGTGGTAGCCGAATTCCTGAGATTAATTTAAAAGTGACGCATAATCCGTTTCTATAAGTGAATAGTAAATGACTGCTAGTGAGAGCAAAGTTACTGGCAATTACAAGTTAAAAGTATAAATAGCAACAGTAATGAAATAAAATAAAAGAAAGCGATACGTTTTAAATAGGAGTACTTAGCTGTAGCTTGAAGTTGAGCCCGAAGCTTTTGTGTATACTGGAGGGCAGCACGTGGTTTCTGTGTTTCGAGTTAAAAAAGGGCCGTTGCGACGGCAAAATTAACTGAAGAGAACAGAGATTACTTAGCTGTAGCTTGAAACAAGGGGGCTTCGAAGCTGAAATGGACAGCACGTGGTTTCTGTGTTTTCGAGTCAAAACGAGTCCGTCACAATGGCAAATTAACTGAACTGAAGTAGGTACAAAAAAAGGATGAACCAATAGCAACGTCCAGAGATGCACAAAGGATCATAAAAAGCGAAGCGTCTAAGAGGTTGGCGCGTAAATGGATGAATTTAAAATAAGCGAGTTTAAATTTCGTGGCGCGTAAGTCAAATATTCCCGCGCGAAAAGGAACCGCTAAGTGACGTAACGGTTTTCCTAAAGTCGTAATTGCAATTGCCAGATTAAAAGTAAAGAGAATGAATTTAAAATTGCCTTCAAAATAACGTTTATATCGCTGATGTTGTCTATGATTAAAAAAGCGAAATGAATTATTGAAATCAATGTCATTTTCGATTCAATGCAAAGTGTAACATTAGTTTATATCTGGTTTAATAAACGACAATATACCACTAGTAGTATAAAACGTTGAAATATAGTTTATCAAATACCAATTATTTGTACAGCGTTTTAGCAGAATATATTTACGATATGTTTCTTAGAATAACGTCACTAGTGAACACCGTGTTCGACATGCTTCTAGGCGTTACATTTAATCAGAAAAGCTTGAAATACTTTAGGCAACGCTAACAAAATCTTCCTCGCCAGCCATAACTCAGAACGCTTTCCAAACCCAAAATTTCAGCAACAAAATTCGGAATATTCGCGCGAAATAAACGAGTACCGCGCCAGGTAAACCTATTACCGGCGTTATGTATAATACGTAGCAGCTACCGCCGCACCAGCAGCTAACTTCGCTAATATCACTTTATCCTGCCGTCGCATCGTCGGTTGGAGGAATTTCGCGGTACTCGGTGAAAATTATGCGGAAATTCAGTGACGGCGGCGTGCATTTGAATAAGGCGCCCGCGTGAAAAATCTCACCGGAACTATTCCGAAACTTTACCGGGAGACATTTAAGTTGGGTACCCATACGTATGTTTGCTTGTGTGTATGTGAAATAGGTACGTGTATAAAGCTGCGAACACGATTATTTTGTCTGGAAACAAAAGTTTCAGTCTGTCCCCGTAACAAGATATTACACTCCGATATTTATCGCAGACAACAGTTGGCAATAAAAGAGGAAACTCCATTTCACTTACGTAATTGACGTACCCGGCAGGCGGAAGATGAGTTGGGTATGGGTGTGGTGCGACAAACTTCTACACTCTACACGTACCTGAAAACAAATAATCAAAGTTAAACGGTAGCAGTAAACTGAATTGCCTAGGTTAAAGATGTATCCTGTGACTAAAAAGGAACGCTCCCATTCTGTGTTAAGGTTGTGCTGTTGTCTTTAATCTCAAAATGGATATTTTAATGGCCTTCTACTTACAATATATACCTAACTGATTTAAATAGCGCGCCATTTTTGATACACGCATTTCCGTAAGCGGCGCTGTAGTAGTTGTTTAAAGCATATGTGTAAAATTCAACATGGAACGCTACAAAACGTCGAACATCAGACGCCGCGCCGTTCTCAAGAACTGAGCATTCGTCGCACGTCACTATGCACTATTTTAAAAAGAGACTTGAATTTGCGGCCATACAAAATTCAGTTGACTCAAGAGCTACAGCCTAGAGACCATGAAAGTCACCGACAAAAGTTACGAAATACAGTAGAGCAAACGAAAGATTTTTGCCGAAAAATCATAATTACTGATGTTAAGAACATATTAAAGAATATTTTATTTTATTTTAATTATTTTGTGCGCGCCGTAACACAACTGCGAAAACCTAAGCACGCGTGACCTAACAATAAGCATGATAGCCGCGCGCAAGTATGGCGCCAGGGACCTCCATGGAGCTCGAGCAATGAGCGCTATACACAGCAGTCATATCAGCGGACAGCGCGCTAACGACGACCTACGAAAAATGGTCGCCGCTAGCGCGTTAGTGGCAAGCTCCTTATAGTAGGGGGTAGGGTCTCCGAGCTGGAATAGTAGTCGTCGCTAGCCGTTGCGCGCTTATTGCGTTGTGATTCACATGCTACTAACGAAGATATACTTATATTATTTTAGTAGCGATTACGGTAGGGTAGAGCGTGTATGGCTGTCAATTCTGCTCCTCTTAAATACTACTAAAACTTAGAACCGAAAAATGCCACCAGGCGGGCTACTGGCCTATTGTCCGCCTGGCACCATTTTTCGGTTCTAAATGTGTTTGGCATTTTTTCTTTGACACTAATAATACTTGTTAATATTCAATGAAATTGTGATTGTTCTGTTATTGTTGGATGATGTGTTTCTAAACGTTATCAATAAAAACAGAATTCTCCACAATTTATAAGTTTTCATTGTTATTACCTAAATTTCAAAGAAAATATGGAAGAAAAATAGTTCATTTCATTAAACATTTCTTTTTTTCCTTTCATAATTCAGTACGCCTACATATAAACAATGCAAATCACTATATGCTAAAACCTGGACATTAGATATGCGCCAAGTAATCACTTATAATGTGTTCGAGTGTCTCGTCCTCAAGGTAACATGAACGCCAACAAGGTATGTTAACCGATCCTATGCAATAGCATGTGTTTATTAAAATTGCACTGAGGATATCTATTTATTGTCATAGAAAGTGATTGGTTTATTAGTGCATTAAGTGGAATGGGTGAAAGAGCAAAAAACAACTCCGGCCCTGTGCAAGCCGAACGCAAACCTCTCATTTATAGCGTCATTACTTGCATTAACTATATGACGTTTAACTCAATAAATTCCTAAGTTACTATCAATGGCGATCACTCCTAGGATATTATGGCACTGAAGCACCAAATCTACAATGATTCTATGATCGTTACTCTAAAGGGTAAGACTCGTTCCATTAATGCTGCTTGATAATCTTTTTCCGGCAGCATGTAGAAACGCCAGTACTTTGGTTTGGATAACCAAGTGCCAAATCTCAAATGAATTCAAGAGCTGGAAAGAAAACCCCATGCGCGTCCCTATTATTGCCTTCGAACTATCTGCGCAGACAGCAATCAAAGATAATAGTTCGACCTAGGAATCATGTAGTCATAATAGTTTGTAGAGGAGGTAGAACCACCTAGCAGTGCTTTCTTTGGGAACGCCGGCTGTTTTAATATATAATGTTTCAAAACTCTCAACTCTCAAACTCAATAATGTCTTTCCTATGGCTCACTGCGTTTTATTTTTATTTTTTAATGTCCATTTCTTCAATTATGCTTTTGTAATAAATATTTGAAAAAACTAAATATTTGTGTTTAAGTAACAAAAAATAATTGGTGGCAGCAAGAAATTGAAAGGTAATCATTGCGAAACCATTAATGTCAGAAATTCTACAAAAAAAGGTTACATATGAAGATGATATGGATACTGCTTGAAAATCAAAGCAATGAAAGGTTGTAATATAAACAAAGATACAAGAAAGGCAAGTTTGTTATTGCCAAATGTATTTTATATTAGTATAGAGTTGAGTTAGAAGTTTTGAAACTCGGAAACTTCTAATTCACCAGATCAGTCGACCACACCTGTTTAAACATGAAAAGCCATATTTCTAACGTCATTTCTTTGTGCAATAGAATAGATTCCTAGCAACATATATTATATAATTTAGAAAAATATTGTGAGTAAGCTAATGAACCAAAAGTAAAGGGACTTGTAGAAACCCTAAAATAAAATAAATAAATCCAAACAGGGCATCGATTTACTAAAACGCCAGGTTAATAAATGTGTATTCAAAAAATTCTTGTATTCCAGTTTGGATTTGCGTCACTCAATGAATAATAATCTCGATTGAAAATATTTATTATTTGCTGAAACTGTATATTTACACGAATTTCATGACCGTAGTGACGAATTCGTATCCATTTGGGTTAATGGATAACCCAAATGGATATTGCACTTGATATTTTACAATAATTAATGTGTATGATACCCGGAATGTTTGTTTTTTCAACGTTAAATTAAATGGGAAACACCGATATTTTAGACGACGCAATGAGAGAATTAATTAATGACAAATATAACCTCACCGAGAGAAATTTATTAATGTTATTGTTGAACAGCTGTTTAAGGGCTTTAAGAATAAATTATGCAAAAGTGGGAAAATTTAGTATTACTTTATCATATTTGATCATAAGGTTGTTCGAACGTAAACTATAAGTTACGAAATAAACTAAAAAAAGTAAAGAAATTCAAAATGTCTGAGATTGACTCTCAGTTACCATTGTGATATTGTTATGTTGCTAAATTGTTATATTGTTTATTTATTTTTTCATTATTGTAAATAATTAGAGGAATGTTGGTGATAGATTTCAGTTTAATTGTGAACATTGTAAAACTTTTATGGACTAAATGCCATTCTAACATTTGCTTTGATGAAAACATTGCGAGACAAACAATTTAGTAAAACCTGCTAGTGGTAATGTAATCCTAGAGTGCGTCACCATCCACAGTCCGACTTTATTAGACATTCAGGAAAGATGTTCGTAAGAAATGGAAATTTAGTACTTCTACGAACATAACCCAACCAAGTGCGCTGCCTTATTTATCAGTTATTGTTGCATTTGGAATAGTGTGTTAAAGATTTGCGTTAAAAGCATACAAACCTCTAGAACAAAGCACAGTTTTATCGATATTTAAAATTAGTAAAATTGTTCCAATCCGTAAAAAAGAATAGACAAACTGAAATCTTGTCTGCAGTATCCAAACTTATTGAGTGAGTAGTTTTTAATAGAGTTTTGGATTTTTTTTTCTGTAAACATAAAAAATTAGCAACCGAACAACATTACACGAATTGGTCAACTTGCATAGCAATATTTCATTTTTAAATCAAAAACCATCGGCTATGTTATGAGCAGTATTTATTGGTCAGCAAAAACACATAGATAACCAGCTACGCCACCTCGCGTCCTTGTTGCGTTTTTTACATTGCTAGTTTTTAAGCTGGGTTATTTTCATAATTGAATATATTGATTATTGAAACATACACTTATTTTGATCAGACAATCCAAATATGCAATAATTTTCATTTAAAAAAACACAACTTTGATACTTTTAGAACTTTTGCAACATCCTGTATAATATAAAAATAACTTTAAAAAGTAACCATATTAAACTCCCATACATCCCAAAAGTTAACGTATCTGGGCCATAATATTCCATACCGTAAAACGTAAATAACCCTGCATATTTTAAAAATATACAATACACATTTTAATATTTAACCTAAATGTTAGATATATTTGGTGCCGCTAGGGTCATCTCAATTTCCTAACTTATTATTATTATATATCCATACCACGAAGCAGAAGCGTATTATTTGCAGTTGTTTGAAATTCACGGACTATTCCGGAGTTTTCGCTTATAAAAGATGGAATATAGGTTTTTGTTTAAAAAATTAGTTTTGTAATTTCAAATTTCTACACGATATAAGCAGAAATCAAAAACATGTCTGTCTTATGACTTACGGTGGTAAGCTTTGGAAATGATCTACTCTTATTTTTTTTTTACGTTATTTGTGCCAAATTTAAACCTACATTGTATCTTTCCTTTAATAAACACAATCCCTATACTCTATAATGACCCGCAAATTTAAAACAGTCTATATATACATCATGATGTTTGGCAGGTCTCTCAATTTAATAATTGAATTTGTTACAAATTTTTTATAACTAAAGTCTGCGATTTTTTTTTTATTTTGATGATATTTAAACTTTTTCTACTAACGATATATAATATTTGACAATATATGTGGATTGCCAGAGCAATGTTGTCGTAAGTTTTTACTGTTGTACTAATGTAACAAAGATATCCCAACTCAGTATTTACCCGCATTTTTGATCCATTCAGTACGCTATGTTATTTTTCGGAAATTTAAATAGTTTCAAATCTTTAAAATTCCTCCGAAACTTTCCGCAGCGTATATGTATGCTCAAGTGTTAGTGTATTTTAATCCGAAGTCAGAAATTAAACTAACGGTTGATGCTAGTATGTATGGCATTGGAGCTATACTCAGTCATGCTTTTCCGGACGGGACGGAAAAACCTATAGCATTTGCTTCAAGAACTTTAAACGATCATGAGCAAAAATATTCACAGATTGAAAAGGAAGGTTTAGCTATTATTTTTGGTCTTTCAAAGTTTAATCAGTATGTTTTTGGTAGGATATTCAAACTAGTAACGGACCATAGGCCATTACTAGCTATTTTTGCCATAAAAGAAGAATCCCTCAGTTTTCGGCAAATAGATTGAGGCGATGGGCCGTAATTCTTGCCAACTATCAATATGAAATTGAATATGTTTCCTCAGATAAAAATTGGGCGGACAGTCTATCTAGATTGCCGTGTAAAATTGAATTTGATACCGAACCAGAGGTTGAACTTGATTATTGTCATTTTTTCTCTAATAGCTCCGAACACAAAATTAATTTTGAAAATGTGAAGGGAGAAACTAAAAGAGATAAAGTTTTAGGTCGAATTATAGATTATATTAAAAAGGGATGGCCCCAAAAATTTAATGATATACTGATTAAACCGTACATTGCTAAACGTTATGAATTTAGTATTCATGATGACTGCTTATTCTGAGATCACCGTATCGTGGTACCCAAAACTTTAAGAGACACTATGTTAAAGGAATTACATTCCACACATTTCGGAGTGGTTAAAATGAAGAGCTTAGCGAGATCCTACTTTTGGTGGCCAAATTTAGATAAAGACATTGAAAATGAAATAAAAATTTGTGATGTGTGTTGTAAGTTAGGTAACACCCCCCTAAAGCTCCCTTAAATTCGTGGCAATGGCCCAACGAACCGTGGGAACGCTTGCACGTCGATTTTTTGGGTCCATTTCAGGGAAAAAATTATTTGATTGTATTAGACTCTCATACTAAATGGTTAGAAGTTTTCGATTTGAATTCACATTCATTGTTTGCTAGATTCGATTTACCGAAAACAATAGTATCAGATTACGGTTCTTGTTGTCGTATCTGACGAATTTAAAGAATTTTTAACTGCAAATGGTATTACCTCAATAACCACTTCTCCTTACCATCCAGCTTCAAATGTAGTATAGTAAAAACTATTAAGAACACTTTAAAGAAAGCTTTGGCTGGAAAAATGCCAATCAATTTGACTCTTAATCGTTTTCTGTTTGATTATCGTAATACAGCACATGGCACTACGGGAGTTAGTCCAGCGCAACTAATGTTTCGACGTTCGTTAAGAACTAGATTTGACTTAATTTTGCCTAACAAATCTGAAAAAGGTAAAGGTAGAGTTGAAACGGTACAACGCAAATAAAAGTTGTGGCATAGAGGTAGACATAATGTAGTGTATTACTTAAATGAAATTGTATTAGTTAAGGACTATCGTGTTCCTGCTAATGCTACCTGGATTAAAGGAAAAATTATAAAAAAAGTCGGTAATTGTAATTATATTGTTGACATTCCAGAATTAAAAATCAAATGGAAACGCCATGTCAATCAAATTAAGAAATGGATGTCGAATTCAATAACTCCAAGTAGCGTAAGTAGGAACTCCGAAAACAGTGAAGATGTAATAACCGAGGTTTCAGGAAGTAATAGACCTAAAAGAATTGTGAAACCTCCATTACGTTATGGTTTAGAACCACAACAATAGGTGTTATTGTTGTTTCCTTTTTTGTGGAGGAAGATATGTGAGGTATTTGTATGTAGATTTGTATATTTTGATATACATATGTATCTATTGGTCATGCGCAAGTCTGCAGGACGAGAGGACTAATCCTCAGCATCACAGATTCGTATTAAGTGTAGGGTTGTTGTAACATGTTGTTTGTCATATACAATAATTGTAGTTATAAATGTATGATTAACTGGTAGTGCAATAAATAGTTGTTTGTTAATATCTCACATATATACGCATTAATTTCCAGCACTGAGTGTCGCCATTTCAGTGGTAGCGGTACGTGCCTATGCGAGTGTCGACTGCCGACTGAAGTACAGCGCTCCGAATCCGCTTCCATACTACTTGATTTAGGGTTGCGTTTTTAGCAATAGCCAATTCTTGCGTAAGGTGAGCTATCTGTAGTTATAGTATTAACATCGCACCTCGCACCATCATTTTAATTTTAGCGACGAACTTAAATAAATAAATAAATAAATAATGCGCTTTATTATCAAGAAAAATTATAAATTACTTTTGTGGACAAAGCAGAGTAATTAACAAATTTAATAATTGAAAGGATACGTATACAATAAACACAGATATAAAGTGTCAGATATACTTAGTCATCAAAGAATAAACCAGGAGATTGCGCTGCACGCACAAAGAAAGAAAAGGGGAGATGCAAGTTTGAAGGAAAAGAAATTTAGTTTTACCCCTCTCCGCAAAAATCGCTAACAGCGTAAAGAGGTTGCTGAAGAAGGTAAGGTTTTACCTTTCTGCGAAACTGGACGTATGTTGGTATCGATTTTAGTTGAATTGGGAGAAGGTTGTATAGCTTGATTGCATGATTGGATGATGTGCACTTGTTCACACATTTTTACATTTAAATTCTCCTAATTAATGTCTAATCTAAATTTAAATTATAATTGTTGCTTCAGTTATCTTATTCTTATGACTAGGTCACACAAATTTGATATAAAGGTACTTTATGTAGAAACATTATTTGTGTAACTTTTATCCTTACTTATATTTAATTTCAACTTAATAAAGACGCGAGGTGGCGTCGAAACGTGGCTAGTTATCTATGTGTTTTTGCTGACCAATAAATACTACTCATAATATAGCCGATGATTTTTAATTATTTGATGATATTTCAATTTATTGATCATTTATATCGACATTTAGATTCGGGTAAGCCAACTGTTGGTGTCTCCATGGATCTTAGTAGAGCATTTCACCTTATTGATCGGTCTTTATTATTTAATAAAATGTCAAATTATAGTTTAAGGGATGATGTTTATAATTGATTTTGCTCTTATCTCAGTGGCTGACAGCAGCTAGTAGTAAAACTCGTTCATCTCCATTGCCTATTCGTAGAGGAGTTCCATAAGTCTCAATCCTTGGTCCCCTTCTTTTAACTAATTTTTATTATTGACCTACCAAATATATGTAATGATGAGAAATTGGTACTTCCTGCAGAAGATGTATTTTATTTGTGCGCAGAAAAAAAAATGATGTGGTTATTGCTGCCAACTTGTTATTACAGAAGTTTGAAAACCGGTTCATCATTAATAAATTGTTCTTAAACTAAGACAAAGCATCTTTTATATACTTTACTCCAAGAACAAAAAATATCTCTGCTACAATTAGTTTTCCATCAAAATCCATCATTGGTCTTCATGTTAACTGTGATTTAGTCTGGGACACGCATATTAAAAATGTATGTGCTTCATTATCTTCTGTGTGCTTTGCTCTATAGAGATTGTCTCATTTCGAATATAGAAATGTCCTTTTCACCTATTACTTTTCGTGCTTTCCATCCAAAGTGGTCTATAGTCTCATATTAGGGTGCTAACTTAGGTTTACAATCAGTTTTTCGTATACAAAAGCGTGTTATTCGTAACATTGCCGGTGTTCCTTCGGGTACATCCTGTCGACAATTGTTGTTGTTGCGTACTTACGGTGGCATGTCTCTATATCTTGCACGATTTGTGTGCTGTCAAAAAGCAAATTAATCAACTTCCAATAAATAATTTCAATCATAATTATCCCACAAGACAGGAGAAACAACAGAGGAGAAATAAATAAATAAATTATTTTATGGTTGCCGAAATGATTGTCGGTATGATGGTATTTAAAACTAATATCGTAAACGAATTTTGAACTATTAAATATCTTTGAAGGAAGAAGCGGTTAATTGCAAAATTTGTAGCCACATGCGAAATATATATAGAGCAGCAATGTTTCCCCAAAAGATCTGGGCCGTTAAATTAATAACATCGGGCACCGTCCATAAAACCAATTAAATATTTTCTTGCTTCACTCGATACCGCATTCCACAATTTACACGTAATGAATGATCATATGCTAAGCCAAAATTACAGCCTTGATACTAACATCAATGTGATTTATACGCAAACATCAAATATAAATGGAGTTGCTATGTAGTCATTTTCTTTTCTTTTTTATTTCTTCCATGGTGATATTAAATACTGCAGTTCTTTGCAAAATTCAAGTTACAATTACATTTGGAAGATTTATTCTTTTGTGGCAGCTAAAAGTACAAATAGAAACTAACGCTCCTAAGTCTGGCGACGTTTATTGTTAGTTTCTACCTTAATAAAAGCGCGGTTTCTTTTCGTTTCGCGAACGGCAAAGTATCATCGCGATTTTCTTTTTAGTCGTCGGGCTTCTCTTGGCCGCAATCTTCCACCCGTACCGAGCTTTTGTAAGAGGTTACCTTAATGTGGGATTAAAACTTTAAATGGGTCGAGATTACGGATCGCGGCCGGATTCTGCGAAGGAAAGTCGCCTCATGTCCTTCGGTTCTCGCCGTTGTGAGTCACGAAGTGCACACACACACGTGCGCACGCCCACGTACTACCTAGTTCCGGTAGCTTTAACCGTTCGCTTGTCGCCAGTGCAACATCCGCTGACGGCATTCACCCAAGTTCGGCTTGAAAAGCAATCTAGGCAGCGAGAGATGGAGAGAGGTACGCCAGCCGCAGTATCACGTAAAGGAAATTACTGGCTTAATTAAGGTAGAAGCGGCGATATTTCAAATGTCTCTCCGTTGAGTTTACCGTAAGGCTCGGCACGATTAGCAATAAAAGTAACCGTTAGGTTTAGTTCAAAGGATCGATTGTTGAAACGCATATTGCTTCTTTTTCGTTTTATAAAGCTGATTTTTCTACCCTAGCGGCACACAGTGAGGTATTAGTCAATTCTAGCTCAAAAAAAAATCTTTTTGGGTTTTCATAACTTGAAATCGATTTCTTGTTGTTAAAAATAAAGTGTATTAATAACATAACCCACGTCCGACCAGGAACTTAATAAGAAAGTACTCCGTATCGCCATGGTCTCTATTAATCCAAAGCGATATATCTCTGATTAATTTGACTGTCCACCTGCCTGTGAGACTGTCTTCCCAACGCTCCTGCCAGAGCGGAAGGGTACGTTCTCTCTCTTCTTCTCGTTTGTTTGAGATGCCACCTGCATTTCCTTTCCTTTACCAGTAGGTCGAGAGGTACTACTCAAGCTATTACTAGAATAACCGCCTCGGAAACTGTTTTATAGCAGCTAGCAATTCTCAGCGACGCTCTCCTCTGGACCCGAGTCATCTTTTACCGGTATGTCTTCTTATCAAGCGCATCTGCCCATATCTCCCATCCATAGAGGACGATGGATTCGGGTACTGACATTAGATGTCGTCGCTTGTCTGCTGAGGGTTTTCTGATATTACCCATAAGGTAACTAAGGGATGCCATCATCTGAGCTGCTACGCGCTAAATAACAGATGTGCTCCCAAAACCTCATTTGGTTATTTAAATATATTCCCAAGTACTTTATGGCCGTCGATATGGTGACTTCCTCTGCACCGATTCTCATAGGTATCTGGAGAGGAATTCTGCATTCCGTTAGCACGGCCATCCCAGTCTTTTACATCACTAGTTGTAATCCGTGATAGTGCATTCATGACTATCCTCATAGTCTGGTTTAGTTATCTCTGAGCGTCCTCCGCATCCCTTGCGACCACGACCGCCAGAACATCATCCGCACAACCAACCAGATGCATGTCCTCGGGCATCTCCATACGTAGAATACTATCGTATGATATGTTCCAGAGGTCCAGGCCAAGAATCGACCCCTGTGTCGCTTCCGCCGTTGCACGCATCGTACGCCATGCGCCATCCCTCTGTGGTTTCGTATATGAGCCCACGGTCTCTTAGGAAACTGCGAATCATTCGTATAAAACGTAACAACCGCGTTTAACAACGTAAGATGGGAGGCAATTCTAGATACCTTGCAAGAACGCTTCAATACTCCGCATTACCTTATATGTTAAATAAATACATTCACCGTGGCTGATGGTCTTGGTTATCAGTCCCGGGGTTCGAATCCCAGCGCCTACTCTCAGAGTGAGGTTTTTGTGGCTTTCCTCGCTCCATGGTAAGTGCTGAGAGACAAACACCTTAAGTCGCTCCACGGGCGCAGGCGTGATAATAACTAATGGCCGGCCGATGCCCTCGGTAGTTGACGAAAGCTGTTGGGGAATATGAATGAAATAAGACAATAAGATAATCACTAAGTCAATCCCGTAAAACTGCTTTCAAATATTATCTGGACGACTAAATTGAAAATGTTTATATTTTGTAAAAATCCAATTGGCAATTTGTGATTGCCTGTCGTGCTGATTTGTTTTTAGGCTACAAACATACTTCATTTCTTTATTTATTTCCACATACAGATAGTTGAAGGTCTGGTTATAGCGGGCCGCATCATACTAGATGGATTGGATTTATTTTTCACTGAGAAATAAACGATGCATGGTAAATTTAATTTTCAGCAAATATCACTGCGCCGGCGCTGATCAAGAAATTGTCGTAGAAAAAATAATGAGCAAAAGTATTGAGATTTGTATGACTTTTTGCGGTTTCTCTATTTTTATTATTTTGTTAATAGCAACTAAATTTTAACAGACTGCATAGCTAATTTACTGGAGGTAAAATTAGATATAGGAGAAAATACTACGAGGAAAATGAGTGCATTTTAATGTTTATTAACGTACAAATGTTTCTAAATAATTATTTTAATGATATTTATGCGACGAAAGGTGAATATTAACACTGGTGTGTTGAAATCAATGACACATTATTTTACGAAGTTTAGCTATTTATTAAATACATCAGCATGAAGAAATGATTATAAAACAAATGTGAATCTGTATAGTATTTAGCTTAATTCAACATGAAATCGACCTAGATGACAGTATTAAATTATTATTGATATCATACACAATATGGTTTTCACAATCTAAAATCGTACAAAAATTACACTATTCCTCTTTGCGAAAATAAAATTGGATGTGTTTTCCTGCATTGCGTGCATTATTTACGTCACGATGACAACAATAAATATTAACCCAATCAACAACTCATCATAGCTGCACGAATGTACATCTGCTTCAGCCCCCTGCTTCGGTTCTTGGTTAATACACTCAACTAGCAAAACAATTCTAGTGATAATGCTGAGCAATACATCAGACTGGATGAGACTCTAACAACTCATTACATGCTAAACTCTGCAACTACGTACAGAAGAAAGTCAGGAAGAAGAAGAAAATAAGGAAAATGAAACGCAAGCAGTTGGATCATCTATAGAGCCAGCTATAAGATGCCACAGGAATGCAATACAACAAATCAATGAACTTATTCAATATGGGGCTCATTCAAATATGATAGATTTTGTACACATTGTATAATGCTAAGGAATGTATTGAAAAAGAAGTGTTACGGAAAAGAACAAAACAGTTATCATTGCTAGATATGTAGAAATAATATACCATGCAATATTATTAAATAAATGTAACTACATCTGTATTTTATCAATGTTTATGTCTAAAGTTCAATAAAAGTTTATAAATTACAATGAACATATTTTGCTATGATTATATATAAGAGTTGTATAATAAAACCGGCACCGGTAAGAAAGGATTAGTATATATAAATACATTATACATATCTCATATGTCCGATACTGTATATTGTAAATTTTGTATAAGGCGGAATCTTGTTCAATTTGAAATGTTGCTTCGGTCCCATGCGATTCCGCATTGAGCAAGTTTCACTGTATTTATAATTTTCAGGGCTACAGTTGATATTAAAATCAATAATTTGTGTTCGTGTTTGGGGACTTAATTTAGAAATCTGCACTTGCTTTTACAGCATTGACAATTGAGTAACTCGGGGTAGCACCTCACGATTTTAATTTTATTTTGTTAGTTCGATGGTCTGGTTTTATTAATGTCGCATTTTAAATTTTGTTTTTACAAAAACGATTAAAAATTACTACCGATATTGTTGTGCTTTTTTTTAACAAAACCGAAAAAAAACGAAAAAACCGATGTCACCATAAATTACAATTCATTTTAAAGGCCTACATTAAAAATAAAAACGAGTTATTTGTCAATTCTTTGTATAATTTTATACCTGAAAACAGTGAAAAACAGACAACTCTTAACGGGATGCTTGTTATTCTGGTTGTCATTTTAACCAATAGGATGCAATAATACAATATGCCAATGTAAAGGAATTTTTTGGCCTCTTCAACTCTAAACATAGCATTAGCTATAAGTCAACGTAACGGTAAGTTCATTTTACCGGCCTAGTGTGGTAAATTTTTTGCCGAACTGCCGTAACATGCACTGCATTTTTTCTTATTATATATTGCAACTATGAAACAGAAAGTTGTTCCAAGTTTAAGGTATCCTTACTTAAGTAGAATGAGGTTTCGTATTGACTGTGAATATAAGAGTGACTATCTTAAGGTATCTACAAAAACAATTATAGTAAAGAAACTTTCCATTCCTTGGTGTACCAACGTCGTAAATATGTGCTGTCGGAACGTCCTGTTTACATAAAAAACTGCTTCCGATGCTAACGCTCATCATTCAATCACCCGTTGAAAAAACATTGTCCTTTACGTCAATATCGACTTCTTTCCCGGTATGTTTGGCGAAACAAAAGCCTATCCTAATAGAATAAAGCGCCTCATAAAATAGAAGGGAACAGAACCCGCTGGAGAAAGAAAAACGCACATTAACGATAAAATATAAAGATCGATTGATATAGAAGGTAGTTGTAAAATGTTTAGGGACAGGACCTCGGCCGTATGCGAGAGTGAAACCGTTGAGCGAGCTTACGGTGCTCCGGGGAACGATAAATAAAAATTTTCTCCGGCTCCATGTAAATGGGAGATCAGGAATTATGGTCCCGGACTGGTGAACAATAATATATATATGGTGGAGTGGGCGGAGGATGTTATGCTTCTCAATTAATGTTTATCGCTGATTCATTATCGCCGAATTGCCCGGTACAGGAACGTTATAAATTTTTGCAATTTACTTTACGACGGGAAGCATTAATACGTATATTTATTCTATCTTCAGCCGGTATTGGTAGGACTGGTCTCGTTTGGCTCGTAAATTTTTCAGGAATATCGGACGGAATTTTTATTGTCCCAAAATACAATTTCACTATGAAAAAGAGGCAAAAGGGAGCACATGGAATTAGGTGGCAGTAAACTTAATTTTCGCGACTACACACAGCGACAGGAATTCTGAACATTTATGCTACGTACGAATAAAAGTTCCTAAGTCATAAATTTTATTATATGTAAGGCATATTAGATATGGGCTATTAAACATTTTTTGCTTACATTAAACACTAAATTTCTAAGCAAACAGCCAAATATTATCTGGCCTCCCATTTTCTAGGTATATGAAAAAAATTAAAGTGAGTTATTGGAAGATGCTAGTCCAAAGGGAAAACTGCCGCACTTACAGAGGGAATTCACACTTTAGTACCCTCTTGGGCGTTGGGAAACATATATAAGTCAAGTTATACCCAGGTCGAAAAATAGATTAAATTTTTTAATCTAGTTATTGCGTATATAGAGTCTACTGTAAAATACATACACGATTAAAAATGTAAAACGTATATATTTAGTATACCTATTTTTTTGATAATTTGTAAGATATATTGCGACTTTTCCGATAAAATTGAAACAGTAAAGTAAAAGAAATGGGTTATGCATGTAGCTATAATCAGTTCTATATTTACAGCATTTAATTCTAGAATTGCTTAATAAAATATGTAAATATATATATATATATCGGTACCACAAGTTTTGACGCTCAAAAACGATTTACTATAAAAAAAACAACATGGAAAGAATTTCAAATTCTCTAAACAAAATTATATAGGAAAGTAGAAGAAAGACAATATTTTTATTCCAATTTCTTCCTTAAAATTTAAAAACAATTTAACCAGAATCATCTTCAGTACCTAATTCATGTATTGTTATTTAATCCTGGCTATAGTAATTTACTATTTCTTACTGGGATATGAAGCTAGGAACTGCTATTTTAGATTGCTGCTATAATTTTTTCTCTACTCATTTCCTGAGTATTCCAAGAAACCCACAACTTTTAACCGAACTTATTCATTCTATTAACGACACATCAACAAAATTACTTAGTAATAATAAAACGCTTTCCAATTGATAATTAGTAAATGCATATAATTGAGCAATTGTTTATTCTATTTATTACACTATTCCTTCCAACGACATTCCGACCAATGCATCGGTCTTTCTCAAGCTAATGAAACCAGTTAGTAATAAAAACAAGAAGCAATACTTACTAAATATCTAAATGTAAGAAATAAGTGAGAAATAATGAGATAAATTACCGTAGGTTAGCAAAAGAAGATGAAGTCAAGTACAGCAATTGATTAAGATTAAAAACTAAATAAAGAAAAGTATGGTTCGCCAAAACAACGAACAAACACTAAGAATTTTAATAAGAAAAGATAACATCAAGATATTGCTAAAATTGTTAATGGTGTCAGATTGTAAATTGCAATTTTCTATAGGTCGTATATGTATAACTTTAGATATTAATCTTTTTTGAAAATTATCTTCATAACCCTAATTTTAGGATTAGAGAAAGCGAAAACATGACCTGAAATTGTGGAATGATGAGGAAGAGCTGTACGACTGTTACGAGTTCAAACATCATATTTATGTTGTTGTAAACGTTTCTTTTTTTTTAATTTGACAACTCTGACCAATGTAACATTTTTTGCAATTAAGTATACTAAGTTCCTCCTCTCTAAAGGTTGTTGTCTGTCTTTTACATTGTTAAAGGTTCCGAATTTTTCTAAGGTATTGTCATAATAAAATACTACTAATAGTCAAGAACAAAGTTGAGGAACCAGGGATCCTGTTAAGGTGTACCGATAGTAAGGGTACATGCACCACACCATGTCGGAAGATAATAATAATAATAGTAATATAATAATATAACAATAATATAATAATATATATATATATATGGGTCTGACTACCAGGACGAGAAACTGGAGGAGCCAGTGGAGTCGACTTGGTGGCATCAAAGTATAGTATTTTGCTAATGAGTCGAACAGAATAATAATTAAAAGACCAAGCAAGAAAATTTTGTTGTGAAATTTATTATCAGAAAGGGTGAAAAGGGTGTTTTTAATTCTTAGTAATGTTAACTATCACACTGACAAAAGTCAATGCTAGGTTTTTCCACTATCACCAAACAACAATGCACAATCTCTCGACGCGCGTTTCGCTAACCAAGTTAGCATCATCAGGAGATGATTAATAACTATTAATCGTCGAGAGATTGTGCATTGTTGTTTGGTGATAGTGGAAAAACCTAGCATTGACTTTTGTCAGTGTGATAGTTATTGTTACACCAAAGGTTCCAAAACCCACGGTTGGAGCTGATACTTTTAGAGTAAAGATCAGTTAAAATTTGTCTATTATTATTAATGACTAAAACATCGAGAAAGGGTAATTGGTTGCGGATTTACCATGGTAAAACTCAATCTGGGATGTATGGAATTAAATTTTTCAAATAAATTTTGTACTTGTTCAGATGGGATTATAAGGAACGAGTCATCAATATACGTTTGAGGAGAGGAGTTTGAAATCAGTATTAACTAGAACGGTTTTGAAAATTTTTTTTACTAATATATCTCCCAAAATGGGATTCGAAAGATTACCCAGAGGTGCGCCAAAAATCTGACTGTGGAATATGAGGGAGTATTCTTCTAGGCCAAACTTAATCAATACAGTTAAATTGATTTAATGCTATCCAACTCCAGTAGTCTCACAGAGGTGGTTAATGATTACCAAAAAGAAGCTTGAGCAATCTCTGTGAACTATGTTTATTTTACACCATGCGACGTTTTGACGACTACAATTCGTTTTTATGGAGCTTGTCTTACAATTCAGTATAAATTGAATATAGTTCTTATTCTTTTTAATTTCAACATTTTTCTTCCCCATTATCTAATTTCTTTAACTAACAGGTGTCCATACCGTTCAATCATGTCTTGAAAAAATACATGTGTATAGTCTTTTAGGTCAAATCAATACGGTTTAATTGGTTCAATGCTCTAAATTTTCACTGAATGGTAAAAGGAGCTTGATAAAGTCGAATTGTAGTGGTCTAAACGTCCCATATGGAATAGAATAAACATAGTTTGATGTAGATTACTCAAGTTTATTAAATAGTTAGACCGAAACCATATCTTTTAATTTGGTTTATAGTGGAGCAATATTGTCAGTACTTAACAAACATTACTTTTATGGAAAATTATATCTCGTTTTTTGTTTATTGCAATATTGACCGTTAGTCGAAATCTTAACATTATACATGTCGTATGCCTCACATATATTGCACTCACTGACAATATTTAAATACATACTTACACACTAATTTGTTATTATCCGCTTAACTTGTATGGTCGTTTGTGCCATCAATATAGGCTGGAACAAGTATAACGATTTTTTTTAATATTTGATACACAACTAGCCTTTAATCAGATTTTTAAGTTTAGGTCTTTTAAAAGAAGAACAGGATAGAGACAACTAATTGAGTACACTCACATATTTGCTGCCGAAACGTGGCTTTCATGCACTTTACAATTCCTTCCTCCTTTTCTGTTACCTTGAAGTTATACGCGTGCCTAAAACTGATCTACCTTTGATTCACTAGTGTGAACTGGCAGTTCTTCTGCCACAATAATCTATCGCTCACTTCTCACAACCCTTACAGTTAGTAATAACGAAATTTATATTGGTAATGTTGAAGGAGAATTGAGGAAAGACTTATCCAACTGCTTTTCCAATTTACCATCTTTTATATATTCTATAGTATCCTTGATTAATATTCCACCCCTCCTGCCTTATTTATAAATTAATTCGTGTATATCAAGCGATACCCTTAATTCTTCTCTTTAACAAAGGAATGTAATTTATATCGGAATTAAGCAACCCTGTCGTCCATTTAGGGTCTTCACCGCCACGCGCCAGCGAGTATTCATCCAACTCCAACCGACATGAAATTAATTTCGAAACACATTTCATTTTAACTTAATGAGGTCTTTATGAGTTGATCGTTAGGAAGTTAATCGTTATACTTCACATCAAACGGGCCGGTTATTAATTATTGGAACATCAATTCGGAATTAATATACTTCGCGAAATCCCAGAACGCCCTAGTCGTTACGGAAACATTTTTCTAACGCCATATCTACATTAATATAACGTGGTATCTGACAGCGACCGATGTTCCGTTTTATTTCATAAAATTGGTGCCACCGCAATGGCAGTAACACGAATTATCAGGACCCTGATACTTATTAATTACAGCAGATTTGTAACTATGCGCATTACGGATTTTCTTTTGGACTCATATTAAATAGAGGGCGGGTATCATACCTAAAATGCACCGTATGATGATGTATTGTTTCCGTTAGGACAGAATAAAATCGCTTTCCGAAGACACCGGCGCAGAAAAGATTTTCGAATATACGAAGAGAAGTGGATCCCAGACGAGTAAAACAAGAATATTTCTTGCATACATTACCACTTCAGAAACTATTGATCGTAATATTCGTCAGTTAGTCAAGTCAGTCATTTTGATATGAATAATGTTCTTTAGAATAACGGTAAAAATTTTATTGAAATGTAGACATAATTAATTTGCAATGAATCGCTATTAGCAGGCGCGTTTCGCCTTAATAAAGCTCATCAACAGAGCGGCGACGTTCGGTGCAGTTTATCATTGGCGTTCTGTTAGGTGCGAGACTCGTATGTACATGTATATCAATCAGCAGTACCAAACAAGTGGTAGCGAGTAGAAAGCATCGGAGAACATCTATTAAGATACATACATAGATATTTATTTTGTTATTATTTTGTCATCCTTCAGAGGTTTCCTTTTTTGTTTATTTGTCGTTTAACATCTTTCATTAAATTAATATTTTTATAGTATAGTATTCCACCTTCGTTTAAGATTTTCTGGTTTCGCATTGTTTCTTCCTTTGATTAGAATAGTCTTTTATTCATTATATCCCAATAATGCCGAGAATGATAAACATTCTTTCAGAATATGGCAAGATCTTCACAGTCATTAACAAAAAAAGAAGTACTTTGCACCATTTGTTCTATGAAATTAGGTTTCAGGTGCAAATATAGTATTGAACGGCATATAAAAAGTATAAAGCATATTGAACATCAAAGAGGATTTTCTCATGACAAACTAAATTATTTATGTGGAGCTTTCCTTGGTGGCAATATTCCGTTAAATAAATTACGGAATCCACTTGTCTGTGGGTTCTTAAACTAATATACCAAACACGATATTACTCATCTTTCGATCATTAAAAAGTATTACGTACCTAAGCAATTTGATAAAATAATAAATAAAATCAAGTCAAAACTAAGAGAGAATTAAATCTGCATAAGCGCAGATGAAACGACAGACATTAAAGGAAGATGTGTTGTTAATGTAATAGCTGGCAGCGTAAAGAAGAAATGCCTAAATTATAATTGTTGTAATTACCCAAATCTTTTTCTTAATAACCCTATTAACTCATCAAACTCTCAAACAAATTCTCTAGCATATTCTCTATTCTCCTATTATCCTGCACAGTGCCTTCAAGTTTAGAATCCGATAAAAAGTTTAAAGCCTTCCATCGCTTTCTCTAAATTTTAGGGACGAGACAACTGATTTCGTGTTTGAAAAAGTTGAAAAACCATTCACAAAGTTTAGATTCGCAAACGTCTTCATTGTTCCCAGACAGTAATACAATCTAATGTTATCGCGAAACAACAGAAGAGCCATTATTGCGAACTTAATCTGCAAGATTTCGTTCGAATGCTTTCAAAGTTTTTCGATACTCTGCGAGAATCTTTATATCAACTGCACTCACATATATTTATTTTAGAAAACATAAAGCAGTTTAAAAAATGTTATACGCAGAAATATACCGTATGCGAGAAAAAATATGGTCACCCAGTGATACTACTACACGCAATAGAGTACGATACAGGTAGAGCAAAGGATGCAACGACACAACGGCAGATGTGAAATTAATGAGTCTTTCGAATGATTTGTAGTAATTCGTACTGTCAGCCGTAACATGCTCTGTCGCCTAGGATTTATTTGTTATTGCATGACCATACTTGTATCTCGTGCACTCTATAAACTAATACGATGTCACCTAATTTAATTATATCAATGCAACGACAAAAAGACACAGTAAAACTATCTAGACAGGAGATGTTGTAATAGCTTGATAAAACTCAAACTGTACAAAGAAATAACCAACAGTGACTGATTAATTGTAAATAATGAAATAAACAATTACACTATTTCATTATTTATATATGATAATATATGTTTTCTATTAAACACTCAATTTACGTTTTTTACATATATATTATGTAATAAGTAACACTGTCACTTTAGTTAAACTTAAAGACAAGAGGTGTTAAAGTATTTACTAAAAGTTCGGTTAATTACCTACCCATATAGTTAGTTTCCACATAATATTTTCCGTATACCGAAATTTGGACAAAATTTTGGTTAATCTTCGTCTATATTTATGTACTAACATGGAGTAATTTAAGTCTATGCGGGAAAAGTTTGATCAGCTTGTCATATTTTACGCATTAAGTATAGTAATTGCTAGTAGCAGAAGAGATTAATTGAAAACTTTATGGGCATGTGAGAGTGATTACTTTTCGCTAAACTTTATTATTCACTGTGTCGATAAAGTGTATGCTTTAAGTTTAGTTACTAAAAGTAAACTTCCTTAATGAGTTTTAACTTAGAATTTAGTTGCATTAGAGTTAAATTCGATTAGTTTCAAATCGAGGATAATTAACCACAAACCAGGTAAATGAAACCTATTTTTTTCTTTTGTCACTCATATACAAGCATTGAAATGTCATGGTTAGGTAACTTACACGACACGTATTCACTCATCCTGCAATAATAATGAAAAATCATTCCTGCGTTTTCTAGAATGTTATCTTTAAGTAGAACGCACTCTAAGAATTGTTTTGTCGCTAAAATCATTTGATCAAGAATCCGACATCCACAGTGTCTTTTTCACAAAACAGGAAACAATAAGTTTTGTCTTACTTTGATAAATTCCGACAGTGCGAGTACATTTTGCAAATAGCCCATCGTAAAACCATCCACCAGCGTTGACCGTCTTTAGCAGGCAAAGATCCTTTTCCAATGCCCCTTTAATCGCACCCGTTTATGTATTTCAATATTCCATTGGCTGTACCTACCACCTCCCGGGAATCTAGATAAATTGTTTGAAAATAGTTGTGCGAATTACATTTGTTCGATTGCAATCGTCGAAAACAATTATTTGATGTTATCAGTGGTTGGAATGCAATTGTTCGAAAATAATTCTTCGAAAGAAATTAAGGTGGATTGGGGAATGGATAGAACGGTGTTGCAGTTATACACTACAGGTTTGGCAAAAACAAACAATGCTATAGAAGGTTGGCATCGCGAGTTTAAAAACTAAATTTCAGCCACACATCCAACTATTTGAAAATTTTCGGACGCCATCCAAAGAGAGCATGCTCTAAACCAATTAAGAATTGAGTAATATTTCGCAGGGGTTCCACCACCTGCACTAAAAGAAAATACAAAGATTCCGCTGGAAAGATTCGACGAACCGTAGCAACATTCAATTAGAGAATAAGTATTGTAGAGTACTTAAGGGGAGTAGCACATAATATGAGTCATTAAAGAATAATGTATATTCTTATTTAGAAAAAAAATCAAGCGTTATGAAAAATCTACCAAAACGTAGTTTATTCCGTGGGCATGGAAACCCAAAGAGCGTTGTAGGTAATTTCTTTAGCGTCCTGTTTCACAACTAGGGATATCTTTCATGTATCTGCGATACTATAGATTAAATTGAAAAACAAAAATTAAAAGTTTTGGTGACTAAGGCAACGAAAACCATACGTTTCCGGAATAAGAACATTATTTTGGATCCGAATATGCAAAAATATTCATAGAAAATTTCATCTTATATTAGAGAAAACTAGGAGCTATAAAAAATGATGATGATACTGCAACAGTTAGAAATATACAGTAAATACTACATTCTGAATTTCATTGAAAGAACTTATGACGACAAATAATAAGAAAAATCAATAGTTTAATATAATATAATAACTGATAAAACATCAATAGGTAGTAGTAGTTATTGATCAATGTTTTTAAATTGTTAAAAATATTTAACAGGTAAAGTCATATATGAAATAGATCACTTTTTCAACGAAATTATTTATTGATTAGTTTCTCTACTGCACTGTGTAATATGTGTCTAAATATGACGATTATGTATATGTGTTGTTTGCACAGCACACATCTCTATGATTTACCATTAATTTCATGTTTCTTGCATTTTATCTGTGGCAGTTAAGTAAAGTGTTTAGTGTAGTTTCGTTTTTATGATTTTACAACAGTTTTTATACATACTTTTTCTAGATCAATCAAATTTTTATGCATGTTCACGTTTCTGACACGTCAGTTTTTTACGCACTGAAAAAAGTATTTCAACTGTATTAAAATCTTACGGAAATGCGACAAATTATTAAGATTCTTTATTAACATACTATTTATAACGCATTTAAATTAAGAGTTTTATTTTGAACTCACCTTACTTTGATTATTCGCAAAAAATATAGGTGTCTAATACATTTGAGCATATGCTTATTCGAAAATGTTTATACAACTCAAATGATTTCTTTCTGTAGCCTTAAGTTGTAAGAGCAATTTCTGTCAGTTTGTCCAGTGTACTGTACTGTCAGCTTCAGTTTCCTTGACGTGTTTCATACTGTATGGTATTATGAAATAAAGATCGATCTATCTATCTATCTATCTATCTATCTATCTATCTATCTATCTATCTATCTATCTATCTATCTATCTATCGATCTATCTATCTATCTATCTATCTATCTATCTATCTATCTATCTATCTATCTATCTATCTATCTATCTGTACATTATTATTATTATCAACGAAATTTTATTGGCTAGATTATCCTTTTGAAACTGATGTTTACCACAATGATGGCAAACATATTTCTCTCAAATAAATTCCAGAAGACAGTATAAAAAAGCATCAAAGAAAAAATGCCACAATAATTAACCAAAAAAAAAAAAAACACCACTGACTCATGGTACATTATTGAATTATGCGATACCAGCAAAAGCGACGAAAAGAAAATGACACTAGAAAGGGACTCCACCTTCTGCACTTCAAGCTTTATCCACGATTGCCTACCCAGGAATCAAGAATTTAGATGTGCGCCCTTTAGAGGACATAAGCTAAGTTTTTAGCCCATAAGTCATGGATTGTCAATTAGGTTTGGTGTTTCCAACAATAGATCATTAGCCCCGACATGGTGGCATTTTCTGAGTTTTCCAGAAAGCAGTTTCTAAAGAATCTTAAACCATTATTCATACACTGTAAAATTACCGACAAATCTGTATCAATGATCTATTTCGTAAAAGAACCCTTAGAAATGATAATCACTCCTAGGTTCTCTAATAATTTTCAAAACTTTCTATAAAAAGAAATAATTTGATTTTAATGCTGCTTCATGTAATGAGTTGCTTTCAACTTTGGTGTACTCTACTTTAAAAGCATTTTTGTCAAAAATTGCTAAGAAGGGTGCTTTAACTACCAGGTTCTCAAGTCTTCTTATTACATCACTAACAAATATAGATAAGCATCGTTTTGATTTTGTAATTAATACTTTAAACCTGATACTAAATATTAAAGCATCTGATATAAATGATATATACACTATTGGCAGAAAGAGATAAAACAAACCACTCATTGTTCAATTTGTAACCCACCTAAAAAAGAAAAACTAGTTCCTAATGCTAAATGCTGTGGGATGCCGGGTATAATACTCAAAAACGAAATATTGCGGATACCTCAAGAAATTTTATTATTATATATTATTTATTTGTTTAAGCATCTATAAAAGGTCATTTTTCTCAAAATTAGAGGGTAAGTTACTCTTCAGTTTCATGAGTTTTGAGGATAATTTGACAATACAAATTAAAGAGTAATGGGTACTTACAATTTATTAAAAATGATGAACTTGCGTTTTCAGTTACTGCATTAATAAAAAAATATACGATTAAACAGGTGACAGATAACAAGAATCCTATATCTACCCTTTGTCAAACAGAAAAACGTCACATCCGGGCGTATGCAATTTGGCTGCAATAATAACGCAAACTATGCAATTTGTGTGCAATAGCAACGCAAATATCGTCCATAAATCATCCACCTTGAATAATTAAAAAAATAAATTAACAGGGAAGTAACTAATTGCCAACACAACACTCCGTCCGAAAATATACGGAATAATTTAAAGCCCTGGGCCGGAAAAAATACACAAAAACTCTTCTGATTTATCTGGGCACGTATTCATCGGATTTTTGCATTCATTACCGTTAAACATTAACCCGCGGCACTCCGCCACGTAGATTATCGCGGACGCGACGACCTAACGAGCTGCGCAGTCACTTTTAATTTTTAACACGTCGCGCCGTTGCCCGGAAACCGGATCGCCGACCCGATAAACCTCGTCCCTCATTAGCGGAATTAGTATTAATTAGATTTTGTTTTGTTTTCACGGCCAAAAACGCATAATTGCTGCTTTTTACCCTTCCTCGGCTAATCCGCTGCGCCAATTAAGCCTCAATTTAGACGATCCTGTTATCAGCCATTCTTAAGCTTCTTAATTAATTATTGTATCCCGAACTTTTCTTACTGACTATGGAGAATAAGCTCGTCGTTGTTAAAACATAAAAATTCATATCGAAAGCAAAAATGTGACAAAAATGTGTGAAAACATAGACAGAATAAACATTTAAAAATGAATGGATCAATTTAAACTTGTAAACTAGTATAGATGGGACAATGAGAACGTAAACTCTCTAGCCAGGTAAGCCAATGAAGTTATCCTTTATTCTGCTTTTTTTGCAAATATAGCTATTATATATTTAGTATTGAATTTTACAATATTCTAGATTAAACGGGAATATAATGAACTTCAAAAGATCGAGCAGAAAACAGCCACTTAACACAGAAGAAAATGTATTTATGGTTATGATTTACCATAACAGAGGATAATTATTGTAACAGCGGCAACAAGTTGTTGTGGGCAGTATGGCATTGTAACAAACCCTCAAACCTGCAACATCAAAATACCAAAATATGTCGCTATAAAATGCAACAAGCCAAACACTAACCAAATGTATTTATTAATATAATACGTATTAATATACAGTGGGGTCGTAAATTGTGCCCCCCCCCCTCCTTCGTAACTTTTATAAAAAATGAGATAGAGCATTGAAACAAAAACGAGGTGAAATTAGAGATAATTTGTAATGTTTTGATTATAGGGATACGCGCTTGGCTTGAAATGTAAAATAGAGTCATCAGACCGCAGTTATCTCTAAAATTTTGAATGGAAAATAGGTTAATATAGAAGCTCACTTGGAAGAAATGTTTACTACTTTTTTTTATTATATGGTTTCTGTTTCTTAGGAAACGTATGATCTATAATATTGAAAAATATGTCATATTGCAAAATCTGTCACTTTACAAAATACGCATGTATTAAATTACATATAATTTAGCAAAATTGCCTTACTAAAAGATTATCTCACTCGCTTTCTGAATACACCAGAATATAAGTAGTCTTAGAGTGTCGAGGATACAGTCCATTAAGTAAAAGGGCTTTACTTCACCACACCGCCAACAACAACGGTACGCTCTCGTCCTTTGAAAGTTGCGGTTACAATGATTTTTGCGAGGTCTGGCGAAATTAACCACGAAGCAGAAAGAAATATTAATGAATTATATCCTGAACATTCAATTTGCCGAAAATATCTGAAAAAGCTTGTATATAAATTTACTACCACTGGCACTGAAGAACAAGCTAAAGGAGCAAGCCGAAAAGCAATAAGTAATAATAAACAAATTAATATTGCCACGAAATTATTATTTTTAATATTTTAAGTAGTTTTAAGTAATATATATTATTGTAAGGTATTGGGTGAGCTCGCCGATTTACGTCCACTCAGCAAAGACGCTATGTTAAAAGTGGGGAGGAGTGGACGTAAATCAGAGGAAGAAGAAGAGTAGTAGCGGCGAGTGCGGGAGCAAGTAGTTAGAGGAACAGAATAAAGAGTTTATAGAAAAGAAAAATAGTTATATATCAGTTAGTTGTTCCCATCCAATCAGGGTCGATAAAGGTAGGTACCTTCTAAATTTATATCATTTTAATTGTTTTACTAGTAATAAGCGAGTCACCCCCAGCTACCCCCCAGTTACGGAGGTTATATTTACCCTCGCGACAATATTATTTCTTCGGTGGTTGACAATCCAAATGCTTCTACCAGCAGTTTTTCCAGAAAATATCCAAAAATTAGCGAGAACCCTTGATTTTCAGAGAATTTCTAGGTGGCAATAGTTTCTTCTAGCTACAGAATCCAGCAGAATATCATCTAACTTGAATGGCTGTAAAGTATACAGGATGTATACTTTACAGTATACAGGATTATTTAAAATACACGTGAAAACAAAATATTGAAACTATAAAGACAAAAAAAAAATGTGTGTATAATTATGAACGAAAAAGTGTAAAGGTGATACAATTTTTAAAAAGTCCCAACTGTTGAGAACTGTGGTAATGTGTTGAGGTAGGTCCGTTTCTATTTACGATACGTAAATATACCCAGCTAGGCCGCACCACGTGTACGATACATTTCGTTTGTTTACTATAAGGACATCGATGACCTAAAACGTCGAGGCTAGTAAACATTGAGAGCGTGCAACGATATTTACGAGTATCTGTGCCCTTCAAAGAAGGGAACATAAAGTAATGTATGTAACTTTGTGATTTTTCTACAAGTGAATTTTACAAGTAATAAGCAAATTCAGGCATCACTGGATATTCCTTGAAACTACTTGTTGTCCACAGACTAACTTATAACTAACGTTCGAAATTTTCACCATTGCTGTCCATACATGCCTGCGCACGACGAATTAGGTTATCTTGCACGCGCAATAGCTAATTGCTTCATAAAACCCCATAGAAAAAAATCACATGGATTCATATCAGCATGTAACTGATCCATTGGGTTCAGTCCATCTGCGAAACTTTTGATTTAACCAATCTGTTACAACGGCGTCAATATGAGATGGTGTACCACGTGCATGAACCAGACGTTATTCCTTTGGGCTAGCGGTAAATCATCTTTACAAATCGTTGTTTAGGGAACGAATGGCCCTACTAAAGCATCACCTATAATACCAGCCCAAACGTTGGGCCTACATTTTCGCATGAAAGTTAGAGTTTCTATTGGCATGTGGATTTTCATCAGAAAGAAGAATGAGAATTAAGCACATTGCGAATACCTCTTCTGGTACACAATGACTCGTTTGTAGTGAGCAACACAATCAGGAAGAAGATTGCCAGCAACCACCGACAAAGTTGAAGTTCGAGCATCGAGTGTCTGACGATCTGGGTACAACCGACGAGCTGCCTCAGCATTTCCTCTCGTTTCATCACACATTAATACCATATCAATTGATTCAATACTTATGTACCAATGCCACGCATTTTAATAAAAGAAAAGCAGATTAAACTAATAGAAAAGTACCGCACACGGGACACCATTGCGTTAGCCGGACAAAACTAAGCATTTCTTCGACCTTTTCGAACGGATGACTCTTTATCGAATTTTATTAACCAGCATGCTAACATACACATCATCTGTTGACGTTTAAGGCGAGAGTGTTTCCCTTGCTGTACTAGATGTGGCTGCATTTCAGTTTTCAAACAAAAAACAGCTTTTTTTTTTAAATTTAATATTTTATAAACCACTTAGTTTGGAGAAATGCAATCTTCTTTTTGGGTCAGTGACTTGTGTTTTAGCTATGTTTTCAATTACCGCAAGTATTCTTTAATCAAATGATGGTTTAATTAAATAGTAGAATTTAATATTCATTATTTACTTTTCAAATTCATTATTTACTGTATATATCTTATTTTGATATGGATAATGTTTTTATCATTAGTGTATGTATACTTTAAAGGATAAATATCTTTTCTTGAAGTTATCACATTTCCTTTTTATTTAAAACGCTAGCATTTTAGGTTATCATTTGACGCAACCAAGCAATCAGCAAAAATGGAACTTAATGATTGATGATTTGATGACAAGCAGAAACGAGATTAACTTAGGTTGTCCGTCGATATAATCTACTATCACTAACGATAATAATAATTTTATATCCACGGTATAGTTTCAATCAGTCGAATTCCTCCCTTTGCCAACTTTTCCGATCAGAAAAGTAAAAAAGGATTCCTATAACATATTAAATGCAGCAATCAGACTGTAAATTTACATCATAACCGATTCGGAAGATTTGTCCGGTTGCCTGAATCCGAATTTCTATTCCAGCAGCGAGCTCGAAATGATGCCCAATTAAGCATGAAAGTTTCTTTTCCTTAATGATCTTAAAGTCTGACATTTATTTCAACCGAAACACAAATTACGAAACTTAGTTTTGCTCCCATTTCTTCGAAAAGAGAGGAAAAAAAAGAAATACGCTCAGTAAAAGATAAAGGCGACGCCGTCTGGGTTCCTTCTGTGTGCAACGCGACAGGAGAGACATCGTTCTGCTAGTGTCTCTCTGTTTTTCATCCTACCTACACCCCTTGATATTCCCCTTTTCCTCTGTTGCCTTCATTAGATGAAATATGATGAATGTTGAGTTTTTCTCGTTTTCCAGAGCGGCTTCTGAAACTTTTTATTTTTTCACCACCTAGACTTGCGCTTCTTTGCAAAAACAGGTTTCTGATAAAACAGCTATCTGCCGTCGACTACAAATTCTCCTCCAATTTACGACTGGATTTCGTCGAAACCTTGTGCAGAACGCAGGAAAAGAGAATATTTATAAACACGGAGAGCGAACGAACTCGCCTCGAACTTTTTCTTCCTCTTCTGCTTTAAACGATCACAAAAGAACGCGTTTTTTTTGTTATATATTTCCCTACACCTACACCACTACATCTCCCTCTCCGCTATATTCTTTTTTTGTTAAGGCGCGGGAGGAACTCGATATTTCAGTAACAGTTTACGTCAAAGCAACATATAAACTGGTATGAATTATTGACGTCCGCTACGCTTTCTTCGCCCAGGCGCAATCTCTGAAATAACACGCTTTTTACTATTGCCGTGAATAACGTTATAAAATTATTATTTCTCCGGGAGATGGGGAGATATATTGGCCGTATTGTCGTATAAGCATTGCTAAAATTGAAGAAAAGAAATATCTTTTGACATTTTCTGCGAATTGAACAACATTTGCCATAAATATTTTATATAGGCCTATTTATTTTGCTAAGCACAATAGCAGTTTCAATGACTCTTTTTTAATTAAAAATTAAACACACAGCAAAAGGAAAAAATGCAAACGAAAACTAAAGCACTACTGAGAACATTAATGGCTAATACATTCTGTAAATTCAATCCGCTACAAGAAAGCAGAGGATTTGAGGAAAATCCATTCAACATTCGTTGAGAAGAAATTTCGAGAAGTATATTTATTTTAATTGTCGTAAATTCTACAAGGAACATAGATAGTGTCATAAGAAAATGCAGATATCACATAAATACATTACAAAATAAATAAATATAATTAAGATTGTTCAAACACATATAAAAAGAATAGATATAAAGCTTTTGTATAAATAAAATGGAAAATAAATTGTCGTTGTACATGTACTAGAAAAAATCATAGTACCTTTTCTCCAGTGATTAATAATAATGATTAGGAAGATATATTCTTAATACATCCTTGTATATACATACTTTACATTAATTATAATTAACTACTAATTATGAAATTTGATATATATGAAAATTGTGTAAAGAAATTGTTGAAAGAAAACCATAATACTCCTGTTTCCCAAAGTATAACATTTGTTTCCCCTAAATTGCTACTCATTTATCTAAGCATGATATAAAAATAGTACTTAACTACTACTGTTTTGGGTCCTGTACTTTTCTTGATTTTTATAAATGACATCGTTGACTTTCTGGTTAATTATAAAATAATCATATATGCTGATGATACTAGTGCTATTGTATCAAGTAAAAATATCTTAGAAATGGAAAATCAGTCAAATGCAGCTTTGAAAGATATGACAACATGGTTTACTAACAACAAACTGTATTTAAATAGTGACAAAACGAAATATGTAATTTTCCATACTATTCAAAATACAACACAACTTGATTTCAATATATGTATCTTCACAAAATAATGAAATTGAACGAGTCAATGAAATGAATTTTTTGGGTATGACTATGGACGAGACATTATCTTGGGGTGCTCATTGCCAAAAAATTATAAGTAAATTAAATTCTAGCTGTTACCAAATACGCAATCTTAGGGCTATAATTGATCCTAAATCTTTATTATCATTTTATTATGCTAATATCCACAGCAGACTCTCATACGGTATTCCTGTTTGGGGTGCATCACCAGCCGCGCGAAGTGTGTTTTCGGCCCAGAAACGTATTATTCGTTGCATGGCTGCAATTAACTCTAGGGAATCATGCAAACCTTACTTTAGAAAATGGAATATCATGTCAATGCCTGCCATGCATATATATGAACTTTTAAAATATATCCACAAAAATAAACGGGAATTTCTGTGCAACAATGATGTCCACTCCTATGATACTAGGCTTAAACATAATTTTCATATTCCTAAATTTTCATTAAATTTGACTAAAAATAGTCCTAATGTTTTGGGTTTAAAAATATTCAACGCATTGCCTCAAAGATTTATAGAGATTATAAATGGCAATCAATTTAAGTACAGTGTTAGAGCATTCCTATTGGAAAGATGTATATATTCTCTTGACGAGTATTTTAATTCATGTACCCTGTAGTTTCTGTTTTTATTATTATTTTTTGTGTATTGACTTTGCCCACGTATTTATATATTCATGGAGCATTATTAGTTTTATTAAAAAATGTTTGTCTAAAGTGTTGAATGTACATGTCATATACTAATTTCATGTATTATTTTATTTGTTAACATTTATTGACGAAGTTTACGCATTAACAAACGATATTATTATGATCACTATGATCACTATGATGATCACTACTTGATGTTTTAAAGCAATATCCAGAAAGACGAAATATGAAACGGAAAATTATCGCTAGCGTATAAAAAAATGCAATAAAATAATAATTCTACTATTCATCATCTACACGTTTACACAGTTATTGTTAAATACACGCATTAAAAGTTTGTCGATGGCATCCAGGCTGAAAAGTAGTGAAAAAATATTTAAATTTTAAATATGCTAAAGTCGCAATATAATAAAATTTTATGTGGATACCAAATAACTTCAATTCTTCTACCTATACTTGCTGAGCAGTATACGTAGATACTTACATTAAGTTGTCATTTTCTTGGTCTACAATTAGAAAAATGGGCGATCAAGATGTCAAGAACTCAAAATAAAGCAATGTAAGAATTAATTTTGTAGTTAAATGCCAAATTCAAGGCTTCTGCAACAATTTAATAGGATGTTAAACCTTAAAAATTGGCTCAAGCTCGCCGCTCTCGGCAATAAATTATACGAACGGATGTCGAAAAGGAACGGTTGAGTAAATTATAGCGACATAAAACGCGTGAAAACGTCGTAAACTTATAAAAATAACGAAATATCGCAAGGGAAGGGTCTAGCGGCGGCGATCGCAAAGGTGGTGGCGATGACAGGGTACCAGGGAACACTTTATCAACAGCAAACGGTGGGCGGGCGCGTGACCGTTGAGTACTTTATAATGCAAATAGATGTGTTAACATCGCTCGGGGTTTTGCTCGGTAACGCCACGGTCTCCCATCGATTAATAACTGGGACCTCGCATAGCCCGCACACCTAAGCAACCACACCCCGGGAACATTTTAAAAGGGAAAAGGAAAAATAAGACACCCGATCGCCGAAGGACATAGAAGGCGGTCGGTCGGTCGCTGCGCTAATGACTGACGCGAGCAAAACACGGCGGGGTATTTCAGGGCTCGTGTTTGTCGAGGAAAAGAATTCGCTGTTTGTCTTCCTATTAGTAGGCCGCTGAACGATCACGTTACAAAGTCCGCCGACGTTGTTTACTCAGTAGTGAGCTTTCTGGAGCCTTAACTGTAACTATGGGGTAGCATTTCAATATAGTAGGTCGATATGATCGTTAGAAATAAGCAATTAGTTGTGCATACACATTATAAGGCGTTGTTGTTACTTTAATTAGTGATGGGCTAATCGCGCTCGAATGATATCACAAAACATTGTTTGAATGATTATTCGAAGACTGACATTTAATGAACGAACATTAAATTCGAAATTTGAAAGACACAAGCCTACTCCCTTGTGTCTAATCCTATGTTAAAGGTCAAATTCATTCTGAATGCATAATTGTACACTGCAATTGTAAAACCGATATTAACCTACGGCTGCCTGCTCTAGTGAATTCAGACTATACAGAAGCAAACAATTACAAACCTCGCAAAGGAGACTTGCCGGTGTATCACTGAAGCTGAACATACCACACCAACAGTTGCTGTGGAAACCATACTCACTACTATGGTGGAAACCGTAAAGCCCAGAATATTTCGGAACATGACAGAATAACGGCCAAAATTACAAACGCCATCTTTAGAATGGGCAGTGATACGATGATTCCCGCACTCTCCTTCGATTAACCCTTCAAGGTTGTTATGTTGGATTGGAATGTGTGGTAAAACAGATACCGGAGATTTGAAACCAAATCTGGTATGCAGATGGGTCGAAAAGAATCACAGGTCCTGGAGCTGGTATATACAGGCTGATTCATTTTCGATCCTAACCATTGAGATCTCGCTTATTATTGAAAATAGACGATAGGTTTAAATTTGGCAAAGTTGCTAAATTTTGTGGTTATTATGATCCCGCAAAGAAAGTAGACTTAGAACAAAAGACGTTTGAGATTTTTTTCAAAAACGGAAAAATCTCATTTTCTTATTTTGCCTCTAACACTTTTATTTGGCCTTGCAGAGAAAAACTAAACACACGTTCTCAACGCCACTTTTAATGTTCTATGGAATGTTATGCTTGAAATTTTTATACGACGTTTCGTGTTCTTCTGGTCATCATCAACTTTCTTCTTTCTTATGGGCGCCATATTGAATTTTGACACCGTTAGAAAGAGTCTTTTTTTCTGATTTCAACCATGTGTAACATGTTGACAAAAGTTTTTGATATTATGCTTTAACTGACGAAGAATTCAATTTAAGAATAAATAAGGTAGCCATGAAATGTCGAACTGTCAATCACTTGTTTATTGCATTAGTAATGGAAAAATGTTGTATACCAACGAAGAGAAACGAGATATGTTATGTATTTTTTATTCATCGAATCGAAATGCAGCAATAGCTAGTGCACGATATTTACAATTGTATCCTGAACGACGACAACCATATCATAGCATTTTCCTAGATTTTGATAGAAAGTTAGTCGAGTATGGATCGTTTACCAAGCCGCGCAATGTCTACGGTAACGGGAATTTGGATAGAAATCAACGGGATATTTTACAAATGGTAAATTAAATGTGTGTTGTAAATTTTATATTGTTTATTAGGTCAATAATAATCCATCAACATCAACAAGAGAAGTGGCGTCAGAATTAAATTTGCCGCAGACTCCAGTATGAAGAACTTTGCGTCTCTAAGGCGACTGGAATACTGTAATTGGTTATTGGGGAAGTTAGAAAACGACGAAGATTTTTTAAATAAAATCATCTGGTCAGATGAATCTAAATTTACCAACTGTGTGTTTAATAGAAATATGGAAAACACTATCAAAATCTACGAAAATGGAGTGATATGGTTGTCGTCGTTCACGATACAATTGTAAATATCGTGTACTAGCTATTGTTGCATTTCGATTCGATAAATAAAAAATACATAACATGCAACGACAAGTGATTGACAGTTCGAAATTTCATGGATACCTTATTTAATCTTAAATTGAATTCTTCGTTAGTTAAAGCATAATATCAAAAACGTTTGTCAACATGTTACACATGGTTAAAATCAGAAAAAAGGCTCTTTCTAATGGTGTCAAAATTCAATATGGCGCCCATAAGAAATAAGAAAGTGATGATGAACAGAAGAAAACGAAACGTCGTATAAAAATTTCAAGCACAGCATTACATAGAACATTAAAAGTGGCCCTGATAACGTGTCTTTAGTTTTTCTCTGTAAGGCCAAATAAAAGTGCTAGCGGCACAATAAAAAAATTAGATTTTTCCGGTTTTTAAAAAAATCTCAAACGTCATTTGTTCTAAGTCTACTTTCTTTTCGGGATCATAATAACCACAAAATTTAGCAACTTTGCCAAATTTAAACCTATCTATCTTCAATAATAAGCGAGATCTCAATGGTGAGGAACGAAAATGAATCAGCCTGTATAGTGAAACCATGAATAAAAAAATATATGGGCGATATACTACCGTGCACCAAATGGGAATAGTAGAGACATGTGCCCGAAGGGAGAAATTGGGGATACAACCAAAGATCAGCTGATTCACATAGTAAACAATACACTGTAAACAGACAGACCACGGATGTTAGCATTATATCAGACAACTTTGAAACTAGCTTGGGACTGCCTGGAACACTTAAGAATCCTGGCTAATCACACCAAAGTTACTTTGGTGTGGGCGCCGGGACATAAGAGCATACCAGACAACAAGCTAGCAAACAAGCTAGCAAGAAAGGGCTCTGAAATAATATTTATTGTGCCTGAATCGAATCTGGCAATAACCAAGCCTGTCATACGTGGTGAAGTTGCTGAATAGATCACAAATTGAATCAGGTACACCAGAATAACATTAAAGGGCGGACACATAGCAAACGAATGATAGGCCAGCCATCACGGCATTTAGCTGCGGATGTGCTGGCTTTCATCCTAGCACTACTTAGAACGGTGACGAGTCTGCTAATAGGACATAACTGCCTAAAAAATACCTACATAGAATTGGCATCTTTAAAGATGTTCGTATTTGTAGATGATTCAATTAGAAGGCAGGTCCAGCCTACCACGCTGTTTTCTAATGCGTTGCACTGGAACAGCAGATACTGCCATAGCTGAGAGAACTCAATATACTGGCAGATCTGCCAGAAAAAGGTTCACCACACAGGCTGCTAACCCTTGTTAAAGGAACTAGCCTGTTTATGTAAGGATATTCACTAAGTATGAAATAATATAATAGGCCTTAAGTCACGCTGTTATGGGCATGATAAAAACACCTAATTTGTACCCAGTGACATATCAAATTAAAGCTCGGCATATATAAGGTGGCGCAAAGTAACCTTTATTGTTTGACTTCTTTATAACATGCTTATTTCAACATTTTTACCATTTTTTGTTTCAGAATTTTATAAACTAGACTTATATATAAAATTTAATATGGATGGATACACAACAGAACAATGAACAAAAAACTTGAAATTGTATTTTGAAAATCAACGGTCACTTATTTTGACGTAGCCTACAGATCGTAGATATTTCAATATATCGTTTAATTACAAATGTTTGGCAAAGAGGGTCAGTAACGAACCTCTCTAGTTCAGGAAAACCTCGTACGGTCCACACAAATGAAAATAACCAACATGTACTAGAGACCGTGAAGTGTGAACTAGAAACATCAACAAAGATACGATTAGCTCAACTGGGGCTATCGCAACGGTTCTTTCAAAGCATTTTAGCCACATTCTACATGTTCCCAAATAAGGTCCAGCTTGTGCAAGAATTGAACCCGACAGAGTTGGCTGCTTGCAAAACCAGGTCAAAATCCAAATTTCATCCACAATGTGATAATGAGCAAGAAAACGCATTTCCAGTTAAATGGTTTTGGAGAATCCAAGAGCAGTTCACCAGCGAAAATTACACCTACTCAAGTGTTTAGAGTGCTACATAGTCTAAAAGTATGATTGGCCCATATTTTTCTTAAATGAAGTCAGTGATGCAGTTACCATCAATGCTATTGAATATCGGAAAATGCTGGAAAACTTTTTCAAGGCAACTGTTGAAAATCGTTCAGAACTCTGGTTCCAACAAGATGACGCTATAACATATACTGCAAGAGTAGCAATTGACTTTGTTACCAGACATCTTTAGTGAACGCATTATTTCGCGCATTAGGGTGTATTTGAAAGAGCGAGTGTATGTTAATATGCCAGCGATCATCCTCTAATTGAAAACCAAAATTCACAATGAAATCCGTGTAATAACACGTTATTTTGCAAAAATGTGTTGGAAAGAGCATATATGTGTCAAGCAGAAAATGACCGCAATTTGCGGGAAGTAATCTTTCAAGTCTAATTCAATAAAATTCCTTTTCTGTACACTATAGTTTCTACCAATATACATTTACTTCATTCTAAATTAAAAAAAAAAATGTTACGACTAATTCAAAGCATAGAGGTCATTTTGCACGATTCTGCATTACAGTGGAAGCTGCTGTTCTTAATGACAGATGTAGGTATATGCATTGTGTTTTGCAAATAGAAACAGTGCAGAAGAAGTTTTGGCTTACTTTAGCTCCAGTATGAGTGGATACAGGATTAGCAATGTTTCACATAATCAAATTTATTTTGCATCCTACAGCTATGTAGGGTGTCATAATTTTTTTGACATCATGGTGTTGAAGGGAGAATTAAAAATTATTTGAATTAAAATTAAAAATTAACAAGGAAAGGCGGCAGAAAATATTTAATGAATATACATGTTTGATGATTAATTAATTGTTTTAAAACATCCAGACGGAGGAACGATTAAAAATGTTTTAAATGCCGAAATCGAGCACAAAGCAATTTCTTTTAGCACCAGGAAGAGGATAAAATTTTTGTTTGATGTAATTAATTTTTGTGTATGAGAGAAGATTAAAGTATAGTTCAAATTCTGAAAGAACCAAATTGAAGCAGTTAAAGCAGTTTTAATCCTACGCCCCCTCCGGTATTCTAAAAAAGTTAACATAATGATTTAAAAACAACCTGTTCATCCCTCTCCCTGGCCTGAAAAAAGTAATTTTATTTTTTAAAGAAGTATAAATGCTTTCCTTCGTCCCTTCGGCAGAACATAAATTTCATCATTTAAAGTATTAAGGATCCCCTGTTTCTTGGCAATGTTGCCAAAATAGAAACTTTATGGTCAATCTTATTGCATAAGCATTCGCCAGTGAAGAATCTTTTTATGATAGAACTGTCAATCACAAGTTATTTGAGTGCTCCATCCTTAAAACCGTCTCATATATCCATATTGTAGATCCCCTGTCATAGACTGCTCTATCTCTGCTTTGCTTTTGGAAGGGTTATGGTACGTAAAACTAAACCCGTTGAAATACAGTTAATGATATATCAATTATTGGTATATCATAAACTATTTAAATGTTTTATATCACTAATATAGTGTCGTAGGTACAAACCAAGTTTCTTCAACCATTTCGACATTAAACGCGACTATTCAGTTAATGATACATCAATTATTGGTATATCATAAACTATTTAAATGCTTTATATCACTAATATAGTGTCGTAGGTACAAACAAAGTTTCTTCAACCATTTCGACATTAAACACGACTATTCGTTTAACATTTAGCTGTTTAGTAAATGACATTCAATATTCTTTGGATGCCTATATTTTCTTTAGTTTTGTTCAGCATTTATCAAAATCCTTCAACTATATTGCACTTGTGTGAATTTACATCGAAGACATCTACATAAACATAAACATATTACCGCAAATAAAGCACGATCTATAGTCTGGTTTGGTACTTTTACTTGGATATTTAAAACGCATACTAGTATTCGCTGCATAACGTAGATGATGGTAGCGTGCACCACAATTATATCTCGGCCGAGCCGTGGAATGAATTCTCGGCAGCAGTATACGCTTGAAAAACCTTAGAGACGTAACTTAATACAACACAAACTGCTGACGCAGGAGCGCACATAAAGGCTTCAAAGAGCTGCCAAGTTTTTTGTCACGGACTCAATTCGCATTCGACATGGGAATGCGCAAGGAAAGTTAGGACAAATATCGTTTGTATGCACGGTAACATAGATATCAAGGCATTCAATGTTGTAATTTTTTTTTTTCAAATATACGAATATATGTATATGCACAGAGAAATGCTTCACTAGGAAGTAGAAAATGGTTTCTAAACAAAAGTATAATTTTTTGTACTCTTTTTTTCTCAATAACAGTATTCGTAGCCATTTCAAACCACAAACATAAATAATTCTCGAAATAGTCATATAATTTCAAACTAAAGCATCGTGCATGATATCTACTTTAAAATATTGATTTCTTTCGTGCTTTTATTTATATTAAAATTCTATCGAACATTTAAATCATTTTAAGTGAATCAAACCATATAGGTAATAAATTGTATAATTTCATACAGTGGTTCCTTTTGAGACTTCATAGCTATTCAGGGTTCCGGAAAATAGTTGCTGATAATCACAAAGGTTTATAAATATTGATAATAATAATAATAAAAATAATTCTATTTATTAACAGAATTACAAGCCAATTTATTACATATTTTCAGTTATTATTACAGAAGCGTTAATAAATACTTTCCCGCCTGTTCAGTAATAAATTAACTTTATAAAAACACTCAAAAAAGCAGCCACAAACAACTGTTAGTACTACCAGCACCTCCACCAAATTTTTATCTACATTCCTTTTGCCTCAACAAGTAGTAGTTTTTCTTTTCTGTATATTTAAGAGAGGTGACGACAATAGGATGATACAAAAAAAAATAATGAAATTCTCTCTCTAAATGTAACTACACTTTTTATAGGAATCCCTTACAAGACCGAAACTGTGCTAACAGGCCTATTTCTTGTATTAGAAAGAATTCCACAAAAGTTTTAAAGGACTCTCTTTTGTATAATGTAAAATTTCTTTTAACTATACAGGGCGTCCAAAAAATAAAAAAATTGACTTTCTGATAAAAAGACCATGGAAGTGTTATTTAATTTCTCCAAAAAATTATATAACATTTTCTTTGCCGCATCAGCTATTCCGAAAGAAAAATAAAATAAATAAATGAATTATACCAATGGATGTTTAAACCTAAATGCACTTCGAAAAATCAATGTCCTGAACTTAATATATGAACTTCCTGGAAGCAGAGCTTGTAATATCGAAGAACTGCATGTTAGCAATAATTGAAGAATCCAATTCATGAAAACATTTAACCTGCAGCTTTATCACTTAAACTACCTTTTGTGCTTTATTTTTTAGAGAGAAGTAAATATTTATTTCATTTATTAGTCAGATAGAGGACACTATAAAATACCACTATTTTCTTAATTTATGCAAATTTGAGTACTTCACTACCTTTGAAACTGACATGTTCTTTTACAAAATATCTTCGAATTATTTTACCAACTAATTAATTTCGTACTTGTTATCTCGTTTGCTGTTTGCTCTCTTTCTCTAAATTACAGCGTCATCATATGTACAGGATTTAAATGTTGTACGTTGTACGTTGTACCTTAGTTTATATCACAACATTTTACATAGAAACTTCTTTCAATACTTGTGAACGACTAATGTATCTTATGTAGAAACAGCAGATACCGACTATACAGTTGTTAGTTTGTTATGGTGTAGCAGATCAAAGAAACAATAAGAAAATACGATTGTTTGCTTATAACTGATAGAACATCAATAGACCAACGGAATTTTATTGGCTACATTATCTTTACTACAAAGATTGTAAACAAATTTTTCTAAAGCAAATTCCAGAGAGCAGTATAAAAATACATCAAAGAGAAAATGTCTAAATAATTAACCAAGGAAAAAATGCCGCCGCATGGTATATTATTGAAATCACCATACCAGCAAAAACTATAAAAATTGAATAGAACGAGAAACCGACGCGAGTTTCTGCCTACCAGCGATTAACAGGGTCACTCTGAGTGCAAACCCACTTTTATCGTTATCGCATTTCAATCTTTATCCGCGATTACCTACTAAGAAATCAAGAGTTTAGAGGTGCGCTTCCCAGAGGACACTCTCAAACCACTAGACCACCGCGGCGTAATGAAGTTATATATCTAGCTCAACAATTCATGGATCGATCAAATATGGTGATACTAACAATAGACCATGAACCCCACTGTGGTAGAATTTTTTCGTTTATTTAGGCATTTTTTGTTTAATGTTTTTTTTTATATTACGTCATGACAATCCACTTCTGAAATCACTACATACGCAGTCGTGTGTAATCGTTTTATGCGGGTTATCTAGCAAGGCTGACAATCCATGAAATTTCCGAAATAGATCTACGACTGCATTACTGGCTTACGATGCGGTTGTCTCGTGGATTGAGAGTTTAACTTGTGTCCTTTGGGGGGCGGACATCTAAATTGTTTATTGCTTAGTAGGCAATCGCGGATAAAGTTCGAAATGTGATAGCGATGAAAGCAGGTTGACACTAGGAGTAACGCTGGTGACGCCTGGTAGGCAATAATTCGATCTTGCTTTTGCTGATAAGCTGATTCCAACAATAGCCCATGCGCCCCGTCATGGTGACAGTTTCTCGGTTTTCCTAAAGACAGTTTTCAGAAAAGGTTAATTGGACTTTCTAAGGGATCTTAAGCCAGTATTTATATACTGCAAAATAACCCTAACATCTTTATCAATGGTATTTCGTGAAAGAATTCTTAGAAGTAATAATCACGCCCTCGTTAGTAATTTTCAAAATTTTCTATAAAAAAGAATTATTCGATTTTGATGTTGCTTGATGTAAATTTAACAAAAATTCGTGATCGGACTTCATTTCCAATTTGATGTTAAAAGCATTTTGTCAAAAATCACTAAGAGGGATACTATATCTACCAGGTTCTCTATTCTTCTTATTAATTCGTTAACAAATAGATATATAAGCATGAAATTCCCACAAAAAATCTTTGATTCATTATACTTTTGTGATATTATCGTATTAATTTCACTAAGAAACACCTGCCTCCCAGTTAGTAGTCCCAACTAACGATATCAGTCACAACGATCGGGTCGTATAAAATTTTAATAACTTTAAGGGCATGATAATCACACTACTTACGACTTCGGAGATTTCTCAGGCATATTCTCAAGTTTATGGCAAATTTATGCAGCCTAACGAATGTAGGTCGTTAACGAAGGGCCGTTTCGAAAAGTGAAGCCCTTTTCTCTTATCAAGATAATAGTAACTACTGGTAGGGAACAATGAGTCGTTTCACTCCATAAGACACCTAATTGGCGTCTGCTTCTGCCTTGAAAAACGAAAGAAACCCATCGCATAATGTAGCCGCTTCCCATTATGTGGTCGTCGAAGCTTGGGCACTCAACGGATTTAATAAATTTTCAAAAATCCAAGGGAGTAAAATACGGAATAGAGGAAGAAACGGAAAGGATGACAGTCGCTCATAAAATACGTATTAAAGGAACGCATTTGTGACGGTGCGCGAAAGATAAAAATGAAGCCCATTTTCCATTCTGATGTCGGTATTTATTTAAAAGTAAATCTGCATAAAATTACCCGACATTATACTTTAAAATTTTCTCCCGAAAACTTCCAGAACTTCTCACTCATCTACCTATCTAACTCCCTCCTACTTTTTCTGCGTGTCTTTCAGGCCTTCCCCTGTAGATATTCAACCACAACATTGTTCTCCGCAGAGACGATAATACGTTAAGGCAAAACTATGAACGCGGTACCGTATTATCCAGTTTCAAAATTAAATATCGAGAGAGATAGGAGAAAGTCGCCTGGACTTCATGAAAGAAATTGAATTTCTTAATTTCCTCCGTTATTGTTGTCGTAATTACTTTCCAACGCTCGGAAACCGGGTCGATCCTCTGAACCGCGTTGGGCTGTTCACGAGCTTCCTCCTCTTCCGTACATCTTTTCTTTATTTCACTTTTAAAATTCCCTCCCTTGGATCAAGTCCTTTACCGCTACGGAGGGATGAATATCATCAACTTCAGAGTGTTAAGCAAAGTTCTTCTCTTCTACGAGGAATTATCTGGAATTGTATGTGCAAAGTTCAACTGTTTTGAATTTCTTCCGTGTTTCGGGTGCGGAAATCTTTTTTTACATCCGGGTTTTTCTCTCTTTAGCCTCCCTTTTCTTATTATTAAGGATATAGGCAGAACGGAAATGTAAATTGTTCAATTTATTTTTATAATAGGCGAATTAAATTCTACTTCTATATTATGTACACCCACATAAAGAAATATGAAAGCGAAATCTAGAATGCATTATCTTATAGTAAATAAGGAGTTTCAAAAAGAATCAGCTGTTAGAGTTAGGAGAAGCATCGAAATATATTCTGATCATTATCTGGTATAATAAACGAAAATAATAAAGCAAATAAAAGAAAAATGAAATGAAGAAAGTGGTTAGAGAATAAATCTCGGATAAGAAAAGACAGCTAAATTATGCAAGCAAATAGGAGAGAGAGAAAATGAATACCATCAAAAATAATATAAGCCATTTCTCAATAGAGCCATACACATCCATAGACATGGTGAATAGAATACATGAATAAAACGAAATTTACACAACAACAACGAGGTTGGTAGAAATAATAGAGATAATCAAAAGGAAACAAAGCGGAGGAAAATTATGCAATAAGAACTTAAATGTTGTAAAACACGAGCGAAAAAAGAATAGAAGTAACGAGAGCACCATACAATAAGAGATGGAAAGAACGGAGAAAGCTTCAATACCTGAGGATTAGGAGATAGGGATAGACAGACAGGCGCAAGAAATATCAAGGAATTACTATACTGTATACCATATTTCTCTTTTTGGGGAGCCATCTGACATGGAGTCTTCGGAAACACTGCAGCCTAATAGCTTTTTACATTTATGTTCCCATTTCTTTTAGCAATTGAATCATGCCAGCCAATCCAATATCTTGGTGCCCTGTACTAGTACTCCCCAGGATTCATTTTTGACTTGCCAAAATTGACTGTCCTTTTGCGTCTAGAGTCTCGCATTCACACGTGATGCGGTATGCGGTCTGTCATCCTTACCTACTTTCCTATATATGAAGCGGCTGATCCATTTCTTACTAACTCATCGGCTTTTTCGTGTCCTTCGCTTCCCGAATGTCCGAGCACCCACAATAAAGTGACTTTATTGCGTCTGCCAGGTTATTCAGTTCTCGAATAGATTCCCAAGCTAGTCTTGATTGTACTCTGAGATTCACTATTGCCCTCAGTATCTGTGATTTCCATCTCGAACTTCTGCTAAATATATTTGTCAAAATAATGTGGTCTAATCTCATTCGCAAAAGGTTATCTTCCACATGATGGATAATATTCCCACACTTGCATGTCTGTCACTTGGTGATTTTTGCAATCTGAGATGCCCCATTCTTGCCTCTCCCATTGTCATCAAACAAAATCACTTTATTGCTTTACTATAATAGGAACCGTGAGCAAACGTAGGTGCCCGAAGTTGATATCAAACGATTCCTAAATCGATTACAAACTAGCTCACATTTAAAAATATGTAAACGGTAAACGTAATATAAATTTTGCAGTAAATGTTTTTATACGCTATTTCTTTTCCGTTCGTCGCTTGTATTTTAGCTACATAGTAATTCTTTCCTTATTATTACAACAGTAGTAACTGACTTCATCCAAAGTTAAAATTGATTTCTTCTTCATTATGTCTTCATTTTCATTAATTTCTGTGTATTATCTATTGACCTAACAATGCATTTTATACTGCACGAATAAATGAGAGATTGTATTGTACCATACGAAGATATTTTGAAGAAAAATTTAAGTGGAAATCCCATATAACTTTCTCTTTTTTCTTTTTTTTTTATTTTTTTCTTTAATGCGAGGATAAATCGACCTCGTTTCCTTCTTGTGACCAACGAGGGTCAACGAGTTGCGCAACGTATCTTTCCGAAATTTGGCAAAGTATCTTTTTGTGATTTGGCACAGATTGCATAAACAGCGAATCCACATTATGGAAGATGCTAGTAAAATTTTGACAGGGAATTTCGTGGAGGCCGAGAAGCAGTGCAAAACGTAAACTATCAATACCATTGCAGATTAAGCATACCTCGAGAAACATTGATGTATGACGTATCTTCTTACTTTGCATTTTTCTTCTTTACTTAACAGCTTTGAAACACACTAGTAATAACCAGCAACTTTTACACTTCTGTGACTAAAGCTAAGTTTTCGGTAATATGAAGTACTCCTTGGTGATGTGAAGCTTTAAGAAGGTTGTGAACTGCTGCTCTCGTAGTAAGTAATGAGACTTTATCGACGATCCCGATGGAGCACGTTTTGCACGATTGATGGTTTTCCGCGAAATTTTACAGGTGTCTTTAAGAATGTCAATTTTACATACTGTTGGTGCTATTTGCTTCAAATTTCATTGTGTCCAACATTTTCCTTGGTCGAAATCTTGATTAAATGCTAAATTCATGAGAAACAAATCAAGGCACGATTGAAATATGGAAAATTCTTGTTTACTATTTCTATTTTCCATAAAACAACGCATACTGATATTACTATTTATATACCATAGTATAATCCTTGGACTAGTAAGTGCACCTATGAACCTAATTTTGACCTAAGATTTAGTAGAATATACACATTAGCGTTAAATAACCGCATTATTCATAATATCCTCTATTCTAGAAAAAAAAAAAAAACAAAAGCCTTTAACACTATCATTAATTTATGCAAAAATTTCTTCAAATATATGCAAGAACTGTAGCGAAGTAATAGACACACAAAGTACCCGATCACTCCTAGATACACTAATGTTAAATTAATTCGGGACAATTGCTTCGGATATTCGTGGATTTCCATTTTCAACCGAAGACTGAAAGAACTAAGAAACGACAAAATATCTACACATGCTTTGTTATCCCTACCCCAAATTTATATTTACAAGTGCTTTTTTCCTTTTGCCGCCTACTTTTAATCTACTAGAATTCTCATACAAAATGTAACTGCGAAAGAAATGTGTTTTTACCCTGGTAAATCCATCAGCACCGAATGGTACAAAGAGGCATGTTCGCGATTCAATAATTTTTTTAATTTTCTTTTGATATAATTGCTTTCATAAGCGCTTAGTTCTTTCAAGATGTTACATTTTTTAGTAGTTCGAGGTTTTCAATGTTGATCTTGTGACTCGTACTATGAATATAGCGATAATGCGCAATATGTTCCTTAAATATAGTTCCGACTGCCCGCTTTGTTTGTCCGACATAAACTTTATTGCATTTATAAAATTGGGTACAGTGCCTGTGGCAGTTCCCGTGCCCAATTTTTACCGTAGGCGTGGCGTTTATGGTAAGTTAGGCGTAGCTCTAAATGAACAAAATTATTTGTTGCTCAGTACTATGTCGAGCATAGAGTTTCAAAAAGTATCCCTCTCATTTTAATTATATTTAAAGTGTGTAGTTAGTGGTGTATGTATAAATGCGTGTTAGTTTGAAAATATAATTGTAAAAACAAAATAGAGAGTAAACGAGAATTTTGTATAATGTTGAGCTAAAATAAAGCGTAAGCATTTATAGACATATTTCTACAAGTGTTAGTCCTTACCAACATGGATTTGTACGTAGAATGTTCACATCTACCAACTTGTGTATTTTTACTGATTATATTGCTAAATCTGTTAATGCCAGAACACAAGTTGACGTGATCTATGTGGATTTTTCGAAAGCTTTTGATCAAGTGCAGTATTCTGTAATTATCCGTAAACTTTTTAACTTCGGTTTGTCCAATGATATCATTGAACTTTTGAATTGTTACCTTACCGGGAGAGATAATTACGTGAAATATCGTGGTGTCAAATTTTACAAATATCCTAGTGCTACCGGAGTCCCGCAAGCATCTGTTCTTGGCCCCTTGCTGTTTTCGATAATCATCAATGATATGACTAGTTATTTTTCTTCTAAATGTCTATTGTACGCATATGATTTAAAAATTTATCGAACAGTAGAATCTCTTAGTGACTGTGGTCACTTACAAGCGGATTTGGATTCATTATATAGATGGAGCAGATCAAATAGCCTCCATCTGAATATCGACAAGTGTAAAACAATGTCTTTTACTAGAAATAACGTGGTTATTCGATATAATTATAACTTTAACTATACAGATCTTGATCGTTGTCAGCAAGTTAAAGATTTGGGAATTACCTTTGATCCTAATCTCACATTTAACGAACATATTTACAGTATCATCGGGGAATGTTTTAAATTGTTGGGCTTTTTGACTCGTAGCACTAGGCATTTTCACAGTATTGAGCCTCTGATCAATTTTTATAACAGCTTTGTCAGATCAAAACTTGAATACTGCTCACTGGTGTGGCATCCAATCTAATTGAAAGTGTTCAACGTAAATTTTTAAAAACCTTATATTTCCGTACACATGGTATCTTTTTGGCGCACGGTTACTGTTATGATGCTCTTTGTAGAGAATTTAACTATAGCATCCTCTAAAATCGTAGAATAATTGCTCAGATATTTTTTTTAGTTAAATTGTTACATAATGATGTAGGTGACCATTGCTTGCTGAGATTATTGAATTTTCATGTGCCGCGGTTAGCTTCTAGAACTGCAATCACTTTTCATTTACCTACGCCTAACACCCGTAACTATATGTTTTCTCCGATATTGTCTATTTGTCGAAATGTTAATACCTTTTGCTTTGATATAAATATCTTTAGCACGAGTATTGAATCTCTTAAAAAGTTGTTGGTTCAAAAGTTTAATGAAGAGTCTTTTCATTAATTATTTTTCTTTTTTTGTTATACGGATACAGTTTATACACTTAGTTTTAAATTTATATAGTTAGTTTTATGTTTATTAGTATTACTATTTTTCTTTTCTTATTTTTGTTACATTTATGTACTTATTATTGTTTTGTTGCACATGCATTTATTTCAAGTTTGTATTTTACTTTAGTTCGATATTATCCTTTAAAAAGTAATTTTTATTACTGTTCGATAATAAACGCTTTATTATTATTATTAAAATATAAATTTCAGTTTTAAAATGTAAAATGTATTAATAAAGAATGAAAAAGGAAGAAAAATAGTTAAAGGTATTTAGTTTAAGAGATCAATAAATATAGTCAAGTAAGGAATATAAAAGAGGTCCACTCCACAAACATTTGTTTATTTTAACTGTGAAGTGGACCTTTTTTATTTTCCTTACTTGATTATCATGTATCCACATTACGTCAAAACTGAATTCTTAAATAAATATAGGTATACTGCTATAGCTCATCTCTTCATTCACCAATATAATATTATCCATCTTTTTTATGTATCTCTAGCTTCTACCTTTGCTACATTAATGTTGACAACCTATCAATAATACAAAAAAGAATAAACAAAATCACTTGCTAAGTTTACCATGAGTAAATTTTTGTTAAATCGTAGTAGAATTATCAAAACATTTTCCACTGTAAAAACTGGGACACATTAGAGTGGCCGCAAAAGCGTCCATCCATTTTGCAAAAGAAGTGAAACTTCCACTGGGGGCTGCGCGCTTCACAACGAAATTATAAACAGTCGGATTGAAAGCTAATGGAGTAATTACATTTTCGAGCGCGCGGTAGGAACGGGGGGAGGACAAGCTTATTAAATACACGAAGCTTGTTGGCGTCAGCTACGAGATCGGTGGGCTCGACTCGACTAGAACCAAGTACATAATTAGGCCAGCAGCGCTATGCTTTCGCTTTGAAGTTTCCTACTGTATACATCGACATAACAAGATCTAACCTACTGCTCGTTTCGACTAAGAGCTGTCGAAACTGGATTGTCGCCGCTTGCTGCTGTCATTTCTTCTATATGTTGGATTCAAAATGTCTTTGTGAATGCTAAAAGTGCCACCGACCACCAACTCGGCCGCTTCGCATACGAATTCTTTGCCGTTGACATGCACTTCGGGACGAGAATTGAAAGCAATTCAATCCTGAGTACTTTCAGGAGAACCGAATGCCGTCTTCCTGTCGTCCTTGCGCTTGTCACCCCGTTTAAAGAGTGTATCTTTTTCTACAATAGATTTTTAGTATTTATCATCTGGGCACCGATTGTCCTAATCTTATAAATTGAATAGCTCTTCCCCATGCAAACCACCTTGGTTAAATACTGACGTTATAACTATGAAACAATACACGGATTCAGCTGTGAAAAACTTACATCTACGATTTTGCCTTGTGATAATAAGAACTCTGAAGATCCCGACGAAATATCCATAAAGTTACTCAAAAGTATTCACTGTGAGTGTTTCCAGCTCTGCTGAAGATCGCTTCGGCTGTACCGTTGCTTAAGAATGGTGATGCTACAACAATGGACAATTATAGACCCATTCCGGTATTGAGTGTTTTTTCAAAAGTATACGACTACTACGCGTGATGTCCATAACGACGTTTTTAGATAAATATGATTTCCTGAGTGATCAACATGGATTCCGCCAAAATCGATCGACAGTGATTGCGATATATGAGTTTCGGCAACATAACAAAACCAGACCAATAAACAAAAACAAAATGTGTAGGAGGGTGTATTTTATAGACTGAAAAGATTAGGCATTAGGAGACGTATACTGCAGTGCATAATAGAATTTTTGACTAGGCGTACCATATACTTGAAGTGTTAGATTCCTTACTTACTTAAATTAAAATTGTACGCGTTATTTCGTCTTGCATTTGTGCCACCACACAAATGCTGGTTGTACGAGTGCGTCAATTGTCGTCGCGCTTTCGCCGTCACAATACGAGATTTTAACCCTATTGATGTAGCTGTTTGTGTGAGTCCAGGGTACCCAGAGTTCTGATAGTAATATGCGCAACAATTTAAACAGTTAAAACGTGCTTTTACTCAAGAATTTATTTCAACAAAGCGGGTGTAAATAACAACGAAAACTATACAATGAATAACAGGTGAGTATAAAAAAACTCTACATATATACAAACGTAAACATAAAAAAAAATATTAGCCGTAATGATACATACGACGAAGCGCTTTTAAATTGGAACAGATACTTTGCCGGCGCCGAAATCGCAGCTAGGGGACGGTCTGCGTTTTGCCAGATACTTTGCCGGCGTCGAAGCAAAGTAAAGTGACCGATCACTGCCAAGCGCGCGGTTTATATACCACTATAGTGGGAGTCAGACGTGCGCAAGCGAATGTGCCGTATGTGGAGACGATACTTCGTGCGGTAAAACAAGAAAAAACAAAATAAATAATGAAATACAATGCAGCAGTAACGTTACCAAACTATGGGAAAATCATTCAAGTGAAAGAAAATTAATGATGGATTGAGAATCAACTTAAAATTTATACTAAAATTGATTTCCTACAGAACGGTACGTTACAATTGGTCCACTGATTTTTCTGTTGTACTATGGAGACATGTCCCGATACGTCAATGAGGATGTCATGGTAAACTTTGCTGACGTCACTTGAATTCTAGTGCAAGTCGAAAGTAATGAAAATTTGTGCCATGTCGTTAGGATTACTACTTCCCAGATGAAGAATCGGCGTGGAAGAAATTGACTTTGAACTTTATCTATACTATTTTTTACGGTGAAAGCAATCGAATTATCAATCAAACGTATATTTTATTTGCAGAAAGATGTCCCGAAAAAACTCACACCGTACCATTACTATATAAACGGTTATTGGAAAACTGTGCCCATTTTGGGAGGTTCTATCACAAGAGGAAGCATTCGGTAGATAATGAAAATATGTAAATTGAGGTGTTACTGTAGTTTTCTACATATCAAAAATACGTTATTGCGAGATGGATCTAGTAGAACCACTCAAAGAATACTGAAAAAAGTTTAATTGGAAACCTTACTCTAGCAACACGTTCAACATTTGGAGAATGGTTTTTAGTAACATGTTAAGAAAATCTTTACTTTACAACCAAAATTATATGGTCGAAGGAGGTAAAATTTGCTAAACACAACTTATACAATCGCTACAGTAGTTATATCTAGGCAGATCAAAATCCTCATGCAGTTTGTGAACAGGCATTTTATTGGAATTTTAATGGGTTATTTGCAATTAAAGCTAATAGAGTTTTACCACTATGCATTTATGACCATAATTAAACAGGAACACGATATGCAAATATTATACATAAAGCTCTACTTCGGCATTTAAGCACGCTGCCAAATAAAGATGTGGAAAACGCCTGGTTCCAACAAATTTAAAATATTTTTAGTTTTCAATGATTATATCGCTGTATTGTTATATCATTAATAGTATTGTAATAGATAAAAGTTACCAATAGATGCACCAACGGCTTCATATATAAGTTATGATGTTATAGGGGTGTTCAAAGACACAACAAGAGAACAGGTAAGGATTTAGGTCCAAGAAAGACATGAAAAACGCGGTCAAACATGCAAATTCATGGATAGATCTTTATTAAGGCAAAGACCATTATTACGGGACTATCAAAGGAGAGGACTGAGGAACTACTAAACCTTAGTATTAATCGTTTTCGCAAAGTAGTAGGTCTCCAAATAGAACACCGTGCATTTGGGACAAGAACATCTACAGAAAATTGGAATAAATACTGGAGATGTCCACGGCAGACTGTGTGGGACTGGATGATAGAGACAAACTACCAAATCCTGTGTGAATGCGACATTCTAGATGCAAAATGGCAGGCAATTTTTGGCAAGCCAGAGATAAACCCAGGCATTATTTCAATAAGCAAATGTGCAGACTATTAAAGCGCACCAAGATATTGGAATGGTAGGTATGATTCAAAATGAAATTGAAAATTAAATACACTGGAACATACATTCTTTGAATGCCCAAGATGGACCTCCCAAAGAGCGAAAGCAATACTGGATACAGAGTACATCAATCCGGAAAATCTAGTCCACATAATGCTGCAGTTATGGCAAGGGGGATCTTGATCCCAAAAAGAAATACAGGAATACATGGCCAACTCTGGGATGCAGTTTTCCTGCATTAATACTGCGGTGGTTCCAGGAGGATTCAAACTCAATCCATCGATTTTTTATTTATTTATTTTAAAATCGGATATGCCGGAAGTATTTCGAAGATTTTTCCTCTCTCGTGTAAGAAAAAAAGAATACAAAAGGCAAGAGGCTGCAATGTTTTCAAAGACTCCATATCAGACGGCACTCACAACAACAACAAAAACTAAAGGCTTTCTCATAATAGATAATATATCCTTATGTAAAGGAAGTAAAATAGGAAAACAGAGCACCTCGTAATAACAGCGTTTTTAGTAGTATGGGAATTTTAAATTTTAGCGGCATTCGATTAGTTGTAGCTTTAGGGCGTAATTTGAAGCTATTTGCTTTCGAAATATTGAATTTAGATATTAACTCAATATTCACGCCATTCGTCCATTCCCAGTTGAAAACTTTTTTATGCCAAACGTTTTACTGCGCATAACATTTTTACCTTTTCAATTTACTCTGGTGTTATCTTTCTCCCTAGCGGTACTTCCACGCGTAAAGGCGCGTAAAATTTAAGCTAAGTGCGTTCGTGAAATACGTTTCACTCCAGCGGACACTACAATAACGTAACTTGCCTGGTGCTCCCTTAACGGACGATACGCACGTGTCAATAACTGTTATGATTTTTATCTCGGCTGCTTGATGACGGGTAATAATTTCGAGATGGGAAATTCTTCACGGCAAACTCTTTCAGAAAATATATCCGCTTCACGTAGGAAGCATCCCGAGATAATTTGCGAGCAAAACCCCACAAAAAGATCAAGGAGCGGGGAATGGGGCCGGATACGTCGAGAAAAAGTGGAAATTGCATTAGGCAAACACCTTGGGCACGAGGCAAAAACGGTCTACTCCAACACCGTCTTTATCCGCTAACGTCAGAAATGGGAGTCGAGCAGCGTTCGCATCATTTTAAAACACGTGCCCTGATGGGGCTTCATTAATTTATCCGACGGTCGAGATGGGGCACGCGCTGGATGTTCCTAGGGTCGCATTAAATATGAAGTTTATGGGGCTTTTTGCGCCCAGCACTTCTTGTTCGCGACGTTCCTGTCGATATTGTTTATTCATGTAATCCGTCTGGCGGAATCCCTCCACATTTGCATTTTATGCGTAACACCACATTCGAGCCCATCTCCATAATTCACGTATACCTAACGTGCTTTATGTATCTGCCTATCAACACGAGTATCCGTGTATGTGGGGATGTAAAGAAATTCTGCTCTAATACTGTTTTTATAAGTAAGATATAAAAAGGAGTTACAAAATTGGCATTTTCCAAACCGAAAATCAAACACATTCTTCGAAACTGTAATTCGACAAGATTCTACAGAAAGGAACCAATCCATAAAACTGCGTTTTGAGATTAATTTGATGTTTTACTTCTATACACCACAGCAGTGTGCGTGTATACCTGTCCCCTGGCCAACATGGATTTATTGCCGGCCGATTTACAATTACAAACTTGGCGATCGTGACTCAGTATATATGTGAGCATCTAGACAATCGTGGACAGGTTGATGTGATATACACAGACCTATCTCGTGCATTCGATGCTATTAGCCATAATATTCTTCTGTCAAAGCTGACTAATTTTGGGTTTTCATATTCATTTGTAAAACTAATGGAAACTTACCTAACGAATAGATCTGCATACGTTTGTTACAATGAATATCAGTCACCAGAATATACAGTAATTTCGGGAATGCCTCAAGGGTCTAATCTATTCCCTTTGCTCTTCGTATTTTATATGGATGATTTACTATCCTTACTGGATTGTCGAGTACTGGCGTATGCAGATGACTTAAAAATTTACCCTGCCACAAAACACCCTACTGATGCTGCAATACTGCAAAGCAATCTAGATAAAATACATACTGAACATACATGGCGCGAAAATAATATGCTAAAACTTAATATTAGTAAATGCTTTAATGTGTCATACACAAGAAGAAATACTAGAGATACACATATTTACACGATAAATGGCATACCCATAACTGCAAGAACCTCTATGCGCGATCTTGGCGCACTATTTGATTCATCCTTCAGCTTCGTCCCACATATAGAAGATCTGCGTCAACGGCTTTGGAATTTGTAATGTGAACATCCACGGAGTTTACTGATCCTGGTTTAATAAGGATATTATTCTTTACTTTTGTTATGTCGAAGCTGGAATACGCCAGCATTATATGGTATCCCATATATATTACGCACACTCAAACCTTGGAGCGTATTCAACGAAGGTTGCTCCGATTTATCTCCTACAAAATTACGCGGATACTATCTACCAAGAGGGGCTGACCTGCAGAACATTATGGATGATATGCGTATGGAGTCTCTGGCTAGCAGACGTGAGCATCAAGCCGCAATGTTGTTGCAAAGATTAATTAATAATAAAATCGATTGTCCTGACCTGTTGTCGAAGGTGTAATTTCATATACCACGATTGCTGCAAGATCCGCGGGTACTTTTTTCCTACCCAGCAGCAGAGACTACGTCACTAAGACTTCAAAACTTCCAACGCGGGATGCAGACTACCGTTTCTTTGGTGGTCTGGATCCCGCGTTAGAAGTTCTTAAGCAGAAACCCAATATGATCATGAGTCCCATTCACATAATCGATTTACCGATAAATTTACCTTTGATTTATAGGTTTATCTAAATTACAAAAGAGCACAGGAAAATGTACCTTTAGTATACACAGAAGATGCTCAACGTTTTCGCGAACTGCCGTTTAAACAGGTTTCACTGTACTTTATTTTTTGATCATCTTCAGGCTCTTTTCTATTTTCCTTTTCCTAATTTTGCAGAACGATAATTAATTGACGTTTTATTTTATTATAAAACGTTTCTACATAATAATAATAAATACATGTTAAAAAATATTAACGAAGCCCTAATGATTTCTTTCAACCCGCATTACCAATCTAAAACTTTCATAATTATCCCGCATTACAACCCTAATCCTGCCGAATTTCGGCTCAACACTTTCTCTGGTCGCCGTCGCCGGACCCATCCTCTCTCAGGATAAAATTTCATTAAATTCCCTTTTTCACCCCCGGATAAGACCGGAACACGCTTTTCGCATAGCAAGAATTTTTATCGCGTCCATATTAACGGACGAAATACTGAGGGACGAGAGCCAGGGCGCTCTTAAAACGCCACCCCCAGTTTATCCGGACTTAATTTGAAACTTGAAGTGTACGTACGCGTCCTATCCGCTTCCGGATACCCGGAAGAATCTTCAACTGAAGTCAGCCTATCTGTGCCAAGTTAGCTACACCGCGTGACTTATATATATATTTGAACTTTTAGTGGAAAAATCGAACGTTAAGACAGAAATGTAATAGTTGTGCAATACTCGTGGATAGAATGGTAATGAAATGGCAACAATATTTCGAGCAGAAAGACACATTTTTAATAATACCCAGTAGTTTATAAAGCCGGCAGTTTTGACGATGAAATCATTTTTCCAATACTAAAACGTTTTCACTCTGAAACGCAAGATGGGCGACAAATGAACTCTCAATAATAATATTAAGTAATATTTAAAATGGCTTTCTTCTGCTCCATTGTAATGCAGTTCAAGAGAAAATTGGCAACTTGCAACATGCTGTCCTGTGGGAAAATCCATTTTAGTATAAATTCTGAGTTTATCGTTAATTAATCATTAATTCTCTTCCTTTTGATTCATTTTCTCATAGTTCGGTAGCGTTACAAACGCATGGTATTTAGTTTATGTAAGTTTTTTATTTATTGTGCGTGAGAAACCGCTGTAGTGTATATAAACTGCGCGTTTGGTGATAAGAGGCGCATTCTCTCCCAGCTCTCCTTGATCTGGCAGTTGGTGTAGGCAAAGCATCCGGCACAACGCCGGCATTCACTCCCTCCCAGCCTTCCTTGCTCTGTCAATTGGTGTCGGTACAGCGTCTGACATAACACAGGCATTCTCCCAGCTTTTCCCGCTCTGGCATATGGTGTCGGCAAAACTTTCTGATACGCGCATAGATTCCCAACCAATTCTCGCTCCGGCAGTTGGTGCCGGCAAAGCTTTCTGATGCACGCAGAGATTTTTTGCCTGATCATTCTCGTTTCGCAATGTCGGTGCCGGTACAGCTTTCTGGCTCGACACAGCACCAAACTTGTACGTTAAAACCGTCCGCGTATTTTTGATCAGAATTAAACAATTAAAATTCCGCATCTAAATTTAAAAGCGCCCCGACGCCCGGCGACCATTTGTTTATATTTACGATTGTAGTAGTAAAAACTTTGGAGCTGCTGAGGAAAATATTGAACTTGGAGACATTGATTTAATTTGGTTTATGGAAGTTTGAATATTGTACGATTATTCTTCAGCGCTCCCTCGGACTTGCAACACCCCATTCAAATCGATGGCCAGGAGATTTAACTAGTTTACATTTTTAAAGCAAAGCATTTTTGAAATACTGATCTTGGAAATCCGTTACAGTTGCTGCATAAACTTTTGAGGTTATAGTGCAGAATCCCAAGTAATTCAGCCAAATAAAACCGGTAAGTATATTTCTACTATACTAAGAAAATAGTTGCAAGTGTAAATTAATTATGACCCCAACGCTCTTAATATACGCAATGGAAGGGACAATTTATGGTAATGATAATAATATAATATGGAAATGCATGTTTTGTATTCACTCATACTATAACCTCTAAAGTATTTGCTATATAAAAATAAGATTTGTGTGGGTTTTAAATTCATAATTTTTTATATGGTCAATACATTTTATTTGCTTTAGTTAGGTTTATGGGTTTTCCAGACCCGATATTAGAAACTTTGGTCTAGCCAAGCCACTACACCTCCACAGAATATGATTTAATTTTTGTCTTGGCAATATCCGGAAACAGCATCCTCTGCTACGTATTTTGTTTTAGTATACAGTGGTAACCATTTTAATTCTTTACTTAGTTTTAGTAGATTTCCTGTAAGTTCTAGTTTCTGTCATTTGATAAACTGTTTAATGTATTAGAACATCACTTCCTCTTACATCACCCAACCATTTTAATCTGTTGTTTTCAATAGCTCTTCGGTACCGATTATGCTAAAACTACATAATACATATCATACTCGAAACTTATTTTTAGAATTACAAGCATTTAATTCCACTTTTTACTGTCTACAGAAATAAAAAGAATTTAATTTTAGATTCGACCTAGTCCTGTTCGCAAGGTTGTTCTGTATTGAAAAAGATTGATTTAGATACGATTTGCTAGTTCTTAGATATCTCCTGACCATTTCCCTATTCGCTCCATCCAATAAATAATAAACTTAGAGAAAGGAGGACCGACTGCTGACTTACAAATGTCTCAGACGATGCACGGAAAACCTGGTAGGCGACCGAAGTCACGAATTTCTAGTTATCTGGCTGGGCGCAATTTATTTTTCTGTCACGTCCAGATCTCGTCGCGTCAATGTCGCTCTTCTATTTTTTCTATCCGCGCTCGCTGTTACGAAACAGGCCGTGAAATAAATTTTTTTGCGTCAGGTGACGGTAACAGAAAACGCCAGAATAAGGTGAGCGATGTTTTTGCCGCCGTATGCGATTTCTATTATTAATAGTTTTATTGCTGAAGCTCGAATGAATTTCCATTGCCAGAAAGAGAAAGTCTTCGTTTTTCGATATTGATTATCCTCAGAGACACGCTAGTACCCTAAATTGATTATTTCTTGACACGTTAAGATCATAAAATATAACATAAATATCCCCAAATTATCGTCTCAAGTGTATTCTATTAATAAAAAATAAGCACGCAGGAAACATTCCTCCAAAGCTCTTCTGGAAATGGAACAACAAAGGAATAAAAGCTGTAAGACAACCGATCGATATGAAAAAGAAAGTGTATTCTATTAATAAAAAATAAGCACGCAGGAAACATTCCTCCAAAGCTCTTCTGGAAATGGAACAACAAAGGAATAAAAGCTGTAAGACAACCGATCGATATGAAAAAGAAAAAAAATATTTAGTTGCTTTTAAGAAGTTGTTTAATGGAATTTTATTAGTTTTACATGTATGAATGTACTTATGTATAATTACATGACAAAAAAGTTGGTAAACATATGTGGCGATAAATCTACCTAATAATATTAATGATGAAGTAGGTAAGTAACCTGCTGCTCGAATTGAATTTGTTTCAGGATCTTAGGAAGTATGCATATGTATAATAATATAATTATAGAACCGAAAAGATATTCAGGTAAATGCGTATATTTTTCATCGCATTCAACCATGTTTTATTAATTTAAGGTATTAATAATAAGAAACTATTTTCTGTTGGGGTAATCTGATTGATGAAGCCAAGTTCATAAGCTTGGGCGCAAATGATATACAGGAATTAATTCCTGTAGCCAGCATTAAAAGCAACTCAGCGTTTTACTTTCTTAGATTAGAGGGCTTTGTAATGAAGAATTTCTAAGTAGTCATTCATTTCACGCATTGTAGACTAGTTAGTTACGTTGAAAAGACTCCTGAATTTGGATCGATTGTAAGTAGTGTGCTAGTTGTGAAAGAACCTCTATTCTAAATTATTATAAGTACACACACGTAATCGAGACTTTTACATTGCTGTGCCATAAACTATGTTGGTTCTTTTACTGGTACCTTTTTATTTTTATAAACATTAGTGAATAAAACAACTAAAAGACAAAAAAAAATTGTTAAACCTGGAACTTGATAATTTGCACATGCACAAGAGAGAAGCCTTACATGTGCATCTAGTACTACTTTTATGCTTTGGAACAATGAAGGTGTGTTTGTAAGTTTGATTTGAACATTTAGAATATTTGGAAATAAGGCGGAACTGCTGAAAATATTATACTCCATGTTTTATCATTTTTAAAACTTTTTCCTTATTTGCAAATAAGGCACCGTTAAAACTAATTGTTGTTCCCGAAAAAAGTTTTATTTGATAGAAATAAATATCTATTCTTGTATAAAGCGTTATGATTTTAAGGTAAGTATTACTATTCTTAAGAAGATATGAAAAGTGATTTAATTCAAGAATTCTAAAATTTTGCCGCAAGATTAATGCTTTTAATGCAAGTAAACGATATTCTAAAGTGGAGATTAAAAGTAGTTTCATTCAAGACTACTAATGTCTTAATAATAATAATTAATTAATTTTAATTAATTTTATAATTTATTAATTAAGTACTTAGTATAATAATAATAATAATAATAATAGCCTTTATTGTCCAACAGAACAAGATTCCATTAATAGGACAAATAATAGAAAATAAAACTGACAACGAAAACAAATGTGTGAGTGTACAGTAATATAATAAAATCAAAATCAATTAAACTTATACAAAAATAAAAGAACTATAACTACTGAATGATAATGGAAAAAAAAAAACTAAAATAAACAGAAAAAGTATTGAGAGATAAGGCATTACAATTTAGGTGACAAATGGAAGGAATCAGTGAGCATCAAATTTGCGTTTCTGTACATATGGCTAAGCGAGGCCTTGTAAAGGACATTGGTGCGAGCTTTCGTTGGTATAAATAATGTAGACGACCTGGAGTTGTATGTTGGTACGTTGAAAGGAACTTGACTAAGTAACGACGGTGAATCAACTCCACCACCAACTAACTTTAAAAGAAATCTGCCACTACCTTCATTTCTTCGGTGGGAAAGAGAATGAAAATCATGTCTGCGCAGTAAAACAGCATAATCAGTGCCACGAGCGGGATAAGAGTCATCTAGTTTAAAGTAAATATATTTGAGGAATCTCTTTTGGACCCGTTCAACCAAAAGCTGCTGGTGTAGATAGTGAGGATACCACACAACAGAGGCATACTCCAGTTTGGTCAACACCAACGTATAAAATAACACTTTGAGTGTCAAAATGTTATTGAAATCTTTACAAGAGCGAATCGGGAATCCCAGAGACGCTGAAGCCGACGAGTATAAATAAGTAATATGAGGCATGAAACTTAATTGTGCATCAAACACCACCCCAAGATCTCTAAATTGCGCAAATTTGGAAATGTCAGTCCCGCTGACACTATAAGAAAAAATACAGGGGACCGTACTCTTCGTGAAGGTAAGTATAGCACACTTATTGATGTTTAAAGTAATATTGCTAGTACTACACCAATCCATAACCATGTCCACATTCCTCTGCAAAACCAAGCAATCAGCCATAGAAGTAATTCTACTATAAATCTTTAAGTCATCCGCATACGCCAACACCTTACAATCCAGCACTTCCAAAAGATCATTAATATATATATATATTAAAAAGAAGCGGGCCTAAGGTAGAACCTTGCGGTACGCCAGTAGAAGCTGCAAATGATGAGGATATAAAGTCGTTAAAATGAACATAAGAAATGCGGTCATCCAAATATGATTGTATGAATGATGTGAATTTGGGAGAAAAACCAATAGCAGATAATTTAAGAATAAGTAAAGAATGGTCAATTGTGTCAAACGCCTTACTGAAATCAGTATATATGACATCGACCTGCTGTCTCTTATCAAGGCATTCACTTATAAATTGCGTGATTTCAACAAGATTCGTAGTCGTTTACCTGTTAATGAAGAAACCATGTTGACAACTAGACAGGTAAGGTTTAACACGTGCAAATATTTTAGTGTGCAGTAGAAGTTCAAAAACCTTGCTATACACGGAGAGAATGGTAATAGGCCTATAATTATCTAAGCTAGTACGGTCTCCTTTCTTAAACACCGGTGTTATTCTGCCAATCTTCCAACATGAAGGAAAAGTGCTAGTTTGCAACGCAAGGTTAAAAATCCGTGAAAGAGGTTGACACAGCACGGGAGCACAATCCCGAATAAAGAATGACAGTAAAGCATCGTGTCCTGCGGTCATACTTGGTTTAAGCTTTTTTATTGCAGCTAATACCTCATCACAAGTGAAAAGGCCTACATCTAGTGGTTGAGAATGCTTAATAGTAGATGTATGCGCAGGAGTTACATTGTGGCTAGGTTGGAAAGCAGTAGAAAAAAATTCGGCAAAGGCTTGAACGATATCAGTTGGTTCATCCAAAGTTACATTATTAAAGGAAACACAGCCAGGTATACGAGAAGCACCACGTTTAGCATTAATGTACTTCCAGAAGGAACTCGAATCAGTCAAACTATTCTGCTCGACACCGGTCTTGTATACTTGATAGGCTGCATGGACCTTGGATTTAACTAAAGACCTAAGTCTTGAAAACTCATGGTGGTGATATGAAGATCTAGTCTTCTTCCATTTATTGAAGTAATACTCCTTTAATTTCAGATGCCTTATAATGTCACTATCAAACCAAGGCGGAAAATAACGACGAGAGCGCCGCACAGGAACATACTGCCGAACACAAGCAAGCAATATTTCATAAAATATCGTAACAGCATCATTGACATCAGTAGCGGTATCAATAGCAGACCAATCAGTATTAACTACGGTGTTGTAGAGGCTTAGGAAGTCAGCCTTGGAAAAATCATAACGTAAATTGTTATTAGAGGGAAATTCAGTCTTACGTCAAGATTATGCTGCCAAGACAATTTTTCCTTGCCTTAAGAAGTTTTTGTCTTCCGAATATTCAAAACGTAGATTTATTTGGTCCAAGACAAATTTATTTATGCTAACGCAAACAATCTTGTTAATATTAAAAGATAAACCATTCTTTTTTTCACAAAAATACAAATTTTATTTTATTTATTACACAGTTTCGCCCTTACTGCTAGCAACTTCGGAAGAGTATCAGATACCAAATTTAAGAAAGTTTTTTCTTAATTTTAAGTCAAGAATTATTTCCCCTAAATTAAATGAGGCAATATTTTATAAACCTTATTAAAATTCGCACCAACAAGAAACATTTTGCAACTCCGCTTTTTGCCGGAGATCGTTTTTAAATAAAGTCTCGAATTATTTAACCCGTTAAAACTTCTCCGGCATACATTTACAGTAGGAACACGTCAACCCGTAATTTCCCAAAACCCTCCCAGATTTTCTTCTCCAGAACATAAAAGCGTTCACAACAACGAACAAATATGATCGTTAACAACTTCTCCTAAACTTTCATCTCGCCCTGTTGAAAAGGGAATCATTAATATTCTCGGACAATTTAAATATATAGAATTCCGTCAGTGTACAGGCCGCCACGTACGGTGCTCTGGGAATTTAAAATTTTTACTCTAGAGAAACGGAAACAAAGAAAGATACCAGAAAAAATGGAAAGAGATGGGAAATAAAAGCGGCTATACGAAAAGACCTCTCTCAATCTCGTGGGGGTGTTGGATTAGTTCACATTTCCTTTAATATATTTTTTCTTGCTTCGCTTCCCTATGCCTAAGCTTTGTGTGCTTTGATTTTGTTTATTTCCTCCCTTTCCTCAGGGTTTTTTTTTTAATCGTTATTCTCTTTGTTACAACGTATCACTTCCCTGCACAAACAGTGTTGCTGTTTGCCCACTTCATTTTTTCTTGGTGATTCTAAGGCAGTATATATTTTAGAAGATTGACGAGATAGTAGTAATAGCACATCATTATCCTACGGTTTAGCACTCGGTTACAGACTATGGCAACTTTCATTTCCATTTACAATTTTATATGCTATTCTTACCACTGCAATAGTGTCAAAGTTGTATGGGAAAATACTTGCATCATTAAAATACATTTTTTCGACTACAACACCTGAAAGTACAACCTTACTATACTGATTCGAAGATAGAAAACGCTATTTTATCGAATTGAACTATGAACTTTGCATGACAGGCTCTTGAAACAAATCAAAAAACGAAATAGATATTATAAGCAGCACGTAAAATACCCCCAAAATTAGAATTATACACATATTTATCAAGAGGAAAGCGAACTATTACATCATAAAGTTCCAGAAATACAAAGCAGACACAACCAACACATGGAACGTAATTACGACGGAACTGAACAGCAGTAAGAAGGAGAACCGGGAAATATATGAAAAAGAGAGGGACGACAAAACCATAACAACAGACCCAAAAGAAATAACAGACAAAGTCAACAAATATTTCGCAAACATAGGCAAGATTCTAGCAGAAAAACAATTGCAAACCCAAATAAATTACCCGTCACAACCAAAACCGACAATGTAGAAACGCAATTGCAATTCGAGGAAGTAACAGAAGAAAACGTTAACTAAATAATCCTAGAATTAAAAAACAACTGCAACAAGCTATGACAAAATAACTACAAAAATAATAACACAAAGCCGAAATAAATTAGCACCGTTATTGGAAAAATTAATCAACAACACTATAAAAAGTAGACATCACCCTGACTCCTTAAAACGTATAATAATCATACCTATCCACAAAAAAGACAACAAGACAAAAATAGAAAATTATGGACCGTACTTTCCTATTAAATTAAACAAAATGTTACAAAAAAAGCCTACAAATGCAACTAAGTGAATATCTATCATGTAATAACATCATACAGAAAAAACAATATTATATATATTTAAAAAAAACTCGGAAACCATATCTGCTACAACTAACTTAAAGAACAAAACAGAGAAAAACAAAACGGTAGTAGTACTTTCTCTTGATGTGAAAAAAAGCGTTTGACACTTTGCTCCGGCGTATAGTACTCCATTTTTAAAATAACCGTTATCTACCTACCAACAACGCGTTTTATTAAATAGTACGAGCGAGTAGTTCTCCCGACGAAATATAAAATGCATCTGACACGCACGTGTGCGAGCGACGGCGACGGCTCTTGCAACTGTGCGGCGACAGCGTAGAAATGTGGATTTCTTGGCAAATACTAGTGCATCATAGCAATATGCTAATGTAATCCAGTCGAATATTCCGTATACTTCTTTACCGTTATAATGCACGGATACCTCTGTGTATCTCGCTTACACTACAGGATCGCTAAAATGCGGACGCAGGCGGACAATTGGTATATACATACCTACGTATAGTTTTAAAAGTAAGAAGAAATGGGTACAAACTGATATAAAGTACGTAGATATTAATAGGAAAAATCTAGGAGTAAAATCAATTCACCTGAATCACTCTCACTGAATGTTCTTTTTAACGGATTTTCGCGGTTTTACAACTAACGAGCAGAATAATGTTGAACAGACCATAAATAACGGCCGTAACACCACTTTTATAGACGCATTTCAATCAACGACGCATTTGACGTCAATAATTGATCAATTTATTCCCGGTCATCAACTAGTTTCAAGGGAAATCTCCAGATATGCGCTATACGTGTCTGACGAATAAACGACTTTCCCGTCAAAAGCTATTCTGTTGGGCGCTAAAATAATCGTATTTTCCCAATCAATCGCGCTATTAGGATACGAGTGGGCTTTAAAAATTCTTCGGTAACATAAGAATTTTATGCTTGTGATCGAATGTTAATAGAGGTAACTGTTTTGGTTTTTATATGAAGACATTATTTTTCTAGTTGGTAATTTGCTAGCAAAACATATTTTGTAATAATTTATTTATAGCTTTGGTCTTCTTTCTTTTTATCGTATAAACATAATTCTGACCAATCTCTATCTGTAGTGTATTCTAGTAGACTATCAGTCAATGTTCATTAAACACAGTTTGTCACGTTCACGAGAAAAATAATGCTGGAATATTTACAACCACTAGTGTTAGGTAGTCAAATAATTCCATATATCAAAGAAGCAAAATACCCGCGGTATGGTTTGATCAAAGACTTACATGGAACATCCAGCCCCAAAATGACAATGTGGTTATACCCAAAGGTAATTATACTTATGTGCAGCAGGCAGGGGCGACCAACACGCTGGGTGAAATACAAGGCTAGCTTGTCTATGTGCCACGAGAGCGATGTGATCGATTCCTACCGACTCAATGGATGTCATTCTAAATATATACAAAGAACTGCTAGGTTTGCAGTATACAGACTTATGCACAGTCAAACACCAATAACTAAATCGCACGGCGCTGATCATCAAAAACTACTCGATGAACTTAAGGAAGCACGTCTTACGGGGATGCCAAGTGATGCCATGGTTCAGAATTTAACCTGAATAGGAAGTATCAGGTCATAATACCAGATAAAAAGAACTGAGAGAAAGGCCCTCCAGTAAAAGCGGACTCGAACTGGTGTAGAGAAGGCTTTAAAACTGAGTATGGCGCAGTATGAGCAGGAATATATGGAAGAAAGGTCAGGAACGGCCCCAATCATGTTTCAGCAAGGATACGACGGTGTTTCAGGTTGATGTGTCCACAATTCATTATTGTGACTGAGAAGTAGAAAGATCGACCGAGCCAGGTAGAAGCATCGCTATTTTCTCCCACAGCCAGGCAACACTTAAGGCGATCAGTTTAGCAAGTGTTGACTCTAAGCCGGTTTGGTACTGCGTAAGCACCTTACATAAGGTGGTCACCCAAAGGAAGCTGACGATCTGGCCTGACCAGACTCGTCAGGGCTATTTGTTGGAGCTAGTCCTTGTTTCGGTATTACCAAATAAGAAATTGCACAAAAATCACCAGGACAAAGGCAGGCAAAAGAGTTCATAAGAGAACAGAGGCCTGAGTTCACTAAAATCCTACTGAGTCAAGATAGGAAAACTGTCAAAATGATAGTAGGGCTGTTGACTGATCATTGTAGACTAACTAGGCATATGTATAACAAAGTCCTGGCAGACGCTATATGCAAAGTCTGTCAAGAGAAGGAAGAAACCCCAGTTTATGTGCTGTGGCATTGCTAGGACCTGGCGAGGATTAGGGTTCTAGTGCTGGAAGTAGAGAAGCCCACAGCGAACACCTACATAAAGGAGCTGGTTTCAAAGACGATAGGCCTAATTAAGGAAGCAAAGTTAGAGGGCGCCTTCTAAGACAATGGGGATTACAATAGATCTGAAAAGGCCACGGTGAAATAGGGCGCAAAGCTACCCCATTCCTAATCTAATCTGTAGTGCAATAAGAAAGATAGATATTACTGCGTATTAGGAATATAATAAATGGTATTAACGCTGAAACAGTACAAATTATTGACGATCCAGTATCCATTCATATTTATTATTTATTAGAAGAATTATACAATTCAACATAATATGACATTTTCTTTTTCTATTATATATTTTCTCAGTACAGAAATGCCTACACATATAACACTATATCACACTTTTAAATATTTTATAATATAATAATATGAGGAATGCTGGAGGTACAATACTTCTAAAAAATGTCTGGAAGAAAAAGCATTTTCATCATATTTATAGAAAAAGGGAAATCTAAAGGAAAAGGCCTTTTTCCCGTCGTAGTTGTGACCTTTTTTGACATATTTTTTATAGAAAGATTTTATAGAAAAAAAAAACTGAAGAATTATATGCAAAACTGTTTTGCGCTTACTTATCTGACTATGGCTTTTCAATATTCCAAGAATCGAATTACTGTAAAAGCCTAATATAAAATGTTTAGAGCTGAAAAATAAGGGAACAAATAGAGATAGTACGGAACCCCGTAGAACCAAGTTTTCATTCAGTATACGTAGCATAAGAATCATCTAAGTGGGTTGTTCTTGAAAAATGTCCTGGTAAACAAGCTGCTCTCGTTAGATGAAGCAGTTGTAAAAATAGAACTTCTCCAGGGGAGGTTCGATATATTGAACGATGAATTTTGTTTTCGTAAGATGTCAACCTTATTTTCTTAAAAGTGATGTGAGGAAAGAAAAATAACAGGCGCACACTGCTATACCGTAGAATCCACCTCAACTAAAAATAAGAACCATGAGTGTAAAACGTGGGTTTCTTTTACACATATACATTGTATTTATATACAGCAATTGCCGCTATGTGCGTTCGGTGCCGGCAAAGCAACTGGCAGAACACAGACTCTCCCGACCCTCCGAGCTGTAATTTCGGTGCCGGCAAAGTTTTCTGACACGACGCACAGTGGTTTCAGTCCATATAGAGATTTGCCAAAAATGCATTTTGGCGATGTCATCCTTGATGTTCGAAATTGTTACTATAGTAAAGTGTACATACTAAAATATTATTTACCAAATTTTCTTTTTGTTTGAAGCTTCCGCTATTGTTTTACAGTGCCTTAAAGTTGAGCGTTCCGATTATTCCCGAGAAAGGCATACGCGCGTGCATTGAATGTGTAGTAAAATAAGCTAATACTTTATCAATATTTACTAATGTGTTATATATCAGTAGAACGAGTGTTTCATCTACTTTCCAGACCTATAACTTCCTAATTAAAAAATACATTAGTTTCTTTTGTAGAATCGTTTTTTCATACCTGTGCTGAAAATTAGATAATAACTACTTTAACTAAACTTTTAACTACTCGCCGGGTTCGCCCGGGTCAAACTATTTACTGCATTTGGAAGCTAATATATTTGTCTATAAAATGTACTAAAACTCAAACTGCATTTCGCTGCATTTCTATGTGAAAATTAAAAAATTGGGAACAGGAGCGCGCTTGCATATTATTATTTTCTAATGCATATGCTATCTGATATTTTTATTTGTGGCATATGCTGCATATTTATAGTATCGAAATATATTAGTAGTTGATAAGGTAGAAAATATCGTTATTAGCCAAATCCGTGTTTGTTACTGACATAATAAAAACAATCAAAACAACCGCAAATTTCTAGAATCATCATTATTTTTCTATTTGCGCCAAAATACATTTTGTGATATTCTTGTGGTAAGTAATAAGTATAAAAGCTAGCACAAAAGATACAATTGTTAGTTTTGCAGAAACCTGTATTACATTGTTTTCAACATCTTTCTTCATATTAAAACAACTTAAATAGAAAACATGAGCTATATAAATATTAATAAACGCGAGTTATGTGTTCGTTTAATAGAACATGGAAAGCACATAAGTGCATATGTACATCAAGGTTACAAAGGTACAAAGGTTTCCTGGTTTAACTGACGCAAATAACACCTGTACTGTTGCAAGAATTCAAAAATATTTGTTGCCAGAATTCAAACAGCGACGGAATAAAGCTGGCAGATCTAAAGACATATTTTTGACAAGATATGCTGAGTGGCTCAATGGCGATTTTCGTATAGAATTCGATGAAGAGGAGGCCCCATCTACATCACATGCAAGTAAACGAGGAAGACCGTGCAAAGATTATGAATTATCATCGGCCAGAAGCAAGCACAGACAGGCCATTAGACTATTTCAGGAATCTGGGTTGGATCATATTCACCATTCCTATATACACTCCGCCAAAAAAGTATCGCATAATTTAGTTTTGAATCATAAAAGTATCGCATAATCTTTGTTTGTAGCATAAAGTTGTAAATATACTTTAATGCGCTCTAAGATATAATTTCTATGATTGTTTAAATAAAATACAGGCCAAATAAAAACAAGAACTCATACTTGAGATTTTTATTAAAACAAGAAATTATAATTTTGGAAAGAAAAATGTAATAACAGTAGCTTTTAATACTGAGTATTGCCACCTCTGGCTCTTATGACCGCTCGCATACGGTTTGGCAGAGATTCGATTAACCTCCGTATATAAGCCTGATCCAAATTCTCCCACTCGTCACGGAGAGCATTTGCTAGTCCATGCAGGTCCGCTGGGGCAACATTTTGGGTTCGTATCCGTCTGTGAAGGAGGTCCCACACGTGCTCGATAGGGTTCATGTCCGGACTTACCGCAGGCCAATCTAAAACTGGAATACCAACATCGTTAAGGTATTCCTGGACGATTATTGCAACATGCGGTCGTGCATTATCGTGCATTAACATGAATTCGTTTCCTATAATTGGCGCATTAGCGGTGAAACTAAATGGATACATTTCCAATTTTGTTCCGGTAACTTCAGGTGTGCCACAGGGCTCACACTTGGGTCCCTTACTGTTCTTAATATATATTAATAGTATAGGTAGCTGCTTTAAATGGTCTCAGTTTTTGTTATATGCTGACGACTTAAAAATTTATAAAGCAATCCACAGTATTCATGATTGCATACTTCTGCAAAAGGATATGGAGCGCTTTTGTAATTTTTGCTCAGAGAACGATTTGTTTATAAATCATAACAAATGTTTTAAGATATCATTCACTAGAAACACAAATACAATAAGCTTTAACTATGAACTCGAGACGGAGGCAGTTGCTGCTGCTTCCTCTGTAAAGGATCTGGGGGTCATCTTCGATGATAAGTTGATTTTCAATTTACATATAGATTATATTTGTAAAAAAGCGTGTAAAATGTTAGGATTTGTATTAAGACGAACTTATATGTTCAGCAATATTAAGAGTGTAGTGTCTGCTTATAATGCCTATGTTTTAAGCAATTTGAGTTATTGTTCTTGTATTTGGAATCCACAATATATATGTTATATAAACCGTATGGAATTGATACAGAAAAGGTTCATCAGACATCTAAATAGGAAAATTAGTCTACCTGCGTTTTATGTTTATAACAACAATGTTTACTTTTATAACCTAATTCCATTAGAAAAACGAAGATTAATATCTGACCTCAGTGTATTATACAGAATAGTGAATGGAATTATTGATTGTCCGGATCTGCTTGAACTTCTTAAAATTAATGTGCCTAACCGTTCCACCCGCAGTCGTTGTCTCCTACGTGTGTCATTTTCTCGTACAAATAGCGCGATGAATTCCCCGATCTCCCGATTTTGCCGTTTCTATAATGACCACTGTCATGTTGATATATTTCGATTTAGTCTTTCTTCATTTAAAGCTCAAGTAAAGAGATCTATTATCCAGTAGTTAGCCGATCTATATGTAGCACTACTAAAATTGTAATTTAATGTTTTTTTTTTTTTCTTTCTTTCTCGCCACTTTAATCTTTAAAATTTTTGAATTATTTTTTTTTTCTTATATTACCATCGTAATTTATATAATTGTTATGGACAATGTGTTGGGTTTGTCCCGTTTTTGTCCTAAAGATAATAATAATAATAATAATATGATACTACATGTTCTTCTAAAATGTCCGTTATATACCTGTGGGCAGTCAGTGTACCTCTGTCTACTGGTACTAACTCTGTACGACCTGTTAAACAGATGCCTCCCCAAACCATAATAGAGCCACCAGCGAAATTAGGTCTAGGTCTGATATTACACTGCGAATAGCGCTCACCGTCTCGTCTGTACACTGAGATACGCCTATCTGAGGTGTAAAGACCAAATCTTGACTCATCTGTGAAGAGTATATTGGCCCAGTCATTAATGTTCCAATTTACATGTTCTCTGGCAAACCTTAAGCGAGCCACTCGGTGGTTCCTAGTGAGACGAGGGGCTGTTACAGCTACTCTAGCTCTTAATCCACTCTGTCGTAACCTATTCCGAATAGTTTGAGTACTCACACGAGTATTTCTGACTCTAGCCAAGTCGTTCTGCAATTGTCTCGCAGTTACATGTCTTCGACGTAATGCTTGTAGTAGTAAATAGCGGTCATCTTGGCGAGTAGAACATCTTGGACGACCTGGTACAGGTCTTCCACTGTAAATGCCTGTTTCCCTATATCTGGCTACGGCTCTAGAAACAATTGACTGATTGATGTTCATCAAATTAGCAACGTATGCTTGAGATCGTCCATCTTCGATGAAAGCAACTATAGCAGCCACTTGTTCTGAAGTTAAATTGCTCATTTTAGTTTTAAAAGCGTTGGTACAGAACTCTGACTTCGCACTTTAAAATTTGTCCGTATAGGAAGACTTTCAATAAACAACTGAGCAATCCTTACACATATGCATTTTTCTAAATGTGTTCTTTTAGGAAAAAAATAAAGTAAAAACGCTAAGTTCCATTATTTTGTTAGTGTTTTTATAGTTCACATACACGAGGCAAACTTTTTGTGAACGTATAAAAATATCTTGGTTCATAAATGCCCTTTTTTAGTTTATGCGATACTTTTTTGGCGGAGTGTACTAGGCCTAAATTCAATTGGAAAAAGTAAACATGCTGTCATTATTGAACAGTTACGCTCTATGCCGACAGAAACCTTGGATGGGCTTCATAAGAATTTAATGGAAGAAAAGATATCTCTGGTGCCATATTCGAATGACGAAGCACTTGCATTGTTACTAGATCTAGATTTAACTAAACAACAGTGTGAGTACTTTAGAAAATGTATTACAGATAAAAACCTCAATTTGTTTCCAGTGTACAAGTACGTGCTCGAAGCGAAAACCCAGTGTTATCCAGATAACATGGAAATAAGTGATATAGGTGCCAAAATAAACTTGCAGTCTCTTTTAGATCACACAGTTACTAGATTATTGATGCTTGATTCCATTAAAGTTGTGACTTTGTATCATTTCACCTATTACTTTTAACATGAAATTTATGTCACTTTGTCCGCATTTAAAAAATGCCGAATATCATATTTTTATATGAAAAATTTATAAACAGCTACATATAATTCTTTTTGAAACACTCTGTATACATCATTATTATAATTGTTATATTAATAGGTAGTGTTTATTATATTAGTTTTTATAATTTAATCTTCTAAGGTGAAATATATGCAATTAATTACACATCTTCATATGTAGATATTTTTTTCTTAATAAAGTAATACTATTTTCATAGTTTTTCATTGTTCACATTAAACTTCAACTATTTAGCAGTACTCATACCAAATTTTATGAAAATCGGTGCAAAGATGACAAAGTTACAGATTTTTGGCAAAAAAATGGCGATTTGGAACCACTGTGCGACGCAGCGCTACCCTCCTAGCTCTGCTTACGGCGCCGGCAAGCCCTTCTCTCAACACAGCATCAACTTCTACTTTAAATTCACCCAGATACCGGTATACATACTTGTGCAAATATCAAACAAATTAATTTGAGTTAATGAAAGTAATTATGGAAAAAGTATTAAACAAAAGCCATTCAGAAGAACAAAAACAACATTTAAGTAAAATATAAGAAATTCCGTATTGTTATTAATTTTTAAGGTCTGTGGTTTTGATTAATTTTAGATAAATCTTAAGAATGTTACAAACTCGTAACGAAACGTAGCAATTAATAAATATATTCAAGAAAAGAAAAACCTGTAAGCTAATTTTCGGACCTACATTCCTGAACCAAAAAAAAAAACGAAAGATAATATTAATAAGTAAATAGTGATGCATAAATTAAAAAATGCTTCGAGGAGGAATTAATAATTTTGAATCTTATTCATTCACTTTAACATATCTATCACATCTATTTTAATTTACCCTGTAAACCAATCTCTAATAATGATTCAAGACAATATTATAATGTCTTAGTCTAAAAAATTCTATCCTCCTAGTTTTTCCTAATTTTATAACTATATTCTCCAATTTTTTTTTTTTTGTTTTATCATGTGAAGAACTGAACTGTGTACTTTCAATATGTGACATTTATATTTATGTGTTTATATTTTATTCTCATATTACTGGAATTTTCCGTAGGAATTGCAAATATTTTTTAGTGTGTATGATAGAATAATTTAATTTAAAACAAATATTATTCAACTTAAAAATATGGTTTCATATATTCTTTAATTTTATCCAACACACTGTACATAAACGACGACAGTCGCAAGAAACTTATTTCTATCCCCTATTTATCCGCGATAAATGAAGATATGTCTGTTATTTTATGCTAAACTAAGAAGAAGAAAAAAGCGTCCAATTCCAATATAGGCACGTCAAAATTCTTAAACGGACTATTCGGAGTACAGAAAAAAAACAATCCTGAAACTTTTCCCAGTCATTCTCAGGAAACCCGCTAGATGAAGCGGGTCTGAAACTACTTATGCGAGGTGACTGCGCTATTCATTAATGTCAGTCACTTTCCGAGCGCCAGAGAAGTTTTTGCACCCCTTTTGTCTGCGACAGCAACGAGAAGTACCCGCGCGCTTCTCTCGAAATAAGAAACGCCACCTCGGGGCGTTTCCTTATATATATATATAAAAATGTTATAGCCCAGCTGCTTGAGTCGTTCGCAAACTAGACTCCCGTTAGTCTCGATTCCCGCCCGGAGTCGAAGCTCAACGGGTAGCTGAACAAACAGCGTCGCATGTGACGGACGTTGTAAATGCAAACGATCCATTGCCGTTTCGTGCATGTTTACGTGTGTCGAGTCATGTTGTTGCTTACACGTGCATGCAGTATTTGTAGTTGTTTATGGGACCAACACGCGTCCAATCCTACGACTACATGCATTATGTAACGTGCAGTTTCTACGCTAATACCTCGCGGCTGTGTACTAGCTTACACTAGACCGCTGTTACTCGTAGCGTTCCTTTTTCCCGTTGTCACTATGCGATCTGCATGCACTCATCTTTACCACGACGCGTCGTTGTGCCTACGGCGGGATTAAATCCGAAACCTGAGCAGGATTTTCATAAGCTAAGTCATGGCTGGATACTGAAATAGTTCGCGCGCCGGAACCAAAATTGCAATGTTATAAGATTCTTTTTTAATTAAACTTTTTAGGTATCCTATATATCTTTTTTTATATCCTTTATGCAAGGCATTTCAATTGAAACGAGCTACCTCAAATAACTTTTTACCTGCTGCGATTTATAAAAAATTCCGAAACATGGCAATTGTCACTTCAAAAGCGGCCTGAAAATTCTCTTCTCACCTGTGTAATAAAATACGATTAGAATGAAATGATTTGGATTTTATCTTATTAAATGTTCAAAATAGTGGCGATTAACCTCCATACAATAGTACAATCTTACTTCAAATGCTCTCCTAACATTTTGCAACATTTCTGCAACATTATTCGTTGGGATACTTCAACAATTTTTGGAGTGACCCTTGTACGGGAGCTGAATGCGTGGCATACATCTTAGACTTAAGATTCCAGTACGCACATTTTGGCCTGCATGATTTTCGTTGAATAAGCGAGTTGTAGATCTTGCACACCTCCGCATTCTCGTAATACAAAATCACTAATTCCACAGGTTCTTGCATAGAATAGACCATATTAATTTATTGTGAATTCACGATTAAACTAAAAATAAACTCCACTAAACAATGCAAACGTAAACTAATACCGTACAATATAGGTGTATAAAGCTGAGGCAAACGGAGGGTGTTCCTAAATATCATGTACATAAGGAAGGGGGTAATTATTTGGTTTATTTTGTACCTAAAATTTCATATAAACATAGGTCTGCAAACGCTTCGCTACCAATCTGCAGGGTGTTGAAATTTCAAGATTTTTTCACTTTTTACTGTATAGCTCCTACAGTTTTTGAGATATTTTGCTCAAATTTGGAAGGTAGGTTACGCTATAAGGCCTGCATCATTATCCATGCCAAATGATGATGTAAATCTACAGGGTAAAAATTTTTTCGGGATCATGCCCTCTTTTCCCACCCTGAACTTTTTTGCGATGCGCAACTGCTAGATTCTAAAATACGCAATAAATTTTCTGTCTTGTTTAGAAACTTTTTGATCTCTTGTATTTTTTTCTTATCTCTGACCGTTATCGAGAGTAAGAGGTAAAGGGTTATTTGAAGTGGCTCGTTTCAGTTGAAATGCCTACACAGCCTTACTTAAACATCACTGTTTTCAATCACTAGAGACCAAAAGGGAAAAAGCAAGTACTACATCAATATCGCGTTTAATTAACAACACAATGGATTCACCTACTCTCTTGGCAGAAGTGTATTTCCTTGTGCCCGTTCGGATTGCTAGGTTTTTACATATACCCTCCGCATACCACAGACCAGAACAAATGCCCTTAAAAAACGAATTCCAACAGCGGCGGCCTAGATCAGCTATTATTAGCTGTAGTTTTTATCACATGTACAATTAAATAAAGTATTCTAATACATTTACTTTAACAAAATAAACACATGTGCAAAAAATGTTAAACGAATTCGTGAGGCTGACGCAGGCATTATCCGCAGTTTGCAAAGGATGTTTCCCTGACAATAAATTTATAGAAGTTCAGATACTCTTATATTATGTTTCCCATATATTGATGACGGTATTATTATCTGCAGATTACGGTAATATGAATGAATCGTAAAATAGTTACTATATAAATTGCATCAATATTCAAGACATTAATTTTTTTAATAAAAGAACTATTTACCGAAACAGTGATTTACTTTCTGTAAAAAATCTTGAAATTTCAACACCCTGCAGATTGGTAAGGAAGCGTTGGCAGACCTATGTTTATATGAAATTTTAGGCACAAAATAAACCAAATAATTACCCCCTTCCTTATGTACATGATATTTAGGAACAGCCTGTATATATATTTTTTTCTGTTCTTAAATTTGAGTACATACATTAGATAACATTTAGAAAACAGATAATTTTTTTATATATTACCCTCTAGCTAATTGAATATTTATTTGTTGGATAATAAGAATTATGTAATTATTATTATGTTTTTTTCTTACTAGTAACACAAAAAATACGCTTAACTTTATAATTTAACGAGTAATTTATAATAAATGTGAATATTTACTTATTTGACTTCATTAGATCCACTATTAACTATATCCTATATAATTCGGTAACATCAATAAAGTCTAATGAGTTAAATTGGATAAAACAATCACTTGCGTGCTTATAATATTCACTAGTGGTTACTCATATACAGGGTGTCTCTGAAATAAGAGTACAAAATATTAAAAATGGGAAACCCAAATTATACTGAATAAGTATCCAAAAATTCGTACGCCAATTGCAATATCGAATATACAATTAAAAACTCATTGAAACGTCACGAATGTGCCGCCCATGGATCCACTATCTGTGTTTATACTATATCTTAAGGTCATTTGTAAATACAGCTGTGATATACAGATAATCATTGTATGCAGCTGATACGAGTCAACGACTCCAATATTATTACGTACGCGAAATTTAAAGCAAATTTCAAAGAAGATATTGAAAGTAAAATGTGGAATCTATTAATGAATAACTCTATTCACTTGTACGTAATCTGATCAATGACAGCTGTCTGAAATAAACATCATTGTTAAAAGTTGATATTTGATGTGACGAAGGTAATGTGCGTAATTATTTCTTTTTTTCTCTTTCATAATCAATTGTTGGTTCTGAAAAGAACCGATTTGCAAACCGGCGAAACAGGAGAAGTGTTAAATAAAATGTTCGAAGTGTCCTCCTTCAGCTAGCAAACATGCATCTATACGACGTAAATAGTTCTCACGAACCCGTTGAAAAGGTGCTTCTTGTCTAATGCGCTGTGCTGCATTAAAAATTCTTTGACGTAGGTCTTCTGCAGTTTCGATATCACCAGCACTGTAGACAAGAGTTTTCATGTAACCCCACAAAAAAAAATCCAGTGGATTTAAATCTGGACTGCGAGGAGGCCACGCAGTGGGACCTCCTCGTCCAATCCATGTGGGATATGTTACATTTAAAAACTCACGTACCCTTCGGGAAAAATGTGATGGCGCTCCGTCGTGCATAAACCACATCCTTCTGCGTATGTCAAGCGGCACATCGTCCAGAAAGTCCGGCAAAACGTTGTCTAAGAAATTTAAATAAGTTTCCGCATTGAGCCGCTGAGGCAGCACATACGGCCCTAGGAGAGAGTCACCTATAATACCTGCCCAGACGTTGACCGAAAAGCGATGCTGAAACCGATGTTGTCGGGTCACTTGCGGATTAGCATCTGCCCAATGATGAGTATTATGGAGGTTTATAATACCATTTCTGGTAAAACAGCATTCATCTGTGAACAAAACGTTTGCAGAAAAGTTAACATTTTCTGCTAGACATTCACGACACCAGGTGCAAAATCGAATTCGCGGAGGACCATCATTTTCAGTAAGTTCCTGCCCACGTTGAATGTGATACGGGTGTAACAAGTTTCTTCGAAAAATGCGGTGTGCCGTACTGCGTGACACCCCCACTTGCCCTGCAGCATCACGTGTACTTACACCTGCATTTCTGTTCACAATATCCAGCAATTCTTCTTCGGCTCGTAAAATTCGACGTGGTCTTTCACGTGTGTGACCTTGGTAATTTGGTAGCAATCGACCAGTTTCTCTTAATCTAAACACGGTATCCTTTATACACGTGTAAGACGGGGTTCTACGATTGGGGTATCGCTGCCGGTAGATACGTAGAGTTCTTCGACAACTTCCTCCTGCTTCGCCGTAGACATAAATCATATCGAACAACTCGCGTGTGGTAAAAGCCATATCCGATGTGTTCATGCGTAAGGATCCAGACAGACTGAGACTCAGAGCGTAGTTATACGTCGCGTGTTGCCTGCCCTACCTTCGTTGGTTAGAAGTGTAGTGTCTCAAATACCAGTGGCGTGACGGATATTTAATAAATATCTTTGCCATTTTTTTCCTCACGTATGCGTGGGAATTTTGGAAAAATTAATTTAGATAAAAGGTGTAATAAAATTAGGGCTTCCCATTTTTAATACGTTGTACTCTTATTTCAGGGACACCCTGTATATTTGCCAACATACCGGGTGTCCAGCCTAAGATGCAACGGTCCCTAGCCGATTTATTATTGTCTTTTTGAAAAAATATTTCAAATAAATGTTGCCTCGAATCATATTCTACACATGCTAAAATTAGTTTCAGAAATGGCGGACTTCCGATTGTACCGGAAGTAGATACCAACTTTATTATTTTAAATTGAACACCCTGTATATTATTGCACTTTTGGATTCTTTGTTAAATTTAAATTACAATACGTTAGGAATACATTGGGGCTAAGTTGTACCGTTTCCGAATTACATGACGTTTTTCGAAAAAAGTGACATTTGCAGTGTCTTCGGTGTTTGGAAATACCTTAGGAAATACGAAAGTTAGAAAGATGCGATTTTCGGTTTTCGCTTAACCATGAGACAGCGCACGTCTTTTATTTTTAAATTGTTGCGTTTAAATTACAGCGTTATTAAATAGGGATCTGTAATTTTCGAACTCTCAAATCATGGATAACTTGATTTTTTTAAATTCAACGGTATAGCAATTTTTACATAAATGGATATAAAATATAATTTTCTTTTGATTTTATACGGGTATCATTGTGTCTATCTCCAACGGTTTTGGAGATATTCGCAATTTTTCAGTTTCTCACGATAGATACGTATTGCGAAGCGCCGCCGCTGGCCACCTTCCCCTCGCATTTCACCAGGCTTGGGACTGGCAGCAATAATACTGACATGCTTAGAAAGTGGCGGTACAACTTAGCCCCAATGTACCCCTAACGTATTGTTATTTAAATTTAACAAGGACTCCAGAACTGCAATAATATACAGAGTGTTCCATTTAAAATAATAAAGTTAGTATCTACTTCCGGTACAACCGGAAGTCCGCCATTACTGAAACTCATTTTAGCATATGTAGAATATGATTCGAGGCAACATTTATTTGAAATTTTTTTTCAAAAAGGCAATAATAAATTGGCTAGGAACCGTTGTATCTTAGGTTGGACACCCGGCATAACATTGGCCGCATCATTTAAAATCGCCTGAATCCTTTATCTTCCAAGCAATTCTATACGATTCATGTACGAATATGCCATTTGCATCTATGTATGACCACCTTTTGTCTTTAATTTGTGCTTTCCTAACATGGCGGTTGTTCATTCCTCTTACCCTCCGTCAATATATAACAAAAATAAAAAAAAATATATCAAAAAGTACTTCTAAATGTAGTATTTCGTACTGTAACCTCAAAATAGCGCTTTCCTTTCGCCGTATAGCTAAAAGCATGTTATGCTGTTTCTAAAAGGAAATGTTCTTATAAAAATCTCGATATTGTTCTACTTTCTTGTGGTGGAAGTAAGATTTTCTTCCTACAGTCTACCGATTTGAATATCATTGGAATTTCAAATTACTCAAATACGAATTGCAAAAACTGTAAATGATATTCTATAGAAAAAGAAATAACAAAATATCTTAAACAAAAGAAAGTGATGCTGTTCAGTAATTTTGTTAATAGATTTTCTCAAACCAGAACATTATATAACAGAATAATCTAATAAGTTAATACCGAACCCAGTAAAATTATATATATGTATAACAGCATTTTCAATATCCTATATCTCAAACCGTAAATATATGGATTTTACGATAAGAAAATGTTATTTATTTATTTTTTTTTCCTTTTCAGAATAATTGAGGTTGCGAGCGATTTATGAGCGGTCAGTATATATTTCGTAACATTTATGGGCTATTAAAACAAGTAGAACACGAGGGCGCAAAAATATTAATGATTTACCGCAACCACCAGCCGGGGCACTTCCAGTAGGTCCATATTTATACGAAATTGCATCCACTAACTTTGAAAGGCGTTCGCTGTCGATACAAAACAACGTTATAGGTTTCAAACTTTTATAACTAGTTTATGTACTAACGTAATACTTTCTAAATTTATACGTAGTAGGCGCAAAAAGTAAACACAGAATACACTATTAGTTGGAGTATGTTGTAAATTAAAACTTATTACTCAATGTCCAAAGATAAAATTTACACGTTAGTTCTATACATCCATCTAGTTTGGAAATTTGTACCTACAAGTCTATGACAAAGCGCTGAAAAACTTATTACTCCATCTACTTTTAATCATAATTTCTGTCAATAAAATCTAAAATGAATTTTGATTTCTAAACTGAATTTGGTATTTCACCGTTTGATAAGAATATTTTCCAAGACTACAATTGTCTCCGCTCTTCCTTCTTAGACCATGCAGATCATACCTTTCGGCCACAGTATTTCTTCCAAATCTGAATCTGCATTAGAATCTGTTCCTATAAATCAATTCTCTACACAAATTCCTGGCGGGTCTGGGATGCTGCGTTTTTCTAAATTTCCCAGAGCAAATAAGTCGCTATCCAAAAGAAAAGTCAAAAACATTGGCTTACGGGGAAGAAAAGGGTTGAAAGACTACGTTCTCCTCAAATACACACCAAATCGAAGAACTGGAAGAAAGACAGAAAATGGGGAAAAGAATAGAAAAACGTTTTATTACTTAATACTTGACATGACAGTTTTGTACAAGTAACATGTCATTAAAGCAAAACAATGAAGAATAATAAATAAACAGCTTTTCAACAAGGAACATTTATAACAAAAGAATCAGTAAAATTTTGAACGTTATTAGCATCGATCTTCTGGTATATTTTTAAAGTATTAAATATGGAACTGAATAGCATCCTTCTCCGACAGAGTTGAATTTCAACACTAAAATCGAATTCATTCAAGATTTCGTAGAATTTTGAAGGTCTCCTACAGGACACTGAACAGTATTTTGCGATTCGTATTAGCAACAGAGCCGCCAACAATAATGCCATATCGCATTTATGAATAAAAATCGCTGTAATATATTAGTCATATGATTTTCTGAGCTGTAGTAAAGTACAAAGCATACCTTTTAATTTGGAACATATTTCATCAATATGTTGTGACCAAATTAGATTTTCATTAACGACAATACCAACCAACCTGCAACAGCCAATTACGTCAGTATGGATGCTACCAATGGAGATATTACTGATATTGTACTTCTAGGTATTGTGTTTTTCTATGAGTCCAACGAACGATAGTTCCTATAATTTTACTAGCCATGTCAAACAATGTGTACCTGATCTTTGATGAAATTGTTATATTGATTTCTTCAATGTATAATGCAGCATCAACTTTCTTACCTAAGCACATTGTAACAACCACTTTACTTACGTGCTTACTTTCAATGTTCTTACTTTAGTTTTAACAGTTGCTAATGCCTTCTGGCCTCTTTGCTTTTACGTCGATCCCTCTTTACTAAGCTTTTACGCGGTTCCACTTCGCAAGTCAGCTGACAATGAAAATGCCGCGTGTAGAATCGGTCAGTGCTTGCGTTTGTCATTACAATAATGTATTCTTTGACCCAGAGTGGTAGCTGTTCACCCAAGGTTCTGATCAAGGTATGCGCAACAATTTAAACAGTCAAACAGTGCCTTTAATCAAGAATTTATTTCTTTAAGATAGGTGCAAATAACAACGAGAATTGTACAACGACAAAAATAACAGATGTATGACAAAAATAAACAAACATATACAATTGTAAATGTAAACTAATATTTTCCGTATGTGGGAGCTCTTTTAAATGTAGCCGCCAAATGTTAGTCACCCAATTTTCACAATGAAAAGAAAGTGAGCAGAATGTGTACACCGGGTTAACTCAAAAATACGCGGGCGGTTTTATAGGACTGTGCTGAGTCGTGTCAGAGGACTTCGTCGGCACCGATATCACAGCTCGGGCGGACGGTACTGTGTCGTGCTAGAGGGATATGCCGGCACCGAAATCACAGCTGGTAGGGAGGGTGCTGCGTCGTGCCTGAGAGCTTTGCCGGCGCCGAAATTACAGCTTGGAGGACAATACTGCGTCGTGCCAGAGGGCTTCGCAGAGCAAGAATAATCGTGTGGATAGGGCACTCGTTGCTATTAATAGGTATTTATTGAGAATGATGTTTAACATCTGGTTATTTTTCATGTTACTGCATGTCATTTACAGTTTTGTCGACCAACTATTCATTACTTGTACGTCACTTGTAACTTATTTACGATTTAGACACTTATTTGTAAGCCATAATATCATTAATATTCTTAACTTTTAGAACTTATCATTATTTTACTAATTGTCCGTATTTTATAAATCAAAAATTAAGCAAAATCAAATTACTTTCTATTAAATATCACTTTAAACGTTTTACTACAATGCACAAGATAACCTACTTCTCAGCACGTGTACTATTATTTCTAGTAAAAATACGTAAAATTAATTTGTATCCTTTTTTTGTCTAATTGGCGAAATGTAACATTTTACCTCGGATGATACTATTAAATTGTAGCAAAGCAGTAGCAGTTAAATAAAAATGTACGACTTATGAGCGACTGACCATATTTGTTCACTAAGTGGAATAATCACAAAATTACAAAGAACTAAATATCCGAAACATTCACAGCAAAATCGGGCTACGACAAAGAGGAAGCTTGGGTCGAATATTATTCATAATTTTTATGGACAACACCAACAAAACGATAAAAAATCTATGTAGAACATCTTAACTTGCAAAAGGTAGAAATCTCAGGAGGACCGTGTGCAGACGATGTTGCTATTGTTGCCAAAAACGAGATAGATTTACAATATAACATCAATGTATGGCATAAAGGATAGGAGAAAAATGAAATGAAATTAAACATAAACCAAACAAAAGTGAAGGAGATAAACACACGGATTTAAATATATATTGATGGATAAAATTCAAAACAAGTGAATACGTCTAAACACTTAGAAGCAACATTGAAAGGGTTGGAAAACAATGTTACACAATGAATAACAAATTCGTCGATAAAAATGAAATATCTTAAAAAACCAAAGTTAAAGTATTTAAGTCAATATTTGGAACAGCACTAACATTTGGTAGCAAATCATGGGTACTAAATACAAGACGAAAAAGATAAGATAAAAACTATTCGAAATGAAGTTCCTGAGAAGACAGAATCAAAATGCATCTACATCAATGAGAAAACCATGGGACGCAACAGTCTTGCAAAACAGGGAAAAGAGAAGAGCTAAACAAGCATGGGATGATGATATAACCAAAATATATACAGAAAGAAATAGAGAATAATAGAAAACAGGAGATAATGATAGAAGTTTGTTCATAGTTGAAAGAGAAGAAGTATTCATCCACTCTAATTTAGCTGAAAGGATTTATTATATATTAATTTAAAATTATGTTTTGTACTTATTAGTTCGCAGTTACATCATATAAATGTATTTGCGCATTTTCTAACTAACACAGCACACTTACAGACAAATCCTTCAGTTTATTTAGCTTTAGTAGTTTGGTTACAGGGGAAGTCATGGAAGTTCCATTGAGACAAAATAACAAAAAAAGATTATGGATAACCCCAATTTTTGAATGCCTGCCTCAGATCTACCAGTTCATTTTTTATTGTTAATCACAATGTTCCTTACTCTTACACATTTTTCAAGTGAAATACATCACAAAATATATTAATATCCGAATTTATTCGCACCTGGCACGCTTGTCCACCTTGCTTTTTCTTTGTTTTCCACTCACACCCTCCAATATGATTTAAGGTATACTCCGGAGCAGCAAACGGAAACGAACCGGGGATCCCCATAAATCAGGGATTATGATGGAAAGAATATGGTGACAAAATGTAACGTGAAAGAATAGTCACGGTGAAATACTTTTAATGTCTCCTATAAATCGGGTGGCGGCAGCGCAACGACACTTCTCCTTCTTATCCGCAGCCGGTAACATTGATTTACGGCGGCATAAACCTCTTACCACCGTCGAGAATTTGGAACGGGTCTTATGCAGATGTACTCCAGAATCCAGCGGCGGACGCGACAGATGCGAAATCTACTTTTAATGTAAGATCACAGAGCACGCAATTCACTCTCTTTATGGGCCAAGTTTAATCAACTTAATATTACAAGGGCACGATTCACGAGTACCGGCGAAAAAAATTTGAACCGGTAATCTTACAAGGAGATTTCCGATTTAATACCTTGCGGTTTATATCCTCACATTATGACACCGTCATTTTTCGCTCTATTGTAGAGTCGACTTTTGAAAAACGAGTTGAATTATTGCAAATCGTTAACCGTACACCAGTGCTGTATACAACTAACAATAACAGGATTACCTACACCAAATCATTAGCATTTCTTGTCCCTTATGTCGCTGGAGGAACTACATTATGCTTTGTATGGGCTATAAAATTTCTCAGAATTTAATTGAAAATATGAAGAGCTTGTACAGTGTAAAGTGTTCGACTGCCGAAGGACATGAGAGTGATGGCGTATCGATTTAATCATGGTCGGTCAAAGATGTTCAAAAATATCCCACAATATTTATTGGACTATAAATATTCTATTAAGTACAAGTGCTTAATTGGCTAGTAAGCACCGGGATTCCAAGAGCCAGCAAACTTGTTAGAAATTATGCATTTTATTTATTAATATAAATAAAAACAAGTGTTTTTCCCTATTTATTAAAAAAATGTTGCTACAAAACGTCGAACCGTGTTATAAACAGTAATTGGAAATATTAGGTGGAAGGAATATTGCTATCAAGATAGTTAACTGAAAATAAATCTTCAATTATTTCTTTATAAGTGGAAGCAAGAAAATATAGACAAAGCTTTAACCAAATTAGCGGAAGGAATTATAGGATTCAATGAAGCTCATAGACAATATAACAGCCCTAAACCAACTGTGCGGCGTCATTTTAAAGGATTAAATGTGAATGTCAAATTTCGAAGGTCTAAGGGTATGGCTGAAAAGATAGAGGAGTTGGTTGCACACAATTTAGAATCACATTTTTTGGGCTTAGTGCTACTGATCTAAGAGACTCGCTTATCAATTGGCAGAAAAACATAAATTACCACACCGTTTCAATCAAGAAAAGAAATTGCAGGGAAGAAGTGGTACTATAAATTTATGAAAGATAATCCTTATTTACCTTTTCGTACTCCAGAAGCAACATCGATGGCCAGAGTCAAGAGTTTGAATAAAGAATATGTTTAGGGATTCTTTGATAAATACGAATCCATATTAGATTAATAGTTCACTGATAACCAGATGTACAACGTTCACGAAAGAGGATTATCCACAAACAATCCGAAAAAATTGCTCGGAAAGGCAAACAGCAAGTCGGTGCACTTACAAGTAATGAAAGGGGTTTCAATACTACAGGCGTATGTTGTATGAATGCTGCAGATGAACTCATACCTCCTACGATAATATTTAAACGAGTGCTGATGAACAATTGTTTAAAGAAAGAAGCACCGCCGGGTACTATATTTGGATGCACCAAAAACTGATGGATTGCATCACAACTTTTTGTTCAATGGTTGGAACATTGGTGGCGTTTATCGCTGCAATAATGTATTTTTTACCCCAGAATTGTAGTTGTTTATGTAAGTGCGGGCTACCCAAGGGTCTGATCAAGGTATGCGCCACAATTTAAACAGTAAAAATGTGCTTTAACTTCTTGTCCAATGGTTGGAACATTTTATCAAGTACACACAGTTGGAGAAGAGTAACAATAAGCAAGTAATTCTACTTCTCGATGGGCACAGTACCCATACAAATATATTAAAACCAGAAATCTAGCGTGCGTGCACGGAATTATAATGTTATCTTTTCCTACTCATACAACCCATCGACTCCAATCTTTGCACAAATGCTTTTTCAAATCTCTCAAAAGCAATTATAACGCAGCCTCATCTTCTTGGTTCAGAGTAAATCTCGGAAACACAATTAAACAAACTAATGTGTCAAAGCTATTCGGAATTGCATGCTCAAGATTGAGTATTGAGGTAAGATAGCATCCGCATGGGTCAATTATCCGTTCCGTCCACCGCAGCCGCTAGAACCTATAAATGCCCAATATTAGTTCGTATGGATATTGCTTTGAATGGTTTTAAATCTACCGGTATAATGTTTGCGCTACTACACCTGCGCTTGAAGACTATACGCACTCCTCAGTTGGACATCAATAACCAAGAAAAGCTTTCTGCAATGGTTACACAAGAAAGTAAGGTAACCCATGAGGAAGAAACGGATATATATAAACCAAATAAAACTGCAATTAAATATTCTAGCTCCTATTCCAATAATAAACCAAAGCAAAGGGTTCCGTGGATGCCTTACCTCGTCAATCGAAATAACGTCAACGCGGAATAAAGAAACTATAAAAAATGCCACAAAAAAAATAAACACTGTCATTATAGAAAGGAATTGACATTAAAAATTAAAAAGAAGAAAAGCGATTGGTTTTGTTTTATTTATGGAGATGATTGGGAGGAAGACATGATTAAATGCTTGGAATGCAAATCATGGGTGCGCGATATATGCGCTGGAGTTGACAAGAGAACAAAAAGCATTGTGTATGACGTTTGTACTCACTGAATAAGTACAGATAATAAAGGATACGTTCTAATTATTATTGTTGCTTCATTTAATTCTTCGGTACGACATAGGCTATAGGTGATACGACTTAGGAAATCGGTTGCTTTACCCATACCGATGTAAGTTCTAAAGGTTTAGTTTATTTTATGTGAGAACATATAAATTTTCTAATTTCGTTATAATAAATAACAACAACATTAACACAAATTTTGAAACATTAATTTCTATTTTTTTGATAAATCCTAAGTTTAATACGACTTTTTCTTAAAGGCTACGACTAGAGCAACCTTCTCCTACTGCATGGAAATAGCATATGAAAACAGTTAAAATAAAAATGTATAATTAGATTCACATAATTTGAGAACAATGAGTTTATTCATTATACCTTAAAGCACACAACATCGATCACAAAACAGGGCTTTTCTCAAACGAGATGCAGAGCGAGAGAAATTGATAAGAAAATCGCTACAGATAATGGACTGTTTTTGTTTTTAACTAGAGAACGGAAAAAATCACTATGCGGTTTTCGCAACTATTTTAGTGTATCCAAACTCTTCAAACCCAGGAAACTATAAGACGTAAATGAAAAAAGTGCAACGCCATCTACCCATGAAGGTAAAATATCTGGTGTCCTCGACATCAGTAATAGCAAAGCTACTAAGCAGTAGTAGAGTACAAGCACAGCCATCGCCCATCAGATTGCACCACACACATTAAAATAATGTGTAAAATAAATGTGCCGAATGTGCTACGTCAGACATGGACAGTACTGTTTCGAGCTTATTAGTGCTCATCAGCAGCTAAATACACTGCTGACTATAAGATGTAAATGAAAAAAGTGCAACGCCATCTACCCATGAAGGTCAGTTTTCATTTATTTTGCACATTATTATATAACTAATCATGTTTCGAATTTAAGAATATTATCACTATTTTATTTTCATTTAATTGTTGACAATAATGGGCCCCCAGAAGCGTATGTAATTAAGTAAAAAAGCAAGAATAGAGGAAAATAAGACAAACGAAAAATAGTAATAATTATAAAAGGAAGAAGTATGTATTTCATTAAGTAAATAATTTATTAGGTAAATTATTAATTCGATTATAATAAATTTATATTGCCGCTCTATCTGGTGTGCGAGCGCACAATCTCTAACGAGGCTTTGATGTGCATAACGTCTATCTGAACGTTTTAGCGAACGTCTCCCGGTAATAAACAATACGCCTGTTGAGGAAGGAGAAATGTTCTCTCAACCGAGAAAATATGTTCAGCGCGCGAGGCGGTTTGCCCGTCAAATATTCGTTTCCAATTTAAACGTTTACGTCAACATTCGTGTTTTCTTTCTTTTTCGTTTATAGTGTACAATTAGATAAAGCTAGAATCCCGCCCTGAATGTATCTAATGGAAGACAAAATTGGATAAAAATATAAAAGCATCCTAAATAACTGGTAGGCACTTATAAACACCACCAAAAATCTAACTCATTCAGAGGGACATGATACAACCTCTTACCAGCATCCGTAAACACTATTATCCTACGCATTAGTGAGATGTAAGACGACACTATATTTTACAAGAAGCATATATATGAGATAAAATAGATGATAGATGAGTAAGCCACTCTCAAAAGGAACAAATCTCTATCATTGTTCCAAATAATGTATTCTGCCCAGTTCGAGTTATATTCGATTAAAACCGAATAACATTTATAATAGGATTTCAAAATTCTTCAGAGATTTGTAAAATCGTAAAAGGAGTCTAAAGTTTAGAGTTTTCTTCTACGCAAGACTCGATGACTTAGTCAAAGAAATAAAAAAAATTACAACTGATTCTAACAAAACATCGTGTTGTTAATATTTCTCGCAGAGAAGTTTTAGTTTACATGTATTTGTGCTTCCACTTCTCTGCAACTTGGTCGCTGGTGGATTTTTTTAACCCAAACAACTAGCCAAACATCCATCACTATCGCGGCGTAAGAAACGCTCTTAAAGCACTTTGATAAGGACTACAAAAAAAATATATATCGCTTAGAATTTCATTAGTAACAAGAAATATATATCCCATTAAGTCACACATTTTCCGCACATAATAGTGTTCACCCCAGAAAGGAACAAACGGCCCCGGAGAACTTTCCGAGGACATTGTCAACTTTTCCATAAATCAATTCAAAATTCCGAATCGGGAAATAGAATAGAAATATCCACCGACCAACGGTACCCTTGAACGCTATGCGAGAAATAACAAACAAGCGGAAAGAACTTCAAAGGAAATTTCGTTTCGTTTCTATGCCCTATTCATTTATTTGTTTGCTTTTTTTATATATGTCGTCCTGGAAATAAAGTTGGGAAAATTCCCGCCCCCATAGACGTTAATAATGCATCCGGTTCGCATTACACGCGATGGCGAAACTTCTAAGTATATAAAATTCCGGCGCCAATCGCTCGTTCAATGGAATAAGTCGTGACCCGGTCACAATTGGAAGACTACATATATGTATAGACATGGTTGGCGAGCAGCAGTCAACACTTGGTAAGAAAGTGGACGCTTCGTTTAACTCTGAAAGACAGTTAAAGCAACAATGAGATAATAATTCTGAAAACTTTAGCGACGGAAACACTATTAAATACATATTTAAGAAAGTTTACGCCAAGTCCTCTTAACAAAATACCCACAAGTTCATTAGAAAGTTTATATATTATGAGTATAAAGCAAACTTTTTCCTTCTAGTTCTCGTTTATGATATGCTGATGATCTTAGCTTATTTCATATATTTTTCGAGACATTGACAAGAGGTGACAAAGCAAAAAATTTGGTAGAAGTAGAAAAAACCCCTGCAAATATAAACACTAATGATAATACAGGGTGATTGGAGAACAGCCTCCAATATTCAGGAAAGGTGTTGTGGTGAAAAGATGAAAATCAACGGCTACTAAGATGACAAGGACAATAATTTCAGTGCTTATTTTTGCAAAGCTGTTATTATTTAATATTTTATTTTGAATAGGCCGTACATTCGAATAAAAATGCATATATGTTTATTCTAACATTTGCGATTTTCGCGTTTGAATTTACATGTGACTTGGTTTAGTCCGTATAGTATACCGTGGGTCCACACTTAAGTGTGCACTATTGATAACTTTGTTATTTTTGGAGGTACAGAATCGGTCAAATGGACAAAGTAGTACTATTTTTATGGCGGTCACAATTGTGAAAACAGAAAAACAATTGAGCGTCGCGTTCTCTAGATATTCGCCCAAAATTATTTTTTTTTTAATGGAACGCCCTGTATATTCTTTTTGCAATTTAAAAGAAAATTCCAAACTGAACAAAAAAGTCTTAGTACACTCTTATAAAAAAATGTTAAATAAAGTAGTTACTGAGAAATCTTTATCTTTGTTTTGTTGGCATGAAATTGATATACCTATAGAAAATTAAAGCGTCACATTCATTAAAGCGTTTAATTTAATAAACAAATAAAAATAAATACAAAAATAGTCAAGAAAATTACTCAAATTAAATGTTCAAAGACACCTCCTTCCATTTCAATACATTTTATCAATCTTCTGTGAACATTACGAGTAGCTCCTAAAATTGTCCTACCGTCGATGTCGTCAATGATGTTGGAAATTCTTTCCTGAAGCTCATCCACTGTTGTATATCTCTGTTTGTACACTTGATTTTTTACTGCTCCCCACAAGAAGAAATCTAATGGCGTCATGTCAGGTGAACGCGCGGGCCACTGAATAGGGGCATTTGTGCCAATCCATCTATTTCCAAATAATCTTTCTAATACCTCACTTGTGTCACGGTGATTATGTGCGGGCGCTCCATCTTGTTGAAAGTAAATAATCTGTCTGTCTACCAAATTTAATTCATCCAGAAAATTTTCTAAAATTTCTGTCAATAATGCCACATATCTTTCTCCTGTTAAAGAACCCCGATAGAAAATCGGTCCAACAATTCGGGATCCGATTATACCACACCAAACATTTAAACTAAATCGGTGTTGGGGATTACAAGGATAAACAGCAAATGGGTTTTCACGACTCCAGTAATGATTATTTCTTTTATTGAACATCCCGCGATTAGAAAAGTTAGATTCATCACTCCATAAAATTGTCTAAAGAAATCGTGATTTTCTTCAAAAGCATTGATAAACCATTGAGCAAAAGTTATTCGTCTTTGATAATCGCCCAAAAGTAGAGTTTGAACAGGCTGATATTTAAAGGGAACATATTTATATTTTTTCAGAATTTTATGAATCGTGCTACGAGAAATACCTGATTCTCTGGACAAAGCCCTTACAGAATTATTTGGATGTACCTGAAAATATACTAACACATTTATTTCTATCTCTTCTGATAATATAAAATCATTTTTTTTCCTCTTCTTTATAAAAATTGTTTCGTTGCTTCTTAATCTTCGATAAAGTTTTAAAAAATAGCGACGGTCTGGTACATCACGGTCAGGAAATTGCTCAATGTAACGTTCTAGCACTCTATCTGACTTTTTGTTAAACAGCAATTACAACTCCAACATATCACACTTTTCCAAATGAGTAAATGCCATTGTTACGGTTGAAAAAATTGTAAAAACAGTACTTTTTCCGCAGAGTAACTTTAACAACAACAAATATAAATAATTTGACAGCTACTAAACAATGTGACGCTTTAATTTTCCATGGATATATCGATTTCATGCAAACAAAACAAAGATAAAGATTTCTCAATAACTATTTTATTTGATATTTTTTTATAATAGTGTACTAAGACTTTTTTGTTCAGTTTGGAATTTTCTTTTAAATTGCAAAACAATATACAGGGCGTTCCATTAAAAAAAATAATTTTGGACGAATATCTAGAGAACGCGACGTTCAATTGTTTTTCTGTTTTCACAATTGTTAACGCCATAAAAAATACTACTACTTTGTCCATTTGACCGATTCTGTACCTCCAAAGATAACAAAGTTATCAATAGTGCACACTTAAGTGTGGACACCCGGTATACATTTTTATTTTATAAAATATAATATAAATATATAATGCACCAGTAAGAAAAATTTCATTGAGTGAAAATTTGTTAGATTTATAATTTTTTTGCAATAATAGTTAATATTTTGATAAACGAGGTTTTGTATGTCGAATTTTGTTAATATACGCAAACACCCTTGTCAATTTAGTTATTCAAAAAATTAGTAATGCCCTTGTTAATGCAATAAATAGCATTGTTCGTTTACATTTTATAATTTGTTTACCTACTCTGATTTGAACATGCGCCTAACGAAATATGTACGTTTTCATGATCCAACAGTATTTCACTTGTTTCGTATAGTCAGTATTCGTGAACGCAATTGAGGATTAATAGGTAAATTTTCATACCATAAGTAGGTTTGTACCAACCGAAACCACAAAATTGTATTGTAGAATAAAATATAAAAATTAAAATTAGAAGTGCGTAGTAACGCCAAATTATACCCTAACTACTTGATTTTGTACTTGCCTTTACATCAGCAAAGCATTGAGCACCTACATCTCCATATTAAATGCAATGCAGAGCACTGAAATGTTTTCTCAAACGGTGCACATTTTTAATGTTCTTAACTGTATCTAAAAATGCAATTAATATTCCTTTTCAGATTTAATAATTGCAGATTCTTTATTTTCAAGATCATTAATGCAGGTTTATATTTTCAAATATAACCCGGCCAAAAAAGAATTTGGAAGTATGGAAATTTAACCGGAATAAGTTGGCCCGATCTTTCACTTTTGAATTTCCATGCAGGTATACAGATAGCTTTCCAGGGATTCTCAAACTATCTCTATATAGCCCTTTAGCTACACACTACTTAATTTTTAAATTTGCTACTGGCGTAAAAAATTAGCAAATTTCAAAAAAATGTTTTTCAATTTACACTGGAAACGGGAAAGCTGGTATAGTCGGCCTATTTCTATTGAATCTTCATCTTCATGCTCTGAGTCTAATTACATAGATTTGTAAAATGCAGCTAAATACAAACAAACTTATTAACAACTTATGCTAACATTGGCACCATAGTGGAATAGAGAGAACCTGCTCTACATGCCCGATTTTATGAACAGGAATAAAAAGAACAGCGAAGAGTTGCCAATACCAATATTATTGATATTATATTTACCAATCGAAACCATATTAAAATATAATCTCATTCTACATTTTTTCGCATTGGTTAGTTTTACTTGAAAATTACTGCAGTAATATATGGTTTCCGTGGTTCTGATGTGAGTTATTGTTGATGCAACATATAGCCAATATTTCATTTTATACTGATGATTTAGTACTGATATCATTATTTACAAAAAATATTAACTACTTTATCATCGTTTCTAATAATCGTATTCTTAGTAACTCCAACATAAAAGTATCAAAATAATTACGTAATAAAGATCTGATACAAAGGTAATTCTCAACATTGAAAAAACAACCGTGGGAAACTAAAATTTTGTCAAAAAAGTTCGTCCATACTGTAAAATAAGGTTATTTTTGTTAAATCCGATCTGAATCAAATATCAATTTGCTAGTTTAGTGTAATTTAGCTTACATACATAGGTTAGCTCAGTTAGTTTCAAGTTACGTTCAAATTGGAATGTTAATCTATTCGTTTGTCCCCAAAGCTACCATTATTCTAAATTGTTCGCATTAGGCTGTAACACATTTTCGTAACATCTAGAGTATACAAACAAATAAACCTTATGCCTGTGATATGTGACACGTACACAAGAAAAGCGTAAAATATTCTGAATTTCAAGCATTCGTTAGAAAGTAAGTATTTGTTATACTTATTAAATAATCATTACAGAATACTACTACTTTATTCAAACTCTACTCTTTCCTATTTCGCTTCCTGATTATAATCTTCAACTACTCCGAATATTAAGAAATAGAAAATATTTTGTAAGAAATAACTACTTTCCAATGGTCATTACACTTTTTGAAATAGTATAAAACGCAATTTTTTAATTTATTAAATATGCTTACGAATAACTTTCATTGTGCCGTATCTAGCTAGACCCTGAATTAACCAAACTTCGCACCGTATGCATGTTTAAATGATATGTAAATTGTCAAGAAACTTTATGTATAAAAATGAACTCCACTTTCATACCAACATGTAACTATTCTCCTACGAGCAAAAGAACAGTTTGTTACAGAGATCGCAAGAGTAAAGTATGTAGTCAATGGAAACCCAGCAGCAATGTCATTCCATAGGTGCTAGAAAACTCGTTTGATATACTAACGCTGGGTGTCATATAACTACTCGTTCCACCGTCTACAAAAATTGTTACAGACGTGAAAAATGGAATTCGTCCTGAAACTTGGATATTAAATAAATCCTAGTTTACACCACGCCTCACTCTGAGATGAAAAATTTGCTGTATATTATTTGATACATTCCGTCCTTAATAGGACTGGGAATATACGTTGCAGCGTTTCAAGCCGTAGCGCACCCCAGATAATATATATGCGCTTTGTTTGGTAATGAAGAAACGGCAATTCCTGTTTATTTACTACATTGCTAGAAAAATATAATTCATGTTTTGAAGTTTCCTTTTATATAGCAAGCACTAACCGTTACAAAATTACATTGCAATTTATTCTAGGTGATAGAAATATGCAGTCAAAATATTGTAAAACTGTCTGAGCCTAGTTTTAATTAAATTAATATTTATTGATGATAGCATCTCTATTTGCGAAACTACATACATCCTGGAATACAGTATTTATTATGGTGTTGACAAATTATCTGTACTAATAAAATATTAATATTAGTTTTGCCAAATACCATGCTATATGAATTCTGTTATTAACACGCATTAATAACCACAAACAAAATTCTATTTTGTCCAGTTTTGGAAATATATCAGCATAATATATGAGCACGCAGATAATTGAGGATTTTCTATTACTCTAAAACTTATTTTTCCAAATCCTCAGTTGGAGAATCATCTTACTTCATACGTTGTAACATCTAAGCAGCAATAGTCAGGCAAAAGTATGTTTTGTTAAGTATTATCGATTTCGCCAAAATACACGTAAATATCTTGTTTATCTTGTCTGATAAACAAGAAATACTCATATCTTGAATGTAATCCACTTTGCTTTCACTTCATTTAAATATCTAAGGGTTTCAGATCTCTCCGATACTGCATTATCTGTTAATTAAGCCACGATACTAAAGGAAAAATATTATCAGGTGCATTTACTAAATGAGTTCATTTACATTTTATACATTTTTTAAATAAAATGTCATTCATTCTTCTATTCCTTTATTCGCAAAACTGCGTATACTACCAGCATATTTGGTGCACAAGATCGACCAAGAACTAAATATTTTGATTCTATTATTTATTTAAAGTGCATGTATATTTACAGTTGACACCCTGTGACTTTTTGCACTTCAGAATGCGCATTGAGAAAGTGATATTTTTTAAACAACTACATTTCATACAAATGTGTACATAATCTAATCCATATCAAGATTTATCAGATGTGTAATTATAGTAATAGTAATAGTAATAGTATCGATTTATTGACATTTGGTATAATGTACATATACATAACACATTACAGAAATGTCAAAAAGACTAAATCACCTAGTGGTGTTCTTCCTTTAGCCTTCCATCACGTCCAAATTTTCATAGGTATGCCAAAAGTACAATTTATCTGCTTCGTTCACGTTCAATTTCTCCAATTTAGTTTCATTTTCCAAAAAATCCCAAGAATTTTAAAACCAAATATAACGTTCCTGTCAAAAAAAAAGTACAAAAGTAATGTCATAATGTGAATGTGCCATAATTTTTGCAAAAAAAAAAAAAAATAATTAATGTGTGATTAAGCATGAACCTTTGAAAAGACACGTAGGCGTTTCAACTTAAACGAGTCACATCAAATAACGCTTTACCCACAGTAATTTATATAAAATTCCGAAACCTGTCAATTGTCGTATCAAGGGAAACAACTTTTAATAACGCCCCTGACGATTTCAAATCATTCCTAGGGGCGCAGCAGTCCCCATCCTTAAAATTTGAATAGGGAAGATGGGTGTTGTGACCACTCATCCGAAAGGTCTTTTAATTCTCTTTCCGGCAACATGTACCAAAAAGTCATTTTTTTTAATCAGTAAGCAAAAGTGCATAATTTGAAACCTGTGTAATAAAACACGATTAGTATGAAACGGTCTACATTTGACAGTTTTGCAATGTTTTGCAGAATAAATGGCATATTTTCAATTTAATAGTACCTTTAACTGCTAAAAATTGTTGTCTTAAAACTAAAGGAAGTTCATTCGGTTCAATTTGTAGTGCACCGATCGGTGTCGATCTCATCGCTCCCACACATATCCGAAGAGCTTTGTTTCTGAGCATTTGCGAAGCAAATATGAAAATACCAAGAACTCAAATTTGATGCGCCGACGATATTGTTGTTGAAAATATTAACGCTGCCCATACGAGACTTAGCTAAGTTATAAGAGGAGTAAATACTTGAAACAAACCAATAAGCAAGAAAGGGCTCTATAACCAGTTTCGTTTGAACCTGAACTAGATCTAACAATAACTAAATTTAGGATACGTGGTGCAGTTGCGGAGTGGGTCATAAGAAAACATCAGTTTTACTGGAAGAACGTTGATGAGCAGAGATACAGCAAATACATGTGAAAAGATCATCCCAGTGCTTGGCTAAAGATGTGTTTGCTCTGAACTGAAAACAGTTTAGCATGGTGACAACTTTGCTAACAGAATATGGCTGTCTTAGGATGTATCTGCATAAAATAGGAGTCTCTAAAGATGAACCTATATTATAGACGGCATAATAAGGAAGAAGGAACGGCCATTTTCATTATTTTAGTATTTCAGAAAACTCATCAGGATATCTCCCGCAAAAAAAGGTTTACTTCACAAAGTATTGACTCTAATCACAGAATAGACTAACATCTTTATGTAAAACAAACAAGTGTAGAATAACACCATATACATTTTCGTCGCAATGTTAAGAGGTGAATAAAACCTGATCTGTACCTGTGTAAATCTCAGTAGTCCGACAGAAAATCCTGGATTGAGGCTAAAATTTACGCCTGAAATAGAAATTGACTAATCGTGAGATCAGAATTTTCTGAAAACTCGGCAACAGAGTTAACATTGAAATGATCGTTCATCAAATTCAGATAAACATTTGGGTTGGAATCGAATTCGTGTCTAACAAAACACTTTTTTGAGCAGAGTGGTGTAGAACGTCGACATATTAGCTACTACCAGATTTATCAGAGGTTTACTGAACCAGCTTTATTACCTGAAGGCACATAACGCATTTCTTGTCGCGATAAAGAAGAGAATAAGTTTCTTCTGCATATTTTCTATATACAGGTGTACATGAATTCTTTCTTTATGTTACCTAATAAAAAAAATCCACTTTCCATGTACGATAAAATGTTTGTGTACTTCCATTCCTTACCCAAATCTTTCTTATATATGTACAACCCGCAGAGTAAACAAAGACTATTTAGAGTGACATAAAATAAAGCCAGAGTAACTGCTTACCATAAAAATACCCTAAGTGCTCGTCTTATTAGACGGTAAAATGATATAAAAACAATTCCGGCTTGAAATTCTGCCTTTTTTCCTCCCTTCCGTTTTCTCCCGAGGAAACTCAATAATTAATTTAATATGTTATTACGCATCGGTAGTCAAGCTCTCCTATATTCCTCTACCATTAAATATTAACAGTTCAATTTGGCCGGCGGTCACACCTAAAATATTTCAATCTCCGGTCACTAACCGGCGGATCAGGGCGACTTAATTTCAGGGCCGAAGGTTCACGGTATTTGGAAGGGCAAGCCACGTCGACAAGAATGGCACTGTAAATTGCGAAAGGTGTCAGCCCCGGTTAAATTTAAAACAATGATCAATTCCAACACACGGCACGATTTCTGGTCAAGCGGGTTGACGTGAAATTTACATATATCTGGTCGGTAAAGTACTTGCTATTTCAACCAAAAGGATGTAAATGAAAATAGAAGTAGATTGCGAAAAGTTTATTCATGCTTTGAAACAATATAGGTACTTCTCTCAGGGTATTTCATATCATTAGTGAACTAATAGTTATGAAATATATTAAATTAAAGCTTTTATTCAAATGTCTTCAGGCATTTCGAAAGGCGCATTAGGAAACACAATTGCCAAGCAATATAATTAATAATAGGAGGTTGTGAAAGCATTGATATTAAGCTATAAATAGAATATATTCCCTTAAATCCATCATTCTCGAAATGAAGGAGATAATTAAAACCCGTGCATAACTTGTAGATATCATTAAAAGCAGTGTAGTTATAGAAAGCAAACTACTAGTCTACTTATGGTAAACTATACTATAAGACTGGTTCTTCGTGGTTGTGTATTATAAAATTACGCAAAGAATTACCAGATGACAATTTCTTTAATGCAAACTTTTCAAATAAATTATAGTTTGGAGGAACATAGACCTATTTAAATTTATTCTACTTCGTTTCAAATTAAAACTCAAAAAGCAGAGCCCATTGCAAGTAAAACTGGTACTCATTTTTATAAAGCATTTCTGGAACCACAAAATTTAAAATGCAACAAGAATCCGTACTACTTAAATAACAAAATAAAACAGTGACCATAAAGTGATATGTCCTTAATAGTAAACTAAGCATTATCATAGAATGCCACTCAATTATCAACACTTAAAAGCAATTATACATTACTCCACATGAAAAGAAGTCTTTTCAATTATATATTTTTCGATGAAAATCGATTACGCATATGTTAATTAGAAAGAGGCAGCTAAACAAATTATTGCAATTTTGCATTGAAAGCCTCGATACAACTCTTTCAGTGCACAGATATAATAATATTATTAATAATAATAAACTATATTTGTCCAACAATGTTACACTACTTACAGGACAACAAATAAATGTGAAACTGTGCTTACAAAACAAAATAAAATAAAGTTGATTGCCTAAATAAAGTTAAAATAACACTAATTAAAAAAACGCAAACACAAGCGTAACCATAAAAAAAAATGACGGAATTGGTGAAGCATACAACCCCAAGCAATAATAATAATTCCCTGGTAAGTGAGAAAAAGAGGACAAGTCAGGTTTCGATCAACCTGGGATTAAATCCTAATTAAAAACTAACTTGGCCTCTTTTACACGGCCTCCAGCGAATTATGATAGCTGTAACTAAATAAACTAAACTGGCGCATTAAGCTTAAAAATAAAGAAAGATACAAAATAAAGATAAAGCATTGCAAAACTATATTCATTATAAAATCTGTTAAAATTGTTCATCGTGTGAAATATCGGAGACCTAACTAAAACTTTGGTTTTAGCAGTAGGAAGACGCAAGTAATCTGTGGAACGGGATATAAGCCAAATACGGCACCATAATTGACATGAAATCCGGTAAATCACCACGATATTTAGCGATAGAGTGCACATGACAACAACATAAGACATAACCTCATAACCTAAGAGAAGAACTTACGGTATTAGATGGACGTATACATTTGGGGTAACTCAGATGTTATTATTTAGTGAAATGAATCGAGTTGACTTTATAAGGATTCTTACCGATTGTGTAAATTGTAAGTAAGTCTGGTACATGAAATTATAAGGAACTCATATATAAAACTACCTATTTACTGATTATCGCTAACTATTATACCTACATACTCATACGTCCTTCCTAGGTTCAGTCTTTTATAGAACAAAAACATAGGATGCCATTAATATGGGTAATTTTTATGGATATATATTGCTACGAAACTTGTAGATAAATCTTTTAAATTCTAATTAAATTTTTATTTAAGTAAACACTGTTTTTATTCTCCTAAACACCACTCAGCGTCATTTATTATACTCTCATTAATTCCAAAGATATGCTAGATATCAAATGTTAGAGGGCATGAAAAGTAAAACTGTCCCCACCACAAGATTTTAAGTACATCGCAAACGAATATGATACTTATAATTTCCAGTTACCCTCGGGACGCGGGAGGATAACGTCACATCGCTGAGCCACTGATTATTATATTAATATAGCTTATAACATTTAAGTATCTTTAATGTGACTGTAGTAGTTATTAGTTAGTGATGTTCTTATGTACTACATTGAATAAAAGAAACGACAATTCAGTGTAATTTATTTATTTAGAGTTAAATAAATTCGATGAACAAAGAAATGAATCTTCTAAAGATTCCCTCAGGCTAAGTAAATTCTTTACTCTCTTAGATACACAATAATAAGATTTGTAGAATCCTAATCCCAACTAAAAACTCGTATTTCTCGTTTTTAATATCATAAATTCAAATCTCCCGCTAAATTACCGTCATAGAATCAAGTACAACTACATCAATGCAAACTTAAAGTGCTCGTGAAATTAACCCACAGAATCAAATACAACCTCACATAACCAAATTTTACTAGATTTACAGTTATCATTCAAATACATATAACCTCAAATTCCTTTATGCATCATATGCCGATTATAATTTCAAAAGATGAAAGAAATCGCTTACTTCAGGTACGAAAACTGCTCTATAATCCAAATAATAATTCCAAATTCAAAACCATCATTTCAGCTTCCAAATGGTGTTCCAATGATCTCACAGCAAACTGCCTCGAATGTAATTCTTCAACACCCCAGGATTAGATGAACGGCCCCCCAAATCTCGAAATCACTGTATTCCCATCATCTTGGCACTATACACGTAATACTCTCATTCTTGTAAGTAAATTTGAAAACTGTATGGACTTAAATTGTGATAGATATTATAAAATTCTAGATAAATATACGAAAAGCAACCACACCCAGGAAAAACCGAAAAAGAAGTCCCCCACATTTGCTCTCAACAAACTCAATATCTCCTAGACAAAAAGGACTCCGGCAACGATCATAGAAATCGTTTCCAACGATACGACAGCATAAAAATCTCTCGTCGAACATTAATCGAAAGACATACACATGCCCTAAAAATCCATGGTTACAAGCATTAATTGAATTAGATACGAAATAAGTAAGTTTTTAGTTTAAATTATTACACACGTTGACAAAATGAATAAATAGGTAAAAATACATTTACATGAACAATTTTATAGACGATATGATGATTCTGTGGGTTTTGGTTAGCAGGAAATAACATAGCAATATAGTAATATCGCTCACTTATAAAGCTCAAAATTTTAGAACATTTAGTTTTGCAATATTTTAATTTTCCAGCTGAGAGGACATTACAAGAAGGCACGAAGATACTTGCCTTTAAAAACATTAGAATTGAGAAAAGTATGTTTCCTTACACTAAGGCAAATACAATTACATGCATTGACTTCTTCAGATCTACTTGTACCCTATATCTCACAAAGTGTTCATCAAATTTTTCAGAAATTAATTTAAATCATTTAAGCTTATATAAATTTTATTAAAACCAGTTGATTCTAAGTTAGAATCGAGAATACAGAAAAAATAGCAACTTCAGGTCTTTTGTGCTTTGCATTGAGTTTTTTTGTGATGGAAATAGCTCGCCTTAGAGAAAAATCAAGCGACAAGTCTTCAAAAGTAAAGTATGAACAATTTTACTTCTTACGTATGTTACAATAAAGTCAATCGTTTGTGTTCGTCGCGCGTCGTTAGAATAGAAATTATTGAGATAGTAAATTTCTCTTTTTTCTCTTACTTCTTTCGACTCTTTTTGCATGACTAGCTTTTTTGTTGTTTTCCAGCAATAATGGCTAGCCATTATGTAAGAAACCGGAAAAAAAACTAACGGATATAAAGACAATACCAAAGCACCTAATTATTGAATAAATATTGAAAGCAAACAGCTTAAAATGTAAGTACTGTAGAGAGCATGACAAACACTTTAAATAGAAGCTTAAGCGCAGTGCGGAAATGAAAATGACAAAAGAACAGCGTGTTGACTGTGTCGGCACTTTAAGTGATATATCAGTATATTAATCAGTATAGCAGGGTCTAAGACTATACCAAATACCTTTCGTTTCAAAAGTCTATACTTTAAACATAATTAAAAGTGAACTTTGGACAAAGCCTCATTAAGGGTACAAACCACGAACTCAAAAATAAGTGTGTCCTGATCTTATTCTCAAAAGATTGCCTTCCACATGATAGAGAATATTATTTCGATAATGAAGACGAAGATGGTCTAAGAAGCATTCCATTGGTACTTCGGTGCTTAACTATTACCACTTCTGCTGCTTACCCTGACTGTTAACACATGTATTGATCATCTCTTTAATATCTAACAATAAATGCTTTTCCGTATCTCATCAATTTAGTTTCTTGTTTAATTTTCTGTTTTGAAGGTGTGCCACAATTATCCATTAGATGTAGATGCGAGAAATTTCCAGCACATTTTGCACACCATGGAGAAACCTTTATATAACAGATGCAGTAAATGAGGCAACAAATTATCGGCGTATAGTACTAGTAATAAGTAACTAATAACTAACGTATTGAAAACTCTTTTCTTTGCTAAAATACCTTTTTATAATACTAGTATTTTAATAAAGCTTTCTGTTTTCATTGGCCACTTGCTGTACTTACTACAGCGACTAATAAAGATCCATTAATTGAAGTTAAAATTCCTTATTGTTAGAATGATGGCTTCTAAAGGTCTTTGTGTTTGTAATTATTCTAATTTTCAAGTCAACTTGTTACTTAACAAGATCGTCAGCATGCTCAGCATTTTCAAATTTAATCCACCAAGCCACATCACAACGAACAATTCGTTTATTGAGAAACTTCAGAAACATCCATTGAGAGATTCACTTTGTTTGGAAAAGCACCGTTTTTCTTCTATTTCTTCGACGGTTTCAAGAGCACAATGCGACGCACGACAGACAAAGGAACGGAAAACTCCAGAGAAGACGAATTTACGTAACAAAAACGGATAAACACCCACCTCGTAAAACTGCGATATTTGCAAATTTAATTCTATCCCTGGAGTTTGGTTCCTTCTTGATATTACCGAGTCGCTTAAAGAGTTTTGAAATTTGTTTCACATTAATTTATCCTGTTAGCAGAAAGGACTATAGGGTAACCACTTAAATTCTATGATTTCTGTAATTTCAGGAATAGAACAATTATTGCTTTTCGACATTCGTAACTGCAAGGCGCAATGAATTGCACATGCGTAAGGTGATTAGAATATATCGAGTATTATTTTGCAAGAATTTTGTGTGTACAACTCCACCCTGGGTTCTAAGTGTGCAGGTCTAAAAAATTAATATATATATAGAGATGTGAAAATTGATGAGCCGGTTATTCTTTAGAAATAAGAAAATATACGTTGTATTATTTTACAAAAATCTAGCTAAGAATTTGTTAAGAATGGTGAAAGAGACTGCCGCTTATGTTTATATGCCACTATCTTAGAAGCTAAAGATATTATCGACCGGAAAGGTGGCATTTCCAGTTTACATGTTAAAGTAAATGCATATCCCCAATACAGTCATAACAGTAGTAGTTCTCAACTTATGCACATTTATTGAGAAACTTATCTATACTTTGTCTCAAAGATAGAAAGAGTTATTTAAATCATACGACTTTCGACATATCATCCAGTAGCACTGATGAGCCTTGCTGAGGCAAAACGCAGCTACTAAAAATGACTGTTGCTTATAAGATTTTAATTTGATTAATTAGCGTTAATTTAAAACGCAAATTCAGTGGCGTATCGTCGACTTACAATATCGTGGTTTTATTTAGAACCATGTTGTAGAAATGGTTCGACAGTTTAGTATAACATCTTCACAAATTTAATGAGCTTTCCGGCTTTAATTCCCATTTATACTCTCACACCATGTGCCTTATGTTGCCGCTGGATATAAAGAATCAAGTATCGTCTCCAAACATCACTATTTCCCTCAATGGCAAATCATTTACATAAACAATATAAAGTAATGGTGCCAGGATATTGCCTTCTGGAACACCAAGACCCTGCTCTTGAGATAGTCAAGAATCCAATTGTAAGTTTTGCCCTTTAGCAATGCCGTAGCATTCCCATTTTCATAATAAAATAATATACCGGCACCTCCACCATTTTTTCATTAAGAATGTCACATAAATTCCTCGTTTATTCTTTTTTGTAGTAATGTAACATATATTCACCTAATTCCACATATAAAGGGTTTCCATAATAAACCAAGTGGTTCATGTATTTCGAACCATCCATGACTTGCAAGTAATCAAATGTGTGCAAAACAAGCTTCAAGCGAGAATTTTAATCACTAGGACGTGTTTATGAAACAATGATATAGTGGTAGCTCTGGTTTATGGACAAGGGCAAACCTTAAAAACCTTAAAAAGTATAAAATTTGAAAAATATTGAGAGTATCAGAGAAATAGATTTCTGGACACATGCAGTAGCAAATAATAAAGTCTTTTTATTATTTGCTAACTGTTTTAATATTCGTAATAATTGTGTTTTCATAGATAGCTTAGGCTGGGTCCGGTACCGTAAAACGAAACCTGAGGTGCGTTCTCATCGTTAGTCAGCTAATAGCGGAATATATGCCTGACCGTGATCTACAAATGTTCATACACCAACACGATCGTATGCTTCTAATGCTGAAAAACTGTAGGTGTGGCACTCAAAGTGAAGCATTTAAAGAAAGCAATAAAGGTATAAATTCACTGCAAATGAAAGATTTTTACATAATGAAACCATATTTTTTAGTTTATTTATATTTTCTTATTGTATTTTCCAAGTTTTGTTATTTTGCATTTCCGTTTGCTAACTATGAAATCTCAGAGAAGCAAAGCGTTGAACGGCTTCGTGTTGCATTTGGTGATGATGCGTCTTCGCAATGAACTGTTTACAACTGCTACAACGAGTTTAAGTTCGAGAGAGCTACACTGAAAACATAGCTACCGTTCAAACAATGATTGAAGAAGACATTCGAATCACATACAGAATTATTATAAGCAACTTGGGCACCGGTATCACTGCAAATAAAGATATTCTGCATGATTACTTGGAAGTAAGGAAGATGTGTTGTCGTTTGATACCTTACAATTTAACACATGCTTAAAACATCCAGCATATTGAATACTGCAAAGCAGCTTTAAAGACATACAACGACGGTCAAAGGTAGTCTACAGTCATTATTACTGGCGACGAAAGTTGGATTTGTGCATTTGAACCTGAATCGAAGCGGCACTCAGCTCAATGGATCTTTCCTACTGACCGCAATCCAATCAAAGTCAAGCAATCTCGAAGTGTAGTGCTACTTTTTTCTTGAAATCTGGACCAGTTGCAACTGTTGTTCTTGAAGACAGGATGCTTATAGCGTCCGAAATGTGAAATGTTCTACATCAAGATAATGCATCAAGCCATACAGCCCGACAAACGAAGCAATTTTTGGAGGTTTTGAAGGTGAAATTACTGCAACATTCGCCCTATAGCCTCGACCTGGCACCCTATGATTTTGAGTTCATTGTTAATTAATCATTAATTATTTTTCTATTGATTGATTTTCACATAGTTCTATTCTTGACGCGAGTATCGTCCCCGCAAACGGTGCATCCGTTCACGCACGCCTAACAGTTTTTTGTTGTTTTTTTTAAAGAGTCTTTTGATGTTAGATATATCGGTTTGGAAGAAGACAATTAACAAGTCGAGAAACGTTATTTTTCAGAAGAACCATTTAAAGCTTTGCAAATACTCAGTGTCCAATAGTATCTTAACTAAATGTTCCAGAACTCTAATATTTTAGAAAAAGGTATTACTGACACGTATATAATTGTGTACAATGTCATCCTTTTACAAAATATATACTGCAGTGAGTAAAAAAAATCGCGAAGTGTTTTTCTAAAACTACTAAAATATTATTACTAAACATAGGCCTTTTTATTATAGAACCTTGAAACTTAAACCTTTCTTTTTTTTCAAAAAAATTGACTGGTTTGCAGTTATTCAGCAATTAATTAAATGGACCACTTCTTCTTTATTATTGTTCAACCCTAAAAATAATAACGATTTACTAATAAGTTCCCTATAACTATCAGCAAACGTTTTTGAGTTATGTAAAAGAAAAATATTTTATTACATACACAAAAATTGCGGCAAGTTAGCCATGCCCGAGATGACGTCAGCGCGTCTAACTACACAAACTAATACTATTTAAATTTATTTATTACCTATGGAGAACGTAACAAAGTAATATCAAGAACATCTGACACTTTCGGTCTACGGTATCCACAGCAACAGAAACCATCCGTAACCGCTTTAAAACGTATACTACAAAATTTTAAAAATTATGGCTCAGTCAGAGCTACAATTTAGATTAACAGAAACAAAATATACATATCTATATATTATAAGACTGAAATGTGATACAGTACCTAAAGAAAATAAGTTAGCAGATTTTTCTCGTGAATAATTTTTCATACTCCTACTATTATATCTGCTTAACTCCGACCCATATTTCTGAGGAAAAAGTAGTACAAATAGCTTATTTAAGCCTAGCCTTTATGAACAATTTTCCATATTCCATATTCAGTCTCTCTGGTATACTATTTGAGTACAAAGAAGTATATCTTCTCTTTTGAGACATAATTCATCATTATTTTTTCTCTCTTTGAAATAACACAGTTTCATTCGCCGCATCATTTCCTTTGTTTTTATTACTGTTACAAAATAAGATATAATGTAATGTGCTTTTCAGATGAGAAAAAATGTTTATATTGTACGAAAGATGATATAAAAAAACGGTGTCTCTTACGCAAGCAGAGCCATCTATTATAAAACTCTGCTAGTTTGACGACGTCGTTCTCTTTCAGTCGAACAATTTGACTTGGAATATTGCATTGCAATCTATCTAAAGAAACTAAACCAGCGCTTTTCACTGCGAAACAACAAAAATAAATACGCAATCGGATATCGCTGCGGGGAACATCTCCATAAACGCACCAATAAAGGAAGGCTGAACCTATACGGCGACATCGACAACCACTGGAGCATCAATAACAGGCGCGATAAAACGCCCTTTACAACATCGGAGGCGCTCTAAAGATTTTCGCGCTTCCCCACCAGGTAAATAAATTTCAACGGGGTCCATCAGTCGTGTTCAGCAGAATGTTACGACCGCCTTGTTAAGGTTGCGGCCGCGGTAAAAACGGTGATCCCGGCAGCTCCTACACCTACAGGGGGCGCGCCAGGCTGAGACGACTACGGCGAAATAATCGCATAAATTACTTCCTCTTAAGAGATGGCCTTCTTAATATCCCGACACTCGGCAAAGCAAACGCTGTTTGTTAGGTCTCAAGGCAAATGAAGACAAATGAGGGACATTATTACCTTAGTTTAGGAACGGTCGTCTGTCAACAAAACGTGCTGACGTCCGCCGCGTGTCTACTAGATGGCTCTGTCTTGTCTATGCTCGTTGGCGGGCTGACTAGCGACGTTGTCAAATTAACATTATATGTACGTGTCACTTGTCATTTCTTTGTTACATCGCCCGCTGCTTTGGACTCCCGAAGCGTTCTCAATCGACAGAATGATGCCGAAGAAAATGTAAATTGTTACCCGTGGCGTGACAAACGATAGCGCCGATCTATTATGCAATGCAAGGGATTTTTCTAACTACATAAAATGGTTCTAGTTGAAATCTGCTGATATTTTTATTGTATGAATGTAATGTAAAATAAAGTACTTTTGAATTATAATGCGAACCGCCGTTTTGGATATCCAGATAATAATAATAATAAGCATTTATTGATTCACAGTATCTTACAGATAATAGAATCAGTCAAAAAAAAAACAAGTAACGAAAATAAGAAAATGTACAATACAATAAACTTAAAAACTAAATACATAAACAACGATTAGAAAACCCAGAAATGAAAGTAATTCACAAAAAAGAGCAAAATTATAAATGAAAATATAAGTTCAAGTATGATTCTATATAATTGTGCAATAAAAATGAATTATACCTAACTATTGTATTAAAAGATTCTCAATACCATAATTACGTTCCCTTATTAACATCTTTTTAGATGTTTTTTGAATTGTTTTTGTTGTTTAAACTCCTTGGACAGCCTATTATATAGTTTTCTGTCCATATACTCAAGCCTTTTGCTCGTAATAGATCCATTTTAAGCAAATGAGTCGTTTATGTAACTAGATTTATTTTCATCAAAGTAACGAAGCGCTCCTAAAACATAAACTAAGGGTAATGTCAAAATTCTGAGGGAAGCAAAAACTGATTTACAGGAATCCGACTAACGGCCTAATACCATAACTATATAATTTTTCAAACAAAATAGATTATTGAACACATTCGAATGCTTTACTGAAATCGCATAATATGGATAGCCACGCTTTTCTCATCTACACAATTTAGGATAATGTTGTAAAATGATAATAGATGGTGGGTTTTCCTGCACTACACCCGTGTTAATTATTGTTGAGTATATAATTTTTTTCTAAGAAGAAAATATACAGGCTTGCTCGATTCTCGGACTTAAACCCCATCGATTATTTCGTGTGGAACTATCTAAAGTTTTTATGCTACACTACTCCAGTGGAAAAAATTTAAGATTTGAGAAATCGGATAAATGCTAGGTGTAACTCAAAAAGAAACGCAATAAATGAGGAAAAGATTAGATCTGGCATCCTAGTTGAAGGTAGTCATTCTCGACAGTTCCTGTAAATTTCGAAGCTTTACATGTAATTTTTTGTAATAAAATATTGTTTGATCGACAATTTTTTCGCCCTGTACCTTCGAAACAAAGCGACTTCTCAAAAATCCACTACAATTTTTGCCGTTTGTTTAATAAACAGCCTTTATATATTATAATTTTGGATTCTACTATAAAAAAGGAATTTTCCTATTTCTTTTGTACTTAAGGCGATATTACAGCTTTCAGCGTACTTCTCATTGTCAGTTTTGTTACTAATTTTCATATGCAGCGTTTCATTTCCGGAAGATCTCCTTCAACCCTAGTTTATTAAAATTGAAAAAAAAATATTTAGGTTTACTATTTTCCATTGCCAATCCAACCAGGTGCACATTTAAAATTTTCTTCTATCTCCTAGATTGAAGTACCTGCAAACCTTAATTATTCAAGAATAAATTTAATATAAGCTCTGTTGACCATGGATGTGTGAAAAAATAATGCTATAATTTTAGAATGCCTCTCGATGTTTTAATCTACTTTTCATTAATTCACAAAAACTTCCTATTATCTGTATTTTATATTTGAAAATGCATGTTTTAATATTTATAGAATCTTCTATTATTTGTGTAACTATGACTATTATTAATTCGTTGCGAGAAGTGGTGTACCAAACGAATGTTTTAGAACTTGGACTTCTTCAGAAATTTCATGTATCTTAACCTACACATCTGGGGTTATTTCCTTTGCTTTTGTTAATATAAATGGTAGTAGATATCAATGAAAGATGTTGGTGCAATGCTCCTTCTGCTAATAAGCAGTGTTTATCGTAAAAATTACTTGGCAGTTTAAATAGAAAGAAGAGCTATGCTTTATAACTAACATAATACTTAACAAAAATTTTGTGATAAATTTGAAAGAATCGAGCATCAGAATATAACACTCAAGTGTGTAGGTTTCATTTATTATATAAACAACAATATTAATTAATTTATATCCAGAACTAAATGTATTCACTCTATTGTAGCATATGCTAATTACTTTTTAATTTCCCACCCCTGTGAAACAAACACATAAAATTACGACTAATATATAATCAGCCAAAAATCCTTTAAACCAATAAAGCATCAACTTACAATCTCAAAGTTGCTGCAAAGTCTGAATATCAACTTGACATTCGACGTAACAATAAAATTATAACAAAAGTGTTTTATTACAAAATATTAATTAAGTAAATGTAGGTTAAGATTTTCTGCGGATAATTAAAGATTAGAACAATACAACAAAGTTTGATCCACGATGCTACAAAAATCAAGGTCACACAGGATCACAAATGTGGAATGCTTCACAACCTGATCTCATATGGAGATTTAAGAAAAACTCAGCATCTTGAAACTAAATGCTGACAATAGTACGCATAACAAAGCATTGTTTAACGGACAGATTTGATATATTACCATTGTTAGAGGAAGAATTTTGTTATTCCATGGCAGTCTGTTCGAAGTACAATTTATTAATATGGGATTTCATCCAACATGACCGATCATCCTGAAAATTTGCATATGGCCATAACTCTTTGAAACAACTTTACTTATATTAGTAACACTTTGGCGTAGCATGAACGGAAAAAAACATGTTAGAAATTAGTCTTGATGATAAAGTAGATTGTTTTTTACCTTTTGCAAGAGTCGTTTTATCTAAACGGGGACAAACGGTATGTATGCAATAACTTACCAGCATCGATACGAAATGGAAAACAAGAGGAGATCAATACATATTTAATTTTTTATTGTCGTTTATTTCCTTACAACATACATCTTTATCAATTAGATAGTATTGTTTAGTCTCTGATAGCACGGTCTTTGTTATAGTGTAATTATTATTATTTTACTTCTTTTTGGGATTTTACGAAAGGTTCATTTTGCTAGATTCCTTAAAGCTACACAAAATAGCTGAGAATCTCTACTTTTAAATCTGATTGGCCTCATTACATAGCGGAAAATATGTCACCAAAACGATTCCTCTGTCCTAACCAACAAAACTCCTATAAAAATAAACTTTCTCCATTTTTAAACAAACTTCCCCATGCTAATATTTCCAAATCGAAGAGTAATCCGATAAGAAACTATCGCAAAAATATCTCCAAATGTAAGTAATTCTAAAATATTCCTCGGGGCCAGACCTCTCGGACTGTAGAAGATTTATCTCGACGAAAGCTACCGGTTTAGGTTTTCAACCATACGATGGTATCCCACCACCGCCCGCTCTCCTTCAGGTCCGTGGCCGAACACAATTTCAGGTTAACTGGAGATGGTGCACTGCCGCTGCAATAAATTCCCGGAAAATCGGCATCCGAATCTCGTAAAGCTAGAGTTAGGTGAGCCGGGATAAATGGAAGGCGAAATTTCTTTACGACCGAAGACACAGCAGAAAAAAATGGAGATATAATTCACCGATAGATGTTCCGACCGCGGTCAGTTTGATTGAGACCTGACGATCAATAACACGTAAACTTGCAACGCACGTTGATTCGACGAGAGAGATAGATTCGACGTGAACCTGACTTTATGGTTTGGATTACCGACGCAGCCGTTTGTTAATAATAATTTAACAGCGCAATTTAATGACAGGTCTAATATTTAATGGCAACTAGCAAGATACACTTTTCTTGGTATTATTTATCTCTAAATTTACAATTTTGCACGAGTGAAATCAACTCTGCATGTTTCTTAAGATATAGAAATGTGAAAATGAAAGAAATCTGCTAGGATCCTATCGAAAAAATCATCAAATTTTGTTTGTCCATTTTTCTTAGAAGAGATTAAGGAAAGAAAGACTAAGACGTTCCTGCAAAAGTAGGCCCTTATGGCGAAAATATACAGCGAGAAAAAAGGTGAGTGGCAAAACATATGTATGTACAGTCGTAAACAGATCGAATAACATGAACAATCGTAAATAACACTGGGCAACAAATTTTCGAAAAGTTCATGCTTCCAAGCTGAAAATAGTCATTTCTTAATGAATTCAATGTGCTGAACACGAAAATGACTAAGAAAAAGCTGAATTGGCTACGGGTTTTCTGTAATATATACGCATATTTCAGAAAAAGTGTACTTATGTCAATATTATAATACATGGTAAGAAAACATTTACGCATATTTCAGAAAAAGTGTACTTATGTCAATATTATAATACATGTTAAGAAAACATTTACGCATATTTCAGAAAAAGTGTACTTATGTCAATATTATAATACATGGTAAGAAAACATTAGTCTGCTTCTGGCTTTCGACTAATTTTGGCCTGCCGTTTGTAGTGGACTTGTGGAGCATCTCTACTGATTGTCCAACAATAGTCAGCTAGCATTGACGTAGACCATTTGCCTTGGTACCGTTGCTCCATGGTGGCAATGTCCTGATGAAAGCGTTCGCCGTGCTCATCGCTGACCTGCCCGCAGTTATCAGGAAAGAAATCTAAGTGGGAATCAAGAAAGTGGATCTTTAAGGACATATTGCAGCCGAATTCATGAAACAAAGCCAACATATCCTCAACCAGACACTTGTAATTTTCTAAATTGCATTACATTATGCAATAGCATCTATACAATAGACAAAACGTCAATATCTCTGGAACGTGAGCCAATCAACTTTTTTCAATGTGATATTCGTGTTCAGCACGTTGAATTCATTCAGGATTGGGTACTTTCACCTAAGAAGCAATTTCACTGTTGACCAGTGTAATCAAGGGTCGGTCGAGAAGTACGAGGACGGTTTTCACATACTATAACGGGTAAAAAATCTGTGGCAATGCTAAGCTTTGCGGAACGGGAATGAGTATGAATAAAACTCTGGCCGCATCAGTAAGTTGTGCCTACGCGGCTGCCAGAACGGAGAAAACTGGTAAAATGCCTGTGTTACACCAGAGAAGTTGTGTCAGCGCCAACAGACAGGCCGGGAATGACGAGTACGAGAAACTCGGCGTGAATCAGTAAGTTGTGCCAACACAACAGCCAACGCGAAGCAAAATACCTGCGTTACACCAGAGAAGCAGTGCCAGCGCTAGCAAACAGTCCGGGAATAACCGGAATGAGAAACCCGGCGTATATCAGAAACCTATGTCAACACAACAGCCAGAGTGGACTGGGAGGGGGCGTAGGAACTTTTCTTGACTGTGTGGGTATATATACTATAGCGGTTGATTGAAGACGTATGATTGTACTTACGTAACTCGAAAATAAATTTTAAACAAGGGTTTTAAACTTTTTGAATTCTAAATTCAGTACATTTATCAATAGAGGGGTGGTACACAGACGTACAATAGGTAGAGTGAGGTAGGACAAACGCGTCACAAAGTGTAGCTTTTGTTTTAATATTTAAGATGGATTTGTAAGGGAAGAGCTTCTTTGAATTCAAATATGCACAGATCCTAACTCGGTCCATCTTTTTACTTCTCTGATACAGTGATGAGTTGCAACAACCTCAGCCTGGAATACCGTCGTGTCCGTGCTGAAGCTTATCGGAACGGCCTTTTCGGTTATCTTTCCATGTATGCCGGCTCCTACGTCATAGTCAGTTTTAAAGCCCTCCGGATACCAGTTGGAGTCCGCTCTTACTGCAAGACCGTTCTTTCAGTCCTCCTTATGTGGTATTATACCCTGGTAATTCCTATCTAGATTGAATTTCTGAACGATTATGTCGTTTGGCCTGAGACTCCAATTTATTCCTCCTGCAGCAGCCTCCTACATCTGCCCACTGTAATAGTGGCTTTGTTGGTTGTTTTCTGGATATGTGTGTTCCATATGAGTCTTTGATCAAACTATACCCAAAAGTATTTCACCCATTTTACATATGGAATCCTTTCACCTCCTAACACTAGTGGTTGTCTAGAAATATTTTTCCAGTGAACGTAACGATTTGTGTTTTCTGAGCATTGACTGAGTCGCTCTTGTTTACACCACTTGTCCACCGTATCTAACGCGATTTGCATAGTTCTACCAGAACCTTTGGGGACCGCCCTCTAACGACTATTGTAAAGTCGTCAGCATATCCCAAACAATGCAAGCTCTTTCTGTTCAGTTTCCGGATTAGGGCATTCATCCTCTTTCGCTCCAAGGGCGGCCTCTCCGATTATGGATTCAATTATTCTACTTTCTATATTATCGGGAGACCTTTACTAAAAGGATGCATAGATATTGTGGAAGACAAAAACTATAAAAGTGTACGGAATCAATGAGTATTTTTCATATAAGAGAGCAAAACATAGTAAATGTATAAGGGGAATGTTTGACGCAACCAATGACGTCATTCGGCACTATCAGCATGACTTCAGAGTGAGTAATAAATGTCAGCGTTGGCAATTCTGCTATTCGGATTCTTTCATACGGAATTTTACGTTTGAAGTTCCTCGGGCGTGCCATTGACGGGCTTCAAATTGATTCGTTAATATTTGATGCGCGCGCGAATTAGCCTGACAATAAACAAAGCACCGGAGAACTGCCGAGATATCGTCCCGTTGTCGTCGTGTCGTCGACGTCGGTAATAATTCCAGTAGAGTTATCGATCAGTTTGGGCGGAAAAAGCTTTGTTATTATCGGCGTAATTTATTGATATGGGTGAGATCACTAACCATCGAGCGGTGAAGGTTGATTTGCGAGTTTCGCTTCCCCAAACGGCCTTTATGGGAACCGTATCGGCGCCGTAATTGTTAAGCGCCCACATCGCCTATTATTTCTCATTTGAGAATTTAATTTTGATTTGCGGCGTGTGTGTAATTGTAAACTATTAGTATTTCGAAAAATCTGATACACTTTATCAGTTTCTCACTTAATGTTAATTATTAATGATTTATAGATTACGAATCAAAATACTTTCTTATTTCTGTTACGATTCAGCTGTAATGACGTATTCATTATTGAATTCTAGGCCGTATGCTATAGGATTTCTTACTTACACTATTATCTGTGCCCGTTAGAAATGGAATTACCGAAGACACTCTTCTCAGTTCAATTATTTTTAATATTATTTAGGTGGATTCTCCATTGCTCACAGTAGTTTGTGTTTGGCAATATATGTCGATTATATATCATCTTTTCTTTAGTTTTATTTTCAGTAGTTATATCGAGATATAAAATCTAAGAATAGGGTGAAACGGGGACAGACGACGCACCTTTTTAAAAAAATTGATAGAAACATATATACTGATTTGATGAAGCAAATTTAGTGAAACATTAATTGGGCAACTAATACATTTATTATATGAACGTACAGAGTAATGTTATTTCTAATCCTCTTCTCAAAAATAAAAAGAAAGTAACACTATGCATTTGGCAATCTCTCCGTAACCGCATGGGTGAGATGACGCACACGCTACGGGAGAGATGGCTAGTAGAAGTTTTATGTAAAATTCTACACATAAAACAAAATCCGAAATTGTTTGAATATCTGTTACATACATATTGCTGTGGAAAAAGGGGATGAAAAACTGTGCGTGAGTGCGTTGACCCCTTCGTCCAAGTCAGCTGTTTCAAGAAGATTTTTAAAAGACACAAAAATTTTTCGTAAAAGTTAAGTTAGTATTAAGTTACTTTGAAACATGTTGAAAAATTCTTATTAATATCATTTTTAGTTTTGTTTTACAGCAATGTAATTTTCATTTAGCTCAGTTTCTTGTTTTATATGTTGGTTTCCTTGGTTTAAGTCATGTTACCGTGTAAGATCGCCGCTGTTGCGTGCGCTTCTCTTGGGCCGGCGATTGCTCGGTTGCGGGAGAGAGAAGGTAGTGTACAATTAGACTCTGCGAAGGTAAGATCATTTTCCTGAGCGCTGTAAATGTATGTCGTTTGAAGACATTTTGTTTCCGCGTGTCATTTGATTTTTACAAATCTAACCTTAGTAGAGGCATCTTACACTCAATTCAGTTAATTTTCTTTGTATAATATTTGGAATTCCAAATAGTTTGTTATAGCTGATTTAATTTTACTTTTTGAGAGTTCTTTTTTTTTTTATTTGATATTTATTTAATTTTTGATTCATTCTTTTTCCTTTTCAATTAGATTTGATAGTAGTTCACTGTTTTGAAGGTATTTTTACCTTGCTTTGTAATTGCTGACTACATTTGAGCAGTTTTAAGTATTTAAAGGTAAAGACGTTCATCTGAGAACGCCATTTTGCGATTTACACGTGGTGTATAAAATTTTATATTTCTAAATTTTCTTAATCTTGTTATTTTCACGTTAAATATAGGGAGTTTTCTTTTAAGCCTGGATTTTAATTAATCTAAGGTTTTAAATTTCTTCCTATTTGTTTTTTTTTTATTTATTAAAGTTCTAATTAATTTTAAAATTCAAATTTTGTTGTTTTAATTTGTTTCCCCACATCGTGGTCAATTTACACCCACTTTCAGTTTCTTAAGGTTTACCTTCAGAAGGTGACCACTGGGATTTTGAATCCCATGCTCTTCAAGCAATTTTTACTCTATTTTAGAGTTGGCGCTCAACTTAATAATTAATTTCAGACATTTGGTCACAAGCATTAATTTAATTTTAAATAATTCACATTTTCATAATTATCTCAGCATAATTATTTGGCTTTGCCAACGTGGGGCTCACGATTCATTGTTGTTTTGATTCATTTTTGGCCACGATTTACTTTGTAATTTTCCCTGCACGAGGTTTCGTGAATTTTTCAACTGTTTCGGGGAAACTAATACCTGTTGTGTTTAAAAAAATTTTTGAAAATCGTCGAAATGTCCGGAGAGAACCAAGCACAGGACAAATTGTTCGTCCCAGAAGGAACCTGGAGGGAGCAACCCAGGTACACGAGCGAGGAATCTGTGGCAACCGTGCTAAACAAGACGTATTCGGAGGATTCATTTCCTGAGGAAAAGGAGAGCAAGCAGATGGAGTTTCCACAAGCACTTTTGACGGATGTGAGGGAGTCCCACATCGAGACGTTGGAGCAGAGTGAGACAGGAAAAACTGAGGAAAGTATAGGAATGAAAGATGTGATGATGATGTTTAGACAGCTTGTTGTTTCTAATAATGAGATTATGAATGTAACAAAAGGGATACAGAGACAGATTGATGAGATAAGGAGTGATTTTAGATCAGAAATCATAAGAGTAGATGAAAACGTTAAGAAAGTAGAGAATAAAGTATTAGATAATACAATAAGATCAACAGCTAATGAAATATCAATTAAACATTGTCAGAAAGAGATAAAAGGAATGAAAAATAAATGGGATGAGAGAGAATATGTGGTTGAAGAAAGAGTCAGAAAAATAGAATGCGAAGTGAAGGAAAAGATTGCTGAGAGTGTGGAAAGAGCAGAAGAACAAATAAACAGAAAAATTTCATCAATTCAAGAAATTCCCAATGTCAATCAGTTTGGTAACAGTATTTTGTCAATGCCTGTTCAAATGGAACAGTTACCGAAATTTTTTGGTTCGGTAACGCCCAATCCAATGGCGTTTCTAAGAAATTTGAACGAATTTTTAGAATCCGTACCGGGAGAAAGAAACAAGCTGCGGATCGCCCGCAACGCCATGAAGGATGAAGCGAGATCCTGGTTTGACTTCGTCGCAGATACGATCAATTCCTGGGACCACTTCCAAGATGTATTTCAACGACAATACTGGAGTCAAGCGATTCAACAAAGGGTGAGAACAAATTTATTCTTAGGTTCTTATAATAAGTGCGGATTAGATAGTAGAGAAGCCTATGTCATAAAGAAAATCAATATTCTCAAATTTTTAACACCACCCGTTTTGGAATCTGATTTGATCACGCAATTATCCAGGCATTTTGAGCCTGAGGTCACTCAAGCCATTGCGATGCAAAATATAACCTCTGTTAGTCAATTGTTGGAACTAATGAAGAGATTAGATCAAGCGGAACAATGCAAGGTAAATCCTAGCAAATCGCGAAGTCCTGAAGGCCATGTCAACCACAATCAGGCAACTGGCAGTTCGAGTAATGATGGTTCCAACCGTCAACAGTATTCGCGAGCTAATGTAAATCCGAGACCAGCTCCCTATTTCAACAGGAGACAGTCTTTCACTCCTAGAAATGGTGGACGTCAGAGTCCAAATTCAAACAATCAGAATGTGCCTCAGGTATCCACAACGCACCAAAATGACCGTCACGATGTCCAGACAAGGTCAAACGTCAATCAAGTGGCTTCCCCACAAAATCAGAATTCAAATAAGTCAGCTGACAAAGTTTTGCCTAGAGATTCTGTGCAGTGGAATTCAAATCGCTACGTTAATCAAATTCAAACAAATCAGATATCAAACAGCACTGGCGCAATTCACAAAGACACTAGGTCTAATTTAAATGAGCAAAAGGTTCAAACAAAGCCGAAAGAACTACTCGATGAAGCTCGTGGGCAGGATTTTTAGAAAATCCAACCAAAAAGAAAGAATTGTACACCATTTTACAAAATGATTTAAGATCAATCAATTCAGATTTGCCACATGTAAATGCAATGTTTGGAAAGAATGTTTTAAGATGTTTAGTAGATACGGGAAGTGAGGTTTCAATTTTAGACGAAGAGAAAGTAAAAATGCTAGAGAAAGAAAAAGTAGGGAAATTCATTCCAACTCGAAAAATTACAATCATTACTGCTACAAAAAAGATAATTGCTGCCATCAACAGAGTTTTTGTCGTAGAATTCAAATTACAAAATTCAACTTTTCTGGGAGAGTTTATTTCATTAAAAGGTTTAAAAAGAGATGGAATTATTGGGATTGATTTGTTAGACAAGATGAGAGCGGTGGTAGATGTTGATAAGAGACTAATTCAGATAGGAGAGGAGAGAATTAATTGGTGTGATGAGACTCCTAATGAGGAGAAAATTGTTAATTGTATAAGAAAAGAGAAAGAAAATGTGAATTTAGAGTTATTGAAAAGTGATTGTTTGGAAAACGATATACAGGGTAGTGAATTAGTTGATGAGGTTAAAGAAGAAGAAGTTGTTGATGAAGTAGTAGAGTTAGAAGCAAACAATTCCCAGATTGAATTCCCAGATGATTTAAATGAATTTAAGATTGATTGTGATGAAAAGTTTGAATTTAAAGTCAAAGAAATTTTAAAGCAGTACATTTCCTTAGTAGACAAATTCCCAAGTTTAGCAGTTGGTTATGAACATTCTTTAGAAGTAGATGAATCGAAACCTTTCAAAATCAAGAACTATCCAATTCCCAAAAACATGCAAGAAAAAGTCAGAGTTGAGGTATCCCAAATGCTTCAAGATGGGATAATTGAACGTGGAAGAACAAGGTACGTCAATCCTTTAGTCGTCGTCCAAAAGAAGAATGGAGACATCCGTTTGTGTCTTGATGCCCGACGTCTGAATGAACGCACACGACCGCAGTTCGAAACTCCAGTCACGGTTGAAACATTGTTGGCAAGGTGTACAAATGCGAATTATTTTACAAAGCTAGATTTAAAGAGCTCTTTTTGGTTGGTACGTTTGAACAAAGAATCTAGAAAGTTTTGTGGATTTATGGTTGATGGAAATGTGTATCAGTTTAAGGTTGTACCTTATGGTTTAAGTAGTTCGGCTGCCGCGTTGATACGGGCAATGCAACAGATTTTAGAACCATACAATTCGTTTGTAGCTCATTACATCGATGATATTTTAATTTTTAGTCAGAGTTTAGATGAACATTTAGTGCATTTGCGCAAAGTTATTGAAGTTTTAGCAAGGAATGGTTTAAAAGTGAATTTAGGAAAATGTGAGTTTGTAAAGCATGAAGTAAAGTTTTTAGGATTTGATTTAACAGAGAATTATGTCAGAGTAGATGAATCTAGGCTAGACGTCATCAAAAAGTACCCTAGACCTAGCAACATAAAGTTAGTAAGAGGTTTTCTTGGTGTAGTAAACTACTACAAAAGGTTTGTTCCGAGTTTAGCGCACATCAGTGCACCTTTATTTGAATTGTTGAGAAAGAATGAAAAATTTAAATGGACAAATGAAAGATTAGAAGCATTTGAAAATGTAAAGTCTGAATTTCACAAATCATTATGTTTATTATTGCCAGATTTTAGTAAAGAATTTTTGTTACGTGTCGATGCCAGTGACACAGCCATCAGTGGTGTCTTGATTCAAATTGGCAGGAATGGAGAAGAACCAATTTGTTTTGTCTCCAGAATTTTGAAAAATTATGAGTTAAAATACACTGTGTCAGAAAAAGAAATGCTAGCTGTAGTCCATGCAGTAAACAAGTTAAGATTTTATTTACTAGGCAAGAAATTCATAATTGAGTCAGATCATGCTGCATTAACATCTTTAATGTCAACTCGGTTCTCAAACAACCGAATTTATCGTTGGTCTTTATTATTATCAGAATATGTTTTTGAGATAAGACACATAAGAGGAGATTTGAATGTAACAGCTGATGCTTTGTCTCGTATGCACAATCTGAAAAGCCATTTCAACCATGTTGAGGTAAACATATACAACATGTATGAAGCCGAGGGGTTGTTTGACTTTGTCAGGATCAACGAGGTGCAACAAGATGATTGTTTCGATCGAATACGAGAGGCATTAGTCCACCAGGATGAGTACAAGGATTTTGTCATCAGAGATGGTATTCTAATGAAAAGGATACGAGACCAGTTCAATGTCGTACTCACCGAGTCATTCGCACGTCAAGCAATGCAGGAGCTACATCAATCTCTTGGACACATTGGAGGTCACAAACTTTGGCTCACCTTCCGAGAAGCTTTCTTCGCAACAAGAGACAAGACCATTGCCAAATCCATCGTCCGCACATGTCTTCAATGTCAACTGGGAAAATCAAAGAACCGCACCTGCCAGAATGTCATCAAGAGTATAGTTGTAGAGAACAAACTCGACCTCGTCGCCGTCGACTTTCTTGGAAATCTCATACCTGGACATTATGGCTACCGCAACATTTTCGTCATGGTAGATGTTTTCACCAAATACGTAAGACTCTTTCCCACCAGATATTACAACACTGATACAGCAATCCGTTGCATTGACAATTTTATACGAAATCAAGGGAAAATGCGCCGCATTCTTGCTGACAATGCCACTTATTTTAACACGCATCGTTTTGTTGACGCCATGAATGAGCGTGATATTAATGTTTCTTTCTGTTCTATACGTCATCCTTGTGGGAATCCTTGCGAGAGATACATCCAGGAAATCGTCAAGTTTCTCAGGATGCAAACCCATCAACGCCATCCTGATTGGGTCCGCCACGTCCAAAACATCGAAAATTGGATAAACAACACTCCCAACACCACCACGGAGGAGTGCCCATACACTTTAATGTATGGAAGGTTGCCTAGTCGCCCGTGGAACCTTCTCGAGGAGGATGTATACGTGGAGGCACGTACAGAGGAAGCCAGAAGGAAGATTCAACAAAGGGGACAACGTTATGTCCGCCAAGAAAATGCCAAGATCACCAAGCGTACCCGGTTCAATGTCGGCGACCAAGTCCTGGTGCGTCGATATCGTTTAGGAAGACGTGACCAGCAAACCTGCCAAAAGCTGGAACTTCCGTTTGTTGGACCGTACAGAGTGGCCCGTGTGTTTGATGGGGTCACCTACGAACTGCACACTTTGGACGGTACCCAGAACAAAGGTCGGTACCACATCTCTGCCCTCCAGAACTTTCACCACGACCCCGGGTAGTTCGCCGCCCGGAAGTGACGTTTTCACCCCTGTGTGCGGAGACAGGATTTTAATTTTTTTTTATTTTCCGTTGTTCGGACTGTCAATTTTTGTTTTTTCTTTTGTGTGCGTGCGATTTTAAAAGCAAAACAATGACACTTTTCAAGTGCAATTTTTTTCTTTTATAATCGGGAGATGTGCTGTGGAAAAAGGGGATGAAAAACTGTGCGTGAGTGCGTTGACCCCTTCGTCCAAGTCAGCTGTTTCAAGAAGATTTTTAAAAGACACAAAAATTTTTCGTAAAAGTTAAGTTAGTATTAAGTTACTTTGAAACATGTTGAAAAATTCTTATTAATATCATTTTTAGTTTTGTTTTACAGCAATGTAATTTTCATTTAGCTCAGTTTCTTGTTTTATATGTTGGTTTCCTTGGTTTAAGTCATGTTACCGTGTAAGATCGCCGCTGTTGCGTGCGCTTCTCTTGGGCCGGCGATTGCTCGGTTGCGGGAGAGAGAAGGTAGTGTACAATTAGACTCTGCGAAGGTAAGATCATTTTCCTGAGCGCTGTAAATGTATGTCGTTTGAAGACATTTTGTTTCCGCGTGTCATTTGATTTTTACAAATCTAACCTTAGTAGAGGCATCTTACACTCAATTCAGTTAATTTTCTTTGTATAATATTTGGAATTCCAAATAGTTTGTTATAGCTGATTTAATTTTACTTTTTGAGAGTTCATTTTTTTTTTATTTGATATTTATTTAATTTTTGATTCATTCTTTTTCCTTTTCAATTAGATTTGATAGTAGTTCACTGTTTTGAAGGTATTTTTACCTTGCTTTGTAATTGCTGACTACATTTGAGCAGTTTTAAGTATTTAAAGGTAAAGACGTTCATCTGAGAACGCCATTTTGCGATTTACACGTGGTGTATAAAATTTTATATTTCTAAATTTTCTTAATCTTGTTATTTTCACGTTAAATATAGGGAGTTTTCTTTTAAGCCTGGATTTTAATTAATCTAAGGTTTTAAATTTCTTCCTATTTGTTTTTTTTTTATTTATTAAAGTTCTAATTAATTTTAAAATTCAAATTTTGTTGTTTTAATTTGTTTCCCCACATCGTGGTCAATTTACACCCACTTTCAGTTTCTTAAGGTTTACCTTCAGAAGGTGACCACTGGGATTTTGAATCCCATGCTCTTCAAGCAATTTTTACTCTATTTTAGAGTTGGCGCTCAACTTAATAATTAATTTCAGACATTTGGTCACAAGCATTAATTTAATTTTAAATAATTCACATTTTCATAATTATCTCAGCAATATGTTACCTATATTAGTTACAGCTTATTTTTCCGCAGACCATAGAGTAACACTTAAAGATTGTACAATTATTGTGAAGCCATTTTTTGCATTTTACAAATATCCAGTCCACTATCGATTTCAACTGCCTTTTTGCGCTATTCCTTCTCTTCGGCAATATAACTATCTGCGGGTAAATTCTGAGCAGATCACTATCTTTTTTTAGGATTATTACTATTTTTACGATTGGAATCGGAGAAATATTGTCCAAAATTTTTCTAGGTGTCGAATTACTTGTTCCTTCCTGATGATTTTCCATGGTATGGATGGGTACACCAGGGACGGCACAACAAAGATATGCATGTTCAGGAATTGCAGAGAGTCTCAGAGGATAAATACCTGTCGCACGGAAACTAGAAGCCCTATTTTCAGAAGTGGCTGCACGAGTCCAGGCATTAGCAATGAGATGAAATGATGATGCTCAATACATTTATTTGGATTTGCTTTAACAAACTCATCACATGCATTTTTGAAGTACGTTTTGAACGGTTTAAAAAACGACGGGAATAGACGACGCATCTGTTTGCGAAATTGTAAGCACAAGCGGAGCTGCAGCTGACGGAAGCGCAGTCTAACCTAACCTATCTTTCACTACAGTTCTTACATTTCCTTCCAAACAATGCTTTCTTTCTAATAGAAACACTTTAAGAAACCTTTGAGAAACCTGTGAGAAAACCTGTAAGAAAACTTCAAGGTACTTACTAATTAAATATCTCTCGATGTCCACATTTTTTATATGTTTTTTACTATGTTTTGCATACCAGCATCTTCGACTAAATTCTTTGTATGACAATTATATCCGAATGCATTACTGTATTATCACGTGGTATTTGAATGGTGTGTCATCAGTCCCGCTGCGTCGTCTGTCCCTGTTTTACCTTGGGGTAGGTCCTAGGTACGGAAATTTGTAGTTTTATTTTTTAGGGACCGAATGTTGGTCGCCTTTGATGCAAGAGTATGCCGTGAATAAATATGTGATGCCATTATCAAGACCAACTAATAAAGGCTTGAAAATAATGCCTTTCAATAATCTGCTGAGGTAACCAGTATTGATGAAGATGTACAATTTTCTGAGATTCTTCTCTCTAAATGTCCCATCTGATGGGTTTCCAACACTGCTTTTTATGGCTAGTAATATATTAATTGTACTATCAATGGAGTGACTACAATATCCATTAATTTACTACAAAATTGTTAATAATTTTATGTTGTAATGGTTAGCTTACTGAAAATTTGTATCTTGCTGCTTTTGTTATGGTAATGGTACCCGCGTTCGCGTATTCTAATTATGATTAATAAGGATATATGCAGCAATACTATAATAATCAATTATTTGAACTAATATGTACTCAATTCTTGTTTCAATTCGTTGCTTAGATATGTAACAAAATTATATACATACGTGTTCCTTGTAAATTGAGGGCGTTTTAGACACTCGGCAAAACACATGTTGATTAACCACGGCTAATCTCTCCGCAGCCATGTTTCACATTAACTCTTGAACTGCACCCTTCTTTAATTAATTAACACGGAGTTTCTTTTAAACAATAATTTGTGGAAAAAAAGGGAACGAAAAAAAAACACGCAGAAAATTAATTTGCCAGTCTAAAAAGAAAAGTTCTTTTTTATTGCCTCGCGGATCTAGAGCCTCTCACGCGGCGCGAACCCCGGCATTTTTCAAAAACAGAATAACAAAAAGGCCGACAATTAAAATTTACGGTTTTTTATTTTCGTTGTCGGAAAACGGACACGGACAAAGGTATATTGCAATTTGTCATTTTGATTTATTCGCGTATTATCTGAGCGTGCACTTTCGTACGCTTTTATTGTCGCTGTCATTTTGGATCCGCGTAGGTTGCAAAAAAAAAAGAATAACGGTCGAAATTTATATTTCGTTCTGCAGGGGTTGAAATGTACGAATCGCGTGTGCGCACACTTCAGTGAGTTATCTACGCAGGGTGGTAAAGGAAAACGTAGATGTGCATTCTCTCGGATATGATATGGACGTAAGGGCCAGAAGAATGAGAAAAATTTACTTCAGATTCAGATTACTTAAAGTGCATCCTTTCCAAATCTTTTGTTTTAATACATAACAATAGCAGTAATATACTTCCCAATAGGTGTCACTGAAAAGAAAATAAGAAATATAATCCACATCAGGAAAGAAATAAATTAAATATACAGCGTTGGAACCATATGGAAAACTTTCTTAGGAAAAGGCCATTCTTCCCAATAAGAAGTTCTGCATGATCTAGAACTTAAAATGCAGCCATCAGAAATCAATTTCCTTCAGCCATGTACGTGATTTGTTCAAAAATATAAATTTTGTGTAAGAGTAAAGACGATATCAAAAATCGTTACATAAAAAAAGTTAATTACAATTAAAAACTATATTCGAAATAAATCCAACTAACATCAGAATTCATAGCTTGTCGAAAAAAGGCGATGCAATTATTCTATTTTTGTAAATTGCGTACCATACTTTCCTCTTAAAGGAATAAATTAAGATTATTGTCACTCCACAAACAATAATTTTGGAAAGAGCCTGTTCCATTCAAAGAAAATTGCTTCATCTGTAAACATTATACAGGCTGTTCCTAAATATCATGTACATAAGGAAGGGGGTAATTATTTGGTTTATTTTGTGCCTAAAATTTCATATAAACATAGGTCTGCAAACGCTTCATTACCAATCTGCAGGGTGTTGAAATTTCAAGATTTTTTCACTTTTTACTGTATAGCTCCTACAGTTTTTGAGATATTTTGCTCAAATTTGGAAGGTAGGTTACGCTATAAGATTATGTAAATCTACAGGGTAATAATTTATTCGGGGTCATGCCCTCTTTTCTCACCCTGAACTTTGTTTGCGATGCGCCACTGCTAGATTCTAAAATACGCTTGTTTAGAAACTTTTTGATCTCTTGTATTTTTTTCTTATCTCTGACCGTTATCGAGAAAAAAAAATAAAAAAACAATTTTCTGTAATTCGCCAATGTATCTCACCAATAACAAGTGAACTTCTAATTCTCCTTGGACGAGAGAATAAAAGCCACACTTTCATAATCTCCTGCTTTTAACAAGTGAACCACTGTTACATTTTATCTTTACTTACATTATTTAGAATCAAACTAGGTTTTTTGCGTAATGAAAATTTTGGATTTTGAATGACAGAGAGCATTACTAGTAGCTCCGTGTCTTCATTGGCAAACCCCTTTCGACTTTGTATAAAAAAAAGGGAAAATTGAATAAATCACTTTTTTAACATTCACAAGTCCAAAATTTCCGTTTTCAGAACGTCATTATCCAAACAAAAACATTATCAATGATCCTTTTCTACATTATACTGCAAATATTCATCCTACAAATATTAAAATTGACACCTACAGTAAAAAACAAAAAGATGTCCCATAGCATGACACTAAACTCTGAGAGTGGAAATTAATTTCAATCTAATTAAATTGCAATAAAATTGACTTAGCTTTGGATCCTTTATTGTGCACTCAACCATTTAAATGGATGATGCCGCATCCCTAACATTCTTTTTTACTGTTAATTTGACCTTGAAGGGAACGAAAGGAACCAATTTCTATTGTTAGAAAAATTTAAATCCTCGTATTCAAGTCTATTTCTTCAATGCGCGAAAAAAAAAGGAAGCCATTTCGTATTTCTCTTGCATCCTTCAAAAAGAAAAAAGAAAAATTAAAAGAGTTTGTTTTCTTCAGAGCCATTAATACGCTTTTCATTCTTACGTTGACGACCACTGAGGCTATTAAAAATGTTACACCGGAGATATTTATCACAGAGTTGAATGACTTTAATTTATAGTGCTTAAGGTAACATTTGCCGGGGGCATTAAAGGACAAGCTATTGTTTTTTACATTTCCAGCAAAGTGGCCCAAAAAGCTTAACACCTGTAGATCCCATTATATCTAGTCTTTCTGTGCTGCAAAGCTCTAGGAGTTATCGCCGATGGTAATACTGTATGTGGATTAAATGTCAAAAAACATACTCCGATAACAGCCGAAAGCTGGCAAGTCGGTCACACTCTTCCTTTACGGGAACAGACCGTATCTTCCTTTCTTGGAGAAACCTAAAATTACACTCATTTTACTTTACCTTACTAAACATTTAGACTCGCTGAGTTTTATTTTGTTTGAAAGTAAACACCGTTTGAAGAGTGCAATTTTTCTTACAGTGTGAAATCATTTAATAAATGCTTTTCTGCTTTAAGTGCTGTTATGATTTCACACTGTAAGAAAAATTGCACTTTGCATATATGCCGTACTGCCGGCTTCCCTTAAGATCGAGACATTTCGAATCGCATTGGAACCAGTGCCTCGTTAGCTCAATTGGTAGAGCCCCGTCCGGCAAACGGGAGGTGCCTGGTTCAAGTCCGACACGAGGTAAAATTTTTAATATATTAAAAATTACAGTTAAAGCAGAAAAGCATTTATTAAACCGTTTGAAGACTTATTAGTTTTACTTTAATTACAAGATTCTACGATCTATATTCGCCGCGGTACCATTAAATTGAGTAGTTTACATATAAGCTGTTAGTCCAACATTTGTTGTTCTTCTCTAATACCCAAATTTAAGACCTTTTGTGTTTATCAGCGCGAATCGTTCTAAATTAGCACCCAACGTGAAAATGATGCACTAAATTTTCACTGCCATATTTGTACCCATACGTAATTTCTAAGTATCACAACGCATGTTTCCATCGCAGTTCCTTCATTTACTTCCAGAATCTTCTGGAGAAAGTTTTATTTTATTCTCTTTCTTGCATACAGGTAATATCATTAAAAATGGTGGAGGCGCCGTAACTAAAGCCATTATCCAAAGAATTTCAATATGAAAACATGAAGTTTTAGAACGTCTTTTTTTTAATAACCGTTATACATCTTGAATATAAGCACGCTTTATTGTGCAAAACATTTACTACAGTAATTAATGTTAGTATATAATTAAGGTGGACGCATCTTCTCAAGATTAACATCAAATAAGCGCTTGCAAATTGTGGATAAAGCATTACAGAATAAAGTTTAGCTGCGCGCTTCACAATTACACGTACCTCATAGATACATTATTAATACAGATTCTTCGGGGTATTATCCATGGAAAGCGGAAGAACTTAATCTTCTGCTAGTACATCCAATTAGGTTGTGCAGGATGGAACAATGTTTAATGCAGTTTACCTTGGATAATGATGAAGTTGCTAAAACGGCGTAGGATACATTATAAAGGAATATATTTAAAAGAATAAAGGGTGCACTTTAGAGAGAATTACTATAAGGTATTATAATTGCACATTCTCATTGTGATTTTTAAATATACAACATCACCGGTGGAATGGCGGGATTATTCTATACAACAGTCTCAAGTTGTAATATTTGCAATTTGAAAAATTTAACTAGATAAATATGCTCTGGGGATTAATTCGATTAAGAAATATATCTTAACAGTTTTGGTTTAGTAGTTTATTATTAACGCCTGTATTATGTTTATTAGCTCATTTTATGTTAATAATATGAAGTATTGAATATCTTTATTATAGATTCGGAGCGGTCAAAAGCCACCCGCCGATAGTGTGGTGGAGGTCGCAGTTTTATTGCACACACCTCCCATAAGATGTGCATCTAGTATTGTATATTATATAATTATATTATATAATTTATAACTTTATCTGTCATGTATCTAATTTACATCTAAGCAAAAAGTTTCTAAATGGGTAATTTCAACAGCAATTTTGGTTAGTCTAACCTTATGTCTTAATATAGCTCAGTTTGTTAAATGAACAGTACTTCCTGTTCAAATGAACTCAATGGGTTTGTTAATTTAATAAAATAAAAGGAACAAAATAATATGATTTCCTTCACTACACTTTTTCTTGTTAGATTGATTATAATTTTGGTTAGTTCAACAATATATACCTTAATTTTGTTGAATTTAACATTTAATAAATATTTGTTTGATTCAACCAATTTTTGCTAACAAAATATCATTGTATAGCCATATAAGCGAATATGTTAGCTAACCAAATTATTATTTGCATTAAATAAACACCTCTGACTAACAATTGCTTTTTTTGTGTAATGACGCAATAAAAGTAATTCTAAATCTGCCACACTACACATTTATATACAAGAAACTACTAGGTTTGCAGAATAAAGAGTTATGAATAATCAATCACCGACAAGTAAATCGCATGGTGTTGACTATTAAAAACTACTAGATGAACTTAAGAAGGCTTCCTCTTATTATATTGACCTTTCTTTATATTATTGAACTGTATTTCTTTTATTGGGTTAAAGGTCTTATTAAACATCATCTAATCGTTCATAATTTTTGTTTTTGTAGCGACGTTTCGTTGACTGATTATGAACATCATCAGGCTCCAGTTCTACAATTTAGATTTTTTTTTTATTTTTTATGTATTAATATTTCTAACGATGATAAATTTATATTAATATATGTTTACCTAACAATCTTCATTGCTATTATGGCTATTTCCATTTATCGTGCATTGTTCAATATTATTTTTGCGTATCTCATGTCTAGCAATATTTTTGGATTTACTTTACATCATTTGATATTGCGTTAAACAAAAAAATTGTTAAATTGTATAGAAACATCAATTAACTTCAGAGTATCAAAATCAAATACTACAATTAACAATCAAATGTTAGATGTATATCAAAACTCACAAAACGAGGTATAAGTTTAAACTTTTAAACCTATCTGAATATATTTTCCGTAAAGTATTAGCAGTTAGCTAGTTTTTCATAGTTGTTTTTGAATATTTTATATATAAAGCGACCGGCATAAATGTTACAACATATGGGAACTTTCTTTAATATTAAAATATGGTAAAAGCTTTTTTGGGGGATAGGTTCAGCATGTCTAAGAACCCCAAAATTTATTTGGCACCTGTCACCTGACCACCAAATTTAAAAAATGTGTGTCGAAATGTTACAAATACTTTTTATTTCAAACTACTCGATAAACATTTTCTTACATATTCTAATATTTTTGTTTTGTTTTCTGTAGTGGAGTGGAAACCGTAGTCAAAAACTTATAATATTGCATACCTCAACTCTGGAGTATTCTCATAATTGAATATTGATTATTCATTTATTTATTATTAACTATTTTTGTGTTGTTTATTATTATTCGTTGTTTTCTATTTCCAAAACTTACTTGAATACCTTCGATGCGTGCATTAACATTGGGAGCTCATGTGTCAATGTTATAAGTTTTGGACTAACTGTTACCACTTGAATGAAGAAAACAAAAACAAAAACATAGTTTTCGGTAAAAATAATGTTTACTAGGTAGTCTAGATTAAAAATATCTGTAAAATTTATTTATTCCTTTTGCATACAGTTCATTGCAACAGGAAGTGTGATACTGTTAGCTTTCTACTTTTTAGTTTTAGCTATATTCAAGGTGTAAGGTGTAACAAAATTGTTTGAATATCAACCATATTTAGAGATTTTTTATTTCAGTTGAGCTACTAAAACCGAAAGAAATTGAAATATGTAATTTATTTCAAAAATATTTGGAAAAAATATGATTTTTAAATATGTTTACAAAAATTTGAATTCTAAACAACTTTGTCAAATAACTTTTTTGGACATCATGTCATCTAACCTCACTCTTTGCCAATTCATTGCACATTTTTTAAATTTCCCGTCATTGCAATGGTCACGTGACAGGTGTCAGAATAAATTTTGGAGTTCGTAGACATGCTGAACCTATGCCCCAAAAAAGATTTTACCAAATTTTAGTAATAAGAAAAATATATATGTTGCAACATTTATGCCGGTCACTGTATACATATAGGTATCTTTTTTCCCTAAATTTCCGCATTTGCTGGATGATCACAGAAAATGTCCTGCAAAATTAAATCCAAGTGAGGTTTAGTTTATTCTTGAAAATTTTCCACCAGCGATAATCAAAGCAAAATTCAATTTAATGAAGACTTTTAAAATAAAACTTTACTATACAATTTTGGATGTCACTATAATAGCAGTTGAACGATTCCAATTACTTTATTATTGATTAGTTTTTAATGTAACATGTGGTATAACCAAAATAAAAACAGATGAACAGCTTAAAATCAATTGCGACAAAATTTATCAAACGCATAAAGACAAGAACAATTCAGAGAGTGACGTTAGTGCAACCGATTTATACGAATAAATTAATGTGATTCAACCTTATTTTTTAAACAGAAAGAAGTCCTAGTGATATTCTTGAATATATTTTCGGTAATAATCTTGCATTAAGGTTTCCAAATCTCGTCATAATGACACAAATACTTTTTAGTCTTAAAGAATCAGTTGAAATAAAAGTTTGCAATTCATTGTTTGTGTCAACATACAGCGTAGAAATATCAAAAATAAGTTACGTCATATATTTTGGGTTGTTTAAGTTACGTAATAGAAAGCCATTACCAACTAGTGATGTAAGGAACTTAATCACTAATGAAGCCATTGTGTAAACTAAAATAAAAATATTTATACATACATATCTAACTACAGCTATCATATTTCGCAAAAATTTGACGGTGTGCATTGTATGGCGGCGACAATCATAGAGTTGCAGATGGGCGACCAGCACCTCAGCGGCAGCGCTTGCCAGAATACTGAACAGATAAGATAACTTAACGTCTCAGAAACCGGGTATCCTATAAAATTATCAGTTTGTCAATTAACAACTTTACCCATCAGCCCTTCGCATATTTTAGATCTCAGTATTTTGACATAGGTAATGTACAGAGACAGGGTACTATTTGTTTTAGCGTAGACTATAGATACGGTGCAGGCAATCCTTCGCGGGTAATATTTGTACAGACTATCTATAGCAAACGTTATTAGGATTTAGACATCTGTCTGGATTTAAACCACATTTGCTGCTGCGTAATCACGCCTCCTACATATTAATCAAGTTAGGTAGAAACTTGAATCCTAAACAAATATTAAACGCTCCGCCTTCAAATCGATAGTAACCGACTTATCTTGTACATATTTCGTCATATTAAATTCACGAATATATTTCAGACCTCGACATATATTTTTTCATTCTTAATAAGAAAATTGTGAGCATTGCATGCAATCGAACACAAAGATCTCGATACGATCCCGATGGCAGGCTTTTATATCCACGTAGTGACTGCCGACGTATGTAAAGCGAATACGTGGACGCATAATAGTATTGATGAGTAACTTCATCATCCAAACAGCTTTTGTTCGCCGAATCAAAATAGATTACCCTCGACAGCGAACGAAGAACTATTTCACCATCAAAAACATCATTAGCATATCCATAACGTAGTACTTGTCGACACGTTATCGATTTGCCCTATTCAGCAAGAATGTTAATAGCGGGAGCGTTTATAGCCCAATAATAGAAAAATGCGACTATAATATATCACCGCTTGTTATGCAATATGTATAAATACAATCTGGATTTATATAACTCACAAAAATATATATCACAGTGACGCGTATGCCATGCACAGAATTTATACTATAGCCATTTAGCCAGAGTAATATAATACAAAGATGTCTCTGAGCACATTGGAGTGTGTTTGAAATACGAGTAATGCAATCGTATTAGCTTTGACAGTATATGTTAACATATTACACTTTGACGTGTTAAGTTCTAGGTGATTAACAGAACCCCTAGCAGCAATTAATGAAATTAATGCTGGCGATAGTAGCTATCCTGATTAGTTTCAATTTCGTAGTATATCTTCAGGTTAGCAAATAGCAATTTTGCGATGCATAAGATCTTATTGATGAATAAAAGACATAGAGAGGGTTCTAGGCTACTCCTTTGTGGAATTCCCGACTATCTAAGTATATGGCGAACGAGGAAGAACGAGGCTTCATTAGTAGTAGACTTTCGATATGTCTATGTGTCTGTCCACTTAAAATATCTTGCATTAGTATAGATAAGTTACTTACTGTAGAATAATAATTAACAAAACAATACTAATTTAAAGTAAACAGACTTTTAATTAAACGGTACACAAAGTTCAAGGCACATGCCAGGCGCTTTGGCAAAATATTTATTATAATAACTGGTCTGTAGTTTTCAATTAAAACGGGATCAACCTTCTTATGCGCATGAAAGTAACGATGGGTCATTCATTATGAAATATAGTTATAAATTTCCAACGACACTATTGCAATTTTCGACTGAAGTTCCCGATGGTTCCCCAGCATTGATGTTTTTTGTGTTATTATAGTTTCCAATAAATATGTATTCCCGTTAAATATTTTAAAATTTCCCAAAACTAAATAAACTTATATTTAACGGTAAATATTATTTCATAAATAGAAACTAAAATATAATATAATAAAATAAGTCCTGCTAATAAAAAGAAAATATATAAATAAAAACAAATTTTACTACAGAAAAACGTTTGAACCTAACCTTATAATTGTCAGGAGGTTTTGTTTACTCACAAAAATTTAGAAAAATCTTCCTTCCTAATTTCCCTATTCGTAATCAATTATTTTCCATTCACAGTTAGTGACTTGCCCACAAGCTAAACGTAAATATTGTAACAGAAATAATTATCCGTCACTACATCAGACATAAAACAGTTAGTTTACAGTTAGTGAATAACAAGTAAAGCATTACAGTAATTGGGTTTTGGAACCTTTGGTGTATTAACAGTGTTACTGTTAATCATCTCCTGATGATGCTAACTTGGTTAGCGAAACGCGCGTCGAGAGATTGTGCATTGTTGTTTGGTGATAGTGGAAAACCTAGCATTGACATTTGTCAGTGTGATAGTTAAAGCATTACAGTAAAAGGTTTGAGATTGTACTTCGTCCTTAAATTACTGAAAAGGAAAAATATAATATATACAGTAAAACCAATCCCAACGGACACCCCTTTCCAGCGAACAATTTTAGAATGTCGTGACTCGGAAATATAGAAAATCATTGTATTTGGACCGCCTCTACTGCAAATTCTTCTCAACGGGAGCGAACAATCTAATTTGCGTCACCAAGATCTAGATTTGCTTGATTAATGCAGGATATCCTCAACAATTTTAAAACAACGTCAATCAAAATGAACATTTCAAATAAAAATAAAAATCCAAAATTAAAATCTAAATTCCAAATAAAAATGGAAATCAGAAATCAAAATTCAATTCCATAAGTAATAATGTTTGCACTTGTGACTTATTCTATACCATGCGGTAAATTGGATAAATACTACTATTATTATATATCACTTAAAACCAATGCCTGAAGAGACGAGTTTTTCCACGGGCATGGAAAACCCAGCGCCTAGTACTAATTAGCAAAGGCAAGGGTGATCGAAATACAGCATCGGCCTATAGACCGCTCCGCATTTTGGATACAGCAGGGAAGCTGCTAGAAAGGCTCCTAAAGACGCGGCTCCTGGCCAGCCTAGACTCCTCTGGAGGACTATCTGCCAGGCAGTATGGCTTTAGGAACGGCCATTCGACGATTAACGCCGTTCAGGAGATAGCGGACACCTACCACACTTAACCGCGCAGGAATAGACGCACTAGGGGGGTAGTGACGCTTGTTACCCTGGATGTCAAGAACGTCTTCAACAGCGGCAGATGGGACGTGATTCTGGACGCCCTAGAAAACGGCTTCTGCATTCTGCGCTACCGATCCGGACATGTGGAACATCTTCTAGGGTGATATCCTCCGTATTGACGATATCGCAGCTGTGATTGTTGCTTCTGACAAGGAGGATGCTCAGAGGGGGGCTCAATCTCCTGAGGAGGGTCACTACCTGGGTGGACGAACACGGATTGGAACTGGCCACACAAAAGACGGAGATTGTTTTGCTGGCCGAACGTAGGATCCCATACAGGTATCACTTCAGGCCAGCACAGAAATAATCACAACATTGAAGTCCGTAAAATACCTGGAAATGTATCTGGACAGTCGTATGACGTACTGGCATCACTCTGCTTTGATGCAAACAAAGCGATCCAGAAGGTCACTCAACTCTGCCGGCTGATGGCCAACGTCAGTGGGTCATCAGCAAGTAAACGGCGGCTTTTGATGTCGGTGTCCGAGTTCTTTCTCCATACAAGAGAATTAACTCGGAACGAGATTTGGACGGATGCGCTCCAAAAGGAGAGATACCGTAAGAGGGTGGCCGCAGTCCAGAGGAGAGGAGCTCCGCGAGTAGTATGTTCCTACAGAACAGTATTGGAGGCAGCGGCCCTGATTATAGCAAGAGTGGTCCCTATAGACCTTCTGACCAAAGAGAGACGGGAAAAATCTATCTGAACAAGCTGGAATATGGACAAATCACAAAACGTGAAGTGAGAGGGCGTACTATGCGACTCTGGCAGGAGCGATGGAAGTCGGACACCAAAGGCAGTTGGACAGTAGAATTGATTAGGGATCTCTCAGTTTGGATGGACAGAGAGCACGGAGAGGTGAACTATTACCTCACCAAGATGCTGACAAGGGACGGATACTTTCACGAGTACCTACGGAGAGGACAGTGCGCCTTGGCTGTATCAAGACAGCGACTGTGACGATGCTCACCATACATTCTTGATGTTCTTGAAAGTTTGTATAAATACTCTGTATAGCGTAAATATATATTTAAATAGATGAGATTTGACTATAACTGCTGCGCAAGTTTCAAACTCAGATTTCCATTAGAAGTTCGAGAGATTCCAATGATATGGTTCGCTTGAAAATAGAAGTTAAGATTCTTTGAAAGTACTTAAATTAAATTATACAACATATTATATTATATTATTTGTAATGTGTACTTCTTGAAGAATATTAATACGTATTTAACAATGTGCCCATTACATCGTTTTCCAATAATACGATAAGCTAGAGAAGCTCCATTTGTTCGCTCCGTATGTACAACATTCATTCTTTGCGTCGTCGTTCTTATATGAGAAGCAGACGGGAGCAATGAGCAATGAGGACTGAACACAGACGAAAGAACGAATGCATGCGGCACAAGCCGTGAGTTCACTATTAGTGAACGCAGCATTGATAGGCAAACGATGCACACACTAGTAAAGAACGAATTTAAACAGTCGCGTTCACTCTATCTTTTGGTTAGCTTTCCAAACGACGACGTTCAAACAGAGCCCGGTGAATGAACGCAACGTTTGTCTCAACACTAGAATACAAACAGCAAAAGTAAGGATGAGGTACAAGTAATGAAAGGTAACCAGATTTTCATCTGCACTACTACCCTTGTACCTACACAATTTTAGGATTTTTGTCTGAAACAATATTTTTGTTTAGTAACTGCGTACTAACTGTGTTTAGGAACACCGACATAACAATTTCCATTAGCATACAATTTATTATCACATTGTAATTCTTACTAAACGACCACGCTGCTTATATCAGACGGTAAAATAATTTATTATTATTAGAAAAGGCGAACAACAATATACTAGCAACAGTGCCCCGCTCGATCGTAAACACACACAAGAACAACAACATCTCGCTTAGCCTGTCACGGCCCGCAAAATATTTCGCTCTGAAATCTCATCCACTCATCGCGAGCATCTAATTTCGAAAATCTGCCATTATTAGATTCCTCGTGCGGCATTAGAACGGCAAGGCAGGGGCGAGGGGGGGATCACAAAGGCCCAGTCATTTGCGAAATTCGAGCCCTCCGCCCGTTATTAAATTCATAATGCCTGCCGTGGAGCGAGCGAGAGGGGATGGCGGCATCGAGATTAAATAATAATCTCTTGTTGTACTTCGGAGAGTTTTTACAGCTTACGGATTTTGGAGGCTCAGTTCGCCGCCGCAGCGAACAACACGACGCCGGTCGTGGTGGCAGCGGCGGCCAACTGGCCCGTTCCCCTGCAGCTACCAATCCGGATTTCGTTGGCCACGGACGAATATTATCTACGCGTAAACGCTGTTTTAAAGAACGTTTGTTCAGGAAAGAGGAAAAAATGGATATTACATTCGCAATAATTGCTCAAATACGTGTTCATTTCCTTCACCCTAAGGCTACCTAAACAATTTTCAAACAACTTTCAACAAAAAAAAAGTTCAAAAGTACGATCAGCAAAGCAATATGTTTGAAAGCTGAAGATAAGCTGAACTGCCACGATGTTTCCTTTTTAATTTTTATTGTTCACTTCGCACAATATTTGTATCAAATTTATATTTCCTTCAAATACTACAAAATATAGTCTTATTGTCACGGACTAGGGTACCCTATGCAAGATTAGCTGCTCGTGATCTTGGAGCTGGCAGCATGAAAACATCTCAACACTATGGAAAGTGGAAGCTATAGGAACGTAAACCTAAGTGGCACTATAAACTCACTTCAGAGTTATGACCAGATAGAGACAGCGATGAGCAGATCCATAACGCACTAATCTCTGCATATCATAAGAATTGGCCATTAAATATGAAAAGAGATAACAGAGTCACACCTTAGTAGAACCATAACCTCAGCCTCCGTAAAACAGTAGTTCGAGTCAATCAGGCTAAAACATTTGATAGCGGACAACAATATCGTCAAGCTCTAACGGACTATAATAAGGAGATTAGAAGAGCCAAGAGAGGGTTATGGGGGAAATTCTGTCAGAGACTGTCAAATACAACTGATACAGCAAGGATCCATAAAGTACTCTTAAGAGATCCGGTGCAAATATTAGGTTTGTTTTTACTTACTGCTTATGAAATGAGTCCAGTTGGTTTTATAGAGGTTTTCAGTGATCTTGTAAATTTTAAATACGTGCGATTTGTGGAGAGTTCCCTCGTTTATATTTGGGATTGATGAAGACGGGAAGTTTCCCCCATTTGTATGTCTACGATCCTTGCAAATCTGGATATGATGATACAGTCAAACTTATAGTAAATTTTCTTAGTAGCATTAATTGCAGACTTTAATACGATGCCCTGATTGTGTGTCTACACTCTTTTGAGGGTACTTTAATGACTGACTGGAATGGTTGGTGACAGAGTCCAATAAAAGTGATTCATCATAATTATCATCAAGTGTGATATGTGACATTATAGAGAACTTAACCTAACAGAATAAGCAATCAAGAAAGGAATGAATATTGTTATATTTGTGCTATTTTCAAAAGGTTTAATAAGCGGATGTCAATTCCTCCATATCGGAAAACCTGTCAACATAACTCCTTGTCAGATGCTGTAGTTATTACTTGTTTTTATCTACTGTACGGAACATATTTGGTTTAAGAAAAATTAGAAGTTTGTGCTGAACACATGAACTTGAATTAAGCAAGAACAGAATGTAACACATTGATTGCATTTTGTTTGAAGGAGGTGTAAATTCGTGCAACTATGGTCAGCTGTTTTTCATATGTATAGCAACTACAAAATGCGAAGAGCACAAACTGTAAACCTTAGAATTGTTAAATCAGGTACAATTGGTTGTTGTTTTCGTGATGTAAATTGTGCGTGCAATGCAAAAAAACACACCCTATTGTATTTTGATAAATACTGGTACCTAGTGTGTTTTTCGTACAATTTTAGACTGTGAAAACGGTATTGTGTATGTAATGTATGTATAATAATTGAATACAATGTCGTCAACGTCAATTTAGGCTAAATCTATCTATGCACCATGAATCACATCATTTGTTTTATAACCATGATTTCATGCTGATGTATTTTACGGTTTTTAATAAATAACTAAGTTTCGAAAAATAATGTGTTATTGATTTCGACACACGCCAGTGTTAATATTCACTTTTCGTTGCATAAGTATCACTAAAATATTTTTTAGAAACCTTTGTAATAATGTTAATAAATATTCAAATTCATCTGGTATCGTTCCTTCAGTGTTATTTCGAGTAATCAATATTTTTCTACGTATACTCTAATTTGAATGATTCCAATAAATAACCTAGATGTTCCAAACGATGCGGCTGAACTGTGAAGCTCTTATATTGTGTGGAACATAAATTAGTGAAGAGCTAATTAATACAGTAAAGGGGGATTGTTCATAAAACACAAACTGTTGAGCAAAAGATATCATAATCTCAGTGTTTTTTTGTCTAAAGAATTATTAGGGAAATCTATGTTAAAATCGCCGATGACTACTATCAATGATGGCTTGTATTCATTAAAAGTGTAGCAAATTGCTTGGCTTAATTTGCCCATAAATATTTCGAAGTCACCATTGGGGGGCCTATAAATCGGAAGTATCTACAACTCAAATAATTTCAGGCGGTGGATGCGCGATAGTAAGAGGGCATGCTCAATGAAGTGAGACACACCCGAGGAAATATAGAGATATTTTATAACTCGCACTATCTTAGCGATTTATACAAAATTTGAAATTCACTTTTTATCGTAATATCTATTTGCAGCACTGTACGCCAGCCATTAATTCGGCTCCGCCCGCTTCTCCGAGCTCATGACGTTACATGCGCGCGAGGGCGAAGGTTCCACCAACTGCCAGTGTAAGAACTTTGTACCCCAACAGCAACAAGTTCAATGTCTTTTTCAATATTAATTTGTTTTATATCAATTTCTTTGGCGGCTACATTATTCTTACAAATAACCATTGCACTACCATGTATGAATTCTTGTTCACAGGAAAATATTAAGTTCTGCAATTACAACGGACACTCTCTCGCGCAATATCTGTACTTACGAATCAGAATCGGTGCAATTTTATCTCGAGAAACTTCTCCATCCATCGCGAGTAAATAAAGAACGCGTCCAGTAAAATATAAACCGTCCGTTTGGCACTTAACAAGACGTCAATTCGAAATCTAGATAAACACCGAATTCGTTTTATCGAATCGGCTGTGTAGCGCCTTCCGCTTCCAGCAATTTCCAGTACAGAAATCTCATAAGGGATGTCAAGCCGTGTATGTGCCTGCGCGGTAGTTGCGCCCTGCTGCAGTTCCATCTACCCTCGCGCATCTCTCAGCCCGCGAATTCCGCTCGACAAATTCATGATTCACGAATAGTACTACGCAATAACTTGTCGTCTCCTAGATGTAGACGTCACATAAAACCTAGGGCTCGCAATCAATCCCGGTACTCAAATAGCGGTCGGCTGCCTCAAATGCTGTGTATCTACCGCTGAATTTCGGATGTTCTCAAAATTAAAATATGGCAGAATATAAAAATAGAGCAGGCAAATTACTAAAAATAAAACCAGATATAATGATATTTTTGATATAGGAAAAAGGTTTTCTATTATTTCTGATATTTCGAGTGTATAAATATTTTTTTTTCTAATGTTACAATAAAGCTAAAACAAACGACAACCCAGTGCGGTAATAAGTTACTTACGCATTGGTGAAACTTTTACCGGAATATAATAAGGGCGATTAATGTGCAAATAGAAAAAATACCATAAAAAAGACGTGTCACATTGACTGCAGTAACACTCGTACATTGAATCAGAAAACACTAACTTGTACTCGTATTACAACAAACGTCATGGTGACACTAATGTTTTAATATACTATTCTGCAACTAGGTTTCGTAATAGACCTATTACGACACCCAAATCGGTGCTGTAATATCTACCCATTACAGTACCCGAAATTTATCGGCATTAAGTTGATCACATTAAGTCACTAACTACCGCCAACAAGAAAGTTGAAGGAATGAGGTTATAGAAAGAATATCAAAAAGTTGTACACTAATTATATTTTACGGACACGAATGCCATTTCGATCATGTCAATTTACGGTTTTTTCGGATGTGATACCAACTATCACATTATCCCCTACCTTATAAATTTTTTTTTCTCTTACTAAAAAAAGGCATTAAAAACGTTGCAAAAAATTGCATAAAAAAACACTTTTTGTAAGACATTAAAGCACTCACTCTTCAAAAAACTCGCTTGGAATGTGTCTTACAAAACTAGTTTTTTAATATACTATTATCTTACAGGTGCAATTTCTAAGATACCTTAGTTAGATCATTGTTTTAGGGGACAGAAATCAATAGTTATTTACATTAGAGTGCGGTAGATGTCATTTATAGCACGAGAACTCTGTTTCAGACACGAGTCGAAAGCGAGTGCCTGAAAGAGTTCGAAATAAGCAGAATTCATAACATCTTATGATTACAATTAAAATAACTCCGTTCATAATATCACCCCTTAATCCGTCACAAACATTGATTTTTTGTTTTAACTGTTCTATATCGTCAGATCATCTTTTGTAAAAAAATAATTTTCAAAAAAATCCAACGCATTCAGGTATGGCGATCTGGTAAGAAATTACAACAGAACTATGAACTATGGTCACAATTTGCAGTTGTGCTGCTTCTAGTAAAAGTGGAAGTTGATTCTGTAGAAATTTGCTTTGTTAAAGTACTTTAATAGATACTAAATGGTGCCCTCACCAACCATTCCAAAGTGTTTCTGAAATACTCTTACGTACAGGTTGACATCAGAAAGAAAAGCTCTTTTTCGTTGTGTCAAGAAAGTTGATGGTAGTCGCAAGAAACCTAAAGGTCATATGGACGGCTCGACAACATCTTTAGATCGAAAATGACCTCGAAAATGTATCCTGAGCTTTAATTAATTATTTCTGTTAAAAATAAAAATTCCGTCGCATAAATATTTGTTTTTTCTTGAATAATTATATATGCTATGTTTAAAAGTGCGTGTTTATGTCTCGTCACGCCATTTTCAATGTGCGATCATCAAATTTTATTTCGAAAACAACGCAGTGACAGGTCAGCTATTTTAGCAATATTTTTTTTTCAGATATGAACCCTGTCATTGTCACGCACCTCCTGCAGAACTAACTTTTAAAGTTCTCAAATTCAAACAGTGATCGAGTGGTATCATCTGAAAAGCTCTTCACAGCTGGAATGGTTCAGTTTACGTATTGATCGAATTAGTTTATATTTATCCATAATAATCATAATAATAAGTAGAGTAGAAGCACCAGTGAATGAACAGCACCAGTAAATGAGCAATTCTGAACTTGATTTCCGATCTATAAGAACTTTTTGTATTTGTTCCGTCCCGCGATCTACAACTAATATTGCATCGTTGCTTAGGCAACCAGTTAGCGCAGATTCATATTTTGTATAAAATCACGTGTTGTTTGTGCCCTTGTTTCATACCCAGTTGTTTAGCGAAGAAAATAGTAAGTAGTCACGTAAGTATGAATCATTGCCAATAGGAAAACTGGCTTTTAAACATTTATGATTGCCAATTGATCATGTGTTTTCTTTACTTTTTACGTGGTTCGGTTACAAATATAACTTCAAAACTTACAGCTTTAATGTGTAAAACACGAAATTCCTTCGTTCATTTACTGGTGCGAATGTTATAACCAATAAATGAACATTCTGTTCATTCACTGGTATGTGATGCCTAGTTGCAGATACTGTAATAGCAATGTCTAATTGGATCTTCCACTTTAATTTTTTATTTTAATTTCTTTTATAGCAGAAACGAAATGGAAAACGAAGCAAAGCAATATAAGCGGTTTTAATATTCTGAGATAGCGCTAAGTGATGCTTTAGAAGATATAAGAATCAATAATTTAACATTATCTTCAGCAAGTAGGAAATATGGAATACCAAAAAGTATAATCTTCAACAAAATTAAAGGCAGAGTTTTCTTAGATCGTAAAATAGGTCCGAGCACTGTTTTGACTATAGCTGAAGAAAGTGAGTTAGCGAAGTGGATACCATGCAAAGTAAAACTAGAATTTCCGACGCATCCGGATGAAGTACGAAACCCTGTTTAACAAAAAGGTAAAACCTGTTCCAAAACAATAGACCTGGTCGAAAGTGATTAAGTATTTTCAAAGATATCCGAACATAACCAAACGAAATAATGAAATAACATCAAAAGCTCGGGCAGCAGTCACGGAAAAAGCCAGTCGAAGTTGGTTTCAGGAATTAAATGAATGTTTGGTGAGTGAAAATTGTGCAGGCATTTTAAATTACCCCAACAGAATCTTAGAAACAGGACTTAAAACCTGTCAAAAAAGTGACAAACTCTTGGCTCCCAAAAATAATCACAGTTTCTATGAAATCGCAAGTGGACCGGAAAGGAAATGCATCACTGTTTTGTGTACATTTTCTACGCCTGGAAAATCATTACCTCCCATGATTATACCTCCATAAAAATAGATACCTCGAAACATACAGTAATTATCCCAGAAGTTCCGACAGTGGTTGACATATGACATCGGCAGCATTTTACGAATACATTGCTAATATCTTTTTTTTCCGTGGCTTGCGGAAAATAACGTAAAGTTTCCCATTATACTATTGTTAGACCACTATAAATTCATATAAATATGGATTTACATAATTGTAGGTTCAGAATAACATTATTTTACATCGCCTGTTACCAATTGCAACACATACATATTCTGCAACCGTATGACTTGGTATGGTTTTTAAATCACTGAAATCATACGGTAAAAACCTATCTTAGAATATAAACAGAAAACCACTAAATTTGTTACTAAGAATAGTTTTGTTCCAATTTTTCAAAGAGCATACATTGAAGATATAAAGCCGGACATAATTGAATAAATAAATGAATTTAGGAAATGCCGTTTGTATCGGTTTAAGGCAAATTCTGTAAATTATGATCAGCGTATGCCGACAAGAAGACAGCAAGAACAGAAAGAGAGAAATTAATCACCGATAAACAGAGCTGAGAGCTGCAGTGAATTATTCAGCACCGCATGGATCCTTATTGTGCTTTATTGAGCTTTATTGTGGAAAATGCTAGCGATGATTTGAAAAAACAAAATTTTCCAATTGAATTTATTATATTAGAATATCTAACAAAATTTTTATTAAAATACATTTTTACGAAGCAGCCGTATTAAAATGTTTTAGTTCGTTTACTAGTGTTTTTATAAATAAATGACATAAATACATTTTTTTTATATTTCCACATACAAAAAACTGGAAGAATTAGACAAGGTAGGTACTTTGCTACATATATATGGTCATACGTAGAAAAAAGGACTCAAGTAGAAAAAGGTCTATTCATGGCAATACTATTAATTTACACTCAACAAAATCTTTAACTGTGCATTCACTGGTGCTTCTACCCTATATCATTTTTATTTATCTACCATAAAGAACTAAATTGTCATAAATCCTAATAAATAAAACTTCAAGGCAAGTATAAAATCACCAGAATTTCGCATTAAAATAAAGTGTAAAAAATCTGTATATCTACCTCTTTCTTTCGTTTCTATTATGGTAACAGGCTTACTGACATTGCCGCTTTCTCTGGGATCCTTTTGGGATCGATACTAACTAAATTGTGAAATATGAAGATATAAATTGTCTCTGTAATGCATTCTTCGCTAGAATGGGAATGAAACTAAATTACATTGGGATATTTTAATCATTTCCAGTTATTATAAGATACATGTAAACAGTTAATTTTGTAGAATCAAATAGGTATGTAGGTGAAACACTGGCGCTGAAATTCACTCTGCCAATATCGTTCTGCATTATTATATTTGATAATCGAAAGAGAAAATCAATAATCTAATAACATAAAAACAAACAAAAGACCAGAAATATCTGAATTCACGCAAATAACATATATACATAGACGGCTACAACATTCAAGGGATCTTAATAAAAAACACCAAAATAAAAACCAACACAAACCAACTTCCTTCAGTAGTACTTTCCTACTACTACTTACTTTTTAACTTTGTAGAAGACAAGCGGTAATTAAAAGGCAAATCATATTATTGAGAGAGGAAATGTTATGACTACATCAATTTTCACTGTTTGAATCTAGAAATGCTTTAAGAACTTGTGACATTCAAATCAAGCTAACACTTAGTCTTTCTAATAAGAAAAATAATTTCAAACTAATGCAAAAGGAAAAATAAATAAATTAAATAAACGGCAAAACTTAAGCTGTTTCTCGGTCTGCCTATTTATTTATAGAATTACCTTTATCAAGTATCTAATTGAAAATTAATCAAAAATAAGACCTAAATCAAATAAGTTCAAAATCTTGTGCACCAATATAAAATTCAATAACGAAATTATAATATCTTGTTATTGCACGACTTTTGCTTTTTATGTATTTAATTATTTTTTTTTATTTGCATTTGATATCACTTTTAATTAATTCTCAATTGCATGATAAAGCCGATTGTATTATTGAAACGTTACAACGAAAAGATTGAACTAATAGACAGACCGAAGAATACTTCAAGTTTAATTTACTCCCTTAGGAGATATGTAGAAAGTAATGTTTACTGAAAGCAAGGATGATAGTAATAAGAAAGATCTTTTTTGTGTACCATTTTCGAAGATTACCGCTGCTTTGTAAATAAGCCAAAATATCCCTAACACATAAAAAATTAAATATTAAATTGTAGCTAATAATGTAGATACATGAAGACAAAACAAAATTCAAAACGAATTTTAAATTAAATTTGAGTGTTGCTGAAGTAAAATGAAGACTTGCAATTAGTCGTTCTAATGGATTATAAAATAAAATTCAATGAAGAAGCAAATGGTAACAGGGAACAACTTGACTCATGTCATTTTCGAAAAATTAAATAATTATAACTGCTACTACAAGTAAAATAAAAAAAACACCATAGATATAAAGTAGGAAGTAGTCAATAGTACAAAATTAACTATGATGTTTACAAATCAATTAAAGAAAATACTGCAATACAAAAAGGATTGTTATCTAATGTCGGAAATTGTGAAATTAATTCATATGCGAAGTAGTAAATGGTATTCACATTTGTTATTTCGTTATATAGTATATAAGTTTTTCATAAGATTTTAGAACAAAATTAAATGGTTTTTCATTTCAAATAAATTGGTTAATTGCATCAATAAAGAAGGCCCATTACTCCAAAGGATATATTTTACAAGAAAACAACATTAATAATTAATATACCAAATAAAGAAACTTCTCTCTCATAATAGGTTTAATTTTTAACACTATTCACATTTCATTAACTGTTACAAGCAAGTTACGGGATACTATTATCTTTAATGAAAACTAAATATTTATAATTAAGAGGAGTTAAATCTGTATTTAATAAGATCTTATTTTGTTTTTTTTTTATATAAATGGCTTCCCACACATTAAGATTCTTACAATTTGGAGACTTAGTTACCTCTAAATCATCTATGGAAAAAGTATGTCCTGTATTAAGAATATGATATGCTAGAGTGGAGTTTTCAGCATTGTGGTTCTTAATATGGTATAAATGTATTTTAAATCTAACCTCCGAATTTATCTTTGTTTGACCTATGTATTACAAGCACCGCATTTAATCTCATTAAAGCATTAATTTAAGTATCAGATTATAATTTTTGTTTCCTTAAAGTATTAACATTCACAAAAACCGGACTAAGATTATATTTTTTTACAGTGATTTGAAATATAAATCATTATTGATAATTTCATTGAAATAACAGTAATTCTTTAGTTTGTCTTTGATATATCTCTTTACTGTGTTATTTATTGTTTAAAAAACAAATCAAGTCATGAATATCCATATTTCAGAGAATTGCTATTTCGTTTCAAAACTAATAATTTCATAAAAACTAAAAAAAAAATAATTCTTGGTGTGCTATTTAATAGAATGGTGTCAAGCAAATGGTTTTGTTAAGTTAATTTAATTAATTGGAGCACACACACAATTGGTTTACAAAAAACTTTTTAAATTGATAATTTTGTTGATTTATTTTTTTGCACTCAATTATTTTTAAAATAATTTTCCATCTTTTACATCCTTTTTCCTATTAAACGCGAAATAGACTCTGGTAACGTAACCTGCTTATTTTCAATAATCCTTTTTATTTATTTATGATTTCGCACAATTTTACGCCGGTCGGCAATAAATCGGAAAAATTCAAATTCGCCGATCGATAAACAATTTGCCAGGATCATACATAACCAATGACAGAATAAAGCGTGTTCCTGCTATAGGAAACGCGTCACGCATAATTCAGTTATATACGGGTAACGTAGTTAATGTGAAATCTACAAATAGCCTGCGCGTAACAAAGTTCCGTTATACCGGAACGAGAACAGGCGAGCATTTGAACTGGGTTTATAGGTCTCAGACGTTTTACTCGCCGTTTAGGTTCACGTTTATGCATCCGCTGGGTGCTACACATAAATACACCTTTGTACCGCCAGAGCCTGCAATCTCCTCCGTCGATTTCGTAACGAACGGCGTCCGTTTGAAAAGCTCAGGCGAGCTTGGAAGCACTAACAGACACTAAATTCGAATCACACGAACACTCACCTCTTTTAGAAGCGGCCAGCACGTTTCCCAGGAGCACGGCAATGCCGGCAACCACTTCAAAATATATCCACAACATTTTTTACCTATAAACTGCATGTTTTCTCACAGCCATAGTCAATTGGTGATTATTAAAAATTTATTATTTTGTGTTTTTTATTTTATTTATTTCTTTAACGTGAACGGTTCCGATACGGCGATTCCGAGTTGTTATTACGTCGTGTACGGCCGTTAGTTAGTTGAGAGTTAGACGGGTTAATTGTAAAAAAAAAAATCCGTTCGGTTATCCTGCGGCCAGTTCGCGTCCCCCTTCTCCGATCTCCTCCTCCCAGAATCGCGTTTGTTGTTAAATATTGGGCCGAACAGCAATGTTCGAACACACAGTACGGCACGCACCCTGCGAGATGTGGAGCACTGCAAGCTTCATCGCGATGTGTGTGCGCGAGGCATCCCCAGCTCTCAGGACCCGATTCGGCGCGGAACGGCCAACCGGCCCTACCCTTCAGCGGGTGGACGGATGCGAGCGGGCGGCAGAGGCAGAGCAGAAATGGCAGGCAGGCAGCAGCAGGCGGCAGGCAGCGCGCGGGAGCAGCAGGATCGGCGGCGGCGGCTGGAAAGTCCGCCGCCAGGAGCAAAACGAGTTACACCCGGCAAAATCGAACGGTGACTAGGTTGGCTCCGCTCCTTCTGTGTGCCATTCGCGTCTACAGAGGCGTTCGTGTATTCTGGACCAAACACCAAAATATGTATTTCTTATCAATATGTATAGCGTACCCTAACGAAAAATCGAACTTTGATTGCAGATCTACTTCTCATACAGGCTGCTCCATCGAACAGATTGCAAATTAGTGAATGTACAAAGTGCAAGTGAATAGTGAGCAGATGAGTCAATCAACATCATATTTATCTTGTATCTATTGTATCTATAATACATTTCCGCTTTGACCAAAGTGCTTCGTAATAGACAATTTTACAGAATAAAATATGAGACGGTCATTAATGAAATCTCTCAGCGGGAGAGCAGGAAATGCAATCTAATTATTTTTAATCTTCCTGAATTGGATAACGCCTCTAAAGCTGATCAAAGTTCTGCTGATACCCTTATTGTCAAAGATATCTTTACTGGTTTAAATATTACGGCTACGTATACTAATCCCATACGATTGGGTAAATTCGATCCGACTAAACAGCATCGTAGGAGGCCGGTTAGAATTACTTTGCCCGAGCTTGGATTGGTTCACGAGGTATTGCGTGGGAGCAGAAACCTTAAAAGTATCGATAAGTTCAAAGCAATCTCGATAGCTAAGGACAGAACTCCTATGCAGACTACCTACCTGAGATCGCTACGTATTCAGCTCAATTCCAGGATTGCTGCTGGCGAAAAGGATATTACGATAAGATTTTTCAATGACGTACCCCGAATAGTCTCCATTAAAAGCAGGCAGGAAAACTAGCAACGTCCAACAGAATAACGTCCTTAAACCTCTCAATTTTATATCAGAATGTTCGAGGTCTGAAATCTAAACTTAGTTCGATTTATTCGATTAGTGAGGGCATGGATTGCGATATCGTGTTACTTTCTGAAACATGGTTGAACGCTGGTGTCAGCAGTTCTGAGCTTTTTGGATCATCGTTTGATGTCTTCAGGAGGGATCGGAATTTCCAGGCTGTGAATCGAACTACTGGAGGCGGAGTTTTAATTGCAACTTCAACTAGATTTAAATCTACACTTATTGGCAACAATATATCTGATATTCTACCTCTAGTCGATATGGTAATTTGTAAGTTAGTATTCGATTTTAGCACTTTGTATTTTGTTAATATTTACATTCCGCCTGACCTGTCATGTGATGATTACGAGTCGTTTTTTGATGCTTTATGCTTGGAATTGCTTGACAAGCAGCTTATAATATGCGGTGACTTTAACTGCCCAAACTTTGTTAATTCTGATATCTCTGATCGAAAATTTTGTATATTGTCTAACTTTATTAGTACATTAAATTTAAAGCAGTACAACACAATTAATAATACTCACGGTAAATTGTTGGACCTTGTTTTAACTAATATTGATTGCAGTATCACTGTGTCACATGATTTGGATCCTCTAGTCCATGAAGATATTTTCCATCCAGCCTTAGATATATCCTTTGCTTTGCAGATTCTCAACAATAACCACCAATTTCCTTCTAATAACAACCCTCGTTTCAACTTTGCTAGAGCTGACTTTCCAGGTTTGTATAATCGCATACTAGCAACTGATTGGACTTCTGTTTATACTTCCACTGACGCCAATGAGGCAGTTTCTACCTTTTATGATTTGCTGTATTCCTCTGTATACCAATTTGTGCCAATGCGTCGTTCAGGTCGTCATTTCCCACCCTGGTTCAACAGGGATATAATTGGCCATTTGAAACTTAAGAATTATTATTTTCGAAAATGGAAAACTACTAGGTTGGAGACTTACCGCAATGAATTTTCGAGGCTGAGATCACTTGTTAAAACTGAAATACGTTTGGCCTTCCAGGATTATCAAACCACAGTAGAGAGCACTATTACTACCAACCCAAGATCCTTTTGGCAATATATTTCTCGTAAGCGAGGTCTCTCTCGTATTCCTGGATGCGTTACGTCTAATAATGAGACTCTTGATAATCCAGAAGATATCGTACGTGCCTTCGCTGACTTGTTTTCTAATTCGTCTCACGATGTTGGGAATGAAGTACCTGCGGAACAACCTGTAGTCAGTTCTTACCCTTTGGACGTTGGGCTTTTCACTTCGGATGAGGTTGCTCTTGCGATGGGTAAACTGAAGGCCAGCTTTACTGCCGGACATGATAATTTGCCCTGTTTCCTCATTCGGGACTGTGCGCCTGTACTTAGTGAACCTCTCACTTTCATTTTTAACCTTGCTTTACGCACAAGTGTCTTTCCTTCGCTTTGGAAGGTTGGCAGAATAACGCCTGTTCATAAGAAAGGCGATCGCGGCTGCTTAGAGAACTACAGGCCTATTACTCTACTTTCCAGCTGCAGCAAAGTTTTTGAAATTCTATTATTTACGAAATTATATGCCTGTGTCAAGCCTTTTCTTTCCATCCATCAACATGGTTTTATCGCTGGCAGATCCACTGTAACCAACTTAATAGAGATTACACAATGTATTAGCGAGTGTCTTGATAAACGTCAACAGGTAGATGTTATTTATACTGACTTTTCTAAAGCTTTCGACACGATTAACCATTCTATACTTATACAGAAATTATCATCTCTTGGTTTTACTCCTAGATTTACGGATTTTATTCAGTCATACCTTAGCGGAAGATCTTGCTACGTTCAGTACAATGGTTTTGCATCTCCACCTTTTTCTGTTACTGCGGGCGTGCCGCAAGGATCAAATTTAGGCCCCCTACTCTTCAACATCTTTATTAACGACTTGTTTCAACTATTAAATTGCGGGGTTCTAGCGTATGCAGATGACCTTAAGATCTACCGAAGTATTGCTTCTACAGCTGATTGTTTGATGATGCAGAGGGATGTTAATGTCATTGGCGAATGGTGCGCGGTCAATCACATTCGTTTGAACATTGGAAAATGTGCTGTGTTGTCCTTCACGAGATGTGCTAATCCATTCCTTTATAATTATACTGCATTTCACTCCCTCATTCCTAGAGTGTCACAATTCAACGATTTAGGAGTACTCTTTGATGCGCACTTAACATTTTCTCCCCACGTTTTTAATGTTTCTGCTAGTGCTTCCAAAACTCTGGGTTTTCTCATCCGTTCTTGCAGAGATTTTACCAATCCTTTGGCCTTAAAAGTTTTGTATTTCGCGTTAGTTAGATCCAGATTGGAATACGCATCCGTTGTTTGGCATCCACATTACTTGCACCAACAGCTTATCATTGAACGTGTTCAAAAAAGATTTTTAAAGTATCTTTCCTTTAGAGATGATGGTAGATATCCTATTCGTGGAACCGATTATTCTAGTCTGCTTGAAAGACATAACTTCTTTTCTTTATCGCAACGCAGAAATGATGCCAGCGCCAAATTTCTTTACAATCTAATTCATAATAACATTAATGCACCAACCCTACTTAGCCAACTCAACTTTAGTGTGCCCCGCCTTAATAGTAGATCTTGTGCGACGTTTTCCCTTCCCAGAGCTCGCACCAATATTTTACTTAAGGCTCCCCTAACGCATATGTACCAGAATATTGATCAGATGTTTACTGATCCGTTCACCGGAAACATTTAATTTTATTTCTGTTATATATTCAGTTAGTACTACCACTTTTCTTTATTTCTTTGTTTCTATTTTTACCTGATTACCACTGCATTTATAATTACTTTCTTGTATTTGGTTTTAGTTTACAGAATAATTTCTTGTATTTGTAATTACTTTCTTTCTCTTATTTTTATTTTTATTTTTTTTTTTTTTTGTGAAATAGCTTCAGTTGTTAGAATTATCTAGTACTATTATTGTTGTTATTATTATTATTATTACACTGTAACTACTTACTCTTTCCTTTATATGTCCTTTATATGGAATGTTTTTCTGTTGGACAATAAAGATTATTATTATTATTATTATTATTATTATTATTATGACTGGTGTTGAAGCTATGGTTGGATAGAGTCTGACCCTGTTGAATCATTGCAGAGCCTTAATATTCGCTAATAACCTTAAGCAATTGCCATCAATTAATTCATTAGAGGACTGCCCAAAACTTCAATCCAGCTTGGATTGTTTAGCCGTAACTGATTGGTATTCTGTTAATCCGTTGAATTTAAATGTCTAATAATCATTTCCTACGTTCGAAGAAAATGTTCATACTTTATACACTCCGCCAAAAAAGTATCGCATAATTTAGTTTTGAATCATAAAAGTATCGCATAATCTTTGTTTGTAGCATAAAGTTGTAAATATACTTTAATGCGCTCTAAGATATAATTTCTATGATTGTTTAAATAAAATACAGGCCAAATAAAAACAAGAACTCATACTTGAGATTTTTATTAAAACAAGAAATTATAATTTTGGAAAGAAAAATGTCATAACAGTAGCTTTTAATACTGAGTATTGCCACCTCTGGCTCTTATGACCGCTCGCATACGGTTTGGCAGAGATTCGATTAACCTCCGTATATAAGCCTGATCCAAATTCTCCCACTCGTCACGGAGAGCATTTGCTAGTCCATGCAGGTCCGCTGGGGCAACATTTTGGGTTCGTATCCGTCTGTGAAGGAGGTCCCACACGTGCTCGATAGGGTTCATGTCCGGACTTACCACAGGCCAATCTAAAACTGGAATACCAACATCGTTAAGGTATTCCTGGACGATTATTGCAACATGCGGTCGTGCATTATCGTGCATTAACATGAATTCGTTTCCTATAATTGGCGCATATGGTACTACATGTTCTTCTAAAATGTCCGTTATATACCTGTGGGCAGTCAGTGTACCTCTGTCTACTGGTACTAACTCTGTACGACCTGTTAAACAGATGCCTCCCCAAACCATAATAGAGCCACCAGCGAAATTAGGTCTAGGTCTGATATTACACTGCGAATAGCGCTCACCGTCTCGTCTGTACACTGAGATACGCCTATCTGAGGTGTAAAGACCAAATCTTGACTCATCTGTGAAGAGTATATTGGCCCAGTCATTAATGTTCCAATTTACATGTTCTCTGGCAAACCTTAAGCGAGCCACTCGGTGGTTCCTAGTGAGACGAGGGGCTGTTACAGCTACTCTAGCTCTTAATCCACTCTGTCGTAACCTATTCCGAATAGTTTGAGTACTCACACGAGTATTTCTGACTCTAGCCAAGTCGTTCTGCAATTGTCTCGCAGTTACATGTCTTCGACGTAATGCTTGTAGTAGTAAATAGCGGTCATCTTGGCGAGTAGAACATCTTGGACGACCTGGTACAGGTCTTCTACTGTAAATGCCTGTTTCCCTATATCTGGCTACGGCTCTAGAAACACTTGACTGTTTGATGTTCATCAAATTAGCAACGTATGCTTGAGATCGTCCATCTTCGATTAAAGCAACTAGAGCAGCCACTTGTTCTGAAGTTAAATTGCTCATTTTAGTTTTAAAAGCGTTGGTACAGAACTCTGACTTCGCACTTTAAAATTTGTCCGTATAGGAAGACTTTCAATAAACAACTGAGCAAACCTTACACATATGCATTTTTCTAAATGTGTTCTTTTAGGAAAAAAATAAAGTAAAAACGCTAAGTTCCATTATTTTGTTAGTGTTTTTATAGTTCACATACACGAGGCAAACTTTTTGTGAACGTATAAAAATATCTTGGTTCATAAATGCCCTTTTTTAGTTTATGCGATACTTTTTTGGCGGAGTGTGTTTATGGATTGAACTCTATATGAATATTACTACTAACTTCTTCCGCGTTTTGCCGTGTGTAAAAACTTTCGCTCGACATTTCGCTGTTAATGCTAACAACTTCTTTAGGATAACTTAACTCAGTTCGGTTACCAAATCTTTAACCAGTATTTCTCATTTTTACAACCACATCGGCTTTAGGTATGATATTTTCGATTCATCAACACTTGATTGATAAGATAACAAAAATATCTGTCAAAAACAAACACCCACTGACATAAACTAAAGTATTTGTTCTTAATTAACTTTAATGCTTGTACTGCAGTGCCGCTTCTCATTATTTTACAACATTTGTGCTTCGAGTCTCGCTTCCTACTTTCTGCCTTTACATCTAGCCATGCATTTATACAAATTGTACACTCCATTGCAGCTCTAGCACGCGATTATATTTATGTAGAAGATACACAGTTACCTCTATATCGCCAGCGGTATGAAACTGCATCGATAAATATACGTAGGTACATACGAATAAATACCGACCTCGCATAACGCGAATCAAAAAACGAATAAGGAACGAGCTAATATCGAAAGAGTAGTCTCAAAGGCCTAGCCGCACAGCGCGCGTAGTCCTCCGGAGAATTAACAGAACACAATACTCGGCAAATGACAGAGAAGGAAATAGAAACGGAAAACGGTCGGGGAAAAGGCGGCCGCTCGAGGTGTAACAATTTACGATTACCCGGGATGTGTAGGCACCTCCGCCAAACGGCAAACGATTGGAAAAACTCAGCTCTTCGACTCTGTCTCGCCCTCCATTTCGCTTTCGAAAAAGAAAGATGTGAAACGACCAGGTAGCTGGAATGGGAAGGCGGAAATTTTTCATAACGATCGAAAATCTACATCGGATTTTCTATTTCTTTTTTAATTCGGGAATGCCCCCGACGCCGCGTCCAATTTGCGCTCGCTTGTTGTGCGCCGTTTTGAATTACGGTTGTCGGAGCAGGCACTGCATCTAACTTGATTTGAATTCGCGGAGCATTTAGTCGCTTTGGCAGTGCCGCGGAGCGGAGAATGTTCTCGGTGAAATATAAGGTCACGTATACGAGGAAATCAATTCTGAAAACTTCGCCTGCTTAGCGAAACCGCGCAATGTGATGTAAGAATTTAAGCGACGTACATTTATACATGACACGGTAATATTTTCAAGGAAACTGAACTAAGATACAATACCTACGTGTATTTAGTTGAGAACACTTTTAAAACAACAGTTCAAAATTTATGCAGAAGAATTCCTTCTATTATACAGTAACGTTAAAGCGGGATAGTAGCCCCTAGCGAGATTGGATACCTAACGAGATTTATTATAGTGCGAGTAAATTTGGCGTACGGAAAGTATACGAACTAAATTTACCTAAAACTTGCCTCACACTACTATCAGGATCCATCCCTGATCCTCACTTTGTACGTTTGACAGCTTTCTACAGTCTCGTTCTACGTTCCGATGACTTTTAGCTTGCGAATTCGCTATTTTAATTTGTTCTTACTATTTCTCAATATTTTTATCATTTTGTATATTAATATACTTTCTTAAAAACTGCATACAAAGTATCGTGTTTGCGATGTAACGACGATCTTTCGGTGTAATGTACTACTGCACTGTGCTGTATACTGTTTGATGTTTGATGTTTTATTTCTCTTTCTGTAGCACAAAAAAAATGTGTCGAAAGCGTCAAGATATAATACATAAAATACAATCACATAAAGTATACCCATTAAAATAGGATTTGTAAAAATAATAAAATAAAGAATACATAACAGTATGCTATTAATTAATTAATTGGAAGATCCACGATTAACGCCATACACACGTTGGAACAAATTCTCCAAAAGAGATGGGAACATGGCAAAGAAACACACGCAATATTTATTGATTTTAAAAGTGCTTTCGACACCCTTGACAGGAAGAAAATGTTTAAGGAGTTAGAGATATTAGAAGTGCCCAAAAAACTGAGAACAATCCTAGAAGTTAGCCTGAAGTACACAAAAGCCAAAGTGAGATTCCAGGGAACAACAACAGACTCGTTCGAGATAAATAAAGGGGTGAAACAAGGTGATCCAATATCGCCAACACTGTTTAATCTAGTGCTGGAGGGAGTTATAAGAAGAGCAAAACTAGACAAGAAATATATTATGACCAATCAGATACAAGTAATAGCATATGCAGACGATGTTGCAAACACAAGAGATGATCTGATAAGAGCTATAGAAAGTCTAGATGCGGAAGCACAAAAATTCGGTATGATAATAAATGAAGTAAAGACAAAATACTTGAAGCTGGGAAAAGGAGACGTAAAATCACAAAACTTTTTAAAAACGAAAAGATATAATTTTGAAGCAGTTGCCTCTTTCAATTATCTAGGAGTTACAGTGGGAGGAACAGTGAGAGACAAAGTGAGAGAGAGGATTTTAAAAGGATACCAGGCATACGGTAGAAATAAATTTCTATTGAAAAACAAAATGTTAAGTAAAAAAACCAAAATAAAAATATATAAAACCCTGATTAGACCGGTCATTACTTATGCGTTAGAAACAATGGCAATAAATCGAAAAGAGGAAGAAGATCTGAAAATAATAGAGAGAAAGATAATGCGGACAATATTGGGGCCAAATATAACGGAAGATGGGGAAGTAAGAATGAAAAGGAACAGAGAGATAGAAGATGAGCTGGCAGGAGAAAACATCATAAGATGCTTTAAAGCAAACAGATTACAATGGGCAGGACATATAATGAGAAGAAAACCGCCAGAAATGATCAGGGGGGTAACACAGTGGATCCCACTGGAGACCAGAAGCAGAGGAAGACCGAGAAAGAGATGGCGAGACGCTGTAGAGGAGGACGCAAGGATGATGGGAGTGACGGATTGGAAATCGAAGTGCAGGGACAGAGAGGAATGGAGGAAAATAACAAGGGCAGCCAGGACCCACAACGGACTTAAATAAAGAGAAAAAGGGCTAATCCACCTAATGCGGATTTTACGACGCACAAGTGTCAGCCATAATCCACATGGATTGAACGGCTAGATGATGATGATGATGCTATTAATTAATTGTCTCATTGAAAAGGTGCTCTACATTATAGAGTGCCCTTCGTGTTAAAAAGTTCACGATACATTTTTTAAATTGTTTTTGCGGGAGTGATTTTACAGCAAATGATTATATATTTTTAAGCATTGGTGTATTGTGTTTTTTGCACTTTACTTAGATGCGTGAATGGCGGAACTAGTTGTTTTTTACATGCACCTATAGTGTCTCTACCATGTCCAATTTCGTGCTTTTGGAAAAATTCGTTGTAATTTTGTTTTGTGAGCAAAGCACACTGCAAAACGTATAAGGCGGGGAGAGTCAGTATATTATTGTTTTTAAAAGCATTTACACACGTATCTGTATGGTTGATATTAAATAAAGACCTTACGCAAGCTTTTTGTAAAATAAATATTCTTGTCGCGTGCACTGAGTTGCCCCAGAATATAATGCCATATTTTGGTCTAGAGTACACATTCCCGTAATATGCAGTTAACGCTACCGCGGCACTCACGTTATGTGGAATTGTTCTTAGTCCATAACACGCACTAGACAGCTTGCCGGCAAGTGTTTGCTACTTACTGCTTGCTACCTTTCATACGTGCTTTCATTTACTTACTGACTTTTGTAAAGCTTATTACTTATTATTTTTACGTTGACCCCTGTAAGTCTAAATTTCCACATACGGAGATTCACCTAATGAACGTATGACGGAGCTGTGCAGCTAGTTGTTAAAACGGAATGTCACGGTTTTGTGTTGATTGGAACGGTGTCGCGCTTTTGACATGGTTATAATAATTTTTCACCTCCAGAGTGGTAGCTACTAGTGTGAGAGAAAGGTTCCCAGAGTTACTATCGGAGTGCGCAACAATTTAAACAATGAAAACGTGTTTTAAATCAAGAATTTACTACCATAAACGCACATAATAATATGTACATACAGACAAACAAATATACGCGGAGTTTCGGACTGCTTTTACATGTAGACACAGAAATTAAACGATTTTAAAATCTGGTGGAAAACTGGTAAAATGCCTGTGTTACACCAGAAGCTTTGCCGTCGCTAACGTACAGACCGGGATAACTGGAAATGTCTGTATTACGCCAGATAAGCTGTGCCGACGCCAACGGACAGACCGGGAATAACTGGAAATGTCTGTGTTACGCCAGATAACCTGTGGCGACGACAACAAACAGACCGGGAATACCTGCAACTCAGCGTGTATCAGAAACGCTGTGGAGGAACCTTGCCTGATCTAGACACCCAATTAAATATCTACATTTTAACGAATTTATAGCTCAAAAAACAATAAAACTAATTAATTAAGATCAAATTTAATGTCAATTTAACCTTTTTAAAGATAAACGGTTTATAAAACAGAGCGAAAAAAGGTGCCATATAAATCAATACTTACATGTAAGGATCGGTAAATTGTCACGATAGATATTTTTTTCAACACAATCGAGTAACGAAAAAATGTCACCATAACGGGGGTGATGGTCTGTTGGAATCAGCATACCAGCAAAAGCAATGAAAGGGGAACAGCACTATTAATGTCACTTTACTGGTGTGGTGATTCCGCAGAACGTTGACTTTCGGGGCATATATTTATCTATTAATACACCACGCCTCATAATATTATTCCTGAATTGGTGTTGCCAAGTTTATTTTTCTCTCTTTGTATCACAGAAAAAGAAAATGTTCAGAAAGCATAGAAAAGTGCAACTACCTGAAAGTTTATTCCGAGTTCAGTGTCGATATCTTATCTGCATATATCTGAAACATAAGATATGCATTTAAATGTGGAGTCATACATCCCCTGTTGCCCTACTTGCTTGCTGCAGCAACCTATCCACGTGCTCATGTACATACATAGAGTCAGTAGATGCAGGTAGGTAGGTACATACGTTTAAATTGAATCGTTCTTTTTCTTTTTCCGTCTCTACACTGATTCTTTTTGATGTTCCATCCTTTAGCAAAGTAAATCCAGTTTCCAAACGTCGAGTGGACACATATTCGAATCTCTTTGATGCATTTGTTACACAGTACTTTAGCTATAAGGCACGCGAAGTTCCACGTGATAGTAAAGTAGATGGCGTGGTCCTATTTCTTGTTTATATATCGAAACGAGTTTTACATAAGGAATTTATTAATAAAATCATAAAAAAACAGCAGACCAAAGGGTAGGTGTCATAATGAATTAAATTAATCTACTCTATCGGTTAAAAAATATAAGTAGACGATAAAAATTAAGGTAAATTAAAGATGTCAAAGCAAAAGCGTAATGTGTTTTGTGTACCAGTCGTAGATCACTTTACCTTACATAAATTTGACAGTTAATAGCATATTTATTCCAGTATATTTATGCAAAAAATGAATTATTTGAATTGTTATTTAAGATAAAAATAAAGTTTTTTTTTATTTGTATTATACATATATACTAAATCTAATTGTAAGTTTGAAAGAAGCTCATAGCTGGCATTTGATGTCAAAACTGGCAGAAATTAATGGCTTTCTTAACTCCAGCATCTTGATTCTCATTTAGACTTGCTTTAGTTTATACAAAATTTCTTTTTTTTTTTTTGGTTACGTATTTCCATTTAGGAACCATTACAATCTAGATGTCCTAGTGAATCGTATCTCTGATAGTTACTTAAATATCCTCTCATATCATCATCCGGCTCTGAAGAACAAAGGCAAAGATTCCTTAGTACAAAGCGCTATTGCCAAGAAATATTTCATGAAAACCTAGCCAAGAGCCCGAAGATCCCAAACACCATATGCACCATACTATAAACCGACAACTACACTCCGCCAAAAAAGTATCGCATAATTTAGTTTTGAATCATAAAAGTATCGCATAATCTTTGTTTGTAGCATAAAGTTGTAAATATACTTTAATGCGCTCTAAGATATAATTTCTATGATTGTTTAAATAAAATACAGGCCAAATAAAAACAAGAACTCATACCTACTTGAGATTTTTATTAAAACAAGAAATTATAATTTTGGAAAGAAAAATGTCATAACAGTAGCTTTTAATACTGAGTATTGCCACCTCTGGCTCTTATGACCGCTCGCATACGGTTTGGCAGAGATTCGATTAACCTCCGTATATAAGCCTGATCCAAATTCTCCCACTCGTCACGGAGAGCATTTGCTAGTCCATGCAGGTCCGCTGGGGCAACATTTTGGGTTCGTATCCGTCTGTGAAGGAGGTCCCACACGTGCTCGATAGGGTTCATGTCCGGACTTACCGCAGGCCAATCTAAAACTGGAATACCAACATCGTTAAGGTATTCCTGGACGATTATTGCAACATGCGGTCGTGCATTATCGTGCATTAACATGAATTCGTTTTCTATAATTGGCGCATATGGTACTACATGTTCTTCTAAAATGTCCGTTATATACCTGTGGGCAGTCAGTGTACCTCTGTCTACTGGTACTAACTCTGTACGACCTGTTAAACAGATGGCTCCCCAAACCATAATAGAGCCACCAGCGAAATTAGGTCTAGGTCTGATATTACACTGCGAATAGCGCTCACCGTCTCGTCTGTACACTGAGATACGCCTATCTGAGGTGTAAAGACCAAATCTTGACTCATCTGTGAAGAGTATATTGGCCCAGTCATTAATGTTCCAATTTACATGTTCTCTGGCAAACCTTAAGCGAGCCACTCGGTGGTTCCTAGTGAGACGAGGGGCTGTTACAGCTACTCTAGCTCTTAATCCACTCTGTCGTAACCTATTCCGAATAGTTTGAGTACTCACACGAGTATTTCTGACTCTAGCCAAGTCGTTCTGCAATTGTCTCGCAGTTACATGTCTTCGACGTAATGCTTGTAGTAGTAAATAGCGGTCATCTTGGCGAGTAGAACATCTTGGGCGACCTGGTACAGGTCTTCTACTGTAAATGCCTGTTTCCCTATATCTGGCTACGGCTGTAGAAACACTTGACTGATTGATGTTCATCAAATTAGCAACGTATGCTTGAGATCGTCCATCTTCGATTAAAGCAACTATAGCAGCCACTTGTTCTGAAGTTAAATTGCTCATTTTAGTTTTAAAAGCGTTGGTACAGAACTCTGACTTCGCACTTTAAAATTTGTCCGTATAGGAAGACTTTCAATAAACAACTGAACAAACCTTACACATATGCATTTTTCTAAATGTGTTCTTTTAGGAAAAAAATAAAGTAAAAACGCTAAGTTCCATTATTTTCTTAGTGTTTTTATAGTTCACATACACGAGGCAAACTTTTTGTGAACGTATAAAAATATCTTGGTTCATAAATGCCTTTTTTTAGTTTATGCGATACTTTTTTGGCGGAGTGTACATCCTGTATCGAACGTATCCCACACAAACCGCTCCCTATTAATCCAATGCCTATTGTATACCTTACATCCAATGTGTCATCCACCCTATGGGAAACATCTTGTCCAAACATAACATCAAAACCATTTTTAACTCCAAACTTTCCTTTTCCTTTCTTGTCAAAGATCGTATAATTACCGATATTGGTAAAACGAAGCGTTCGCGTTCATTCGTGTTGCAGAACATAAGCATTGTACACGAGCGTTGCACGTATCTAGGTCTACACTTGCTGGACAAAGGCTAGAGGCCGGCCATCGAATCTAATTCAACTCTGTCTAAATCCTATGCCGAAATATGCAGCACTATAACCCTCAATGCGAGAATCCATTGAAATCCATGTACATTCTAATAACCTTCACCGTGATGATGCTCCTCAACACCTGGAAATCCCTCCTTTCCAGACAACTCAACCGTAAGCGTCACTCCCCATGTGTTAGCTCTTCAGTTCCAGCCCAACAGCAACAGAAGTAGCAGTTCCAAAGATATTCCATACGAGTATGGACAAAACTTCGACCAGAAGCTATTGCAGGAAGGGGTTTCAACTCTGACTGGGGGTGGGTAGCATCAGAATATTATTTTATCACTACTTAAAATAATCTACATTTTATCACAAGTATTAAAATTTCGTTACTTGGATTAAGAAATTTTGTAAATTTAGTTTCTTTAACTTTGATTTTTTTATTACGTCGCATTGAAGTTTTGCAACCAGTCTAGCATTTTTGCTTTCCCCGAGAACAGTTCTGTGTAATTTTTTTCAATCAATTTTTATAAAAACACTTTTCGTCCTATTATATGAGAATATATCAGGATTAACTGGACTAACTGAATAAAGACAGGAAGGCTGTTAAATAGAATTAAATCTACGGCTACCGAAAGTAACAATACTGATATAATAATAAAGGAATTTATTGGCAACACATTATGCAAGATACAATACATTGTACAAACAAACATAATCTACATATATCGAAACATTAATGTGATATTGAAGGCAAAAAGACTGCATCACCTAAACGCCAGAACAGCGTGTTTGGTGTTCTTCCTGCAACATTTGAATCCAGTATAACCGATAATTTTACGGATCGTAATGAGGTTTAAAAAATACCGCCAGCCTGCATAAATCAAACGTTCCATACCTTGAAGATCACCGCTACTACTTTTCTTAGATTGAATCACTCCATAAATTTACAAAAGTTCGTCCGAATTTGAATTTTCCAGTTCCTCTACGTTCTCTTGTCAGTGAAGCGAAACTTTCAATTTTTCTTAACGTAAATGATACGCCATCAATCGTAACTGAAGTAAGCTGGTTCTCTCGCGCGCCATCTTTCGCTTGCGCCTTTTCACAACAATGTGGGCTCTACCCGTTGACACGTCGATCTAAGCGATAACGTTTATCGTCGTCCATCGGAGCGTACATGCTTAACACGCCGGAATATCTGTGTCCATAACAGCTTTCTGGAACGCGTCCAAAATGCATTGAAAATATGGCTGAGACGTATTGATATCTTGCTAATATTCATTCGTCGCATTTATTTCGTATATTATCTACTATTTGGATGCTAAATTTTATTGTCCTTCGTTTGGCCATACAATCGTCTTTCCCATTCCTGATGTTTAGATAATTTTTAAAAAATACTTTGAGAGTCATAAAACTGTCTGATTTCTTAGTACCTGAAGAAAAACTTACCGTTATCCAGAGAAATGGGTGCTTTGCACACCCACTCTAGCCTTAATGTTTGACAGATAACAAGTTATACACTGAGGGAACGACAGGTATTAAATTAACAAAACAGGTTCTTACAATAAAATATTGTTGAACTAACCAAAATTATACTCATAAACATACGCTGCGTTTTATTGCAACACAATTTGGTATTTAATACAACACAAATACATAGTTGAAATAACCGATAACACTTGTTCATTTTAACTTAAAATGTTTAGTTAATCTAGCTATAAAATGGTAACAAACGTGTTTTTATTAAAGTAAAAAACTTGCTACTTTGACTATATTTAACCTCGTAATATTGGTCCATTTAACCATGCGAATTTGCCATCCATGAAGATATGGAACCTTCGGTAAATATGTAAAAGGAAACTTTGAAAGCTATAGTAAGAAGATGTCGTAATAGTATTTTAAAACACAAGTGTCACAATGACGTTTATAATGCGAGAGATTCAAAGTACGAGCATTACATGTCATTGTGGCACACGTTCTTTACAGTATTTTTTCTAATTTGCACATTAATCGCCTATATTACGTTCCGGCAAGAGTCCCCCGCCACCACGTTAATATCTCATTACAGCACAGTATGCTGTAATAGCCATATCAGCACTGCGTCGCCTTTTGTTTTACCTTTATTACAACATCCAATTAGAAAAAAGAATTAGGTATAGCCAAATTTCCCTGTCCAGAGACGTGTGAAGCTAGCAATGGAACCACCAACCGCCGTTTGCTAGGAAGCAGCAAGAAATGGGTTTATAAAGGCAAGGAGCAAAATCGGATTCTTGTAAATATTTAGAAATATAAAAATATATATAGGTATATTTAGATTGAAGTATCACTTAGGTAGCGGCAATAAAGCTCTTAATTAAATGCGAAAACATATTGACTATCAAACAGGAAAATCGTGTGAGCAGCCGTTCATGGGCTAGCTCGATGAGCAGAAATTGCAACAAAGAAATTGCACTAGCTATTTTTCTGGACATTGAGGACGCCTTATACGATGGAAAGGACGGTATAAAAATGGAAAGTCGAGCCAACTGTGAGGAGGTGGATCAGCTCCATGATAAGAAACAGAACGGTTGATGTATCGCAAAACATCTGCAATGTAAAGACAACCGTGGCAGCTGGCTACCCACAGGGTGGAGTGCTGTTACCCTTGCTATGATGCCTTGTAATGGATGGTTTGCTTTCTGATCTACGGACGGCGGGTTTCCACGCGCAGGGCTACGCAGATGATATCACCATAATTGTCAACGAGAATGAATGTTTGGTAAAACGTGGAGGCTGAAACCTGCAATGGTGCACTGGCTGTACACGAAGTTTATAGCACCTTCTATAACCCACGCCTCGCTAGTCTGGTGGCATAAAGCCAGTCTGGGCTACGCGGTTAACGCGCTCAGTAATGTCCAGAGAATTGCCTGCTTAGGCATCACGGGAGCCATGTCCTCGACGCCGACTGCAGCCATGAAGCGCAGTTGGTGTTGTGGTCAAAAGCTACCCTGGGAGCATACAGCGTAAGATGTAACGGGTGTAAAGGTTTCTCTGGCAAAATCGGAGACCATAACAGCATCTTCAACTACATCGCACAGTCTGTACCACAGGGCGGACAAGATTCCGCCAATATTCAGCTTCACTAGGAAATACCTTGTAGATATTTCTAATAATGAGACTGCAAATTGCTGACAAACAGCTAGAGGCGCCAATGAATGTCCATTCACAGGTCCAGAACCGACGTGTGGGAGTGCTTATGGCGGCATCAGAGCATGAGATCTGAACTCGCTGCTAATCACCGCTCCTATTGGAATTGACTTACCGGCGCGAGACATTGCAAAATCCTCGGGATTCATCCAAGCGGTAAAAGACTCCGCAGGGCAGTCTTTATGAGCAGGAACAGACTCAGACTACTTACGGGAGATTAACTGGCCACTGCGCACTGAACAAGCACTTGCATCGCATGGGGCGAGTGGACTCTCCCCTATGCAGAAACTGTGGGAGAGCAGACAAAACTCCTGTGCTTCTTCTGGCTGACTCCCCGGCAGCGGACAAGGCGAGACGGAGTCGTTTAAGGGTCGCTCGGTTAGACGAACCCAGTTAAAGCAAACTTACTCTCGACCAATTTGCAGACCTCTTTGTTCGGGTGCAACCGGGTCGAGAGGGCTAAAATCATAGGGGCACAATAGGTCTTTTGGCCGAGTTGCCTTACGGGGTAAACTTGCCCAGGAAGGCCAAAAAAATCGTGCTTTAGTTAAGCCCTGATGAAGCATAGATTATATGAAAAGTATAGGCATTCGCATATAATCTATGCGTCATCAGGGTTTAACTATAATATCTTTTAATCAGTGGCGGCTGGTCAGATGAGGCAACTGAGGCGGCGCCTCACTGGGTAATTTAAAAAAAAAATTCAATGTTGTTGACTAATATATAAAAATTGCACAAAAATCGGTTGCTATTAACATACTTAATTGATGTAACGTTAATTTTAGGTAAGCAGGAACTATCATTTCGAGGTCATGATGAAAGTTCGACTTCATTTAATCGCGGAAATTTTCGGGAAGTTTTTCATTGTTTAATAAAACGTAACGAGGAACTGTCTGAGCATGTTTCAAAATTTAGTAGTATATTTACAGGACAGTCCAAAACTATTCAAAATGAATTAATTGGTTGCATTGAGGAATATTTAAATGATTTTATTGAAAACGAAGTTAATCATAGTGACTGTCACTTCATTGCGGTTGAAGCTGATGATACAACCGATATTTGTGAAAAATCTCAATGTGCAATAACAATAAGGTATTTAAATAAACAAGCCGAAATTAAAGAAAGATTTTTAGGATTTTTTGATGTTAGTACCGATAGAACCGCAAATGCTTTATTTGAAGTTTTGATTAATGTGTTAAAACCTTATACTTTTCAAAAAAAATTGATTGCTCAGTGTTACGATGGTGCTAGTGTCATGGCTGGTGAACTGAATGGACTACAAGCAAAAATTAAATCAATTGCGCCTAACGCACTTTTTACACACTGTTGTGCCCACAGGTTAAATCTCGTCTTACAACAGGGAACTCGTACTATCAGTCAATGTAGAATATTTTTTGCCACCCTGACTGGCATTTCGTCTTTTTTTCATCATTCCGCCAAGCGTACGGCAGTATTAGATCAAATAATCGGCAAAAGGATACCTCAAGCTGCTGAAACTCGTTGGTACACGCGATCAAAAATTTTGAATTTAGTAGCCGAAGAGTGGAATAATTTAATTTTAGTTTTTCAAACTATTGTAGAGGCTCCTGATTCAGGATCGGAATCCATTAATGCAGCAAAAGGTTTTCTCAAACAATTTAATGATTTTGAATTTGCAATTTTGACTTTTACATATCGTGAAATTTTTGCTTGCACCGACCTTTTATTCCAAATTTTGCAAAAGAAATGTTTAAATATTAAATATTGTTCAGAACAAATAAATATTGCATCCTTGCGCATAAAGAACTTCAGAAATGAAATAAAATTTTCAGAGATTTTTAACATCTGCAAAAACTTAACCGAATTTCCAACAAGACGAGGGGTACCATTGCGTGAGGAAGAAATTTTTAATAAATACAAACTTTTATTTTATGAAATTCTTGATTGCATTATTTTACAATTAAATATTCGTTTTGTTAATTTAAATAAATTAGAATTTTTAACTCTTGTTGATTCTTCAAAGTATTCTGAATATTCTAAACATTTTCCCAAGAAAGCACTCAATTGCTTATTTGAAGTATATCCCAACATATTTGATAAAGAGAGGTTGATTAACGAACTTTCAATTTTGTATTGGGATGAACAGTTTCGTAATATGGATGTAGATAAAACTTTGAAACTAATTTATGCAGAGTATAAAGACATTTTTCCAGAGAGTTACAAGCTCTTCAGTTTAATTTTGACTATTCCTGCCACAAGTGTATCAGTTGAAAGAAATTTCTCTTGTTTAAAACGTATAAAGACATATCTTAGAAATACAATCTCTCAAGACAGACTTAACGGCTTGGCTAAATTATCAATAGAAAAAGAATTAATATCTAATTTTAGTAAAAACAGTCAATTTTATGAAGACATCATTAATAGATTTGCTAACTTGAAGGATAGACGTATAAATTTGATATATAAAAAATAAATTTTAAATTGGGTTTGTAGGGCTATTGGCGATGATTTCCCAAACAAAAAAGTCAACGCGTTCTAAGAATAATACCTCAACGGTGACGTGGAAATCCATGCAACTTTTTTTTTGTGATAAAAAAAATTTAAGCTGTTGCAGTCGCCTCACCTGGCAAATTACCCACGAGCCGCCACTGCTTTTAATCACATTTAATAATCAATAGTTATTAATTGAAAGTTTAATACTTACATTTTTGAACAATTGTGGAAAAAACCACCCGTTTTATAATTCATGACACATAATTGGATGAAATTTTAGTTGAAATTATATGAAAATGTAAAGTTATTGTCTTAAATTATCAAAAAAAAATTTAAAAATGAATGAGTAATTTTTTAAGGTTGAATTACTTTAAAATTTTTTTACAATTTAAAGGAATAACTTTATATTTTCATACAATTTCAATTTATATTTCATCTAATGATGTGTCATAATCATAATTCATTAAAAACTGGTATCCTGAAGAGATTTGAAACTTATTATTGCACATCTTTATAGTTTTAAAAAATTATTCTATATTTTGTTGTATACTCATTATTGTGAGCGAAAAAGTGTAAAATTACATACGTGGTTAAGTGGAAAATTGCATAAACAGTGCACGCGGCACCCAAATAGCTATTATGAAGCTTATATCTGAGGCATCGGGATGGAAAAAATTGTTTCAAAAGTGGATGTATGAAGGAATTACGTTGCTTGTAATTCTTTATTTCTGATTTTTACACACCGGTAGCTTACCCGTTCCGTTAAATTGTTTCAGTAACAGTGAATGTTAATTATAAACTGTAGATTCCGATTTCATAAGGGTGGGATCTATACATCACCGATATGATTTCATGATTTCATGCCTAACTTTTAGCACTTCTACTACTTTCCCTAGCACACTGAAAATACAGTTATCGATCATCCTTTTATGTAGACTGATTCTACATATATGCGACAAATTTTTAAAGTGACCCCAAAGGAAAAAGTCTGGAGAATTTAAGTCTGGAGATCGAGAATCGTTTGGATACGTATCGTCCAAAAACTCACGAGCAACTAAACTGAAATGTGCTGTTGCACCATCTCGCATAAAATACATTTGTAATCTTAATTGCAACAGGACTTCTTCCAGCAGCAGTGGTAACTCCTCTTCAAGAAAGCGGTGGTATACTTCTCCGTTTAACCCCATCGGCAAAAAATATGGATCTATTAAATGATCTGGAACAATTCGAGCCCACACATTAACAGAGAGTTGAAGTTGTTATCGGATTTCTAATGTTTCGTATGAGTTTTTTTGGGTCCATGTCTGATTATTATGTAAATTATAATAATAACATGTCTGGAAAAAGTAGCCTCGTCGGTGTAGAATACTTGAGCTAAAAAATGAGGATTTAGTGCAATTTTCTGTTGTATCCATTGAAAAAAAGCCAATCCTTTCGGGAAATCTACTGGCAAAAGTGTTTGGTACCCGTTGTACAGGATATGGATACAACAGATTTTTCAATATCCTCCAAACTGTGGGCTGACTTATGTTTAAGACAGAGGCAATGTTTCTTGCTTGTAGAAGGATGTTCCCAATTTTCATTTAACGCCATTTCTTCCACTTGTGGTGGTCTAACTGCGGGTACCCGCAATCAGTTGTACGTTTTTTAGAGCTTCCAGTCGAGTAAATACCTTTTCGTTCTTAAAAAAATCCACGCAACTATCTTTTTTTGAGGAGCATATATTCTTGAACAATTTACAGAGTTGCCGCAGAAAATGATGACATACTGCAGCTTTGACTATGTATACGCGAAGAAAAATGTCAGACTTGCAACTACACCCACATTACGGGATATTGTTCGTAGGCAATAAGAAAAACTTGACAAATTGAATGCCAATTCCTCAACACAGGGCTTCCAAGACAGACTAGAATCCAGGCGCAGACCAAGGAATGGAGCGTGATCTTCAACGGTAAGTAAATAAATAAATAAATAAATAAACAGTTTATTGCAATTTGTAAATAAACAATAAATTTACAGCAGCAAAAAGTCAAAATAAGAAAAATACAAAAGAAAAACGAAGTAGATATGTAGGTATAAAAACTAACATAATTACCTGTTAACAAAATCATCAACGCTGTAAGGTTCTAATTCACATAGGTATTTGAAAATTGTTTTTTTAAATGTTGTGAGATTATTTATTTGTTTAACGGCAGTTGGCAGTTTATTAAACAATTTATAACAGTTATACGCCAAACTATTTGTTATGTATTTACTAGTTAAACTCATGGGTTCTTACGTATATGATGTATTTTATAACGGTATAATGATACATAGATGTTGCACATAAACGAACGTCGAACTCTCTAGAATAACAGGTATCTCCGACACACACATACATGCACATGCGCGCATCACCGATAACCTACGTAAACATACTAATACTAGTGTTAAAACTAACATATAGGTACAATACTATTATGTGTTGATGACAGTCTGTGTTTAGGGTAGCGGTAGTTGTCCTTATGTCTAGGAGGATATATATGTTCAAAAGTATTAATTTGAAATATGTGTTTGTTTTTGAAAAGAAAAGTTAAAGATTCGTAATATAAATTGCAAAAATAGTTAAAATATTATTCATCTTGAAATGTCCTCGGCATGATTATGTATATTTGAGTTGTAGCATAGCTCTTAAAATTCGTTTCTGCAACACAAAGATGCAGTGTAAGTATACCATACGTAAGATATTATTGCTTACTAGATCTTTCAGCTGACGAACAGCATAGCAGAAACTGCCTAGCTTCTTACAAATAACGTTTATGTGTTCTCTCCATTTTAAAGAATCGTCTATCAAAACACCTAACACACGAATTTTATTTTGAATAGGATATGCGAAGTTGTTAAGCATAATAGTATCAGGATAAGCAGTTGGTTTACTCTTAAACATTACATTGGTCTTGTTGTGGTTAACACTCAAATGGTTTTGGGAGAGCCAATGTTCCACACTCTGCATATAGTTATCCCCACTGGCGATTAACGAACTTAAGTCATTTTCCACAATCAGTATGGAAGTATCATCCGCGTAATTGATAGTTATAGAGTGTGGATCGCAGACACGTTTGACAGCATAGACATAATTGAAATATATCACAAATAAGAGAGGCCCTAAGACGCCCTCGACAGATCGAACATGACACCACATGGAACCTGCTTATTCTCCAAGGCATAAATAACCTTCCAAACAAAATCAAATAGGGCTGTCTATTTTTTAGTGTAATTTAGAACACTTGTACTTACTTGCTACTTATGGTTTTATTTTTGTTTACTCTTTGTAAGTTTGAGCTTCCTATTAGTTGTCTGTTATTTTTCATAGTTACAACGTAGTGCAAAAAATTACCGTTTCCAACGATTTATTTGGGACATTTCTGGTACTACCAATCTTATTTTTATTTTATTCATTCTTATCCAACAGCAGAAAAAAATCTGCTCATTACAGGATAGTAATTATAATAAATATATGTAGAAGGATACAACAAAACCTAATATATATTATAATAATAAAGGAAAAGAACATAATATTCACAATTTGAACCTAAATATACAGTGGCAGAGATAATTAGAAATAATGATAAAGAAAATATAACCTGACCATGAAAATGAAAAGTGCTACCTGCACGTATAAAAAAGAAAAGAAAAACAAATTAATAATAATAACACAATAAAACATATAATTCATAATAGTAAAGAGGAAAAAGACAAAGAAAAAACAAAATTAAAGATAATGTTAAACTATGCGCTTAAAACTAATATAATATAAAGCAAGTACATATATATAGAATTATACAGTGTTATACAGTATGATGATTATCACAATAGACATGAAAATGAAAGAAAAGTGCTACTCATTCCTACAAGCTACATATTTCTTCAATGAGGGAAGACTAACACTGAAAAAATCTATTTCGCTGCAAATTAAATTTATATTTGAACACATGGATGGAATTGGTGACGCTGAATAATGGTGTGTTCTTGCTGATGGCACGTAAAACAAAGGCGTAAAACGGCTGTTAGAACGTGGAATGTAAAAGTCTAAGGCCTCTAGCAAATCACTGTCTTTTATATTTCCATGTATAAGTTTATAAATGAAAACCACCTGCGATATATTCCTTCTGAATTCCAAAGATTGGAAATTAAACATACGACACAAAGCACTGTAGTTGTAATTATGTCCTAAGTAAGTTTTATGCGTCCGGTAGTAAAGGATTTTTAGAAATTTCTTTTGGACGCTCTCTATAATATTAACATATTTTTTATAAGAAGGACACCAAACGACAGCGCAGTATTCCAATTTGGAGCGTATGAAGCTGTTAAAAAAGGCAATAATTGTATTGTTATCATGAAAATCACGTGTATTGCGAGCTAAAAACCCTAATGTTTTCATAGCATTTGCGGTAACATCATAGATATGTAAATTAAAAGTCAGCTTAGTGTCAAATAAAACACCAAGATCTCTTGCACTTTCACAACGCAGTAATTTTTGGTCACCGATACGATAATGGTAATTGAAGGGGACAGAATTCCGAGAAAAAGATATTATTTTACATTTGCCAACATTGAGGCGTAGATGATTTACCTTACTCCAGTTATAGATAGCATCAATATCTTTTTGCAAATGTTCACAATCAACGGCAGAAGTAATAGATCGAAAAAGATCATCTGCATAAAGAAGGCATTGGGAAGTGATATGAGCAGTGATATCGTTGACAAAGATAAGAAATATTAGGGGTCCCAGAACAGAACCTTGGGGTACCCCACTAGAGCAGTGATATTTAAAGGACTGATATCCCCGATATTGTACAAAACTAGATCTATTTGTAAGATAAGTTTCAAGTAAAGCAATTAAATCAAGCGATAAACCGAAGTATTCAAGCTTTTTAAGTATTATGGCATGTTGAACTTGATCAAAGGCTTTGGAGAAATCTGTATATACGGAATCAACCTGAATACGCACATCCATAGATTTTGAAACATAGTTGACAAAAGAGCACAAATTTGTAGTTGAGGATTTACCTTTAACGAAACCGTGCTGAGATGCTGACAAATAGGAAGAAACGTGATTATATATATATTTAAACATTATAAGTTCGAAAACTTTTGAAATGTTTGATATAATTGAAATTGGACGATAATTAGAAACTTCATTTTTACTACCTGACTTGAAAACTGGTGTAACTCTAGATAGCTTCCAACAGTCCGGAAAGCGTTTATGCCGTAATACAAGGTTAAATATGTGCAGTAACGCGTTCTGGAGTACACCCATACAGTCCTTTATAAGGAACGCCGGAATACCATCTGTGCCCATACCCATGCTGCTCTGTAATGATCTGATTCCCGATTGCACATCTTCAACATCAAAACTCTTGATGGTGAGTATGCTCGATACTCCATCATTAAGTTCAAGAGAACACTCTTCAGTCGATACCGCATACACCGAGGCGAAGTAGGAAGCGAATGCATCGGCGATCTCAGTAGGGTTTTCATAGCAGTGTCCATCCTTCATTATGGATCCGGGAATGCGCGTCTGTTTCTTTTTTTCATTAATATAAGACCATAGTTTCTTAGGATCGCTTTTTACTGACAGTTCAACCGAGTGTAAGTAATTTTTGTAATCTAAATTGATGCTTTTTCTAACTAGTTTACGATAATGCTTGAAATTACTATTAAAATAAAACGATTGAAATTTTTTTGAAAGTGTTAAGTACTGACGTTTCTTTTTAATTAAATTCTTAGTATCGTTAGAGAACCAGAAAGGAAAGGAGGTGCGTCGGATACGATGCATAGGCACACTAGATTTAAAACAGTTTCGAAAAATTTCGCGTTTTCCCGGTTATCTTTTATGTTTTTTTCTTATATTTTCCAATTTTTAAGCAATAAGAAACGAGAAGGGGTTCTCTTAAAGCAGAAAAGACAGGAACAGAGATAAATAGAAACCAAGAACTTAATAACTAAATGTTTATTCTCATACACACTGTCTATATACACACACTTCTACAGTTTATATACACAAAAATTAATCTCGTGAATGCTCCATAAATAAATATTACAGTAAATACTGTAATTATTTTTTTCATGGAGCATTCCCGAAAGAGAACATTCTGATTCTTACGTATGCGTTTTCATATGATTTAACAAATGATGCTTATATTTAAATTTAGATGGACATTTTTCACATGGATATGGCGTTTCGCCAGTATGTATTCGCATATGACGTGGAATGCAAGCGGATTGCCTAAAACTCTTGCCGCAGACATTACACGAGTATGGCTTCTCACCGGTGTGTATCAAAATATGATGCTGCAATATCGCATTAGTAGAAAAACTCTTATTACATCTATCACAAGCGTAAGGTTTATTATTGGAATGTCGCTTCAGATGAACTCTCAGTGACATCTTGTTCGCGAAAGATTTACCACACTTGGGGCATGTAAAATTTCTAGTTGTATTATGGGTGCCGATGTGTAAGGCTAGATCGCCCTGGGAAATAAAGGATTTCCCACAAATCTCGCAGATATAAGGTCTCTCACCCGTGTGTCGCCTTATGTGTATTTTCAGACCACCGGGCACTTTAAATCCTTTATTGCAAATATCGCATTTATAAGGTTTTTGTTCAGAATGTATTACCATGTGATTGTGCACATTGCTTAAGTATTTGAATCTCTTTCCACATACACTGCACTGGTACGGTTTAGTATCTGAATGTAGTTGCTTATGTTTATTTAACATAGATCGTTTTACAAATCGTTTATCACACAATTCACATTTGTATGGAGTATTCCCTGTATGCTGATGCACGTGTATATCAAAATAGTACCTGGAATAGTAGTAAGCAGTATTAATATTCTCTTTATAAATAAACGGTTCTTTAAGGGGATTCGGCATTCGTCTTTACGTTTTTTTCAATATTTTATATGCTTCCATTTTTTTTTTTTTTTTCATTCATAATAGCTCAATTGAAATAAAGCTTGGTCGATACTCAAGCAATTTTGTCAAACATTGGCTAAAACTAAAACATAGGTTTTCAGTTTTCAGTATGACGGTTGCCGTTGCATGAAACTGTATTCAACAGAAAGAAGTAACTGAAAAATATTATTATCACTATTTTCTTGTTTTCTTATTCCTTCATTAAAGTAGAAGCTGTTAGACTAAACTTTAACATTACGTACCTTACGTCTAACACTATTGAGTATTTAGTATTGAAATTAAGATAGTATGCGCATAGTTCGACTAATTGTCCCATCCACTAGGGGCTATTGTAGAGCGGATGTTATCTTTAAGGTTCATCCAACAAGTTCAAACCCTTGAGGTAGCTCAGGATCTTTTTGAATTCGATCCTTTTTAGGTCCTCTGGGGAAAGCCCGAACTTTCCAAAGATGTGGTACCTGATGCACTCTTTCGGATGTACCAAGCCAGGATAGTTATTCCAATGTTGGAGCATTTTCTGCCCAGACATTGATTTGTTGTTTACCTACCGTAGGTGCTATGGCAATGGCAGGTGATAGCATGGTGATGAGGAAGCAGAATGTCTGCTTCCCTGATTAGGGATAGATTATTAGTATTACAGCATTTCTATTAATTTGTGTCTAATGTTTTCTCCCTGGCATAGATTTCAGCTTGAAAAATCGTTGTGAGTTGTCCAAGATTATATATAGAACTTTCTAACTCTTGGATTACGACAGAATATTCCTGCTCCTACATCCGCTCTGTTTTCGAACCGTCTGTAAACCAGCAGATGGCTGCCTGCGTCAGTGTTTTTTGGTTACATCTCAATTCCTCTCAGTTTAGAAAGGAGGTAGTAAAGTATGTATCGATCATTGATCGCCTGAGTTTTTACCCCGAACTGTCAATCTGACCTTTTAGCCTGAACTTCCAGTCTGACTTTCAGTTCGAGCTTTCAGACTGAGCTCTCGGCCTTGCTTTTAGTATAAGCTTTCAGCTTGGGCTTTCACCCTCAACTTTCAGTTTGAGCTTTTAGTTTAAATTTTTTGCCTGGCTCTAGTCTAAAGGGATTTTACCGATTTTTGTACCCAACCCTTCAATTATGAGATAATTATAAGTATATACTTATTAATATTTTTATGATTGGTTTTCTTGTTTCCCTTAAAAGTATATGTTTGCGATTGGTCTACTTTTAAGCAGACGTTGAAAAGTGTGCGCCATTGGCGTACACCACAACGTCGCACGGTTCAAGAATTGGACGTTGAAGATGTTGGATACACATCTGACTTGCGGCACAAAATTAATCGATCACACACGTTCAAGAATACCCATAATAATTAATTGTGCAGGAATTGATAAAACGGTTTGATAATCAACAAAAACAAGAGATTTAACTTCATTTGTGTTAGTGAATCAGAAGAATTACAAATGCGCAATTTAAAATAAAAAAAAAACTACAATTTCTAATTTCTTTTAAAAATTTGTTAACAAAAATTTGCAAATACATCTTCTAGAGCAGAACTGTATTGAGTTACATAAAGAAAACTTTACAGACTCGGACTTATACTTTAACCGTGAATTATGTTAAAACTTTTACTGTATTTTCCGTAATATACTTTTGGATTGCAAGACCATTGTAAATAACTCAAAATCTATCAAATATGGACTTAATAGACTTCTAGTTGAGGTATGGATATACATTCAAAATTAAAGTGTGAAGTTTTTTAAATAACTTTTTTTGTATAATATATAACAACTAACCTCACTTTTTTCTGATTCATGATACATTTTTTAAATTTACAGCCATACTACTGGTTATGTGTCAAAATAAATGTTGGGATTGTTACACATGCTATATCTTGCTTAATTTATGTGCGTCGATTTGCGCCTGGATAAAATATTTGCAAGAGAAATTTTTAAAAAATTACAAGTGTTCAGGCTTGAAAAATATGTTGAATTTAAATATGTAAAAATATGTTGTGTTCCGCTTCAAATTTATACTGCTTCAATTTTGCTTGCAGGCAATTTCGCTCCACTAATAGCTTGTCGACCCAACTTTATAACACCACACACAGAAAAAAGACTATATGTACATTAACTTTTTGAGTAGAACTTATTAGAAATTGTACAGAGAAAAACGTATTTTTTCACATTTTTTGAGTACCGGATCCCCTTAATAAAAAAAATAGGGAAAATAAGACTAAATTAAACAAAAATCTGAAGATCTTTTTGGATAACTATCAAGTAGGAAAAGAATACGAAAACACAAGACATTCGTGTGGGGTAAAAATACGACTACAAGATAAACATCGGTGTAAAAGCAAGCAACATGGAAAAGTATGAAGTGTTTGGCATAGAAAAAGTGGTGGATACAAAGGCCAGAGACTGCAACGGTTTCGTCTTTTGGAAGGTATGAAGGATAGTAGATTAATAAAAAGCAAGACTGGTGTGATTAGATTGAACAAAATAAAACGTACAGTGTAGTGCAAAAAATAGCTACAGCAAAAACATATAATATGGAAAACATAAACCTGAAAAGCGGAGGAAAGTAAAATCAGGATGATGGGATTGAGGCTAAGGACGAAAGAAAATCGGAAAGGGTAATCACCTCAACACCCATAATAGAAATCCAAATAAGTGAAGTAAAAGAACAAGACCATTACAGGAATAAGGAAAGGCCAAGGCACTTAACGGAAGCAATTACGTAATTGTGTAATTTGGTTCTATTTTGATCTTTGAGGTTAAATTACATAGGTTGGTTTCCTTTTTGGATTTTGTGGTAAAAAAATTTGTATACAATAAAATAATTTTCATTTCGTATGGTCAGTATGGTATTGCTGTCTGGGGCACATCGTCGGCAGCTGAAAACATTTTCCTGGTCCAGAAACGATTTGTTGGACAAACAAAAATAGTCCTCACATTATGGGATTAAAACCCTTTAATTAACTTTTATCTCTGACATTTAAAGTTATTTCAACAAAAATATTAAACGTTTTTTACTACAGAATTGTATTTATTCACTAGATGAATATTTTACGTCGTGTGCGACTGCCTTGAATTAGTTGCAATTATTTGTTGTTTGTTCGTTTTTTTTTTTTTGTTGCTTCTTTGTATCCGTGTTGACATATAATAAACTGTTACTGTATACAGGACACATAAATTATTATTATTAAAATTATTATTTATTGCTACGACCGGTTCGTTGTTTTGATTACAACTTTCAGGCAACGTATAAAACTTCATTCTTTTTTTCTCCTACAGTATAACAAATTTTTTGCAAATAAACTTTGTTCCCATTCAGGAATCGTCACTAGTTACTAAATGAATTAACAACAAACCGGATTAAGTAATAATTTTTTAAAATAACATTCAAGTGTGTGAAACAAACAAATATACCTAAACAACATATTGACAAACAAACGATCGTGCGTTATTTTCAATATGTAAAATCCTAGAATAAACATTTCTTGTTCCTTTTTTATAAATGTTATTTTTAACATTAAACGTTCATACGTACATGACAGGATGAACATTGCAATTGACAAAACTGTGACAATCTTTTTTTCCTAAACTTATAGATTACTATGAACCAATTTTATTAAAATTAAAATATAATTAATTATTATTATCTAACAATGAGTAAGATGTGAGCAACTGGTTAACTTATAATATTCTTGTATATTATACTAAGTAAATTTATATTCTCTCTGTGCTTTATGGAATGTTTGGTTTCTTTTATGGTATCTAATTATACGTAAGAATTAGAACATATAAAATTAATATTACTTTTGAAGCAACTTCAAAAAAAAAAATTAAGAAGCCATTGAAGCTCAAACAGTATTTATATCTGTGAATTATACACCAGAGCTATCAGAAAAAATTGAAAATATCCTAAAACAATTCCACGTAATTGTTGCCCCTAAGCCACAAAAAAAACAATATACTACTATTTATTATAGGTACAGCAAAAAATTGAGCATTTATATAAAACATGTATAAGGTAAAATGTAATAACTGTAAAGTCACTTATATTGGACAGACTCAACAATATTTACATAAAATCCCATATTAATATTCGAGAAATTTACATGTTGAATATAACGCACAGGTTGTTTGTTTATGAAGATGTTGTTTATGTATATTTGTTTGTTTCATATACTTAAATGTTATTTTAAAAAATTATTACTTAATCCGTTTTGTTGTTAATTCATTTAGTAACTAGTGACGTATCCTGAATGGAAATAAAATTTATTTGTAAAAAATTTTAATTAAAACGGTAAAGAATTTAATTCATTATAATAATAATAATAATACAAGAAAAATATATTTTGTAATATAAATTGTAGGAGAAAAAAAAGAATGAAGTTTTATGATGACAAAAATTGTAATCAAAACAACAAAACGATTGTAGCAATAAAGAAAAAAGATTATTTAATTGTATTTAAAGTTTTGCACCACAAATATCGAAAAACGGAAGCAATTATGAAAGGTAAAGAAAGACAAATCATAAATTGTCAAACTAAAGCCAAGAACAAGCAGAAGTAGAAGAGAATGGAACGCAATTACTTTCTAAATTAGTGTAAAAGAAACTGTGCTATAATTAAGCAAATAATTTAAAAAAGCTATATTCATATAATAACAACACCGTAATTCTATTATATGTATACCTGAATGAGAATAATTTATTGCAATATTTGCATAACAATGTTTTTTGATCTTGTTCCTTTTTACTCAAGCCAGTTTTTCTCTTCTCATAATCCCTTATGACGTCCTCTCCAAAATCTTCCTCTTCTTCTGTTATACTACCCATAAAATCAGGATCTTCATTTTCACTTAATGGGGCAATTTCACTTGGTGGTTCACTTTTAAAATATTCTAATGCAGTTTTGGCTTCACGAGCATTACTCACATCATAATTTTTATCATTATTTTGTGTTACAACTTCATTCTCTTGGTTTATCGGTGGAGAAACTGAGCCAGAACCAATATCCCCTTTTATACATTCTTCAAAGGAATTTGGCATTATTAAATTATTAAGTATCTCCTCACTCATGATAACCTCATTCTTAGGAAGATGTGAAGCAATATCTCCTTTTTTAATTTTTACAGAGCCCACTTCTACTGATGTAACCAAAACATTGTGTAACTTAAAGTCACAATCAATTGCCATCGTCCTAAAGTCACTAGCAGAGTTAAGCTTCCTGAGGCAGGTGTTACATATGTTTCCTGGCAATCCATCGTCAAGTTCTACCTAGAATTAAATTAGCAAATTAGCCTTATTTAAAGCATAATTGGCAAGTACATACTCTTATAGTCGCGCAGTCCAGTAACATATTTATTATAGATCGCTCATTCTCAATGTGAGTAAAAATATTGAAAAATTTTCTATTGGACTTCAAACAAGTTCGACACACAATATCCTTAGAGCTATTTAAATTTAAGGTTTCCATAATATAAATATAGAAATATACCTTACAGGTAAGAATACTATTCCAGGTTTACATAGTAAATACTCTATATAGGTTTACAAATACTATTTTTTTAACGACCAAACACCTCTTTAAATTATTTAGTTTGCTTTTATAGAAAATTATTTCAAAACTTCCCATAAATTGGCATAAACAAAGAAATCTAACCTCAACCCTGTAACGTAAAATCGTATGTCAAAAACAGGGTTAGATAACTATGTAGAATTAGAATAGCACGATAAACAATATTTGTACCATCTAGCGCTGATACCGAGAGGGATTGAAAATGCGAGGATCAAGAGATGGCGCTGTCGTTCAAAATTACATACAACCACAGACAAGAGAACATAACAGACCATCAGCTAGGGCGACTAGAATTGTTCATAGGGCTGATATCAGATGTCACTATAAGTAACGTCTGTACATAATTTTATATATCGCTAAAAGAGCGCCAACAGCATCACGCCTGGACACAGTACAATGTTGCCACTGCTCTTGTAGACGGCGCGCCGACAAAGCTGTTGCATCTAAAGGACACCGCCGCTAATCCGCTTATTTAAAATACGTCGTATTTTTTTATAAAAACATGGCAAATCTTTAATTTCTTTTTTTTCTTGGTTTTTAGGTCCCAAATAATAAAAGTATGAATGACTAACGACGTTTCGCTTTATTTAAAAGCTTTTTCAAGTTGTAAATAAATGTATAAAGTTTGATAAATAAAATGTTTTTGTTTAATAAATGACAATTTGTTTGTTTTTTATTTTGAAAATATTATTATGTTTTAATTAAAGATGTTTTGATTATTTATTTTTGGATTTTGTAATTAAATAGTTCTTTAAAATATTGTATTTAGTTATAAAAGTAAATTATATAATTTTGTGAAATATTGTATATCGGTTTTATCATTGACTGCATTTTTATGTTTATAAATTTGAATTATTTCTAGTATGTTACGTGTTTTTAAATTTTGTTCTTTGTTTAAAATTGTTACGTTGTTGAAATCAAAGGTATGATTTTCAGTTATTTCATGTTTTTTTAGGGCTGTAAGATTTTTATTATATTTGTGTCCTTTTATTCTATTTTCCAAATATTGCATGGTTTCACCTATATATACACCATTACAATTTTGACAGTCTATTTTATAAACTATGTGTGATGTTTTACTTTTTTCAATTTTTGATTTTAATTTTGAATAGATTTGGTTTTGTAGTTTATTAGTGTTTTGATAGGCAATTTTGTAATTATATGGTTTGAAAATTTGATTTATTTTTTCGGATAAATGTTTAACATAAGGAATTTTTATAAATTTTGTAATTGTTTGACTATTATTTATATTTTTTGTTGATTTATTATAAAAGAGAAAAATTCTTTGTTTGAATATTTTGTTTATAAGAGAATTTGGATAATTATTTTGGTATCAACTTTCCTTTGGCGAATTTTTTCTTCAAACTCGGTTGTTCAGGTTTATTTCTTTTACCCTGCCATTCGTTTATTATTCCCGTTATTAAAAAAACGGACATTTTTTGCTTTAAGTTGTTATTATGTCGCATACATCGTTCACGACTATTGTCGAATTACCATATTTTAAAAACTATATACCATTAAAAGTTTAAATTAGGTGAACATGTATGTCGAAACAGGAGTTTTAGATGGGAAAAATTTGATTTTATTTTATTTGAATTAGTATGGCAGGCATAACACAATGAGCCCGGTAAGGTGGCCTAAGTGCACGTGGTTACCACCTTCCCCGGCTTAGTATGGCAGGCAATAAGTGCAATTATTTGAATTGTGGAAGATCTAAGAAAAGAATTCCGAATTTAAATATGTTTAGATTTCCTGGGCGTGATGAGAATTTACTTGCACAATGGATTAAAAATTCAAAAAAATCATATGATATTTTCAATTTTATTCAAGAGTATTCGAAACAATTTATTAACAGTCGCTTTTAAACAAGGTACTTGAACAATAAGTTTTGATGCTCTAACTGCAGACATATTTCATAGATCGGAATTCCACCACTGTTAGTGCTCTAACGAAAATAACGGACAAGCATTCATTAATCCAACTTCTTTCGAAAAAATATCGTGGAAATTGGCATTACAAATTTTTTCCAACACATTGACATAGGCTGTAAGAACGTGTGCGGTAAATTGGCAAATTAATTCTAAAATCGTCTTAGATACCGCATAGTTCTTACAATAGATGAACAATTTGTTTGACACCTTGAATAATAAACTGATGTAGGTACCACAAGAATCCGTACAGTTGCAGATTAAGTGATAGGAATCCCGAGATTATAAACATTTTAATTTGAGCAACGGAATTTCTCAAAAGTATGACAAAAATTTACAGGAATGGTAGGGAAAGTAGACTGTTTTGATGGCATGATTCAAACTACAACGGCATTTCTAAAATTGTATGAAGTCGAGAAGGGCAAAGGTATACTTAACTAACAGACTAAATCAGGATGCCATAAAAAATTTCTTTTCCGTCATTATACAACATGGAGGATAGAATCTTTACCCAACTACAAAGGCTTTTCGTTTATCTTTTCGGATAGAAACCGTTGCAAAACTTCTAAAATCTTCAAACTGCGAACCAGATTTGATTGTTTGTTTACAAGTAAAACAGGATCTGATCAGTACTAATCTAGTAGTGATAATCGCATTATGTTAGTGTTTTTTCAATGTTTCACAAAGATGTTTGGTCGTTATTTTCCAATTTTTTAAATTAAGCACAACATTTAGTTCCGCTGTGATGCAGATTAAATATCATTAAATATCTTACATGCACACGAATACCGTGTATATTTCATACTTTTTAATTACGTTTTCTTATGTGAAAATGAATCAAAATTATTGACAACGTCGCACATAATTCGCGTATTTTAGCGGCGCCATCGCGTGCCGATTAGTTCAAGTTGGGGTATATATATATAGCACAGGGAAGCAGCGGCAGACGTTCTGCTTCCTTTTATGCTTCCAAAAAATTACATTTAGCTGACATTCTGTATATTCTCTTGTCTGTGGCCAATTTCATTATAAAATAAAGCAAGATTTGTTTTGTTTATGAGAAGCGAGTGTAAAATTATTTCCTTGCTGTAGCCGTATTTACTTGTAGATTTTTTATATCTACATGTAATATAATATAAAATTACTCTAACATTAAGTATAATTTACTTTCTAAAACGTTTATTTATATTTATTTTAATTCACATCGCATACGAAATGTAAAAGAATATTTCGATAAACTTCCCCTACCAAACGGAAAAAACCTATTCCTTATCGTTTGACTAAAAACGCTCCATCGTCCAATCAGAATCCTGGATTTTCACAAAGCAAGCGTGCGTTTTTAAAACGAGATGAGTGGCGTCGGTTTTCGTTTTCCACACTCTTTGGTTAGTTAAACGTGAATTAATTAAACTATAATGTGCCGAAATAGACTCAAACGCGAGATACAGCAGTGCGTGCAATTAAATCGTGTTAGAACTTGATTTGGGACGACTTTTTTTCTGCGAAACGCATTCATTGAGGGTGAGTAAATTGTATCGTCTTTAATTCTAGTTCGCTCTGATATTTTATGTGTATCTTTAACATATTTTAATACATCTACTACCTAACCGTATTCGTATATATCGCGATTAAGAAATGTCTTTTCCTATATAATATTCTCATGTAATTTTTTTCAAATCTTATTTTCTACTGCCTGGTTTTCTTTGCGAATGTAAGGCAGCTGTTATTTTATTTGTGTTTGGTATCGGTTTTCTTGTTTTAAATTTAAAGTTATGTATAATAATTAATAAATGTTTAATGAAAAATCTATATATATTTATACAAGTGTATAACACACTTTGTTTCATCCTTTATTTGCCCGCAAAATAGTTTCAAAATCGCAATAGACACCGACGCAGAAATCTATTTATACTACAAAGAAATGCAATGATAGAATCGACAGAAAGCGATAGATGTTTATACAGAAAACATGGTTTAGGTACTTCCATATTTATTTTATTTGTCGTATCTTTTCTCCTAAAAAAAAACTTGTATAGCTGCACATTGTTTGACAAAAAACAGTGTTATGCGCGCGCCCATACAACGTGAAATCGCAATCGTGGATTTCTAACAAAGCAAGCGTGTCTTTTTAAATCGAACGCCGGTGGTATTTTCGTTCTCCACACTTTTTGATTAGTTAAAGGTGAATTAATTAAACTATAATGTGGCGAAATAGACTCAAACGCGAGATACAGTAATGCGTGCAGTTAAATCGTGTTAGAACTTGACTTGGGACTACTTTTTTTACTGCGAAACACGTTCATTGAGGGTGAGTAAATTGTATCGTGTACTCTAATTCGCTCTGATATTTTATGTGTATCTTTAACGTATTTCAATACATCTACTACCTAAGCGTATTCGTATATATCGCGATTAAACAATGTCTAATAGTTTTTTTTTTCTATATACCTAATATTCTCTTGTAAATTTTTGAATTTTATTTTCGAAATTCTATTGGCTGGTTTTCTTTGCGAATGTAAAGAAGCTATTATTTCATTTGTGTTTGGAATCGGTTTTATTGTTTCAAATTTAAAATTATGTATAAAAAATTAAGTTTTTATTGAAATATATTTGGACGCTAAATAGTTTAAATATCACAGAATACACCATCCCAGAAATTCATGATTTATACTGAAATGCGATGATAGAATTAACAGAAAGAGACAGATGTATGTATATGCAAAAAAAACATGCTTGCCAAGAGCTGTTACATTTTATTGTATATCTTTGTATGGTATAAGTACTTACATATTTATTTTATTTGTTGTACCTCGTTTATCCGAAAAATAACTTTCTTACAGTTATATATTTGTATGACAGGGTTAGCAGAGGACTTTCCGTCACTCAATTACGAATGTTTTGATTTAACAGCAAAGATTCAAAGCAAAATTCAAATTTTCTCCATTTTCTTTTTGTGTTTACTTGCTGCTTGTACAAAAGTCTATATTACTTTCGGAAAAGAGACGTGATTAGATTATTCTATATAAGTACAATTATATAGTATTAAATAAATGCTTTCCTGTTAATCACTGTAATTAATATGAGGCAATTCATATATTAAAGCGCATTCATTGCGTACAATTATATAGTATTTTAAAATATATCTCAATTTTGTAAAACAACTTGAATATAGAAAAAAACGGATAATTATCCAGACATTGGCAGCATTAGTGTATTGATAATTACCAGATGTGGTAGAAATATATGTAAGTTAAACAACCCGGTTGGAAATTGGTTAACAAAAAATTTTCTTTTCTTCAAAACACTTTTACTTAGAACACCAATTTTGTATTTATTTTTTTACAATTGTACTTTCACGGATTCCTGTTGGATCCGTTGACAACTACTAGGAAGTACACTGCACCACTTGTAAATGTAGACTTGTCATATGTTTGTTACCTACTTTTATATGATATAATATGCTGAGATAACTATTCTTAGAAGTTATAATATTTATGCTAGATGGATGCTTACGCAGCACATAACTCCTCGTCCCTGAAGATGCAAATTTATCGACTAAATAGGAGGTAAATTTTGCATTTCAAGAGAATCCTCTTTAATTGATTGATTTTGTTTTTGTTGGCAATAATCCGTTTTATTCTTATCAGTCGAAGTAATACAGAGCGTTTTTATTATATTAAAATGTAATATGTTAAGCCGTGGTTAAGCCTCGGACACATCTCAGTAACGTTTCCATTCGCATGCTTTATCGAGAATTTCTGTCAATGCGTGCAAAAAGTATAAGCGATCGTCTACATTTGTCGCAAACACATCGAAGGAAATCCTTGGCTGTGCCACCGAATAACTTAAACTTAAAACATATATCTGCATTGTATAAATTCTAAACAATTATATTTATTGCTTGCAGGGTTAGCCAATCAAGATCTTCGTAAATAGGTAGGTATGAAGATGAAGAGGACATCTCAGCAACGAGCGCAGAATTGAAGGTACCTAGACTAAATTTATTATTTAATTCTTAAAACACTCGCCTTCAGCTGGACTAATTTACATCTTTGCTAGATATGTGGTTGCATTTTTTTCTAATTGATTATGACGCGTAATGAGCATGACATGACTTGACACGACATTATTACTACTTCGACCGGACTATGTGGTGCGTCAAGCACATTACACACATTTTCAGTTAATGGGTGACTGTGGGGTTAGTAACTGCTATCACTTTGCGTTTGGAGGTATCTTTCAAAGTGTTATTGCGTTTTCTGCATAAGAGAGTGTAATAATGTGCTGACTGATATTCTCATCAACCTTCTAGAGTACACGAACGACGGGGATAGACACTTCCTGGGGGCATCTGGGTGCTTGCACTTGGGTGATCCTCGCGAAAGCGTGGGTGGACAGATCATGTCTGTTTACCCCGGGAAGGTGTAGATCTCTGCAGTTGATTCCGACTCGCCCCTTTGCTGCCGGTGATATGGGCTTGATGCGATTGAGCTCCAAGATGGACAGCCCTTGTACTTCTGCTACATTGTTTGCTGCTCCGTCCGTGCCCTCGTCTCTTCCTGTTTCCACCGGACGCTTCTTGTTAGTGGTTATTAGTTCTTGATCCCATTTTCTGTGGACATGACAATGACACTGAAAGTTGACTTACTAAATGTTTACTAATGCTCATTTTAATTTTCAATATTATAGTAGCAGTAATAGTGATAGGAACAATTGCGACCATACCTAAAAAGATGTAAAAATATTTTATTTTAGGTTATGAAAAATGCGCGCTTTAATAATATGACTACCTTGAAACCGGTAAATATTTGTGATTGCGCATTCTTGAGTCTATTAAAATACAAGTTACGAAAAATAATAGTCCAGCGATTTCTGTTTTCCATATTTTTAATTAGATATAGCTAGCTGTTATGTTTGCACAATTAGTGTAATAATAAAGAAATTATTATTATTATGCAAAAATATTGATCGTGGCGCCACGAACTCACTATAATCTGTGCTATAATGTTCGAAACAAATATCTGATTTGCATACAGTTTACTTCAATTTGCTTTTATTTAACTATGTATGTGGGTAGTGATGATGACAGGAACAATTGCTATCTTTTTTTTGTTTATGTATAGGTTTTTATTAATAATGATTTTATTGAACTATATATGTGGGTAGTATAGGGATCACAGGAACAATTGCTATCTTTTTTTTTTGTTTATGTACAGGTTTTTATTAATAATGATTCTATTTAACTATGTATGTGGGTAGTATACTGATTACAGGAACTTTTTTGTTTATGTATAGGTTTTTATTAATAATGATTTTATTGAACTATGTATGTGGGTAGTATAGTGATTACAGGAACAATTGCTATCTTTTTTTTGTTTATGTGCAGGTTTTTATTCATGACTCTATTTAACTATGTATGTGGGTAGTATAGTGATTACAGGAACAATTGCTATCTTTTTTTTTTGTTTATATACAGGTTTTTATTAATAATGATTCTATTTAACTATGTATGTGGGTAGTATACTGATTACAGGAACAATTGCTATCTTTCTTTTGTTTATGTATAGGGTTTTATTAATAATGATTTTATTGAACTATGTATGTGGGTAGTAGTGATTACAAGAACAATTGTTATCTTTTCTTTGTTTATGTGCAGGTTTTTATTCATAATGACTCTATTTAACTATGTATGTGGGTAGTATAGTGATTACAGGAACAATTGCTATCTTTTTTTTTTGTTTATATACAGGTTTTTATTAATAATGATTCTATTTAACTATGTATGTGGGTAGTATACTGATTACAAGAACAATTGTTATCTTTTTTTTGTTTATGTACAGGTTTTGATTAATAATGACTCTATTTAACTATGTATGTGTGTAGTAATGATTACAGGAACAATTGCTATCTTTTTTTTGTTTATGTAATAGGTTTTTATTAATTGTCTGGACAAAACCGTTCCTGTTTCGAGTTAATGATGGCAGAGATTTTGCAAGTACTTTTGGATGTTGGAAGATACATGAATACCCGCAATGATTTTTAGTAGTAATTTTTTGTGTTAAAATAACTATTACTGTAATTTCATGTTTAACGTTGAAGTTGTCTGTTTTAAAAATATACGAAATGGAATTGACAAGCGATCCATCAAGCCCCTGAAGCACCCGACATAACTGCTTTTCTGGATCCAGCGGTGATGTAATCGTGATCCCAACAGGGAATGGCAACAGCATAGGATAGAATCCCTTTCCTCGTTAGCATCATGTAAGTACTAGATTTCTAGAAACATATATTTAACTTCTCATTTCTTAGCCATTAAGTCACGCATAGCGATATGCATAAAAGCCTATAAAAAAATTGCAGTGGTGACTTAACCCTGATGCATTTTTTGACGCGCTATACATGTAAATTCTAACCTACTGAAATTTTTTTCTAGGCAAATAGACGATTTTACCATAAAAATTGGGCGTAAAATGTCGCGATCTGGTGACTGCAAACGTAATTAGGTAGTGGATTATGATTTCAAGTAACATCTAAAAACAACTTACGACATGAATAGAGAACAGCCGTTTTTCTTTGTTGATAAACCGATCCGCAAATACCGAACCACGATTATCAATTATCAAAATATTTTTCTGTCCAATAATAAAAATCGAAACAATTTATTTCATTGTTAAAGGCATGGCATTTGTGCTTATTTTTATCTCATTTAGAATTACTCCTTAGTATGTAGCAAAAAGATTTTAAGTATGTATCTGTCTAGATCTAGAATATATTCTCTGGCCAATTGCTTTTCAAAAATTATGGCGGATAATGTGCAATGTATTCGTTCTGTTGATTGATAATAAGGAATAATTAACATTATTGTATTCCAATGCGTTATCTGCTGCTTGGGAATCTTCATTATGACCAAGTGGAAAGGAGAGATCTAGGAAGCGTTCCATTGTTGCTATTAAAGTACCTAGTCTTCCTTGCTTCTGTTACTCTCAAAGATGCAGGCGTCAGTTCATTGCTGCGTTTTTTTTTTCCACTAGAGATACATAAGTGACAATAGGTCTAACCACCACTTGTTATGTCCAATACGCCCCTGGTTTTAATCCTCATGAGCTATAATTACAGAAAAGTGATGTTTTATATTCTTATTTCAGGTGCTGATGATGGTGGTTTGAAGTTCCAGTAGTCCAACATTCCGTGGTCCAAGGCTGCAAGGTCCAAGGTTCCGTGGTCCAAGACTCCGAGGTCCAAGGTTCCGTGGTCCAAGGTCCGTCCCAGGTTAGCTGATATGCATGGAGAATATCCCGGCGATGAAGATAACCTTGATGGCGGCGATGACTCCTGAGGTAAGTAGACTGTGTTTTTTTATTATTATTAATGACGTTTAATAATATTCGCTAATGTAGTTTTTCCATCTTTTTAATTTGTAACTACTTTCTTATATGACATTCCATGCCATTTGTAATGCATTTGGCGGCCATAAATTTATTAGATATACTAAAATGCAAATATTATATTTCTTTATTTAAAGTAGGCATATAACCCGCGGGTTATATAAGATTTTACATGACAATGGGAAATTTATCGTAGATATGAAAGCTTATAGAAAGCTATCATAAAAACAGACATGTAAAATTATAGAGTTTATATATTGTATTGTTATTGATTCATCACGGCGAAGTATAATTTCTTCTAAGCGAACAATAATTTATTTGATTTTGGCGCCGGTCATCTACAATTTTTATTATCCCTGCTATCTATAATTTATTTCTACGGTTTCATCACAGACACTCTATAATATCTTATATCTATGGTTTTGTTACCGGTCATCTATCATTTCTTACTTCTATGGTTTTATTATATTTTATTTCTATGGTTTCGGTGGTTCGACCAGTTTTTCCCAGTTATTCTGGGAATTATTACAATTAGATCATTTTCCTTCAGGATATATATTTCTGGTATCACTTACCCATTTGTGTGCCGATTTTTAAATATCTCGCTTTTATTTCTGGAGATATATCGGTTTTTATAACTGCCCGGAATCCGGATTCAATCGGGGTCTTCCATTTAACGGGGAAGGTATAAACTTTAGCTATTTCTGCTTCTGCAGATATATTTTGGATATGGTTGCTTAACCAATTACAAACTTTCAAATTTATATCGGTTTTATTTCCGAAGAAATGGCCATTTTTTTATGTAGCTGAAACTCCGGATTCCACCGGTTTTTCCCACTTATTAGGGTTGGGTAATTCTCCTTGCGGGTACACATTTTTAGTATCATTCCTCGTCCCTGTGCCAATTTTTAAATTTGTTTGTTCTTATTTCCGGAGATACATTGGCTTTTTGTAATTGCCCGGAACCCGGATTCAATCTGTTGCTTCCATTTATCGTGAAGGGTATTAACTTTAGCTTTTCTGCTTCTGGATATGCTGGTTGCTTAACTACCTACAAATGTTCAAACCTGCGTTGGTTTTTCGTTTTTTTTTTTTTCGAAATAAATGCCATTTTTTAGGTTGCTGAAACTACGAGTTCGACTAGCTTTTCCCACTTATTCTGGATATTATTAGAGTTGGATAATTCTCCTTCTAGGTGCAGATTTCTATAGTATCATTCCTCATCCAGGTGCCGATTTCTAAATTTCTTTCGCTCTTATTTCCGAGATATATTGGCATTTTATAATTGCCCGAAACCCGGATTCAATCGGTTTTTTCATTTATCGTGAAAGGTATTAAATTTAGCTTAGCTATTTCTGCTTCTGCATATATATTTTGGATATATAGTTGCTTAACCAATTACGATTTTTCAAATTTATATCGGTTTTATTTCCGAAGAAATGGGCATTTTTCTATGTCGCTGAAACTCCGGGCTCGACTAGTTTTTCCCAGTTATTCCGGAAATTATTACAGTTGGATCATTTTGCTTCTGGATATATATTTCTGGTATCACTCCCCACCTGTGTACCGATTTTTAAATTTCTCTCGCTTTTATTTCTGGAGATATATATATTGGCGTTTTATGATTCTCCGAAACCCGGATTCAATCGGTCTTTTCCTATTTATCGCGGTGAATCGTGAATAAAGAGAGATATGCATGTGCATTTATTATTGTGGCTCTCTATAATTTTTTGCAGAAATAGTAAATTATTACTTCTCACTAACATATATTTCTGCTTTCTAGATTTGAAACATTTTGAGGAAGGAAGATCGACGTTCACATTGGGGAGCCTGACGAATGGTTGCGAGAAAACTGCTTCATCAAGGAAGAAGGATATCATTTATCAGTAATTTAATTCAAAATTATGTTAGTTTAGTATAGGAGTAACGTTTATTTGTGCTTTTGCAATTTTCTCTCATTATTTATGCAGTTTTTCTTTTCACAATGACTCAGGAATATAGGTACCATATTTCTGATTTACATCTAATGTAATTTAATTTAAATTAGACACATTTGATCTATTGGAATGTCGGTTTTTTTTCTTATTCATTTATAATAATCTCGAGAATCAAGAATAAAATTAAAAATCTATGCTATATTCTTTCCCACTGTTTCCACTGAGCAAGACAATAATCGTTGCCGAAACGTTTGAAAACAAATTTGATTTCTTATAAACAAATGTAGAGTAAAAAGAAGCCGACAGATTCCAATAAAGCAATTGTTTTATTTTAAGAACAGAATTCAAATATATATATAATTTAAATTAATTTTATTTTGATTTTGTGGAATGGGGTATATGTGCGCTCATGTTTTTTCTTTTGTTCGCGGTTCACTGTTGTACTGCGTCTGTCTATCCGATTTTTTTTTTTCTTAGCTAAGTTTTCGCGTAGTTTAGTAGTTATTAGTGGTTCGATTTCCTTTTGGAAGTATCTCTCAGCGTGTTATTGCGTTTTCGGCGCAAGAGAGTGTAATAATGTGGCGACTGATATGCTCATGCTCATCGACCTTCTAGAGTGCATGAATGACGGGGATAGAGAGCTCCTTGGTAGACAGATACTAAGTTAACTGTTTATCCTGGGAGGGGTAGATCTCGCAGCTGGTTCTTTCTCGCCTTTTTTTCAGCGATATTATATAGGCTGAAGTGACGAGACTTCTTTATGAAAGGGCGGTAGAGTGTCCGTAAGCACTTTCTGCAAAGGGGCCAGGTGCCTGCTAATGTCTTGTTGCCGTTCGCTCTGGGTCTTCCTGTTCCCACCGGACGCTTCTTATTAGTGGTTGGATAATATCTTCTGATCTCGTTATCTGTGTAGTTACTTACATTATGTAGTTGTTAGCGTTTGTTAGTTCTAGTGTAACTAGTTAGGGTTGATAGGTTGATAATAGATATTAGTATTATTGTACGTCCTAAATTTATAACTATAACGGGAAGTACGTGAATGTACATTATACCCGTTTTGTATCTTTTCCATGTAACCGTTTAATAAATGTTCTGGTTTATTTAACACTTCCCGATGTAATTGTTTAATAAATGTTCTTATTTGGCGATTTTGGATGTAATTGTTGAACAGTAAGTTATAATAAACATGTTGTATTGTGTTGTGTAATTATTTCATTAATAACCTCAATCTTGTTTCCATGATCAGTGAACTATTCTTATATATCATATCACAGACAAGAGAACATAACAGACCAGCTAGATAGGGCGACTAGAATTGTTCATAGGACTGATACTGATGTCAGTGATGTCACTATAAGTAACGTCTGTACATAATTTTATATATCGCTAAAAGAGCGCCAACAGCATCAAGCCCGGACACAGTACAATGTTGCCACTGCTCTTGTAGACGGCGCGCCGACAAAACTATTACATCTATAGGATACCGCCGCTAATCCGCTTCTTTAAAATACCCCGTATTTTTTTTATAAAAACATGGCAAATCTTGGTATCAACTTTCCTTTGGCGAATTTTTTCTTCAAACTCGGTTGTTCTTGTTTATTTCTTTTACCCTGCCATTAGTTTATTATTCCCGTTATTAAAAAAAAAAACTGGCATTTCTTGCTTTAAGTTAGTTATTATGTCGCATACATCGTTCACGGCTATTGTCGAATTACCATACTTTAAAAACTATATACCATTAAAAGTTTCAATTAGGTGAACATTTATGTCGAAACAGGAGTTTTAGATGGGAAAAGTTTGATTTTATTTTATTTGAAATAGTATGGCAGGCATAGCACAATGAGCCTGGTAAGAGTGGCCTAAGTGCCAGGGTTGGGCATCATTCAATAATTTTTTATTCAAATAATTATTTGAATGAAATTTTCATCTGTTATTGTTGAATAAAACTATGAGAATCATCATTTGAATGAAGAATTATTTCAATAAAACGTTATTTGAATAAAGCATTATCGGTAGGACGGCATGCCAGTAATAATTATATCCGCCGACATCTTCGATATTCCTCTAGATTTACGTGATGTCACCTCTGAAGTCGATAAACAAACCTTCAAGCTTATCAAAATTCCACAATTTTTTCCCACACAAGTTTAATCTCTTTAAAAATTGGCGTGCAATATTTAAATAAAATCCGCTGATTTTTAGAAAGTGTACCAGTACCACGACATGGCAGTAATAATTATATCGGTCGATATCTTCGACATCCCTCAAGATTTACGTTTTATTGTTTTTGAAACCGATAACCAAACTCAAACTCTCAGACTTATAAAAATCACATTTATTTTTTTTTCCACAACTTCCAATGTCCTTAAAAAATGGCGGCTAATATTAATATAAAAGTTCCCGCTAACGTTAGAAAATGCATCGGTATGCATGTTTCACACAGATGTTGGGTCTTTATTTTCCCATTTTTTAAATTAAGGACAACATTTAGTTCCGCTGTGATCGCAAGCGTGTAGTTTTTAAAATTAAGGCAGTGCATACTATTTTATTGTGTTCTTGCTTCTTTCTGACATTCTGGATGATTCTTTTATTTATTTTTATAGTGAAAATAAAATTTAGGTATTATTTATTCCTAATAACCTACAAATATTAATAGAATGTTTATTAGCTTGTTGTTTGTAGATGGTAATTATATGTACATACCTATATTAATTAATTTAAAATCAAATTATAGCAATTAGTTTTCATATTTATGCATTTCTGACTATATCATATAATATCATTAACTATCTTACATACACACGAATACCGTGTATATTTCATACTTTTTAATTACGTTTTCTTATGTGAAAATGAATCAAAATTATTGACAACGTCGCACATAATTCCTGTAATTTAGCGGCGCCATCGCGTGCCGATTAGTTCAAGTTAGGGTCTATATATATAGCACAGGGAAGCAGCGGCAAACATCCTGCTTCCTTTTACGCTTCCAAAAAATTACATTTAGCTGACAGTCTGTAAATTCTCTTGTCTGTGATACAACCAATACAACATAACTCATTTGCTACTTATTGGAATATCTTGGTAACAAACGATTTTGGGCTTTTCATTTTACTTAAAAAGCGTGCAAACCGAGAAGTAAGTCAGGAAAAACACTTTGTATTTTTTAAACAAATCCAAAAGTAGTAATGTAGGATTCGTCCTGCAGAATTAGTTATTACTAATAATATTATTGGAGATCAAAAGAAATCTATATCCGAAGCAAAGAATTCCGAAGTGTTTATAGTTATAACCTAATAGAGATCGCGAGATTAGTTTCCTTTGTTGTTAAATCATTGAAATGCATGTATGTATAAGTTATTGCCACCAGATTGCCACTGTTGTCAGATTAATTCAAAATTCATAATCGATTAGATAACGTTTAGCGTTTGCATCGTACATGAAATCAGTTATGCGCAGAAAATAAATATTTCAATCACTAGCTCTAACCGTTTTCTCCTGGATAAAATTAGTGTCCCCATGTCGTATTCCTCCGTAAGGTTAACCATTTTCAACAGTATCTTAAAGTTCCTCCGCATTTCTAGGCCTAAAATCCGCAGAATATTTTTTTGCCATCTTTCCCCAGATGTTTTCAATTCGATTTAAATTCGGACTACTGGAAGACCAAGGTAGTAAATCAATTCCATGTTATCCACCCATTGTCTTACAATTCTTGCAATGTGAACTGGGCTAATTGTCCTAAGACATGAAAAGGTGTTTTATAATTTTATTCTTAAGCTCAAAATTAAATTACTTTTTTTGCCTGTTAAAAAAACGAAATTATTGGGAAAAGTAGTCCTCACTGATGGTAACATAACATTGTCCAATATTTTCCTATAGTGTTCCACCGTTAAACGTCTATCTATTTTTCCAGCATACTCCAGGTCCATGAACACTTATTCATCGGCAAAAATTAACCGAAAAGCGGCCAAAATTCGCTGTCGAATAGTATAGTTTCCATCCTATCTGCGATTTCTTGGTCTATAAAGGCGTAATTTTCCATTATTACACGATTGAAAACATTTTTTGTCTGAAAAAACTACAGATCTCCAAAACTGTTCATGGGCCATTTAAAAACTGATTAGCAAGTTGTAGTCGATTTTCTTTGTTTTCATCGGTCAAGTATGGTTTTTTTGTAGCTGCATAATTGCTTAAACTGCTCTGTTTAATTCAATTCGACGCCTCGCCGTTCTAACGGAACCCGGAAAATGAGTTTCCTCACGAGCTCTTACTGCTATGGAAAATGGATGCTTTCTGATAAAATTAACCAAATCTAGATCATGAGCTTCAGAAATTCTTCCAATTCCTATCCTAACCGGTCGTTGCAGTGTATTTTCCTGCCAACGTGTTTTTAATTGAAATATGCAACTTTTGCGTACGTTTAAATCTGCAGCTAACGACCAGTTGTCTTCTAATTTCGCAATAGCTTTGGCTGTTTGCTCTCCCGAAAAGTGTCTTGGCATTTTTTTCAAAATACAGTTTATTTGTCAAATAATGACATAAACAAATAATATTGCAATTTTGTTGACGTTTTTAAGGACGCCTATGATAATTACATTGATTTAAAGTAAAAATCAAATAGTATAAAAAAAGTCGTGCGCATTTCGGTGGCCGCAACTGTACATAGCAAATGAATAGACGTTTGCTTTTCTTTCTAATTCCTTCTTAATATTGCTATTATTTTTAATTTTGACGGGGAAAAAGTAAATATTATTAGGATTGGTATTTAAAATATTACCGAAAGGCATGTAACGCGTAAGTACCGTAAAGATTTGTTAGATTCAACTATTACAATATAATTTTGAAATATGTACATATTATTCTTTTATATATACGTGAAATTTGTAATTCATTATACAAAAAACCATAACATCATACTGTTTATATGGAAAAGTGGTTTTATATGCACAGAAAAATAATGGCGATAGCAACTACTTCATGAATATATTTTCATTTACAATACAATACACGGCTGTCTTAAAAACTATAGCAACTTAAACGTTACATATTACCGAAACGGTGCATGCGCTCACTTTTTATTTATATCAGCCATCTATTTTACTATGGAAAAGAATACTACAACCATCAACAGCTTTCTACGACTGATCTCGTTTCAAATTAGAATTATTCTTTCTTATTTTTATTGCGCAGTATATAAAGCTATATACCCATCCATTATTACTCTCTATAAATGTACAGAAAAGGAACATGCAAACATTTTTCATCATTGCATATTACAGCAATATTTTTATATGATATAAAGATATTGCAGAAAATATGTCCAACAAAATTTTAGTTTTGACGTAAATGTACATATTATTGTGTTTCGAAAAATATTATACATACAAAGTCAGTTAAATGGAAAAAAAGTCGATTATTCTGAATACAAAGTTTCTATGAAAAAGCAGCAAGCTTTCGATTTTGCTGCGTTTCCGTCACAAAAAATAATCAATCAAAAACAAAAGTGAATAAGTCAAAATCATTTGTGTGATTTCATATGATTACGTAGATGATGTGAATATTTGAACTTAGAAGAACACAACTCACAAGGATAAGGTGTTTCACCAGTATGAGTACGCATATGTAATCTAAGAACACTCTTTTGCCTAAAACATTTGCTGCATATCTTGCATGCATGTGGCTTTTCTCCTGTGTGGATAAGAAAATGAGATGCCAGCACCTTCTTGTCACTAAAGCGTTTATCACAAACACTACATGGATATGGCCTTTTCCCGTCATGCACTTTTAAATGCCGCCTGACTCTAAGATTAGTCTGAAACAGTTTTCCACATACTGGGCATGGGAAACTCCCCTTCTCAGCATGAGCATCCAGATGATGATGTAAACCGACCTTATCAACAAAGGCTTTACCACAAATTTCACAAACAATTGGCTTAACATTATCATGCCTACGCATATGAATCTTGAAACATTGCGCAACGTGAAAACTTTTATCACATTGTTGGCATTTAAAAGGTTTTTCTGTAGAATGAATCCGGACATGACTTTGTAAAGCACTTAGAAACTTAAAAGCTTTTCCGCATGTCTCACAAGAAAACGGTTTATCATCTGAGTGAACGGCTTTATGTATGTTCAGTTGGAATCTTCTTACAAACCCTTTTCCGCAAATATCGCACTTATGAGGTGTGTCACCTGTATGGATGCGAAGATGTATCTCAAAGTAATAACGATACCCAAAGGATCGATTACACTGTTGACAAAACATTGATTTTCTATCTGTATCATGTTTATTGATGCGAGATGCAATTTTTTCACTTTCTTTTATCACACCTAAAGCTTCAAAACCCTCTTTGTCTGATGTTTTCGCAACTGAAGGAATTTCTTCATTGTTCTGTTTCTTTGCATATGTCGGAATTTTTTCATTTTCATTTATAATGCATAGAGCTTTTGAATTTTCTTGTTTATCATGTTCCTTCACATATGCTGGAATTTCTTCATTTTCTTTTACCTCGCATAATGCTTTTAAACAACTATCTTCATCACTAAATAAATCTTCATCATCATCTTCACATCCAGTACTGTCAATTGAACCGTCACTTAACTCCGTTTTGTCAAAAGATTGATTTTTTCTAGTTTCAAGTTCAGCATTATTTTCATGTGCATTTTCTGAAAAACTCACAGAATCAACATCAACTTTATAAGCTACATCTTCTATTTTTATGGCTGTATTTTCTAATTTATCGGGCTGGATATGGTTATGTGCCTGATTAAAATATTTATTGTGCAGCTTCATGTCGGATTCTATCGCCATTTTCTTAAAAGTACATGCTGCCTTCAATTTATTTAGGCAAATAAAGCAGATACTTGGTGGAAGCCCATCTCCTTTAAATATCTAAAAATTATATTAAACAAAACGTAGCTTTAGGAAATTTGGTACAACCCAATTTACCTTAACGCTTGTCTGTTCAGTTAACAAATCTGCTATTAATTTATCCTTCAAGTAATCCTCAAAAATGCTGAAATATTTTTTAGGTGATTTTAGGCAAGTTCTGCATATAACACTCATTTTATCATTTAAAAATTAGCTGTTAGCTATGAAATGCAGGGCAAATCATGTTTTGTGTTTATTTATTTCGACTGTGATATAATGGAACCAGCTTCTCAGTTAAAATTGCGTGACTAGTAAGGAACAACCACCGACAATTGCTTTTTATAGAAAAATTCCTGTGGTGGTAAATGTAAATATAAACAAGGAAATCTAACCTCAAGCCACACTGAGATGTCATCAGGATTTGAGACTTTAAACTGTTTTTGGCCCATCTAGCGCTGATACCGGGAACTTCTGTCTGTTTCACCGACCGTAAAATAGCCTATATACCGTACACCATTGCTTCTTGCGATAATAAGGAGTGACGTGCGTTAACGCGACAATAGATGTATTAAATGAGAGCGGCAGGTTCTTAGCAGATTGGATAAGCGAAGGTAAAATTTAAATCTATCACGTTATCACACACCACTATCTACACTTGCAAGAAGCTGACGTATATATTTTATTTATATACACATAGTGCAGGTTTATTTCTGTTAACTAGTATTGCTTTCTTTTTTTCTCCTAATATGTATTATATTACTTGTAGCTGGTTTATATGAATTCATTAATTAATGTTATTGTTATACAGCAGGAATAAAGAGCTATTATTATTATTATTATGTTAATTATTGTACCTTGCATGTAATGTTTGTTTCAATATTTTTATATTACGATTCTTGAAAAATACATACTTTACAGTCAAGGACGGTTTACCAATTAGGTTAACTAGGGTAAAGCCTCAGGCACCAAACTTTCAAGGGACGCCGCGAAATTCCAAGAGGCACCATCAAACGCATTTTGAAAAAAAAACCCTGCCCACAAAAGGCTATATATGTTATTTGTTATCTTGTATAGTATAGTCACTATAGTGTCGTAGAAAATGTTAAGTTGACAAGGATGCGTGGTAACTAGAGAAGTGCCCGCCATTATATATTTAGTGAGTGAGTAAAAAGGGCGCTATCTAGAATAAATAATTATTAATATTTTTTTAAAACAAAATTGGTTTCAAGGTTTCAAGCACTACCAAATTAAAATGGAAGAAATTAATTTAAACAATGTAATACTATTTTTAAGCGCCTATTAAGTATTTTAACAACCGATTTAATCCTAGGATTTTAAGCGAAAAGACACCAGAATATGTCGGGGAAGCACCGGCTTCAACTATAATAGAAAATATAATATATCTATTCCAAGGCGGCTTGAACACAATACAATGAGCGTTTGTAAGGTGCTAGCAAAAATAAAATAACTATTTTTTTTGTTTCTATTTTAAAATAGAGCCACATTGGGATCACAAACTAATAGTCAGAGCCAATCATATACCGTTAAATCAGACAGAAAACTGTTTGCGATTTCTTTTAACCAATCGAATCGCGTCTAATTAGTTTGTGATTCTTCTAGGAACAGACCTATTGTCCAAGCGATTGGCAAGCATCTTTCTTTTTAATTTTACACCCACTTAGTTTTTAATAGTAGTAAATCAATCGACTAACCAAGCATAATAAAATAACAGCCTAATATTTATTTAAACTAAAAAGTAATTCATAATAAAATAAAACAAAATAAATAGAATAAACTAATTGTTAATAAATTCATCTATTGTCGATTGTCTTTGTCTTAATTTCAGTATATCATTAAGTTTCGTTCTTATAATCCAGGAAAAATGTTTGTAAAACACAGCTATTGTAAATAAAAAGTATGTTGATGAATCATTCACAGGGGTTAATATTAAAATAAGCCAAAAAGCCTTCCTAGAGAAATCTTTATGCATACAAATAAAGGAGTTTAAATTCTTTAAAAATTTTTCTACAGTATCCAGAAAAAAAAAACAACAATGTAAATGATCTATTCACAATCACTCTGAATATACTTACTGCGAAATTAAAAATTCTGAATCATACTTAATTATTAGCGCACCCATATGTAGATTGTCTCGCATTCAAGTGATCAAACTTAAGAAAGAGGTACCTGGCATAATTCTGAACAAAATAGCTTAATGAACCTTGGTTCGTAAATAACTCGTTGCGGAGGTACAGGTGGCTTTGATAAAGACAATCCATAGTATCACCTCGGAAAGTATAGGAGATACAGAGTCGGTTAAATGGAGAAGTTTCATATTTTAGAGAAATAGAAATAATAAATTCCAACGGTTCGGAAGACACAAAAAAAAACCAAATAACTGTTTTTATTTTGATCTAGGACATTGAATTTTAAAATACGAAAAAACATTTTAAAATTTATTATAAAATAACTTATATAAGATGCTACAATTAAATTTACCTCTATCGTAAGTTTGGCTATTACACAGCGGGACGACTGAATTATGTGTAGTTCTAATAAATAATATTGTACACAAAAGTAGTTTCCAAATTTTATTTTAAATAAATATAGAATATTAAGATTTTTTTTAATATGTGAGTGGATTCGACAACTAAATTATTAATATAAATTTTGACATTTATAAAAATATTATAGTATCATTTATATTGACATATGTATTTTATTAAGAATTCGATTACCTATTATGCTCGGTCGTAACCGCAACAGATGTTTAAGCAATAAGGAAAACCAAATTTCTTTATAAAATGTAAATCCATATAATATATAACCATCGGCTTACATATGTAAACAAACAAATGGTAAATTGTTCATTCTGTTGAATTTTTTTTAGGATCCGGCCTCGGATAAGTGACCTCTTCCAGTGATTGTAAAATCAAAATTTTGAACTTTTACCTCTCTTTTATTTACAGTCTTATTTACATAACTATTCCTTAACAGCAGAACAAATAATTTGCAAAAATACCTACGTATATAAAGAATACTTTCTAAGCAGATACATACGTATTTCAAATTTTTTTACTACTAAAGATGACGAAAGAAGATAATCCAAAGTGAGAAAAAAAATATGCCTCACAATATCTATATAAACAAGCTGACTCAGACAAACAAAGAAACAATAATTCTCTTATTAATTCAATTTCCTATTATTAGATGCGTCTTTTCTATTGGCGTCTGGGGAATGACCCTGGTCTTTGCGCTCATAAATTCTTTTTCTCAATACTAGATGGATGGTATGAAATCGTAATTTACTAATTTTGCAAGCAGCCGCTAAATATCAGCACTTTACGGTAATCTTTGGCGTGAAATCGTGTAATTTTCTCCTATCTCCTGGGCTCTGTGGATATGTATACTCCTACCTGAATATATATTATCGCCGTAAATGTTCAAAATTAAATGAATTTCTTCCCACAACAAATACTTAAAAATAAAACTAAATAAGACAAAATTATTTGTGAGATTTCATATGATTACGTAAATGATGTGAATATTTAAACTTGGATGGACACAACTCACAAGGATAAGGTGTTTCACCAGTATGCGTACGCATATGTAATCTAAGAACACTCTTTTGCCGAAAACATTTGTTGCATATCTTGCAAGTATGTGGCTTTCCTCCTGTATGGATGAGAACATGAGCTTCCAGCACCCTCTTGTCAGTAAAGCGTTTATCACAAACACTACATGGATATGGCCTTTTACCCTCGTGCAGTTTTAAATGCCGCTTCACTCTAAGATTAGTCTGAAACAGTTTTCCACATATTGGGCATGGGAAACTTCCCTTCTCAGCATGAGCATCCAGATGATGAAGTAAACCGCCCTTATCAACAAATGCTTTACCACAAATTTCACAAACAATTGGCTTAACATTTTCGTGTCTACGCATATGAACCTTGAAGTATTGTGCAAAGCGAAAACTTTTGTCACATTGTTGGCATTTAAAAGGTTTTTCAGTAGAATGAGTACGGGCATGAGTTTGTAAAGCATGTAGAAACTTAAAAGCTTTTCCGCATGTCTCACAAGAAAAAGGTTTGTCATCCGAGTGAATGACTTTATGTATGTTCAGTTGGAATTTTCTTACAAATCCTTTGCCACAAATATCACACTTATGAGGTGTGTCACCTGTGTGGATGCGAAGATGTACCTCGAAGTAATAACGATACCCAAAGGATCGATTACACTGTTGACAAAAGATTGACTTCCTATCTCTATCATGTTTATTGACACCAATTTTTTCACTTTCTGTTATTGCACCTAAAGCTTCAAAACTTTCTTCTTTGTCTGATGGTTTTACAACTGTAGCAATTTCTTCATTTTCATTTATAAAACATAGTGCTTTTGAGCTTCCTTCTTTGTCCTGTTCCTTCATATATTCTGGAACTTCTGCATTTTCATTTACAATGCACAGCGCTTTTGAACCTTCTTCGTTGTCCTGTTTCTTCACATATGCTGGAATTTCTTCATTTTCTTTTACCCCACATAATGCTTTTAGGCAACTTTCTTCATCACTAAATAAATCTTCATCATCTTCACATCCAGCACTGTCCATTGAACCATCACTTAACTCTGTTTTTATTGTTTCACTCCTGGCATCAGTTTTGTCAAGACATTGATTTTCTCTAAGTTCAAGTTTAGCATTTTGATGTACATTTTCTGTGGAGTTAACAGAATCAAACTCAACTTTATAAGTTATAGCTTCTATCTGTAGAGGTGTATTTTCTAATTTATCCAGCTGTGTTTGATTAAAGCATTTATTGTTTAGCTTCATGGCGGATTCTATCGCCATTTCCTTAAAGGCACATGCTGCCTTTAATTTATTTAGGCAAATAAAACAGATATTTGGTGGAAGCCCGTCTCCTTTAAGTATCTAAAAGTTATATTAAACAAAATGTAGCTTTAGGAAATTTGATACAAGCCAATTTACCTTAATACTTGTTTGTTCAGTTAACAAATCTGATATTAATTTGTCCTTCAAGTGATCCTCAAAAATGCTAAAATATTTTTCGGGTGATTTTAGGCAAGTTCTGCAGATAACATTCATTTTATCACTTAAAAATTAGCTATGAATTGCAAGGCATATCATCTGTTTGTTTAATTATCTATTTGCGTCAAAACAGCGTCACAGTTACAAATAACGCGACTTGTGACTAGTAAGAAATAGCCGAAATAGCTACCAACGATTTCTTTTTGGGCCTGCTCATACCAGAATCACAAACTAGTCGGGGCCAATCATATAATGTGAAATCAGTCAGAAAACTGTTTCGGATTTATTTTAGCCAATCGAATCGCGTTTAACTAGTTAACGATTCTTCTATCAACAGACCTTTTATTAAAAAACATACCCGAGATAGGAGATAAATATAAACAAAGAAATTTCAACTCCGCCGCCTCCACCTACATCGTACAAATCGAGATTTGGGAACTCCTAATTTCGGGCTTTAAACTGTTGTTGAGCATCTAGCGCTGATACCACCAAGTTTTTAACGTAAACCAATGATACCACACAACACCAAGTATTGCATTATAATAAGACTAACCGCAAATTGAACACAGCACAGCCCAACGCAGCCGAGAATTTTGCGGTGTACGGGATTACATGTTAAAGTGCATGTTGAATACCTTTACTCTGCCACTGTCAATGTAATTCCGTATCCTTGTTTATATATCTTATAGTTATTCAACCGAGCTGCGTAAGGTGCTGATATCTGGCGGCGATAGTATAAAAGTACTGATGAATGAAATTAAATACCGCCAAATATTCATTGGAATGCGAGCTATGTTGGTTACAGATTCTGAAATAAACTTGGCAGTTAATAACAAAGTAAAACCAATCAAAATTAAGAAATTACAATGCAACATTATTAAAAAAAATTAATGGGCACGCCAAACCTGACACGCCATCTGAACGCCATCCAAAGGTACTTCAAACCGGTTGAATAACTAGATATATATAAACAAGGTTCCGTATACAGTAAAATGTTCGGCTGTGCTGTGCTAAGTTGAATTTGCGGCTAGACTAAAGGCGAACGGCCACTGCGCGCAATGCGAAGCTAATTTTATTGACAATGAGTTCTATTGTTTCATAGCGTTGCTTCGCTTAGCTTTAATTGCCGCGTCCTAGTAAAGTTACATTGGAGCTTATTAGTTCGGTGATTTACGTAGTAAGGAGAGCGACAGGTTTTTAGCACGTTGGAAAAGCAAAAGTAAAACTTTGAACCAGCCGTCATGGTAAGGTCTGACATTTATAAAATTGGGTGCGGGAACTAAACAATGCAACATCCCCGAGAGAATTAAACGATTTTGAAAGCATTTGTATCAAAAGCGAATCTAAATATTTATTGAATCGGAAACATGCCCGTTTCGGTGCTAATGTATTTATCAGGGTAAAACATATTTCTTTTGCAGTTACATTTTGTACGAGTTCAGAATACACAGAATTCTAGCAGGTCAAAGGTAGGCAGTAGGCGTTAAAGGAAAAAAACACTTGCAAATATAACCTTAGGGTAGGGATAACAAAGCATGTTTAGATATTTTATGGTATCTTTGTTCATTCGGTCTTCGGTTGCGAGTTTCCGAAACAATTGTCCCGAATTAATTAAATTGGTGTAGCGCGTAATGACCGGATATCTTGTGTCTATAAATTTAAAATTTTCAATAGTTGTAAATGGATTGATTAACCAAGCATAATAAAATAACAGACTAATATTTATTTAAACTAAAAAAAAAAAAACAAAATAAATACCTACATAGAATATACTAATTGTTACTAAATTCAATCATTATCCATTGTCTTTGCCTTAACCTCAGTATATCATTAAGCTTTGTACATATAATCCAGCAAAAGAAATTGTAAAATAGGGGATCTTGTTTTCACAAATATTTAAACACAGCTGTTATAAATGAAAAGGAAAATGCATCATCTGTTGATGAATCATCCACAAGTGTTAATATAATAGATTGCAGTATTTTACAGATAATTCTTGCAGAGAAATCTTAGGGTCATTCTTCCTTATCTGGTGGGCTCTTTATGTATACTCCTAGCTGAATCTATATTATCGCCGTAAATGTTTCAGATTAACGAATTTCTTCCCACAAAAAATAATTAAAAATAAAACTAAATCATTACTTGTGGGATTTCATATGATTACGTAAATGATGTGAATATTTGAACTTGGAAGGGCACAACTCACATGGATACGGTGTCTCACCAGTATGAGTACGCATATGCAATGTTAGAACACCCTTTTGTCGAAAAGATTTGCTGCACATCTTGCATGTATGTGGCTTTTCTCCAGTATGGATGAGCATATGATTTTGCAATACCTTCTTTTCAGTAAAACGTTTATCGCAAATACTGCAGGGAAATGGCCTTTTGCCCTCATGTAATTTCAAATGTCGTACCATTCTAAGATTAGTCTGAAATATTTTTCCACATGTAGGGCATGGGAAACTTCCCTTCTCAGTGTGAACATGTGCATGATGCTGTAAACCGGCCTTGTCAACAAAGGTCTTACCACAAATTTCACAAACGACAGGCTTAATATTTTCGTGCCTTCGCATATGAACCTTCAAACTAGGCGCAAAATTAAAACTTTTATCACATTGTTGGCATTTAAAACGTTTTTCTGTCAAATGAATATATGCATGACTTTGCAAAGCACTTAAAAACTTAAAAGCTTTTCCACATGTCTCACAAGAGAATGGTTTATCATCTGCGTGAACGGCTTTATGTATGTTCAGCTGGAATCTTCTTACAAACCCTTTGCCACATATATCACACTTATGAGGTGTGTCACCTGTATGCTTGCGAAGATGTACCTCCAAGTAATAACGATAGCCACAAGATGCAAGTTTATCATTTTCTTTCTCCCCATTTAAAACGTTTGAATTTTCTTCTTTCTCTTGGGTCTTCACAGTTGGAGGAATTTCTTCATTGTCTTTTGTAGCACATAGCACTTCTGAACTTTCTTCTTTGTCCTGTTCATTCACAAGTGCTGGAATTTCTTCGCTGTTCTTTACCACACATAGTGCTTTTACATAATTTTCTTCATCAGTAAATAAATCTTCATCATCATCTTCGCATCCTGCACTGTCAATCGAAGAATCACTTAACTCTGTTTTGATTGTTTCACTTATGGCATCAGTTTTGTCAAGAGATTGATTTTCTCTAGATTCAAGTTTAGTATTGTCTTTATGTACATTTTCTGTGAAATCAATAGTATCAAAATCAACTTTATATGTTACATCTTCTATTTTTAGCTGTGTATTTTCTAATTTATTGAGTTCAATATTGTTATATGGCTGATTAAAGTATTTATTGTGCAGCTGTATGTCGGATTCTATCACCATTTCCTTAAAGGTACATGCCACCTTCAATTTATTTAGACAAATAAAACATATATTTGGTGGAAGCCCATCTCCTTCAAGTACCTAAAAATTATATTAAGCAAAATATAGCTTTAGGAAATTTGGTACAACCCAAATTACCTTTACACTTGTCTGTTCAGTTAACAAATCTGATATTAATTTTTCCTTCAAGTAGTCCTCAAAAATGCGGAAATATTTTTCAGGTGATTTTAGGCAAGTTCTGCATATAACACTCATTTTATCATTTTTAAATTAGCTATAAGATGCACAGCAAATCATCTGTTTGATCCTTTTTTCATTTATCCATTTTGACTGCAATATATCGAAACAAGCTTCACGGTTAAAATTGCATAACTAAGTAAGGAACAGCTATCGCCAGTTGCTTCTTATAGTAAAATCATCACATCCTTAGTTGGTGAATATAAATAAAGAAATCTAACCTCAATCTGCAAGGCACATATCGATGACATCAGTATTTCGGATCTGTCAACTTCAAGCTATAAACTGCATTTGGGCCATCTAGTACTGATACCGCCAACATTCTATTTCACTGTTTGGCCAATGAGTTCCGGGTACTGTTGGGTCATTGACAGATAGCGCGCAGCGCCAACGCACAATCCCATTCACCCAACGGTACCCGCCCTCATTGCCCAACTACTTGTATAAACAACACCGTAAGCTAGTGCATATACCGCACACCACCTCCGATTGCGATAATAAAGAGTAACGCGGTAACGCAATGATCGAGGCAGTAACGAAAACCGAAAACAGCCGCATGTGTGCTCTGGGTGTGTGTGCATAAGCACTCGTAGTAAATTTGTAAATTACGCAGTTATTAATGTTTTTTATTTTAATCAAAATCACTATTTAAATACAATTCCCGAGTTAAGGTGAAAAAGCAACAATTGTTTTTAAACCTCCAATAAAGACTATTCTCACGATATTTAGATTTACAAATTTTGCATACCAACGCATTTTACTTTTTAATGAAAATATTAATAAACATTTTTGAACGCCATTCGAGGTTTGCAATGCTAATATTCAAAAAGTTAGTATTAACATCAAAGCTGCAATTAAAAAAATAAATTGTCTAGCTGGAACGCTTCTGACTCAACGAAATGATGTTAAAAATCTATAGGAACAAATAGTTGCTGAGAGGCATAATTTTAGTATTGAAGAGCCAGTTTAACCAAGAAAGAGAAAGCTTACTCTTAAATTAAGTGACTCAAAAACAACATTATTTTTCTAATTCACCTAAAGAGTTATGCAGGTGTTTATATTAAGAAATCATACATGTATCTAGAGCAGTAACAACTGTTTTAATTCGAATGGAATAAAACAAGCAAAAGATTGAAGCGTTTTTATTGAAAAACAAAACCACTACAATTAAATGAAACATGTTTTTTCATAATACTAGGGCCTAGGGGACAATGTTTTTGCTCCAAATCAAAGACAGATTTATTTTAATATTATTCTTTCCACAAAAAATAATAAAAAATAAAACTAAATAAGACAAAATTACTTGTGAGATTTCATATGATTACGTAAAACATACGAATATTTGAACTTGGAAGGACACAACTCACATGAATATGGTGTTTCACCAGTATGACTACGCATATGTAATGTCAGAACACACTTTTGTCTAAAAGATTTGCTACATATCTTGCACGTATGTGGCTTTTCTCCTGTATGGATGAGCATATGTTTTTGCATTGTGGTCTTTTGATTAAAACGCTTATCGCAAACACTGCAGGGAAATGGCCTTTTGTCCTCATGTAATTTCAAATGTTGCTTCATTCTAAAATTAGTGTGAAATATCTTTCCACATGTAGGGCATGGAAAACTCCCCTTCTCAGCGTGAACAGCTGCATGAATACGTAAATCAGTCGAACCAACAAAGGCTTTACCACAAACTTCACAAACCATTGGCTTAACATTTTCATGCCTTCGCATATGAATTTTGAAGCTTTGTGCAAAATTAAAACTTTTATCACATTGTTGGCATTTAAAACGTTTTTCTGTAGAATGAGTATGGGCATGACTTTGGACAGAATTTAGAGACCTAAAAGCTTTTCCACATGTCTCACAAGAAAATGGTTTATCAACAGAGTGAACCACTTTATGTATGTTCAGTTGGAATCTTCTTACAAACCCTTTGCCGCAAATATCACACTTATAAGGTGTGTCACCTACATGCATGCGAATATGTACCTCGAAGTAATAACGATAGTTAAAGGATCGATTACATGGTTGACAAAACATCGATTTCCTATCTGTATTCTCTTTATTGACACCAGATTCTAGCCTTTCACTTTCTTTTACCCCACATAAAACTTTGAAATTTTCTTCTTTGTCCTGGTTCTTCACAGTTGATGGAATTTCTCCATCGTCTTTTGCAGCACATAGCACTTCTGAATTTTCTTTTTTATCCTGTTTATTGACAAGTGTTGGAACTTCTTCAGCGTTTTTCACCCTATATAATGCTTTTAGGCAATTTTCTTCATCACTAACTAAATCTTCAACATCATCTTCACATCCAGTACTGTTAATGGAACAATCACTTAGCTCTGTTTTTATTGTATCACCTGTGGCAAGAAAATGCTCTTCTCTAAATGCAAGCTCAACATTATTTTGATGTGTATTTTCTTCGAAATCAACAGAATCAAAATCAACTTTATAAATTATATCTTCTATTTTTATGGGTGTGTTTTCCAATTTATCTAATTCAATATCGTTAGGTGTCTGATTAAAGTATTTATTGTGCAGCTTCATGTCAGATTCTATCACCATACCTTTAAAGGTACATGCTGCCTTCAATTTATTTAGGCAATTAAAACATATATTTGGCGGAAGTCCATCTCCTTTAAGTATCTAAAAATTATATTAAACAAAATGTAGCTTTTGAAAATTTGGTATAACCCAATTTACTTTAACACTTGTCTGTTCAGTCAACAAATCTGATATTAATTTGTCCTCTAAACAGTCTTCAAAAATGCTGAAATATTGTTCATGTGGTTTTAGGCAAGTTCTGCATATAACATTCATTTTATCATTTAAAAATTAGCCATGAAATGCAGGCCAATATGTTTGTTTACTTATCCATTTCGACAAAGTCGTAACAGCTGCACTGTTAAAAATAATGTGACAGTTATCGGCGATTCCTTTTATAGAATACGTATAAACTAGTGATGGGCATAATCGAATGATGGAAAACAAATCATTCAAGAACTCGATTATAACGTTTCGATTATGAGTGTTATGTATCAAAGAACCTTTATTATACTTTACGATACGGTGTAAGAGATTTGGGTTTTGTATTTTAAGGATATTTTCTTTTTTAGAGAAGTAGTGTAATCATAAAATTATTTGATTATGCCCATCACTAGTATAAACAAGGAAATAACATCAACCCACATCGCATACATCGATGTGGTCAGGGTTTGGGAACTCCCAATTTCAGGCTTTAAACTGTTTTTACGCCATCTAGCGCTGATACCGTCAAATTTCTCGATTTCACCGTAAACCAGCGCATATACCCCACACCATCGCTGATTGCGATAATATGACGTGACGTGTGGTAACACAATGACTGGGGCAGTAATGAAAGCGGCAGGTTTGTAGTAGGTTGCAGAGGTGCCGAATACATGAGTGCTCTGGATGCGTAAGTACTCATAGTGAATTTGTTATGGATTCCAAGTGCCCATACAAATCACGCAATTAATCATATTTTTATTTTAATTATGTCATCTATTCTATTCTGAAACGTTAATATTGAAAGTTGCAAATCGCCTCCAAGCTGTGAAATGGATATTTTCAAAACATATTTAAATCAATTATATTGGATATAATTTCAATTCTTCTACCAGATTTACATAATTGTCAGGTATCTTACACTTTTAGGTACCCCAATAAACCTCCTCCCTGCAGAACTAGTAGCTAAATTACTCTGATAATCACTAGGGTGTACATATGTACTTATAAGTGTTAAGGTAGATAAACAAAATAAATCTTCATCTTTTATTATATATAACTCCTAAAAAGGCAACACATTTTTTGAAACAGGGAAACATCAGCTTTTGATTGGTGCTATGTGCTTTCATTTCAGCAGATTTCATTTGGAACCAATTTAACTTATAATTAATTTATATTCATTATTAATGGAAAAAATAAATAAAAATCGACCTTATTATTTTCTTACAAATATTTGCCATTTGACTTCTTTTCCATATGACCACTACTGTTATCTAGGAAAGAAGTAGAGGAAACAGATTCTGTTAAATGGGGATTAAGTTGAGTAATTTCAAAGTTCATATGAAAAAATGGCCAACCTGTATATTCATGAAAACTAAATCTATATAAAAATTGATGGATTTCTCCAATAGAATACAATGAAAAGTTAAACTAAATAGGTTAAAATTATTTGTGAGATTTCATATGATTGCGTAGATGATGTGAATATTTAAACTTTGAAGGGCACAACTCACAAGGATATGGTGTCTCACCAGTATGAGTACGCATATGTAATGTAAGAACACCTTTTTGTCTAAAAGATTTGCTACATATCTCGCACGTATGTGGCTTTTGTCCTGTATGTATAAGCATATGTGTGTCTAAAATTTTCTTAAAGGTAAAGCGTTTATCACAAACACTACATGGATATGGCCTTTTACCCTCATGTAGTTTTAAATGCCGTTTCATCCTAATATCGCTTAGAAATATCTTACCACATATAGGGCATGGAAAACTCCCATTGTCGGCGTGAGTATCCATATGATGGTGTAAATCGGCTTTATCAACAAAGGCCATACCACAAATTTCACAAATGATTGGCTTATAATTATCATGCCTTCGCATATGAACTTTGAAACTTTGTGAAAAATTAAAAGTTTTATCACATTGCTGGCATTTAAAACGTTTCTCTGTCAAATGAGTATATGAGTGAGTTTGCAAAGTGCCTAGCAACTTAAAAGCTTTTCCGCAGGTCTCACAAGAAAATGGTTTGTCATCTGAGTGAATGACTTTATGTATGTTCAGCTGGAATCTTCTTACAAACCCTTTGCCACAAATATCACATTTATAAGGTGTATCACCTGTATGGTTACGAAGATGTATCTCGAAATAATAACGATATCCAAATGAACGATTACATTGTTTACAAAACACTGATTTTCTATTTTTCTCCTTTTTACTGAGATGACGTAAGACCCCTTCACTTTCATTTACCATACATAAATCTTCTGAACTTTCTTCTCTATCCTGTTTCTTCACAAGTGCCAGAGTTCCTTCATTTTCTTTTGCCTCACACAATGTTTTTAGACAACTTTCTTCATCACTGAATATATTTTCATCATCTTCACATCCAGTATTATCAACTGAACAGTCACTCAACTCTGTTTTTATCATTTCACGTGTGGTGTCAGTTTCGTCAAGACATTGATTCTCTAAATGTTCGAGTACTGTATTATTTCGATGTATGAAATTTTCTTTGGAATTTGCAGAATCAAAAGTGATTTCACATGCTGTTTCTTCTACCTTCAAGGATGCATTTTCTATTTCATCAAATTCAATATCTTTAGGTGTCTGGTTAGTATATTTATTATGCAACTTTGAATCAGATTCTATTACCATTTCTTTAAAAGTACATGCTGCCTTCAATTTATCAAGGCAAATAGAACATATATTTGGTGGAAGCCCATCTCCTTTAAGTATCTACAAATCATATGAGGACATTTCAAGAATTTTAGTGCAAGTATATTTACCTTAACTGTTGTTTGTTCAGTTAACAACTCTGATATTAATTGGTTATTGAGGGAATTCTCAAAAATGCTCGAAAAATTTTCAGGTGATTTTAAGCAAGTTCTACAAAGAGCATTCATTTTAGCATGAATGTAGCTGCGCTTTGCTCAATGATGCTCATTTATTTGTCTATTTTCACTGTGATGTGGTCGAAACCGCTACTTAACCACACTACATAAGAAAACTGTATCTTAAAAAAGTAGCTGGAAAAGCAAAACCATATCACCGGTTATTAAATCACCTATTACTGGAACACATTTTATGATAACCGGTTCCCAAATTAATCGTTCAGCACAGCACTACAAAAATACAAGTAAATAATTGCGGGCAACAGTAACTCACAGTTGAGATAATACACCCGTACTTCAACGCCTCTGACGATCATACCGGTAAATAATCGGCTGACACTGGGTTGCATATTATATACTATTTCGTATTAATTTAAAAATTCCGTAATAAGCCAAAAATACCAAAATATTCAATTCAATATTCAAACTTTCGGAAAACGACTATGGTTCCATTCACTTGGAGGAGGAAACTCCCAAAATTCCAGTGCCCAACCATCTTCGACTCTAAGATACTTGTATCTAGTGAGGCTAAATACGTAGGTGTTCTTTGGCCGCAAAACTCAGTACAAATCTCACCTGGAACATGTGACGAACAAAGCCAGGCGTGCCTTGTGGGGATGTAGAGGAATGTTTGGTAAAACGTGGAGGCTCAAACCGGCAATGGAGGTTGCAGGAGCAATGTTTGTACACGAAGGTTATAGTACCTTCTATAACCTACGCCTCGCTAATCTGATGTGATAAAGCCAGTCTAGGCTACGCGATAGACGCGCTCACTAAGGTCCAGAGAATTGCCTGCTTTGGCTTCACGTGAGCCATGTCCTCGATTCGGACTGCAGCCATGGAGACCAATCTTGGACTTCCTCCGCTGCAGTTGGTGTTGCTGTCAGAAGCATACAGAGTAAAATGTAGCGGGTGTAAAAGTTTCTCTGGCAAAACCGGAGACTATACCAGCAACTTCAACTACATCGAACAAACAGTACCACTATCCACAAGGGCGAACAAGATTCCGGCCCGTCTTCAGCTTCACTACGATATACCTTGTAGATATTTCTAATAGTGAGACTGCAAAAACTTACGTCCGCAAACCGAGGCAAGGTTCCCATCGCTGGCTTGTGCATTGGGATCTAGAGAGATGGAGAACCGAATGACAAAGCCATCAGTTTAGGGGACTCCACCTCCATCTTCCAGGCTGAAGTAATAGCCATCCAGACCTGCGTAGAGGGCATCTTAAACTGTCCGCATGAGAATGGATCGGTCGCAATTTTTTCTGACAGCCAAGCTGCCCTCAGGGCACAACAGGCTGTCAAATTCATTTCCGAAGTGGTACTGGGGTACCATACAAAGTTCGAAGAATTGACGGAACATCACGACATTACATTAAGAAGGGTTGCAAGTCACTCTGGGATCAGAGGCAACGAAATTGCTGACAAACTAGCTAGAGGCGCCAGTGAACGGCCATTCATAGGCCCAGAACCATCGTGTGGGAGTTCTCATGGCGGCATCAAAGTTTTTGTCAGATCTGAACTCGCTGCTAGTCACCGCTCTTATTGGAATGGACTTCATTCAGGCGAGGAAAGACTCCGCAAGGCAGTCTTTATTTGGAGGAACAGACTAAGACTACTCACGGGAGTCTTAACTGGCCACTGCGCAGTAAACAAGCACTTTCACCGCACGGGGCGAGTGGATTCTCCTGAAAATTGCAGTACTTGGAGCGGCTAGGATGCATTCCCTCATAGACCAATAAAACGAACGGAAGCAATGACGTAATACCAGTGCTATCAGGGTGGATAAAATAAAGAGTCGCAGTAATATGGGAGGTAAAAGCCAAGCGAGAAAGAAGAGAAGAGGAAAGCCAAAAAGAAGATGGAATGATTAAATGGTGGATATATTGAAAACTGAAACTAAGGCCGGAAGCAAATGAAGGACTATATAGTTTCTTCTGTACTGATGATAGAAGATGAGGTTATGAATAAGTAAGGTAAGTAAATGAGGAAACAAGACTTCTGAAGGGGGGGGGGGGGGGGGGTCTCTAGATTAAACAAATACGGATATAAACTAGTAAAAATCAAACATAAACATTGAAATACTACACCATAAACGCTGTAATAGAAATTATAGAACCAAATTCATGTCATAACATAACCTAACCTAGCTTATTACAAACAGATCGCCATTTTGCTGTATGTGGCTTAGTGCGCATGTGGGCAAGATTCTTTTCAATAATTAGTTATTCTTAAGAGTCAAAATTCATAATTTCTATGATAAAAATAAAAGTTGTTTCAACTTCTTGGAAGGGCGCTACGTATTCAGCATGTATTCGTGGATTGTCAAAACTGACTGTGAAAGATCCACAAGCCACAAGTGGATATTATAGTTGCAAGAGCTGCGACCGCATGGTTCAATTAATTGGGACGTCCACTGCGAGCATTAAGGGCTATTGTAAATAGGGTATTACCTCAAAATTAATCCAACAAATGTAGGCTCAGAATCTTGGAGAATAAAATCTTCCACGGAAAACTCCATATTTTGATACCTCATTTTGGTGGCGGCTGAACAGTACCAGAAAATGTGGTCGGCTCGGCGCAGAGTTCGATTCTATGTAGATACCTTATGAGTCTGCAATGACCTAGACCTATAAACACAGAAACAATAACTGTGACACTTGTTCAGTCAATTTGAAGTAGTTTCTTAATTCTAGTATTTTAGTTGGCAGAAACTTTTACCGTTTCTGTTTCAAATAAGTAAGGTAATGGCGGTATAAAGGTGCGCCATCATTGTGTACACATATTTCGCCCAGCTATTAAAGTTCGAAGTAGCCTTCCGATAAATCGATTTTAATTGCATTTTCATTACAAAAGCAATATCAAAAAGATATATGTTAGTAACAAGAGCTTATATAATTTATATAAAACATTTCTTTAAAAAAAATCTGAAAGATTTGTTCGGTTTGCATGTTTGCCTTTCACCGCATAGGCGATGCTTCGATTCCAGGGCCAAGTCGGTGGGGGATAAAAATCAGAACATGCTTCCTTTTTGTTGTGTATAGTCGTAGGTTTCGTGCACAGTTCCGTGTCAATGCGATGTTTGACACGTAAAAAATCCCCATTGAAGACAGGAACAGCGAAAAATGAAGACTTTCTGTTGGCGCCTTCGATATTTGACTAAATTCAAAAAAGTTTAGGTTATCTCCGGGTTATTCTATGGTTATCTCTGATTCAAAAGGGCGTTACACACGCGCGCGCGCGGGCGCGCAAAGATTATCCTTACATAACTATGATATGATGTGTTTCTTAGGTTTTAGCATCCTTGTTTATATCTAGCATCTTGTATGAACTGTAATTGAAAGTTACAAGTGACCGTTCTTGTTCTTATCTCTTGTCGGTTAGAGCTCCTCTGAGTTCCATAAGGTTTCAGTGGGGATGATAGTTGTATTTCAATAGTGTGGTGAACGCTGGTTATATTTTTGGAGCGAAATTTGAAATATTACCAGTGCAATCATACATTGAATTAGTGAAAACAAAAAATTAATTTTGTAAACGTTACACCATAAATACTATAAATAGAGATTTTAGAGACAAATTTCCAATATAAACACTGTCTAATTTAATCTAAGCAGTTTGTTACAAATATATGACCAACGTCATTATGCTGATTTTGATAATTGCGTATTACTTGATTTTTTTTGTAATTTGAGTTTTTGTAGTTTAAAGAATACAAATAGTTGTCGACATTTCGTCACGAAATTTCTTCATACGGGAACGGGATTATTCCATCTTGTGGATTAGTCTAATGAAGGGATTAGCATGGCAACAAACCAAACTTCTTAGTGGTTTGATGTGTACAGGGATATAGCAGCCTTCGTTGGCCTTCGTGATCGATTGGCTACGGTCAGCACTAGAGGGCCATACAGCTACACAAGGCCACGAAGGCCACAAAGCTGGACGAATGGGGCAAGAGCACAGTAAAAAATATTTTTACTATAAATAATTTAAAATATCAAACAAAGATTTTCTAATTTCAAACTTTTAATCAGATTTATTAGATATTATTAGTGACAGATAATAGAAAGATAATGGATTTAATGTGTAGAACTTGTTTAAGAATGGCCGGAGTGCAATTTAACATTTTTCAATATTTCCAAAATAATAAATTAATATCAGATCTATTAATGGAATGTACACCAATCAAGGTAAAATATTAATTTTCTTTATGAAAAGCATTTCACAATTAATTTATTTTTTAAAGGTAGAAGCAGGTGATGGTTTACCAATAAATATATGTAATAATTGTGTAGATAGACTTAAGTCTGCATTTGAATTTAAAACAATGGTAGTGCAATCAGATATGAACTTAAAAAAATATCCGAAGGGTGTTGAAACAGATAATAGATCTCAGAATAATTTTAAAATAGAAACATCAGATATTAAAAATGAAAAAAAGGAATTATTACATGATTCAGCTGATTTCGATAATATAAGAGACGATAATAAGCAAGTGCATAATTGCAAGTCTGGGGTTGATTATTCTCACACACAGAAAAACTGCCCATTAGATTCCCAAAATGTATTAATTAAACAAGAAAATCTCCCAGACGTACCTGTTTGTAACAATAGTGAGCAAGAAAAAGAATTTTTTGAAAATGAAGCCTCATATAGATTACACGCATGTTCCATTGAGAACAACCATAGTGTTAATTATTTAAACAGTTCTACTGTTATAGAGAATATAGAAAGAGAGCATAATCAACTATCTGAAAAGGAATCGTTGGATAAATTTGAAATGGCCCATGAAAATTCATTACTTAAACCTAAAGATGAAAGTTTAGAAGATAGTTTTCAGGACGATGCTGTTACAGAAATAAAGCAACAAATGGGAAGCAGCGAAACTGAAGACGTACAAGAGGTTAATACAGTTACCGAATCTATACTAAAACCAAGAGCATACAACCTGTTAAATAGGAACAGATGCGTTAATGAAAGGCAAGCTGAGGTATTAGACAATCCCGATTTTAAGCGGATACTGGAAATGAAATTGAGCACAAGGGAAAAAAGTCGTCAACGAGTATATTGTGAAATGTGTGATAAAACATTTTGCTTTCAATATTTTGTTACAATACATGCACAGTACCATACTGGTAATTACCGATTTAAATGTGATAAATGTGATGCCAGCTTTGTAAAAAAACCTTTACTCGATGAACATTTATGTCCATACAGAGAAAGAGAGTTTCAGTCTTCGGTATCTGACCGTCAATCAAGATCCCAACACACAAATAAAACAAAAAAATTTTCGTGTGAATATTGTGGAAAAGTTTTCGCATCTAATAATCTGTTGCGAGCCCATATAAGCTGTCATATAGGTAAAGTTCACAAATGTAACCTCTGTGAGAAAGCCTATCAATCTTCTTTCTTACTGAAAAGACATATGAAAATGCATAATAACGAAAGAGACTTCATGTGTGACGAGTGTGGTAAAACATTTCTTCAGAAACGGTGTTTAGCTAAGCATAAAATGACGCATATTCCTGTTCCCAAAGACCAAAGTTTTGAATGTAACATTTGCAACAAGAAATTTACACGTAGGAGAAGCCTTGTTGAACATATAAAGGTACATACGACACAAGCACCATATGTTTGTAATCAATGCGGAAAATCGTTCAGATATAGTAAAATACTGAAGCATCATCTTTTTATACACACAGGTGAGAAACCCTATCCCTGTACGCTGTGCGACAGAACGTTTAGACAAAAATCAGCCATTGGTCGCCATATGCGTACACATACCGGCGAAACTCCGTATTCATGTGAAATATGTTCGTGTACCTTTAAATATAAACCCCGATTGTTGGAGCATATGAAAAAACATGAAAGGAAAAACGATAAAATACGGAATGAATCTGAATAATAAATTCTTTACTGTAATACTCTTTTTGTAACTAGCTGCAATAAACGTTAAAAAATGTTGTTTCTATATTAGCTTTTGAACATAAATTTGGTCTAATTTGGTCCTTAAATTTCAAATATGTCATTAGAGACAGGGCATTCCATTTAAAAAAAAAAGTGTTACCTATGGATCTTTTTTCTCGAACATCCTGTATAATTCCAAATAATTTTAAATTCTAGATACAAAAGTCAACTAAATATAGGATTTAAAAAAATTCTATGCTGTTCCATATAAAGCCCAATCCATTATATTATTTTGGAGTTGTAGTATTTGTTATTGTAATCTCTTCTTAGTTTTAGATAAATATATTCTTACAGAATTACTGGTCAAATATGGTTATTAGTTCTCAAACGGCAATTATTGGACAAGGATGAATTCACATTTTATTATAGTAATCATAAATAGTCAGCGTTATATAAAAAAAGTTAATGTTTGGATAGGATCACCTATAAAAAGGTTATTGCTCATTTTTTTTTTTACCCAATACTAAACCCAAAGACAAAAACTGGAAAACTTTTTGGATCCGGGTTCGGTTGAATGGAATTTATGAGATTATAGACTTTTTTACAATAATTAGGATTGGATCTTACGATATTAAAAAGGAGATAGCTTTCTAGATCTTTTGAAAAAATTGAGGAATGGTGGAGGAAACCAAGATATTCCTTTGGAGCTCATAAGCTACAGGTCAAAGTTGTATAATTTTTTTACTAAGAATAACAGTTCTTTTAAGGTAAACTCTGGAGCCAATCAACTTATTCAACGCTTATTAATGGATTGCTCTGCTATAAGCAAATGCATTAATTTTCTGCGTTATAATTCATTTGACCTTCAAATAAAAACAATCCTTTTGGATCACACAAATAACAAGTTACACATGAGGTGATTATAGCATCTAATTAAATTTAAAACATTTACATTTCAGAGATTTTCAATATTTGAAACAAATGTTTAAGGTGTAATGTGGCAATGATTGAACTGCATTATATTTTTGTTCGTTAGAGCTTCTTCTCCTGTCGCGTAGATGGCGCAGTTGGAGCAGTGCCATCTGCACTAATAGTTTTAGTTTAGATATCTTGACTATTTTGGTTTAAAGAAAATATCAAAAATTTATCAACCACACAACCATGCGTGGTTATGTTTAATAGCAGCTACTGAAACCGAGTTCCTAGTTGGATAATACATCAATAGATGGCGACTGAGATCATGACGCGCCCGTTGTGGGTAAGATTTAGCGTGTGTATAGGCAATTTGTAGCATTTATCGGTCTGTGCATTTATCATTTGCGTTAGCGTGTTGTTTTTGTTTGCGTTTGGTATATTTCGAGATCTTTTATTTCAAATTCTGCAATCTCTCTTTGTAAAGACAAATTTTTATCGAACGTGATTTATACCTTCAAATCTTTTTACCACACACACTTTTATGAGAAGATTTAAAAACAGCATATTACACTTCCAAGTATACAGAAAACAAATTCCAACTTCTTCCAATAGTGTACGCGGTAAATCGATTCTTTGCCTTCGTCATCGGGGAGTCTACGTTGCATGCAGTTTCCCATATACCTAATATGGGAACCCGCATTAAACGTATATTCACTGATCAACATTTTAAACTTTACTATGCTCTAGTATACCGTTTAAGAATCCCGCGGTTCATCATAAGCTTTGATAACACATCCATAGATGGCTCATTACTGCCTCAAATATATGCAACACTCATATCTTTAATAACATCTGTGAACACAACACCACAACACTAAACAAATGTATTCAACAATATAATTTAATGCAGCACATATTGTAACGCTGTTTACTATGGAAGAATTGAAGTTAGAAGGCAGTCTAATGGAACTAGTATGTAGAACTTGCTTGAAAGACAGTGAAGTGAAGTTCAACATTTTCGAACAATTTCAAAAAAATAAATTAATATCAGATTTAATAATGGAATTTATACCAATTAAGGTAATATATTTACTGTACTGATATTAGTTACTACATTTTCCTCATTTGTAGCTACAGAAAGATGATGGTTATCCAGTAAATATATGTAATAACTGTATTCAAGATCTCGTATCAACCTGCAATTTTATTACAATGGTAGTGGAGGCAGATGTGAAGTTAAAACTTTTTTATAAGAATAATATAAGAGGCCCACCACCACTCAATGAAAACAGTCCAAGTATTAAAAATGAAGAAACTGGGTCAATACACAGTTCGACGACTTTTAGTATTACAGAAAATAGTAACTTGATAAATCATGATAAGTACTCTTCTAATAATGTAGAAAATTCTAATCAACTAGATGGCCAAAATATATTAACTGAAAGAGAAAATGTTATTGAACCATCTTATTTCAGTAATATTGAAGACGAAAGCATAGTTTTAGCACCCGAAAACTCTGATGAATCGAGTGAGGCTTTCCCTAAAGATGAAACTAATGAATATACGAATAATTTTTCCATTAAATCCGATAACCAATTAGCACAAGGGGATGTAAATAATACAAAAGAAAAATGTGATGAAATATGTGAAGAGCAGTCGACTAAACAATTTGAAGGAGATTCCAGTAATGTAATTATGAAATGTGAAGAAGCTGAAAGTGAAGTCGCAACAAGTACCCATAAAATATCTCCACATAAATCGTTTAGTCGAATAAAACCATGTGATAAATGCAACAGTGATGGTAAATTAAAAGTTAATGAATTAGATAAGTTAAAAGTTAATCAATTAGATAAATTAAAAATTAAACCATTAGATAAAAAACGTAAATACTTTACAAAAAAAAATGTTAATGAAAAACAAGCAGAGTTATTGGATAATCCTGACTTTAAAAGGATAATGGAATTGAATCTGAGCAAAAAAGAGAAAAGACAGCAAACTATATTTTGTAAAGAGTGTAATAAGACATTTACTTTTGCTTATTTCCTTGGAACACATGTACATTTCCACACGGGTAATTTGCCATTTAAATGTGATAAGTGTAGCACGTATTATCCAAAAAGATCTATGCTCAATCAACATCTCCGCAAACATGACACAGCTAGAAATTTTTCGTGTGAGGAATGCGGGAAAGCTTTTAGAAATATTCATATCTTGAAACAGCATAAGAAAGTTCATTCAGGTGAAAAACCATATAAGTGTCATATTTGCGGTAAAGGATTGAAACATGCTCTCTCTTTATCGCTTCACATTAAAATACACAAAAATGAAAAGAATCACATTTGTGAAGTGTGCGGTAAGGCGTTTGTTGATTATAATATCTTACGTGTTCACATAATGAGACATACAGTGTCCGAGAAAAATTTTGAATGCACTATCTGTAAAAAAAAATTTGCTTTGAAGAAAGATCTCGATAACCATGGACAGACACATTCCGATAAGAGGCCATATATTTGCAACGAGTGTGGTAAATCTTTCAGCTCGAAGGAGGTGATGAGGAAACATTTTTTAATTCATACAGGTGAGAAGCCGTACGTATGCAACGTGTGTGGTAAAAGATTTAGACAAAGTGGATCTATAGGACGTCATATGCGCGTTCATACCGGGGAGACTCCATTCCCTTGCAATTTGTGCGATTCAGCTTTTAAATATAAACATCATTTACAGAATCATATGAAAGTACACCAGAAATAAAATGAGAAGAATAGGGTAAGATAATTATTTACATATTGCATTTGTTAACGATATTATTAATTCCACCAACAATTACTACCATCTACGACAGATGAGATTTATCTTTCTCTTTCACCGAAGATTTTGTAGGTGATAACATAGTTGTTGAAATACATGAGTGATGTTTAAATTTATCCTATAGTGATAATTTCATTTTTAATATTTTTACTGTAATAAATCTTTTTATTACTTAATAAACGTAACTAATATTAATAGACGTCTTATTATTCTGTTTACAGGGCTTGAGATGCAAATAATAAAAAATAAATATGAACTAGAAACTTGACAATTACGCTGTTGCTATAATAACAACTTTTAACGCTTTATGCACATACAAAAAAAATGTATGTATGTGCAATTTTTTATTCTGATTACATTATCAAAAGCATATTTTTGTTATGCTTTCAATAAAGCAACCAACTGAACAGCGCGACAGAAGTTTAATATCAAATTGATGTGATGTGAATTCACGCAATTGATTATGTTCTTATATTTTCATTTTGTTACTTTTCTATTTTGTCTTTATAAAGCTGTATTTGTCCGTATTAAAACTAAACTTTTTTGGAAATTCGCTAAGTCGAAACATGATAGCAGTGTTATACCTGCTGTCATGCGTTGCGGTGGCTCCACAGTTTCAGACACTGTATCTCTCTCTATCTGTAACATGTTCAACACATATTTCTCTTCAGTTTTTATTGACGGCGATTTAGCTCAGTAAATTTGGCTATAATGATCAAACTCATGGCTATTTAGACAATATTGGAGTCGATCCTGAAAGTAAAATATAAAGAAATACAGAAAAGAGATATAGTAAGATGTGTGGAATTGGGCGACTTGATGTGTTACCAAACCATGAGAAAATTTTTTTAAATTAATATAACAAGGATGCAGATAGTGCCCCCAAAAAAATGTAAAATATCATCCAACAGAATCAGCCGTCAGAAATAATTCCACTGCCGAGGTAGAAGCGAGTGTATTATCCACAAGTAACAGACTCAATTTGTGTGTGGCCAGTGATGGTAGACATTTCGAATATTTATAATTAAAATTTTTGGTTAGATATTTTCTGTTTGCTGTTATTATTCTCGTTAATAATTTATTCCATTCAGTTTTGACTATTTTTAGCTGATATAAGCAATAAACAATCTGATAGTTTCGTAGTTTCCATGGAAACCATCCGTCGCGTCACTTACTTTCATGGCCGCAGTTGATTTTTGTTACAAATTTCATTCTTTTGGCGATAAATCGAGAACGGACAGAGATATTAAGATGCGGTTTTCACTGAAATTTCAACAATTTAATTTAGCTTGCGACACTGGTAATTACATAGCACGATTACATTAAATTTTTTCTTGAAATTCGCCAAAATATGTTATCACTACAGAAAACAGCCTGTAGTTTACCTATTTCAAACTAAATGCTAGAACGACAATTTTTCTAGAAAAAAACCCATGAAATGCCCAATCAAACGAGCCCAAAACTTTTCAGATTGATTGAATGGTTCAGGAGATATTAAAATTTACATATTGAACAATTGATTGGCTTCCCCGCTCCTTATTATGGCAGATATGAAAAAAAGTCATTAAACAAAATAATGGGACATCAACTCGGCTTTCGAACGGTCAATTCAAAACTATAGCTCAGCCTGCAATTTTCTGAGATAATACTGATTTTATGATTGAACATAGCAGATACGCCCTCTAGCGGTAAAATTTCGAACATTAAAATAATTTTCGGATATTTCTAGTGGCCACATTGGTTATGTATTTTTTTGTCCCGAAGTTCTCTACCAATGCGAAGGGTTGGTAATCCGAAGCAATCCCAGAGCAAATAGCTACTTTAAGAAAGCCGCTCGCAAACATGATAAGTCTAATGAATAAAGCAAAATTAGTGAGTTTCTTCTAGGAGAGGATCACAATAGATCTGAAAAGGTCGCAGTAAAGCAGGACTTTATGGTCAGCTATGATCGGCTAGGTTAGGTTAGATTTGGATGACCATAAATCCAAATCTAACCTAACCTAGCCGATATTTTAGGATAATTTATTATTAAAAGCAGAACCTAATGTGTACGCTACAGTAATCCTTTACACAAAGTTCATCACAAGAGTTAAAAAATTAGGTGGTGCAGGATTTTGTAAATTAAAATTGGCACAATGCTATGAACAGCCAAATCGTTTAAGCATACAACTTCACTGTGAATCTAATATCCAAAGATTGTCCAAAGCCACTACCTCATCAATGGAGGTAACTTTTTTTGTGAAATCTTGGGACATTTAAGCTTAAGTTGCTACCAAGTGTTGCATGTACTGTTGCATTATAAAATTAATTTTGTAAACATGTACGCGTTTTAGAATAAGTTGATTGATAACTATAATAATTATTATTTTTTAACATCTGTATCATATTTATCGGTTTCCGATGGCAGTACCAAAACAAAATAGTAATATACTGGAGTTATTGTGTAGAACTTGCTTAAGAATGAACAAAATTCAATTCAATATCTTCCAATACTCACAAAATAATAAATTAATATCAGATTTGATAATGGAATGCACACCTATTAAAGTAAGTGATCTACACAGGTTCAATTCATCAACCTAATGGTTAAATACTTTTTCTTGTAGGTACACAAAGGTGATGGTTTTCCAGCAAATATGTGTACTAAATGCATAGAAGAGCTTAATTTAACATGCAAATTTATAACAATGACTGTGCAATCAGATCTAAAGTTACAAAACTTTTCTAAATTGAATAATAATATGGAATTAAGTAATATATTAGAGAAGAATATTAGGGAACAACTATCCTATGTCAAACATGAAGATACAGAATTAGTCCATAACGCAACCAAATCTAATTTTGAAAATCAATTGTGTACCTCTGTAACTTCAAAAGAAAGTGCCATTCAAAATGATTGTGATCCTTTAGATCTTCCTAATGAATTGATTAAGCAGGAAAGTGTTAAATCAGTTTGTTTTGCCAGTAATAATGAGAATAACTTGTCTCCCCCATACAAAAGCTGTAATAGTAATTCAGATGATAATACTGATGAAATGAATGGAAATGAAACATCTAAAGGATGTGAAAAAGTATTACCAACTACATTAACAAAACATGGAAATAGATCAAAGATCTTAACAAACGATCAGATTGTATATTCACAGAAGGTAATCAAAGGATTTGTGGAAAAATCAAAAAAATACAACAGTGGTACAAAGCAGGTCAATGAAACTCATGGATTTACTAAGAAGCGAAGAGTGAAGAACCAAAAAAAATTGGGGAGGAATGTTAATGAGAAACAGGCTGAATTATTAGATAATCCTGATTACAAAAGGATAATGCAAATGGGTTTAAATAAAAAAGAAAAGGCTCATCAACCAGTGTTTTGTAAAGAATGTAATAAGACATTTACCTTTCGATATTTTGTCGGAATACATGCCCACCTTCACACAGGTAACTTGCCATTTAAATGTGATAGGTGTGGTGCTAGTTTTCCAAAGAAACCTATACTCAAGCAACATTTACGAACTCACATAGAAACTAAGGAGTTTTCATGTGAAGAATGCGGAAAATCGTTCTCGACTATATATTGCTTAAGATTGCACAAAAATGTACATTCAAATGACAGGCCCTATAAGTGTAATACCTGTGGTAAAGCATTCAAGTATTCTTTCATGCTTACAAAGCACGAGAAAACACATAGGAATGAGAAAACTCATATATGTGAAGAATGCGGTAAGACTTTTATCGATTTAGCAAACTTACGGAGCCACCAGCTAATACATAGTACAACAGATAGAAATTTCGAATGTAAATTCTGCGGGAAAATGTTCTCCCTCAAAAGAGGTCTTCGGATACATGTGAAAACGCACTCAAATGAGAGAACTTATGTTTGTTGTCACTGTGGTAAATCCTTTCAACATAAGAGTGTGTTGCAAAGTCATCTTCTCATTCATACTGGGGAGAAACCATTTACGTGTGAAGTATGTGGTAAGCGGTTTAGGCACCGTTCAACTTTCTCTTTACATGCTCGTGTCCACACTGGTGAAACACCATTCTCCTGCCAATTATGTAGAGCTACTTTCAAATATAAACATCACCTATCGAACCACATGAAAGTTCATGAAAAGGGAGATGCGGAGTTCAATGTGTAGGTACAATATAATAAAAAGCGGGATGAAAAAATAAGTTTCTAACAAATAGGCTTTCCTATGTTGCAGTTAGGTTTAGAAAATCTGAAGTGTAAATAAAACATTTTTGGAAAGTTTTGTAATTTTTCAGGTTGATCTGTGATTTTATTGTTAAATTTTAAATAAACTCGTTTATTTGTTAGTTGATTCTTTTTATTTCATATATTATATGGTAGAAACCTTCTAAACTAAGAACAATTAATAGTTGATATGTACACTTGACTAAATTAAATCTTAGGACACTGCATGGTGTTGAAGCTTCCTCCAAACTTGCTATCACAAGATGAGATGAGTTGGTTCAGGCAGGTTCACATCGAGAGGTGTCCTAAGACTTGATGTAATCAATTGTACATCATTTAATAAGAATTCACTAATTTCATAAAAAGTGTTTTTTTGTAAAAACTCTTGAGTTTGTTATTAAATTTAAGAGGCGGTAAGGCTTTTAATGAATCTGGTAAGTGAGGCATAGGCGTTGATGTTGTAGTGCCTAGTTGAAATGGTTTCTACTATATACCAGTATATTCTCAGATACAGAATGATAGGTATTTGAATTTCCACTGTTGCTGCAGTAGACAAGGGGAATAAATGAGGACTTACAGATACGCCCATCGTTCCGTCATCTGAGATTATACCGGTATATATATATATATATACAGACCACCATCGCTAAATGCGAGAACAACACGATTGACTTACGCTTATGAGTAGACTGCGGATTTCTGAACGCCTCTATCGTCGATCATTGCGATAGAGCACGTTACAATATATTCCACTTGAGTGTATGGTATCACTAGCAATAGTCAGTAAGAAATCCGCCGTCTATTTCTGAGGTATGAGTTAATCCATGGAAATAGAATGGGCAGAACATGTTTCAAGTATGTGCCGAAGTTCTAATTATGAAAGCAGCCATTTTGTAAGTTTGTGATTGCGTGAAATTCAATTTGAGATGGAACAAAAGACAACTATGTATCTACGAATATTTAAATCACAAAAATAGTGAAATATTTATTGTATGTTATTTACTCTTTATCATCAAACAATTTTTTTTCGAAAACTGCTTCAAAATATTGATATAATTGAGAAGATAGATAAAAAGATAAATCTTTACTTAAAATTTATTAGGGTAAAATAAAAATTATATGAAATTGCACCAAAATTGACTAGTAAAAATAAGTTTAATTTTGCATATTAACTTAGTATTAATTGGTGCTATTAATTATTAAAGAAAACTAATCTCGACCTTCGAATTCCACATCTCAAAACGCACACCTTAATGGATAAACAAGTGCTCGTTGCGTTTGACAAGCAACCCTCAAACCAGCTGCGCGCACTCCATTCCACTAAAACAGGATTTGTTTATTCGAAGCGCGTTCTCCATATTTTATTTCTATAAGCCAATGTTAGAACTACCTAAATGTATTTACCGGCGATACTTGAAGAATCGTCTTAACACATGCCATTTTCTATTGTCGCATTTAAGTGTGGTTCTATGTATAGTAATATTATTATACAAGCGCACCAAGCTTTACTTTTTGAAATTCGGTACACTATCAATTGAAAATGGAAATTATTTATTTTCTAAATGATGTCTTATTTCGCTGATTTAAAATGGATCTATGAAGGTTTTACTACTTTTCGTTTGGTTTAGTTTATGAAAACCAAGACCTTCAATATTCGGGAACTAGCATTAAAGAAAATAATAGCAATCAATAGAAATGTTTTATTCTACAAATAATTACAATATGGACTGTTTTATGTTTAATTATTGCTCTTAGCTCTTGTGGTGTTGTTCACTTAAAACTGTTTTTAAGATTGACTTGCATTTGCGGAACCTCTTTCTCGTGAATTTTCATGTGATTATTCAAGTGATGCTTATATTTGAAACTTAATGGGCACAAGTTGCAAGGGAACGGGGTTTCCCCCGTATGTATGCGCATATGTCGTCCGATGCAAGAACGTTGCCTGAATGTTTTACCACAAATCTTACAAGCAAAAGGCTTCGCCCCAGTGTGAGTTAGAATGTGATTTTTTAGTACTGTTGTACAGTGGAAACGTTTCCCGCAGTAGCTGCAGGCATGAGGTTTATCCTCTGAATGTTTCTTGGTGTGCCAGCTGAGGTCTCTTTTGCGCAAGAAGGATTTGCCACAAATTGTGCAAACGAAATTTCTTTCCGTGGTGTGCGTTACCTTATGCTTTGTTAAACCTACCATTTCCAGAAAACCGCGGCCGCAAATTTCGCACACAAACTTCCTGTCGTTTACGTGTATTAATGCGTGCTTCCATAATGCAGAAGGAATCTTAAATGTTTTCTCACAAACATTACATTTATGCGGTCTTTCATCTGAGTGCTTTGAAGCTTTGTGATATTGCATTTGTTGTTTCCTGAAGAAAGCTTTTCCACATTCATCACATGCAAAGTCTCTAGTTTGAAAATGTGATTGTAAATGCCTTCTTAGCACTGATTGTTTTGGATAGCACTTGTTACATTTCTCACACTTGTAAGGAACATTACCAGTATGCGTATAAGCATGGATGGCAACATAATAACGAAAACTAAAAGTCTTTTTGCACTCACCACAAAAAACTGTTTCACAATCTTTTTCTTTCTTTGTCAAACTGCTGCTGACTATTCTTTGACAGTCAGGGTTATCTAAAGCGGCTGCTTGTTTTTCATTGTGATTGTTAACATTTCCTCTTCGCTTCTTTGGTTTTATACATGAAAGATTTCCTTTTCTTTTTTTATCTTTCTCAGATATGGAGGATTCTTCTGAATTAGTATTGAAGGAATCCAAGCTATCAGAAAAGCTACCAATATCATCCGAAGATCCATATTGTGAGTCCATTCTACATTCACCTAGATTGACATCCAATTTTCCAGAGAAAATTTCCTCTTTTATTACTTGCTGATTCTGTGCAGCATCCTCATTAGTAAAAATGAGTAAATCACAATTCTTTTCACTTAAGTTCTTTTCGTTCAATGGAGTATATAAAGAATTTTGTTCGCTATTGTCAGCTAAGAGTTGTTTGTGTCTATCTGTATCTTTAGATTCTTCAAGTTTTGCCCATGGTTCTTCTTTGATAATAACACTTTCATTATCATGTAAGATTTTTCTTTCGTTGTTAGGTTGCTTAGAATCATAAAGGTTAAGTAACTTCAAGCTTGATTGGATAACCAATGCTTTAAAATCACAAGCAGAATTAAGCTTTTCAATGCATTCTTCACATAAATTGATTGGAAATCCATCATCCTTTTGAATCTGCAAAAGGGTAAAGATACTTTATTATTATGAAGTATCAAAGGTTAGACTTACTTTACTTTGACAGATGTGCAATCCATTATCATCTCAGCTAGCGGTTGATCATTTTGCTTGTGTTCAAATATGTTAAATCGTGTCTTCTTCATTTTCAAACAAGTTCTGCATATCAGGTCCAAAATGTTGCTTTTCAACTTCAGTGTTGCCATGATACCAAGTTTGGATAAATGTGGAAGTTTTTTCACATTTACGGTTTATTTGTATCTTATTACGTTCGTATAATCTAAAATATTTTAAACCTTTGACGTTTTTCCCAAGCTTCAGTCTTCTTCATTGTAAATAAAAGAAGCAGTTTAGTTAGTTAAATTAATGTAAAGGATGCCCAATACTCCTGTCTTATATCAATTAAACCATAAGCTGTATTCCTGAACACAAGTTAAGTTGTGTAATTTTCTTGAAAATTACAAATTAAAAGTAACGTAGGCAAAATAAATATAATCACGAAAGTCAAATGTGTTGACGTTTACAAACAGGAATCTGTAAATAAGTTCTTCAAGGTCACTGGTACGAATGGGAACGTTTAACTTGTCGTAAAAGTTATTTTCGGCCATCTAGCACTGATACCGCTAACTCACTCATTCTTTTTGCAATAATGCATTGCTTGTATTGTTTGTTTTAACCTGCGCCGCCGTTGGTTGACATGACAAATTTACATTTGGTTGTTGCTGAGCGAAGCTTTGGGTTGTGGAAATCTGGATGTATAACTGGTTGCCAGTTATTTCAAAAGTATCAACAGTCAACTACAAAATAATGTAAACATTAATCAGCTGTTTAATGCTAATCGGCGCTTGTTTTCACAAACTAAAGTTAACCTCTTTATCTTGACTTTAAACTTTAAAACACCAGTAATATACTGACGTGTGTTCTTTGCAATGAAAATAACCTGTAAATATTCTAATTAATTTTACTACACCATAATGGCAAAACATTTTTTTAATGGAACTACAATATTGCAGTGTCAAAATAATTTAAAGTTTCTCAGTTATCGGATGCAAAGTATTGTCGCCTCTAAATTAGTTTATTCCCAGTATGGAGAACCATGCAAAGTGTTAAAAAAGGAAAGGGAAGAAATAGCAGCCGTTAAAGCTAATGAGGTGCTGATAAAAATGTTGGCTGCACCTGTGAATCCAGCTGATATTAATACTATACAAGGAACATATGCTGTCAAGCCACCTCTACCAGCTGTGGGAGGAAACGAAGGTGTTGGAGAAATTATTGAAACTGGAGGTGATATTAAAACTCTTGTAAAAGGTGATAGGGTAGTTCCATTGGTTAACGCTTTGGGTACATGGAGAAGTCATCTTATTTTGACTGGAGATCAACTATTAAGAGTTCCAAAAGAATTAGGTATAGTTGAGGCTGCTACAGTAACTGTTAATCCTGCTACAGCATATAGAATGTTGAAAAATTTTGTTAAGCTGAAAAGCGGTGATGTTGTTATACAAAATGGTGGAAATTCTGCTTGTGGTCAATACGTTATACAACTCTGCCATAATTGGGGTCTCAAAACTGTTAATATTGTGAGAAATAGACCCAACATCGACGAATTGAAGCAATACTTAAAAAGTCTTGGTGCAACTTATGTTTTAACGGAAGAAGAACTAAGACAGACTGACATATTCAAGTCAAAAACTGTCAGCAAGCCAAAATTAGCATTAAATTGTGTGGGTGGCAAAAGTGCTACGGAGTTAATGAGGCAACTGGAACATGGAGGTACTATTGTAACTTACGGCGGTATGGCACGCGAACCAGTAACTGTTGCCGTCTCTGCACTAATATTTAAGGACGTACGAGTAGTTGGCTACTGGATGACACGTTGGTCAAATCAAAACAAGGACGATCCTGAGAGGCTAAAAATGTACTCCGAAATAATTGATTTGATGAAAAATGGTAAATTACGTGGACCGGCATATGAGCTCGTTAAGTTTGATAATTTTAAGACTGCTCTCGAAAATACTCTAACATCAAAAGGAATGGCTGGTAAAAAATTTATTTTAGAATTTTAAGATTTTGTAATTAAATTTTTGTCGATTTTGTTATGAATTAGAAAATGATAATGTAAGGATAAGACATTTGTTATTGTATATTGTTTAATATAATAAATACAAAAAATATTTGTTGAAAAATGCGCTTGCATTTGCAAAATCCATAAGCATTCTTGGTATTACTCAAAGTGTTCATGTTTTAGCTGCTGTTTGTATATTATGTGAGAGTTGTTTTATTCATAGATGGATCCACCGGTTATATTGCATCTCTGTTTAGTACACTGTGAGATTAGATAGTGATAAAATACGATCGGTGGATTCATTAGTGAATAAAGCAACTTTGAATGTCACATAATAATAAAAGAACAAAAACAATTACATAAATAATACTTTTGTAAAACTCGAATTAAATATTATTTAAAAAAAAATCCTATTTATTCGCAAACATAATAACCAAATTTACATTTCCCGCAATTATTTTCAATAAAATTCAACATAAGATATTAAAATAACTATTGATGTAACACAAAATTGCAGTAACTTATTTCAAAGTAGAAGTTACTAGAAATAATTGCGACAAATTTAAATTTACTCTTACAATGTTCTTGCAAAATCCATGAGCATACTTTTGTACTATTTATAGCTTTTTCTGTAATAACATAGAAAGCAAAAAAAAAACAGTTTCCTAAATAATAGTTTTATAAAACTCAAGCAAATTAAATATTTGAAAAAATCCTATTCGTTTTAAATGTTAGTAAAACAAAATGGTTTATGATCCAAACAAGAAAGAATACACAATAATCGCATGTATTCACAACTTTTGCAGAATACCTTTGTAAATTGCGCAACCTATTGCTGACTGAATGGTGTAACGCTAATGGTCTACAATTAAATGTCGATAAGTGCAGATCTATAAGCTACACCAGAAAACAAAATCTCATTTTATTTGACTCTTATCCGTGAGAGTGTTGTGAGGGATTTGGGGATTTACTTTGATACTTCCCTTACTTTTTCTGCGCATCGAGAGAAGATTGTACTGTCAGCTGTGAAGATGTTAGGATTCTTAATTAGAAGCTCTTCTTTGTTTCATCCTGATACAATTAAACTACTTTACTACTCATTTGTCAGATCTAAGTTGGAATATGGGTCTTTGATCTGGAATCCATTCTACTCTTCGCATAAAGAAGCACTGGAGAAAGTTCAAAGAAAGCTTCTAAAATATTTATACTTTAAACAAGAAGGCTCTTACCCCGAGACTGGTTATGACTACCACCTTCTACTTCAGCAATTCGATGTTAAGTCGTTGGAAGTTAGACGACAATTACAATCAATTAAATTTGTCTATAATCTAGTAAATAACAATATTGATGCTCCTTTCTTTTTATCACGCCTACAATTCTTTGTTCCTCGCGGTTCCACTAGATACACAAGCACGTTCTATGTACCATATGCACGTCTAAACTCTTCCCTGAATTCTCCTATAGTATCAATGTCACGTAACTTTAATTTAATATCATCTCTCTGTGACATACATTTTACACCTCTGCAGGAAATATTGTCAATAGCAAATAAGCAGTTGTCATAATTTGTTAATTTTTGTTTTTGCACATATGTTTTTTATATTAGCGTTTAAACTGAGCTCAAGTACTCTTTATGTTTACATTTTTGTGTTTTTATTGTACAACTACATGAATTGTATTTTTTTATCTTTTATTTGGAGCAATCTGTTGGGCAAATATATTATTATTATTATTAACCTAGCAAGTTATGACGCTTTGGTACGGTTGAACCTATAATAAACCTATTCTTA